>CM067845.1:637203559-640063559 GCA_034509565.1 Triticum monococcum
TTGCAAGGGAATTAGATACAAAGGTAAACTCTAGTGAGATACATTTGTAATAATTTAATCCAATGGTGTATTACTTTGATTTTGCCGAGTTGCACCTTAATCTTGGCGGATTACATCCCATATATAATATAAGAAATATGGAAACGTATGTCACTCATACGGATAGTCTAAACTAGTTAGTTAGTTGCACAACTTTCCCGTCAATTTCATTCACTCGGATGTTGACAAATGACTATTAATGGAAGCTCCATGCCGAAATTCCATTCACTGAAACAAAGAAGGTGGTTGTTTAAAAATATTTGTTGCACACCCAAATGTTACAAGCCCGAAGGTTGAAGAACACCTACCATATGTTGGTTGCAAAACCGAAGAAAGGGACTGAATTAGTGCAAAAGAAAGTCAAGTTTATTGTAAAAGAAACATCCAAACTTTTGTGACTTAATATTATTAATTTCTATGTGAGGTGTATATATACACCCAGGAACTAAAGGGTATTTCCCACCGGGGCATGATCTATCATATTTGATGTTTTTTACAGGTTACATACTTAATTATATTTATAGCCAATAAAATAGAATTCAAAATTCATTTGAATTGTTTGGACGGTTTAAAATCGAGATTTCCGAGTTTTTCCAAAAACCGATTCTTTCGGTGCCTCCCAATAATAACACCTGGTATGGAGAAGGGCGTGGAATGTAGCTGCTGGAATTACAAAGCGCTTTGAGTAACACCAAATTAAAAATTACTAGCAAAATTAGATACAAGGTTAATCACAAGCGAGTTATATTTGTAACAATTCAATCTGTCTTTATGTTATTTTGATGTTACCGAGCTAGACCATAATCTAGGCGGCTTCCATCCCCAGATATAATACAAGTAGGAAATGTACATTACTCCTGATCCAGATAGTCTCAACTAGTTGGTTACACTACTTCACTGTGCATGTCATTCACTCGGATGTTCACGCATGTCTCCAACTCGACTATTAATGGATGCTCCATGCCAAAAGTTCATGCACTAAAATAAAGAAGAGACGGTTGTTTAAAAGTATATGGTGCACGCCCAAATGTTACCAGTCCGAAGGTTGCATAACATCAACCATCTCTGGGTTACAAAACCAAAGAAATGAGACTGAATTAGCGTACCCAGTTACATGAGCAGTTGATATTCCTTGGGGCTTGGGCTCTATATAAAGAACATGGATCAACCAATATATACTCACAAACGCACAAGCACAAATTGCAGATTTGCAAGCAACGTGAGTACCTCACAGACATGGCTAATTTGAAGAAGCTACTAGCTACGTTTGCTCTCGTGATGTTCCTGTCACACCTCCGCGTCCATGGCGTCTCCGTGTCCGTGGGCAGCAGCGCGAACGTTACTACAGAGACAAGCCACCATCGCGGCAGGTGCCACATCAGTGGCTTCCTGCATGGCAAATCCGGCGACTGCAACAGGGATCACGGCTCGGTCTGCTGTAAAGACGATCACCGCTACCCTCAATTCAGGTGCTCCCCCCCGGTGTCGGCCGACACGCCGGCGATCCTAACTCTGAACAGCTTCGCACGAGGTGGAGACGGCGGCGGCAAATCGTTCTGCGACAACCGCTTCCACAAGGACACCGAACTGGTGGTGGCGCTGTCCACGGGGTGGCTGCGCCTGGACGGCAAGCGCCGGTGCAACAAGATGATCCGCATCAACGGGAACGGGCGTGCCGTGCTGGCCAAGGTCGTCGACGAGTGCGACTTGGTGTACGGCTGCGATGCCGAGCACAACTTCGAGCCACCGTGCCCATACAACGACGTAGACGCGTCACCGGCCGTGTGGAAGGCGCTGGGGCTCAAGGAGGAGATTGGAGTTTTCAAGATCACTTGGTCGGATGTGTGAGCTATGGCATGAAGACCTTGCATTAAGCTATGTACACGCAGACATGCGGAAGCATAGATATGTGCGTTGTTCTCTTGGTGGTGGAGTTGCTGCTAAATAAAATAAGCTACCACTCGCTTCTATTTGACATTTTCTCAACTTTATGTACTTCTCCTGTTTTGATGCTATATTTATCATTCATATGTATACGACATTTTCCTTGATTTTTGTATCTAACTACCCTGTTTCAGTGCTATATATACATATGTGTATTATTTATGTGTATTTAATATTTTTCAGATTTATGTATTTGCCCAGTTTAGGTACAATATGAAATGTAATTGGAAAATACATCAATTTTTAGTTGAACAAGACCTTGCATACATGATTGAGTACCCAGACACACACTAGCATATGTGATGTTATGCGGGTCATGGACATATATTTCACTATTTATGCGAAAAAACATTGAATTCTTCGGGCGGTAAAACTCGATGATTTCTGAGTTGTTCCAAGAACCGGTTCTTTCAACGCCTCCTGGAGAGGAACACCGGTATTGAGACAAAACAAAACCGTAAACGATGTGGATGGAGCTGATGAAATTAAAGAGTGCTTTGAGTACCGCAAAACAACAAATTGCAAGGGAATTAGATACAAAGGTAAACTCTAGTGAGATACATTTGTAATAATTTAATCCAATGGTGTATTACTTTGATTTTGCCGAGTTGCACCTTAATCTTGGCGGATTACATCCCATATATAATATAAGAAATATGGAAACGTATGTCACTCATACGGATAGTCTAAACTAGTTAGTTAGTTGCACTACTTTCCCGTCAATTTCATTCACTCGGATGTTGACAAATGACTATTAATGGAAGCTCCATGCCGAAATTCCATTCACTGAAACAAAGAAGGTGGTTGTTTAAAAATATTTGTTGCACACCCAAATGTTACAAGCCCGAAGGTTGAAGAACATCTACCATCTGTTGGTTGCAAAACTGAAGAAAGGGACTGAATTAGTGCAAAAGAAAGTCAAGTTTATTGTAAAAGAAACATCCAAACTTTTGTGACTTAATATTATTAATTTCTATGTGAGGTGTATATATACACCCAGGAACTAAAGGGTATTTCCCACCGGGGCATGATCTATCATATTTGATGTTTTTTACAGGTTACATACTTAATTATATTTATAGCCAATAAAATAGAATTCAAAATTCATTTGAATTGTTTGGACGGTTTAAAATCGAGATTTCCGAGTTTTTCCAAAAACCGATTCTTTCGGTGCCTCCCAAAAATAACACCTGGTATGGAGAAGGGCGTGGAAGGTAGCTGCTGGAATTACAGAGCGCTTTGAGTAACACCAAATAAAAAATTACTAGCAAAATTAGATACAAGGTTAATCACAAGCGAGTTATATTTGTAACAATTCAATCTGTCTTTATGTTATTTTGATGTTACCGAGCTAGACCATAATCTTGGCGGCTTCCATCCCCAGATATAATACAAGTAGGAAATGTACATTACTCCTGATCCAGATAGTCTCAACTAGTTGGTTACACTACTTCACTGTGCATGTCATTCACTCGGATGTTCACGCATGTCTCCAACTCGACTATTAATGGAAGCTCCATGCCAAAAGTTCATTCACTAAAATAAAGAAGAGACGGTTGTTTAAAAGTATATGGTGCACGCCAAAATGTTACAAGTCCGAAGGTTGCATAACATCAACCATCTCTGGGTTACAAAACCAAAGAAATGAGACTGAATTAGCGTACCCAGTTACATGAGCAGTTGATATTCCTTGGGGCTTAGGCTCTATATAAAGAACATGGATCAACCAATATATCCTCACAAACGCACAAGCACAAATTGCAGATTTGCAAGCAACGTGAGTACCTCACAGACATGGCTAATTTGAAGAAGCTACTAGCTACGTTTGCTCTCGTGATGTTCCTGTCACACCTCCGCGTCCATGGCGTCTCCGTGTCCGTGGGCAGCAGCGCGAACGTTACTACAGAGACAAGCCACCATCGCGGCAGGTGCCACATCAGTGGCTTCCTGCATGGCAAATCCGGCGACTGCAACAGGGATCACGGCTCGGTCTGCTGTAAAGACGATCACCGCTACCCTCAATTCAGGTGCTCGCCCCCGGTGTCGGCCGACACGCCGGCGATCCTAACTCTGAACAGCTTCGCACGAGGTGGAGACGGCGGCGGCAAATCGTTCTGCGACAACCGCTTCCACAAGGACACCGAACTGGTGGTGGCGCTGTCCACGGGGTGGCTGCGCCTGGACGGCAAGCGCCGGTGCAACAAGATGATCCGCATCAACGGGAACGGGCGTGCCGTGCTGGCCAAGGTCGTCGACGAGTGCGACTCGGTGTACGGCTGCGATGCCGAGCACAACTTCGAGCCACCGTGCCCATACAACGACGTAGACGCGTCACCGGCCGTGTGGAAGGCGCTGGGGCTCAAGGAGGAGATTGGAGTTTTCAAGATCACTTGGTCGGATGTGTGAGCTATGGCATGAAGACCTTGCATTAAGCTATGTACACGCAGACATGCGGAAGCATAGATATGTGCGTTGTTCTCTTGGTGGTGGAGTTGCTGCTAAATAAAATAAGCTACCACTCGCTTCTATTTGACATTTTCTCAACTTTATGTATTTCTCCTGTTTTGATGCTATATTTATCATTCATATGTATACGACATTTTCCTTGATTTTTGTATCTAACTACCCTGTTTCAGTGCTATATATACATATATGTATTATTTATGTGTATTTAATATTTTTCAGATTTATGTATTTGCCCAGTTTAGGTACAATATGAAATGTAATTGGAAAATACATCAATTTTTAGTTGAACAAGACCTTTCATACATGATTGAGTACCCAGACACACACTAGCATATGTGATGTTATGCGGGTCATAGACATATATTTCACTATTTATGCGAAAAAACATTGAATTCTTCGGGCGGTAAAACTCGATGATTTCTGAGTTGTTCCAAGAACCGGTTCTTTCAACGCCTCCTGGAGAGGAACACCGGTATTGAGACAAAACAAAACCGTAAACGATGTGGATGGAGCTGATGAAATTAAAGAGTGCTTTGAGTACCGCGAAACAACAAATTGCAAGGGAATTAGATACAAAGGTAAACTCTAGTGAGATACATTTGTAATAATTTAATCCAATGGTGTATTACTTTGATTTTGCCGAGTTGCACCTTAATCTTGGCGGATTACATCCCATATATAATATAAGAAATATGGAAACGTATGTCACTCATACGGATAGTCTAAACTAGTTAGTTAGTTGCACAACTTTCCCGTCAATTTCATTCACTCGGATGTTGACAAATGACTATTAATGGAAGCTCCATGCCGAAATTCCATTCACTGAAACAAAGAAGGTGGTTGTTTAAAAATATTTGTTGCACACCCAAATGTTACAAGCCCGAAGGTTGAAGAACACCTACCATATGTTGGTTGCAAAACCGAAGAAAGGGACTGAATTAGTGCAAAAGAAAGTCAAGTTTATTGTAAAAGAAACATCCAAACTTTTGTGACTTAATATTATTAATTTCTATGTGAGGTGTATATATACACCCAGGAACTAAAGGGTATTTCCCACCGGGGCATGATCTATCATATTTGATGTTTTTTACAGGTTACATACTTAATTATATTTATAGCCAATAAAATAGAATTCAAAATTCATTTGAATTGTTTGGACGGTTTAAAATCGAGATTTCCGAGTTTTTCCAAAAACCGATTCTTTCGGTGCCTCCCAAAAATAACACCTGGTATGGAGAAGGGCGTGGAAGGTAGCTGCTGGAATTACAAAGCGCTTTGAGTAACACCAAATAAAAAATTACTAGCAAAATTAGATACAAGGTTAATCACAAGCGAGTTATATTTGTAACAATTCAATCTGTCTTTATGTTATTTTGATGTTACCGAGCTAGACCATAATCTAGGCGGCTTCCATCCCCAGATATAATACAAGTAGGAAATGTACATTACTCCTGATCCAGATAGTCTCAACTAGTTGGTTACACTACTTCACTGTGCATGTCATTCACTCGGATGTTCACGCATGTCTCCAACTCGACTATTAATGGATGCTCCATGCCAAAAGTTCATGCACTAAAATAAAGAAGAGACGGTTGTTTAAAAGTATATGGTGCACGCCCAAATGTTACCAGTCCGAAGGTTGCATAACATCAACCATCTCTGGGTTACAAAACCAAAGAAATGAGACTGAATTAGCGTACCCAGTTACATGAGCAGTTGATATTCCTTGGGGCTTGGGCTCTATATAAAGAACATGGATCAACCAATATATCCTCACAAACGCACAAGCACAAATTGCAGATTTGCAAGCAACGTGAGTACCTCACAGACATGGCTAATTTGAAGAAGCTACTAGCTACGTTTGCTCTCGTGATGTTCCTGTCACACCTCCGCGTCCATGGCGTCTCCGTGTCCGTGGGCAGCAGCGCGAACGTTACTACAGAGACAAGCCACCATCGCGGCAGGTGCCACATCAGTGGCTTCCTGCATGGCAAATCCGGCGACTGCAACAGGGATCACGGCTCGGTCTGCTGTAAAGACGATCACCGCTACCCTCAATTCAGGTGCTCGCCCCCGGTGTCGGCCGACATGCCGGCGATCCTAACTCTGAACAGCTTCGCACGAGGTGGAGACGGCGGCGGCAAATCGTTCTGCGACAACCGCTTCCACAAGGACACCGAACTGGTGGTGGCGCTGTCCACGGGGTGGCTGCGCCTGGACGGCAAGCGCCGGTGCAACAAGATGATCCGCATCAACGGGAACGGGCGTGCCGTGCTGGCCAAGGTCGTCGACGAGTGCGACTCGGTGTACGGCTGCGATGCCGAGCACAACTTCGAGCCACCGTGCCCATACAACGACGTAGACGCGTCACCGGCCGTGTGGAAGGCGCTGGGGCTCAAGGAGGAGATTGGAGTTTTCAAGATCACTTGGTCGGATGTGTGAGCTATGCCATGAAGACCTTGCATTAAGCTATGTACACGCAGACATGCGGAAGCATAGATATGTGCGTTGTTCTCTTGGTGGTGGAGTTGCTGCTAAATAAAATAAGCTACCACTCGCTTCTATTTGACATTTTCTCAACTTTATGTATTTCTCCTGTTTTGATGCTATATTTATCATTCATATGTATACGACATTTTCCTTGATTTTTGTATCTAACTACCCTGTTTCAGTGCTATATATACATATATGTATTATTTATGTGTATTTAATATTTTTCAGATTTATGTATTTGCCCAGTTTAGGTACAATATGAAATGTAATTGGAAAATACATCAATTTTTAGTTGAACAAGACCTTTCATACATGATTGAGTACCCAGACACACACTAGCATATGTGATGTTATGCGGGTCATAGACATATATTTCACTATTTATGCGAAAAAACATTGAATTCTTCGGGCGGTAAAACTCGATGATTTCTGAGTTGTTCCAAGAACCGGTTCTTTCAACGCCTCCTGGAGAGGAACACCGGTATTGAGACAAAACAAAACCGTAAACGATGTGGATGGAGCTGATGAAATTAAAGAGTGCTTTGAGTACCGCGAAACAGCAAATTGCAAGGGAATTAGATACAAAGGTAAACTCTAGTGAGATACATTTGTAATAATTTAATCCAATGGTGTATTACTTTGATTTTGCCGAGTTGCACCTTAATCTTGGCGGATTACATCCCATATATAATATAAGAAATATGGAAACGTATGTCACTCATACGGATAGTCTAAACTAGTTAGTTAGTTGCACAACTTTCCCGTCAATTTCATTCACTCGGATGTTGACAAATGACTATTAATGGAAGCTCCATGCCGAAATTCCATTCACGGAAACAAAGAAGGTGGTTGTTTAAAAATATTTGTTGCACACCCAAATGTTACAAGCCCGAAGGTTGAAGAACACCTACCATATGTTGGTTGCAAAACCGAAGAAAGGGACTGAATTAGTGCAAAAGAAAGTCAAGTTTATTGTAAAAGAAACATCCAAACTTTTGTGACTTAATATTATTAATTTCTATGTGAGGTGTATATATACACCCAGGAACTAAAGGGTATTTCCCACCGGGGCATGATCTATCATATTTGATGTTTTTTACAGGTTACATACTTAATTATATTTATAGCCAATAAAATAGAATTCAAAATTCATTTGAATTGTTTGGACGGTTTAAAATCGAGATTTCCGAGTTTTTCCAAAAACCGATTCTTTCGGTGCCTCCCAATAATAACACCTGGTATGGAGAAGGGCGTGGAAGGTAGCTGCTGGAATTACAAAGCGCTTTGAGTACCACCAAATAAAAAATTACTAGCAAAATTAGATACAAGGTTAATCACAAGCGAGTTATATTTGTAACAATTCAATCTGTCTTTATGTTATTTTGATGTTACCGAGCTAGACCATAATCTAGGCGGCTTCCATCCCCAGATATAATACAAGTAGGAAATGTACATTACTCCTGATCCAGATAGTCTCAACTAGTTGGTTACACTACTTCACTGTGCATGTCATTCACTCGGATGTTCACGCATGTCTCCAACTCGACTATTAATGGATGCTCCATGCCAAAAGTTCATGCACTAAAATAAAGAAGAGACGGTTGTTTAAAAGTATATGGTGCACGCCCAAATGTTACCAGTCCGAAGGTTGCATAACATCAACCATCTCTGGGTTACAAAACCAAAGAAATGAGACTGAATTAGCGTACCCAGTTACATGAGCAGTTGATATTCCTTGGGGCTTGGGCTCTATATAAAGAACATGGATCAACCAATATATCCTCACAAACGCACAAGCACAAATTGCAGATTTGCAAGCAACGTGAGTACCTCACAGACATGGCTAATTTGAAGAAGCTACTAGCTACGTTTGCTCTCGTGATGTTCCTGTCACACCTCCGCGTCCATGGCGTCTCCGTGTCCGTGGGCAGCAGCGCGAACATTACTACAGAGACAAGCCACCATCGCGGCAGGTGCCACATCAGTGGCTTCCTGCATGGCAAATCCGGCGACTGCAACAGGGATCACGGCTCGGTCTGCTGTAAAGACAATCACCGCTACCCTCAATTCAGGTGCTCCCCCCCGGTGTCGGCCGACACGCCGGCGATCCTAACTCTGAACAGCTTCGCACGAGGTGGAGACGGCGGCGGCAAATCGTTCTGCGACAACCGCTTCCACAAGGACACCGAACTGGTGGTGGCGCTGTCCACGGGGTGGCTGCGCCTGGACGGCAAGCGCCGGTGCAACAAGATGATCCGCATCAACGGGAACGGGCGTGCCGTGCTGGCCAAGGTCGTCGACGAGTGCGACTCGGTGTACGGCTGCGATGCCGAGCACAACTTCGAGCCACCGTGCCCATACAACGACGTAGACGCGTCACCGGCCGTGTGGAAGGCGCTGGGGCTCAAGGAGGAGATTGGAGTTTTCAAGATCACTTGGTCGGATGTGTGAGCTATGCCATGAAGACCTTGCATTAAGCTATGTACACGCAGACATGCGGAAGCATAGATATGTGCGTTGTTCTCTTGGTGGTGGAGTTGCTGCTAAATAAAATAAGCTACCACTCGCTTCTATTTGACATTTTCTCAACTTTATGTACTTCTCCTGTTTTGATGCTATATTTATCATTCATATGTATACGACATTTTCCTTGATTTTTGTATCTAACTACCCTGTTTCAGTGCTATATATACATATGTGTATTATTTATGTGTATTTAATATTTTTCAGATTTATGTATTTGCCCAGTTTAGGTACAATATGAAATGTAATTGGAAAATACATCAATTTTTAGTTGAACAAGACCTTGCATACATGATTGAGTACCCAGACACACACTAGCATATGTGATGTTATGCGGGTCATAGACATATATTTCACTATTTATGCGAAAAAACATTGAATTCTTCGGGCGGTAAAACTCGATGATTTCTGAGTTGTTCCAAGAACCGGTTCTTTCAACGCCTCCTGGAGAGGAACACCGGTATTGAGACAAAACAAAACCGTAAACGATGTGGATGGAGCTGATGAAATTAAAGAGTGCTTTGAGTACCGCAAAACAACAAATTGCAAGGGAATTAGATACAAAGGTAAACTCTAGTGAGATACATTTGTAATAATTTAATCCAATGGTGTATTACTTTGATTTTGCCGAGTTGCACCTTAATCTTGGCGGATTACATCCCATATATAATATAAGAAATATGGAAACGTATGTCACTCATACGGATAGTCTAAACTAGTTAGTTAGTTGCACTACTTTCCCGTCAATTTCATTCACTCGGATGTTGACAAATGACTATTAATGGAAGCTCCATGCCGAAATTCCATTCACTGAAACAAAGAAGGTGGTTGTTTAAAAATATTTGTTGCACACCCAAATGTTAGAAGCCCGAAGGTTGAAGAACACCTACCATCTGTTGGTTGCAAAACCGAAGAAAGGGACTGAATTAGTGCAAAAGAAAGTCAAGTTTATTGTAAAAGAAACATCCAAACTTTTGTGACTTAATATTATTAATTTCTATGTGAGGTGTATATATACACCCAGGAACTAAAGGGTATTTCCCACCGGGGCATGATCTATCATATTTGATGTTTTTTACAGGTTACATACTTAATTATATTTATAGCCAATAAAATAGAATTCAAAATTCATTTGAATTGTTTGGACGGTTTAAAATCGAGATTTCCGAGTTTTTCCAAAAACCGATTCTTTCGGTGCCTCCCAAAAATAACACCTGGTATGGAGAAGGGCGTGGAAGGTAGCTGCTGGAATTACAGAGCGCTTTGAGTAACACCAAATAAAAAATTACTAGCAAAATTAGATACAAGGTTAATCATAAGCGAGTTATATTTGTAACAATTCAATCTGTCTTTATGTTATTTTGATGTTACCGAGCTAGACCATAATCTTGGCGGCTTCCATCCCCAGATATAATACAAGTAGGAAATGTACATTACTCCTGATCCAGATAGTCTCAACTAGTTGGTTACACTACTTCACTGTGCATGTCATTCACTCGGATGTTCACGCATGTCTCCAACTCGACTATTAATGGAAGCTCCATGCCAAAAGTTCATTCACTAAAATAAAGAAGAGACGGTTGTTTAAAAGTATATGGTGCACGCCAAAATGTTACAAGTCCGAAGGTTGCATAACATCAACCATCTCTGGGTTACAAAACCAAAGAAATGAGACTGAATTAGCGTACCCAGTTACATGAGCAGTTGATATTCCTTGGGGCTTGGGCTCTATATAAAGAACATGGATCAACCAATATATCCTCACAAACGCACAAGCACAAATTGCAGATTTGCAAGCAACGTGAGTACCTCACAGACATGGCTAATTTGAAGAAGCTACTAGCTACGTTTGCTCTCGTGATGTTCCTGTCACACCTCCGCGTCCATGGCGTCTCCGTGTCCGTGGGCAGCAGCGCGAACATTACTACAGAGACAAGCCACCATCGCGGCAGGTGCCACATCAGTGGCTTCCTGCATGGCAAATCCGGCGACTGCAACAGGGATCACGGCTCGGTCTGCTGTAAAGACAATCACCGCTACCCTCAATTCAGGTGCTCCCCCCCGGTGTCGGCCGACACGCCGGCGATCCTAACTCTGAACAGCTTCGCACGAGGTGGAGACGGCGGCGGCAAATCGTTCTGCGACAACCGCTTCCACAAGGACACCGAACTGGTGGTGGCGCTGTCCACGGGGTGGCTGCGCCTGGACGGCAAGCGCCGGTGCAACAAGATGATCCGCATCAACGGGAACGGGCGTGCCGTGCTGGCCAAGGTCGTCGACGAGTGCGACTCGGTGTACGGCTGCGATGCCGAGCACAACTTCGAGCCACCGTGCCCATACAACGACGTAGACGCGTCACCGGCCGTGTGGAAGGCGCTGGGGCTCAAGGAGGAGATTGGAGTTTTCAAGATCACTTGGTCGGATGTGTGAGCTATGCCATGAAGACCTTGCATTAAGCTATGTACACGCAGACATGCGGAAGCATAGATATGTGCGTTGTTCTCTTGGTGGTGGAGTTGCTGCTAAATAAAATAAGCTACCACTCGCTTCTATTTGACATTTTCTCAACTTTATGTACTTCTCCTGTTTTGATGCTATATTTATCATTCATATGTATACGACATTTTCCTTGATTTTTGTATCTAACTACCCTGTTTCAGTGCTATATATACATATGTGTATTATTTATGTGTATTTAATATTTTTCAGATTTATGTATTTGCCCAGTTTAGGTACAATATGAAATGTAATTGGAAAATACATCAATTTTTAGTTGAACAAGACCTTGCATACATGATTGAGTACCCAGACACACACTAGCATATGTGATGTTATGCGGGTCATAGACATATATTTCACTATTTATGCGAAAAAACATTGAATTCTTCGGGCGGTAAAACTCGATGATTTCTGAGTTGTTCCAAGAACCGGTTCTTTCAACGCCTCCTGGAGAGGAACACCGGTATTGAGACAAAACAAAACCGTAAACGATGTGGATGGAGCTGATGAAATTAAAGAGTGCTTTGAGTACCGCAAAACAACAAATTGCAAGGGAATTAGATACAAAGGTAAACTCTAGTGAGATACATTTGTAATAATTTAATCCAATGGTGTATTACTTTGATTTTGCCGAGTTGCACCTTAATCTTGGCGGATTACATCCCATATATAATATAAGAAATATGGAAACGTATGTCACTCATACGGATAGTCTAAACTAGTTAGTTAGTTGCACTACTTTCCCGTCAATTTCATTCACTCGGATGTTGACAAATGACTATTAATGGAAGCTCCATGCCGAAATTCCATTCACTGAAACAAAGAAGGTGGTTGTTTAAAAATATTTGTTGCACACCCAAATGTTAGAAGCCCGAAGGTTGAAGAACACCTACCATCTGTTGGTTGCAAAACCGAAGAAAGGGACTGAATTAGGGCAAAAGAAAGTCAAGTTTATTGTAAAAGAAACATCCAAACTTTTGTGACTTAATATTATTAATTTCTATGTGAGGTGTATATATACACCCAGGAACTAAAGGGTATTTCCCACCGGGGCATGATCTATCATATTTGATGTTTTTTACAGGTTACATACTTAATTATATTTATAGCCAATAAAATAGAATTCAAAATTCATTTGAATTGTTTGGACGGTTTAAAATCGAGATTTCCGAGTTTTTCCAAAAACCGATTCTTTCGGTGCCTCCCAAAAATAACACCTGGTATGGAGAAGGGCGTGGAAGGTAGCTGCTGGAATTACAGAGCGCTTTGAGTAACACCAAATAAAAAATTACTAGCAAAATTAGATACAAGGTTAATCATAAGCGAGTTATATTTGTAACAATTCAATCTGTCTTTATGTTATTTTGATGTTACCGAGCTAGACCATAATCTTGGCGGCTTCCATCCCCAGATATAATACAAGTAGGAAATGTACATTACTCCTGATCCAGATAGTCTCAACTAGTTGGTTACACTACTTCACTGTGCATGTCATTCACTCGGATGTTCACGCATGTCTCCAACTCGACTATTAATGGAAGCTCCATGCCAAAAGTTCATTCACTAAAATAAAGAAGAGACGGTTGTTTAAAAGTATATGGTGCACGCCAAAATGTTACAAGTCCGAAGGTTGCATAACATCAACCATCTCTAGGTTACAAAACCAAAGAAATGAGATTGAATTAGCGTACCCAGTTACATGAGCAGTTGATATTCCTTGGGGCTTAGGCTCTATATAAAGAACATGGATCAACCAATATATCCTCACAAACGCACAAGCACAAATTGCAGATTTGCAAGCAACGTGAGTACCTCACAGACATGGCTAATTTGAAGAAGCTACTAGCTACGTTTGCTCTCGTGATGTTCCTGTCACACCTCCGCGTCCATGGCGTCTCCGTGTCCGTGGGCAGCAGCGCGAACGTTACTACAGAGACAAGCCACCATCGCGGCAGGTGCCACATCAGTGGCTTCCTGCATGGCAAATCCGGCGACTGCAACAGGGATCACGGCTCGGTCTGCTGTAAAGACGATCACCGCTACCCTCAATTCAGGTGCTCGCCCCCGGTGTCGGCCGACACGCCGGCGATCCTAACTCTGAACAGCTTCGCACGAGGTGGAGACGGCGGCGGCAAATCGTTCTGCGACAACCGCTTCCACAAGGACACCGAACTGGTGGTGGCGCTGTCCACGGGGTGGCTGCGCCTGGACGGCAAGCGCCGGTGCAACAAGATGATCCGCATCAACGGGAACGGGCGTGCCGTGCTGGCCAAGGTCGTCGACGAGTGCGACTCGGTGTACGGCTGCGATGCCGAGCACAACTTCGAGCCACCGTGCCCATACAACGACGTAGACGCGTCACCGGCCGTGTGGAAGGCGCTGGGGCTCAAGGAGGAGATTGGAGTTTTCAAGATCACTTGGTCGGATGTGTGAGCTATGCCATGAAGACCTTGCATTAAGCTATGTACACGCAGACATGCGGAAGCATAGATATGTGCGTTGTTCTCTTGGTGGTGGAGTTGCTGCTAAATAAAATAAGCTACCACTCGCTTCTATTTGACATTTTCTCAACTTTATGTATTTCTCCTGTTTTGATGCTATATTTATCATTCATATGTATACGACATTTTCCTTGATTTTTGTATCTAACTACCCTGTTTCAGTGCTATATATACATATATGTATTATTTATGTGTATTTAATATTTTTCAGATTTATGTATTTGCCCAGTTTAGGTACAATATGAAATGTAATTGGAAAATACATCAATTTTTAGTTGAACAAGACCTTTCATACATGATTGAGTACCCAGACACACACTAGCATATGTGATGTTATGCGGGTCATAGACATATATTTCACTATTTATGCGAAAAAACATTGAATTCTTCGGGCGGTAAAACTCGATGATTTCTGAGTTGTTCCAAGAACCGGTTCTTTCAACGCCTCCTGGAGAGGAACACCGGTATTGAGACAAAACAAAACCGTAAACGATGTGGATGGAGCTGATGAAATTAAAGAGTGCTTTGAGTACCGCGAAACAACAAATTGCAAGGGAATTAGATACAAAGGTAAACTCTAGTGAGATACATTTGTAATAATTTAATCCAATGGTGTATTACTTTGATTTTGCCGAGTTGCACCTTAATCTTGGCGGATTACATCCCATATATAATATAAGAAATATGGAAACGTATGTCACTCATACGGATAGTCTAAACTAGTTAGTTAGTTGCACAACTTTCCCGTCAATTTCATTCACTCGGATGTTGACAAATGACTATTAATGGAAGCTCCATGCCGAAATTCCATTCACTGAAACAAAGAAGGTGGTTGTTTAAAAATATTTGTTGCACACCCAAATGTTACAAGCCCGAAGGTTGAAGAACACCTACCATCTGTTGGTTGCAAAACCGAAGAAAGGGACTGAATTAGTGCAAAAGAAAGTCAAGTTTATTGTAAAAGAAACATCCAAACTTTTGTGACTTAATATTATTAATTTCTATGTGAGGTGTATATATACACCCAGGAACTAAAGGGTATTTCCCACCGGGGCATGATCTATCATATTTGATGTTTTTTACAGGTTACATACTTAATTATATTTATAGCCAATAAAATAGAATTCAAAATTCATTTGAATTGTTTGGACGGTTTAAAATCGAGATTTCCGAGTTTTTCCAAAAACCGATTCTTTCGGTGCCTCCCAAAAATAACACCTGGTATGGAGAAGGGCGTGGAAGGTAGCTGCTGGAATTACAAAGCGCTTTGAGTAACACCAAATAAAAAATTACTAGCAAAATTAGATACAAGGTTAATCACAAGCGAGTTATATTTGTAACAATTCAATCTGTCTTTATGTTATTTTGATGTTACCGAGCTAGACCATAATCTTGGCGGCTTCCATCCCCAGATATAATACAAGTAGGAAATGTACATTACTCCTGATCCAGATAGTCTCAACTAGTTGGTTACACTACTTCACTGTGCATGTCATTCACTCGGATGTTCACGCATGTCTCCAACTCGACTATTAATGGAAGCTCCATGCCAAAAGTTCATTCACTAAAATAAAGAAGAGACGGTTGTTTAAAAGTATATGGTGCACGCCAAAATGTTACAAGTCCGAAGGTTGCATAACATCAACCATCTCTGGGTTACAAAACCAAAGAAATGAGACTGAATTAGCGTACCCAGTTACATGAGCAGTTGATATTCCTTGGGGCTTAGGCTCTATATAAAGAACATGGATCAACCAATATATCCTCACAAACGCACAAGCACAAATTGCAGATTTGCAAGCAACGTGAGTACCTCACAGACATGGCTAATTTGAAGAAGCTACTAGCTACGTTTGCTCTCGTGATGTTCCTGTCACACCTCCGCGTCCATGGCGTCTCCGTGTCCGTGGGCAGCAGCGCGAACGTTACTACAGAGACAAGCCACCATCGCGGCAGGTGCCACATCAGTGGCTTCCTGCATGGCAAATCCGGCGACTGCAACAGGGATCACGGCTCGGTCTGCTGTAAAGACGATCACCGCTACCCTCAATTCAGGTGCTCGCCCCCGGTGTCGGCCGACACGCCGGCGATCCTAACTCTGAACAGCTTCGCACGAGGTGGAGACGGCGGCGGCAAATCGTTCTGCGGCAACCGCTTCCACAAGGACACCGAACTGGTGGTGGCGCTCTCCAAGGGGTGGCTGCGCCTGGACGGCAAGCGCCGGTGCAACAAGATGATCCGCACCAACGGGAACGGGCGTGCCGTGCTGGCCAAGGTCGTCGACGAGTGCGACTCGGTGTACGGCTGCGATGCCGAGCACAACTTCGAGCCACCGTGCCCATACAACGACGTAGACGCGTCACCGGCCGTGTGGAAGGCGCTGGGGCTCAAGGAGGAGATTGGAGTTTTCAAGATCACTTGGTCGGATGTGTGAGCTATGCCATGAAGACCTTGCATTAAGCTATGTACACGCAGACATGCGGAAGCATAGATATGTGCGTTGTTCTCTTGGTGGTGGAGTTGCTGCTAAATAAAATAAGCTACCACTCGCTTCTATTTGACATTTTCTCAACTTTATGTACTTCTCCTGTTTTGATGCTATATTTATCATTCATATGTATACGACATTTTCCTTGATTTTTGTATCTAACTACCCTGTTTCAGTGCTATATATACATATATGTATTATTTATGTGTATTTAATATTTTTCAGATTTATGTATTTGCCCAGTTTAGGTACAATATGAAATGTAATTGGAAAATACATCAATTTTTAGTTGAACAAGACCTTTCATACATGATTGAGTACCCAGACACACACTAGCATATGTGATGTTATGCGGGTCATAGACATATATTTCACTATTTATGCGAAAAAACATTGAATTCTTCGGGCGGTAAAACTCGATGATTTCTGAGTTGTTCCAAGAACCGGTTCTTTCAATGCCTCCTGGAGAGGAACACCGGTATTGAGACAAAACAAAACCATAAACGATGTGGATGGAGCTGATGAAATTAAAGAGTGCTTTGAGTACCGCAAAACAACAAATTGCAAGGGAATTAGATACAAAGGTAAACTCTAGTGAGATACATTTGTAATAATTTAATCCAATGGTGTATTACTTTGATTTTGCCGAGTTGCACCTTAATCTTGGCGGATTACATCCCATATATAATATAAGAAATATGGAAACGTATGTCACTCATACGGATAGTCTAAACTAGTTAGTTAGTTGCACTACTTTCCCGTCAATTTCATTCACTCGGATGTTCACAAATGACTATTAATGGAAGCTCCATGCCGAAATTCCATTCACTGAAACAAAGAAGGTGGTTGTTTAAAAATATTTGTTGCACACCCAAATGTTACAAGCCCGAAGGTTGAAGAACACCTACCATCTGTTGGTTGCAAAACCGAAGAAAGGGACTGAATTAGTGCAAAAGAAAGTCAAGTTTATTGTAAAAGAAACATCCAAACTTTTGTGACTTAATATTATTAATTTCTATGTGAGGTGTATATATACACCCAGGAACTAAAGGGTATTTCCCACCGGGGCATGATCTATCATATTTGATGTTTTTTACAGGTTACATACTTAATTATATTTATAGCCAATAAAATAGAATTCAAAATTCATTTGAATTGTTTGGACGGTTTAAAATCGAGATTTCCGAGTTTTTCCAAAAACCGATTCTTTCGGTGCCTCCCAAAAATAACACCTGGTATGGAGAAGGGCGTGGAAGGTAGCTGCTGGAATTACAAAGCGCTTTGAGTAACACCAAATAAAAAATTACTAGCAAAATTAGATACAAGGTTAATCACAAGCGAGTTATATTTGTAACAATTCAATCTGTCTTTATGTTATTTTGATGTTACCGAGCTAGACCATAATCTAGGCGGCTTCCATCCCCAGATATAATACAAGTAGGAAATGTACATTACTCCTGATCCAGATAGTCTCAACTAGTTGGTTACACTACTTCACTGTGCATGTCATTCACTCGGATGTTCACGCATGTCTCCAACTCGACTATTAATGGATGCTCCATGCCAAAAGTTCATGCACTAAAATAAAGAAGAGACGGTTGTTTAAAAGTATATGGTGCACGCCCAAATGTTACCAGTCCGAAGGTTGCATAACATCAACCATCTATGGGTTACAAAACCAAAGAAATGAGACTGAATTAGCGTATCCAGTTACATGAGCAGTTGATATTCCTTGGGGCTTGGGCTCTATATAAAGAACATGGATCAACCAATATATCCTCACAAACGCACAAGCACAAATTGCAGATTTGCAAGCAACGTGAGTACCTCACAGACATGGCTAATTTGAAGAAGCTACTAGCTACGTTTGCTCTCGTGATGTTCCTGTCACACCTCCGCGTCCATGGCGTCTCCGTGTCCGTGGGCAGCAGCGCGAACGTTACTACAGAGACAAGCCACCATCGCGGCAGGTGCCACATCAGTGGCTTCCTGCATGGCAAATCCGGCGACTGCAACAGGGATCACGGCTCGGTCTGCTGTAAAGACGATCACCGCTACCCTCAATTCAGGTGCTCGCCCCCGGTGTCGGCCGACACGCCGGCGATCCTAACTCTGAACAGCTTCGCACGAGGTGGAGACGGTGGCGGCAAATCGTTCTGCGACAACCGCTTCCACAAGGACACCGAACTGGTGGTGGCGCTGTCCACGGGGTGGCTGCGCCTGGACGGCAAGCGCCGGTGCAACAAGATGATCTGCATCAACGGGAACGGGCGTGCCGTGCTGGCCAAGGTCGTCGACGAGTGCGACTCGGTGTACGGCTGCGATGCCGAGCACAACTTCGAGCCACCGTGCCCATACAACGACGTAGACGCGTCACCGGCCGTGTGGAAGGCGCTGGGGCTCAAGGAGGAGATTGGAGTTTTCAAGATCACTTGGTCGGATGTGTGAGCTATGCCATGAAGACCTTGCATTAAGCTATGTACACGCAGACATGCGGAAGCATAGATATGTGCGTTGTTCTCTTGGTGGTGGAGTTGCTGCTAAATAAAGTAAGCTACCACTCGCTTCTATTTGACATTTTCTCAACTTTATGTATTTCTCCTGTTTTGATGCTATATTTATCATTCATATGTATACGACATTTTCCTTGATTTTTGTATCTAACTACCCTGTTTCAGTGCTATATATACATATATGTATTATTTATGTGTATTTAATATTTTTTCAGATTTATGTATTTGCCCAGTTTAGGTACAATATGAAATGTAATTGAAAAATACATCAATTTTTAGTTGAACAAGACCTTGCATACATGATTGAGTACCCAGACACACACTAGCATATGTGATGTTATGCAGGTCATAGACATATATTTCACTATTTATGCGAAAAAACATTGAATTCTTCGGGCGGTAAAACTCGATGATTTCTGAGTTGTTCCAAGAACCGGTTCTTTCAATGCCTCCTGGAGAGGAACACCGGTATTGAGACAAAACAAAACCATAAACGATGTGGATGGAGCTGATGAAATTAAAGAGTGCTTTGAGTACCGCAAAACAACAAATTGCAAGGGAATTAGATACAAAGGTAAACTCTAGTGAGATACATTTGTAATAATTTAATCCAATGGTGTATTACTTTGATTTTGCCGAGTTGCACCTTAATCTTGGCGGATTACATCCCATATATAATATAAGAAATATGGAAACGTATGTCACTCATACGGATAGTCTAAACTAGTTAGTTAGTTGCACTACTTTCCCGTCAATTTCATTCACTCGGATGTTCACAAATGACTATTAATGGAAGCTCCATGCCGAAATTCCATTCACTGAAACAAAGAAGGTGGTTGTTTAAAAATATTTGTTGCACACCCAAATGTTACAAGCCCGAAGGTTGAAGAACACCTACCATCTGTTGGTTGCAAAACCGAAGAAAGGGACTGAATTAGTGCAAAAGAAAGTCAAGTTTATTGTAAAAGAAACATCCAAACTTTTGTGACTTAATATTATTAATTTCTATGTGAGGTGTATATATACACCCAGGAACTAAAGGGTATTTCCCACCGGGGCATGATCTATCATATTTGATGTTTTTTACAGGTTACATACTTAATTATATTTATAGCCAATAAAATAGAATTCAAAATTCATTTGAATTGTTTGGACGGTTTAAAATCGAGATTTCCGAGTTTTTCCAAAAACCGATTCTTTCGGTGCCTCCCAAAAATAACACCTGGTATGGAGAAGGGCGTGGAAGGTAGCTGCTGGAATTACAAAGCGCTTTGAGTAACACCAAATAAAAAATTACTAGCAAAATTAGATACAAGGTTAATCACAAGCGAGTTATATTTGTAACAATTCAATCTGTCTTTATGTTATTTTGATGTTACCGAGCTAGACCATAATCTTGGCGGCTTCCATCCCCAGATATAATACAA
Organism: Triticum monococcum; assembly: GCA_034509565.1. NCBI lineage: Eukaryota > Viridiplantae > Streptophyta > Magnoliopsida > Poales > Poaceae > Triticum > Triticum monococcum. The sequence goes on from CM067845.1 coordinate 637,224,453, forward strand.
GTAGGAAATGTACATTACTCCTGATCCAGATAGTCTCAACTAGTTGGTTACACTACTTCACTGTGCATGTCATTCACTCGGATGTTCACGCATGTCTCCAACTCGACTATTAATGGAAGCTCCATGCCAAAAGTTCATTCACTAAAATAAAGAAGAGACGGTTGTTTAAAAGTATATGGTGCACGCCAAAATGTTACAAGTCCGAAGGTTGCATAACATCAACCATCTCTGGGTTACAAAACCAAAGAAATGAGACTGAATTAGCGTACCCAGTTACATGAGCAGTTGATATTCCTTGGGGCTTAGGCTCTATATAAAGAACATGGATCAACCAATATATCCTCACAAACGCACAAGCACAAATTGCAGATTTGCAAGCAACGTGAGTACCTCACAGACATGGCTAATTTGAAGAAGCTACTAGCTACGTTTGCTCTCGTGATGTTCCTGTCACACCTCCGCGTCCATGGCGTCTCCGTGTCCGTGGGCAGCAGCGCGAACGTTACTACAGAGACAAGCCACCATCGCGGCAGGTGCCACATCAGTGGCTTCCTGCATGGCAAATCCGGCGACTGCAACAGGGATCACGGCTCGGTCTGCTGTAAAGACGATCACCGCTACCCTCAATTCAGGTGCTCGCCCCCGGTGTCGGCCGACACGCCGGCGATCCTAACTCTGAACAGCTTCGCACGAGGTGGAGACGGCGGCGGCAAATCGTTCTGCGACAACCGCTTCCACAAGGACACCGAACTGGTGGTGGCGCTGTCCACGGGGTGGCTGCGCCTGGACGGCAAGCGCCGGTGCAACAAGATGATCTGCATCAACGGGAACGGGCGTGCCGTGCTGGCCAAGGTCGTCGACGAGTGCGACTCGGTGTACGGCTGCGATGCCGAGCACAACTTCGAGCCACCGTGCCCATACAACGACGTAGACGCGTCACCGGCCGTGTGGAAGGCGCTGGGGCTCAAGGAGGAGATTGGAGTTTTCAAGATCACTTGGTCGGATGTGTGAGCTATGCCATGAAGACCTTGCATTAAGCTATGTACACGCAGACATGCGGAAGCATAGATATGTGCGTTGTTCTCTTGGTGGTGGAGTTGCTGCTAAATAAAGTAAGCTACCACTCGCTTCTATTTGACATTTTCTCAACTTTATGTATTTCTCCTGTTTTGATGCTATATTTATCATTCATATGTATACGACATTTTCCTTGATTTTTGTATCTAACTACCCTGTTTCAGTGCTATATATACATATATGTATTATTTATGTGTATTTAATATTTTTTCAGATTTATGTATTTGCCCAGTTTAGGTACAATATGAAATGTAATTGGAAAATACATCAATTTTTAGTTGAACAAGACCTTGCATACATGATTGAGTACCCAGACACACACTAGCATATGTGATGTTATGCAGGTCATAGACATATATTTCACTATTTATGCGAAAAAACATTGAATTCTTCGGGCGGTAAAACTCGATGATTTCTGAGTTGTTCCAAGAACCGGTTCTTTCAATGCCTCCTGGAGAGGAACACCGGTATTGAGACAAAACAAAACCATAAACGATGTGGATGGAGCTGATGAAATTAAAGAGTGCTTTGAGTACCGCAAAACAACAAATTGCAAGGGAATTAGATACAAAGGTAAACTCTAGTGAGATACATTTGTAATAATTTAATCCAATGGTGTATTACTTTGATTTTGCCGAGTTGCACCTTAATCTTGGCGGATTACATCCCATATATAATATAAGAAATATGGAAACGTATGTCACTCATACGGATAGTCTAAACTAGTTAGTTAGTTGCACTACTTTCCCGTCAATTTCATTCACTCGGATGTTCACAAATGACTATTAGTGGAAGCTCCATGCCGAAATTCCATTCACTGAAACAAAGAAGGTGGTTGTTTAAAAATATTTGTTGCACACCCAAATGTTACAAGCCCGAAGGTTGAAGAACACCTACCATCTGTTGGTTGCAAAACCGAAGAAAGGGACTGAATTAGTGCAAAAGAAAGTCAAGTTTATTGTAAAAGAAACATCCAAACTTTTGTGACTTAATATTATTAATTTCTATGTGAGGTGTATATATACACCCAGGAACTAAAGGGTATTTCCCACCGGGGCATGATCTATCATATTTGATGTTTTTTACAGGTTACATACTTAATTATATTTATAGCCAATAAAATAGAATTCAAAATTCATTTGAATTGTTTGGACGGTTTAAAATCGAGATTTCCGAGTTTTTCCAAAAACCGATTCTTTCGGTGCCTCCCAAAAATAACACCTGGTATGGAGAAGGGCGTGGAAGGTAGCTGCTGGAATTACAAAGCGCTTTGAGTAACACCAAATAAAAAATTACTAGCAAAATTAGATACAAGGTTAATCACAAGCGAGTTATATTTGTAACAATTCAATCTGTCTTTATGTTATTTTGATGTTACCGAGCTAGACCATAATCTAGGCGGCTTCCATCCCCAGATATAATACAAGTAGGAAATGTACATTACTCCTGATCCAGATAGTCTCAACTAGTTGGTTACACTACTTCACTGTGCATGTCATTCACTCGGATGTTCACGCATGTCTCCAACTCGACTATTAATGGATGCTCCATGCCAAAAGTTCATTCACTAAAATAAAGAAGAGACGGTTGTTTAAAAGTATATGGTGCACGCCCAAATGTTACAAGTCCGAAGGTTGCATAACATCAACCATCTCTGGGTTACAAAACCAAAGAAATGAGACTGAATTAGCGTACCCAGTTACATGAGCAGTTGATATTCCTTGGGGCTTGGGCTCTATATAAAGAACATGGATCAACCAATATATCCTCACAAACGCACAAGCACAAATTGCAGATTTGCAAGCAACGTGAGTACCTCACAGACATGGCTAATTTGAAGAAGCTACTAGCTACGTTTGCTCTCGTGATGTTCCTGTCACACCTCCGCGTCCATGGCGTCTCCGTGTCCGTGGGCAGCAGCGCGAACGTTACTACAGAGACAAGCCACCATCGCGGCAGGTGCCACATCAGTGGCTTCCTGCATGGCAAATCCGGCGACTGCAACAGGGATCACGGCTCGGGCTGCTGTAAAGACGATCACCGCTACCCTCAATTCAGGTGCTCGCCCCCGGTGTCGGCCGACACGCCGGCGATCCTAACTCTGAACAGCTTCGCACGAGGTGGAGACGGCGGCGGCAAATCGTTCTGCGACAACCGCTTCCACAAGGACACCGAACTGGTGGTGGCGCTGTCCACGGGGTGGCTGCGCCTGGACGGCAAGCGCCGGTGCAACAAGATGATCCGCATCAACGGGAACGGGCGTGCCGTGCTGGCCAAGGTCGTCGACGAGTGCGACTCGGTGTACGGCTGCGATGCCGAGCACAACTTCGAGCCACCGTGCCCATACAACGACGTAGACGCGTCACCGGCCGTGTGGAAGGCGCTGGGGCTCAAGGAGGAGATTGGAGTTTTCAAGATCACTTGGTCGGATGTGTGAGCTATGCCATGAAGACCTTGCATTAAGCTATGTACACGCAGACATGCGGAAGCATAGATATGTGCGTTGTTCTCTTGGTGGTGGAGTTGCTGCTAAATAAAATAAGCTACCACTCGCTTCTATTTGACATTTTCTCAACTTTATGTATTTCTCCTGTTTTGATGCTATATTTATCATTCATATGTATACGACATTTTCCTTGATTTTTGTATCTAACTACCCTGTTTCAGTGCTATATATACATATATGTATTATTTATGTGTATTTAATATTTTTTCAGATTTATGTATTTGCCCAGTTTAGGTACAATATGAAATGTAATTGGAAATACATCAATTTTTAGTTGAACAAGACCTTGCATACATGATTGAGTACCCAGACACACACTAGCATATGTGATGTTATGCAGGTCATAGACATATATTTCACTATTTATGCGAAAAAACATTGAATTCTTCGGGCGGTAAAACTCGATGATTTCTGAGTTGTTCCAAGAACCGGTTCTTTCAATGCCTCCTGGAGAGGAACACCGGTATTGAGACAAAACAAAACCATAAACGATGTGGATGGAGCTGATGAAATTAAAGAGTGCTTTGAGTACCGCAAAACAACAAATTGCAATGGAATTAGATACAAAGGTAAACTCTAGTGAGATACATTTGTAATAATTTAATCCAATGGTGTATTACTTTGATTTTGCCGAGTTGCACCTTAATCTTGGCGGATTACATCCCATATATAATATAAGAAATATGGAAACGTATGTCACTCATACGGATAGTCTAAACTAGTTAGTTAGTTGCACTACTTTCCCGTCAATTTCATTCACTCGGATGTTCACAAATGACTATTAATGGAAGCTCCATGCCGAAATTCCATTCACTGAAACAAAGAAGGTGGTTGTTTAAAAATATTTGTTGCACACCCAAATGTTACAAGCCCGAAGGTTGAAGAACACCTACCATCTGTTGGTTGCAAAACCGAAGAAAGGGACTGAATTAGTGCAAAAGAAAGTCAAGTTTATTGTAAAAGAAACATCCAAACTTTTGTGACTTGATATTATTAATTTCTATGTGAGGTGTATATATACACCCAGGAACTAAAGGGTATTTCCCACCGGGGCATGATCTATCATATTTGATGTTTTTTACAGGTTACATACTTAATTATATTTATAGCCAATAAAATAGAATTCAAAATTCATTTGAATTGTTTGGACGGTTTAAAATCGAGATTTCCGAGTTTTTCCAAAAACCGATTCTTTCGGTGCCTCCCAAAAATAACACCTGGTATGGAGAAGGGCGTGGAAGGTAGCTGCTGGAATTACAAAGCGCTTTGAGTAACACCAAATAAAAAATTACTAGCAAAATTAGATACAAGGTTAATCACAAGCGAGTTATATTTGTAACAATTCAATCTGTCTTTATGTTATTTTGATGTTACCGAGCTAGACCATAATCTAGGCGGCTTCCATCCCCAGATATAATACAAGTAGGAAATGTACATTACTCCTGATCCAGATAGTCTCAACTAGTTGGTTACACTACTTCACTGTGCATGTCATTCACTCGGATGTTCACGCATGTCTCCAACTCGACTATTAATGGATGCTCCATGCCAAAAGTTCATGCACTAAAATAAAGAAGAGACGGTTGTTTAAAAGTATATGGTGCACGCCCAAATGTTACCAGTCCGAAGGTTGCATAACATCAACCATCTCTGGGTTACAAAACCAAAGAAATGAGACTGAATTAGCGTACCCAGTTACATGAGCAGTTGATATTCCTTGGGGCTTGGGCTCTATATAAAGAACATGGATCAACCAATATATCCTCACAAACGCACAAGCACAAATTGCAGATTTGCAAGCAACGTGAGTACCTCACAGACATGGCTAATTTGAAGAAGCTACTAGCTACGTTTGCTCTCGTGATGTTCCTGTCACACCTCCGCGTCCATGGCGTCTCCGTGTCCGTGGGCAGCAGCGCGAACGTTACTACAGAGACAAGCCACCATCGCGGCAGGTGCCACATCAGTGGCTTCCTGCATGGCAAATCCGGCGACTGCAACAGGGATCACGGCTCGGTCTGCTGTAAAGACGATCACCGCTACCCTCAATTCAGGTGCTCGCCCCCGGTGTCGGCCGACACGCCGGCGATCCTAACTCTGAACAGCTTCGCACGAGGTGGAGACGGCGGCGGCAAATCGTTCTGCGACAACCGCTTCCACAAGGACACCGAACTGGTGGTGGCGCTGTCCACGGGGTGGCTGCGCCTGGACGGCAAGCGCCGGTGCAACAAGATGATCCGCATCAACGGGAACGGGCGTGCCGTGCTGGCCAAGGTCGTCGACGAGTGCGACTCGGTGTACGGCTGCGATGCCGAGCACAACTTCGAGCCACCGTGCCCATACAACGACGTAGACGCGTCACCGGCCGTGTGGAAGGCGCTGGGGCTCAAGGAGGAGATTGGAGTTTTCAAGATCACTTGGTCGGATGTGTGAGCTATGCCATGAAGACCTTGCATTAAGCTATGTACACGCAGACATGCGGAAGCATAGATATGTGCGTTGTTCTCTTGGTGGTGGAGTTGCTGCTAAATAAAATAAGCTACCACTCGCTTCTATTTGACATTTTCTCAACTTTATGTATTTCTCCTGTTTTGATGCTATATTTATCATTCATATGTATACGACATTTTCCTTGATTTTTGTATCTAACTACCCTGTTTCAGTGCTATATATACATATATGTATTATTTATGTGTATTTAATATTTTTTCAGATTTATGTATTTGCCCAGTTTAGGTACAATATGAAATGTAATTGGAAATACATCAATTTTTAGTTGAACAAGACCTTGCATACATGATTGAGTACCCAGACACACACTAGCATATGTGATGTTATGCAGGTCATAGACATATATTTCACTATTTATGCGAAAAAACATTGAATTCTTCGGGCGGTAAAACTCGATGATTTCTGAGTTGTTCCAAGAACCGGTTCTTTCAATGCCTCCTGGAGAGGAACACCGGTATTGAGACAAAACAAAACCATAAACGATGTGGATGGAGCTGATGAAATTAAAGAGTGCTTTGAGTACCGCAAAACAACAAATTGCAATGGAATTAGATACAAAGGTAAACTCTAGTGAGATACATTTGTAATAATTTAATCCAATGGTGTATTACTTTGATTTTGCCGAGTTGCACCTTAATCTTGGCGGATTACATCCCATATATAATATAAGAAATATGGAAACGTATGTCACTCATACGGATAGTCTAAACTAGTTAGTTAGTTGCACTACTTTCCCGTCAATTTCATTCACTCGGATGTTCACAAATGACTATTAATGGAAGCTCCATGCCGAAATTCCATTCACTGAAACAAAGAAGGTGGTTGTTTAAAAATATTTGTTGCACACCCAAATGTTACAAGCCCGAAGGTTGAAGAACACCTACCATATGTTGGTTGCAAAACCGAAGAAAGGGACTGAATTAGTGCAAAAGAAAGTCAAGTTTATTGTAAAAGAAACATCCAAACTTTTGTGACTTAATATTATTAATTTCTATGTGAGGTGTATATATACACCCAGGAACTAAAGGGTATTTCCCACCGGGGCATGATCTATCATATTTGATGTTTTTTACAGGTTACATACTTAATTATATTTATAGCCAATAAAATAGAATTCAAAATTCATTTGAATTGTTTGGACGGTTTAAAATCGAGATTTCCGAGTTTTTCCAAAAACCGATTCTTTCGGTGCCTCCCAAAAATAACACCTGGTATGGAGAAGGGCGTGGAAGGTAGCTGCTGGAATTACAAAGCGCTTTGAGTAACACCAAATAAAAAATTACTAGCAAAATTAGATACAAGGTTAATCACAAGCGAGTTATATTTGTAACAATTCAATCTGTCTTTATGTTATTTTGATGTTACCGAGCTAGACCATAATCTAGGCGGCTTCCATCCCCAGATATAATACAAGTAGGAAATGCACATTACTCCTGATCCAGATAGTCTCAACTAGTTGGTTACACTACTTCACTGTGCATGTCATTCACTCGGATGTTCACGCATGTCTCCAACTCGACTATTAATGGATGCTCCATGCCAAAAGTTCATGCACTAAAATAAAGAAGAGACGGTTGTTTAAAAGTATATGGTGCACGCCCAAATGTTACCAGTCCGAAGGTTGCATAACATCAACCATCTCTGGGTTACAAAACCAAAGAAATGAGACTGAATTAGCGTACCCAGTTACATGAGCAGTTGATATTCCTTGGGGCTTGGGCTCTATATAAAGAACATGGATCAACCAATATATCCTCACAAACGCACAAGCACAAATTGCAGATTTGCAAGCAACGTGAGTACCTCACAGACATGGCTAATTTGAAGAAGCTACTAGCTACGTTTGCTCTCGTGATGTTCCTGTCACACCTCCGCGTCCATGGCGTCTCCGTGTCCGTGGGCAGCAGCGTGAACGTTACTACAGAGACAAGCCACCATCGCGGCAGGTGCCACATCAGTGGCTTCCTGCATGGCAAATCCGGCGACTGCAACAGGGATCACGGCTCGGTCTGCTGTAAAGACGATCACCGCTACCCTCAATTCAGGTGCTCGCCCCCGGTGTCGGCCGACACGCCGGCGATCCTAACTCTGAACAGCTTCGCACGAGGTGGAGACGGCGGCGGCAAATCGTTCTGCGACAACCGCTTCCACAAGGACACCGAACTGGTGGTGGCGCTGTCCACGGGGTGGCTGCGCCTGGACGGCAAGCGCCGGTGCAACAAGATGATCCGCATCAACGGGAACGGGCGTGCCGTGCTGGCCAAGGTCGTCGACGAGTGCGACTCGGTGTACGGCTGCGATGCCGAGCACAACTTCGAGCCACCGTGCCCATACAACGACGTAGACGCGTCACCGGCCGTGTGGAAGGCGCTGGGGCTCAAGGAGGAGATTGGAGTTTTCAAGATCACTTGGTCGGATGTGTGAGCTATGCCATGAAGACCTTGCATTAAGCTATGTACACGCAGACATGCGGAAGCATAGATATGTGCGTTGTTCTCTTGGTGGTGGAGTTGCTGCTAAATAAAATAAGCTACCACTCGCTTCTATTTGACATTTTCTCAACTTTATGTATTTCTCCTGTTTTGATGCTATATTTATCATTCATATGTATACGACATTTTCCTTGATTTTTGTATCTAACTACCCTGTTTCAGTGCTATATATACATATATGTATTATTTATGTGTATTTAATATTTTTTCAGATTTATGTATTTGCCCAGTTTAGGTACAATATGAAATGTAATTGGAAATACATCAATTTTTAGTTGAACAAGACCTTGCATACATGATTGAGTACCCAGACACACACTAGCATATGTGATGTTATGCAGGTCATAGACATATATTTCACTATTTATGCGAAAAAACATTGAATTCTTCGGGCGGTAAAACTCGATGATTTCTGAGTTGTTCCAAGAACCGGTTCTTTCAATGCCTCCTGGAGAGGAACAACGGTATTGAGACAAAACAAAACCATAAACGATGTGGATGGAGCTGATGAAATTAAAGAGTGCTTTGAGTACCGCAAAACAACAAATTGCAATGGAATTAGATACAAAGGTAAACTCTAGTGAGATACATTTGTAATAATTTAATCCAATGGTGTATTACTTTGATTTTGCCGAGTTGCACCTTAATCTTGGCGGATTACATCCCATATATAATATAAGAAATATGGAAACGTATGTCACTCATACGGATAGTCTAAACTAGTTAGTTAGTTGCACTACTTTCCCGTCAATTTCATTCACTCGGATGTTCACAAATGATTATTAATGGAAGCTCCATGCCGAAATTCCATTCACTGAAACAAAGAAGGTGGTTGTTTAAAAATATTTGTTGCACACCCAAATGTTACAAGCCCGAAGGTTGAAGAACACCTACCACCTGTTGGTTGCAAAACCGAAGAAAGGGACTGAATTAGTGCAAAAGAAAGTCAAGTTTATTGTAAAAGAAACATCCAAACTTTTGTGACTTAATATTATTAATTTCTATGTGAGGTGTATATATACACCCAGGAACTAAAGGGTATTTCCCACCGGGGCATGATCTATCATATTTGATGTTTTTTACAGGTTACATACTTAATTATATTTATAGCCAATAAAATAGAATTCAAAATTCATTTGAATTGTTTGGACGGTTTAAAATCGAGATTTCCGAGTTTTTCCAAAAACCGATTCTTTCGGTGCCTCCCAAAAATAACACCTGGTATGGAGAAGGGCGTGGAAGGTAGCTGCTGGAATTACAAAGCGCTTTGAGTAACACCAAATAAAAAATTACTAGCAAAATTAGATACAAGGTTAATCACAAGCGAGTTCTATTTGTAACAATTCAATCTGTCTTTATGTTATTTTGATGTTACCGAGCTAGACCATAATCTAGGCGGCTTCCATCCCCAGATATAATACAAGTAGGAAATGTACATTACTCCTGATCCAGATAGTCTCAACTAGTTGGTTACACTACTTCACTGTGCATGTCATTCACTCGGATGTTCATGCATGTCTCCAACTCGACTATTAATGGATGCTCCATGCCAAAAGTTCATGCACTAAAATAAAGAAGAGACGGTTGTTTAAAAGTATATGGTGCACGCCCAAATGTTACCAGTCCGAAGGTTGCATAACATCAACCATCTCTGGGTTACAAAACCAAAGAAATGAGACTGAATTAGCGTACCCAGTTACATGAGCAGTTGATATTCCTTGGGGCTTGGGCTCTATATAAAGAACATGGATCAACCAATATATCCTCACAAACGCACAAGCACAAATTGCAGATTTGCAAGCAACGTGAGTACCTCACAGACATGGCTAATTTGAAGAAGCTACTAGCTACGTTTGCTCTCGTGATGTTCCTGTCACACCTCCGCGTCCATGGCGACTCCGTGTCCGTGGGCAGCAGCGCGAACGTTACTACAGAGACAAGCCACCATCGCGGCAGGTGCCACATCAGTGGCATCCTGCATGGCAAATCCGGCGACTGCAACAGGGATCACGGCTCGGTCTGCTGTAAAGACGATCACCGCTACCCTCAATTCAGGTGCTCGCCCCCGGTGTCGGCCGACACGCCGGCGATCCTAACTCTGAACAGCTTCGCACGAGGTGGAGACGGCGGCGGCAAATCGTTCTGCGACAACTGCTTCCACAAGGACACCGAACTGGTGGTGGCGCTGTCCACGGGGTGGCTGCGCCTGGACGGCAAGCGCCGGTGCAACAAGATGATCCGCATCAACGGGAACGGGCGTGCCGTGCTGGCCAAGGTCGTCGACGAGTGCGACTCGGTGTACGGCTGCGATGCCGAGCACAACTTCGAGCCACCGTGCCCATACAACGACGTAGACGCGTCACCGGCCGTGTGGAAGGCGCTGGGGCTCAAGGAGGAGATTGGAGTTTTCAAGATCACTTGGTCGGATGTGTGAGCTATGCCATGAAGACCTTGCATTAAGCTATGTACACGCAGACATGCGGAAGCATAGATATGTGCGTTGTTCTCTTGGTGGTGGAGTTGCTGCTAAATAAAATAAGCTACCACTCGCTTCTATTTGACATTTTCTCAACTTTATGTATTTCTCCTGTTTTGATGCTATATTTATCATTCATATGTATACGACATTTTCCTTGATTTTTGTATCTAACTACCCTGTTTCAGTGCTATATATACATATATGTATTATTTATGTGTATTTAATATTTTTTCAGATTTATGTATTTGCCCAGTTTAGGTACAATATGAAATGTAATTGGAAATACATCAATTTTTAGTTGAACAAGACCTTGCATACATGATTGAGTACCCAGACACACACTAGCATATGTGATGTTATGCAGGTCATAGACATATATTTCACTATTTATGCGAAAAAACATTGAATTCTTCGGGCGGTAAAACTCGATGATTTCTGAGTTGTTCCAAGAACCGGTTCTTTCAATGCCTCCTGGAGAGGAACACCGGTATTGAGACAAAACAAAACCATAAACGATGTGGATGGAGCTGATGAAATTAAAGAGTGCTTTGAGTACCGCAAAACAACAAATTGCAATGGAATTAGATACAAAGGTAAACTCTAGTGAGATACATTTGTAATAATTTAATCCAATGGTGTATTACTTTGATTTTGCCGAGTTGCACCTTAATCTTGGCGGATTACATCCCATATATAATATAAGAAATATGGAAACGTATGTCACTCATACGGATAGTCTAAACTAGTTAGTTAGTTGCACTACTTTCCCATCAATTTCATTCACTCGGATGTTCACAAATGACTATTAATGGAAGCTCCATGCCGAAATTCCATTCACTGAAACAAAGAAGGTGGTTGTTTAAAAATATTTGTTGCACACCCAAATGTTACAAGCCCGAAGGTTGAAGAACACCTACCACCTGTTGGTTGCAAAACCGAAGAAAGGGACTGAATTAGTGCAAAAGAAAGTCAAGTTTATTGTAAAAGAAACATCCAAACTTTTGTGACTTAATATTATTAATTTCTATGTGAGGTGTATATATACACCCAGGAACTAAAGGGTATTTCCCACCGGGGCATGATCTATCATATTTGTTGTTTTTTACAGGTTACATACTTAATTATATTTATAGCCAATAAAATAGAATTCAAAATTCATTTGAATTGTTTGGACGGTTTAAAATCGAGATTTCCGAGTTTTTCAAAAAACCGATTCTTTCGGTGCCTCCCAAAAATAACACCTGGTATGGAGAAGGGCATGGAAGGTAGCTGCTGGAATTACAAAGCGCTTTGAGTAACACCAAATAAAAAATTACTAGCAAAATTAGATACAAGGTTAATCACAAGCGAGTTATATTTGTAACAATTCAATCTGTCTTTATGTTATTTTGATGTTACCGAGCTAGACCATAATCTTGGCGGCTTCCATCCCCAGATAAAATACAAGTAGGAAATGTACATTACTCCTGATCCAGATAGTCTCAACTAGTTGGTTACACTACTTCACTGTGCATGTCATTCACTCGGATGTTCACGCATGTCTCCAACTCGACTATTAATGGAAGCTCCATGCCAAAAGTTCATTCACTAAAATAAAGAAAAGACGGTTGTTTAAAAGTATATGGTGCACGCCCAAATGTTACAAGTCCGAAGGTTGCATAACATCAACCATCTCTGGGTTACAAAATCAAAGAAATGAGACTGAATTAGCGTACCCAGTTACATGAGCAGTTGATATTCCTTGGGGCTTGGGCTCTATATAAAGAACATGGATCAACCAATATCCTCACAAACGCACAAGCACAAATTGCAGATTTGCAAGCAACGTGAGTACCTCACAGACATGGCTAATTTGAAGAAGCTACTAGCTACGTTTGCTCTCGTGATGTTCCTGTCACACCTCCGCGTCCATGGCGTCTCCGTGTCCGTGGGCAGCAGCGCGAACGTTACTACAGAGACAAGCCACCATCGCGGCAGGTGCCACATCAGTGGCTTCCTGCATGGCAAATCCGGCGACTGCAACAGGGATCACGGCTCGGGGTGCTGTAAAGACGATCACCGCTACCCTCAATTCAGGTGCTCGCCCCCGGTGTCGGCCGACACGCCGGCGATCCTAACTCTGAACAGCTTCGCATGAGGTGGAGACGGCGGCGGCAAATCGTTCTGCGACAACCGCTTCCACAAGGACACCGAACTGGTGGTGGCGCTGTCCACGGGGTGGCTGCGCCTGGACGGCAAGCGCCGGTGCAACAAGATGATCCGCATCAACGGGAACGGGCGTGCCGTGCTGGCCAAGGTCGTCGACGAGTGTGACTCGGTGTACGGCTGCGATGCCGAGCACAACTTCGAGCCACCGTGCCCATACAACGACGTAGACGCGTCACCGGCCGTGTGGAAGGCGCTGGGGCTCAAGGAGGAGATTGGAGTTTTCAAGATCACTTGGTCGGATGTGTGAGCTATGCCATGAAGACCTTGCATTAAGCTATGTACACGCAGACATGCGGAAGCATAGATATGTGCGTTGTTCTCTTGGTGGTGGAGTTGCTGCTAAATAAAGTAAGCTACCACTCGCTTCTATTTGACATTTTCTCAACTTTATGTATTTCTCCTGTTTTGATGCTATATTTATCATTCATATGTATACGACATTTTCCTTGATTTTTGTATCTAACTACCCTGTTTCAGTGCTATATATACATATATGTATTATTTATGTGTATTTAATATTTTTTCAGATTTATGTATTTGCCCAGTTTAGGTACAATATGAAATGTAATTGGAAAATACATCAATTTTTAGTTCAACAAGACCTTGCATACATGATTGAGTACCCAGACACACACTAGCATATGTGATGTTATGCAGGTCATAGACATATATTTCACTATTTATGCGAAAAAACATTGAATTCTTCGGGCGGTAAAACTCGATGATTTCTGAGTTGTTCCAAGAACCGGTTCTTTCAATGCCTCCTGGAGAGGAACACCGGTATTGAGACAAAACAAAACCATAAACGATGTGGATGGAGCTGATGAAATTAAAGAGTGCTTTGAGTACCGCAAAACAACAAATTGCAAGGGAATTAGATACAAAGGTAAACTCTAGTGAGATACATTTGTAATAATTTAATCCAATGGTGTATTACTTTGATTTTGCCGAGTTGCACCTTAATCTTGGCGGATTACATCCCATATATAATATAAGAAATATGGAAACGTATGTCACTCATACGGATAGTCTAAACTAGTTAGTTAGTTGCACTACTTTCCCATCAATTTCATTCACTCGGATGTTCACAAATGACTATTAATGGAAGCTCCATGCCGAAATTCCATTCACTGAAACAAAGAAGGTGGTTGTTTAAAAATATTTGTTGCACACCCAAATGTTACAAGCCCGAAGGTTGAAGAACACCTACCATCTGTTGGTTGCAAAACCGAAGAAAGGGACTGAATTAGTGCAAAAGAAAGTCAAGTTTATTGTAAAAGAAACATCCAAACTTTTGTGACTTAATATTATTAATTTCTATGTGAGGTGTATATATACACCCAGGAACTAAAGGGTATTTCCCACCGGGGCATGATCTATCATATTTGATGTTTTTTACAGGTTACATACTTAATTATATTTATAGCCAATAAAATAGAATTCAAAATTCATTTGAATTGTCTGGACGGTTTAAAATCGAGATTTCCGAGTTTTTCCAAAAACCGATTCTTTCGGTGCCTCCCAAAAATAACACCTGGTATGGAGAAGGGCATGGAAGGTAGCTGCTGGAATTACAAAGCGCTTTGAGTAACACCAAATAAAAAATTACTAGCAAAATTAGATACAAGGTTAATCACAAGCGAGTTATATTTGTAACAATTCAATCTGTCTTTATGTTATTTTGATGTTACCGAGCTAGACCATAATCTTGGCGGCTTCCATCCCCAGATATAATACAAGTAGGAAATGTACATTACTCCTGATCCAGATAGTCTCAACTAGTTGGTTACACTACTTCACTGTGCATGTCATTCACTCGGATGTTCACGCATGTCTCCAACTCGACTATTAATGGATGCTCCATGCCAAAAGTTCATTCACTAAAATAAAGAAGAGACGGTTGTTTAAAAGTATATGGTTCACGCCCAAATGTTACAAGTCCGAAGGTTGCATAACATCAACCATCTCTGGGTTACAAAACCAAAGAAATGAGACTGAATTAGCGTACCCAGTTACATGAGCAGTTGATATTCCTTGGGGCTTGGGCTCTATATAAAGAACATGGATCAACCAATATATCCTCACAAACGCACAAGCACAAATTGCAGATTTGCAAGCAACGTGAGTACCTCACAGACATGGCTAATTTGAAGAAGCTACTAGCTATGTTTGCTCTCGTGATGTTCCTGTCACACCTCCGCGTCCATGGCGTCTCCGTGTCCGTGGGCAGCAGCGCGAACGTTACTACAGAGACAAGCCACCATCGCGGCAGGTGCCACATCAGTGGCTTCCTGCATGGCAAATCCGGCGACTGCAACAGGGATCACGGCTCGGTCTGCTGTAAAGACGATCACCGCTACCCTCAATTCAGGTGCTCGCCCCCGGTGTCGGCCGACACGCCGGCGATCCTAACTCTGAACAGCTTCGCACGAGGTGGAGACGGCGGCGGCAAATCGTTCTGCGACAACCGCTTCCACAAGGACACCGAACTGGTGGTGGCGCTGTCCACGGGGTGGCTGCGCCTGGACGGCAAGCGCCGGTGCAACAAGATGATCCGCATCAACGGGAACGGGCGTGCCGTGCTGGCCAAGGTCGTCGACGAGTGCGACTCGGTGTACGGCTGCGATGCCGAGCACAACTTCGAGCCACCGTGCCCATACAACGACGTAGACGCGTCACCGGCCGTGTGGAAGGCGCTGGGGCTCAAGGAGGAGATTGGAGTTTTCAAGATCACTTGGTCGGATGTGTGAGCTATGCCATGAACACCTTGCATTAAGCTATGTACACGGAGACATGCGGAAACATAGATATGTGCGTTGTTCTCTTGGTGGTGGAGTTGCTGCTAAATAAAATAAGCTACCACTCGCTTCTATTTGACATTTTCTCAACTTTATGTATTTCTCCTGTTTTGATGCTATATTTATCATTCATATGTATACGACATTTTCCTTGATTTTTGTATCTAACTACCCTGTTTCAGTGCTATATATACATATATGTATTATTTATGTGTATTTAATATTTTTTTCAGATTTATGTATTTGCCCAGTTTAGGTACAATATGAAATGTAATTGGAAATACATCAATTTTTAGTTCAACAAGACCTTGCATACATGATTGAGTACCCAGACACACACTAGCATATGTGATGTTATGCAGGTCATAGACATATATTTCACTATTTATGCGAAAAAACATTGAATTCTTCGGGCGGTAAAACTCGATGATTTCTGAGTTGTTCCAAGAACCGGTTCTTTCAATGCCTCCTGGAGAGGAACACCGGTATTGAGACAAAACAAAAACATAAACGATGTGGATGGAGCTGATGAAATTAAAGAGTGCTTTGAGTACCGCAAAACAACAAATTGCAATGGAATTAGATACAAAGGTAAACTCTAGTGAGATACATTTGTAATAATTTAATCCAATGGTGTATTACTTTGATTTTGCCGATTTGCACCTTAATCTTGGCGGATTACATCCCATATATAATATAAGAAATATGGAAACGTATGTCACTCATACGGATAGTCTAAACTAGTTAGTTAGTTGCACAACTTTCCCGTCAATTTCATTCACTCGGATGTTGACAAATGACTATTAATGGAAGCTCCATGCCGAAATTCCATTCACTGAAACAAAGAAGGTGGTTGTTTAAAAATATTTGTTGCACACCCAAATGTTACAAGCCCGAAGGTTGAAGAACACCTACCATCTGTTGGTTGCAAAACCGAAGAAAGGGACTGAATTAGTGCAAAAGAAAGACAAGTTTATTCTAAAAGAAACATCCAAACTTTTGTGACTTAATATTATTAATTTCTATGTGAGGTGTATATATACACCCAGGAACTAAAGGGTATTTCCCACCGGGGCATGATCTATCATATTTGATGTTTTTTACAGGTTACATACTTAATTATATTTATAGCCAATAAAATAGAATTCAAAATTCATTTGAATTGTTTGGACGGTTTAAAATCGAGATTTCCGAGTTTTTCCAAAAACCGATTCTTTCGGTGCCTCCCAAAAATAACACCTGGTATGGAGAAGGGCATGGAAGGTAGCTGCTGGAATTACAAAGCGCTTTGAGTAACACCAAATAAAAAATTACTAGCAAAATTAGATACAAGGTTAATCACAAGCGAGTTATATTTGTAACAATTCAATCTGTCTTTATGTTATTTTGATGTTACCGAGCTAGACCATAATCTTGGCGGCTTCCATCCCCAGATAAAATACAAGTAGGAAATGTACATTACTCCTGATCCAGATAGTCTCAACTAGTTGGTTACACTACTTCACTGTGCATGTCATTCACTCGGATGTTCACGCATGTCTCCAACTCGACTATTAATGGAAGCTCCATGCCAAAAGTTCATTCACTAAAATAAAGAAGAGACGGTTGTTTAAAAGTATATGGTGCACGCCCAAATGTTACAAGTCCGAAGGTTGCATAACATCAACCATCTCTGGGTTACAAAACCAAAGAAATGAGACTGAATTAGCGTACCCAGTTACATGAGCAGTTGATATTCCTTAGGGGCTTGGGCTCTATATAAAGAACATGGATCAACCAATATATCCTCACAAAAGCACAAGCACAAATTGCAGATTTGCAAGCAACGTGAGTACCTCACAGACATGGCTAATTTGAAGAAGCTACTAGCTACGTTTGCTCTCGTGATGTTCCTGTCACACCTCCGCGGCCATGGCGTCTCCGTGTCCGTGGGCAGCAGCGCGAACGTTACTATAGAGACAAGCCACCATCGCGGCAGGTGCCACATCAGTGGCTTCCTGCATGGCAAATCCGGCGACTGCAACAGGGATCACGGCTCGGTCTGCTGTAAAGACGATCACCGCTACCCTCAATTCAGGTGCTCGCCCCCGGTGTCGGCCGACACGCCGGCGATCCTAACTCTGAACAGCTTCGCACGAGGTGGAGACGGCGGCGGCAAATCGTTCTGTGACAACCGCTTCCACAAGGACACCGAACTGGTGGTGGCGCTGTCCACGGGGTGGCTGCACCTGGACGGCAAGCGCGGGTGCAACAAGATGATCCGCATCAACGGGAACGAGCGTGCCGTGCTGGCCAAGGTCGTCGACGAGTGCGACTCGGTGTACGGCTGCGATGCCGAGCACAACTTCGAGCCACCGTGCCCATACAACGACGTAGACGCGTCACCGGCCGTGTGGAAGGCGCTGGGGCTCAAGGAGGAGATTGGAGTTTTCAAGATCACTTGGTCGGATGTGTGAGCTATGCCATGAAGACCTTGCATTAAGCTATGTACACGCAGACATGCGGAAGCATAGATATGTGCGTTGTTCTCTTGGTGGTGGAGTTGCTGCTAAATAAATAAGCTACCACTCGCTTCTATTTGACATTTTCTCAACTTTATGTATGTCTCCTGTTTTGATGCTATATTTATCATGCATATGTATACGACATTTTCCTTGATTTTTGTATCTAACTACCCTGTTTCAGTGCTATATATACATATATGTATTATTTACGTGTATTTAATATTTTTTCAGATTTATGTATTTGCCCAGTTTAGTACAATATGAAATGTAATTGGAAATACATCAATTTTTAGTTCAACAAGACCTTGCATACATGATTGAGTACCCACACACACACTAGCATATGTGATGTTATGCACGTCATAGACATATATTTCACTATTTATGCAAAAAAAACATTGAATTCTTCGGGCGGTAAAACTCGATGATTTCTGAGTTGTTCCAAGAACCGGTTCTTTCAACGCCTCCTGGAGAGGAACACCGGTATTGAGACAAGACAAAACCGTAAACGGTGTGGATGGAGCTGATGAAATTAAAGAGTGCTTTGAGTACCGCGAAACAACAAATTGCAAGGGAATTAGATACAAAGGTAAACTCTAGTGAGATACATTTGTAATAATTTAATACAATGGTGTATTACTTTGATGTTGCCGAGTTGCACCTTAATCTTGGCGGATTACATGCCACATATAATATAAGATATATGGAAATGTATGTCACTCATACGGATAGTCTAAACTAGTTAGTTAGTTGCACTACTTTCCCTTCAATTTCATTCACTCGGATGTTGACAAATGACTATTAATGGAAGCTCCATGCCGAAATTCCATTCACTGAAACAAAGAAGGTGGTTGTTTAAAAATATTTGTTGCACACCCAAATGTTACAAGCCCGAAGGTTGAAGAACACCTACCATCTGTTGGTTGCAAAACCGAAGAAAGGGACTGAATTAGTGCAAAAGAAAGTCAAGTTTATTGTAAAAGAAACATCCAAACTTTTGTGACTTAATATTATTAATCTCTATGTGAGGTGTATATATACACCCAGGAACTAAAGGGTATTTCCCACCGGGGCATGATCTATCATATTTGATGTTTTTTACAGGTTACATACTTAATTATATTTATAGCCAATAAAATAGAATTCAAAATTCATTTGAATTGTTTGGACGGTTTAAAATCGAGATTTTCGAGTTTTTCCAAAAAAAACGATTCTTTCGGTGCCTCCCAAAAATAACACCTGGTATGGGGAAGGGCGTGGAAGGTAGCTGCTGGAACTACAAAGCGCTTTGAGTAACACCAAATAAAAAATTACGAGCAAAATTAGATACAAGGTTAATCACAAGTGAGTTATATTTGTAACAATTCAATATGTCTTTATGTTATTTTGATGTTACCGAGCTAGACCATAATCTTGGCGGCTTCCATCCCCCAGATATAATACATGTAGGAAATGTACATTACTCCTGACCCAGATAGTCTCAACTAGTTGGTTACACTACTTCACTGTGCATGTCATTCACTCGGATGTTCACGCATGTCTCGACCTCGACTATTAATGGAAGCTCCATGCCAAAAGTTCATTCACTAAAATAAAGAAGAGACGGTTGTTTAAAAGTATATGGTGCACACCCAAATGTTACAAGTCCGAAGGTTGCAGAACATCAACCATCTCTGGGTTACAAAACCAAAGAAATGAGACTGAATTAGCGTACCCAGTTACATGAGCAGTTGATGTTCCTTGGGGCTTGGGCTCTATATAAAGAACATGGATCAACCAATATACCCTCACAAACGCACGAGCACAAATTGCAGATTTGCAAGCAACGTGAGTACCTCACAGACATGGCTAATTTGAAGAAGCTACTAGCTATGTTTGCTCTCGTGATGTTCCTGTCACACCTCCGCGTCCATGGCGTCTCCGTGTCCGTGGGCAGCAGCGCGAACGTTACTACAGAGACAAGCCACCATCGCGGCAGGTGCCACATCAGTGGCTTCCTGCATGGCAAATCCGGCGACTGCAACAGGGATCACGGCTCGGTCTGCTGTAAAGACGATCACCGCTACCCTCAATTCAGGTGCTCGCCCCCGGTGTCGGCCGACACGCCGGCGATCCTAACTCTGAACAGCTTCGCACGAGGTGGAGACGGCGGCCGCAAATCGTTCTGCGACAACCGCTTCCACAAGGACACCGAACTGGTGGTGGCGCTGTCCACGGGGTGGCTGCGCCTGGACGGCAAGCACCGGTGCAACAAGATGATCCGCATCAACGGGAACGGGCGTGCCGTGCTGGCCAAGGTCGTCGACGAGTGCGACTCGGTGTACGGCTGCGATGCCGAGCACAACTTCGAGCCACCGTGCCATTACAACGACGTAGACGCGTCACCGGCCGTGTGGAAGGCGCTGGGGCTCAAGGAGGAGATTGGAGTTTTCAAGATTACTTGGTCGGATGTGTGAGCTATGCCATGAAGACCTTGCATTAAGCTATGTACACGCAGACATGCGAAAGCATAGATATGTGCGTTGTTCTCTTGGTGGTGGAGTTGCTGCTAAATAAAATAAGCTACCACTCGTTTCTATTTGACATTTTCTCAACTTTATGTATTTCTCCTGTTTTGATGCTATATTTATCATTCATATGTATACGACATTTTCCTTGATTTTTGTATCTAACTACCCTGTTTCAGTGCTATATATACATATATGTATTATTTATGTGTATTTAATATTTTTTCAGATTTATGTATTTGCCCAGTTTAGGTACAATATGAAATGTAATTGGAAAATACATCAATTTTTAGTTCAACAAGACCTTGCATACATGATTGAGTACCCAGACACACACTAGCATATGTGATGTTATGCAGGTCATAGACATATATTTCACTATTTATGCGAAAAAACATTGAATTCTTCGGGCGGTAAAACTCGATGATTTCTGAGTTGTTCCAAGAACCGGTTCTTTCAACGCCTCCTGGAGAGGAACACCGGTATTGAGACAAAACAAAACCGTAAACGATGTGGATGGAGCTGATGAAATTAAAGAGTGCTTTGAGTACCGCGAAACAACAAATTGCAAGGGAATTAGATACAAAGGTAAACTCTAGTGAGATACATTTGTAATAATTTAATCCAATGGTGTATTACTTTGATTTTGCCGAGTTGCACCTTAATCTTGGCGGATTACATCCCATATATAATATAAGAAATATGGAAACGTATGTCACTCATACGGATAGTCTAAACTAGTTAGTTAGTTGCACTACTTTCCCGTCAATTTCATTCACTCGGATGTTCACAAATGACTATTAATGGAAGCTCCATGCCGAAATTCCATTCACTGAAACAAAGAAGGTGGTTGTTTAAAAATATTTGTTGCACACCCAAATGTTACAAGCCCGAAGGTTGAAGAACACCTACCATCTGTTGGTTGCAAAACCGAAGAAAGGGACTGAATTAGTGCAAAAGAAAGTCAAGTTTATTGTAATAGAAACATCCAAACTTTTGTGACTTAATATTATTAATTTCTATGTGAGGTGTATATATACACCCAGGAACTAAAGGGTATTTCCCACCGGGGCATGATCTATCATATTTGATGTTTTTTACAGGTTACATACTTAATTATATTTATAGCCAATAAAATAGAATTCAAAATTCATTTGAATTATTTGGACAGTTTAAAATCGAGATTTCTGAGTTTTTCCAAAAACCGATTCTTTCGGTGCCTCCCAAAACTAACACCTGGTATGGAGAAGGGCGTGGAAGGTAGCTGCTGGAATTACAAAGCGCTTTGAGTAACACCAAATAAAAAATTACTAGAAAAATTAGACACAAGGTTAATCACAAGCGAGTTATATTTGTAACAATTCAATCTGTCTTTATGTTATTTTGATGTTACCGAGCTAGACCATAATCTTGGCGGCTTCCATCCCCAGATATAATACAAGTAGGAAATGTACATTACTCCTGATCCAGATAGTCTGAACTAGTTGGTTACACTACTTCACTGTGCATGTCATTCACTCGGATGTTCACGCATGTCTCCAACTCGACTATTAATGGAAGCTCCATGCCAAAAGTTCATTCACTAAAATAAAGAAGAGACGGTTGTTTAAAAGTATATGGTGCACGCCCAAATGTTACAAGTCCGAAGGTTGCATAACATCAACCATCTCTGGGTTACAAAACCAAAGAAATGAGACTGAATTAGCGTACCCAGTTACATGAGCAGTTGATATTCCTTGGGGCTTGGGCTCTATATCAAGAACATGGATCAACCAATATATCCTCACAAACGCACAAGCACAAATTGCAGATTTGCAAGCAACGTGAGTACCTCACAGACATGGCTAATTTGAAGAAGCTACTAGCTACGTTTGCTCTCGTGATGTTCCTGTCACACCTCCGCGTCCATGGCGTCTCCGTGTCCGTGGGCAGCAGCGCGAACGTTACTACAGAGACAAGCCACCATCGCGGCAGGTGCCACATCAGTGGCTTCCTGCATGGCAAATCCGGCGACTGCAACAGGGATCACGGCTCGGTCTGCTGTAAAGACGATCACCGCTACCCTCAATTCAGGTGCTCGCCCCCGGTGTCGGCCGACACACCGGCGATGCTAACTCTGAACAGCTTCGCACGAGGTGGAGACGGCGGCGGCAAATCGTTCTGCGACAACCGCTTCCACAAGGACACCGAACTGGTGGTGGCGCTGTCGACGGGGTGGCTGCGCCTGGACGGCAAGCACCGGTGCAACAAGATGATCCGCATCAACGGGAACGGGCGTGCCGTGCTGGCCAAGGTCGTCGACGAGTGCGACTCGGTGTACGGCTGCGATGCCGAGCACAACTTCGAGCCACCGTGCCATTACAACGACGTAGACGCGTCACCGGCCGTGTGGAAGGCGCTGGGGCTCAAGGAGGAGATTGGAGTTTTCAAGATCACTTGGTCGGATGTGTGAGCTATGCCATGAAGACCTTGCATTAAGCTACGTACACGCAGACATGCGAAAGCATAGATATGTGCGTTGTTCTCTTGGTGGTGGAGTTGCTGCTAAATAAAATAAGCTACCACTCGCTTCTATTTGACATTTTCTCAACTTTATGTATTTCTCCTGTTTTGATGCTATATTTATCATTCATATGTATACGACATTTTCCTTGATTTTTGTATCTAACTACCCTGTTTCAGTGCTATATATACATATATGTATTATTTATGTGTATTTAATATTTTTTCAGATTTATGTATTTGCCCAGTTTAGGTACAATATGAAATGTAATTGGAAAATACATCAATTTTTAGTTGAACAAGACCTTGCATACATGATTGAGTACCCAGACACACACTACATATGTGATGTTACGCAGGTCATAGACATATATTTCACTATTTATGCGAAAAAACATTGAATTCTTCGGGCGGTAAAACTCGATGATTTCTGAGTTGTTCCAAGAACCGGTTCTTTCAACGCCTCCTGGAGAGGAACACCGGTATTGAGACAAAACAAAACCGTAAACGATGTGGATGGAGCTGATGAAATTGAAGAGTGCTTTGAGTACCGCGAAACAACAAATTGCAAGGGAATTAGATACAAAGGTAAACTCTAGTGAGATACATTTGTAATAATTTAATCCAATGGTGTATTACTTTGATGTTGCCGAGTTGCACCTTAATCTTGGCGGATTACATCCCATATATAATATAAGAAATATGGAAACGTATGTCACTCATACGGATAGTCTAAACTAGTTAGTTAGTTGCACTACTTTCCCGTCAATTTCATTCACTCGGATGTTCACAAATGACTATTAATGGAAGCTCCATGCCGAAATTCCATTCACTGAAACAAAGAAGGTGGTTGTTTAAAAATATTTGTTGCACACCCAAATGTTACAAGCCCGAAGGTTGAAGAACACCTACCATCTGTTGGTTGCAAAACCGAAGAAAGGGACTGAATTAGTGCAAAAGAAAGTCAAGTTTATTGTAATAGAAACATCCAAACTTTTGTGACTTAATATTATTAATTTCTATGTGAGGTGTATATATACACCCAGGAACTAAAGGGTATTTCCCACCGGGGCATGATCTATCATATTTGATGTTTTTTACAGGTTACATACTTAATTATATTTATAGCCAATAAAATAGAATTCAAAATTCATTTGAATTGTTTGGACGGTTTAAAATCGAGATTTCCGAGTTTTTCCAAAAACCGATTCTTTCGGTGCCTCCCAAAAATAACACCTGGTATGGAGAAGGGCGTGGAAGGTAGCTGCTGGAATTACAAAGCGCTTTGAGTAACACCAAATAAAAAATTACTAGCAAAATTAGATACAAGGTTAATCACAAGCGAGTTATATTTGTAACAATTCAATCTGTCTTTATGTTATTTTGATGTTACCGAGCTAGACCATAATCTTGGCGGCTTCCATCCCCAGATATAATACAAGTAGGAAATGTACATTACTCCTGATCCAGATAGTCTCAACTAGTTGGTTACACTACTTCACTGTGCATGTCATTCACTCGGATGTTCACGCATGTCTCCAACTCGACTATTAATGGAAGCTCCATGCCAAAAGTTCATTCACTAAAATAAAGAAGAGACGGTTGTTTAAAAGTATATGGTGCACGCCCAAATGTTACAAGTCCGAAGGTTGCATAACATCAACCATCTCTGGGTTACAAAACCAAAGAAATGAGACTGAATTAGCGTACCCAGTTACATGAGCAGTTGATATTCCTTGGGGCTTGGGCTCTATATAAAGAACATGGATCAACCAATATATCCTCACAAACGCACAAGCACAAATTGCAGATTTGCAAGCAACGTGAGTACCTCACAGACATGGCTAATTTGAAGAAGCTACTAGCTACGTTTGCTCTCGTGATGTTCCTGTCACACCTCCGCGTCCATGGCGTCTCCGTGTCCGTGGGCAGCAGCGCGAACGTTACTACAGAGACAAGCCACCATCGCGGCAGGTGCCACATCAGTGGCTTCCTGCATGGCAAATCCGGCGACTGCAACAGGGATCACGGCTCGGTCTGCTGTAAAGACGATCACCGCTACCCTCAATTCAGGTGCTCGCCCCCGGTGTCGGCCGACACGCCGGCGATCCTAACTCTGAACAGCTTCGCACGAGGTGGAGACGGCGGCGGCAAATCGTTCTGTGACAACCGCTTCCACAAGGACACCGAACTGGTGGTGGCGCTGTCCACGGGGTGGCTGCGCCTGGCGGCAAGCGCAGGTGCAACAAGATGATCCGCATCAACGGGAACGGGCGTGCCGTGCTGGCCAAGGTCGTCGACGAGTGCGACTCGGTGTACGGCTGCGATGCCGAGCACAACTTCGAGCCACCGTGCCCATACAACAACGTAGACGCGTCACCGGCCGTGTGGAAGGCGCTGGGGCTCAAGGAGGAGATTGGAGTTTTCAAGATCACTTGGTCGGATGTGTGAGCTATGCCATGAAGACCTTGCATTAAGCTATGTACACGCAGACATGCGGAAGCATAGATATGTGCGTTGTTCTCTTGGTGGTGGAGTTGCTGCTAAATAAATAAGCTACCACTCGCTTCTATTTGACATTTTCTCAACTTTATGTATGTCTCCTGTTTTGATGCTATATTTATCATGCATATGTATACGACATTTTCCTTGATTTTTGTATCTAACTACCCTGTTTCAGTGCTATATATACATATATGTATTATTTATGTGTATTTAATATTTTTTCAGATTTATGTATTTGCCCAGTTTAGTACAATATGAAATGTAATTGGAAAATACATCAATTTTTAGTTGAACAAGACCTTGCATACATGATTGAGTACCCAGACACACACTAGCATATGTGATGTTATGCAGGTCATAGACATATATTTCACTATTTATGCGAAAAAACATTGAATTCTTCGGGCGGTAAAACTCGATGATTTCTGAGTTGTTCCAAGAACCGGTTCTTTCAATGCCTCCTGGAGAGGAACACCGGTATTGAGACAAAACAAAACCATAAACGATGTGGATGGAGCTGATGAAATTAAAGAGTGCTTTGAGTACCGCGAAACAACAAATTGCAAGGGAATTAGATACAAAGGTAAACTCTAGTGAGATACATTTGTAATAATTTAATACAATGTTGTATTACTTTGATGTTGCCGAGTTGCACCTTAATCTTGGCGGATTACATCCCATATATAATATAAGATATATGGAAATGTATGTCACTCATACGGATAATCTAAACTAGTTAGTTAGTTGCACTACTTTCCCGTCAATTTCATTCACTCGGATGTTGACAAATGACTATTAATAGAAGCTCCATGCCGAAATTCCATTCACTGAAACAAAGAAGGTGGTTGTTTAAAAATATTTGTTGCACACCCAAATGTTACAAGCCCGAAGGTTGAAGAACACCTACCATCTGTTGGTTGCAAAACCGAAGAAAGGGACTGAATTAGTGCAAAAGAAAGTCAAGTTTATTGTAAAAGAAACATCCAAACTTTTGTGACTTAATATTATTAATCTCTATGTGAGGTGTATATATACACCCAGGAACTAAAGGGTATTTCCCACCGGGGCATGATCTATCATATTTGATGTTTTTTACAGGTTACATACTTAATTATATTTATAGCCAATAAAATAGAATTCAAAATTCATTTGAATTGTTTGGACGGTTTAAAATCGAGATTTCCGAGTTTTTCCAAAAAAAAACGATTCTTTCGGTGCGTCCCAAAAATAACACCTGGTATGGGGAAGGGCGTGGAAGGTAGCTGCTGGAATTACAAAGCGCTTTGAGAAACACCAAATAAAAAATTACTAGCAAAATTAGATACAAGGTTAATCACAAGTGAGTTATATTTGTAACAATTCAATATGTCTTTATGTTATTTTGATGTTACCAAGCTAGACCATAATCTTGGCGGCTTCCATCCCCCAGATATAATACATGTAGGAAATGTACATTACTCCTGACCCAGATAGTCTCAACTAGTTGGTTACACTACTTCACTGTGCATGTCATTCACTCGGATGTTCACGCATGTCTCCACCTCGACTATTAATGGAAGCTCCATGCCAAAAGTTCATTCACTAAAATAAAGAAGAGACGGTTGTTTAAAAGTATATGGTGCACACCCAAATGTTACAAGTCCGAAGGTTGCAGAACATCAACCATCTCTGGGTTACAAAACCAAAGAAATGAGACTGAATTAGCGTACCCAGTTACATGAGCAGTTGATGTTCCTTGGGGCTTGGGCTCTATATAAAGAACATGGATCAACCAATATATCCTCACAAACGCACGAGCACAAATTGCAGATTTGCAAGCAACGTGAGTACCTCACAGACATGGCTAATTTGAAGAAGCTACTAGCTATGTTTGCTCTCGTGATGTTCCTGTCACACCTCCGCGTCCATGGCGTCTCCGTGTCCGTGGGCAGCAGCGCAAACGTTACTACAGAGACAAGCCACCATCGCGGCAGGTGCCACATCAGTGGCTTCCTGCATGGCAAATCCGGTGACTGCAACAGGGATCACGGCTCGGTCTGCTGTAAAGACGGTCACCGCTACCCGCAATTCAGGTGCTCACCCCGGTGTCGGCCGACACGCCGGCGATCCTAACTCTGAACAGCTTCGCACGAGGTGGAGACGGCGGCGGCAAATCGTTCCGCGACAACCGCTTCCACAAGGACACCGAACTGGTGGTGGCGCTGTCCACGGGGTGGCTGCGCCTGGACGGCAAGCGCAGGTGCAACAAGATGATCCGCATCAACGGGAATGGGCGTGCCGTGCTGGCCAAGGTCGTCGACGAGTGCGACTTGGTGTACGGCTGCGACGCCGAGCACAACTTCGAGCCACCATGCCCATACAACGACGTAGACGCGTCACCGGCCGTGTGGAAGGCGCTGGGGCTGAATGAGGAGATTGGAGTTTTCAAGATCACTTGGTCGGATGTGTGAGCTATGCCATGAAGACCTTGCATTAAGCTATGTACACGCAGACACGCGGAAGCATAGATATGTGTGTTGTTCTCTTTGTGGTGGAGTTGCTGCTAAATAAAATAAGCTACCACTCGCTTCTATTTGACATTTTCTCAACTTTATGTATTTCTCCTGTTTTGATGCTATATTTATCATTCATATGTATACGACATTTTCCTTGATTTTTGTATCTAACTACCCTGTTTCAGTGCTATATATACATATATGTATTATTTATGTGTATTTAATATTTTTTCAGATTTATGTATTTGCCCAGTTTAGGTACAATATGAAATGTAATTGGAAAATACATCAATTTTTAGTTCAACAAGACCTTGCATACATGATTGAGTACCCACACACACACTAGCATATGTGATGTTATGCAGGCCATAGACATATATTTTACTATTTATGCAAAAAAAACATTGAATTCTTCGGGCGGTAAAACTCGATGATTTCTGAGGTTTTCCAAGAACCGGTTCTTTCAACGCCTCCTGGAGAGGAACACCGGTATTGAGACAAAACAAGACCATAAACGATGTGGATGGAGCTGATGAAATTAAAGAGTGCTTTGAGTACCGCGAAACAACAAATTGCAAGGGAATTAGATACAAAGGTAAACTCTAGTGAGATACATTTGTAATAATTTAATCCAATGGTGTATTACTTTGATGTTGCCGAGTTGCACCTTAATCTTGGCGGATTACATCCCATATATAATATAAGAAATATGGAAACGTATGTCACTCATACGGATAGTCTAAACTAGTTAGTTAGTTGCACTACTTTCCCGTCAATTTCATTCACTCGGATGTCGACAAATGACTATTAATGGAAGCTCCATGCCGAAATTCCAGTCACTGAAACAAAGAAGGTGGTTGTTCAAAAATATTTGTTGCACACCCAAATGTTACAAGCCCGAAGGTTGAAGAACACCTACCATCGGTTGGTTGCAAAACCGAAGAAAGGGACTGAATTAGTGCAAAAGAAAGTCAAGTTTATTGTAAAAGAAACATCCAAACTTTTGTGACTTAATATTATTAATTTCTATGTGAGGTGTATATATACACCCAGGAACTAAAGGGTATTTCCCACCGGGGCATTATCTATCATATTTGATGTTTTTTACAGGTTACATACTTAATTATATTTATAGCCAATAAAATAGAATTCAAAATTCATTTGAATTGTTTGGACGGTTTAAAATCGAGATTTCCGAGTTTTTCCAAAAACCGATTCTTTCGGTGCCTCCCAAAACTAACACCTGGTATGGAGAAGGGCGTGGAAGGTAGCTGCTGGAATTACAAAGCGCTTTGAGTAACACCAAATAAAAAATTACTAGCAAAATTAGATACAAGGTTAATCACAAGCGAGTTATATTTGTAACAATTCAATCTGTCTTTATGTTATTTTGATGTTACCGAGCTAGACCATAATCTTGGCGGCTTCCATCCCCAGATATAATAGAAGTAGGAAATGTACATTACTCCTGATCCAGATAGTCTCAACTAGTTGGTTACACTACTTCACTGTGCATGTCATTCACTCGGATGTTCACGCATGTCTCCAACTCGACTATTAATGGAAGCTCCATGCCAAAAGTTCATTTACTAAAATAAAGAAGAGACGGTTGTTTAAAAGTATATGGTGCACGCCCAAATGTTACAAGTCCGAAGGTTGCATAACATCAACCATCTCTGGGTTACAAAACCAAAGAAATGAGACTGAATTAGCGTACCCAGTTACATGAGCAGTTGATATTCCTTGGGGCTTGGGCTCTATATAAAGAACATGGATCAACCAATATATCCTCACAAACGCACAAGCACAAATTGCAGATTTGCAAGCAACGTGAGTACCTCACAGACATGGCTAATTTGAAGAAGCTACTAGCTACGTTTGCTCTCGTGATGTTCCTGTCACACCTCCGCGTCCATGGCGTCTCCGTGTCCGTGGGCAGCAGCGCGAACGTTACTACAGAGACAAGCCACCATCACGGCAGGTGCCACATCAGTGGCTTCCTGCATGGCAAATCCGGCGACTGCAACAGGGATCACGGCTCGGTCTGCTGTAAAGACGATCACCGCTACCCTCAATTCAGGTGCTCGCCCCCGGTGTCGGCCGACACGCCGGCGATCCTAACTCTGAGCAGCTTCGCACGAGGTGGAGACGGCGGCGGCAAATCGTTCTGCGACAACCGCTTCCACAAGGACACCGAACTGGTGGTGGCGCTGTCCACGGGGTGGCTGCGCCTGGACGGCAAGCGCCGGTGCAACAAGATGATCCGCATCAACGGGAACGGGCGTGCCGTGCTGGCCAAGGTCGTCGACGAGTGCGACTCAGTGTACGGCTGCGATGCCGAGCACAACTTCGAGCCACCGTGCCCATACAACGACGTAGACGCGTCACCGGCCGTGTGGAAGGCGCTGGGGCTCAAGGAGGAGATTGGAGTTTTCAAGATCACTTGGTCGGATGTGTGAGCTATGCCATGAAGACCTTGCATTAAGCTATGTACACGCAGACATGCGGAAGCATAGATATGTGCGTTGTTCTCTTGGTGGTGGAGTTGCTGCTAAATAAAATAAGCTACCACTCGCTTCTATTTGACATTTTCTCAACTTTATGTATGTCTCCTGTTTTGATGCTATATTTATCATTCATATGTATACGACATTTTCCTTGATTTTTGTATCTAACTACCCTGTTTCAGTGCTATATATACATATATGTATTATTTATGTGTATTTAATATTTTTCAGATTTATGTATTTGCCCAGTTTAGTACAATATGAAATGTAATTGGAAAATACATCAATTTTTAGTTGAACAAGACCTTGCATACATGATTGAGTACCCAGACACACACTAGCATATGTGATGTTATGCAGGTCATAGACATATATTTCACTATTTATGCAAAAAAACATTGAATTCTTCGGGCGGTAAAACTCGATGATTTCTAAGTTGTTCCAAGAACCGGTTCTTTCAACGCCTCCTGGAGAGGAACACCGGTATTGAGACAAAACAAAACCGTAAACGGTGTGGATGGAGCTGATGAAATTAAAGAGTGCTTTGAGTACCGCGAAACAACAAATTGCAAGGGAATTAGATACAAAGGTAAACTCTAGTGAGATACATTTGTAATAATTTAATACAATGGTGTATTACTTTGATGTTGCCGAGTTGCACCTTAATCTTGGCGGATTACATCCCATACATAATATAAGATATATGGAAATGTATGTCACTCATACGGATAGTCTAAACTAGTTAGTTAGTTGCACTACTTTCCCGTCAATTTCATTCACTCGGATGTTGACAAATGACTATTAATGGAAGCTCCATGCCGAAATTCCATTCACTGAAACAAAGAAGGTGGTTGTTTAAAAATATTTGTTGCACACCCAAATGTTACAAGCCCGAAGGTTGAAGAACACCTACCATCTGTTGGTTGCAAAACCGAAGAAAGGGACTGAATTAGTGCAAAAGAAAGTCAAGTTTATTGTAAAAGAAACATCCAAACTTTTGTGACTTAATATTATTAATCTCAATGTGAGGTGTATATATACACCCAGGAACTAAAGGGTATTTCCCACCGGGGCATGATCTATCATATTTGATGTTTTTTACAGGTTACATACTTAATTATATTTATAGCCAATAAAATAGAATTCAAAATTCATTTGAATTGTTTGGACGGTTTAAAATCGAGATTTCCGAGTTTTTCCAAAAAAACCGATTCTTTCGGTGCCTCCCAAAAATAACACCTGGTATGGGGAAGGGCGTGGAAGGTAGCTGCTGGAATTACAAAGCCCTTTGAGTAACACCAAATAAAAAATTACTAGCAAAATTAGATACAAGGTTAATCACAAGTGAGTTATATTTGTAACAATTCAATATGTCTTTATGTTATTTTGATGTTACCAAGCTAGACCATAATCTTGGCGGCTTCCATCCCCCAGATATAATACATGTAGGAAATGTACATTACTCCTGACCCAGATAGTCTCAACTAGTTGGTTACACTACTTCACTGTGCATGTCATTCACTCGGATGTTCACGCATGTCTCCACCTCGACTATTAATGGAAGCTCCATGCCAAAAGTTCATTCACTAAAATAAAGAAGAGACGGTTGTTTAAAAGTATATGGTGCACACCCAAATGTTACAAGTCCGAAGCTTGCAGAACATCAACCATCTCTGGGTTACAAAACCAAAGAAATGAGACTGAATTAGCGTACCCAGTTACATGAGCAGTTGATGTTCCTTGGGGCTTGGGCTCTATATAAAGAACATGGATCAACCAATATATCCTCACAAACGCACGAGCACAAATTGCAGATTTGCAAGCAACGTGAGTACCTCACAGACATGGCTAATTTGAAGAAGCTACTAGCTATGTTTGCTCTCGTGATGTTCCTGTCACACCTCCGCGTCCATGGCGTCTCCGTGTCCGTGGGCAGCAGCGCGAACGTTACTACAGAGACAAGCCACCATTGCGGCAGGTGCCACATCAGTGGCTTCCTGCATGGCAAATCCGGCGACTGCAACAGGGATCACGGCTCGGTCTGCTGTAAAGACGGTCACCGCTACCCGCAATTCAGGTGCTCGCCCCCGGTGTCGGCCGACACGCCGGCGATCCTAACTCTGAACAGCTTCGCACGAGGTGGAGACGGCGGCGGCAAATCGTTCTGCGACAACCGCTTCCACAAGGACACCGAACTGGTGGTGGCGCTGTCCACGGGGTGGCTGCGCCTGGACGGCAAGCGCAGGTGCAACAAGATGATCCGCATCAACGGGAATGGGCGTGCCGTGCTGGCCAAGGTCGTCGACGAGTGTGACTCGGTGTACGGCTGCGACACCGAGCACAACTTCGAGCCACCGTGCCCATACAACGACATAGACGCGTCACCAGCCGTGTGGAAGGCGCTGGGGCTGAAGGAGGAGATTGGAGTTTTCAAGATCACTTGGTCGGATGTGTGAGCTATGCCATGAAGACCTTGCATTAAGCAATGTACACGCAGACATGCGGAAGCATAGATATGTGTGTTGTTCTCTTGGTGGTGGAGTTGCTGCTAAATAAAATAAGCTACCACTCGCTTCTATTTGACATTTTCTCAACTTTATGTATTTCTCCTGTTTTGATGCTATATTTATCATTCATATGTATACGACATTTTCCTTGATTTTTGTATCTAACTACCCTGTTTCAGTGCTATATATACATATATGTATTATTTATGTGTATTTAATATTTTTTCAGATTTATGTATTTGCCCAGTTTAGGTACAATATGAAATGTAATTGGAAAATACATCAATTTTTAGTTCAACAAGACCTTGCATACATGATTGAGTACCCACACACACACTAGCATATGTGATGTTATGCAGGTCATAGACATATATTTTACTATTTATGCAAAAAAAACATTGAATTCTTCGGGCGGTAAAACTCGATGATTTCTGAGGTTTTCCAAGAACCGGTTCTTTCAACGCCTCCTGGAGAGGAACACCGGTATTGAGACAAAACAAGACCATAAACGATGTGGATGGAGCTGATGAAATTAAAGAGTGCTTTGAGTACCGCGAACAACAAATTGCAAGGGAATTAGATACAAAGGTAAACTCTAGTGAGATACATTTGTAATAATTTAATCCAATGGTGTATTACTTTGATTTTGCCGAGTTGCATCTTAATCTTGGCGGATTACATCCCATATATAATATAAGAAATATGGAAACGTATGTCACTCATACGGATAGTCTAAACTAGTTAGTTAGTTGCACTACTTTCCCGTCAATTTCATTCACTCGGATGTTGACAAATGACTATTAATGGAAGCTCCATGCCGAAATTCCATTCACTGAAACAAAGAAGGTGGTTGTTTAAAAATATTTGTTGCACACCCAAATGTTACAAGCCTGAAGGTTGAAGAACACCTACCATCTGTTGGTTGCAAAACCGAAGAAAGGGACTGAATTAGTGCAAAAGAAAGTCAAGTTTATTGTAAAAGAAACATCCAAACTTTTGTGACTTAATATTATTAATTTCTATGTGAGGTGTATATATACACCCAGGAACTAAAGGGTATTTCCCACCGGGGCATGATCTATCATATTTGATGTTTTTTACAGGTTACATACTTAATTATATTTATAGCCAATAAAATAGAATTCAAAATTCATTTGAATTGTTTGGACGGTTTAAAATCGAGATTTCCGAGTTTTTCCAAAAACCGATTCTTTCGGTGCCTCCCAAAAATAACACCTGGTATGGGGAAGGGCGTGGAAGGTAGCTGCTAGAATTACAAAGCGCTTTGAGTAACACCAAATAAAAAATTACTAGCAAAATTAGATACAAGGTCAATCACAAGCGAGTTATATTTGTAACAATTCAATCTGTCTTTATGTTATTTTGATGTTACCGAGCTAGACCATAATCTTGGCGGCTTCCATCCCCAGATATAATAGAAGTAGGAAATGTACATTACTCCTGATCCAGATAGTCTCAACTAGTTGGTTACACTACGTCACTGTGCATGTCATTCACTCGGATGTTCACGCATGTCTCCAACTCGACTATTAATGGAAGCTCCATGCCAAAAGTTCATTTACTAAAATAAAGAAGAGACGGTTGTTTAAAAGTATATGGTGCACGCCCAAATGTTACAAGTCCGAAGGTTGCATAACATCAACCATCTCTGGGTTACAAAACCAAAGAAATGAGACTGAATTAGCGTACCCAGTTACATGAGCAGTTGATATTCCTTGGGGCTTGGGCTCTATATAAAGAACATGGATCGACCAATATATCCTCACAAACGCACAAGCACAAATTGCAGATTTGCAAGCAACGTGAGTAGCTCACAGATATGGCTAATTTGAAGAAGCTACTAGCTATGTTTGCTCTCGTGATGTTCCTGTCACACCTCCGCGTCCATGGCGTCTCCGTGTCCGTGGGCAGCAGCGCGAACGTTACTACAGAGACAAGCCACCATCGCGGCAGGTACCACATCAGTGGCTTCCTGCATGGCAAATCCGGCGACTGCAACAGGGATCACGGCTAGGATAGAGAAGTAATAAAAAAAACTCTACTAATCCATTTTAAGTTGTAGTGCACTAATTAAGTTGCTCGTACTAAACATAATATGTCGCATGGAATATACCAGCTACCTCCAGTTTATCTTAACTGTTGCCAAATGTAATAGTTCGCACATAATGTATGATGGTTTTGGATCCCAAGCTGGACTTTTTTCTCGAGGGGCACCGACATTTACGGTTACCACGAAATACCAGAAAAAATCAGACAAAATTTAAAATCAAATTTTGAATTCAAATATTTCGAAGTTGGTATAGATAAAGTTTTAACTTATTCAAATCGCTAACTTTCACCTAGTGCTGTGGCAGTTCACACGCACACACCGCTGCAGCTCGCACACAGATCTTGAGTTCGACCCCTGGCGCTAGCAAAATCTCACAACTATTTTGGTTTTTTTACTTTTGCATTCTGAAAAAGAAACAAAAAATGGAGTGGGAGACTCGGGATCACGAAATTTCGAGCGGTACCCAAAACAGTGATGATGGTTAGCTGCTTCTGTTACTGTTTTGTTTCCTAAAATGTCTCATAATGAATCAGCCACATGCTCACGAACACATCAGTACAGTTTACATGTGATGACTACGGGAGAGAGAGATGCATGCGATTGACAGTGGTAGGTGGAAATGTGACAGAGTTGTCTGGAACGCATTTGTTAACACTAAAAGTGTCCTGGCCCACTATAATGTATATATCTTGTATTTATCAAATGCTATATTAACCACAGATCTCAAAGGCAAAACTAATGGTCCAGATATGAACCCCGCGCGGAACCATGTCCCAAAAATCTGCGTCGTTTTTGATGCTATATTTATCATTCACATGTATACGATATTTTTCTTGATTTATGTATCTAATTACCCTGTTTCAGTGCTATATATACATATATGTATTATTTATGTGTATTTAATATTTTTCGAGATTTATGTATTTGCCCAGTTTAGGTACAATATGAAATGAAATTGGCAAATACAACAATTTTTAGTTCAACAAGACCTTGCATATATGACTGAGTACCCACACACACACTAGCATATGTGATGTTATGCAGGTCATAGACATATATTTCACTATATATGCACGAAAACATTGAATTCTTCAGGCGGTAAAACTCGATGATTTCTGAGTTGTTCCAAGAACCGGTTCTTTCAGCGCCTCCTGGAAAGAAACACCGGTATTGAGAAAAAAGAGAACCCTAAACAATGTGGAGGGAGCTGATGAAATTAAAGAGTGCTTTGAGTACCAAGAAACAAAAAATTGTAAGGGAATTAGATACAAAGGTAAACTCTAGTGAGTTACATTTGTAATAATTTAATCCGATGGTGTATTACTTTGATGTTGCCGAGCTACACCTTAATCTTACCGAATTACATCCCATATATAATATAAGAAATTTTGAAACATATGCCACTCATACGAATAGTCTAAACTAGTTAGTTAGTTGCACTACTTTCCCGTCAATTTTATTCACTCGGATGTTGACAAATGACTATTAATGGAAGCTCCATGCCAAAATTCCATTCATTGAAACAAAGAAGGTGGCTGTTTAAAAATATTCGTTGCACACCCAAATGTTACAAGCCTGAAGGTTGCAGAACACCAACCATCTGTTGGTTGCAAAAGCGGAGAAAGAGATTGAATTAGTGCAAAAGAAAGTCAAGTTTATTGTAAAAGAAACATCCAAACTTTTGCGACTTAGTATTATTATTAATATTACTAATTTCTATGTGAGGTGTATATATACACCCAGGAACTAAAGGGTATTTCCCACCGGGACATGATCTATCATATTTGATGTTTTCTACAGATTACATACTTATATTTATACCCAATAAATAGAATTCAAAATTCATTTGAATTTTTTGGGCGTTTTCAAATCGAGATTTCCGAGTTTTTCCAAAAAATCGATTCTTCAGGTGCCTCCCAAAAAATAACACCTGTTATGGAGAAGGGCGTGGAAGGTAGCTGCTGGAATTAATTACAAAGCGCTTTCTGTAACACCAAATAGAAAATTACTAGCAAAATTAGATACAGGGTTAATCACAAGTGAGTTGTATTTGTAACAATTCAATCTGTCTTTATGCTATTTTGATGTTACTGAGCTAGACCATAATCTTGGCGGCTTCCATCCCTCAGATATAATACAAATAGCAAATGGACATTACTCCTGATCCAGATAGTCTCAACTAGTTAGTTACACTACTTCAATGTGCATGTCATTCACTCGGATGTTCACGCATGTCTCCACCTCAACTATTAATGGAAGCTCCATGCCAAAAGTTCATTCACTATAATAAAGAACAGACGGTTGTTTAAAAGTATATGCTGCATGCCCAAATATTACAAGTCCGAAGGTTGCAGAACATCAACCATCTCTAGGTTACAAAACCGAAGAAATGGGACTGAATTAGCGTACCCAGTTACATGAGCAGTTGATGTTCCTTGGGGCTTGGGCCCTATATAAAGAACATGGATCAACCAATATATCCTCACAAATGCACAAGCACAAATTGCAGATTTGCAAGCAACGTGAGTACCTCACAAACATGGCTAACTTGAAGAAGCGACTAGAAATGTTTGCTCTCGTGATGTTCCTGTCACACCTCCGCGTCCATGGCATCTCTGTGTCCGTGGGTAGCAGCGCGAACGTTACTACAGAGACAAGCAACCGTCGCGGCAGGTACCACATCAGTGTCTTCCTGCATGGCAAATCCGGCGACTGCAACAAGGATCACGGCTCGGTCTGCTGTAAAGACGGTCACCGCTACCCGCAATTCAGGTGCTCACCCCCGGTGTCGGCGGACACACCGGCGATCCTAGCTCTGAACAACTTCTCATGAGGTGGAGCCGGCGGCGGCAAATCGTTCTGCGACAACCGCTTCCACAAGGACACCGAGCTTGTGGTGGCGCTGTCCATGGGGTGGCTGCGCCTGGACGGCAAGTGCAGGTGCAACAAGATGATCCGCATCAATGGGAACGGGTGTGCCGGGTTGGCCAAGGTCGTCGACGACTATGACTCGGGGTACGACTGCGACGCCGAGCTCAACTTCGAGCCACCGAGCCCATACAACGACGTAGACGCCTTGCCGCCGTGTGGAAGGCGCTGGGGCTCAAGGACGAGTTTGGAGTTTTCAAGATCACTTGGTCTGATATGTGAGCTATGCCATGAAGACCTTGCATTAAGCTATGTACACGCAGACATGCGGAAGCATAGATATGTACGTTGTTCTCTTGGTGGTGGAGTTGCTGCTAATTAAAATAAGCTACCACTCGCTTGTATTTGATATTTTCTCAACTTGATGTATTTGTCCTGTTTTGATGCTATGTTAACCATTCACATGTATACGATATTTTCCTTGATTTATGTATCAAATTACCCTGTTTCAGTGCTATATATACATATATGTATTATTTATGTGTATTTAATATTTTTCGAGATTTATGTATTTGCCCAATTTAGGTACAATATGAAATGAAATTGGCAAATACATCCATTTTTAGTTCAACAAGACCTTGCATATATGACTGAGTACCCACACACACACTAGCATATGTGATGTTATGCAGGTCATAGACATATATTTCACTATTTATGCACAAAAACATTGAATTCTTCAGGCGGTAAAACTCGATGATTTCTGACTTGTTCCAAGAACCGGTTCTTTCAGCGCCTCCTGGTAAGAAACACCGGTATTGACAAAAAAAGAGAACCCTAAACGATGTGGAGGGAGCTGATGAAATTAAAGAGTGCTTTGAGTACCACGAAACAGCAAATTGCAAGGGAATTAGATATATGTATACTCTAGTGAGTTACATTTGTAATAATTTAATCCGATGGTGTATTACTTTGACGTTGCCGAGCTACACCTTAATCTTGGCGGATTACATCCGATATATAATATAAGAAATTTGGAAACGTATGTCACTCATACGGATAGTCTAAACTAGTTAGTTAGTTGCACTACTTCCCGTCAATTTCATTCACTCGGATGTTGACAAATGACTATTAATGGAAGCTCCATGCCAACATTCCATTCATTGAAACAAAGAAGGTGGTTGTTGGTGTCAAAACCGGCGGATCTCGGGTAGGGGGTCCCGAACTGTGCGTCTAAGGCGGATGGTAACAGGAGGCAGGGGACACGATGTTTTACCCAGGTTCGGGCCCTCTTGATGGAGGTAAAACCCTACGTCCTGCTTGATTTATTCTTGATGATATGGATATTACAAGAGTTGATCTACCACGAGATCGGAGAGGCTAAACCCTAAAAGTTGGCCTATGGTATGATTGTATGTTGTCCTACGGACTAAAACCCTCCGGTTTATATAGACACCGGAGGGGGCTAGGGTTACACAAGGTCGGTTACAAAGGAGGAGATATATATATCCGTATTGCCTAGCTTGCCTTCCACGCCAAGTAGAGTCCCATCCGGACACGAGACGAAGTCTTCAATCTTGTATCTCCATAGTCGAACAGTCCGGCCAAAGGATAGAGTCCGGCTGTCCGGAGACCCCCTAATCCTGGACTCCCTCAGTAGCCCCTGAATTAGGCTTCAATGACGATGAGTCCGGCGCGCAGTGTTGTCTTCGGCATTGCAAGGCGGGTTCCTCCACCGAATACACCCCGGAAGAATCTGAATAGGATAGTGTCTGACCCTGCAAAATAAGTTCCACATACCACCGTAGAGAGAATAATATTTCCACAAATCTAAT
The DNA here is from genome assembly GCA_034509565.1 of Triticum monococcum. Lineage (NCBI taxonomy): Eukaryota > Viridiplantae > Streptophyta > Magnoliopsida > Poales > Poaceae > Triticum > Triticum monococcum. The sequence continues at coordinate 637,264,825 of CM067845.1, forward strand.
ATGCTGACTCGTTTTGTCAACGTGACGTTTTATCATGGCCCGGTGATTATTCGAACCGTTTCCTTTAACTAGCCCCGCACATAACGCGAGGTAGTTTCTTGACACGTCTTGTCAAAGCAGAGATCGTGTTCCCCTTATTACGGGATTCTCATCAATAGGGCGTGGGCAACCCAACCGCGCTTGGGGGATAAGCGAGTTTTACCAGGCTAGTGGGGGCGCATAGTTTCGGCCGCCCTTATAAAGGGACAAGGTTTAACCTTTTTCTACCCACGCCTTCTTCCTCCTTGCTCATCCACTCTTGCGCACTCGAGCTCCAACGCCCAAGCCCACATCCTTCCCCTCAACCTTCTCCAATCATGTCCGGAGCGGGAGGCAAATGGATGGCTTCCTCCGTTACGGAGGGACACATCAAGAAGCTGCATGGAGCCGGAAACTTGGCCGCGAATATAGCGCATCGGCTGCCTGATGCGGGGCAGATCGTTCCTACCCCTGAATCTCATGAGAGGGTAGTTCTCCTCCACCACTTCCTCCACGGACTGGGGTTTCCCCTCCATCCATTCGTCTGTGGTCTCATGTTCTACTACGGGCTGGACTTTCATGATCGGGCCCCGAACTTCGTCCTCAACATTTCGGCGTTCATCGTCGTGTGTGAGGCTTTCCTCCGCATCCGGCCCTGCTTCAGCCTGTGGTTAAAGACCTTCAATATCAAGCCGAAGGTGGTGGGCGGCCAACAAGCAGAATGCGGCGGAGCCATGGTGGGCAAGATGCCCAACGTTATATGGCTTGAAGGCTCCTTCGTGGAGACCATAAAGGGGTGGCTATCGGCGTGGTTCTATATCACCGAGCCACGCGACACCAACTGGGTGGCTGCCCCCGAGTTCCGATCCGGATTCCCTGCATGGCTCACTTCCTGGAAAGAGAAGGGCCTGTCATGGAGTTCATCGCTAGAGCTGGACGGACTCCAGAAATGTATCCGGAACATGGCAAGCAAGAAACTCAAGCTTGTCAACATAGTCCAGGTCATGCTCATCCACCGGATCCTCCCGTGTCAACAACGGGACTTCAACTTGTGGGAGTTCGACCCGGCCTAGCCCCAAACTCTGCGCGAGATCTTCGACACGACGCACAAGGACGTCTGGAGGGTGCTGTTCAAGGGCGCCGAGGTCCCTCCCTCTCTCACCGAGGACCGCGGACTAAGCGCGAAGCGGCGAGCGCATTCGGTAAGTTCTATACATCCGGTAGGATATTTATTTCCCCTAGCTTAACCATGTGCGGGGTCTGAGCTCCATGCCTTTGACAGGACTGATGGAGACGTCGGGGCAGATTAACTATCCGGCCCCTCTGCCCGAAGACACTGCGGATGCTCTCCTGACGGAGATGCTGACTCCGGCTCCTTACAAGGTGCCGGAGAAGACCAAGAAGGCCAAGGGAACCCGAAAGAGTTCCTGATGCCAGGTGTTATCGGACTCATCGTCCGAAAACTCCATGACGCACTCCTCCCCCAAAGACGAGGTTGAAGATGAAGATGCTCCCCCTCCAGTCGGGGGAGACAAGAAAAGGAAGGCCGCCCCAACCGGGGGGGCGAAGGGTCCAAGAAGGGAAGGACTCTCCTTCCGGACTACTCCACCACCGCCGCCGAAGGCAAAGACGAGTGGCTGCTCAGGGACAAGCCCCTGGCGAAGTTGTAAGTATTCGGATGCCAGAGTAACTCATAACATACCATTGTCGCACTGCCTCTCCTAATGCTGAATTATGACTATGCAGACCGCCACGAGCCCGTATCGGCGTATCGTCGGACGGCTCCCTGGGCTCGTCGGATATGGATAGCCATCCACTTCCGACCGCCACCTCCCCTTGCCCTACGGACAACGCCGAGGTATTGTCTCAAGAGGCACCGGGTCGAGGGGAGATAGTCCCGGAGGCGCCTCAAGGCGACATTCTGGACTCCGGGAGCAGAGGGAGCAAGGCTCCCGAGGGTTCCGAGTTCGGCCCTCAGCCGAACACCGCGTCGGAACCCCCAGTGGTTCCGGACTCGGGCAGGCGGCCTCCTTCCAAAATGGGCAATACGCCTGTGCCGGTGACCTCTATCCATCCAGAGGCACCGGACAATCTGCTGGGAGCGCTTCGCAGTGCTTCCATCTACAGAGAGCACTACACTATTATGAGTGCGGTGGTCCAGAAGGTTCAGTCCGCCAAGAGTGGACTGACTGGAGCCTGTGCTAGCCTTCTAACAGGCTTTGAGGTAAGTTTTTGAAATATGGGGAAAAATATTACCACATAGGCAGTAGCCCCTGATGCTCTGTTCGGTGTTCACAAAGAAAAGTCGAACGGAGGATCAAACAATATCGCAGGAGTCTAATATGAGTATGTCAATATGCATATGCAGGCTTCGCTGCTGGCCCCTGCCGCACTAACTGGGGAGGTCGCCGCACTGAAGCAAGACCTTAAAGGGTCCAAGGACGAGCTCGGCCTTTCCAAGAGGCAGCTCGAGGAGAACAAATGTAAGTAGTACCTAGTCTATGGATATGTATAAAGAGAATGCGATTGCAAAATGATAGGATCATCGTAAATTTGCCAGGGGCCACGACCGAGGTGGCGAACCTGAAGCAAGCGCTTTCTGAGGCCGAAAACAAAGCGGCCAAGGAGCGCACCGAGCGGAAAAGGCATGAGGCACGGGTGGAAGAGGTGCAGCAAGAGCTCCACGCTCTTGTGACGAAGCACGAGGCGTTGGAGCTTGACTTGAAGACGCGAGAGTCCGAGCTTGCCGCGGCCCTCGAGAGCGCAAAGAATGCCAAGGCCGAAGCCCAAAAGGCCCTCCAGGAGATTGATGTGATGAAGAAGATAGCGGCGGGTAAGGCATTCTATATGCAAAGCAAGCATGTGAAAGTAAATTACCTGTTACTTACCTGAATCCGGAGCTCTGCAGGAGCGTTCGCAGATTTGCCCCACAGCGTGTCGGATGCCGCACAGTTTTACCAGGCCGAGGAGGGAAGCTCAATGGAGAAGCTGTTCTGGTCTCAGTATACTAGGACCGAACACCCAGTGCCTATGAGCGACCAGCTAAAGCAGCTGGTCGAGCTACACAAGGCGACCGAACAGGCCATGAAGGGCTTGATAGTCCAGATGTGGCCTGGCGACGCCCTTCCCAACAGCTACTTTGGCCTGGTGAGGCGGCTTGTGGATGCCTGCCCACGGCTGGAAGTTATCTAGCGGTCAGTCTGCATCGAAGGTGCACGCCGGGCTTTCGCCCATGTGAAGATGCAATGGGCCAAGCTGGACGCCGTGAAGCTGATCAAGGAAGGGCCGCCGGAGGGCAAGGAGCATCGCCACCCCGAGATGTAATATGAGGGTGTCCTGAAGGGTGCCCGTCTCGTAGCGGACGACTGTACGAAAGATATAATATTTGAGTAAAGTTGCTCGTGTAATCCTGTATTCATGAAAACTTGTTCATATGCACCATGCAACGCTTGTTTGAATTTAAAATATTACCTTCTGTTCGGCTGTTTATCAAATCTGGGAGATGGCTAGTCGTCGGCTTATTCCCCCATGCCACAAGTGCTGGGGTGTTCGGGATAAACCTGAGCACTCTTGTTCCCATTTTTGGGTCCCTCGAGGGAGGTGCTCAGCACAACGAACAAGGCAATCGGACTATAATGCGTTATCACTCTCACTTAGCCATACAATCTATAATTTTAAATTTCGGTGAAGCCCCTAGTGTTCGAAAGGCCGAATTCGGGGCGCGATACACGCCTTAAGACGGACAGGGTCGGCTCCTCGCTCTAAGCGGCATAAGTCTTTAGGGACTCGAAACCTCTCGAATAGCAACCAGTCTCTCGCCTTATCATGACAGTCAGTTTTAGCTTTCTCTACTAAGGTGCTTAGCCCAGCAGAACCGGGGCACAATCGCAGTAGTTCTCCCAGTGCTACCTTAGCCGATATAGCGGAACGTAAGGTACCAAAACATGGGAGTCGAGCAAACCCAACTATTGACCCAAGACATGATTCGGAGCTGATGCATATAATGCTATAAGTTCGGGGTGCCGCACTGTCGAAAGTGTTCGGACTTCTCACGCCGTATTGTGAGGTATGCTTAAGCCCCTAGCGTATTGGTCATACCAGAGTGTACGGGTGTTGGATGTCATGAATGAACATATATATATATATATATATATATATATATAAAGAAGAATGCAATAATAGTCTTAATGCTATGCATTGTTTATTCAAAAGGGTGTGTTAAAGCAGAATGATACATGTAGTGCGATAAGCAAAAAGTAGGACTCTGTCCCCTCCAAGGGCAAGCTGGGAATAGTATTAAAGTAAATATGTCACTCGCTATCGTAAGCCACCCGGGAATTCCGTGGTCTGATGTAGCTTTCTGCCTCCTTGGTTGCTGCATCATGTGTTCGGCAGTCATGCTGCCGGACAGGGTTTCGAGAGATTAAGGTCGTGAAAGAGAAAACTAACAAAGTAGGAAACCCCTAGTGCGGTTTAAGACGCGTCTTGGAGCGTGCCGTAATCGTGCCCCCTCCCTACCTGTGCACATGATATTTTTAATGCGTAATTATGTACGCGTGGCACGAGTTTCACCGTTTGGCTTGGGCCGGGGTGGGGGCCGCATTGCTATGCAAGCTCAGAACGTGCCAGGCGGTCCTGTTGCTGATTACTCCGGTCGCGCTTGAAGGTGTTCGGGTCCTTAAACGCCGAACTAGTGGATTGCCTTAAGAGGCTGCTTTGCGCTTCCGCTGCGAGGGCCGTAGTGTGCTCCTCCGTTCGGAGAGCGTGCTCTGTGTTTCCATTAACTGTAATGACCCCCTGAGGTCCTGGCATCTTGAGCTTGAGGTATGCATAATGCGGTACCACGTTGAATCTCGCAAATGCGGTTCGCCCGAGCAGTGCATGATAACCACTGCGGAACGGGACTATATCGAAGATTAACTCTTCGCTTCAGAAGTTATCCGGGGATCCGAAGACCACTTCCAGTGTGACTGAGCCTATGAAATGGGCCTCTACACCTGGTATGACGCCTTTAAAGGTTGTTTTTGTGGGTTTGATCCTTGAGGGGTCTATACACATTTTGCGCACCGTGTCCTGGTAAAAGAGGTTCAGGCTGCTGCCGCCATCCATAAGACTCGAGTGAGGTGAAATCCGTCAATAATTGGGTCTAAGACCAGTGCGGCGAATCCGCCATGACGGATACTAGTGGGGTGGTCCCTGCGATCGAAGGTGCTCAGACAGGAGGACCATGGGTTGAACTTTGGGGCAACTGGCTCCAACGCATATACGTCCCTGAGCGCGCGCTTCCGCTCCCTCTTGGGGATGTGGGTTGCGTATATCATGTTCACCGTCTGCACTTGTGGGGGAACCTCTTCTGTCCTCCGGTATTCGGCTGCTGGGGCTCCTCCTCGTCATCGCTATGTGCCCCCTTATCTTTGTTTTCGGCAATTAACTTGCCGGCCTTCTTGAACACCCAACAATCCCTATTGGTGTGCTTGGCTGGCTTGTCGGGGGTGCCGTGTATTTGACACGAGCGATCGAGTATACGGTCCAAACTGGACAGGCCCAGAGTGCTTCTTTTGAATGGCTTTTTCCGCTGACCGGGTTTAGAGCCTTTGAATCCGGCATTGACTGTCGTATCCTCGGTATTGTCGCTGTTAATGCGGCACTTATGTTTGTTGCGACGTGACCTGCTACTGCCGTCCTTGGTATCCGAAGTACCATGGTTCTTTGATATGTTGTTACTGCGAGCTAGCCAGCTGTCTTCTCCCGCACAAAAGCGGGTCATGAGTGTCGTGAGGGCTGCCATAGATTTCGGCTTTTCCTGACCAAGGTGCCGGGCTAGCCACTCGTCGCGGATGTTGTGCTTGAAAGCTGCTAGACCCTCTACATCCGGAAAGTCGACGATTTGATTTTTCTTTGTTAGGAACCATGTCCAGAATTGCCTGGCCGATTCGTCTGGCTGCTGAATTATGTGGCTCAAGTCATCGGCATCTGGTGGTCGCACATAAGTGCCCTGAAAGTTGTTGAGGAATGCGGCTTCCAAATCCTCCCAACAGCCAATGGACTCTACTGGCAAACTATTGAGCCAATGCCGAGCTGGTCCTTTGAGTTTGAGTGGGAGGTATTTAATGGCGTGTAGATCATCACCGTGTGCCATGTGGATATGCAGGAGGAAATCCTCGATCCATACCGCAGGATCTGTTGTGCCGTCGTATGATTCTATATTTACGGGTTTGAAACCCTTTGGGATTTGATGATCCATTACTTCGTCTGTGAAGCATAAGGGGTGTGCGGCGCCTCTATATTGGGCTATATCGCGACGCAGCTCCGATGAGTCTTGCCCGCTGTGCTCGGCCCGACCGGATTTACTTTTGCTGTATCCGGCGTGACGATTATCGTCTCGCGTAGTGGTGCGCCCTCGTGATCCGTAGATCGATCTTGCATGTTTTGTTTTGTCCTCCAATACGTCTCGCAAGTCTGGCGTATTTCCCCATGCCTTTTTATTTGAATGGCGTCGGGGTGCAGGCTGAGCTTTTGGCTGGAATGCCTCTCTGTCACGGCCACGGCGTGGCCGATCAGCCGCATCATACGCTTCTTCCTCCAATCGGGGTAGCAACCTGCATTTTGGGTAACTCTTGGAGTGGCGTTCAAGTTTATATTCCTCGGCCGCCAGGACTGTAGTCCATCTGTCAGCTAGCAGATCTTGATCAGCTTGAAGCTGTTGCTGCTTTTTCTTAAGCCTATTTGTCGTGGCTATAAGCCGGCGCTTGAAGCGCTCTTGTTCGACGGGATCCTCTGGCACGACGAATTCGTCATTGTCGAGGCTTGCTTCGTCTTCGGAGGGAGGCATGTAATTATCATCCTCCTCATATGCCGCTCTCTCAGGAGGGCTGGTCTCTCCATCCTCCTGCCCTAAATTGTGCTGGAGGGGATTATTGCCATCTTCGGCACTATCCGGAGTGCTATTATCTCCTGTGCCGGTATCACCACTTTTTCTTTGGCGGACTTAGAGCGGCGCTGCTGATGTCGGCGTTTGGGTTGCTTCTTATAGGGGTCATCCTCCGTTGTCTCGTCGCCATTGCCTTCTTTGGGTGTGTCCACCATGTATATATCGTATGATGAGGTGGTTGTACAATGTCGTGTGGGCAGTGGTTCCTCTTCATCTCCCGCGTCATCGTCCATACCGTTGATGTCTTCGGAGTCGAAGTCGAGCATATCGGTTAAGTCGTCGATAGTGGCTACTAAGTGGGTGGTGGGTGGGCAGCGAATTTCTTCGTCATCCGCATCCCAATCCTGCCGGACATAGTTCGGCCAGGATCCTCCTGACAAGGAGAGAGACCTTAATGAGTTCAGTATGTCGCCAAAGCGCGAGTGCTAAAAAATATCCGCGGAGGTAAACTCCATGATCGGCGCCCAATCGGATTCGCTAGGAACAGGCGCAGGCGGTTCGGAGTCTGTGGCCGAAGAAGGATCCGGCAGTTTGACAACACGGCTCTCGTGCAGGGTAAGGTCGATGTTCGGCTGGATCGCCGCTGAGGATAAGGCCTCCGTGGCGGGGTCCATCCACCCGTCCATGGACGGCGCAACTGGCTCCGAATTGAGGGTCGGAGCGGCTGCCGGTGCGATATCCTGAACACCATCTGATGGTAGAGCTAAATCATACTCATCGTGACCGTGTGACGCACAAGGCAGGGGCTCGAATCCGTCGAAGATCAAGTCTCCGCGGATATCGGTCATGTAGTTTAAGCTTCCAAACCTGACCTGGTGGCCAGGGGCGTAACTTTCGATCTGCTCCAGATGGCCAAGCGAGTTTGTCCGCAGTGCGAAGTCGCCGAACACAAAGATCTGTCCGGGGAGAAAAGTCTCACCCTAGACTGCATCGCTATCGATGATCGTAGGAGCCATCGAGCCTAACAGCGACTACACAGAGGACCTCTCAATGAAAGCACCAATGTCGGTGTCAAAACCGGCGGATCTCGGGTAGGGGGTCCCGAACTGTGCATCTAAGGCGGATGGTAACAGGAGGCAGGGGACACGATGTTTTACCCAGGGTCGGGACCTCTTGATGGAGGTAAAACCCTATGTCCTGCTTGATTTATTCTTGATGATATGGATATTATAAGAGTTGATCTACCACGAGATCGGAGAGGCTAAACCCTAAAAGCTAGCCTATGGTATGATTGTATGTTGTCCTATGGACTAAAACCCTCCGGTTTATATAGACGCCAGAGGGGGCTAGGGTTACACGAGGTCGGTTACAAAGGAGGAGATATACATATACGTATTGCCTAGCTTGCCTTCCACGCCAAGTAGAGTCCCATCCGGGCACGAGACGAAGTCTTCAATCTTGTATCTTCATAGTCCAACAGTCCGGCCAAAGGATAGAGTCCGGCTGTCCGGAGACCCCCTAATCCCGGACTCCCTCAGTGGTTGTTTAATAATATTTGTTGCACACCCAAATGTTACAAGCCCGGAGGTTGCAGAACACCAACCATCTGTTGGTTGCAAAACCGAAGAAAGAGACTGAACTAGGGCAAAAGAAAGTCAAGTTTATTGTAAAAGAAACGTCCAAACTTTTGTGACTTAATATTTATTCTTAATATTACTAATTTCTATGTGAGGTGTATATATACACCTAGCAACTAAAGGATGTTTCCCACCGGGGCATGATCTATCATATTTGATGTTTTTTACAGGTTACATACTTATATTTATACCCAATAAAATAGAATTCAAAATTCATTTGAATTTTTTGGGCGGTTTAAAATCAAGGTTTCCGAGTTTTTCCAAATACCGATTCTTCCGGTGCCTCTGAAAAATAACACCTGGTATGGAGAAGGGCGTGGAAGGTAGCTGATGGAATTAATTACAAAGCGCTTTGAGTAACACCAAATAGAAAATTACTAGCAAAATTATATACAAGGTTAATCACAAGTGAGTTGTATTTGTAACAATTCAATCTGTCTTTATGTTATTTTGATGTTACCGAGCTAGACCATAAACTTGGCAGCTTCCATCACCCAGATATAATACAAGTAGGAAATGTAGATTACTCTTGATCCAGATAGTCTCAACTAGTTAGTTACACTACTTCACTGTGCATGTCATTCACCCGGATGTTCACGCATTTCTCCACCTCGACTATTAATGGAAGCTCCATTCAAAAAGTTCATTCACTAAAATAAAGAACACTGAACAGCTTCGCAATCCTAACTCTGAACAGCTTCGCACGAGGTGGAGATGGCGGCGGCAAATCATTCTGTGACAACCGCTTCCGCAAGGACACTGAGTTGCTGGTGGCGCTGTCCACGGGGTGGCTGCACCTAGACGGCAAGCACAGGTGCAACAAGATGATCCGCATTAACGGGAACGGGCGTGTCGTGCTCGCCAAGGTCGTCGACAAGTGCAACTCGGTGTACGGCTGCGACGCCGAGCACAACTTCGAGCCACCGTGCCCATACAACGACGTAGACGTGTCACCGGCCGTGTGGAAGGCGCTGGGGCTCAAGGAGGAGATTGGAGTTTTCAAGATCACTTGGTCTGATGTGTGAGCTATGCCATGAACACCTTGCATTAAGCTATGTACACACAGACATGCGGAAGCATAGATATGTGCGTTGTTCTCTTGGTTGTGGAGTTGCTGCTAATTAAAATAAGCTACCACTCGCTTGTATTTGATATTTTCTCAACTTTATGTATTTGTCCTATTTTGATGCTATATTTACCATATACATGTATACGATAGTTTCCTTGATTTATGTATCTAATTACCCTGTTTCAGGACTATATATACATATATGTATTATTTATGTGTATTTAATATTTTTCGAGACTATATTTACACCTTGCATATATGACTGAGTACCCACACACACACTAGCATATGTGATGTTATGCAGGTCAGAGACATATATTTCACTATTTATACACGAAAATATTGAATTCTTCGGGCGGTAAAGCTCGATGATTTCTGAGTTGTTCCAAGAACTGGTTCTTTCAGCGCCTCCTGGAAAGAAACACCGGTATTGAGAAAAAAGAGAACCCTAAACGATGTGAATGGAGCTGATGAAATTAAAGAGTGCTTTGAGTACCACGAAACAACAAATTGCAAGGGAATTACATACAAAGGTAAACTCTAGTGAGTTACATTTGTTTAATAATTTAATCCGCTGGTGTATTACTTTGATGTTGCCGAGCTACACCTTAATCTTGGCGGATTATATCCCATATATAATATAAGTAATTTGGAAACGTATGTCACTCATACGGATAGTCTAAACTAGTTAGTTAGTTGCACTACTTTCCCGTCACTTTCATTCACTCGAATGTTGACGAGTGACTATTAACGGAAGCTCCATGCCAAAATTCCATTCACCAAAACAAAGAAGGTGGCTGTTTAAAAATATTTGTTGCACACCCAAATGTTACAAGCCCGAAGGTTGCAGAACACGAACCATCTGTTGGTTGCAAAACCGATGAAAGAGACTGAATTAGTGCAAAAGAAAGTCAAGTTTATTGTAAAAGAAAGTCAAGTTTATTGAGGATTTTGTGACTTAATATTATTATTAATATTATTAATTTCTATGTGAGGTGTATATATACACCATGGAACTAAAGGGTATTTCCCATCGGGGCATGATCTATCATATTTGATGTTTTTTACAGGTTACATACTTATATTTATACCCAATAAAATAGAATTCAAAATTCATTTGAAATTTTTGGGCAGTTTAAAATCAAGATTACCGAGTTTTCCCGAAATCGATTCTTCCGGTGCCTCCGAAAAATAACACCTGGTGTGGAGAAGGGTGTGGAAGGTAGCTGCTGAAATTACAAAGTGCTTTGAGTAACACCAAATAGAAAATTACTAGCAAAATTAGATACAAGGTTAATCACAAGTTTGTTATATTTGTAAAAATTCAATCTGTCTTTATGTTATTTTGATGTTACCGAGCTAGACCATAATCTTGGCGGCTTCCATCCCCCCCCCCCCCCAGATATAATACAAGTAGGAAATGTACATTACTCCTGGTCCAGATAGTCTCAACTAGTTAGTTACACTATTTCACTATGCATGTCATTCACTCAGATGTTCACGCATGTCTCCACCTCGAGTATTAATGGAAGCTCCATGCCAAAAGTTCATTCACTAAAATAAAGAAGAGATGGTTGTTGTAACATCCCAAATTTTCAATTTGGAATGTTATACAATAGATCATCATTGCATATCATATGTTATTGCATTTTGGTTGATCCTAGAAATTTCACACAAATCAAGGAACCTCGGAGAGAGTTGGGGATTTCGTAATTTTCGTATTTGAGTTTTCTCAAATGTTGAAAATAGGATCATTTGATTTTATTTATTTTATCTTCAATTATTTCTATTAAAAAATATGAGAGAGGGAATAAAATGACTTTCCCAAAATAAAGAATTATTGAGGATTTAATAAAAAATCAAATAAGATTTTATTTTGGTTTTATTTGCTATTTTACTTGAATTTAGGAAAAATGCACGTTTTTCAAAATTGCATTTAGGCCTCAAATAAATGTTCATCCTGTGCGGCCTGATTTTAGAAGCCGGGGAAATTTATTTCGAGATTTTTGGAGTCCGTTTAGTATTCCTTTTGTTTTTTCTGGGCGTAATTATTAAAAAAAACGAACCGACCTACGGGCCGTGTTAGGCCCGAACTCCTCTGGGGGGAGGCTTTATATAGTGCGACCCCGGGGCCCGAGCAGCCCAAAGCCGCCGCCACCCCAAAACCCTAGCTCGAGCCGCCCGCCGCCCCAGCCGCGCCGCTGCCGCCGCTGCCCGGCGCCAACGAGGTCGACCCCGCCGCCGCCGCTGGTTTTTTTAGAAAACCGTTGGTTTTCACAGGTTTTTTCGGTTTTCTTAGAATCGTTTTTTTAGATAAATCGGTTTTTTTCTCAGTTGTGTTAATTAGCGAGCGTTCGCTCGTTCGTTCGTTTTAGAGAACGCGTTCTCGTTTAGATCTAGGTAACGAACGTTCGTTCGTTAATCTGTTCGTTGTTTTTCTTTTTCTCGGATTTAATCCGCGATTTTTCTGATTGCGATTTCTGATCCGATTTTCGTTTTAGTTTAACTTTTCGCTCGTTTGTCGGAATCAAGCGATTCAAGCGCCTGGAGTTTCGTCTCGAAACCCTCCTTCCGTTTAATAAACTAAAACAAGTTTTTAATTCTGTAAAATTTGACCTAGATCCAGAATAGTAAACGAAGCTTTTTTTGCCGTTTGTCTTTCGTTGCCTCGTTCGATTTGATTCTTTTTGCCAACCGGAGTTCTTAAGTTGACGGACCCACAGCATCATGGTGGGAGAATTTCACAGCCACTTTCCCTATCGACACTATCACATGGGACCAGTTCCAACAGGCTTTCCGTACTGCCCATGTTTCAGCAGGAGCTATGGCCATGAAGAAGCGTGAGTTTCGCCATTTGCGCCAAGGAGGACGGACAGTTGGCCAGTATGTAGACGACTTTAGTAAGTTAGCACGTTATGCCCCAGATGACGTTGCTACGGATGCAGCTAAGCAGGAGAAGTTTCTGGAAGGACTGAATGATGAGTTGAGCATGCAGTTGATGGTAGCAACCTTCAACAACTACCAGGAGTTGGTAGACCGTGCTCTTATGATTGAAGGGATGCAACAGCAGATTGAGAACCGCAAGAGGAAGTATGGACAAGGGAAGTACAATTCCGGAGCTGAGTAGAAGCCATGTTTAACCCCTAGACCGGGAGGACATTTTCAGCATACCCATGAAGGAGGTAGCTCGCACAATCATAATGGCCCCAAGAATGGTAATGGGAATGGAGACAGCAACAGCCAGAACCGTACCAACCCATCAACCCCAGCCAAGAGAGACCTGAGCCAAGTCACTTGCTTTAAGTGCCAGAAGACCGGACATTATGCCAATGAATGTCCTCAAGCCCAGAATGGAAATGGCAATGGAAACTCTGGGAAGAAGCCGAGCCCTTTCAATAGGACACAGGTGAACCACGTTAACATGGACGAGGTTGAAGAGCAGCCGGATGCAGTAATCAGTATTGGTTAAGTCATTTACTGCAATCGTTCTTTTTGATACTGGTGCATCGCATTCATACATATCAAGGCAATTTGTGGATAAGTATAACCTGCCCACCAAAGTTCTTAGAACCCCTACGTTAGTAAGCTCACCAGGAGCGGAGTATATGGCCAGCCAAGGATGTTTTCAAGTGCCATTGAGTATAGGGAGGCATGTGTTTCCCTCGGATTTAATCATTTTGGAATCACAAGGTTTGGATGTAATTCTGGGTATGGATTGGCTGTCGATGTATGGAGGAAACATCGATTGCGCCAATAAGTCAATTTTTCTTACCACCCCAGAAGGAAGAAGGATCAAGTATGTGCTGAGAGCTTGTGCGCTAGATTATGGATCTAGTTGGGACGAGAATTTGCCATACGCAGAGTTCTCTTATAACAACAATTATCAATCTAGTTTGAAGATGGCCCCTTTCGAAGCCTTGTACGGAAGGAGGTGCAGGACCCCATTGTCGTGGGATGAAGTTGGAGATCGACAGTTGTTTGGACCGGATTTGATTAAGGAGTCTAAACAGAAGGTGAAATTGATTCGCGATAGGCTCAAGGTAGCCCAGTCCAAGCAGAAGAGTTACGCAGATTCTAAACGCAAGGAGACAATTTACGAAGTCGGAGACCGAGTTTATCTTCGAGTATCTCCTCTTCAAGGAGTTATGCGCTTGGTACTTAAGGGAAAGTTAGCGCCATGTTTTGTAGGACCATACAAGGTTTTGGAGCGTATGGGAGAAGTAGCCTAAAAGTTGGAATTGCCCAAAGGATTGTCAGGAGTTCACGACGTGTTCCACGTTTCCCAGTTGAAGAAGTGCCATGTGGAGATGGCTAATATACCGCTGAGAGATACAGTGCCGCTGGAAGCGATTCAATTGGATAGTGATTTGACCTATGAGGAGAAACCAATTAAGATTCTCGATTATGCCAGCCAAGTCACCCGCAGCAAGGTTATCAAGTTTTGCAAAGTTTAGTCGAGCCACCACACGGAGGATAAAGCCACCTGGGAACGAGAGGAAGATTTGCTGAAGGACCACCCTCACCTATTTTCTAGCCAACCTGAATCTCGAGGTCGAGATTCATCTTAAGGGGGTAGGTTTGCAACATCCCAAATTTTCAATTTGGAATGTTATACAATAGATCATCATTGCATATCATATTTTATTGCATTTTGGTTGATACTAGAAATTTCACGCAACTCAAGGACCCTCGGAGAGAGTTGGGGATTTCGTTATTTTCCTATTTGAGTTTTCTCAAAATTTGAAAATAGGATCATTTGATTTTATTTATTTTATCTTCAATTATTTCTATTAAAAAATATGAGAGAGGGAATAAAATGACTTTCCCAAAATAAAGAATTATTGAGGATTTAATAAAAAAATCAAATAATATTTTATTTTGGTTTTATTTGCTATTTTATTTGAATTTAGGAAAAATGCACGTTTTTCAAAATTGCATTTAGGCCCCAAATAAATGTCCATCCTGTGCGGCTTGATCTTAGAAGCCGGGGAAAATTTATTTCGGGATTTTTGGAGTTTGTTTAGTATTCCTTTTGTTTTTTTTAGCGTAATTATTTTAAAAAAATCCGAACCGACCTACGGGCCGTGTTAGGCCCGGACTCCTCCGGGGGGAGGCTTTATATAGTGCGACCCCGGGGCCCGAGCAGCCCAAAGCCGCCACCGCCCCAAATCCCTAGCCTGAGCCGCCCGCTGCCCCTGCCGCCGCCGGTTTTTTTAGAAAACCGTTCGTTTTCACCGGGTTTTTTTGGTTTTTTAGATTCATTTTTTTAGATAGATCGGTTTTTTTCTCGGTTTAGTTAATTAGCGAGCATTTGCTCGTTCGTTCGTTTTAACCAACGCGTTCTCGTTTAGATCCAGATAACAAAAGTTCGTTCGTTAATCTGTTCATCGTTTTTCTTTTTCTCGGATTTAATCCACGATTTTTCTGATCGCGATTTCTGATCCGGTTTTCATTTTAGTTTAACTTTTCGCTCGTTTGTCGGAATCAGGCGACTCAAGCGCCTGGAGTTTCGTCTCGAAACCCTCTTTCCGTTTAACCAACTCAAACAAGTTTTTGCTTCTGTAAAATTTGACCTAGATCCAGAATAGTAAACAAAGCTTGTATTTTTTGCCGTTTGTCTTTCGTTGCCTCGTTCAATTTGATTCTTTTTGCCAACCGGAGTTCTTAAGTTGAACTTTCTTGTTAGATCTCTTATTTGAGTTTTACCTGTGCATTAGTTGAGTACTTATTGTATTCTTGTTTGTTTGCGATAGAGTACCCAGAGTGCGCCGCTTGCTACTTCGAATCGCTAGGTTTTGTGGATCATCAGCAAGGCAAGTAACACTTTGATCATACTTTCCATTACCCAGTTTTTATTACATTAGATCAATCCTCACACACTTCATGATTAGGATCTAATTAAATTGTGGGTTTGGGAAGTAGATGAGGTAGTACCTATTACCTGTTATTATCAGACCTTTGGGAGTTACTTCTACGTTTGCTTATTATGCCATGCTATGCTAGTAGACGTGGATTAGGTGAGTGTATCCATGACAGATGTGAGATTGTAAATTTAATGGTTTATCTAAGGTGGCAACTTAAATACACATCTGGGTGGATTGAGGCACCTGGGTATTCCAGCGATTGCCTGTTTTCTTTTGGACCGCCACCCAGGCTCAAGGGGATCATGAGATTATTCATGCTAGAAACTTCTGTGTGCAGCCACAAGCTACTATGGGCTCTAGCATAGTTGACTAAGTTGTGCGAACTCTTACAGTGGTAGACTAGCAGATGTAGGGGAAAGTAGGTGTAACGGTCTACCCGTTCGTAAGGTGCAAGTGCTTCTGAAAGACTATGTCTCGGTCATCCGTTTCTCAAACACCCAGTAGTGCGAGAATCCCAACGGAGGAGATCGAGTCTTGTGGGGAAAAGTGTGCAAACCTCTGCAGAGTGTATAAACTAATCATGGTTAGTCGTGTCCCCGGTTATGGACATCTTGAGTATCTAGTACTTGGATTATCATGTGAATCTCATCATGTTACTCTAATTAATTTTGTTGGGTTTTTAATGATGATGCTTAATTGGGATTGAGAGCGTGTCTACACTCTCAATGTTTAACAACCACCATGGTAGTTAAATAAAATGTATTCCTTTGCAGTAGGGAAAAATTGGCTTTACGCAAAACTGTAACCATAGAGCTTTCCACCAGCCAAATATGCATGTAGTATAGCATTACTCTTTCATTGCTCTCTATGTGTTACATTGCCAGCATATTCCATGTGCTGACCTGTTTCAGGCTGCAACGTTCATGTTGCAGACTTTTCAGACAACGAGTAAGGTCCTTTTAGGTCGTGGTTCTATACTTAGTGATGCCGTTGGAGTTGATGGACTCACTTATCTTCCAAGCCTTCCGCTATTACCATTATTAGATGGCCTTAGGCCATATTTATTGTAATAAGTTCTCTTTTGAGACACTCGGTGTAATAAGTGTGTGATTGCTACTCTGTTATAAATCCTTCAAGTATTGTGTGGTGTCAGCATTACTGATCCAGGGATGACACCGGAGCACAGAGATTGGACCGTTTGAGGTCTGGTCGCTACAAGATGTTATCAGAGCACACGCTGACTGTAGGACACGACCACTAAGCTAAAGCCCTAGATCACTACTCTCTTCTCATTCTGACTCCTCATCTTTTCTACTCTTTTAGGATGGCGGATGCATGAAACAAGTTCATGCAACCGGATGAGGATACACCCTTTGGACGTCACTTGAAGGAAGTCACTAGATATCTAAACATCGGAGTACCAAGTTTCACCAGAATCTACAACGCCACTTTACCTGAAGAGGAGCGCTGGATGATTCAAGTTCAAGTTCCAGGAAGGACGTTCATGCCAGTCACTGAACCCATAGAGTTTTCCTTTGATGCAACAACCTGGAGTTTAGGAAAGAGCATGGCAACTCACATAGCCATGGGACGCATTGGAGAAGTTTACCGCAATGATCTCAAGGATACAATCTACCAGATTTGTGGGTGCCGAGATGAGCACTGGGAGATGATCAGCACCAGGAAGGATAGATCAATTGCAGCTTTTATCCAAGAGTTAAACCAGCACATTCGACGTCAGGAGAACCAGATGTGCGCCGACATGATAGATCTGAAGAAGGCAAGGACAAGAATCAAGGAACTGCAGGAAGAACTCAAGGCTACACGTGAAGATTATGAAGAGGAAATCGAAGTGTTAGTGAGTAAGAATGCCGACCTAACAATGAAGATTGGAATATTTATGGGAGGCCCTACACCAGTAGAGGAAGACGAAGAACCCAAGGAGATTCGCCCGGAAGACTACATCATCATCGACGACACCGACTCGGATCCAGATGATAGCGATGATGACTATGTTGACGAAGCAGGAGCAGATATCATGGAGTCTGCAACCGAAGAATATTTCTAGTAGACCACCCCAACAGTAGTAGTAGTCCACCATGTAAATATAGTAGTCCGAGCACTTTTGCGATAGTTAGATCGATTGTACGCCCTTGTTTGATTGAATGAAGTGAATTGTTTGCTTTTGCCTCATGTGTGTATGGGCAGCGTTTTCTCTCTAGACCCCTCTCTATTCTTAAATCTCATCTTTTCTAAACCCTCAGATGCCTCCGAGACATGACCCTGGATTTACCTTCCCGCCGGAGCTCACTCAGTTGATCGAGCAGCAGAATACGTTGATGTAGTTGTTAGTCCAGAATCAGAATCAGGGGAACAACAACAACAACCCACCACCACCACCACTTGTTGATCACTTAGCCCATTTTCTTAGGCTGAATCCGCCGGTGTTTTCCAGTAGCACCGAGCCTATAGTAGCAGATGATTGGCTCAGCAAGACAGCAAGGGAGTTGACCACGACAGGATGCACAGATGCGGAAAAGGTGAAGTTTGCCGCACATTAGCTTGACGGACCCGCAGCATCATGGTGGGAGAATTTCACAGCCACTTTCCCTATCAACACTGTCACATGGGACCAGTTCCAACAGGCTTTCCGTACTGCCCATGTTTCAGCAGGAGCTATGGCCATGAAGAAACGTGAGTTTCGCAACTTGCGCCAAGGAGGACGGACAGTTGGCCAGTATGTGGAGGACTTTAGTAAGTTAGCACGTTATGCCCCAGATGACGTTGCTACGGATGCAGCTAAGCAGGAGAAGTTTCTGGAAGGACTGAATGATGAGTTGAGCATGCAGTTGATGGTAGCAACCTTCAACAACTACCAGGAGTTGGTAGATCGTGCTCTTATGATTGAAGGGAAGCAACAGCAGATTGAGAACCGCAAGAGGAAGTATGGACAAGGGAAGTACAATTCTGGAGCTCAGTAGAAGCCACGTTTTACACCTAGACCGGGAGGACATTTTCAGCATACCCATGGAGGAGGTAGCTCGCACAATCATAATGGCCCCAAGAATGGTAATGGGAATGGAGAGAGCAACAGCCAGAACCGTACCAACCCATCAACCCCAGCCAAGAGAGACCTGAGCCAAGTCACTTGCTTTAAGTGCCAGAAGACCGTACATTATGCCAATGAATGTCCTCAAGCCCAGAATGGAAATGGCAATGGAAACTCTGGGAAGAAGCCGAGCCCTTTCAATAGGAGACAGGTGAACCACGTTAACGTGGAGGAGGTTGAAGAGCAGCCGGATGCAGTAATCGGTATTGGTTAAGTCATTTACTGCAATCGTTCTTTTTGATACTGGTGCATCGCATTCATACATATCAAGGGAATTTGTGGATAAGTATAACCTGCCCACCAAAGTTCTTAGAACCCCTATGTTAGTAAGCTCACCAGGAGCGGAGTATATGGCCAGCCAAGGATGTTTTCAAGTGCCATTGAGTATAGGTAGGCATGTGTTTCCCTCGGATTTAATCATTTTGGAATCACAAGGTTTGGATGTAATTCTGGGTATGGATTGGCTGTCGATGTATGGAGGAAACATCGATTGCACCAATAAGTCAATTTTGCTTACCACCCCAGAAGGAAGAAGGATCAAGTATGTATCCCGGCATGTGCCGAAGAGGACTCAAGTAAATTCGTTAACAGGAGTTGTGCAGGAGGAAGTACCAGTAGTGAAGGATTTCCCTGATGTATTTCCAGAGGAGTTGCCAGGCATGCCACCGGATAGAGATATTGAGTTTTTGATTGAGCTTTTGCCAGGCACAGAGCCAATATCTAAGAGACCATATAGGATGCCCGCAAAGGATTTGGAAGAGATTAAGAAGCAGACTAAAGAGTTACTGGATAAAGGATATATCCGCCCAAGTTCTTCGCCTTGGGGATCGCCAGTACTTCTAGTGGAGAAGAAGGATGGATCATTAAGGATGGTTGTTGATTATCGAGGATTAAATGAAGTAACCATCAAGAAAAAGTACCCACTACCGATGATCAATGATCTATTTGATCGATTGCAAGGAGCTAAGGTATTTTCCAAGATCGATCTGCGATCAGGATACCATCAGTTGAAGATTTGAGAACAGCATATACCTAAGACGGCTTTTACCACCAGGTATGAACTGTACGAGTATACCGTTATGTCATTTGGACTGACTCGCACCTGCATATTTTATGAACATGATGAACAAAGTGTTTATGGAGTTTTTGGATATGTTCGTCGTAGTGTTCATTGATGATATCCTGGTTTACTCGAAGAATGAAGAGGAGCATAAGGAGCATTTGCATTTGGTACTTGGTAAGGTCAGGGAACATCAGTTATATGCCAAGTTTAGCAAATGTGAATTTTGGTTGAAGGAAGTTGGATTTCTCGGACACGTTATATCCGGAGAAGGTGTAGCAGTAGATCCCACCAAGGTTGACACTGTGACAAATTGGGAAGCACCAACAACAGTGGGAGAGATCCGGAGTTTTCTTGGACTCGCAGGATACTACCGGAGATTCATTGAAAATTTCTCGAAGATTGCGAAGCCTATGACGGAGTTGTTGAAGAAGGATACCAAGTTCATATGGACTAAGGAATGTGAGGCCAGTTTCCAGGAGTTGAAGAAACGTCTGGTCACATCACCAGTGTTGATTCTGCCAGATCAGACTAAGGATTATGAGGTGTACTACGACGCTTCACGTCGAGGACTTGGAGTAGTGCTTATGCAGGAAGGAAGAGTTGTTTCATATGCCTCATGACAGCTTAAGCCTCATGAGTTGAATTATGTTACACATGATTTGGAGTTAGCAGCCGTAGTGCATGCATTAAAGACTTGGAGACATTTTCTCATTGGAAACCATTGTGAAGTATACATGGATCACAAGAGTTTGAAGTACATTTTCACACAGAAGGAGTTGAATCTCAGGCAAAGGAGATGGTTGGAGCTCATCAAGGATTATGATATGAGATTGCATTACCATCCCGGAAAGGCTAACGTAGTAGATGACGCGTTGAGCCGTAAAAGCCATGTCAGCACGTTAATGACGGGAGAAGTACCGAAGGAGTTAGCCGAGGATCTTCGTGATCTATGTTTGGAGATAGTCCCGAGAGGCTATGTAGGAGCATTGGAGATTCAGTCTACTTTGATGGATAAGATCAGAGAAGCTCAAAGGACTGACAAGGAGATCACTTCTATTAAGGAGAAAATGAGCAAAGGAAAAGCTAAAGGATTTTGTGAGGATGAGCACAATGCCTTATGGTTTGAAGACCGTGTTTATGTGCCCAACGACCCAGAGATCAGGAAGTTGAATCTGCAAGAGGCCCATGATTCACCATATTCGATTCACCCAAGAAATACCAAGATGTATTTGGATTTTAAGGATACTTTCTGGTGGACCGGAATGAAGAAGGATATTGTGGAGTATGTAGCAGTTTGTGATGTATGTCAGAGAGTAAAGGCAGAGCATCAGAAGCCAGCGGGATTGCTACAGCCATTGCCGATACCCGAATGGAAGTGGGATAAGTTAGGCATGGATTTTGTCACAGGATTGCCCAGAACTCGTTCAGGCTATGACTCGATTTGGGTTGTAGTCGATCGTTTGACAAAGGTATCTCATTTCATTCCAGTGAAGACTACCTATACTAGTGCCAAGTTGGTAAAGATATACATGACCAGGATCGTATGTCTGCATGGAGTTCCAAGGAGCATTGTATCAGATAGAGGAACCCAATTTACCTCAAAGTTCTGGAATCAGTTGCATGAAACTTTGGGTACCAGACTAGAGTTCAGTACAGCTTTCCATCCGCAGACAGATGGACAGACCGAGAGAGTCAATCAGATTTTGGAGGATATGCTGAGAGCTTGTGCGCTAGATTATGGATCTAGTTGGGACGAGAATTTGCCATACGCAGAGTTCTCTTATAACAACAGTTATCAATCCAGTTTGAAGATGGCCCCTTTCGAAGCCTTGTACGGAAGGAGGTGCAGGACCCCATTGTCGTGGGATGAAGTTGGAGACCGATAGTTGTTTGGACCGGATTTGATTAAGGAGTCTGAACAGAAGGTGAAATTGATTCGTGATAGACTCAAGGTAGCCCAGTCCAGGCAGAAGAGTTATGCAGATTCTAAACGCAAGGAGACAATTTACGAAGTCGGAGACCGAGTTTATCTTCGAGTATCTCCACTTCGAGGAGTTAAGAGCTTGGTAGTTAAGGGAAAGTTAGCGCCATGTTTTGTAGGACCATACTGTTGGAAATATGCCCTAGAGGCAATAATAAATTGGTTATTATTGTATTTCCTTGTTCATGATAATCGTTTATTATCCATGCTAGAATTGTATTGATAGGAAACTTAGATACATGTGTGGATACATAGACAACACCATGTCCCTAGTATGCCTCTAGTTGACTAGCTCGTTGATCAATAGATGGTTACGGTTTCCTGACCATGGACATTGGATGTCGTTGATAACGGGATCACATCATTACGAGAATGATGTGATGGACAAGACCCAATCCTAAGCCTAGCACAAAGATCGTGTAGTTCGTTTGCTAAAGCTTTTCTAATGTCAAGTATCATTTCCTTAGACCATGAGATTGTGCAACTCCCGGATACCGTAGGAATACTTTGGGTGTGCCAAACGTCACAATGTAACTGGGTGGCTATAAAGGTACACTACGGGTATCTCCAAAAGTGTCTGTTGGGTTGGCACAAATCAAGACTGGGATTTGTCACTCCGTGTGACGGAGATGTATCTCTAGGCCCACTCGGTAGGACATCATCATAATGTGCACAATGTGATCAAGGAGTTGATCACAGGATGATGTGTTACGAAACGAGTAAAGAGACTTGCCGGTAACGAGATTGAACAAGGTATCGGGATACCGACGATCGAATCTCGGGCAAGTATCGTACCGCTAGACAAAGGGAATTGTATACAGGAATGATTGAATCCTCGACATCGTGGTTCATCCAATGAGATCATCGTGGAACATGTGGGAGCCAACATGGGTATCCAGATCCCGCTGTTGGTTATTGACCGGAGAACGTGTCGGTCATGTCTGCATGTCTCCCGAACCCGTAGGGTCTACACACTTAAGGTTCGGTTACGCTAGGGTTGTAGGGATATGTATATGCAGTAACCCAAATGTTGTTCGGAGTCCCAGATGAGATCCCGGACGTCACGAGGAGTTCCGGAATGGTCCGGAGGTAAAGAATTATATATAGGAACTGCTATTTCGGTCAACGGGACAAGTTTCGGGGTCACCGGTATTGTACCGGGACCACCGGAAGGGTCCCGGGGGTCCACCGGTGGGGCCACCTATCCCGGGGGGCCACATGGGCTGTAGGGGGTGCGCCTTGGCCTACATGGGCCAAGGGCACCAGCCCCAAGAGGCCCATGCGCCTAGGGTTCAAGAAGGGAAGAGTACCAAAAGGGGAAGGCACCCCCTAGGTGCCTTTGGGGGGAGGGACTCCTGCCTTGGCCACCGCCCCCTAGGAGATTGGATCTCCTAGGGCCGGCACCCCCCCTTTGCTCCCTATATATAGTGAGGGAAGGAGGGCCTCTCACACCACGCCTTTGGTGCCTCCCTCTCCCTCTCCAACACCTCCTCCTCCTCCATAGAGCTTACCGAAGCCCTGCCGGAGTACTGCAGCTCCATCACCACCACGCCGTCGTGCTGCTGCTGGAGCCATCTTCCTCAATCTCTCCCTCTCTCCTTGCTGGATCAAGGCGTGGGAGATGTCACCGGGCTGTACGTGTGTTGAACACGGAGGTGCCGTCCGTTCGGCACTAGGATCATCGGTGATTTGGATCATGACAAGTACGACTCCATGAACCCCGTTCTCTTGAACGCTTCCGCTTAGCGATCTACAAGGGTATGTAGATGCACTCTCCTTTCCCTCATTGCTGGTCTCTCCATAGATAGATCTTGGTGACACGTAGGAAAATTTTGAATTTCTGGTACGTTCCCCAACAGTGGCATCATGAGCTAGGTCTATTGCGTAGATTCTATGCACGAGTAGAACACAAAGTAGTTGTGGGTGTCGATATTGTCAATTTGCTTGCCGTTACTAGTCTTATCTTGATTCGGCGGCATTGTGGGATGAAGTGGCCCGGACCGACCTTACACGTACTCTTACGTGAGGCTGGTTCCACCGACTGACATGCACTAGTTGCATAAGGTGGCTAGCGGGTGTCTGTCTCTCCCACTTTAGTCGGATCGGATTCGATGAAAAGGGTCCTTATGAAGGGTAAATATAAATTGCATATCACATTGTGGTTTTTGCGTAGGTAAGAAACGTTCTTGCTAGAAACCCATGGCAGCCACGTAAAACATGCAAACAACAATTAGAGGACGTCTAACTTGTTTTTGCAGGGTATGCTATGTGATGTGATATGGCCAAGAAGAATGTGATGAATGATATGTGATGTATGATATTGATCATGTTCTTGTAATAGGAATCACGACTTGCATGTTGATGAGTATGACAACCGGCAGGAGCCATAGGAGTTGTCTTTATTTATTGTATGACCTGCATGTCATTGAACAACGCCATGTAATTACTTTACTGCTAACCGTTAGCTATAGTAGTAGAAGTAATAGTTGGCAAGACAACTTCATGAAGACACGATGATGGAGATCATGATGATGGAGATCATGGTGTCATGCCGGTGACGATGATGATCATGGAGCCCCGAAGATGGAGATCAAAAGGAGCAAAGTGATGATGGCCATATCATGTCACTATTTGATTGCATGTGATGTTTATCATGTTTATACATCTTATTTGCTTAGAACGACGGTAGTAAATAAGATGGTCCCTCTTTAAAATTTCAAGAAAGTGTTCTCCCTAACTGTGCACCGTTGCAGAAGGTTCGTTGTTTCGAAGCACCACGTGATGATCGGGTGTGATAGATTCTTACGTTCGAATACAATGGGTGTTGATGAGCCTAGCATGTACAGACATGGCCTCGGAACACATGCAAACACTTAGGTTGACTTGATGAGGCTAGCATGTACAGACATGGCCTCGGAACACAAAAGACCGAAAGGTCGAGCATGAGTCGTATGGTAGATACGATCAACATGAAGATGTTCACCGATGTTGACTAGTCCGTCTCACGTGATGATCGGACACGGCCTAGTTGACTCGGATCATGTAATCACTTAGATGACTAGAGGGATGTCTATCTGAGTGGGAGTTCATAAGATGAACTTAATTATCCTGAACATAGTCAAAAGGTCTTCGCAAATTATGTCGTAGCTCGCGCTTCAGTTCTACTGTTTAGATATGTTCCTAGAGAAAATTTAGTTGAAAGTCGATAGTAGCAATTATGCAGACAGTAAAAGGCTTATGTCCCTAATGCACCGCTCAGTGTGCTGAACCTCGAATGTTGTCTGTGGATGTTGCGAACATCTGACATACACATTTTGATAACTACGTGATAGTTCAGTTAAACGGTTTAGAGTTGAGGCACCGAAGATGTTTTCAAACATCGCGAAACATATGAGATGTTTCGAGGGCTGAAATTGGGATTTCAGGCTCGTGCCCACGTCAAGAGGTATAAGACCTCCGACAATTTTCTTAGCCTGCAAACGAAGGAGGAAAGCTCAATTGTTGAGCTTGTGCTCAGATTGTCTGAGTACAACAATCATTTGAATCGAGTGGGAGTTGATATTCCAGATGAGATAGTGATGTTTCTCCGAAGGCATTACCACCAAGCTGCTAGAGCTTCGTGATGAACTATAATATATCAGGGACATATATGATGATCCTTGAGATATTCGCGATGTTTGACACCACAAAAGTAGAAATCAAGAAGGAGCATCAATTGTTGATGGTTGGTGAAACCACTAGTTTCAAGAAGGGCAAGGGCAAGAAGGGATACTTCATGAAACGGCAATTCAGCTGCTGCTCTAGTGAAGAAACCCAAGGTTGAACCCAAACCCGAGACTAAGTGCTTCTGTAATAAGGGGAACAGCCGCTGGAGCAGAATTACCCTAGATACTTGGTAGATTAGAAGGCTGGCAAGGTCGATAGAAGTATATTGGATATACATTGTGTTGATGTGTACTTTACTAGTACTCCTAGTAGCACCAGGGTATTAGATACCGGTTCGGTTGCTAAGTGTTAGCAACTCGAAATAAAAGCTACGGAATAAAAGGAGACTAGCTAAAGGTGAGCTGACGATATGTTTTGGAAGTGTTTCCAATGTTGATATGATCAAGCATCGCACGCTCCCTCTACCATCGAGATTGGTGTTAAACCTAAATAATTGTTATTTGGTGTTTGCGTTGAGCATAGACATGATTGGATTATGTCTATCGCGATACGGTTATTCATTTAAGGAGAATAATGGTTACTCTGTTTATTTGAATAATACCTTCAATGGTCTTGCACCTAAAATGAATGGTTTATTGAATCTCGATCGTAGTGATACACATGTTGATGCCAAAAGATATAAGATAGTAATGATAGTACCACCTACTTGTGGCACTTCCACGTAAGTCATATCGGTATAAAATGCATGAAAAAGCTCCATGTTGATGGATCTTTGGGCTCACTCGTTTTTGAAAAGTTTGAGACATGCGAAGCATGTCTATTGGTGTATATGAAACTCCATGCAAATGGACCGTTTGGACTCATTTGATTTTGAATCATTTGAGACATGCAAATCATACCACATGGGCAAGATGACTGAAAGCCTCGTTTTTAGTAAAATGGAACTAGAAAGCAACTTGTTGGAAGTAATACATTTTGATGTGTGCAGTCCAATGAGTGCTGAGGCGTGTAGTGGATATCGTTATGTTCTTACTTCACAGATGATTTGAGTAGATGTTGAGTATATTTACTTGATGAATCACGAATCTGAATTATTGAAAGGTTCAAGTAATTTCAGGGTGAAGTTGAAAGATCGTCGTGACAAGAGGATAAAATATCTATGATATGATCATAGAGATGAATATCTGAATTACAAGTTGGGCACAGAATTAAGACATTGTGGAAATTGTTTCACAACTAATACAGCCTGGAACACCGTAGTGTGATGGTGTGTCCGAACATCATAATTGCACCCTATTGGATATGATGCATACCATGATGTCTCTTATCGAATTACCACGATAGTTTATGGGTTAGGCATTAGAGACAACCACATTCACTTTAAATAGGGCACCACGTAATTCCGATGAGATCACATCGTATGAACTATGGTTTAGAGAAACCTAAGTTGTCATTTCTTAAAAGTTTGGGGCTGTGACGCTTATGTGAAAAAGTTTCAGGCTGATAAGCTCGAACCCAAAGCGGATAAATGCATCTTCATAGGACACCCAAAATAGTTGGGTGTACCTCCTGTCTCAGATCCCAAAGCAATAAGGGATTGTTTCTAGAATCGGGTCCTTTCTCGAGGAAAATTTTCTCTCGAAGGAATTGAGTGGGAGGATGGTGGAGACTTGATGAGGTTATTGAACCATCTCTTCAACTAGTGTGTGGCAGGGCACAGGGAGTTGTTCCTGTGGCACCTACACCAATTGAAGTGGAAGCTTATGATAGTGATCATGAAACTTCAGATCAAGTCACTACCAAACCTCGTGGGATGACAAGGGTGCGTACTACTTCATTGTGGTACGTAATCCTGTCTTGGAAGTCATGTTGCTAGACAACAATGAACCTACAAGCTATGGAGAAGCGGTGGTGGGCCTGGATTACGATAAATGGCTCGAGGCCATATAATCCGAGAGAGGATCCATATATGAAAACAAAGTGTAGACTTTGGCAGAACAGCTCGATGGTCGTAAGGCTGTTCAGTACAGATGGATTTTAAAAGGAAGACGAACAATGATGGTAAGTATCACCATTAAGAAAGCTCGACTTGTCATTAAGGTGTTTTCCGACAAGTTCAAGGAGTTGACTACGATGAGACTTTCTCATTCGTAGCGATGCTAAGAGTCTGTTGGAACTATATTAGTGATTACCGCATTATTTATGAAATCTTGCAGATAGGATACCAAAACATTGTTTCCTCGACGATTTTCTTGAGGAAAGGTTGTATGTGATACAACCGGAAGGTTTTGTCAATCCTGAAAGATGCTAATAAGTATGCAAAGCTCCAGCAATCCTTCTAAAGACTGGAATGAGCATCTCGGAGTTGGAATATACACTTTGATGATGATCAAAGATTTTGGGTGTATACAAAGTTTATGAGAAACTTGTATTTCCAAAGAAGTGAGTGGGAGCACTATAGAATTTCTGATGAATATATGTTGTTGACATATTGTTGATCCGAAATGACGTAGAGTTTCTGGAAAGCATATAGGGTTATTTGGAAAGTGTTTTTCAATGGAAAGCCTGGATTAAGCTACTTGAACATTGAGCATCAAGATCTATAAGGATAGATCAAAATGCTTAATGGTACTTTCAAATGAGCACATACCTTGACATGATCTTGAAGGTGTTCAAGATGGATCAGTCAAAGAAGGAGTTCTTGCCTGAGTTGTAAGGTATGAAGTTAAGACTTAAAGCTCGACCACGGCAGAATAGAGAGAAAGGACGAAGGTCGTCACCTATGCTTAAGACATAGGCTCTACAGTATGCTATGCTGTGTACCGCACCTGAAATGTGCCTTGCCATGAGTCAGTCAAGGGGTACAAGAGTGATCCAAGAATGGATCACAGGACAGCGATCAAAGTTATCCTTAGTAACTAGTGGACTAAGGAATTTTCTCGATTATGGAGGTGGTAAAAGAGTTCGTCATAAAGGGTTACGCCGATGCAAACTTTGACACTAATCCAGATTATTCTGAGTAGTAAACTGGATTCGTATAGTAGAACAGTTATTTGGAATAGCTCCAAATAGAACGTGGTAGCTACATCTAGGAGATGACATAGAGATTTGTAAAGCACACACGGATCTGAAAGATTCAGACCCGTTGACTATAACCTCTCTCACAAGCATAACATGATCAAACCCAGAACTCTTTGGGTGTTAGTCACATGGGGATGTGACCTTGAGTGTTAATCACATATCGATGTGGACTAGATTATTGACTCTAGTGCAAGTGGGAGACTGTTGGAAATATGCCCTAG
This sequence comes from Triticum monococcum, assembly GCA_034509565.1. NCBI lineage: Eukaryota > Viridiplantae > Streptophyta > Magnoliopsida > Poales > Poaceae > Triticum > Triticum monococcum. The sequence goes on from CM067845.1 coordinate 637,293,405, forward strand.
AGGCAATAATAAATTGGTTATTATTGTATTTCCTTGTTCATGATAATCGTTTATTATCCATGCTAGAATTGTACTGATAGGAAACTCAGATACATGTGTGGATACATAGACAACACCATGTCCCTAGTAAGCCTCTAGTTGACTAGCTCGTTGATCAATAGATGGTTACGGTTTCCTGTCCATGGAAATTGGATGTCGTTGATAACGGGATCACATCATTAGGAGAATGATGTGATGGACAAGACCCAATCCTAAGCCTAGCACAAAGATCGTGTAGTTCATTCGCTAAAGCTTTTCTAATGTCAAGTATCATTTCCTTAGACCATGAGATTGTGCAACTCTCGGATACCGTAGGAATACTTTGGGTGTGCCAAACGTCACAACGTAACTGGGTGGCTATAAAGGTACACTACAGGTATCTCCGAAAGTGTCTGTTGGGTAGGCACGAATCGAGACTGGGATTTGTCACTCCGTGTGACGGAGAGGTATCTCTGGGCCCACTCGGTAGGACATCATCATAATGTGCACAATGAGATCAAGGAGTTGATCACGGGATGATGTGTTACGGAACGAGTAAAGAGACTTGCCGGTAACGAGATTGAACAAGGTATCGGGATACCGACGATCGAATCTCGGGCAAGTATCGTACCGCTAGACAAAGGGAATTGTATACGGGATTGATTGAATCCTCGACATCGTGGTTCATCCGATGAGATCATCGTGGAACATGTGGGAGCCAACATGGGTATCCAGATCCCGCTATTGGTTATTGACCGGAGAACTTCTCGGTCATGTCTGCATGTCTCCCGAACCCGTAGGGTCTACACACTTAAGGTTCGGTGACGCTAGGGTTGTAGGGATATGTATATGCAGTAAACTGAATGTTGTTCGGAGTCCCGGATGAGATCCCGGAGGTCGCGAGGAGTTCCGGAATGGTCCGGAGGTAAAGAATTATATATAGGAAGTGCTATTTCGGCCATCGGGACAAGTTTCGGGGTCACCGGTATTGTACCGGGACCACCGGAAGGGTCCCGGGGGTCCACCGGGTGGGGCCACCTGTCCCGGGGGGGCACATGGGCTGTAGGGGTGCGCGTTGGCCTACATGGGCCAAGGGCACCAGCCCCAAGAGGCCCATGCGCCTAGGGTTCAAGAAGGGAAGAGTCCCAAAAGGGGAAGGCACCCCCTAGGTGCCTTTGGGGGGAGGGACTCCTCCCTTGGCCGCCGCCCCCCTAGGAGATTGGATCTCCTAGGGCCGGTTCCCCCCCCTTGGCTCCCTATATATAGTGAGGGAAGGAGGGCCTCTGACACCACGCCTTTGGTGCCTCCCTCTCCCTCTCCAACACCTCCTCCTCCTCCATAGAGCTTAGCGAAGCCCTGCCGGAGTACTGCAGCTCCATCACCACCACGGCGTCGTGCTGCTGCTGGAGCCATCTTCCTCAACCTCTCCCTCTCTCCTTGCTGGATCAAGGCGTGGGAGACGTCACCGGGCTGTACGTGTGTTGAACACGGAGGTGCCGTCTGTTCGGCACTAGGATCATCGGTGATTTGGATCACGACAAGTATGACTCCATCAACCCCGTTCTCTTGAACGCTTCCGCTTAGCGATCTACAAGGGTATGTAGATGCACTCTCCTTTCCCTCGTTGATGATCTCTCCATAGATAGATCTTGGTGACACGTAGGAAAATTTTGAATTTCTGCTACGTTCCCCAACACATACAAGGTTTTGGAGCATATGGGAGAAGTAGCCTACAAGTTGGAATTGCCCGAAGGATTGTCAGGAGTTCACAACGTGTTCCACGTTTCCCAGTTGAAGAAGTGCCATGCGGAGATGGCTGATATACCGCTGAGAGATACAGTGCCGCTGGAAGCGATTCAGTTGGACAGTTATTTGACCTACGAGGAGAAACCAGTTAAGATTCTCGATTATGCCAGCCAAGTCACCCGCAGCAAGGTTATCAAGTTTTGCAAAGTTCAGTGGAGCCACCACACGGAGGATGAAGCCACCTGGGAACGAGAGGAAGATTTGCTGAAGGACCACCCTCACCTATTTTCTATCCAACCCGAATCTTGAGGGCGAGATTCATCTTAAGGGGGTAGGTTTGCAACATCCCAAATTTTCAATTTGGAATGTTATACTATAGATCATCATTGCATATCATATTTTATTGCATTTTGGTTGATCCTAGAAATTTCACGCAACTCAAGGACCCTCGGAGAGAGTTGGGGATTTCGTTATTTTCATATTTGAGTTTTCTCAAAATTTGAAATTAGGATCATTTGATTTTATTTATTTTATCTTAAATTATTTCTATTAAAAAATATGAGAGAGGGAATAAAATGACTTTCCCAAAATAAAGAAATATTGAGGATTTAATAAAAAAATCAAATAATATTTTATTTTGGTTTTATTTGCTATTTTATTTGAATTTAGGAAAAATGCATGTTTTCAAAAGTGCATTTAGGCCCCAAATAAATGTCCATCCTGTGCAGCTTGATCTTAGTAGCCGGGGAAAATTTATTTCGGGATTTTTGGAGTCTGTTTAGTATTCCTTTTGTTTTTGTTCTGAGCGTAATTATTTTAAAAAAATCCAAACCGACCTATGGGCCGTGTAGGCCCGGACTCCTCCGGGGGGAGGCTTTATATAGTGCGACCCCGGGGCCCGAGCAGCCCAAAGACGCCGCTGCCCCAAAACCCTAGCCCGAGCCGCCCGCTGCCCCAGCCGCCACCGCCGGAGCCCACCGCCGATGAGGTCGACCCCTCGCCGCCGCCGGAGCCCGCCGCCGATGAGGTCAACCCCTCGCCGCCGCCGGTTTTTTTAGAAACCGTTGGTTTTCACCAGGTTTTTTGGTTTTTTTAGATAGATCGGTTTTTTCTCTGTTTAGTTAATTAGCGAGCGTTCACTCGTTCGTTCGTTTTAACGAACGCGTTCTCATTTAGATCCAGATAACGAAAGTTCGTTCGTTAATCTGTTCGTCGTTTTTCTTTTTCTCGGATTTAATCCGCGATTTTTCTGATCGCGATTTCTGATCCGGTTTTCATTTTAGTTTAACTTTTTGCTCGTTTGTCGGAATCAAGCGATTCAAGCACCTGGAGTTTCGTCTCGAAACCCTCTTTCCATTTAACCCACTCAAACAAGTGTTTGCTTCTGTAAAATTTGACCTAGATCCAGAATAGTAAACAAAGCTTGTATTTTTTGCCGTTTGTCTTTCGTTGCCTCGTTCGATTTGATTCCTTTTGCCAACTAGAGTTCTTAAGTTGAACTTTCTGGTTAGATATCTTATTTGAGTTTTACCTATGCATTAGTTGAGTACTTATTGTATGCTTGTTTATTTGCGATAGAGTACCCAGAGTGTGCCACTTGCTACTTCGAATCGCTAGGTCTTGTGGATCATCAGCAAGGCAAGTAACACTTTGATCATACTTCCCATTACCCAGTTTTTATTGCATTAGATCAATCCTCACACATTGCATGATTAGGATCTAATTAAATTATGGGTTTGGGAAGTAGATGAGGTAGTACCTATTACCTGGTATTATCAGACCTTTGGGAGTTACTTCTACGTTTGCTTATTATGCCATGCTATGCTAGTAGACGTGGATTGGGTGAGTGTATCCATGACAGATGTGAGATTGTTAATTTAATGGTTTATCTAAGGTGGCAACTTAAATACACATCTGGGTGGATAGAGGCACCTGGGTATTCTAGCGATTTCCTGTTTTCTTTTGGACCGCCACCCAGGCTCAAAGGGATCATGAGATTATTCATGCTAGAAACTTCCGTGTGCAGCCACAAGCTACTATGGGCTCTAGCATAGTTGACTAAGTTGTGCGAACTCTTACAGTGGTAGACTAGCAGATGTAGGGGAAAGTAGGTGTAACGGTCTACCCGTTCGTAAGGTGCAAGCGCTTCTGAAAGACTATGTCTCGGTCATCCGTTTCTCAAACACCCAGTAGTGCGAGAATCCCAACGGAGGAGATCGAGTCTTGTGGGGAAAAGTGTGCAATGAAGGAAATATGCCCTAGAGGCAATAATAAAGTTATTATTTATTTCCTTATCTCATGATAAATGTTTATTATTCATGCTAGAATTGTATTAACCGGAAACATAATACATGTGTGAATACATAGACGAACTTAGTGTCACTAGTATGCCTCTACTTGACTAGCTCGTTAATCAAAGATGGTTATGTTTCCTAACCATGAACAAGGTGTTGTTATTTGATTAACGAGGTCACATCATTAGTTGAATGATCTGATTGACATGATCCATTTCATTAGCTTAGCACCCGATCGTTTAGTATGTTGCTATTGCTTTCTTCATGACTTATACATGTTCCTATGACTATGAGATTATGCAACTCCCATTTATCGGAGGAACACTTTGTGTGCTACCAAACGTCACAACATAACTGGGTGATTATAAAGGAGCTCTACAGGTGTCTCCAAAGGTAGATGTTGGGTTGGCGTATTTCGAGATTAGGATTTGTCACTCCGATTGTCGGAGAGGTATCTCTGGGCCCTCTCGGTAATGCACATCACATAAGCCTTGCAAGAATTGCGACTAATGAGTTAGTTGCGAGATGATGTATTACGGAAAGAGTAAAGAGACTTGCCGGTAATGAGATTGAACTAGGTATTGGATACCGACGATCGAATCTCGGGCAAGTAACATACCGATGACAAAGGGAACAACGTATGTTGTTATGCGGTCTAACCGATAAAGATCTTCATAGAATATGTAGGAGCCAATATGGGCAACCAGGTCCCGCTATTGGTTATTGATCGGAGATGTGTCTCAGTCATGTCTACATTGTTCTCAAACCGTAGGGTCCGCACGCTTAACGTTACGATGACAGTTATTATGAGTTTATGCATTTTGATGTACCGAAGTTATTTCGGAGTCCCGGATGTGATCACGGACATGACGAGGAGTCTCGAAATGGTCGAGACATAAAGATTGATATATTGGAAGCCTATATTTGGATATCGGAAGTGTTCCGGGTGAAATCGGGATTTTACCGGAGTACCGGGAGGTTACCGGAACCCCCGGGAGACATATGGGCCTTAATGGGCTTTAGTGGAAAGGAGAAAGGGGCAGCCCAAGGTGGCCGCGCGCCTCCCCCCTCCCCTAGTCCTATTAGGACTAGGAGAGGTGGCCGGCCCCCCTCTCTCTCTTTCCCCCTCGGGGAATCCTAGTCCAACTAGGATTGGGGGGGAGTCCTACTCCCGGTAGGAGTAGGACTCCTCCTGCGCCCTCCTCCTGGCCGGCGGCCCCCTCCCCCTTGGCTCCTTGATATACGGAGGCAGGGGCACCTCTAGACACACAAGTTGATCATTGAGATTGTTCCTTAGCCGTGTGCGGTGCTCCCTGCCACCATATTCCACCTCGATCATATCGTTATAGTGCTTAGGCGAAGCCCTGCGTCGGTAGAACATAAAGATCGTCACCACGCCGTCGTGCTGACGGAACTCCTCCCTGACGCTTTGCTGGATCGGAGCCCGGGGATCGTCATCGAGCTGTACTTGTGCTAAGACCTCAGAGGTGCCGGAGTAACGGTGCTTGGATCGGTCGGATCGGGAAGACATACGACTACTTCCTCTATGTTGTGTCAACGCTTCCGCAGTCGGTCTGCGTGGGTACGTAGACAACACTCTCCCCTCTCGTTGCTGTGCATCACCATGATCTTGTGTGTGCGTAGGAAATTTTTTGAAATTACTACGTTCCCCAACAGTGGCATCCGAGCCTAGGTTTTATGGTTTGATGTTATTTGCACGAGTAGAACACAAGTGAGTTGTGGGCGATATAAGTCATACTGCCTACCAGCATGTCATACTTTGGTTCGGCGGTATTGTTGGACGAGACGACCCGGACCAACATTACGCGTACGCTTACGCGAGACCGGTTCCCCCTACGTGCTTTGCATACAGGTGGCTTGCGGGCGACTGTCTCTCCAACTTTAGTTGAACCAAGTGTGGCTACGCCCGGTCCTTGCGAAGGTTAAAATGGAGTCTATTTGACAAACTATCATTGTGGTTTCGATGCATTGTGAGATTGGTTCTTGCTTAAGCCCGTAGCAGCCACGTAAAACTTGCAACAACAAAGTAGAGGACGTCTAACTTGTTTTTGCAGGGCATGTTGAGATGTGATATGGTCAAGACATGATGCTAAATTTTATTGTATGAGATGATCATGTTTTGTAACCGAGTTATCGGCAACTGGCAGGAGCCATATGGTTGTCGCTTTATTGTATGCAATGCAATCGCGATGTAATGCTTTACTTTATCACTAAGCGGTAGCGATAGTCGTGGAAGCATAAGATTGGCGAGACGACAACGATGCTACGATGGAGATCAAGGTGTCGCGCCGGTGACGATGGTGATCATGACGGTGCTTCGGAGATGGAGATCACATGCACAAGATGATGATGGCCATATCATATCACTTATATTGATTGCATCTGATGTTTATCTTTTATGCATCTTATCTTGCTTTGATTGACGGTAGCATTATAAGATGATCTCTCACTAAATTATCAAGAAGTGTTCTCCCTGAGTATGCACCATTGCGAAAGTTCTTCGTGCTGAGACACCACGTGATGATCGGGTGTGATAGGCTCTACGTTCAAATACAACGGGTGCAAACCAGTTGCACACGCGGAATACTCAGGTTATACTTGATGAGCCAAGCATATACAGATATGGCCTCGGAACACGGAGACCGAAAGGTCGAGCGTGAATCATATAGTAGATATGATCAACATAGTGATGTTCACCAATGAAATTACTCCATCTCACGTGATGATCGGACATGGTTTAGTTGATTTGGATCACGTGATCACTTAGAGGGTTAGAGAGATGTCTATCTAAGTGGGAGTTCTTAAGTAATTTGATTAATTGAACTTAAACTTATCATGAACATTAGTACCTGATAGTATCTTGCTTGTTTATGTTTGATTGTAGATAGATGGCTCGTGCTGTTGTTCCCTTGAATTTTAATGCGTTCCTTGAGAAAGCAAAGTTGAAAGATGATGGTTGCAATTACACGGACTGGGTCCGTAACTTGAGGATTATCCTCATTGCTGCTCAGAAGAATTACATCCTGGAAGCACCGCTGGGTGCCAGGCCTGCTGCTCGAGCAACACCAGATGTTATGAACGTCTGGCAGAGCAAAGTTGATGACTACTCGATAGTTCAGTGTGCCATGCTTTACGGCTTAGAATCGGGACTTCAACGACATTTTCAACGTCATGGAGCATATGAGATGTTTCAGGAGTTGAAGTTAATATTTCAAGCAAATGCCCGGATTGAGAGATATGAAGTCTCCAATAAGTTCTATAGCTGCAAGATGGAGGAGAACAGTTCTGTCAGTGAGCATATACTCAAAATGTCTGGGTATAATAATCACTTGATTCAGATGGGAGTTAATCTTCCAGATGATTGCATCATTGACAGAATTCTCCAATCACTGCCACCAAGCTACAAGAGCTTCGTGATGAACTATAATATGCAAGGGATGAACAAGACTATTCCCGAGCTCTTCGCAATGCTGAAAGCTGCGAAGGTAGAAATCAAGAAGGAGCATCAAGTATTGATGGTTAACAAAACCACTAGTTTCAAGAAAAGGGCAAAGGGAAGAAGAAGGGGAACTTCAAGAAGAACGGCAAGCAAGTTGCTGCTCAGGAGAAGAAACCCAAGTCTGGACCTAAGCCTGAAACTGAGTGCTTCTACTGCAAGCAGACTGGTCACTGGAAGCGGAACTGCCCCAAGTATTTGGCGGATAAGAAGGATGGCAAGGTGAACAAAGGTATATGTGATATACATGTTATTGATGTGTACCTTACTAATGCTCGCAGTAGCACCTGGGTATTTGATACTGGTTCTGTTGCTAATATTTGCAACTTGAAACAGGGACTACGGATTAAGCGAAGATTGGCTAAGGACGAGGTGACGATGCGCGTGGGAAACGGTTCCAAAGTCGATGTGATCGCAGTCGGCACGCTACCTCTACATCTACCTTCGGGATTAGTATTAGACCTAAATAATTGTTATTTGGTGCCAGCATTGAGCATGAACATTATATCTGGATCTTGTTTAATGCGAGACGGTTATTCATTTAAATCGGAGAATAATGGTTGTTCTATTTATATGAGTAATATCTTTTATGGTCATGCACCCTTGAAGAGTGGTCTATTCTTGTTGAATCTCGATAGTTGTGATACACATATTCATAATGTAGAAGCCAAAAGATGCAGAGTTGATAATGATAGTGCAACTTATTTGTGGTACTGCCATTTAGGTCATATCGGTGTAAAGCGCATGAAGAAACTCCATACTGATGGACTTTTGGAACCACTTGATTATGAATCACTTGGTACTTGCGAACCGTGCCTCATGGGCAAGATGACTAAAACACCGTTCTCCAGTACTATGGAGAGAGCAACAGATTTGTTGGAAATCATACATACAGATGTATGTGGTCCGATGAATGTTGAGGCTCGTGGCGGATATCGTTATTTTCTCACCTTCACAGATGAGTTAAGCAGATATGGGTATATCTACTTAATGAAACATAAGTCTGAAACGTTTGAAAAGTTCAAAGAATTTCAGAGTGAAGTTGAAAATCATCGTAACAAGTAAATAAAGTTTCTACGATCCGATCGTGGAGGAGAATATTTGAGTTACGAGTTTGGTGTACATTTGAAAAATTGTGGAATAGTTTCGCAACTCACGCCACCCGGAACACCACAGCGTAATGGTGTGTCCGAACGTCGTAATCGTACTTTACTAGATATGGTGCGATCTATGATGTCTCTTACTGATTTACGCTATCGTTTTGGGGACACGCTCTAGAGACGGCCGCATTCACGTTAAATAGGGCACCATCAAAATCCGTTGAGATGACGCCTTATGAACTACGGTTTGGCAAGAAACAAAAGTTGTCATTTCTGAAAGTTTGGGGCTGCGATGCTTATGTGAAAAAGCTTCAACCTGATAAGCTCGAACCCAAATCGGAGAAATGTGTCTTCATAGGATATCCAAAGGAAACTATTGGATACACCTTCTATCACAGATCCGAAGGCAAGACTTTTGTTGCTAAATTCGGAAACTTTCTTGAGAAGGAGTTTCTCTCGAAAGAAGTGAGTGGGAGGAAAGTAGAACTTGACGAGGTAACTGTACCTGGTCCCTTGTTGGAAAGTAGTACATCACAGAAAACTGTTTCTGCGACACCTACACCAATAAGTGAGGAAGTTAATGATAATGATCATGAAACTTCAGAACAAGATACTACTGAACCTCGTAGATCAACCAGAGTAAGATCCGCGCCAGAGTGGTACGGTAATCCAGTTCTGGAAGTCATGCTACTAGATCATGATGAACCTACGAACTATGAAGAAGCGATGGTGAGCCCAGATTCCACAAAGTGGCTTGAACCCATGAAATCTGAGATGGGATCCATGTATGAGAACAAAGTATGTACTTTGGTTGACTTGCCCGATGATCCGCAAGCAATTGAGAATAAATGGATCTTCAAGAAAAAGACTGACGCTGACGGTAATGTTACTGTCTATAAAGCTCGACTTGTCGCAAAAGGTTTTCGACAAGTTCAAGGGGTTGACTACGATGAGACCTTCTCACCTGTAGCGATGCTTAAGTCTGTCCGAATCATGTTAGCAATTGCCGCGTTTTATGATTATGAAATTTGGCAGATGGATGTCAAAACTGCATTCTTGAATGGATTTCTGGAAGAAGAGTTGTATATCATGCAACCGGGAGGTTTTGTCGATCCAAAGGGAGCTAACAAAGTGTGCAAGCTCCAGCGATCCATTTATGGACTGGTGCAAGCCTCTCGGAGTTGGAATAAACGCTTTGATAGTGTGATCAAAGCATTTGGTTTTATATAGACTTTCGGAGAAGCCTGTATTTACAAGAAAGTGAGTGGGAGCTCTGTAGCATTTCTGATATTATATGTGGATGACATATTGCTGATTGGAAATGATATAGAATTTCTGGATAGCATAAAGGGATACTTGAATAAGAGTTTTTCAATGAAAGACCTCGGTGAAGCTGCTTACATATTAGGCATAAAGATCTGTAGAGATAGATCAAGACGTTTAATTGGACTTTCACAAAGCACATACCTTGATAAGATTTTGAAGAAGTTCAAAATGGATCAAGCAAAGAAAGGGTTCTTGCCTGTGTTACAAGGTGTGAAATTGAGTCAGACTCAATGCCCGACCACTGCAGAAGATAGAGAGAAAATGAAAGATGTTCCCTATGCTTCAGCCATAGGCTCTATCATGTATGCAATGCTGTGTACTAGACCTGATGTGTGCCTTGCTATAAGTTTAGCAGGGAGGTACCAAAGTAATCCAGGAGTGGATCACTTGACAGCAGTCAAGAACATCCTGAAATACCTGAAAAGGACTAAGGATATGTTTCTCGTATATGGAGGTGACAAAGAGCTCACCGTAAAAGGTTACGTTGATGCAAGCTTTGACACTGATCCGGACGATTCTAAATCGCAAACCGGATACGTGTTTACATTAAACGGTGGAGCTGTCAGTTGGTGCAGTTCTAAACAAACCGTCGTAGCGGGATCTACATGTGAAGCGGAGTACATAGCTGCTTCGGAAGCAGCGAACGAAGGAGTCTAGATGAAGGAGTTCATATCCGATCTAGGTGTCATACCTAGTGCATCGGGTCCAATGAAAATCTTTTGTGACAATACTGGTGCAATTTCCTTGGCAAAGGAATCCAGATTTCACAAGAGGACCAAGCACATCAAGAGACGCTTCAATTCCATCCTTGACCTAGTCCAGGTGGGAGACATAGAGATTTGCAAGATACATACGGATCTGAATGTTGCAGACCCGTTGACTAAGCCTCTTCCATGAGCAAAACATGATCAGCACCAAGGCTCCATGGGTGTTAGAATCATTACTGTGTAATCTAGATTATTGACTCTAGTGCAAGTGGGAGACTGAAGGAAATATGCCCTAGAGGCAATAATAAAGTTATTATTTATTTCCTTCTATCATGATAAATGTTTATTATTCATGCTAGAATTGTATTAACCGGAAACATAATACATGTGTGAATACATAGACAAACTTAGTGTCACTAGTATGCCTCTACTTGACTAGCTCGTTAATCAAAGATGGTTATGTTTCCTAACCATGAACAAGGTGTTGTTATTTGATTAATGAGGTCACATCATTAGTTGAATGATCTGATTGACATGACCCATTTCATTAGCTTAGCACCCGATCGTTTAGTATGTTGCTATTGCTTTCTTCATGACTTATACATGTTCCTATGACTATGAGATTATGCAACTCCCATTTAGCGGAGGAACACTTTGTGTGCTACCAAACGTCACAACGTAACTGAGTGATTATAAAGGAGCTCTACAGGTGTCTCCAAAGGTAGATGTTGGGTTGGCGTAATTTGAGATTAGGATTTGTCACTCCGATTGTCGGAGAGGTATCTCTGGGCCCTCTCGGTAATGCACATCACATAAGCCTTGCAAGCATTGCGACTAATGAGTTAGTTGCGAGATGATGTATTACGGAACGAGTAAAGAGACTTGCCGGTAATGAGATTGAACTAGGTATTGGATAACGACGATCGAATCTCGGGTAAGTAACATACCGCTGACAAAGGGAACAACATATGTTGTTATGCGGTCTGACCGATAAAGATCTTCATAGAATATGTAGGAGCCAATATGGGCATCCAGGTCCCGCTATTGGTTATTGACCAGAGATGTGTCTCAGTCATGTCTACATTGTTCTCAAAACGTAGGGTCCGCACGCTTAACGTTACGATGACAGTTATTATGAGTTTATGCATTTTGATGTACCGAAGTTAGTTAGGAGTCCTGGATGTTATCACGGACATGACGAGGAGTCTCGAAATGGTCGAGACATAAAGATTGATATATTTTAAGCCAATATTTGGATATCGGAAGTGTTCCGGGTGAAATCGGGATTTTACCGGAGTACCGGGAGGTTACCGGAACCCCCCGGGAGCCATATGGGCCTTAATGGGCTTTAGTGGAAAGGAGAAAGGGGCAGCCCAAGGTGGCCGCCCACCTCCCCCCTCCCCTAGTCCTATTAGGACTAGGAGAGGTGGCCGGCCCCCCTCTCTCTCTTTCCCCCTCGGGGAATCCTAGTCCAACTAGGATTGGGGGGGAGTCCTACTCCCGGTAGGAGTAGGACTCCTCCTGCTTCCTCCTCCTGGCCGGCGGCCCCCTCCCCCTTGGCTCCTTTATATACGGAGGCAGGGGGCACCTCTAGACACACAAGTTGATCATTGAGATCGTTCCTTAGACGTGTGCGGTGCCCCCTGCCACCATATTCCACCTCGATCATATCGTTATAGTTCTTAGGCGAAGCCCTGCATCGGTAGAACATCAAGATCGTCACCACGCCGTCGTGCTGACGGAACTCCTCCCTGACGCTTTGCTGGATCGGAGCCTGGGGATCGTCATCGAGCTGTACGTGTGCTAAGAACTCGGAGGTGCCGGAGTAACGGTGCTTGGATCGGTCGGATCGGGAAGACGTACGACTACTTCCTCTATGTTGTGTCAACGCTTCCGCAGTCGTTCTGCGTGGGTACGTAGACAACACTCTCCCCTCTCGTTGCTGTGCATCACCATGATCTTGCGTGTGCGTAGGAAATTTTTTGACATTACTATGTTCCCCAACATGCAAACCTCTGCAGAGTGTATAAACTAATCATGGTTAGTCGTGTCCCCGGTTATGGACATCTTGAGTATCTAGTACTTGGATTATCATGTGAATCTCATCATATTACTCTAATTAATTTTGTTGGGTTTTTAATGATGATGCTTAATTGGGATTGAGAGCGTGTTTACACTCTCAATGTTTAACAACCACCATGGTAGTTAAATAAAATGTATTCCTTTGCAGTAGGGAAAAATTGGCTTTACGCAAAACTGTAACCATAGAGCTTTTCACCAACCAAATATGCATGTAGTATAGCATTACTCTTTCATTGCTCTCTATGTGTTACATTGCCAGCATATTCCATGTGCTGACCTGTTTCAGGCTGCAACGTTCATGTTGCAGACTTTTCAGACGACGAGTAAGATGCTTTTAGTTCGTGGTTCTATACTCACTGATGCCGTTGGAGTTGATGGACTCACTTATCTTCCAAGCCTTCCGATGTTATCATTATTAGATGGCCTTAGGCCATATTTATTGTAATAAGTTCTCTTTTGAGACACTCGGTGTAATAAGTGTGTGATTGCTACTATGTTATAAATCCTTCAACTACTGTGTGCTGTCAGCATTACTGATCCAGGGATGACACCGGAGCACAGAGATTGGACCGTTTGAGGTCTGGTCGCTACAAGATGTTATCAGAGCACACGCTGACTGTAGGACACGACCACTAAGCTAAAGCCCTAGATCACTACTCTCTTCTCATTCTGACTCCTCATCTTTTCTACTCTTTTAGGATGGCGGATGCATGAAACAAGTTCACGCAATCGGATGAAGATACACCCTTTAGACGTCACTTGAAGGAAGTCACTAGATATCTAAACATCGGAGTACCAAGTTTCACCGGAATCTACAATGCCACTTTACCTGAAGAGGAGCGCTGGATGATTCAAGTTCAAGTTCCAGGAAGGACGTTCACGCAAGCCACCTGTGTGCAAAGCACGTCGGGGGAACCGGTCTCGCGTAAGCGTACGCGTAATGTTGGTCCGGGTCGTCTCGTCCAACAATACCGCCGAACCAAAGTATGACATGCTGGTAGGCAGTATGACTTATATCGCCCACAACTCACTTGTGTTCTACTCGTGCAAATAACATCAAACCATAAAACCTAGGCTCTGATACCACTGTTGGGGAACGTAGTAATTTCAAAAATTTCCTACTCACACGCAAGATCATGGTGATGCACAGCAACGAGAGGGGAGAGTGTTGTCTACGTACCCACGCAGACCGACTGCGGAAGCGTTGACACAACATAGAGGAAGTAGTCGTACGTCTTCCCGATCCGACCGATCCAAGCACCGTTACTACGGCACCTCCGAGTTCTTAGCACACGTACAGCTCGATGACGATCCCCGGGCTCCAATCCAGCAAAGCGTCGGGGAAGAGTTCCGTCAGCACGGCGGCGTGGTGATGATCTTGATGTTCTACTGACGCAGTGCTTCGCCTAAGCACTACAACGATATGATCGAGGTGGAATATGGTGGCAGGGGGCACCGCACACGACTAAGGAACGATCTCAATGATCAACTTGTGTGTATAGAGGTGCCCCCTGCCTCCGTATATAAATGAGCCAAGGGGGAGGGGGCCGCCGGCCAAGAGGAGGGCGCAGGAGGAGTCCTACTCCTACCGGGAGTAGGACTCCCCCCCCCCAATCCTAGTTGGACTAGGATTCCCCGAGGGGGAAAGAGAGAGAGGGGGGCGGCCACCTCTCCTAGTCCTAATAGGACTAGGGGAGGGGGGAGGCGCGCGGCCACCTTGGGCTGCCCCTATCTCCTTTCCACTAAAGCCCATTAAGGCCCATATGGCTCCCGGGGGGTTCCGGTAACCTCCCGGTACTCCGGTAAAATCCCGATTTCACCCGGAACACTTCCGATATCCAAATATAGGCTTCCAATACATCAATCTTTATGTCTCGACCATTTCGAGACTCCTCGTCATGTCCGTGATCACATTCGGGAATCCGAACTAACTTCGGTACATCAAAATGCATAAACTCATAATAACTGTCATCGTAACGTTAAGCGTGCGGACCCTACGGTTCGAGAACAATGTAGACATGACTGAGACACATCTTCAGTCAATAACCAATAGCGGGACCTGGATGCCCATATTGGCTCCTACATATTCTACGAAGATCTTTATCGGTCAGACCGCATAACAACATACGTTGTTCCCTTTGTCATCGGTATGTTACTTGCCCGAGATTCGATCGTCGGTATCCAATACCTAGTTCAATCTCGTTACCGGCAAGTCTCTTTACTCATTCCGTAATACATCATCTCGCAACTAACTCATTAGTCGCAATGCTTGCAAGGCTTATGTGATGTGCATTACCAAGAGGGCCCAGAGATACCTCTCCGACAATCGGAGTGACAAATCCTAATCTCGAAATACGCCAACCCAACATCTACCTTTGGAGACACCTGTAGAGCTCCTTTATAATCACCCAGTTACGTTGTGACGTTTGGTAGCACACAAAGTGTTCCTCCGGTAAACGGGAGTTGCATAATCTCATAGTCATAGGAACATGTATAAGTCATGAAGAAAGCAATAACAACATACTAAACGATCGGGTGCTAAGCTAATGAAATGGGTCATGTCAATCAGATCATTCAACTAATGATGTGACCTCGTTAATCAAATAACAACACCTTGTTCATGGTTAGGAAACATAACCATCTTTGATTAACGAGCTAGTCAAGTAGAGGCATACTAGTGACACTAAGAGTGTCTACGTATTCCCACATGTATTATGTTTCCGGTTAATACAATTCTAGCATGAATAATAAACATTTATCATGATATAAGGAAATAAATAATAACTTTATTATTGCCTCAAGGGCATATTTCCTTCAGTCTCCCACTTGCACTAGAGTCAATAATCTAGATTACACAGTAATGATTCTAACACCCATGGAGCCTTGGTGCTGATCATGTTTTGCTCGTGGAAGAGGATTAGTCAACGGGTCTGCAACATTCAGATCCGTATGTATCTTGCAAATCTCTATGTCTCCCACCTGGACTAGATCCCGGATGGAATTGAAGCGTCTCTTGATGTGCTTGGTCCTCTTGTGAAATCTGGATTCCTTTGCCAAGGCAATTGCACCAGTATTGTCACAAAAGATTTTCATTGGACCCGATGCACTAGGTATGACACCTAGATCGTATATGAACTCCTTCATCCAGACTCCTTCGTTCGCTGCTTCCGAAGCAGCTATGTACTCCACTTCACATGTAGATCCCGCTACGACGCTTTGTTTAGAACTGCACCAACTGACAGCTCCACCGTTTAATGTAAACACGTATCCGGTTTGCGATTTAGAATCGTCCGGATCAGTGTCAAAGCTTGCATCAACGTAACCTTTTACAGTGAGCTCTTTGTCACCTCCATATACGAGAAACATATCCTTAGTCCTTTTCAGGTATTTCAGGATGTTCTTGACCGTTGTCTAGTGATCCACTCCTGGATTACTTTGGTACCTCCCTGCTAAACTTATAGCAAGGCACACATCAGGTCTGGTACACAGCATTTCATACATGATAGAGCCTATGGCTGAAGCATAGGGAACATCTTTCATTTTCTCTCTATCTTCTGTAGTGGTTGGGCATTGAGTCTGACTCAACTTCACACCTTGTAACACAGGCAAGAACCCTTTCTTTGCTTGATCCATTTTGAACTTCTTCAAAATCTTGTCAAGGTATGTGCTTTGTGAAAGTCCAATTAAGCGTCTTGATCTATCTCTATAGATCTTTATGCCTAATATGTAAGCAGCTTCACCGAGGTCTTTCATTGAAAAACTCTTATTCAAGTATCCCTTTATGCTATCCAGAAATTCTATATCATTTCCAATCAGCAATATGTCATCCACATATAATATCAGAAATGCTACAGAGCTCCCACTCACTTTCTTGTAAATATAGGCTTCTCCAAAAGTCTGTATAAAACCAAATGCTTTGATCACACTATCAAAGCGTTTATTCCAACTCCGAGAGGCTTGCACCAGTCCATAAATGGATCACTGGAGCTTGCACACTTTGTTAGCTCCCTTTGGATCGACAAAACCTTCCGGTTGCATCATATACAACTCTTCTTCCAGAAATCCATTCAGGAATGCAGTTTTGACATCCATCTGCCAAATTTCATAATCATAAAACGCGGCAATTGCTAACACGATTCGGACAGACTTAAGCATCGCTACGGGTGAGAAGGTCTCATCGTAGTCAACCCCTTGAACTTGTCGAAAACCTTTTGCGACAAGTCGAGCTTTATAGACAGTAACATTACCATCAGCGTCAGTCTTTTTCTTGAAGATCCATTTATTCTCAATTGCTTGCCGATCATCGGGCAAGTCAACCAAAGTCCATACTTTGTTCTCATACATGGATCCCATCTCAGATTTCATGGCTTCAAGCCACTTTGAGGAATCTGGGCTCACCATCGCTTCTTCATAGTTCGTAGGTTCATCATGATCTAGTAGCATGACTTCCAGAACTGGATTACCGTACCACTCTGGCGCGGATCTTACTCTGGTTAATCTACGAGGTTCAGTAGTATCTTGTTCTGAAGTTTCATGATCATTATCATTAACTTCCTCACTTATTGGTGTAGGTGTCGCAGAAACAGTTTTCTGTGATGTACTACTTTCCAACAAGGGAGCAGGTACAGTTACCTCGTCAAGTTCTACTTTCCTCCCACTCACTTCTTTCGAGAGAAACTCCTTCTCAAGAAAGTTTCCAAATTTAGCAACAAAAGTCTTGCCTTCGGATCTGTGATAGAAGGTGTATCCAATAGTTTCCTTTGGATATCCTATGAAGACACATTTCTCCGATTTGGGTTCGAGCTAATCAGGTTGAAGCTTTTTCACATAAGCATCGCAGCCCCAAACTTTCAGAAACGACAACTTTGGTTTCTTGCCAAACCATAGTTCATAAGGCGTCGTCTCAACGGATTTTGATGGTGCCCTATTTAACGTGAATGCGGCCGTCTCTAGAGTGTATCCCCAAAACGATAGCGGTAAATCAGTAAGAGACATCATAGATCGCACCATATCTAGTAAAGTACGATTACGACGTTCGGACACACCATTACGCTGTGGTGTTCCGGGTGGCGTGAGTTGTGAAACTATTCCACAATTTTTCAAATGTACACCAAACTCATAACTCAAATATTCTCCTCCATGATCGGATCGTAGAAACTTTATTTTCTTGTTACGATGATTTTCAACTTCACTCTGAAATTCTTTGAACTTTTCAAACGTTTCAGACTTATGTTTCATTAAGTAGATATACCCATATCTGCTTAAGTCATCTGTGAAGGTGAGAAAATAACGATATCCGCCACGAGCCTCAACATTCATCGGACCAGATACATCTGTATGTATGATTTCCAACAAATCTATTGCTCTCTCCATAGTACCGGAGAATGGTGTTTTAGTCATCTTGCCCATGAGGCACAGTTCGCAAGTACCAAGTGATTCATAATCAAGTGGTTCCAAAAGCCCATCATTATGGAGTTTCTTCATGCTCTTTACACCGATATGACCTAAACGGCAGTGCCACAAATAAGTTGCACTATCATTATCAACTCTGCATCTTTTGGCTTCTACATTATGAATATGTGTATCACTACTATCGAGATTCAACAAGAATAGACCATTCTTCAAGGGTGCATGACCATAAAAGATATTACTCATATAAATAGAACAACCATTATTCTCTGATTTAAATGAATAACCGTCTCGCATTAAACAAGATCCAGATATAATGTTCATGCTCAACGCTGGCACCAAATAACAATTATTTAGGTCTAATACTAATCCCGAAGGTAGATGTAGAGGTAGCGTGCCGACTGCGATCACATCGACTTTGGAACCGTTTCCCACGCGCATAGTCACCTCGCCCTTAGCCAATCTTCGCTTAATCCATAGTCCCTGTTTCGAGTTGCAAATATTAGCAACAGAACCAGTATCAAATACCCAGGTGCTACTGCGAGCATTAGTAAGGTACACATCAATAACATGTATATCACATATACCTTTGTTCACCTTGCCATCCTTCTTATCCGCCAAATACTTGGGGCAGTTCCGCTTCCAGTGACCAGTCTGCTTGCAGTAGAAGCACTCGGTTTCAAGCTTAGGTCCAGACTTGGGTTTCTTCTCCTGAGCAGCAACTTGCTTGCCGTTCTTCTTGAAGTTCCCCTTCTTCTTCCCTTTGCCCTTTTTCTTGAAACTAGTGGTTTTGTTAACCATCAACACTTGATGCTCCTTCTTGATTTCTACCTCCGCAGCTTTCAGCATTGCGAAGAGCTCGGGAATAGTCTTGTTCATCCCTTGCATATTATAGTTCATCACGAAGCTCTTGTAGCTTGGTGGCAGTGATTGGAGAATTCTGTCAATGACGCAATCATCTGGAAGATTAACTCCCATCTGAATCAAGTGATTATTATACCCAGACATTTTGAGTATATGCTCACTGATAGAACTGTTCTCCTCAATCTTGCAGCTATAGAACTTATTGGAGACTTCATATCTCTCAATCCGGGCATTTGCTTGAAATATTAACTTCAACTCCTGAAACATCTCATATGCTCCATGACGTTCAAAATGTCGTTGAAGTCCCGATTCTAAGCCGTAAAGCATGGCTCACTGAACTATCGAGTAGTCATCAGCTTTGCTCTGCCAGACGTTCATAACATCTGGTGTTGCTCCAGCAGCAGGCCTGACACCCAGCGGCGCTTCCAGGACGTAATTCTTCTGAGCAGCAATGAGGATAATCCTCAAGTTACGGACCCAGTCCGTGTAATTGCTACCATCATCTTTCAACTTTGCTTTCTCAAGGAACGCATTAAAATTCAACGGAACAACAGCACGAGCCATCTATCTACAATCAAACATAAACAAGCAAGATACTATCAGGTACTAAGTTCATGATAAGTTTAAGTTCAATTAATCAAATTACTTAAGAACTCCCACTTAGATAGACATCCCTCTAATCCTCTAAGTGATCACGTGATCCAAATCAACTAAACCATGTCCGATCATCACGTGAGATGGAGTAGTTTCATTGGTGAACATCACTATGTTGATCATATCTACTATATGATTCACGCTCGACCTTTCGGTCTCCGTGTTCCGAGGCCACATCTGTATATGCTTGGCTCGTCAAGTATAACCTGAGTATTCCGCGTGTGCAACTGTTTTGCACCCGTTGTATTTGAACGTAGAGCCTATCACACCCGATCATCACGTGGTGTCTCAGCACGAAGAACATTCGCAACGGTGCATACTCAGGGAGAACACTTCTTGATAATTTAGTGAGAGATCATCTTATAATGCTACCGTCAATCAAAGCAAGATAAGATGCATAAAAGATAAACATCACATGCAATCAATATAAGTGATATGATATGGCCATCATCATCTTGTGCCTGTGATCTCCATCTCCGAAGCACCGTCATGATCACCATCATCACCGGCGCGACACCTTGATCTCCATCATAGCATCGTTGTCGTCTCGCCAATCTTATGCTTCCACGACTATCGCTACCGCTTAGTGATAAAGTAAAGCATTACATCGCGATTGCATTGCATACAATAAAGCGACAACCATATGGCTCCTGCCAGTTGCCGATAACTCGGTTACAAAACATGATCATCTCATACAATAAAATTTAGCATCATGTCTTGACCATATCACATCACAACATGCCCTGCAAAAACAAGTTAGACGTCATCTACTTTGTTGTTGCAAGTTTTACGTGGCTGCTACGGGCTTAAGCAAGAACCAATCTCACCTACACATCAAAACCACAACGATAGTTTGTCAAATAGACTCCGTTTTAACCTTCGCAAGGACCGGGCGTAGCCACACTCGGTTCAACTAAAGTTGGAGAGACAGCCGCCCGCAAGCCACCTGTGTGCAAAGCACGTCGGGGGAACCGGTCTCGCGTAAGCGTACGCGTAATGTTGGTCCGGGTCGTCTCGTCCAACAATACCGCCGAACCAAAGTATGACATGCTGGTAGGCAGTATGACTTATATCGCCCACAACTCACTTGTGTTCTACTCGTGCAAATAACATCAAACCATAAAACCTAGGCTCTGATACCACTGTTGGGGAACGTAGTAATTTCAAAAATTTCCTACTCACACGCAAGATCATGGTGATGCACAGCAACGAGAGGGGAGAGTGTTGTCTACGTACCCACGCAGACCGACCGCGGAAGCGTTGACACAACATAGAGGAAGTAGTCGTACGTCTTCCCGATCCGACCGATCCAAGCACCGTTACTCCGGCACCTCCGAGTTCTTAGCACACGTACAGCTCGATGACGATCCCCGGGCTCCGATCCAGCAAAGCGTCGGGGAAGAGTTATGTCAGCACGACGGCGTGGTGATGATCTTGATGTTCTACCGATGCAGGGCTTCGCCTAAGCACTACAACGATATGATTGAGGTGGAATATGGTGGCAGGAGGCACCGCACACGCCTAAGGAACGATCTCAATGATCAACTTGTGTGTCTAGAGGTGCCCCCTGCCTCCGTATATAAAGGAGCCAAGGGGGAGGGGGCCGCCGTCCAAGAGGAGGGCGCAGGAGGAGTCCTACTCCTACCGGGAGTAGGACTTCCCCCCCCCAATCCTAGTTGGACTAGGATTCCCCGAGGGGGAAAGAGAGAGAGGGGGGCCGGCCACCTCTCCTAGTCCTAATAGGACTAGGGGAGGGGGAGGCACGCGGCCACCTTGGGCTGCCCCTTTCTCCTTTCCACTAAAGCCCATTAAGGCCCATATGGCGCCCGGGGGGTTCCGGTAACCTCCCGGTACTCCGGTAAAATCCCGATTTCACCCGGAACACTTCCGATATCCAAATATAGGCTTCCAATATATCAATCTTTATGTCTCGACCATTTTGAGACTCCTCATCATGTCCGTGATCACATCCGGGACTCTGAACTAACTTTGGTACATCAAAATGCATAAACTCATAATAACTATCATCGTAACGTTAAGCGTGCGGACCCTATGGTTCGAGAACAATGTAGACATGACTGAGACACATCTCCGGTCAATAACCAATAGCGGGACCTGGATGCCCATATTGGCTCCTACATATTCTACGAAGATCTTTATCGGTCAGACCGCATAACAACATACGTTGTTCCCTTTGTCATCGATATGTTACTTGCCCGAGATTCGATCGTCGGTATCCAATACCTAGTTCAATCTCGTTACCGGCAAGTCTCTTTACTCGTTCCATAATACATCATCTCGCAACTAACTCATTAGTCGCAATGCTTGCAAGGCTTATGTGATGTGCATTACCGAGAGGGCCCAGAGATACCTCTCCGACAATCGGAGTGACACATCCTAATCTCGAAATACGCCAACCCAACATGTACCTTTGGAGACACTTGTAGAGCTCCTTTATAATCACCCAGTTACGTTGTGACGTTTGGTAGCACACAAAGTGTTCCTCCGGTAAACGGGAGTTGCATAATCTCATAGTCATAGGAACATGTATAAGTCATGAAGAAAGCAATAGCAACATACGAAACGATCGGGTGCTAAGCTAATGAAATGGGTCATGTCAATCAGATCATTCAACTAATGATGTGACCTCGTTAATCAAATAACAACACCTTGTTCATGGTTAGGAAACATAACCATCTTTGATTAACGAGCTAGTCAAGTAGAGGCATACTAGTGACAGTAAGTTTGTCTATGTATTCCCACATGTATTATGTTTCCGGTTAATACAATTCTAGCATGAATAATAAACATTTATCATGATATAAGGAAATAAATAATAACTTTATTATTGCCTCTAGGGCATATTTCCTTCAGAAAGAGCATGGCAGCTCACATAGCCATGGGACGCATTGGAGAAGTTTACCGCAATGATCTCAAGGATACAATCTACTAGATTTGTGGGCGACGAGATGAGCACTGGGAGATGATCAGCACCAGGAAGGATAGATCAATTGCAGCTTTTATCCAGGAGTTAAACCAGCACATTCGACGTTAGGAGAACCAGATGTGCGCCGACATGATAGATCTGAAGAATGCAAGGACAAGAATCAAGGAACTGGAGGAAGAACTCAAGGCTACACGTGAAGATTATGAAGAGGAAATCGAAGTATTAGTGGATAAGAATGCCGTCCTAACAATGAAGATTGGAATATTTATTGGAGGCCCTACACTAGTAGAGGAAGACGAAGAACCCAAGGAGATTCGCCCGGAAGACTACATCATCATCGACGACACCGACTCGAATCCAGATGATAGCGATGATGACTATGTTGATGAAGCAGGAGTAGATATCATGGAGTCTGCAACCGAAGAATATTTCTAGTAGACCACCCCAACAATAGTAGTAGTCCACCATGTAAATATAGTAGTCCGAGCACTTTTGCGATAGTTAGATCGATTGTATGCCCTTGTTTGATTGAATGAAGTGAATTGTTTGCTTTTGCCTCATGTGCATATGGGTAGTGGTTTCTCTCCAGACCCCTCTCTATTCTTAAATATCATATTTTCTAAAACCTTAGATGCCTCCGAGACGTGACCCCGGATTTACCTTCCCGCCGGAGCTCACTCAGTTGATCCAGCAGCAGAATACGTTGATGCAGTTGCTAGTCCAGAATCGAAATCAGGGGAACAACAACAACAACCCACCACCACCACCACCACCTGTTGATCACTTAGCCCGTTTTCTTAGGCTGAATCCACCAGTGTTTTCCAGTAGCACCGAGCCTATAGTAGCAGATGATTGGCTCCGCAAGACACCCTCTAGTGCGAGAATCCGAACGGAGGAGATCGAGTCTTGTGGGAAAAAGTGCGCAAACCTCTGCAGAGTGCATGAACTAATCATGGTTAGCCGTGTCCCCGGTTATGGACATCTTGAGTATCTAGTCATTGGATTATCATGTGAATCTCATCATGTTACTCTAATTAATTTTGTTGGGTTTTTAATGATGATGCTTAATCGGGATTGAGAGCGTGTCTACACTCTCAATGTTTAACAACCACCATGGTAGTTAAATAAAATGTATTCCTTTGCAGTAGGGAAAAATTGACTTTACGTAAAACTGTAACCATAGAGCTTTCCACCAACCAAATATGCATGTAGTATAGCATTACTCTTTCATTGCTCTCTATGTGTTACATTGCCAGCATATTCCATGTGCTGACCCGTTTCGGGCTGCAACGTTCATGTTGCAGACTTTTCAGATGACGAGTAAGGTGCTTTTTGGTCGTGATTCTATACTCAGTGATGCCCTTGGAGTTGATGGACTCACTTATCTTCCAAGCCTTCCGCTGTTATCGTTATTAGATGGCCTTAAGCCATATTTATTGTAATAAGTTCTCTTTTGAGACACTCGATGTAATAAGTGTGTGATTGCTACTCTGTTATAAATCCTTCAAGTACTGTGTGCTGTCAGCATTACTAATCCAGGGATGACACCGGAGCACAGAGATTGGACCGTTTGAGGTCTGGTCGCTACAGTTGTTTAAAAGTATATGTTGCACGCCCAAATGTTACAAGTTTGAAGGTTGCAGAACATCTACCATCTCTGGGTTACAAAACCAAAGAAATGAGACTGAATTAGCGTACCCAGTTACTTGAGCAGTTGATTTTCCTTGGGGCTTGGGCCCTATATAAAGAACTTGGATCAACCAATATATCCTCACAAACGCACATGCACAAATTGCAGATTTGCAAGCAACGGGAGTACCTCACAGACATGGCTAATTTGAAGAAGCTACTAGCTATGTTTGCTCTCGTGATGTTCCTCTCACCCATCCACGTCCATGGCGTCTCCGTGTCCGTGGGCAGCAGCACGAACGTTACTACAGAGACAATCCACCGTTGCGGCAGGTGCCACATCAGTGGCTTCCTGCATGGAAAATCCAGCGACTGCAACAAGGATCACGGCTCGGTCTGCTGTAAAGACGGTCACCGCTACCCGCAATTCAGGTGCTCGCCAACGGTGTCGGCCGACACACCGGCGATCCTAGCTCTGAACAGCTTCGCATGAGGTGGAGACGGCGGCGGCAAATCGTTCTGCGACAACCGCTTCCACAAGGACACCGAGCTGGTGGTGGCGCTGTCCACGGGGTGGCTGCGCGTGGACGGCAAGCGCAGGAGCAACAAGATGATCCGCATCAACGGGAACGTGCGTGCCGTGCTGGCCAAGGTCGTCGACGAGTGTGACTTGGTGTAAGACTGCGACGCCGAGCACAACTTCGTGCCACTGTGCCCATACAACAATGTAGACGTGTCACCAGCCGTGTGGAAGGCGCTGGGGCTCAAGGACGAGGTTGGAGTTTTCAAGATCACTTGGTCTGATGTGTGAGCTATGCCATGAAGATCTTGCATTAAGCTATGTACACGCAGAAATGCGGAAGCATAAATATGTAGGTTGTTCTCTTGGTGGTGGAGTTGCTGGCTATTAAAATAAGCTACCACTCGCTTGTATTTGATATTTTCTCAACTTTATGTATTTGTCCTGTTTTGATGCTATATTTACTATTCACATGAATATGATATTTTCCTTGATTTATGTATCTAATTACCCTATTTCAGTGCTATATATACATATATGTATTATTTATGTGTATTTAATATTTTTTTCGAGATTTATGTATTTGCCCAATTTAGGTACAATATGAAATGAAATTGGCAAATACATCCATTTTTAGTTGAACAAGACCTTGCATATATGAGTGAGTACCCACACACACACTAGCATATGTGATATTATGCAGGTCATAGACATATATTTCATTATTTATGCACAAAAACATTGAATTCTTCAGGCGGTAAAACTCGATGATTTCTGACTTGTTCCAAGAACCAGTTCTTTCAACGCCTCTTGGAAAGAACCACCGGTATTGACAAAAAAGAGAACCCTGAACGATGTGGAGGGAGCTGATGAAATTAAAGAGTGCTTTGAGTACCGCGAAACAACAAATTGCAAGGGAATTAGATACAAAGGTAAACTCTAGTGAGTTACAATTGTAATTATTTAATCCGTGGTGTATTACTTTGATGTTGCCGAACTACACCTTAATCTTGGCGGATTACATCCCATATATAATATAAGAAATTTGGAAACGTATGTCACTTATACGGATAGTCTAAACTAGTTATTTAGTTGCACTACTTTCCCGTCAACTTCATTCACTCGGATGTTGACAAATGACTATTAATGGAAGCTCCGTGCCAAAATTCCATTCACTGAAACAAAGAAGGTGCTTGTTTAAAAAAATTTGTTGCACACCCAAATGTCACAAGCCCAAAGGTTGCAGAACACCAACCATCTGTTGGTTGCAAAAGCAAGGAAAGAGACTGAATTAGTGCAAAAGAAAGTCAAGTTTATTGTAAAAGAAACATACAAACTTTTGTGACTTAACATTATTATTAATATTATTAATTTCTATGTGAGATGTATATTATAGGGTATGTCCCACCGGTGCATGATCTATCATATTTGATGTTTTTTATAGGTTACATACTTATATTTATACCCAATAAAATAGAATTCAAAATTCATTTGAATTTTCTGGGCGGTTTAAAATTGAGATTGTCGAGTTTTCCAAAAAAAACGATTCTTCTGGTGCCTCCCAAAAATAACACCTGGTATGGAGAAGGGCATGGAAGTTAGCTGCTGGAATTACAAAGCGCTTTGAGTAACACCAAAGAGAAAATTACTAGCAAAATTAGATACATGGTTAATCACAAGTGAGTGGTATTTGTAACAATTAAATCTGTCTTTATGTTATTTTGATGTTACCGAGCTAGGCCATAATCTTGGCGGCTTCCATCCACCAGATATAATACAAGTAGGAAATGTACATTATTCCTGATCCAGGTAGTCTCAAGTAGTTAGTTACAGTACTTCACTGTGCATGTCATTCACTCGGATGTTCACGCATGTCTACACCTCGACTACTAATGGATGCTCCATGCTAAAAGTTCATTCACTAAAATAAAGAAGAGACGGTTGTTTAAAAGTATATGTTGCATGCCCAAATGTTACAAGTCCGAAGGTTGCAGAACATCAACCATCTCTGGGTTACAAAACCGAAGAAATGAGACTGAATTAGCGTACCCAGTTACATGAGCAGTTGATGTTCCTTGGGGCTTGGGCCCTAAATAAAGAACATGGATCAACCAATATATCCTCGCAAATGCACAAGCACAAATTACAGATTTGCAAGCAACGTGAGTACCTCACAGACATGGCTAATTTGAAGAAGCTACTAGCTATGTTTGCTCTCGTGATGTTCCTGTCACACCTTCGCATCCATGGCATCTCCGTGTCCGTGGGCAGCAGCGCGAACGTTACTACAGAGACAACCTACCGTCGCGGCAGGTGCCACATCAGTGGCTTCTTGCATGGCAAATCCGGCGACTGCAACAAGGATCACGGATCGGTCTGCTGTAAAGACGGTCACCGCTACCCGCAATTCAGGTGCTCGCCCCCGGTGTCGGCCGACACGCCGGCGATCCTAGTTCTGAACAGCTTCGCATGAGGTGGAGACGGTGGCGGCAAATCGTTCTGCGACAACCGCTTCCACAAGGACACCGAGCAGGTGGTGGCGCTGTCCACGGGGTGGCTGCGCCTGGACGGCAAGCGCAGGTGCAACCAGATGATCTGCATCAAAGGGAACGGGCATGCCGCGCTGGCCAAGGTCATCGACGAGTGCGACTCGGTGTAAGGCTGCGACGCCGAGCACAACTTCGAGCAACCATGCCCATACAACGACGTAGACGCGTCACCGGCCATGTGAAAGGCGCTAGGGCTCAAGGACGAGGTTGGAGTTTTCAAGATCACTTGGTCTGATGTGTGAGCTATGCCATGAAGACCTTGCATTAAGCTATGTACACACAGCCATGCAGAAGCATAGATATGCACGTTGTTCTCTTGGTGGTGGAGTTGCTGCTAATTAAAGTAAGCTACCACTCGCTTGTATTTGATATTTTCTCAACTTTATGTATTTGTCCTGTTTTGATGCTATATTTACCATTCACATGTATACGATATTTTCCTTGATTTATGTATCTAATTACCCTGTTTCAGAGCTATATATACATATATGTATTATTTATGTGTATTTAATATTTTTCGAGATTTATGTATTTGCCCAATTTAGGTACAATATGAAATGAAATTGGCAAATACATCCATTTTTAGTTCAACAAGACCTTGCATATATGACTGAGTACCCACACACACACTAGCATATGTGATGTTATGCAGGCATAGACATATATTTCACTATTTATGCACAAAAACATTGAATTCTTCGGGCGGTAAAACTCGATGATTTCTGAGTGGTTCCAAGAACCGGTTCTTTCAGCGCCTCCTGGAAAGAAACACCGGTATTGACAAAAAAGAGAACCCTAAACGATGTGGAGGGAGCTGATGAAATTAACGAGTGCTTTGAGTACCACTAAACAACAAATTGCAAGGGAATTAGATACAAAGGTAAACTCTAGTGAGTTACATTTGTAATAATTTAATCCAATCGTGTATTACTTTGATGTTGCCGAGCAACACCTTAATCTTGGCAGATTACATCCCATATATAATATAAGAAATTTGGGAACGTATGTCACTCATACGGATAGTCTACACTAGTTACTTAGTTGCACTGCTTTCCCG
Source organism: Triticum monococcum (assembly GCA_034509565.1). Taxonomy (NCBI): domain Eukaryota; kingdom Viridiplantae; phylum Streptophyta; class Magnoliopsida; order Poales; family Poaceae; genus Triticum; species Triticum monococcum. The sequence goes on from CM067845.1 coordinate 637,321,824, forward strand.
TCAATTTCATTCACTCGGATGTTGACGAATGACTATTAATGGAAGCTCCGTGCCAAAATTCCATTCACTGAAACAAAGAAGGTGGTTGTTTAAACATATGTTTTGCACACCCAAATGTTACAAGCCCGAAGGTTGCAGAACAGCAACCATCTGTTGGTTGCAAAACCGAAGAAAGAGACTGAATTAGTGCAACAGAAAGTCAAGTTTATTGTAAAAGAAACATCCAAACTTTTGTGACTTAATATTATTAATTTGTATGTGTGGTGTATATATACACCCAGGAACGAAGGGTATTTCCCACCGGGGCGTGATCTATCATATTTGATGGTTTTTCAGGTTACATACTTATATTTATACCCAATAAAATAGAATTCAAAATTCATTTGAACTTTTTGGGCGGTTCAAAATCGAGATTTCCGAGTTTTTCCAAAAACTGATTCTTTCGGTGCCTCCTGAAAATAACACTTGGTATGGAGAAGGGCGTGGAAGTTAGCTGCTGGAATTACAAAGCGCTTTGAGTAACACCAAAGAGAAAATTACTAGCAAAATTAGATACAAGGTTAATCACAAGTGAGTTATATTTGTAAGAATTTAATCTGTCTTTATGTTATCTTGATGTAACCGACCTGGACCATTATCTTGGTGGCTTCAATCCCCACATATAATACAAGTAGGAAATGTATATTACTCCTGATCTAGATAGTCTCAACTAGTTAGTTACACTACTTCACTGTGCATGTCATTCACTCGGATGTTCACGCATGTCTCCATCTCGACTATTAATGGAAGCTCCATGCCAAAAGTTCATTCACTAAAATAAAGAAGAGACGGTTGTTTAAAAGTATATGTTACACGCCCAAATGTTACAAACCCGAAGGTTGCAGAACATCAACCATCTCTGGGTTGCAAAACCGAAGAAATGAGACTGAATTATCGTACCCAGTTACATGAGCAGTTGATGTTCCTTGGGGCTTGGGCCCTATATAAAGAACATGGATCAACCAATATATCCTCACAGCCGCACAAGCACAAATTGCAGATTTGCAAGCAATGTGAGTACCTCACGGACACGGCTAATTTGAAGAAGCTACTAGCTATGTTTGCTCTCGTGATGTTCCTGTCACACCTCCGCGTCCATGGCGTCTCCGTGTCTGTGGGCAACAGCCCGAATGTTACTACAGAGACAAGCCACCATCGCGGCAGGTGCCACGTCAGTGGCTTCCTGCATGGCAAATCCGGTGACTGCAACAGGGATCATGGATCAGTCTGTTGTAAAGATGGTCACCGCTACCCGCAACTGAGGTGCTCGCCCCCGGTGTCGGCCAACATGCCGGCGATCCTAACTCTGAACAGCTTCGCACAAGGTGGAGACGGCGGCGGCAAATCATTCTGCGATAACCGCTTGCACAAGGACACCGAGTTGGTGGTGGCGCTGTCCACGGGGTGGTTGCGCCTGGATGGCAAGCGCAGGTGCAACAAGATGATCCGCATCAACGGGAACGGGTGTGCCATGCTGGCCAAGGTCGTCGATGAGTGCGACTCGGTGTACGGCTGCGACGCTGAGCACAACTTTGAGCCACCGTGCCCATACAACGACGTAGACGCGTCACCGGCCGTGTGGAAGGCATTGGGGCTCAAGGAGGAGATTGGTGTTTTCAAGATCACTTGGTGTGTGTCACGACCGGTTTTCCGGACAAAAATTTCCAGAAAATGGTCGTTGTGCTCACCAGCCCCCAGGATTACTGTTAGCTGATGAGGCACCAACTTGTTACAGAAATTCCAAGCAAAAGTACAAAATGCGTAGTACAGACCATTGTGGCCTATGAGTACACCACAAGGTTTTCTAGTGGTCGATGGCGGAAGCGGTTTGTGAATCAACAGTGTATATGGGACTCCATTTCCCACGGGAACAGCTGACCAGGTTAACTCCTATCTTCGCGAGGCTGCTATCACCGTTACTTAGTTTCCGCGGCTGTCATCGCAGCGCTCCTTTCCATGCGAATATCTGGCCAAGACAATAGCCAGGGACAAGCCAGTGAGTACTTTGAATGTACTCGCAAACATCATGAGCACTGGGATAATATAATTGATAATTATGCACTTAAATATTCTACGATCACATCGTTAGTCGCGAGTAAAATATCTTTTATGCATGCAAACGGTTTATTATTATGCAACATGAATAAGCAATAAGGGAGTGGAAATAAAATGCCGCAGTCGGGCGTCTGTGCGACACCACATAAAGGGCTTAAAAGAAATGCCACAGTCGGGCGTCTAAGCGACACCACGTAAAGGGCTTAAAAGAAATGCCACAGTCGGGCGTCTAAGCGACACCACAGAAAGGGCTTTAAAAGGAATGCCACAGTCGGACGTCTGATCGACATCACAGAAAGGGCTTTAAAAGAAATGCCACAGTCGGACGTCTGAGCGACATCACAGAAAGGGCTTTAAAAGAAATGCCACAGTCGGACGTCTGAGCGACATCACAGAAAGGGCTTTAAAATCACAAATAAATATTTCTCATAATAAAATACTCAGTTCATGATAATAAAAAGGGGTTACTCCATCCACAGGAGTAAACATTTAACCGGGCTTAGAAATAAATAATCACCATGAATATCCAGGGGGTAGAACCATCCCAAGGATACTCGATAATATAACTATTACCACAGGTTAGTCCATAACAAAAATAATAATCCTGGTCCTCACAAGTCACCTGTCAGTATCCAAGTTTGGTTTAACAATTTCACCTCCGAAGACCGACACTAAGACCAACACTTGACCCATCCCAGACTGTAATCTTAACCATGGACACGGCTATTCGAATAGGTTTAATCTCTACAGAGGGTGTACTCTTTACCCACGAGTAACGGATTCCTTTAGTCCATCGGGACTAATTCCGTCTACGGCCTTTTAGTTGAAAACACGCCTAACTTGCACACACCAGCTTTACTCATCGGTGTCTGGAATCACCCACGACACTTGTTAAGCAAAACTCTAAGTGGGGAGGCTACAACCTCGCGTAGCATGGGATCAAATTTATATCGCGCGCTCTAAGGGGTGGCCTCCCCTCTCGGTCCCAACCGGAAACACCCATGCCCCCGGACCAGGTGGCCTGCCTATCGGCTACAGCCGATATCTTCCACCATGGCCTCTCTGTACGGTGTGTGCTGGAAAGGGGTTGACGACTTACTGAACCGTACCCTACCTGTGGCAGGGACGAGTGGTAGTACGAGGCAAGTATGGGGGTTACTGGAACAAGACTCGATCTGCGGTCGACTCAGGAGGTTTATAAGTTCCCTGCATGACATGTATATCAAATATATTACAACCGACGAAATCACCACTCAATATACCTTACAATGACATACCGGACATAACCGTCCCGACGGGGACCGGTGACAAGCTCACGCCTACCCAAGGCCGAGGCTTTCCCGGATTCCTTTCCGGCATGCATGCAAGGCACATGAGGATGATTTCCATCACAGAAATATTAATTTCCAACAGCAAGGAAATCACTAATATGCTTCCATGCATATGATCATATCACATAAAATAACAAGTCCTCCGAAATAAGGTGGAGTTATAAACGTGTCAAGTAACACACCAAAAACATTATACCAAGGTTCAGAATGCTTGCCTTTAAGTTGTGGAGGGATGAGGTGCTCTCCAAAACTTTTGAAAGTTTCTTCTCTCTCTCCAAAATCCTATTTCAAAATATATTTGAATTAACACACATTTCAAAAACAGTACAAAAAGTTGTTTGGAAAATGTTGAAATAAATCTTAAAATAAACTAGACCAAATTTGAGGAAGGTAGGAAAAAGAATCAATTCATTTGGAGTTATGTTTAAAAAGTTATAGCCAGTCAAAGATTTCGTCAAAAATCTGTTTTGAATAAAATCAGGAAAAGAAAACGGTTCAAACGAGATTACGCTTTCGGTGCAGAGAAAACGCATTTGCGCCCTTTACGCCTCCACTTACCCAGCGTGGGTGGCGCGAGTGTCACTGGCAGTGGGCCCGCCTGGCCCACTGGTCAGGTTTGACCAGTCGCCCGTGTCGTCTGCCTCCTCTGCCCGAGTGGAGCGGGGCTCCGGCGATCATCGCCGGTGAACGGTGGCTCCATTCGTAAAGCTGAGGCCACCATCGGGTTCCGGGGGCCGAGGTGGTCACTCCGGTAGTCGTAGGGTCGTCGGAGGCGGAGGAAATCGCCGGCGGCGAGCTCCGCAGCGGAGGGAAGCTTCGGGACCAAGGTGGATTTGGGGCTACGGTGGTTCCCGGTCAAGATTGAGCAGGGGAATGGGTTCATTGGAGGATGAGGAAGTTTCTGGCGAAGAGAATGGAGAGGGGGAGGTACTGGAGGTGCCGGATTGGCCGGGGCGGTGGCAGCGGCAGGAGTTGCCGGAGATGAGGAAGGAGGCCTCCCCGGGTCGATTGGCTGCCAATGGGGGTCCTCGGGAGGTGGCTTGGGACTGCCTGCGTGCGGAGATGAGCTCGGGGCTCCTTAAATAGGCGAGTCGAGGCGGTTTAGTGGCGGCCGTGGATGAGCTCGTCAGCGACCGTCTTACTGTAGCTACAGGGCATCGTGGCGGCGACGAGCGCTACCGGACATGGCTGCGGATAAGCTCGCGCTGCTCCAGGGGCCAGGTGGCGAGCGGGGGAGGCTCGGCGGCGCTGAACGGAGCAGGGGTTGTCAGCGGCCGTGGCGGCTAGCTCCTGGCCTGTCGGGCGTGGCGAGGGGCGGCTTGGCGCGTAGCGGTGAGGAGGGACGTGCGTGGCGAGGTGCTGTCGAGTGGGCCCAAGCCAGGGGGCCAGCGTGTCGGCTCGGGTGCGGCAGGTGCAAAACGCGTGCCAAACGCACGTTATGCTCGCGCTCTGGGCACGCACGGGATGTGCTCGACACAATGCCAGAGCACGCTAGAGGTCGCGGTTGAGGCTGGGAAGTAACAGAGCTAGGTTAGGGTTAGATAGAGGGGAAAAGGGCATGGTGGTTAGGTCAGGTGGCCAGGTTTACAATGCAGACTTGAATCCATGCCAAATCTGGCCATGCACACAGGGTGTTTGATAAAATGCCACAGGCACCTAGGCTACTCTTGGGGTAGCCAAACTCTCCAGATCAGGGTCTCCTTAGATGTATGAGAAGGTGGTGAGGTTATTTGGCCAAAAGCAGAAACTTGTTAGTGCAAGTTTTGCAAAACTTCAATTCTGGACAGGAAATAAATGGCATTATTTCATGAACCAAAAGTGATCCAAAAGGTGCATGCTCCTGGATTTAGGGGTTTGGTAGGGTGGTCTACAAGCAGGAAAAGGAATCATGGGTAAAGGAGCAACTTAAGAGGTAGTTGTTGTACAAATCCTCAAGTTAGACCAGAATAAAAATGAGGTTGATTCACTCAAATTTTTCAAAGAACAGCACTAGGTTTTTTGCAAAATGTTGAATCATATGTTACTACTAACATCCAAAAAAATTTGGTGGAAGCTAGAAAGAATTATTTAAATGAGTTGTAGTGCAAAATGCCCACTGGACCAGAGAAGAGAAATCTGTTGTAGAACTCAAAATATTTCATTAAATAAAGATGTTTTTATACAAAGGTGATTTAAAAACATCACATGACATCTCCAAATTTTTGTGGAAATTTTAAGTGAATTTATCAAATGGTTGTAGTTCAAATATGGCCACTTAACCTTGAAAACCATTTTCAAGAAAGTAAAGATCAAGCAACTTAATTATTTAATTAGTTATATTAAATAAGGAAAAGTTTTTCTTGAGAGATTAAATAAGCCCAATAACATATTTGAAAAAAAATCACTTTGGGAAAAACTCATCACAACAGGGAAGAAAATGATTAAACAAAATCAAAAGGGAGCTCAGAAATTCAAAGTTTTAATTCCTGGCAAAATTTTAATTCATTAAAACAAGGTCAAAATTTTCGGGTGTCACAACACTACCCCCCTTAAGAAACAAATCTCGTCCTCGAGATTTGATAAAAGCCGTTTCAAGAAAAAAATTTGCAACAACGATGTGGCTACAGTGAGAGGGCAATAAGTGGTGCAAAACCACAGTATGAATACTGGTGCTGCGTGGAAAAATCTATGGTTCAGGACAAAACGTAGGATCCCTAGCTGGATATAAATTTAGAATCACTTCTAAATTTAAATATACGCTGGTCGTACCCGAGAGCACAGTGCTCTCTCTGGCTGACGGGTGGACCCGGGGCCCACAGTCAGCCTCTTCTTCTCCCTCTGGCTCTCTCTTCTTCCTCTCTCTCGCATGCTTCCCCGCGCTTTCTCCACCGGCGACGTTTAGCGCGTAGGGTATCTAGGCTGTACCGCGGTAGTGCATGGCGTGCTAGCTGCCGGTGCAGCGTGCACTCACCTCGCGGGCCAGTATGCTGTCAGCACTGCTCTCGGATTCGACTCCGAACACCGGCGGTCGGCGATGAGCGGCGTTGGTGGACTTCGCCCACCGTACACCGAGCTCGAGCTATAAAATGGCTGGGGTGTTCTCCTCTCTTCTTCCTCACACCTGGCTTCACTTCTCCTCCTTTCTCCACTACTGCTTACAAAAGCTCGGGTGAGGCTCTAATGGCGGAGGCGATGCCGGACTGGTTTGCGATCCTGATATTCAGAGGGCTGGCGACACTAGTGGGGCTCTCCGTGCTCCTGTGCGCGATGAACCTCGATGATCATCGTGATGCTGCGGCTCGGGTGTTGGCTCTCCGCGGTGGTGGTGATCACGAGGAGTAGATGGGGTGTGCTAGGTGCTAACCGTTGTTAGGGGTGATTAGCTGGAGGCAACACCGTTGCAAAGTTTTGCAAACAGTGTATGTGCTCGAATGATTATGGTTGTGAGTCTGCTGTCGTGGTGCTGTGTGAAATTAATAAATCCACGCCGCGACAAAGTGTAGATGTGGCAACTCAGGAAAAGGAAATCTCACTCCAGGATTTTGCGAGAAAAGCAGTTAATTTAAAAGAGCATAAATCACAACAAAAACTACATCCATTAGCAGAAGCCAATTAATTAACTTGTCGTACAAATTCAGGGCGTCACGCATAAGTCAAGCACATAAATAAATGTTGCAATAATGAACACCGCAGCAACGCCTAAAATGGGAATGGTAATTGGACGGGGTCCCTAGAAAACGTCTCTGGTACTGGGATACACTCTTCTTCTATCGGAGAAAGTGGGTTGACCAGTCGATGCACGTGTCTCTCCCGGTCGGGCCTTAGTGCTCTGCCTATGGCGATCTGAGGATTTAAATCTGCGAGGCTCTGGAGATAACCCATCACACGTTGGTTTAAACGCTCTTGAGCGATGACGTACTGGACAAGGTTGGCCAGGACTGGGTCTCTCTCAATTCGTCCACCAGGAAAAGATGTCACTCCTCCGGGTTCTGCACGGCTCGGAAAGTAATAATACCCTCGTTCACTGGCATAAGGCACTACGAATCGAGGGCGAGCAAGCGCTTTGTATGCAGCAGCTTCTACGGCCATCTGTGGGGTTGGCATAGATTTCCCCACGAAGGAGACCTCTGTTGGATCTTGGTTTGAGTTTACGGGAGGGATGTGCACTGCTGCCCAATATCTAGAGGTGGAAGAGGTGATCCTTGATTTGAATAGCTCGTACTGGGGTGGCTGGGTAGCGCCCATGGTACTGCAGGTAAAATCCCACAATATCTTGACAAAACTACCCTGGGTTGCATCTGGGGTTCTCAGGTAAATGCTGGGGCTCGGCATGGCAAGAATTGATTGTGAGGATGGTGCACAAGATGAGGGGTGCTTGGCAAGGTCACGCGGTGGCCTTTTATAGCACTGGAGCTGGGTCATTTTTACCGTGGTGACTGGTAAAGAAAATTTTCAGCTCTGTTCCAAGGGTCGAGGTCAAGCCACAGATTCACACATTTCACTATAGTGATGTGTTACTGTGGGGGTTGTCGGGGAAGGTTTTTGGGTAGATGTGTCCGGAAAAATATGCAACTGGGTGCTGACATACCCATGCAGGGGATACTAATTAAAACAGAGGCACGACAACAGGCGGCGTTTAAAAACAAGGCCACATGATTACAAAGCAAGGGTACACTGGGACTCGATACGATTCGGGTGACTTAGTCTACCTCGTTTATATCTAAGCGGGCATGCCTTGTGGATGTCGAGGCTTCACTTCGGGTCTCGTCGTCTGAATTAACTGGAGTGGTCTGAGGGGCTGCAGGCTCGGGGTAGCGATGATGACCATCTCGGGGATTGTTGGCCACAACCCCGTTGGAGTGTGCTTCCAGTATGCGGCGAAGCACTTCTGGGGTTATCGCGGCACCTTGGCCGATGGCTGGGGCAGATCTCTGGGGCTCGATCGGGTGTCCAAACAACACAACTGGGTTGATGATGTTGGGCTCGTTCTCTTCTCTTGCCGGGGTTCGACGAACCAGCTCTCCATGAGCTGCGATTAGATCAATCGTGATTTGATCGCATAGCTCCTCTAGTGCACTTACATAGCACACTAGGTGCAACAATGCAGGGTCTGTCTCGTGATCTCCGGTGACAACTTGGGGTGGTCTACCATACCCTTCACGTCTGGAGTAGTAGTGGAATGAGCGACAATTAACTCTAGGCAACAAGTGTCGAAGATGAACTATAGCTTCTCGGGCAGCTAGTTGGATGGCTTGTGGTTCAAAGGAAGTTGTCCTTCCGGTGAACCTGTAGGGGCGCTCGGGCTCTAGTCCCCTACCATAAATGTGCACAGTGGCCCTGAATTGACGGCTCTCACCGCTCATGGGTCCTTGGTACACAACATACTCTGGGGGCTCTTCTAACGCATAGGCACGACGGGTGAGGTTTGCGAGTATGGTCACAAAGCCTCCAAGGTTGGTTGCTGTGGTCTCATTGTGCACGACGGGTCCAGGCATTGTGGCTCGGTTTGGGGGTAGCGGCTGCTGTGTTGGGGCTATCGTGCCCCTTTTATAGGAAGAAGGGGACGGAGTCTTCCTTCGCACGCCTGTGAAAAGGACTATTTAGGACTCGGTCACTGGTGCATGAGTGACAGGTTGGGTTGATAGGTTGGGCACCGACTGCCGATAAGGGTGTCGGGTCACGGTGTGGCTATCTTGCTAGGGAAGCTTGACTGGGGTTTGGTCAAAGTCTGGTGGGCTGGTTTGCTTAGGTTTATAGACCTGGCTAAGATAGGATTAGCCAATGGTCAGCCTGGCTCTGATACCAAGTCTATCACGACCGGTTTTCCGGACAAAAATTTCCAGAAAATGGCCGTTGTGCTCACCAGCCCCCAGGATTACTGTTAGCTGATGAGGCACCAACTTGTTACAGAAATTCCAAGCAAAAGTACAAAACGCGTAGTACAGACCATTGTGGCCTATGAGTACACCACAAGGTTTTCTAGTGGTCGATGGCGGAAGCGGTTTGTGAATCAACAGTGTATATGGGACTCCATTTCCCACGGGAACAGCTGACCAGGTTAACTCCTATCTTCGCGAGGTTGCTATCACCGTTACTTAGTTTCCGCGGCTGTCATCGCAGCGCTCCTTTCCATGCAAATATCTAGCCAAGACAATAGCCAGGGACAAGCCAGTGAGTACTTTGAATGTACTCGCAAACATCATGAGCACTGGGATAATATAATTGATAATTATGCACTTAAATATTCTATGATCACATCGTTAGTCGCGAGTAAAATATCTTTTATGCATGCAAACGGTTTATTATTATGCAACATGAATAAGCAATAAGGGAGTGGAAATAAAATGCCGCAGTCGGGCGTCTGTGCGACACCACATAAAGGGCTTAAAAGAAATGCCACAGTCAGGCGTCTAAGCGACACCACGTAAAGGGCTTAAAAGAAATGCCACAGTCGGGCGTCTAAGCGACACCACAGAAAGGGCTTTAAAAGGAATGCCACAGTCGGACGTCTGAGCGACATCACAGAAAGGGCTTTAAAAGAAATGCCACAGTCGGACGTCTGAGCGACATCACAGAAAGGGCTTTAAAAGAAATGCCACAGTCGGACGTCTGAGCGACATCACAGAAAGGGCTTTAAAATCACAAATAAATATTTCTCATAATAAAATACTCAGTTCATGATAATAAAAAGGGGTTAGTCCATCCACAGGAGTAAACATTTAAACGGGCTTAGAAATAAATAATCACCATGAATATCCAGGGGGTAGAACCATCCCAAGGATACTTGATAATACAACTATTACCACAGGTTAGTCCATAACAAAAATAATAATCCTGGTCCTCACAAGTCACCTGTCAGTATCCAAGTTTGGTTTAACAATTTCACCTCCGAAGACCGGCACTAAGACCAACACTTGACCCATCCCAGACTGTAATCCTTAACCATGGACACGGCTATTCGAATAGGTTTAATCTCTGCAGAGGCTGTACTCTTTACCCACGAGTAACGGATTCCTTTAGTCCATCGGGACTAATTCCGTCTACGGCCTTTTAGTTGAAAACACGCCTAACTTGCACACACCAGCTTAACTCATCGGTGTCTGGAATCACCCACGACACTTATTAAGCAAAACTCTAAGTGGGGAGGCTACAACCTCGCGTAGCATGGGATCAAATTTATATCGTGCGCTCTAAGGGGTGGCCTCCCCTCTCGGTCCCAACCGGAAACACCCATGCCCCCGGACCAGGTGGCCTGCCTACCGGCTACAGCCGATATCTTCCACCATGGCCTCTCTGTACGGTGTGTGCTGGAAAGGGGTTGACGACTTACTGAACTGTACCCTACCTGCGGCAGGGACGAGTGGTAGTACGAGGCAAGTATGGGGGTTACTGGAACAAGACTCGATCTGTGGTCGACTCAGGAGGTTTATAAGTTCCCTGCATGACATGTATATCAAATATATTACAACCGACGAAATCACCACTCAATATACCTTACCATGACATACCGGACATAACCGTCCCGACGGGGACCGGTGACAAGCTCACGCCTACCCAAGGCCGAGGCTTTCCCGGATTCCTTTCCGGCATGCATGCAAGGCACATGAGGATGATTGCCATCACAGAAATATTCATTTCCAACAGCAAGGAAATCACTGATATGCTTCCATGCATATGATCATATCACATAAAATAACAAGTCCTCCGAAATAAGGTGGAGTTATAAACGTGTCAAGTAACACACCAAAAACATTATACCAGGGTTCAGAATGCTTGCCTTTAAGTTGTGGAGGGATGAGGTGCTCTCCAAAACTTTTGAAAGTTTCTTCTCTCTCTCTCCAAAATCCTATTTTAAAATATATTTGAGTTAACACACATTTCAAAAACAGTACAAAAAGTTGTTTGGAAAATTTTGAAATAAATCTTAAAATAAACTAGACCAAATTTGAGGAAGGTAGGAAAAAGAATCAATTTATTTGGAGTTATATTTAAAAAGTTATAGCCAGTAAAAGATTTGGTCAAAAATCTGTTTTGAATAAAATCAGGAAAAGAAAACGGTTCAAACGAGATTACGCTTTCGGTGCAAAGAAAACGCATTTGCGCCCTTTACGCCTCCACTTACCCAGCGTGGGTGGCGCGTGTGTCACTGGCAGTGGGCCCGCCTGGCCCACTGGTCAGGTTTGACCAGTCGCCCGCGTCGTCTGCCTCCTCTGCCCGAGTGGAGCGGGGCTCCGGTGATCATCGCCGGTGAACGGTGGCTCCGTTCGGAAAGCTGAGGCCACCAGCGGGTTCCGGGGGCCGAGGTGGTCACTCCGGTAGTCGTAGGGTCGTCGGAGGCGGAGGAAATTGCCGGCGGCGAGCTCCGCGGCGGAGGGAAGCTTCGGGAGCAAGGTGGATTTGGGGCTATGGTGGTTCCCGGTCAAGATTGAGCAGGGGAATGGGTTCATTGGAGGATGAGGAAGTTTCTGGCGAAGAGAATGGAGAGGGGGAGGTACTGGAGGTGCCGGATTGGCCGGGGCGGTGGCAGCGGCAGGAGTTGCCGGAGATGAGGAAGGAGGCCTCCCCGGGTCGATTGGCTGCCAATGGGGGTCCTCGGGAGGTGGCTTGGGACTGCCTGCGTGCGGAGATGAGCTCGGGGCTCCTTAAATAGGCGAGTCGAGGCGGTTCAGCGGCAGCCGTGGATGAGCTCGTCGGCGACCGTCTTACTGTAGCTACAGGGCATCGTGGCGGCGACGAGCGCTAGCGAACATGGCTGCGGATAAGCTCGCGCTGCTCCAGGGGCCAGGTGGCGAGCGGGGGAGGCTCGGCGGCGCTGAACGGAGCAGGGGTTGTCAGCGGCCGTGGCGGCTAGCTCCTGGCCTGTCGGGCGTGGCGAGGGGCGGCTTGGCGCGTAGCGGTGAGGAGGGACGTGCGTGGCGAGGTGCTGCCGAGTGGGCCAAAGCCAGGGGGCCAGCGTGTCGGCTCGGGTGCGGCAGGTGCAAAACGCGTGCCAAACGCACGTTATGCTCGCGCTCTGGGCACGCACGGGATGTGCTCGACACAATGCCAGAGCACGCTAGAGGTCGCGGTTGAGGCTGGGAAGTAACAGAGCTAGGTTAGGGTTAGATAGAGGGGAAAAGGGCATGGTGGTTAGGTCAGGTGGCCAGGTTTACAATGCAAACTTGAATCCATGCCAAATCTGGCCATGCACACAGGGTGTTTGATAAAATGCCACAGACACCTAGGCTACTCTTGGGGTAGCCAAACTCTCCAGATCAGGGTCTCCTTAGATGTATGAGAAGGTGGTGAGGTTATTTGGCCAAAAGCAGAAACTTGTTAGTGCAAGTTTTGCAAAACTTCAATTCTGGACAGGAAATAAATGGCATTATTTCATGAACCAAAAGTGATCCAAAAGGTGCATGCTCCTGGATTTAGGGGTTTGGTAGGGTGGTCTACAAGCAGGAAAAGGAATCATGGGTAAAGGAGCAACTTAAGAGGTAGTTGCTGTACAAATCCTCAAGTTGGACCAAAATAAAAATGAGGTTGATTCACTCAAATTTTTCAAAAAACAGCACTAGGTTGTTTGCAAAATGTTGAATCATATGTTACTACTAACATCCAAAAAAATTTGGTGGAAGCTAGAAATAATTATTTAAATGAGTTGTAGTGCAAAATGCCCACTGGACCAGAGAAGAGAAATCTGTTGTAGAACTCAAAATATTTCATTAAATAAAGATGTTTTTATACAAAGGTGATTTTAAAAACATCACATGACATCTCCAAATTTTTGTGGAAATTTTAAGTGAATTTATCAAATGGTTGTAGTTCAAATATGGCCACTTAACCTTGAAAACCATTTTCAAGAAAGTAAAGATCAAGCAACTTAATTATTTAATTAGTTATATTAAATAAGGAAAAGTTTTTCTTGAGAGATTAAATAAGCCCAATAACATATTTGAAAAAAAAATCACTTTGGGAAAAACTCATCACAACAGGGAAGAAAATGATTAAACAAAATCAAAAGGGAGCTCAGAAATTCAAAGTTTTAATTCCTGGCAAAATTTTAATTCATTAAAACAAGGTCAAAATTTTGGGGTGTCACAACACTACCCCCCTTAAGAAACAAATGTCGTCCTCGAGATTTGATAAAAGCCGTTTCAAGAAAAAAATTTGCAACAACGATGCGGCTACAGTGAGAGGGCAATAAGTGGTGCAAAACCACAGTATGAATACTGGTGCTGCGTGGAAAAATCTATGGTTCGGGACAAAACGTAGGATCCCTAGCTGGATATAAATTTAGAATCACTTCTAAATTTAAATATACGCTGGTCGTACCCGAGAGCACAGTGCTCTCTCTGGCTGACGGGTGGACCCGGGGCCCACAGTCAGCCTCTTCTTCTCCCTCTGGCTCTCTCTTCTTCCTCTCTCTCGCGTGCTTCCCCGCGCTTTCTCCACCGGCGACGTTTAGCGCGTAGGCTATCTAGGCTGTACCGCGGTAGTGCACGGCGTGCTAGCTGCCGATGCAGCGTGCACTCACCTCGCGGGCCAGTATGCTGTCGGCACTGCTCGCGGATTCGACTCCGAACACCGGCGGTCGGCGATGAGCGGCGTTGGTGGACTTCGCCCACCGTACACCGAGCTCGACCTATAAAATGGCCGGGGTGTTCTCCTCTCTTCTTCCTCACACCTGGCTTCACTTCTCCTCCTCCTTTCTCCACTACTGCTTACAAAAGCTCGGGTGAGGCTCTAATGGCGGAGGCGATGCCGGACTGGTTTGCGATCCTGATATTCAGAGGGCTGGCGACACTACTAGGGCTCTCCGTGCTCCTGTGCGCGATGATCCTCGACGATCGTCGTGATGCTGCGGCTCGGGTGTTGGCTCTCCGCGGTGGTGGTGATCACGAGGAGTAGATGGGGTGTGCTAGGTGCTAACCGTTGTTAGGGGTGATTAGCTGGAGGCAACACTGTTGCAATGTTTTGCAAACAGTGTATGTGCTCGAATGATTATGGTTGTGAGTCTGCTGCCGTGGTGCTGTGTGAAATTAATAAATCCACGCCGCGACAAAGTGTAGATGTGGCAACTCAGGAAAAGGAAATCTCACTCCAGGATTTTGCGAGAAAAGCAGTTAATTTAAAAGAGCATAAATCACAACAAAAACTACATCCATTAGCAGAAGCCAATTAATTAACTTGTCGTACAAATTCAGGGCGTCACGCATAAGTCAAGCACATAAATAAATGTTGCAATAATGAACACCGCAGCAATGCCTAAAATGGGAATGGTAATTGGACGGGGTCCCTAGAAAACGTCTCTGGTACTGGGATACACTCTTCTTCTATCGGAGAAAGTGGGTTGACCAGTCGATGCACGTGTCTCTCCCGGTCGGGCCTTAGTGCTCTGCCTATGGCGATCTGAGGATTTAAATCTGCGAGGCTCTAGAGATAACCCATCACACGTTGGGTTAAACGCTCTTGAGCGATGACGTACTGGACAAGGTTGGCCAGGACTGGGTCTCTCTCAATTCGTCCACCAGGAAAAGATGTCACTCCTCCGGGTTCTGCACGGCTCGGAAAGTAATAATACCCTCGTTCGCTGGCATAAGGCACTACGAATCGAGGGCGAGCAAGCGCTTCGTATGCAGCAGCTTCTACGGCCATCTGTGGGGTTGGCATAGATTTCCCCACGAAGGAGACCTCTCTTGGATCTTGGTTTGAGTTTACGGGAGGGATGTGCACTGCTGCCCAATATCTAGAGGTGGAAGAGGTGATCCTTGATTTGAACAGCTCGTACTGGGGTGGCTGGGTAGCGCCCATGGTACTGCAGGTAAAATCCCACAATATCTTGACAAAACTACCCTGGGTTGCATCTGGGGTTCTCAGGTAAATGCTGGGGCTCGGCATGGCAAGAATTGATTGTGAGGATGGTGCACAAGATGAGGGGTGCTTGGCAAGGTCACGCGGTGGCCTTTTATAGCACTGGAGCTGGGTCATTTTTACCGTGGTGACTGGTAAAGAAAATTTTCAGCTCTGTTCCAAGGGTCGAGGTCAAGCCACAGATTCACACATTTCACTATAGTGATGTGTTACGGTGGGGGTTGTCGGGGAAGGTTTTTGGGTAGATGTGTCCGGAAAAATATGCAACTGGGTGCTGACATACCCATGCAGGGGATACTAATTAAAACAGAGGCACGACAACAGGCGGCGTTTAAAAACAAGGCCACATGATTACAAAGCAAGGGTACACTGGGACTCGATACGATTCGGGTGACTTTGTCTACCTCGTTTATATCTAAGCGGGCATGCCTTGTGGATGTCGAGGCTTCTCTTCGGGTCTCGTCGTCTGAATTAACTGGAGTGGTCTGAGGGGCTGCAGGCTCGGGGTAGCGATGATGACCATCTCGGGGATTGTTGGCCACAACCCCGTTGGAGTGTGCTTCCAGTATGCGGCGAAGCACTTCTGGGGTTATCGCGGCACCTTGGCCGATGGCTGGGGTAGATCTCCGGGGCTCGATTGGGTGTCCAAACAACACGACTGGGTTGATGATGTTGGGCTCGTTCTCTTCTCTTGCCGGGGTTCGACGAACCAGCTCTCCACGAGCTGCGATTAGATCAGTCGTTATTTGATCGCATAGCTCCTCTAGTGCACTTACATAGCGCACTAGGTGCAACAATGCAGGGTCTGTCTTGTGATCTCCGTTGACAACTTGGGGTGGTCTACCATACCCTTCACGTCTTGGGTAGTAGTGGAACGAGCGACAATTAACTCTAGGCGACAAGTGTCGGAGATGAACTATTGCTTCTCGGGCAACTAGTTGGATGGCTTGTGGTTCAAAGGAAGTTGTCCTTCCGGTGAACCTGTAGGGGCGCTCGGGCTCTAGTCCCCTACCATAAATGTGCACAGTGGCCCAGAATTGACGGCTCTCACCGCTCATGGGTCCTTGGTACACAACATACTCTGGGGGCTCTTCTAACGCATAGGCACGACGGGTGAGGTTTGCGAGTATGGTCACAAAGCCTCCAAGGTTGGTTGCTGTGGTCTCATTGTGCATGACGGGTCCAGGCATTGTGGCTCGCTTTGGGGGTAGCGGCTGCTGTGTTGGGGCTATCGTGCCCCTTTTATAGGAAGAAGGGGACGGAGTCTTCCTTCGCACGCCTATGAAAAGGACTATTTAGGACTCGGTCACTGCTGCATGAGTGACAGGTTGGCTTGATAGGTTGGGCACCGACTGCCGATAAGGGTGTCGGGTCACGGTGTGGCTATCTTGCTAGGGAAGCTTGACTGGGGTTTGGTCAAAGTCTGGTGGGCTGGTTTGCTTAGGTTTATAGACCTGGCTAAGATAGGATTAGCCAATGGTCAGCCTGGCTCTGATACCAAGTCTATCACGACCGGTTTTCCGGACAAAAATTTCCAGAAAATGGCCGTTGTGCTCACCAGCCCCCAGGATTACTGTTAGCTGATGAGGCACCAACTTGTTATAGAAATTCCAAGCAAAAGTACAAAATGCATAGTACAGACCATTGTGGCCTATGAGTACACCACAAGGTTTTCTAGTGGTCGATGGCGGAAGCGGTTTGTGAATCAACAGTGTATATGGGACTCCATTTCTCACGGGAACAGCTGACCAGGTTAACTCCTATCTTCGCGAGGCTGCTATCACCGTTACTTAGTTTCCGCGGCTGTCATCGCAGCGCTCCTTTCCATGCAAATATCTGGCCAAGACAATAGCCAGGGACAAGCCAGTGAGTACTTTGAATGTACTCGCAAACATCATGAGCACTGGGATAATATAATTGATAATTATGCACTTAAATATTCTATGATCACATCGTTAGTCGCGAGTAAAATATCTTTTATGCATGCAAACGGTTTATTATTATGCAACATGAATAAGCAATAATGGAGTGGAAATAAAATGCCGCAGTCGGGCGTCTGTGCGACACCACATAAAGGGCTTAAAAGAACCGCCACAGTCGGGCGTCTAAGCGACACCACGTAAAGGGCTTAAAAGAAATGCCACAGTCGGGCGTCTAAGCGACACCACAGAAAGGGCTTTAAAAGGAAGGCCACAGTCGGACATCTAAGCGACATCACAAAAAGGGCTTTAAAAGAAATGCCACAGTCGGACGTCTGAGCGACATCACAGAAAGGGCTTTAAAAGAATTGCCACAGTCGGACGTCTGAGCGACATCACAGAAAGGGCTTTAAAATCACAAATAAATATTTCTCATAATAAAATACTCAGTTCATGATAATAAAAAGGGGTTAGTCCATCCACAGGAGTAAACATTTAACCAGGCTTAGAAATAAATAATCACCATGAATATCCGGGGGTAGAACCATCCCAAGGATACTTGATAATACAACTATTACCACAGGTTAGTCCATAACAAAAATAATAATCCTGGTCCTCACAAGTCACCTGTCAGTATCCAAGTTTGGTTTAACAATTTCACCTCCGAAGACCGACACTAAGACCAACACTTGACCCATCCCAGACTGTAATCCTTAACCATGGACACGACTATTCGAATAGGTTTAATCTCTGCAGAGGGTGTACTCTTTACCCACGAGTAACGGATTCCTTTAGTCCATCGGGACTAATTCCGTCTACGGCCTTTTAGTTGAAAACACGCCTAACTTGCACACACCAGCTTAACTCATCGGTGTCTGGAATCACCCACGACACTTGTTAAGCAAAACTCTAAGTGGGGAGGCTACAACCTCGCGTAGCATGGGATCAAATTTATATCGCGCGCTCTAAGGGCTGGCCTCCCCTCTCGGTCCCAACCGGAAACACCCATGCCCCCGGACCAGGTGGCCTGCCTACTGGCTACAGCCGATATCTTCCACCATGGCCTCTCTGTACGGTGTGTGCTGGAAAGGGGTTGATGACTTACTGAACCGTACCCTACCTGCGGCAGGGACGAGTGGTAGTACGAGGCAAGTATGGGGGTTACTGGAACAAGACTCGATCTGCGGTCGACTCAGGAGGTTTATAAGTTCCCTGCATAACATGTATATCAAATATATTACAACCGACGAAATCACCACTCAATATACCTTACCATGACATACCGGACATAACCGTCCCGACGGGGACCGGTGACAAGCTCACGCCTACCCAAGGCCGAGGCTTTCCCGGATTCCTTTCCGGCATGCATGCAAGGCACATGAGGATGATTGCCATCACAGAAATATTCATTTCCAATAGCAAGGAAATCACTGATATGCTTCCATGCATATGATCATATCACATAAAATAACAAGTCCTCCGAAATAAGGTGGAGTTATAAACGTGTCAAGTAACACACAAAAAACATTATACCAGGGTTCAGAATGCTTGCCTTTAAGTTGTGGAGGGATGAGGTGCTCTCCAAAACTTTTGAATGTTTCTTCTCTCTCTCTCCAAAATCCTATTTTAAAATATATTTGAATTAACACACATTTCAAAAACAGTACAAAAAGTTGTTTGGAAAATTTTGAAATAAATCTTAAAATAAACTAGACCAAATTTGAGGAAGGTAGGAAAAAGAATCAATTCATTTGGAGTTATATTTAAAAAGTTATAGCCAGTCAAAGATTTGGTCAAAAATCTGTTTTGAATAAAATCAGGAAAAGAAAACGGTTCAAACGAGATTACGCTTTCGGTGCAGAGAAAACGCATTTGCGCCCTTTACGCCTCCACTTACCCAGCGTGGGCGGCACATGTGTCACTGGCAGTGGGCCCGCCTGGCCCACTGGTCAGGTTTGACCAGTCGCCCGCGTCGTCTGCCTCCTCTGCCCGAGTGGAGCGGGGCTCCGGCGATCATCACCGGCGAACGGTGGCTCCGTTCGGAAAGCTGAGGCCACCAGCGGGTTCAGGGGGCCGAGGTGGTCACTCCGGTAGTCGTAGGGTCGTCGGAGGCGGAGGAAATCGCCGGCGGCGAGCTCCGTGGCGGAGGGAAGCTTCGGGAGCAAGGTGGATTTGGGGCTACGGTGGTTCCCGGTCAAGATTGAGCAGGGGAATGGGTTCATTGGAGGATGAGGAAGTTTCTGGCGAAGAGAATGGAGAGGGGGAGGTACTGGAGGTGCCGGATTGGCTGGGGCGGTGGCGGCGGCAGGAGTTGCCGGAGATGAGGAAGGAGGCCTCCCCGGGTCGATTGGCTGCCAATGGGGGTCCTCGGGAGGTGGCTTGGGACTGCTTGCGTGCGGAGATGAGCTCGGGGCTCCTTAAATAGGCGAGTCGAGGCGGTTCAGCGGCGGCCGTGGATGAGCTCGTCGGCGACCGTCTTACTGTAGCTGCAGGGCATCGTGGTGGCGACGAGTGCTAGCGGACATGGCTGCGGATAAGCTCGCGCTGCTCCAGGGGCCAGGTGGCGAGCGGGGGAGGCTCGGCGACGCTGAACGGAGCAGGGGCTGTTGGCGGCCGTGGCGGCTAGCTCCTGGCCTGTCGGGCGTGGCGAGGGGCGGCTTGGCGCGTAGCGGTGAGGAGGGACGTGCGTGGCGAGGTGCTGCCGAGTGGGCCAAAGCCAGGGGGGCCAGCGTGTCGGCTCTGGTGCGGCAGGTGCAAAACGCGTGCCAAACGCACGCTCTGCTCGCGCTCTGGGAACGCACGGGATGTGCTCGACACAATGCCAGAGCACGCTAGAGGTCGCGGTTGAGGCTGGGAAGTAACAGAGCTAGGTTAGGGTTAGATAGAGGGGAAAAGGGCATGGTGGTTAGGTCAGGTGGCCAGGTTTACAATGCAAACTTGAATCCATGCCAAATCTGGCCATGCACACAGGGTGTTTGATAAAATGCCACAGGCACCTAGGCTACTCTTGGGGTAGCCAAACTCTCCAGATCAGGGTCTCCTTAGATGTATGAGAAGGTGGTGAGGTTATTTGGCCAAAAGCAGAAACTTGTTAGTGCAAGTTTTGCAAAACTTCAATTCTGGACAGGAAATAAATGGCATTATTTCATGAACCAAAAGTGATCCAAAAGGTGCATGCTCCTGGATTTAGGGGTTTGGTAGGGTGGTCTACAAGCAGGAAAAGGAATCATGGGTAAAGGAGCAACTTAAGAGGTAGTTGCTGTACAAATCCTCAAGTTGGACCAGAATAAAAATGAGGTTGATTCACTCAAATTTTTCAAAGAACAGCACTAGGTTTTTTGCAAAATGTTGAATCATATGTTACTACTAACATCCAAAAAAATTTGGTGGAAGCTAGAAAGAATTATTTAAATGAGTTGTAGTGCAAAATGCCCACTGGACCAGAGAAGAGAAATCTGTTGTAGAACTCAAAATATTTCATTAAATAAAGATGTTTTTATACAAAGGTGATTTAAAAACATCACATGACATCTCCAAATTTTTGTGGAAATTTTAAGTGAATTTATCAAATGGTTGTAGTTCAAATATGGCCACTTAACCTTGAAAACCATTTTCAAGAAAGTAAAGATCAAGCAACTTAATTATTTAATTAGTTATATTAAATAAGGAAAAGTTTTTCTTGAGAGATTAAATAAGCCCAATAACATATTTGAAAGATTTTTTTTTCACTTTGGGAAAAACTCATCACAACAGGGAAGAAAATGATTAAACAAAATCAAAAGGGAGCTCAGAAATTCAAAGTTTTAATTCCTGACAAAATTTTAATTCATTAAAACAAGGTCCAAATTTTGGGGTGTCACAGTGTGATGTGTGAGCTATGCCATGAAGACCATGCATTAAGCTATGTACACACAGACATGGAGAAGCATAGATATGTGTGTTTTTCTCTTGGTGGTGGAGTTGCTGCTAACTAAAATAAGGTAGCACTCGCTTGTATTTGATATTTTCTCAACTTTATGTATTTGTCTTGTTTTGATGTTATATTTACCATTCACAAGCATACGATATTTTCCTTGATTTATGTATTATTTATGTGTATTTAATATTTTTCGAGATTTATGTATTTGCCCAGTTTAGGTACAATATGAAATGAAATTGACAAATACATCAATTTTTAGTTCAATAAGACCTTGCATATATGACTGAGTATCCACACACAAACTAGCATATGTGATGTTATGCAGGTCATAGACATATATTTCACTATTTATGCACAAAAACATTGAATTCTTCGGGCGGTAAAACTCGATGATTTCTGAGTTGTTCCAAGAACTGGTTCTTTCAGCGCCTCCTAGAAAGAAACACCAGTATTGAGAAAAAAGAGAACCCTAAACGATGTGGAGGGAGCTGATGAAATTAAAGAGTGCTTTGAGTACCACGAAACTACAAATTGCAAGGGAATTGGATACAAAGGTAAACTCTAGTGAGTTACATTTGTAATGATTTAATCCGATGGTGTGTTACTTTGATGTTGCCGAGCAACACCTTAATCTTGGTGGATTACATCCCATATATAATATAAGAAATTTGGAAACATATGTCACTCATACGGATAGTCTAAACTAGTTAGTTAGTTGCACTACTTTCCCGTCAATTTCATTCACTCGAATGTTGACAAATGACTATTAATGGAAGCTCCATGCCAAAATTCCATTCAGTGAAACAAAGAAGGTGGTTGTTTAATAATATTTGTTGCACACCCAAATGTTACAAGCCCGAAGGTTGCAGAACACCAACCATCTGTTGGTTGCAAAACCGAAGAAAGAGACTGGATTAGTGCAACAGAAAGTCAAGTTTATTGTAAAAGAAACATCCAAACTTTTGTGACTTCATATTATTATTAATATTATTAATTTCTATGTGAGGTGTATATATACACCCAGGAACTAAAGGGTATTTCCCACCGGGGCATGATCTATCATATTTGATTTTTTTTTTACAAGTTACATACTTATATTTATACCCAATAAAATAGAATTCAAAATTTATCTGAATTCTTTGGGCGGTTTAAAATCGAGATTTCCGAGTTTTTTTCAAAAAACGATTCTTCCGGTGCCTCCCAAAAATAACACCTGGTATGGAGAAGGGCGTGGAAGGTAGCTGCTAGAATTACAAAGCGCTTTGAGTAACACCAAATAAAAAATTACTAGCAAAATTAGATACAAGGTTAATCACAAGTGAGTTATATTTGTGACAATTCAATCTGTCTTTATGTTATTTTGATGTTACCGAGCTAGACCATAATCTTGGCGGCTTCCATCCCCCAAATATAATACAAGTAGGAAACGTACATTACTCCTGATCCAGATAGTCTCAACTAGTTAGTTACACTACTTCACTGTGCATGTCATTCACTCTGATGTTCACGCATGTCTCCACCTCGACTATTAACGGAAGCCCCATGCCAAAAGTTCATTCACTAAAATAAGGAAGAGACGGTTGTTTAAAAATATATGTTGCACGCCCAAATGTTACAAGCCCGAAGGTTGCAGAACATCAATCATTCTCTGGGTTACAAAATCGAAGAAACAAGACTGAATTATCGTACCTGGTTACATGAGCAGTTGATGTTCCTTGGGGCTTGGGCCCTATATAAAGAACATGGATTATCCAATATATCCTCACAAACGCACAAGCACAAATTGCAGATTTGGAAGCAACGTGAGTACCTCACAGACATGGCTAATTTGAAGAAGCTACTAGCTATGGTTGCTCTCGTGATGTTCTTGTCACACCTCCGCGTCCATGGCGTCTCCCTGTCTGTGGGCAGCAGCGCAAACATTACTATAGAGACAAGCCACCGTCGCGGCAGGTGCCACATCAGTGGCTTCCTGCATGGCAAATACGGCGACTGCAACAAGGATCACGGCTCGGTCTGCTGTAAAGACGGTCACAGCTACCCGTAATTCAGGTGCTCGCCCCTGGTGTCGGCCGACACATCGGCGATCCTAACTCTGAACAGCTTTGCATGAGGTGGAGATGGCGGCGGCAAATCGTTCTGCGACAACCGCTTCCACAAGGACACCCAGCTGGTGGTGGCGCTGTCCATGGGGTGGCTGTGCCTGGACGGCAAGCGCAGGTGCAACAAGATGATCCGAATCAGCGGGAACGGACGTGCCGTGCTGGCCAAGGTCGTCGACGAGTGCGACTCGGTGTACGGCTGCGATGCCGAGCACAACTTCAAGCCACCGTTCCCATACAACGACGTAGACGCGTCACCGGCCGTGTGGAAGGCGCTAGGGCTCAAGGAGGAGATTGGAGTTTTCAAGATCACTTGGTTTGATGTGTGAGATATGCCATGAAGACATTGCATTACACGCACAGATGCGGAAGCATAGATATGTGTGTTGTTCTCTTGGTGGTGGAGTTGCTGCTAATTAAAATAAGCTACCACTGGCTTGTATTTGATATTTTCTCAACTTTATGCATTTGTCTTGTTTTCATGCTATATTTACCATTCACATGTATACGATATTTTCCTTGATTTATGTATCTAATTACACTGTTTCAGTGCTATATATACATATATGTATTATTTATGTGTATTTCATATTTTTCGAGATTTATGTATTTGCCTAGTTTAGGTACAATATGAAATGAAATTGACAAATACGTCAATTTTTAGTTCATTAAGACCTTGTATATATGACTAAGTACCCACACACACACTAGCATATGTGATGTTATGCAGGTCATAGACATATATTTCACTATTTATGCACAAAAACATTGAATTCTTCGGACGGTGAAACTCGATGATTTCTGAGTTGTTCCAAGAACCGGTTCTTTCAGCGCCTC
Source organism: Triticum monococcum (assembly GCA_034509565.1). NCBI lineage: Eukaryota > Viridiplantae > Streptophyta > Magnoliopsida > Poales > Poaceae > Triticum > Triticum monococcum. Next base: position 637,345,858 of record CM067845.1, read on the forward strand.
CTGGAAAGAAACTCCGGTGTTGAGAAAAAAGAGAACCCTAAACGATGTGGAGGGAGCTGATGAAATAAAAGAGTGCTTTGAGTACTACGAAACAACAAATTGCAAGGGATTTACATACAAAGGTAAACTCTAGTGAGTTACATTTGTAATAATTTAATCTGCTGGTGTTTTACTTTGATGTTGCTGAGGTACACCTTAATCTTGGCAGATTACATCCCATATATAATATAAGAAATTTGGAAATGTATGTCACTCGTACGGATAGTCTAAACTAGTTAGTTAGTTGCACTACTTTCCCGTCAATTTCATTCACTCGGATGTTCACAAATGACTATTAATGGAAGCTCCATGTCAAAGTTCCATTCACTAAAACAAAGAAGGTGGCTGTTTAAAAATATTTGTTACACACCCAAATGTTACAAGCCCAAAGGTTGCAGAACACCAACCATCGGTTGGTTGCAAAACCGAAGAAAGAGACTGAATTAGTGCAAAAGAAAGTCAAGTTTATTATAAAAAAAACATCCAAACTTTTGTGACTTAATATTATTATTAATATTACTTATTTCTATGTGAGGTGTATATATACACCCAGGAACTAAAGGGTATTTCCCACCGGGACATGATCTATCATATTTGATGTTTTTTACATGTTACATACTTATATTTACACCCAATAAAATAGAATTAAAAATTTATTTGAATTCTTTGGGCGGTTTAAAATCGAGATTTCTGAGTTTTTTCAAAAACCGATTCTTCCGTTCCTCCCAAAAATAACACCTGGTATGGAGAAGGGCGTGGAAGGTGGCTGCTAGAATTACAAAGCGCTTTGAGTAACACCAAATGAAAAATTACTAGCAAAATTAGATACAAGGTTAATCACAAGTGAGTTATATTTGTGACAATTCAATCTGTCTTTATGTTATTTTGATGTTACTGAGCTAGATCATAATCTTGGCGGCTTCCATCCCCCAAATATAATACAAGTAGGAAACGTACATTACTCCTGATCCAGATATCTCAACTAGTTAGTTACACTACTTCACTGTGCATGTCATTTACTCGGATGTTAACGCATGTCTCCACCTCGACTATTAATGGAAGCTCCATGCCAAAAGTTCATTCACTAAAATAAAGAAGAGACGGTTGTTTAAAAGTATATGTTGCACACCCAAATGTTACAAGCCCGAAGGTTGCAGAACATCAACCATCTCTAGGTTACAAAACTGAAGAAACGAGACTGAATTCTTGTACCCAGCCCGAAGGTTGCAGTTGATGTTCCTTGGGGCTTGGGCCCCATATAAAGAACATGGGTCAACCAATATATCCTCACAAATGCACAAGCACAAATTGCAGATTTGCAAGCAACGTGAGTACCTCTTAGACATGGCTAACTTGAAGAAGCTACTAGCTATGTTTGCTCTCGTGATGTTCCTGTCACACCTTCGTGTCCATGGCGTCTCCGTGTCCGTGGGCAGAAGCGCGAACGTTACTATAGAGACAAGCCACCATCACGGCAGGTGCCACATCAGTGGCTTCCTGCATGGCAAATCCGGCGACTGCAACAGGGATCACGGGTCGGTCTGCTGTAAAGACGGTCACCACTACCCGCAATTCAGGTACTCGCCCCCGGTGTCGGCCGACACACCGGCGATCCTAACTCTGAACAGCTTCGCATGTGGTGGAGACGGCGGCGGCAAATCGTTCTGCGACAAACCGCTTCCACAAGGACATTGAGCTAGTGGTGGCACTGTCCACGGGGTGGCTGCGCCTGGATGACAAGCGCAGGTGCAACAAGATGATTTGCATCAACGGGAACGGGCCTGCCGTGCTAGCCAAGGTCGTCGACGAGTGCGACTCGGTGTAGGGCTGCGATGCCGAGCACAATTTTGAACCACCGTGCCCATACAATGACGTAGACGCGTCACCGCCCATATGTGGAAGGCGCTGAGGCTCAAGGAGGAGATTGGAATGTTCAAGATCACTTGGTCTGATGTGTGAGCTATGCCATGAAGAGCTTGCATTAAGCTGTGTACGCACAGACATGCGGAAGCGTAGATGTGTGCATTGTTTTCTTGGTGGTGGTGTTGCTGCTAATTAAATTAAGTCACCGCTAGCTTGTATTTGATATTTTCTCAACTTTTATGTATGTGTTCTGTTTCGGTGCTATATTTACTATTCGCATGTATATGACATTTTCCTCGATTTATGTATTTACCTTGTTTCCGTGTTATATGTGTTATTTACGTGTATTTACTATTTTTCTAGATTTATTTATTTGCCCAGTTTGGATACAATATGCATTTTTCATGTGTATTAAGGCATCTCCAACGCTAACCCATAAATCTCTCGCAATCATTCCGACTGCGAAAGCCATCCAACGCGGCCCTATATTTGTCAGCAGAGCAGTCCGGACAAAATTTCTCCCACAAACGGGAGACAAAAGTGGGGGGGGGGGGTGGAGGTTGCGGGAGTCCGAACTGATTCCAAGCCCGTTTTCTGCCCACCTTGACCTCCCGCTTGGTTTTAGTTAGCGCCTCGCCAGTGCCCGACCATAGCCACACTCGGCCCACTCCACACCACTCCTCGCCATGGATCCCTCCACGGTCAAAGCTCTCTGTGAGGGGCTGATGCCGGAGCATAAGAAGGCCATGGCGCCATTGCTGCCGACTGGCAGGCCGACTGGCAGCTAGAGGACATGCAAATGGAGGACGCCTCTGATGATGAGCCAGCGACACCCTCCTCTTCCTTTGTGGCACCCTCCTCTTCCTCCGCGGCACCCTCCTCCTCCCCTCCACTCTCGTCGATGCATTGCACCCTGACCATCGGCGAGGCCCGTGCCCATTATATGGACATGGTGCGGTGAAGCGGGAGGAGCAGTTCCGGGAGTCGTAGGCCGACTCCAACTACAACCACAACCTCCTCTAGGAGCATTTGCACGCGGAGGAGCAGGTCGTCGCCGGAAGGGCGGCCGTGTCGGACACAGACCTGGCGGAGCAGGAGGCACTGCTCGAGTCCTACCGCTCCGCCTGCGAGATCCGCCTCGCTCGTTGGCGGTACCGGCAACCGATGGCAGAGGTAGCGGCCGCCGGCAAGCAGCGCGAGGACGATGCGGGCGAGGCGTTGTTCGGCGACACCGATGACGAGGAGGCCGCGCCCCACGACCACGAAGAACCCGGCACATCCGCGGGCGTCGCCGACAGCGAGGAAGAGTAGGCACCGAGGTCGCTGCCGCACGTTTCCCAGGAAGGCCACCGCTCCGCCTTTCCCGTCGACGCCAAACTTGGTGGGCTCAACATCTTTGGTCGATTAGTCGCTTGGCGGCGACGTGGAGGCGGACAACTTCAATTCCTGGGGCTCCGGAGGCGGAGCTGGAAAAGGCGAAGCTTCCGTTCTCTTCACTACTAGGAAAAGGGCTATAGATAGAATTGACACTAATGGCGCACCAGACATGTGGTGCGCCATTACTATATACTAATGGCGCACCGTCTGTTGGTGCGCCATTAGTGTGGAAGACACTAATGGCGCACCAGGCACACGGTGCTCCACTAGTAACAAAATGTTTTTTTTCATTTTTTCAAACATACTAATGGCGCATCCAAGCAGAGTGCGCCATTAGTAGTTAGAACTACTAATGGCGCACCAGCCGTAGAGTGCGCCACTACTGTATTTTTGTTACTTTTTTGCAAAACTACTAATGGCGCACCGTTGCATAGTGTGCCATTACTAGTTTAAACTAGTAATGGCGCACTGTGCCACGGTGCGCCATTAGTATAGAAATTTTTTTTTACTTTTTTGCAAAACTACTAATGGCGCATGTCTGTGTGGTGCGCCATTAGTATGTTGGGTTACTAATGGCGCATGTCTCTGTGGTGCGCCATTAGTAACCTGAGACCAGATAGATATTTTTGGACAGCCACACCTACACACTCATTTTCCCCACTTCATTCCCCCCACCTCCTTCTCTAAGCTTGTCGGCTGCCTCCTCCTCCTCACCTCATCTCGATCGCTATCCCACCTCGCCAGATCTGGTCCCCCTCGCCGTCGAGCACCCCCCGCACCATCTCCCCCACTCCACCGGCCGCCGCCGCTGACCCCCTGCACCCTCCCCCACTCCACCGCCGCCGACGACCCACCGCACCCTCCCCCGCTCCACCGGCCGCCGCCGACCCCCGGCCCGCACCCTCCCCCACTCCACCGTCGCCGACGACCCACCGCACCCTCTCCCTCGCACCCTCCCGGGCCCGCTCCACCGTCACAAATGAATGCAACTAAAATTGCAAAAAAAACAAATTTGATTATATTTTTTTCATATTCATAAATATTTTCAAATAACAAATTTGATGATATTTTTTAAAAAATTATTACTTTTTTATAAAAAATATTACTGTTATGATTTAAACAAGTTTGAACATATTTAAACACAAATAAATATCAAACAGAATTTTAAATGCATAAAAACAAAAATTGGGGAGCCTGGGAATCGAACCCAGGACCTCCTAGTGTGTGTGCTGCGTGCTGACCAGTCGGGCTAGTGGGCGTGTTCTAATGGAGATAGGGTTAGGTGGAATATAACCTGACCAGTCGGGCTAGTAATTAAAACAAAATGTAATGGTGCACCAGGGGGAGGTGCGCCATTAGAATCGTCGTACGTATGGCGCACTAGGGGGAGGTGCGCCATTGGTAACCCTCCCCTACTCCACCTATTCCCCTCGCATTGTGGCCTCCCTTCCTCGCCAGATCCCCCACTCGACCCAAACGTACGCCGCCGCCCCCTTGCTCCGCCCCCTCCGTCCGCCGCGCCTGCACGCCGTCGGCGCCGCCGCCGCCGCTGTGGTCTTGCGCTGCCCCGACGCCGCCGCCCCGACCCCCGCGGGACTCCACCCCCGCCGCCCCGCGCCCCCCGAACGGGATCGGCCAAGCGCGCGCCGCCCGCTCCTCTCCTCCCCTCCTCCCTCCGACGAGCGAGGGCCTCCTCCAGCCCCTGCAGGAGCCGGCGAGCGCGGCCCCGACGCACCCACCCCGCCTGCCCCTGCCGTCCTCCGCCACCGGCCCCTGCTCTCCTTCGACCGCGGCGAGCGAGGACCCGGACGAGCTCGGACCCCGACCCCGACCCCTTCGCCGACCCCGACCCTTCCGGCGACCAGGTACCTCTCCCCCTTCCTCCTTTCTCCCTCTCTCCACCATTCCCCATTCCCTCCCTCCCTCCCCTCTCTTCGCCGACCGCTTGCTGTTACGCGCTGCTATTGTGGTGCCTCGCGCGCGAGCAGTCGCGTCCACCGCAGCTCCGGGCCTCCCGCGGTGGCCTGCTGCCGCTGCTGCCTCCGGCGGCCGCTCGCTGCCTTGCACACCCGCACACGCACCTAGTCGTGCCGGCCCTGCTTGCCGTCCCGCGCGCGCCCCTGCGCCTGCCTGAGTTGCTTCTGCTGAAGCTCTTGCCCTGCTGCTATGCTAATACTGCTGCTGCTTACTGTACTGCTAGCTAGCTTTTCAATTTTTACATTGACTAACCTCCTAGACAGACCCTAATCTGTGGTTAAACAACTGGTAAAATGACTGAATAAAATATGAGTAGGTAGTATATGATCAATAGGAAATACTAGTGGATATTAGGCCTTTTTACAAGCAATAATAGTGGGTGATGTACCTGGATGTCTGTGGGCGATGCTCAGGTGGTATGTATGATGTCTCCGCTTTTTTGAGATTGCTGCTGCTATCTCACCAGATTATATGTAGTGCGTCATTCTTGCTATGGTCATGTAAGAGAAATGCTTTGCCTTGCTAATTTTACCATGAGATTTGGGGTAATCAGCTAGTTCTGGTCAAAGCAAGTGGTTTTCCTGAGCTATGCCTTGGTTAGAAAATGATGCATGATGGTTTGTTCAGAAGAGGAATAATCCCAGGATAGCACGTATCATGGGGTCAAACCTGAGATCCCTATTGTAATTTGATTTTGATTATTAATTTTTCTGTGAGCAGATGAATTACAGTGTTTGTGTTGTAATGAAACTTGAGCTGAAATAGAACTTGACAGCCTGTACTGTGAATATATACAGTCATTGTAATTTTTGGGAGTAATTTTTTGTGTCAAATCACTCAAGCTGTAACTGAATTTTTAAACTGAACTTGACACAATACTGTTCAGTTAATTTGCTTGGACAGTAGTATGTATGCTCATCACTTTATGTATGGTGTTATGCCCTGTTATCTCTGTTCAGTTGACTAATGAAGCACTAGGCTCATCCATGGTACAAGTTCACCTGTGATCACTTGAAATTAGTCAGGACATCCCGTACTGATAGATGTAAATTGTGTCCAGTAGGCTTTGAAGCACCGGTTTTTCCTGTTTCTAACTCGGAATCTGTTATAAACCATACTGTTGGCATAAGTGGTCTTTTGTATATGTGCTGATGCTTTGTTAATATAAAGCTATAGATGATGTTGTACTTGTGATGATTCTACTTGTGATCTTCTGAAATGACCCATTGGCGACTTCAATACGCGGGGATAATGATATTGCAGGTACCCCGAGAGGCCCTTGAGTTTGTCGGAATGTCGATTAACTTCCGTTCCGGCAAATTCGGGTACTCCATATGTTCTATTTTCAGCAAAGGTCATGCTAAAATTTTCCGTGAATTTTAGCATGACTTTGCTAAAAATAGGACATATGGGGTACTTGCGACTAATGCATGGGCCGGGGTATCTTAGTACTTAGTTAAGTAGGATCAACTACCCCGCCATTCTTGTTGCATTAAACCATAGGTGGCAATAGAGCCAAGTGATTAGGCCTAACTTAGAATTCTCCTTAGCATCGATAAACCCTAGATGATAAACCCAACATAGGTGGCAATAGAGCCAAGTGATTAGTGCCAAGTGATTAGGCCCAACCTAGGGTGCCTCGGCATCGATAAACCCTAAATGATGAAAACTTAACTTGGCTTCTATAGGGTGCCTCGGTGTCGATGAGAACCTAAATGATGTACGCTTAGGCTTTTAGGGTGCCTCGGCGTCGAAAAACCCTAAATAATAAAAGCTTAGCTTTTATGATGCCTCGGTATCGACAAACCCTAAATGATGAGACCATGATCTTGTTCCTTGACAATAACCAACTTTTTGACCAAACTTTTTTCCTATTTAGAGCGAAACATGGCCCACAACGATGAGGCCAGCAGTTCGGGCGGCAAGCAATTCTGGGAGCTGTCCCAGGAGTTGGAGGAAGAACCTCGCCGCTATGAGGACGCCACGGAAGACACCGATCCTGACTACACAACCCCTAGTGGCGTCGGGGATGACACCACTGATGATGGCGCCGCGGATGCCACCACTGATGATGGCGGCGCACGCACAGATGGCAGCCAACCGAAGAGGCAATGGAAGGACCGGCACCCGAACGTGCTCGGCACCGTCAGGGAGGAATTTACTGAAGTCTCCGACAGGCATCCGACGGCGCCCAAACACGTAGTCAAGGGGTACTCGATTCAGCTCGGGTGCATTCTCCGGAGCACCGCCTCGATCAACACCGAGAACCTAAGGCATAAGGACCGAGGGAATTTGCGCAGCCTCCTCTTCACGAAGCTGCACGAACGATACAAGTTCCCCGCTGAGTTCGCAAACACACGCCTCTCGGGTAATAAAGTGAACGGTGCCGCCCTCACGACGATGAGCACGGCCCTGTCTACTTGGAAAATCACGGTGAAGGCAATGATTGACAAAGGTGATAGTTATGAGAAGATCAAGGCGAAATATCCTTTGATGAGCAAAGATGACTACAAGGAGTTCAAGATCAAGTGCGAGAGCTGCCCCGCAACCTCCGAATCAAGTCAGTGGGGGAAAGAAATGCGGCAGTTGAACATAGGGGTCCACCAACTCGGTCCCGACGGTTACAGAGTGGCAGAGCCTGTATGGGACAAGGAGGACGCAGAGCGTGCCGAGCAAGGCCTACCGCCCCGCTTCGAGAAATACAGTGACAAGCAGACTAGAAACTTTCTCAGGGCCGGTACAAGGAGGGCCCGGTAACAAAGGAGCTTACCACGGATCCGAAAACCAAAGAGCTTGAGCTTGTTCTGGTAAGGAATACACCCCCGCGTAATTAGCTCCATATGGTTGCATTCTAATTAATCCCCAATATTTCTAAATGGTTCACGTTCCTTCCGCGGGACAAAGAAAGCAGTAGAGCGGCGTCGTCTCAGAGCTCCCCTTTCGACACCCCTTTGAATAGGGCGTTGAACGTAATGAAAAACAGGGATAAGCTCAATAAGCCGACATCAGCTGGTCATGTGGCCGGCAAAGGCTTGTCCACAAAATGGTCGTCATACTATGCCGCTGGTGGGCAAAAGGACAAAAAGACCAGCTCGGAAAGCCAGTCGCGCGAGGTTGAAGCACTCAAGGCGCAAGTGGCACGGATTCCGGAGATGGTCCAAGAGCAAGTGCAACAACAACTGGGATCGACGCTCACCGGCATTATGCCTACCTTGATTCATGGGATAACGACGTGGATTGCGGGTGGCCAACAGGGGCCGCCCCCGATTCCCAGCTTCACGGCCAGCAACTCGCACAACGCGCAGGCGGCGCCATTGGTGTCTCTGGCGGCGGCGGTATTGGTGTCTCAGGCGGCGGCGCCGTTGGTGTCTGCGGCGGCGGCGGTATTGGTGTCTCCGACGCCAGCATTGGAGCTTAATGCACCCGGGTGTACGCCGGCTGGCACCTCGCCAGCAAGCGGCCCCTCCGTCAGTTGCACGCCCGCCGTTAGCGGTGCCTCGACATTAGCCGAGCTCGACGGCATCACGGTAACTAAGCCTCTCGGTCGAGGACTTCAGCTCCTTGCCTTTGACAGGGCATCCCTGACGCCCTACATGTTTTCGCAGGGCGCCGCCGACGTTCCATGCACTCTCCTGCACTTCGTGGGCGGCGAGTTGGTCGATGTCGCCATGGGCAGAATCATTCAACCGGGCAACCCCGTGTTCCATGGTAATCCGATGCCACCCACAATGTATAGGGTTGAAGTGGTTCGGGTGCTGCCAGGCTGCGACGAGCTGTTACCTCCGATTCGACCCACTAGGGCCGACGAAGAAGATGAGATGACCCTCATCGCATGCGTAAGCTGGCCCCTGCTTTGGCCGAAGAGCCAGATTCGTTTGGGGGCGGGGGACACCACCCCACAGACAAGACCGCCAGTCGTGCCGGCGCCAAGCCATGGCAAGAACGCCGCAACGCTACCGGACATCCCTATGGCACAGGATCCGGACATGCATATGGCACAGGATCCGGACGACGACGACAACGACGATGGTACATTTACCAACGTTGATAAGTACTTTGCCGAACATGGGTACGGTGACGAGTTCTGCGGGCCTCCTTCTCAAGAACCCAAACAAGACGACCGCGATCTAGCTGGTACGGCGGAGAAACCCAATTGCAACAGGCGTCGTCTAGTATTCAGTTCTCAGGAGACGCCTCCAGCTGCCGCCTTCACCGAGCCTCAGATAGCGGAGGTGCCAAATATTATCAGCCCCAACACGCTCAAGAAGGCGGTCTGTGAGCAGAACTCGGTCCCATTACAGCAAATCAAGAAGAAGGGCCGGAAACGGCCGACTAAAAAGGCCGCTGGTGCGAGCCAGCCGGCACCGAGTATGATCCGTGCTCAGGACGGGCCACCTTAACCTAAGGATATCTCGAGGAGGGTGCATGTGGCGGGTAGGGCGATGCTACCGACAAATATGCTCAATGCTGCAACCGGTGCTATGCGGAGTCTGCACGACAGTGTTCTTTCTTTGGAGAAGCGGCGTCTCAGAGAGAATGATGTGGCATACCCGGTTTTCATGGCCAAGGTGCCAGAGGGCAAGGGCTTTGTGGATGGCGCCATCGGGGGTACGATCGTCCTGCGGTTTGATGACATCTTTGCTATGTTTAACCTTCATCCGCTGCACTACACCTTCGTTCGGCTGTTTTCGCTGAGTATGGAGATGCGGATCATTAGAGACAAGACCCCGGACATCGTTATCGTCGACCCCTTCTACATGCGTGCCAAGCTCTTGAGCTGCGCTGGGGACCGCCAAGTCGCGAGTTCACACCTTGAAGACGTCATTCTGGCAAACCCAGATAAGGATAACTTCCTTGTGGCTTACTTTCCCGAGTAAGTCATCCCTTAACCGCCCCGTAACATATGATTTCTTAGATTTCGATCGTTCTTTTTTTTTCTAACATTCCGTGTTCTGTGCAGTGACACACATTGCACACTCATCCTCTTAAGCCCGAAATATTCCGTGGCCACGTATTTCGACCCGAACCGTAACTCCAAGATAGATTACACAAATATCAAGAAAGTTCTTGATGATGTTCTCCCCGGCTACGCCAAATCTGGAGGCACCTTCATCAGGGCAGTTCGTAAGTACGGCAAGCACGTGTTCGCCCACAATACGACGTGCTGCTGCGTCAAGCAGCCGCCTGGCGGTCGGAAGAATGCCTACTACGCCCTCCATCACATGCGGGCGACCATCATCACCTTTTACTACCAAATAATCTCAAAGACTGGGCTGCGAGCTTGTCGGCAATCCAGGACGCGGCCATCAGACAAGAATTCTTTCGCATCCAGTCGGAGTTTGCGGACATCCTCCATCAAGATGTCCTTCATACCTCGGGGCAATTCTTCCTCAGATATCAACCGTCCAACATTGAGATAGACGGAATGCTACAAATGCAGGCTGACAACACCCGCGATTTCATAACCATCACGACAGACGGCGGCTTCATCCATGCTCCTGTCCATGAGTCGAGTCGAAAGTAGTGATGTGTAGTTCTGAAACATTGATTGGCTCATGTTGTAATTAAACTTTAATGAATTGTATGTCTCTTTGGTTTGGACAGTCGTTCAACTTAGATGTAATCGATGCTATTTATTAGTAGGACCATGAATCGTGCTATTAATGTCTTGCTTTTTTCTTCCGGTCCTTTTGTTGCATACTTATATATTGCTTATGTATGTATTGTCTGTTGTTTGGCTTGTGCATAGAGATGCCGTCCTATGTCGTGTATAAGGGTAAGGTTCCCGGAGTCTATGACGACTGGAAGGAGTGTCGGAGATAGGTTCACCATTTCAGCGATAACAGTTACAAAGGGTACACCACTAGGGCGGAGGCGGAATCTAGATACGCCCGCTATCTAGCGGGAGAGAGGAGGGAGCATTGGAGGAACCGGATGAAGACCAGTTTCATCGCGATGATGCTCATCGTGATGACCGCAGCTCTCTTCTATGTGATGGTAGTTTAGATGATCGATATCGACTTGTAATGTGAAGACAAACCCGATACTCGCGGTCTCGAGACTTGTAATGTTTTATCTTTATTCGGTCTTTTGAACTCGGAGAATAATATGATGAATTGTATTCGGAGACTAATCTTTTATTGTATTCGATGAATCTGTTGTTGCTGTGTACTACAGTCTATATTCTGTCAAATAATATATTTTGTAACCTGTACAAAAATCAGAAAAGTAAAAAAAACTAATATTCATATTAATGGCGCATCCATCCGCAGTGCGCCGGTGCGCCATTAGTAAAAAATACTGGTGGCGTGATACTAATGGCGCACCAGTTTTGCCTAGTAGGCCTTTTCCTAGTAGTGCTTGGTTCATGGCCGGAGACGGGGAACGGACACCAATGATCATTTAGATTAGCCCGCCTAGGACCGGTTTCATGTATTTGTAACGAAATCCGTCATGTTTATATGAAATCTGACATGTCTATATAAAATCAGGCCGTGTTTATATGAAATCCGCACTTGTTTGAACAAATTCCGTCCGGTTGGTTTGAGTTGTTGTGAAAATGTATGCCGCTAGCGTTAGATGGCTACCTCCCGCTTCCATGTCTGTGAACTGGTCCCTTGTCCACGGACGAATGCGAGAGGTTTTTTACATGTTACCATTAAAAATGCGCTTAGCTCCCAAAAGTTTGTGTACTATTTATATATTTCCCTTGAACTTGTGCACGGCAAGACCATCTGTTTTTACTCGTATCAAAGGTCAATCGGTCACTACTATAACTAGAAAAACGCTCGTGCGTTGCAACGGGGCCATATTAACTTTAAGAGTTTAATATTAATCATGTTAATATTACATTTAATATTCTCATACATCTCAAGTGACATTGACGTTTTTTTTATCATCAAATCCTCACACACACTTTCTCCCTCCCTCTTCCTCACTCTCTCTCCCCCTCTCTCCCTCTCTCTCTCTCTAACACACATACACACACATATCCATCTTATTGGGTACGGGATGTATAGGTTAATTGTTTCCTTTGTTTGGAGATTGATTACCATCCGTGAGTTAAGCTGGGTACTAAAAAAGAATCTGATTATGATACATGAATTGATTATTGCCTTGTACATTTGATTTTGGTATTTGAAGATTAATTACCATCTGTTAGTCGGGTTATAAAAAAAGAAATCAATCATTAGGGTGGTCCATCCGCTGCACAAAAACTTCGACCGAATCATCATTTTATTAGTGCTCGTATTGTAATCAGTAAAATCAACACCTTTTATACTTCAACAAATAGAAACAAGCCAATGTTTGGATCCATTGGTGACCGTGCTCCAGACAATTGCATCAACATCTGTACTTCTATATTGTAGATTCTGTTGATTAGGTTTTATGCAGAGATCAAACATACAGTCAGTGATGAGGTTTTATGCATGAACAAAAGAAATACCTAGATCCAAAAAAAGCCTGATTTCTCTAGAAGAAATATTCCATATATTTATAAGATAGAATATTTCACTACTTAGATGGCATGAGTAATTTCTCATATAATAAATAGATTCAGTATATAAAAAGTGTTTGGGGAATTTCTCAGTAAACAAAACAGGGTACAAAGAAGATGAAAGCGGCCAGGAAGGGAGTGAGATTTTAGGCTCTACGGTTAAATCAATTCTTACTACTCCATCCAGTAATTCCCTGTGTAGCACGTTGACACCCAAATACAACCTATGCAACAAAAATTAGCGAAAACACTAACGCCCACACGTGTGGGCATTATCCAACTCGTCCACATGTTTGGATCGTCGTTCACTGTTTTTTGCATGATTCTTGACACAAAAAGATGGATTTGATGTGCCACGTAGGACGGGGCTGGTGTGTGGTCATTGGAGAGTTTGCCCACACGCCCGCACCGCGCTGTTTGCCAGCTATATTGTGTGGGCGAACTGCTTTTCGCCCATACAGCCACCAACTAGGTCATGTGCGTGTGAGCGAACTGCTTTTCGCCCACACGACACTACTACCTTGTGGATGGCAACTGCAGTTACGCGAACGTGGCAACTCGGTAAACACACATGGCAACTGTGATTCTTTGCTACATGGCAACTGCAGTTTCGCAAACGTGGCAACTCGGTACACACATGGCAACTGTGATTCTTTGCTACACGGCAACTGCAGTTGCCCGTACGTGACAACCAGATAAACACACATGACAACTGTGATTAACAATACATGTCAATTATGGTTGGACCACACGTGGCAACTAGGTAAACACACATGTCAACTATTGTTTTGACCATATGTGGCAAGTAGTTAATCACACACGGCAACTACGGTTTGATTACACGTGACAACTACCATAAATTAGACATGGCAACTATAGTTAACCAAAACAGATAGAGTTGCCATGCTTTTACAACTACACTTGCCATCCGGGATAACTACATCTGCCAACCAGGATGGCAACTAAATCGTCACCCCGTGGGATACCTAATGTAGCTGCGTCAGGACGTGTGGACATTTTTGCTTCGTGCCATACGCACGGGATAGAGACGAGTAGTACTTGTTGAGCGTGTGGCACGAAGTAACCGCGCCCACACATGTGGGCAATTCTAATGTTCGCCCACACAGCCCGTGTGAGCTGCCTCCTGCTCACACCACACACGGTGTGTGGGCGCATGTCGTATATGCCACACGTGTGGCAGTTATCGGCGTCTAAAATTAGATCAACTCTGGGTATGGCCAATTGAACAACCCAACAAACTCCATGACTCACTCAGCCGGAAAGTCAGGATACGAGGACGAACAATCAACTACACAAGCAAAAAGGGAGAAGAAATCATACATGAGAAGGTTGCTGTGGTAGATCCGGTGTGCAGGTGTTGTCCACCTTGGCCGACCTCATCCCACCGGCGGCTGCGCCTCCAGCCATGGTCTTGCATCTAAGCAGCTGCACACAATTCCAAGAGACAAACAGAGAGGAAAGAGATGGAACAGGTTCAGGTGGCCATGGCCCGGATTTACCGGACGACCACTTGTGGATTTGGCTCGCCTTCCCCATGTCCCGTGCAGGCGGCCAAAACCGAGGCCGAGGGTCCTCTCCTGTCGGCCGTGGATGCCATGGCGGCCATGGCGCATGAGCTCCACATCGGAGCAGCGGCGAAGGGTGATGGTGGCGGCATGCAAGCGGGGTGATGGCGGCGGCATGCAAGCGGGGTGATGGCGACGGCGTGCGAGGGAACTGGTGGCAGCGGTGGCGGCGATCTCGGAGGTCTGCTACGGCGATCTCGGAGGCTGGCGGAGGAGCAAGATGTGGGCGGAGGAGGGCTCCACGATGGCGGCGGCGGCGTGATCGACAATCACGATCCGGGGTTTGAACCGCCCTGCACTGAGCTATGGCACATACCTCCAGGTCCAGAATGAAGGCGGCAGCGGCCCCTCTCGGACCTCGACGGCGGGGATTGCAGACCTCGGTGGCGGCACCGCGATGGGATCCGCGATGGCGGCTGGGACGTGCTTGAGGATGGACATAGCTAATAGATCGACGGGACCTCGATCCCGTTGGCGTGCGGTGCGATGGGGGCTGTTCCTGGTTTTTTTCGCGCTATGTGGGAGGGGATCCTCGTGGTGTGGTGGTGCCAGGACGAAAGAAAACCAACGAAAAAAATTCAATGAAAAAAACAGGCGAAAGTGGAAGATGGAACGAAAAAAATCATGATAAATGAAACGAAAATTAATTGATAAAGACTACCATTGAGACATTAGAAGTAAAAAAAAAAAGACCAACTACGTCTACGTGTTGTTTTTACGGAGGTAACTTATGAGCTAAGAGGAAGGGAAAAGATGAAAATAAAGATTTGCCACATCTATAGAACCGTCCTTACGGAAAGGATCAAAGGATGTTATGGGCAAGGTTTTGGATCCCGAGCGAACCTTTTTTTTCGTGGGGCATCGGAATTTGCGGTTACCACGGTAACCATGAAATTCCAGAAAAATTTCGCACGAAATTTCAAATCAAATTTTGAATTCAAATTTTTTTTTGAAGTAGATATAGATAGGTTTATCAGTCCTAAATACCACTAACGCTTCTCTGGCCTAGTGGCTATTCGGCAGCAGCTATCACCTGTGTAGAAGTCTCAAGTTCGAACCCTGGTCGCCCCACAATTTAGCAGTGTTTTTTAACTTTTGCATCCTCAAAAAGAAAAATAAAAAGCGTATGGCCAGATTCGAACCCACGTCTAGCAGCTTACAAAAGGTTGGCTTTGAGATGGCCTGTATTTAACTACGCTGTGAGTGTTTGAATTCAAAATTTTCAAATTATTCGAGATTTTTTGCTCGGTATGCATAGTTCTCGAAGGGGTGCGGTAACCACGCGAGATCTCGGAATTTCGCTCGGTACCCAAAACAGTGGTTACGGGCTGCCATGGCCCAACTAAAATCACGGAGTGGGGTCAATTAAAATCAAGGAGGAAAGTATTTATGGTGGAGAGGAGGGACATTCCTCCTGTAGAATCAGCCCATAGCAGTATTTTCGTGAGTGTAGTATTATTGCTGAAAATAGGGGGGGTGTTCGAAATCATGGTCAGTATAGATCCATTTTGTACGAATTTTCCCTTATAAGGCAGCCATTATTTGGAAGGTAAGAAAAGCAACATTTTTTTCGAGGAAACAGCAGGACCTCTGCCTTTGCATTAAGAAGAAGAGAATTGACCAATTTATAAGGAAAACTAGCCGAAAACCGATACAACGACACACACCAGCCCCGGGGCTGCGTATCTAACGAGCCGACTTCCCTGTCGCCCACACGATCAGAGTTGCCACCCCACCACACGACCCGGAGCCGCCACTCCGGCTTACAAACCACTTAAACTCACACACGTCGGACCCGAGGCCGCACTCCACAGGAGTCGACGACTCTGCCATCCACGCGACCAGAACCGACACTCCACAGCACAGAGGTGCTCTTCGGAGCCGCCGCTCCGACTTCCCCGCCGGCCCCGAGGCCGTGCTCCACCTGAGCCAACGACGCTGCCGCCCACGCGACCAGATCCGACGCTCCACAACCTTGTTCTCCGGAGCCGCCGCTCCGACTTCCTCACCGGCCCCGAGGCCGCGCACACGCCTGGCCGACGATGAACCCGCAAAGCCACCCGAGCCACCGCGACCTGACGAAGGACCAGACCTCCAAGGCGTCGCCCCCAAGAGGGAAGCGACAAGTACGTCGCCGACGCCGCTCCGACCAAGGTCGAAACTTGGGTTTTCACCCGGAGAGCCCGAGACCGATCGAGGCGACAATGGTGGTGAAGGGGATCCACGACGACGCTTCCAAGAAGGGAACGACGTCCTAGGACGCCGTCGACGCCGGCAACAACCAAGGTCGAGCTAGGCTTTCGCCCAGAGCACCAAGTTCATCCTCACCACCGCGCAGCAGAAGAGGCCAGGAGGCCAGATCCGCCCCGGCGCGCGGCCCCGCGAAGCACGCCGAGCCGTCCAGCGCGCACGACAGAGCAAGGAGAGGCCCGCCGCCGCCGGCTGCCGCACGGGCTTTGCCCGGCGGTGATGCGCGACGGCGGCGAGGGGGGCGGCGGCGCGCAAGGTTTCCCCCGAGTCGCCCCCGCCTGGAGAGCAACGCGAGCCTATTATCTTTTTGTCCGTATAGTTGCAGTTAAGAAAAGCAACATTCAAACCCACGAAACGGAGCAAGATGGTTAAATCATGCCCACATCCACATGGTTTGAACGTCCGTCAGCCAAGATACAGCGCTCCAACCACTGGGCCAAGAGCTCATCCACTAATTAGTATTACAGGTTAAGTAACCACTAATTGGCCCTTAACCCCTTCACTAACATCGGTAGAGGGCTCCGTCTCCATGACTCCATTGACAGGTGTCATGCCCATCGACAATACAGTACTGACGACCATAGGTTTTACTGGTCTGACAGGACCAAGTAGCTTTCGTTATCAAGCTGGTTGAATAGGAGAGACTGTTTTTCCTAAAGAAAAATTGGAGAGACTGTAACTCTATTGGCATCTACTGTAGTTGGATCACCGCTGATTACTCTCCACTCCTTGTACCTCCATGCCTCTTTCCTTCGTCCTCCTCCTTCTCCATACTAGACCAGTCTGGTAACTGTTGTTATAATCGACGTTGAACTATTCTAGATTCTCTTTTGTGATTTGTGAGCATAATGCTACATAACACCACTTGTTTGCAGAATGGAGACTTCTGAGGAAGGCATTGTCGTTCCTAGAATCATGGTGCTGGAGTTGGGTTTGTATGGTGTGGTCGTGCTTTAAAGATTTCATAAATTAAATCGGGAGAGGAGAGCATCTCAATGTAAAAAAGTATCAGGTTGCAGCTCGCACCTGGTTGAGCCGACCGGTATCTGCCATCTCCTCTTGACATCGAAATCACTAATTAAGAAACGAATTTGCTATTTTACAGCTGACTATTTTTCAATTCGTTTATGTTCAAATTGTTGTCCGTCCGTTCTTGCGCGGAGATTCGCGCTGGTTATTCTTGTCGGATCCGTTTTTTTCTGTCTTGTGCGGGTTTTTTTGTGCCCGTTACCGCCACGCCCGGCCGGTCTGATTTTTATTCTCTTTAAATTTCGGGCTGTGTGCCTTCCTCGTTACCTCCTCTTTCATTTTGTCCTCTCTGTTTCGATAAGGCAGAGGCGGAGCTCGAGCGGCAGAGCAGGAGGCGATTTCTCCCCGTCCATGGCGATTTGGCGACCTTCCCCCGCCGGAGCTTGATTTCTCTCCCCTTCCTCTTCGCTCCCCGGTTGTCGTGGTTGGTTGTTCCTCCCTCTCTCTCCGTCGCGCGCTTGTGCTGCTCTGCTCTTGTTCGTTCCAGATCTAGGTCAGTTCATGCCGACCTCTCGCCCATCTGGTGCAGCCGCTGGTAGGTGTGATTGGTAGGGTTTTTTATTGTTGTGGTTCCCCTTTTGTATGTGTAGTTGGAGCGTGCGGATTTTCTGTAGGTGAGAGGGCGGCTTGTGGTTGTTTTGTGTGGATTTTCTGTAGGTGAGAGGGCGGCTTGTGGTTGTTTTGTTCTCCTTTTTGTCTGTTTAGATGCAGCGTGTGGATTTTCTGTACATGTTCGTGTAGGTGCTCATGTTTCTATAGATGAGAGGCCGACCTGTAGGTGCTCTTGTACCTGCTCATGTTCATGTAGTTGAGCGGGATTCGTGTCATGTTGGTGCGGATGCCGTAGGTGTACTGGTAGATGAGCGGGATGCCGTAGGTGTACTTGTAGGTGCCGAGCTCATGTTCCTGTTCATGCTGCCATGCTCCCTGATGCTTTCTGATCATGCCCTTATGCTAGTTGTTAATGTTCCTGCTCTAGCTCTTTATATATTCCAATGAAATTTGGCTCCTGGTGCTCCTTTTCAGTGTTGTCAATTGTTTGGTCAGTCACTTTCAGTGTTGTCATAGACAGTGTTGTATTTTTGCTTCTAGGGGTGATTTTTTATTGTAATTATAGTGTAATTTTCCCAAAATGTCACTGTAACTTTATGTCTGTTTTACTGTGTAATTCCAGTGTAATTTTTACCCATTAGTTCCGGTGCAATTTCAATTGTAAGTACAGTGTAATTCCAGTGTCAGTGCTATTTCCAGTGTAATTACAGTGTAGTTCCAGTGTAATTTTTATCCATTTTTTCCAGTGCTATTTCCAGTGCAATTTCAATTGTAATTACAGTTTAGTTCAAGTGTATTTAATTCCAGTGCTATTTCCAGTGTAACTACAGTGTAATTCCACTGTAATTTTTACCCATTTTTTCCAGCGCTATTTTCCAGTGCAATTTCAATTGTAATTACAGTGTAATTCCAGTGTGATTTGAGTGAGATTTCTGCAGTATTATTTGATTATATTTACAGTGTACTTTTCAGTGTAATTTACCCATTTAATTCCAATGTAATTTTAATGGATTTTTACAGTGTAATTTGATTGTAGTTCCAGTGTAACTGTGGTTTCACCAAAATTATTAAATTCCAGTGTGGTTTCTGTTTACAGGTTTAAAATGGGTACGCTATGAAAAATGTGTCATCAGGATGTTCCATTAGTATCATCATTAGAGAGTGCAGATTCAGTTGGTGAAGCTTTTTTGCCTAATGATTTTGCAGAAGATGGTTCTTATCCTATGTCTCTGGTAGTTACTTATTTACGTTTCTCTTCTTTATTGTTTTATTTTTTTAGTTTTGATTTAAGTTTGTTTGATCTGTTTTATTTCTTTTTTTGTTTGCAGGATCTATCTCGAGACGAACGAGGGTTCGACAAAGCTCTTTTGAAGTTCTATCTCAATCAAGTATGTTCCATTTTGTCTTTTATGTTCTTTCTTTCTTTTGTTATTTTGGCTTTTTCTTTATTTTGTTTTTTGTCATTTCAGAAATGAAGTAATTAAAATGCACTGTAATTTAGGAGGAATTTACAGTGTACTTATTGTGTTTTTTGTACTGTAATTTACTATGTTCTTCCACTGTAATTACTTCCTTTTGTTTGCAACTAGTTTTACTCTGGAATTTAGGACGAATTTACACTGTACTTACTGTGTTTTTTGCAGTGTATATGTTCTTGCATTTGTAATTACTTCATTTTGTTTGCAATTACTTTTACTCTAGAATTTAGGAGAAATTTACACTGTAAATTTAGAGGATACAAGACTACTTACATAGTGAATGTAGAGGAATTTACAGTGGAATTTTTGTTGTGGTTCAGATGTTGATCTCTCCCCTATGTTTCAGAGTAGAACGAACGAAAATCTTGTGAAACTATCAACGTAAGAGCATAAGAGGTGAAAGAAGAGATGATGCAGTGGAGTTGCTGACCTGTGGATCATGTTCTTCATCTTTTTCGTGATTAGCAGGTTCATCCCCGTCTGTCATCTGTGTGTTTCCTCTTCGTTCTACTCTTCCTGGGAGCTCTCCTCCTCCCCGATCTGTCATGGTCGCCTCTCCCTTTCCCATGGGTGTCCCCAGATCCGGTTAGGTGAGATATGTCTAGCATTTTTTCTGGAGGTGGGGGTTTTGTATAGCATTTTTGATCTGTTGCGTGGTTTGCAAGCTTTTAGGAAGTACTGCTGTGGTCCCTGAATAGGTGGATGTTTTGTTTTGCTGGAGAAAGCAGGCTGGATGGTTGTCCGACCCGTTAGCGTCTTGATTTTCTCCTTTTTTGATGACTGCCCTGGTAGTACAGCTGTAACGTTGTCATTGGACAAGAAATTTGACTGTTTTCAAAAAGGAAAACAGTCAGATGTCAATTAGACATTCCCTTAAGGAATACTCGTTGCAAAGAACACTCCACTTTCTCGGGTCGCGACAAGTGGCGCACATGCAGCACGCCACTTGTCGCAACCTGGGAATTTTCCCTTTTTCGTAAATCCGTTTATTCAAAACGTTTTATCTCTTAAACCGTGCGTCCAAATCTTGAACCGTTTTCACCATTGGATTCCTCGCGTCGAGATCTTCAAAACTAGATCCCATGTTGATAGGTTTTGACGAACTTTTTTTTCATGAAAAAAACCGGACGAAAAAACCGGGCGAAAAAACCGAACCGGGAGCACGATTTTTTCCCTTTCCGAAAGAGGCACGCCCGTGGCTCTCGTGGAAGCAAAATCGTGACTCTCATGGAAGAAAAAAAAAACAGAAAACGCGTTTTTTTTCGTTTTCGAGAGGCACGGCCGTGACTCTCGCAAAAGCACAACCGTGCCTCTCGCAAAAGCAAAACCATGACTCTCGTGAAAGAAAAAAAACAGAAAACGCGTATTATTTCCCTTTTTGGGAGACACGGCCGTGACTTTTGCGTAAGCACAACCGTGCCTCTCACGGAAGCAAAATCGTGACTCTCACGAAAGAAAAAAAAACAGAAAACGCGTTTTGGTTTTTCCTTTCCGAGAGGCACGGCCGTGACTCTCGCGAAAGCACAACCGTGCCTCTCTCGGAAGCAAAACCGTGACTCTCGCGAAAGAAAAAAAATAGAAAACGCGTTTTTTTTCGTTTCCGAAAGGCACGGCCGTGACTCTCGCGAAAGCACAACCGTACCTCTCTCGGAAGCAAAACCGTGACTCTCGCGAAAGAAAAAAAAATAGAAAATGCGTTTTTTTCGTTTCCGAAAGGCACGGCCGTGACTCTCGATAAAGCACAACCGTGCCTCTCGCGGAAGAAAAACCGTGACTTTCGTGAAAGGAAAAAAAAACGTGTTTTTTCACGCAAAAATTTATTTTTTTTCAAAATTTCTTTTTGACCGAAAAGCTAAGAAAGATCGGGAGAAAACCAAAATGTTAAAAAATTGAAAAAAACCATTTAAAAAGCCGAAAACGCGTGCGAAAAAATAAAAAAACAAAATTCAAAGAAAGCGTCCAGAGCGCGACACGTGGCGAATGGCTGAGAGAGCGCCAAATGGCGTTGATCGTTGCGAGGCTCCCGAAGGAGCGCTCGTTAACTAGTTGCTCCCTCTTGACATGACTCATGAGTTGTTCCATCGATCCCCAGTGTTTTATTTGAAAGGACCTATTTAACGCTCTGTGCATCAAACACTGATCAATCACGCAGAGCGCTCGCTCGCGGGCTAGACCACTTTGATGTTGTCTGGATTACTCCCCTTGATCGTTTTATTTCCTTCACTTTCTGGTTCTTCGGACTCCTTTGAAAATAACCATTACAAAAATTTTCTTGATTTATATTTGCAATATTGGAAAATTCTATAAATCTTCAGCAATTTTGAAAAATGTTTCAAATTTATAAAATGATTTTGATTTTTTAAAAACAAATACAAAAATTATAAAATTGGAAATTTTGAAAAACAAATCTCGAATTTCTAGTAAACAATATGTGCATTATAAAATGTTCACGTCTTCAAAAATCTTGACGAATTTTTAAAATATTCTCGAGTTAAAAAATATCCATGTTTCACTAAAAATGCAGAAACTATACAAAATATATGTATAATTTTGAAATGATCATGAGTTTTTAAAATAAAAGTTAAAGAAAGAGTAAAATAAAAACATAAAATGGGAGAAAGGAAAAATAAAAGAGAGAAAAACACAAAAACCACAAGAAAGCTAGATCAGAAATTACCGAAAAATAGGAAATAAAATAAAATAAAAAGAGCAGTGAAGCCAGAAAGAAAAAATAAGGGGAACCCCAATGAAAACCACTTATAAACTGAAACACAATGGCAGTGAAAAACCAGAACGGGTCCGGTCATGGCGCACGAGCCCTACTTTTTTCGCTGTGAGCATTAGGATTCATCATTTTATCATTTGCAAGAAAAAAAGGATCCACCATTTTATCTTCCCTCGTTGGGTCATGAAATATTTTCCACTATCGTTAAAAAATTTCTATTTTTTCTATTATTTTTACAAAAGAAAAATAAATGAATTTGCCATGTGAAACATTTTTCCAGTATTTAACATGTTTTTTAGATAACAAAAATCCCTAAATTTTCCATGCTATCACTACAAAATTTCTATATTTGCCATGCTTTCACAAAACAAAACAAAATCTACATTTTTCACGTGATTAGCACAAACATTTTTTTTTACAAATTTGCAATGTTTTTTCCACCACATTTAGGCAGCCAAATTAAAATATTTCTATGTTTGTCTTGCTTGTAGGAAAAGTGATTAGCGAAAAATAAAATTTGCGCAGGTTTCAGATATTTATTTATTACTAGCAATATGCTCATGCGTTGCATGGAACATTAAGATGCATTTGTATGCGTAGTTTATCTTGTGGGAGAAAAGGATGAACGAGGGAAGGCCGTATTTGCAAATGTGAAGAGGGGTGTAGGTATCTTTTTACAAAATTGTCATAGTTTCCTTCCTATCCGTCGGATATAAATTGGATGACCTATATTGCAGGATGGCAGGCACACCATCATCATCAACTCTGTTTTTATAAGAGTAGAGAAATTTTAAAATGGAGCATAGAAAATTTGTACTAGCATAAATGCCACATTTGGAAATTTGATTTTTCCTGCAATCATGACCATCAGATATATACATTCATTGTACGATGTTTTTTTTATATCGCCATGTTGCAATTTCTTGTTATATATCATAGCAATTTGTGGGCTACTTGTCCCCTTAGTTTTTTGTGTTTTTCTGAAACTAATAGTGTCTCTTTTTTTGTGCGGCAATAGTGTTGTTCATCATTTCTGAAACTAATGCTTGCTTTTATTATGCTCAATCTCGGGCCTCTTTTGGTCCATTATTTTTCTTTTGGCACGTGACGCACTCATCCACACATCATCCCTACCGAGCGAGTAGAGGCATGTCCTTCGTAGAAGCTGCTTATTAATCAGACAATTCAGACGACGACCAGTGCTCCACACGATACGTACGTGTCACCTCACTTCAACTTGTCAAAGCACTAAGTTTCATGATGTACGACGTCTTGGACCTTTCCTTCTTTCTTTTCTCTCTTTGGTATGCCGTATAAATCAAGGGGCCGTGAGATTTCCGCATAAACCAGGGGAGGGGAGCATCATCATCCATGAGCAGAGCATAAGCATGGCGCCGGTGAAGGTGTTCGGGTCGGCGGCGTTCACGAACGTGGCGCGGGTGCTGGTGTGCCTGGAGGAGGTCGGCGCCGAGTACGAGATCGTCGACGTCGACTTCCATGCCAGGGAGCACAAGGCCCCCAACCGCCTCGCCCGAAACGTAAGAACAAACACCCGGCCTTCTTGTAGCAGAGTAGTAAGTTTTGGATCATAGTACCACCGGATTTGGATGCTGATTCATAACTCTGCTCTTCTCCGACCAGCCGTTCGGCCAGGTCCCGGCGTTCCAGGACGGGGATCTCACGCTCTTCCGTCAGTTTTCAATTTCTTGTTGATTCTCAAATACTTATTCTCTTTTCGAGATCACCGAATTATATATGCATCTCTGTCTGCACAGAGTCCCGCGCGATCTCACGCTACGTGCTCCGGAAGCACAGGACCGAGGAGGTCAACCTGCTGAGGGAAGGCGACCCCGAGGAGTCGGCCCTCGTCGACGTCTGGCTGGACGTGGAGGCCCTCAGCTTCGACCCCGCCATGCACTCGGTGTTCTACCAGCACCGCGTCGCGCCGGCGCTGGGCGGGACCCCCGACGAGAAGATCATCGGCGAGAGCGTCGACAAGCTGAGGAAGGTGCTGGACGTGTACGAGGCCCGGCTGAGCAAGCACAGGTACCTGGCCGGGGATTTCCTGAGCCTCGTGGATCTCAGCCACTTCCCCGAGACGCACTATTTCATGGGGATGCCGTATGCGGTGGTGTTCGATGCCTACCCTCGTGTTAGGGCGTGGCTGGAGGAGCTGTTCGATAGGCCCGCCGTCAAGAAGGTCATCTCGCTCATGGCCAAGGACTTCAATTAGTTATACTTCTGAGTAAAGGTCGCGCCTGTCAGGTTACATTATGTGGGAGACCGTATGCAATAAGACCAAGGTTGACTGCATGTATTGTCTTTACATCTCACCACATACTTCCTTATCAATTTAGACCGTATGCAATAAGACCAAGATTTTCTGCTCTGTTTTCATACGTGCATTGCATTGCTCTGCGGTCTGCGCCCTCTCCCGACCAACGGAGCGTTCTTTGCACAGGCACGCATGACACATCGATAAGAGGCAAGAATCTACTATGTGTTTGTACCATCAATCAATGGGAACAAGACGAAAACAACCAGTAGCTCTTTATTTCGGCTGCATCAAGAAACCAAATAATGCTATAGTACGGATGTGGAACACAACACTGACCAATCCTCCTCGCCAATGCTCAATGCTAAACCAATATGAAAACCAAATCGTGTCACACAGGAAACGAATTTCTGAGTCGCCACCCAGCTACCGCTTCAGTGCATCGGCCGAGATGCTCGTTCACTACACGGCGTAGAACGCAGCAGCCGCGAGCGCCAACACCAGGCCCGCTGTGGCCCGGAGTGACGAGCCGCCGTTCTCCTGCAGGTACGCCGACGGTGTCGCCTTCGACCCCGAGCTGGCAGGTGTCTGCACCCCCGGCGTGGTCGGCGTGGCGGCGCCAGGAGCACTGCCACCGCCGTTACACTTGCTCGCCGGCGGGGTCTGCACGCTGCATGCCTTGGGCAGCTCGAGCGCGCGCGTCTTGTTGATGGTCATGCCGCCGAGCGACGACGAGTCGCCGCCGAGCGCGCTGCAGAGGCACTGCGGCTGGGACTGCACGACGGAGGCGAGCTGCGAGCAGCAGGACTTGGTCGGGGCCGTGCCGCTGCCGCTGATGTAGTTCATGCACGGGTACAGGCCGATCAGCACAGACGTGCACCCGGACTGCGCCGATGCCGACGCCACCAGCAGGGCTGCTGCCACCGCCGCGGCCAGGAGGATGCTGCTGCCGGACATGGCTCTCGCCGCCATTGATGGATTTCTCTTCCCCTTGGATTGATATTTGATAGTGTAAGCTTTTTCTTGGGATCGATGCTGCTTGCTTGCGCTGATCAGGCCGACTAGCTGTTTGTGCTTTTGAAATTCAGGTTAGCGTGATTTTATAGGAGTGGTGTTTTGTTGGGGAAGGTGGAATTAGTTGGGTATGTTGGTGAGCGGCACCGTGGTTGTACGCCCGTACACCCGACCCGAGCTGCGTAGTGTGGGCAAGTGAGAGCCATCAAAAAGAAAAACCAGAGGATCTTCGGTGTGACCGTCTTACATTGTGGATCCAAATTGGATCGGCTAATTCCGTAGCTGGGAGCTATTTAGAAGACGAGACGTCTAAAGTAAGGGAAAATGTAAGGATCTGCCTAGTGGGACCTATGTATCCAACACCATTCTGTACATAGCGTGTGGATAATGTTTTTTTAGGAAAGTAGTGTGGATGGGGATATTCGATTCTGAGCTCAGGCTCAGCTGCTCCTGAAATCGTAGCCATCTGCTTGCATGTGGATGTGTGCCTTTGTGTGTATTTCCAGACGTATTTTATCAATATTGGCTTTAAAGAATGAACAGGTCTGCACACATTTATTGCGACGGGAGGCGTTAGCCTGCATGCGTAACAGGTTGTAGACGAGCGGCCAACGATTTTCCCGAGCCAGCCTGAGCCGTCTCTTGCATGGTGGACTTAACTGCCAACCACCCAATCCTTCTTTATCTATTCTTTTTTCCTTGATCTGCCGCTATGTCTGCGTCGTCATCAGCTAGAGCTAAATCAGCTAGAGCTACACATATAGCAAGGCATCCAAATCTGAGAATGCCATGCGACCATCCACATATCCAGCTATAGAAGACATATGCACAATGACCATCATGGCCAACAGCCCATCAAGCTGGGACATTTTCATGTGCCAGAACAAGAGCAGCTATTTTCACCCGCAAAAAAAAGGAGCTATCATAAATAAGAGCATCACTGCTCAACAAATTCTGAAATTCTGAATTTTAGAACTGCAAGGTGAATACAAATTGCAACGAATCGGTTTTGTCTACCAGAAATGCAAGAACTACAGGGTTGTCCTAGACATGTATCTAAAAAAACTAAATTCTAAAATCTAAAATCGTCATGTCCAGGGTGGCGACACTTCTGAAGACGCAAGATGAAAGGCAATGGTCACTCCTGGGTCCTGGCTTTTCTCTACTACTTTGGTTGGGAAGCTCCATGTTGCCTAAGGGCATCTCCAGCCGCGCCCCAGGAAGGCCTCTCCAGACGATTTTTTCACGCCGGCACCGAAAAAACGGCCCAGTTGCGCCCCTAGGAGCCCGATTTTCGCCGGCTTGGGCCGAAAACAGCACCGGCGGACCCAGGCCGAACCCGGCGCGCTGGCGGGCGCTTGGGGGCGCCGGGGCGAGCTGTTTTGGCGCGAAAAAGACGCGGGCCAGCCGCGTCAGCGACTCGGCGCCTCGTCTTTCCCCAACGGCCTCGGTTCCCGCGGGGAATCAATGGCAAGGCTGCCGCCGGTCAGCCTTGCCATTGATTCCTCACGGGCGGCGCGTCACGGGACGGCGTGCCGGCGCCTCCCCTCCCCCGCACGCGTACACACGGGCGCGGCCCGGCTATAAAAGCCGGCGGCCTCCACTCACCAGCGCCCACACCAGCCCCGCCCCTCGCCGCCGTCCAGCCCCTCCTTCCCCTACCTCTCCCGAGCGCCGCCGCCCAGCCCCTCCCTCTACCTCTCCCGAGCCCGCCCAGCCCCGCCTTCGCCATGGCAGAACGCTTCCCCGGAGATACTGCGGCGGCCAACGGCTTCGGCCGCCGTTCGCTCCGCGAACAGGAGTCATGGCTCCTGTTCCAGGCAAACATCCCGGTGCCGCCGGACATGCGCGCCGGGCCGACGGGGTGGAGGCGCAGCGCCGGAGGAGTGCCCATTCCCCCGTTGCCCGACGCCGTGGCGAAGCCGAGGTACTTCGCCGAGGAGGTCGACATCGTGCGTGCGTCCCTCCCCGTTGCCGAGCTCTCCCTTCCCCAGTACGCCGCCGACAACCATGCAGCCTGGGCGGCGTATTTCGAGCGCCGCCAACAGCAGCGCTTGGCGTCCACCAACGGCGCGTCGGTGGTCGGCGGCCGGCAGAACAGCGAGGGGCGCCACCTCTGGTGGGGCGTCCCCGGCCGCACACTCGATGGCGGCAATGACCCGCCGTTGGCGTACCCCCCGGCGAGGGTGGCCGCCCCGGCGCAGCACCGACGCGCCGGGCCATGGGCTCCAAGGAGGTTCGGCGCCTTCTCTTCTTCCTCCTCTTCCCGTTCTTCTTCTCACTCCTCCGGCTCTCCGGCGCTGCTCGGCGTCAAGGCCGAGCCCGCGGCGGAGACGCCGCTCGACCGACGCACTCTCAGCGCCGGCATCGTCATCAACGAGGGCGGCCGGCGCGCCCCCTCATCGGCTCCTCCACGCTTCGTCAAGCCAAAGACGGAGCCCGGGCTGGCGCTGGTGAAGACGGAGCCGGGGCTGGCGCCGGTGAAGGCGGAGTTCGACGACGACGACGACGCGGCCCTCGAATGGGCGCGCCAGGACTCCATTGCGATGGAGAAGGCGCGCCGCGAGAAGGAGAAGGAGCGCCAACGTGCCGCCCTACGCCGCTTCGAGGAGCGCCGACGCGGCCGCGAGGAAGGCGGGGTCGTCGTCTTGTGCGACAGCGACGACGACGACTACGCGCCGCCGCCTGTTCGCCATGGCGACGCCGGGCAGGGGTCCAGCAGGGGAACCCGCGTCAAGGAGGAGAAGACCGACGACGATGACGGTGGCGACGACTTCAGCCCATTTCTTTTTTTTAGATTAGGTTAATGTAATGTTTGGCCGAATTTCGCCGAAATTTGTAATGTTTGGCCGAAATTTAACTAGTTTTTATCATAACTTCGCCGAACGGTTCTGTTTTTTCTTTAAGATACGCGCCTGGGGGCGGCCCTGGGGGCCGACGGCTGGGGACCGACTCGCCCCTAATGCCGTTTTTTTCGCCGGCTCACCCCCAGGCGGCGCTTTTAGACGCCCCTGGGGGCCAACGGCTGGAGATGCCCTAAATTACAAGAAACAATTAGCAAGTCAGAATACAACATTTTAGTAAACTTTTTCATACTACAATAGTTTTATAACATTGTTTTCAAGCATAAATAGGTTCGCAAAAAGAGATGATGGTAAGCCTAGTTAAAAGGCTCACCATTCTAGTTAGTACAACACTTTTTGTAGGTTCCTCGGCATACTTGTGGATCGACTTCTCGAGTGTGCTCATCCGTGACGCACATGGTGACCTGTCTGGTGGTGCACTCCCTAGCCGTAATCTGAATTTTCAGAACAAGTAAAACATTCAGCACGCTGTCCCAAATGCCATAGAAATAAAAATGTTCGCACTATTTCTTCTTTCTGAATGTCAGATTTTCAGAACAAGTAAAACATTCAGTACGCTGTCCCAAATGCCGTAGAAATAAAAAATGTTAGCACTGTTTCTTCTTCCTGCATGTGGGTGAATTTATTCTTGCAAGTTTAGCAGCTTGCACCCAGTTACCAAGAAAGATATCACCAACAAAAAGAGCTAAAACACTTTTTTGTCTGAACCTAAAGTGAATGCAGTACAATTTTCAAGCAGGGACGGGTTGGATTCAGACCTTTTTGTCCATCAGGGCGCTTCCGGTTCCACTCTGTCAGTGGTTTGCGCCGACCTAGTTGGAGATGCGTCCGCACGACGGCGAGCTCCAGTCTCCACCATGCCTCCCGATTAGCTCGTCACCGACGACCTGCTGGCCGCATCCAGAAGCATCCTTTGAGTTCACAGTCCCGCCGCAGGCGCCCTCGCTTGGCCGCATCAACACCAGAGGAACCGGATCTGGCTGCTCAACGCTGTCCACGAACTCCTCCAGCAGTGGTAACCTGAAAAGGGGCGGCAATGGCCGACGTGCATGGCCGTTTGTTAGCCTCTTTTTTCAGGCAGGGGTTTATTGTAGATCTGCGTGTACTCTCCTGTCGACGGCGTCGAGAAGGAACTCCATCCCAGCATCCTCCATTTTTTTTCTCCTTGTGGGCGAGAAGGAGCCGCCGCCGCCGCCGCCTTGTTCGTCGGGAGAGAGAATGGGGTGTGGGTAGGGTCGCCCGTCCAAGAAAAGCGGCTCAGCTTTTTCGCTAACGATCTGATCCTAGGCTCGGTTAATTCGCCAACGTCCTGTCGACGGATCAGGACGGCCACGCCCGAACTCCGTCGCACGCCTACGCCGCGGTCCCACAAATCCGCCACTCTTTCCTATCATATATTGCGGATCGCCCTTTTTCTAATGCCCTGTCAGAGCTATTATTCCGGATCCCAAGTCACGGGCGAGCGATCGAGATTTCAAGAGCATCTGTGCTCGGGCATCGAAACGCCGCTTCCGTATGGATGATGTTTCTTTCTAGGAAGTGTGGACAATGTGAGAGCAAACTTCCCTTACATGAAAATATGAGCAAACATTTGATCTTGCTTACTACACGTCACTGAAACAAATACCTACCACGACAATTTATTTATGGGCTACCATGGCGGTTTTAATTGATACATATAATATTTAAATACACTCTAACTTTATATACCAAATTAGAAAACACTTAAATTTTAAAAAAATCACTAAAATAAAAAAATGTCAATCAGGGACAACGTTAATAAATCAACACGATACAATGCAAGAAAATGACACAAGTACAATTTGTGCAACGCAACTGAGCATAAAACAATAGTTAGTGCAACATGCGTAATTAGCAGGTAAATGATAAATGGATAACACATTTATTTATACTATATTAATAAAAATTCAAATCAAACATACCTAATATAAAACATGTTTGCAAAAGTCTTATATTTGTAGTGTCATCACATTTGGTTTTAGTTTTTCTTCAGACAAAAAGACGTTCTTATCCTTGAACTTTATTAAAATTTAGCCTACACATCAAGTGGGCCACTATGATAGTTATACTAGTAGGACCACCAGTTAGAGAAATAGGAACATACGAAATTTTTTGCTGCTCGTCGTTGCAAAGACAAAGCTACATCATCCAAGGACTCAATCAGGTTTTTCTGAACTTCAATCCATTGTGGGAATTGCCTGCCACAAATACTTAAACATTTCATCCAGGTTGTACATCTGACAGTGCAAGCATTTATGAGTAATTCGGTTGCCGCTACTTGGTGCTCCGTTTTCTGAGTATCACTACTCTGTTTTCTGAATATCACTACTCTGTTTCTATATCTGCATCGCTCTGCGCCCTCTCCTTTTCTAGATATGTACTTTCGTAGAGGCACTGGACAATCTTTGCAAAGGCATACATCGATGATAAGTAAGAATCTACTACATATGTGCTTGTACCCCGACCTGTGATGATGTGATAGGTGAAGCACATCTCGATCAAATTGAACCATCAATAGGAACACAACAAAACCGACTTTATTTCAACTGCAGCAAGAAACCCGAAGGCCAAAGTAGTACAGATGTGGAACACAACACTGACCAATCCTCCTCCCCAATGCTTACTGCTAAACCAATATGAAAATCAAATCAAGCCACACAGGAAACGAATTTGTAGGTCGCCAGCCAGCTAGCGCTTCAGTCCAGCGGCCGAGATGCTCACTATGCAGTCACTACACGGCCGACACGGCGTAGAACGCAGCAGCCGCGAGCGCGAACACCAGGCCCACCGTGCCCTGGAGCGACGAGCCGCCGTTCTCCTGCAGGTACGCCGACGGGGTCGTCTTGGATCCAGAGCCTGCTGGTGTCTGCACCTCGGGCGTGGTCGGCGTGGCGGCGCCAGGAGCAGTGCCACCGCCGTTGCACTTGCTCGCGGGCGGGGTCTGCACGTTGCACGCCTTGGGGAGCTCGAGCGCGCGCGTCTTGTTGATGGTCATTCCGCCGAGCGACGAGGAGTCGCCGCCGAGCGCGCTGCAGAGGCACTGCGGCTGGGACTGCACCACCGAGCCAAGCTGCGAGCAGCAGGACTTGGTGGGCGCCGTGTCGTTGCCGCTGATGTAGTTCAAGCACGGGTAAAGGCCGACGAGCGCTGCCGTGCACCCGGACTGCGCCGATGCCGACGCCACCAGCAGCGCCGCTGCCACCGCCGCGGCCAAGAGGATGCCACTACCAGACATGGCTCTCGCCGCCATTGATGGATTCTTCTTCCCCTTGGATTGCTAGTGGATGCAAGAGGCTTTTTCTTGGGCTCGATGCTTCTTGCTTGCGCTGATCAGGCTTGTGTGTTCGTGCTTTTGGCGCTCAAATTTGTGTGATTTTATAGGAGCTGTTTTGTTGGGGAAGGTGGAATTAGTTGGGTGTGTTGGTGAACTGCATGTCCCTACTTCCTACTCGTGGTACGAAATGATTTCTCTCTGAATTGCTGCAGCTGTCGTATGCTGATGCTTCACAAAAAAATATTGCACATGTGGCTGCTACAATAGTTTATAGTTTGTGTTCATAGTTGAAACACTGTCGTCCGCGTTGCCGTGTTGGATGAAGCCAACAACGGTATTAACTATTAAGTGTCAACGGTATAAGCCTACAACGGTACTCTCTCCATTTTTATTTACTCTGCATATTAGTTTGACCTAAGTCAAATTTTTCTAAAGTTTGATCAAATTTATAAAAACAATTAATTCTAAGATTTCAGAATATATATATATATATATAATATTGTATGAAAATATATTGAATGATGATTCTAATGATATTGACTTATTATTGTGGGTTAATTGTTTTTTTGTAAACTTGGCCAAAATTTAGAAAGTTTGACCTAAGACAAAGCTAATATGCAAAGGTGATGGCGCGGTGCCCGGCTTCCCTGGTCGTGGCGCAGGGCAAGGGCCGCAGCTGCCTTCGGCCGGTCGGGGCGGGCCGCGACCTCCGGCACCTGGTGTGGTCGCCGCGCAGATGGCTGCGGGTCGGGGCGGGACTCGGCCCCCAGCACCGGGCGTGCCACCCGTTGTGCAACCGGCCACGGGTCGGGGCGGGGCACGGCCCTCGGCGCCAGGCGCGGCGGCACCAGGCCGGGGTGGTGCGATCACAGGAGCTACGCCAACTGTCGGCAACCAGCCTCGTGCCAAACCTCCACCGCACTACGTCGCGCGGCCAGCTCAGGATCGTTCGGGATCATTGCAAACGGGGCAGAATGATCCGCCCCGAGGTCAATGGGGGGACGACGGTTCGGACGCGTATGGAGATGGACAGCATCGTGGATCCTCATCCACGGGGGGCGGCCGGGGCTATGCCTGGCAGAGTGACGGGTCTGCTGAGAGACCGTTTCTCGGCTCGGCAGGTGGTTTCGTCGAGGGGGCTTCCGGCCCGAATCATCGTCAGAGAGGAGGATTTCGTGGCCATCGTGGTGGTCGGGGTGGGGTCGTGGGAGGTTTCGCCGACCGCCCCCTCCAAGGGCAGTTGATCCCGCGGCGTCTACTGCGGAGGATGATCATACTCCCACCGAGCCCCAGGAGATGGAGGTGATGAACGCCGTGGTCACTGTCGAGGTTCCTGAGGCTGTGACGGTGGATGAGGATACTGAAAGGGCGTCCAAATATGCACGAAAGAAGGAAAGGATGCTTTGTTATCGCTGCAGTGAGAAGGGTCACTTCATTGCTGAATGTGTGGCCCAACTATGCGACACGTGTGGCAAGCCGGTACATGATTCCTGGGAGTGCACATTGTTGCGTGACCTGCCTCCGACGCTGAACATTTTTGGAGTCTATTGTGCTGAGCTCATATTTTTTGAATCCCCGGTGGCGAGAGAGGTCCCGGAGGATACCCTGAGCTTGACTACCGGGATTGTGAAAGCAACCCAGGGCGAGGTGACTGAGGCACAGATTGTGAGGAAGCTTCAGGAGTTGGCTCCCAGGGATTTTCGTTGGGAACTGGTGCTTATCGAGGACATGTCTTTTAAGGTTGAGTTCCCAACTGTAGATGATTTGCAGAGATTGTTGAGCTTTGGCCTGTGTCGAGTTCCCGGTACTACGTGTATCTTGGAGTTCCATGAGTGGAAGCAGGTTGAGCCTAAGGGGAAGCCGCTTACGCAGGTCTGGTTGCGGTTTACAGGGGCTCCTTCTAAGCCTCTGCAGGACGCTCGAGTGGTGGCTAGCATGGGCATCATGGTGGGGAAGACAGAAAAAGTGGACATGGCTTTCACACGTGCCCATGGGGTGGCCCGGATATTAGTGAGTGTTCTGGATATTGAGTTCGTGCCCGATAAGGTCAACTGTACTTACAGGGGAGTGGTATTCCCGCTAGACATCGAGTTTGAGGACACGGATTTATTTGATGATGCGGTTAATGGTAATGATGTTGACATGCAAGACAGTGATGGCAATGCCGGGGCCAAGGGGGCACCGTCAGATGAGCCCACGCGCGAGGGGTCTAATGGTTCTTCTTAGTTGCCCGGGGATGGGACCGGGGTTGAGCCTGCATCTGCCACAGCGGTGTCCATGACTACTCTGTGTTTTGGGTCCTTTGAGCCAGCCTCAGCACCTCCCAAATTATGGAGTGACCGGGTAGATTCTGATGATTGTCTTGAGCACACGCTCCCCCCGTTGGCGTTCGAGGGGGAGGCTGGTTTGTTTGCGGGTCGGCCAGCCAGGTCTATGGTCGGAGCTACGGAGAGGAGCCTGGAGGGAGCCTCTCTTGCACTAGCGCCCCAGGCGGACGCGACTCCGGTGTCAGTGTCTACAAGCAAGGCGGGTCCTGGGGGAGGAGCTTCGGGGCAGGTGGCCTCGCTTTCTCCCCACCCCACCACACCCTCGGTGGCGTCGGTCACGCCGGCCCCGTGTGGGTCGGTCGGTACGAGGAGCGGGAGCCCGAGGCAGGCGGCCTCGGTTCCGGCGTCCCCGACGGTGGCGGTAACCACCGCGGCAGCAGCGGAGCTGGGGGGGGGGGGTACTGGGGCAGGAGGCCTTGGCTCCCCCTTCACCCTCGACGATCAGGAGGACCGTCTCTCCCTCGCCGATGGCTCATTCGTCTGAGCCCGCGGCTGAGGTCAGAGGAGGGCGCGGGAAGGCGGCCCCGTCATCTCCTCTTCGCTCCTACCCATGACCAGGGTCCCTAGTGTGGGACTCCCGTCTAAGGGGATCGGGAGCCTGCAAACGCCTTCTCTAGTAACCCCGGTAGAGCCTTTGAGGGACTCTATGCCAGGTGTTACTAGGGAGGAGGTTGTCGCGTTTGGCGGGATCCCGGACCCGATCGCCGAGGGAAGATGAATGAGTTCTCGCATCCTCGACATTCCCGAGATAGATGATATGCAGCAGCGGTGTGCTATGAGGGCGGCCAAGCTTCAGGAGGCTGCTTTGTCTTTTGGTATGTCCGTCAACCTATCTAATTCCTTATTGCATTTTTCTGATGAAGAGATTATTAATAATGCAAACCAATTAGGAGTTTCACTAGGGGCTACGGATAGTGAGATTTCCAATTCGGTGAATGATTTATTAGATTTGGAGGCGGAACGTGCCTTAGAGACTATTCGTAACCTTGCAGCCGTTAAACCAATGAAGGATGATGAGATTGATGCGTTAGGGGTCAGAGTGCTAGATAAGCTATGTGCGGATTTAGCACCACCCAATCATGACTCTGACGAAGATGATGTTCCTTTACATATTCAAGATAGTAATATTTGCGAACCCGGTTATGAGGACCGGGCGACAGAACCTAGTAAATCTAAGCGTAAGTGGAGTCGGAAGATATATCCAGATTCCGCCATTCGTAGGAGTGCTAGGATTCGAACCACTAAAAAATTCCATGATGAATTATGAGAGGAATATTTTGGAATAGCAGAGGTCTGAAGGACTTGGCTAAAAGAAGATTCCTTGCTGAGGCAGCTGTAGAGTAGAGGTTAGATTTTGTTGCTCTATCGGAGACGGGTAGAGAAAACTTTGCACCCCAGTTTCTCTCTTCGCTGGTGGGTGGTATTGATTTTGATTGGCATTGCCTCCCTCCGCGAGGAAGGTCGGGCAGTATCTTAATGGGTGTGAGATGTGATTCACTTGAAGTCCGAAGTGTAGTGATGGGCGACTTCGCGGTGAAGTTTCGAGTCAGGTCTAGAATAGATGGTTTTAACTGGGCTTTGGTGGCGGTATATGGTGCCGCACAACCCGAGCTTAAAGCGGAGTTTCTGGCGGACCTGGTTCGTATCTGTGGGTCAGAACAGCTTCCAATTTTAGTTGGAGGTGATTTCAATATCATCAGGAGGAGAGAGGAGAAGAACAATGATAATTTTGACGGCAGATGGTCGTTCATGTTCAATACTATTGTTGAAAGCTTGGTTCTGAGAGAGATAGAGCTTTCTGGTAGAAAGTTCACCTGGGCTAATGCTCTGCCACACCCAACCTATGAAAAACTTGATCGAGTGCTTGCGAGCGTGGAGTGGGAACAAAAGTTTCCTCTGGTGACGGTGCAAGCTCTTTCAAGAGGCATATCTGATCATACCCCATTGTTCGTTGACTCAGGAGAGCCGAACCATGTGGGTAACAAGAACACCTTCTCCTTTGAGATGTCATGGTTTGAACGTGAGGGGTTTTTGGATTTGATTACCCGGGAGTGGGCTAGAGGTCTTGAAGGCAAGACATCGTTAGAGCGTTGGCAGAACAAAATTAGGCATTTAAGAAGTTTCTTACGGGGCTGGGCTAAGAACCTCAGTGGTGCGTATAAGATGGAAAAGGATAGACTCCTTGCTCTTATACAGGCCCTGGACATACAGGCCGAATCCAATATCCTAGCGCCAACTGAGCTTCAGGCTAAAAATGAGGCGGAGAAAAGGTTGAAAGAACTGCTCCGCGAAGAAGAATTGAAGTGGGCTTTGCGTGCCAAAGTCTGCAAAGTAGTCCAAGGGGACGCGAATACTCAGTTCTTCCATTTGATAGCCAATGGCAAGCACAGAAAGAAGCGTATCTTTCAGCTGGAGCAAGACGAGGGTACCATTCTAGGATAGGACAACCTAAAAGCATATATTACCGACTATTATAAGCAGTTGTTTGGACCTCCGAAGGATAATTGTGTGTCCCTGTGATGCCCCCGATTTAATCGTACACTAATTATACACGCAAACGCGTACGATCAAGATCAGGGACTCACGGGAAGATATCACAACACAACTCTACAAATAAAATAAGTCATACAAGCATCATATTACAAGCCAGGGGCCTCGAGGGCTTGAATACAAGAGCTCGATCATAGACGAGTCAACGGAAGCAACAATATCTGAGTACAGACATAAGTTAAACAAGTTGCCATAAGATGGCTAGCACAAAATGGGATACAGATCGAAAGAGGCGCAGGCCTCCTGCCTGGGATCCTCCTAACTACTCCTGGTCGCCGTCAGCGGGCAGCACGTAGTAGTAGGCACCTCCAGTGTAGTAGGAGTCGTCATCGACGGTGGCGTCTGGCTCCTGGGCTCCAACATCTGGTTGCGACAACCAGGTAGAAGGGATAGAGGGAAAAGAAGGAGAAAGCAACCGTGAGTACTCATCCAAAGTACTCGCAAGCAAGGAGCTACACTACATATGCATGGGTATCAAATGGAATAAGGGTATCATATGTGGACTGAACTGCAGAATGCCAGAATAAGAGGGGGATAACTAATCCTGTCGAAGACTACGCTTCTGGCATCCTCCGTCTTGCAGCATGTATAAGAGAGTAGACTGAAGTCCTCCAAGTAGCATCGCATAGCATAATCCTAACCGATGATCCTCCCCTCGTCGCCCTGGGAGAGAGCGATCACCGGTTGTATCTGGCACTTGGAAGGGTGTGTTTTATTAAGTATCCGGTTCTAGTTGTCATAAGGTCAAGGTACAACTCCGGGTCGTCCTTTTACCGAGGGACACGGCTATTCGAATAGATAAACTTCCCTGCAGGGGTGCACCACATACCCCAACACGCTCGATCCCATTTGGCCGGACACACTTTTCCGGGTCATGCCCGGCCTCGGAAGATCAACATGTCGCAGCCCTACCTAGGCACAACAGAGAGGTCAGCACGCCGGTCTAAATCCTATGGCGCGGGGGTCTGGGCCCATCGCCCTTTGCACACCTGCACGTTGCGTACGCGGCCGGAAGCAGACCTAGCCTAGTGGCTTTCCAGTCCAATCCGGCGCGCGCCACTCAGTCGCTGACGTCACGAAGGCTTCGGCTGATACCACGACGCCGGGATACCCATAACTACTCCCGTGTAGATGGTTAGTGCGTATAGACCAAATGGCCAGACTCAGATCAAATACCTAGATCTCGTTAAGCGTGTTAAGTATCCGCGAACGCTGAACAGGGCCAGGCCACCTCTCTCCTAGGTGGTCTCAACCTGCCCTGTCGCTCCGCCACAAAGTAACAGTCGGGGGCCGTCGGGAACCCAGGCCCACCTCTATCGGGATGGAGCCACCTGCCCCTTCAGCCCCCAACTCCGAACAGTACCACAGGTAATGTAACTGTGTAAAGTATATAGTATATGCCCGTGATCACCTCCCGAAGTGATCACGGCCCAGTAGTATAGCATGGCAGACGAACAAGAGTGTAGGGCCACTGATGGAACACTAGCATCCTATACTAAGCAGTAGGATAGCAGGTAATGGTAACAACAGTAGTAGCAAGGACATGCTATGCATCAGGATAGGAATAACGGAAAGCAGTAACATGCTACACTACTCTAATGCAAGCAGTATAGAGAAGAGTAGGCGATATCTGGTGATCAAGGGGGGGGGGGCTTGCCTGGTTGCTCAGACAAGAATGAGGGGTCGTCAACACCGTAGTCGACCGGGGCATCAACGGCGTCGGTCTCTGTGTCTATCGAGAGAAGAGGGGGGAGAAACAATAATTATTTAAGCAAGCATATGCATAGTGATGCATGACATGTCAAGTAACGGCGTTAGAGGTGCCCTAACGCGGTAGTAGGTGATACCGCTGAAGGGGGATAACATCCGGGAAAGTATCCTCGGTGTTTCGCGTTTTCGGGCAGAGGAGCCGGAGAGGGAAGGTTGAGTGTTCGCTATGCTAGGGATGCGTGGCGGACGAACGGGCTGCGTATTCGGGTTCGTCTCGTCGTTCTAAGCAACTTTCATGTACAAAGTTTTTTCATCCGAGCTACGGATTATTTTATATTAATTTTTAAAGATTGTAAATCATTTTCTAGAAATTAGCATAATTAAATTAATTTAGAAATTGCAATTATGATGTCAGCGTGACATCAGCATGATGTCAGCAGGACCAAAGGTTGACTAGGTCAACCCTGCAGGTGGGTCCCATATGTCATAGATACAATAACCTAATTAATCTATTAATCAGCTTAATTAGTTAATTAGGTACCTAATGTTTAATTAGTTTAATTAAATAGGATTAATTAAGTTAATTAAGTCAATTAATTAATTAACATTTTTATTTACTTATTTATTTAATTATTTATTTTTAAGTTTTTTTAATCGTTCTGGTGCGGGGCCCCCTTGTCATAGGCCCCTGGGGGCCTTAACGGGTCACGGGTGGTGGTTCTGGGCGCAGGGCGAAGCCGGGCGGCGGGCGCCAGCCCGCCCAACAGGGCGCGGCGGCCAGCAGGGGAAGGGAGCCGGCGCGTGGCCCAGCGCCGGCGACCTTGGCCGGAGCGGGGCGAACCCGGGCGGGGCCGCAACGTGCGACGCGGGCAGCAGGAATGGTGGGCACGCGACGGCAGCGGCGAGGCCGCGAGTGGGCGAGGCGCTGGGTGGTGCGAAGGCGCGGGCGGCTGCGAGGAGCCGCGGCCAGGGAGGTTGCGCGGGGGTACAGGGGACCGCAAGAGCAGTGCAGTGAGCGCTTGTGCGGCACGGTGAGCACGGGGACAGAGAAGGGGAAGGCGTGCTCACATGGGGAGTAGGGTCTGGGCAACGGGGCACGGGGAGCGACTCGGGGAGGAGGACGAGGAGGTCCGGCGAGGACGACGAGGCGACGTGGTCGGAGGGGATGGATCGAGGGCGACAGCTCCGGAGCGCTCTGGCTTAACCCTGGTTCACGCCGACGACGGAGACGAGGTGGGGTGC
The DNA here is from genome assembly GCA_034509565.1 of Triticum monococcum. Taxonomy (NCBI): domain Eukaryota; kingdom Viridiplantae; phylum Streptophyta; class Magnoliopsida; order Poales; family Poaceae; genus Triticum; species Triticum monococcum. The sequence continues at coordinate 637,385,509 of CM067845.1, forward strand.
ACCTGGACTTGAGGAGGCGGCGGGGCTTGTTGGCGCCTGGCGAGGAGAATGGGGACGAGCAACGGAGACGGTGAGGCGGCGCCGACGACGTCGGGCGACGGGGTGGCACCGGCGGGGAGGATCTGGGCGGCGGTGGTCGGTGACAGGCGACGGGGCACCGGTGAGGGTCGTCGAGGAAGAGGGAGATGGGAGCGTGAGGTGGCAGGGGACGGAGCCGACGAGGGCGGCGACGTGCGCGTCGGGCGCGGAGACGGGACCAAGCCTGTGCGCGGCCGGAGCGCGGTGGTCGTGGCGTGGCCCGATCCAGATCCGGATTCGGGGGGAGGAGAGGAGCGAAACGGGGGAGGGGGCGAGGGAGAGTGGGGGTGTCGGTGGGAAGTGGGGTTTGACGAGGGGGGTTCGGGTGACCTAATGGAGCGCCGGGGTGGGCCGGCCTGGCTGGGACATGGCCCAGTTGGGCCGGGGTCTGCTGGGCCGAAGCTGAAGAAAATATGCCCTAGAGGCAATAATAAAGTTATTATTTATTTTCTTATATCATGATAAATGTTTATTATTCATGCTAGAATTGTATTAACCGGAAACATAATACATGTGTGAATACATAGACCAACAGAGTGTCACTAGTATGCCTCTACTTGACTAGCTCGTTAATCAAAGATGGTTATGTTTCCTAACCATGAACAAAGAGTTGTTATTTGATTAACGAGGTCACATCATTAGTTGAATGATCTGATTGACATGACCCATTCCATCAGCTTAGCACCCGATCGTTTAGTATGTTGCTATTGCTTTCTTCATGACTTATACATGTTCCTATAACTATGAGACTATGCAACTCCCGTTTACCAGAGGAACACTTTGGGTACTACCAAACGTCACAACGTAACTGGGTGATTATAAAGGAGTACTACAGGTGTCTCCAATGGTGGATGTTGGGTTGGCGTATTTCGGGATTAGGGTTTGTCACTCCGAGTGTCGGAGAGGTATCTCTGGGCCCTCTCGGTAATGCACATCACATAAGCCTTGCAAGCACTGCAACTAATATGTTAGTTGTGAGATGATGTATTAAGGAACGAGTAAAGAGACTTGCCGGTAACGAGATTGAACTAGGTATTGGATACCGACGATCGAATCTCGGGCAAGTAACATACCGATGACAAAGGGAACAACGTATGTTGTTATGCGGTCTGACCGATAAAGATCTTCGTAGAATATGTAGGAGCCAATATGGGCATCCAGGTCCCGCTATTGGTTATTGACCGGAGACATGTCTCGGTCATGTCTACATTGTTCTCGAACCGTAGGGTCTGCACGCTTAACGTTACGATGACAGTTATTATGAGTTTATGCATTTTGATGTACCGAAGGTTGTTCGGAGTCCCGGATGTGATCACGGACATGACGAGGAGTCTCGAAATGGTCGAGACGTAAAGATTGATATATTGGAAGCCTATGTTTGGACACCGGAAGTGTTCCGGGTGAAATCAGGATTTTACCGGAATACCGGGAGGGTTACCGGAACCCCCCGGGAGGCAAATGGGCCTATTGGGCCTTAGTGGAAAAGAGAAAAGGGGCAGCCCATAGCTGGCCGCGCCCCCCCCCTTCCCCAAGTCCTATTAGGACTAGGAGAAGGGGCCGGCCCCCCTCTCTCTCCTTTCCCCCTTGGGAGTCCTAGTTGGAATAGGATTGAGGGGGGAGTCCTACTCCCGGTGGGAGTAGGACTCCTCCCGCGCCCTCTCCCTAGCCGGCCGAACCCCTCCCCCTGCTCCTTTATATACGGGGGCAGGGGGCACCCCATAGACACACAAGTTGATCATTGTTGATCATTCCTTAGCCGTGTGCGGTGCCCCCTGCCACCAAATTCCACCTCGATCATACCGTTGTAGTGCTTAGGCGAAGCCCTGCGTCGGTAGTACATCAAGATCGTCACCACGCCGTCGTGCTGACGGAACTCTTCCTCAACGCTTTGCTGGATCGGAGCCCGAGGATCGTCATCGAGCTGAACGTGTGCTAAGAACTCGGAGGTGCCGGAGTAACGGTGCTTGGATCGGTTGGATCGGGAAGAAGACGTACGACTACTTCCTCTACATTGTGTGATCGCTTCCGCAGTCGGTCTGCGTTGGTACGTAGATAACACTCTCCCCCTCGTTGCTATGCATCACCATGATCTTGCGTGTGCGTAGGAAAATTTTCGAAATTACTACGTTCCCCAACAGTGGCATCCGAGCCTAGGTTTTTATGGTTTGATGTTATTTGCACGAGTAGAACACAAGTGAGTTGTGGGCGATACAAGTCATACTGCCTACCAGCATGTCATACTTTGGTTCGGCGGTATTGTTGGACGAGACGATCCGGACCAACCTTATGCGTACTCTTACGCGAGACCGGTTCCCTCGACGTGCTATGCACACAGATGGCTTGCGGAAGACTGTCTCTCCAACTTTAGTTGAACCAAGTGTGACTACGCCCGGTCCTTGAGAAGGTTAAAACGGAGTCTATTTGACGAACTATCGTTGTGGTTTTGATGCGTAGGTGAGATGAGTTCTTACTTAAGCCCGTAGCAGCCACGTAAAACTTGCAACAACAAAGTAGAGGACGTCTAACTTGTTTTTGCAGGGCATGTTGTGATGTGATATGGCCAAGGCATGATGCTGATTTTATTGTATGAGATGATCATGTTTTGTAACCGAGTTATCGACAACTGGCAGGAGCCATATGGTTGTCGCTTTATTGTATGCAATGCAATCGCGATGTAATGCTTTACTTTATTACTAAGCGGTAGTGATAGTCGTGGAAGCATAAGATTGGCGAGACGACAACGATGCTACGATGGAGATCAAGGTGTCGCGCCGGTGACGATGGTGATCATGACGGTGCTTCGGAGATGGAGATCACAAGCACAAGAAGATGATGGCCATATCATATCACTTATATTGATTGCATGTGATGTTTATCTTTTTATGCATCTACAACGGGTGCAAGCCAGTTTTGCACACGCAGAATACTCAGGTTAAACTTGACGAGCCTAGCATATGCAGATATGGCCTCGGAACACAGAGACCGAAAGGTCGAGCGTGAATCATATAGTAGATATGATCAACATGACGATGTTCACCATTGAAAACTACTCCATCTCACATGATGATCGGTTATGGTTTAGTTGATTTGGATCACGTGATCACTTAGAGGATTAGAGGGATGTCTATCTAAGTGGGAGTTCCTAAGTAATTTGATTAACTGAACTTAAAACTTATCATGAACTTAGTACCTGATAGTATCTTGCTTGTTATGTTGATTGTAGATAGATGGCTCGTGCTGTTGTTCCGTTGAATTTTAATGCGTTCCTTGAGAAAGCAAAGTTGAAAGATGATGGTAGCAATTACACGGACTGGGTCCGTAACCTGAGGATTATCCTCATTGCTGCACAGAAGAATTACGTCCTGGAAGCACCGCTAGGTGCCAGGCCTGCTGCTGGAGCAACACCAGATGTTATGAACGTCTGACAGAGCAAAGCTGATGACTACTCGATAGTTCAGTGTGCCATGCTTTACGGCTTAGAATCGGGACTTCAACGACGTTTTGAACGTCATGGAGCATATGAGATGTTCCAGGAGTTGAAGTTAATATTTCAAGCAAATGCCCGAATTGAGAGATATGAAGTCTCCAATAAGTTCTATAGCTGCAAGATGGAGGAGAACAGTTCTGTCAGTGAGCATATACTCAAAATGTCTGGGTATAATAATCACTTGATTCAGATGGGAGTTAATCTTCCAGATGATTGCGTCATTGACAGAATTCTCCAATCACTGCCACCAAGCTACAATAGCTTCGTGATGAACTATAATATGCAAGGGATGAACAAGACTATTCCCGAGCTCTTCGCAATGCTGAAAGCTGCGGAGGTAGAAATCAAGAAGGAGCATCAAGTGTTGATGGTTAACAAAACCACTAGTTTCAAGAAAAAGGGGAAAGGGAACTTCAAGAAGAACACCAAACAAGTTGCTGCTCAGGAGAAGAAACCCAAGTCTGGACCTAAGCCTGAAACTGAGTGCTTCTACTGCAAGCAGACTGGTCACTGGAAGCGGAACTGCCCCAAGTATTTGGCGGATAAGAAGGATGGCAAAGTGAACAAAGGTATATGTGATATACATGTTATTGATGTGTACCTTACTAGAGCTCCCAGTAGCACCTGGGTATTTGATACTGGTTCTGTTGCTAATATTTGCAACTCGAAACAGGGACTACGGAATAAGCGGACGCTAGCAAAGGACGAGGTGACGATGCGCGTGGGAAACGGTTCCAAAGTCGATGTAATCGCGGTCGGCACGCTACCTCTACATCTACCTTCGGGATTAATATTAGACCTAAATAATTGTTATTTGGTGCCAGCGTTGAGCATGAACATTATATCTGGATCTTGTTTAATGCGAGACGGTTATTCATTTAAATCAGAGAATAATGGTTGTTCTATTTATATGAGTAATATCTTTTATGGTCATGCACCTTTGAAGAGTGGTCTATTCTTGTTGAATCTCGATAGTAGTGATACACATATTCATAATGTAGAAGCCAAAAGATGCAGAGTTGATAATGATAGTGCAACTTATTTGTGGCACTGCCGTTTAGGTCATATCGGTGTAAAGCGCATGAAGAAACTCCATACTGATGGGCTTTTGGAACCACTTGATTATGAATCACTTGGTACTTGCAAACCATGCCTCATAGGCAAGATGACCAAAACACCGTTCTCCGGTACTATGGAGAGAGCAACAGATTTATTGGAAATCATACATACCGATGTATGTGGTCCGATGAATATTGAGGCTCGTGGCGGATATCGTTATTTTCTCACCTTCACAGATGATTTAAGCAGATATGGGTATATCTACTTAATGAAACATAAGTCTGAAACATTTGAAAAGTTCAAGGAATTTTAGAGTGAAGTTGAAAATCATCGTAATAAGAAAATAAAGTTTCTACGATCTGATCGTGGAGGAGAATATTTGAGTTACGAGTTTGGTGTACATTTGAAAAATTGTGGAATAGTTTCGCAACTCACGCCACCCGGAACACCACAGCGTAATGGTGTGTCCGAACGTCGTAATCGTACTTTACTAGATATGGTGCGATCTATGATGTCTCTTACTGATTTACCGCTATCGTTTTGGGGTTATGCTTTAGAGACAGCCACATTTACGTTAAATAGGGCACCATCAAAATCCGTTGAGACGACGCCTTATGAACTATGGTTTGGCAAGAAACCAAAGTTGTCGTTTCTTAAAGTTTGGGGCTGCGATGCTTATGTGAAAAAGCTTCAACCTGATAAGCTCGAACCCAAAGCGGAGAAATGTGTCTTCATAGGATACCCAAAGGAAACTGTTGGGTATACCTTCTATCACAGATCCGAAGGCAAGACATTCATTGCTAAGAATGGATCATTTATAGAGAAGGAGTTTCTCTCGAAAGAAGTGAGTGAGAGGAAAGTAGAACTTGATGAGGTAACTGTACCTGCTCCCTTATTGGAAAATAGTACATCACAGAAAACTGTTTCTGCGACACCTATACCAATTAGTGAGGAAGCTAATGATGATGATCATGAAACTTCAGGACAAGATACTACTGAACCACGTAGATCAACCAGAGTGAGATCCGCACCAGAGTGGTACGGTAATCCAGTTCTGGAAGTCATGCTACTAGATCATGATGAACCTACGAACTATGAAGAAGCGATGGTGAGCCCAGATTCCGCAAAGTGGCTTAAGGCCATGAAATCTGAGATGGGATCCATGTATGAGAACAAAGTATGGACTTTGGTTGACTTGCCCGATGATCGGCAAGCAATTGAGAATAAATGGATCTTCAAGAAAAAGACTGACGCTGACGGTAATATTACTGTCTATAAAGCTCGACTTGTCGCAAAAGGTTTTCGACAAGTTCAAGGGGTTGACTATGATGAGACCTTCTCACCCGTAGCGATGCTTAAGTCCGTCAGAATCATGTTAGCAATCGCCGCATTTTATGATTATGAAATATGGCAAATGGATGTCAAAACTGCGTTCCTGAATGGATTTCTGGAAGAAGAGTTGTATATGATGCAACCAGAAGGTTTTGTCGATCCGAAGGAAGCTAACAAAGTGTGCAAACTCCAGCGATCCATTTATGGACTGGTGCAAGCATCTCGGAGTTGGAATAAACGCTTTGATAGTGTGATCAAAGCATTTGGCTTTATACAGACTTTTGGAGAAGCCTGTATTTGCAATAAAGTGAGTGGGAGCTGTGTAGCATTTCTGATATTATATGTGGATGACATATTGCTGATTGGAAATGATATAGAATTTCTGGATAGCATAAAGGGATACTTGAATAAAAGTTTTTCGATGAAAGACCTCGGGGAAGCTGCTTACATATTAGGCATAAAGATCTATAGAGATAGATCAAGACGCTTAATTGGACTTTCACAAAGCACATACCTTGACAAGATTTTGAAGAAGTTCAAAATGGATCAAGCAAAGAAAGGGTTCTTGCCTGTGTTACAAGGTGTGAAGTTGAGTCAGACTCAATGCCCGACCACTGCAGAAGATAGAGAGAAAATGAAAGATGTTCCCTATGCTTCAGCCATAGGCTCTATCATGTATGCAATGCTGTGTACCAGACCTGATGTGTGCCTTGCTATAAGTTTAGCAGGGAGGTACCAAAGTAATCCAGGAGTGGATCACTGGACAGCGGTCAAGAACATCCTGAAATACCTGAAAAGGACTAGGGATATGTTTCTCGTATATGGAGGTGACAAAGAGCTCACCGTAAGAGGTTACGTTGATGCAAGCTTTGACACTGATCCGGACGATTCTAAATCGCAAACCGGATACGTGTTTACTTTAAACGGTGGAGCTGTCAGTTGGTGCAGTTCTAAACAAAGCGTCGTAGCGGGATCTACATGTGAAGCGGAGTACATAGCTGCTTCGGAAGCAGCGAACGAAGGAGTCTGGATGAAGGAGTTCATATCCGATCTAGGTGTCATACCTAGTGCATCGGGTCCAATGAAAATCTTTTGTGACAATACTGGTGCAATTGCTTTGGCAAAGGAATCCAGATTTCACAAAAGGACCAAACACATCAAGAGACGCTTCAACTCCATCCGGGATTTAGTCCAGGTGGGAGACATAGAGATTTGCAAGATACATACGGATCTGAATGTTGCAGACCCGTTGACTAAGCCTCTTCCACGAGCAAAACATGATCAGCACCAAGGCTCCATGGGTGTTAGAATCATTACTGTGTAATCTAGATTATTGACTCTAGTGCAAGTGGGAGACTGAAGGAAATATGCCCTAGAGGCAATAATAAAGTTATTATTTATTTCCTTATATCATGATAAATGTTTATTATTCATGCTAGAATTGTATTAACCAGAAACATAATACATGTGTGAATACATAGACCAACAGAGTGTCACTAGTATGCCTCTACTTGACTAACTCGTTAATCAAAGATGGTTATGTTTCCTAACCATGAACAAAGAGTTGTTATTTGATTAACGAGGTCACATCATTAGTTGAATGATCTGATTGACATGACCCATTCCATTAGCTTAGCACCCGATCGTTTAGTATGTTGCTATTGCTTTCTTCATGACTTATACATGTTCCTATAACTATGAGACTATGCAACTCCCGTTTACCAGAGGAACACTTTGGGTACTACCAAACGTCACAACGTAACTGGGTGATTATAAAGGAGTACTACAGGTGTCTCCAATGGTGGATGTTGGGTTGGCGTATTTCGAGATTAGGGTTTGTCACTCCGAGTGTCGGAGAGGTATCTCTGGGCCCTCTCGGTAATGCACATCACATAAGCCTTGCAAGCACTGCAACTAATATGTTAGTTGTGAGATGATGTATTACGGAACGAGTAAAGAGACTTGCCGGTAACGAGATTGAACTAGGTATTGGATACCGACGATCGAATCTCGGGCAAGTAACATACCGATGACAAAGGGAACAACGTATGTTGTTATGCGGTCTGACCGATAAAGATCTTCGTAGAATATGTAGGAGCCAATATGGGCATCCAGGTCCCGCTATTGGTTATTGACCGGAGACATGTCTCGGTCATGTCTACATTGTTCTCGAACCGTAGGGTCCGCACGCTTAACGTTACGATGACAGTTATTATGAGTTTATGCATTTTGATGTATCGAAGGTTGTTCGGAGTCCCGGATGTGATCACGGACATGACGAGGAGTCTTGAAATGGTCGAGACGTAAAGATTGATATATTGGAAGCCTATGTTTGGACACCGGAAGTGTTCCGGGTGAAATCGGGATTTTACCGGAATACCGGGAGGGTTACCGGAACCCCCCGGGAGGCAAATGGGCCTATTGGGCCTTAGTGGAAAAGAGAAAAGGGGCAGCCCATAGCTGGCCGCGCGCCCCCCCCTTCCCCAAGTCCTATTAAGACTAGGAGAAGGGGCCGGCCCCCCTCTCTCTCCTTGCCCCCTTGGGAGTCCTAGTTGGAATAGGATTGAGGGGGGGAGTCCTACTCCCGGTGGGAGTAGGACTCCTCCCGTGCCCTCTCCCTAGCCGGCCGAACCCCTCCCCCTGCTCCTTTATATACGGGGGCAGGGGGCACCCCATAGACACACAAGTTGATCATTGTTGATCGTTCCTTAGCCGTGTGCGGTGCCCCCTGCCACCAAATTCCACCTCGATCATACCGTTGTAGTGCTTAGGCGAAGCCCTGCGTCGGTAGTACATCAAGATCGTCACCACGCCGTCGTGCTGACGGAACTCTTCCTCAACGCTTTGCTGGATCGGAGCCCGAGGATCGTCATCGAGATGAACGTGTGCTAAGAACTCGGAGGTGCCGGAGTAACGGTGCTTGGATCGGTTGGATCGGGAAGAAGACGTACGACTACTTCCTCTACATTGTGTGATCGCTTCCGCAGTCAGTCTGCGTTGGTACGTAGATAACACTCTCCCCCTCGTTGCTATGCATCACCATGATCTTGCGTGTGCGTAGGAAAATTTTCGAAATTACTACGTTCCCCAACAGGAGCCTGGTTTTTTTTGTTTTTTCTTTATATATTTTCTTTTCTATTTTATTCTTTTAATTTTTGTTTTATAAAATATAAATACAACTCCTAAATTAATGTTATAACTTATCCTACTGCCCCGAAAAGTTTGACACCTAAATAAAATAGTTTGCATTATTGTAATTTTTAAAAGGCATTTAACTAATTGTCATAGCTGCTGTTTTAATTACTTTATAGCCTTTAAACATTTTATAAAAGTGTGGTTTCTACACTAGTATTATCCATGATTTATTTGACACATTTTGGACATTTTAGTTTTAATGTTTGAAAACTTCTATTGTTTACCTGATTTTGAATTTGAATTTGAACCGGCTTCGAACTAACTCGAGTTTATCAACAGTAACTGAGGTGACGTGGCATCATTAGTAGAGGATTACTGTAGTCTAATTATCCGGGCGTCACAATTCTCCTCCACTACAAGAAATCTCGTCCCGAGATTTAAGAGGGGAAGTGAGGGGGAAGGGATTTGGTTACGAAACTCTAACGATTCTTCTCAGTCATAGTTGTTCTTCTCGATGAGGTCGATCCATTACATTGATGTCTTCATTTCTCTACTTTAGGCCATCTTGATGAAGTTGTCGTCCTTCCTTCAGGATCTCCATCGTACTTACGAAAGGGTAAGAAGAGAAAACTCTATAAGGACGGATTCTACAAGATCGAGCATTAAACGGTTAATCTCAGGGGAAGAAGCATAAGTATCTCTCGAATTGAAACTTAAGAAGATATCGAGAGCAAAGTAAGAAGGTACCATGAGAAGTTTCAAATGGATAGGCATTCTTTCGATGCCTAATGAAAAGGTGAAAGGGTTTCAAAGCAACGAAATAATTATTGTGTCTGATGCGAGAGTTGGTGATCTCATCAGAAGGTGGATCATGAATTACATACGAGGCCACACGCGAGGAAGAACATTGGGAACAGGGGGTGCAGGAGAGTTAGGTTTCGATCCTGTGGAGTTGTGGGTTAAAGGTAGAAAGGGCGTTGACATCTTGTACGATCAGGTAAGAAAGGCAAGTCAGAGGATAGCCTACCAGCTATGTCGGCAACAACATCGGTACCGAGGGCGAGGGACGAAGAGAACCATTTTCCCGCTCGTTGAACGAGGCGGGCCATTAGGCAAAGTTCTCGCCCATCGGCGGTTACCGGAATGTCATCAACAGTAGAAACAGGGTCTCACTGACAGAGTTGTACACCGAGGTGTTTACATAAGCAGTGAATTATTACTGCTTAGATTATATAGATCACAAGAAAAAGTCAAACAAACCAATGGAAAGGAAAATATGATTATCAGATTAAACAGAACAATGGAAAGGAAAATGTGTTGAAACACATATTCCAGGGGTATATCCTTCCCAAGGACAAGCAGAGCATGATATCCATGACAGGATATAACATAGAAAACCCTTTTAGGTAAGGGGAGAGGAATTTCATGACATTACCCTTACAATGGTGTTTGGATAATTGAGCAGGAAACATTTAGCATTGGGCTTCAAATGTCCTTGTTGAAAATCGGAGTACCAGTGACATGCTTCGAGATAGCATTGACATGGTCTTTAAGCAAAGGTCAGACCTTGGATACACAAAGGTGTTGGGTAACGTAGCAGAAATTCAAAATTTTCCTACGTGTCACCAAGATCTATCTATGGAGAAACTAGCAACGGGGGGAAGGAGAGTGCATCTACATACCCTTGTAGATCGCTAAGCGGAAGCGTTCAAGTGAACGGGGTTGATGGAGTCGTACTCGTCGTGATCCAAATCACCGATGACCAAGTGTCGAACAGACGGCACCTCCGTGTTCAACACACGTACAGCCCGGTGACGTCTCCCACGCCTTGATCCAGCAAGGAGAGAGGGAGAGGTTGAGGAAGACTTCATCCAACAGCAGCACAACGGCGTGGTGGTGGTGGAGGAGCGTGGCGATCCTGCAGGGCTTCGCCAAGCACCACAGAGGAGGAAGAAGAGACGCAGGGCTGCACCAAGAGAGATTGAATCGCCTGTGTGGGCAGCCCCCTAGGCCTCATATATATAGGGGAAGGGGAGAGCTGCGCCCCCTCTAGGGTTCCCACACCTAGGGGGGGCGGCAGCCCTAGATGGGGTCAAGGGTGGCGGCCAAGAGGGGGAGAGGAGAGGGAGGCGCCCCAATATGGGCCCTAAGGCCCATATCCCATTAGGGTTTGCCCCCTTTCCACCTCTTGGGCACCTTGGGCCCTTGTGGGAGGCACACCAGCCCACTAAGGGGCTGGTCCCTCACCACTCTTAGCCCATGCAAGCCTCCGGGGTTGGTGGCCCCACTTGGTGGACCCCCGGGACCCTCCCGGTGGTCCCGGTACGTTACCGATAAACCCCGAAACTCTTCCGGTGACCAAAACAGGACTTCCCATATATAAATCTTTACCTCCGGACCATTCCGGAACTCCTCGTGACGTCCGGGATCTCAGCCGGGACTCCGAACAACATTCGGTAACCACATACAAACTTCCTTTATAACCCTAGCGTCATCGAACCTTAAGTGTGTAGACCCTACGGGTTCGGGAGACATGTAGACATGACCGAGACGTTCTCCGGTCAATAACAAACAACGGGATATGGATACCCATGTTGGCTCCCACATGTTCCACAATGATCTCATCGGATGAACCACGATTTCAAGGACTTAATCAATCCCGTATACAATTCCCTTTGTCTATCGGTACGATACTTGCCCGAGATTCGATCGTCGGTATCACGATACCTTGTTCAATCTCGTTACCGGCAAGTCTCTTTACTCGTTCCGTAACACATCACCCCGTGATCAACTCCTTGATCACATTGTGCACATTATGATGATGTCCTACCGAGTGGGCCCAGAGATACCTCTCCGCTTACACGGAGTGACAAATCCCAGTCTCGATTCGTGCCAACCCAATAGACACTTTCAGAGATACCCGTAGTGTACCTTGTTGGAGAACGTTGCAGAAAACAAAAAAAATTCCTACTCGTTTCACCAAGATCATCTAGGAGTTCATCTAGCAACGAGTCACGAGATGCATCTACATACCTTTGTAGATCGCGTGCGGAAGCGTTCAACGAACGGGGATGATGTAGTCGTACACAACGTGATCCAAATCACCGATGACCAGCGCCGAACAGACGGCACCTCCGCGTTCAACACACGTACGGGACGGGAGACGTCTCCTCCTTCTTGATCCAGCAAGGGGGAAGGAGAGGTTGACGAAGATCCAGCAGCACGACGGCGTGGTGGTGGATGCAGGGCGTCGCAGTAGCAGGGCTTCGCCTATACTACGAGGAAGAGAGACGTAACGGGGAGAGAGGGAGGCGCCAGGGGCTGGTGTTTCAAGTCCCTCCTCTCCCCCACTATATATAGGGGTGCCATGGGGGGGGGGGGGTGGCGGCCCTAGTAGATGGAATCTACTAGGGGGGGCGGCGGCCTAGGGTGGGGCTTGCTCCCCAAGGCAAGGGGGGCGCCCCCTCTAGGGTTTCCCCTTAGCCCTAGCCGCATGGCCCCCCTAGGGGCTGGCGCCCCAGCCCACTATGGGCTGGGTTCCCTCCTATTTCAGCCCATGGGGCCCTCCGGGATAGGTGGCCCCACCCGGTGGACCCCCGGGACCCTTCCGGTGGTCCCGGTACAATACCGGGTACCCCGAAACTTGTCCCGATGGCCGAAACTGCACATCCTATATATAATTCTTTACCTCCGGACCATTCCGGAACTCCTCGTGACGTCCTGGATCTCATCCGGGACCCCGAACAACATTCGGGTTACTACATATACTTATCTTCACAACCCTAGCGTCACCGAACCTTAAGTGTGTAGACCCTACGGGTTCGGGAGACAAGCAGACATGACCGAGACGACTCTCCGGTCAATAACCAACAGCGGGATCTGGATACCCATGTTGGCTCCCACATGCTCCACGATGATCTCATCGGATGAACCACGATGTTGAGGATTCAATCAACCCCGTATGCAATTCCCTTTGTCAATCGATATATTACTTGCCCGAGATTCGATCGTCGGTATCCCAATACCTCGTTCAATCTCGTTACCGGCAAGTCACTTTACTCGTACCGTAATGCATGATCCCGTGACCAGACACTTGGTCACTTTGATCTCATTATGATGATGCATTACCGAGTGGGCCCAGTGATACCTCTCCGTCATACGGAGTGACAAATCCCAGTCTTGATCCGTGTCAACCCAACAGATACTTTCGGAGATACCCGTAGTATACCTTTATAGTCACCCAGTTACGTTGTGACGCTTGGTACACCCAAAGCACTCCTACGGTATCCGGGAGTTACACGATCTCATGGTCTAAGGAAAAGATACTTGACATTGCAAAACTCTAGCAAACGAACTATACGATCTTTATGCTATGTTTAGGATTGGGTCTTGTCCATCACATCATTCTCCTAATGATGTGATCTCGTTATCAATGACATCTTATGTCCATAGCCAGGAAACCATGACTATCTGTTGATTAATGAGCTAGTCAACTAGAGGCTTACTAGGGACATGTTGGTGTCTGTTATTCACACATGTATTACGATTTCCGGATAACACAATTATAGCATGAATAAAGACAATTACCATGAACAAGGAAATATAATAATAATGCTTTTATTATTGCCTCTAGGGCATATTTCCAACAGTCTCCCACTTGCACTAGAGTCAATAATCTAGTTACATTGTGATGAATCGAACACCCATGGAATTCTGGTGTTGATCATATTTTGCCCTAGGGAGAGGTTTAGTCAACGGATCTGCTACATTCAGGTCCGTATGTACTTTACAAATATCTATGTCTCCATCCTGAACATTTTCACGAATGGAGTTGAAGCGACGCTTGATATGCCTTGTCTTCTTGTGAAACCTGGGCTCCTTGGCAAGTGCAATAGCTCCAGTGTTGTCACAGAAGAGCTTGATCGGCCCCGATGCATTGGGTATGACTCCGAGGTTGGTGATGAACTACTTCACCCAGATTGCTTCATGTGCTGCCTCCGAGGCTGCCATGTACTCCGCTTCACATGTAGATCCCGCCACGACGCTCTGCTTGCAACTGCACCAGCTTACTGCCCCACCATTCAAAATATACACGTATCCGGTTTGTGACTTTGAGTTATCCAGATCTGTGTCGAAGCCAGCGTCGACGTAACCCTTTACGACAAGCTCTTCGTCACCTCCATAAACGAGAAACATATCCTTAGTCCTTTTCAGGTACTTCAGGATATTCTTGACCGCTGTCCAGTGTTCCTTGCCGGGATTACTTTGGTACCTTCCTACCAAACTTACGGCAAGGTTTACATCAGGTCTGGTACACAGCATGGCATACATAATAGAACCTATGGCTGAGGCATAGGGGATGACACTCATCTCTTCTATTTCTTCTGCCGTGGTCGGACTTTGAGCCGAGCTCAATTTCATACCTTGTAACACAGGCAAGAACCCCTTCTTAGATTGATCCATATTGAACTTCTTCAATATCTTATCAAGGTATGTGCTTTGTGAAAGACCTATGAGGCGTCTCGATCTATCTCTATAGATCTTGATGCCTAATATATAAGCAGCTTCTCCAAGGTCCTTCATTGAAAAACTCTTATTCAAGTAGGCCTTGATGCTGTCCAAAAGTTCTATATCATTTCCCATCAAAAGTATGTCATCTACATATAATATGAGAAATGCTACAGAGCTCCCACTCACTTTCTTGTAAACACAGGCTTCTCCATAAGTCTGCGTAAACCCAAACGCTTTGATCATCTCATCAAAGCGAATGTTCCAACTCCGAGATGCTTGCACCAGCCCATAAATCGAGCGTTGGAGCTTGCACACTTTGTCAGCATTCTTAGGATCGACAAAACCTTCCGGCTGCATCATATACAATTCTTCCTTAAGGAAACCATTAAGGAATGCCGTTTTGACGTCCATTTGCCATATTTCATAATCGTAAAACGCGGCAATTGCTAACATGATTCGGACGGACTTCAGCTTCGCTACCGGTGAGAAAGTCTCATCGTAGTCAACCCCTTGAACTTGTCGATAACCTTTAGCGACAAGCCGAGCTTTATAGATGATCACATTACCATCCGCGTCTGTCTTCTTCTTAAAGATCCATTTATTCTCTATGGCTCACCGTTCAATGGGCAAGTCAGTCAAAGTCCATACTTCGTTTTCATACATGGATCCTATCTCGGATTTCATGGCTTCTAGCCATTTGTCGGAATCCGGGCCTGCCATCGCTTCTTCATAGTTCGAAGGTTCACCGTTGTCTAACAACATGATTTCCAAGACAGGGTTGCCGTACCACTCTGGTGCGGAACGTGTCCTTGTGGACCTTCGAATTTCAGTAGTAACTTGATCAGAAGTTTCATGATCATCATCATTAACTTCCTCTCCAGTCGGTGTAGGCACCTCAGGAACATTTTCTTGAGTTGCACCATTTTCCGGTTCAAGAGGTAATACTTCATCAAGTTCTATTTTCCTCCCACTTACTTCTTTCGAGAGAAACTCTTTCTCTAGAAAGGATCCATTCTTGGCAACAAAAATCTTGCCTTCGGATCTGAGGTAGAAGGTATACCCAATAGTTTCTTTTGGGTATCCTATGAAGACGCATTTTTCCGACTTGGGTTCGAGCTTTTCAGGTTGAAGTTTCTTGACATAAGCATCGCATCCCCAAACTTTCAGAAACGACAACTTAGGTTTCTTTCCAAACCATAATTCAAACGGTGTCGTCTCAACGGATTTTGACGGAGCCCTATTTAAAGTGAATGCAGCAGTCTCTAAAGCATAGCCCCAAAAAGATAGTGGTAAATCGGCAAGAGACATCATAGACCGCACCATATCTAATAGAGTGCGATTACGACGTTCGGACACACCGTTACGCTGAGGTGTTCCAGGCGGCGTGAGCTGTGAAACTATTCCACATTTTCTTAAGTGTGTGCCAAATTCGTGACTCAAGTATTCTCCTCCACAATCTGATCGTAGAAACTTGATTTTCCTGTCACGTTGATTCTCGACCTCACTCTGAAATTCCTTGAACTTTTCAAAGGTTTCAGACTTGTGTTTCATTAAGTAAATATATCCATATCTACTCAAATCATCAGTGAGAGTGAGAACATAACGATAGCCGCCGCGAGCCTCAACACTCATTGGACCGCACACATCAGTATGTATGATTTCCAATAAGTTGGTTGCTCGCTCCATTGTTCCTGAGAACGGAGTCTTGGTCATTTTACCCATAAGGCATGGTTCGCACGTGTCAAATGATTCATAATCAAGAGACTCTAAAAGTCCATCTGCATGGAGCTTCTTCATGCGTTTGACACCTATGTGACCAAGGCGGCACTGCCACAAGTATGTGGGACTATCATTATCAACCTTACATCTTTTGGTACTCACACTATGAACATGTGTAGCATTACGTTCGAGATTCATAAAGAATAAACCATTCACCATAGGAGCATGACCATAAAACATATCTCTCATATAAATAGAACAACCATTATTCTCGGATTTAAATGAGTAGCCATCTCGAATTAAACGAGATCCCGATACAATGTTCATGCTCAAAGCTGGTACTAAATAACAATTATTGAGGTTTAAAACTAATCCCGTAGGTAAATGAAGAGGCCGCGTGCCGACGGCGATCACATCGACTTTGGAACCATTCCCGACGCGCATCGTCACCTCGTCCTTTGCCAGTCTTCGCCTATTCCGTAGTTCCTGCTGTGAGTTACAAATGTGAGCAACTACACCGGTATCAAATACCCAAGAGCTACTACGATTACTGGTGAGGTACACATCAATTATATGTATATCACATATACCTTTTGTTTTGCCGGCCTTCTTGTCTGCTAAGTACTTGGGGCAATTCCGCTTCCAGTGACCGCTTCCCTTGCAATAAAAACACTCAGTCTCGGGCTTGGGTCCATTCTTTGACTTCTTCCCGGCAGCTTGCTTGCCGGGCGCGGCAACCTCCTTGCCGTCCTTCTTGAAGGCTTTCTTACCCTTGCCCTTCTTGAACTTAGTGGTTTTATTGACCATCAACACTTGATGTTCCTTCTTGACTTCTACCTCTGCTGATTTCAGCATAGCAAATACTTCAGGAATGGTCTTTTCCATCCCCTGCATATTGAAGTTCATCACAAAGCTCTAGTAGCTCGGTGGAAGCGACTGGAGGATTCTGTCAATGACCGCATCATCCGGGAGATTAACTCCCAGCTGAGTCAAGCGGTTATGTAATCCAGACATCGTGAGTATGTGCTCACTGACAGAACTGTTTTCCTCCATCTTACAGTTGAAGAACTTGTCGGAGACCTCATATCTCTCGACCCGGGCATGAGCTTGGAAAACCATTTTCAGCTCTTCGAACATCTCATATGCTCCATGTCTCTCAAAACGCTTTTGGAGCCCCGGTTCTAAACTGTAAAGCATGCCGCACTGAACGAGGGAGTAGTCATCGGTACGTGCCTGCCAAGCGTTCATAACGTCTTGTTCTGCAGGGAGGACAGGTGCGTCACCCAGCGGTGCTTGTAGGACATAATCTTTCTTGGCAGCTATGAGGATGATCCTCAGGTTCCGGACCCAGTCCGTATAGTTGCTGCCATCGTCTTTCAGCTTGGTTTTCTCTAGGAACGCGTTGAAGTTGAGGACTACGTGGGCCATTTGATCTACAAGACATATTGTAAAATATTTTAGACTAATGTTCATGATAATAAAGTTCATCCAATCAAATTATAATGAACTCCCACTTAGATTAGACATCCCTCTAGTCATCTAAGTATTACATGATCCTAGTTAACTAGGCCGTGTCCGATCATCACGTGAGACGGACTAGTCAACGTCGGTGAACATCTTCATGTTGATCGCATCTTCTATACGACTCATGCTCGACCTTTCGGTCTTCTGTGTTCCGAGGCCATGTCTATGCACATGCTAGGCTCGTCAAGTTAACCCTAAGTGTTTTGCATGTGTAAAACTGTCTTACACCCGTTGTATGTGAACGTAAGAATCTATCACACCCGATCATCACGTGGTGCTTTGAAACGACGAACTTTAGCAACGGTGCACAGTTAGGGGAGAACACTTCTTGAAATTGTTATGAGGGATCATCTTATTTACTACCGCCGTTCTAAGTAAACAAGATGCAAAACATGATAAACATCACATGCAATCAAATAATAAACGTGACATGATATGGCCATTATCACATAGCTCCTTTGATCTCCATCTTGGGGATCCATGATCGTCTTGTCACCGGCTTGACACCATGATCTCCATCATCATGATCTCCATCATCGTGTCTCCATGAAGTTGCTCGCCAATTATTACTTCTACTACTATGGCTAACGCGTTTAGCAATGAAGCAAAGTAATTTACATGGCGTTTCTCAATGACACGCAGGTCATATAAAAGAATAAAGACAACTCCTATGGCTCCTGCCAGTCGTCATACTCATCGACATGCAAGTCGTGATTCCTATTACAATAGCATGAACATCTCATACATCACATATAGATCATTCATCATTCATCACAACTTTGGCCATATCATATCACAATCACTTGCTGCAAAAACAAGTTAGACGTCCTCTAATTGTTGTTGCAAGTTTTACGTGGCTGAATTAGGGTTCTAGCAAGAACGTTTTCTTACCTACGTGAAAGCCACAACGTGATTTGTCAACTTCTATTTACCCTTCATAAGGACCCTGTTCATCGAATCCGCTCCAACTAAAGTAGGAGAGACAGACACCCGCCAGCCACCTTATGCAACTAGTGCATGTTAGTCGGTGGAACCGGTCTCACGTAAGCGTACGTGTAAGGTTGGTCCGGGCCGCTTCATCCCACAATACCGCTGAAGCAAGAAAAGACTAGTAGCAGCAAGAAAGTTGACAAATCCACGCCCACAACTAATTGTGTTCTACTCGCGCAAGAAGAACTACGCATAGACCCAGCTCATGATGCCACTGTTCGAGAACGTTGCAGAAAACAAAAAAAAAATTCCTACTCGTTTCACCAAGATCATCTAGGAGTTCATCTAGCAACGAGTCACGAGATGCATCTACATACCTTTGTAGATCGCGTGCGGAAGCGTTTAACGAACGGGGATGATGTAGTCGTACACAACGTGATCCAAATCACCGATGACCAGCGCCGAACGGATGGCACCTCCGCGTTCAACACACGTACGGGACGGGAGACGTCTCCTCCTTCTTGATCCAGCAAGGGGAAAGGAGAGGTTGACGAAGATCCAGCAGCACGACGGCGTGGTGGTGGATGCAGGGCGTCGCAGTAGCAGGGCTTCGCCTATACTACGAGGAAGAGAGACGTAACGGGGAGAGAGGGAGGCGCCAGGGGCTGGTGTTTCAAGTCCCTCCTCTCCCCCACTATATATAGGGGTGCCATGGGGGGGGGGAGGCGCCGGCCCTAGTAGATGGAATCTACTAGGGGGGGCGGCGGCCTAGGGTGGGGCTTGCTCCCCAAGGCAAGGGGGGCGCCCCCTCTAGGGTTTCCCCTTAGCCCTAGCCGCATGGGCCCCCTAGGGGCTGGGCCCCAGCCCACTATGGGCTGGGTTCCCTCCTATTTCAGCCCATGGGGCCCTCCGGGATAGGTGGCCCCACCCGGTGGACCCCCGGGACCCTTCCGGTGGTCCCGGTACAATACCGGGTACCCCGAAACTTGTCCCGATGGCCGAAACTGCACATCCTATATATAATTCTTTACCTCCGGACCATTCCGGAACTCCTCGTGACGTCCTGGATCTTATCCGGGACCCCGAACAACATTTGGGTTACTGCATATACTTATCTTCACAACCCTAGCGTCACCGAACCTTAAGTGTGTAGACCCTACGGGTTCAGGAGACAAGCAGACATGACCGAGACGACTCTCCGGTCAATAACCAACAGCGGGATCTGGATACCCATGTTGGCTCCCACATGCTCCACGATGATCTCATCGGATGAACCACGATGTCGAGGATTCAATCAACCCCGTATGCAATTCCCTTTGTCAATCGATATATTACTTGCCCGAGAGTCGATCGTCGGTATCCCAATACCTCGTTCAATCTCGTTACCGGCAAGTCACTTTACTCATACCGTAATGCATGATCCTGTGACCAGACACTTGGTCACTTTGAGCTCATTATGATGATGCATTACCGAGTGGGCCCAGTGATACCTCTCCGTCATACGGAGTGACAAATCCCAGTCTTGATCCGTGTCAACCCAACAGATACTTTCGGAGATACCCGTAGTATACCTTTATAGTCACCCAGTTACGTTGTGACGTTTGGTACACCCAAAGCACTCCTACGGTATCCGGGAGTTACACGATCTCATGGTCTAAGGAAAAGATACTTGACATTGCAAAACTCTAGCAAACGAACTATACGATCTTTATGCTATGTTTAGGATTGGGTCTTGTCCATCACATCATTCTCCTAATGATGTGATCTTGTTATCAATGACATCTTATGTCCATAGCCAGGAAACCATGACTATCTGTTGATTAACGAGCTAGTCAACTAGAGGCTTACTAGGGACATGTTGGTGTCTGTTATTCACACATGTATTACGATTTCCGGATAACACAATTATAGCATGAATAAAGACAATTACCATGAACAAGGAAATATAATAATAATGCTTTTATTATTGCCTCTAGGGCATATTTCCAACATACCTTTATAGCCACCCAGTTACGTTGTGACGTTTGGCACACCCAAAGCACTCCTACGGTATCCGGGAGTTGCACAATCTCATGCTCTAAGGAAATGATACTTGACATTAGCAAAGCTTTAGCATATGAACTACACGATCTAGTGCTATGCTTAGGATTGGGTCTTGTCCATCACATCATTCTCCTAATGATGTGATCCCGTTATCAACGACATCTAATGTCCATGGTCAGGATACCGTAACCTTCTATTGATCAACGAGCTAGTCAACTAGAGGCTTACTAGGGACATGGTGTTGTCTATGTATCCACACATGTATCTGAGTTTCCTATCAATACAATTCTAGCATGGATAATAAACGATTATCATGAACAAGGAAATATAATAATAATCAATTTATTATTGCCTCTAGGACATATTTCCAACAGTCTCCCACTTGCACTAGAGTCAATAATCTAGTTCACATCACCATGTGATTAACACTCACAGGTCACATCGCCATGTGACTAACACCCAAGAGTTTACTAGAGTCAGTAGTCTAGTTCACATCACTATGTGATTAACACTCAATGAGTTTTGGGTTTGATCATGTTGCTTGTGAGAGAGGTTTTAGTCAATGGGTCTGAACCTTTCAGATCCGTGTGCACTTTACAGATCTCTATGTCATCTCCTAGATGCAGCTACCACGCTCTATTTGGAGCTCTTCCAAATAACTGTTCTACTATACGAATCCAGTTTACTACTCAGTATAATCTGGATTAGTGTCAAAGTTTGCATCGGCGTAACCCTTTATGACGAACTCTTTTACCACCTCCATAATCGAGAAAATTCCTCAGTCCACTAGTTACTAAGGATAACCTTGACCGCTGTCCTGTGATCCATTCTTGGATCACTCTTGTACCCCTTGACTGACTCATGGCAAGGCACACTTCAGGTGTGTTATAGAGCATAGCATACTATAGAGCCTATGTCTTAAGCATAGCGGACGACCTTCGTCCTTTCTCTCTATTCTGCCGTGGTCGAGCTTTAAGTCTTAACTTCATACCTTACAACTCAGGCAAGAACTCCTTCTTTGACTGATCCATCTTGAACACCTTCAAGTGAAGGAAATATGCTCTACAGGCAATAATAAAGTTATTATTTATTTCCTTATATCATGATAAATGTTTATTATTCATGCTAGAATTGTATTAACCGGAAACATAATACATGTGTGAATACATAGACCAACAGAGTGTCACTAGTATGCCTCTAGTTGACTAGCTCGTTAATCAAAGATGGTTATGTTTCCTAACCATGAACAAAGAGTTGTTATTTGATTAACGAGGTCACATCATTAGTTGAATGATCTGATTGACATGACCCATTTCATTAGCTTAGCACCCGATCGTTTAGTATGTTGCTATTGCTTTCTTCATGACTTATACATGTTCCTATAACTATGAGACTATGCAACTCCCGTTTACCAGAGGAACACTTTGGGTACTACCAAACGTCACAACGTAACTGGGTGATTATAAAGGAGTACTACAGGTGTCTCCAATGGTGGATGTTGGGTTGGCGTATTTCGAGATTAGGGTTTGTCACTCCGAGTGTCGGAGAGGTATCTTTGGGCCCTCTCAGTAATGCACATCACATAAGCCTTGCAAGCACTGCAACTAATATGTTAGTTGTGAGATGATGTATTACGGAACGAGTAAAGAGACTTGCCGGTAACGAGATTGAACTAGGTATTGGATACCGACGATCGAATCTCGGGCAAGTAACATACCGATGACAAAGGGAACAACGTATGTTGTTATGCGGTCTGACCGATAAAGATCTTCGTAGAATATGTAGGAGCCAATATGGGCATCCAGGTCCCGCTATTGGTTATTGACCGGAGACATGTCTCGGTCATGTCTACATTGTTCTCGAACCGTAGGGTCCGCACGCTTAACGTTACGATGACAGTTATTATGAGTTTATGCATTTTGATGTACCGAAGGTTGTTCGGAGTCCCGGATGTGATCACGGACATGACGAGGAGTCTCGAAATGGTCGAGACGTAAAGATTGATATATTGGAAGCCTATGTTTGGACACCGGAAGTGTTCCGGGTGAAATCGGGATTTTACCGGAATACCGGGAGGGTTACCGGAACCCCCCGGGAGGCAAATGGGCCTATTGGGCCTTAGTGGAAAAGAGAAAAGGGGCAGCCCATAGCTGGCCGCGCCCCCCCTTCCCCAAGTCCTATTAGGACTAGGAGAAGGGGCCGGCCCCCCTCTCTCTCCTTTCCCCCTTGGGAGTCCTAGTTGGAATAGGATTGAGGGGGGGAGTCCTACTCCCGGTGGGAGTAGGACTCCTCCCGCGCCCTCTCCCTAGCCGGCCGAACCCCTCCCCCTGCTCCTTTATATACGGGGGCAGGGGGCACCCCATAGACACACAAGTTGATCATTGTTGATCGTTCCTTAGCCGTGTGCGGTGCCCCCTGCCACCAAATTCCACCTCGATCATACCGTTGTAGTGCTTAGGTGAAGCCCTGCATCGGTAGTACATCAAGATCGTCACCACGCCGTCGTGCTGACGGAACTCTTCCTCAACGCTTTGCTGGATCGGAGCCCGAGGATCGTCATCGAGCTGAACGTGTGCTAAGAACTCGGAGGTGCCGGAGTAACGGTGCTTGGATCGGTTGGATCGGGAAGAAGACGTACGACTACTTCCTCTACATTGTGTGATCGCTTCCGCAGTCGGTCTGCGTTGGTACGTAGACAACACTCTCCCCCTCGTTGCTATGCATCACCATGATCTTGCGTGTGCGTAGGAAAATTTTCGAAATTACTACGTTCCCCAACAGTGGCATCCGAGCCTAGGTTTTTATGGTTTGATGTTATTTGCACGAGTAGAACACAAGTGAGTTGTGGGCGATACAAGTCATACTGCCTACCAGCATGTCATACTTTGGTTCGGCGGTATTGTTGGACGAGACGATCCGGACCAACCTTACGCGTACTCTTACGCGAGACCGGTTCCCTCGACGTGCTATGCACACAGATGGCTTGCGGAAGACTGTCTCTCCAACTTTAGTTGAACCAAGTGTGACTACGCCCGGTCCTTGAGAAGGTTAAAACGGAGTCTATTTGATGAACTATCGTTGTGATTTTGATGCGTAGGTGAGATGAGTTCTTACTTAAGCCCGTAGCAGCCACGTAAAACTTGCAACAACAAAGTAGAGGACGTCTAACTTGTTTTTGCAGGGCATGTTGTGATGTGATATGGTCAAGGCATGATGCTGATTTTATTGTATGAGATGATCATGTTTTGTAACCGAGTTATCGGCAACTGGCAGGAGCCATATGGTTGTCGCTTTATTGTATGCAATTCAATCACGATGTAATGCTTTACTTTATTACTAAGCGGTAGTGATAGTCGTGGAAGCATAAGATTGGCGAGACGACAACGATGCTACGATGGAGATCAAGGTGTCGCGCCGGTGACGATGGTGATCATGACGGTGCTTCGGAGATGGAGATCACAAGCACAAGAAGATGATGGCCATATCATATCACTTATATTGATTGCATGTGATGTTTATCTTTTTATGCATCTTATCTTGCTTTGATTGACGGTAGCATTATAAGATGATCTCTCACTAAATTATCAAGAAGTGTTCTCCCTGAGTATGCACCGTTGCCAAAGTTCGTCGTGCCCAGACACCACGTGATGATCGGGTGTGATAAGCTCTACGTCCATCTACAACGGGTGCAAGCCAGTTTTGCACACGCAGAATACTCAGGGTAAACTTGACGAGCCTAGCATATGCAGATATGGCCTCGGAACACAGAGACCGAAAGGTCGAGCGTGAATCATATAGTAGATATGATCAACATGACGATGTTCACCATTGAAAACTACTCCATCTCACGTGATGATCGGTTATGGTTTAGTTGATTTGGATCACGTGATCACTTAGAGGATTAGAGGGATGTCTATCTAAGTGGGAGTTCCTAAGTAATTTGATTAACTGAACTTAAAACTTATCATGAACTTAGTACCTGATAGTATCTTGCTTGTTATGTTGATTGTAGATAGATGGCTCGTGCTGTTGTTCCGTTGAATTTTAATGCGTTCCTTGAGAAAGCAAAGTTGAAAGATGATGGTAGCAATTACACGGACTGGGTCCGTAACCTGAGGATTATCCTCATTGCTGCACAGAAGAATTACGTCCTGGAAGCACCGCTAGGTGCCAGGCCTGCTACTGGAGCAACACCAGATGTTATGAACGTCTGGCAGAGCAAAGCTGATGACTACTCGATAGTTCAGTGTGCCATGCTTTACGGCTTAGAATCGGGACTTCAACGACGTTTTGAACGTCATGGAGCATATGAGATGTTCCAGGAGTTGAAGTTAATATTTCAAGCAAATGCCCGAATTGAGAGATATGAAGTCTCCAATAAGTTCTATAGCTGCAAGATGGAGGAGAACAATTCTGTCAGTGAGCATATACTCAAAATGTCTGGGTATAATAATCACTTGATTCAGATGGGAGTTAATCTTCCAGATGATTGCGTCATTGACAGAATTCTCCAATCACTGCCACCAAGCTACAAGAGCTTCGTGATGAACTATAATATGCAAGGGATGAACAAGACTATTCCCGAGCTCTTCGCAATGCTGAAAGCTGCGGAGGTAGAAATCAAGAAGGAGCATCAAGTGTTGATGGTTAACAAAACCACTAGTTTCAAGAAAAAGGGCAAAGGGAAGAAGAAGGGGAACTTCAAGAAGAACAGCAAGCAAGTTGCTGCTCAGGAGAAGAAACCCAAGTCTGGACCTAAGCCTGAAACTGAGTGCTTCTACTGCAAGCAGACTGGTCACTGGAAGCGGAACTGCCCCAAGTATTTGGCGGATAAGAAGGATGGCAAGGTAAACAAAGGTATATGTGATATACATGTTATTGATGTGTACCTTACTAGAGCTCGCAGTAGCACCTGGGTATTTGATACTGGTTCTGTTGCTAATATTTGCAACTCGAAACAGGGACTACGGAATAAGCGGACGCTAGCAAAGGACGAGGTGACGATGCGCGTGGGAAACGGTTCCAAAGTCGATGTAATCGCGGTCGGCACGCTACCTCTACATCTACCTTCGGGATTAATATTAGACCTAAATAATTGTTATTTGGTGCCAGCGTTGAGCATGAACATTATATCTGGATCTTGTTTAATGCGAGACGGTTATTCATTTAAA
This sequence comes from Triticum monococcum, assembly GCA_034509565.1. NCBI lineage: Eukaryota > Viridiplantae > Streptophyta > Magnoliopsida > Poales > Poaceae > Triticum > Triticum monococcum. The sequence goes on from CM067845.1 coordinate 637,411,498, forward strand.
TCAAAGAATAATGGTTGTTCTATTTATATGAGTAATATCTTTTATGGTCATGCACCTTTGAAGAGTGGTCTATTCTTGTTGAATCTCGATAGTAGTGATACACATATTCATAATGTAGAAGCCAAAAGATGCAGAGTTGATAATGATAGTGCAACTCATTTGTGGCACTGCCGTTTAGGTCATATCGGTGTAAAGCGCATGAAGAAACTCCATACTGATGGGCTTTTGGAACCACTTGATTATGAATCACTTGGTACTTGCGAACCATGCCTCATAGGCAAGATGACCAAAACACCGTTCTCAGGTACTATGGAGAGAGCAACAGATTTATTGGAAATCATACATACCGATGTATGTGGTCCGATGAATATTGAGGCTCGTGGCGGATATCGTTATTTTCTCACCTTCACAGATGATTTAAGCAGATATGGGTATATCTACTTAATGAAACATAAGTCTGAAACATTTGAAAAGTTCAAGGAATTTCAGAGTGAAGTTGAAAATCATCGTAACAAGAAAATAAAGTTTCTATGATCTGATCGTGGAGGAGAATATTTGAGTTACGAGTTTGGTGTACATTTGAAAAATTGTGGAATAGTTTCGCAACTCACGCCACCCGGAACACCACAGCGTAATGGTGTGTCCGAACGTCGTAATCGTACTTTACTAGATATGGTGCGATCTATGATGTCTCTTACTGATTTACCGCTATCGTTTTGGGATTATGCTTTAGAGACAGCCGCATTCACGTTAAATAGGGCACCATCAAAATCCGTTGAGACGACGCCTTATGAACTATGGTTTGGCAAGAAACCAAAGTTGTCGTTTCTTAAAGTTTGGGGCTGCGATGCTTATGTGAAAAAGCTTCAACCTGATAAGCTCGAACCCAAAGCGAAGAAATGTGTCTTCATAGGATACCCAAAGGAAACTGTTGGGTATACCTTCTATCACAGATCCGAAGGCAAGACATTCGTTGCTAAGAATGGATCATTTCTAGAGAAGGAGTTTCTCTCGAAAGAAGTGAGTGGGAGGAAAGTAGAACTTGACGAGGTAACTGTACCTGCTCCCTTATTGGAAAATAGTACATCACAGAAAACTGATTCTATGACACCTATACCAATTAGTGAGGAAGCTAATGATGATGATCATGAAACTTCAGGACAAGATACTACTGAACCACGTAGATCAACCAGAGTGAGATCCGCACCAGAGTGGTACGGTAATCTAGTTCTGGAAGTCATGCTACTAGATCATGATGAACCTACGAACTATGAAGAAGCGATGGTGAGCCCAGATTCCGCAAAGTGGCTTGAGGCCATGAAATCTGAGATGGGATCCATGTATGAGAACAAAGTATGGACTTTGGTTGACTTGCCCAATGATCGGCAAGCAACTGAGAATAAATGGATCTTCAAGAAAAAGACTGACGCTGACGGTAATATTACTGTCTATAAAGCTCGACTTGTCGCAAAAGGTTTTTGACAAGTTCAAGGGGTTGACTACGATGAGACCTTCTCACCCGTAGCGATGCTTAAGTCTGTCAGAATCATGTTAGCAATCGCCGCATTTTATGATTATGAAATATGGCAAATGGATGTCAAAACTGCGTTCCTGAATGGATTTCTGGAAGAAGAGTTGTATATGATGCAACCAGAAGGTTTTGTCGATCCGAAGGAAGCTAACAAAGTGTGCAAACTCCAACGATCCATTTATGGACTGGTGCAAGCATCTCGGAGTTGGAATAAACGCTTTGATAGTGTGATCAAAGCATTTGGCTTTATACAAACTTTTGGAGAAGCCTGTATTTGCAATAAAGTGAGTGGGAGCTCTGTAGCATTTCTGATATTATATGTGGATGACATATTGCTGATTGGAAATGATATAGAATTTCTGGATAGCATAAAGGGATACTTGAATAAAAGTTTTTCGATGAAAGACCTCGGGGAAGCTGCTTACATATTAGGCATAAAGATCTATAGAGATAGATCAAGACGCTTAATTGGACTTTCACAAAGCACATACCTTGACAAGATTTTGAAGAAGTTCAAAATGGATCAAGCAAAGAAAGGGTTCTTGCCTGTGTTACAAGGTGTGAAGTTGAGTCAGACTCAATGCCCGACCACTGCAGAAGATAGAGAGAAAATGAAAGATGTTCCCTATGCTTCAGCCATAGGCTCTATCATGTATGCAATGCTGTGTACCAGACCTGATGTGTGCCTTGCTATAAGTTTAGCAGGGAGGTACCAAAGTAATCCAGGAGTGGATCACTGGACAGCGGTCAAGAACATCCTGAAATACCTGAAAAGGACTAGGGATATGTTTCTCGTATATGGAGGTGACAAAGAGCTCACCGTAAGAGGTTACGTTGATGCAAGCTTTGACACTGATCCGGATGATTCTAAATCGCAAACCGGATACGTGTTTACTTTAAACGGTGGAGCTGTCAGTTGGTGCAGTTCTAAACAAAGCGTCGTAGCGGGATCTACATGTGAAGCGGAGTACATAGCTGCTTTAGAAGCAGCGAACGAAGGAGTCTGGATGAAGGAGTTCATATCCGATCTAGGTGTCATACCTAGTGCATCGGGTCCAATGAAAATCTTTTGTGACAATACTGGTGCAATTGCTTTGGCAAAGGAATCTAGATTTCACAAAAGGACCAAACACATCAAGAGACGCTTCAACTCCATCCGGGATTTAGTCCAGGTGGGAGACATAGAGATTTGCAAGATACATACGGATCTGAATGTTGCAGACCCGTTGACTAAGCCTCTTCCACGAGCAAAACATGATCAGCACCAAGGCTCCATGGTTGTTAGAATCATTACTGTGTAATCTAGATTATTGACTCTAGTGCAAGTGGGAGACTGAAGGAAATATGCCCTAGAGGCAATAATAAAGTTATTATTTATTTCCTTATATCATGATAAATGTTTATTATTCATGCTAGAATTGTATTAACCGGAAACATAATACATGTGTGAATACATAGACCAACAGAGTGTCACTAGTATGCCTCTACTTGACTAGCTCGTTAATCAAAGATGGTTATGTTTCCTAACCATGAACAAAGAGTTGTTATTTGATTAACGAGGTCACATCATTAGTTGAATGATCTGATTGACATGACCCATTCCATTAGCTTAGCACCCGATCGTTTAGTATGTTGCTATTGCTTTCTTCATGACTTATACATGTTCCTATAACTATGAGACTATGCAACTCTCGTTTACCAGAGGAACACTTTGGGTACTACCAAACGTCACAACATAACTGGGTGATTATAAAGGAGTACTACAGGTGTCTCCAATGGTGGATGTTGGGTTGGCATATTTCGAGATTAGGGTTTGTCACTCCGAGTGTCGGAGAGGTATCTCTGGGCCCTCTCGGTAATGCACATCACATAAGCCTTGCAAGCACTGCAACTAATATGTTAGTTGTGAGATGATGTATTACGGAACGAGTAAAGAGACTTGCCAGTAACGAGATTGAACTAGGTATTGGATACCGACGATCGAATCTCGGGCAAGTAACATACCGATGACAAAGGGAACAACGTATGTTGTTATGCGGTCTGACCGATAAAGATCTTCGTAGAATATGTAGGAGCCAATATGGGCATCCAGGTCCCGCTATTGGTTATTGACCGGAGACATGTCTCGGTCATGTCTACATTGTTCTCGAACTGTAGGGTCCGCACGCTTAACGTTACGATGACAGTTATTATGAGTTTATGCATTTTGATGTACCGAAGGTTGTTCGGAGTCCCGGATGTGATCACGGACATGACGAGGAGTCTCGAAATGGTCGAGACGTAAAGATTGATATATTGGAAGCCTATGTTTGGACACCGGAAGTGTTCCGGGTGAAATCGGGATTTTACCGGAATACCGGGAGGGTTACCGGAACCCCCGGGAGGCAAATGGGCCTATTGGGCCTTAGTGGAAAAGAGAAAAGGGGCAGCCCATAGCTGGCCGCGCCCCCCCTTCCCCAAGTCCTATTAGGACTAGGAGATGGGGCCGGCCCCCTTCTCTCTCCTTTCCCCCTTGGGAGTCCTAGTTGGAATAGGATTGAGGGGTGGAGTCCTACTCCCGGTGGGAGTAGGACTCCTCCCGCGCCCTCTCCCTAGCCGGCCGAACCCCTTCCCCTGCTCCTTTATATACGGGGGCAGGGGGCACCCCATAGACACACAAGTTGATCATTGTTGATCGTTCCTTAGCCGTGTGCGGTGCCCCCTGCCACCAAATTCCACCTCGATCATACCGTTGTAGTGCTTAGGTGAAGCCCTGCGTCGGTAGTACATCAAGATCGTCACCACGTCGTCGTGCTGACGGAACTCTTCCTCAACGCTTTGCTAGATCGGAGCCCGAGGATCGTCATCGAGCTGAACGTGTGCTAAGAACTCGGAGGTGCCGGAGTAACGGTGCTTGGATCGGTTGGATCGGGAAGAAGACGTACGACTACTTCCTCTACATTGTGTGATCGCTTCCGCAGTCGGTCTGCGTTGGTACGTAGACAACACTCTCCCCCTCGTTGCTATGCATCACCATGATCTTGCGTGTGCGTAGGAAAATTTTCGAAATTACTATGTTCCCCAACATCAAGATCATGTTAAGGTATGTGCTCATTTGAAAGTACCATTAAGCGTTTTTGATCTATCCTTATAGATCTTGATGCTCAATGTTTAAGTATCTTAATCCAGGCTTTCAATTGAAAAACACTTTTCAAATAACCCTATATGCTTTCTTAGAAATTCTACATCATTTCTGATCAACAATATGTCAACAACATATACTCATCAGAAATTCTATAGTGCTCCCACTCATATCTTTGGAAATACAAGTTTCTCATAAACTTTGTATAAAACAAAATCTTTGATCATCTCATCGAAGCATACATTCCAACTCCGAGATGCTTACTCCAGTCCTTAGAAGGATTTCTGGAGCTTTGCATACTTATTAGCATATTTCAGGATTGACAAACCTTCCGGTTGTATCACATACAACCTTTCCTCAAGAAAATCGTGAGGAAACAATGGTTTTTGACATCCTATCTGCAAGTTTTAATAAATAATGCAGTAATCGCTAATATAATTTCAACAGAGTCTTAGCATCGCTACGAGTGAGAAAGTCTCATCGTAGTCAACTCCTTGAACTTGTCGGAAAACATCTTAACGACAAGTCGAGCTTTCTCAATGGTGACATTTACCATCATTATCCATCTTCCTTTCAAAACCCATCTGTACTCAACAGCCTTACGACCATCAAGTAGTTCTTCCAAAGTCTACACTTTGTTTTCATATATGGATCCTCTCTCGGATTATATGGCCTCGAGCCATTTATCGGAATCCGGGCCCACCATCGCTTCTCCATAGCTTGTAGGTTCATTGTTGTCTCGCAACATGACTTCCAAGACAGGATTACATATCCTTGTCATCCTACGAGGTTTGGGAGTGACTTGATCCGAAGTCTCGTGATCAATATCATAAGCTTCCACTTCAATTGGTGTAGGTGCCACAGGAACAATTTCCTGTGCCCTGCCACACACTAGTTGAAGAGACGGTTCAATAACCTCATCAAGTTTCCACCATCCTCCCTCTCAATTCTTTCGAGAGAAACTTTTCCTCGAGAAAGGACCCGATTCTAGAAACAATCCCTTATTGCTTTCGGATCTGAGACAGGAGGTATACCCAACTGTTTTGGGTGTCCTATGAAGATGCATTTATCCGCTTTGGGTTCGAGCTTATCAGCCTGAAACTTTTTCACATAAGCGTCGCAGCCCCAAACTTTTAAGAAATGACAGCTTAGGTTTCTCTAAACCATAGTTCATACGGTGTCATCTCATCGGAATTACGTGGTGCCCTATTTAAAGTGAATGCGGTTGTCTCTAATGCCTAACCCATAAACTATCATGGTAATTCGATAAGAGACATCATGGTATGCATCATATCCAATAGGGTGCAGTTATGATGTTCGGACACACCATCACACTATGGTGTTCCAGGCTGTATTAGTTGTGAAACAATTTCCACAATGTCTTAATTCTGTGCCAAACTCGTAATTCAGATATTCATCTCTATAATCATATCATAGATCTTTTATCCTCTTGTCACGACGATCTTTCAACTTCACACTGAAATTACTTGAACCTTTCAATAATTCAGACTCGTGATTCATCAAGTAAATATACTCAACATCTACTCAAATCATCTGTGAAGTAAGAACATAACGATATCCACTACACGCCTCAGCACTCCTTGGACTGCACACATCAAAATGTATTACTTCCAACAAGTTGCTTTCTAGTTCCATTTTACTGAAAACGAGGCTTTCAGTCATCTTGCCCATGTGGTATGATTTGCATGTCTCAACTGATTCAAAATCAAGTGAGTCCAAACGGTCCATTTGCATGGAGTTTCTTCATGCATATACACCAATAGACATGGTTCGCATGTCTCAAACTTTTCAAAAATGAGTGAGCCCAAAGATCCATCAACATGGAGCTTCCTCATGCGTTTTATACCGATATGACTTACGTGGCAGTGCCACAAGTAGGTGGTACTATCATTACTATCTTTTGGCATGAACATGTGTATCACTACGATCGAGATTCAATAAACCATTCATTTTAGATGTAAGACCATTGAAGGTATTATTCAAATAAACAGAGTAACCATTATTCCCCTTAAATGAATAACCGTATTGCGATAGACATAATCCAATCATGTCTATGCTCAACGCAAACACCAATCTCGATGGTAGAGGGAGCGTACGATATTTGATCAACCTTGAAAATACTTCCAACACATATCGTTATCTCACCTTTAGCTAGTCTCCGTTTATCCCGCAGCTTTTATTTCGAGTTACTAACACTTAGCAACCGAACCGGTATCTAATACCCTGGTGCTACTAGGAGTACTAGTAAGTACACATTAACACAATGTACATCCAATATACTTCTATCGACCTTGCCAGCCTTCTCATCTACCAAGTATCTAGGGTAATTCTGCTCTAGTGGCTATTCCCCTTATTACAGAAGCACTTAGTCTCGGGTTTGTGTTGAACCTTGGGTTTCTTCACCAGAGCAGCAGCTGATTTGCCGTTTCATGAAGTATCCCTTCTTGCCCTTGCCCTTCTTGAAACTAGTGGTTTCACTAACCATCAACAATTGATGCTCCTTCTTGATTTCTACTTTTGCGGTGTCAAACATCGCGAATATCTCAAGGATCATCATATATGTCCCTGATATATTATAGTTCATCATGAAGCTCTAGCAGCTTGGTGGTAATGACTTCGGAGAAACATCACTATCTCATCTGGAAGATCAACTCCCACTCGATTCAAATGATTGTTGTACTCAGACAATCTGAGCACAAGCTCAACAATTGAGCTTTTCTCCTTAGTTTGTAGGCTAAGAAAATCGTCAGAGGTCTTATACCTCTTGACGTGGGCACGAGCCTGAAATCCCAATTTCAGCCCTCAAAACATCTCGTATGTTTCGCGACGTTTCAAAACGTCTTTGGTGCCACAACTCAAAACCGTTTAACTGAACTATCACGTAGTTATCAAAATGTGTATGTCAGATGTTCGCAACATCCACAGACAACGTTCGAGGTTCAGCACACTGAGCGGTGCATTAAGGACATAAGCCTTCTATGAAGCAATGAGGACAATCCTTAGTTTACGGACCTAGTCCGCATAATTGCTACTATCAACTTTCAACTAAATTTTCTCTAGGAACATATCTAAACAGTAGAACTATAGCGTGAGCTACGACATAATTTGCAAAATCCTTTTGACTATGTTCAGGATAATTAAGTTCATCTTATGAACTCCCACTCAGATAGACATCCCCCTAGTCATCTAAGTGATTACATGATCCGAGTCAACTAGGCCGTGTCCGATCATCACGTGAGACGGACTAGTCAATGTCGGTGAACATCTTCATGTTGATCGTATCTTCTATACGACTCATGCTCGACCTTTCGGTCTTCTGTGTTCCGAGGCCATGTCTATACACATGCTAGGCTCGTCAAGTTAACCCTAAGTGTTTTGCATGTGTAAAACTGTCTTACACCCGTTGTATGTGAACGTAAGGATCTATCACACCCGATCATCACGTGGTGCTTCAAAACGACGAACTTTAGCAACGGTGCACAGTTAGGGGAGACACTTCTTGAAATTATTGTAAGGGATCATCTTATTTACTACCGTCGTTCTAAGCAAATAAGATGTATAAACATGATAAACATCACATGCAATCAAATAGTGACATGATATGGCCAATATCATATTGCTCCTTTTGATCTCCATCTTCGGGGCTCCATGATCATCTTGTTACCGGCATGACACCATGATCTCCATCATCATGATCTCCATCATCGTGTCTTCTTGAAGTTGTCACGTCATCTATTACTTCTACTACTACAGCTAACGGTTAGCAATAAATTAAAGTAATTACATGACGTTTATGTTGACACGCAGGTCATAAATAAATTAAGACAACTCCTATGGCTCCTGCCGGTTGTCATACTCATCGACATGCAAGTCGTGATTCCTATTACAAGAACATGATCATCTCATACATCACATATATCATTCATCACATCCTTTGGCCATATCACATCACATAGCATACCCTGCAAAAACAAGTTAGACGTCCTCTAATTGTTGTTTGCATGTTTTACGTGGCTGCTATGGGTTTCTAGCAAGAACGTTTCTTACCTACGCAAAGACCACAACGTGATATGCCAATTGCTATTTACCCTTCATAAGGACCCTTTTCATCGAATCCGATCCGAAAAGTGGGAGAGACAGACACCCGCTAGCCACCTTATGCAACTAGTGCATGTCAGTCGGTGGAACCAGTCTCACGTAAGAGTACGTGTAAGGTCGGTCCGGGCCGCTTCATCCCACGATGCCGCCGAATCAAGATAAGACTAGTAACGGTAAGCATATTGAACAAAATCAACGCCCACAACTACTTTGTGTTCTACTCGTGCATAGAATCTACGCAATAGACCTAGCTCATGATGCCACTGTTGGGTAACGTAGCAGAAATTCAAAATTTTCCTACGTGTCACCAAGATCTATCTATGGAGAAACTAGCAACAAGGGGAAGGAGAGTGCATCTACATACCCTTGTAGATCGCTAAGCGGAAGCGTTCAAGTGAACGGGGTTGATGGAGTCGTACTCATCGTGATCCAAATCACCGATGACCAAGTGCCGAACGGACGGCACCTCCGTGTTCAACACACGTACAGCCCGGTGACGTCTCCCACGCCTTGATCCAGCAAGGAGAGAGTGAGAGGTTGAGGAAGACTTCATCCAACAGCAGCACAATGGCGTGGTGGTGGTGGAGGAGCGTGGCTATCCTGCAGGGCTTCGCCAAGCACCACAGAGGAGGAAGAAGAGACGCAGGGCTGCACTAAGAGAGATTGAATCGCCTGTGTGGGCAGCCCCCTAGGCCTCATATATATAGGGGAAGGGGAGAGCTGCGCCCCCTCTAGGGTTCCCACCCCTAGGGGGGGCGGCAGCCCTAGATGGGGTCAAGGGTGGCGGCCAAGAGGGGGAGAGGAGAGGGAGGCGCCCCAATATGGGCCCTAAGGTCCATATCCCATTAGGGTTTGCCCCCTTTCCACCTCTTGGGCACCTTGGGCCCTTGTGGGAGGCACACCAGCCCACTAAGGGGCTGGTCCCTCACCACTCTTAGCCCACGCAAGCCTCCGGGGTTGGTGGCCCCACTTGGTGGACCCCCGGGACCCTCCCGGTGGTCCCGGTACGTTACCGATAAACCCCGAAACTCTTCCGGTGACCAAAACAGGACTTCCCATATATAAATCTTTACCTCCGGACCATTCCGGAACTCCTCGTGACGTCCGGGATCTCATCCGGGACTCCGAACAACATTCGGGAACCACATACAAACTTCCTTTATAACCCTAGCGTCATCGAACCTTAAGTGTGTAGACCCTACGGGTTCGGGAGACATGTAGACATGACCGAGACGTTCTCCGATCAATAACCAAAAGCGGGATCTGGATACCCATGTTGGCTCCCACATGTTCCACGATGATCTCATCGGATGAACCACGATGTCAAGGACTTAATCAATCCTGTATACAATTCCCTTTGTCTATCGGTATGATACTTGCCCGAGATTCGATCGTCGGTATCACGATACCTTGTTCAATCTCGTTACCGGCAAGTCTCTTTCCTCGTTCCGTAACACATCATCCCGTGATCAACTCCTTGATCACATTGTGCACATTATGATGATGTCCTACCGAGTGGGCCCAGAGATACCTCTCCGCTTACACGGAGTGACAAATCCCAGTCTCGATTCGTGCCAACCCAACAGACACTTTCGGAGATACCCGTAGTGTACCTTTATAGCCACCCAGTTACGTTGTGACGTTTGGCACACCCAAAGCACTCCTACGGTATCCGGGAGTTGCACAATCTCATCGTCTAAGGAAATGATACTTGACATTAGCAAAGCTTTAGCATACGAACTACACGATCTAGTGCTATGCTTAGGATTGGGTCTTGTCCATCACATCATTCTCCTAATGATGTGATCCCGTTATCAACGACATCTAATGTCCATGGTCAGGAAACCGTAACCATCTATTGATCAACGAGCTAGTCAACTAGAGGCTTACTAGGGACATGGTGTTGTCTATGTATCCACACATGTATCTGAGTTTCCTATCAATACAATTCTAGCATGGATAATAAATGATTATCATGAACAAGGAAATATAATAATAATCAATTTATTATTGCCTCTAGGGCATATTTCCAACAAAAGGATCCATCTGGAATAACTTGTAGAATAAGTCTTACAATTTCCTCATGGAAGAATGGATAACCTTACTGAAAAGGAATCTATAACCATAGGGCCTCCGGCCGGGTGTGCTAAGCATGATATCCTTGATATAAAAGACGGTAATACTCCAAGGTAAAGAAGAACAAATGTTGGATAGCAAGGATCTCCAAGTATAACTCAAAACACGAATAAGTTTGTGTTGGAGGGAAGTCAATAAGGTGGTCGATGATAATACAGATCATCGAAGGCAAGGATGGTATTTCTCATCAAGAATTTGATATATATCTTGGAAGAGCTCAGGATGTTGATGATGACCACGACACATTTGTCGAGAGATTTCATGAAGATGTAATCGGTCGGCGATGACATCAAGTCAAATGATGATGCAGCGAAAGTCAAATAATACTTGAAGAAGAACTCATAAGAAGTTATGCCGTTCCGTGATAATCTCGAGATACCAGAGGGGGTAATACTCGATGACAGATCAAAGTAGAGGTTGGACTGGGGTATTGCTCTACAGAATACAAGCGCTTATACTTGCACGCGAAATGGTATTTAAAGGAGAACATGGTCGGAACCACGATTGCAAGGATCAATTCACAGATACCAAATGATATTATATCAAGGGGATAGTTATTATTATAAGAAGCTTCCATGATAGGATATACATTGTGTCCATGGGCATGAACACAAGTTCAAGGTCGACTCCCACTTCTTCAGTGTATAACCTTTCATTCACTTCTCTTTTTCGAAGAAGTTGTAGGGTTGAATTATCTGGCAAAATACCAGATGACTATGACTCGTGAAAACTTTCGAGTTCACACCTAATATGGAAGGCATAGGTTCAACCCATCGAGGCATCTTACGAGCATATACCACAATTTCAGGAATAAATAACTCAAGCTCGAGAGTAGAGTATGCTGGAGAAAGCAAATGATACAATTTACCAAAGGCATTATATACCCATGGAAAGGCTCACAAGGTTATTCAATATGAAGCACCCTGTCGGATAAAATCCAACAAAGGAACCGATGGTCCACAAGGGATATGATGTGAGCATCGGTACTCAACCAGAGGAAGAAGAATGCAAGTAGACCTGATTATAGAAACAACTGACTAATTCAAAGTTCACATGCAAAAGAATTATGATTTCCAAATCAGGGGATCAGAAGCAACGCTCTGATCAAGGATGGATAAGTTGAGTAGGCTTAGGGGTACATTCGATGGCAATTTGATTGGTCGAGATCCAGCTCATGTACAAATTGACACTGAGTCGGAAGGATGAATTCAAGGATTCGACTGAGGAATGCGAGCATTCGCATCTTATTGAATCAATGGACTCAAAAGGGTAGTGGCAAAGGATGCCAATAAGATTACTAGACTTATGGGATTAACCAAAATGTAAGCAAGCAAGAATTTCAAGAGCAATAGGCTCCTGAGGATTTTTGGAAGACCGAATGGTATTTCGAGGATTGATGACATACATGAATCAACTGGAGATGAGTGGATACTCGGTAAGTGTGAGAAATTATCCGTAGGGATATTCATGTGGCAAGAACTGCAAGGCAGTAGGCACAACGTATCCTCGAAACATTAGAGAGAATTTCAGGGTATCTTGTAATAACAAGATCAACTGGGGATGAATGTAGGAACAACAACTGTAAGTAGTTATCCTTAAGGGTTTACGGTGGAAGGGGAATTGCAAGAGGTATGGCACAAAGTATCGAGGGAACATCCGAGAGTATTGTCAGAATCTTTCGTTGAAGCAGCCGATCATCCGTATTAAAGGGCTCTCTGGCAGGAAGTGGTAACGAGAACCTAGAGTTGGATTTTAGCAAAATCATTTAACCCGAATAGAAGAGATGTTAGAGCCCCAGAGTATAGGTCAAGGAGTAAAAGATCCTACAACCACCCGATGGCGACGTGTGCCCGTAAGACACACAGCCAAGTTAGTAATAGTTTTACAATGCCTAGCCTCGACTTCGGCCAAGGAGTTGGAAAGGTGGATTCCTATAGGCAGTTGGCTCTGATACCAACTTGTGACGCCCCCGATTTAATCGTACACTAATCATACACGCAAACGCATACGATCAAGATCAGGGACTCACGGGAAGATATCACAACACAACTCTACAAATAAAATAAGTCATACAAGCATCATATTACAAGCCAGGGGCCTCGAGGGCTCGAATACAAGAGCTCGATCATAGAAGAGTCAACGGAAGCAACAATATCTGAGTACAGACATAAGTTAAACAAGTTGCCATAAGATGGCTAGCACAAAATGGGATACAGATCGAAAGAGGGGCAGGCCTCCTGCCTGGGATCCTCCTAACTACTCCTGGTCGCCGTCAGCGGGCAGCACGTAGTAGTAGGCACCTCCGATGTAGTAGGAGTCGTCATCGACGGTGGCGTCTGGCTCCTGGGCTCCAACATCTGGTTGCGATAACCAGGTAGAAGGGATAGAGGGAAAAGAAGGAGAAAGCAACCGTGAGTACTCATCCAAAGTACTCGCAAGCAAGGAGCTATACTACATATGCATGGGTATCAAATGGAATAAGGGTATCATATGTGGACTGAACTGCAGAATGCCAGAATAAGAGGGGGATAACTAATCCTGTCGAAGACTACGCTTCTGGCAGCCTCCGTCTTGCAGCATGTATAAGAGAGTAGACTGAAGTCCTCCAAGTAGCATCGCATAGCATAATCCTAACCGATGATCCTCCCCTCGTCGCCCTGGGAGAGAGCGATCACCGGTTGTATCTGGCACTTGGAAGGGTGTGTTTTATTAAGTATCCGGTTCTAGTTGTCATAAGGTCAGGGTACAACTCCGGGTCGTCCTTTTACCGAGGGACACGGCTATTCGAATAGATAAACTTCCCTGCAGGGGTGCACCACATACCCCAACACACTCGATCCCATTTGGCCGGACACACTTTTCTGGGTCATGCCCGGCCTCGGAAGATCAACACGTCGCAGCCCTACCTAGGCACAACAGAGAGGTCAGCATGCCGGTCTAAATCCTATGGCGAGGGGGTCTGGGCCCATCGCCCTTTGCACACCTGCACGTTGCGTACGCGGCCGGAAGCAGACCTAGCCTAGTGGCTTTCCAGTCCAATCCGGCGCGCGCCACTCATTCGCTGACGTCACGAAGGCTTCGGCTGATACCACGACGCCGGGATACCCATAACTACTCCTGCGTAGATGGTTAGTGCGTATAGACCAAATGGCCAGACTCAGATCAAATACCCAGATCTCGTTAAGCGTGTTAAGTATCCGTGAACGCCGAACAGGGCCAGGCCACCTCTCTCCTAGGTGGTCTCAACCTGCCCTATTGCTCCGCCACAAAGTAACAGTCGGGAGCCGTCGGGAACCCAGGCCCACCTCTACCGGGATGGAGCCACCTGCCCCTTCAGCCCCCAACTCCGAACAGTACCACAGGTAATGTAACTGTGTAAAGTATATAGTATATGCCCGTGATCACCTCCCAAAGTGATCACGGCCCAGTAGTATAGCATGGCAGACGGACAAGAGTGTAGGGCCACTGATGGAACACTAGCATCCTATACTAAGCAGTAGGATAGCGGGTAATGGTAACAACAGTAGTAGCAAGGACAGGCTATGCATCAGGATAGGAATAACGGAAAGCAGTAACATGCTACACTACTCTAATGCAAGCAGTATAGAGAAGAGTAGGCGATATCTGGTGATCAAGGGGGGGGGGGGGGGCTTGCCTGGTTGCTCAGACAAGAATGAGGGGTCGTCAACACCGTAGTCGACCGGGGCATCAACGGCGTCGGTCTCTGTGTCTATCGAGAGAAGAGGGGGGACAAACAATAATTATTTAAGCAAGCATATGCATAGTGATGCATGACATGTCAAGTAACGGCGTTAGAGGTGCCCTAACGCGGTAGTAGGTGATACCGATGAAGGGGGATAACATCCGGGAAAGTATCCCCGGTGTTTCGCGTTTTCGGGCAGAGGAGCCGGAGAGGGAAGGTTGCGTGTTCGCTATGCTAGGGATGCGTGGCGGACGAACGGGCTGCGTATTCGGGTTTGTCTCGTCGTTCTAAGCAACTTTCATGTACAAAGTTTTTTCATCCGAGCTACGGATTATTTTATATTAATTTTTAAAGATTTTAAATCATTTTCTAGAAATTAGCATAATTAAATTAATTTAGAAATTGCAATTATGATGTCAGCGTGACATCAGCATGATGTCAGCAGGACCAAAGGTTGACTAGGTCAACCCTGCAGGTGGGTCCCATATGTCATAGATACAATAACCTAATTAATCTATTAATCAGCTTAATTAGTTAATTAGGTACCTAATGTTTAATCAGTTTAATTAAACAGGATTAATTAAGTTAATTAAGTCAATTAATTAATTAACATTTTTATTTATTTAATTAATTATTTATTTTTAAGTTTTTTAATCGTTCTAGTGCGGGCCCCCCTTGTCATAGGCCCCTGGGGGCCTTAACGGGTCGCGGGTGGTGGTTCTGGGCGCAGGGCGAAGCCGGGCGGCGGGCGCCAGCCCGCCCAACAGGGCGCGGCGGCCAGCAGGGGAAGGGAGCCGGCGCGTGGCCCAGCGCCGGCGACCTTGGCCGGAGCGGGGCGAACCCGGGCGGGGCCGCAACATGCGACGCGGGCAGCGGGAATGGTGGGCACGCGACGGCAGCGGCGAGGCCGCGAGTGGGCGAGGCGCTGGGGGTGCGAAGGCGCGGGCGGCTGCGAGGAGCCGCGGACAAGGAGGTTGAGCAGGGGTACAGGGGACCGCAAGAGCAGTGCAGTGAGCGCTTGTGCGGCACGGTGAGCACGGGGACAGAGAAGGGGAAGGCGTGCTCACATGGGGAGTAGGGTCTGGGCAACGGGGCGCGGGGAGCGACTCGGGGAGGAGGACGAGGAGGTCCGGCGAGGACGACGAGGCGACGTGGTCGGAGGGGATGGATCGAGGGCGACAGCTCCGGAGCGCTCTGGCTTAACCCTGGTTCACGCCGACGACGGAGACGAGGTGGGGTGGCGCCTGGACTTGAGGACGCGGCGGGGCTTGTTGGCGCCTGGCGAGGAGAATGGGGACGAGCAACGGAGACGGTGAGGCGGCGCCGACGACATCGGGCGGCGGGGCGGCACCGGCGGGGAGGATCTGGGCGGCGGTGGTCGGTGACAGGCGACGGGGCACCGGTGAGGGTCGTCGAGGAAGAGGGAGATGGGAGCGTGAGGTGGCGGGGGACGGAGCCGACGAGGGCGGCGACGTGCGCGTTGGGCGCGGCGACGGGACCAAGCCTGTGCGCGGCTGGAGCGCGGTGGTCGTGGCGTGGCCCGATCCAGATCCGGATTCGGGGGGAGGAGAGGAGCGAAACGGGGGAGGGGGCGAGGGAGAGTGGGGGTGTCGGTGGGATGTGGGGTTTGACCAGGGGGGTTCGGGTGACCTAATGGAGCGCCGGGGTGGGCCGGCCTGGCTGGGACATGGCCCAGTTGGGCCGGGGTCTGCTGGGCCGGAGCCCGGGTTTTTTTTTCTTTATCTATTTTCTTTTCTATTTTATTCTTTTAGTTTTTGTTTTATAAAATATAAATACAACTCCTAAATTAATGTTATAACTTATCCTACTGCCCCGAAAAGTTTGACACCTAAATAAAATAGTTTGCATTATTGTAATTTTTAAAAGGCATTTAACTAATTGTCATAGCTGCTGTTTTAATTACTTTATAGCCTTTAAACATTTTATAAAAGTGTGGTTTCTACACTAGTATTATCCATGATTTATTTGACACATTTTGGACATTTTAGTTTTAATGTTTGAAAACTTCTATTGTTTACCTGATTTTGAATTTGAATTTGAACCGGCTTCGAACTAACTCGAGTTTATCAACAGTAACTGAGGTGACGTGACATCATTAGCAGAGGATTACTGTAGTCTAATTATCCGGGCGTCACAGTCCCTCGATGAGTCCAGGACTGAGGATGTGCCTCAGCTATCGGCTGCCGATAATGATATTTTGGTTGCCCCGTTCTTGAGAAGGAGGTGTTTGATGCTATTGCGCGGATGAAAAACAATAAGGCTCCCGGACCGGATGGATTCCCGGCAGAGTTCTATAAAAAGTGCTGGCACATTATTAAGGGGGATTTAATACCTATGTTCAATGATTTGTTTTGTGGCCAGCTTCAATTATTTCACTTGAATTTTGGGACTATCACACGGCTTCCCAAGAAGACGGACGCGGTGAGGATTGAGCAATTTAGGCCGATTTGTCTCCTTAATGTTAGTTTCAAAATTTTCACCAAGGTCGGGACAAACAGACTCACACAGATTGCGCATTCTGTGGTGCAGCAGTCTCAAACTGCTTTCATGCCGGACAGAAATATCCTTGAAGGGGTGGTCGTCCTGCATGAAACACTCCATGAAATCCATTCAAAAAATTAGATGGAGTAATTTTTAAGGTGGATTTCGAGAAAGCGTACGATAAGGTCAAATGGCCATTCCTCCAACAGTCGTTGCGTATGAAAGGTTTTGATGAAGCCTGGCGCCGACAGGTTGAATCATTTATGCAAAAACGTAGTGTGGGAATTAAAGTTAATGATGACATAGGTCACTACTTCCAGACACATAAAGGCCTAAGACAAGGAGATCCGATGTCCCCTATCTTGTTCAACATTGTGGTGGACATGTTAGCAATTTTGATAGGAAGGGCTAGGGAGAATGGTCAAGTAGGTGGATTGGTACCTCATCTAATTGATGGAGGAGTATCCATCCTTCAGTACGCTGATGATACAATCATCTTTATGGAAAATGACTTGGCCAAGGCGAGAAATAAGAAGCTGGTACTATGCCTATTTGAACAATTGACCGGGTTAAAGATTAACTTTCATAAGAGCGAGCTGTTCTGCTTTGGAAGGGCCAAAGATGAACAGGAGGCTTATCGGCAATTGTTTGGGTGTGAGTTGGGCGAGTTACCCTTCTCTTACCCGGGGATTCCAATCCACCATCGTAGGCTGACTAACAGAGAGTGGAAGTGCATCGAGGATCGGTTTGAGAAAAAATTGAGTTGTTGGAAGGGTAAGCTCATGTCATACGGAGGCCGATTAATCCTGATTAACTCGGTGCTCACGAGTATGCCAATGTTTCTCCTATCGTTCTTTGAGGTCCCAGTTGGGGTTAGGAAGAGACTGGACTTCTATCGATCGCGCTTCTTTTGGCAGGGTGATGAGCTTAAAAGAAAATATCGGCTTGCTAAATGGGACATCATCTGTAGACCGAAAGACCAAGGAGGTCTGGGTATTGAGAATCTAGAAGTTAAGAATAAATGCCTTCTTAGCAAGTGGCTGTGGAAGCTCTCATTGGAGAATGACGCTATTTGGGCTCAAATCCTTCGCAACAAGTACCTCCAGACAAAAACTTTGTCCCAAGTCACTGTCAGGCCGACCGATTCGCCTTTCTGGAAAGGCTTGATGAAAGTCAAACAGTCGTTGTTTAATAGGACGAAGTTTATTATTGGAAACGGCACGAGTACACGTTTCTGGGAGGATACTTGGCTCGGCGAGACACCCTTGGCCATCCAATATCCGTCGCTATACCGTATTGTGCAACGACGTGAGGTGTTCGTTGCATCGGTCTTTCAATCGATCCCCCTTAATATTCAGTTCCGACGAACGCTAGCGGGCAATCGTTGGGAACAATGGCTCCATCTAGTTAGGAGACTGATGGAAGTCCAGCTTTCACAACAACCCGATGAATTACGCTGGAAGCTGACTAAATCAGGAGTATTTACGGTTAAATCAATGTATATTGATGTTATTAACTCAAACTCCATCCCTACGTCCAAGCATGTTTGGGATGTCAAAGTTCCTTTGAAAATAAAAGTGTTTATGTGGTTTGTCCATAAACAAGTTATTTTAACTAAGGACAACCTCTTGAAGCGTAATTGGACAGGACCTACTAGGTGTAGTTTCTGTGATCGGGATGAGACTATCAAACATCTCTTTTTTGATTGCCCGTTAGCCAAGGTACTTTGGCAGACGATCCACATTACCTTTAATATCAATCCACCGAATTCTGTTTATGCGTTATTTGGGACATGGCTTAATGGGATTGAGCCTAACTTAGCGAGACACATTCGGTCGGAGTTTGTGCTTTGCTGTGGACTATCTGGAATTGCAGAAATGATTTGGTTTTTAACAGAACATCATGTATACATTTTTTGCAGGTCATATTCCGAACTACGGCACTGATCCGTTCGTGGTCGCTACTCACCCAGACGGAGGCCAGGGAGCTTTTGGTTACTGGGTCTTTCCAATGGGAGATGGTAGCTCGGGATATTTTCAACTGGTTTGGATGGCGGTCATGTAATAGGATTGCTTAGATTTCCTATCTATTTTTTTAGCCAGCCGGTTATGGCATCTTTTCTCGGCTAGTTGGTGTTTCTAGCCCTTTTTGACTCTGTGTGAGCTGTCTGTGCTTTTATTTTGAGACTTTTGGAATCTTGTTGACACTACTTTTTTGGTTAATAAGAGGGCCGTATGCGTCTTTCTGATGCAGAGGCCGGGAAATCACCCTTTTTCCAAAAAAAAAATGCTACAGTCAACCAAGAAAAACTTCAGCATTCCCAAGGCCAAGGCCTTGCCTGCCTGAGACCTGGCGCCGCCGCTGCGTGGGGGTGACTTCGGTGCTGGGATGGTTGGCTTTTTGGTGAGGGCAGCAGTGATCCTCATGTTGTCGTGGCTTCAACGATGACAACTCCATGGTCTAGATCTGGAGGCCTCGAGCTGGTGGCGACGGTCCTTGCATCGGGTTGGGTCGGCGACCTTGGTACTTCGTGTGGCACCGATGAGGACCCGAGCGAAAACTTGTGCTCCAGCGCCGGTGACTCATGAGGGGTGTTGTTGTGGGTCCCCTCCCCATACCAGAGCTTTGGTTGAAAACGCTAGTCTGTCTTTTCGGGCTCAGTGGCAGCGGCACAATTCATCGATACAGCTTAGGTACCTTTTGGTTCCAGCGCGTCAGTGTCTTCGGGCATGCTTTATTCCTTGAGAGAAGACAAAAAGAAAGTGGTTTGCGATGGGCCGAAGTTGAAGTGACGGGCATAATATGGAAATGTCGCTTCCCATTGATCTAAAACTTATTTCTGAATATTTCAGACAACTTCTGTGTTAGAATTAAACAAGGGGACAATGTTCCCCGTCTTGTTTAATTTAGTAGATAGTGTGTATGCTAAAATATAGGAAAACGCTGCAATCACAATATCATTAGAGGCATTCTACCACATATATAATCCTATAGGTTTTGTCATCACTCTTAATTTTTCTTGAAAGAAAAAAAATCGATGTTTACTGTTGTTGATCATATACTTGAGACTCAAAGAAAACAACCAATAATAATATTACATATGTGGAACAGAACACCCTACAATATAATCCTCTCGGTCCTCACCAATCACCAATGCCCAATGCTAAACCAAATAATACCGAGAAAGAAATACATTTCTCAACGACCATCCAACTAGCGCCCCAGACGCTCACAGAGAGGACACGGCGTAGACCGCAGCAGCCGCGAGGGCGAACACCAGCCCAGCCGGGCCCTGGACTGACGAGCCGCCGTTCTCCTGCAGGTACGCCGACGGGGTCGTCTTGGATCCAGACCCGGCCGGTGCCTGCACCCCGGGCGTGGTCGGCGTGGCGGCGCCAGGAGCACTGCCACCGCCGTTGCACTTGCTCGCCGGCGGGGTCTGCACGTTGCACGCCTTGGGGAGCTCGAGCGCGCGCGTCTTGTTGATGGTCATGCCGCCGAGCGACGACGAGTCGCCGCCGAGCGCGCTGCAGAGGCACTGCGGCTGGGACTGCACCACCGAGCCAAGCTGCGAGCAGCAGGACTTGGTGGGCGCCGTGTCGTTGCCGCTGATGTAGTTCAAGCACGGGTAGAGGCCGACGAGCGCTGCCGTGCACCCGGACTGCGCCGACGCCGACGCCACCAGCAGCGCCGCCACAGCCGCTGCCAGGAGGATACTGCTGCTGCTTGACATGGTTCTCCCCGCCATTGGATGAATCCTCTCCTTGGATTGCTAGTGGAAGACAGATGCTTTTTCTTGGGCTGGAGGCTTTGGAGCTAGATGCTGTTTGTGCTTTTCGCATTCGAATTGGTGTGTTCTTATAGGAGTGGTTATTGTTGGGGAAGGTGGATTTAGTTGGGTTTGTTGTTGAGCTACTTCCTACTCTTGCAACGAAATGATTTCTTTCTCTGAATTCCGGCAGTTGTCGTGCACTACTTCAGAAAACTACTAGTATTTGATATGTGGCTGCTAAAATAGTTTGTGTTCAGACAGAAAGTTGGACCAGGCCGGTGCTGGTCCATGCCGTGTTGCATGAAGCTAACAAAGGTATTGAGTGTCACGGTGTGGTTTTTGTTGGCTATCTCTTGTATTTTCCTTCCTGTTAGGATGTGCTCCAGTTACTTGCTTTGTTATCCTGACATGCAACCAATGGATCTGATGCTTGCTCGCCAGACAAAAGCAACCAATGGCGCGAGGAAAAAGTTTTTTGAACTCGACCGAGAGCACAAATCACTTCTATCAAAATATAGAGGATCTCACTTCGATAGAATCGAGGTTATTCATATCAATACAACTGTAGAAAAAATGATGGCATTGTCTAGCAACTTAAGGTGATTTATGAGACCGCTTATGTAGAATTTAAGCTTAATTTTGTTTCAGAACTTGATGATGGCATGGAACTATCTAGTTACCCTACACTTACAGAGGTTATGATATTTATCTTGCTACTAGTAAACATGGAAAATCCTTGACATGATAAAAAAAATAGGATGCTATTTAGAGCATCTCTAGGAACCTACTTCTCGGTTTTAAGAAATTGTCTAAAAAACCCAACTTTCTGCTCCGTAAGAGTATACTTTTTAGGGACTCATCATATATTCTAAAGACAGGCTTAATAAATCTCAGTCGACTGAGACTTTATTATGTCTCAGTCGATGCTATATTCATGAGCTCTTACAATAAGATCTATGTAATTTTTCTTTTCAGTTTTTCTTTTTACACTTTATAGCAGCAAGTCGACTAGACATAGCCACACACTTCTAAAAAAGCCAACCAAAATAAAGGGTGAGCACCTCCACGCCTTATCTCTTGGCGGACTGAACATTCCACTCCCGCTCTAGCCATTGACCGGTTTGCTGCCAGCTGGAATGGAGCCACACACCACCTCCCATTACCAGAGCACATCCTCTTCTGATAGGCATGGAAGTACGGTGCCAGCCCAACGCCACGAAGGTTGACGCATGATGGCTAAATTTCATGTTTTCACCTTTTTGATATCTATTCAAGATCTAATCCTAGTCTAATAAAATTTCAAAATCTGACCTTTTTGTTATTGCAAAGGTCCATGACGGTAGGGTCTAACAGCCTACCGCCAAGGTCCCTGGCGGTAGGGTTGCATGCCCTACCGCAAAATTCTCCAAATGTTGAACACAATGCGTGCTCGTGCCTACCGCCAAACACCTTGGCGGTAGGGTTGTACAGGCTACCGCCAGTATGTTTGGCGATAGGGATGTTTCCTACCGCCAAGGTCCCTGGCGGTAGGCTGTTACACCCTACTATCATGGACCTTGGCGGTAGTAAAAGGGTCAGATTTCGATTTTTTTTCAAACTAGGGTCAGATCTCGAATAGGTTTCAGAAAAGGGCCAAAACACAAAATTTTGCCGCGCATGGTCCAGGCCAAGGTGGAGAAGCATGTCTAGGAGGTTGGCCACGTCGAGTTGGAGGTCATGTCATCGCCCTATATTGACTATAGTGGTTGGAGTTTTGTATACTCCTCTATGTACTTGTACTTAGACCGACTGCAGACAAAATCACCCCCCCCACCCCTCCACACACACTTTCTGCCCTCATTTGGAACCAGTAAAAGATTATCCCCTACTTCACTTCATGTTCCAACCAAGTCAACAAAAATCACCTCTAAAATCCACCCACTGGTGTTTTATTGATTTCATATGAGAGAAGTGCATTTTTCAATTCCGAACTCTTGCTCTAGTCTGATTTACAACCCCGAACTTCAATATCATCTAAATTACAACCCTCAACTCTCAAAACCGGTCAGGATTCAACCCTCCCCTCCTTGTTGACTGGTTTTGACCAGGGGCGACCAGTTTTGACCAGTCAACGGATCCAATCAGCATGGCACATCAGAAAAAAATTCAAAATTTCAAGAAAATATAATTAAAAATCAGTAAGATCGAGAAAAAATCCGAAATAAAATTTCCCGGGAAAACAATTTGCGAAAAAATTTCGAGAACTTTTCCTTGTAATTTTTGGGAAATTTTTTTAAAAATAATATTTTTTTGGAAATTACTTTTTCTAGAAATTTTAACTTTTTTATTTCACATTTTAAAATATTTTTCTTGGGAATTTGAAATTTTTTCCTGGAGTTTTTTATTTTAAGTATTTTTTGGTTTTCATGGAAATATTGATAATTTTGTTTTTCAGAAATTCGTTTTTTTATTTTCCCCTAATTTTTTCCTAGAAATTTGATTTTTTTTTTCTAATTTCTTTTCCTGGATTTTTTTCGATTTTACAGATTTATTTTTTTTGCTGACGTGGCATGCTGACTGGACCTGTTGACTGGTCAAAACCGGTCAACAGAGAGGAAAGGGTTGAATCCTAGCCGATTTTGAGAGTTGGGGGTTGTAATTTAGACGGCATTAGAGTTTGGGGTTGTAAATTAGACCAGGGCAAGAGTTCGGAGTTGAAATATGCACTTCTCTCATTTCATATAACTACAGGACGTTGTTCAAATTTTAAGAACAAAGATTTAGAAAATGAGAAAAAATTGAACAACAAAAATCTGATAAAATAATTCCATCATTTCTAATTTTTTTTGAAGGTTTCCATAATTCTAGTGGGTACCAAAACAATGTGTACGTAAAATATTCAAATACCCATAATTTTAGTGGGTACCAAAATGCTTTTGAGTGAATTTTAATTGGATTAATTTTGGAATTTTAAATCATCCATCCAAATATCACTATCTCTCACTACAGAAAATATTCAACATTTTTTACGCATTTGCCTCCTCTATGGCTAGTCATCAGTTCTGATTCATACAAGGAGGGATTTGCCTGCTTGTTTGCATTTTTCATTGGGAATTTTTTGGTTCAAAATCATAAACCTTCTGTTTGGCCAAGTAGTTTTCCCTTTTCATATGAATTGCTCAACTTAAAACTTTAGTAGCCCATCGGTACGACCCGGCATTTGTTGCTGCTACTACAGAACTCCCCCCCCCCAACCCCCACCGCCAACCAGTAATGGGAAAAACCATTGTGGAAGGACCTACAAATGTTAGGACACACCTTTCATGATCGGAAAAGAAGACCGCTCTTGACATTATAACCACCTGCGATAAAAAAAGGTTGCATGAAGAATAGGTTGGCGGCTACTTAGTCGCTCTATGGAGTATCACTAGATATATGCTTGACTACCACGTTGTCATTTGATCGTCACCACCACATATACTTCCTCGAATGTTTTGTACTTCTCATCGGGCCTCAGTTATGTTGTTGCTTATAAAAGTGAGGCCACTTGTGCATGTAACATCATCATGGCTCAAGGGAGCCCCTTATGGATACCATCATCCCTCTAGCAAGTATTTGGTGGTTGTCGAGGTTAGATAAGTGCTATGGAGATGTCAGATTCTAGTTGAAGACGAAGAATAACAATCAAAGATGTCGAATCTCTGTTTAAAATTAGAAAAAAATCAATTGAAGAGTAACGCCATTATTTTGTTGAATATAAAAGTACTATTGCTTCTTTTATTTTATCTTATGATTCAAAACTATAATTCCTTTTCCTAGAAAATGTCGACTAGCAGTATATTACTTGATCTATAAAATATCTATTTATGGACATGGATGATAACATGCTAGGGCAATAATCGCATGACCTTAGCCCCCTACCTTTAGGGTAAGCCCCAACATGCCAAGAAATGTAGCACGATGGTACATTACATTGATGGTTTCTCAAACAATAGTTCATTTTGAAATCTTCTATTGAAATGCATCTATTTTGATAAGTTGGGTTGGTTTGCAATGTCATTTTGGTTTTCAACGTTGTTGTGCAGTCTAAGCAAGTTGATTATATGTAAACTGAACCAAGTAAGAAAAGTAAACTTAGACGATAACTTGGTTTAAGAAGAAACCACTTGTCAACATCCAATTGTACTCATCAAATCTTTGCTAGGATATTGTTAGAGTAGTACTATATTGTAGAACCTTGTTTACATAAGTATATTTAAAGTACCACATAGTCATAAACATACATAAACAATTATGGTACACATAAGTGGCACACATTATTATGTGAAGATGATTATTGTCAACCTTAATGTTTTTCCACCATTTAAATGTGGTTTAGCTCATCAAATAGTCTAAATGTTTAAGTATACTATACAATTGTAGAACATAGCTGTACTATAGGATTGCATTGTCGTTCATCTTATTAATAATAACAATTTAATATTATGATAGATGAAAAAAATATTAAGATTTAGCAACAAAACAAGTTGTAAAAAAGGAAAGATATTTAGTATAAATAATATGTTTAGTGGCAAAAATGTTATGTCAAAATGACAGGATAAAATCATTGAAAATAACATCAAAATATAAATATATAAACACAATTTGAATGTTCTTAATATGAGGAAATGCCAAAAAAATAATTGTATTTCTCATACATATTCTGTAATAGCATAAATGAATGTCTTTTTCTTTTCTTTTGTTGACACATGCTCTGATAACATATTTTCAAAATGAAAAATCTAGACAAGAGCAAGTAAGTTAACACTGGGTTATGTTATAAATCATTGCATTGTAAAGCTAATTATATGTTGTATTAGAAAATAGAATTGTGACAATCTTCGGAACTCATAACATAACACTCGCATATAGATCAAACATGTATTGTCGTATAAACTAGGTTAGCTGGTCGATGTCTCCTCTCAACTGTGTAAGATACACTATTATTATTTTGAGTCCTCTCCAATACATGTATGAAGACCATGTGTGCACTAATTATTAATTTTGTATAGGATTGCCCCTAGATACGTGGGTCCTTTCAAGATCGTCAGCAAGAGAGGCGATCTCGCCTATCAACTCGAGCTTCCCTCCAACTTTGCAAATGTGCACGACGTGTTACATGTCTCTCAGCTCTGCAAGTGCTTCAAGACTCCTGACCGCACTGTCAACTTTGAAGACATTGAGCTCCAAGAAGACCTTTCTTATCGTGAGCACCCAGTTGCTATTCTTGAAGAAACTGAGTGCAAGACTCGCAATAAGTCAATCAAATTCCTCAAAGTCAAGTGGTCACACCATTCCGACCGTGAAGCCACCTGGGAACGCGAGGATCACCTCCGTTCTGAGTACCCGGCATTTTTCCAGTCCTAGATCTCGGGACGATATCCTTTCATAGTGGTGGAGTGTTGTAACACCCCGGATGTAATTTACCTTATCTGTATCCCAACTCTTGCCGTTTCTGGCCTAAGTTATTTTATTTTCCTCGGTGTCGGGTTTTTGTCTCCGTGTGTTGTTGTCTTTGTCATGCATCTCATATCATGTCATCATGTACATTGCATTTGCATACGTGTTCGTCTCATGCATCTGAGCATTTTCCCCGTTGTTCGTTTTGCATTCCGACGCTCCTATCTCCTCCGGTGCCCCTTTCTACCTCTTTTCGTGTGTGGGGGTTAAACATTTCCGGATTGGACCGAGACTTGCCAAGCAGCCTTGGTTTACTACTGGTAGACCGCCTGTCAAGTTTCGTGCCATTTGGACTTCGTTTGATTCTCCAACGGTTAACCGAGGGACCGAAAAGGCCTCGTTTGTGTTGCAGCCAAACACCCTTACAATTTGGCCCAAAACCCACCAAAAACCCTTTTATCGTCTAGAGCGTTCGATCACGATCGCGTGGCCGCAAACCGCACCTCATTTGGAGCCTCCTAGCTCCTCCTACCTATAAAACCAGGTCTCCCCCGAAATTTTCGGGTCTTCCCTACCCTAAACCAAGATCAAATCCCTCTCTGCGCGGTCGGACATGTCCGTCGCCGCCCGGACACACCGCCGCCGCCAATAGGTGGCCGCCACCTGTCCCTCCACCGCCGCCTCTCTCCTCCGGCCCGGGAGAGCCCGCACCGGGCCCTCCAGGCCCATCGGGGCGCGCCGCCCGCCGCGGGTCGCCCCCGATGCTGCTCCTCGCGTCCGCCGCCGAAGCCGCCGACCGCCTCCGCCACGGCGCACCTCGTCGCCGACCCCCTCCGCCTCGGCCGCTCCCCGCCGTCCGGTCTCCAACGCCGCCCCGCCGCCCACCTCCGACGTCCTCCTCGTCGCCGGCGCGCACCCCGGCCATATCTCCCTCCGGCGAACTCCCTCCTTCCAGCGAACAGGTCTCCGGCGACCTTGAGCCGGCGAACTGCTACAGTACCCGCTACAGTAGATCTAGATCCAAATCTCCACGGTTGACTTTTTCCCTACAAACCCTAGATTTTTTTGCAAAATTTGGCATGCTATAACTCTGCATTCGTAGCTCCGATTTGTGCGTGTATCATATCAAATTGTTTGTCTCGACGAGTACATCATTTCATCTCATTGCATCATTTTCATTTGATCTAATCTTGATGCCCAAAATGCTGTTGGAAGAGGGCTATGTGGTGAATTTGTCAAATCTGTTTCATCAAATAGTTTTTTTGTCATTTTTGCCATGATTAATGTGTGCATGCTATGATCCTGTGCTCTACATATGTTTTGTTATATGTCATGCCATCTTTACAGAGTTGCTTGCCATGTATTTTTTTGATATTTGTGGTGACTAGCACAAGCTTGCAAAGTAGCGTAATCGGTAATGCTGATTTCAGGGACTTAGAATTTCACTAAGTCCTTGTCCTGATTTTGTCGTTTTGCCATATGTTCATGTTGTTTCCTAGTGATCCGTGCCTCTTTTGAGGATGATCATTAAGAATGTTTTGTTAACATTGTGGTGCTCTATCCATCCATGTATTTGTTTGCATTTATGGAGCATCCTAGCTTGAGTCTATCGAGCTCTACTTTTGCTATTTCGTGAATCCTGGCAGATTGTTGACATGATTAGTGATATTGCCAAGGATGTCGCTATTGATCCGTGCATGCTATGTTATTGTTCTTGCCATGTCTAGCTCCTATGCCATGTATTCTTGATGGGTGTATGCTTAGTTTGTCATGCCATGCTCTGTAGTGAGTGCATCGAGCTCGTAAACGTGCCTACTCGTTAACTGATTTGCATGCTCCAGTTTTTCATGAAGTCTGAATTTGTTTATGTTTTTGCCATGTTCACATGGTTGCAATTGTATTTTCTGATCCCTTTTGGCTCAAGGTCACTAAGGGATTTTTGTTAAGTGCTTTGAGTAGCTTCATGCCATGCCTTGATTTGCCATGTTAAGTTCCTGTAGTTTGTAGTTTTCATGCTCTAAAGTGTGTGCTTCCTGATGATAAATTCCAGCCTTGTGTTAATTTCACTAAGTCTGAAACCTGTTACCAATTGCATTTTTGCCATGCTTGTTTGAACCTGTTAATGGATGAATTAGCCGTAGCTCAGTGTTCATCTTTTGTCAAGCATCATGAGTGGATCCCTGCCATGTATTTTGTTGTTATGTTTGAGTGTTGTAGCATATTTATCTTGATGCATTTAGTTGGTCACTTGCTGATTATCGCATACCGGTGCCATATTTGTTTTGCTTGCCATTTCCAAACCGTGCATCTGATTCCGGTGATCTTTATATAATTTTCAACCGAAATCACCTCAACTTTCCAATGGCACTCTTGGATTTCCAAGTTGAGACCAGGTTCAATCATTCCTTGTCAAATCTTGCATATGCATCACATACCGCATCCCGCATATCATACCATGTTTGCATCATGTTGTTTGAGCATTGCACGTGGTTGATTGTGTTCCGTTTGCTTGTTGTTCTTGTTTGGGTAGAGCCGGGAGACGAGTTCGTGAACGAGGAGCCCGTTGAGTTCTCTTACGAGGATCAAGTCAACTCTGACAACTTTGCAGGCAAGATGATCATACCCTCGAAATCACTTCTATCTTTGCTTGCTAGATGCTCGCTCTTTTGCTATGCCTATGCTACTATACCTACCACTTGCTTATCATGCCTCCCAAATTGCCATGTCAAACCTCTAACCCACCATGTCCTAGCAAACCGTTGTTTGGCTATGTTACCGCTTTGCTCAACCCCTCTTATAGCGTTGCTAGTTGCAGGTGAAGATTGGAGATCGTTCCTTGTTTGGAACATTGTTTATTATTGGGATATCACCTTATTATCTTGTTTATCTTAATGCATCTATATACTTGGTAAAGGGTGGAAGGCTCGGCCTTATGCCTAGTATTTTGTTCCACTCTTGCCGCCCTAGTTTCCCCTCATATCGGTGTTATGTTCTCGGATTTTGCGTTCCTTACACGGTTGGGTTATAATGGGAACCCCTTGACAGTTCGCCTTGAATAAAACTCCTGCAGCAATGCCCAACCTTGGTTTTACCATTTGCCACCTAGCCTCTTTTTCCCTTGGGTTTTCGGAGCCCAAGGGTCATCTTTATTTAAACCCCCCTGGGCCAGTGCTCCTCTGAGTGTTGGTCTGACTGAGCTGCCTGCGGGGTCACCTCGGGGAAACTTCAGGGTTGGTTTTACTCATAGCTAGTCTCATCTGAGTGTGCCCTGAGAACGAGATATGTGCAGCTCCTATCGGGATTTCTCGGCACATTCGGGCGGTGTCGCTGGACTTGTTTTACCATTATCGAGGATGTCTTGTAACCGGGATGCCAAGTCTGATCGGAATGTCTCGGGAGAAGGAATATCCTTCGTTGACCGTGACAGCTTGTGATGGGCTAAGTTGGGACCCCCCTGCAGGGATTTGAACTTTCGAAAGTCATGCCCGCGGTTATGGGCAGATGGGAATTTGTTAATGTCCGGTTGTAGATAACATGAAACTTAACTTAATTAAAATGAATCAACCGCGTGTGTAACCGTGATGGTCTCTTTTCGGCGGAGTCCGGGAAGTGAACACGGTTTTCGAGTAATGCTTGACGTAGGTTGTTCTAGGATCACTTCTTCATCATAGTTGTTCGACCGTGCTTTTGCCTTCTCTTCTCGCTCTCTTTTGCGTATGTTAGCCACCATATATGCTAGTCACTTGCTGCAGCTCCACATCATACCTTGTCTTACCTATAAGCTTAAATAGTCTTGATTGCGAGGGTGTGAGATTGCTGAGTCCCCGTGACTCACAGATTCCTTCCTAAAACCAGATGCAGGGACCGATGATACCGCTCCGGACGATGCGCTTGAGCTCAAGTGGGAGTTCGATGAAGACTCTCGCCGTTACTATGTGTCATTCCCAGATGATCAGTAGTGGTGCCCAGTTGGGGAGATCGGGGACTTTGTCGCATGTGGGGGTTGATCTTTATTTTGGTCCCGTAGTCGGACCATGAGTGTATTGGATGATTGTAATGTTATTCATGTATTTGTGTGACGTGGCGAGTGTAAGCCAACTATGTACCTTTTCCCCTTTTATCTAATTACATGGGTTGTTGTGAAGATTACCATACTTGCGACATTGCTTTCAATGCGGTTATTCCTCGAAGTCGTGCTTCGACACGTAGGAGATATAGCCGCATCGAGGGCGTCACAAGTTGGTAATCAGAGCCTTCCCCGACCTTAGGAGCCCCCTGCTTGATCGAATCGTTGGCGTTGTTGAGTCTAGAAAAATGTTTTGAGTCATCTAGGATTATATATATATCGGAGAGTTTAGGAATTCTTTTTACACCCCAGTCCATTCATCGCTCTGGTGAGGCATCCTAACGTAGAGTTTTGACTCTTCTCTTCTCAAATTTCACTAAATATTCTTTTAGGATCACGCGGGTATCTTGGAATCGTTCCGATCGATTTGTGATGAGAACATTGTTCTTGGTGCCTCCTGTCAATTAGGGGTTGTGGCAGTGTCCCGGGGAGTTGAGCTCCGAGGTGTGGTCGTCACAATTTTATTGTTGAGATTTTGGAATACCTGAGTTTCACCGACATCGAAAATCTCTTTTATGCAGTTGTTGGTGAGATAACCTCGATGCCACCCAGTACTGGGGCGGGAGTTCGGGAGTATTGCCATAACTCGTATAACGGATGCTTTTCGAAGGTTGAGGTAAATGATTTCCGAAGTTTTTCTCGGTTATGTGTTGAAGGATGGATACAGCTGGATGTAGGATTTACTAGATTTGGGTGAGATATTATGCTTCCCCTATATCCCCAACACCTGATTGCATAACCGGAAAGGTTCGGGAGTTTCATACGTGGGAATTCTTGTAGCTCTAATTCTTCTTCCGCGGATATTTGGTTTGGGATTGGGAAATCCTCACCAAGTATTTGTTCTTGTCCGTACCTTGTTGTTTTTTCTTCTACCTCAATTCTAAGTGGCTTCTCAAATTATGGATATGTGACCATTTCAATTGGAATGCATTCGTTCATTTGGTTCGGATGTGAAGACTTTATGTTGCAATTTCAACCCATTTGATTCAGCTTAAATATTTTCTGTCAATGTGCTAACGGATGTCAACCTCTTCAGGATGGCTCCCCCAACGCGCACGACTCCCAATCCTGATCCGCCACCACCACCTCCACCTCTGGAGGCATGGCAAGCTGTGATGGCCGCTACCAATGCAAACACACAGCTGATCATGCAACTTCTTCAAGAGTGCAACCAAGGGAACCAGGGCCAGGGCAACAATCAGAATCAGTTTGCTACACTCAACCAGTTCCTTGCTAACCAGCCAAAGACCTTCAGCAATTGTGTTGAGGCAATAGACGCTGATGATTGGCTCGTGGACATATGCAAGCATTTCGAGTGCAGTAACGTCAGCTTCTTGGAAATGACTTGATCACAGAGGCAGAGGAAATGTGCAAAGTCATTCGTGATAACCTCAAAGCAGCGCAATCGCGCTAGAAGAGCTACTATGGTAGTAAGCGTCGTGATTTGGCTTTCAAGATCGGAGACCATGTTTACCTCCGCGTCTCTCTAATGAAAGGTACTCGTCGCTTCGGTATCAAAGGGAAGCTTTCCCCTAGATACGTGGGTCCTTTCAAGATCGTCAGCAAGAGAGGCGATCTCGCCTATCAACTTGAGCTTCCCTCCAACTTTGCAAATGTGCACAACGTGTTCCATGTCTCTCAGCTCCGCAAGTGCTTCAAGACTCCTGACCGCACCGTCAACTTCGAAGACATTGAGCTCCAAGAAGACCTTTCTTATCGTGAGCACCCAGTTGCTATTCTTGAAGAAACTGAGCGCAGGACTCGCAATAAGTCAATCAAATTCCTCAAAGTCAAGTGGTCACACAATTCCGACCGTGAAGCCACCTGGGAACGCGAGGATCACCTCCGTTCTGAGTACCCGGCATTTTTCCAGTCCTAGATCTCGGGACGATATCCTTTCGTAGTGGTGGAGTGTTGTAACACCCCGGATGTAATTTACCTTATCTGTATCCCAACTCTTGCCATTTCCGGCCTAAGTTATTTTATTTTCCTCGGTGTCGGGTTTTTGTCTCCGTGTGTTGTTGTCTTTGTCATGCATCTCATATCATGTCATCATGTGCATTGCATTTGCATACGTGTTCGTCTCATGCATCCGAGCATTTTCTCCGTTGTCCGTTTTGCATTCCGGCGCTCCTATCTCCTCCGGTGCCCCTTTCTACCTCTTTTCGAGTGTGGGGGTTAAACATTTTCGGATCGGACCGAGACTTGCCAAGCGGCCTTGGTTTACTACCGGTAGACCGCCTGTCTAGTTTCGTGCCATTTGGACTTCGTTTGATACTCCAACGGTTAACCGAGGGACCGAAAAGGCCTCGTTTGTGTTGCAGCCGAACACCCTTCCAATTTGTCCCAAAACCCACCAAAAACCTTTCGATCGTCTAGAGTGTTCGATCACGATCGCGTGGCCGCAAACCGAACCTCATTTGGAGCCTCCTAGCTCCTCCTACCTATAAAACTAGGTCTCCCCCGAAATTTTCGGGTCTTCCCTACCCTAAACCTAGATCAAATCCCTCTCTGCGCGGCCGGACATGTCCGTCGCCACCCGGACGCACTGCCGCCGCCAATAGGAGGCCCCACCTCGTCGCCGACCCCTCCGCCTCGGCCGCTCACCGCCGTCCGGTCTCCAGCGCCGCCCCGCCGCCCACCTCCGACGTCCTCCTCGTCGCCGGCGAGCACCCCGACCACATCTCCCTCCGGCGAACTCCCTCCTTCCCGCGAACAGGTCTCCAGCGACCTTGAGCCGGCGAACTGCTACAGTACCTGCTACAGTAGATCCAGATCCAAATCTCCATGGTTGACTTTTTCCCTACAAACCCTAGATTTTTTTTGCAAACTTTGGCACACTATAACTCTGCATCCATAGCTCCGATTTGTGCGTGTAGCATATCAAAATGTTTGCCCCGATGATTACATCATTTCATCTCATTGCATCATTTTCATTTGATCTCATCTTGATGCCCAAAATGCTGTTGGAAGAGGGCTATGTGGTGAATTTGTCAGATCTGTTTCATCAAATAGTTTTTTGTCATTTTTGCCATGATTAATGTGTGCATGCTATAATCCTGTGCTATACATGTGTTTTGTTATATGTCATGCCATCTTTACAGAGGTGCTTGCCATGTATTTCTGTGATATTTGTGGTGACTAGAACAAGTTTGCAAAGTAGCGTAATCGGTAATGCTGATTTTAGGGACTTAGAATTTCACTAAGTCTTTGTCCTGATTTTGTCGTTTTGCCATATGTTCATGTTGTTTCCTAGTGATTCGTTCCTCTTTTGAGGATGATCAGTAAGGCGGTTTTGTTAACATTGTGGTGCTCTATCCATCCATGTCTTTTTTTGCATTTATGGAGCATCCTAGCTTGAGTCAATCGAGTTCTACTTTTGCTATTTCGTGAATCCTGGCAGATTGTTGACATGATTAGCGATTTTGCCGAGGATGTTGCTATTGATCCGTGCATGCTATGTTATTTTTCTTGCCATGTCTAGCTCCTATGCCATGTATTCTTGATGGGTGTATGCATAGTTTGTCATGCCATGCTCTGTAGTGAGTGCATCGAGCTCGTAAACATGCCTAATCGTTAACTGATTTGCATGCTCCAGTTTTTCACGAAGTCTGAATCTGTTTATGTTTTTGCCATGTTCACATGCTTGCAATTGTATTTTCTGATCCCTTTTGGCTCAAGGTCACTAAGGGATTTTTGTTAAGTGCTTTGAGTAGCTTCATGCCATGCCTTGATTTGCCATGTTAAGTTACTGTAGCTTGTTGTTTTCATGCTCTAAAGTGTGTGCTTCCTGATGATAAATTCCAACCTTGTGTTAATTTCACTAAGTCTGAAACCTGTTATCAATTGCATTTTTGCCATGCTTGTTTGAACCTGTTAATAGTTGAATTAGTCGTAGCTCATTGTTCATCTTCTGTCAAGCATCATGAGTGGATCCCTGCCATGTATATTGTTGTTATGTTTGAGTACTGTAGCATATTTATCTTGATGCATTTAGTTGGTCACTTGCTGATTATCGCAGACCGGTGCCATATTTGTTTTGCTTGCCATTTCCAAACCGTGCATCCGATTCCGGTGATCTTTATATCGATTCCAACCAAAATCACCTCACCTTTCCAGTGGCACTCTTGGATTTCCATGTTGAGGCCAGGTTCAATCATTCCTTGTCAAATCTTGCATATGCATCACATACCGCATCTCGCATATCATACCATGTTTGTATCATGTTGTTTGAGCATTGCACGTGGTTGATTGTGTTCCGTTTGCTTGTTGTTCTTGTTTGGGTAGAGCCGGGAGACGAGTTCGTGAACGAGGAGCCCATTGAGTTCGCTTAGGAGGATCAAGTCAACTCTGACAACTTTGCAGGCAAGATGATCATACCCTCGAAATCACTTCTATCTTTGCTTGCTAGATGCTCGCTCTTTTGCTATGCCTATGCTACTATACCTACCACTTGCTTATCATGCCTCCCAAATTGCCATGTCAAACCTCTAACCCACCATGTCCTAGCAAACCGTTGTTTGGCTATGTTACCGCTTTGCTCAGCCCCTCTTATAGCGTTGCTAGTTGCAGGTGAAGATTGGAGATCGTTCCTTGTTTGGAACATTGTTTATTATTGGGATATCACCTTATTATCTTGTTTATCTTAATGCATCTATATACTTGGTAAAGGGTGGAAGGCTTGGCCTTATGCCTAGTGTTTTGTTCCACTCTTGCCGCCCTAGTTTCCATCATATCGGCGTTATGTTCCCAGATTTTGCGTTCCTTACGCGGTTGGGTTATAATGGGAATCCCTTGACAGTTCGCCTTGAATAAAACTCCTCCAGCAATGCCCAACCTTGGTTTTACCATTTTCCACCTAGCCTCTTTTTCCCTTGGGTTTCCGGAGCCCAAGGGTCATCTTTATTTAAACCCCCCTGGGCCAATGCTCCTTTGAGTGTTGGTCCGACTGAGCTGCCTGCGGGGCCACCTCGGGGAAACTTGAGGGTTGGTTTTACTCGTAGCTAGTCTCATCTGAGTGTGCCCTGAGAACAAGATATGTGCAACTCCTATCGGGATTTGTCAGCACATTCGAGCGGTGTTGCTGGACTTGTTTTACCATTGTCGAGGATGTCTTGTAACCGGGATGCTGAGTCTGATCGGAATGTCTCGGGAGAAGGAATATCCTTCGTTGACCGTGAGAGCTTGTGATGGGCTAAGTTGGGACCCCCCTGCAGGGATTTGAACTTTCGAAAGTCATGCCCGCGGTTATGGGCAGATGGGAATTTGTTAATGTCTGATTGTAGATAACATGAAACTTAACTTAATTAAAATGAATCAACCGCGTGTGTAACCGTGATGGTCTCTTTTCGGCAGAGTCCGGGAAGTGAACACGGTGTTGGAGTAATGCTTGACGTAGGTTGTTCTAGGATCACTTCTTGATCATAGTTGCTCGACCGTGCTTTTGCCTTCTCTTCTCGCTCTCTTTTGCGTATGTTATCCACCATATATGCTAGTCGCTTCCTGCAGCTCCACATCATACCTTGTCTTACCTATAAGCTTAAATAGTCTTGATCGCGAGGGTGTGAGATTGCTGAGTCCCCGTGACTCACAGATTCCTTCCTAAAACCATATGTAGGGACCGATGATACCGCTCCAGACGATGCGCTTGAGCTCAAGTGGGAGTTCGATGAAGACTCTCGTCGTTACTATGTGTCGTTCCCAGATGATCAGTAGTGGTGCACAGTTGGGGCGATTGGGGACTTTGTCACATGTGGGGGTTGATCTTTATTTTGATACCGTAGTCGGACCATGAGTGTATTGGATGATTGTAATGTTATTCATGTATTTGTGTGATGTGGCGAGTGTAAGCCAACTATGTACCTTTTCCCCTTTTATCTATTTACATGGGTTGTTGTGAAGATTACCTTACTTGCGACATTGCTTTCAATGCGGTTATGCCTCTAAGTCGTGCTTCGACACGTATGAGATATAGCCGCATCGAGGGCGCCACAAACATACAACAAAATACTAACTCATTCCACCTTGCCTTTAACGCAAAATCGTCTCCTCTCCTAAAGTGGCAGAGAATTGTTTTTGCTAACTCACATACTAGTGTTGGGGAACGTAGTAATTTCAAAAAATTTCCTACGGACACGCAAGATCATGGTGATGCATAGCAACGAGAGGGGGAGTATTGTCTACGTACCCTCGTAGACCGGCAATGGAAGTGTTGACACAACGTAGAGGAAGTAGTCGTACGTCTTCCCGATCCGACCGATCCAAGTACCGAACGTACGGCACCTCCGAGTTCTACACACTTTGAACTCGGTGACGTCCCTCGTGTTCCGATCCAGCAAAACGTTGAGGGAGAGTTTCATCAGCACGACGGCGTGATGACGGTGATGATGTTCTACCGACGCAGGGCTTCGCCTAAGAACCGCTATGATATGACCGAGGTGGAATATGGTGGAAGGGGGCACCGCACACGGCTAAGGAACGATCACGAGGATCAACTTGTGTGTCATGGGGTGCCCCTTGCCTCAGTATATAAAGGAGGGAGAGGGGAAGGTGCGGCCAGCCCTATGGGTGCGCCTGGAGGAGTCCTACTCCAATCGGCCCCTCTTGCCTTGTTGGAAAAAGAAGGAGGAAGGGAGAAAGAGGAAAGGGGGGCGCCCCCCCCTTCCTTGTCCTATTCAGACTAGTGGGGGAGGGGGTGTGCGGCCTGCCCTGGCCAGCCATCCTCTTCTCCCTTATGGCCCATGTAGGCCCAATAACCCCCGGGGGGTTCCGGTAACCCCCGGTACTCCGGTAAAATCCCGATTTCACCCGGAACGTTTACGATATCCAAATATAGGCTTCCAATATATCAATCTTTATGTCTCAACCATTTCGAGATTCCTCGTCATGTCTGTGATCACATCCGGGACTCCGAACAACCTTCGGTACATCAAAACACAAAAACCCTAATTACGATCGTCACCGAACTTTAAGCGTGCGGACCCTATGGGTTCGAGAACTATGTAGACATGACCGAGACACGTCTCCGGTCAATAACCAATAGCAGAACCTGGATGCTCATATTGGCTCCTACATATTCTATGAAGATCTTTATCGGTCAGACCGCATAACAACATACGTTGTTCCCTTTGTCATCGGTATGTTACTTGCCCGAGATTCGATCGTCGTTATCTCAATACCTAGTTCAATCTCGTTACCGGCAAGTATCTTTACTCGTTCCGTAATACATCATCCTGCAACTAACTTATTAGTTGCAATGCTTGCAAGGCTTGAGTGATGTGCATTATCGAGAGGGCCCAGAGATACCTCTCCGACAATCGGAGTGACAAATCCTAATCTCGAAATACGCCAACCCAACAAGTACCTCCGGAGACACCTGTAGAGCACCTTTATAATCACCCAGTTACGTTTTGACGTTTGGTAGCACACAAAGTGTTCCTCCAGTAAACAGGAGTTGCATAATCTCATAGTCATAGGAACATGTATAAGTTATGAAGAAAGCAATAGCAACAGACTAAACGATCAAGTGCTAAGCTAACGGAATGGGTCAAGTCAATCACATCATTCTCCTAATGATGTGATCCCGTTAATCAAATGACAACTCATGTCTATGGTTAGGAAACATAACCATCTTTGATTAACGAGCTAGTTAAGTAGAGGCATACTAGTGACTCTCTGTTTTTTGTCTATGTATTCACACATGTATTATGTTTCCGGTTAATACAATTCTAGCATGAATAATAAACATTTATCATGATATAAGGAAATAAATAATAACTTTATTATTGCCTCTAGGGCATATTTCCTTTAGTCTCCCACTTGCACTAGAGTCAATAATCTAGATTACACAGTAATGATTCTAACTCCCATGGAGCCTTGGTGCCAAGGTTGTCAGAATCACGATTCTATTGTACGATTCTACGACTTTACGATCCAAACTAACCCCTATGATTGTACGATTTTAGTTCATAGAATCTACGTTTCTACGATCTTGATAGTGAAGATTCTATGATTTGCGATCCTGCCATCAGAGCTCCGATCCGATTCAAAACCGCGATTCTGACAACCTTGCTTGGTGCTGATCATGTTTTTCTCGTGGAAGAGGCTTAGTCAGCGGGTCTGCAACATTCAGATCCGTATGTATCTTGCAAATTTCTATGTCTCCCACTTGCACTAAATCCCGAATGGAATTGAAGCGTCTCTTGATGTGTTTGGTTCTCTTGTGAAATCTGGATTCCTTCGCCAAGGCAATTGCACCAGTATTGTCACAAAAGATTTTCATTGGACCCGATGCACTAGGTATGACACCTAGATCGGATATGAGCTCCTTCATCCAGACTCCTTCATTTGCTGCTTCCGAAGCAGCTATGTACTCCGCTTCACATTTGGATCCCGCCACGACGCTTTGTTTAGAACTGCACCAACCGACAGCTCCACCGTTCAGTAAAAACACGTATCCGGTTTGCGATTTAGAATCGTCCGGAGTAGTGTCAAAGCTTGCATCAACGTAACCATTTACGACGAGCTCTTTGTCACCTCCATATACGAGAAACATATCCTTAGTCCTTTTCAGGTATTTCAGGATGTTCTTGACCGCTGTCCAGTGATCCACTCCTGGATTACTTTGGTACCTCCCTGCTAGACTTATAGCAAGGCACACATCAGGTCTGGTACACAGCATTGCATACATGATAGAGCCTATGGCTGAAGCATAGGGAACATCTTTCATTTTATCTCTATCTTCTGCGGGGGTCGGATATTGAGTCTTACTCGATCTATCTCTATAGATCTTAATGCCCAATATGTAAGCAGCTTCACCGAGGTCTTTCATTGAAAACCTCTTATTCAAGTATCCCTTTATGCTATCCAGAAATTCTATATCATTTCCAATCAATAATATGTCATCCACATATAATATTAGAAATGCTACAGAGCTCCCACTCACTTTCTTATAAATACAGGCTTCTCCAAAAGTTTGTACAAAACCAAATGCTTTGATCACACTATCAAAGCGTTTATTCCAACTCCAAGAGGCTTGCACCAGTCCATAAATGGATCGCTGGAGCTTGCACACTTTGTTAGCTCCCTTTGGATCGACAAAACCTTCTGGTTGCATCATATAAAACTCTTCTTCCAGAAATCCATTCAGGAATGCAGTTTTGACATCCATTTGCCAAATTTCATAATCATAAAATGCGGCAATTGCTAACATGATTCGGATAGACTTAAGCATCGCTACGGGTGAGAAGGTCTCATCGTAGTCAATCCCTTGAACTTGTCGAAAACCTTTTGCAACAAGTCGAGCTTTGTAGACAGTAACATTACCGTCAGCGTCAGTCTTCTTCTGGAAGATCCATTTATTCTCAATTGCTTGCCGATCAACGGGCAAGTCAACCAAAGTCCACACTTGGTTCTCATACATGGATCCTATCTCAGATTTCATGGCTTCTAGCCATTTTGCGGAATCTGGGCTCACCATCGCTTCTTCATAGTTCGTAGGTTCATCATGATCTAGTAGCATGACATCCAGAACAGGATTACCGTACCACTCCGGTGCGAATCTTACTCTGGTTGATCTACGAGGTTCGGTAGTAACTTGATCTGAAGTTTCATGATCATTATCATTAGCTTCATCACTAATTGGTGTAGGTGTCACAGAAACCAATTTCTGTGATGTACTACTTTCCAATAAGGGAGCAGGTACAGTTACCTCATCAAGTTCTACTTTTCTCCCACTCACTTCTTTCGAGAGAAACTCCTTCTCTAGAAAAACTCCGAATTTAGCAACAAAAGTTTTGCCTTCGGATCTGTGATAGAAGGTGTACCCAACAGTCTCCTTTGGGTATCCTATGAAGACACATTTCTCCGATATGGGTTCGAGCTTATCAGGTTGAAGCATTTTCACATAAGCATCGCAGCCCCAAACTTTCAGAAACGACAACTTTGGTTTCTTGCCAAACCACAATTCATAAGGCATCATCTCAACGGATTTCGATGGTGTCCTATTTAACGTGAATGCAGCCGTCTCTAAAGCATAACCCCAAAACGATAACGGTAAATCAGTAAGAGACATCATAGATCACACCATATCTAATAAAGTACGATTACGACGTTCGGACACACCATTACGCTGTGGTGTTCCGGGTGGAGTGAGTTGCGAAACTATTCCGCATTGTTTCAAATGTAGACCAAACTCGTAACTCAAATATTCTCCTCCATGATTAGATCGTAGAAACTTTATTTTCTTGTTACGGTGATTTTCAACTTCACTCTGAAATTCTTTGAACTTTTCAAATGTTTCAGACTTATGTTTCATTAAGTAGATATACCCATATCTGCTTAAATCATCTATGAAGGTGAGAAAATAACGATATCCGCCACGAGCCTCAACATTCATTGGACCACATACATCTGTATGTATGATTTCCAACAAATCCGTTGCTCTCTCCATAGTACCGGAGAAAGGCGTTTTAGTCATCTTACCCATGAGGCACGTTTTGCAAGTACCAAGTGATTCATAATCAAGTAGTTCCAAAAGTCCATCAGTATGGAGTTTCTTCATGCGCTTTACAACGATATGACCTAAATGGCAGTGCCACAAATAAGTTGCACTATCATTATCAACTCTGCATCTTTTGATTTCAACATTAGGAATATGTGTATCACTACTATCGAGATTCATCAAAAATAGACCACTCTTCAAGGGTGCATGACCATAAAAGATATTACTCATATAAATAGAACAACCATTATTCTCTGATTTAAATGAATAACCATCTCGCGTCAAACAAGATCCAGATATAATGTTCATGCTCAACGCTGGCACCAAATAACAATTATTTAGGTCTAATACTAATCCCAAAGGTAGATGTAGAGGTAGCGTGCCGATCGCGATCACATCGACTTTGGAACCATTTCCCACACGCATCGTCACCTCGTCCTTAGCCAATCTTCGCTTAATCCATAGCCCTTGTTTCGAGTTGCAAATGTTAGCAACAGAACTAGTATCAAATACCCAGGTGCTACTGCGAGCATTAGTAAGGTACACATCAATAACATGTATATCACATATACCTTTGTTCACTTTGCCATCCTTCTTATCCGCCAAATACTTGGGGCAGTTCCGCTTCCAGTGACCAGTCTGCTTGCAGTAGAAGCACTCGGTCTCAGGCTTAGGTCCAGACTTGGGTTTCTTCTCCTGAGCAGCAACTTGTTTGGTGTTCTTCTTGAAGTTCCCTTTCTTCTTCCCTTTGCCCTTTTTCTTGAAACTGGTGGTCTTATTGACCATCAACACTTGATGCTGCTTCTTGATTTCTACCTCCGCGGCTTTTAGCATCGCAAAGAGCTTAGGAATAGTTTTATTCATCCCTTGCATATTATAGTTCATCACGAAGCTTCTGTAGCTTGGTGGCAGTGATTGAAGAACTCTGTCAATGAAACTATCAATAGGAAGATTAACCCCCAGTTGAGTCAAGTGATTATGATACCCAGACATTTTGAGTATATGTTCATTGACAAAACTATTCTCCTCCATTTTGCAGCTATAGAACTTATTGGAGACTTCATATCTCTCAATCCGAGCATTTGCTTGAAATATTAACTTCAACTCCTGGAACATCTCATATGCTCCATGACGTTCAAAACGTCGTTGAAGACCCGGTTCTAAGCCGTAAAGCATGGCACACTGAACTATCGAGTAGTCATCAGCTTTGCTCTGCCAGACGTTCATAACATCTGGTGTCGCTCCTGC
Source organism: Triticum monococcum (assembly GCA_034509565.1). Lineage (NCBI taxonomy): Eukaryota > Viridiplantae > Streptophyta > Magnoliopsida > Poales > Poaceae > Triticum > Triticum monococcum. The sequence goes on from CM067845.1 coordinate 637,453,675, forward strand.
AGCAGGCTTGGAACTTAGCGGTGCTTCCAGGATGTAATTCTTCTATGCAGCAATTGTTGGGGAACGCAGTAATTTCAAAAAAATTTCCTACGCACACGCAAGATCATGGTGATGCACAGCAACGAGAGGGGAGAGTGTTGTCTACGTACCAACGCAGACCGACTGCGGAAGCGATCACACAACGTAGAGGAAGTAGTCGTACGTCTTCTTCCCGATCCGACCGATCCTAGCACCGTTACTCCGGCACCTCCGAGTTCTTTGCACACATTCAGCTCGATGACGATCCTCGGGCTCCGATCCAGCAAAGCGTCGAGGAAGAGTTCCGTCAGCACGACGGCGTGGTGACGATCTTGATGTACTACCGACGCAGGGCTTCGCCTAAGCACCACAACGGTATGATCGAGGTGGAATATGGTGGCAGGGGGCACCGCACACGGCTAAGGAACGATCTCAAGGATCAACTTGTGTGTCTTGGGGTGTCCCCTGCCCCCGTATATATAGGTTGGAGGAGGGGGGCTGGCCGGCCAAGAGAGAGGAGGCGCAGGGGGAGTCCTACTCCCACCGGGAGTAGGACTCCTCCCCTCCAATCCTATTCCAACTAGGACTCTTGGGGGGGAAAGGAGAGAGAGGGGGCCGGCCCACCTTTCCTAGTCCTACTAGGACTTGGGGAAGGGGGGGGGGCGCCGGCTAGGCTGTGGGCTGCCTCTTCTCTCTTTTCCACTAAGGCCCAATAGGCCCATTAGCCTCCCGGGGGGTTCCGGTAACCCTCCCGGTATTCCGGTAAAATCCCGATTTCACCCGGAACACTTCCTATGTCCAAACATAGGCTTCCAATATATCAATCTTTATGTCTCGACCATTTCGAGACTCCTCGTCATGTCCTTGGTCTCATCCGGGACTCCGAACAACCTTCGGTACATCAAAATGCATAAACTCATAATAACTGTCATCGTAACGTTAAGCGTGCGGACCCTACGGTTCGAGAACAATGTAGACATGACCGAGACACGCTTCCGGTCAATAACCAATAGCGGGACCTGGATGCCCATATTGGCTCCTACATATTCTACGAAGATCTTTATTGGTCAGACCGCATAACAACATACGTTGTTCCCTTTGTCATCGGTATGTTACTTGCCCGAGATTCGATCGTCGGTATCCAATACCTAGTTCAATCTCGTTGCTGGCAAGTCTCTTTACTCGTTCCGTAATACATCATCTCACAACTAACATATTAGTTGCTGTGCTTGCAAGGCTTATGTGATGTGCATTACCGAGAGGGCCCAGAGATACCTCTCCGACAATCGGAGTGACAAACCCTAATCTCGAAATACGCCAACCCAACATCTGCCATTGGAGACACCTGTAGTACTCCTTTATAATCACCCAGTTACGTTGTGACGTTTGGTAGTACCCAAAGTGTTCCTCCGGTAAACGGGAGTTGCATAATCTCATAGTTATAGGAACATGTATAAGTCATGAAGAAAGCAATAGCAACATACTAAACGATCGGGTGCTAAGCTAATGGATTGGGTCATGTCAATCAAATCATTCTACTAATGATGTGACCTCGTTAATCAAATAACAACTCTTTGTTCATGGTTAGGAAACATAACCATCTTTGATTAACGAGCTAGTCAAGTAGAGGCATACTAGTGACACTCTGTTGGTCTATGTATTCACACATGTATTATGTTTCCGGTTAATACAATTCTAGCATGAATAATAAACTTTTATCATGATATAAGGAAATAAATAATAACTTTATTATTGCCTCTAGGGCATATTTCCTTCAGTCTCCCACTTGCACTAGAGTCAATAATCTAGATTACACAGTAATGATTCTAACACCCATGGAGCCTTGGTGCTGATCATGTTTTGCTCGTGGAAGAGGCTTAGTCAACGGGTCTGCAACATTCAGATCCGTATGTATCTTGCAAATCTCTATGTCTCCCACCTGGACTAAATCCCGGATGGAGTTGAAGCGTCTCTTGATGTGTTTGGTTCTTTTGTGAAATCTGGATTCCTTTGCCAAGGCAATTGCACCAGTATTGTCACAGAAGATTTTCATTGGACCCGATGCACTAGGTATGACACCTAGATCGGATATGAACTCCTTCATCCAGACTCCTTCGTTTGCTGCTTCCGAAGCAGCTATGTACTCCGCTTCACATGTAGATCCCGCTACGACGCTTTGTTTAGAACTGCACCAACTGACAGCTCCACCGTTTAAAGTAAACACGTATCTGGTTTGCGATTTAGAATCGTCCGGATCAGTGTCAAAGCTTGCATCAACGTAACCTCTTACGGTGAGCTCTTTGTCACCTCCATATACGAGAAACATATCCTTAGTCCTTTTTAGGTATTTCAGGATGTTCTTGACCGCTGTCCAGTGATCCATTCCTGGATTACTTTGGTACCTCCCTGCTAAACTTATAGCAAGGCACACATCAGGTCTGGTACACAGCATTGCATACATGATAGAGCCTATGGCTGAAGCATAGGGAACATCTTTCATTTTCTCTCTATCTTCTGCAATGGTCGGGCATTGAGTCTTACTCAATTTCACACCTTGTAACACAGGCAAGAACCCTTTCTTTGCTTGCTCCATTTTGAACTTCTTCAAAATCTTGTCAAGGTATGTGCATTGTGAAAGTCCAATTAAGCGCTTTGATCTATCTCTATAGATCTTTATGCCTAATATGTAAGCAGCTTCCCCGAGGTCTTTCATCGAAAAACTTCTATTCAAGTATCCCTTTATGCTATCCAGAAATTCTATATCATTTCCAATCAGCAATATGTCATCCACATATAATATTAGAAATGCTACAGAGCTCCCACTCACTTTCTTGTAAATACAGGCTTCTCCAAAAGTCTGTATAAAACCAAATGCTTTGATCACACTATCAAAGCGTTTATTCCAACTCCGAGATGCTTGCACCAGTCCATAAATAGATCGCTGGAGTTTGCATACTTTGTTAGCTCCCTTTGAATCGACAAAACCTTCTGGTTGCATCATATACAACTCTTCTTCCAGAAATCCATTCAGGAATGCAGTTTTGACATCCATCTGCCATATTTCATAATCATAAAATGCGGCAATTGCTAACATAATTCTGACGGACTTAAGCATCGCTACGGGTGAGAAGGTCTCATCGTAGTCAACCCCTTGAACTTGTCGAAAACCTTTTGCGACAAGTCGAGCTTTATAGACAGTAATATTACCGTCAGCGTCAGTCTTTTTCTTGAAGATCCATTTATTCTCAATTGCTTGCCGATCATCGGGCAAGTCAACCAAAGTCCATACTTTGTTCTCATACATGGATCCCATCTCAGATTTCATGGCCTCAAGCCACTTTGCGGAATCTGGGCTCACCATCGCTTCTTCATAGTTCGTAGGTTCATCATGATCTAGTAGCATGACTTCCAGAACTGGATTACCGTACCACTCTGGTGCGGCTCTCACTCTGGATGATCTACGTGGTTCAGTAGTGTCTTGTTCCGAAGCTTCATGATCATCATCATTAGCTTCCTCACTGATTGGTATAGGTGTCGCAGAAACAGTTTTCTGTGATGTACTATTTTCCAATAAGGGAGCAGGTACAGTTACCTCGTCAAGTTCTACTTTCCTCCCACTCACTTCTTTCGAGAGAAACTCCTTCTCTAGAAAGTTTCCGAATTTAGCAACAAAAGTCTTGCCTTCGGATCTGTGATAGAAGGTGTATCCAATAGTTTCCTTTGGATATCCTATGAAGACACATTTCTCCGATTTGGGTTCAAGCTTATCAGGTTGAAGCTTTTTCACATAAGCATCGCAGCCCCAAACTTTAAGAAACGACAACTTTGGTTTCTTGCCAAACCATAGTTCATAAGGTGTCGTCTCAACGGATTTTGACGGTGCCCTATTTAACGTGAATGTGGCCGTCTCTAAAGCATAACCCCAAAACGATAGCGGTAAATCAGTAAGAGACATCATAGATCGCACCATGTCTAGTAAAGTACGATTACGACGTTCGGACACACCATTACGCTGTGGTGTTCCGGGTGGCGTGAGTTGCGAAACTATTCCACAATTTTTCAAATGTACACCAAACTCGTAACTCAAATATTCACCTCCACGATCAGATCGTAGAAACTTTACTTTCTTGTTACGATGATTTTCAACCTCACTCTGAAATTCTTTGAACTTTTCAAATGTTTCAGACTTGTGTTTCATCAAGTAGATATACCCATATCTGCTTAAATCATCTGTGAAGGTGAGAAAATAACGATATCCGCCACGAGCCTCAATATTCATCGGACCACATACATCGGTATGTATGATTTCCAACAAATCTGTTGCTCTCTCCATAGTACCGGAGAACGGTGTTTTAGTCATCTTGCCTATGAGGCACGGTTCGCCAGTACCAAGTGATTCATAATCAAGTGGTTCCAAAAGCCCATCAGTATGGAGTTTCTTCATGCGCTTTACACCGATATGACCTAAACGGCAGTGCCACAAATAAGTTGCACTATCATTATTAACTTTGCATCTTTTGGCTTCTACATTATGAATATGTGTATTACTATCTTCGAGACTTAACAAGAATAGACCACTCTTCAAAGGTGCATGACCATAAAAGATATTATTCATATAAATAGAACAACCATTATTCTCTGATTTAAATGAATAACCGTCTCGCATCAAACAAGATCCAGATATAATGTTCATGCTCAATGCTGGCACCAAATAACAATTATTTAGGTCTAATATTAATCCCGAAGGTAGATGTAGAGGTAGTGTGCTGACCGCGATCACATCGACTTTGGAACCGTTTCCCACGCGCATCGTCACCTCGTCCTTTGCTAGTGTCCGCTTATTCCGTAGTCCCTGTTTCGAGTTGCAAATATTAGCAACAGAACCAGTATCAAATACCCAGGTGCTACTGCGAGCTCTAGTAAGGTACACATCAATAACATGTATATCACATATACCTTTGCTCACTTTGCCATCCTTCTTATCCGCCAAATACTTGGGGCAGTTCCGCTTCCAGTGACCAGTCTGCTTGCAGTAGAAGCACTCAGTTTCAGGCTTAGGTCCAGACTTGGGTTTCTTCTCCTGAGCAGCAACTTGCTTGCTGTTCTTCTTGAAGTTTCCCTTCTTCTTCCCTTTGCCCTTTTTCTTGAAACTAGTGGTTTTGTTAACCATCAACACTTGATGCTCCTTTTTGATTTCTACCTCCGCAGCTTTCAGCATTGCGAAGAGCTCGGGAATAGTCTTGTTCATCCCTTGCATATTATAGTTCATCACGAAGCTCTTGTAGCTTGGTGGCAGTGATTGGAGAATTCTGTCAATGACGCAGTCATCTGGAAGATTAACTCCCATCTGAATCAAGTGATTATTATACCCAGACATTTTGAGTATATGCTCACTGATAGAACTGTTCTCCTCCATCTTGCAGCTATAGAACTTACTGGAGACTTCATATCTCTCAATTCGGGCATTTGCTTGAAATATTAACTTCAACTCCTGGAACATCTCATATGCACCATGACGTTCAAAACGTCGTTGAAGTCCCGATTCTAAGCCGTAAAGCATGGCACACTGAACTATCGAGTAGTCATCAGCTTTGCTCTGCCAGACGTTCATAACATCTGGCGTTGCTCCAGCAGCAGGCCTGTCACCCAGCGGTCCTTCCAGGACGTAATTCTTCTGTGCAGCAATGAGGATAATCCTCAGGTTACGGACCCAGTCCGTGTAATTGCTACCATCATCTTTCAACTTTGCTTTCTCAAGGAACGCATTAAAATTCAACGGAACAACAGCACGAGCCATCTATCTACAATCAACATAAACAAGCAAGATACTATCAGGTACTAAGTTCATGATAAGTTTAAGTTCAGTTAATCAAATTATTTAGGAACTCCCACTTAGATAGACATCCCTCTAATCCTCTAAGTGATCACGTGATCCAAATCAACTAAACCATAACCGATCATCACGTGAGATGGAGTAGTTTTCAATGGTGAACATCGTTATGTTGATCATATCTACTATATGATTCACGCTCGACCTTTCGGTCTCCGTGTTCCGAGGCCATATCTGTATATGCTTGGCTCGTCAAGTATAACCTGAGTATTCTGCGTGTGCAACTGTTTTGCACCCGTTGTATTTGGACGTAGAGCTTATCACACCCGATCATCACGTGGTGTCTGGGCACGACGAACTTTGGCAACGGTGCATACTCAGGGAGAACACTTCTTGATAATTTAGTGAGAGATCACCTTATAATGCTACCGTCAATCAAAGCAAGATAAGATGCATAAAAGGATAAACATCACATGCAATCAATATAAGTGATATGATATGGCCATCATCATCTTGTGCTTGTGATCTCCATCTCCGAAGCACCGTCATGATCACCATCGTCACCGGCGCGCCACCTTGATCTCCATCGTAGCAACGTTGTCGTCTCGCCAATCTTATGCTTCCACGACTATCACTACCGTTTAGTAATAAACTAAAGCATTACATCGCGATTGCATTGCATACAATAAAGCGACAACCATATGGCTCCTGCCAGTTGCCGATAACTCGGTTACAAAACATGATCATCTCATACAATAAAATCAGCATCATGCCTTGACCATATCACATCACAACATACCCTGCAAAAACAAGTTAGACGTCCTCTACTTTGTTGTTGCAAGTTTTACGTGGCTGCTACGGGCTTAAGTAAGAATGCATCTCACCTACGCATCAAAACCACAACGATAGTTCGTCAAATAGACTCCGTTTTAACCTTCTCAAGGACCGGGCGTAGTCACACTTGGTTCAACTAAAGTTGGAGAGACAGTCTTCCGCAAGCCATATGTGTGCAAAGCACGTCGAGGGAACCGGTCTCGCATAAGAGTATGCGTAAGGTTGGTCCGGATCGTCTCAACCAACAATACCGCCGAACCAAAGTATGACATGCTGGTAGGCAGTATGACTTGTATCGCCCACAACTCACTTGTGTTCTACTCGTGCATATAACATCAACCATAAAACCTAGGCTCGGATGCCACTGTTGGGGAACGCAGTAATTTCAAAAAAATTTCCTACGCACACGCAAGATCATGGTGATGCACAGCAACGAGAGGGGAGAGTGTTGTCTACGTACCAACGCAGACCGACTGCGGAAGCGATCACACAACATAGAGGAAGTAGTCGTACGTCTTCTTCCCGATCCGACCGATCCTAGCACCGTTACTCCGGCACCTCCGAGTTCTTAGCACACGTTTAGCTCGATGACGATCCTCGGGCTCCGATCCAGCAAAGCGTCGAGGAAGAGTTCCGTCAGCACGACGGCGTGGTGACGATCTTGATGTACTACCGACGCAGGGCTTCGCCTAAGCACTACAACGGTATGATCGAGGTGGAATATGGTGGCAGGGGGCACCGCACACGGCTAAGGAACGATCTCAAGGATCAACTTGTGTGTCTTGGGGTGTCCCCTGCCCCCGTATATATAGGTTGGAGGAGGGGGGCTGGCCGGCCAAGAGAGAGGAGGCGCAGGGGGAGTCCTACTCCCGGTTGGAGGAGGGGAGTCCTACTCCCCTCCAATCCTATTCCAACTAGGACTCTTGGGGGGGAAAGGAGAGAGAGGGGGCCGGCCCACCTTTCCTAGTCCTACTAGGACTTGGGGAAGGGGGGGGGGCGCCGGCTAGGCTGTGGGCTGCCTCTTCTCTCTTTTCCACTAAGGCCCAATAGGCCCATTAGCCTCCCGGGGGGTTCCGGTAACCCTCCTGGTATTCCGGTAAAATCCCGATTTCACCCGGAACACTTCCTATGTCCAAACATAGGCTTCCAATATATCAATCTTTATGTCTCGACCATTTTGAGACTCCTCGTCATGTCCTTGATCTCATCCGGGACTCCGAACAACCTTCGGTACATCAAAATGCATAAACTCATAATAACTGTCATCGTAACGTTAAGCGTGCGGACCCTACGGTTCGAGAACAATGTAGACATGACCGAGACACGCTTCCGGTCAATAACCAATAGCGGGACCTGGATGCCCATATTGGCTCCTACATATTCTACGAAGATCTTTATTGGTCAGACCGCATAACAACATACGTTGTTCCCTTTGTCATCGGTATGTTACTTGCCCGAGATTCGATCGTCGGTATCCAATACCTAGTTCAATCTCGTTGCTGGCAAGTCTCTTTACTCGTTCCGTAATACATCATCTCACAACTAACATATTAGTTGCTGTGCTTGCAAGGCTTATGTGATGTGCATTACCGAGAGGGCCCAGAGATACCTCTCCGACAATCGGAGTGACAAACCCTAATCTCGAAATACGCCAACCCAACATCTGCCATTGGAGACACCTGTAGTACTCCTTTATAATCACCCAGTTACGTTGTGACGTTTGGTAGTACCCAAAGTGTTCCTCCGGTAAACGGGAGTTGCATAATCTCATAGTTATAGGAACATGTATAAGTCATGAAGAAAGCAATAGCAACATACTAAACGATCGGGTGCTAAGCTAATGGATTGGGTCATGTCAATCAGATCATTCTACTAATGATGTGACCTCGTTAATCAAATAACAACTCTTTGTTCATGGTTAGGAAACATAACCATCTTTGATTAACGAGCTAGTCAAGTAGAGGCATACTAGTGACACTCTGTTGGTCTATGTATTCACACATGTATTATGTTTCCGGTTAATACAATTCTAGCATGAATAATAAACTTTTATCATGATATAAGGAAATAAATAATAACTTTATTATTGCCTCTAGGGCATATTTCCTTCAGCAATGAGGATAATCCTCAAGTTACGGACCCAGTCTGTGTAATTGCTACCATCATCTTTCAACTTTGCTTTCTCAAGGAACGCATTAAAATTCAACGGAACAACAACACGAGCCATCTATCTACAATCAAACATAGACAAGCAAGATACTATCAGGTACTAAGTTCATGATAAATTTAAGTTCAATTGATCATATTACTTAAGAACTCCCACTTAGAAAGATATCCCTCTAATCCTCTAAGTGATCACGTGATCCAAATCAACTAAACCATGTCCGATCTCACGTGAGATGGAGTAGTATCAATGGTGAACATCAATATGTTGATCATATCTACTATATGATTCACGCCCGACCTTTCGGTCTCCGTGTTCCGAGGCCATATCTGTTATATGCTAGGCTCGTCAAGTTAAACCTGAGTATTCCGCATGTGCAACTGTTTTGCACCCATTGTATTTGAATGTAGAGCCTATCACACCCGATCATCACGTGGTGTCTCAGCACGAAAAACTTTCGCAACGGTGCATACTCAGGGAGAACACTTATACTTTGATAATTTAGTGGGGGATCATCTTATAATGCTACCGTCAATCAAAGCAAGATAAGATGCATAAAAGATAAACATCACATACAATCAATATAAGTGATATGATATGGCCATCATCATCTTGTGCTTGTGATCTCCATCTCCGAAGCACCTTCATGATCACCATCGTCACCGGCGCGACACCTTGATCACCATCGTAGCATCGTTGTCGTCTCGCCAATCTTATGCTTCCACGACTATCGCTACCGCTTAGTGATAAAGTAAAGCATTACAGTGCAATTGCATTGGATACAATAAAGCGACAACCATATGGCTCCTGCCAGTTGCCGATAACTTGGTTACAACACATGATCATCTCATACAATAAAATTTAGCATCATGTCTTGACCATATCACATCATAACATGCCCTGCAAAAACAAGTTAGACGTCCTCTACTTTGTTGTTGCAAGTTTTACATGGCTGCTATGGGCTTAGCAAGAACCGTTCTTACCTACGCATCAAAACCACAACGATAGTTTGTCAAGTTGGTGATGTTTTAATCTTCGCAAGGACCTGGCATAGCCACACTTGGTTCAACTAAAGTTGGAGAAACTGACACCCGCCAGCCACCTGTGTGCAAAGCACGTCGGTAGAACCAGTCTCGCGTAAGCGTACGCGTAATGTCGGTCCGGGCCGCTTCATCCAACGATACCGCCGAACCAAAGTATGACATGCTGGTAAGTAGTATGACTTATATCGCCCACAACTCACATGTGTTCTACTCATGCACAACATCAACGCATAAAACCTAGGCTCTGATACCACTGTTGGGGAACGTAGTAATTTCAAAAAAAAAATCCTACGCACACGCAAGATCATGGTGATGCATAGCAACGAGAGGGGAGAGTATTGTCTACGTACCCTCGTAGACCAGCAACGGAAGTGTTGACACAACATAGAGGAAATAGTCGTACATCTTCCCGATTCGACCGATCCAAGTAGCGAACGTACAAAACCTCCGAGTTCTGCACACGTTCAACTCGGTGACGTCCCTCGAGTTCCGATCCAGCAAAACGTTGAGGGAGAGTTTCGTCAGCACGACGGCGTGATGACGGTGATGATGTTCTACCGACGCAGGGCTTCGCCTAAGCACCGCTACAATATGACCGAGGTGGAATATGGTGGAAGGGGGCACCGCACACGGCTAAGGAACGATCACGAGGATCAACTTGTGTGTCATGGGGTGCCCCTTGCCTCAGTATATAAAGGAGGGAGAGGGGGAGGTGTGGCCGACCCTATGGGTGCGGCTGGAGGAATAGTGGGGGAGGGGGCGCGCGGCCTGCCCTGGCCGGTCCTCCTCTTCTCCCTTATGGCCCATGTAGGCCCAATAACCACCGGGGGGGTTCCGGTAACTCCCCGGTACTCTGGTAAAATCCCGATTTCACCCGGAACGTTTCCGATATCCAAATATAGGCTTCCAATATATGAATCTTTATGTTTTGACCATTTCGAGACTCCTCGTCATGTCCGTGATCACATCCGGGACTCCAAACAACCTTCGGTACATAAAAACACAAAAACCCTAATTACGATCGTCACCGAACTTTAAGCGTGCAGACCCTACGGGTTCGAGAACTATGTAGACATGACCGAGACACGTCTCCGGTCAATAACCAATAGCGGAACCTGGATGCTCATATTGGCTCCTACATATTCTACGAAGATCTTTATCGGTTAGACCGCATAACAACATACGTTGTTCCCTTTGTCACCGGTATGTTACTTGCCCGAGATTCGATCGTCGGTATCTCAATACCTAGTTCAATCTCGCTACCGGCAAGTCTCTTTACTCGTTCCGTAATACATCATCCTGCAACTAACTTATTAGTTGCAATGCTTGCAAGGCTTGAGTGATGTGCATTACGAGAGGGCCCAGAGACACCTCTCCGACAATTGGAGTGACAAATCCTAATTTCGAAATACGCCAACCCAACAAGTACCTTCGGAGACACCTGTAGAGCACATTTATAATCACCCAGTTACGTTGTGACGTTTGGTAGCACACAAAGTGTTCCTCCGGTAAACAGGAGTTGCATAATCTCATAGTCATAGGAACATGTATAAGTTATGAAGAAAGCAATAGCAACAGACTAAACGATCAAGTGCTAAGCTAACGGAATGGGTCAAGTCAATCACATCATTCTCCTAATGATGTGATCCCGTTAATCAAATGACAACTCATGTCTATGGTTAGGAAACATAACCATCTTTGATTAACGAGCTAGTTAAGTAGAGGCATACTAGTGACTCTCTGTTTTTTTGTCTATGTATTCACACATGTATTATGTTTCCTGTTAATACAACTCTAGCATGAATAATAAACATTTATCATGATATAAGGAAATAAATAATAACTTTATTATTGCCTCTAGGGCATATTTCCTTCAACTAGCCCTACACATGTTGCTCGTACACCATGGCTATTCTTTGGGATGCAAGTGGATAATGTCACAAAATATTGCCTTGCTCAAAATAACAACTTGTACTTTTCGTACCAACAAGCTTTCTTAAAAAAAATTCTTCCTCGGTGCTCTCCCTCTCTCTCTCATGAGAGGACAACCAAATAAAAAATACAACTTTCTCTCTAGGACCACATCAAGTCAGTTTATTCATGTAACCCAAAAACCTATCCAACATTGATCCATGCTGCACCCTTCCAACTGTATAAGGCAAGGTATTTTCCAACTATGTGTGTGTGAGTGAGTGAGAGAGAGAAAGAGATGTTATCATTGAGTGATGGTGACATGTTTTCGTTAGTTCAGGGCATGTGAAATACCCCATACCATTTGTGTAAAGATATCCATACTTAGAAAGTTAATGCAAAAATGCTTCAGCAGAAACTAAATGGTCGAATATTCATTTAGAGGGCTACCAAAAAAACATCTCTTCTAAAAAACATGATATTTTGGGTGCACTCTCTAAATAGCATCCGGATGGTGAGGATGAGAAATCAAGATTGCCACTTGAGGATATTTGAATACCAACAAGGACTTTTTCGACGTAGTTCTAAGGATAGAAAAAGTTAGGTGTTTTCATGGACCTCCAATACTGATATCGTTGTTCTCTTAAGCTCTTTCAACACACTCCCACTTACTTCTCTTGGGCTAAGTCCCTCTTCATGGAGGTTCTGATACATGTCAAGTTAAATCCCATCAAACTAGTGTACAAACTTGGCACTTGTGGACAACGAAAATCCGTTGCATCCAAAAATTGAAATCGGTTCTTTGTAGAAGGGGAAGAAGAAAAACCTAGCCACCCCTCTCAAGGGCGTGGCTGCAGTCATTTGTGAGAAGGGTGGGAGAGAACACAAAAGAACACAACTACGCATGAGTAGAGGGGAAGAAAAAGGAGAGGTGATTATGTCCAGATTAGGTTGCTCCAAATATGCTTTGATTGACACCAAACTTGCTGATCTCGTTTCTTACTTTAAGAACTTCGATTGGGTTATCTCATTTGAACATTGGGTTAGTGGAGCATCAGATCTGAGATTAGTTTTGGCAGTTCAGGTTACTACAATTCTAGCACATAAAATTTTGGTAGACAAATTGATCTGGCAGGCAAACAGTGTTCAACTGAGCTAAAATTTGGATTAGTATGTTGGAAAGTCGTGTGAGTGATTCTCTACCAAAATTGATCTAGATGTGCCCTAATTGTTGCATATCTAAGTGACACAATCAAGCATAAAAGTAAAAGAAAAAAGAAAAATACCTGCGCGAACCTCCACGTAAGATCAATGACATAGGACTTAGATGTACAATACTTATGCCACATCTAAATGTGCTTTAGTAAAACTGTTAAACATTAGCTCACAACTTATCAAAGAGGACATAAACTATGCTAACTCTGTTTTAGCGAGGTGGGAGTAAACTCAGCTCTAACATACACATAGACGAAAAAGTCCCATTTATTAATGCAAGGGAAACAACGCTTTGCTGAGGGTCAAGTCACAAGCTGCTCAGGAAAGCATTGCCACCATCACCGAGCCGTTATCCACTGCCGGATGTGCCACGTGGCACCACTTTGCCGTGGGTTTACTATTTGGCTCTCGGCAAAAAGAGTGGTTTCTGAGTTTCGTCCTTTTATCGAATGTGTTTTGCACATAGTATCGGTAAATTCTTGTGTTTGCCGAGTCTGTTGCAGAGTATTCCTCTTAGCTTACTTCGCTTTACCGAGTGCTCGTGGTTTGGTTCTCGGTGAAGAGCTGCACACTCGGCATATGAGGAAATTCCAGTAGTGCTTATGGTTGTTGTTGTTGTTGTTGCCGATTGCGAAGTATTAAGTTTGTTGTAAATCTCTACCGGGCTCATAGTGTAATTGTGCATACCGGTCGGTCCACAGCCGCAGTGTTTACTCCTCAAGAGGAGGAGGTTATTTCACGTTAAATCAGACATCACGTGTGCATGTCTCTTGTGTTTATTGCAATGTTATTTGTAGATGAAAGTTGTCCTCAAAGTTCACTAGAGATTAGGGGATATTTGTGTATCGTGGATGCATTCTTATTCTCCAACAAGCTGAGGAGAACCCCAATCCTAACATCTATTTATTAAGGATTATTTTGACTATCTAACAAATCACATATTGGCCCTACAGCCCAACCCTTATCCGGATTAACTCCTCGAAATGTTTACTCCTCATGTCTGCCGCCGCCTATATTTACCAATGTTTTAAATAGCGGGCTATGGAAAATAACGGCTGGCCTCTAAATCAGATATAGCGGGCTATTTATGAAGGCGGCCATTTAGCGGCACCCTGCTGAAAAGGCGATAGCGGGCTATAGCGGAGCTGTAGCCGGCTATTTAAAACTATGGTATTTACTCAACCAACGCCAGTTCTCAGAAAAAAATTCTCCTCCCCCACCGCACCCCTTTCCCTTGCTATTACCGCATCAACGTCGGCGCCGCCTAAATTCAACTCGCATCCTCCGCAAGCATGCCCGCTCGTGCCGCAACCACCCCGCACCTCCCGCGACACTTCCAATCGGTCGGAGCCGCCCTGACTCCCTTGAAATGGGGCTAAATTTCGTGTTTTGACCCTTTTCTGAAACCTATTCGAGATTTGACTCTAGTTTGAAATTTTTTCGAGATCTGACCCTTTTGCTACCGCCAGAGACCATGGCGGTAGGGTATAACAGCCTACCGCCAAGCTCCCTGGCGGTAGGGTTGCATGCCCTACCGTCAAAAAACTCCTAAGTATTGAACACAATGCGTGCTCGTGCATACCGTCAAGCACCTTGACGGTAAGGTTGTGCAGACTACCGCCACCGCCATAGATTCTGACGATAGCAAAAGGGCCAGATCTCGAAAAAAATTTAAACTATGGTCAAATCTCAAATAAGTTTTAGAATAGGGTCAGAAAACGAAAATTTGCCTTGAAATGGTGGATCTAGCCGTTGGAGGCCGCTGTTACTGATAGCCGCAGCGCGCAGCCGACCCAAGCACGTGATGGCACCGGCCTGCTGCCACCGCCGAAGAGGAGGTACCACGGCATGGGGGTGTGGGTTTCGGAAATAAAGGACCGGGACACCAACCACCACTAAATGGATTGGATCAACTTTATACTATACCTTAATTTCAGTAGTACTCCGTATGATGTATTGTAAAAAAATCTCCCAAAGAATCATAGGATGATGTTGATCTTTCTTTTACGTGTTGATTTTATTGTGACCGCAGCAAAAACAACCAATAATATTACAAATGTGGAACACGACACTGACTCCATATTCCTCCTCAGTCCTCACCGGTGCCCAGATGAACCCTCAAAAAATAGGAAATGCAAATACAACCACCCAAGAAACACAATCTCCAACCAACTAGTGCTTCAGACAAGGCCGAGAGCCCGAGACCTCACACGGTGGACACGACGAAGATCACAGCAGCCGAGAGCGCGAGCACCAGACCCGCCATGCCATGTAACGACGACCCGCCGCTCCCCTGCAAGTACGCCGTCGGTGTCGTCTTCGATTCCGAGCCAGCGCCCGGAGCACTGCCGCCTCCGGCTGCAAGCAAAAAGAACATGTCCTTCGTCAACGACCCAGGGAGCAGAGTCGCAAAAAAGAAAAACAGGGAGCAACAACAGTAAAATAAACGTGCAGTGATCCTCTCTTATAAGCTGCTGTCGAACACTCACCGCCGTCGCACTTGCTCGCCGGCGGGGTCTGCACGCTGCACGCGTTGGGGAGCTCGAGCGCGCGCGTCTTGTTGATGGTCATTCCGCCCAGTGACGACGAGTCGCCTCCTAGCGCGCTGCAGAGGCACTGCGGCTGCGACTGCACGACGGAGCCGAGCTGAGAGCAGCAGGACTTGGTCGGCGCCGTGTCGTTGCCGCTGATGTAGTTCATGCACGGGTAAAGGCCGACCAGCGCCGTCGTGCAACCGGACTGCGCCGACGCCGACGACACCAGCAGCGCCAGTGCCACCGCCGTGGCCAGGAGGACGCTGCTGCTGCTGGACATGGCGGCCACCGCTCTCGCTCTCGCTCTCGCCGCCATTGATGGACGTTTCTTCCCCTTGGTTTGCTAGTGAAAGCAAGACGCTTTTTCTTGGGTTGGGGATGCTTGGAGCTAGATGCTGCTTGCTTACGCTGATCAGGTTGTGTGTTTGTGCTTTTGACCCTCCAGTCGTGTGACTTCATATAAACGGTTTTTGTTGGGGGGGGAGGTGGAATTAGTTGGGCATGTTGGTGAGCTACATGTCCCTACTTCCTACTCTTGGCACGAAATGATCTTTTTCTCTGATTTCCAGCAGTAGTCGTATATTATTTTTATTTTGTGGCTTCTAGAATAGTTGGTGTTAGTAGCTGAACCACGTGTTGGTCAACGCCGTCTTAGATGATGCCAACAACTGTATTGAGTGTCACCGTATGGTTTTGTAAAAATGGATCCTGAAAAGGACAGTAGCTTGCTTTGTCATCCTCACACATGCAACCAATGGATCTGATACTTAGTAGATAGTACTTTTTGTGTGTGTGTGTGTGGGGGGGGGGGGGGGGGGGGGGGGATCTATGCTTTGAGGGGAAAGATTTTGAAATTATGACTGCAGGTAATTTCTTTTTTAATAAAGGATACTTTTGTTAACTTAAATGTAGCATCAAGCGGATACAAAACATGATGAGTGCCACCCGTTCTTTGCGTAGCTAAGACACACACAACCAAAACTAATAACTTGGCAAAAGTAAAAAAAGCGACATATTGACAGCAGGGAAGTCATATAGAACCGACATTATGCATATATATGTCAAAGGAGGTGGTGGACCGATACGAAGATTCTGTTACCACTCATGTTTGGTAGAAACCTCCCTGGGCATCCGCTGATCCAACCACATACACACTGTCTTGAACAACAGTTGATATTTCGTTTGGTGTAGCATAGACCAAGGTATGAAGCCAATGCGCGTGAGGTGTTCGACCAATTGTCCCCAAGGCAAACTTTCTTCCTTTTTTCAGCTTTCTTCGATTGCGAACTGAATTTGGTCACTGGAAAATGGAATGTGTAGTTAGGAGGCTATTGGAAAAGTTTTTCAATGAATTGTCAGATGAGGAGGAAGAAGAAGAACGTCGTGATGATTTTGAGATGGGGCTGGCCGTGATAATTTGAGAGGAACTTGGTTCTCAATTTTGGCCTTGCATTGCATCTATCACAATAGGGCTGATGGACATCTTAAATTTTTCAGGGATTACTTTGTGGAGAATCAGGTGTATTTGGATCGGAGAACCTTTTCAGCGGTAATTTTGGATGCACGTAGATCTAATTGTGTGCATTGCACAAGACGTGGAGAGGCATGATCCTTGGTTCATGTTGCGAAAGGGCGTAGTTGGAGAAAACAGTGTATATCCCTTGATGAAGTGTACCACGACAACTTGAGTGCTTGTGTATGGAGTGGCAGCTGGCATTATTGATAAATTTTCATTGAGAAAAAGATACTATCCTAAAGTGTGAACAAACCCGAGTACATGAGAGCACCAAATGGTGAAGACATTGTGAATTATGGCCAGGGATGCTTGGATCCGTTGATTTTATGCATTGGACACGAAAGTATTGTGTGATAGTGCATGAGATGTGTAGTATAGAGGGCACTGTCATGATCGAACCATTATTCTCAAGACAGTTGCATCAGAGGGTCTATCGATTTGGCATTCATACCATCGGTATCTAGCCCTCCTAAATGACCTCAATGTCTTGCAGATATCTCCTCTATTTGAAAGGCTTGCTGCCAGCAAAACTCCACCTTGCAACTATGTTGTCAATGGTCACCAGTGAAACATATATAGGCTAGTACCTTGCAGATGTCAACTACCCACATTTCCCCCACATTTTATGATTCCAACTGCAGAAGTAAACAAGCCAAGGGGTGACCACCAGGCCGACCATGTACTGCAAGACAGGGACACGATGTAGGACCCGACACCCATGGAGCCGAACCGGCCGATGGGTGGGCAAGCGTTTTTTTTGGGTTGAGGAGAAACCAACTTCACAAGAAAACCCCATCCCAAAAAAGAACTGCACAAGAAAACCAACGATGTTGAGCTCCATGTGTACCTTGACAGATCTGACCAGTTTGACTGAACATGCTTATCTCTACTTCTCTACTTTATTTATTTAAAAAGAACGTAAGGTTCCCATTTCACCTTTCTTCCCATCACATCTTCGTCCAACCTTCCATGTATATGATAATCAATCACCTTAATTTACTTACCTTCTGATACGTCTCCGTCGTATCTATAATTTTTTATTGTTCCATGCCAATATTATACAACTTTCATATACTTTTGGCAACTTTTTATACTATTTTTGGGACTAACATATTGATCCAGTGCCAAGTGACAGTTCCTGTTTGTTGCATGTTTTTTGTTTCGCAGAAAATCTATATCAAACGGAGTTCAAACGGGATAAAAACTAACGGAGATTTTTTTTGGAATATATGTGATTTTTGGGAAGAAGAATCAACGTGAGACGATGCCCGAGGAGGCCACGAGGCAGGGGGGCGCGCCCCAGGGGGTCAGGCGCGCCCTGGGCCCTCGTGGCCACCGCGTAAGGAGGTTGGTGCCCTCTTTTCCCGCAAGAAAGCCAATATCCGGATAAAAATTGTGTCGAAAATTCAGCCCAATCGGAGCTACGGATCACCGGAAATTTAAGAAACGGTGAAAGGGCAGAATCAACATTGCAGAAACAGAGAGAGACAGAGAGACAGATCCAATCTCGGAGGGGCTCTCGCCCCTCGCATGCCATGGAGGCCATGGAACAGAGGGGAAACCCTTCTCCCATCTAGGGAGAAGGTCAAGAAAGAAGAAGAAGGGGGGCCCTCTCCCCCTCTCTCCCGGTGGCGCCAGAACACCGTCGGGGCCATCATCATCACCGCAATCTACACCAACAACTTCACCGCCATCATCATCAACTCTCCCCCCCTCTATGCAGCGGTGTAACCCCTCTTTTACCCGTTGTAGTCTCTAATTAAACATGGTGCTCAATGCTATATATTGTTTCCCAATGATGTATGGCTATCCTATGATGTTTGAGTAGATCCGTTTTGTCATATGGGTTAATTGATGATCGTGATTGGTTTGAGTTGCATGTTTTATTATTGGTGCTGTCCTATGGTGCTCTCCGTGTCGCGCAAGCGTGAGGGATCCCCGCTGTAGGGTTTGCAATATGTTCATGATTTGCTTATGGTGGGTGGTGTGAGTGAGAGAAACACAAATCCGAGTAAGTAGGTTGTTTGCGTATGGGAATAAAGAAGACTTGATGCCTTATAATGCTATGGTTGGGTTTTACCTTAATGATTTTTAGTAGTTGCGGATGATTTCTAGAGATCCCATCATAAGTGCATATAATCCAAGAAGAGAAAGTATGTTATCTTATGCCTCTCCCTCAAATAAATTGCAATAATGATTACCAGTCTAGTTATCGATTGTCTAGGGACAAATAACTTTCTTGTGTGACAACAAGCTCTCTACTAAAACTAACTTAGTTGTGCCTTCATCGAAACAGCCCCTACTTTTTATTTACGCCCTCTTTATTATCTTGCAAATCTATCCAACAACACCTACAAAGTACTTCTAGTTTCATACTTGTTCTAGGTAAAGCGAACGTTAAGCGTGCGTAGAATTGTATCGGTGGTCGATAGAACTTGAGGGAGTATTTGTTCTACCTTTAGCTCCTCGTTGGGTTCGACACTCTTACTTATCAAAATAGGCTACAATTGATCCCTTATACTTGTGGGTTATCAAGACTTTTTTCTGGCACCGTTGCCGGGGAGCAATAGTGTGGGGTGTGAAGTAAATATGCCCTAGAGGCAATAATAAAGTTACTATTTATTTCCTTATATCGTGATAAATGTTTATTATTCATGCTAGAATTGTATTAACCAGAAACATAATACATGTGTGAATACATAGACAGACAGAGTGTCACTAGTATGCCTCTACTTGACTAGCTCGTTGATCAAAGATGGTTATGTTTCCTAACCATAGACATGAGTTGTCATTTGATTAACGGGATCACATCATTAGGAGAATGATGTGATTGACTTGACCCATTTCGTTAGCTTAGCACTTGATCGTTTAGTTTGTTGCTATTGCTTTCTTCATGACTTATACATGTTCCTATGACTATGAGATTATGCAACTCCCGTTTATCGAAGGAACACTTTGTGTGCTACCAAACATCACAACGTAACTGGGTGATTATAAAGGTGCTCTACAGGTGTCTCCGAAGGTACTTGTTGGGTTGGCGTATTTCGAGATTAGGATTTGTCACTCCGATTGTCGGAGAGGTATCTCTGGGCCCTCTCGGTAATGCACATCACCTAAGCCTTGCAAGCATTGCAACTAATGAGTTAGTTGCGAGATGATGTATTACGAAACGAGTAAAGAGACTTGCCGGTAACGAGATTGAACTAAGTATTGAGATGCCAACGATCGAATCTCGGGCAAGTAACATACCGATGACAAAGGGAACAACGTATGTTGTTATGTGGTTTAACCGATAAAGATCTTCGTAGAATATGTAGGAACCAATATGAGCATCCAGGTTCCGCTATTGGTTATTGACCGGAGATGTGTCTCGGTCATGTCTACATAGTTCTCGAACCCGTATGGTCTGCACGCTTAAAGTTCGCTGACGATCGTAATTAAGGTTTTTGTGTTTTGATGTACCGAAGGTTGTTCGGAGTCCTAGATGTGATCACGGACATGACGAGGAGTCTCGAAATGGTCGAGACATAAAGATTGATATATTGGAAGCCTATATTTGGATATCGGAATTGTTCCGGGTGAAATCGGGATTTTACCGGAGTACCTGGGGGTTACCGAAAACCCCTCGGGGGTTAATGGGCCTACCTGGGCCCTAAGGGAGAAGAGGAGGGCCGGCCAAGGCAGGCCGCGCGCCCCCTCCCCCTAGTCCGAATTGGACAAGGAAGGGGGGGGGCGGCGCCCCCCTTTCCTCTTTCCCCTTCCCCTTTCCTTCTCCAACAAGGCAAGAGGGGGGAGTCCTACTCACGGTGGGAGTAGGACTCCTCCAGGCGCACCCCTAGGGGCTGGCCGCACCTCCCCCCTCCCTCCTTTATATACGGGGGCAGGGGGGCACCCCATCACAGACAAGTTGATCTTCATGATTGTTCCTTAGCCGTGTGCGGTGCCCCCTTCCACCATATTCCACCTCGGTCATATCGTAGCGGTGCTTAGGCGAAGCCCTGCGTTGGTAGAACATCATCACCATCATCACACCGTCGTGCTGACGAAACTCTCCCTCAACACTCCTCTGGATCAGAGCTCGAGGGACGTCACCGAGTTGAACGTGTGCAGAACTCGGAGGTGCCGTACGTTCGGTACTTGGATTGGTCGGATCGGGAAGACGTACGACTACTTCCTCTACGTTGTGTCAACGCTTCCGTTACTGGTCTACGAGAGTACGTAGGCAACACTCTCCCCTCTCGTTGCTATGCATCACCATGATCTTGCGTGTGCGTAGGATTTTTTTTTGAAATTACTACGTTCCCCAAGAGGGTGAATATTCTTGTGTGTGCTTGTTTGCTTTATCACTAAGTAATTTTTATTTGATGTTCTAAGTTGTTCCCTATCTTTAGTTATGGATATGGAACACGAAATCCCAAAAAAATCAGGTTTACTTGCTACTCATGGAGATGGGGAACCTCCTAAAACCCTCGATGCTCATTATGTGAAAGATATTATGTTGTACTTTGATGATCTTGAGAAAACCCCATTCAACTTTATAATGGGAGTAACGTTTGATCAACGTGAATACTTTAGGGATTATCGCTTGAGTCAAAAAGGGAAACTATTATGGGATCAAATTTATATGTTGCATTGGTATGCTCAGCAACTATGCTTGAGATATGATTATACTTGTTTCTCTAGGATGAAGGCTCCACACCTTCCCTTTTCATGCGAATTTAATGATAATGAAACCTTTGCTTCTTATGCTAATGGCATATATGATTACTATGATGTGGAACGAATAGAAGAATCCGTTGCTTTTATGGGTGCTTATGAAATTGAATCTTTGTTTAAAGACTGTGAAAATCTTGATGATGCTGTTTACAGACCTGAAATTTTTGCTATACTTAAATATTGCTATGAAAATTATGAATTCAATTCTGATATTGATGATTTTATTGAGAGAGTCTCCGCTGTCTAAGAAGAGACTAATATTTTGCAGGAGTCTATGGAAGAAGAAATTAATGACATTGTGAGCTTATTGGATGAAAAAGATGATGAGGAGAGTGAAGAACAAAAGGAGGAAGAGCGGATTAGCTACCCGTGCCCACCTTCTAATGAGAGTATCTCTTCAACTCATACATTGTTTAAATTCCCTTTGTGCTTATCAAAGGATGATTGCTATGATGATTGTTATGATCCTGTTGATTCTTTTGAAATATCCTTTTTTGATGATGCTTGATGCCAATATGAATTATGCTTATGGAGATGAACTTGCTATAGTTCCTTATGTTAAACATGAAATTGTTGCTATTGTACCCACGCATGATAGTCCTATTATCTTTTTGAATTCTCCGAACTACACTATATCGAAGAAGTTTGCCCTTATTAAGGATTATATTGATGGGTTGCGTTTCACTACTACACATGATGATTTTGATAGATATAATATGCATGTGCTTTCTGCTCCTACTTGTAATTATTATGAGAGAGGAACTACATCTCCGCCTCTCTATGTTTCCAATATGATAAAATTGCAAGAAACTTCTTATACTATGCATTGGCCTTTAATATGTGTGCATGAATTGTTCTTTTATGACATGCCGATGCATATGAAGAGAGTTAGACTTCGCTGTTGCATGATATATGTTACTTTGTGCTCACTACTAAATTACAGATCATTGTTAATTAAAATTGGCTTTGATATACCTTGGGATCCGGGTGGATTCATTACTTGAGAACTATATGCCTAGCTTAATGGCTTTAAAGAAAGCGCTGCCAGGGAGACAATCCGGAAGTTTTAGAGAGTCATTTATTTCTGTTGAGTTCTTTTATATAGTTTAAAAACAAAAAAAATAAAGAGGGGAACCCAAAACTTTTCAAAAAGAAAAGTGAAAGTGAGAGAGATAAGCATTGCTGAAGTGGGGGAGCTCCTTGTACTTTGTTCATGCTCACGGAAACTTTGTGAATCTTGATTACAGAAACTTTTCAACAAAAATATTTATCCCCTTGAACAATTCCTTTGTATTATAAAAATAATATGCCAAGATTAGCCTTTAGGATGTTTACATTGCTTGTTGGTTTGTGCGGTGCAGAACAGAAACTTTGGCTGTAGTGCACGATTTTACATTTTTTACAGGAACGTCAAATAGTTCTGAAACTTTTTGCAATGTCTTTTTATACAAATTTTTTATTTTTACTAATTTTTGCAGAAGTTTTGGAGTAACAGAGGTATGGTGAATGTTCAGATTACTATAGAGTGTCCCGTTTAAGACAGATTCTGTTTTTGATGCATAGTTTGCTTGTTTTGATGAAACTATCAATTTTTATCAGTGGATTAAGCCATGGAAAAGTTATATTACAGTAGCTACAATGGAAAAACAAAATATGAATTGGTTTTCAACAATACTTAGAGTAGTGATTTGCTTTATTATACTAATGGATCTTACCGAACTTTTTGTTAAGTTTTGTGTGATTGAAGTTTTCAAGTTTTGGGAGAGATGACGATGGATAAAGGAATAAGGAGTGGCAAGAGCCTAAGCTTGGGGATGCCCGAGGCACCCCAAGGAAATATTCAATGACTCCCAAGCAACCAAGCTTGGGGATGCCCCGGAAGGCATCCCCTCTTTCTTCTGACAATCATCGGTAATTTTACTTGGAGCTATATTTTTATTCGTCACATGATATGTGTAAATCTTGGAGCATCTTTTGCATTTATTTTTCACTTTTCTTTTATGCACCATGATGGTATGAGATAGTCCTTGATTAATAGAATGCTCTTCGCACTTCACTTATATCTTTTGAGTATGGCTCTATAGAATGCTTCATGTGCTTCACTTATATCTTTTGAGGTTTGGATTGCCTGTTTCTCTTCACATAGAAAACCACCATTTGTAGAATGCTCTTTTTCTTCACTTATATTTGTTAGAGCATGGGCATATCTTTTGTAGAAAGGATTAAACTCTCTTGCTCCACTTATATCTATTTAGAGAGATGACAGGAAATTGGTCATTCACATGGTTAGTCATAAAATCCTACATAAAACTTGTAGATCACTGAATATGATGTGTTTGATTCCTTGCAATAGTTTTGCGATATAAAGATGGTGATATTAGAGTCATTCTAGTGGGTAGTAGTGGATTGTAGAAATACTTGTGTTGAAGTTTGTGATTCCGGTAGCATGCACGTATGGTGAACCATTATGTAACGAAGTTGGAGCATGAGGTATTTATTGATTGTCTTCCTTATGAGTATGCGCGTAGTGCTTTGCAATCTATCCCACTAGGAGCATGCGCGTAGTACTTTGTTTCGATGACTAATAGATTTTTGCAATAAGTATGTGAGTTCTTTATGACTAATGTTGAGTCCATGGATTATACGCACTCTCACCCTTCCATCATTGCTAGCCTCTTCGGTACCATGCATTGCCCTTTATCACCTCGAGAGTTGGTGCAAACTTCGCCGGTGCATCCAAACCCCGTGATATGATATGCTCTATCACACATAAGCCTCCTTATATCTTCCTCAAAACAGCCACCATACCTACCTATCATGGCATTTCCATAGCCATTCCGAGGTATATTGCCATGCAATTTCCATCATCATATACATGACTTGAGCATTCATTGTCATATTGTTTTGCATGATCATAAGATAGATAGCATGATGTTTTCATGTCTTGTCTGTTTTTTGATGTCATTGCTACGCTAGATCATTGCACATCCCGATACACCGCCGGAGGCATTCATATAGAGTCATATCTTTGTTCTAGTATCGAGTTGTAATATTGAGTTGTAAGTAAATAAAAGTGTGATGATCATCATTATTAGAACATTGTCCCATGATCAAAATAAAAGTGGCCAAAGAAGCCCCCCAAAAAAGATAGAGTCCAACGAAACCTATAAAAAAAGAAAAAAAGAGAAGGGACAATGTTACTATCCTTTTACCACACTTGTGCTTCAGAGTAGCACCATGTTCTTCATATAGAGAGTCTCTTGAGTTATCATTTTCATATACTAGTGGGAATTTTCATTATAGAACTTGGCTTGTATATTCCAACGACGGGCTTCCGCAAATGCCCTAGGTCTTCATGAACAAGCAAGTTGGATGCACACCCACTTAGTTTCTAGTTTGAGCTTTCATACACTTATAGCTCTTAGTGCATCCGTTACATGGCAATCCCTACTCCTCGCATTGACATCAATTGATGGGCATCTCCATAGTCCGTTGATTAGCCGCGTCAATGTGAGACTTTCTTCCTTTTTGTCTTCTCCACACAACCACAATCATCATATTCTATTCCACCTATAGTGCTATGTCCATGGCTCACGCTCATGTATTGCGTGAATGTTGAAAAGGTTTGAGAACATCAAAAGTATGAAACAATTGATTGGCTTGTCATCGGGGTTGTGAATGATTTGAATATTTTGTGTGGTGAAGATGGAGCATAGCCAGACCATATGATTTTGTAGGGATAACTTTCTTTGGTCATGTTATTTTGAATAGACATGATTGCCCTATTAGTATGCTTGAAGTATTATTTTCTTAATGTCAAATGATAGACTATTGCTTTGAGTCACTCGTGTCTTAATATTCATGCCATGATTAGTTTACATGATCAAGATTATGCTAGGTAGCATTTCACATGAAAAATTATCTTTTTATCATTTACCTACTCGAGGACAAGCAGAAATTAAGCTTGGGGATGCTGATACGTCTCCGTCGTATCTATAATTTTTGATTGTTCCATGCCAATATTATACATCTTTCATATACTTTTGGCAACTTTTTATACTATTTTTGGGATTAACATATTGGCCCAGTGCCCAGTGCCAGTTCCTACTTGTTGCATGTTTTTTGTTTCGTAGAAAATCCATATCAAACGGAGTCCAAACGGGACAAAAATTGACGGAGATTTTTTTGGAATATATTTGATTTTTGGGAAGAAGAATCAACGCGAGACGATGCCCGAGGGGGCCACGAGGCAGGGGGCGCCCCCCAGGGGGTCAGGCGCGCCCTAGGCCCTCGTGGCCACCGTGTAAGGCGGTTGGTGCCCTTCTTTCGCCGCAAGAAAGCCAATATCCGGATAAAAATCATGTCCAAAATTCAGCTTAATCGGAGTTACGGATCTCCAAGAATTTCAAAAACAGTGAACGGGCAGAATCAACAACGCAGAAACAAAGAGAGACAGAGAGACATATCCAATCTCGGAGGGGCTCTCGCCCCTCCCATGCCATGGAGGCCATGGACCAGAGGGGAAACCCTTCTCCCATCTAGGGAGAAGGTCAAGAAAGAAGAAGAAGAAGAAGAAGAAGAAGAAGAAGAAGAAGAAGAAGAAGAAGAAGAAGAAGAAGAAGAAGAAGAAGAAGAAGAAGAAGAAGAAGAAGGGGGCCCCTCTCCCCCTCTCTCCCAGTGACGCCGGAACACCGTCGGGGCCATCATCATCACCGCCATCTACACCAACAACTTCACCGCCATCATCACCAACTCTTCCCCCCTCTATGCAGCGGTGCAACCCCTTTTTTATCCGCTATAATCTCTACTTAAACATGGTGCTCAACACTATATATTGTTTCCCAATGATGTATGGCTATCCTATGATGTTTGAGTAGATCCGTTTTGTCCTATGGGTTAATTGATGATCGTGATTGGTTTGAGTTGCATGTTTTATTATTGGTGTTGTTCTATGGTGCTCTCCGTGTCGCGCAAGCGTGAGGGATCCCCGCTGTAGAGTTTGCAATATGTTCATGATTTGCTTATGGTGGGTGGCGTGAGTGATAGAAACACATACCCGAGTAAGTAGATTATTTGCGTATGGGAATAAAGAGGACTTGATGCCTTATAATGCTATGGTTGGGTTTTACCCTAATGATTTTTAGTAGTTGCGGATGCTTGCTAGAGTTCCAATCATAACTGCATATGATCCAAGAAGAGAAAGTATGTTAGCTTATGCCTCTCCCTCAAATAAAATTGCAATAAACTTAGTTGTGTCTTCATCTAAACAATCCCTACTTTTTATTTACGTGCTCTTTATTATCTTGCAAATCTATCCAACAACATCTATAAAGTACTTCTAGTTTCATACTTGTTCTAGGTAAAGCGAACGTTAAGCGTGCGTAGAGTTGTATCGGTGGTCGATAGAACTTGAGAGAATATTTGTTCTACCTTTAACTCCTCGTTGGGTTCGACACTCTTATTTATCGAAAGAGACTACAATTGGGTTATCATCTTCCAAACCAATTTCACTTTAATTTACTTACCAAACTTCTAATCAAAATACAAGGTAATTCACGGGCAGAATTTG
Source organism: Triticum monococcum (assembly GCA_034509565.1). Lineage (NCBI taxonomy): Eukaryota > Viridiplantae > Streptophyta > Magnoliopsida > Poales > Poaceae > Triticum > Triticum monococcum. The sequence goes on from CM067845.1 coordinate 637,481,025, forward strand.
ACGAACATTTATTTATACAATCGCATTATTATTGACAGGTAAATCACAAGCTAACGTACAAGAATGTTTATATCCCGTTGCCACACACGGGCATTGTTCTAATATAAAAATAAAAAAGGTAAAGTGTGGCATAAATTTGGACAAATGGGGTAAAATGAAAAATACGTTTTAATGGGGTAATCCATATAAAAAGACAAAATAGAAGATAAAGGTGAAATGAACTCTTCTTATTGCGTCTGCAGCAAAAGAACCAATAATTACATCATGTGGAATATTCTTCCTCAGTACTCCCCAGCGCCCAATGATAAACCAATAGGAAACTCAAATATACCACAAAACAAACATATTTCTGAATCACCGGCCAGCAAGCGCTCCAGTCCAGTAGCCGAGACGCTCACACGGCCGACACGGCGTAGACGGCAGCGACCGCGAGCGCGAACACCAGACCCGCGGCGCCATGGAGCGACGAGCTGCTGCTCCCCTGCAGGTACGCCGTCGGCGTCGTCTTCGATCCCAAGCCGGCCGGTGTCTGCATTGCCGGGGCGGCTGGCGTGCTGGCACTGGCGCCAGGAGCACTGCCACCACCAGCTGCAAGCAAAAAAAGACGGCTCGTGTCAGTAAACCAAGAAGCGATAACAACATTATTATACGTGCAGTGCAGCTCTTGACTCCTGTAACTCGTAAAATAGTATAGTGTCGAACACTTACCGCCGTTGCACTTGCTCGCCGGCGGGGTCTGCACGTTGCAGGCGTTGGGCAACTCGAGCGCGCGGGTCTTGTTGATGGTGATGCCACCGAGCGACGACGACGAGTCACCGCCGAGAGCGCTGCAGAGGCACTGCGGCTGGGACTGCACGACGGAGGCGAGCTGCGAGCAGCAGGACTTGGTCGGGGCCGTGCCGCTGCCGCTGATGTAGTTCATGCACGGGTACAGGCCGATCAGCACAGACGTGCACCCGGACTGCGCGGACGCCGACGCCACCAGCAGCGCCAGTGCCACCGCCGCGGCCAGGAGGACGCTGCTGCTGCTGGACATGGCGGCCACCGCTCTCGCTCCCGCCGCCATTGATGGGTGTTTTTTCCCCTTGGTTTTCTAGCAAAAGAGAGTTGCTTTTCTTGGATCGGATGGAGGCTTGGAGCTAGCTAGTTGCTGCTTGCTTGCCTTGTGAGTGTGCTTTTGGAATTCGAGTACGCGTGTGTTATTATAGGAGTAGGTTTTGTTGGGGAAGGTGGTATTAGTTGGGTATGTTGGTGAGCTGCATTTTCCTACTTCCTACTCCTGCAACGAAATGATTTCGGTTTCTCAAATCCTGGAGTTGTCATGGACTTTTAACTTGCCAAAATATATGGGTGTGGTTGCTAAAGAGGTTGGTGTTGAGGGTTGAACAAGTGATTGCCCATCTTCTGTTGTTGATTGCAAATTCGTGACGATCCTTTTGCATGGAATTGCCGCACAAGTGATTGCTTCATACTAGTAAATAATGATCGACAATCACCACATTACACATGACGATCACATATTGCTTTGGTTTACCTTGTGATATATCTCTGTTGTTCTTGCATGGGAGATGATTTTGCTTTGTTCAAAGTGCTATTTGTAGGTAAACTATAAAAACATTGTTTGAAATTAGTGCCTTGTCATGAAGAACAACTCATATGGACAGTTTCAATGTACTTGTGTGGCTGCAGCGTGCAGCAGCGACCGGTCATCAGGGCCATGCATTGTACGTTATTCGCACTAGGGCCTCCCATATGCGAGGGCCGGCCTTGGGCCTGGTGTTTACTCATAATGCTTTCTATCTCCTTCATGTTATATTATGTCGGTTGCCCAGGCGATCTACTCTATGTCCTGCTTTAAACTACCACGGGGACTGTGTCATCATGTCAACTCAATGATCAGAAAGTTTTGGTGGGGTTGCAAACAGAGAGAGCGTAAGCCCGCATGGGTGTCTTGGGAAGTGATGACAAGACCGAAATACCTGAGAGGACTGGGTTTCAAAGATTTGGAGCTTTTTCACTTAGCTTTACTAGCCAGGCAGTCATGGAGGGATTTACAAGAACCGGCTTCTCTTAGTGCCAGGATTTTGAAGGCGGCTTACTTCCCTAATGGAAATATTTTTTATGTAGAACTTGGATGTAAGGGCAATATTTATCCCTACGGTGTTTTGGTGATTGATAACAATGCATTTGCGGACTAATCGTGTGTCTCGACGTTTTCAGATATTCCATGACTAGGCACAAGACGGTTAGGAGCCCCTCGAAGATTATTGAAGACGGCGTTTTTCTACGTTCCTTTTTCGGTGGATTTGACTCGTAGGAAATCCGTACTATTAAGGGGGGGTCCGTTTTAGAAAGGTTTGGGTGGAATCGTCTCGTACACGTTTACTCCTCTTTGCACCGCCTTTCCTTTAGTAATTTGGAGCATCCTCCGTTTCTTCTTGTTTGTGCAAAAAGAAGTTTTCCTATTTGTTGTTGTTCTGAGGCTTGCGGTAGTACTGCTCTTTGGAGCGGTAGTACCGCAGGCCCTTGCAGTAGTACCGCATGCCTTTGCGGTAGTACCGCAGGTGGTCCCGGTAGTACCGCTCCTTGGGAGCCGTAGTACCGTGAGCCCTGGTCCGGCACAGCACCAGTAGCGGAAGTAGGAGCGGATGTAATTTTTTACATCCGCTCCCCGCGCGGTAGTACCGCTTGCCATCAGCGGTAGTACCGTGTTGGACTTTTGCACTATTTGGAATTCAGCGGAACTGGCCACGGACGTTTATTTGTCCACGGCCTTCCCAGGCTGGTCCAACCCTGCCTTGCGGTAGTACCGCAAGGGGGTGCGATACTACTATGAGGCCTTGCAGTAGTACCGCTTGGCAGGCGCGGTAGTACCTCTTGTCGCGGGCTGGTTAAGTGGATAACGGTTGGATTTCTCTCTCCACTATATAATGGGTATCTTCTTATCTGAGTTGACTACCTCTTCCAACCCTAAAGTCCATTGTTGTTCCAAGCTCCATTTTCGCCCGATCTCTCTCCCTAGCCAATCAAACTTGTTGACTTTCTAGGGATTGGTTGAGAAGGCCTCGATCTACACTTCCACCAAGAGAAATTCGATTCCCCGCACTAATCCCTTGCGAATGTTGTTACTCTTGGGTGTTTGAGCACCCTAGACGGTTGAGGTCACCGCAGAGCCATATTCCATTGTGGTGAAGCTTCATGATGTTGTTGGGAGCCTCCGATTAAGTTGTGGAGATTGCCCCAACCTTGTTTGTAAAGGTTCGGTCGCTGCCTCCAAGGGCACCAATAGTGGAATCACGGCATCTCACATTGTGTGAGGGCGTGAGGAGAATACGGTGACCCTAGTGGCTTCTTGGGGAGCATTGTGCCTCCACACCGCTCCAACGGTGACCCTAGACAACCTACTTTGATGCAAATTTTAATTTGGTAAAGAAAAGTTAAAAAATTGTTTGTTGCCTATTCACCCCCCCTCTAGTCAACTATATCGATCCTTTCAATTGGTATCAGAGCCTCATCTCTTTACTAAGGACTTTGCCGTCCGAAGAGTATGGTTGACACCGTAGACGGTGTGGAGGAGCACTCCAGTGTGAATCTGATCTCGTCTACGGGCGATGGGGGAACCTCGGTCTCTCGTGAGGAATTCAATGTGGCCTTGGAGACATTGAAAACCTCCATGACTACCGAGGTTGAAAGCATGTTTACTAAATTCATTGAAGGGCTTAAACTATCCACCACATCGTTGAAAGTGGGTGATCCCACTAACAAGGTGACGGATGCTAGCTCCGACAAGGGGGAAGCTACTACTGAAAAGGCTCCTTCTACTAGTGGTAAAAATGTCACCGGCATCTTTGCCCATGTGGAACCTCCACTTGTTTATGGTGGACCGATTCCTTTCACTCATTTGAATCATGCCGGTCCTCCCCCTAAGATTGTGAAAAATGAGGACTTTGATTCTTGGGTCTATCGGTTTAAGCGTCATTTAAATCACGTGAATACTAATCTTTGGAGAATCATTGAAGAAGGTTTCTATCCACATGACCGATGCAACTTCACTCCAAGAGAAGCCGCGGATAATCAATTCAATGAGAATTCTCTCTTCATCATCCAAGATGCAATTCCACCCGAAGATCTTCCTCACCTCCGGCCCTACGCCATAGCCAAAGATGCATGGCACCATGTTGTTTCTCTCTACCAGGGAAGCGCAAGCATTCAACGCTCCAACTATGAAGTGGTGCAAGATGAAGCCAATGAGTTTGCAATGAAGGAAGATGAAGAACCTCGTGAGCTTTATCGAAGAGTAACCAAACTCGCGGTTTCACTCCGAGATCATGGGAGCAAGGATACGGATGACAATTGGATCAAGCGCAAATTCCTCAAGGCAATGATGCCTTACCACAAGGCCATGTCCTCCGTCATTCGTCAAAGGCCGGACTTCCACACCTTGTCCTCAAGTGAAGTGTTGGATGAGTTTGTGGCTATGAGCATCTTGGACAAGACCGCCGACAATGCGATGCTTCGCTCTCAAAGGGCAAAGAAGCCCAACCTTGCATTGAAGGCCAAGGTTTGTGTTGAAGAAGAAGAAGAGGAAGAAGAGGAAAGCAACCCCAAATATACAAAGTATGCCTATCATGAACACATGGCACTTGCTTCAAGGCAATTTTGGAGCAAGAAAAACTCAAGGCCAAACTTCAACAAGAACAACTCAAGTGGCATGAAGAGCAAGCAACGTGTGAGGACTTGCTATAATTGTGGCAATGTGAGCCATTTTGTTGCGGAGTGCCCGTATGAGAAGAGGGAAGACACTGGCGGCAAGCTCATCCGAAAGGACAAAGCCAAGTCTTTCCCAAACAAGAGCAACTTCACCAAGAAGACTTCTCACAAGGCGTTGGTGGTTCAAGAAGAGTACCATGAGGATGATGGTGAGTCGGTTGCCATGGCCTCCATTGCCATTGCAACAACTCCACGAGTGTCTCTCTTTGACTCACCCAATGAGAACATCACCGCCAAGTGCCTCATGGGTAAAGCCACCAACAGGTAACCCCCAACATCAAAACTACCATCATTAATAATCCTTCCTTGACGGATTGCATTGATGAATATGAGGGATCTAATGTGGAGGAAAAATGAGTTTGAGTCCTTTATGGGTAAACTCAAGCGTAAATCCAAGAAGCATTTCGTTGCTCTCTTGGAACAACTTGGTGAAGCCAATGACATGATCGAGGCTCACGAAGATACTATCTCCAAGATGGAGGGGCATATTCGTTACTATGCCGATGAGATTTCGGATCTTTCCAATGCTCTTGAGGAAGAGCGTGGTCTTCGTTTGGCTCTTTAGGAGTCACACAACGTTGATCACGCTAAGTTAAAGAAAGATTTTGATCATGCTCTGGTTTTTTCTCGTGTGCTTAACTTCGAGAAGGCCAAGCTTGGGGTTGATCTTGCTAGACTCAAAGAGGAGTTTGACCTACTTGACAAGGATCACAAGGTCTTGAAGGGTGCTCATGCTAGCCTCAAAGAGTCTCATGATCAACTTCAAGTAAAGCTAACTAAGGAGAAAGCCACTTTTCCTCATATGATGTTAATTGATAATACAAATGCTACTAACCCATGTTGTGAGCATGTGCATCTTGTTGAGGAGAATGCTAAGTTGAAGGTGCAACTTGAGAAAGGTCTCGTCTCTTGCATACAAGGCGATAAGAACCTCAACGACCTATTGAGCAACCAAAAGGAAGTTGTGGCCAAAGAGGGGATTGGGTATGTGCCCAAGTCCAAGAACAAGAAGAAGAATGACAAGGCCAAACGACCTCCTCCTCTCAAGCAAACCTTTGTGAAGGAGGGAGAGGGTGCTCCTAAGGAGAAGGAGAAGAATACTGTGAGGGGTAGTGATGCCAAGAAGGGCAATGCTTCCCTTCCCAACAAAGCCGGTGACTTTAACCCTTCTTATGTGTTGTGCTGTGGTAGTGATGGGCATGTTTATGCCAAATTTGTTGGTTCTCCTCATGAGTACATTGAATGGTCAATTTGGGTTCCTAAGACCCTTGTTACTAACATCAAAGGACCCATTATAAAATGGGTACCTAAAACCAAGCATTGATCTCTTGTAGGTGTTTGCTTTCGGTGGGGGATCATGGTTGCTCGATAGTGGAGCTACTAATCATATGACCGGAAGCAAGGACTTGGTGATGGACGTGCAAAAGATTCCATCCATGCCCACCAACTTCGAGTGGGTGACGCCTCATACTCTAAGGTATTGGTACTCGGCAAGGTTGTCATTTCTCATGATCTTACGATCGAGAAGGTCATGCTTGTTGAGTCCCTTGCATACAATTTACTTTCCGTTCGTCAACTAGCACTCATGGGTTTTGCCACCTTCTTTGATGTTGATACTGTGGCCCTCTTGTGGATCAAGACTCTTAAAGTAGCCTTTGTTGGGCATGTCGAAAATGGTCTTTATGTGATTAACTTTTCAGAGCGACTCACTAAGACCGCGACATGCCTAATGGCTAAAGTTGACTTGCGTGGGATGACTTTGGCATCGCCGTCTAGCCCATGTCAATGTGAGATCTTTGCAAAGTATAATCAAGGGGGACCATGTCCGTGGACTAACAGATGTTACCTTTGCCAAAGATCGTGCTTGCAGTGCTTGTATCGAAGGAAAGCTACATGAAAAGGCTCACCCTCCCACGACTATCATTTACTCGAAGAGGCCTTTGGAGCTCCTTCACATGGATCTCTTTAGGCCTCCATCTTTTGATAGTCTTGGGGGTAGAAAGTATTGCTTGGTGATTGTGGATGATTATTCAAGATACACGTGGGTATATTTCTTCAAGAGGAAGAGTGAGACCCAACAAACCGTCATTGACTTTGCAAATGAAGCTCAATGTCAACACAATGCAAAGATCTTGACAATAAGAAGTGACAACGGCACCGAGTTCAAGAACTACACCTTGGATGAGTTTCTCAGTGATGAGGGGATCAAGCATCAATATTCCGCACCATACACCCCTCAACAAAATGGTGTAGCGGAGAGGAAGAACCGGACGTTGATGGATGCGGCAAGGACCATGATGGCGGAGTTCAAGTCTCCATACAACTTTTGGGCTGAAGCCATCAACACCGCGTGTCATGCATCAAATCGGCTCTACCTCCGCAAAGGCTTGAACAAGACTCCATATGCGATACTCACCGGGAATAAGCCCAACCTCAAGTACTTTCGAGTGTTCGGGTGTAAGTGTTTCATTCTCAAGAAAGGTGCTCGTTTGTCTAAATTTGAGGCTAGAGCTCATGAGGGCATATTTGTTGGTTATGCTACAAACTCCCATGCTTACCGTGTTCTCAATAAGTCCACGAGACTTATTGAGGAGACATGTAACATGGAGTTTGATGAGAATAACGGCTCCCAAGTGGAGAAAAGTGTCACTTGTGATGTAGGTGATGAAATTCCTCCCCAAGCCATAAGAAAAATGGGTGTTGGTTTTATCCTACCCATTGAGGAACCCCTTGTGGCTGAAGGAGAAGGACAATGCTCCACTCAAGTGGATCCATCACCAACCCAAGGCCCACACACTTCCGAAGAACAAAGTGAAGGCCCTCAATCTCAAGAACAAGACCAAGGGCAAGGTCAATCTCAAGATGGTGTTGTAACATCAAGTGATGCCCAAGGTCAAGTTCTATCCTCTGAGCAAGTTCAAGATCAAGAGCTTCTTTGAGATCAAGAACAAGCTCAAGACGGCGCTCAAGATGATCAAGTGACCACTCCGCATCTCACCCCCGAGGAGGAATTGGAGCGTCGTGCCGCCAAGATTGCTTCCAAGCTCTCCACCAAGGATCATCTCATGACAAATGTGCTTGGAAGCTTAAGAAAGGGGGTAAGCACTCGTAGACAATTAGCAAACTATTGTGAACATCACGCGTTTGTCTCTTGTGTTGAACCCCAAAAGGTCTATGAGGCGCTCGAAGCTCCGGATTGGCTCAATGCCATGCATGAAGAACTCAACAACTTCGAGCGCAACAAGGTGTGGAGATTGGTGCCAAGGCCAACGGGGAACCACAATGTCATTGGAACCAAGTGGATATTCAAGAACAAGCAAGATGCTCATGGGATTATCATTCGCAACAAGGCTCGTTTGGTAGCACAAGCCTACTCCCAAGTCGAGCGTATCGACTACGGTGAAACCTTTGCTCCCGTTGCTCGTCTTGAATCCATTCGCATGTTGATTGCATATGCTTCTCATCATAACTTTAAGTTACAACAAATGGATGTGAAGAGTGCTTTTCTTAATGGTCCTATTTATGAGTTGGTATATGTCAAGCAACCCCCTGGGTTCGAGGATCCCTACTTTCCCTATCATGTGTATCAACTCGATAAGGCACTCTATGGCCTTAAACAAGCCCCACATGCGTGGTATGACCACCTTACCGAGTTGTTACAAGACCGTGGTTTTGAAGTTGGGCTAATCGACCCCACTCTTTTTACTAAGAAGGTCAAAGGGGAGTTGTTTGTGTGCCAATTATATGTTGATGATATTATGTTTGGTTCCCCTAACAAAGCTTCCAATGAGGAATTTGCCGCTCTCATGACCTCAAAGTTCGAGATGTCTTCCATGGGAGAGTTGAAGTTCTTTCTTGGGTTCGAAGTGAAGAAAGGAAGAGAAGGAACCTTCATCAACCAAGCCAAATACACTCAAGACATGCTCAAGAGATTCAAGCTAAGTGATGTCAAGCCGGTGTCCACTCCTATGACCGTCAAATGCCAACTTGACATATATCCCAATGGTAAAGCGGTGGATCAAAAGGTATATCGCTCCATGATTGGCTCCTTGCTTTACCTTTGTGCATCTAGACCGGATATCATGTTGAGTGTGGGAATTTGTGCACGGTTTCAAGCCGCACCTAAGGAAAGTCACTTCGTGGCGGTCAAGCGAATCTTTTGATATTTGGCTCATACCCCAAACTTTGGCTTATGGTACCCAAGAGGAGCAAACTTCAATCTTGTAGGTTATTCAGACTCGGATTGGGCGGGAGACAAAGTGGATAGGAAGTCCACTTCTGGAGGGTGCCAATTTCTCGGTTGCTCTTTGGTGAGTTGGTCTTCCAAGAAGCAAAGTTGTGTGTCTCTCTCGTCCACCGAAACGGAGTATGTAGCGGCCGGTAGTTGTTGTGCACAACTCTTATGGATGAGGCAAACTTTAAAGGATTACGGTGTCATTTGTGATAAAGTGCCTCTTTGGTGTGACAATGAAAGTGCAATCAAGATTTCTGTCAACCCGGTGCAACACTTCAAGACGAAGCATATTGAGATTCGGTATCACTTCATCCGGGATCATATTAGGCGAGGGGAGATCAAACTCAACTATGTCAACACTCTTGATAACCTTGCAGATATCTTCACGAAACCCTTGTATGAAACAAGATTTCGCGAGTTAAGGCATGAGCTAAATATCATTGATTCGAGCAATGTTGCTTGAACCCGTGCACACCCCACCATACTCAACTTGTTATCTTATTTAGGTGTAGGCATGGACATAGGGGGGGTTTTGTTCTCTCAATGAACTCTCCCTCCCCCCATTATGCATAAATTGATCAACTCTTTCACATTAGCCATTTTTGATGGCACTTGTGCTTCAAAGACGAGTCTTGGTCATGGGCCCAAGGATAATTCTTCGCGGTGCCATACCAATTGACTCAAACATAGGTGGCTCCGGCCAACGCCCTCTTCTTGGAGAGGTTGTGTCTCGTGGTTGGTCCTTGTTGTCTCTTGCCTTTCTTTCTTTCTTCGTGTTGAGCGTGTTCTTGCGGTGTCTCGTTTGCTTGTCATTTGCTTGCGTAGCTCCTTTCACTTTTTTGTTGTTTGAAACTTGCATCGTTTTGAGCTCACGGTACTACCGCAGCCTGCCACGGTACTACCGCTTGTGGAGTGCACGGTACTTCCGCACCCAGTGCGGTAGTAATTTTTTACTGCCGCCTGGGGGAACGGCAATACCGCTTTGGTGCGGTACTTCCGCCCGAGCGGTACTACCACGATGAGGTGCGGTACTACCGCGCTGCCGAGGGCGTGCGGGGGTTAAGACACGGGTAGGGGGAGTTCCAACTCCCCCATACCCATTCGTCTGTTTCTCTCCCCACTGCCTCGCTCTCTCTCCTGCTCAAGAACGGCGCCGGAGAGCCTTGCCGGATCTCCGTCCCCGGCCGCTCTCCTCAGATTCCGACCGGTGGGATCGTTCCCCACTACTTCCTCTTGCCATGGATCAAGGCCTCTCCCCAAATCCGTCTCTCTTTTGGTCGTGTTTTCGCTTCTAGGTTTTGGGGAGATGCATGTTGATTCTTGAGATTTTAGGCCAAATCTTTGCAAGAGCAGGATGTAGGAGAGTAGTGATGCGTAGAAAGTGTACTTGATATGTTGTCCCGTGGTAGATTTGATCAACCGTAGTACCACCTCATTGTCATGGTTGTTCTCAGATTCATTTGTTCGGATCTGATGTCGTGCGGTACTACCGCTCATACGGTACTACCGCTCCTCAGGCGCGGTACTACCGCACGGGCCGCGGTACTAAAGCTCTACTGCCTCTCCGAGCCCTGGTACCACCATGCCACCGCGCGGTACTATCGCGACTAGGAGCGGCACTATATTTTTAGTACCGCGCGACCAGGCCGTACTACCGCTGCTGTCAAATCTTCTTCATGGCAATTACCATATGCTTTTTCTACTGGTTTCTTGTGTTTTGTCGTGATCTTTGTTTTGACCCGTCTCACTTCTCGTGTGTGTTTGTGCTTTTTGTGTGTCTCGGGTGGTGGCTCCGATGTCCCTGCTCGTCGTTCCAATCCAAGCCGTGACACGGGTTCCAAGCGTCTGCGCAACCAAGAGGATGTTCCAGAGGGCTCCAATGCCCCCAAGTGCAATGTCAAGACCACCACTAGCAAGGTCAAGGAACCATCAAAGGACATGGATGAGATACCTCTTGCTGAGTTTGTCTCTCTTAGGGAGATCAACCCTTATGCGCATCCTCGTGCAAACTTTAGAGGGAATGAACTATTTTGGACCAAGAAGCAGAATCTCATTTACTTGGATGTGATCAAGGCCAAGCAGAATCTGTATGTGGATGTGCAGTGGTTCAACATGCATCACATGAGGGAGGATAAGCATCGTCACTACTTTGGTGAGGCCTTGGACCTCGTGGAGCAGTTTGCCATTGAGGATGTGATCTCTTTTCATCTGGACTATGACCCCGAGCTGGTGGCCTGATACGTCTCCAACGTATCTATAATTTTTGATTGCTCCATGCTATATTATCTACTATTTTGGACATCATTGGGCTTTATTATCCACTTTTATATTATTTTTGGGACTAACCTATTAACTGGAGGCCCAGCCCAGAATTGCTATTTGCCTGTTTTAGGGTTTCGAAGAGAAGGAATATCAAACGGAGTCCAAATGGAATGAAACCTTCGGGAACGTGATTGTTAGGAAGATTATGATCCGGGAGACTTGGACCCTACATCAAGAAATAAAACAGGAGGCGGTAGGGGGCGCGCCCACCCCCACCAGGCGCGCCCTGCACCCTGGTGGGCCCCCTGTTACTCAACCGACGCACTCCTTCCTCCTATATATATCCACGTACCCCCAAACGATCAGATACAGAGCCAAAACCCTAATTCCACCGCCGTAACTTTCTGTATCCACGAGATCCCATCTTGGGGCCTATTCCGAAGGGCTTCTACATCAACACCATAGCCTCTCCGATGAAGTGTGACTAGTTTACCTCAGACCTACGCGTCCATAGTTAGTAGCTAGATGGCTTCTTCTCTCTTTTTGGATCTCAATACAATGTTCTCCCCCTCTCTTGTGGAGATCTATTCGATGTAATCTTCTTTTTGCGGTGTGTTTGTTGAGACCGATGAATTGTGGGTTTATGATCAAGTCTATCTATGAATAATATTTGAATCTTCTCTGTATTCTTTTATGTATGATTGGTTATCTTTGCAAGTCTCTTCGAATTATCAGTTTGGTTTGGCCTACTAGATTGATCTTTCTTGCATCGGGAGAAGTGCTTAGCTTTGGGTTCAATCTTGCAGTATCCTTTCCCGGTGACAGTAGGGGCAGCAAGGCACGTATTATATTGTTGCCATCGAGGATAACAAGATGGGGTTTTCTTCATATTGCATGAGTCTATCCCTCTACATCATGTCATCTTGCTTAAGGCGTTACTCTGTTTTTAACTTAATACTCTAGATGCATGCTGGATAGCGGTCGATGAGTGGAGTAATAGTAGTAGATGCAGGCAGGAGTCGGTCTACTTGTCTCGGACGTGATGCCTATATACATGATCATACCTAGATATTCTCATAACTATGCTCAATTTTGTCAATTGCTCAACAGTAATTTGTTCACCCACCGTAGAATACTTATGCTCTCGAGAGAAGCCACTAGTGAAACCTATGCCCCCCGGGTCTATCTTTATCATATTGATCTCCTATTACTTAGTTATTTCCTTTGCTATTTACTTTGCCTTTATTTTACTTTGCATCTTTTATCATAAAAATAGCAAAAATATTATCTTATCATATCTATCACATCTTATTCTTGTAAGTGTCCCTATAGGGATTGACAACCCCTATTTGCGTTGGTTGCGAGGATTTATTTGTTTTGTGCAGGTGCGAGGGACTCGCGCGTAGCCTCCTACTGGATTGATACCTTGGTTCTCAAAAACTGAGGGAAATACTTACGCTACTTTGCTGCATCATCCCTTCATCTTCGGGGAAAACCAACACAGTGCTCAAGAGGTAGCAAGAAGGATTTCTGGCGCCGTTGCCGGGGAGGTCTACGCAAAAGTCAATATACCAAGTACCCATCACATACCCTTATCTCCCGCATTACATTATTTGCCATTTGCCTCTCGTTTTCCTCTCCCCCCACTTCACCCTTGCCGTTTTATTTGCCCTCTCTCTCTATCATCCCTCTCTATTTGCCTCTTTTTGTCCGCTTGCTTTTTGTTTGCTTGTGTGTTAGTTTGCTTGCTTGTCACGATGGCTCAAGATAATACTAAATTGTGTGACTTCACCAATACCAACAACAATGATTTTATTAGCACTCCGATTGCTCCTCTTACCGATGCTGAATCTTGTGAAATTAATAATGCTTTGGTGAATCTTGTCATGAAAGATCCGTTCTCCGGCCTTCCTAGTGAAGATGCCGCTACCCATCTAAATAGCTTCGTTGATTTGTGTGACATGCAAAAGAAGAAAGATGTGGATAATGATATTGTTAAATTGAAGCTATTTCCTTTTTCTCTTAGAGATCATGCTAAAGCTTGGTTTTCATCTTTGCCTAAAAATAGTATTGATTCATGGAACAAGTGCAAAGATGCTTTTATCTCTAAGTATTTTCCTCCTGCTAAGATCATCTCTCTTAGAAACGATATTATGAATTATAAACAACTTGATCATGAACGTGTTGCACAAGCTTGGGAGAGAATGAAATTAATGATACATAATTGCCCTACTCATGGTTTAAATTTGTGGATGATTATACAAAAAATTTATGCTGGATTAAATTTTACTTCTAGAAATCTTTTAGATTCGGCCGCGGGAGGCACTTTTATGTAAATCACTTTAGGAGAAGCTACTAAACTCCTAGATAATATTATGGTTAATTATTCTCAATGACATGGGGGCCCATGCCCAGAACGTTAAAAAAAGAAGGATTAAAAAAATTAATTAGTTAATTAACTTAATTAATTAAAGAATTAATTAAACTAATTAATCCTGATTAGATTAACCTAATCATTTAACTAAACCCTAATTAACCTAACAGAGTATGACAGGTGGGTCCCACTGGACCCACGCGTCAGTTTGACCTAGTCAACCCCTGTTGACTGCTGAAGTCAGCATGACATCATGCTGATGTCATAAATCCAATTTCGAATTAAATTAAATCATTAATTAAATTCCAGAAATTAATAAAATCTTTAGAAAATCATATCTTTTAATCCGTAACTCGGATTAAATTATTTTCAACATGAAAGTTGCTCAGAACGACAAGACGAACCCGGATAGGCAGCCCGTTCGTCCGCCACGCATCCCTAGCATAGCAAACACGCAACTTTCCCCCTCCGGTTCATCTGTCCGAAAACGCGAAACACCGGGAACACTTTCCCGAATGTTTTCCCCCTTCACCTGTACCACCTCGTACCGCGTTAGGGCACACCTAGCATCACGCTTTGTCATGTCATGCATCGTCATGCTTTTGTTTGCATTATATTTATTGTTTCTTCCGCCTCTTCTCTGCTAGACACCGAGACCGACGCCGCTGCTACCCAGTACGACTACGGTGTTGATGACCCCTCTCTCTTGCCAGAGCAACCAGGCAAGCCCCCCCACCTTGATCACCAAATATTGCCTACTCTACTCTCTACTGCTTTCATTAGAGTAGTGTAACATGTTACTGCTTTCCGTTAATCCTATCCTGATGCATAGCATGTCCTTTCTACTACTGTTGTTACCTTTACCTGCAATCCAAATGCTTAGTATAGGATGCTAGTTTATCATCTGTGGCCCTACATTCTTGTCTGTCTGCAATGCTATACTATCGGGTCGTGATCACTCGGGAAGTGATCATGGGTATATACTTATACATATATACATGCTATACAGGTGGTGATTAAAGTCGGGTCGACTCGTAGGAGTACCCGCGAGTGATTCCGATGTTGGGGGCTGAAGGGGCAGGTAGCTCCATCCCGGTAGAGGTGGGCCTGAGTTCCCGAAGGCCCCCGGCTGTTACTTTGTGGCGGAGTGACAGGGCAGGTTGAGACCACCTAGGAGAGAGGTGGGCCTGGCCCTAGTCGGCGTCCGTGGTTATTTCAAAATAACATGCTTAACGAGATCTTGGTATTTGATCTGAGTCTGGCTACTGGCCTATACACACTAACCATCTACACAGGGACAGTTGTGGGCACTCGACGTCGTGGTATCAGCCGAAGCCTTCGTGACGTCAGCGACTGAGCGGCGCGCGCCGGGTTGGACCGCGTAACGCAACTTCCTTTGTAATGGAGGTTGCTAGGTCTGCTCTCCGGCCGTGTACGCAACGTGCAATTGTGCAATGGGCGATGAGCCCAGACCCCTGCGCCATACGATTTAGACTGGCGTGCTGACCTCTCTATTGTGCCTAGGTAGGGTTGCGACGTGTTGATCTTCCGAGGCCGGGCATGACCCAGGAAAGTGTGTCCGGCCAAATGGGATCGAGCGTGTTGGGTTATGTGGTGCACCCCTGCAGGGAAGTTAATCTATTCGAATAGTCGTGATCTTCGGTAACAGGACGACTTGGAGTTGTACCTTGACCTTATGACAACTAGAACCGGATACTTAATAAAATACACCCTTCCAAGTGCCAGATACAACTAGTGATCGCTCTCTCACACGGCGACGAGGGGAGGATCATCGGTTACGATTATGCTATGCGATGTTACTTGGTGAACTTACCATCTACTCACTTCTCCTACTGCAAGATGGAGGTTACCAGAAGCGTAGTTTTTGAAAGGACTAGCTATCCCCCTCTTATTCCGGCATTCTGCAGTTCGGTCCACATATGATACCCTTATTCCATTTGATACCAATGCATACATATGTAGTGTAGCTCCTTGCTTGCGAGTACTTTGGATGAGTACTCACGGTTGCTTTGCTCCCTCTTTTCCCCCCTTTCTATACCCAATTGCTGCGACCAGACGTTGGAGCCCAGGAGCCAGATGCCACCGTCGACGACGACTACTACTACAAGGGAGGTGCCTACTACTACGTGCAGCCCGCTGACGACGACCAGGAGTAGTTTACGAGGATCCCAGGTAGGAGGCCTACGCCTCTTTCGATCTGTATCCCAGTTTGTGCTAGCCTTCTTAAGGCAAACTTGTTTAACTTATGTTTGTACCCAGTTTTTCTTACTTCCGCTGACTCGTCTATGATCGAGCTCTTGTATTCGAGCCCTCGAGGCCCCTGGCTTGTAGTATGATGCGTGTATGACTTATTTATTTGTAGAGTTGTGTTGTGGTATCTTCCCATGAGTCCCTGATCTTGATCATACACATTTGCGTGTATGATTAGTGTATGATTGAATCAGGGGCGTCACAGGAGGCCACGAGGTAGGGGGTGCGCCCACCCCCACCTGGCGCGCCCTCCACCCTCGTGGGCCCCCTGTTGCTCCACCGACGTACTCCTTCCTCAATATATATATATATATATATATATATATATATATATATATATATATATATATATATATATATATATCCATGTACCCCCAAACGATCAGATACGGAGCCAAAACCCCAATTCCACTGCTGTAACTTTCTGTATCCACGAGATCCCATCTTGGGGCCTGTTCTGGAGCTCCACCGGAGGGGGCATCGATCACGGAGGGCTTCTACATCAACACCATAGCCTCTCCGATGAAGTGTGAGTAGTTTACCTCAGACCTACGCGTCCATAGTTAGTAGCTAGATGGCTTCTTCTCTCTTTTTGGATCTCAATACAATGTTCTCCCCCTCTCTTGTGGAGATATATTCGATGTAATCTTCTTTTTGCGGTGTGTTTGTTGAGACCGATGAATTGTGGGTTTATCATCAAGTCTATCTATGAATAATAATTGAATATTCTCTGAATTCTTTTATGTATGATTGGTTATCTTTGCAAGTCTCTTCGAATTATCAGTTTGGTTTGGCCTACTAGATTGTTCTTTCTTGCAATGGGAGAAGTGCTTAGCTTTGGGTTCAATCTTGCGGTGTCCTTTCCCGCTGACAGTAAGGGCAGCAAGGCACGTATTGTATTGTTGCCATCGAGGATAACAAGATGGGGTTTTCTTCATATTGCATGAGTCTATCCCTCTACATCATGTCATCTTGCTTAAGGTGTTACTCTGTTTTTAACTTAATACTCTAGATGCATGCTGGATAGCGGTCGATGAGTGGAGTAATAGTAGTAGATGCAGACAGGAGTCGGTCTACTTGTCTCGGACGTGATGCCTATATACATGATCATACCTAGATATTCTCATAGCTATGCTCAATTCTGTCAATTGCTCAACAGTAATTTGTTCACCCACCATAGAATACTTATGCTCTCGAGAGAAGCCACTAGTGAAACCTATGGCCCCCGGGTCTATCTTTATCATATTGATCTCCTATTACTTAGTTATTTCCTTTTCTATTTACTTTGCCTTTATTTTACTTTGCATCTTTTATCATAAAAATACCAAAAATATTATCTTATCATATCTATCGGATCTCACTCTCGTAAGTGGCCCTATAGGATTGACAACCCCTATTTGCGTTGGTTGCGAGGATTTATTTGTTTTGTGCAAGTGCAAGGGACTCGCGCGTAGCCTCCTACTGGATAGATAACTTGGTTCTCAAAAACTGAGGGAAATACTTACGCTACTTTGCTGCATCATCCCTTCCTCTTCGGGGAAAACCAACGCAGTGCTCAAGAGGTAGCATGGCCCAGTTTTTTGCTTCGGTCCACTTCCAGTCTGGGGAGGATTGGAGGATGACCTGGATGACCAATGGATGTCAGTTGACTGCTACTTGGAAGGAGTTCATGGATTTTCTCAGAGTGCCTGATGAGGGGCTCCACACGCCGGTTGGTGTTCGCCCTCATGCCAACACCGAGTCAGCTAACAAGGACAAGCTTCTGCCATTCTATGTTGAGAGGAAACTAGCCAATGGCAAGTCGACGTGGGTGATCAACCCGTTCCTTGACATCATGCACCGGACTTTTCTGCCACTCCCTATTTCCTCGCATTGGGGACAAGGACAAGGTGCATGCCTTTCTTGTGGACATGTTGCTCATTTTTTAGGAGGCCCGAGTTTCTCAGACTCAACCACTTGATGTCTCACATATCATGTGGTGTGAGCTTCGGTTCGCGGTATTCACCCACAAGGTACCCATCTATGGTCCATATTTGTTCCTCCTGATCTCGAAGACTTGGGAGAAGATCTATCCCAATGAGGAGTTTCTGGCCCCTGACTGGATCCGTCATGACTCCATCAGACTCTGTATCAAGCCCCAGTGGGCTAACACTACTACTCCTGCCGAGGCTGAGGCTGCTGATGAGGAGGATATTGAGGAGGAGAGTGCAGCTGAGGACAGCTTTGCAGGATATGCACCTCCCTCCACTGAGCCCTCATGGGAGAAGAAGCTGAAGGCCTTGTTCTGCATGCAGGCCAAGGGGCAGTATCGGACTCATGTGGCCTCCAAGGAGAGTCGCCGCCGCGACAAGAAGATCATGAGGCTTTTTGGATAGGATGTTTCTGGCGGCTCCGAGGAGCACATCACTCTAGAGGCTGAATGGATGGCAAAACAAGGCTACAGGTGGACTGATTCTGAGGAGGAGCACATTCCCGCTACCGAGTCCGACGAGGAGCGTGCGAGCGACTACTCCGCTTGAGCCACCACTTGTGTTGTAGGTGTCCTCTCTGCCTTTTTGGCATCTCAATGCCAAAGGGGGAGAGAGTGTAGGGATTTTCCGTGTTGTGTCATGTCGTGTTTGCTTCGCTTGTGTTTGGTTTGTTGAACCTTGTTTTCTTTGGTTTGAGTTTGAGTTTATTTGAGCGTGTGAGACTTATCTATCAGATGGTGTAAGACATATGCACTCTATCTATCGCACCTTACTGAGCTTATGATATATTGTGCTACTTAGTTCATGCTCTTATCTACTATCATGCTTAGTGTTAGCATTGTTATTGCAAGATATGCCATGTCTATAAAATATAGGGGGAGTGTTGATCCTAGTATGTGTATCGTGCAGTCCAAAGCACTCAACTAAATAGCACACATCTAGGGGGAGCCTGTCTATATTTTAGATATGTATGGTTTGCTCATGTTCTATTCTTTCTCCCTTGTGCAAATCCCGTATTGTCATCAGTCCACCAAAAGGGGGGAGATTGTAAGGGCATATTTATCCCTAAGGTGTTTTGGTGATTGATGACAATGCATTTGCGGACTAATCGTGTGTCTCGAGTATTTCAGATATTTCATGACTAGGCACAAGACGGTTAGGAGCCCCTTGAAGATTATTGAAGACGACGTTTTTCTACGTTCCTTTTTCGGTGGATTTGAGTCGTAGGAAAGCCGTACTATTAAGAGGGGGTCCGTTTTGGAAAGGTTTGGGTGGAATCGTCTCGTACACGTTTACTCCTCTTTGCACCGCCTTTCCTTTAGCACTTTGGAGCATCCTCCATTTCTTCTTGTTTGTGCAAAAAGAAGTTTTCCTATTTGTTGCTGTTCTGAGGTTTGTGGTAGTACTGCTCTTCGGAGAGATAGTACCGCAGGCCCCTGCAGTAGTACCGCATGCCTTTGCGGTAGTACCGCATGTGGTCACGATAGTACCGCTCCTTGGGAGCCGTAGTACCGTGAGCCCTGGTCCGGCACAGCACTAGTAGCGGAAGTAGGAGCGGATGTAATTTTTTACGTCCGCTCCCCGCGCGGTAGTACTGCTTGCCGTCAGCGGTAGTACCATGTCCGAATTTTGCACTATTTGGAATTCAGCGGAACTAGCCGCAGACGTTTATTTGTCCACGGCCTTGCCAGGCTAGTCCAACCCTGCCTTGCGGTAGTACCGCAAGGGGGTGCGGTAGTACCATGAGGCATTGCGGTAGTACCGCTTGGCAGGCGCGGTAGTACCGCTTGTCGTGGGCTTGTTAAGTGGATAATGGTTGGATTTCTCTCTCCACTATATAAGGGGTATCTTCTTCTCCGAGTTGACTACCTCTTCCAACCCTAAGCTCCATTGTTGCTCCAAGCTCCATTTCCGCCCGATCTCTCTCCCTAGCCAATCAAACTTGTTGATTTTCTAGGGATTGGTTGAGAAGGCCTCGATCTACACTTCCACCAAGAGAAATTCGATTCCCCCCACTAATCCCTTGCGGATCTTGTTACTCTTGGGTGTTTGAGCACCCTAGAGTCACCATGGAGCCATATTCCATTGTGGTGAAGCTTCGTGGTGTTGTTGGGAGCCTCCGATTAAGTTCTGGAGATTGCCCCAACCTTGTTTGTAAAGGTCCGGTCGCCGCCTCCAAGGGCACCAATAGTGGAATCACGGCATCTCGCATTGTGTGAGGGCGTGAGGAGAATACGGTGGCCCTAGTGGCTTCTTCGGGAGCATTGTGCCTCCACACCGCTCCAACGGAGACGTACTTCCCCTTAGAAGGAAGGAACTTTGGTAACACATCCTCGTCTCCACCGGCTCCACTCTTGGTTATCTCGCACCTTTACTTGTGCAAGCTCATTTGTGTTATTTCCCTTGCTTGCTAGTGTGCTTGTTGTTGTTGCATCATATAGGTTGCTCACATAGTTGCATGTCTAGACAACCTACTTTGATGCAAATTTTAATTTGGTAAATAAAAGTTAAAAAATTATTAGTTGCTTATTCACCCCCCCTCTAGTCAACTATATCAATCCTTTCATTGGGCCACATCCATCTAATGTTTGCTATGCAATACTAGAAGGAAGGGACTTAATGAAGCAGGGGGCTATCAGGAGGATAGGCAATGGTCAAACCACACGGATTTGGGATGATAATTGGATTCCCAAGAATTCATCGCTTGCCCGATAGTATCCTTGGTACCTAACCCACCAACGCTGGTCTCCGATGATCACTGCTACGGCATCATGGAATGAAGGACTGATCATGACACTATTTCTTCCCACGGATGCAGGTGAGATCCTAAAAATCCTAGTCTGCACTAGAAACATAGGAGACTTTTGGGCGTGGCACCCAGACAAGAAGGGGAAGTTTACTGTCCGGTCAACCTATAAATTCCTAGGCAGAACTAAAATACAAAGAGAGAAAAATGCACAGGAAGAGAAAGCATGGTCGTCACTCTGGAACATCCCTGTTCCATCGAAGGTGAGAATTTTCTTATGGAGATTGGCCCGTCACTCCATCCCAACGACTAATGTTCTACATAGACGGAACATGGCATAGGTCAAGACCTGCCCATTGTGTGGGAGGAAGATTCTTGGAGACATGCTCTT
Source organism: Triticum monococcum (assembly GCA_034509565.1). Classification (NCBI taxonomy): domain Eukaryota; kingdom Viridiplantae; phylum Streptophyta; class Magnoliopsida; order Poales; family Poaceae; genus Triticum; species Triticum monococcum. The sequence continues at coordinate 637,502,043 of CM067845.1, forward strand.
TTGTCGTGTACAATGGCCCGCTGCACTTGGGCATTATCAGATGAAGAGCTAGTGACCAAGATGATAGCAAACACCAAGGCCAGTGCGAAGAACTGGTTGTTTGATCTTCATGGTTCGCTTAGCCAGGACAGTTTCACTGCATTGACGGTGACCTTGTGGTCATATGGTATGCAAGGCGCAAGGTAATCCACGAAGTAATCTTTCAAAGTCCACGCCAAACCATATCCTTTGTCAACTCTTATTTGAATGAGCTTGACCAGCTGGGTAAGGACGCACCAAGACCAATTGAGACACATACAGATACTTGCCAGTAGTGGATTCCACCTCAGCCGGATGTCAAGAAGTTTAATGTAGATGGAGCGGTGGCAAATCATAAACATTGCGGAGCAGCTGCTGTTGTGTGCCGTGACCACAACAAAAAAATTCTAGGCTCTTTGGCATTGGTCTACAGAATTATTGACTCGGTGGTACTCGAAGCATATGCTCGTAGAGAGGCGTTGGCCCTAGCAGAAGATTTGAATGTTCATGATTTACTTGTAGCTTCGGACTACCAGGTAGTCGTCAACGACATCAGGAATGGGACATGAGGCCCTCATTCTGCCATCATACATGAAATATCAGAATTTAGACATAGTTTCCATTCTTGTAATTTCAGTTTCGAGTGTAGGAATCATAACTCCGAGGCTCATGATCTTGCCAAGTTCGCTTGTCAGCTAGGCCTAGGTAGGAACATATGGCTGGGCAGTCCTCATGACCCAAATTGTGTACCTATGAACATTATGGCCAATGAATAAACAAGGCAAGATTTTCTCAAAAAAACATTATAAGTTAATAAAGCGTCATTTTTTCAAAAAATATACCTAGTTAGGAAGTACTTCAATAGCCAGATGTGTCATCCCGGCATGGTACCAGTCAATCTGTTACTCCATATCTTCAAAACAAAATCTCAAGAAATCCAATGAGGAGAATTAAAGAAGCTGAGAGGCGCCACAGGCCATGCACATGGTCCTGCCATCTGCTCATCTTATTGTACCATGTAGTGCCTTCCTTGACTTTGCGGTGTTGTGCAATGTTGTGGTGAGTTTGTTGTTTCAGGTATGCCCTTGATTGATCTTTTCCCCGTGAAAACACAAGCATCCCACCTTACTTTGCAAAGTCGTTGGCATATTCACTAAAGGAAATATGCCCTAGAGGCAATAATAAAGTTGTTATTTATATTTCCTTATATCATGATAAATGTTTATTATTCATGCTAGAATTGTATTAACCGGAAACTTAGTACATGTGTGAATACATATACAAACAGAGTGTCACTAGTTTGCCTCTACTTGACTAGCTTGTTGAATCAATGATGGTTATGTTTCCTAACCATAGACATGAGTTGTCATCTGATTAACGGGATCACATAATTAGAGAATGATGTGATTGACTTGACACATCCATTAGCTTAGGACAATGATCGTTTAGTTTGTTGCTTTTGCTTTCTCCATAACTATACATGTTCCTATGACTATGAGGTCATGCAACTCCCGAATACCGGAGGAACACTTTGTGTGCTACCAAACGTCACAACGTAACTGGGTGATTATAAAGGTGCTCTACAGGTGTCTCCAATGGTGTTTGTTGAGTTGGCATGGATCAAGATTTGGATTTGTCACTCCGACTGTCGGAGAGGTATCTCTGGGCCCTCTCAGTAATGTACATCACTATAAGCCTTGCAAGCAATGTAGCTAATGAGTTAGTTACGGGATGTAGAATCACGGAATGAGTAAAGAGACTTGCTGGTAACGAGATTGAACTAGGTATTGAGATACCGATGATTGAATCTCGGGCAAGTAACTTACCGATGACAAAGGGAACAACGTATACCATTATGCGGTTTGACCGATAAAGATCTTCGTAGAATATGTACGAACCAATATGAGCATCTAGGTTCCGCTATTGGTTATTGACCGGAGACATGTCTCGGTCATGTCTACATAGTTCTCGAACCTGTAGGTTCCGCACGCTTAATATTCGGTGACGATCGGTAATATGAGTTTATGTGTTTTGATGTACCAAAGGTCGTTCGGAGTCCCGGATTTTATCACGGACATGATTAGGAGTGTTGAAATGGTCGATACATAAAGATCAAATATATTTGACGACTATGTTTGGACATCGGAAGGGTTCCGAGTGAAGTTCGGGCATATACCGGAGTACTGGGGGGTTACCGCAACCCCCCGAGGAGTTTAATGGGCCTTATGGGCCTTAGTGGAAAGATAGGAGGGGCTACCAGGGCAGGCCGCGCGCCCCCTCGCCCTCTGGTCCGAATTTGACTAGGAGGGGGGGGCAGCGCCCCCCTTTTCTTCTCCCTCTTTCCTCCTTCCTTCTCCTACTCCTACTACATGGAAGGGGGGATCCTACTTCCGGTGGGAGTAGGACTCCCCATGGGGCGCGCCATAGGAGGGCCGGCCCTCCCCCTCCTCCACTCCTTTATATACGGGGGAGGGGGCACCCCATAGACACACAAGTTGATCATTGATCCTTAGCCATGTGTGGTGCCCCTCCACCATAATCCACCTCGGTAGTATCATAGCGGTGCTTAGGTGAAGCCCTATTCCGGTAGCAACATCATCACCGTCATCACGCCGTCATGCTGATGAAGCTCTCCCTCGAAGCTCTACTGGATCGTGAGTTCGCGGGATGTCACCGAGCCAAACATGTGTAGATCAGGGAGGTGCCGTGTCTTCGGTACTAGATCGGTCGATCATGAAGACGTACGACTACATCAACCGCGTTGTCATAGTGATTCTGCTTACGGTCTACGAGGGTACGTAGATGATACTCTCCCCTCTTGTTGCTATGCATCACCATGATCTTGCGTGTGCATATGATCTTTTTTGAAATTACTGTGTTCCCCAACAGTGGCATCCGAGCCAGGTTTATCCGTAGATGTTATATGCACGAGTAGAACACAAAGGAGTTGTGGGCGTGGGTATATATATACATATTGCTTGCCATCACTAGTTGATTTTTGATTCAGCGGCATTGTTGGATGAAGCGGCCCAGACCGACATTACGCGTACGCTTACGCGAGACTGGTTCTACCGACGTGCTTCGCACACAAGTGGCTAGTGGGTGTATGTTTCTCCAGCTTTAGTTGAATCGGATCCAATGAACAGGGTTCTTTCTGAAGATCAAAAAGCAATCACTATACCGTGTCATGGTTTTTGATGCGTAGGTAAGAACGGTTCTTGCTCAGCCCGTAGCAGCCACGTAAAACTTGTAACAACAAAGTAGATGATGTCTAACTTGTTTTTGCTGGGCATGTTGTGATGTGATATGGTCAAGACATGATGCTAAATTTTATTGTATGACATGATCATGTTTTGTAACACGGTTATTGGCAACTGGCAGGAGCCATATGGTTGTCTCTTTATTGTATGACATGCAATCGCCTTGTAATTGCTTTACTTTATCATTAAGCGGTAGCGATAGTCATAGAAGCAATAGTTGGCGAGACGACAACAATGCTTCGATGGAGATCAAGGTGTGAAGCCGGTGACGATGGTGATCATGACGGTGGTTTGGAGATGGAGATCAAAGGCACAAGATGATGATGGCCATATCATATCACTTATATTGATTGCATGTGATGTTTATCCTTTATGCATCTTATTTTGCTTAGTTCGGCGGTAGCATTATAAGATGATCTCTCACTAAATTTCTGTTGGAAATATGCCCTAGAGGCAATAAGAAAATGGTTATTATTATATTTCCTTGTTCATGATAATTGTCTATTGTTCATGCTATAATTGTATTAACCGGGAACCGTAATACATGTGTGAATACATAGACCACAACATGTCCCTAGTACGCCTCTAGTTGACTAGATCGTTGATCAATAGATGGTTATGCTTTCCTAACCATGGACATTGGATGTCGTTGATAACGGGATCACGTCATTAGGAGAATGATATGATGGACAAGACCCAATCCTAAGCATAGCACAAGATCGTGTAGTTCGTTTGCTAGAGATTTTCTAATGTCAAGTATCATTTCCTTAGACCATGAGATTGTGCAACTCCCGGATGCCGTAGGAGTGCTTAGGGTGTACCAAACTGGGTGGCTATAAAGGTGCACTACAGGTATCTCCGAAAGTGTATGTTGGGTTGGCACGAATCGAGACTTGGATTTGTCACTCCGTATGAAGGAGAGGTATCTCTGGGCCCACTCCGTAATGCATCATCTTAATGAGCTCAATGTGACTAAGGAGTTAGCCACGGGATCATGCATTATGGAACGAGTAAAGAGACTTGTCGGTAACGAGATTGAACGAGGTATGGGGATACCGACGATCGAATCTCGGGCAAGTAACATACCGATGGACAAAGGGAATTGTATACGGGATTGATTGAATCCCCGACATCGTGGTTCATCCGATGAGATCATAATGGAACATGTGGAAGACAATATTGGTATCCAAGTCCCGCTATTGGTTATCAGCCGTAGAGATGCCTCGGTCATGTCTGCATGGTTCCCGAACCCATAGGGTCTACACACTTAAGGTTCGGTGACGCTCGAGTTGTTATGTGAAATAGTATGTGGTTACCGAAGGTTGTTCGGAGTTTCGGATGAGATCCCGGCCGTGACGAGGAACTCCGGATTGGTGCGGAGGTGAATATTGATATATTGGACAAAGGGTATTGGAGTCCGGAATTGTTCTGGGAGTACCGGGTGACGACCGGCGTGACCGAAAGGTGTTTCGGAGGCCCCGACAAGCGTTGGGGGCCTTATGGGCCAAGGGGAAGGGGGCACACCAGACCACTAAGGGGTTGTGCGCCCCTCCAAACCCCTCTCACGTAACCTGGAGAGGTGGGGGCGACTCCCCTAGGGTAGCCGCCCCTCCCGGCTTGGGGGGAAAGTTTCCTAAGGGTGGGGGTGCCCAAACCCATCTAGGATTTCCCCTGTAGCCGCTGCCCCTCCCCTAGGGAACCCTAGGGCGCCTCCTGCACCCCCTTCCCCCTATATATAGTGAGGGAGAGAGAGGGCAGCCGCACCCTTCCCCTGGCGCAGCCCCTCCCTCCTCCAACATCTTCTCCTCCTCCGTAGTGCTTGGCGAAGCCCTGCCGGAGAACCGCAAGCTCCATCACCACGCCGTCGTGCTGCCGAAGCTTTACCTCAACTTCTCCTCTCTCCTGGGTAGATCAAGAAGGAGGAGATGTCTCCAGGTTGTACGTGTGTTGAACACGGAGGCGCCGTTCGTTCGACGCTTGGATCGGATCTTCCGCGATTTGAATAGCCGCGAGTACGACTCCATCAACCGCGTTCTTGTAACGCTTCCGCTTAGCAATCTTCAAGGGTATGAAGGTGCACTCCCTCTCTCTCTCATTGCTAGTATCTCCTAGATTGATCTTGGTGACACGTAGGAAAATTTTGAATTATTACTACATACCCCAACAGTGGCATCATGAGTGTCGGTGTCAAAACCGGCGGATCTCGGGTAGGGGGTCCCGAACTGTGCGTCAAAGGCGGATGGTAACAGGAGGCAGGGGACACGATGTTTACCCAGGTTCGGGCCCTCTTGACGGAGGTAATACCCTACGTCCTGCTTGATTGTTCTTGATAATATGAGTACTACAAGAGTTGATCTACCAGGAGATCGAAGAGGTAATACCCTATGTCCTGCCTATGGTATGATTGTTGTTGTTCGTCCTACGGACTAAACCCTTCGGTTTATATAGACACCGGAGGGGGCTAGGGTTACACAGAGTCGGTTACAAGGAAGGATATCTACATATCCGTATTGCCAAGCTTGCCTTCCACGCCAAGGAGAGTCCCATCCGAACACGGCACGAAGTCTTCAATCTTGTATCTTCATAGTCCAACAGTACGGCCAAAGGATGTAATCCGGTTGTCCGGATACCCCCTAATCCAGGACTCCCACAGTAGCTCCTGAACCAGGCTTCAATGACGATGAGTCTGGCGCGTAGATTGTCTTCAGCATTGCAAGGCGGGTTCCTCCTCCGAATACTTCATAGAAGATTTTGAACACGAGGATCGTGTCCAGCTCTGCAAAACAAGTTCCACATACCACCGTAGAGAGAATGATATTTCCATAAATTTAATCTGCTAACGTGCCCCGTAGTGTGACATCACACCACAGCCAGGTCTTTATTCGAATCATTTTCATAACCAATCTCAGCGTGTTTCGCGAGGCGGTTTCCTTGGCACGTCTTGTCGAAGCAGAGATCGTGTCCCCTTTATTACGGGATTCTCATCAATACGGACGTGGGTAACCCAACCGTGCATATTGGTAGGACTCCTAGATCTTAGGCAAGTCCCAAACGGCCATGAGGAGGACGCTTGATATTCACCCTCTTTATAAAGGGTACAAGGCCTTTTCCTCTCGATCTTAATCGAATCCGCCTCCCGCCTTGAGTTCCAACACCCAAAGCTCAGGTTTAGGCACTTCGGACCTTCAACTATGTTCGAATCCAACCTTCAAGGTCGGTGGATGCCTTCCTCCGTCACGGAGGAGGACATCAAGAAGTTGAGAGAGGCCAGATATCTGACCGTCAAAATTTCGCATCGGCTGCCTGCCCGAGGGCAAGTCGTCCCTACTCCCGAACCCAATGAGAGCGTCGTGTTCGTCTCCCACTTCCTCCGAGGACTAGGCCTCGCTCTGGATCCCTTTGTTAGGGGTATTATGTTCTACTGCGGGCTAGATTTTCATGATCTGGCCCCGGATTCCCTTCTTCACATCTCGACATTTATTGTCGTATGTGAGGCCTTCCTCCGCATTACCCCTCACTTCGGCCTGTGGCTCAAGACCTTCGATGTGAAGCCGAAGATGATCGAGGGGCAGCACGCAGCGTGCGGAGGTGCTTCAATAAGCAAAATTGCTGATGCTCCATGGCCTGAGGGTTACTTCCCTGATGTGTCCGGATTGTGGCAGTGGGAGTGGCTCTACATCACAGCTCCCCGAAGTGCCAAGTGGGTAGCTGCCCCCACCTTTCGCTCAGGCCCCCACCACAACTGATGTCATGGATCAGCAGGGGGCTGAGCTGGGGTCCAGCCAAGGACGTGCCAATACTGCAAAGCCGTATCCGAGATCTCTTTGAGAGATTTCAGTCTGGTTATGGTAGTGTAAGTTATGCTAGTTCGTCAAGTCCAGCCATGCAAACGCCGGCCCCTTCGCATGTGGGAATTCAACCAGGAAGGACCGCGAGCTATTCAACATTTTCTCGGCATGACGCACAAAGAGATGTACAAATTGTTCTTCGGACCACAAATAATGTGTCCGGACATTACTGAGGATGCAGGTCTGAGCTGCAATCGCCCGGATAGCCAAGTAAGTAGCCCCGCATCTGAACACACTTTCCGTTTATTTATCGCAACATTGCCCTAAAAAGCCGCTCTTTGACCCAGGATTGGATAGTGAAGGCAAAGTTGATCAGGTGTTCGGCCCCCCTCCCTGAGACCTCACCAAATCCCGTGCTAACCAAGATGCTAGAGATCGCGCCTTATCAAGCGCCCTCAGGAGAAGATAAAGGGGGGAACAAGGAGGCTAGCGCCTCCGCGAAGGAGGTTAGCCGGGGGGGAGGAACTGAAACTTCCCCTCCCCAGGGATGGAAGAGAACCGCCTCTGAGGACCCGGAGACAACGATCTCCAAACGGGGGAAGAAATCTCCGCCAAAGGGTCCTGCCCTGGGGGATACCCTGGCCGCACTATGCCCTCAAGGGGATCAGCCCTCCATCAAGCTGTAAGTAAAAGGGTAAATGAAAATATCTCGCTTTACCTCTAAGGAAAATAACCGAGGCATTTATCTTGCAATTCGGATCTTAGCCCTTCTCAGCAGAGCTCGTCTTTAGGGGATCTTCTTCTAGAGATGATGGAGAGCGAAACGCCTACCCCTGCCATACCGCCTCATGAGATGGGCGACCCCGAGGTGTCGTCGCGGAGGGTTTCTCTTGATCCAGCAAGGCCAGAAGGTAGTCCTATGGCCACCCGAAGTCCTCAGTATCCAGCTCGTGAAGAAAGAAATCAAAAGAGTCCGGCACCATCTGGTGTGCGGTCGGACGTACGGAGGGATCTGCTAGAGCAAGCGGCTATCTTAGAAGAGCACCACACATTGATGGGTACGGTGATTGAAAGGATTTCGTCTGCCAAAAGCGGGTTGCATGAAGCCTTTATGAGTCTACTGATGGGTTTGGAGGTACATGAAATGATGTACATTTTTTACAGTACCGCATATTTTTAGATGTGCCCTGTGTAGATAGTAGCCCCTGAGACTCTGGTTGTCATCGAAAATGGCGGCAAACAGAGGATCGTAGTCCCAGGTAATAACCAGACCGCCTTTATGTGCAGGTGGTTGAAGCTCCGGTGGCTAGCCGGACTGATGGGTTTGCCGAACTAAGGCGGCAACTGGATGCGGTAGATGCCGACATCGTGCTTGTTAACAAGCGGCTTGACGAGGCACAGGGTAGGTGATTTTTCTAGTGATTGTCACATGGTAAGAGAAACATGATGCCAGTATCTTTAATATGTTGTGACTGCAGATGCAGCTACCACCGTGGAGACCCTTCGGGCAGAGCTTGCCCGAGCCAAGGAGCAAACAAGGAGTAGTAATGTGGCCGCTTTAAAGGCGGTCGAAGAGTTAAGGGCCGAACAGGCCACGCATTGCGAGAGCAACGAAAAAATAGCCAAGATGGCTGTAGAGTTAAAAGATGCTGCTGACCATTACCGGCTTCTTGAAGAAGAAAACCGGGTGAAGGCGACGGACCTGGAGACGGCCCGGGTGGCTGCCAAGGAAGCCCGCTCCAAAATTAGAGCGACGAAGGAGAAGCTGAATCAAGCTGCGGATATCGTTTCTGGGAAGCTCTCTTATTGCGGACTAAGATCGGAGATCCAAAATATGCTCCTCTGGACCGGCTATGGAGTTCTGCAGATGAGTACATGGAGTTGGCTGCAAGTGCTGCTGATGCGACCGAGTACATCAAGGATCAGAAAGGTCCTGAAGTGGAGAAGTTGTTATGGTCACAGTTTCACGCTCCAGTCCATCCGCTGTTGCTGAATGAGCGATTGACTGGTTGGGCCGAGCTCCATAGATTATCCGGACTTGCCATGAGGTCCGTTGTGGATCATTTGTGGCCAGGAGGGCCAAGGCCGAATAGCTACTTTAGCTTAGTGCAACAATTCCTTGGTGTTGTGCCACGCATCGATGCTGTAAAGAGGTCGGCGTGCATAAAAGGATCGCGGATGGCCCTTGCCTGTGTCAAAACATACTGGGCGGAGATGGATGCCACCACTGTTGCGGCACAGGGTTCGGCCATAGGCCGAGTGGCTGCCGAGCACTACTTTGAAGAAGTTCTTGAAGGCGCTCGTTCGATAGAGGCTCAGTGCTCGAAGAATATTATGTTTGAGTGACATGTATTCCCATTGTAAAAACGATGTTTTATTGAGTTTATCAAGGCTGTATTTATACTTTTGCTCAAAAGTTCTATGATGCCTCCTGTGCGGCCGTTTATGTATATATGTATATAACCTGAAAGATGGCAATCGTCGGCTTCAGCCCCCACGCATATAATGCGGGGGTGTTCGCAGAAGACGCATGTTCACACTTGATCCAACGTCTTGGTCCATTAAGGAGGTGATAGCGCAGCGAACTAGGCAATCGGACTAAATGCTTTAACACTTTCTCTTAGCCAGAGGAGTTTGACAGTGGGGCTACTATATAGCCCCTGGTGGCTCCGCGCTCATCCGAATTCGGGGCGCGTACATGCCTGGCCGGGAAACAGCCCTTCGTTAAGGCGGAGGAATGCCGAAGATTCCGCTAGGTCATTGAGTGGTTGACCAGTATCACGTTATATCATGACAGTCAGTTTTCGGCTTTCTCTACTGAGGTGCTCGTCCGGATGAACCAGGGCACAATCGTAGTAGTTCTCCTGGTGCCTCCTTAGCCGATAGAGCGGAATGTAAGGCAGCAAAACACAGGAGCCGGGCAAACCCAGCATTTGACCAAAGACATGATTCGGAGCTGATGCATATAGGGCCAAACTCGCGACGCCGAACACTCCCTAAGGTATTCGGTCTTTATGATGTAAATCGGGCTTAAACAGTGCCCTTTGTAATAAGCCCCTGTTGTCCAGGTACGTGCAATATTATGACGTGGCCACATGCCAATACGTCAGCATCCTTCTCAATTGTACTGAGAATGCGGGGGATGTGTATCAACAAGAGACAGTAAAAAAGGTTTACGCAGGGTCTTAATCTAAAAAGAATCCTTGAAACGGGTCCCTGTTGCACGTCTGCTCCTGTGTCTCCATTATGCCGTATCCTGGACGGGTGTAGCACGATGGTCATCTGTAAAAGAGAGGAACTTAGTTGAAAAGTTGTCGTGCAAAAAGGTAGGTTATACTAAATAAACCATGTAGAGTTCAAGATGAGGAACGTTGAGCCTAATTGTCACTTGTTTACATGCGTTGAGCCCCTTGTATTGTTATAGGGGTATAGCCATCAAACCTGTATCAATTATATATAGCTGCACCGGACTCGTCTAACCGTGTCCGTGGTCTTAACAACCTGTCAGATGCGCTAGTTGGTGAGGCCGTCTAGTGTGCGGCTGCCAGGGCGGCCGCACGGTCTTCCGCGCGCAAGGAGCGCTCAATATTTCCATTTACTGTAATGATGCCACGTGGACCGGGCATCTTAAGCATGAGAGAAGCGTAATGCGGTATTGCGTTAAAACGAGCGAAAACTTCGCGTCCGAGTAGTGCTTGATAGCCACTTTGGAATGGAGCAATGTGGAAGGTTAACTTTTCTGCGGAAGTTATCGGGAAAGCCGAATATAACCTCTAGTAGCAGGGAGCCCGTGCAATGGGCTTCTGGTCCTGGCATTACTCCTTTAAAGGTAGTATTGCTATGGCTGATTTTTGTTGGGTCTATCCCCATTTTGCGGACTATGTCCTGATATATCAGGTTTAAACTACTGCCGCCGTCCATCAGGACTCGTGTGAAGTGGTATCCGTCAATTATCGGATATGTAGATCTCCTTCCTTGTAACCAACTCTGTGTAACCCTAGCCCCCTCTGGTGTCTATATAAACCGAAGGGTTTAGTCCATAGGATGAACAACAACAATCATACATTGTAACAGACTAAACCCTCCGGTTTATATAGACACCGGAGGGGGCTAGGGTTACACAGAGTCGGTTACAAGGAAGGAGATCTACATATCCGTATTGCCAAGCTTGCCTTCCACGCCAAGGATAGTCCCATCCGGACACGGGACGAAGTCTTCAATCTTGTATCTTCATAGTCCAACAGTCCGGCCAAAGGATATAATACGGCTGTCCGGATACCCCCTAATCCAGGACTCCCTCAATGAGCTAGGTCTATGCGTAGATTCTATGCACGAGTAGAACACAAAGTAGTTGTGGGTGATGATTTGTTCAATTTACTTACCGTTTCTAGTCTTATCTTGATTCGGCGGCATTGTGGGATGAAGCGGCCTGGACCGACCTTACACGTATGCTTACGTGAGACTGGTTCCACCGACTGACATGCACTTGATGCATAAGGTGGCTAGTGGGTATCTGTCTCTCCCACTTTAGTCGGATCGGATTTGATGAAAAGGGTCCTTATGAAGGGTAAATAGCAATTGGCATATCACCGTTGTGGATCTTGCGTATGTAAGAAACATTCTTGATAGAAACCCATAGAGGCCACGTAAAACATGCAACAAGAATTATAGGACGTCTAACTTGTTTTTGCAGGGTATGCTATGTGATGTGATATGGCCAAAAAGATGTGATGCATGATCTATGTGATATATGAAATTGATCATGTTCTCGTAATAGGAATCACGACTTGCATGTCGATGAGTGTGACAACCGGCAGGAGCCATAGGAGTTGTCTTAATTTATTGTATGACCTGCGTGTCAATGAAAACGTCATGTAATTACTTTACTTTATTGCCAACCTTTAGCCATAGTAGTAGAAGTAATAGTTGGCGAGACGACTTCATGAAGACACAATGATGGAGATCATGGTGTCATGCCGGTGACGAAGGTGATCATGTCGCGCCTCGAAGATGGAGATCAAAGGTGCAAGATGATATTGTCCATATCATGTCTCTTTATGATTTGCAGGTGATGTTTGTCATGTTTACATCGTATTTGCTTAGAACGAAGGTCGCATAAATAAGATGACCCCTCACTAAAATTTCAAGAAATGTGTTCCCCCTAACGGTGCACCGTTGCGAAGGTTCGTTGTTTCAAAGCACCACGTGATGATCGGGTGTGAAAGATTCTAACGTTCACATACAACGGGTGTAAGCCAGATTTACCCATGCAAAACACTTTGGTTGACTTGATGAGCCTAGCATGTACAGACATGGCCTCGGAACACGAGAGACCGAAAGGTCGAACATGAGTCGTATATTAGATGTGATCAACATGGAGATGTTCACCATTGATGACTAGTCCGTCTCAAGTGATGATCGGACACGGCCTAGTCGATTCGGATCATGTATCACTTAGATGACTAGAGGGATGTCTATCTGAGTGGGAGTTCGTTAAATAATTTGATTAATTGAACTCATTATCATGAACATAGTCTAAATTGTCTTTGCAAATTATGTTGTGGATTAATAGCTCGCGCTTTAGCTCCTTAATTTAATGCGTTCCTAGAGAAAGACTAAGTTGAAAGATATTGTAAGCAATTGTGCGGACTAGGGCCGTAGTCTGAGGATTGTCCTCACTGCTACAAAGAAGGCTTTTGTCCTTGATGCACTACTCGGTGTGCCAACCCCTCTGGCGTCGTCTGTGGATGTTGTGAACATCGGGCATACACGTTCTCATGACTACCTGATAGTTTAGTGTGTCATGCTTTACGTCTTAGAGTCAGGGCTCCAAAAGCGTTTTGAACGCCATGGAACATATGACATGTTCCAAGATCTGAAATTGGTATTTAAGGCTCATGCCCGTGTTGAGAGGTTTGAGACCTCTAACAAGATCTTTGCCTACAAGATGGGGAGAATAGCTGAGCCAGTGAGCATGTGCTTAGAATGTCTGGGTACTTCAATCGCTTGAATCAAGGGGGAGTTAATCTTCCAGATTAGAGAATGATTGACAAAGTTCTCCAGTCACTATCACCAAGCTACTAGAGTTTCGTGATGAACTATAACATGCAAGGGAAGATGATCCCGGAGCTGTTCGTCGAGCTTAAGGCCGTAAAGGTAGAAATCAAGAAGGAGCATCAAAGTGTTGATGGCTAACAAGACCACTGGTTGCAAAGAAGGGAAAGGGAAAGAAGGGAAACTTCATGAATGGCAAGCCGGTTGCCGCTCCAGTGAAGAAACCCAAGAACCCAAACCCAAGACGAAGTGCTTCTATTAGGAGAACGGTCACTGGTAGCGGAAATGCCTCAAATACATGGTAGATAAGAAGGCTGGTGATACATCTCCGTCGTATCTACTTTTACAAACACTTTTGCCCTTGTTTTGGACTCTAACTTGCATGATTTGAATTGAACTAACCCGGACTAACGCTATTTTCAGCAGAATTGCCATGGTGTTATTTATATGCAGAAACAAAAGTTCTCGGAATGACCTGAAACTCCACGGAGATTATTTTTGGAAACAATAAAAAATACTGGCAAAGAATCAAGGCCAGGGGGCCCACACCCTAGCCACGAGGGTGGGGGCGCGCCTTCCCCCATGGGCGCGCCCCCTGCCTCGTGGGCCCCCTTGGGCTCCACCGACCTCAACTCCAACTCCATATATTTGTGTTCGGAGAGAAAAAAATGGGGGAGAAGGATTCATCGCGTTTTACGATATGGAGCCGCCGCCAAGCCCTAAACTCTCTCGAGAGGGCTGATCTGGAGTCCGTTTGGGGCTCTGGGGAGGGGAATTTGTCGCCGTCGTCATCATCAACCTTCCCTCCATCACCAATTTCATGATGCTCACCGTCGTGCGTGAGTAATTCCATCGTAGGTTTGCTGGATGAGATTTATCATGTAATCGAGTAGGTTTGTTAGGGTTTGATCCCTAGTATCCACTATGTTCTGAGATTGATGTTGCTATGACTTTGCTATGCTTAATGCTTGTCACTAGGGCCCGAGTGCCATGATGTCAGATCTGAACCTATTATGTCTTCATGAATATATGTGAGTTCTTGATCCTATCTTGCAAGTCTATAGTCACCTACTACGTGTTATGATCCGGCAACCCCGAAGTGACAATAGTCGGGACCACTCCCGATGATGACCATAGTTTGAGGAGTTCATGTATTCACTATGTGTTAATGCTTTGGTCCGGTACTCTATTAAAAGGAGGCCTTAATATCCCTTAGTTTCCAATAGGACCCCGCTGCCATGGGAGGGTAGGACAAAAGATGTCATGTAAGTTCTTTTCCATAAGCACATATGACTACATTAGGAATACATGCCTACATTACATTGATGAATTGGAGCTAGTTCTATGTCACCCTATGTTATGACTGTTACATGATGAACCACATCCGGCATAATTCTCCATCACCGATCCATTGCCTACGAGCTTTCCATATATTGTTCTTCGCTTATTTACTTTTCCGTTGCTATTGTTACGATCACTATAAAACACCAAAAATATTACTTTTGCTACTGTTACCTTTTACCACCGTTGCCACTACTATCATATTACTTTGCTACTAAACACTTTGCTACAGATATTAAGTTTCCAGGTGTGGTTGAATTGACAACTCAGCTGCTAATACTTGAGAATATTCTTTGGCGCCCCTTGTGTTGAATCAATAAATTTGGGTTGAATACTCTACCCTCGAAAACTGTTGCGATCCCCTATACTTATGGGTTATCAGCTGGCAACTTCAACAAAAGTATATTTGATATATGTTTTATTGATGTGTACCTTACTAGTACTCCAAGTAGCGCATGGGTATTAGATACCGGTTCAGTTGCTAATATTGGTAACTCGAAACAAAAGCTTCGGAATAAACGGAGACTAGCTAAGGGCGAGGTGACGATGTGTGTTGGAAGTGTTTCTAAGGATGATATGATCACCATCGCACGCTCCCTCTACCTTCGGGATTAGTGTTGAACCCAGATAAATGTTGTTTGCATTGGTGTCTGTGTTGAGCATGAACATGATTAGATCATGTTTATTGAAATACGGTTATTCATTTAATTCGGAGAATAATGGTTATTCTGTTTACATGAATAATACCTTCTATGGTCATGCACCCAATGTGAATGGTTTATTGAATCTCGATCGTAGTGATACACATGTTAACATTGATGCCAAAAGATGTAGAGTTGATAATGATAGTACCACTTTCTTGTGGCACTGCTGCTTAGGTCATATTGGTGTGAAGCGCATGAAGAACCTCCATGTCGATGGACTTTTGAAGCACTTGATTTTGAATCACTTGACACATGCGAATCATGCCTCATTGGCAAGATGACTAAAACCCCATTTTCTTTGTAACAATGGAATGGGCAAGTGACTTGTTGGAAATCATACATGCTAATGTGTGTGGTCCCATGAGTGTTGACGCGCGTTGTGGATATTGTTGTTTTCTCACCTTCACCGATGAATTGAGTAGATATGGGTATATTTACTTAATGAAGCATGAGTCTGAAACGTTTGAAAAGTTCAAGCAATTTTGGAGTGAAGTTGAGAATCATCATAACAAGAAAATCAAATTCCTACGATTTGATCAAGGGGAGAGTATCTGAGTTATGAGTTTGGCAATCACTAAAGACAAGGTGGAACCGTTTCAAGTTGACGCTGCCTGGAACACCATACGTAACGGTGTGTTCGAACGTCGTAATCGAACCTTATTGGATATGGTACGATCTATGATGTCTCTTACCGATCTACCGCTATTATTTTGGGGTTATGCATTAGAGACAATTACATCTACTATATCTAAATAGGAGCACCCCACTACCTGATTTCTCTTAACATGCGGGCTATCCACATCATCTTGCCATGTCATCAGTTCTCCACCCATGGAACCGTACGTGAGACATGCAGCCTATCCCATCTTAACCAACGTGATCATAATCT
Organism: Triticum monococcum; assembly: GCA_034509565.1. Lineage (NCBI taxonomy): Eukaryota > Viridiplantae > Streptophyta > Magnoliopsida > Poales > Poaceae > Triticum > Triticum monococcum. Next base: position 637,518,097 of record CM067845.1, read on the forward strand.
CCAGTAGACCATGCATGCAAGATAATTAGCAAAAGAAAATGTCTATCACTACTACACTATACTCTGCATGCAAACAATCAATACACGCATGCAGTCGTTTCATGGACAGACATCAATGTACAATCGTAAAGTATCTTGCTAGCTATTAACACGGGATGTGAAAAGCACTGCTTTGATTGATACTCTGGGGCAGTTCCTAAACAAAATCTCGACCAGTTCTTCTCATCTTCCCAGTGTCGTGTCTCTCTCTTCTCCATCTTGCGCTGCCGCCGGCCATGGGTCTATCGCCATCGGAGACCCATGCACTGCTGCCATAATACTAATTGTTTGGGCCACGCCGCTAGCATGACCACGGAAACCAATGTCCTTCTGGGCGGTCATGTCTCTAATGAGAACTACTACACTACTTCCTCGACAAGTCACTAACCCTGTTCGAGATATTCAAGCTCGCTGGAGGTGCTCTCCGCAAGAAAGGTCCCCCTCATGGTGGTGCTCACAGACCAGTACGTGGTCGTCGAGCACTTCTACAGCGCGCTTCGATCTCCACGGCACGGACACCGGCGCCAGGAACACCTATGCATGTGTGGGCGACGGCAGGCGCGAGTGCCCGGCCAACAGTATATGTACTGATTCTATGCTTCAATGAAATAGGTTCAGGTTTTCTTACCTTTTTTCTCATCTGCTCATGTATTTTTATGCAAAGGAAATCATACTGATTTCTTATACCAATATACAGGGTGCATGCCATAATTCAGTTTGGGTTCTGTAAATACTAACATGATTTCCACGGAGATTATCTTTATATCTTCCTAATTGACTTGCAGGCAGAGCTAGCAGTGCTTGATTGGTACACCTTATTTGCAATGATGTAACTATACACCAAGTCACTAGCCCTTTCTATATGATAGGTTTTTATACTCATATATACAACATTGAATTTTTTTTCTATCATATGATGTTGTTTGCCAGACGTTTCTGCAGTGGAGCAGCTTCAGTCATTTGTGCACCTACATGTGTGTAATTTGGATTAATTATGTTCTATTTTTCTTCTTCAAAACTATGATCTTCGTTTTGAGTGACACCATTAGTTCAAGGCCAAAATCCGTCTCACCACTTTTATACGCCTTTAGAAATTATGATAGGATTAGTGTAAATATTTTTTCCTATCTAGAATCTTGATAGCTCTGTTAAATCACCACATTAGTTCTAATGATGACCAGCAACATATTACTACAGAAATTACTCACATTACTGAACAATCTTGCATTACTACACCCGTGAAGCATCACTCTGATTGTACCTTGCATCCTTATAGTTGGTCAAAAAACGCAGCTGCTATGAAAGAACTGTACCATTGAATTTGTGTAGTCCGTGCATGATATTGCTATGCTTAGGTAGTTGGTAGTTTCTACTTGCTAATACTATGCCCATTGCAAGTAGAAAATAGCAAAACATGCATTTGAGGTCTTAATGTTTGTGATTCCGAACCTACATATTTTTCTATAATTATATTACCTTTTAGATTTAAAGATTGCTTCCCTGTCATATTTTCCCATTATGGTTGCGTTCTACAAATTCCCGCCGCAACGCGCGGTGTGTCATCTAGTTCACTTTAAATAGGGCACCATCTAAGTCCATGGAGACGACACCATATGAACTATGGTTTGGCAAGAAACCTATGTTGTTCCTTCTTAAGATTTGGGGCTACGATGCTTATGTCGATAGGCTTCGGCCAGAAAAGCTCGAACCCAAAGCGGAAAATTGTGTCTTCATAGAATACCCAAACAAGACGATTGGGTATACCTTCTATCTCAGATCTGAGGGCAAAGTGTTTGTCGCTATGAACAGTCCTTCCTCGAGAAAGAGTTTCTCTCGGAAGAATTGAGTGGGAGGAAGATAGAACTTGATGAGGTTGTTGAACCTCCGCTTCAACCAGAGAGTAGCGCAGCACAGAAAGATGTTTCTGTGGCAACTATGTCAGTTGAAGAGAAAGCTAAAGATGATGATCATGAAGCTTCAGATCAAATTACTATCAAACCTCGTAGGTCGACAAGGGTGTGTACAACTTCTCAGTGGAAACCCTGTCTTAAAGGTCACGTTGTTGGACAACGATGAACCTATGAGCTATGAAGAAGCGATGGTGGGCCCGGATTCCAACAAATGGCTGGAAGCCCTGAAATCCGAGATACGATCCATGTATGAGAACAAAGTATGGACTTTGGTGGACTTTCCCGATGAACGTCAAGCCATTGAGAATAAATGGATCTTTAGGAAGAAGACAGACGCTGATGGTAATGTCACCATTTGTGAAGCTCGACTTGTCTCAAAGAAGTTTCCGACAAGTTCAAGGATTTGACTATGATGAGACTCTCTCGATCATAGCGATGCTAAAGTCTGTTAGAACTATGTTAGAAGTTGCTGCATTTTCATTTACGAAATCAGGCAGATGGATGTCAAAACAAAGTTTCCTTGACAGTTTCCGTGAGGAAAGGTTGTATGTGATACAACCAAAAGGTTTTTGTCAATCCTAAGGACGCTAAAAGGTATGCAAACTCCAGCGGTCCTTCTATCGACTGGAGCAAGCATCTCGGAGTTGGATCATACGCTTTGATGAGGTGATCAAAGCTATCTGGGTTTATACAAAGTTTGCAAGAAACTTGTATTTACAAGAAAGTGAGTGGGAGCACTACAACATTTTTGATAGGTATATGTGGATGACATATTGTTGATCGGAAATGATGTAGAATTTCTGGAAAGCATAAAGGGTTGTTTGAATGGAGTTTTTCAAAGAAAGACCTGTCTAAAACTACTTACATGTTGGGTATCAAGATCTATAGAGATAGATCTAGACGCCTGATAAGACTTTCATAGAGCACATACCTTGACATGATCTTGAAGGAGTTCAAGATGGATCAGTCAAAGAAAGAGTTCTTGCCCGAGTTGTAACACTACTAGGAAAAGGCCTACTAATGGCGAACCTAATTTGGCCATTAAGGGCGCATTAGTGGTGCGCCATTAGTAGCACGCCATTAGTATATTTTACTAATGGCGCACCACTGGTGCGCCATTAGTATCTGGTATACTAATGGCGCACCACGCGGTGCGCCATTAGTATAGTCCACGGTGCGCCATTAGTATGCCTCCCAGGGGGCCATGTATACTCAGGTGCTTTGGCATACTAATGGCGCACAACAACAGTATGCGCCATTAGTAACTTCGGCATACTAATGGCGCACTGTTTAATGATGCGCCATTAGTATCCTTTGGCACACTAATGGCGCACTATGATGTGATGCGCCATTAGTATGAATATTAGGTTTTTTTGTTTTTTAATTTTCTATTTTTTGCACAGGTTACAAAATGTATAATTGGACAAAATATAGACAGCACACATCAACAACAGATTCATCGAATAAAATAAAAGATTAGTCTTTGAATACAATTCATCATTTTAGTCTCCGAATACAATTCATCATATTAGTCTCCAAATTGAAAGGACCGAACAAAGATAGAACATTATATTACAAGTCTCGAGACCGCGAGTTTGTCTTCACATTACAAGTCGATATCGATCATCTAAACTACGATCACATAGAAGAGAGTTGCGGTCATCACGATGAGCATCATCACGATGAAACTCGTCTTCATCCGGTTCCTCCAACGCTCCCTCCCCTCTCCCGCTAGATAGCGGGTGTATCTAGATTCGGCCTCGGCCCTAGTGGTGTACCCTTTGTAACTGTTACCGCTGAATCGGTGAACCTGTCTCCGACACTCCTCCCAGTCGTTGTAGACTCCGGGAACCTTACCCTTGTACACGACATACCACGGCATCGCTATGCAGTAGCCAAACGAAACGTTAGTACCAATTCACAGACAATACATAAGCAACATATAAGTATGCAACAGAACGATCGGAAGAGAAAAGCAAAACATTAATAGCATCGATTACATCTAAGTTAAATGACTCTCGAAACCAAAGAGACATACTACAATTTCATTAAAGTTTAATTACAACATATGAGCCAATCGATGTTTCAGAACTAGACACAGCATCACTGTTTTCGACTCGACTCAAGGGACCGGAGCGTGGATGAAGCCGTCGTCTATCGTGGGAGTCATGAAACAACGGGCGTTGTCAGCCTGCATTTGTAGGATTGTGTCGATGTCACTGTTGGACGGTTGATTTCTGAGGTAGAACTGCCCCGAGGTACGAAGGACATCTTGATGGATGATTTCCGCAAACTCCGACTGGATGCGAAAGAATTCTTGTCTGATGTCCGCATCCTGGATTGCCGACACGCTCGCGGCCCAATCTTGGAGTTTACTCGGTAGTAGAAGTTGATGATGGTCCCGTACGATCGCCCGCATGTGATGGATGGCGTAGTAGGCACCCTTCTGACCGCCAGTTGGCTTCTTGACGCAGCAGAACGTCGTATTGTGGGAGAACACATGCTTGCCATACTTACGAATAGGCCTGGTGAAGGTGCCTCCAGATTTGACGTAGCCGGGGAGAACATCATCAAGAACCTTCTTGACATTTGTGTAGTCTACGTTCGACTGACGGTCCGGGTCGAAATATGTGGCCATGGAATATTTGGGGCTTAGGAGGATGAGCGTGCAACGTGTGTCACTGCAAAAAACACGGAATGTTAAAAGAAAAATGATCGAAATCTAAGAATTCATAAGTTACGGGGCGGTTGAGGGGAGGACTTACTCGGGAAAGGCACGAGGAAGTTATCCTTATCTTGGTTTGCCAGAATGACGCCTTCGAGGTAAGAACTCGCGACTTGCCGGTCCCCAGCGCTGCCCAAGATCTTGGCACGCATGTAGAAGGGGTCGACTATCACGATGTCCGGGGTCTTGTCACGAATGATCCGCATCTCCATACTCAGCGAAAAAAGCCGAACAAAGGTGTAGTGCAGTGGATGAAGGTTCAACATAGCGTGGATGTCATCAAACCGCAGGACGATCGTACCCCCAATGGAGTTATCCACAAAGCCCTTGCCCTCTGGCACCTTGGCCGCGAAAACCGGGTATGCCACATCCTTCTCTCTGAGACGCCGCTTCTCCAAAGAAAGAACACTGTCATGCAGACTCCGCATAGCACCGGTTGCAGCATCGAGCATATTTCTCGGTAGCATCGGCCTACCCGCCACATGCACCCTCCTCGAGATATCCTCAGGTGCAGGTGGCCCGTCCTGAGCACGGATCGTACTCGGTGCCGGCTGGCCCGCACCCTTGTTAGTCTTTCTTTTGCGTGCCTTCTTCTTCTCCTGTAATGGGACCGAGTTCTGCTCACGGACCGCCTTCTTGAGTGTGTTGGGGCTGATAATATTTCGCTCCTCGCCTATCTGAGGCTCGGTGAAGTCGGGAGCTGGAGGCGTCTCCTGAGAGCTGAACGCTAGACGACGCCTGTTGCAACTTGGCTTCTCCGCGGTACCAGCTAGATCGCGCACGTCTTTTGTTGGGTTGGGTTCTTGAGAAGGAGGCCCCATGAAGTCGCCACCGTACCCATGATCGGCAAAGTACTGATCGACGTTGGCAAATGTATCGTCGTCGTCGTCATTCTGATCCTGTGCCATATGCATGTTTGGATCCAGTGGCATAGGGATGTCCGGCACCGTTGCGGCGGTCTTGCCATGGGGCCGACTTGGCACCGGCATGACTGGCGGTGTTGTCTTTGGGGTGGTGTCCCCCGCCCCCAAACGAATCTGGCTCTTCGGCCAAAGCAGGGGCCAGCTCAGGCAGGCGCTGAGGGTCATCACGTCATCATCGTCGGCCCCGACGGGTCGAATCGGAGGTAACAACTCGTCACAGCCTGGCAGCACCCGAACCAGTTGAACCCTAAACAAGTTGGGTGGCATCTGGGTACCGTGGAACAAGGGGTTGCCCGGTTGAACGATTTTGCCCTTGCCGACATCGACCAACTCGTTGTTCACAAGTGCAGGAGAGTGCACGGAACGTCGGCGGCGCCCTGCGAAAACATGTAGGGCGTCAGGGATGCCCAGTCAAAGGCAAGGAGATGAAGTCCTCGGCCGAGAGAGGCTTAATTAGTTACCGTGATGATGGCGTCGAGCTCGGCTAATGTCGAGGCACCGCCAACGACGGGCGTGCAGTTGACGGAGGGGCCGCTTGCTGCAGAGGTGCCGGCCGGCGTACACCCAGGTGCATTAAGCTCCCATGCTGGCGTCGGAGACACCAATGCCGCCTCCGTCGGAGACACCAATGGCCCCGCCATCGCGTTCTGCGAGTTGCTGGATGTGAAGCTAGGAATCGGGGGCGGCCCCTGTTGGCCGCCCGCAATCCACACTAATCCCCTGGATCAAGGTAGGCACAATGGCGGTCATCGTCCTTCCGAGTTGTTGTTCCACTTGCTCTTGGACCATCTCCGGAATCCGCGCCACCTGTGCCCTGAGTTCTTGAACCTCGCGCGCCTGGCTTTCTGAGCTGGTCTTTTTCTCCTTTCGCCCACCAGTGTTATAGTATGACGACCATTTTGTCGACAAGCCTTTGCCGGCCACACGACCAGCTGATGTCGGCTTACTAAGCTTATCCTTGTTCTTCATTACATTCAACGCCCTATTTAGAGTGGTGTCCCAAGGGTTGCTCTTAGTCGACCCCGCGCTACTGCTTTCAGTCGCCTGCGGAAGGAATGTGAACCATTTAGAAATTTGGCTTCATTAATTAGAATGCAACCATATGAAGCTAATTACGCGGGGGTGTATTCCTTACCAGAACAAGCTCAAGCTCCCTGGTCTTCGGATCCGTGGTAAGCTCCTTTGTTTTCGGGTCCTTCTTGTACCGGGCCCTGACAAAGTTCCTGGTCTGCTTGTCACCGTATTTATCGAAGAGGGGCGGTAGGCCTTGCTCGGCACGGTCCGCATCCTCCTTGTCCCATATAGGCTCCGCCACTCTATAACCGCCGGGACCGAGTGTGTGTTCCCCTAAGTTCAGCTCCCGCATTTCTTTCCCCCACTTACTTGAATCGGAGCTTGCGGTGCTCGAGCAATTGATCTTGAAGTCGTTGTAGTCATCTTCGGTGATCGAAGGATTTTTCTCCTTGATCTTCTCATAACTCTCACCTTTCTGGATCATTCTCTTCACATTGCTTTTCCAAGTAGACAGGGCCGTGCTCATCTTCGTGAGGGCAGCATTGTTCACTTTATTCGCTTTGAGGCTTGTGTTTTCAAATTCAGCGGGGAACTTGTATCGTTCATGCAGCTTCGTGAAGAGGAGGTTGCGCAAATTCCCTCGGTCAGGATGCCTGAGGTTCTCGGTGTTGATCGAGACGGTGCTCCGGAGAATGCACCCGAGCTGAAGCGAGTACCCCTTGACTATTCGTTCGGGCGCCGTTGGATTCCCGTCGGAGTCCACTTCAGTAACTTCCTCCTTGAGGGTGCGGAGCACGGTCGGGCGCCGGTCCTTCCGTTGCCTCTTCGGTTGGCTGCCATCTGTGCGTGCGCCGCCATCATCAGTGGTGGCATCCTCGGCGGCACCATCAGTGGTGGCATCAGTGGGGTCATCCTCGGCGGTACCATCAGTGGTCTTAGGATCGGTGGGGAAGGCGGCGGCCTCATATAAGTGAGGTTGTTCCTCCATCTCCTGGGATAGCTCCCAGAGTGCCTTGACGCCCGAACCCCCGGCCTCATCGTTGTTGGCCATGTTTCTCTCTAAATAGGAACAAAGTTTGGTCAAAAAGCCCCGGTGGTGAAAATTCCTTTTACTGTCAAAAAACTACTAATAGCACAAGTGACATGAAAATTCAGGAGTAGGACATCACAAAGGCCATGTCATGCTTGGAGGGTAGATGACAGTTGAGATGCTGAGGATATGCCATAATACCATCATTTTTGAATTTGTTCAAGTGAGCCAAAAAGCTTCATGATACAAATGGTTATGATCACAATATTGATTAGCCTTCGAAAGGGATTTGGAGGAAATAGCTAGAGAATTTCAAAATCCAATTTATCAGGCTAGATAGGAAGTATATATTATGTAGAGGAGATCTAGGAACGTGCATTGCCATATAGACAAGTTTTAATAATTTTGGTAAGCCTCTCAAAAGGCAATCTTTAAACAGAAGTGAAGATAGGTCTAGAGCTCAAATTTGAATTTATACTCTAAAGAAAAACAAGTCATGATTGGATTTTTAGTTTGGTACACACACCAATTAATCTTCTCAAGGCTCACAAATAAAAGTAGCTTCCTTGTCTCCTCTCACTATCTCTCTCACACACATGGCAAGCAAGGGTGTCTTAGTGTGAAAAAAATACTAAACTAATCCAACCACTAAAGCAAATTAATTTTTATTTCGGTTGAGAATTGGGCCCCTTCTAGGTCAAGAAAATTGGGCATGACCTTTGCTAATTTTCTTGACCTTGGAGTGCCCCATTTCTCAACCGAAACGGAAATTAATCAACGTTTCAGGAGAAAGGGGTCATTTTAGAAGATCACAAGTAGCAGCAGCATCACTTGACAAAATCACAACTAGCAGCAGCAACTCGCAGATAGCAGCAGCAACATCACTTGACAAGTAGTACAGCAGCAGCAGCAGCATCACAAGTAATACACTATGATATAACTGAAACAGAGTTCATTTCAAAACTGGGGTGCTCGCTGCTACATTGAGATTCACACACAAAAAAAAACTGGAAGTCCGTAGATGTACAGACTCAAGTTACAAAACTGGGGGTGCTCGCTGCTACAATCAGATTCACACAGAAAAACAAATCTACAGCCATGGACATGAACATAACCGGGTTGGATTGCTAGTTACTATTCAAAGGGCAAGGCAATTCAAAGGGCAAGGCAATTCTCGGTAGTGGTGGACAGCAAAAAGAGGAGGGACCACAGAATGCATGACCATTTATGTGTTTTATTATTCATTGTGTATTTTAATTTGAAAACATAAAAGAGAGTAATTAGAAGAAGACAAACTCTATAGGAAATGGAACACATTTTTCCTTGTTTATAGCTGGATTGCATTCGTGCTAACAACTCGGTTGCCAACCCCTTTTTGGCCTAATGAGCTACTCTTACAAAATATCTATGCATGTTAAAATGAACGAAATGCTAGAGCTCCTACTTTCTAGAATAAAACTTCTTAAATTCATATGCTTGTAGCTTTATCTATTTTTCTCGCTCTACACTAGCAAGTAGGGAGTGAAAGCTCATGCTCTTGGTTGATGTATTCGAATTTTCATCTTTCATAGGAGTAATTTTGTCCTGTAGTTATATTCAAAATTCTGCTTTGGTGCCAATTCAAGAACCATTATTAGCTTGAATATTAGTTAGCTCATGAGAAAATTTTCTCCTTTTTCTTCTCAAAGGAGCCTATGAGGCATTGCCGGAAAATTTCTTTGTACCATATTTTAAACTTCAAGTACGATAAATAAATGGACCACTAATTGTTCATTGCCATGTCATACTGTGTGATGCAATTAAATGTGTGTGTTGCATCTCAATGGTAGCTAAAGAACCAACCTAATCAGCTAGAATAATGGCTAGACAAATTAAGCAATCGCACAGTTGGGCATGCATTCCATCCCTAAACAGCACAGGCAGAGAAAGAGCAGGGCAGAGGAGAGGGGGATGGGATTATACCTAGTCTAAGAGACCAAACCAGATGTACAGGCAGAGCTGCTTGTGCCACGGCCAGCAAATCAAAGGTTGGTGGCGTCTGACGCGTGCACCTGTGTGAGCAAAGGAAGCCAAAGCGCATGAGAAAATCAAAGGGAAGAGAATGGAAGGGAAGGGAAGAGAAGAGCAAATCGAGGATTACCTTGACGAGCAGCGGCGTCCCGAGCGAGAAGAAGCGCTGGTGTCTCCCCGCGGCCGGCGACCGATGTGCAGAGGTGGTTGTCTGGGACGGTGCGACGGCGGCGAGGCTTTCTGGGCTCTGGGGGAGAGGAGAGGGTGAGGGAGGAAGAGGGCGAGGGCGAGGGAAGGCGAGGAGAGGGCGAGGGAGGGAGAGGGCGAGGGCGAGGAGAGGGCGGAGAGGGCGAGGCAGGGCGACGGCGGTGGAGCGGGCGCGGGCGGACGGCGTCGGGTTAGGTTTGGGGGAGGGAGGGAGAGAGGCTAGAGGGAGAGGGCACGTGGAGTGGGGTTGGAAATATGGATGGGGGCAGCAATACTAATGGCGCACCACCCCTCGGTGCGCCATAAGTACATCCATACTAATGGCGCACCCCACCGTGGTGCGCCATTAGTATTTTTTTATTTCTGCTCGAGCCAACAGGTTATCTACCACCTGAGCTGATCCACATCAAGTCCCCACTACTAGCTCAACTGGTCAGCAGCTAGTTCTCACACCAGGAGGTCCTGGGTTTGATTCCCAGGCTCCACAAATTCTTTTTTATGCATGTAAAATGTTGTTTGATACTTATTTGTGTTTAAATATGTTCAAACTTGTTTAAATCATATTAGTAATATTTTTTTATAAGACAGTAATATTTTTTTAAAAAATATGCATTTAAAATGTTCTTTGATACTTATTTGTGTTTAAATATGTTCAAACTTGTTTAAATCATATTAGTAATATTTTTTTATAAGACAGTAATAATTTTTTTTTAAATATCATCAAACAGTAATGCCGGTGGAGCAGGGGAGGGTGCGGGGGTGCGGGGGGTCGGCGGCGGCGGTTGAGTAGGGGAGGGGTGCGGGGGGTCGGCGGCGGCGGTTGAGTAGGGGAGGGGTGCGGGGGGTCGGCGGCGGCGGCCGGTGGACCGGGGGGTGCTCGGCGGCGAGGGGGGCCGGATCTGGCGAGGTGGGATAGCGATCGAGATGGAGGGGGATCGAGATCGAGTGTCCATGAAATTTAAAAATATTCATGATAGTTCAAAAAGTGCCCATGAAATACAATCGAGAAATGAAGGCTACGATTTAAATATAATCGATCATAGCTAGCTATCTGTTCACAATCTTCTTGCCCTTCTTTTCCGCAAATGGAGTTCTTCTGTGTAACGGACGTCCTTTAGGTAGGGTGGTCCTGCTTCTTCTTGTGGTGTATGCTGCTACTTCATCATCGTCGTCATGTTCGATCCTCGGGTCGCCGTACTTGTCGAAGTCTTGCTCATTGGCTACTCCATCCATTCCAATGATCTTCCTTTTGCCTCTCCTGACGACAACACGACTGGGCTTTGACGGGTCGGTAATGAAGAAGCATTGGTCCACTTGGGAAGCTAGTACCCATGGCTCATTTTTCGCGGTGACGTTTGCGCCCGCGGTCTTGGATTTGGCTTCGGGTATAACCATGGTGGTGAAATACCGGTCTTCTTTTAGGACGCTCTTGGCCCATCTGACACGGAACATCGGGACCTTCTCTCCAGCGTAGCTCAGCTCCTAGATCTCCTCAATCCTTCCGTAGTATATGTCCTTGTCATTACCGGTGTAGGATTCCATTGTTACCCCGGAGTTCTGATAACCATCGCTCTTCATGTCCTTGGCCTCGGTGTAGAATGTGTAGCCGTTGATATCGTACGCCTCATAGGTCATCAGGTTGTGCTCGGCGCCCTGTGACAAGGCGAATATGAGTTGTTCTTCCGCGGAAGAATCCTCATGTAAAGGGTACGACAGAAGCTTCTGCTTGAACCAACGCGTGAAACATGAGTTGTGCTCTTTGAGTATATCTCCGTCCGTCCTCTGTTGGCCTCGGTCATTGTACGTCTTCTTAATAAAGGTTTTGTGCTGTACCACCCAAGGATCGACCACGTCTATGTGTTGTAGCGCGGCTAGGTTTGCTCTTTCAAAGTCAGCGAGTCGACCCTCGAAGTCGACATGCATTTCGCGACGACCCTCACGGTGACCCCATCCAGCGAGCCTACCGAGGTGCCTGTTGACAGGCAGACCAACGGGGTTCTCGATGCCTAGATAATTCGTGCAGTAGGAGATGCACTCTTCGGTCAGAAAGCCCCTGGCTATGCTTCCCTCTGGACGTGACTTGTTGCGAACGTATCCTTTGATGACACCGTTCATCCTTTCGAACGGCATCATGCTATGCAGGAACGTCGGCCCGAGTTGGATGATATCGTCCACGATATGGACCAACAGATGCACCATAACGTCGAAGAATGCGGGCAGGAAGTACATCTCAAGCTCGCATAGTATCACCACGATCTCTTCATGTAGCCTTCTGAGTTGCCTCACGCCAACAGACTTCCGAGAGATGACGTCGAAAAAATTGCATAGGCCAAATAGGGTTTCACGGACGTGCGCGTCCATGATCCCACGGATTGCAACTGGAAGTATCTGCGTCATCAGCACGTGACAGTCGTGAGACTTCATCCCGCTGAACTTCTGCTTCGCTGGGTCTAGGTATCTGCTTATCTTCCCCGCGTAACCGTAAGGAAGTTTTACTCCTACGAGGCAGGTGAAAAACTGCTCGATCTCCTCCTGACTTAGAGTGAAGCACGCGGGAGGGTAGTCATTTCCGGTCTTCTTGGCCTTCTTGCCTTTGCGACGACTTTCCGTGTCCTGCTTCGCCTCATCATCATCATCATCATCATGATCATCATATATAGTGTGAAGCTCCTGCCTGATGCCCATTGATTTCAAGTCTGCCCTTGCTTTCGGCCCATCTTTGGTCCTCTCTGGCATGTTGAGCAGGGTACCAAGCAGACTCTCGCACACGTTCTTCGTGATATGCATGACATCAAGGCTGTGAGGCACACGGTGGATCTTCCAGTACGGCAAGTCCCAGAAAACAGACCTTGTTTTCCATACCTTCAGCAGCGTCTCTGGCGCCTTTCGCTTTCTTCCCGGCTCTGACGCCTTTTGCTTTTTTCCCGGTAGTTGGCAGTCTTTCCAATTTTTCAACAGCTCATCTATTTCCTCGCCGCTCCTCGTACGCGGGCGTCCTCGGGGTTCGGTTTCACCATCGAACAGATCCTTGCGTTTTCTCCACGGGTCATCGTCGCGAAGCCACCTTCGATGTCCCATGAACACGGTTTTCGAAGACCCGGGATCTCTATCTAGCTGGCGATACGTTGTGTCATCCATGCACCTGGCGCATCCAGAAAATCCGTGGACCACCTGCCCCGTGACATATCCGTAACCGAGATAGTCGTGCACCGTCGTGAGCAGTGCGGCTCTCATAGGGAAATATTCTTTCTCTGCGGCGTCCCACATATTGGCTGGAGTTTTCCACAGCGTGTCAAGCTCCTCTTTTAGCAGCCCCAGATACAGATTGATGTCATTCCCTGGTTGTTTTGGTCCTTCAATTAGCATACTCATGTGAATGTACTTCCTCTTCATGCACAACCAGGGGGAAGGTTGTACATCCACACAAACACAGGCCAGGTGCTATGTGTGCTTCTCTGGCTGCCAAACGGATTGACTCCATCGGTGCTCGCGCCCAGCACGATGTTCCTTGGATCGTTCCCAAATTCTGGGTCTTCGAAGTTCAACGCTTGCCACTGGCTCGCATCCTTAGGGTGACTCAGCATCTTGTCTTTTTTATCTATCTCCGGATCATTTGCATCATCTTCTCGCTTCTTCTCCTCCCTATCCGCGTGCCAACGCAGGAGCTTTGCTACCTTAGGGTCCGCAAAATACCGCTGCAGACGAGGAGTGATCGAAAAGTACCACACCACTTTTCGAGGAGCTTTCTTCCTCTTCTTGTATCGAGTGACGCCGCACACCGGACATATGGTAGACTCCGCGTGCTCGTCCCGATAAATGATGCAATTGTTCATGCACACATGGTATTTCACGTGCGGTAAATCCAGAGGACACACGATTTTCTTCGCCTCCTCCAAACTGGTCGGGCACTTGTTCCCCTTGGGAAGACGTTCGTGCCAGAATGACATGTTCTCGTCGAAGCATGCGTCGGTCATTTTGTGTTTTACCTTCATCTCCAGAGCCATGAGCGTTACTTTCAGGCGGGTATCCTCGGGCCTGCATCCTTCATACAATGGAGTGACCGCGTCTAACTCAATTTGATCCATCTTGGCTTTCTCTCGGGAGGCAGCTCTTGCGTTATCCATTTGCTTGAGAAGCAGCTCTTGAATATGAGGGTCCTGCACCCAGCCCATCGATGGTCCAGCGTCGTCTGCTCCGGCATCTTCCTCATCATCATGTCCTGCATCTTCTACATGATGACTGTGTACAACATCACCGTCGTGATCATCTCCTGGGGATTCTTCGTCTTCTCGCCCGCCCGAGCCGCGGTGGTTGTCTTGCTGCCCTTCCTCATTTCTTGCCCGGCCCCCATGAACGACTTCGTAGTCATCTTCATCACCTTGCCACCGATAGCCATCCATGAAACCACGCAAGAGCAGGTGGTCCCGCACCTGCCCGGATTCCGGGTCCGCAATAAGGCTCTTCAGCTTGCATCTTCGATACGGACATCTTATCTCCGTCTCGTTCTTTTGAAGCATCTCGGCCTTCGCGGACCTCAAAAACCTATTCACGATGCCTTCGGTCATCATGCGGACCATGGTCGCCTGCGGGGTAGAGCAAAACGATATTTTAGAACCAGGAAAAAATTTGGCATGACTTCCCCTAAAAATAGGACCAAAAAGAATGCTTAATGCCAAAATTCTCGCCGGAACGGAAATGAATCAACATTCCGGCAAAATATTGGCAACTATCGCATTTCAAATACCGGTACACCTCCAAACACAAACACATATGCAACACCACAAACATATGCAACACCACGAACATACATAGATCTAGCTAGGCCATAAAAAGTGCATATGTGAACATTGTTGTAGGGAGAAATACATAAATATAGCTTCCCCCATTACTTACCTATCAAAACAAGGTAATTTAACCACTTAAATTGAATGAATCTATGGTGGAAATGAGGTGAAAAAGAGGAGGCACCCGAGACAACGAGGAGGTGGAGAGAATGAAGTGGGGAGAAAGTGAGTGCGGGTAGGAGAGGCTCCCCAAAATATCTTGTTGCTGCCCACTTACTAATGGCGCACCAACTCCAAATGCGCCATTAGTAATCTAAGTTACTAATGGCGCACCATCTGGTGGTGCGCCATTAGTAGTTTTGCAAAAAAAATACTAATGGCGCACTCTCCCACAGTGCGCCATTACTAGTTTGAACTAGTAATAGCGCACGGTGCAACAGTGCGCCATTAGTAGTTTTGCAAAAAGGAGAATAAAAATATAATAAAAAAACAACATTAGTGGCGCACTTTCCGACAGGTGCGCCATTACTAGTTACAACTAGTAATGGCGCACTTTGTCTAGATGCGCCATTAGTATGTTTGGACAGGCGCACTAGTTCCAAAAAAAATTTTGATACTAATGGCGCACCCTGTGCCAGGTGCGCCATTAGTAGTTTCAACTCTAATGGCGTACCAGATGGTGGTGCGCCATTAGTATATACTAATGGCGCACCGCTTGTCAGGTGCGCCATTAGTGTCAATCCCATCTATAGCCCTTTTTCTAGTAGTGTAAGGTGTGAAGTTAAGACTTGAAGCTTGACCATGGCAGAAGAAAGAGAAAGGACGAAAGTCGTCCCCTATGCTTTAGCCATAGGCTCTATACGATATCCCATGTTGTGTACCGCGATGTGCCTTGCCATGTGTCTGGCAAGGGGGTGTAAGACTGATCCGGGAGTGGATCATTGGACATCGGTCAAAATTGTCCTTAGGAATAAGGAAATGTTTCTCGATTATGGAGGTGATGAAGAGTTCGGCGTAAAGGGTTATGTCGATGCAAGATTTAACACCTACCCGGATGACTCTGAGTAGCAAACCGGATACGTATAGTGGAGCAACCATTTGGAATAGCTCCGAGTGGAGCATAGTAGCAACATCTACAATATGGAATAGAGATTTGCGAAAAACACACGGATCTGAATGTTGCAGACCCATTGACTAAAACCTCTCTCGTAAGCGTAACATGATCAAACCCTAGAACTCATTGAGTGTTAATCACATGGTGATGTGAACTAGATTATTGACTATAATAAACTCTTGGGTGTTAATCACATGGCGATGTGAACTAGATTATTGACTCTAGTAAACTCTTTGGGTATTAGTCACATGGCGATGTGAACTATGAGTGTTAATCACATGGCGATGTGATCTAGATTATTGACTCTAGTGCAAGTGGGAGACTGTTGGAAATATGCCCTAGAGGCAATAATAAAATGGTTATTATTATATTTCCTTGTTCATGATAATTGTCTATTGTTCATGCTATAATTGTATTAACCGGGAACCGTAATACATGTGTGAATACATAGACCACAACATGTCCCTAGTAAGCCTCTAGTTGACTAGCTCGTTGATCAATAAATGGTTATGGTTTCCTAACCATGGACATTGGATGTCGTTGATAATGGGATCACATCATTAGGAGAATGATGTGATGGACAAGACCCAATCCTAAGCATAGCACAAGATCGTGTAGTTCGTTTGCTAGAGCTTTTCTAATGTCAAGTATCATTTCCTTAGACCATGAGATTGTGCAACTCCCGGATACCGTAGGAGTGCTTTGGGTGTATCAAACATCACAACGTAACTGGGTGGCTATAAAGGTGCAGTACAGGTATCTCCGAAAGTGTCTGTTGGGTTGGCATGAATCGAGACTGGGATTTGTCACTCTGTATGACGGAGAGGTATCTCTGGGCCCACTCGATAATGCATCATCATAATGAGCTCAGTGTGACTAAGGAGTTAGCCACGGGATCATGCGTTACGGAGCGAGTAAAGAGACTTGCCGGTAACGAGATTGAACAAGGTATGGGGATACCGCGATCGAATCTCGGGCAAGTAACATACCGATGGACAAAGGGAATTGTATACGGCATTGATTGAATCCCCGACATCGTGGTTCATCCGATGAGATCATCGTGGAACATGTGGGAGCCAATATGGGTATCCAGGTCCCGCTATTGGTTATTGGCCATAGAGATGTCTCGGTCATGTCTGCATGGTTCCTGAACCCGTAGGGTCTACACGCTTAAGTTTCGGCGACGCTAGAGTTGTTATGGGAAATAGTATATGGTTATCGAAGGTTGTTCGAAGTCCTGCATGAGATCTAGGACGCGATGAGGAACTCCGGAATGGTTCGGAGGTGAAGATCGATATATTGGACGAAGGGTATTGGAGTCCGGAATTGTTCTGGGAGTACCGGCTGACGACCAGCGTGACCAAAAGGTGTTTCGGAGGCCCCGGCAAGCGTTGGGGGGCCTTATATGCCGAGGGGAGGGGGGCACACCAGCCCACTAATGGGTTGTGCGCCCCTACCAACCCCTCTCATGTAACCTAGAGAGGTGGGGGCGCCTCCCCTAGGATAGCCGCCCCTCCCAGCTTGGGTGGCAAGTTTCCTAGGGGTGGGGGAGCCCAAACCCATCTAGGATTTCCCCTGTGGCTGCCGCCCCTCCCCTAGGGAACCCTAGGGCGCCTCCTCCACCCCCCTTCCCCTATATATAGTGAGGGAGAGAGAGGGCAGCCGCACCCTTCCCCTGGCACAGCCCCTCCCTCCTCCAACACCTCATCCTCCTCCGTAGTGCTTGGCGAAGCCCTGCCGGAGAACCGCAAGCTCCACCACCACGCCGTCATGTTGCCGAAGCTTTCCCTCAACTTCTCCTCTCCCCTTGCTGGATCAAGAAGGAGGAGATGTCCCCGGGCCGTACGTGTGTTGAACGCGGAGGCGCCGTCCATTCGGCGCTTGGATGGGATCTTTCGCGGTTTGAATGGCCGCGAGTACGACTCCATCAACCGCGTTATTGTAATGCTTCCGCTTAGCGATCTTCAAGGGTATGAAGATGAACTCCCTCTCTCTCGTTGCTAGCATATCCTAGATTGATCTTGGTGACACGTAGGAAAATTTTGAATTATTACTACATACCCCAACAATTTCAAGGTATAAGTGTTCTCCCTGAGTATGCACCATTGCTACAGTTCGTCGTGCCGAGACACCACGTGATGATCGGGTGTGATAAGCTCTACGTTCATATACAATGGGTGCAAGCCAGTTTTGCACACGCGGAATACTCGGGTTAAACTTGACGAGCCTAGCATATGCAGATATGGCCTCGGAACACTAGAGACCGAAAGGTTGAGCATGAATCATATAGTAGATATGATCAACATGGTGATGTTCACCATTGAAAACTACTCCATCTCACGTAATGATCGGACATGGTTTAGTTGATATGGATCACGTGATCACTTAGATGATTAGAGAGATGTCTATCTAAGTGGGAGTTCTTAAGTAATTTGATTAATTGAACTTTAATTTATCATGAACTTAGTACCTGATAGTATTCTGCATGTCTATGTTGTTGTAGATAGATGGCCCATGTTGTTGTTCCGTTCAATTTTAATGCGTTCCTAGAGAAAGATAAGTTGAAAGATGATGGTAGCAACTACACGGACTGGGTCCGTAACTTGACGATTATCCTCATTGCTGCACAGAAGAATTGCGTCCGGGAAGCACTGCTAGGTGACAAACCCGCTACAGGTGCAACGCCAGATGTTATGAACACCTGGCAGAGCAAAGATGATGACTACTTGATAGTTCAGTGTGCCATGCTTTACGACTTAGAACCGGGACTTCAACGACATTTTGAACGTCATGGAGCATATGAGATGTTCTAGGAGTTGAAGTTAATATTTGAAGCAAATGCCCGGATTGAGAGATATGAAGTCTCCAATAAGTCCTATAGCTGCAAGATAGAGGAGAATAGTTTTGTCAGTGAACATATACTCAGAATGTCTGGGTACCACAACCACTTGACTCAACTGGGAGTTAATCTTCCTGATGATAGTGTCATTGACAGAGTTCTTCAATCACTTCCACCAAGCTACAAGAGCTTCATGATGAACTATAATATGCAAGGGATGGATAATACGATACCTGAGCTCTTCGCAATGCTAAAGGCTGCGGAGGTAGAAATCAAGAAAGAGCATCAAGTGTTGATGGTCAACAAGACCACCGGTTTCAAGAAAAAGGGTAAAGGGAATAAGGGGAACTTCAAAAAGAACAGCAAGCCAGTTGCTGCTCAAGTGAAGAAACCCAAGTCTGGACCTAAGCCTGAGACTGAGTGCTTCTTCTGCAAAGGAACTGGTCACTGGAAGCGGAACTGCCCCAAGTATTTGGCGGAGAAGACGGATGGCAAAGTGAAAGGTAGTGCATGGGTATTTGATACTGGTTCGGTTACTAACATTTGCAACTCGAAACATGGGCTACGGATTAAGTGAAGATTGGCTAAGGACGAGGTGAGATGCGCGTGGGAAATGGTTCCAAAGTCGATGTGATCGCCGTCAGCACGCTACCTCTACATCTACCTTCAGGATTAGTTTTAGGCCTGAATAATTGTTATTTGGTGCCAGCGTTGAGCATGAACATTATATCTGGATCTTGTTTAATGCGAGACGGTTATTCATTTAAATCAGAGAATAGGTTGTTCTATTTATATGAGTAATATCTTTTATGGCCATGCACACTTGATGAGTGGTCTATTTTTACTAAATCTTGATAGTAGTGATACACAAGTTCATAGTATTGAAGCCAAAAGATGCAGAGTTGATAATGATAGTACAACTTATTTGTGGCACTGCCGTTTAGGTCATATTGGTGTAAAGCGCATAAAGAAACTCCATTCTGATGGACTTCTGGAATCACTTGATTATGAATCACTTGGTACATGCGAACCATGCCTCATGGGAAAGATGACTAAAACTCCGTTCTCCGGGACAATGGAGCGAGCAACAGAGTTATTGGAAATCATGCATACTGATATATGTGGTCCAATGAACATTGAAGCTCGTAGAAGATATCGTTATTTTCTCACCTTCACAGATGATTTGAGAAGATATGGGTATATCTACTCGATGAAACATAAGTCTGGAACATTTGAAAAGTTCAAAGAATTTCATAGTGAAGTGGAAAATCATCGTAACAAGAAAATCAAGTTTCTAGGATCTGATCGTAGAGGTGAATATTTGAGTTATGAGTTTGCACTTCATTTGAAACAATGCGGAATAGTTTCGCAACTCTCGCCACCTAGAACACCACAGCTTAATGGTGTGTCCGAACGTCGTAATCATACTTTACTAGATATGGTGCAATCTATGATGTCTCTCACTGATTTACCGCTATCGTTTTGGGGTTACGCTTTAGAGATAGCCGCATTCACGTTAAATAGGGCACCATCTAAATTCATCGAGACGACACCTTATGAACTGTGATTTGGCAAGAAACCCAGGTTGTTGTTTCTTAAAGTTTGGGGCTGCGATGCTTATGTGAAAAAGCTTCAACCTGATAAGCTCGAACCCAAATTGGAGAAATGTGTCTTCATAGGATACCCAAAGGAGACTGTTGGGTACACCTTCTATCATAGATCCTAAGGCAAGATATTTGTTGCTAAGAATGCATCCTTTCTAGAGAAGGAGTTTCTCTCGAAAGAAGTGAGTGGGAGGAAAGTAGAACTTGACGAGGTAATTGTA
This sequence comes from Triticum monococcum, assembly GCA_034509565.1. NCBI lineage: Eukaryota > Viridiplantae > Streptophyta > Magnoliopsida > Poales > Poaceae > Triticum > Triticum monococcum. The sequence goes on from CM067845.1 coordinate 637,538,517, forward strand.
CCTTCTCCCTTATTGGAAAGTAGTTCATCACTGAAATCAGTTCCAGTGATTCCTGCACCAGTAAGTGAGGAAGCTAATGATGATGATCATGAAACTTCTGATCAAGTTACTACCGAACTTCGTAGGTCAATCAGAGTAAGATCCGCACCAGAGTGGTACCGTAATCCTGTTCTGGAAGTCTTGTTACTTGACCATGACGAACCTACAAACTATGAGGAAGCGATGATGAGCCCAGATTCCTTAAAATGGCTTGAGGCCATGAAATCTGAGATGGGATCCATGTATGAGAACAAAGTATGGAATTTGGTTGACTTGCCCGATGATCGGCAGGCCATAGAGAATAAATGGATCTTCAAGAAGAAGACTGACGCTGACAGTAATGTTACTGTCTACAAAGCTCGACTTGTTGCAAAAAGTTTTCGGCAAGTTCAAGGAGTTGACTACGATGAGACCTTCTCACCCGTAGTGATGCTTAAGTCCGTCCGAATCATGTTAGCAATTGCCGCATTTTATGATTATGAAATTTGGCAAATGGATGTCAAAACTGCATTCCATAATGGATACCTTAAAGAAGAGTTGTATATGATGCAACCAGAAGGTTTTGTCGATCCAAAAGGTGCTAACAAAGTGTGCAAGCTCCAGCTATCCATTTATGGACTGGTGCAAGCCTCTCGGAGTTGGAATATACGCTTTGATAGTGTGATCAAAGCATATGGTTTTGTAAAGACTTTTGGAGAAGCCTGTATTTACAAGAAAGTGAGTGGGAGCTCCGTAGCATTTCTGATATTATATGTAGATGACATATTGTTGATCGAAAATGATACTAAATTTCTGAATAGCATAAAAGGATACTCGAATAAGAATTTTTCAATGAAAGACCTCGGTGAAGCTGCTTATATATTGGGCATCAAGATATATAGAGATAGATCAAGATGCTTGATTGGACTTTCACAAGACATACCTTGATAAAGTTTTGAAGAAGTTCAAAATGGCTCAGGCAAAGAAAGGTTCTTGCCTGTATTACAAGGTGTGATGTTGAGTAAGACTCAATGCTCGACCACTGCAGAAGATAGAAAGAAAATGGAAGATGTTCCCTATGCTTCAGCCATAGGCTCTATCATGTATGCAATGCTGTGTTCCAGACCTGACGTGTGCGTTGATATAAGTTTAGCAGGGAGTTACCAAAGTAATCCAGGAGTGGATCACTGGACAACGGTCAAGAACATCCTGAAATACCTGAGAAGGACTAAGGATATGTTTCTCGTATATGGAGGTGACAAAGAGCTCGTCATAAACGGTTACATTGGTGCAAGCTTTGACACTGATCCGGATGACTCTAAGTCACAAACCGGATACATGTTTTTATTAAATGGTGGAGCTGTTAGTTGGTGCAGTTCCAAGCAGAGCGTCGTGGCGGGATCTACGTGTGAAGCAGAATACATAGCTGCTTCGGAAGCAGCAAATGAAGGAGTCCGGATGAAGGAGTTCATATCCAATCTAGGTGTCATACCTAGTGAATTGGGTCCAATGATAATCTTTTGTGACAATACTGGAGCATTTGCCTTGGCAAAGGAATCTAGATTTCACAAGAGAACCAAGCACATCAAGAGATGCTTCAATTCCATCCGCGATCAAGTGAAGGAGGGAGACATAGAGATTTGCAAGATACATACGAATCTGAATGTTGCAGACCCGATAACTAAGCCTCTCTCACGAGCAAAACATGATCGGCACCAAGACTCCATGGGTGTTAGAATCATTACAATGTAATCTAGATTATTGACTCTAGTGCAAGTGGGAGACTGATGGAAATATGCCCTAGAGGCAATAATAAAATTGTTATTTATATTTCCTTATATCATGATAAATGTTTATTATTCATGCTAAAATTGTATTAACCAGAAACTTAGTACATGTGTGAATACATAGAGAAACAGAGTGTCACTAGTTTGCCTCTACTTGACTAGCTCATTGAATCAATGATGGTTATGTTTACTAACCATAGACATGAGTTGTCATTTGATTAACGGGATCACATCATTAGAGAATGATGTGATTGACTTGACCCATACGTTAGCTTAGCACGATGATCGTTTAGTTTGTTACTATTGCTTTCTCCATAACTATACTTGTTCCCATGACTATGAGATCATGGAACTCCCGAATACCGGAGGAACACTTTGTGTGCTACCAAACATCACAACGTAACTGTGTGATTATAAAGGTGCTCTACAGGTGTCTCTGATGGTGTTTGTTGAGTTGGCATGGATCAAGATTGGGATTTGTCACTCCGATTGTCAGAGGGGTGTCTCTGGGCCCTCTCGGTAATGTACATCACTATAAGCCTTGCAAGCAATGTAGCTAATGAGTTAGTTACGAGATGTAGCATTATGGAACGATTAAAGAAACTTGCCGGTAATGAGATTGAACTAGGTATTGAGATACCAACGATCGAATCTTGAGAAAGCAACATACCGATGACAAAGGGAACAATGTATATTGTTATGCGGTTTGACCGATAAAGATCTTCGTAGAATATGTAGGAACCAGTATGAGCATCCAGGTTCCGCTAATGGTTATTGACCGGAGACATGTCTCGCTCATGTCTACATAGTTCTCGAACCCGTAGGGTCCGCATGCTTAACGTTCATTGACGATCGATATTATGAGTTTATGTGTTTTGATGTACCAAAGGTAGTTTCGAGTCCCGGATTTGATCACGGACATGACGAGGAGTCTCGAAATGATCGATACAAAAAGATCGATATATTGGATGACTATGTTTGGACATCGGAAGGGTTCCAAGTGAAGTTCAGGCGTATACCGGAGTACCGGGGGGTTACCGGAACCCCCCGGGGAGTTTAATGGGCCTTATGGGCCTTAGTGGAAAGAGAGGAGGGGCTACCTGGGCAAGTCGCGCGCCCCCTCCCCCTCTGGTCCGAATTGGACTAGGAAGGGGGGGGGCGCCCCCTTTCCTTCTCTCTCTTTCCTCCTTCCTTCTCCTACTCCTACTACAATGAAAGGGGGGAATCCTACTCCCGGTGGGAGTAGGACTCCCCATGGGGCGTGCCATAGGAGGGAGGGACCTCCCCCTCCTCCATTCCTTTATATACGGGGGAGGGGGCACCCTATAGACACACAAGTTGATCATTGATCTTTAGCCGTGTGCGGTGCCCCCCTCCACCATAATCCACCTCGATAATATCGTAGCGGTGCTTAGGCGAAGCCCTGTTTCGGTAGCAACATCATCACCGTCATCACGCCATCGTACTAACGAAGCTCTCCCTCGAAGATCTACTGGATCGTGAGTTCACGGGACGTCACCGAGCCGAACGTGTGTAGATCGCGGAGGTGTCGTATCTTTGGTACTAGATCGGTCGATCGTGAAGACGTACGACTACATCAACCGCATTGTCATAACGCTTCCTCTTATGGTCTATGAGGGTACGTAGATGATACTCTCCCCTCTCGTTGCTATGCATCAACATGATCTTGCGTGTGCGTAGGAATTTTTTTGAAATTTCTACGTTCCCCAACATTCAATATAGTAGACTCTGGCCTTCTTGTGTTCCAGTATCATGTCCAGGCGGTAGAGTTTGATGTTAATGTCGTTGAAAGTTGACATGCATGTGTTCCATTATTGTGCAATGGTGATTATGGTGAGGTATGCAAGTGACTGTGGAATTTGGCAAGGTCTTATTATTGTGATACCCTTCCATGGCACCTGAGATGCACCCATCCTTGCACTATGTGTGCATGTTTTCATGATGATGGTTATCATGTGTGTTGGCTACACAATATTTTTTGGATGCACAAGTCATTCTGTTTCTTCATTTCTCCTTGTTGTACCTTTTGATGTTTGCATTGTAAGATCCCAATCCATGTATGTTGACCAATAATCTCAAAATAGGTCAACTCATGAGCATGGTCTTATAACACTCTCCTTATGAAATTCCCCCTCATGTAAGGGTGGTAGTTTAAGTGTTTTAACGCATTAACTATTTTGGTTCCTTGGTAGCGCACTTGCTGAGAACAAGTGTCTGCAAATATCTGGAGTGAGCTATTTGAGTACAACTGCCTAATACTCCCACACATTCATGAACATTTGACACGAAGAATATTTTTACAACGTGACACAATAGATGTATGTCTCAAATATATCACTAGTCGTGCACACTTGTTTTTGTAAAGTACACGTAAAACTTAGTAGGACACATAGTGTATCACATAATTAATGTCACTAGCGATATTACTGGCATCCGCGGCAATACCAGCCAAACCTCTCCTTGCCAACCCAGCTCATTAGAGCATATCTTCACCTTTCCAATAATTGGGATATTATTTGGTTGGCAGCCCATTTATCATTAAATATGCTCTCACCATTCTGTACTCATAACTAACATATAGTTTTGTTTTAAGATTGAACAATTGTTGCACCAAGAAAATCATACTCGATAAGATCTCTCTTTGACCCGAGCGAGATAACAAAACCACTAATAACTTGGCTAGGAAGCAACATCCATGCTTTTGTACTCAATAATTTAAGCACTTCCACTTTAAGTAATAGACTTTTTATGTAAGATGGTCTTGCCGACTATCATATTATTTAAAATCATTTGCCATGTTTGTACCCTTCCTGAAGGGTTTCCTAATCTAATGTTTCATCCAAATATCCCTTCTTGACAGGTTAAATAGTAACCTTACTGATGATCCTTCTCTTTGTATGATTAGTATTGGGAGGGCTTCCCAGTTCCAGATGTGCTAATTAGATAGCTTGTGTTGGCTTTGAAGGATCACACCGTGTTGGCTTACTCAAAATATCTTGGGAGCTAGCTATGCAAACTATGACCCACATGAGCTATATATATACTCATTTCCCCTGTTCGCTACTCTTTTGCCTGTAAAGCTGCTATTTAGATAATTTTAGGGTATATTTCTCCTTTAATGATTTTGGTGATTGCTGACAATGCAATTTACGGACTAATCATGTGCATTGAGCATTTAAGATATTCTATCATATGGCACAAGACGACTTATTCCCCTCGGTGAAATAAAGTGAAGGCGGTTTCCTTCCGACGTTTCTTTTTCGGTGGAATTGAGTCATAGATAAACCGTACTATTAAGAGGGGGTCCGTTTTGGAAAGGTTGGGGTGGAATCTACATCTACACATACCCATATGCACCCACACACCTTCCCTGCAATTCTGGAGCTCCGGTTTTTTTTTGTCTTTGGTGTTTTTGAAGCACACTAGCGGTAGTATCGCTCTCGGCAGCGGTAGTGCCGCTTAGGCGGTACTTCGGCAGTCCAGTGTCGCGGGCACTACCGCTTATTTTGTGGCTATTGTGGTATTTTCTGTCTCAGCGGTATTAGGGTTGTGGTAGAGCGGTAGTACCGCCCGGGCGGTACTACGACAATACCACTGCCCCACCACCGCTAGCTTCTTTGTAGCCCATGGTAATTCGTGAAAGTAGGGCGGTAGAGCAGTAGTACTGCTTGTGCAGCACTTCCGCCGTTCCACTAATGCACGAACTTCCTCCTATTTATGTGCTTCTGTAACCTCATTGTGCATCACAGTAGTAGAGCAGTAGTTTTTGACGATAGTACCTCTGGCGGCGGTACTGCCGTCCTACCCTCCGCTACTACCGCGGTTCAATCGTGTCTTGTGATACTCAATGGTAGTATCGCTTGTAGGGGCGGTAGTGTCGCTCCGACAGAACTACCGTGTCTATGCTCATGCACTCGCGGGCTACACCTAGAACTATCGTGTCTAGCGGTAGTACCGCTTGCATGATCGGTGGTACTACTTGAGTGTGGGGTGTGCACAAATAACTGTTGGATTTGCACCCCCCCCCCCAAATTATATATAGGGGGTCTTCTTCTCCAAGAAGACCACCTCTTATCCCATCGCTCCATTGTTGCGCCCTAAGGCTTATTTTCACCCGATCTCTCTCCCTAGCCATCAAATATTGTTGATTCTCTACGATTTGCTTGAGAGGGCCTCGATCTACACTTCTAAGAAGAGATTTTTGATTGCCCCCACTAATCCCTACCAGATTTTATTACTCTTGGGTGTTTGGGCACCCTAGACGGAAGAGGTCACCTCGGAGCCACAATCCATGCCATACTTAAGTAGCTAGGATTGGATAATGATTTATCTTGAGTGTCAACATGCATTCAAATGGTTGTGATGTAGTATGTTAGTATGGTATCCTCCTATGAATAAGTAGAGTGGCTTGACTTGGCACATGTTCACACATGTAGTTGATTCAAAACTAACGCAGCCTTCATGATATTTATGTTCAAAGTGTTTATATCCTACTCATGCTCGTATTCCATGTTAAATATTCACAATGCATGATTATGTCCGTTGTCGCTCTCTAGTTGGTCGCTTCTCTATCTGTTTTCCAGCCTTCACCTGTACTAAGCGGAAATACTGATTGTGCATCCAAGATCCTTAAACCCAAAGTTGTTCCAATGAATCCACCATATCTACCTATATGTGGTATTACCCCGTCATTCCAAATAAATTTGCATGTGCCACCTCTGATCATTCAAATAAACTTTTGTCTTGTGTTCCCGTACGGCTCATGCAGTGACGGGGCGGTCAATATCTTCCATGCTAAGCGGGTTATTCTCATGATGGATGTTATTCACTTGTCATTGCACGAGAGAGGCTGGTAATTGGGATGCCCTGTCCTATAAACAAAAACAAAGAAAATACAATAAAATAAACCCCCTGGAAAGTTGATTGTTGGGAGGGCACCGAGGATTTGGCTAGCCATGGCTTGTGTTTGTATGGTTGAGGGGGGATAAACTTTTCATTTCTGCATGGGAACCACCGATAATGTGTTGAGCATGGAGAATATTGAAATCGTTTGTTGTGACGTTGACTGGAAGAGCACACCTCTCAAAATGTATTCATCTCTGTTTTAAGCTTGGAGCTCTAGCACCGCTGCAAATCTCTGTGAAGGGCCTTTCTATTTACTTTCATGTCATTTACTTTTATTGTTGAGTCATCACCTTCTCATTCAAGCACCAACCTTGAGAGCGCTATTGTCATTCTTAGTTTAACATGCATTGTGTCTAGTAAATAGTGGATGTGACCATGAATGGATCTCTTCTACCCGAATTAATTACAATGTTTAGTCGCTGATTGAACTTTCAGAGGTGCTCTGTATTTATGTTTTGAGGCCACAGAAAGGGCTAGCGAGATACTATGTTACTATATTATCTCATGATTGTTGTGACAAATTATTGGCATCCGAGATATCTTATTATTGCTCGCTAGTTAGTTATGTTATTATCATGAGTAAATATGAAACCTAGGTGTTATCATTCATATGGTTGGTTTGTAATCTTTGCTGAAAACTTTATTACTACTTAAGAATATATACATCAACGAGAAGAAATGAGTTTGTAGAAGTTTTTCTTTATCACTTTTAGTTTGTCAACTCACTGCTTGAGGACAAGCAATGAGTTAAGCTTGGGGGAGTTGGTACGTACGTCCCAAATGTATCTATGTTTTCAAACACTTTTGCTCTTGTTTCGGACTCTAATTTGCATGATCTGAACGAAACTAACTTGGACTGACGTTGTTTTCAATAGAACTACCATGGTGTTATTTTGTGCAAAAACAAAAGTTCTCGGATTGAGCTAAAAATTTACGGATAATTTTTCTGAAATATATAAAAATTATTGGTGAAAAGATCTTCTGGAAGGGGGCCACCACGGAGCCACGAGCTCAGGTAGCGCCCCCTGGGGCGTGCCACATGAGCTCGTCGGTCCCATAGACCTCCGTCTGCCCTAACTCCAACTCAATATAGACCGTCTCGTGGAGTAAAAAATCAGAGAGAAGAAACCATCATGTTTTACGATACGGAGCCACCGTCACCTCCTATTCTTCATTGCGAGGGCTGATCTGGAGTCCATTTGGGGCTCCGCTGAGGGGGGGTCTATCGTCGCCGTCGTGATCAACCTTTGTTCATCAACAATTCCATGATGCTCACCACCGGGAGTGAGTAATTCCTTCCTAGGCTTGCTGCACTATGATGGAGTTGGATGAGATTTGTCATGTATAATCAATACAATTTGTTTAGGCTTGATCCCTAGTATCCACTATGTTCTGAGATCGATGTTGCTATGACTTTGCTATGCTTAATGATTGTCACTAGGGCCCGGGTGCCATGATTTCATATCTGAACCTATTATGTTTTCATGAATATAAGTGAGTTTTGGATCCTATCTTGCAAGTTGTATGCATCTATTATGTGTTATGATCCGTAGACCCCAAGGTGACAATAATTGTGATTCGCTTTGGTGATGACCGTAGTATGAGGAGTTAGTGTATTCATTGAGTGTTAATGCTTTGTTCCGGTTCTCTATTAAAAGGAGGCCTTAATATCACTTCAATTTCCTTATAGGCCCTGCTGCCACGGGAGGGTAGGAGAAAATATGTTATGCGGGTTCTTATTATAAGCACGTATGACTATATATGGAATACATGTCTACATTGAATTGATGAATTGGAGTTCTTATGTATCACTCTAGGTTGTGACTATTATATGATGAACATTATCTGACACAAATATCCATTGCTAATCCAATGCCTATGCTTTTCTCATATTCAGCTTTTCTAAGTTACTATTGTTGTTGTTGCTGTTACAATCACTACAAAAATTTTATTCTTACTATTTCTGTTACTATTACTATTATAAAAACCATCAAACTACTGTGCGACTAAACCCTTTGCTGCAGAGGTAATATTTTCCAGGTGTGGTTGAATTGACAACTCAACTGCTAAGGCTAATAAATATTCTTTGGCTCCCCTTGTGTCGAATCAATAAATTTGGGTGAAATACTACCCTTGATGACTATCGCGATGACCTATACTTGTGGGTTATCAGTTGTCTACCTACTTTGACAAGGTCGGGTACAAGGTTGTCATCATATTTTCCATGCAAATATTTCCTGTGATTTCATCTTCTAAACAATATGATCATAGCAGGTTCATATGGCATGGCATGTAAACAGTCGATGTGACGGCCAAGTGAAGCCATCATACATTACGCTTTAGCAGAACTATATAAGTTCTTTGTGACACAATAAATGACACATTCGATGAATGGATTGAGAAATCAAGTGTTATGGTGAACATCTTTGAAAGAGAGATCAATTTGATTTGGTTAAATTATTTATGAGGGGGTCTGCACAAAGTATACCACAGTTCAGGCACAAATATGATTATCAATGCAAATATAAAATAGTTTCAGGTGCTATGAGAATCGAAATAATCAAAACTTTGAACCACATGGTCATGACATTGCATTATTAATTATGACAAGCTCACAATGGTTATCATAAAATTGACTTTGGCCTCCAAATCACACCCAGTAGAATAAAGAAGAGACAAGAAGAGCAACAATTGGTACATCATCCCTTTAGCAAAAGAATAATAGTAGCAGCAGCGTGAGAGTACATTGGTAGGCTATAAGGATATATTAGTAGAGTAATACTACTATACTACTAAACAAACATAGATGATATCCCGCATTGAACGCTCTTGACTGGCTCCTCCTGGCTGATGCCAAGTCTGTCGTGCCGCCTGCCGCGCGCCGCATCACTCTCCTCCGAGCGTCTTAGAGCCTAGCCGTTGCCCTGGCGCTAGAGACTACCCCCACCGCCAAGGAAGCTGCCTCGCCTCCGAAGTTGGTGTCGTACCCAACCCCAAACTTGACTCTCTTGGCCGAGCCGGTCCAAAAGGGAAAATGTGAAATGATTTTGTTTATACTAAACATTTATAAGTATTTCTACTAGTTGTACCATGTTTAAAAATTTATAATTGTTTATTACTTAGCCATTGTACTTAGCTGCATAACCATGTTTGTAAACAATGGTTACAATATTTCTGTTATACTGTTATAATATATATTATTGAAAAAAGCTTTTGCGGAATTTAAATTGTAACAAAATTTTGTTTCTAGTTTAAATATTCTCATTGAATTAACGTCTAAATATTGCATAAATTATATAGTACATACACATATATTTTCATAAATTATATCTTTCAATATTATTGAATATCATGGTAGAGATTTTCTAAGTCATGCACACTAACAAATATCTTAGTAGTGGTTTCTAGTGTATATTAGGCAGCCCTATTCATAGAAATTTCTAGGGCATGACAAATATGACTTGCAAGTTGGGTTTAGTAACATGTTAACAACAAGTGCATACTTTGTATTTGTATTTAAATTAGCATCCTTATTATAATCACCGAAGAACATAAAATGTTGTCGATTCTACGCCTGCATATGATTTGATTATCTGACTTGTTCGTATATATTCACTTGGTTTGATTTGGTGCATATGAGGTCTCCTATCCATTTCTCAAATGAAAAATTGTATATTGGTTTAAACATGAAAAATCTAATTATCATAAATTTCATTATGATACTAAACGACCGTCGTAAAGAGATATTGACAATGTAATTAAACTCAACTTCGCTAGTTGGATTGGCTTGTCCCCATGTGGTATACACTACTAGATCGTCGATGGCGCGCGTTGCCTCGCCCGTCCATTTTGACAATAGAATAATAGAAATTTGCGTAAATATATGTGGCATTTGATCATAACTTCACTCATAAGCTCATAAATTAAACTATAATGGCAAGCATTGCCACACGCCTGTCCATCTATGGAATAGAAGAAAAAGGTGTATACCAAATGAACTCTTCTATAGAAGAATAAGTCAAACTAATACACATCACTAAAAACATTCCAATGGATTGTATCTATCCGATCGCTATATAACTATTAATAGAAGGATCCTAGGGGTGAACCGATTCAACTTGTATTCCAAAAATTGAACAATACAAAATTACAAAATGTCTGAGCTGTATCAGAATTATTATAAATAAAAAAGGGATTTAAGATTCTTACCTTGTTAGATAGTGTACACATTTCATCAAGTAGGTGGCAATAGTGTTAATCCATAATGTTCAAATAAATATTTCCTCACATCAGAACACACCACATGAAAGGCATCATGGAATGAGATTTCTAATTGCATCCGTACAAGCACATCCATATTGGATTGCTGGCCATGTCTATTCCAAATAACATTATTGAAAGAACATGCGGTGCCCCCATGTTTGGTTTTGGTAATTGATGACAATCTCTATGGACTAATGGTTGCCTTGAGTTATATTTGAAGGTTTTGTCCATAGGCTTTTCTTGGAGTACATGTGTTGGTTTCAAGGAGAGTTTGTGTCGACCAAGGTGCTATTCAAGGAATTACCTAAAGATTGGTCTTGTGAGAGGTTGATCAAGACTAAGTTAAAGAGTGAATCAAGTTGATCAACCCACAAAGCGTAGAAGATGTACCGAGAGGGATCAAGTGATCCCATGGTATGGTAAGCATTGTCAATTACGCTTTATGTACTAACCCATGGTCTTCGTGAGAGTTATTTGTGGGGTTAAGTTGCGGTGTGCAAGTTCAAGTGGAGCACCACGAAGTGATCAAATGCTTGAAGCGTGCTATACTTTGTGGTGACAATGGACCTGTGAAGATGTGCGGAAGAGTAGCTCACCCATAGTAGAGTATGGGGGAGCAATCAACTAGTCTTCATCAACTCAAGACAATCAAGAAAGGTTGCGGTGGGCAAGTTCAAGTGGAGCATCACGAAGAGATCAAATGCTTGAAGCTTGCCATCCATTGTGGTGACAATGGACTCATGAAGATGTGCGGAAGAAAGGCTCACCCATAGTGGAGTATGGGGGAGCAATCAACTAGTCTTCATCGAGCCAACACAATCAAGAAAGGTGGTCCAACTTGAGGGAGTCAAGATCGTCATCATCTAGCTCAAGTGGACCATGTGCAAGGCAAAGGTTTGCCCTTGGTAGGTTTTCTATTTTACCGGTCTCATGATGGTAGTTGGGAGACCGGGTTATAGGATCGATTGCCGTACTATCAGGGGGGGCTCTCGATGAGTAGCTTGATCGTATCGTTCGCTGAGAGCTCAAACCATTGCATCCTTGCATCATCTTTCTTGGTTCTTGTTTGGTTCTCTTTGTGGGTCTTAGAGCTTATGGTCATCTTGATGACAAGCTTGAGTTCATCGAAAACGGAGTTCGCATGCATCTTCTATGATGTTTTCGATGTTGGAGGTTTTGCCGGTTCTTCTCGGTTGGAGGTTTCACTCCTCTATTTGTTGGCATACCTCCCCTGCCTCTTCTTACTATAACCAGTTGCTGTTTTGATGCTACTCGTCGTCTTGTTTTCAACAAGCTTGAGTTTGCTCAATTCAGAGCTCCTATGCAGAAGTTATGGCAGTTCTGGTTTTCTGGAGTGTGGTTTTTCTCCTAGACCCAGCGGTAGTACCGCGGGCCACAGCGGTAGTACCGCTGAGGCTCACTAAGCGGCAGTACCGCTCCTCGGAGCGGTAGTACCGCTTGATGGCCTCAGCAGCAGTGCCTCTGCGGATCCGTGCTCCTACCGCCTCGACACAGTGGTTGGAGCGGTAGTACGGCTGCAGTCCACTAAGCGGCAGTACCGCTCCTCGGAGCGGTAGTACCGCTTGATGGCCTCAGCAGCAGTGCCTCTGCGGATCCGTGCTCCTACCGCCTCGACACAGTGGTTGGAGCGGTAGTACGGCTGCAGTCCACTAAGCGGTAGTACCGCTCCTCGGAGCGGTAGTACCGCTTGCTGGGCTCAGCCGCAGTACAGCTGTGGCTTTGTGCTCCTTCCGCTTCGATTCGAGTGCGCATTTTCTCGTGTCGGGTTTTGCGGTACTAACTGCGGTAGTAGTGGCAGTAGTGCTGCTTGCGAGCGGTAGTACCGCCCTACCTCCGCGGTAGTACCGCTCTGGGTCCCAGCCCCAGCCCTTTTCTTCTGGCACGGCAGTACCGCTGAGGGGGAGCGGTAGTACCGCTTACGAGCGGTAGTACCGCCCTGCCTCCGCGGTAGTACCACTCTCTGCAGGGCTGAGTGGGGGTTAACGGTTGGATTTTCCCCCTCCTATAAAAGGGGGTCTTCTTCCCCATTGAACCTAATCTTTGGAGCTCGTGTTCTTCCCCCATTGTTGACCTTCTTCGAGCTTGCTAACTCTCAATCCCTCCATGGATTCTTGCTAGTTTTTGAGGGAAAAGAGAGAGGAGATCTAGATCCACATTTCCACCAATCACTTTCTCCTCTATGTGAGGGGAACCCCTTGGATCTAGATCTTGGAGTTCTTGGTGTTCTCCTTCTTGTTCTTCCTCTCATTTTCCTCCCTAGCATTAGTTGCTTTGGTGGGATTTGGGAGAGAAGGACTTGGGCACTCCGTGTGCCCTTGCCATTGCATTTGGTGCATCGGTTTGAGTTCTCCACGTGATACGTGGAAGTTACAAGTTGAGAAGCTTATTACTCTTGGGTGCTTGGTACCTTTGAGCTTGTTCCTCTTGGGTGCTTGGGTGCCCTAGACGGTTGTTGGTGTTCAGAGCTCAATCATTGTGGTGCAAAGCTCCGGGCAAGCGTCGGGGTCTCCAATTAGGTTGTGGAGATCGCCCCGAGCAATTTGACGGGTACCAGTGACCGCCCCCAAGGGTTGCCAAAGTGTACGGGTTCGGTGACCGCCCCCAAGGGTTGCCATTTGTACGGGTTCGGTGACCGCCCTCAAGGGTCCCTTAGTGGAATCACGGCATCTTGCATTGTGCAAGAGCGTGAGGAGATTACGGTGGCCCTAGTGGCTTCTTGGGGAGCATTGTGCCTCCACACCGCTCCAAACGGAGATTAGCATCCGCAAGGGTGTGAACTTCGGGATACATCGTCGTCTCCGCGTGCCTCGGTTATCTCTTACCCGAGCCCCTTTACTTATGCACTTTACTTGGTGATAGCCATATTGTTTCTTGTCATATATCCTGCTATCACATAGTTGCTTATCTTGCTTAGCATAAGTTGTTGGTGCACATAGGTGAGCCTAGTTATTTTAGGTTTTGTGCTTGACAAATTAACCGCTAGGTTTATTCCGCATTTGTTCAAGCCTAAACCGTAATTATTTTAAAAAGCCTATTCACCCCCCCCCCCTCTAGGCGACATCCACGATCTTTCAATTATTGTCATGCATACCAAACTAACTCTAAAGCACATTAGCATAACATAAAAGTAACCAACCTTGCAGAGAGATTGGATGAAGAAGATAGGTAAAGGCTTCAGCTAACTGCTGAAGGGGCATGGAAGAGAAGGCTAGAAAGAAACGGAGGTGAAAAATGTATCGAGGATTCTAGAGGAAAAATGAGAGAATAGAGGACTAACATATCTCCACTCATGGAAATTGTTGCAGGAGGGCGCTAGAACTGCTCAGGATGCTTTGTACAGTATACACACCTGCTCATTCTCATTTCTATAGAACATTATATGTATGTTGGAAAAGATGTAAAGAAGTATCTTAAATAAGATATAAACAATGCACATGCATAGCGCAGTTGCTTAACCCAAAACTTATACATTCAAAAAACACTTTCAAGTGGATAAGCTTTTAACGGACACCTATTCATATTACGACATCTTCTATTTACTTTTCTCGTGAAAATAGCAGTCTCGAGTATAATAAGCTAGCTTATCCTTACTTGAATGATTCACATCATAGGCAGACTTGAGTGTCACAGCTCCTTAATCTCCTGAAATTGACCAGAATAAAAGGAATGGAACAACCAAAAGCTTGGACATGTAAATCACCGTCAACTTTGGGAAATGCTTGTTATACGGAGTATTTTAGATTCAGTCTACCATGTAAGGGGAAGTGGCAGCTTCCTTTATGAATACGATCAAATTGTTAGTTACCATCTATTTACTTTGAGGAAATATGTCTATCTCAAGTTTAGAAGGAACATCAGTATTTGACAAAATGCCAGAATGGTTGCTTTGTGATACGATGATTCTAAATTTCTAACAGGCTAAGGGGTTGTGTGGTGTGTCTTGGGTCCGTGCAGAACTTCATACAGAATTACCTACCATACACACATCTATCTGACACCTGAAGAACCCATAAAGTGTAAAGAACTCCAGTACTTTTGAAAGGCTTCCACTCTATCCTGAAAAAAGTTACTACTACATTAGAATATACAAACACGTATTTGAGCTGAATTGATGTTTTTTTAATGGGAAAATGGTGATGAATTCTCAGTTGTTTATTATCAATATTAGTAAAATCTCCATGTTCTCACAAGGTGTCTTGGCAGATAGCTGTTTTTCAATTAGGAATCAACAAACTGTTGCAGAGAGAAGGATTGGGCCTCATACTTGGGAAAATCCTCGACCAATAGATCGGAAACCGGTATGCGTGAAAGCCCAAGTTTCTGCATCATGTCCACATCTTAACACCTCAAAAGACCGGTATCAAGCATCAGAATTCATAAGGGAACATCCAAAAACACCGCAACCAGGATGCTTGTATATTATGCATGTCTTGTACCTATGATATTCATCATACAGGCGGTGCCATTTCCAGGAATGATCCTTGTTGTCCCAACAAGAAGTATGATGGCATGTATTATCCATTGATTTTCTCCTTTTTCCTATTTGATTTTTAGCATGTACGTAATACATTCCGTTCACCTGTTAAGGCTTTCTTGTTGTTTTTTCATCATCCAGTGTGGTTGGGTTCAGCAAAAACTATGGAATCCTTCCGATGTTATCATAGCTCTTCCCAACAAAATAATAATAATAATTGTTGGAAAAAAGAAAACACATATGGGATTCTAATATGCTATAGAAAATGCACATAATAGAAGAAGGGAAACCTGATCGCGTCTTAAGACATTTTTCATGTCTTCTTTGTAACAATCAAAGTTAGTACATATGCAGGAGTTGGTAGTAGAATTGATCAATGCTAATTGCTTTTTTTCAATCCATGTAAAACTATTGAGAATATGCGATCATGAACAAAAGAATCAATCTACGTACCTTTGGATGCAAACTTAGTGAAGAAGTCAACTTCTTCTAGTCTCTTCTAGCGTCGTTCCTCTCGAGGATACCTCGAGCCATTTTCTTCGCAAGTCAAAGCAGCAGAAGTGGAAAGATAGGGATGCATAGGGCGGCGGCGGCGGGATCTTCTCGAGGAGTCACCGGTCGCGCGAGGGAGAGAACGAGAGGTCGGGGGAGAGGAACGACTCGGCTCTTGGCTGCCCTTCGATGTCTTTTTTTATCCTGTCGCTGCACGGGCCGTCGGCCCAATCAACCACAGATGTCCGATTTTTTCACCAGAGTAGCTGCCCCTCAGGACAGTCGGCCCACTCGCGTGAAGTTAGCTAACCACACAGAAATCCAACGGCCGAAAGTGTGTGGGATGCTCAATCAAACGGCCTGAAATGTTGAATGCGTGAGAGGGCTGGGAAGAGGCTCAGTTTTACTGTTCTTAATTACTAGAATGTATTGTGAACATGCGCTCCTGCAAATTGGGGCTCTTTTTATGTATTCAATAATCTTTTGGGGTGTAATATATGTGTACAGTGTGGTTACTAGCATAACATGAACGTGGCAAATTTGCTAGGCTATGATTGACAATTTGACATGATCAAAACTACGATTTTATCAGATTTTAGAAACCAAAAGTATGGTGTTTCAATACTTACACAGAAGAAGAAAAAAAGCCAAAGAGCTTCACTGTCACGTGTGCCCGAGACAACACAAACTCGATGCAACAAATCAGCAATGGCGGCACGCCGGCGAGATGGGAACGTACAGCATTGTATACGGCCAGGGGCCGAGCTGGGCCCCGGGCACCCAGGGCCCAGGCCCGGGGCATGGAATTCTTACTAGCCTATTATATATGTATGTTTTTCTGTAGGCCTGGGGTGCAGCCAAGTAAATTGAAGGAGGCCCAGAGCGTCATGGGCTGTCTCACGTACGAGGAAACCTCCAACTCGGGCACGCACACAACAGGAGAGTAGGAGACCTCATATTCGCATGGAGACTTGCCAACGAGCCAGAGATCTGTGAGGCAGATAATAATCTGTTTATCATCCAACTCTTCTGTCTAGGGGGACTGGAACAGAGTCATGCATCAGGGACCTTGGATCTATAGGGGACTAATGGTTGCAATTGAAGAGTACGACGGCAAAGGTAAGCCAAATTTGGTTCAGCTTGACCGAGTTCATGTGTGGGTGCAAATTCATGACACCCCGGAGCTCTATAGGAAGGAGATGATCTGGACCAACTGGCCCGCCGCATAGGGCAAGTGAAGAGTGTTGAGATGAACCCTAACCGAGTTTTTGAGGGCAACTATGTCAGGGTCCAGGCAAAGATTAAACTCGCTGAGCCTTTGGTGCGATTTGCCCCTCTGAACATCAAAGGGGAAGGGTGAATTCTCCTGCCAGTCAAATATGAGTAGATTGGCTTTTTTTGTGAAGTTTGCGGCATCCTAGGCCACTCCATGGAGGAGTGCGGCGATGGGGTTCATAGCCCCGAAAAGATTGAATACGGCGAGTGGATGAAAGCCACTCGGAGACCCATGCCAGAGAGCCAAAACCGTGACCCCGGCTGGAACAGGGGGAACTCCGCGCATGGACGTGGACGTGCCCGTGGAGGCGGCCGCGGTAGGAACAATGGAGCCAAGAAACGTTCATCAGAGGAGGCCGGTCTGGGGGACGAAGTTGACAGAGACACTGATGAGGATCTGAAGGATACGGCGAAAAGCCCACTTAAGGGCAAGGGTGATGAAGCGGGGACTGACCAACCAAAAACCTCGGTTATTCGCAAGCTGAACATGGATGATCAATCAGCATCTGAGAGTAGTAGGGGTGTCGCAGTGGATGCATCCATGCAAGGGACTATGATTGTTCCTCCTCCACCACCATCGTACGTCACCCCGAGGGACAGAAAGAAGCACAATAATGGGAATTCTCCAAACAAAAGCAACTTGGACAGCGTGGCGGGCTCCTCAGAGGAGCGCCGCCGAGTCCAATGAGTCTCTCATGTTGGAACTGTCGCGGGGCGGGCAAACCCGCGACAGTTCGAGAGCTTCGCGACTTCGCGAGGCAGTTTGCTCCGATGGTGCTTTGTATAGTCGAAACTCAACTCCCTAGAGATAGAGTGGAAAACTTGGCAAGCACCCTAGGTTATGATAATGCTTATGCTGTTAGTAGCTCTGGTAGAAGTGGAGGTCTCGGTATTTTCTGGAATAATGAAATAAAGATCGAAAATTTTGGTTACTCTGCTTATCATATAGATGCTCATGTTACTCTTCCTGGTAGTACACCATGGCGGCTCACAGTGATGTACGGTGAATCACAAGTTAGTGAAAGAGGCAAGACTTGGGATGTGTTGAGATCTCTCGCTGAAGATAATGACCTGCCATGGTCGGTGATTTCAACGAGGTACTCGGTTTGAATGAACATGATGGGGTTGGTCACCGTTGCATGACACAAGTGAATGGTTTTAGGGACGCTGTCGATACATGCGGCCTTATAGATCTAGGCTACTCGGGAACCAGCTGGACTTTTGAGAAAAGAGTCGTCGGAGGTACATACACACGTGTCCGCCTCGATAGGGCACTTGCCACTGCATCATGGTCCAGCATGTATCCCGGGGCCGAGTTATCCCATAAGTCTGCCACCACATCGGATCATATACCGATTTTGCTACAGCTCTCACCGGGAGAAGATGAGCCGCGCCAAGCTAGACCGTTCAGATACGAGATGATGTGGGAATCTCATGATGATTTTCAGGCGACCATTGAACAACACTGGCAAGGCCCAGGAGCAATCACGGTTGCGGAACTGTGTTCAAAAATAAAAACACTGTCAACAAACCTGAAACGTTGGGACCGAACTACATTTGGCAGTGTCAAGGAAGAGATCAGAACTCTCAAGCTTCAGCTAGAGAGCATGCGTGCGGATCCATCTAGGACTGCAGCTACTTGTCAGGAGGAGAAAGTGAAAGATCGCCTGATCGAGCTCTATCATAGAGAGGAAGTCATGTGGCGTCAGAGATCGCGAATAACATGGCTGGCGGCGGGTGATAAGAACACCAAATTCTTTCACCTACGGGCCCGCAGACGGCACCTTAAAAATAAGATAAAGAGTTTACTCAGACTGGATGGAACTACAGTAGATGATGTAGTAGAGATGGAGAGTATGGTTACGGCTTTCTACAAAAATTTGTTCACATCCGAGGGGACAACGAATATGCATCAAGTGATTGACGTAGTGCCACGTAAAGTCACAAACAAAATGAATCAGTGGCTGACGGGCGAGTATAGCAAAGAGGAAATTAAAGCGGTGATGTTTCAGATGGCTCCTACAAAAGCACCAGGATTGGATGGTTTTCCGGCGCATTTTTTTAGAGACATTGGGAGCTCTGTGGAGATGAAGTGTCCACTATCATTCTGAAAATCTTAAGGGGTGAAGATGAAGTTGAGGAGTTGAATGATACTGTCCTAGTTCTCATCCCTAAGGTAACCAATCCCACACTTTTGTCGCAATTCCGGCCCATAAATCTATGCAATGTACTCTACAAGATTGCGTCGAAAGTTATGTCAAACAGGCTGAAGTCCATTCTTCCTATGATCATATCGGAGGAGCAATCGGCCTTTGTGGCAGGACGGTTGATCACAGATAACATCATTTCCGCGTATGGATGTTTAAATTTTATGAAGAGGAACAGGTCAAAGAGGAATTGGTTTTGTGCTTTTAAACTCGACATGATGAAGGCTTATGACCATTTGGAATGGGACTACCTCCGTGCTATCATGACTAAACTGGGTTTTGTGCCGGCTTGGGTCAACTCAGTTATGAGGATGGTATGTTCGGTCAAGTTTTCGGTTATGTTCAATGGAAAGAAACTTGAGAAATTCACACCTTCGCGAGGAATCCGATAGGGGGATCCGATATCACCTTACCTTTTCTTGCTGGCAGTAGAGGGCCTTTCGTGCCTTTTAAAAAACCAGACAGAGTCATCTCCAGTGCACGGGATCAAAGTGGCTGATACGGCACCGCCGGTAAGCCATCTTCTTTTCGCAGATGACAGCTTGCTGTTTGTCAAGGCTAGTGTTGAGGGGGCTATTCAGGTATCTTCTTTGTTGGACATATATTGCAATGCTTCAGGACAGAAAATTAATTTGGATAAATCTTCAGTGTTCTTTAGCAAGGGTTGCTCGCAGAGTATTAAACAGAGCATGAAAAATACCCTGAATGTTCACAATGAGAGTCTTTCAGAAAAGTACTTGGGCATGCCTACGGATGTTGGGAGCAGCAAAAACGGAGCCTTCAAATATTTGAAGGACAGAGTTTGGAGCAAAGTTAAGCGATGGATGGAAAAGGTGCTGTCATCCGGAGGGAAAGAGGTACTTATAAAGTATGTAGCTCAATCTATCCCGGTCTACTCTATGGCTTGTTTCAAGCTACCTCGGGGCCTCTGTCTTCACATTAATTCCATCATACGTAAGTTTTGATGGGGGAGTAAACATGGTGAAAGAAAGACAAATTGGGTCTCCTGGGAGAAGATGACAAGGCCAAAATATGAAGGAGGTCTGGGTTTTAGGGATATCGAACTGTTTAACCTTGCTCTGCTAGCAAGACAGGCGTGGAGAATCCAACAAACACCAGAGACACTAAGTGCAAAAATCTTGAAGGCGCGCTACTTCTCAACTACAGATTTTGTTGATGCTTCACTGGGTAGTCAGCCATCTCAAATATGGAGGGAAATTATAGAGGGCAATGAGATCCTCTCGCAGGGACTCATCAAACGGATTGGCGACGGCAGAGATACTTTGGTATGGCAGCATAACTGGGTACAGAAAGAGGCGTCGCTCAGGCCAATTGTTTGCCTGAGCCAACATAGGCCACAGTTTGTGTCCTAACTGATCGATAGCTCCAACGCCAGGTGGAAGCAGGACGTGGTTCGTGCAACCTTTCTCCCAATAGACGCCAGGTGGAAGCAGGACGTGGTTCGTGCAACCTTTCTCCCAATAGACGCGGACGTGATTCTCAATATCCCGCTAGCTACTCGACAATGCAGAGATTCCTGGGCATGGGCATACGAGCACAAGGGCTCCTTCTCTGTCCGCTCGGCATATCGGATGCTCATCAACACGAAGCTAAGGAGGGAGGCGTGGCTCGAAGGGCGATCAGGCCCGGCTGATAGATCGAGAGAAGAAGCAAGTTGGACTAACCTCTGGAAGGTGGCGGTGCCGTCCAAACTGAAGGTATTCCTATGGAGACTTGCACAATGCTCTATACCCACGGTGGATGTCCTCGGTCATCGTAATATGTCCACATCGTCGCGGTGTGCTATCTGTGGAGAGGAGGACTCCTGGATGCATTCATTGATAACGTGTACGATGGCGCGCTGTGTATGGGCGCTAGGTGACCCGGAGCTGGTTGAGCATGTTATTGCAACAGCGGAACCGAATGCCAAGGCTTGGCTCTTCAGTATGCAAGAATCGATGCCACATGCCGAGTTCACAAAGCTAACCGTGACACTATGGGCCATATGGTCGGCGCGGCGAAAGCTAATCCACGAAGGAGAGCACCAAAGCCCAATGGGGACACATGCTTTTATCACACGCTTCTTGGCAGATTTGAGTATTGCTTCCTTGTCACATGAAATAACGAAGCCCAGAACAGCCCCAGTGCGGGTGCAAGATTGGATACCACCACCGGCGGGTCACCACAAGGTAAATGTTGATGCAGCTATGTGTAAACACCCTCCCATCGGGGCTGTTAGCGCGGTCTGCCGGGATCAATCAGGTGCATATGCTGGATCGGCAGCGGTGGTATTCCATGGTATGACCGACCCGAATATATTGGAAGCTCTGGCATGTTGCGAGGCTATTGCATTAGCCAGGGATCTCGCACTGACTCATTTTAAGGTGGCTTGTTGCCTTTCGGTGGTCAAGGACATACACACGGGAACTATATATGGGTACAATTGCTCCAATCATGCAGGATATCATCGACTCGAGCAGGGAGTTTCAGTCCTGCTCTTTCACCCATGAGAGACGTCTTTCTAACAAGGAGGCTCATGGCTTAGCTAGACATGCTTTACATTTAGGGGAGGGTCGCCATGTATGGCTGTTACACCCTCATGATACTTCTATTATTCCTGTAATTCGCTCTATTGATCAATAAGTAAAGCATGTTCCCCTCAAAAAAAAAGGAGACCTCACCCCCACGAGCTAATAACTAACCTAAAAAAAAGTCTAACTCGCACACGACAGGAGACGCCAGCCTGATGGGCCGTCTCACCTGAAACTGACGGACGCACGCACGACACGATTCTGTCAGGAGAAGCCAGCGCTCACGCGGCCGCCGCGGACCTAACTCCTACCGACGCACTCAAGATCAATCTCCAGAGTCCAGACTCCAGCACTAGCGCAGGCCACCGGCATCGCCGTCCCGGCCACTGCCGGACCGCCCTCCTGTGCGTCGTTTGTCCAATCTTCCGCATGGCGCGCCTGGCTGCTTGCTGTCGCACCTTGGTATTGTCTTTGATGCTTTCCCAATTTCCCCTGATGCTTCCACTTCTATCGTGTTCTACAATGTAAGCGTATAAACTAGTCCCAACTTTGCAATAATGTGTGTATATGTATCCAGTCATATACCAAGGGTATTGTTGAACTCAATTTGATGTAATTGTCAATTTCATTTCATATATTGTAGAAAAACAAGATGAAGAGATTTCATATTGAGTGAGATGTATTTGCAAGTATTGATGATGATGATATTGTATATCAATTTCTATCATCTAGGTCTCGCAAAGGGCTTTTATCTCATCGAAGTGTTAAGTTTTTATACTTGTATCAATGATAATTGTTTCACTTGACGTTGTTTATGCCTTCTCTTATGAAAATTTTCTTTTGATGTCTTGAAGGTATTGGCTCTTCTTTCTCCGATGA
This sequence comes from Triticum monococcum, assembly GCA_034509565.1. Taxonomy (NCBI): domain Eukaryota; kingdom Viridiplantae; phylum Streptophyta; class Magnoliopsida; order Poales; family Poaceae; genus Triticum; species Triticum monococcum. Next base: position 637,561,390 of record CM067845.1, read on the forward strand.
TGAGATTATGTGAGGTACTGGTGAAGCAAACAGGAGGCGTTGGCTCTTCTTTTGATTTGGTACTCCTTTTTTATCACATACCGTTCTTTGTAGTTTTTGACATGTTTTTAATTTTTTTTATTGTATTGTTGGGCATAGGGTTTCAATTCTAAATTTTTCATGCAATTGAGCCATATTTTGTATGGGGTATTTTTTGTGGTAGCTAAATGACCTATGGACGTTTAGTTTTTCCTTGCGGCGATTTTCTTTTAAAGCCGGGCTTGCTTCAATCCTGGCTCCCCCATTGTATACGGCCACGGACCATGCTACGTATCAGGTTTGGAGCCATGATACTGACAGAGCACGAGCGGGGCTTGGCATCCACCGAGTCTTTTCTGTCCGCGAGATGCAAAGAGAAAATTTTCTTGCTCATTTTTCACTTTTCTCGTAGAATAGCGACGTACAAACAAGATTCCATGGCGTCATGGCTGTCGTAGCAAAGATCGCCAGCGGATCTAGTGGCCATTAATCAGCGAAGCTGCCCGAATTAACACACCGTCGTACCAATGCCCATCAGCTGGCCTGGATGCCTTCTCCAACCTTGACGGAGCTCCGGCGGACCGTCAGCTCGTCCATCAGCCGGCCAACGTCATCGTACGAGGACCCTCCCTTCTCCACCGCGCTCCTTGCCTTCACGCCGAGGTTATTCGCCTTCTTCCGGATGGCGTCGCTCTCCATCAGCCTCTGGATGGACTCGGCGATCACCTCGCCGGCGATCACCTCGTGGGTCTCGACGCCCGACGCGTAGTCCTTGGCGCCGATGCTGACGCCCACCTTGAGCAGCTCCACCACCAGCTTCTCGTTGTTGAACTGGTCCGCGTACCGCGGCCACGTCACCATCGGCACGCCGGCGCTCACGGCCTCCAGAACAGAGTTCCAGCCGCAGTGCGTCACGAACCCGCCGAGGGCGGCGTGGCTCAGGATCAGCATCTGCGGCGCCCAGCCACGGACCATGAAGCCGCGGTCGCCGCTCGCGATCAGCTCGGCGAAGCCTTCCGGCATCCATTCAGCAGAGTTTCTGCCTGCTGCGGCGCCGATCACCCACACGAAGTTCACGCCTGACAGGTCGAGGGCGCGAGCGAGCTGGTGCAGCTCCGCCGGTGCGAACGTGGTCAGCGTGCCGAAGGAGACGTACACCACCGAGCCGGCTGGCTTCGCGTCAAGCCACCGGATGCAGCTGTCCGCGTCCGGCGAGGGCGCGTCAGTGCCTCTCACAGCCATGTCCTTGCTGGCGAGCGCCACCGGCCCGACGAGCCACACGCGCCGGGCGAGCGTCTTGTGGAAGTGCTCGACGTAATCCGGCTCCAGCTCGTGGAAGCTGTTGAACACCTCGCCGAAGCTCCTCTGGTCGGCGGCGTTCACGCCCTTGAAGAACCCCCACTGCCACGGCTTCTTGGCCGGGTCCATCATCTGGCTCCGCCTCAGCTCGACGCGGTGCGGCAGCCCCGGCAGCAGAACGAGGGCGTCGGGGTCGTCGGGGGCGTTCTCCAGCGGGTTGTGGCGCAGCATGCTGTCGCTGCAGGAGCGCGCGAACATGCTGCTGCCGAGGAACGCGATGCGCGGGATGCCGCGCTCCGCGGCGGCGTCAACGGACCAATGGAAGAAGCTGTCGGACACGACGGCGTCGGTGCGGTTGTCGGCGAGGAACCGGTCGAAAGGCTCCCGGAGCAGAGTCGCCGCGTGGAAGAACTTGTCGCGGTCGTCCTGGGACGAGAGCGCCGTGCCGTTCTCGACGCCCGGCGGGAGCCCGACGTCGGGGAACGGCACGACGGCGATGTCGATGGCCGGGGAGCCGGTGCCGGCGAAGGCGTCGTTGGCGCGGTCGACGGCGGAGCGGATGATGGCGGCGTTGACGGGCGTGGTGAGGATGGTGCACTTCACGCCGCGGCCGGCGAAGAGCGCGGCCATGTCAGCGATAGGGATGAGGTGGCCGGACGCCAGGAACGGAAAGAAGAGGATGTGCAGCGCCTCCTCCCGGACAGCCATGGCTGGCGAGCTAGCCGTGACCGCGGCCGGCGTGGAGGAGGAGATCGATCGAGTAGAAATGCAGATCAGACGCAAGCTTCGGTGCGATTAAGACGAGAGGCGTGTAGAGGAGTATTTATAAAGTCATACGTAGACGTTTGGGCTCTCGTTGTCTGATCGAAGCACCGAGGAAGGGGAACAGGAGAAGTGGCTTCAGACTTGGTGACTCCGGTCCATCTTCCAGAACAGAAGCTTGTGGAGTGGCGTTCAAAAATTTGGTACCTTGGCATGCAAGGGTTTGAACACAAGTTGCATCACTTGTCTAATGGATCTTGTTAGAATATACCACAACGTTGACAAATCAACTCAATCTGAATGGTTCAGATGTAACATATTGAAATTTTTTTACTAATCAAATTGTCACTGTCTGTTTGACTCAACGAGAGAAAAATCTACTCTCTGTCGTGACAATGTTCGCCGAGTAAACATAACTGATGTGGAGAAAACATCCATTGCGATAACTCCTTTTTAGACCGCAAAACATATATAGCAATGTTCACTCTAATTGTGGCTTAAAAAGTGTTCACTGTCATTTTCTTCAGAGGTCGTCGTCAATGGAATTGTAGATCATAATGTGCATCATTTAGTAAGCTTGGATAATACATGTAGACAAACCATCCGCCAACTACGGACGTAAACATCTCTTTTTTGTGGGGCCGGAAAACGACACATGTTAGTAAGCTTTTGGATGAAATACTTGCTCATAAAAAGTACCGCAGTCTGTAGATTTTGGGCGTTTCTGCATTTTTTGGCACACTTGAAATCATAAACATATTAAAGATATGTAACCAAAATGTGTACAAAAGTAGTCTTAGCTATCTTGTTTTTGCATCGATCCATTTGGAATTACATAAAAAAACAAAATCCTATACACAGGGCCACATGCCCAACATAAAGTTATCTATGCCAAGACCATAAATGGTGTATATCATTTATCTGTGCAAATCTTTATTTTAGTTCCTTCCCCTCTTGGTTCCGATGGAGAACACATGGAGGATACACAAAATGTTTGACTTTTCTGCTTGCTTACATCACTAGTGACTTCATCATGTTGATTCTTTTTTAGGGAACTTAATGGTATTGATCCTTATATTTGCCCATGGCAAACTCACAGCACTTTGCTTTTAAATCATCCATGGCAAATTGTATAAATGTTCTCACATGTAAACTATTTTAGAGGTGGCCACACAAATTTAGCACTATGGCAATTTCTCAAACATGGCAAATAATTTAATTATACCATGGAAAATTTAGTAATTAGAGCATGGGAAAATACATGGGGAATGTTCACATGACAATATTTAAACTTGTCAAATGGCAATTTTAATTATATTTTTTCCTGTAATGTTCACATGTCAATTTTTTTCTACCCATGGAAAACTTAGAAATATTTTCTAAATTAACATGGTAAATCCGCAACATTTTTTGTATTCTAAACATGGAAAATTTAGGTATTTTCTGCAACACTCCGATGGCAATCTTTATGTTTTTTTCTTACTTAACCATGGCAAATTTAGTTTATTGATCATGGAAACTTTTGTTTACAAATCATGGAAAATTTAGTTTACATGAATTTCACCGTGGCAGGTGTTGATATGAATCTACCATGGCATGTTTTGATACGAATCTGCCATTGCAATTTCTTGTTCATACTTGATTTTCAACTCTTTGTGTTTTTCTCACACACGCAAATTCCTCATACAAAACATGGCAATTCTTGATATGAATCTGCCATGGCAATTTTTGATACGAACCTGCCATGGCAATTTTCTTGTTTTCATACTCCATTTTCAACTTTTTTTGTTTTTCTCACATACGGCAAATTCCTCATTAAAAACATGACAATTTGAATTAAACTTCCATGGCAATTTAATTAAAATGCGATGGCAATTTTACCTTTAATTGTCATGGCAAATTTTTCTTCACATAGATGGGCAAATATAGTTCATGTAATGTTTATTTTTTATTCATTCTGTTTCTTTTGCCATGATATTTTCTGAACATAATATTGTTGTCATGGCAATTCTGGAAAAGTTTGTAACAACACAACATCAACTACTGATGATTTTTTGACATGCAAATTTGTGATCCACTTTAGTTTTTTTTCTCACATGGCATTGTTGCCATGATTTGGATAGGTTTTTGCTAACTTGATCAATCATTTTTGTTTGTGCAACTTTCATGGACACACATGCATGGTGTTTCTGAAGTTCTCCATGGCAAAATTAATCCCGGACTCACATGCATTGTGTTTTTCAAAATTTCCATGGCAATGTTTGGTGCTAGACACACATGGAAACTTGCCATGTCATTTTCCGAACATATATTTTGCCATGGAAATTTTGATTTTTTGTCATGCATATTTGCCATGCTTTCATTAGGGAATCAAATATGTTTTTATAAACCTTGCCATTGTAAAAAAAATCATGGCAAATTATAAATAGTTTGGTCAAACTCGAATGGCAATTTTATTTTGGAATTTTCATTTTTTTTCTGCTTTTTCATAGCTGAGCAAAAACTAGGCTTTTATTTGTCACAAAAAACAAAATCTGGGCTTTTCTGATACAGGAAAAAAATTCAAAACCTGGGCTTTTTCATTTAATTCATTATTAGCGGGCTTTTTGTTTTTTTTTTGTTTTTTTACACGGAAAAGACCTGGCATGAGGGAGGCATTCGGGTTGTGCGTTCCCCCTACCAAACAAATTCGTTCGGGGGATCAACCCCCTCGTATCGAACAATCATTTGGTCTGAGAGGTGCCCAGACCGAACGTGTGGTACTTATCAGCGTCCAATAATAACGGCATCTTATTTTCTAAGGAAAAAACAAGACGCCATGGGTCATGGATGTCATAGCAAAGATCGCCATCAGATCTAGGAACCATTAGAGCAAGTATAATAAGATACAATCAGCGGGCTCTAAGGTTTAAACAATTATATATGTGTTGAGTTGGATGAGAGAGAAGAGAATAGAGAAGGGAAGTGGGCTATAGATTAACAACCAGCTGCAGCACGGGTTCCAAGAAACATTGTGAGAGTGGACCATGTATTGACAAAGTAGTACTACTTAGCAACTCGCTACTATACGTGTTGGCTATTAGATTGACTATATGTGACATGACAACTTCATATAGCCGGGTTGTTTTTAGGATAACTGCATATTTCTTAATCAGCATAGGTTACAAAGATAGCACATATGCAACATCGCCGAGAGACCGCAGGTGTCCCTACAGAAATGCAAAAGGACCCCCAAAGAAAGAGAAAGTACAATCCGATCCCCGGGGGGGCTTAACGCGGAAAGAGCCAACACCCGCCGCTATCGTCGTCGAGCCAAACAACAACGGAAGACGCCGGAAAACCACCAAGCCCTAAACCGAGGGCACACCATCGCTAGAGACGGCTTTCTGAGTCGAAGATGAGCCCCACCGTGAACGGTGAGTGTCGGTGTCAAAACCGACGGATCTCGGGTAGGGGGTCCCGAACTATGCGTCTAGGCCGGATGGTAACAGGAGGCAAGGGACACGAAGTTTGACCCAGGTTCGGGCCCTCTTGATGGAGGTAAAACCCTACGTCCTGCTTGATTAATATTGATGATATGGGTGTTACAAGAGTAGATCTACCACGAGATCAGAGAGGCTAAACGCTAGAAGCTAGCCTATGGTATGATTGTATGTTGTGATTGTTGTCCTACAGACTAAAACCTTTCGGTTTATATAGACACCAGAGAGGGTTAGGGTTACACAAGGTCGGTTACAAAGGAGGAGATATCCATATACGTACTGCCTAGCTTGCCTTCCACGCCAAGTAGAGTCCCATCCGGACACGAGACGAAGTCTTCAATCTTGTATCTTCATAGTCTAACAGTCCGGCCAATGGAGATAGTCCGGCTATCCGGAGACCCCCTAATCTAGGACTCCCTCAGTAGCCCCCGAACCAGGCTTCAATGACGACGAGTCCGGTGTGCAGTATTATCTTCGGCATTGCAAGGCGGGTTCCTCTCCAAATTCTGTGTACATGTCGAAATAATATCCGGTTCCTTGTGACGGTTTGTACTCCTTGGCTTCTACGCCCAATAATGGCCACTTTCCACATGTCGAGCGAATGTGAAGAGCCATGGTGTTTTCACATTTAGCCCCCTAGCTATGTAAATGAGCCGCCTATTTAAAAAGACGAGGATTCAGATCCAAATCACATCATCCTCCCTTGCCGAGTCTTCATCGGAGCGCACCCGACAGAGATCCATTCCACCATGGCCAGTCGACGCAGCTCCTCCTCTCGCACCCCTAGCTCCAAGCCTGGAGATTGGGAGAGATGTTCCATCCTGCACAGCAAATTGGTGATGCTTCAGTCCAAGGGATTTCTTCCCCCAGCGTACCTGTGTTGGGGAACGCAGTAATTTCGAAAATTTTCCTACGCACACGCAAGATCATGGTGATGCACAGGAACGAGAGGGGAGAGTGTTGTCTACGTACCAACGCAGACCGACTGCGGAAGCGATCACACAACATAGAGGAAGTAGTCGTACGTCTTCTTCTTGATCCGACCGATCCAAGCACCGTTACTCCGGCACCTCCGAGTTCTTAGCACACGTTCAGCTCAATGACGTTCCTCGGGCTCCGATCCAGCAAAGCATCGAGGAAGAGTTTCGTCAGCACGACGGCGTGATGACGATCTTGATGTACTACCGACGCAGGGCTTCGCCTAAGCACTGTAACGGTACGATCGAGGTGGAATTTGGTGGCAGGGGGCACCGCACACGGCTAAGGAACGATCTCAAGGATCAACTTGTGTCCCTTGGGGTGCCCCCTGCCCCCGTATATAAAGGTTGGAGGAGGGGGAGCCGGCCGGCCAGGGAGAGGAGGCGCAGGGGAGTCCTACTCCCACCGGGAGTAGGACTCCTCCCTCCAATCCTAATCCTATTAGGACTCCCGGGGGGAAAAGGAGAGAGAAGGGGGGGCCGGCCCCCTATCCTAGTCCTACTAGGACTTGGGGAAAGGGGGGCGCCGGCCAGCTTGTGGGCTTCCCTTTTCACTTTTCCACTAAGGCCCAATAGGCCCATTCGTCTCCCGGGGGGTTCCGGTAACCCTCCCGGTATTCCGGTAAAATCCCGATTTCACCCGGAACACTTCCTATGTCCAAACATAGGCTTCCAATATATCAATCTTTACGTCTCGACCATTTCGAGACTCCTCGTCATGTCCGTGATCTCATCCGAGACTCCGAACAACCTTCGGTACATCAAAATGCATAAACTCATAATAACTGTCATCGTAACGTTAAGCGTGCGGACCCTACGGTTCGAGAACAATGTAGACATGACCGAGACACGTCTCTGGTCAATAACCAATAGCAGGACCTGGATGCCCATATTGGCTCCTACATATTCTACGAAGATCTTTCTCGGTCAGACCGCATAACAACATACGTTGTTCCCTTTGTCATCGGTATGTTACTTGCCCGAGATTCGATCGTCGGTATCCAATACCTAGTTCAATCTCGTCACCGGCAAGTCTCTTTACTCGTTCCGTAATACATCATCTCACAACTAACATATTAGTTGCAGTGCTTGCAAGGCTTATGTGATGTGCATTACCGAGAGGGCCCAGAGATACCACTCCGACAATCGGAGTGACAAACCCTAATCTCGAAATACGCCAACCCAACATCTACCATTGGAGACACCTGTAGTACTCCTTTATAATCACCCAGTTACGTTGTGACGTTTGGCAGTACCCAAAGTGTTCCTCCGGTAAACGGGAGTTGCATAATCTCATAGTTATAGGAACATGTATAAGTCATGAAGAAAGCATTAGCAACATACTAAACGATCGGGTGCTAAGCTAATGGAATGGGTCATGTCAATCAGATCATTCAACTAATGATGTGACCTCGTTAATCAAATAACAACTCTTTGTTCATGGTTAGGAAACATAACCATCTTTGATTAATGAGCTAGTCAAGTAGAGGCATACTAGTGACACTCTGTTGGTCTATGTATTCACACATGTATTATGTTTCCGGTTAATACAATTCTAGCATGAATAATAAACTTTTATCATGATATAAGGAAATAAATAATAACTTTATTATTGCCTCTAGGGCATATTTCCTTCAGTCTCCCACTTGCACTAGAGTCAATAATCTAGTTCACATCGCCATGTGATTTAGCAACAATAGTTCACATCACCATGTGATTAACACCCATAGTTCACATTGTCATGTGACCAACACTCAAAGGGTTTACTAGAGTCAGTAATCTAGTTCACATATCTATGTGATTAACACCCAAAGAGTACTAAGGTGTGATCATGTTTTGCTTGTGAGATAATTTTAGTCAATGGGTCTGTCACATTAAGATCCGTAAGTATTTTGCAAGTTCTATGTCTACAATGCTCTACACAGAGCTACTCTAGCTAATTGCTCCCACTTTCAATATGTATCCAGATTTAGAATCATCTGGATCAGTGTCAAAAACTTGCATCGACGTAACCCTTTACGACGAACCTTTTTGTCACGTCCATAATCGAGAAACATTTCCTTATTTCACTAAGGATAATTCTGACCGCTGTCCAGTGATCTACTCCTAGATCACTATGGTACTCCCTTGCCAAATCAGTGCAGGGTATACAATAGATCCGGTACACAGCATGGCATACTTTATAGAACCTATGAATGAGGCATAGGGAATGACTTTCATTCTCTTTCTATCTTCTGTCGTGGTCGGGCTTTGAGTCTTTACTCAACTTCACACCTTGTAACACAGGCAAGAAACTTTTTCTTTGACTGTTCCATTTTTGAACTACTTCAAAATCTTGTCAAGGTATGTACTTATTGAAAAACTTATCAAGCGTCTTGATCTATCTCTATAGATCTTGAAGCTCAATATGTAAGCAGCTTTACCGAAGTCTTTCTTTGAAAAACTCCTTTCAAACACTCCTTTTATGCTTTACAGAATAATTCTACATTATTTCCGATCAACAATATGTCATTCACATATACTTATCAGAAATGCTGTAGTGCTCCCACTCACTTTCTCGTAAATACAGGCTTCACCGCAAGTCTGTATAAAACTATATACTTTGATCAACTCATCAAAGCGTATATTCCAACTCCGAGATGCTTGCACCAGTCCACAGATGGATCGCTGGTGCTTGCACATTTTGTTAACACCTTTTGGATTGACAAAACCTTCTGGTTGCATCATATACAACTCTTCTTTAATAAATCCATTAAGGAATGCAGTTTTGTTTATCCGTTTGCCAGATTTCATAAAATGCGGCAATTACTAACACGATTCGGACAGACTTAAGCATAGATACGAGTGAGAAAATCTCATCGTAGTCAACACCTGGACCGTCATGATCACCATCGTCATCGGCGCGACACCTTGATCTCCATCGTAGCATCGTTGTCGTCTCACCAATCTTATGCTTCCATGACTATCGCTACCGCTTAGTGATAAAGTAAAGCATTACATCGCGATTGCATTGCATACAATAAAGCGACAACCATATGGCTCCTGCCAGTTGCCGATAACTCGGTTACAAAACATGATCATCTCATACAATAAAACTTAGCATCATGTCTTGGCCATATCACATCACAACATGCCCTGCAAAAACAAGTTAGACGTCCTCTACTTTGTTGTTGCAATTTTTACGTGGCTGCTACGGGCTTAAGTAAGAACCAATCTCACCTACGCATCAAAACCAAAACGGTAGTTTGTCAAATAGACTCCGTTTTAACCTTCGCAAGGACCGGGCGTAGCCACACTCGGTTCAACTAAAGTTGGAGAAACAGTCAGCCGCAAGCCACCTTTGTGCAAAGCACGTCGGGAGAACCGGTCTCGCGTAAGCGTACGCGCAATGTTGGTCCGGGCCGCTTCATCCAACAATACCGCCGAACCAAAGTATGACTTATATCGCCCACAACTCACTTGTGTTCTACTCGTGCATATAACATCAAACCATAAAACCTGGCTCGGATGCCACTGTTGGGGAACGCAGTAATTTCAAAAAAATTCCTACGCACACGCAAGATCATGGTGATGCATAGCAACGAGAGGGGAGAGTGTTGTCTACGTACCCACGCAGACTGACTGCGGAAGCGTTGACGCAACGTAGAGGAAGTAGTCGTACGTCTTCCCGATCCGACCGATCCAAGCATCGTTACTCCGACACCTCCGAGTTCTTAGCACACGTACAGCTCGATGACGCTCCTCGGGCTCCGATCCAGCAAAGCTTCGGGGATTCGTAGCCCTTTGCGAGTTATTTTTGGGCTGTGAGGCTCATTTCGCTCTGTGGAAGAAGTTGTTCTGCCTTGTGCCCCGTTCTAAGAAGGGGTCAATATATCAAGTGGGCGGAGCCGAAGTGTGGCGTATTGCCGGGACCGGATACCTGTCCGGGACCCCGAAGAAGACGTCCAAAGACTGCCCTTCAAAATGGTTTTATATAGAAGATGTCCCCCTTCCGGACCCTATTCGGATCGGCCTTCCTGAGTTCGACAACGCCCCTTTGAAGAAGCGCCGGAGCTGGCGTCCACGGAGCTCCCTGGAGGAAGACGACAGGGACATTCTTTATCTGATGAGCCAGATAAGTTCTTTAGCTCGATCCGGATTGACCATGATCGAGGTCATGGCTATATGCATTATGCGTGGGGTGCAGCCGCTCCAGTATAGAGGCCACCCCATGTGGGATTTCAACGAGGAGGATGACGCCACCCGCCACGGCCGCAAAGAGCCGGGATCGGCTGCTGATCTAATAAAGATCTTGTCCACTTTGTACAAGGGATAAGAAGAGGAATTCCTCCGTGTCAACCCGCAGGGTGGATTCTCTATGTAAAATCCTCCGAGCTGGGTAAGCGGAGAGTTTTTCTCGCCCATCCGTTTCGTATTCCCGTAGTTTAAGTATTCATTCTAGCGATTTCATCGCGGGAGCTGCGCCAGGCAGTAAAGGAGATAAACAACCCTCCTCCACAGCCCGAGGACCCTGGACGGTCCCTTGACCCGGCCTCCCAGGAGGATCCGGACATATCCGTGGAGCTGATCGACGGGGTATTTTACCAAGGGAGTAATGAAAATACCTTGTGTTGGGGAACACAGTAATTTCAAAAAAATTCCTACGCACACGCAAGATCATGGTGATGCACAACAACGAGAGGGGAGAGTGTTGTTTACGTACCCACGCAGACCGACTGCGGAAGCGTTGACGCAACGTAGAGGAAGTAGTCGTACGTCTTCCCGATCCGACCGATCCAAGCACCGTTACTCCGGCACCTCCGAGTTCTTAGCACACGTACAGCTCGATGACGCTCCCCGGGCTCCAATCCAGCAAAGCTTCGGGGATGAGTTCCGTCAGCACTACGGCGTGGTGACGATGATGATGTTCTACTGACGCAGGGCTTCGCCTAAGCACTACAACGATATGATCGAGGTGGAATATGGTGGCAGGGGGCACCGCACACGGCTAAGGAACGATCACGTGGATCAACTTGTGTGTCCATGGGGTGCCCCCTGCCCCCGTATATAAAGGAGTGGAGGAGGGGAGGGCCGGCCCTCTCTATGGCGCGCCTAGGGGAGTCCTACTCCCACCGGGAGTAGGATTCCCCCTTTCCTAGTCCAACTAGGAGTCCTTCCATGTAGTAGGAGTAGGAAATAAGGAAGGGGCGCAGCCCCTCCCCCTAGTCCAATTCGGACTAGGCCTTGGGGGGGCGCGGCCTGCCCTAGGCAGACCCTCTCTCTTTCTCGTATGGCCCAATAAGGCCCAATACTTCTCCCGGCGAATTCCCGTAACTCTCCGGTACTCCGAAAAATACTCGAATCACTCGGAACCTTTCCGATGTCCGAATATAGTCGTCCAATATATCAATCTTTACGTCTCGACCATTTCGAGACTCCTCGTCATGTCCCCAATCTCATCCGGGACTCCGAACTCCTTCGGTACATCAAAACTCATAAACTCATAATATAACTCTCATCGAAACCTTAAGCGTGCGGACCCTACGGGTTCGAGAACAATGTAGACATGACCGAGACACGTCTCCGGTCAATAACCAATAGCGGGACCTGGATGCCCATATTGGTTCCTACATATTCTATGAAGATCTTTATCGGTCAGACCGCATAACAACATACGTTGTTCCCTTTGTCATCGGTATGTTACTTGCCCGAGATTCGATCGTCGGTATCTCAATACCTAGTTCAATCTCGTTACCGGCAAGTCTCTTTACTCGTTCCGTAATACATCATCTCGCAACTAACTCATTAGTTGCAATGCTTATAAGGCTTATGTGATGTGCATTACCGAGAGGGCCCAGAGATACCTCTCCGACAATCGGAGTGACAAATCCTAATCTCGAAATACGCCAACCCAACATGTACCTTTGGAGACACCTGTAGAGCACCTTTATAATCACCCAGTTACGTTGTGACGTTTGGTAGCACACAAAGTGTTCCTTCGGCAAACAGGAGTTGCATAATCTCATAGTCATATGAACATGTATAAGTCATGAAGAAAGCAATAGCAACATACTAAACGATCGGGTGCTAAGCTAATGGAATGGGTCATGTCAATCAGATCATTCTCCTAATGATGTGATCCCGTTAATCAAATGACAACTCATGTCTATGGTTAGGAAACATAACCATCTTTGATTAACGAGCTAGTCAAGTAGAGGCATACTAGTGACACTCTGTTTGTCTATGTATTCACACATGTATTATGTTTCCGGTTAATACAATTATAGCATGAATAATAAACATTTATCATGAAATAAGGAAATAAATAATAGCTTTATTATTTCCTCTAGGGCATATTTCCTTCAGTCTCCCACTTGCACTAGAGTCAATAATCTAGATCACATCACCATGTGATTAACATCGATAGTTCACATCATCATGTGATTAACACCCATAGTTCACATCGCCATGTGACCAATACCCAAAGGGTTTACTAGATTCAGTAATCTAGTTCACATCGCTATGTGATTAACACCCAAAGAGTACTAAGGTGTGATCATGTTTTGCTTATGAGAGAATCTTAGTCAACGGGTCTGCCACATTTAGATCCGCATGTATTTTGCAAATTTCTATGTCAACAATGCTCTGCATGGAGCTACTCTAGCTAATTGCTCCCACTTTGAATATGTATCTAGACCGAGACTTAGAGTCATCTAGATTAGTGTCAAAACTTGCATCGGCGTAACCCTTTACGACAAACCTTTTTTCACTTCCATAATCGAGAAACATATCCTTATTCCACTAAGGATAATTTTGACCGCTGTCCAGTGATCTACTCCTAGATAACTATTGTACTCCCTTGCCAAACTCAGTGGTAGGGTATACAATAGATCTGGTACATAGCATGGCATACTTTATAGAACCTATGACCAAGGCATAGGGAATGACATTCATTCTCTTTCTATCTTCTGTCGTGGTCGGGCTTTGAGTCTTACTCAATTTCACACCTTGTAACATAGGCAAGAAACTCTTTCTTTGACTGTTCCATTTTGAACTACTTCAAAATCTTGTCAAGGTATGTATTTATTGAAAAGACTTATCAAGCGTCTTGATCTATCTCTATAGATCTTGATGCTCAATATGTAAGTAGCTTCACCGAAGTCTTTCTTTCAAAAACTCCTTTCAAACACTCCTTTATGCTTTAGTGAATAATTCTACATTATTTCCGATCAACAATATGTCATTCACATACACTTATCAGAAATGTTGTAGTGCTCCCACTCACTTTCTTGTAAATACAGGCTTCACCGCAAGTCTGTATAAAACTATATGCTTTGATCAACTTATCAAAGCATGTATTCCAACTCCGAGATGCTTGCACCAGTCCATAGATGAATCGCTGGAGCTTGCATAATTTGTTAGCACCTTTAGGATTGACAAAACCTACTAGTTGCATCATATACAACTCTTCTTCTAGAAATCCATTCAGGAATGCAGTTTTGACCTCCATCTGCCAAATTTCATAATCATAAAATGCGGCAATTACTAACATGATTCTGACAGACTTAAGCGTCGCTACGGGTGAGATGGTCTCATCGTAGTCAACCCCTTGAACTTGTCGAAAACCTTTTGCGACAATTCTAGCTTTGTAGATAGTAACACTACTATCAGCGTCCGTCTTCCTCTTGAAGATCCATTTATTCTCAATTGCTTGCTGATCATCGGGCAAGTCAACCAAAGTCCAAACTTTGTTCTCATACATGGATCATATCTTAGATTTCATGGCCTCAAACCATTTCGCGGAATCTGGGCTCATCGTCGCTTCCTCATAGTTCGCAAGTTCGTCATAGTCTAGTAACATGACTTCCAGAACAGGATTACCGTACCACTCTGGTGCGGATCTCACTCTGGTTTACCTACGAGATTCGGTAGTAACTTGATCTGAAGTTACATGATCATCATCATTAGCTTCCTCATTAATTGGTGTAGTAGTCACAAGAACAGATTTTTGTGATGAACTACTTTCCAATAAGGGAGAAGGTACAATTACCTTATCAAGTTTTCTACTTTCCTCCCACTCACTTCTTTCGAGAGAAACTCCTTCTCTAGAAAGGATCCATTATAAGCAACGAATGTCTTGCCTTAGGATCTGTGATAGAAGGTGTACCCAACAGTCTCCTTTCGGGTATCCTATGAAGACATATTTCTCCAATTTGGTTTTGAGCTTATCAGGATGAAACTTTTTCACATAAGCATCACAACCCCAAACTTTAAGAAACGACAACTTTGGTTTCTTGCTAAACCACAATTCAGATTGTGTCGTCTCAACGGACTTAGATGGTGCCCCTTTTTACGTGAATGCAGGTGCCTTTAATGCATAACCTCAAAAACGATAGTGGTAAATCGGTAAGAAACATCATAGATTTGCACTAATAAAGTACGGCTATGACGTTTGGACACACCATTATGCTGTGGTGTTCCGGGTGGCACGAATTTGTGAAACTATTCCACATTGTTTTAGTTGAAGACCAAACTCGTAACTCAAATATTTGTCTCCGCGATTAGATCGTAGAAATCTTATTTTCTTGTTACGATGATTCTCCACTTCACTCTGAAATTCTTTGAACTTTTCAAATGTTTCAGACTTATGTTTCATCAAGTAGATATACTCATATCTGCTCAAATCATCTGTGAAGATCAGAAAATAATGATACTTATCGCGAGCCTCAATATTCATCGGACCACATACATCAGTATGTATGATTTCCAACAAATCTGTTGCTCGCTCCATTGTTCCGAAGAACAGAGTCTTAGTCATCTTGCCCATGAGGCATGGTTCGCAAGCATCAACTGATTCATAATCAAGTGATTCCAAAAGCCCATCAGCATGGAGTTTCTTCATGCGCTTTACACCAATATGACCTAAACGGCAGTGCTACAAATAAGTTGCACTATCATTATTAACTTTGCATCTTTTGGTTTCAATATTATGATTATGTGTATCACTACGATCGAGATCCAACGAACTATTTTCATTGGGTGTGTAACCATATAAGGTTTTATTCATGTAAACAGAACAACAATTTATTCTCTTACTTAAATGAATAACCGTATTACAATAAACATGATCAAATCACATTCATGCTCAACGTAAACACCAAATAACACTTATTTAGGTTCAACACTAATCCCGAATTTATAGGGAGTGTGCGATGATGATCATATCAATCTTGGAACCACTTCCAACACACATCGTCACTTCACCCTTAACTAGTCTCTGTTTATTTTGCAACTCCCGTTTCGAGTTACTAATCTTAGCAACTGAACTAGTATCAAATACTGAGGGGTTGCTATAAACACTAGTAAAGTACACATCAATAACATGTATATCAAATATACTTATGTTCACTTTGCCATCCTTCTTGTCTGCCAATCACTTGGGGTAGTTCCGCTTCCAGTGAGCAGTCCCTTTGCAGTAGAAGCACTCAGTCTCAGGCTTAGGTCCAGACTTGGGCTTCTTCACTTGAGCAGCAACTTGCTTGCTGTTCTTTTTGAAGTTCCCCTTCTTCCCTCTGCCCTTTTCTTGAAACTGGTGGTCTTGTCTACCATCAACACTTGATGTTTTTCTTGATTTCTACCTTCATCGATTTCATCATCATGAAAAGCTCGGGAGTCGTTTTCGTCATCCCTTGAATACTATAGTTCATCACGAAGTTCTACTAACTTGGTCATGGTGACTAGAGAATTCTGTCAATCACTATCTTATCTGGAAGATTAACTCCCACTTGATTCAAGCGATTGTAGTACCCAGACAATCTGAGCACATGCTCACTAGTTGAGCGATTCTCCTCCATCTTTTAGCTATAGAACTTGTTGGAGACTTCATATCTCTCAACTCGGGTATTTGCTTGAAATATTATCTTCAACTCCTGGAACATCTCATATGGTCCATGATGTTCAAAACATCTTTGAAGTCCCGATTCTAAGCCATTAAGCATGGTGCACTAAACTATCAAGTAGTCATCATATTGAGCTAGCCAAACGTTCATAACGTCTGCATCTGCTCCTGCAATAGGTCTGTCACCTAGCGGTGCATCAAGGACATAATTCTTCTGTGCAGCAATGAGGATAAACCTCAGATCACGGATCCAATCCGCATCATTGCTACTAACATCTTTCAATATAATTTTCTCTAGGAACATATCAAAATAAACACAGGCAAGCAACAACGCGGGCTATTGATCTACAACATGATTTACAAAATACTACCAGGACTAAGTTCATGATAAATTTAAGTTCAATTAATCAAATTACTTAAGAACTCCCACTTAGATAGACATCCCTCTAATCCTCTAAGTGATCACGTGATCCAAATCAACTAAACCATAACCGATCATCACGTGAGATGGAGTAGTTTTCAATGGTGAACATCGCTATGTTGATCATATCTACTATATGATTCACGCTCGACCTTTCGGTCTCCGTGTTCCGAGGCCATATCTGCATATGCTAGGCTCGTCAAGTTTAACCTGAGTATTCTGCGTGTGCAAAACTGGCTTGCACCCGTTGTAGATGGACGTAGAGCTTATCACACCCGATCGTCTGGGCACGACGAACTTTGGCAACGGTGCATACTCAGGGAGAACACTTCTTGATAATTTAGTGAGAGATCATCTTATAATGCTACCGTCAATCAAAGCAAGATAAGATGCATAAAAAGATAAACATCACATGCAATCAATATAAGTGATATGATATGGCCATCATCATCTTGTGCTTGTGATCTCCATCTCCGAAGCACCGTCATGATCACCATCGTCATCGGCGCGACACCTTGATCTCCATCGTAGCATCGTTGTCGTCTCACCAATCTTATGCTTCCACGACTATCGCTACCGCTTAGTGATAAAGTAAAGCATTACATCGCGATTGCATTGCATACAATAAAGGGACAACCATATGGCTCCTGCCAGTTGCCGATAACTCGGTTACAAAACATGATCATCTCATACAATAAAACTTAGCATCATGTCTTGGCCATATCACATCACAACATGCCCTGCAAAAACAAGTTAGACGTCCTCTACTTTGTTGTTGCAATTTTTACGTGGCTGCTACGGGCTTAAGTAAGAACCAATCTCACCTACGCATCAAAACCAAAACGGTAGTTTGTCAAATAGACTCCGTTTTAACCTTCGCAAGGACCGGGCGTAGCCACACTCGGTTCAACTAAAGTTGGAGAAACAGTCAGCCGCAAGCCACCTTTGTGCAAAGCACGTCGGGAGAACCGGTCTCGCGTAAGCGTACGCGCAATGTTGGTCCGGGCCGCTTCATCCAACAATACCGCCGAACCAAAGTATGACATGCTGGTAGGCAGTATGACTTATATCGCCCACAACTCACTTGTGTTCTACTCGTGCATATAACATCAAACCATAAAACCTGGCTCGGATGCCACTGTTGGGGAACGCAGTAATTTCAAAAAAATTCCTACGCACACGCAAGATCAAGGTGATGCATAGCAACGAGAGGGGAGAGTGTTGTCTACGTACCCACGCAGACTGACTGCGGAAGCGTTGACGCAACATAGAGGAAGTAGTCGTACGTCTTCCCGATCCGACCGATCCAAGCATCGTTACTCCGACACCTTCGAGTTCTTAGCACACGTACAGCTCGATGACGCTCCTCGGGCTCCGATCCAGCAAAGCTTCAGGGATGAGTTCCGTCAGCACAACGGCATGGTGACGATGATGATGTTCTACCGACGCAGGGCTTCGCCTAAGCACTACAACGATATGATCGGGTGGAATATGGTGGCAGGGGGCACCGCACATGGCTAAGGAACGATCACGTGGATCAACTTGTGTGTCCATGGGGTGCCCCCTGCCCCCATACATAAAGGAGTGGAGGAGGGGAGGGCCGGCCCTCTCTATGGCGCGCCTAGGGGAGTCCTACTCCCACCGGGAGTAGGATTCCCCCTTTCCTAGTCCAACTAGGAGTCCTTCCATGTAGTAGGAGTAGGAAATAAGGAAGGGGCGCAGCCCCTCCCCCTAGTCCAATTCGGACTAGGCCTTGGGGGGGCGCGCGGCCTGCCTAGGCAGCCCCTCTCTCTTTCCCGTATGGCCCAATAAGGCCCAATAGTTCTCCCGGCGAATTCCCGTAACTCTCCGGTACTCCGAAAAATACTCGAATCACTCGGAACCTTTCCGATGTCCGAATATAGTCGTCCAATATATCGATCTTTACGTCTCGACCATTTCGAGACTCCTCGTCATGTCCCCGATCTCATCCGGGACTCCGAACTCCTTCGGTACATCAAAACTCATAAACTCATAATATAACTCTCATCGAAACCTTAAGCGTGCGGACCCTACGGGTTCGAGAACAATGTAGACATGACCGAGACACATCTCCGGTCAATAACCAATAGCGGGACCTGGATGCCCATATTGGTTCCTACATATTCTACGAAGATCTTTATCGGTCAGACCGCATAACAACATACGCTGTTCCCTTTGTCATCGGTATGTTACTTGCCCGAGATTCGATCGTCGGTATCTCAATACCTAGTTCAATCTCGTTACCGGCAAGTCTCTTTACTCGTTCCGTAATACATCATCTCGCAACTAACTCATTAGTTGCAATGCTTGCAAGGCTTATGTGATGTGCATTACCGAGAGGGCCCAGAGATACCTCTCCGACAATCGGAGTGACAAATCCTAATCTCGAAATACGCCAACCCAACATGTACCTTTGGAGACACCTGTAGAGCACCTTTATAATCACCCAGTTACGTTGTGACGTTTGGTAGCACACAAAGTGTTCCTTCAGCAAACAGGAGTTGCATAATCTCATAGTCATATGAACATGTATAAGTCATGAAGAAAGCAATAGCAACAAAATAAACGATCGGGTGCTAAGCTAATGGAATGGGTCATGTCAATCAGATCATTCACCTAATGATGTGATCCCGTTAATCAAATAACAACTCTTTGTCTATGGTTAGGAAACATAACCATCTTTGATTAACGAGCTAGTCAAGTAGAGGCATACTAGTGACACTCTGTTTGTCTATGTATTCACACATGTATTATATTTCCGGTTAATACAATTATAGCATGAATAATAAACATTTATCATGAAATAAGGAAATAAATAATAACTTCATTATTGCCTCTAGGCATATTTCCTTCACCATGGTGGCCATTACGACCGATTACCCTGGGCTAGTTCCAGCCTCACAGGTGACTGAGACCGAAGTCCCAGCACTTAAAAAGGGATCCGTCCTTGTGCTCTTTTTTTATTGCCGTATAACAGCCGTGTTTTGCAGGGGAGGTCCTTGAGGCAAAAGGCCGAGCCTGCGGCAACTAGCCAACAAGGGGCCGCTAGGCCAGGCAGGCTGAAAAGATCCGCAGTCCGGATTGAGGCACCGGCGCAGCGGCATGGCGCGCCGTCTTTATTGCAAGACATTATTTACACAGGCATATTAACGCCCATGCCTTCTTTTCAGGAAAAAGAGTGCTCGCCGGACTATACCCGGAGAGGCTACCAATCGCGCCTCCACAAGTCAGGCTCCAAGGCCGGACTCAGAGGTGAGAACGAGTACAAGGCGTGCGTCGGGTGCTCCTCCGACAGAGGATACGGATAGACTGTCCGCCACCCATTCCGAGGTGGAAAGTTCCATGAACCACAGGCGTCGCCGGACTGTTCTTTGTGACGCTTGTTTCTCCCAAGAGGCATTGGATGCCTTCAACTCGGGAGACGCGCACCTCCGTGCCTCTCAAAATGGTCTAGCCAGAGCCACGGAGCAGTATGTAAAAGACATACGGGTGAGAAAATTTGATGGTTATATATATCAGTAGCCCCTGAGACTTGAAACAGTTAGGATAACTGGTTTAAGGATCATTTGTTATGTAGGTTCTTACAGAAAAGAATACTCAACTGTCCCAGGAGCGGGAAGAGTGCAAAGCCCAACTTCAGGCCGCACTGGCCGCAGCAGGGGAGCCCAAAGAGACCCCCTCTGGTAACATATCCGTCAAATGATAAGTATCATATTAGAGTGTGGCTTTATATGCAGATCTGACGGTAAATTTGCAGATGACGCTGGAGTGAATTCGGATAAGCAACAGCTCATACGCCAGTTGAAGGTCGGTGAGAGCGTGCTTACAAGGGTGAGGCAGGAGAAGAATGATCTCCAAGATGCCAACACCAAGCTGGGCGTGGAACTAAAAGATGTTCGTGCCCAACTATCGTACTCTGTTAAGGAGAATCGGTGGCTTTGACGTGGCATATTTAGTAAGTGCTTGAACGAACTTTGAAAAAGAGTTCGGTGAGGAAGCTGGCTGACAGAGTTATATCTGTAGGTATGCTAACAGGTCGTCCTGCTGAGGAGATGCCTAGTTCAATGGGTGATCTTCTTCCCGAGCTCGCACACTTGCACGAACGAGTTCGGCAGGTGATGCAAGGCATTGCCCAGGCCTTGTGGCCGTCCGTCTCCATACTCGAAGGCCTTGGAGAGCTTGTAGAAAAGCTGAAGGGAGCACGGCGGCGCTTCCAATTATGGAAGATATCGGCCTGCCGTCAGGGCGCCAGGGAAGCTTTGGCAATGGTGAAGACACGGTACACGAAGGCTGACCCGAACCACATGGCCGAAGTCGGACCTGTGGGGCCTGATGGCAAGGAGATCCCTGTGAATTTAGTGTACGGCCAAGTAGAATTGGCCGCAAAGTATTTCCAACAGGACTATAGACTAGACAGCCTATTGGATGGCATTGAAGAGGAATTCAACCAGTCAAATTGACTATGTAATTTTAAAGTGACATATATGATGCCTTCTAGCCGGATTGTAGATCGTTTGTCATGGCGGACCTTTTCGCTTCAACCTCAGGACCTGACAGTTCGGAGTGTATCCGAATACCCTCTTGGTTATATAAGAACCGGGGCATGCGTGGAGACCAGGCGTAGGGGTCATTAGTGCTTTATCAGACAAGTGCCCAACTAGTTGTGTTATATTACATGGGTAGTAGAAATATCTTCCAGAGAGAATAGTTCTGTTAAGGGTTCCTTTCCCTGGGTAGGCATGCCCTAAAGTGCATGTCCGGACTACGACAAGAAGCGCAGTGAAAACTTCTGGGGGCAGATATGGATAATAGGTAAAAGTCATCTTTTCTTCACCGACCAAATATTCTCTTAAGAACGCTAGCTTTCGGCTTCACCCAGTCTGAGGTACACGTCCGGCTGACCCGGCGGTAACAATCGCAGAGGTGCTGCCCTTATGCCCTAGCCGAATTAACGGGAACGTAGGGCATAAACACAAGAGCCAGGCAACCCAGCTTGGCCAAAACTTAAGTCATATCGATGCATATAATGGTGAAAAAAGGTACATGCGGAAGTATAACGCATGTGTTGGGCGTGATGCCCAGGTAAATAATTTAAGCTTCTGTGAAAGAAGCCCCCAGGTGTAGAGAGTACGGCTAGCACATCTGTAATGTAGAAGTGAGGCACAAGGTGACCCTTGAAGGCCAGAGAAATAAAAGAAAGAAAGGGAAACAAGACAGATGACGCATATGCAGTAAATGGACAAAGGGACGGGACTAACATAAAGTCCGGTGCTAGGCGTAGAATCTTCGGAGCCTGGCTGCGTTCCATGGGTTCGGCTCGAGTCGACTAGTCGATGCATCCTGCAGTCGGTATGCTCTGCCGGTCAGAACTTGGTCGATGATGAAAGGACCTTGCCATTTGGGCTCTAGCTTGTTCTTTTTCTTATCCGGCAGCCGGAGAACTAGTTCGCCAACGTTATAAGTTTTGGCTCGTACTTCTCTGCTTTGGTATTTGCGAGCCTGTTGCTGGTAAAATGCAGAACAGGCTTTGGCTACGTCGTGCTCTTCCTCCAAGGTGTCCAGACTGTCCTGCCGATCGAGCTCGGTTTCTCTTTCTTCGTACATGCGCACTCAAGGTGAGTCATGAATTATGTCACAGGGCAGGACTGCCTCTGTGTCGTACACCATAAAAAATGGTGTGTTTCCGGTACTACGATTCGGCGTGGTCCGCAGCCCCCAGAGTACGGAGTCGAGCTCCTCTACCCAGTGCGTATCGGACTCCGTTAAGGAGCGCACTAATTGGGGTTTAATGCCGCTCATTATAAGACCATTTGCTCGTTCGACTTGACCATTGGTTTGTGGGTGATAGACTAAAGCGTAATCGAGCTTGATGCCCATTTTGCTGCACCAAAGTTTTACCTCGTCAGCCGTGAAGTTCGTGCCGTTATCAGTGATGATGCTGTGGGGGACGCCATAACGGTGTACAACCCCGGATATGAAATCTATCACCGGTCCGGATTCGGCTGTTTTTACCGGTTTAGCCTCTATCCATTTGGTGAATTTATCCACCATGACCAATAAGTATTTTTTCTTGTGGGTTCCCCCTTTAAGGGGTCCGACCATGTCAAGCCCCCAGACCGCGAAGGGCCATGTAATGGGGATCGTTTGGAGGGCGATGGGTGGCATGTGGCTTTGATTTGCAAAGAGCTGGCAACCGGTGCAACGTTGGACCAAGTCCTGTGCATCTGCCCGGGCCGTTGGCCAATAAAATCCTGTGCGAAAGGCCTTGCTTACAAGAGCCCGGGCTGCGACGTGATGACCGCCGAGTCCGGCGTGAATTTCTGCCAAAAGATTCCGCCCATCCTCTTCGGAGATGCGCCTTTGAAGGACTCCGGTAGCGCTTTTTTGTACAATTCTCCCTCGTGGACCCTGTAGGCTTTGGATCACGCACTATGCAGCGTGCCTCATTTTGGTCCTCCGAAAGTTCCTATCTAATTAGGTAGGCCAGGAATGGTTCTGTCCACGAGGCAATAATGGCCATTATTTCATGGGCTGATTGTGTTATTTCGGTGGTGGAGCCTCCGATTGTGTCAGAGAGTTCGGTATCGGGTATTTTGGCCAGGTCCGGACTGTTGTTACCGGTGTCCCCTTCCCATGCTATGGATGGCTTGAAAACCCTTTCCAGAAAAATGTTGGGAGGGACCGCGTCGCGTTTTGTGCCAATGCGGGCGAGGATATCCGCCGCCTGCTTGTTTTCCCAAGCCACATGGTGAAATTCGAGCCCCTCGAACCGAGCTGACATTTTTAGGACGGAATTGCAATAAGCAGCCATTTTTGGATCCTTGGCATCAAAGTCTCCATTTATTTGGGATATCGCGAGGTTTGAATCCCCGCGCACCTCTAGGCGTTGAACGGTGTCTCCTGTTGGGGATATCCCCGCGCACCCATGGATACTGCCATCCGGAGACCATGTAGAAGGGCCTCATATTCGGCTGCATTGTTGGAGTCCGTATACATTATCTGCAGTATGTATTTGAACGGTGTCTCCTGTTGGGGACGTCAAAATGACGCCAGCCCCCAGACCAGCCAACATTTTGGAGCCGTCGAAGTGCATGATCCAGTTTGAATATGTGTCGTACTCTTTAGGGAGTTCGGCTTCCGTCCATTCAGCGACGAAGTCAGCCAAAACTTGCGATTTAATAGCTCGCCGTGGCTTGTAAGTTATGTCGAACGGGAGGAGCTCAATGGCCCATTTGGCAATCCGGCCCATCGCGTCGCGGTTGTTTATAATATCGTTAAGTGGTACTTCTGAGGCTACCGTTATCGAACACTCTTGAAAGTAGTGTCGCAGCTTCCGGGATGCCATAAATACCGTGTACGCTATCTTTTGATAATGTGGGTACCGTGATTTGCATGGAGTAAGGACAGTGGACACATAGTAAACCGGCTTTTGAAGGGGAAATTTGTGTCCGTCCATCTCGCTCGACGACAAGCACTGTGCTTACTACTTGATGAGTTGCCGCAATGTATAATAGCATTGGTTCGCCAATGTTTGGCGCGCCCAGGACAGGGTTTGTTGCCAATATGGCTTTTATTTCGTTGAGTCCGGCCGTGGCGGCGTTCGTCCACTCGAAGTGTTCGGTGCGCCGGAGGAGGCGATAAAGGAGTAATGCCTTTTCTCCCAAACGGGAGATAAAGCGGCTTAGAGCCGCCATGCATCCAGTTAATTTTTGTATTTGTTTGAGGTCTGTTGGGGTAGCCAACTGTGACAACGCTCGGATTTTGGCCGGATTAGCTTCAATACCTCTACTGGAGACAATGAATCCCAGGAGCTTTCCTGCTGGTACGCCGAAAACGCATTTTTCCGGATTGAGCTTGATGTCATATGTTCGGAGGTTGTCGAATGTGAGCCTCAAGTCGTCTACTAGAGTTTTGACATGCTTGGTTTTAACGACCACGTCATCCACGTATGCCTCGACTGTTTTGCCGATCTGGTTTCCCAGGCATGTCTGAATCATGCGCTAGTATGTTGCACCGGCGTTTTTTAGCCCGAAGGGCATTGTGTTGAAGCAGAATGGGCCGTATGGTGTGATGAATGCCGTTGCGGCTTGGTCTGGTTTTGCCATTTTGATTTGATGGTAGCCGGAGTATGCGTCGAGGAAGCACAATGAATCGTGTCCTGCGGTAGCATCGATGATTTGATCGATGAGGGGGAGGGGGAAGGGATCCTTTGGGTAGGCCTTGTTAAGGTCCTTAAAATCAACGCACAAGCGCCAGGATTTGTCCTTCTTTGGTACCATCACCAGGTTTGCTAGCCAGTCTGGATGTTTTATGTCTCTGATGAATCCGGCCTCCAATAGCTTGGCTAGTTCCTCTCCCATGGCTTGTCTTTTAGGCTCGGAGAAACGTCGAAGAGCCTGCTTGACTGGCTTGAATCCTTTTAGGATATTTAGGCTGTGTTCAGCCAGCCTGCGTGGGATTCCTGGCATGTCTGAAGGGTGCCAGGCAAAAATGTCCCAGTTCTCGCGTAGGAACTTTCGCAGTGCGGCGTCGACATCAGGGATTAATTGTGCCCCGATGGAAGCTGTTTTTGTAGGGTCCGTTGGATGGACTTGGAATTTGACTATTTCGTACGCTGGCTTAAAGGAGGTGGACTTGGATCTTTTATCGAGTATCACGTCGTCCATGTTCACCGTGGAGCGCAGCGTAGTTAGTTCTTCGGCCGCTAGGGCTTCGGATAGTGCCTCAAGGGCCAGTGCAGCTGTCTTATTTTCGGCGCGGAGTGCTATGTCCGGATCACTAACGAGAGTGATGATTCCGTTGGGCCCGGGCATTTTGAGCTTCATGTACCCGTAATGGGGTATGGCTTGGAAGATTGTAAATGCCTCCCGTCCTAATAGAGCGTGGTATCCGCTGCTGAACGAGGCCACTTGGAATGTAATTTCTTCGGACCTATAATTATCCGCGTGCCGAATACCACATCTAGTGTGATTTTTCCAGCACGGCGTGCTTCCCGACTGGGGATGATTCCTCTAAAGGTTGTGCTGCTTTGCTTAACGCGGCTCCAGTCTATTTCCATCTTTTCAAGAGTTTCCTCATAGATGAGGTTTAATCCGTTGCCGCCGTCCATGAGTACCTTGGTGAGTCGAAAGCCGTCCACGATTGAACTGAGGACCAGTGCGGCTGGTACTCGGGCTGTTCGGAATTTAGGTTCATCACTGGCATTGAAGGTAATAGCCATGTCGCTCCAAAGATTTATTTCTGCTATGTGGCAGATTTTGGACATGCTGCGGAGTGTTCGCTTCCGTCTATTATTTGACGCGAAGGTCTCAAAGACCGTTAAGACTGTATCGTTGTCCTCGAGGTGGTGCTCTGTGG
Organism: Triticum monococcum; assembly: GCA_034509565.1. Taxonomy (NCBI): domain Eukaryota; kingdom Viridiplantae; phylum Streptophyta; class Magnoliopsida; order Poales; family Poaceae; genus Triticum; species Triticum monococcum. Next base: position 637,587,604 of record CM067845.1, read on the forward strand.
TTTTTGGGAGGAGTAGATCCTCACCACTTTTGGCTCTAAAGCTGTGCATTGGTATCGCATCTGCTGTACTATGAATTTTGCAGGGTCCGTTGAGCCATCCCTCCAGTACGGTTCCTTGCCTCGTAGAGGGCTTTTTCTTTTTGGTAGTTAACCCAGGTGTATTGTGATAATGCACCCTTTTATTTCGGACTGGGTTTGTATTCAGGGCCGGATTATCCCAAAATTTTATTTCGGTTTTCCAGGCGCTTTCCATCGCACAATACTTTCGTACTATGGACACCAAGTCGGCAAAGCGTGTAATTTCGCGACGACTTATGGCATTGAGGATTCCCTTGTCCGTGCAATTATTGCAGAAGAATGAAATTGCGTCTTCCTCGCGGTAGTCCTTTATCCTGTTCTTGACCAGGAGGAATCTGGCCCAGTAATGGTGTACTGTTTCTTCGGGCTCTTGCCTAATTTGGGATAGATCGCGTATGTTTGGGTGGGTGGGTGGAATTGAATCCGAATCCTCACCCAATCTGAGGCTCAGTGGCCAAGGAGTTTCCGAACTCGAAAGTTTGGATTCTTGGATGTTTCCCGGTAAATCTAGCCTGCTGCTTGATTCTGGGTTCAGGCTTTGAGTGACATCCTCCCCTCCGCGGGTATCCGGCTTGGAGGGATCGGGAATCCGGACATAGCTAGTCCTTAAGATGGATGAAGGGTTGCCGCATTGTTCTTCCACCACTGCAATGTGATGGGTGACCTGGGGAGAGTTAATTTCTCTCAGATCGGGTTTAGGCCCAATATGATCGTAGTCTGTAGCGACTCCCAGGGCGGCGATGCGGTCCAAGATCTCGTTCAGGGAAGAGAGCTCCATTGGATCTAACTGCTCAGCGAGTTTTGAGTTGACGTGAAGATTGCTTTCGATGACCCGAGAAGTCATCGTCGGCGCAGCTGCCGAACAGGCGGTCATAAGGAAACCACCTAGCCGGAGAGTTTGGCCGATAGCCAGAGCTCCCTCAGCGATAGTGCCGTCTTTAAAGACGGGACGAGACATCCTTCTTGGTGGCGACGGCACAGTGGAACTCTCAATGAAAGCACCAATGTCGGTGTCAAAACCGGCGGATCTCGGGTAGGGGGTCCAGAACTGTGCGTCTAGGCCGGATGGTAACAGGAGGCAAGGGACACGAAGTTTTACCCAGGTTCGGGCCCTCTTGATGGAGGTAAAACCCTACGTCCTGCTTGATTAATATTGATGATATGGGTGTTACAAGAGTAGATCTACCACGAGATCAGAGAGGCTAAACCCTAGAAGCTAGCCTATGGTATGATTGTATGTTGTGATTGTTGTCCTACGGACTAAAACCCTTCGGTTTATATAGACACCAGAGAGGGTTAGGGTTACACAAGGTCGGTTACAAAGGAGGAGATATCCATGTGCGTATTGCCTAGCTTGCCTTCGACGCCAAGTAGAGTCCCATCCGGACACGAGACGAAGTCTTCAATCTTGTATCTTCATAGTCTAACAGTCCGGCCAATGGAGATAGTCCAGCTATCCGGAGACCCACCTAATCCAGGACTCCCTCAGTGAGGCATAACTGTTGTGGCACGTCGACTGGGGAACGTCCCCGTGCAAATCCTCGGGTCCAGCTCGGGCACCTTTGATCGACAAAGTCGAGGGAGAATCACCATATCTGCCTCCACAAATCACCACCCGAGTGTCGGGCCACCAAATCTCTCGCCAGCTACCGCGGCCACCGCACGGGTGACCAACGCCGGCCTGAGCACTCCTGTGCAGGACTCCACCAGCTTCCCATCGACACTGGAGAACATGTCGGCGTAGCAGAGACGAAGCCGATTGTTGGCTATAATATTAACCATGATCTTAATCAGCCAAAAGGAAAGGCCACAGCTGCCCCAAACACTGTTTTGTATAGATGGAAGAAACTATTCTCATTTGGCACCTCCAAACTTTCATAATGTGCCTGTTGCCCCCTTGTTATATCAGTCCAGCTCGGCCAGTGCGTCGGACCAATACCAATCAGCTTGCCTGGATGTCTTCTCCAACCTTGACGGAGCTCCGGCGGGCCGTCAGCTCGTCCATCAGTCGGCCTACGTCATCATACGAAGACCCGCCCTTCTCCACCGTGCTCCTTGCCTTCACGCCGTGGTCCTTGGCCTTCTTCCGGATGGCGTTGCTCTCCATCAACCTCTGGATGGATTCGGCGATCACCTCGCCGGCAATCACATCGTGGGCCTCGATGCCCGACGCGTAGTCCTTGGCCCCGATGCTGACGCCCACCTTGAGCTGCTCCACGACGAGTGTCTTGTTGTTGAACTAGTCCGCGTACCGCGGCCACGTCGCCATCGGCACGCCGGCGGTCACGGCCTCCAGCACCGAGTTCCAACCGCAGTGTGTCACGAACCTGCTACCTCTTGAGCACTGTGTGGGTTTTCCCCGAAGAGGAAGGGATGATGCAGCAAAGTAGCGTAAGTATTTCCCTTAGTTTTTGAGAACCAAGGTATCAATCTAGTAGGAGGCTACGCGCGAATCCCTCGTACCTGCACAAAACAAATAAATCCTCGCAACCAATGCGATAAGGGGTTGTCAATCCCTACACGGCCACTTACGAGAGTGAGATCTGGTAGATATGATAAGATAATATTTTTGGTATTTTTATGATAAAGATGCAAAGTAAAATAAAAGCAAAGGAAAAAAACAAAGGAAATAACCAAGTATTAGGAGATTAATATGATGAAGATAGACCTGGGGGCCATAGGTTTCACTAGTGGCTTCTCTCAAGAGCATAGGTATTCTACGGTGGGTGAACGAATTACTGTTGAGCAATTGACAGAGCTGAGCATAGTTATGACAATATCTAGGTATGATCATGTATATAGGCATCACGACCGATACAAGTAGACCGACTTCTGCCTGCATCTACTACTATTACTCCACTCATTGACCGCTATCCAGCATGCATCTAGAGTATTAAGTTCATGGAAACAGAGTAACGCCTTAAGCAAGATGACATGATGTAGAGGGATAAACTCATGCAATGTGATGAAAACCCCATCTTGTTATCCTCGATGGCAACAATACAATATGTGCCTTGCTTCCCCTACTGTCACTGGGAAAGGACACCGCAAGATTGAACCCAAAGCTAAGCACTTTTCCTATTGCAAGAAAGATCAATCTAGTAGGCCAAACAAAACTGATAATTCAAAGAGACTCGCAAAGATAACCAATCATACATAAAAGAATTTAGAGAAGATTCCAATATTGTTCATAGATAGACTTGATCATAAACCCACAATTCATCGGTCTCAACAAACACACCGCAAAAGAAGATTACATCGAATAGATCTCCACAAGAGAGGGGGAGAACATTGTATTGAGATCCAAAAAGAGAGAAGAAGCCATCTAGCTAATAACTATGGGCCCGTAGGTCTGAGGTGAACTACTCACACTTCATCGGAGGGGCTATGGTGATGATGTAGAAGCCCTCCGTGATCGATGCCCCCTCCGGCGGAGCTCCGGAACGGGCCCCAAGATGGGATCTCGTGGATGCATAAAGTTGCGGCGGTGGAATTAGGGTTTTGGCTTCGTATCTGATCGTTTGGGGGTAGTAGGTATATATAGGAGGAAGGAGTACGTCGGTGGAGCAACAGGGGGCCCACGAGGGTGGAGGGCGCGCCTGGGGGAGGGGGTAGGCGTGTCCCCCTACCTCGTGGCCTCCTTTTTTTCTTGACGTAGGGTCCAAGTCTCCTGGGCCTTGTTCGTTGAGAAAATCACGTTCCCGAAGGTTTCATTCTGTTTGGACTCCGTTTGATATTCCTTTTCTTCGAAACCCTAAAATAGGCAAAAAAAACAGCAATTCTGGGCTGGGCCTCCGGTTAATAGGTTAGTCCCAAAACTAATATAAAAGCGGATAATAAAGCCCAATAATGTCCAAAACAGTAGATAATATAGCATGGAGCAATCAAAAATTATAGATACGTTGGAGACGTATCAAGCATCCCCAAGCTTAATTCCTGCTCGTCCTCGAGTAGGTAAATGATAAAAACAGAATTTTTGATGCGGGGTGCTACTTGGCATAATTTTAATGTAATTCTTCTTAATTGTGGTATGAATATTCAGATTCGAAAGATTCAAGACAAAAGTTCATATTGACATAAAAATAATAATACTTCAAGCATACTAACAAAGCAATTATGTCTTCTCAAAATAACATGGCCAAAGAAATATCATCCCAACAAAATCATATAGTTTAGTCATGCTCCATTTTCGTCACACAAGAATGCTCTCATCATGCACAACCCCGATGACAAGCCAAGCAATTGTTTCATACCTTAGCAATCTCAAACCTATAAACTTTCACGCAATATATGAGCGCGAGCCATGGACGTAGCACTATGGGTGGAATAGAATATGATGATGGGGGTTATGTGCAGAAGACAAAAAGGGAGAAAATCTCACATCAACGAGGCTAATCAATGGGCTATGGAGATGCCATGCAACAGATGCACTAGAGCTATAAATGTATGAAAGCTCAACAAAAGAAACTAAGTGGGTGTGCATCCAACTTGCTTGCTCACGAAGACCTAGGGAACTTGAGGAGGCCCATTGTTGGAATATACAAGCCAAGTTCTATAATGAAAATTCCCACTACTATATGAAAGTGACAAAACAAAAGACTCTCTATCATGAAGATTATGGTGCTACTTTGAAGCACAAGTGTGGCAAAGGATAGTAACATTGTCCCTTCTCTCCATTTCTCTCATTTTTTATTTGGGCCTTTCTCTTTTTTTATATGGCCTCTCTTTTTTTCTTTTTTTCCTCACTTTGGACAATGCTCTAGAAAATGATGATCATCACACTTCTATTTATCTACAACTCAATGATTACAACTCGATGCTAGAACAAAAGATGACTCTATATGAATGCCTCCGGCGGTGTACCGGGATATGCAATGAACCAAGAGTGACATGTATGAAAGAATTATGAACGGTGGCTTTGCCACAAATACTATGTCAACTACATGATCATGCTAAGCAATATGACAATGATGAATGTGTCATGATAAACGGAATGGTGGAAAGTTGCATGGCAATATATCTCGGAATGGCTATGGAAATGCCATAATAGGTAGGTATGGTGGCTGTTTTGAGGAAGATATAAGGCGGGTTATGTGTGAAAGAGCGTATCATATCATGGGGTTTGGATGCACCGGCGAAGTTTTCACCAACTCTCAATGTGAGAAAGGGCAATGCACGGTACCGAAGAGGCTAACAATGATGGAAGGGTGAGAGTGCGTATAATCCATGGACTCAACATTAGTCATAAAGAACTCAAATACTTATTGCAAAAATCTACAATTCATCAAAAACCTCGGCACTACGCGCATGCTCCTAGGGGGATAGATTGGTAGGAAAAGACCATCGCTCGTCCCCGACCGCCATTCATAAGGAAGACAATCAAATAACACCTCATGTTTCAAATTTGTTACATAATGTTTACCATACGTGCATGCTACGGGACTTGCAAACTTCAACACAAGCACTTCTCAAATTCCCAACTACTCAACTAGCACGACTTTGATATTATTACCTCCATATCTCAAAACAATCATCAAGCATCAAACTTCTCTTAGTATTCAAAACATTCATAGGAATTTTTTACTAATCTTGAATACCTAACATATTAGGATTATTTAAGCAAACTACCATGCTATTTCATACTCTCAAAATAATCTAAGTGAAGCATGAGAGATCAATAGTTTCTATAAAACAAATCCACCACCGTGCTCTGAAAGATATAAGTGAAGTACTAGAGCAAAACTATATAACTCAAAAGATATAAGCGAAGCACATAGAGTATTCTAACAAATTCCAAATCATGTATGGCTCTCTCAAAAGGTGTGTACATCAAGGATGATTGTGGTAAACTAAAAACCAAAGACTCAAATCATACAAGACGCTCCAAGAAAAACACATATCATGTGGTGAATAAAAATATAGCTCCAAGTAAAGTTACCGATAGAAGTAGACGAAAAGAGGGGATGCCTTCCGAGGCATCCCCAAGCTTTGGCTTTTAGGTGTCCTTAGATTATATTGGGGGTGCAATGGGCATCCCCAAGCTTAGTCTCTTTCCATTCCTTGTTCCATAATCCATCAAATCTTTACCCAAAACTTGAAAACTTCACAACACAAAACTCAAAGTAGAAAATCTCGTGAGCTCCGTTAGCGAAAGAAAACAAAAGACCACTTCAAGGTACTGTAGTGAACTCATTATTTATTTATATTGGTGTTAAACCTACTGTATTCCAACTTCTCTATGGTTTATAAACTATTTTACTAGCCATAGATTCATCAAAATAAGCAAACAACACACGAAAAACAGAATCTGTCAAAAACAGAACAGTCTGTAGTAATCTGTAGCTAGCGCAATATCTGGAACCCCAAAAATTCTAAAATAAATTGCTGGACGTGAGGAATTTATCGATTAATCATCTGCAAAACGAATTAACTAAATATCACTTTCCGAATAAAAATGGCAGCAGTTCTTGTGAGCGCTAAAGTTTCTGTTTTTTACAGCAAGATATCAAGACTTTCCCCAAGTCCTCCCAACTGTTCTACATGGCACAAACACTAATTAAACACAAAAAACAACCTAAACTGAGGCTAGATAAATTATTTATTACTAAACAGGAGCAAAAAGCAAGGAATATAAATAAAATGGGGTTGCCTCCCAACAAGCGCTATCGTTTAACGCCTCTAGCTAGGCATAAAAAGCAAGGATAAATCTAGGTATTGCCTCATAAAAGCAGGGATGAATCTATTATGAGAGCCACTTATGGATTGCCTACCAAAGATGGCAATACCTAGATCTATTCGTGCTTGTTATGCCTAGCTAGGGGCGTTAAACAATAGGGCTTGTTGGGAGGCAACCCAATTTTATTTTTAATCCTTGGTTTTTGCCCCTGCTTAGTAATAAATAAATTATCTAGCCTCTGTTTAATTAGTGTTTGTGCCAAGTAGAACCGTTGGGAAGACTTGGGGAAAGTCTTATTGAACTTGCTGTAAAAAACAGAAACTTTAGCGCTCACGAGAACTGCTGTCATTTTTATTTGGAAAGTGCTATTTAGTTAATTATTTTTGCAGATGATTCATAGATAAATTCCTGACGTCCAGAAATTTATTTTAGAATTTTTGGGGTTCCATATCTTGCGCTAGCTACAGATTACTACAGACTGTTCCGTTTTTGACAGATTCTGTTTTGCGTGTGTTGTTTGCTTATTTTGATGAATCTATGGCTAGTAAAATAGTTTATGAACCATAGAGAAGTTGGAATACAGTAGGTATAACACCCGTATAAATAAAGAATGAGTTAATTAAAGTACCTTGAAGTGGTCTTTTGTTTTCTTTCGCTAACGGAGCTCACGAGTTTTTTACTTTAAGTTTTGTGTTGTGAAGTTTTCAAGTTTTGGGTAAAGATTTGATGGATTATGGAACAAGGAGTGGCAAGAGCCTAAGCTTGGGGATACCCATGGCACCCCCAAGATAATATAAGGACACCTAAAAGCCAAAGCTTGGGGATGCCCCGGAAGGCATCCCCTCTTTTGTCTACTTCTATCGGTAACTTTACTTGGAGCTATATTTTTATTTACCACATGATATGTGTTTTACTTGGAGCGTCTTGTATGATTTGAGTCTTTGCCTGTTAGTTTACCACAATTATCCTTGCTGTACACACCTTTTGAGAGAGCCATACATGATTTGGAATTTGTTAGAATACTCTATGTGCTTTGCTTATATCTTTTGAGTTATGTAATTTTGCTCTAGTGCTTCACTTATATCTTTTAGAGCACGGTGGTGGATTTGTTTTATAGAAACTATTGATCTCTCATGCTTCACTTAGATTATTTTGAGAGTCTTAATAGCATGGTAATTTTCTTAAAATCCTAATATGCTTGGTATGCAAGATTAATAATAAAAATTTCTTATGAGTGTGTTGAATACTAAGAGAAGTTTGATGCTTGATGATTGTTTTGAGACATGGAGGTAATAATATCAAAGTCGTGCTAGTTGAGTAGTTGTGAAATTGAGAAATACTTGTGTTGAGGATTGCATGTCCCGTAGCATGCACGTATGGTAAACATTATGCAACAAATTTGAAACATGAGGTGTTATTTGATTGTCTTCCTTATGAGTGGCGGTCGGGGACGAGCGATGGTCTTTTCCTACCAATCTATCCCCCTAGGAGCATGCGCGTAGTACTGAGGTTTTTGATGACTTGTAGATTTTTGCAATAAGTATGTGAGTTCTTTATGACTAATGTTGATTCCATGCGTTATACGCACTCTCACCCTTCCATCCTTGCTAGCCTCTTCGGTACCGTGCATTGCCCTTTCTCACATTGAGAGTTGGCGCAAACTTCGCCGGTGTATCTAAACCCCGTGATATGATACGCTCTTTCACACATAAACCTCCTTATATCTTCCTCAAAACAGCCAGCATACCTACCTATTATGGCATTTCCATAGCCATTCTGAGATATACTGCCATGCAACTTTCCATCATTCCGTTTATCATGACACATTCATCATTGTCATATTGCTTAGCATGATCATGTAGTTGACATAGTATTTGTGGCAAAGCCACCGTTCATAATTCTTTCATGCATGTCACTCTTGGTTCATTGCATATCCCGGTACACCTCCGAAGGCATTCATATAGAGTTATCTTTTGTTCTAGTATCGAGTTGTAATCATTGAGTTGTAAATAAATAGAAGTGTGATGATCATCATTTTCTAGAGCATTGTCCCAAGTGAGAAATAAATAAATAAAGAGAAAGGCCATAAAAAAGAGAAGGCCCCCCCAAAAAAGAGAAAGTCCATAAAAAGAGAAGGCCCCAAAAAAATTAAGAGAAAAAGAGAGAAGGGACAATGTTACTATCCTTTGCCACACTTGTGCTTCAAAGTAGCACCATGATCTTCATAGTAGAGAGTCTCTCATGTTATTACTTTCATATACTAGTGGGAATTTTCCATTATAGAACTTGGCTTGTATATTCCAACAACGGGCCTCCTCAAGTACCCTAGGTCTTCGTGGGCAAGCAAGTTGGATGCACACCCACTAGTTTCTTTTGTTGAGCTTTCATACATTTATAGCTCTAGTGCATCTGTTGCATGGCAATCCCTACTCCTTGCGTTAACATCAATCGGTGGGCATCTCCATAGCCCATTGATTAGCCTCGTTGATGTGAGACTTTCTTCCCTTTTGTCTTCTCCACATAACCCCCGTCATTATATTCTATTCCACCTATAGTGCTATGTCCATGGCTCGCGCTCATATATTGCGTGAAAGTTTATAGGTTTGAGATTACTAAAGTATGAAAAAATTTCTTGGCTTGTCATCGGGGTTGTGCATGATGGTAGCATTATTGTGTAACGAAAATGAAACATGACTAAACCATATGATTTTGTAGGGATGAACTTTCTTTGGCCATGTTATTTTGAGAAGACATAATTGCTTAGTTAGTATGCCTGAAGTATTATCATTTTTATGTCAATATGAACTTTTGTCTTGAATCTTTCGGATCTGAATATTCATAGCACAATTAAGAAGAATTACATTAAAATTATGCCAAGTAGCACTCCGCATCAAAAATTCTGTTTTTATCATTTACCTACTCGAGGACGAGCAGGAATTAAGCTTGGGGATGCTTGATACGTCTCCAACGTATCTATAATTTTTGATTGCTCCATGCTATATTATCCACTGTTTTGGACATTATTGGGCTTTATTATCCACTTTTATATTATTTTTGGGACTAACCTATTAACCGAAGGCCCAGCCCGGAATTGTTGTTTTTTGCCTGTTTTAGGCGAAGAAAAGGAATATCAAACGGACTCCAAACGGAATGAAACATTCGGGAACGTGATTTTCTCACCAAATACAACTCAGGAGACTTTGACCCTACGTCAAGGCACGTAACAGGAGGCCACGAGGTAGGGGGCACGCCTGGTAGCGCGCCCCCCACCCTCGTGGGGCCCCTGTTGCTCCACCGACATACTTCTTCCTTCCATATATACCCACGTACCCCCAAACGATCAGATAGGGAGCCAAAACCCTAATTCCACCGCCGTAACTTTCTGTATCCACGAGATCCCATCTTGGGGCCTGTTCCGGAGCTCCACCGGAGGGGGCATCGAACACGGAGGGCTTCTAAATCAACATCATAGCCCCTCTGATGAAGTGTGAGTAGTTTACTTCAAACCTACGGGTCCATATTTAGTAGCTAGATGGCTTCTTCTCTCTTTTTGGATCTCAATACAATGTTCTCCCCCTCTCTTGTTGAGATCTACTCGATGTAATCTTCTTTTTGCGGTGTGTTTGTTGAGATCGATTAATTGTGGGTTTATGATCAAGTCTATCTATGAACAATATTTGAATCTTCTCTGAATTGTTTTATGTATGATTGGTTATCGTTGCCAGTCTCTTCGAATTATCAGTTTTGTTTAGCCTACTAGATTGATCTTTCTTGCAATAGGAGAAGTGCTTACCTTTGGGTTCAATCTTGCGGTGTCCTTTCCCGGTGACAGTAAGGGTAGCAAGGCACGTATTGTATTGTTGCCATCGAGGATAACAAGATGGTGTTTTCTTCATATTGCATGAGTCTATCCCTCTACATCATGTCATCTTGCTTAAGGTGTTACTCTGTTTTTAACTTAATACTCTAGATGCATGCTGGATAGCGGTCGATGAGTGGAGTAATAGTAGTAGATGCAAGTAGGAGTCGGTCTACTTGTCTCGGACGTGATGCCTATATACATGATCATACCTAGATATTCTCATAACTATGCTCAATTCTGTCAATTGCTCAACAGTAATTTGTTCACCCATCGTAGAATACTTATGCTCTCGAGAGAAGCCACTAGTGAAACCTATGGCCCCCGGGTCTATCTCTATCATATCAATCTCCTACTACTTAGTTATTTGCTTTGCTATTTACTTTGCTTTTATTTTACTTTGCATCTTTATCATAAAAATACCAAAAATATTATCTTATCATATCTATCACATCTCACTCTCGTAAGTGGCCCTATAGGGATTGACAACCCCTGTCGGTGTACTAAAGTAGGGGTACATTAGTATCCCAAACTTGTGCACGGGCAGTCGCAGCACCCCGCGGCAAGGCTTGCCGGGTGACCGCCAAGACCCTCCACGGTTCCTTTGGAGCCATTCAAGGACAAAGTATCCGAGCCAAGGCGCAAGACCCCGGCAAGAGGAGCTTGCCGGGAAGACCACTCAAAGTATCCAAGGCCCGGGCAAGAGGAGCTTGCCGGGAAGGAGAACAATACCCCAGCAAGAGGAGCTTGCCGGGAAGGAGACAAGACCCCGGCAAGAGGAGCTTGCCGGGAAGACCAACCAAGACATCTCGAGGAACTCGCCGCAGCACGCCACGTGTCCCGACAAGACCCGGTGAGCGACAAGCTCCCGTACGTGACAAGACGACATCCGCGGCAAGGCGCTTGCCGCGGCAAGCTACTACTCCGTAGCCCGCGCTCCAGCTCACCCGCCAACGTGTCGCCCTGGGACCATTCCTGGCGTACGTGGCGGGAGGCTGTGCAGCCAGGGGCATGCGATGGCGAGCAGGCGCTGACAAGATAGCCATCATGGCAAATGGTGGTGCCCCTGACGGTCCCTTTCCGCGCCGTCTGGGTGACACAGACAGGCATTTAATGCCTTTGTCCCCTGCCGTCAGGGTTAGGTGCAACTACCACCTCTTTTACATTTTTACCCTCACCTCTGTTGCCACCTGTCGGTGACCCCTTTGGCATATAAAAGGAGGCCCATGCGCAACAGGGGGAAGGGGACGACCATTCTCACGCTCGGCCTCGCTAGCCATCCAAGGGTACTGTAGCATCCATTGCTCCCGAGCAAGAACACAAATACAAACCAAAGCAGGAGTAGGGTTTTACGCATCCGTGCGGCCCGAACCTGGGTAAACCGATCGCGTGTGCTTGTGTGTTCGCCTCGATCTGCTCTTTGTGCATCCTCCCCCCCCCCCCCCCGCCGAACCGAAAGGGGCCCCGGTCCGCCGTGGTCCCATAGGTGTCCGTGGGGATCATTCACCCCCGACATCTTTGGCGCGCCAGGTAGGGGTGCGTCGAGGTTGTGTGAATCTGATCCGGCGTTCGCACGAGCCGAATCTTCATCATCGTCATCAACATGCCGCCGAAGAAGAAGATTTCGGAGGCAGCTGCTCCGTCTGCGCCGATCCCACCATCGCCGGAGCGAGCGGCTGGTGGAGAAGGCGCCGGCGGAGGAATGGGCGCCGACGGGGAGGCTCGTGGTGCTGCCCGGTCCAAGGATAAGGCTGCGCTGCACATCGGCGGCGCAGCCGGCTCCCACAACGACCGGGCGCACTCCAAGACCTCGGCGTCCGTACATGCACCACGCCCGTCCCAGGAGGCGCGGGACCAGCAGCGTCATGGTACCCACGGTACCATACGTCTGCTGGGCCAAGATCAAGCTGGCAGATCCCGGAGTGCCCAAGACCAACATGCACGCCAGCATGCTGGCGCGAGCATGGCACGGTCGCCCGGACGAGATATTCCTCCTTCTAACATAGTTAGAAGTCCGAGCGTGTCCCGTTCCTCGCACCGTTCGCCACCACCGCCTGCCACTCCGGCCGAAGCGTTGGCACGGGCCCAACTGCTTCTAGATTACCCTCCAGCGCCAGGGAAGATCGACGACTGGAGGGCCACTATCCAGAGCCTCATCGGCTTCGCCAACGGTGACAACCCACGGCAGCCGAGCGCATCGCTGCCGCGGCAAGTCTGCCAGGCGTGAACCAGTGGCGACAAGACCGGCGAGGGTGCAACCACTGTACACTCTCCGCCTAGGAGGCCAAGATCTCCGACCCGCCGGATCCACCTCGACAGCGACTCCACCGCGTCATCAGATCCATGGGCTCGTCGCGATCAGCGCCGAGTCCTTCATGAGAGACAGCAAGAAGAGGCTCAAACACGCATCGAGCGCTAAAGAGAAGCGCGGCGTCAATCAGACCTGCGCGCCAAGAAGGTCCCCAGGATCGACGCCAAGAATGCTGAGGAGCAGTCTGCTCTGGCAAGCCCCAGGGTTTGTTCCGTTGAAGCAGATTCTCCCGACAAGTTTCGCTCCGGCAAGCTTGCCGGGGAACGTCAAGCTCCGGCAGAGCCGCGGGCTCTTGCCATAGAAGCGGACGTTCCCGCAGCAGCAGATGTGCCTTTAGTCGTTGTTGTCGAGCCACAGGCTCCAACATGGGCGCAGCAGATTGTCCGTTTCCTTCAGACAGGGGAACTTCCCAAGGAACCAGAAGAAGCGGAAAGAGTAGCCCGACAGTCTAGTATGTACCAGTTTGTCGACAACACACTGTACAGAAGAAGACTCAACGGTGTGAAATTGAAGTGTATTCCCCGGGAAGATGGACAGAAGCTGTTGGCAGAGATACATGGAGGCATATGTGGTCACCACATTGGCGCAAGAGCCCTTGTCGGAAAAGCGTTCCGGCAAGGTTTCTTCTGGCCGACAGCCCTCCAGGATGCAACTGCACCAGTAACCAAGTGTGAAGCGTGCCAGTTCCATTCCAAGCAGATACACTAGCCAGGTCAAGCTCTCCAGACGATCCCTTTATCCTGGCCATTTTCGGTCTGGGGGCTCGACATCCTCGGCCCCTTCCCCCGAGCTGTCGGGGGCTTTGAGTACTTGTACGTTGCAATCGACAAGTTCACAAAGTGTCCGAAAGTGGAACCAGTGAGGAAGGTGACAGCACAGTCAGCAGTCAAGTTCTTCAGGTCGATTGTTTGCCATTTCGGGGTCCCTAACAGGATAATCACCGACAATGGTACGCAATTTACGAGCCGCACCTTCATGCAGTACGTCCAAGATCTTGGCGCCAAGGTCTGCTTCGCTTCTGTTGCTCACCCGAGAAGCAACAGTCAAGCGGAGAGGGCGAATGCCGAAGTGCTGCGCGGGCTCAAGACCAGAACTTTCGACAGGCTGCACAAGTGCGGAGGCAACTGGATCGAGGAGCTGCCGGTGGCTCTTTGGTCGATCAGGACGACGCCAAATCAAGCCACTGGCCAGACACCCTTCGCTCTAGTCTATGGAGCGGAGGCAGTTATCCCCACGGAACTCGTATATGGGTCACCTCGAGTGCTCGCTTATGATGAGCTTGAGCAAGAGCAGCTGCGTGAAGATGACGCGTTGCTCCTTGAGGAAGATCATCTTCAGGTTGTTGTGCGAGCCGCTCGCTACCAGCAAGCTTTGCGCCGCTATCATAGCCGCAAAGTTAACGCCAGAAGTCTCGAGGAAGGCGACCTTGTTCTTCGGCGCGTTCAGTCCGCCAAGAATTCCAACAAGTTGACGCCGAAGTGGGAAGGCCCTTACCGGGTGAAACGAGTCACTAGGCCTGGCGCTGTCCGCCTGGAGACCGAAGATGGCGTACCAGTGAGCAACTCCTGGAATGTCGAGCATCTTCGTAAGTTTTACCCATAAGGCGCGGTTGTCGGACCCCGTCCGGCAACCACCCTTTTGTACAAGTCTTGCCGCTGTTGCATGTAATCCTTTGTACAAAGCTAGGCGCAGACCTTGAGCACAAGTAAAAGAAGCGCTGGCGCCCTAAGTTATAGCATGCATGCTAGGTCGAGTCGTCCTTGGTTAGGGTTGATAGTGCTTAACAGCGGCTAACCCCTAACTTAGAGGTCGAGTGTGCGTCCCTTTGCCTTTCTTTCGTTTCCTTTGGTTCGCAGGGCTTGCATATCCTTGCCGGACCGCCTGAGCACGAAAAGGAGAAGAAGGATGTGCCGGCATCTGGACCCCGGCAAGCCAGTGTTGCCGGGGGCTGCAAGTACCAAGATTCGCCCACGGCAAACCAAAGTTGCCGGGGGCTGCAATCTCAGATAAGTTTTTCATCCCTCTTCATGCATTCTCTTATGGACTGAGGAATATGAAACCTCGTTTCTTCCCGGAAACTACCATGCTCCCTTAACTCTAGGCCCTGGGGTTCGTTCCTGGGGCCAAGTTTGGTCGTAGTCGCGGCAACAAAGGGATGAAACGAGGGGCCGCACCCGCCTCGTCCCTGCCTCCATCAAAAGTGTGAGAAAGGTCGAGCGACGTGGGAAGACGGCAGGGCCTGTTGCCGAGGAAGAAGTGTCTGTCGGAAAGATACCAAGGATTTGCTCCTTGACGTGGGTTCTACCCACGAGACAAATGACCCGCAAGCATCCCCTTTTCATTAAAAAACATTCCACTCAGGTACAGTCCATAGAGGATGAAAAACATGAAAGAGAGGATTACAAGTTTTAAATGCAACTAAGGCCCGAAGGCTTACAAATTAAAAAGATAAGATGCCCGTAATCCTTTTCTTGTCCCTCTCTTCAGGAGGTAGGTCAAGGAGGCGAGAAGGGCAAAAGGAGCGCCTAGGCGAACTACGGGTGCCAGAAGACACCAAGAGAACATCCCGGGGGCCGTCCGAAGGCTGGACGGTGATGGCGGCGTCGGAAGCAGGGCTCGAAGACGAGGCGGCAGGACGTCAGCACGCTGTCGAGGGCACCACTCCCTCGTACTCCGGCTTGACGGCCTTGCCGCAGGCCCTCTTCCTCTTCCGCAGCCTCCCTACGCCAGCCGCCCAAGGAGACGACCCCGGGGATTTCAAGGAGCCGGCGACACGGATGATGGGGTCGCCGGTGCCTCATGGAGTGATGCCCGACACCTAGTCGGACCCATCGTCCTGCCGCCCGCTACCCTCGTCATCGCTGTCGCTCCCCTCCTCGTCACTCTCGCTCGAGGAGGGGCCTTCGCTATCGGAGGAGCTGTCCACGCAGCACTTCGCCCGAGTGCCGAAGCACCCGAAGACCTTGACGGAGAGGAGATTGCCCTCCATCAGCTTAAAATGGAGGGTGAGCCCTGCCGTCAAGCTGTGGATACGGGCGAACGTCTTCCACCCTCGACCAAGATACATCACACCGGGGGCTGGGATTTCAACGCGGACTCGCGTGCCGCTGATCCCACAGCCCCTCATGTGCAGTCTCAGCGTCTCGGGCGGGTCCAACTCCATCGCGCCCGCGAACGGAGCTGGGAGTCGGAGTCGACGACGAGCCGCCCAGCGCAGCCTGACGAAGAACTCGCAAGGGTCGTCCCCAATATGGACCCCCGTGGGAAGAGGAGCCGCCGGGGGAGGCGAAGCCGGCGCGCCGCCCCGTCCACCTCTTCCCCGAGCGCCTCGACCTCGTCCACGACCTCGCCCCCTCCCTCTTCCCCTTACGGCTGGCTCTGCCACCACGGGTGCGGGAGAGGGAGGGATGCGCTGTCTGGCGGCAACCCTCGCCGCCACTGATAAAGGACCAGGATTCCCCTTCTCCATGTCAAATGAGAGAAAGGGGAGCAGAAGCTGAAGGAAGGAGGGGCGAGGTGGGGGCTCGGCCGCCCCGCTCAGCGAATCAAGACACAGGGAGCTGGGGCCGACCCGCTGCCTCGACTCGTGACGGCCCGGTTTCCCGCCTCCGCCATCCGCGACCCCAAGTGCATGGGAGCCGCGTGGCAGGCGTGCTGAACCGAGGCGACGGGTGAGCCGACCTCTCCCCACCCCGTGATCGTGGGGAGTAGACGCCTCGAAAACCGCCCACGATCTCTCCCACGATGCGGCGTTTGACGCGTGCCGCTCGGGGAGGGCGCGGTGGATGCGGAGTGAGTTATGGCGTAACCTAGGCCGCGCGTGCCCGTGCACTGTTTTGGGCCTGGCCCAACAGCGCTCGGCACCGTGTATGGCCCAGACCCGGGGGCTCCTGTCGGTGTACTAAAGTAGGGGTACCTTAGTATCCCGAACTTGTGCACGGGCAGTCGCAGCACCCCGCGGCAAGGCTTGCCGGGTGACCGCCAAGACCCTCCACGGTTCCTTTGGAGCCATTCAAGGACAAAGTATCTGAGCCAAGGCACAAGACCCCGGCAAGAGGAGCTTGCCGGGAAGACCACTCAAAGTATCCAAGGCCTCGGCAAGAGGAGCTTGCCGGGAAGGAGAACAAGACCCCGGCAAGAGGAGCTTGCCGGGAAGGAGACAAGACCCCGGCAAGAGGAGCTTGCCGGGAAGACCAACCAAGACATCTCGAGGAACTCGCCGCAGCACGCCACGTGTCCCGGCAAGACCCGGTGAGCGACAAGCTCCCGGACGCGACAAGACGACATCCGCGGCAAGGCACTTGCCGCGGCAAGCTACTACTCCGCAGCCCGCGCTCCAGCTCACCCGCCAACGTGTCGCCCTGGGACCGTTCCTGGCGTACGTGGCGGGAGGCTGTGCAGCCAGGGGCATGCGGTGGCGAGCAGGCGCTGACAAGATAGCCATCATGGCAAACGGTGGCGCCCCTGACGGTCCCTTTCCGCGCCGTCTGGGCGACACATACAGGCATTTAATGCCTTTGTCCCCTGCCGTCAGGGTTAGGTGCAACTACCACCTCTTTTACATTTTTACCCTTGCCTCTGTTGCCACCTGTCGGTGACCCCTTTGGCATATAAAAGGAGGCCCATGCGCAACAGGGGGGAAGGGGATGACCATTCTCATGCTCGGCCTCGCTAGCCATCCAAGGGTACTGTAGCATCCATTGCTCCCGAGCAAGAACACAAATACAAACCAAAGCAGGAGTAGGGTTTTACGCATCCGTGCGGCCCGAACCTGGGTAAACCGATCGCGTGTGCTCGTGCGTTCGCCTCGATCTGCTCTTTGTGCATCCTCCGCCCCCTGCCGAACCGAAAGGGGCCCCGGTCCGCCGTGGTCCCATAGGTGTCCGTGGGGATCAGTCACCCCCGACAACCCCTATTTGCGTTGGTTGCGAGGATTTATTTGTTTTGTGCAGGTACGAGGGACTCGTGCGTAGCCTCCTACTGGATTAATACCTTGGTTCTCAGAAACTGAGGGAAATACTTACGCTACTTTGCTGCATCATCCCTTCCTCTTTGGGGAAAACCAACGCAGTGCTAAAAGAGGTAGCAGTTCTTTCTTTGCACTCATCAATGGAAATTCTCATGGCTTTTAGAGACTCATTGATATAATGCTTAGGTGGAATAGATCTAAGTTTCAAAGAATCAACATCAAGAGAAATTCTATCAACGTTCCTAGCCAAATCATCAATCTTAAGCAATTTTTCTTCAATCATGGCATTGAAATTCTTTTGCGAAGCAATAAATTCTTTAATATTAGATTCAAAATCATAGGGCATCTTATTATAATTTCCATAATAATTGTTGTAGGAATTACCATAATTATTAGAGGGATTACTAGGATAAGGCCTAGGATTAAAATTTCCTCTATACGCGTTGTTACCAAAATTGTTCCTACCAACAAAATTCACATCCATAGATTCATTATTATTTTCAATCAAAGTAGACAAGGGTCATATCATTAGGATCAGAAGAAACACTCTTACTAGCAAATAATTTCATAAATTCATCCATCTTTCCACTCAAAACATTAATTTCTTCTATCGCATGCACCTTTTTATTAGTAGATTTTTCAGTATGCCATTGAGAATAATTAACCATAATATTATCTAGGAGTTTAGTAGCTTCTCCTAAAGTGATTTCCATAAAAGTGCCTCCGCGGCCGAATCTAAAAAATTTCTAGAAGCAAAATTCAATCCGGCATAAAAAATTTGTATAATCATCCACAAATTCAAATCATGAGTAGGGAAATTACGTATCATTAATTTCATTCTCTCCCAAGCTTGTGCAACATGTTCATGATCAAGTTGCTTAAAATTCATAATATCGTTTCTAAGGGAGATGATCTTAGCGGGAGGAAAATACTTAGAGATAAAAGCATCTTTGCACTTATTCCATGAATCAATACTATTTTTAGGCAAAGACGAAAACCAAGCTTTAGCATGATCTCTAAGCGAAAAAAGAAATAGCTTCAATTTAACAATATCGTTATCCACATCTTTCTTCTTTTGCATATCACACAAATCAACGAAGCTATTTAGATGGGTAGCGGCATCTTCACTAGGAAGGCCGGAAAACGGATCTTTCATGACAAGATTCAGCAAAGCAGTATTAATTTCACAAGATTCAGCACCGGTAAGAGGAGCAATTGGAGTGCTAATAAAATCATTGTTGTTGGTATTGGTAAAGTCACACAATTTAGTGTTATCTTGAGCCATCGTGACAAGCAAGCAAACTAACACACAAGCAAACAAAAAGCAAGCGGGCAAAAAGAAGCAAATAGAGAAGAAGAGGGAGGATAGAGACAGAGGGCGAATAAAACGGCAAGCGTGAAGTGGGGGAGAGGAAAACGAGAGGCAAATGGCAAATAATGTAATGCGGGAGATAAGGATTGTGATGGGTACTTGGTATATTGACTTTTGCGTAGACTCCCCGGCAACGGCGCCAGAAATCCTTCTTGCTACCTCTTGAGCATTGCGTTGGTTTTCTCCAGAAATCCTCCGTGATCGATGCTCCCTCCGGCGGAGCTCCGGAACGGGCCCCAAGATGGGATCTCGTGGATGCATAAAGTTGCGGCGGTGGAATTAGGGTTTTGGCTTCGTATCTGATCGTTTGGGGGTAGTAGGTATATATAGGAGGAAGGAGTACGTCGATGGAGCAACAGGGGGCCCACGAGGGTGGAGGGCGCGCCTGGGGGAGGGGGTAGGCGTGTCCCCCTACCTCGTGGCCTCCTTTTTTTCTTGACGTAGGGTCCAAGTCTCCTGGGCCTTGTTCGTTGAGAAAATCACGTTCCCGAAGGTTTCATTCCGTTTGGACTCCGTTTGATATTCCTTTTCTTCGAAACCCTAAAATAGGCAAAAAAACAACAATTCTGGGCTGGGCCTCCGGTTAATAGGTTAGTCCCAAAAATAATATAAAAATGGATAATAAAGCCCAATAATGTCCAAAACAATAGATAATATAGCATGGAGCAATCAAAAATTATAGATACGTTGGAGACGTATCAGAACCCACCGAGGGCGAGGTGGCTCAGGATCAGCATCTCCAGCGCCCAGCCACGGACTATGAAGTCGCGGTCACCGCTCGCGATCAGGTCGGCGAAGCCTTCGGGCATCCACTCCGAGGAGTCTTGGCCTGCGGCGGCGCCAATCACCCACACGAAGTTCAGGCCTGAGAGGCCGAGGGCGCGGGCGAGCTGGTGCAGCTCCGAAAGGAAGAGGCATACATGCCTAGTATGGGTGATGGGTCCAACGATTTGCATTGGTCTCAAACCAATGACATGCATTTCGATGACCATGAGTTTGAGGTGTACGAGGATGGTGAGGGCACTGTCAGCGCACCGAAAGAAAGAGGAGGCAACTACACCAACGAAGAAGACGTCTTGCTATGCACTACTTGGTTGCAAGTGTCGAGGGATCCATCCGTTGGAGGTGATCAAAGTAGAGATGCTTATTGAAACCGGATGAAGGAACACTTTGATCTACGCAACGAGAGTGGAATTGACCGCTCCGCTCGATCTCTTTGTTCCCGGTGGTCAACAATCAACAAGGATTGTCAAAAGTGGGCGGCCGCACAAAAGGCGGTTGACAAGTTGAACCCAAGTGGCACTAATGATGAAGATAGGGTAAGTACCATTTCATCCATGTTCGATCATGGTCATCATGCTTGTTGTTGGTGTTTGTAGTGCTAACTTGTTTTGTTTTTATGTAGTTGAATATTGCACAAAACTTGTTCAAAGGAGAGGAGAATAAGAGCAAGAAGGGGAAGATCAAGAAAGGATGACCATTTACCTTGTCTCATTGCTATGAAGCATTGAAGGGTGATGAGAAATGGAAGAAGTATGGATGATTTGGATTTGAGCAACAAACGCAAGCGAACAATTGATTTGGATGATGAGGAGGAGGAGGCATCAAGTGATGACGGCAAGAGAAGCCCCACACCAAACTCAGTTTCATACTCGAAGCCAAAACGACCAGATGGGACCAACATAAACGCAAAAGAAAAAAAGAAGAGGAAAGGAGATGATGAGCTCAAAAATGCCATGGGAGCTATTGTGAAGCCAAGAAAATAAGTCAACGAGGTGAGGAAGATGTCAAGGAACCAGGATGCCGCGGCCGAGGAGAGGAGGTTGGTGGACGACGAGAGGAGGGTGGTGGCCGAGGAGAGGAAGGTGGCATTGGAGGAGAGGAAGGTGGGCATGGAAGAGCGATCTAGATTGTTGGTGTGGGAGAAGTACTTATTCTTCTTGGACACATCTATCCTCAATGAGGCGCAAAAGGAGTATGTCAATCTTGCCCGTGAAGAAATCTTGATCCAAAAAAGGGCCATGATTTGTGGCATGGGTGACGGTGGCCTTGGCAGCATGGGTGGCGGTGGCCTTGGCTGCATGGGAGGCATCGATGGCTTCGGAGCTACCATGAGGGGCATGGGTGCCATGGGTGGCTTTGGAGCTACCATGGAGACCATGGGAGGCATGGGTGGCTTCGGAGCACCTCCGGGCGCCATGGCCAGAATGTCTTTCGGTGTGCCTCACACACCTTCGCATAAAGACGCCGTTGAAAATCTTGCCAACACCTTCCGAGCTTCACATGATGATGCGGTGCCCGGCAATGAAGAGGAGGAGGAAGAATCGTCTTCGGAGTCGGATGAATCGGAGGAAGATGAGGATGAAGACGAGGACGAGGCTTGATTGCTAATGTGCCTTTCGTTGGTGTGAACTTTTGTGTCATGAACTTGGTTTGGATTTTGAACTTGGTTGGATGATGTTGTGGGCATGAATTTGAATTTGTGGGCATGAACTTTTATGTCATCAACTTGTTTGTGTGATTCAAATTATGCCATGTCTTTGTTTTGAGATGTTTGAAATTCATTTTATATCCAAAATGTAATATATGGCATGCGTCGGCTGCTCGCGCACTGCATTTTTATGCGCTGTTGGAGCTACGCGCGCTGCATTTTACCGCAGCTGCTGGAGCCAGCGCTCCCCACCGCGCCAAACCAAATGAGCAACACGCTGCAAACTGTTTTTTAGCGCGCCGCGCGTTAGGCGGCTGTTGAAGATGTTCTTAACAGCGTCCAATAATAAAGGCAGCAAGTTTCCAAAGAAAAACAAGACGCCATGGGTCATGGCTGTCGTAGCAAATATCGCCATCGGATCGGACTGGCCACTACTATGCCAAAAGGAAAGTCCAAAGCTGAAGAAACTATTCTCATTTGGCACCTCCAAACTTTCATAATTTGCCTGTTGCCCCTTGTTATGTCAGTCAAGCTCAGCCACTGTGTCGGACCAATACCAATCAGCTGGCCTGGATGTCTTCTACAACCTTGCCGGTGCTCCGGCGGGCCGCCAGCTCGTCCATTAGCCGGCCAACGTCATCGTACGAGGATCCTCCCTTCTCCATCGCGCTCCTTGCCTTCAGACCGAGGTCCTTAGCCTTCTTCTGGATGGCGTCGCTCTCCATCAACCTCTGGATGGACTCCGCGATCACCTCGCCGGCGATCACCTCGTGGGCCTCGATGCCTGACGCGTAGTCCTTGGCCCCGATGCTGACGCCCACCTTGAGCTGCTCCACGACGAGCGTCTCGTTGTTGAACTGGTCCGCGTACCGCGGCCACGTCGCCATCGGCACGCCGGCGGTCACGGCCTCCAGCACCGAGTTCCAGCCGCAGTGTGTCACGAACCCACCGAGGGCGGGGTGGCTCAGGATCAGCATCTGCGGCGCCCAGCCACGGACCATGAAGCCGCGGTCGCCGCTCGCGATCAGCTCGGCGAAGCCTTCGGGCATCCACTCCGAAGAGTCTTGGCCTGCGGCGGCGCCAATCACCCACACGAAGTTCAGGCCTGAGAGGTCGAGGGCGCGGGCGAGCTGGTGCAGCTCCGCCGGAGCGAACCTGGTCAGTGTGCCGAAGGAGACGTACACCACCGAGCCGGCCGGCTTGGCGTCCAGCCACCGGAGACAGCTGCTCGCGTCCGGCGAGGGCACGTCGGTGCCTCTCACAGCCATGTCCTTGCTGGCGAGGGCCACCGGCCCGACGAGCCACACGCGCCGGCCGAGCGTCTTTTGGAAGTGCTCGACATAGTCCGGCTCGAGGTCGTGGAAGCTGTTGAACACCTCGCCGAAGCTCCTCTGGTCGGCGGCGTTCATGCTCTTGAAGAACTCCCAGTGCCACGGCCTCTTCGCCGGGTCCAGCATCTGGCTCCGCCTCAGCTCGACGCGGTGCGGCAGCTCCGGCAGCAAAACGAGGGCGTCGGGGTCGTCGGGGGCGTTCTCCAGCGGGTTGTGCCGCAGCATGCTGTCGCTGCAGGCGCGCGCGAACATGCTGCTGCCGAGGAACGCGATGCGCGGGACGCTGCGCTCCGCGGCGGCGTCGACGGACCAGTCGAAGAAGCTGTCGGACACGACGGCGTCGGTGCGGTGGTCGGCCAGGAACCGGTCGAAGGGCTCCCGGAGAAGCCTGACCGCTTGGTAGAACTTGTCGCGGTCGTCCTGGGACGCGAGGGCCGTGCCGTTCTCGACGCCCGGCGGGAGCCCGACGTCTGGGAAGGGCACGACGGCGATGTCGATGGCCGGGGAGCCAGTGCCGGCGAAGGCGTCGTTGGCCCGGTCGACGGCAGAGCGGATGATAGCGGCGTTGACGGGCGTGGTGAGGATGGTGCACCTGACGCCGCGGCCGGCGAAGAGCGCGGCCATGTCGGCGATAGGGATGAGGTGGCCGGACGCCAGGAACGGGAAGAAGAGGATATGCAGCGGCTCGTCGCGGACAGCCATGGCCGGCGAGCTAGCCGCGTCCCGTGACCGACAGAAAGCACTACGGCCGGCGTGGAGGAGATAGATCGAGTACAGATGCAGATCAGACACAAGCCTCGGTGCGATTAAGATGAGAGTCGTGTAGAGGACTATTTATAAAGTCATACGTAGAAGTTTGGGCTCTCGTTGTCTGATGGAACCAACGAGGAAGGGGAGCGGGAGAAGTGGCTTCAGGCTTGGTGATCTCCGTCTTCCAGAAGCGAAGCGTTTGGAGTGACGTTCAAGATTTTGGTACTCCCACTGTTCACGCAGACATTTCAGACATTATGCAAAACAATTTAATTTCAGTTGTCTGAAACAACTTACAAAAATGAACGGAGAGAGTACCTTGTTTGATCGATCTTGTTAGGCTGCTTTCAATGCATGGGTGCTTAGATGAGGTGCTAAGCATATTAAAAAGTTTAGCAACTAATGTCCACGATGCATAGGTGCTTCACTTGTTGATGTTAAGCTCTCCTCATTTAATGCTTCAGCAACTAAACTATTTCACCTAGGTTCGCGTGCTTAGCATTGGTTTTTTCTGGAGTCACTAAACTCATTTCTTTTCTTTTTATTACCTTGTCACATTAGATTTTTTGCCTGCATGGCAGCCTTAGCACCTGTATAAGATAGAGCATTGGAAGAAGCCTTAGAATATGCTACAACGTTGACAAATCCACTCAATCTGCGATGGTTCAGATGTATCGTAATGATTATTTTTACAAATTAAATTAGTCACTGTCTATTTGTCATCGAAGAAAAAAACCACTCTTATCATGACAATCTTCCCCAAGGCAAACATAACAGATGTGGAAAAAAACATCCATGGCGATATTCATTTTTAGACCGCAAAGCATATACAGCAATGTTCACTGTTATTGTGGCTTAAAAAGTGTCACCGTCATTTTCTTGAGATGGTCATCGAATTGAATGGAATTGTAATTAATTATATGCATCATTCAGTAAGCTTGGACTATATATGTAGACAAACCATCAGCGTATCTACAGACGTAAACACCTATTTTTGTGAGGCCGGAAAACACACATGTTAGGAAGCGTTTTGGATGAAATACTTGCTCATATAAAGTACTATAATTTGTATATTTTGGGCGTTTCCACATTTTTGGCACACTTGAAACCATAAATGGATAAATATTTGTGATGCAAATGTGTGCAAAAATAGTCTTAACTATCTTGGTTTTCCATCAATCCATTCGGAATTCCATCAAAAACAAAATCCTACATGTGGGGTTCAGATGCCCAACATACAAAGTTATCTATGCGAAGACTATAGATGTTGCATTTACCTGTGCAAATCTTTATTTTAGTTCCTTCCTCCCTTAGAGCATCTCCAACAGCCGCCCAATGCGTGGCGCGTTAAAAATTACTTTGCAGCACGCACTTCGTCTGGTTTGGCGCGGCGGGCAGCGCTGGCTCCAGCAGCCGCGTTAAAATGCAAGACGCGTAGCTCCAGCAGCGCGTTAAAATACAGCGCGCGTGAGTCTCGCACAAACAACATATGTGCTCCAAACACAAGCAAAAAGATCAAACACAAACAAAATAAATCTAAATAGTTTAATTTTGTTTATTACAACTCAAACAAATAGTTTATCATTCAATACAATAAATAATTCAAAAATACAACATCAAACGCACAAATCATGACGCTCTTTGTCGGCCATTCTAAACCCACCATTCAATGAAATTCTTCTAAAGATCATCATGCGCTGCGGGACGTCGAATGACATAATAGAAGGCAACAAAACGGGTCATCCTTTCAGCCATCCGCCGCACTCACACGAGATGTCCCAAGAGCTCATAGTGAGAGTACTCTACATCATGGCCACACTCATTCTCGATGATCATGTTGTGCATGATCACATAAGCGTGCATGATGTACTAAAGCATCTTTTGATCCCAAAATCTAGCCGGTCCTTCCACAATAGCAAATTGGGCTTGCAAAATCCCAAAAGCTCTCTCCACATGGTTTCTAGCCGCCGCCTGAGCATTGTGGAAATCAAGATTTTTCTTACCTTCCGGTTTTTTTCAACGGCTTCAAATGTTTGCCACTTTGGGTAGATGCCATCCGCAAGATAGTAGCCAAAATTGTATGTACGACCATTTGCTACAAATTGCGCCGGTGGCAGTTCACCATTTGCAATCTTATTCATCAATGGTGACCGGTTGACAACGTTGATGTCATTCAAAGATCCAGGCATTCCAAAAAAGCATGCCAAATCCAAGTCTTTTGATCGGCTACCGCTTCAAGGATTATAGTGAAATCCTTTTTTTGGCCGTGGAATTATCCATGACATGCCATTGAACAATTCTTCCAACTCCAATGCATGCAATCTATTGAGCCAGGCATACCTGGGAAGCCGCGAGCTTTGTTCATCTCCAATAGCCTTGCGGCGTCTTCAGTATTGGGAGATCTCAAGTACTCCTAGCCAAACACTTGCACAATTCCGACTGCGAAGCGCTTGACACATATGATGGCTTGGCTCTCACCCATGGCCAAGTGATCATCAACTAGATCAGCTGGGATACCGTATGCTAGCATACGCAAAGCGACTGTCACCTTCTGAAAGGTGTTATGCCTGAGCTCTATGGCGGCATTCTTCCTTTGCTGAAAAAATCGGTCATGGCTCGCTAGTTTCTCTGCAATGTGCCTGAACAACTCGGTGCTCATCCTAAATCGACGATGAAAGTACGACCCCGGGTATGTGGGATTCTCCACAAAATAGTGCCTCATCAATCTGTTGTGGGCATCGATCATATCCCTCCAAATTTTCTGCCGACCCAAAACCAAACCACCGTGCTTCGGTTTTTTATTGATGTGCATAGCTAGGATAATTGCAAGATCCTCCTTCTCTTTCATATCAAATTCTTCTTCGGAAGAATCATATGACGAACTCATCTACAATATTCAATATAAACTAGGCTATAAAAAACTACAATCAACATGCACCAAACTTATGAAGTTTGAGCAATACATACCTTGCGGGCGTTTTGTCGAACACCTTGCGGGCGCCGAGCGACAGTGAGCGGCCGGGCGCTGTTCATCGGAGGACTGCCGTGCGCGAGGGGCGGCGGTGACTAGAGGGAGACGGAGGAAGCCGCCGCGGCGCGGGGATAGGCTGAGGAAGCGCCGGAACGGTCGCCGGAATAAAATGAGGTGGCGCGGGCGGTGTCGGCGCCACGGCTGGATGGGGTAGGTGGAGTTGCGAGCGAGCGCTCGAGAGTCCAGCGCGCGGGAGCGGGCGTAGCAAATAAGCGGCGCGCGATGGCATTTCGGCTTGCGCACTGAACTAGATATGCCGTGTGCGCGATTTTGCACCTCTGCTGAAGCGCCCGGAGCAGTAGCGCGCGCAAAAAACACATGGGTGTATACAAAAGGTTTGACTTGTCTGCATGCTTATGTCACCAGTGACTTCATCGTACTGATTCTAGTGACATTCTCATGCCGAAAAGACCTCCACGCCCGCGCGTTGGAGCGAGCGATTCATCGAACACGGGGGACTCAGCCGACAAACCTTTTCCATTGGGGCCCATCTAGTGGATGCAGTCGTACGTGCAGCTAAATGGCTAGTGAACACATGCGTGCATGCCGGCCTCCTTTGGTTTGTAGGATTTTTGTAGGAATTCTATAGGATATGATTTGCACAGGGAAAATTCCTTTGAAACTCTTTGGTTTGTAGGAATGGATTCCTATTTCTATGTAGGATAGGAATCAATCCTTCATGTTTTGGAGGGAAAAAAACATTAGCCTAGACTCAATGAAAAAAACATATCCTATGCACCAAATGACATCTCTTTCTTTATAGGAATTGACATGCATGTCATCTCACTTCCTATGATTTTCCTATTCCTATAAAATTCCTATCCTATGAACCAAAGAAGACCTTACTAGTGCACGTCTAATCTCCCCACCCCGTGATTTCAGGTGAGGAATGGGGGAGGCACTCTAATCAGAACCCTGTAGTGCCGTAGTGGGCCGCGCGCGTGTTAGTGTCGCCTTCTCATGCATATTTCAGTCATAATAGGGAGTAACTTAGATTAATAACATGCATATGTTTACTATTCCCTCCATCCCGTAATATAAGAACGTTTTTGATACTACAATAGTTTCAAAAACGTTCTTATATTATGGGACAGAGGAGTAGTCTATACTACTACTTCTATAGTGTGGAGTAATATATGTGTGATGTTATATAACACTGTATTTATTAGTTTGTAGACTCTTTTTGTCTTGATATATATATATGATGTTATTCATACTATAAGTAATTAACTATGTTATCATATGTTTCTCTTTCTTCATTAATCATTTGTCATATTATCTATTTTATCTAGATATGTCTGATGTTACCATCTATATTACTTTTACTGTGGGTAGTCTAAGGCATCTCGAAAAGAAATAGAAAGTATAATCGGGTCCTTGCAGAAGCCAACAACATCTTTCTCTTGCACACATCGACAACGTGCCATGGGCCATGCCCGATGTCCGGACCAGAACTCCACATCATCGAGGCCACCAAGACTTTGAATCAAGCCAAGGAGTTGGACACTGATTTTTCTAACGGCACTTTTCGCTTGGAGATGTGTGCATGTATTGGTCTATTATGACAATATCATACGTTGCCTGACACATATACATGACACTATCTTCTCTCTCCTTCAATCCAGCTAACGTTCTTACCCACCTCTATGACGTGTGGGACAGCAAGTGAGGAGGCCTCATGACAAAGTGACTAGCGGGTATTTTCAAGTAAAAAAGGTAGTATTACATCCCATCCACCCATGCTTTTCAGTCTGATTACATACAATTATATTTTTTGAACAAAATATTCGATTGACAAACCGTTTGGATATTAGTACTCACGGTATAAATCTTTAAAACAAGATCAATTTAGACACGGTTGATTTTTCTAAAATTCAAATTATTTTTCCATTGCATGTTTTCATTGCTTTTTCATTCCGGAAATTGGTACTAATTCATTCAGATTTCATTTCTATTTTTGGAGTGTCGAAATATGTTTTCATGTCATTTTGTTAAATTATCTTGTATGGGTTGGCTGTGTTCTAAAGGTGTTATTTTTATATTTTCCTATACGATTTCATTTCTGTTGCACGACTATTTTACATGTTCTCATCATTCTTTCATGCATTCTCTGCCAAAGTGTTTTGCATTCTTTTATTATTTAAGATGAACCATTGCAATCAATGACAAACTAGATCTACATGCAAGAAAAGTATGGATGTTGCCTTTTGACGAATCTGAGTTTACGTCTTGGCTGCACAACATCTATATCCATAGTGAACATGCTTCATATGTGTTATGGAGGCTGACCATATGATGACTCTCCTAGATAGTTGCTCTTAGGCGTGACGGATAGCACGTGCTACCAACTGACGCGATGCCTTCTAGATATAAATCTGATGACACATCGAAGTAGATGAACTGTTGGGACACATACTATCTAAGCTCGGATGAATAGTAGAATACAAAAAAAATCTGAATTTGCAACAAAATTGAGAAATTATGTGTGCAAAATTTCGTGATGGAATCACATTGGTGGAGGTTTTTGTTTATTTTCTGCACACCTCATACGTCAAATTTGTTTGGCCCACACCTCCATGAATGTGATTACATCACGAAAATTTGATGCATGTGAAAAAATTTGGATGTTCATACCAATCATCTCATGACACCACGCGGATGACGAAGTTCTTTAACATCAACGTTTTTAGGAAA
Source organism: Triticum monococcum (assembly GCA_034509565.1). Classification (NCBI taxonomy): domain Eukaryota; kingdom Viridiplantae; phylum Streptophyta; class Magnoliopsida; order Poales; family Poaceae; genus Triticum; species Triticum monococcum. Next base: position 637,617,106 of record CM067845.1, read on the forward strand.
GGAGAGACATTGATGCGCATTGTCATCAGATCCAACCATCAAGGCAAGAATCTAGGTTTTCACCATCAAGAATCAGTTCAAGCATATCTGTGCAATGCCTTCAATAAGGTACTGACGCAAAAAAAAAGTGTCGCCATTGCCATGTATAATCGGCTTGGATTAGACCTAGGCTTTTACCTTGGAGCTCAAGACTGGGTGCCCGTAGCACCACCATCGAAGTCACACATGAGTTATCACCACCACTTTTCCGCGATCTCAACAACTACATTCGATGTGCGACCGCTACCGCTGCACAATCATCCCTCTGCATCACGCCATCGTCCATAGTTTGCATCCAACCACGCGGGGAAGACTCAGATCCGCGCGAGAAGACATGTCATGCGCCATCAGCGGGCTTTCCCCAATGACCTATGCTGACAACGGCGAGGGGGGGAGGGTGGAAGAGGGGCCGGCGAAGAGGACAGGTAGGTTTCCCCTGAGCCGCCCCTGTGAAGAAGATGAGGGGGTAGATTCCTTTTTTCGTTCATACCGAACACATTTGAGCTTGAGCTAAGAAGAAGGGCACTTCCCCAGCCGTTATCTCAACTCTTATAAAAACAGAGTTGATGATGATGGTGTCACTAGTGCAGAACCGGGCAATAGCACCGGTTCGTAAGGCCCTTTAGTGCCGGTTAGGTAACCGGCACTAAAATTTCGGCACTAAAGCCCCCCCCCTTTAGTACCGTTTCAGCACGAACCGGTGCTAAAGGGCAACCACGTGGCACGAGCCAGCTCCGGGGGCCGGGAGCCCTTTAGTACCGGTTGGTAACACCAACGGTACTAAAATATTGGTGGGTTTTTGATTTTATGATTTCTTTTTCATTTAATTTTGTGTTTTCCATTTTAATTCTTTTTCGTTTGCTGGTATTTTACGGTACTACATATTGTACACGTTATGCATATATATATATATATATATATATATATATATATATATATAATTGAATTTCTAGTAGAACCAATCATATATATATCATCAATCATGTCTCACAAACCAGCATATTAATTCACACATACACACATGTATAGCTATATACAATTTCTCCTACATATGCATGTTGCCTTCGGAGCCAGTGGCATTAGCCTGATTGGTTCCTTAGGAGCACGATGACAATTGGAAGTGGTTCATGTCTTTTTCGATGGGGGCGGTAGCGGGTAATAGTATTCTCCCTTCGGATTTATGACCTGGTCGAGCAAAAATCTCGCTATTTCCTCTTGAAGTGCTTCTACGCGCTCCGTTGGTAGGAGCTTGTCCCGCACCTCTTTGAACTGTTAAGAAGGAGATCAATATGCATGTGTATTAGTTGTGTGACTAGATATCGATAATGGTGTAAAAATTGTGAATATTGTTCTGACAAACGTACCCATTCCTGTCTTTGAGATCTGCTCCTTTCGGACGCCATCATGCGAATGTTCTCGCAAACGCAGTATGCACACAGATCAGTCCCCGGCGCCTGCTTCAGGGCCTTTATTACGAGAATGGAATTTAATTTGATCATATAATAATTAATCAAGCATGATAATTAAAGAGATGGCAGCTAGCTAGCTAGTACTACTTAATTACTTACCTTGGCTCGAAACCATTTCAGTTTTGGTTTCCATTCGCCTTCCGTGACGCTGATGAACCTTGCCCAAGCCCTGCCCGCCGACAAAGAAAATGAATAAAGGGGTTATTAAATAATTCATATCATGAAATGACGAACTAAATAGGCCGAGATATATAGTTAATAATGATTGAAATTACCTGTTGACTATCCCAAACAGGATGTTATAGTCACTATTTGCTTTGAGTAGCGAGTCCAGTATTTCAACTGTTCCGGCGTCAACTTTAATGATACACAAGATTCAGTGAAATCTGCATGCACACACGTTTGCATGTCTTAATTAAGCGGGCATATGTAAGAAAAAACATGTAGCTAGCTAGTAGGCAAAAACAGAGAATTTGTAGTACAAGAAAGTGTGACTCACTCGAAGTTGTAAGGAAGTAGTATATCTTCATTGTATTTGAGGCGCTTCAAGAACTCTAGCATGCTGTCCTCTACCTCTTTTTCATAATATGCATCTAATTTCCATGTGTATTCATTAACGGTGTTTGGGTCAATGAATCCAATGCCATAGCGTCCACCTTTTCTCATTTCATACATCTTCATCCTGCATAATACCACAGAAAAGAATATAGTGAGGACAATTACACGTAATGATTGATCAAAAGGATCACTACAGCTAGCTTGAGACTTAAATTACAGAAAGAAGTCACTTACAGACAATAGCAACTGACGATAGATTTGTCGAGTGCGTCTTGATTATATAACTGAAACAGTTCAGAATACTCAACGGCCACAGCTTTCTCATGGTAGTAATCATCCTTCTTGACATACACCATGAGGGACTCTCGATCGGATCTCTTGCTAATGTCCATGTACCATTGATGCAATTCATACATTCTCGTTGGGAGCTTCTTGACATTTTCTGGCTCGACCAAAGGTTGGCCCCGGACAAATTTCCGTTTTATTTCCTCCTATGTAATCAGAGGCATGTCCTCGATCTCGAGGAGTTGTCCAACAGTGATCTTGAGTTCTTCAGCCTGCATTATATGCTCCTGGATTATTACCACATCGCCCACCTCGGGAACGTAAACTGTTTGGCCACAATAATATTGGGAGCGCGTACTGTCACGTGTTGTTGGCGGCACAACAAGCGGGGGGATCGATTGCGCCGCCTGTTTTCCCAGCTGGGCAACGGTTTTCCCACATTTTTTGACAGCTGCTTGTTGTTTGCTCGAGCTCGAGCTCGCCTCCTTCTGTAGACGTTGTCGATGTAACTTCCTGATGTGGCGCTCATATTCTGAGTCAACAGGCTTAGGAGCTGGTGGTTGAGCCATACGAATGAAGTGGTCAACTACTTCCACGGGCACTTTCTCCCTTGGCGGCGGTGGCGGTTTCGGTCCAAAATGGGCGTCGACTTCTGCCCGCACTATGGCATTGGTTTGCTCCTCGGTCCTGTCGTAAGCCCTCACAGGAAGAGGAGTACTGAGGTTTGGACCATATTTATATCGCTTGCCTCCGCCTGTACTTCCTGTACTATCACCTCGACTCGTACCGCTACGCACGATAGCTGCGGGGTGTCTCTTCTGCGATTGCTGAGGCGGCGGAGATGGCTGACGGGGCTGAGTTGGACGAGGAGGAGTGGCCTGAAGTTGTGCCGGACTTGGAGGAGGAGTGGCCTGAGATTGTGCCGGACTTGGAGGAGGAGTGGACGTCTGACGCTGTGTCGGACTTGGAGGAGGAGTGGCCTGACACTTTGCCGGACTTGGAGGAGGAGGAGTGGCCTCACGCGTTGGTGGATTTGGAGGAGCGGGAGTCTGCTGACTCGGTGGCGGACTTCGACGAGGAGTTGGGTGACGCGGTGTCGGTGGCCTTCGAAAGATGATGCAATCCTTTCTCCATAGGATGATACGATGTTTGGCATCTCCGAGTGTGTGCTCCTCGTCACCTCCAGGAATGTCAAGCTCTAGCCCCGAATATTGGTCCACCACCTCATCAACCACAACACGAGCATAGCCTGCTGGAATCGGGTTGCAATGGAAGGTTGCATCGGGGGAATTTGTATAAGCAACACCGTCCGCCACCTTCAAGGATATGTTCTTAATTTTGAAGTGTAGCTCGCAGTTAGTGTTCTCCGCGATATCATCCACGGGGTATCTATCCAGCAGTGCGTCGCCCGGGGCGGAACCCACGCTGCTTCTCGGCATGGATGGGGCAGTGGTATCCAATGCTGGATCATCCGCTAGCTGCTGCAGCTGCTGAGACCCCCTTTGCTGGCTAAGTGAGTCGATCTGCTCCTGCTGCCGCTGGAATTTAGCTGCCAATTCCGCTTGACTTGCTTCTAGGCCTTGAAGGTGTTCATAGTCCCGCTTCCTCTGCTCCTCCTCCATCTTCCTCTTCTTCTCCTCCGCAATCTTCTTTCTCGCACGGGTTCTGTAGTCGGCGTTCCAGTCCGAAAACCCCTCATACCACGGAATAGCGCCCTTGCCTCGTGTTCTTCCCGGGTGTTCAGGATTTCCCAGGGCACGCGTAAGCTCGTCGTTCTCTCTGTTGGGCTGGAACACCCCCGATCGAGCCTCTTCTATTGCAACAAGTAGCGCATCATCGGCTCCGTTCAGACATGCCTTCGTCGAAACATTGCATGTCTTCGGGTCCAACTCCCCCCCATACGCATAGAACCAAGTCCTGCACCTGGGGGGCTACCTCTTAGTAACCGGAGTGACACTTGCATCCTCCATCTCTTTCTCAGACTTATCCCACTTAGGCATTGCCACCGCGTAGCCACCTGGCCCCAGCTTATGGAACTTATCCTTTTTTCAGCATTCTTCTTGTTTATTCTCGACCGTTCCTTAGCTAATTCTGAATCCTTAAATTTCATGAAATCGTCCCAATGAGCACTTTGATTCTCTAGTATCCCCTCGAATACTGGAGTCTTCCTTTCTCCCTTGACGTACTTCTCCCACGTCGTTCTCTTGTGGTTCTTGAATGCAACCGTCATCTTCCTAAAAGTAGCGTCCTTGACTTTCCGCACATCTGCTTCTGTGAAATGATCTGGTAGGGTGAAATGTTCCATGAGAGTATCCCAAAGCAGTTTTTTTATTCTCGTCGACAAAAGTAACATTTGGACGTGGCTTTGCTGGCTTTCTCCATTCTTGAAGGGAGATCGGGAGTTGGTCCTTCACAAGAACTCATCACTGACGAACGAACATGTCCGCAATCTTCTTAGGCGCTAATGGTTCGCCATTAGGTCTGATTGCCTCGATATTGTACTTTACGCCCTCCTTCAACTTTTTGTTCGGGCCTCGTTTCGTCCTTTTGCCTGAAGATTTGCTCGATCCGGATGGCTGAAAGAAGAAAGATCGATTCGTTAATATATCCTCAACTCATTTAAAACATGCGATGATCACCAGATTCCTGCTTATATAAATATATATACCTCGCCGGTGTTTGTTGTTTCAGGATCAACATGTTCTTCGTCGTAGTTCATGACTTCATCTTCTCGGACGTCGCGGTCGAATATCATATCACCCTCTCCGGTGTTGTTTAGAAATTCGGAGCCGTCAAAATCTTCTTCATTCTGATCATCATCTGGCCCGCGTATGATATCGAACATGGTCTGTTCTCTCTCTGTCGGTATTGTCCGCCATAGCTTTTATTTAACTATGCCAAAAGAAATATAAAACAATTTAGTATTCAAATTACATCGTCTCGAATAATAGATATAATCTCGAATACATCGTCTCGAATAATAGATATAATCTCGAATACATCGTCTCGAATAATAGATATAATCTCGAATACATCGTCTCGAATAATAGATATAATCTCGAATACATCGTCTCAAATAATATATAATCTCGAATACATCGTCTTGAATATTATATATCGAGTACATCACTGGCTAGGTAGCTAATAAAGATCGAATACTACAGAAGAATCTAGGACACTCGTGGTTCCTGTGGCGCAGGCGGTGGACACCCAAAGAGAAGGAACCCTCACAGGATCATAGCTGAAGTGAGATCCCTGAAGAAACTGCCAGGTATTGGAGAACCTGCCGCCCTCTAACGCAACCATGTAGCGATGGACGTGCTCGTCCTCCTCCCTGACACGGCGACGTACCTCCTCCGGCGGGGCCGGCTCCCTCCGCACCGAAACTGGCCCACGCGAACGCCACCAAACGAGATCAGGGTCGACGACGGGACCCGGGGCCGGGTTCCTCATCAAGCGGCGCACCCCTCCAGGCAGCACCTCCCAGTGCCAACCCGGCGGAGCCCAGTCCCGGACATGGGTCAGCCGGACGTCGTCGCGGACGGGTCGACGGCGAGGATGCGGGCCAGGCATCGTCGAGAACAAATACTAACTATATGCCCGCAAAAAGTAACATTTTTTAATGATTGGATTTTGATAACTAAAATTTCTAACATTTCTATATAACTAACATTCCTATAACATATCTAACAATGCTATATAACTAACATTTCTATAACATTTCTAATATTTTTATAACTAAAAAACAGAAAAAACTAGCATTTCTATATAACTAACATTTCTATAACATTAATACAGAAAAAACTAACATTTCTATATAACTAACATTTCTAACATTTCTATATATAACTAAGATTTCTGTAACATTAATACGGAAAAAACAGAAGAAAAAAACTAAAAACTAAAAACAGAAAAACTAAAAACTAAAAACATTGTGTGTGTGTGTGTGTTTTTGTGTGTGTGTGTGTGTTTGTGTATGCATGCGTGTGTGCAGAGGCGACGGCGACGGCTAGCCAAGGCAACGGCGTCGACGGCGCGGCGGCTTCGATTGGAGGGAGGAGAGGGGGGACAGGGGCTCACGGCGCGGGCGAGAGGTCGAGGCGACGGCGATGGCGACGTGGGCAGGTGCGGGGACGTGCACGCGGGCCGGTACGGGGACAGGGACGGGACGGCGACGCGGACGGCGTGACGGGGGCGGCGCGACGAGGACAGGGGCGGCGCGACGGGGACGGCGCGACGGGGGTGGAGACGGCGCGACGGGGACGGCGCGATGGGGGTGGCGACAGTGCGGGACTAGGCGGCGGCGATGAAGCAGAGGAAACTGACGAAATTTTTCGAAGTGTTTTCTTATATAGAAAACACCTTTAGTACCGGTTGGAGCCACCAACCGGTACTAAAGGCCTGTTCTGGCCAGGCCAAGCGGCGGGAAGCACCCCCCTTTAGTACCGGTTCCTGGCACCAACCGGTACTAAAGCCCCCCCCCCTCCTTTAGTACCGATTGGTGCCACGAACCGGTACTAAAGGGGGTGCGCTGCGAGGCGAGGAGCACAAAGTTTAGTCCCACCTCGCCTAGCGAAGGGTAGCCGCACTGGTTTATAAACCCAGCCGCGGCTGCTCCTTCGAGCTCCTCTCAAATGCAGGCCTTCTGGGCCTACCTGTGTTGTGATGCCCCGTAGGCCTACCGGGCCTTTGCGGGCCTGCATCCTGGCCCAACAACGGGTTGGGTTTCTAGTCGTATGCAGGCCGCTCTAGCCTAGTAGGCGGGCTTTTTTAATTTTTTTGCTTTATTTATTTTTTAGTTGTTTTTTTGTGTATTTAGAGTTTTTTGTGAATATTTTTGCTTTAGGTACAAAAAATTACAAATTTTCTGTTAGTCCCGTAGTTTTCAAATTTGAATAGTTCAAATTTTGAATTATTTCAAATTAGTGTGAATCACTAGTTTGTGAAAGTAGGCGGCCTTTTTTATTTTATTTTGCTTTATTTATTTTTTGAGTTGTTTTTTTGTGTATTTAGAGTTTCTTTGTGAATATTTTTGCTTTAGGTACAAAAAATTACAAATTTTCTGTTAGTGCCCGTAGTTTTCAAATTTGAATAGTTTAAATTTTGAATTATTTGAAATTAGTGTCTAGTTTGTGAATAACTTAACTTTAAAAATCAGTAAAGGCATGAAAGAATTTATTTGCACATAAAAATTTCTTCGCGTTTCAAATGCCAAAACACATAATTAACTACCCTAACTATTACAGAGATTCCCTTCTGGGTGTGAAACACAGAAGAAAGTGATGATAGCTAGTGAAGCCGATCACATCCCAGATCTTTGAGTGTGAAACTTTTTCTTCGCGTGTGTCCCTTTGCACCGTAACCATGGAAAATCTTCATCATTTAACGGGATGCTCGGGTCAATATTCACTGTGAATGGAGCAGTTTCATCAAACTTTTCATAATCTTCTGACTTGTCTGTCTTGTCATCCACTCCCACGATGTTTCTCTTCCCAAAAAAAAACTATGTGCCGCTTTGGCTCATCGTATGATGCATTCGCTTCCTTATCTTTTCTTTTTCTTGGCTTGGTAGACATGTCCTTCACATAGAAAACCTGTGCCACATCATTGGCTAGGACGAATGGTTCGTCTGCATACGCAAGATTGTTGAGATCCACTATTGTCATTCCGTACTGCGGGTCTTCCGTTACCCCGCCTCGTGTCATATTGACCCATTTGCACCGAAACAAAGGGACCTTCAAACCACGTCGATAGTCAAGTTCCCATATGTCATGTATATAACCATAATATGTTTCCTTTCCCGTCTTGGTTTCTGCATCAAAGCGGACACCACTGTTTTGGTTGGTGCTCTTCTTATCTTGGGCGATCGTGTAAAATGTATTACCATTTATCTCGTACACTTTGAAAGTCATTATATTCGAAGATGGTAACTGGGATAGCAAGTACAGGTCATCTTCAATAGAGGTGTCATGCATGGTACGTGCTTGCAACCAGCTGGCGAAACTCCTGGTTTGTTCACGTGTAATCCAATCATCAGACCGCTCCGGGTGTTTGGAGCGTAGCAAATTCTTGTGTTCATCCATATACGGAACCACCAAGGCGGAATTCTGTAGAACTGTGTAGTGTGCTTCAGTGAGAGAATGTCCGTCCATACATATTATTTGTTCCCCTCCTAGCGTGCCTTTTCCATCCAGTCTGCCCTTATGCCGCGATTCAGGAACACCAATCGGCTTAAGGTCAGGAATAAAGTCAATACAAAACTCAATGACCTCCTCATTTTGATGGTCCTTGGAGATGCTTCCTTCTGGCCTAGCACGGTTATGAACATATTTCTTTAAGACTCCCATGAACCTCTCAAAGGGGAACATATTATGTAGAAATACAGGACCCAAAACGTTAATCTCTTCGCATAGGTGAACTAGGACGTGCGTCATGATGTTGAAGAAGGATGGTGGGAACACCAACTCGAAACTGACAAGACATTGCACCAAATCATTCTGTAACCTTGGTATGATTTCTAGATCGATTACCTTCTGAGAGATTGCATTGAGAAATGCACATAGCTTCATAATGACTAATCGAACATTTTCCGGTAGAAGCCCCCTCAATGCAACCGGAAGCAGTTGCGTCATAATCACGTGGCAGTCATGAAACTTTAGGTTCTGAAACTTTTTCTCTGGCATATTTATTATTCCCTTTATATTCGACGAGAAGCCAGTCGTGACCTTCATACTAAGAAGGCATTCAAAGAAGATTTCTTTCTCTTCTTTCGTAAGAGCGTAGCTGGCAGGACCTTTATACTGCTTCGGAGGCATGTCGTCTTTTTCGTGCAAACGTTGCAGGTTCTCTGCCATGTTTATTATTCCCTTTATATTCGACGAGAAGCCAGACGGTACCTTAATACTGAGCAGGCATTCAAAGAAGATTTCTTTCTCTTTTTTGGTAAGAGCGTAGCTTGCATGACCCTGATGTATGCCGTCTTTTCCGTGCATACGTTGCTGGTCCTCCCGTGCCTCAGGTGTATCTTTTGTCTTCCCATACACGCCCAAGAAGCCAAGCAGGGTCACACAAAGATTCTTCGTCACGTGCATCACATCGATTGCGGAGCGGACCTCTAGGTGTTTCCAATAGGGCAGGTCCCAAAATATAGATTTCTTCTTCCACATGGGTGCGCGTCCGTCAGCGTCATTCAAAACAGGTTGTCCACCAGGACCCTTTCCAAAGACCACCTTCAAATCCTTGACCATATCATGTACATCAGCACCAGTACGGTGGCCAGGCTTCGTCCGGTGATCCGCCTCACCTTTGAAATGCTTACCTTTCTTTCTTACGGGATGCCTGCTCGGAAGAAATCGACGATGTCCCAGGTACACATTCTTCTTACAATTAGCTAAATATATACTATCCGTATCGTCCAAACAGTGCGTGCATGCGCGGTATCCCTTGTTTGTCTGTCCTGAAAGGTTACTGAGAGCAGGCTAATCATTGATGGTCACGAACAGCAACGCCTTTAGGTCAAATTCTTCCCCCATGTGCTCATCCCACGCACGTACACCTGTTCCATTCCACAGTTGTAAGAGTTCTTCAACTAATGGCCTTAGGTACACATCAATGTCGTTGCCGGGTTGCTTAGGGCCTTGGATGAGCAATGGCATCATAATGAATTTCCGCTTCATGCACAACCAAGGAGGAAGGTTATACAAACATAGAGTCACAGGCCAGGTGCTATGGTTGCTGCTCTGCTCCCCAAAAGGATTAATGCCATCTGCGCTTAGACCAAACCATACGCTCCTTGCGTCATCTGCAAACTCTTTCCCGTACTTCTTTCGATTTTTCTCCACTACGACCCGTCAGCGGGTACTCTCAACTTTCCGTCTTTCTTACGGTCTTCTCTGTGTCATCGCATCGCCTTGGCATGCTCTTTGTTTTGGAACAAACGTTTCAACCGTGGTATTATAGGAGCATACCACATCACCTTGGCAGGAATCTTCTTCCTGGGGCACCGGCCCTCGACATCACCAGGGTCATCGCGGCTGATCTTATAGCGCAATGCACCACATACCGGGCAAGCGTTCAAATCCTCGTACTCACCGCGGTAGAGGATGCAATCATTAAGGCATGCATGTATCTTCTGCACCTCTAACCCTAGAGGGCAGACAGCCTTCTTTGCTTCGTACGTACTCTCAGGCAATTCGTTGTCCTTTGAAAGCATATCCTTTATCATCACCAGCAACTTTCCAAATCCCTTGTCAGATACACCATTCTCTGCCTTCCATTGCAGCAATTCCAGTGTGGTGCCCAGCTTTTTCTTGTCACCTATGCAATTCGGGTACAATAATTTTTTGTGATCCTCTAACATGCGCTGCAACTTCTTCTTCTCCAAATCACTTGCGCAGTTTCTCTTTGCATCGGCAATGGCCCGACCTAGATCATCAACGGGCTCATCTGATGCCTCTTCTTCAGCTTCTTCCCGCATTGCCGGCTCAGCTTCTTCCCGCATTACCGGCTCAGCTTCTTCCCCCATTGTTGTATCGTCGTATTCAGGGAACCCATGGCCAGGATAGCTGTCGTCGTCCTCTTCTTCTTCATTGTCTTCCATCATAACCCCTCTTTCTCCGTGCTTGGTCCAAACATTATAATGGGGCATGAAACCGGACTTAAACAGGTGGACGTGAATGGTTCTTGACATAGAGTAATTGTGGCCATTCTTACAGCGAGCACATGGACAAGGCATAAAACCATCCGCCCGCTTGTTTGTCTCAGCCGCAAGCAGAAAAGTATGCACGCCCTCAACAAACTGGGGAGAGCATCGGTCATCGTACATCCATTGCCGACTCATCTTCATTACACAACACCGAATAGACCAAATTAATACAAGTTCATACATAAAGTTCATACAACACTTAAATGCAACAAACAAATAACTCTCTAGCTAAAGCATTTAAATGCAACAACAAATACGATCAAGATCGCAACTAAGGTAACAATGGATCCAACAGCATAATGATACCAAGCCTCACTATCGATGGCATATTTTCTAATATTTCTAATCTTCAAGCGCATTTTCTCCATCTTGATCTTGTGATCATCGACGACATCGGCAACATGCAACTCCAATTCCATCTTCTCCCCCTCAATTCTTTTCAACTTTTCTTTCAAGTACTCGTTTTCTCTTTCAACTAAATTTAACCTCTCGGCAATAGGGTCGGTTGGAATTTCCGGTTAACATACCTCTTAGAAAAAATTTCTATGTCAACTTGATGGGCATAATTTGTCATAAACACGAAATGCAACTAGTTTTAAAAGAGAATATACATACCACATCCGAATCATAACAAGGACTAGGGACGACGGGGACGGATATCAAAATCATGGCACTATATGTATAACAAACAACGTACGGGTAAGATAATTATACGAGGAACTATATATCCAAATCACACAAACATCAATTTTTATATAAAATTTCATAAACAAGAGGCTCACCACAAGGTGGTGCCGGCGACGGGGCGGTGCGGGCGATCGACGGTGGCTACGATGGAGATTTAGAAGGCACTAAGTAAACCACACCTACATATGCAAACTAAGTGTTATTTTTGACCTCAAATTGCATATAAATCAAATACTAGCATATATATATATATATATATATATATATATATCCTCCCAAATTATTAAACTCACAAATTAATCACTATATAAAGCATTGCAAGAGCTAATCTAGCAATGAGAGATGAAAGGACAAAGTTGCTAACCTTTGTGATCATTTGAATGGATGGGGGCCTTCAAATCTTGAAAAAATTTGGGCAAAATATGTGATGAGCTCGAGAGGAAGAGGGGAAGAACAGAGAGGAGAGTGGAAAGGGGAAGAACAGAGCGAGCTCGGGTGGACGAATGGTTTATGTAGGACGACCTTTAGTATCGGTTTGTGCCAAGAACCGGTACTAAAGGAGCTGGAGGGGCCCCATTCTGACAACATCCTGCCACCACTCTCATTAGTACCGGTTCGTGGCACGAACCGGTACTAATGAAAGCGGCCCGGTTTGTGCCAAGAACCGGTACTAAAGGAGCTGGAGGGGCCCCATTCTGACAACATCCTGCCACCACTCTCATTAGTACCGGTTCGTGGCACGAACCGGTACTAATGAAAGCGGCCCGGCTAGCCGTTGGAACCGGCACTAATGTATACATTAGTGCCGGCTCAAATACAAACCGGCACTAATGTGCTTCATGTTTGACCCTTTTTCTAGTAGTGTGTGCCTGTCATCCTGCAATATATGCCGTCTGATCTATATCTGACGGATAGGAAGGAAACTACGGCAATTTTGCAAAAAGATATTCACACTTCTTTCCACATTTGCATATAAAGCTTTTCATTATAGAAATCCGTAGCGTTGGATATGTGATGTGATGTGATTTGAAGAAGGCATCAAAAGATCCATCCAGCCTAGTACAACACATTCAAGAAAAGACGTGTTCCATAATCACATCATATTGATCCCACACGTAAAAAATTCTTACACGGTGAGCCCAAAGCCATCAACACAAACATATATTTTTTTTGCGGTGAAATCCAGCCATTGTCTCGGAGATAAGTATCCTACAAGTCCACGTGCACAACCTAAGAAATCAGAGCCAAAATGGATGCGACTGCAAGCAGCAGAACGGAGGGAGCACCGGCGCCCCTCCACGCCGAGCTGGGCACCACCACCGGCCTCTGCCCCTGCATGACCGGCGGTGCTTCCACCGCCGGCGGTGTCGCCGTCTCATCCACCGACGACTCCGGCGGTAACGCTGCTGCAGAATTGCAAGACGTTTGTTCAGACCAACAAATTAATTTGCAACTTCGGTACGGTAGGAGCAGAAGATCGTTGAAGATACTTACGCAGAGGGGGCAGCGCCGGGGCAAATGCAATAGGCCCTGCAAGTTCATTGTTCAGTGTTAATTAGCTTGAGTAATGTACACTCACTAGTCAGTAATATGACAATGTTCAGGTAAATGAAGGAGAATTAAGTTACCTGGAGCTGGGATTTGCGTCGCTGTATCTGCAGATCACAAGAATGCGACAGACAAGAACTTGCTTGGTTAATCAGAGTTCAAATTGTGCAGTGAAAAACTGAAAACAAACTGTTGTAAGTTTGAAACGGACCTCTGCAGACGAGCGGGACGGAGAGCGACTTGCAGACCCTGGGGAGGGAGATGGCGAGGGTGCGGTTGATGGGGAGGCCGAAGGGCACGTTGCCGGTGAGGATGAGGCAGGCGCAGTCGGCGCCGGTGCGGACCACCCCGGCCACCGCCCTGCAGCACTGCAGCGTCGGCGAGCCCCCGCCGTTGGTGCTCCCCGTCACGAAGTTGAGGCACGGCGTGAAGGTGCTGATCAGCGACGCCGTGCACGACGTCGCCACCCCCGCCTGCCCCGACACCGCCGCCGGCAGCACGGCCAGCACCAGCACCATCGCCGCCGCCGCGCCCATCGCACCGTCACGTGTCATAGCCTGATCATACAACTGAAATGCACCACAGTTTTTGAATGAATGAGAAATTAAACTGTGCAGGATCCCGCGTGGTTCCGCTGCTTATATATGCATGTGGGTGATGGTGGGTGTCGTGTGTGTAAACTAGTGTGGTTAAGAATGTTTCAGGTGGTAGATGAGCGTCCGGCCATGGTGGTTGCGCGAACCGCTTGCGCTGATACGTTTAGGTGATCAGGACGTCAGGTAGCTGGGATTGTGATCAGATGAATCGGCAAAGTTTGCAGGTGCACTGCTCTCTCTGTCTTGGAGACTCTGACTGACTCGCCATGAAAGCGAGGTCCAAGGATTTGGCGAGAAGTTGACCGAACAATGGCGAATGCATATGCATATGCAACGCCTGGGCTCACCGGCACGACCAACCTTAACTAACCGCTTCCATGGACCATGGTCTGTCAGTGTCAAGAAAGAGAATAGTTCTTGCTACAAAATCAGAGAATATGTGCGTACCAGTGCCACGCACAGCTTGCTCATCATACACAAGGAAGAATTACAGCAGGTCCAATGGGAGCGACTTACGCCAACGTCGCGTTGCTCGGCCTTGTCCTGGCCGTGGCGGCCGCGCTGCTGGCGTGCCAGTGCGCGGCGCAGGCGCCGGCGCCGGCTCCATCTGGTGGCGGCGGCGGCTCTGGGTGCATGCCGGAGCTCGTGAGCCTGTCGCCGTGCATGGGCTACATGTCAGGCAACGCGACGGCGCCCGGGGAGCCGTGCTGCGCGGCGGTGTCCGGCGTGCTGCGGTCCAGCCCGCGGTGCCTCTGCGCGGTGCTTGGCGGCACGGCGGCCACGCTCGGCGTGGCCGTGGACGGCGCCCGCGCGCTGCAGATGCCCGCGGCGTGCAAGGTCCAGGCCCCGCCCGCCAGTCAGTGCGACGGTAACTTCCAATAGCTCAGAAAGGAGTGGTCTGGAAAATCTACTGCGAAACACCACGGGTGGACAATAACGTCGTGCCATTTGTGCAGCCATGGGAGCTCCGATGTCTTCTCCGGCGACGCCCTACGATCCCGACGTGACCCCTGCAGGTACGTGCATGCAGAACCTCCTCCAAATATTCTGTACACAGGCCGTGGAATTTACGTGGAGCTCATGGGGGCATCATTTTCTGACGGACGCAGGGTCTGGATCGAAGGCCACTCCAACACCTCAGTACTCCCACGGGAACGTCAACGGAGCAGGAAGAAGAACTCTGGCCTTTGCCGTCGCCGTTGTAGTAATCGCTCTGACACTGGTTCCTGAGATCTTTTGAATCGGTCCCGGGCCTGTAAATTACTCCTGCATGGCAAAGGCTGAGGCCAGTTAAGATTCAATGAAAATGGAGGGTCTCATCATATATTTAATATAAGCACGAGTGAGAACCTTCCACCCACTCCCGGCTTTGGGAATCTCACAGAAGCTTCCTTGGACCGGTCTTGAGAAGCGTCTGGAAGCTTCCGGCGGTCTTTTTTTTTTCCTTTTTATGTTTTCTGGATGGTTTTTATTCAATTTTTTATTTTATCATTTTATTTTACCTTTATTTTATTTTCCATTGTATTTGTTATTTGGTCTTTTTACATGCTTGAACTTCTATCAAATTCGAAAACTTTTTCAAACTCATGATTTTTTCAATTCATGAATTTTTTTCAAATGCACAAATGTTTTTCAAATGCGAGAACTTTTTAGTGCTTGTGAATTTTTTCAAAACATGAACTTTTTAAAAATCCGCGAACATTTTCATCCCAATTTTCTGAATTTTTTTCCTCAAAATTTTGAAAAACAATTCAAAACCATGTAACACGTGATTTTTTTCAAATACATCATGAACTTTTTTCAAATGCGTGAACTTTTTTTGAACTCGTGAATTTTTTCATATGCTCGAACTTTTTCTAAATCCCACAAACTTTTCTTTACCTTTTCAACTTTGTGATCTTTTTAAAAAAATCCACGCACGTGAACTCTTTTGAGTTCGTGAACCTTTTTCAAATCCGCGGACTTTTGTTGACAGCCATGAATTATTCCAAATTCATGAATAATTTTTTTTGAAAATTGATGGGTCAACGGCAGATCTTGGTCAAACCAGTAACAAGGAATCGAGTTTCCTGGATGAAACCAGCTAGTTTTTTTATAGAGGGAACGAACCCAGCCTAGGGGAGAATATTTGGTGCATCGCTACTTGTGGTGCTACCGGTGCACCGAACTAACGTTGCATATTTTGAAATATTCTAAAAACATTTTAGTACATTCACACAAGATCATGTAGGTTGCCATAAAATTTAAGTTAAAATTCAAAACATAGTTTGGAAAACAAAAATGACAAATTCAACACTGAATAGTACATAACATAAGTTGGGCTTTAGATTCTACCCATTATGGGACTGATGCCAAATTTGTCATTTTTGTATCTCAAGAAATTTTTAAATTTTGATACGAAATTTTCTATCAACATACATTGATGTTGTGTCAATGTGCTAGATTTTTCCAGATTTTTTAAAATGTTGTATGGTATCCGGTGCACCGGTAGCATATGCCTACTCGCCTGGGCCGGCCCAAAGAACGCCAGCTTCTCTGTAAAAGATCGACGATTCAAAAAAAGACCATGAACAAATTCAAGAAAAGTTCAGGATTTGAAAACAAATGATAACAAAAAGGTTCACGGATATTGTATTAAATAAATCTTGATTTTAAAAAAAGTTCATCCATTTTGAAAAAAAATCATGTGTTTGGAAAATTTTCATTGATTTTGAAACAATAATCATGGATTTTGAAAAAAGGTTCGCTAAAAAAGTTGCAAGAGCTAAACAAAAGTTCATGATATGAAAAAGGTCACCGGAAAGTTAGCAAAGAACTGAAAAAGGTTTCACGGATTCAAAAAAATATTTGTGAAACTTGAAAAAGGTTCACACATTTTTAAAAGGAAAAAAGAAAATGGGGTAAAGAAATATTATATGAAAAACCGAGTAAAAACCAAAAGAAAACCAACAAAAGAAAAATGAGGGGCCTCTTTTTAGTTTTACAAGTTTTTTTTTGAACATCAGTACAGCTGACGCACCACAGAAACAAGAAAAAATGTACTTAAGCTGGCAAGGTGAGGTGTACATGTTGGTTATCACGGGTTCAGTAAGTTGAGAGTTCCAGTCCCGCGTACGCCCATTTTTTGAAGTTTGAAGAAACGAAGAAAAAAAACATAAATGGGTCAAACCTGATCTCAAGGGGGTGTGTGTGCCGGTTTGTAGATTAACCTGTAACCAGCGCTGAGGATGCGAAATAGGAAATGGGATGGAATCCGAAGTCCCTAGTTAAGGGGACTTTTTTAGTGAACTTATCTGTCGCCAAGGGGACTTTTTCAGTGAACTTAGGGATGGTCAGGTGGTAACCTAGGATTTTCCCTTTATTGGTAGATTTATTTTTGAAAATGTTTTATCTCTTAAACCGTGCATCCAAATCTCGAACTGTTTTCATTATTGGATTTCTCACGTCTGAAAGAACATGCGGTGCCCCCATGTTTGGTTTTGGTAATTGATGACAATCTCTATGGACCAATGGTTGCCTTGAGTTTTATTTGAAGGATTTGTCCATAGGCATTTTTTAAAGTCCATGTGTTGATTTCAAGGAGTTTATGTGATGACCAAGGTGTTATTAAGGAATTATCCAAAGATTGGTCATGTGAGAGTTGAGCTTATTGCAAGTATGTCTTGAAGAAGAAGATTGTGTGATCATTCATGTTTACCTTCAAGACATCATCCAAATGACGAGGGTTGGAAAGAATCAAGGTTGATTAAGGCCAAGTCAAGAGTGAATCAAGTTGATCAACACACAAAGCGTACAAGATGTACCAAGGGATCAAGTGATCCCTTGGTATGGTAAGCATTGTCCATTACGCTTTGTTTGTTAACCCATGGTTTTCGTGAGAGTTCTTTGTGGGGTTAGGTGAAGGAAATATGCCCTAGAGGCAATAATAAAGTTATTATTTATTTCCTTATATCATGATAAATGTTTATTATTCATGCTAGAATTGTATTAACCGGAAACATAATACATGTGTGAATACATAGACAAACAGAGTGTCACTAGTATGCCTCTACTTGACTAGCTCGTTAATCAAAGATGGTTATGTTTCCTAACCATGAATAAAGAGTTGTTATTTGATTAACGAGGTCACATCATTAGTTGAATGATCTGATTGACATGACCCATTTCATTAGCTTAGTACCCGATCGTTTAGTATGTTGCTATTGCTTTCTTCATGACTTATACATGTTCCTATGACTACGAGATTATGCAACTCCCGTTTGCCGGAGGAACACTTTGGGTACTACCAAACGTCACAACGTAACTGGGTGATTATAAAGGAGTACTACAGGTGTCTCCAATGGTAGATGTTGGGTTGGCGTATTTCGAGATTAGGGTTTGTCACTCCGATTGTCGGAGAGGTATCTCTGGGCCCTCTCGGTAATACACATCACATAAGCCTTGCAAGCATTATAACTAAGATGTTAGTTGTGAGATGATGTATTACGGAACGAGTAAAGAGACTTGTCAGTAATGAGATTGAACTAGGTATTGGATACCGACGATCGAATCTCGGGCAAGTAACATACCGATGACAAAGGGAACAACGTATGTTGTTATGCGGTCTGACCGATAAAGATCTTCGTAGAATATGTAGGAGCCAATATGGGCATCCAGGTCCCGCTATTGGTTATTGACCGGAGACGTGTCTCGGTCATGTCTACATTGTTCTCGAACAGTAGGGTCCGCACGCTTAACGTTACGATGACAGTTATTATGAGTTTATGCATTTTGATGTACCGAAGGTTGTTCGGAGTCCCGGATGTGATCACGGACATGACGAGGAGTCTCGAAATGGTCGAGACGTAAAGATTGATATATTGGAAGCCTATGATTGGACATCGGAAGTGTTGCGGGTGAAATCGGGATTTTACCGGAATACCGGGAGGGTTACCGGAATCCCCCCGGGAGCTAGATGGGCCATAATGGGCCTTAGTGGAAAAGAGAAGGGGCTGCCCTAGATGGGCTACGCGCCTCCCCCTTCCCCTAGTCCTATTAGGACTAGGAAAGGGTGGCCGGCCACCTCCTCCTCTTTTCCCCTCCGAGGAATCCTAGTTGGACTAGGATTGGAGGGGGAATCCTACTCTCAGTGGGAGTAGGACTCTCCTGCGCCTCCCCCCTTGGCCAGCCAGCCCCTCCCCCTTGGATCCTTTATATACGGGGGCAGGGGGCACCTCTAGACACACAAGTTGATCCTTGAGATCGTTCCTTAGCCGTGTGCGGTGCCCCCTGCCATCAAATTCCACCTCGATCATACCGTTGTAGTGCTTAGGCGAAGCCCTGCGTCAGTAGAACATCAAGATCGTCACCACGCCGTCGTGCTGACGGAACTCTTCCTCGACGCTTTGCTGGATCGGAGCCCGAGGATCGTCATCGAGCTGAACGTGTGCTAAGAACTCGGAGGTGCCGGAGTAACGGTGCTTGGATCGGTCGGATCGGGAAGAAAACGTACGACTACTTCCTCTACGTTGTGTCAACGCTTCCGTTGTGATCCACAAGGGTACGTAGATAAGACTCTCCCCCTCGTTGCTATGCATCACCATGATCTTGCGTGTGCGTAGGAATTTTTTTGAAATTACTACGTTCCCCAACATTAGGTTGCGATGTGCAAGTACAAGTAGAGCATCATGAAGAGATCAAATGCTTGAAGCTTGCCGTCCATTATGGTAACAATGGATTTATGAAGATGTGCCGAAGAGTGGCTCACCCATAGTGGAGTATGGGGGAGCAATCAACTAGTCTTCATCGAGCCAACACAATCAAGAAAGGTGGTCCAACTTGAGGAAGTCAAGATCGTCATCATCTAGCTCAAGTGGACTATGTGCAATACAAAAGTTTGCCCTTGATAGGTTTCTATTTTACCGGTCTCATAGTGGTAGTTGGGAGACCGGGTTATTGGATCGATTGCCGTACTATCAAGGGGGGCTCTCGATGAGTAGCTTGATCATATTGTTCGTAGAGAGCTCATACCATTGCATCCTTGCATCATATTTCTTGGTTCGTGTTTGGTGTTTCTCATTGTGAGTTTTAGAGCTTGTGGTCTTCTTCTTGACAAGCTCGAGTTCGTCGAAAACGGAGTTCATGTGCATCTTCTATGATGTTTTCGATGTTGGAGGTTATGTCGGTTCTTTTCTGTTGGAGGTTTATCTCCTCTATTTGTTAGGCATACCTCCCCTGTCACTTCTTACTATAATCAGCCGATGTTGGATGCTACTCGTCGTCTTCTATCCAATAAGCTTGAGTTTGCTCAATTCAGAGTTCATAAGCAGAAGTTGTGGCAGTTTAGGCTTTATTGCATCCTCTGTTTTCTCTGTTGTGTTCCTGAAAGCCTCAAGCGGTAGTACTGCTCTCTAGAGCTGTAGTACCGCTTGTAAGCGGCAGTACCGCGGCCCTGTGCCGCGCGTAGCACCGCTGCTTCTGGGGATGCGTCTTTTCGTGTCGGATTTCGCGGTAGTAGAGCAGTAGTAGAGCGGTAGTACCTCCTATAAGCGGTAAGCGGTACTACCTCTCCACCCGAGCGGTAGTACCTCTTATTAGTGGTAAGCGGTACTACCTCTCCTCCTGAGCGGTAGTACCTCTTATAAGTGGTAAGCGGTACTATCTCTCCCCAGAGCGGTACTACCTCTCTGGCAGAACTTCAACTCATGTGTTTCTCTCTCGTTGGGTTGTTTTGATTGTGCTAAGCGGTAGTACCGCTTCTCCAAGTGGTAGTACCGCTTGTGCACGGCCTGAGCACATAACAGTTGGATTTGGGAGGTCCTATAAAAGGGGTCTTATTCCCCATTGAACCTTATCTCTTAAGCGCGTATTCTTCCTCCATTGTTGACCTTCTCCGAGCTTGCTAACTCTCAATCCCTTCATGGATTCTTGCTAGTTTTTGAGGAAAAAGAGAGAGAAGATCTAGATCCACATTTCCATCAATCCCTTTCTCCTTTATGTGAGGGGAACCCCTTGAATCTAGACCTTGGAGTTCTTGGTGTTCTCCTTCTTGTTCTTCCTTTCATTTTCCTCCCTAGCATTAGTTGCTTCGGTGGGATTTGAGAGAGAAGGACTTGGGCACCCGTGTGCTCTTGCCATTGCATTTGGTGCGTCGGTTTGAGTTCTCCACGGTGATACGTGGAAGTTACAAGTTGAGAAGCTTTTTACTCTTGGGTGCTTGGTGCCCTTGAGCTTGTTCCTCTTGGGTGCTTGGGCGCCCTAGATGGTTGGTGGTGTTCGGAGCTTAATCATTGTGGTGTAAAGCTCCGGGCAAACATCAGGGTCTTCAATTAGGTTGTGGAGATCGCCCCGGGCAATTTGACGGGTTTCGGTGACCGCCCCCAAGGGTTGCCATTTGTACGGGTTCGGTGACCGCCCTCAAGGGTCCCTTTGTGGAATCACGACATCTTGCATTGTGCGGGGGCGTGAGGAGATTACGGTGGGCCTAGTGGCTTCTTGGGGAACATTGTGCCTCCACACCGCTCCAAACGGAGATTATCATCCGCAAGCGTGTGAACTTTGGGATACATCGTCGTCTCTGCGTGCCTCGGTTATCTCTTACCCGAACCCTTTACTTATGCACTTTACTTTGTGATAGACATATTGTTCTTTGTCATATTTCTTGCTATCACATAGTTGCTTATCGTGCTTAGCATAAGTTGTTGGTGCACATAGGTGAGCCTAGTTGTTTTAGGTTTTGTGCTTGGCAAATTAACCGCTAGGTTTATTCCGCATTTGTTCAAGTCTATATCGTAATTATTTTAAAGCGCATATTCACCCCCCCTCTAGGCGGCATCCTCAATCTTTCAACGTCAAGATTCAAAACTAGATTCATGTTAATAGGTTTCAACGAAACTTTTTCCACCGAAAAACTCGGAAAAAACATAACCGAAAATACGTGTTTTTTTTCACTTCTTTTCCTTTTCTGAGAGGCACAACTATGGTTCCCGCGGAAGCAAATTTTTGCCTCCACGAGAAGCAAATAGGTGCCACTCATGAAAAAAATATGTTTTTTTAGAGGCACAGTTGAGCCTCTTGCGGAAGGAAACCCGTGCCTCTCGTTGAAGCAAAAATCATATATATATTTTCTCTTTTCGAGAGACACAACTGCGAATCTGTGCTTCCACGAGAAAATATGTGTCTCTTATGGAAGCAAACCCGTGCCTCCACAAGAAGCAAACTTGTTCATCTCATGGAAGAAAAAATGTGTTTTTTCTTTAGTTGTGCCTCTCGCGAAAGCAAATATGTGCCTCAACAAAAATCAAACTTGTGCACCCACATATGATAATTTACGCACAAACACCGTGGTAATATTTTAACATTGGAAAAAATCCACTTATGTGTAAATGGCATACTAATAATGTGCACCGATGGTCAAATAGCAATGTTTCTTTAACATTTGAACAGAAAATTGTGCGTTGGCTAGTTGTTTTTTGGGCTTGTTGTAAGCCCTTTGACCTCAGCTAGGAAGGCTTTGGGAAAACGTGGGCATGTGGGAGGCTAAGGAGACGTGAGAGAAAAAATTTCAATCGAAGCGTGTCAAAAAATAATGGAGAAAAACTAGTTTTTTTTTTTTGAAATACCTGTAACTTTATTCATGCTCATAACAATTACAGATACACTTATTTGGATCTGGAATTCAAAAAAATACAAAGTAACTTAGATGGTAGGGCGGTGCGACGCAGGTGCCCAACAGCGCACAGACAGGGATAGGGGCAGGTGGATGGCGCGGTGGCGCGCGGCGATGGCTCAGATGGATGGTTGGGTGCCGATGGTGGCGCACATGGGTTTTCGGTTTTTCTTAGCGGCAAGCCCATGTAGTTAACACAGTTAGAGAAGATAGAGATAAAAGAGGACAGTTGGCTGGTTTGCCTCTCTAAATCTGATTTTGGACTAAATTTGTCTCGCTGAGAGAGCAAATGTCGCTGAAAAATTCTAGAGGGACCATGTAGACTTCCCGGGAACTTGAGTGGTGAAAAACATATTTTTTTTTCTCTCTTATTTATAACGCTCAGATATGTCCCTGTCAAATCCTTTTTACTTTCATGGCGGACCTTTCGTTCCCTATGCATGTAACGCGTATGTCTCATTTTTTTTGTCATATATAAACGTAGACATGTCCCTGTCCGAGGCACATCTATCCAACGAGCGTTTACAAGAAAGACAATGCGCTGGCGACGACGCAACTAAGCGACGGCGAACGAGTGATTTCGTGGAAGCAGACCTCGCAACTAGTAGCACATACTAGTACTATATGTTACGCACCATGTTGCAATTGGTCCTGATCAATCTAATCATCAAGAAAGTAACATCACATTGAAAGAGTTGTCAAACGAAAATACTCTCCCATGCATGTGATGTGAGCACGCGGCCAAGCCATCCTTCCGCTCGTGCATTGTACCTGCTCCCTTCCCCCTTTGCAGAAGAGGTAACATTTCTCAATATTGCAAGTGTGTCATTTACTTGTAAACTACTCCCTCCGTCTCATAATATAAGAGCGTCTTTTACATCAGGGAGTGGAGGAAGTATAAAGTCATCGCAGAAAGAAAAGAAAAAAGGCTATAAAAAGAGACGGGTGGTGTGAGCTGTGGAGTGCTACAATCTGTCACATACTACTCGTATATGTCAAGCCTGCTCCAAGCTAAACCCTGCAAATTTTGCATGATCCATCTACATCGACATCACATATATAGTACTATCTCGACATCTCCAGCCCGGGGGATCAAGCAAGCCTACAGCCTACAGGCCTCTCCCGGTCAGTGCTTTCCTGCAGTTGCTTTCACTTGTGATTCCTGTACTAGTTAGTTAGATCCAGAGACCATGTTGGTCGTCATTAAACTTAATAAAGCCTCTCCGGATTGGGGAGTCGAAGGCGCTGGTGCTATTGGGGCCTTTTGTCCCTCGGCTTCTCCTTCGATGCCGTTGCCGTGGTGGCTTTGGCACCGCCGTGAAGCTGGTGGGGGTGCGCAGACTGCTCCTTCGGTTTCTGGATCTTGATTTGGCTTCAAAGGCGATGGGATTCTCCGCTGGGCGTTGCTCCTGGGGGAACGTAGCTCCAAGACTTCCCAGCTGTCCGCTTCTGCAAGGTGTGGCTGGCTCCGGCGAGGGAGGGCCGAGCCGCCGCTCCTCCCGGCGGCAGTTGGTGTTGCGTGGTGGTCCGATCCGATGACCTGGGTGTAATTTTTATAATACCTAAGGTGCTTTCTGCTAGTGCTTTTGAATCTTATTAAGAGATCTAGGGGCTTTATCGCAACAACAAAAAAACTCAATATGATGATTATGATGCTGAAGAACATATTTAACATTTCGTTTTATGCTTGCCATTTTTTAAATAGTCAATCTTAGCGCATATACCGTAAATTTGAATCTTCTTTCAAGAAAATATCTACTAGTCTTTATTTTAGCTTTATCTTGATATGCCTTTTCTTGCTCAGTAATTCTATTTCATAAAGGGTTGAAGATAACAGATATACTGACATAGTATATCATGGAGAACTTACATCTGGAACCAAAGGATCTGAAGCATTCATTATTAGAAGAAGTTACGAATGGATTCTCCGAGGAGCACAAGGTTGGCACTGGTGGGTTCGGAGAAGTATACAAGGTATGATTAATATAGCGCTTATATTTTTTGAATGATACTCATTTGTTGACAAGAGAATTTCAACAGGGGGTGTTGGATAACGGGCAAGAGATCGCTGTGAAGAAGCTCCATTACATGCCAGGACTTAATGATGAGCAATTCAAGCATGAATTTAATAACCTCATGAGGGTCCAACATCAGAATATCATCCGATTAGTTGGCTACTGCTATGAGATACGCCATATACATCATGAACTCAAAGGAGAATATGTTTTTGCTAGAGTAGAAGAAAGAGCTCTCTGCTTCGAATACTTGCGGGGTGGTAGCCTTGATAGGCATCTTTCTGGTATGAACTTGCTCTGCTCAGACTATTATTTTTGCATGTAAAGGAAAATTACCTCTAAATTACTTGTTCTTTGTATCACACTTGGTGCTTACTTCTACAGATGAATTTTCTGGACTTGATTGGCACACACGTTACAAAATAATTAAGGGAATCTGTGAAGGATTAAATTACCTTCACAAGGGATCGAATGACCCTATGTACCATCTTGACTTGAAGCCTGCGAACATATTGTTAGATGAGGAAATGATGCCAAAAATAGGAGATTTTGGTTTGTCAAGACTCTTTGCTTCAACAAAAACCTTTACCACAAAAGTACTTGCTGGAACACTGTAAGTTGATAACCCATGAGAAATGATCAGCTTATTTTACTATCTCTGTATGAAAACTATTGCGTGTGCCATCATGCAGGGCCTACATGCCACCAGAGTACATACAAAAGCGCCAAATCTCCGAAAAGTATGACATATTCAGCTTAGGTGTGATAATCATAGAGATAATTGCGGGACCTCTGGGCCGTTTCAAATATGCAGATATGTCGTCTTCTGAAGAATTTATTCAGCATGTACGAGAAGCTATTTCTCTGCACCACGAATTCATTTTGATAAACAGAATGCAATATACATTATATATACTACTCCAACAACAGTATATCATGATTGTAATTCGTTTGTGTAGGTACACAAGAATTGGAGGAAAAGGATACCAGAAGTAGATTCCCGACAAGTCAAGAGATGCATCAAAATAGCATTAAACTGTGTGGATGCTGATAAAGGTAACAGGCCCACTATAGAGGATGTTATCCATGAATTGAAAGAAGGAGAAGAGCAGGACAAGGTGCTTATGACTCTAGTGATATATCTTGTCTTATTAAAAATTTCTAAAAAAAAAAATCCAACCTTTTCTTGCTTGGATTGCAGTCCCAGGAGCCAGTAGTTACTAGGCTTGGGCCTTGGGGTGGAAATGGAGGAATGGCTTATGACATCACAGTAACACCCCACCGTCTGAAAAGTGTGACAATTTATAGTGGCATTATAGTTGATCAACTTAAGTTCTCATATACTGATCATAGTGGACATCAGCACAATGTTGGTCAGTGGGGTGGTTCAATGAGCGGTGATGGGTATACGGTAAGTGTGTAGTAAACCTTCTGCAAGCAATACTTGCAAAAGTATTTTACTTAGTAATGCGTTTTTATTTGCCTGCAGATTAAGCTTCAGCCATCGGAGTTTCTGATGGAAATGGCTGGAACAATCGGCACATTTTTCAGAACTCACTCCAACAATGTTATAACATCGCTGGCACTGGTCACCAATCAGGATAGATATGGACCTTTCGGGCGCGGAGGAGGAAGTCGATTCCGCGTCCCAATGGAAAGAAATTCCAACATTGTTGGCTTCTTTGCGCGCGCAGGGAGCCATCTCGATGCAATTGGCGTGTATGTGAGTCGCATCAGTCACACCACCGATCATGATGGAGAGGAGGTGGTCTCTTGTCCAGGAGAAGAGCAGGAGGAGGTATTTGTTTCTCTAGCTATATAGCTCATCTTATTATTATTTTCTCTTCTAAATTTTCCTTTCAACCTTTTCTTGCTTGGATTGCAGTCTCAGGAGCCCGTAGCTACTAAGCTTGGGCCTTGGGGAGGAAATGGAGGAACGGCTTACGACATCACAGTCGCACCCCACCGTCTGGAAAGCGTGACAGTTTACAGTGGCGTTATAGTTGATGTACTTGAGTTTTCATATACTGATCATAGTGGGCATGAGCACAATGTTGGTCCGTGGGGTGGCCCATGGGAGGGCAATGATGGGCATAAGGTGAGTGTATATATAGTGAACCTTCTGCCATGTAATACTTGCAAAAGTTATTTACTTTGTAATGCATCTCCTTTTGCCTGCAGATTAAGCTTCGGCCGTCGGAATCTGTGATAGAAATTTCTGGAACAATCGGCAGATTCGGCAGATCGTATTCCAACGTTATAACATCGCTGACGATGGTCACCAATGAGGGTACATATGGACCTTTCGGGGAAGGGCGAGGAAGTCCGTTCCGCAACCGAGTGGAAAGCAATTTCAAAATTGTTGGCTTCTTTGCGCGCGCGGGGAGATATCTTCATGCAATTGGCGTATATGTGAAACCTGTCCATCACACCCCCTGATAATGGTGGAGAGGAAGCGATCTCTTGACTGGAAGAAGTATAAAGAGGGTCTCCGAGCTAGCTGAAGAACACGTAGAAATGTAACTGACAATGTTTACGGTGTTTGTATTCCGATTATGAGTCAATGAAGAGCATCACGTATCAAAAAGAATACATCCATCCCTGTGACCCCAGCTCTCTAGATATGTTGCTTTCAGTCTCTGCTGATTAGTTTGATTGTTAACATGTCACGGTCATGTTGACCGTTGACTTCAACGTAGCCGCCCGCACCTTCTTCCTCCTTCTTTCCCCATCCATCCATCATCCTCGACACTTTGCCTGTCCTTTTCTTGTCTCTAATTCGTCTGAAATTTGTATGAGATTAGTCATAGTGGGGAGTAACTTAGACTAGTGTCATGTTATTATCTTCATAATGCAAAGTAACATAATGCTAGTATCTTAGATGGTTTCATTTATTAGCTTGTAGACTCATCTTGTCTTGGAAAACATTATGTTACAGTAACATATTATGTTACCATCTTTCATTAATTATTTGCCACATAAGCAAAGATTTCTTTGAGTGCGCTGTGTTACTTCCTCTGGTCCTTTTTAGTTCGCATATAAAATTTGTCTGAAGTCAAACCTCGTAAACTTTGACCGAATTTATGAAGAAAAATACCAACATTCAAAATGTGAAAATCAACAACATTAGATGCGGCATGACTTTAGTTTTCATATTGTATAAATTTAGTATTGTAGATATTAATATTTTTTATATAAATATGATCAAACTTTATGAAGCTTGACTTCAGACAATTCTTATGCATAGAGTACTAGCTAAGTTACTCTCACTATGACTAGTCTGAAAGAAAGAAACGAACAAACCATCTCAGCATCTTAGCTCACGGCAAACTTACTTGGCGATCAAGATTCCTAGCCACAATTAGTAGTGTGACCGTGGTGGTCAAACAGAGCAGGCGCTTGCTCTGGCTGGTACTCTGGTTCCATCTATAAACACACAGCCCACCAGCTGCACCGCTGAGCTTACTACCCACCATCGCAAGGCCCCCTCTCGATCAGCAGCAGCACACAGCAAATGGAGCGCGGCCAAGAAGCGCTGTCCGCAAAGAAACCGGCCGTGGAGGTGACGCTCCGGCGGTTCAGCCTCGCCGACGTGGACGCCATGATGGCGTGGGCGTCGGACCCGCAGGTGGCCGCCCCCTGCCGCTGGGAGCCCTACGAGTCCACGGAGCCCCTGCTCGCCTTCATCCGCGACGCCGTGCTGCCGCACCCTTGGTTCCGGGCCATCTGCCTCGCCGGCGACGACGACCGCCCCGTCGGCGCGATCTCCGTGTCACCGACGGACGACGCGTGCCGCGCGGAGCTCGGGTACGTGCTGGCGCGCGCGCACTGGGGCAAGGGCGTGGCCACGACGGCCGTACGGCGGGCGGTGGCCGCGGTCATGGGGGTTGCGCGAACCGCTTGTGCCGATGCGTTTAGGTGATCAGGACGTCGGGTAGCTCGGATAATCAGAAAGTTTGCAGGTGCACTGCTCTCTCTGTCTTGGAGACTCTGACTGACTCGCCATGAAAGCGAAGTCCAAGGATTTGGCGAGAAGTTGACCGAACAATGGCGAATGCATATGCAAAAATAGCCTGGGCTCACCGGCGCGACCAACCTAACTAATTGCTACTATTATGGACCATGGTCTGTCAGTGTCAAAAAAGAGAATGGTTCTTGCTACTCCCTCTTAAACTAATTCTAAACGCTCTTACATTAGTTTACTGAGGGAGTACAAAATAAGAGAGGATATGTGCGTACCAGCGCCACGCACAGCTTGCTCATCACACACAAGGAAGAATTACAGCAGGTCCAATGGGAGCGACTTACGCCAACGTCGCGTTGCTCGGCCTTGCCCTGGCCGTGACGGCCGCGCTGATGGCGTGCCGGTGCGCGGCGCAGGCCGAGGCGCCGGCGCCGGCGCCCTCGGGGGTCAGCGGGGGCTCCGGGTGCATGCCGGAGGTCGTGAGCCTGTCGCCGTGCATGGGCTACATGTCGGGCAACGCGACGGCGCCCGGGGAGCCGTGCTGCGCGGCGGTGTCCGGCGTGCTGCGGTCCAGCCCGCAGTGCCTCTGCGCGGTGCTCGGCGGCACGGCGGCCACGCTCGGCGTCGCCCTGGACGGCGCCCGCGCGCTGCAGATGCCCGCGGCGTGCAGGGTCCAGGCGCCGCCCGCCAGCCAGTGCGACGGTGAGTCCACATTGCGCAAGTACGAACAACACCACAAGTGCAGAAAATAACGTCGTGCCATTTGTGCCGTGCAGCCATGGGCGTTCCGCTGTCTTCTCCGGCGACGCCCTACGATCCAGACGCCACGCCGGCAGGTACGTGCAGCAGAACCTCCTGCAAACGTTTTGGAATAGGCCCGTGGAGATGATCGGAGCGCATGGCGGTGAGCTAATCGGAGCGCCATTTTCTGTCTCTGGATCTGACGCAGGGTCTGGATCCAAGGCCACTCCGACGCCTCAGTACTCCCGCGGGAACGTCAACAGAGCAGCAAGGAGAAGTCTGGCCTTCGTCGTCGCCGTCGTAGCAAGGGCTCTCGTTCGTGGACCCTGACACCTGTTGAGTTGGCCACGGGCCTTGTAAATGTACGATCGGACATGGCAGAGGCCGAGACCCCGTTATGCTTGAATGAATGTTTTTTCAGCATGGCTTGAATGAACGGTGGGGAACGGGGGATCTCGTTGGTCATTGCACTAAAGTGGTCAAATCCGATGCACTAAACGTCCACGGGTGCGTCCGGACACTCCATGGGCAGCGCCAGTCCGCCCCATGTTCTCTTTTACAACCACAACCTTCATTTTCGAAATCTCAAATTCATCCAAATACATGCACGTCCATGATTTGATAATACATGGTAACAGTGAGTGGATACCTCATACCAAAAAAAAAATGTGTACATAAAAACACATAATTCAAACATAAAACTTATTCGAAGTGCATAATTCAAACATGAAATTCATTGATTTCTAGATTGGACCCGCATATACTCCA
This sequence comes from Triticum monococcum, assembly GCA_034509565.1. Classification (NCBI taxonomy): domain Eukaryota; kingdom Viridiplantae; phylum Streptophyta; class Magnoliopsida; order Poales; family Poaceae; genus Triticum; species Triticum monococcum. Next base: position 637,647,127 of record CM067845.1, read on the forward strand.
CAAGATAATTCCGTTGCACGTGCACCCGTTGGTTTCGAAATTGTCTATGTATCTCTAGAAAGTTCCCAACATGCCCCACATCTTATTCTGGGAGGCGGACTTGTACTCCGAACCTCCACGGCCATGTTGTACAAGATTACATAACATGTCATCAGCCACAATGTTTCGGTTCCCGCATCATTGTAGCTCCACGAACAATACCCCAATGAGCTTGGAGTACACCGAATACCCTTTTCACATTCTTTCTAGCACCTTCTTGCATTTGTGCAAACACACATTCTTTCCTACCTCGGGGCTTGGATATAGTCTTCACGAAAGCCGTTGGCCGATGATAGATACCATCGCAAGGTAGCACCCTGTTGTATAGTTGTGTCTTTTGATAGTGTAGTTGCATCTCGGAGCATGCCCATTGCAAGTCTCTTGAAAAACAGAGATCGCTGGAGCATATTGATATCATTGTGAGAACCAGGCATGCCAAAGAAAGTCTGCCTAATCCACAAGTCCTTTAATGTCATTGCTTCAAGTACGGTGGTGGCCTCTTTGGAGTGACCTTGGTAATGTCTACGCAAACCTTTTAGGCAATTCTTTCATTGCAAATGCATGCAATCAACAGAACCAAGCATAACTGGGAAATCTCTTGCTACTTCAATTGTTAATAACCTTTTTGTGTCCTCGACAGTTGGTTCTGAAGTACTCCGGTCCAAATACCTTCACCATGGAGCGGGCAAATTTTACTATGCCCTCAAGAGATGTGGTCTCTCCATCCGGACTTTAGCATCAAAGGCATTTGCAGCTTTACCACATGCAAGAATCATGACAGCAGCCGTGCATTCCCTACATGGAAGAGAAGAAAAGTTGTCTGCAACAATTCTTCCTTAGCTCGAGGAACATATTCCTCCACGAGATTCACTACGTGCAAGAACAAATGTTTACTCATCCTGAGCAATATTGAAAAAAAACCTCATGATATGTTGTGTCCGGTAGTTGAAGTAGTAGTTGTAGAGAAGTTGTGGGCCAATGATTATATCCTGGGGAATAACTCTTCTAAACTTTATCAAACCATTGAAGTTCAGAATATGCTCCTCTTACTTCTTCATTTCTTTCTGGATGCTCATCAACATCATTCAACATCGTCGGTCGAATTCGACGAATCGATGAACTCTTTGTATATGAATTCATCAATGTCATTCTTCTCATAGTCATCATTTGACGAATCTGTCGTTTGCCTACAAACGAGCAAAAGAATAAAAAAATATCTCAGATTCATTGGACACAGGATGAGATGTATGTCCAGAGAAGTAGGACATATCGGGGCGGCGTCCATCTTCGGTGGAGGCATGGATGACGATGTCGTGGGTTGGGGCCGGCGGTGGCAACGCTCTGGGTTGGAGATCGCACCGGAGTTGGTAAGGGGATAGTATGGATGAGGTAGAAGAGAGAAGAGAAAGGAGGCAACTCGGGCTAGGTTGAGGATGATTTGAAGAGATTGGGGATGGGTCCAGCATGTCGTATCCAACATGATAGACGCGTCTTGGACGCGTTCAAGTGTTTCATATTCCTTCCACGTACAGACTGGCTCTAAGGGTGCCGGACAACCCAAATGTTTGGGCTAGCTTTGAAGTCATGGTCAGGCTGACCATTGACTCCACTGTAGGGTGTAGCCGCCCTTCTTCCTCGGTTCCATCGACCTTCCTTGGCCGTCCCTATCACCATCGACGCTTGCATACCTGCCTGCCTGTCCTTTTCTCTGAATTTTCCAACAACACCCCATCGTTTCACTTCACGGCAAACTTGGTCGTCAAGGTTCCTTCCTACAGTAAGTCACAATTTGTATGTGATGTGGTCAAACAGAGTGGGCGCTTGCTCTGACAGATTCCAGCTATAAACACAGGCCACCTCTGCTCGCCGTCGCCAACCAGAGCACGCAGCTCAAAAGAAAATGGAGCAGGCCGGCCAAGGAGCGCAGCCCGCCAAGAAGCCGGCCATGGAGGTGACGCTCCGGCGGTTCAGCCTCGACGACGTGGACGCCATGATGGCGTGGGCGTCGGACCCGCAGGTGGCCGCCCCCTGCCGCTGGGAGCCGTACGAGTCCACGGAGCCCCTGCTCGCCTTCATCCGCGACGCCGTGCTCCCGCACCCCTGGTTCCGCGCCATCTGCCTCGCCGGCGACGGCGACCGCCCCGTCGGCGCGATCTCCGTGTCGCCGACGGACGACGCGTGCCGCGCGGAGCTCGGGTACGTGCTGGCGCGCGCGCACTGGGGGAAAGGGGTGGCCACGGCGGCCGTGCGGCGGGCGGTGGCCGCGGTGTTCGGCGAGGTGGAGGGCCTGCAGCGCGTGGAGGCGCTGGTGGACGTGGCGAACGTGGCGTCGCAGCGGGTGCTGGAGAAGGCCGGGTTCCGGCGGGAGGCCGTGCTGCGGCGGTACTGCCTGCTCAAGGGCGCCGTCAAGGACATGCTCATCTTCAGCTTCATCTCCACCGACACTGTGCTGCTCGACTGATTGGTGTCATAATTCAGCTTCATGTATACCCACGCGAAAAGAAATTTTCGTAACGTCATGAGAAACTTTGCTTTCTTTATTAATTATTAATTGTTCAGTCAAGTAGTCCTCCCTCCGTTCACAAAGGCAACATGTTGCAACAAATAGTTGACGAAACGCATAGCCGAGCAAGCGAACGACGCCTTAATGGGCCCGCCCATTCAGACTTAGCAGCGTAAAAACAGACCGGTTATGAAATCTTGTAGAAGGTTCCTAACCGCTTCAGGTCCAGTTTTTTTGTTTGTAATTTCAAAAAAATGCTCGTGTTTTCAAAAGCTTTCCAGAAATTTCAGAAAACGTTCATGTTTTCAAATACTGTTTGAAATTTAACAAAGTGTTTCCGTTTTCAGATTTCACAGAAAATCAGAAGTAAAAAAAAAGAGTTCACGTTTCAACAGAAATGTTTCGGATTTCAAAAACAAATCCCTTTTTCAAAATTTGTTCGCAAATTAAAAAAATGTTTGCATTTTTTAAAAATGAGCACAGATTCAAAAATTGTTTGGAATTTCCAAAGTTGTACCACCACTGCATTTCCTTTGCTCTAAAGGTGCACGTGGGATTGGGAACTTTATACTCATCGTGCATACTTGGTTTACCACCGCTGCACGCTAGGTAGCTTGGTCGATATATAGTACTATCTTAGACTAGTGCGACGAACTCATTCACGTATGATCCTAGCTAGAGTTTGGACGAGGATGTGCAGCTGCGGTAGGACCTTCGGCTGCGACGGGCAGCTGCACATCCGCCTCCAAGCTCTAGCTACGATCGTCATCAACGACAGCCCTCCCCTCCCCTCCATCAACGGTGTCCTGGAGAACAACAACCCGCCCGCCCGGGGGCGCTCTGGATCCGTTTCTTCCGCTCGTTTGTCGGCCGTCCAAGACTGGCACCACCTTCCGGGTCACCATTTGTGTTTCTTTTTCATGCGTCGTCGTTGATCTAGTGGCTATACTGTAGCTGCTCCACGCTCAACTGCCCCCGCGCGTGGGAAGCGTGCGCCCATGGCGACGGAGGTGACCCTGCGCCGCTTCGACCTCTCGGACGTGGACGCCATGATGGCATGGGCGTCCGACCCCGAGGTCGCCGCCTTCTGCCGCTGGGAGCCCTTCGCGTCCACGGAGACGCAAGCCCTGCTCGCCCACATCCGGGACACCGCGCTCCCGCACCAGTGGTACCGCGCCATCTGCCTCGCCGGGGACGCCCGCCCCGTCGGCTCGGTGTCCCTGGAGCCCACGGCTGACCCGTGCCGCGGGGAGCTCGGCTACGTGGTGGCCCGCGCGCACTGGGGCAGGGGCGTGGCCACCGCCGCCGTGAGGGCCGCGCTCGCCGCGGTGTTCTGCGAGGTGGAGGGGCTGGTGCGCGTGGAGGCGCTGGTGGACGTGGACAACGCGGCGTCGCAGCGCGTGGCGGAGAAGGCCGGGTTCCGGCGCGAGGGCGTGCTGCGGCGCCACTACTGGCACAAGGGCCGCGTCAGGGATCTCGCCATCTACGGCTTCGTCTCCGGCGACCCCTTGCCCCCATCACATGAGGATGAGGTAGGTAAGCCGCTCGCTCGCCGTGACTCTCGTACGTCCAGCATCTCACTCTGTCCAACGAATTAGGCTCGGAGACCGATGGAGCGAGAAGCGGCAGCCCGGACGCCGGAGCGCGCGGACGAGGTGACCCTCCGGCCGTTCGACCTCCCCGACGCCGACGCCGACGCCATGACGGCGTGGGCGGAACACCCCGAACTAGTACCGCCTACGGCCTCCATGGCGTCGGGGGTCCACTTCTCCCCGTCCCGCGACGCCCTGCTCGCGTTCCCCCGGGGCGCCGACCCGCCGCACACCTGGATCCGCGCCGTCTGCCTCGGCGGCGCCATCGTGGGCGCGGTGACCGTGTCGCGCACAGACGACCGGTGCCGCGCGGAGGTCGGGACCGCGCTGGCGCGCGCGCACCGGGGCAGGGGCCTGGCCGCGGCGGCCCTGAGGCTCGCGGCGACCGCGGCGTTGGGGGACCTGGAGGGCGTGGAGCGCGTGGAGGCGCTGGTGGACGCGGACGACGCCGCGTCCCGGCGCGCGGTGGAGGGCGCCGGATTCCGCCGCGAGGCCGTGCTGCGGCGCCACCGCGACGCCAAGGACGTGGTCGTCTACAGCCTCATCTCCACCGACGACGACCCACTCATCGACTCACGCAGTTCATGACGATGTTGGCTGGCTTGCTGCTAATAAAATTGACTCACGCATCATCAACACGATCAAATGTTACCAAGAAAAAGAAACCGAATTACATTGCTGTGTTTCATTCTCAGCCGCGGATTACAAGAAGAAGGTGCTGCTGCTACCGTTCTGCCGGTCTCTCCAGGAGATCGGAGCTTATGTATGAGAGAACACACGGGCTCGATTATTGAACTTTTTTGTTGAGTTGTGACTTGGACGGGACCCCCATGGAGACGGCGAGAGAGCACGGGCATTGCAGGATGCCGGCCGGCGAGCGATCAGGCCTCCCAGCCGCGGAGGACGGTGGCGCGGGCGACGCGGTTGACGCCGAGGGTGAAGGCGCCCATGCGGAGGTCGCAGTGGTGGGAGCGGCACATCTCCTTGGTGTCCCGGAAGGCGCGGGTCATGTACGTCTTGAGCTCCCGGTTCACCTTCTCCTCGTCCCACATGAACCCCTGGATGTTCTGCACCCACTCGAAGTAGCTCACCGTCACGCCGCCCGAGTTGGCCAAGATGTCCGGCAGGATCAGCACCCCCTTCTTCGCCAGAATCTGCACCACGAACATCTCCACTGTCAGTCAGTGTGTGAATTCTGTCGACAAATGCGAGCTTTGTTTTGTGACAAAAAATTTGGTGTTCTTGCCTCATCGGCCTCGGGGTCTGTCGGGTGGTTCGCAGCCTCGATGATGTACTTTGCCTTGATGGCATCAGCATTGTCCCTGGAAGAAGAAGAAAATCATGGTCAAGAACAGCCTTAACAAAAATGTTTTCATATACAGAAAAAAATAACAGCCAGGAGGATACTACAGTATAACTGAACTTCAGAGCAGCAATCTGATAGAAGGTAGGATGAAGTGAGGGCGAGGAAGAAGAAGATTACTTGTTTATGACTCCTCCCAAAGCTGCCGGGATGAGAACGTCGCACTCTTCAGTGAGCAGTGAGGTTGGGTCGACCGCGTCGCCTCCGTCGAAGCCCTTGATCCCGCGGTTCTCCGCCGAGTGCTTCATCAGCTTGGCTATGTCAATGCCATTGGAGTTCTTGACAGCCCCTGTGACGTCGCTGATGGCGATCACCTTGCCACCAGCTTCAGTGATCAGTTGAGCAGCCCAGGAGCCAACATTACCGAATCCCTGAAAAAGGCAAAGCACCCAATAATTGCTTATCTCTGCAAATGTAGGTGAAGAAACATAGTTCTAATACTTTCTTTTTAGTAAGAAAAGTTCTGGCCTTACTCCCTTTTGTAACCATAAAGTTCAAAAGTGCGTATTGTGCGATCCACTGACGGTCACTTTTTCCTAGTATTTCTTAAATCTATGCTTGTAATAATAGATTGAGGCTTCATGACTCACAGCACACTGGATCCTCAGTTCAATTACTTTTCATCATTTTAAATTCAAAGAGCTTAACTCATTAGCCTACACATTATTTAATTACCTGGATTACAAAACGCTGGCCTGCAATGCCTTTGCCATGCTCTGCAAGTAGGGCTTCAGTGGCAAACAGAACTCCCCTTCCAGTAGCTGCATCTCTTCCCAGTGATCCTCCAAGGTCCTGTGTTGAGCAAAAAAAATTCAGGAACATGCCAAGAGGGATAACAAGAAACCAGATTTCTCTCGACAATCAAATGCTGCATCTTCCACATTTGATCTGGAAATAACATTTCCATTGCACATTATATGATAGAGTTTCAGGATGGATAATTACCACAGGCTTTCCTGTCACCACAGCAGGTGAGTAGCCATGGAACTTTGAGTACTCATCCAGTATCCATGCCATTGTCTGAATCCATGAATGAAACAAGCAAAAGAATCCACATTAGAATACAGATGAATAATTCTCACAGCACTCTGCAGAGAAATAATAAATATGCAAAGGACAATAAATAACCTGTGCGTTGGTGCCCATATCTGGAGCTGGAACATCGGTGTGGATGCCAATTAAGTCATGAATTTTCTGGGTGAAAACTCGGGTAAGCCGTTCGAGCTCCGATATGCTCAGGTCTCCGGGACTGCACCCAATGCCACCTTTAGCGCCTCCATACGGAATATTGGCCACGGCTGTTTTCCATGTCATCAGTTGCGCCAAGGCATTGACCTCATCAGGATCAACCTGAATTTTATCATAGCTTGTCAGTGCAAGAACTTACTACGATCATGGTTGCCAGTGTCTTGAACTTGCATGCACATGATCGGTTTTTATGGAAACCAAATCAGAATGTGATCCAGTATAGTAGTTTTAGTGAGACGTGACTAATTTCCAAAATAGCTTTGTTCTGCTTTACTGCAAGTAGATATTGCAATTGCATAACTAGGTATGGGCTGAACAATAAGTCATTCAACTATCTGACAGATTCCTGAAGGAGATCGAATTTATGCGGAAGGACCATTTCAAGTCGGCGACAGCGCGGCAAGAATCGAGTGCTTAATGGCTGGTTGTATCATGATGAACAGAAGAACCCGGGAATATATATACATATATGATATATGTGTGCTCACCTCATGGTGGTATCTGATTCCACCCTTCATAGGGCCCCTGGCATTGTCATGCTGCACCCTAAACCCAACATAGGATGCTAATGTCCCATCATCTTTCGGGATTGTGCACTCAACCTGCAACCACACAAGCAGCATGTTACTGAATAGTGAAATACAGTTCAGCTTACATAGACAGGAAGCATGCTCATAATAAAGTTGGAAGGATCCTGCACACGGTTTAACCCTACAGAGCGAGTGGCTAAGAGGCTAGATCAACAACTTGTTTGCCATATTAAGCAGGAAAATCAGAATACATTAACATGGACAGTGCAAGCAAGAGATTGTGATAGAAAATCAAGTGAAGTTCCCCGCAAAAAGAAAATAAAGAATCAAGTGAAGTAGTAGTAGGTTGGAAAATGTCGAATCCGAAGATAATCCGGTAACCTAAATAGAACCTCACAAATTCACAGACCAGATTAAAAATAATCACAGGTCAACTTCCTCAAGGACCAAGGTGATAGTCCAGTCCAGCTTCACTCATTCACAGCAAACAGGTCAATTTCGTCAGACCAAAAACTCCGTGAACCAATCAGGCAAACAGCATACACGGCTGTCCAGATTCACTCATTCGCCTACTCGCTGCAAAAAACCAAAAACAGAAAAAAAATCCGGGATCAAGGAATAATCACCTTGATCTCCCTGAAGGGGATGAGCAGGCTCTTCTCGAGCTTGGAGTCGAGGCCCAGCAGCTTGGCCGCCTGCTTGAAGTTCCGGCTGGTGGCGGCCAATGCGTTCATCCTGCTCGACGAAATCCCCCCTCCGGAGCCGCCGCGCCTGAAAAACGGATCCAGAAACCCAACATCATAAGTAGCAATCCAAGAACACTGATCACACGAGACAAAAAGATCAAACTCTGCGCGAGGAACCAAAGGATAATCTGCTTTTATATTACCGGCGAGTGGAGTAGCGGCGAAGAGTTAGTGGCGAGCAGGGGGGAGGCAGCGGCACAAAGACTATGGAGGAGTTTCAGGTAGGCCGTATGCATATATAGGCACACTGGGCTGAATCCCTCGGTGGATTTGGGTTCCGTTCAAAAAGCAGAGGAGATTTTTCTTTTTAATTTTAAATTTTTTTTGTCTCTACCAGGATAAGAACAAGATCTGATTCTCGCCCTGCCTGCAATTAATCTCCCTCGAGACCCGAGCCCCGTCTGCACTCAATACCGTAATTAACTACTACTATCCCTAGCCTACTAGTACCAGATTGAAGAGCATCAATCTATGCCAAGGAATCGACCGCCTCCCCTTTTGTTTTGTTTAGAGGTGCTAGGCTAGGAGCTTACTAACGTCTACAAAATGATCACTGTTCTAGGGCCAACATCTGAATGAAGATTCAGACTGCCGGCAGCTGCGCTTGTTTTGCTGAGAAAATGCCCAGAATTTGAGCCACAAGTCAGTGGAGGTGAGTGTTCAAGGAAGCCTCTGCATGTGGCAACTTCAGATTACTGCTCAAATCGGTTAGGTGTACTATGTACGTATGTATCAATGTATGTACTGAGCTGTGGATGTACCGGCTGCACAGCTTGCGCCAGGCAATTTGCTGATACGCTGACGGTGATGAGCATGCATGCACGTGTAACACGTGATTCCTGACACTTCATGCTCACAATACATGTCTGTCAACAGTCAAGTACTGCTCCCTTCGTTTCTAAATATAAGGCTTTTTAGATATTGATTTTAACAAAAACTACATACAAATGTATATAGACATGTTTTAAAGCATAGATTCACTCATTTTATTTCGTATGTAGTCTGTATCAAAATCTCTAAAAAGGCTTATATTTAGAGACGGAGGGAGTGGTACTTAATCACAGCTACAGCTAGAGCCCAACAACTTGGTCTAGCAGTTGAGTGATACTGCTACTGTAGAAGAAATCTGGTGGCTGTACTTCGACCGCATGCAAGAGATGGAAATTTCAGAAGCAACTTGTGGGAAAACGCACATGGCTGACTCAACTGCGAATTATTTGGCTAACCATGCAATTTTGCACTGTTTTGCGTAGCACAATCTAATAATTGGACACAAAGACACGTGTATCCCATGGGTCAGGGGGTTGTTGGCAAACTCGGATTAAGGCTAGCTAATGATCTGCATAGGATGTGTGAAGCATATGCCATATGCCGTATGTTATTTATTTATTTGATTGACAACACATATGCCGTATAAATTTTTTGTGTCATATGGTGACAAGAAATATATCATATGCCATGGACAGGGCTGGTATGATAATTAAACGAACCTATTAGTATGGCTAATGCCAACTTTGGCTCAGGATAAGATGGGCATAAGTTCGAGGAAGATGCATTCGCCGAAAAGTGAGGACAGATTGGGGGAGCAGGACAACCCCAGAACGGCCAGCAAAATCATGTGGAGAAGAAGAAGAAGCAATACGGGTCGAAAGTGGTTTAGCTGCTTTTAGATGCATGGATTCCAGATTATGCAAGGCCTGCATTATCATTTGTCCTGTTTTTTGCTATCTCTTTTTTAATGCCCCAAAAAGAACGATAAAACAATCACCCCACTATGAATGCAGATAATGATAATTAAGGCGATGCTTTCAGATCAGAGGATGATGAAGGCAAATATTCTCAAATCAGAGGATAATGAAGGCAAATATTCTCAAAATCAGATCCCGGGGGGTTAGGTAGCCGTAGATGAACAACCCCAATCAAAAACTTCAGAATATTTTTTTTTTGAATTTTCAAGCTTCAGAATATTAGTACTGGTACAGAGTTCAGAGCCTGGATAAACCATCAGTAATTGATCTTTCCCTGGCCATGTGATCACTGCTAACACTAGCACACTACCATATAAACGAACCACAAAAGGAGAGGGGGTATTACTTTCTTGCAACACCTGATCAGGGTGAGTGAATCGTACGTAGCACCTGAGGAATTTCGCCCGCGCTGTCTGCTCTGTTGTGGCATTCAGACAGAGGGTTACAAGGGGTTTTATAGGGAGAAACCGGCTGGGAATGATACACAGAATTAGTTCGGAGATATGGGGGAATAAACGAGGATCATATATTGCTCCAAGGACTTTGGGCGATTCCATCTGCTTGGATTGAGTTGGCCGGGTTGCATTGCATCGAATTCCATTTCATTGCTATTCGAGGGCCAGTTGGGCAGAGGGTCCACGCCCGGAATTCTCGGTCTCATCATTATGTGGAGGTACAGAGATTATGCTCGCAAACTGGTAACTATGCTCGGTTGGTTAGGTTCTCTATACTAGAATCTGCCCACATGGATTTAAGTCGTATACTCGCACTCTCAGACGAGTGCTCGTATTTTTCTGAATTTATTCCACAATTTCTTTTCGCTATTCTCTAGTGGAAGACTGTCTTGTGCCTTGACTATGAGGTGCCTATGATGAGATTTGCCGGTTCGGTCTCTTGGAGATGAGTGCTTGTATTTTTCTGAATTTATTTTAGAATTTTGGCGATATTCTTTAGTGGGAGACGTTGTGCGCCTCAAGTACGAGGTGTCTATGATGAGATTTGCCGACTCGGTCTCTCAGACATGCTTGTAGGGGTAGAGTGTGTGCGCATGCCTTTTTTGGGGAGTGTATTTGTGTATGAGCATTTGTATTTCCATAGAAAGACTGTGTGTGAGAGAAAGAATATGTAGTAAGTTATTTGGAAATAAGCGTATTTTAGACGCACCTCATCCACCGTGGCTTCAGAATAATACGTTCAAGCGATGATTATGACAAATCTGGTCCAGAAGATATCCTGGGTGAGAGAGAGCAGATCATCAAATGCACGAGCAACCGAAAGCTCCATGTCATGAATTATGACGCGAGACGCATCCTCTTGCATCACCGGTGGAAAACCGCGGATTATGGAACCAATCACAGGATGCGCCGCGCAAATTGGCGCAATTGGAGTCCAGCGACATGGCCACCCCGTCTTCCCAGTTGCTTTAGAATTCTTTCATCGTAGATGGATGGATGACTTGTGTTCGTTTCGTGGACAATGCATAGATTACTACTAGACCTTTACTGCTGTGTCATGGATGTAGCATCATGCTGCATTAGGCCAAAAAAGCACACCCAAAAGGAAGGTTCTCTCAGCAGAAAAGTGTATGTGTTACGTGTGTGGAGATTCCAGCCTTGGTATGCACCAACTTGTGTCATGAGTCTTCAGTGTCACTCATAAGCCTCCTTTCAGGGTTCATGTTTTTTTTGCCAAGAATATGTTAAAAGCTTTGTTTGGGGAGTGCTAACTGGGAAGGAAGCTATCCAGGGATTTCTGGATTGCAAAGGAATTTGAGAGAACAGTAAAATTCCTTGTACATTTTGCAGCAAAGGAATGATGATTTCTTTGGAATTAGAGAATTTTGTAAACCGTTCCATTTCCCGTAGGAACAGGGGATTGAATCAAGATTCAAGTTAGTTCTAACATCACTATAGAAAGATACTTTGATATTGGAGATTGATACTTTAAAATTTTAATATAGCTCTGTGCATCGTAATGATGCAGAGGCCGTGGTGATCCTTCTTTTTCTAAAACATTTTGTAGAAATAATATTTATATGTTATGTGGATGTTTTTTTTTCTTTGAGAAATGTCATGTGGCCCTTTTTCCCTGTGCGGATTACTGCAAATTCCTTAAAACATTTTTTGGGATTAACTACTTTGTTTGCAGTTGTTTCCCGCAAAAAAAAAACTGCAATGTTATTCTTGTGTGGTTCATTGATTTTCCTTTTTCTGAGACCCAGAGAGGACCTGGACTTGATGCACAATAGGTGGATGGACTTGCGTGTTGGAGTCAATGCCTACCATTCGGTGTAAAGGGAAAAGGCAGACAGTCATTTCCCAATCTGAATGTTGATTAGGACTACCACTTACAAGAAAAAAAATAAACCCTGACCATAGCACCTTTCTGTTAGATCTATTTTCGAGTCATCGTGTTAGTGGTGCTAATTTTAATTTAAAACTTAAGACAGCCCACTTGAGCTACAGCAAAGAGGCGGAAATGATAGTCAAAGTTGAAGAAGAGAATGTGACACCTCGAGTTTGCAAGGGCGCCTGACCTCTCGAGTACGCAATAAGCACAAAGATGAAGAAGATGTTAAGGCGGTGGGTTGGTTGAGTGGGCGTCTCCAACGCTATTCCCTAAAACAGACACACTATCCGTCCGTGGAGCACGTCCGGGCGCATTCACGAACAAGACACGGGAGCCGGACATTCAACTTTGCCTCTCAAATAAGCATCAAATATGAAGATTTAGGTAATAGTTAACATAACACATCCGCCTCTGGGTCGCCTCCCAGGCGACTCCGGGGCGTCCCCGACGCCAACCTCTCAGCGTCGCCTCACCAAACCCCCTCGCCGCCGCCTCGCTCGCCACCCCGGCCAGCCGCCCCTTCTCGCGCTCCCAAAGCCCCATCCCTCCTCCCACCTTACTCCTTCCATGCCCAGATCGACGCAGCGATGCGGATCTGGTAGGTCGGAGTGGTGTTTTTGGTGGCCATAGCGTTTTCTGCCATGCTGTCGTGTGCATCGTCTACTGGTCAGCACTGAAATGGTTTGGGAGGCGAGATCCCGCGCGTGGCCACCTCCCTCAGCAGTTACTGGTGCCAATCAGGCAACATCAAGATCTCCCGCAGACTACTACGACCGGGCACGCGCACGAAAACTCACCCAGGAGGCGTGCGTGCGTGCTTGGTTCGACAAGCATTGAATCGACGTTTGTGGTTGGCAGAGCGATGGGCTCTTTGTTTGTTCTGCCATCGCCACGGGAGTGTGACCCGGTGTCCTGTTGTCAGCGTCGCCATTGGCAACGTGAATATCCATTTCCTATGGCTAATGGCGGCCACCATCCACCTTGGGTCTGCCTTGGCACCCTTCATTGCCGCGTTAACCAAGGTGTTGATGTGTGTGTGTGGGGGGGGGGGGGGGGTCAAGGCAGTCTTATTTGAAGAAGACCGGATATAGGCTCTGGAGGTTCCATCTCCCATGCTCGTACCGAGTCGAGAGCCGATGAAGATTACAGAGAGCATGCATAGCGGATCGGAGAAGTATGTGTGTCGGGTGATTGGCGTTTTGCAATAGTGTTCTCGGCAAGTGGGGGCGGCGACACTAGCCGACTTCGTTCTTCGCGGTGCTCTTTGAGCTCCGCGTCTCAGCTTCCGGGGTGAAAACCCTAGGTCTAGCCTTCGGTGGTTGTACCTGGCAATGTCGGCTCCCTAGTCGTTTTTCTTGTTGAAGACATTGTCTGGAGATGAGATCTTCTCCAGGGTGAAAATTCAAGATTTGACCATGCTGATTAGACCGGACGACGACGCTGTTTGTGCACTGTTACCATCCTGAAGGCGTCGTTTTGGAGAACCTTCTTCGAAGTCTAAGTGTCGTAACCACTGGTCGTACTCTTGCTGCTGCGAATCTCTATTTGCTTTGGCGGGGTCTCTGTTTTCCTTTTTCTTCTTCTTTTTTTTTCATTTGGTTGTGTGCATCCTTGATGTTTAGATTTAATCTAAGCATTATGTTGTTGCAGAGACTGGGTGTATTTGGTACCATCTTGATATTGATATTAATATATTCCCTTTATAAAAAAATAAGCATCAAATCCGGACAACAGAGGTGGGCTAGGCGGACCTAGAGGATAAAGCACATGGGTTGCGAGGGCATGTGACAACTGACACTGGGCCAAGCGGACCTCCGCATGCTTTTTGGACTCCCGCAAATCAGTTATTTGTTTGCATATTGGAATTTGGTCATGCGGATTCATCTGCGGACATATACGGGTCTCCGTTGGATGGCAAAAGTGGGTAAAATTGGTCCAGACTACATACATTATGTCCAGTACTGCCACCTGATGGTGCTAAACCACACCCTCTACCAATTATATGTGAAGGCAACTGGCATGATGTAGCTGTAGGAAATATCCCTATGCACAATTAAGTTCAGTAGGCTGAAGTTATCAACAATCTTTACTCGTATAAAAATCTGAGTTGGTGATGATGGTGTGCCTGCCATCTTTCATCAATAGCCGTCGGATCTAGATCTGACGCATACAAAACAAACTGTTGCAGTTTTGCAAAAAGATGCCCGCACTTGTTTTCATATTTACAAATAACTCCTTATCTCTCACAATCAGCCTTATCTCTTCCCCACCACATCCAGAAGGCCGTGAAGCAATCTGGTGTGATGGCCGTTGCCGGTGCTGTCTACCCCCAATCTTGGTGTTCCGTGCAATGCACGGGCATCTTACTAGTGTTAACCAAATCCCCAACCTGAATGACGAACATGTGATGGAGCAGAAACACAACATGAATGACCATATCATTGGTAACATTGATGCTGATGTGGAGATGCCAGACACTCGACCCCCATGCAGAACTCTTCACACACCACTGGTTATGCATATGAGGACCTTGCTAAGACTGTCTCTGTTTATCAATTTACTAAACAGTAACCAGGTGACAGGTGCTTGCTGTAAAATTGTTGATGTGCAGGAAGATGGTGGTATCAGGGGAAAGGTTTTGTTTAGATCAGCACCACTTGCTCCTCTGAAACCACTGAATCCTCTGTTAGAGAAGTTACTGAATTATCCTCTGAGTTGCACGCTGACACTTGCCTTCCTGCCCCTGCCATTACTAACAAGCCCAAGAGAACTATACCCGTCGATGATGCTCTTGTCAGGAGAAGCGGTAGACTTGCTAAGCTCAATGATGGCTTCATGAGGACATGAACCCTGCAAGTGCAAAGGCTGCTGAGGCTGCTCTGACTGAACACACTGAGAAGCAGAAGACCCCCAAGGTGAGGAAGAATGTGTCTGTGAACTTGGAGCCACAATTTGAAGCTTCAATGATGGACAAAAATGCCAGGCCTCCTCCTCACGTATCTACCATCCAGTGCATGGCTACTGAGTAGTGCAAGATCCCTGCTAATCAGGTGTCTGCAGATGCTCTGAACTGCGACAATTCTAATGGCAGTGTGTGATCTGTCATCTTATTGGGCTGTGAGCAAGCCTCATTCTGATTGCTCAGTTATCTTACTTATCTGTGTTAGCAAACCCTTTGGTTATCTTTATGTTGGTTCAAGGGAAGTTATGTGTTTGAACTTATATTTGTGTGTTGAATTATCTGAGATCAGCTGCTCTGTAATCAACACTATCAGTATAGTCTATTTGCATTTACCAGAACTAGATGACCAGTTGCGCCAATGGCACAAAGGCCGAGAGTAAGCCATGTATTGAAAGAGTGTACATTAATATTATTAGGGCACATATTGAAACATATGAGAAAAAAATTCCACTTGCTATAAGTACAAGCGATGCAATACCCATATAATGTTCAAGGACATATCAGTATTAACAGAACCGTTAATTAGTCAGACACAAATCCACACCCGAGAAGCACATTGTACAGGGTTAAAACTTTTAAGCCTCACATTCCCAAGCAATCTTAAGGAGGGCCAACAGAATTGAAATCACTGATGCAAAGTATCAGCAGTTAGTAATATTTATACACACAGTTTCTTTATTGTAGTCATATGACAATGAAATCAGTATTTAAGTCAGTACCAAGGATAGCCGATCAGACAAACAAAAATTTTGCATCCCACTGAACAACACTATTATGCAGGACTCATTTTAAAAGGCCCTAAGTTCTAATTTCTATAAGAGCTTGAAGCTTTGGAGCCAAGGCTACAAACCTTCAAATCCGACCAAACATCTTACCATGCAAACATGGTAAAATGGGAAAGAAAGACTCTAAATGTGACGCACCAAAAGCGGAAGAAAATGTTGAACGACCTGGGCGTGAGGAGTTGTACTGGTGACCTACTGAAGCCGAGCAGCGCGTGGATGTGGGCCAGCCTGATGACGGTGGTGGCGACACCCTCTTTTTTTTTAGTTTCCTATGATCCAAAGTAGGCGCTGGACTAAGTAAATCTTTAAACCCCTATGTAAGTAGATTCAAAACAATAAGAAGTCATTTAATTGATGGAATGTAGCATTATGAAAAATATATAGCAAAGTGATTTTGCGTATGCTAGTTGCAGCATCGGCACAACACATATTCTAGCAAACAGACCTATGTTTGACACATTCTACCACAAAGTGCCTGTCCAAAGGCTTCGGCACTGTGGCTCATGTTGAAAACTGAAAAATGTCTCAACTGTAGTAGCATACATATCTAACATCTTTTGTCCTTTCATAAAGCAACGAAAGTTCAGAACATACCATCTTAAACCGGTGAGCGACTTGGTTTACATCATCTCCTAGTTGACCTGAGCTACAAATTTATTGTTTCCATAAATTAGGTAAATAATGTTTGTACAATGAACTTTAAATGTAAAAGCAGCCTAGTAGAAATTAAGGCATAATATCTTGACATGTGAAAAAGCTCAATAAACTACATCAACACAAGCAAAATGACAGACAAAATACATGATAATATTTTTTTCGCCCATGGATATGTACTTCCAAATAGCTTTATATTAACATCATATGCACGTGCTGAAGGAAAATTTTAATTAGATCAACCAAGGCAAAAATATATTGTGTAAGATCTTATCTCTTGTAAAAAGAAACTGGCGCAAATAGAAAGCAGAAATCTAAGACCATTTAGGAAAAGAGTTAACCAGTTAATCGGTAAAAGACAACAATGTAAGATGTCATCAGTTATAAAAAACCTGATCAAGGAGCACATAAATCACTTCCCACAGGGCGCCCTCCCCTGCCTCCATCCTGAGCACCTCCATCCCGTGAGCACTCAAGCCCTGGATCCATAGTCTCGAGCTCGACCCAGCTCCGCCATCTCTGCCTCAAGCTCTGAAATCACCTCCACTAATCAGACTCTTACTTGGATATTTAACAAAAAAGAATCAGAAAGGAAATTTATTTACCGAAACAACATAATGAAATATGATATATATCGTTCCTTAGAATGAGAAGCTACAAAATAGAAGAGGCATATGTTTATATGTTAGTATTCATATATCCTAGGCCGGGTTTTTACAGAGCAATCACGGGCATGACGTTATACATCTATACAAAATGATCTGCGCAAGAAGGCTGCTTTAAAAGTAGCAAGTATTAAAGTAAAAAATGCATCACAACAATTCATTACTAAACAACGGAATGAAATACAATAGCTATCAATCCTGGTAACAGGAAGCTACGAAATATAACAGGACTACATTTATATTATTATTTTGCGGGTAGAGGATTACATTTATATGGGAACATTCAAATATCCTAGGCCTGTATTTTGACCATGTAATCACAGATATGTCGTTATACCCCCACCTTTTCCTTTTACTCCGCATACAAGTTTGGTCAAACTGAAAATGGAAGTGCATTATGTTTGAACACTGAAACCCCTCCTTGCAAAAGAATCAATTATAGCACCAGTTCTAATTCAATCTGATCTCTGACTGTGAGTTATTCTTGTTCTCTATAATTTAGCTTGGGGTTTCCACTTGTGTAAAACTGTAACAAATAAAGCAGGGCATGTAGCATGGGTGCAGCTCCTGTGCTGGGCACTATTGGCATGCTTTGCACACGTATAACAGGCATGGGCAAAGGTGAGAGGGTCATGGTGTATTGCACGGCCTGGGTGTGCACTGTGTGTATGCGCGAGGCTGTAAAGGAGAACAACAATGTGTAGCTTCTCCTCGCTTCAGTCATAAACAGAAAAATACAAAAACGAACTCAACACAAAGCTAGTGCTGGGGGAAAACCATCGAGTACCTTGTGTGCATTCTTTCTCTGGTTGATTCTTGCTATCGATTCCTCTACGACGAGCCAAGATCTGAGTCTCGTGTGTGTCCACAGGGGGAAAACAGAGGCGAGCGAGACTCCAGGCCTGTCAATCTCCTTCATTATCAGCTAAGTGAATGGTTGTTGCCAGTAAGTGAAATGGGAATTGTACATCAAGATTCACGTAGCAGAAACGAATTACCAGAGGGAGATGGGTAGTCTGCAAATGGTACAAAGGATCTCTTTTGACCTGATCTGCTCCAAACGACTGGTTTCGAACTGAACAAGGAAATAAGCAAATGGACAAGCCATTAGAAACAACCTTGCGCAAAATAATTTGGAACATCACTATGCAGTTTACTGTCATTAGAAACAACCTTGCATAATAGTATAATTTAGTTCCAAAGTATGTCCAGAGGTACAGGGGTACAGATCTAGTACATTTTAGTTTCAGAGTATGTCCAGAATCATACTAAATCTACAAAACCAGTATCCTTATCTGAAAGCACCCACACAGTTCATTTGACAGATGCAGTCAGCGGTAAAAGAAAAAAGGATGTTAGCAAATTAGAGCTGCACACACACCTCCAATAGTGTTTTGGCCTGTGTAGGGAACACGAACCCCCAAACACCTCGAGCTCCTTGCCCAGTGGGGGTGGAGGCAATGGTGGCGCTTCTCATGACGCAGAGGAGGCAACGACGCGGTCGAGCGGTGCCGGCGCCGCCCCGGACGATATCAAGATCGGGCGAGACCAGGTGAGCACGCACCATCGCAGCGCCGTGGCTGGGGAGCAGCAGCGGTGTGCAGCGCGGAGGCACGGGAGAGAGGGAGAGAGAAGGGGAAATACCCTGAAGTGAGAATTTTTGGTCGCAGTTTGCAGCTTCCTGATAAGCTTAGGCATCTTCATGCTTACTATCACCCTGTCAAGCACAGTAATAAGCAACGTAAACATATCCTCATTGAAATTGCATCGTTGATCAAGATGACAAAACTGATGACTCAGATAACAAAACCAACCTTCAGATGGCAATTAGCAATCTTGATGTACACAGATGAAGCTCTGTTCCTTGCAAACCAAGTTGGTAGCAACACAACAGAATAAGGGGATGAGTGCTTAGACATTAAGCCATTAAACAAACTCGGAATTGCATATCACCCTGTCAAGCACGGCATTACACCAACCAGCAGGTAGTGCTGCCACCTCCACATAAAGTTACTAATTGATCCTAAAGAAAAAAATCACATCATGAGATGGAAAGGATGGAATTAAATCACTAACTCACGCACTCTGCACACAGAACGGCCAACGCCGGTGTTGCTTCTCACGTGATGGACAAAGGCGGAGGCCGGCTCCTCGACCCAGCTCCGGCTTTCGACAATTTGACTAACAGTCTAACACAAAGCATATTATTAACATCCATAATTTGGATTGGGTAATATAGAACAAGTGATTCAACTTCTATAATTTGACCCTGCTAATACATGATTTATTGGATAATTTGGACTGTTGTGCAAAATTTAAGAGCGGAACTAATTGTTCAATTTCTAATTTTTTACTTGGCATATCTTCTGAATAAGGTGAGCTCATTCTCTAAAGCAAATACAACAGTTTTCGGGAAAATGCTTAGAAACAGTAGCGGCAAGTTGAAGATCAAGTTGGACAGAGTAAGGTCTAAATGGCATCTCCCTTTTTCTAAAAGGCAAAAGATTGAGTAAAATCTGTATTTTGGATAGAGCAAATATATAGCTTCAGAAATAAGAACAAAGCCATGAACAGAGCATCGAGGAATCAGTATAAGAACAAAGCAAATATTATACTGAAGGTTGAGTAAAATCTGTCTTTTGGATAAAATAAGAACAAAGCCATGAACAGAGCATTGAGGAATCAGTATAACAATTTTGAAACACAATAATTTCGAAATCTTGCAAAATCACAACAAAAATTTATGTAGTTATGAACAATTGGAAATACATTATACTAAAGGTTGATTAAAATCTGTCTATTGGATTGAGCAAATATGTAGCTACAGAAATTTTGCAAAATCAACACAAAACAAGAATCTCATTTAATGAAAACAAATCTGTCATTACCTATGATCAGAATTAGGTATTGCGAAAATAAATCACTCTACTCGCTAGAGATCAGATAAGGAAAAGAAAACTAATGAGTGACAACTTCTAAGATATTGATCAGTTAAGGAAAAAAATTGTTGATGACATTATTAATCTATCACTTTGTAGAAAAGCATGAGAAACTAACAGAAACTACCACATATACTTGCAAGTGCACCACTAAGAAAAGCAATCAGGCATGTTTTCTGGGACTCTGTCCCTGCTATTTAAAAGAACTGCACTAACAGAACAGGGCTAAGGAGGAGCAAAATAAGGACAATATCGGAAGTCATGCAAGTGGGTAGACATATGTACTGCCATAACTTGAAAATCACGAGCTTCAGCAAGAAACACATGCAAAGACGAAAAAGAGTTTCAACAAGAAACACATGTAAAGACGAAAAAAGTTTTTTTCAGCTAGCAGAAGATTACCAGTTCATCTTACCCAGGCACACTGCCATAACTTGAATGTAGCCTGTACATATTATACGTATTCACTGTTTTATTGAGATAGTATATCAACACTATAATGCTGAAAATGCAAGCAGATCAACAAAACTGCACTACAATCACCCATACACGCCACTAAATTTTATATGAGCACCTAGAACTATTTTATGGTGATAAAACAATGGAAGCACGTTGGCAACACAATTGTAAAATAAACTATATTCAAGGAAATCTGCACTTGCCCTGTTTGATAGCAAAGCATTTTCTACGTGTTCTGAGAATACCACAGTTTTTTAGACTACCATGCTGAAAAACAGCCCACGTGCGTATTCATGTGCCTCTCGACACACATCTCCTGCCATGTATTGTGTGAACAAATAAATAATCTATATAATGGAAAAATTAATATAATGAACTTGAAGAAAACAACTATATCATTCTGACCAACTTTGTTCAAACACGACCAGACTCCAGACCACATTTTTTATGTCATTAGTTCTAAAAGGAGCGATAGAAGAGTGTTGGATGTACAAATAAGAATCATTTCATATTACAAATAGAACATACCTTTGCATTAGTAGTTGTCGATTAACAATACATTCAGACATCCAATAGATCCAAAGTGCACACATAATTACAGTATAATTGTAGACCACGGGGTATCCGTTGCCAAGTTATTTATTGTTCCATGGCCTGTAAAAATGAAGAGTAGTGTAGTGTCACACTATTGTACAGGAAAATTGCTGCAACTACGAAAAGAAAAACTGATTTTTTTTTTGTTTATGCACAGTATAGTGCCTGGCCATCAATATTATTGCAGTAAATGTCAGAAATCATATAAACACATATATCAGGAAGTTATTCTAATACTCTAGTAACAGAATATAATAACTAATATATTAACAACACTATTGCTTGAAGGGTCCAATCAGAAGCTCCTATTTATTTTAGTCTGCCAAGCAATCTGTGTGTGCTGCAATCTTCAAGCAAAATTTACTTTTTGCATAGATCACAATAATAAAGGCAACAAGCGGTAGATTCATGAATTTGTTGCTGCTACCCAGATAGAAAATTGAAGGTAGCTTACCTCATCTTCCCAAGTTGATTGTGAGACTTACTTTATTCCAGAAGTGATGTCCATGTGCCACCAAAATGGCTCCCAAGGATGCCACTACTTGCTAGTTATTCCAGAGTTGATAGTGAGAACATTCCACATCTGCAGCCATAAATAATAATCAATTGAATGGAGTCCTTACAACGGGGAAACATAACTTGAAGGCAGCAATCCTTGATATCCATCAGTTCTGACACAACAATAGCAAATAGGAGAAGTTAAGAAAGATCTAAAACCAGGTGTGCTGCTCGAATGAATCTGTGTGTAACAAGAACGAGAGGTCGGGGAAGAGAGAGAGGGCACAAAGGGGAGAGGGGGAGTACATGCGTGTCAAGGGTAGCCTGGCCTCGCCGGCGTGCGTCCCTCCCGCTCCAGATCAGGAACCTGGGAGAAGGTGAGGAAAGGTGGCGACAAGGTGCACGCCAGCTAGCGCGGCTGCTGCTCCCCTTATCTTGTCGAGGCCGGACTGAGGACGCATTGCGGCTGCTGCTCCTCTCCTCTGACGCGGGCGGTCTGTGGTGGACACAGGCGAGGAGTAGGAGGCCGCCGGGCTTGTCCACCACCATGGATTTCTCTCCGATGCAGCAGGGATTTGGGGCGGCGATGCGGCAACAGCAGGAGCGGAGGTGGTGGTGACTACAAGTTCTTCAGGGTTTATATGTTCAATGAGAGTATCAGTATAGTCTTTTTGCATTCACCAGTATCTCCCATTCTAGGTTCTATTGGTAGATGGCAAAGCAAGAGTCAAGGTTGAAAATATAGGTCTTAACTTTCATGCAACAATACCCAAATAGGACAACCTATGATATACCTCTTATAAGACATTTTGACAGCAGATTGAACTGCCAAAATATCTTCTATTCAGGACTGGAGGGAGTATTACCCAGTTGCCACAACAGTTCGCTCAACAAATTACAATAACTCAATCATGCACACCAAAAAATATACAAGATTCAATTAGCCAACAAACCTGTAATTCACAGAAATGCTAGAACATACATAATCTTGCCAACCATTCAAATGACTTGAAGCCCATGGCAAAACAAACTCTGAGGAGTTCAACATGGAATTCAAGATACAATATATTAAAGGTTCCAGAACCAAAACATTATCTAGGGCAAAACATCATCCAAGGTAATCGTCTAAACAAGAACACTCCTTAAGATTCTGGAAATGGACCAACACAGTAATACAAAGCTATGCGGGATCTTTGTCAAGTAGCTTATCGCTTCTTGGAGACACCAACAGTCTTTCCTCTCCTGCCGGTAGTCTTGGTGTGCTGACCACGGACACGCACGCCCCAGTAGTGACGCAGACCACGATGGTTCCTGGAAAAGAGAAGAGTTTCAAGCATAAGTTATCATTCACACATCTATGCACTAGGACAATGCTGCTGCGACAGTTAAGTTAAGGAATCAGCCATCAGCATACATCTCTTGGAAACAAAGCATCGATATACAGAACAGCTGGGTCACATACAAGGTACACTAGAAGGGTACACATGAATACATTGACAATCATCAATTACCAGATTACAAGACAGCAATGATGAAATTAAGTCAACAAGAGCATAGGGCAGACTTTAAAATCTGGACACAAGTAGTAGAAGACAAGTTCCAACAGATTGACTAAATAGAACTGTTATGTAACAGCAAGTTAGAGCTGGCACAGAGTTAAAGGTAATATCCATCAATACAGAGCTAACATGCTGTGTTTCTGTAGAAAGAAGCATCAATTCACTATCTAAGCAAAAAGCTAGCCCAAATGTCTAAGCAGACTAGCACAGGCACATAGAATTTAGCACATGATGCTAGTACTTGCTAGTTGCTACCCTGACATTTCAGGCATTCTAGTGTTTAGGAGATTTGACTTCCAGCAGAAAACTCGTCAATCAACAACCCTAACAAATAATGACAAATTAAACTGTCTACTACTCCCCCAGTTCCTAAATATTTGTCTTTATAGAGATTTCAATAAGTGACTACATAGAGAGCAAAATGAGTGAATCTACACTCTAAAATATGTCCATATACATACGTATGTGGTAGTCTATTTGAAAACGGAGGGAGTACCAGGCAAGACACAAACTGCTAGTACTAATATGCGCAGTGCAAGCATCGTCAGTAGCCGAATCTAACACAAAGTCATATATATCAAGCAATAGTAAGGGGCAAAAAGAAAAGAGGGAACGGCGAGGTTATACCTGATCTTCTTGAGCCTCTCAAGGTCATCCCTGAGCTTCATGTCCACGGCGTTGGACACGACCTGGGAGAACCTCCCGTCCTTGTAGTCCTTCTTTCTGTTCAGGAACCAATCCGGCACCTTGAACTGGCGCGGGTTGTGCACCACCGCCATCAGACGGTCCATCTCCTCCGCGGAAAGCTCTCCAGCCCTGCACACCCACACAAACAGAGCGCACGGATCAGCACCACACCCACCACGGCGAGATCTGGCGAGAAAGGGGGGCGGACGGGTTCCTCACCTCTTGTTCATGTCGATGTCGGCCTTCTTGCAGACGATGTTGGAGAAGCGGCGGCCCACACCCTTGATGGAGGTCAGCGCGAACATGATCTTCTGCTTACCATCGACGTTGGTGTTGAGCACACGTAGGATGTGCTGGAACTCCTCACCCGCGATCAGCGACTGCGGCCAAGGAAGATTCACGGATGTCAGCACACGAGGAGGGATCCGCGAGAGGTGGAGGACGGCGGAGAAGGGAGGGGGGAGACGCTTACCATGGCTGCAGTCGGCGGCTGCGGCGACGGCGGCGGCGGCTGGGGCGGTCGGGGGCAGGAAGGGAGGAGGTGCGTTCGCGTCTAGGGTTTTGGAGCCGGGGTCGCGGGGATGAATTTTATATACCCGAGGTGAAACCCTGGTGCTTCATCGGACGGCTGTGATCTGCGGGAGGGATGCCGATCCCTGCGGGCTCTGTAAATGGGCGGCTTTCTTGGGCCCTATTGGAACGGGCCTTTTTTTGGACTTTCTTGGGCTCTTTTTGAACGGGCCGTTGGGGGAGCTCTGCCTCGCCTCGCAGGAGCATTTGCTCTTTATTGTTACCCCTCAAAAAAAATTGCTCTTTATTGTCTCAAAAAAAATATTTTGCTCTTTCGTTTCTTTCTCAAAAAAAAAATTTTTGCTCGCAGACCTAGATTAATAGTATTACAAACTACTGTATATCTGTAGCATTATGCCAAGTAGTATATTATTGCAACTTGAATTCATTTGGGTAGCAGACCTAGATGAATAGTATTACAAACTACTGGAGTACATCCAAGTATATTAATGGAAACTGAATTCATTTGGGTGGCAGAGACACCACAAAAAAAGCTCTGAAGGTAAACAGTGGGTGGGAGTTGAACATAAAACTCTACACTGTTGAAGGACTTCGCATGGCCCCTACCACTCCCAGCGGGACGTGCATCCCGTTCCAGGATATAAGCAACTCCGGGTCGAGGTAGCCACAGGTTCCTTGCACGAGCGTGACGAACTGTGACTCGTCTGCCGGTGCTAGAATGGAGGCGCCGAAGTCGGAGACCTTGGCCGTGAGGCCACCATCGAGGAGGATGTTGGAGGACTTGACGTCGCCATGGAGGATGGGTGGCGACACCCAAGAGTGCAGGTAGGCGAGAGCTTCAGCAGAATCATGGGCAATCTACAGACGAGCTGCTAGGGAGATGCGTTTGACGGGGCTGCCATGGATGAGTTGGTACAACGTGCCATCTCGGACGAACTCGTACACCAACGTGGGCACTTCAACCTCGAGGCAGCATCCCAGCAACTTGACGATGTTCCTGTGGTTTATCTGAGATAGGATCAACATCTCCCGACCGAACTCTTTCTTGTTCTTCTCGTCGATGGTCTTGCATCTTTTGACGGCAACCTCGACGCCACTGTCGAGAAGCCCCCTGTAGACGGTGCCATGTCCTCCATAGCCGATGATGTGCTTCTCGTCAAACTTGTCGGTGGCTTGCTGTAGCTCCTCCGAGAATATCTTGAAAGAAACTCCTTGTTGTGACTTCATTTTTTCAAATAGAAGCATGTCGCCATGCTGCCGAAAATACTTATGTTTGATGGACTCTGTCCTTCCTCTTTCCTTAACAAGGTATCCGCAGGTGAAGAGAACTGATGACCCACAAGTATAGGGGATCTATCATAGTCCTTTCGATAAGTAAGAGTGTCGAACCCAACGAGGAGCAGAAGGAAATGATAAGCGGTTTCCACCAAGGTATTCTCTGCAAGTACTGAAATAAGTGGTAACAGATAGTTTTGTGATAAGATAATTTATAACGAGCAACAAGTAAAAAAAGTAAATAAGGTGCAGCAAGGTGGCCCAATCCTTTTTGTAGCAAAGGACAGGTCTAGACAAACTCTTATATGATGTAAAGCGCTCCCGAGGACACATGGGAATATCGTCAAGCTAGTTTTCATCACGCTCATATGATTCGCGTTCGGTACTTTGATAATTTGGTATGTGGGTGGACCGGTGCTTGGGTGCTGCCCTTACTTGGACAAGCATCCCACTTATGATTAACCTCTATTGCAAGCATCCGCAAATACAACAAAAGTATTAAGGTAAACCTAACCATAGCATGAAACATATGGATCCAAATCAGCCCCTTACGAAGCAACGCATAAACTAGGGTTTAAGCTTCTGTCACTCTAGCAACCCATCATCTACTTATTACTTCCCAATGCCTTCCTCTAGGCCCAAACAATGGTGAAGTGTCATGTAGTCGACGTTCACATAACACCACTAGAGAAGAGACAACATACATCTCATCAAAATATCGAACGAATACCAAATTCACATGACTACTAATAGCAAGACTTCTCCCATGTCCTCAGGAACAAAAGTGACTACTCACAAAGCATAAACATGATCATAATCAGAGGGGTATTAATGTGCATATAGGATCTGAACATATGATCTTCCACCAATTAAACCAACTAGCATCAACTACAAGGAGTAATTAACACTACTAGCAACCTACTAGCACCAATCCCGGACTTGAAGACAAGAATTGGATACAAGAGATGAACTAGGGTTTTGAGATGAGATGGTGCTGATGAAGATGTTGATGGAGATTGCCCTCTCCCGATGAGAGGAGCGTTGGTGATGACGATGGCGATGATTTCCCCCTCCGAGAGGGAAGTTTCCCCGGCATAACAGCCCCGCCAGAACCCTAGATTGGTTCCGCCTCGTGGCGGCGGAGTTTCGTCCGAGAAGATGGCTTATGATTATTTTCTGAAAGTGCAACTATCCCTAGGTGGTTTTGGTAATTCATAACAACATATAGCTCATTGAGCTAATGCTATTCCAAGATGATTATTTCAAGAAAGCTCAATGATTGGCATGGCATGGATGTGAAAGTGGAACCCTCAAAATGCTAAGGACAAAGGATTGGCTCAAGCTCAAAAGCTCAAGACTCTTCATTTTATATTTTAGTGATCCAAGATCACATTGAGTCTTTAGGAAAAGCCAATACTATCAAGGAGGGATGAGGTGTTGCTTAATGAGCCTCTTGCTTCATGTGCTTAGTGATATGCTCCAAAATCCTCAACCACTTTCCCATATCCACAAATGACCTAAACCCTAAGCCAAACTCGGTCATACCGATTCTTTCTATCCGGCACCACCGAGTTTCACTTGTCATAAGCCACTGCCAAACCCTAGCAATTCGGTCCTACCGATAGGGATCTCGGTCTCACCGAGATGGGATTGCAAACTCTCTGTTTCCCTTTCGTAACTTTTCGGTCTCACCGAAAGAGCGAATCGGTCCCACCAAGATTGCAATGTAAACTCTCTGTTTCCTTTTTATAACTTTTCGGTCTCACCGAAAGAGAAAATCGGTCCCACCGAGTTTACCTGACCAACTCTCTGGTTAGCTTATTACCAAACTCGGTCTCACCGAGTTTGTGTAATCGGTCTCACCGAGATTAAGTTATGCCCAAACCCTAACAGAATCGGTCCTACCGAGTTGCATGTCAGTCCCACCGAAAATCTCTAACGGTCACTAGGTTTACCTTTTCGGTCCGACCGAGTTTGTTGATTCGGTCCCACCGAGATTGGTAGATTGTGTGTAACGGTTGGATTTTGTGTGGAGGCTATATACCCCTCCACCTCCTCTTCATTCGTGGAGAGAGCCATCAGAACACATACACAATTCCAACTCATATGTTTTGAGAGAGAACCACCTACTCATGTGTTGAGACCAAGATATTCCATTCCTACCATATGAATCTTGATCTCTAGTCTTCCCCAAGTTGCTTTCCACTCAAATCTTCTTTCCACCAGATCCAAATCCTATGAGAGAGAGTTGAGTGTTGGGGAGACTATCATTTGAAGCACAAGAGTAAGGAGTTCATCATCAACACACCATTTGTTACTTCTTGGAGAGTGGTGTCTCCTAGATTGGCTAGGTGTCACTTGGGAGCCTCCGACAAGATTGTGGAGTTGAACCAAGGAGTTTGTAAGGGCAAGGAGATCGCCTACTTCATGAAGATCTACCGCTAGTGAGGCAAGTCCTTCGTGGGCGATGGCCATGGTGGGATAGACAAGGTTGCTACTTCGTGGACCCTTCGTGGGTGGAGCCCTCCGTGGACTCGCGCAACCGTTACCCTTCGTGGGTTGAAGTCTCCATCAACGTGGATGTAGGATAGCACCACCTATCCGAACCACGGGAAAAACATCCGTGTCTCCAATTGCGTTTGAATTCTCCAAACCCTTCCCTTTACATTCTTGCAAGTTGCATGCTTTACTTTCCGCTGCTAATATACTCTTTGCATGCTTGCTTGAATTGTGTGATGATTGCTTGACTTGTCCTAAGATAGCTAAAATCTGCCAAGAACTAAAATTGGGAAAAGGTTAAGTTTTTATTTGGTCAAGTAGTCTAATCACCCCCCTCTAGACATACTTTCGATCAGAGCTTTGGTCTCCATTTGCTTTGATCTCCATAGCTTTTGGTGGTCATAGCCTTGGTTTCACAACCTAGGAGAGTATGGCGGCTAGCGAGGGAAATTATCACCGTAGAGGTCCTTACTTTGATGGTACTAATTTTGCTAGTTGGAAGCATAAAATGAAAATGCATATTCTTGGGCATAACCCCGCCGTTTGGGCTATTGTGTGTGTTGGTTTGCAAGGTGACTTCTTTGATGGGAGAGAACCAAACCGTGAAGCTACCGCGGATGAGTTGAAGATGTTGCAATACAATGCTCAAGCTTGTGATATTCTCTTCAACGGATTGTGCCCCGAAGAATTCAACAAAATCAGTCGTCTTGAGAATGCAAAGGAAATTTGGGACACTTTGATTGATATGCACGAAGGTACTGAGTCCGTCAAGGAATCCAAGTTGGATGTGCTTCAAAGTCAACTTGACAAGTTCAAAAGGAAGGATGGTGAAGGTGTCGCTGAAATGTACTCTAGGCTTGCTCTCATCA
The DNA here is from genome assembly GCA_034509565.1 of Triticum monococcum. NCBI lineage: Eukaryota > Viridiplantae > Streptophyta > Magnoliopsida > Poales > Poaceae > Triticum > Triticum monococcum. The sequence continues at coordinate 637,676,221 of CM067845.1, forward strand.
CAAATGAGATTGCCGGCTTAGGAAGTGAAGAGATGACCGATAGATTCATCATCAAGAAGATTCTAAGAGCCTTGGATGGAAAATATGATACCGTGTGCACATTGATCCAAATGATGCCCAATTACAAAGATCTCAAGCCAATGAAAGTGATTGGAAGAATTGTTGCTCATGAGATGTCACTCAAGGATAAAGAGGAACTTCATAAAAAATCAAGTGGTGCTTACAAAGCCTCATGTGAAGCCCCTACATCATCAAGTGAGAAACAAAACTTCAACGAAGAATTGAGCTTAATGGTGAAGAACTTCAACAAGTTCTACAAGAGTAGAAGCAAAGATGGAAGCTTCAAGTCAAGGTCCTACAATGACAAAAGATCTTCTAGTCGAGAGCGAAACTGCTACAATTGTGGAAGACCCGGACACTATTCCAATGAGTGTACGGCTCCCTACAAGAGAAGAGAAGATTCTCCAAAAAGAAGAAGCAAAGAATCACCACCAAGAGAGAGAAGGAGTAGAGATGCTCGTTATGAACGAAGATACTCACGGAGAAGCAAGGATTCGGAAAGGAAGGAAAAATCATCAAGGAGCTACACAAAACGAAGACATCAAGCTCATGTTGGTGAATGGGTATCCGGCTCCGACTCCGACAGCCACTCCGAGAGAAGTTATCACTCCGACTCCGAAGATACTCAAGATGAAGGTGTTGCCGGTCTAGCACTTGTATCATCCAACTCCTACGACATATTTGACTCACCAAATGAAGGAATTGGAAGATGCTTCATGGCCAAAGGTCCTAAGGTAACACACCCCGAGTATGTTGATTTTAATAGTGATGAAGATGACTTGTTAGGTGATGATGATTTGCTTGTTGACAACTCTAGTGATGAATACTATGATGAAACGTCAATTAATCATGCTAATCAAGATAAAACGAATGACAATGATAAGGAGAATATTGAGGCTCTAACTAAAGAACTAAACACTCTTAAGTTAGCTCATGAAACTATCTTCGAAGATCATCGAGAACTTTTAAGAGCTCATGAGAAATTACGCTTTGAAAAGCTCAATCTTGAGCAAGAGCATGAGTTTTCAAAAGCAATCAATGATGATATCCGCAAGAAAAGTTCTTCTTACATTGCCAAGCGTTTACTATTATCCACTTACATGCCTCAAGTCAAGTCTAGTAACAAGAACAAGAAAGATTCTTCCTCTAGTAGTAACAATGATCATGCTAAATCCAATATTGTTGCTTCTAGTAGTTCCCTTGATTCCACTAATGATTCTCTTAGCCAAGTTACACTTGAGCAAGAAAATATCTTATTGAAGGGAATTATAGAGAAAGGAGTGTACAAAAGCCTTGCCGGGAGTAAGCAATTCGAGGAAATTGTGCGCAAGCAAGGAATGCACCGGAAGAATCAAGGTGTTGGTTTTGAACGAAAGTTCAATGCCAATAGAGTTGAGTGGGAAGAAGATCAATACCCCAAGACAAAGTTTGTCCCTCAACAAGAGAAGTATGATACTTCCTTCAAGGGAACACAAGCTCAAGATGATCTTCCACCACAAGGCTACAAGCAAAAAGGCAAGGACAAGCTTCAAGAGGAAATTGATGCATTTGAAGAAGCTCCTAAGACCTTAGTCAAGTGGATTCCCAAGACCGCGTCAAGTTCCACTTCATCAAGTACGACTACAACTCCAAGGATTCCCATCAAGATGGTGTGGATCCAAAAGAAGAAGAACTAGATAGTTCTTGAGGGTGACTCCGCCAACATACTTCACTCTTATCATTTTGGCAAGAACAAGTGCAATCAACTTCCACATCTTGCACTAGTTCAAGGAGTCACAAACCCTCTTGTTGGTAAGACAAGGGACAAGGTAACCTAAAAGTTTTCATGGACATCATCTTGTGTGTGCATCACTCTATGTCTATGGATATCCTTGTTTGTTCCTTGTGGGACTAACCCATGTAGGTATTGAAAGTGCAATTCACTCAAATGGATAGCTCCAAGTGATCGACATCAACATTGAGCATCCACATCTTCAACATCTACATGAAGTCATCATCGACAAAACCCAAGTTTAGTTCATCCCTCTTAGGGGGGATATCACATCTAGGGGGAGCTTTACTCTAAGACTTGAGCTAAAGCAACTCTAAAGATGTGAACACAACAATGCTTTATGTAAAAGTGGTAACCCCACTTGAGCTTAAACGATGAGTATGACCTATGATCAAGTGTTCTCACTTGACTCCTAAGTCAATATACTCATATATAGATGACCTAGTCATCGCAAATTGCTTGATAGATGCTAGAATTGGTTGTGCATGCTTTGTCACATATTTCAATTGCCATCTTATTGTGTGAGCATGTTGGTTGCATATTTTACTCATTCGAGGACATCGACTTGTTGTTTTGGTTGCTTGGTTTTATTTCCTTTTGCCAAGTGGATGGACAAGAATGCCTAAGAACCTCCTCTAGCTATCTATGCTTTTATCGTCTCAAACTCTATTCATGCTACATCACAAAATTTGATCAAGTCAGATTCGAACCACTCTGTGTGAGGACCGCTCGGAGTCCCCGATTCGTCATAGACTTAAACTTCCAAAACCTCTTTGTGATTCTCGGTCTGACCGATTCCCTACTTTCGGTCCTACCGAGATCATTAAGTTGATCTAGGTTTTCGATCTCGGTGCAACCGATTTGAACCATTTGGTCACACCGAGTTGCAACAACTGTATACAGTTTTGCATCTCGGTGCCACTGAGTTGTTCCACTCGGTCACACCGATAGGGTCGGGCTATATATAGTCACGGGCAAAAATTTGGAAATTTCTCCGAACCCCTTCGCTCGCGCGATAGCCTGCTCTGCCAACTTGGTCTCCGGATCGTCTCCTCGCCGCCAGCCGCCTCCAGTCGCTGGTCTCTGTCACCGTCAACGGGAATTCTACCCTGCCGTTGCCGCCGTAGCGAGTCTCCGCCGAACTAGGGTATGGACTCGATCTTTGTGCTATTCTCCAATCCGATTCCTAGCACATTGTGATCATCATGATTCTTGCCACGTGTGATAAGCTCCTATCCAGTCAATGAACTCGTAGATTAGGTTTAATTCGAAAATTTTAGGGTTAGGTTTCCGCCGAAACCATCTCGGACCCACCGAGTTGAAAAACTCGGTCCCACCGATTTGGCTTATGCCATTGCACAAGTGAGACTCAGTCTGACCGAGAATTACTTATCAGTGTGACCGATTTTGGAACTCTGTGAAACCCTAGCAGTCTCGGTGCCACTGAACTGTGACTTGGTCTGACCGAGTTCACTAGTTTAGGTTCCAAAACTGCTTCGGTATCACCGAGTTTAGAAATCGGTAGATCCGAGATGCTTTCAGTGGGAAACTAAAACTAAGTTTTTGAATTATTCTTTTGCAAAAATCTTTGCATTTTGTGATGCTCATCCACTCTATCTCATCTATAACCTATTCACAGGGTCAGCAGTTAGAGTTTGCATCATGTCAGACCAAAGTGATAGCCAGAACATGTCAGAGCAGCAAGTGCAGATGAGTGAGGGCACTAGTCCCTCAAGTTCCTCAGATGATGGCAGCAGGAGCACCCCTAGCAATCTGCCTAAAGCTGCCACAAGACAGAGAAAGAAGAGAACCTCAGATTCAGAAGATGAGGATTATGTGGCAGAAGAGGAAGCAACTTCCAAGAGAGTTGAGCCAGCACAGGGCATAAAACCAGGGATGAAGAGCAAAAGGCCAACAGGCAGGCAGCCTATGTCAAAGGCCAGAGCTTCAACTGAGAAGCCCACTCCCATAGAGCCACTTGCTGTTGGGGAATGTAGTAATTTCAAAAAATTTCCTACGCACACGCAAAATCATGATGATGCATAGCAACGAGAGGGGAGAGTGTGATCTACGTACCCTTGTAGATCGACAACGGAAGCGTTTGGTTGATGTAGTCGTACGTCTCCACGGCCCGACCGATCAAGCACCGAAACTATGGCACCTCCGAGTTCTAGCACACATTCAGCTCGATGACGATCCCCGGACTCCGATCCAGCAGAGTGTCGGGGAAGAGTTCCGTCAGCACGACGGCGTGGTGACGATCTTGATGTACTACTGTCGCAGGGCTTCGCCTAAGCACTGCTACAATATTATCGAGGACTATGGTGGAAGGGGGCACCGCACACGGCTAAGAATATGATCACGTGGATCAACTTGTGTGTCTATGGGGTGCCCCCTGCCCCCGTATATAAAGGAGTGGAGGAGGAGAGGGCCGGCCCTCTCTATGGCGCGCCCTAGGGGAGTCCTACTCCCACCAGGAGTAGGATTCCCCCTTTCCTAGTCCAACTAGGAGTCCTTCCATGTAGTAGGAGTAGGAAACAAGGAAGGGGCGCAGCCCCTCCCCCTAGTCCAATTCGGACTAGGCCTTGGGGGGCGCGCGGCCTGCCCTAGGCAGCCCCTCTCTCTTTCCCGTATGGCCCAATAAGGCCCAATACTTCTCCCGGCGAATTCCCGTAACTCTCCGGTACTCCGAAAAATACCCGAATCACTCGGAACCTTTCCGATGTCCGAATATAGTCGTCCAATATATCGATCTTTACGTCTCGACCATTTCGAGACTCCTCGTCATGTCCCCGATCTCATCCGGGACTCCGAACTCCTTCGGTACATCAAAACTCATAAACTCATAATATAACTGTCATCGAAACCTTAAGCGTGCGGACCCTACGGGTTCGAGAACAATGTAGACATGACCGAGACACGTCTCCGGTCAATAACCAATAGCGGGACCTGGATGCCCATATTGGTTCCTACATATTCTACGAAGATCTTTTATCGGTCAGACCACATAACAACATACGTTGTTCCCTTTGTCATCGGTATGTTACTTGCCCGAGATTCGATCGTCGGTATCCAATACCTAGTTCAATCTCGTTACCGGCAAGTCTCTTTACTCGTTCCGTAATACATCATCCCGCAACTAACTCATTAGTTGCAATGCTTGCAAGGCTTAAGTGATGTGCATTACCGAGAGGGCCCAGAGATACCTCTCCGACAATCGGAGTGACAAATCCTAATCTCGAAATACGCCAACCCAACATGTACCTTTGGAGACACCTGTAGAGCTCCTTTATAATCACCCAGTTACGTTGTGACATTTGGTAGCACGCAAAGTGTTCTTCCGGCACACGGGAGTTGCATAATCTCATAGTCATAGGAACATGTATAAGTCATGAAGAAAGCAATAGCAACATACCAAACGATCGGGTGCTAAGCTAATGGAATGGGTCATGTCAATCAGATCATTCAACTAATGATGTGATCCCGTTAATCAAATAACAACTCTTTGTCCATGGTTAGGAAACATAACCATCTTTGATTAACGAGCTAGTTAAGTAGAGGCATACTAGTGACACTCTGTTTGTCTATGTATTCACACATGTATTATGTTTCCGGTTAATACAATTCTAGCATGAATAATAAACATTTATCATGAAATAAGGAAATAAATAATAACTTTATTATTGCCTCTAGGGCATATTTCCTTCAGTCTCCCACTTGCACTAGAGTCAATAATCTAGTTCACATCGCCATGTGATTTAACAGCAATAGTTCACATCACCATATGATTAACACCCATAGTCCACATCGATATGTGACCAACACCAAAAGGGTTTACTAGAGTCAGTAATCTAGTTCACATCGCTATGTGATTAACACCCAAAGAGTACTAAGGTGTGATCATGTTTTGCTTGTGAGATAATTTTAGTCACCGGGTCTGTCATATTCAGATCCGTAAGTATTTTGCAAATATCTATATCAACAATGCTCTGCACGGAGCTACTCTAGCTAATTGCCCCCACTTTCAATATGTATCTAGATCGAGACTTAGAGTCATCTAGATTAGTGTCAAAACTTGCATCGGCGTAACCCTTTACGACGAACCCTTTTTTTACTTCCATAATCGAGAAACATATCCTTATTCCACTAAGGATAATTTTGACCGCCGTCCAGTGATCTACTCCTAGATCATTATTGTACTCCCTTGCCAGAATCAGTGTAGGGTATACAATAGATCTGGTACAGAGCATGGCATACTTTATAGAACCTATGGCTGAGGCATAGGGAATGACTTTCATTCTCTTTCTATCTTCTGCCGTGGTCGGGCTTTGAGTCTTACTCAATTTCACACCTTGTTACACAGGCAAGAACCCTTTTTTTGACTGTTCCATTTTGAACTACTTCAAAATCTTGTCAAGGTATGTACTCATTGAAAAAACTCATCAAGCGTTTTGATCTATCTCTATAGATCTTGATGCTCAATATGTAAGCAGCTTCACCGAGGTCCTTCTTCGAAAAACTCCTTTCAAATACTCCTTTATGCTTTGCAGAATAATTCTACATTATTTCCGATCAACAATATGTCATTCACATATACTTATCAGAAATGTTGTAGTGCTCCCACTCACTTTCTTGTAAATACAGGCTTCACCACAAGTCTGTATAAAACTATATGCTTTGATCAACTTATCAAAGCGTATATTCCAACTCCGAGATGCTTGCACCAGTCCATAAATGGATCGCTGGAGCTTGCATATTTTGTTAGCACCTTTAGGATTGACAAAACCATCTTGTTGCATCACATACAACTCTTCTTTAATAAATCCATTAAGGAATGCAGTTTTTGTTTATCCATTTGCCAGATTTCATAAAATGCGGCAATTGCTAACATGATTCGGATAGACTTAAGCATAGATACGAGTGAGAAACTCTCATCGTAGTCAACACCTTGAACTTGTCGAAAACCTTTTGCGACAATTCTAGCTTTGTAGATAGTAACACTACTATCCGTGTCCGTCTTCCTCTTGAAGATCCATTTATTATCAATGGCTTGCCGATCCTCGGGCAAGTCCACCAAAGTCCACACTTTGTTCTCATACATGGATCCTATCTCAGATTTCATGGCCTCAAGCCATTTATCGGAATCTGGGCTCATCATCGCTTCATCATAGTTCGTAGGTTCGTCATGGTCAAGTAACATGACCTCCAGAATAGGATTACCGTACCACTCTGGTGCGGATCTTACTCTGGTTTACCTACGAGATTCGGTAGTAACTTGATCTGAAGTTACATGATCATCATCATTAGCTTCCTCACTAATTGGTGTAGTAGTCACGGGAACAGATTTCTGTGATGAACTATTTTTTCCAATAAGGGAGAAGGTACAATTACCTTATCAAGTTTTCTACTTTCCTCCCACTCACTTCTTTCGAGAGAAACTCCTTCTCTAGAAAGGATCCATTCTTAGCAACGAATGTCTTGCCTTCGGATCTGTGATAGAAGGTGTACCCAACTGTCTCCTTTGGGTATCCTATTGTAACGCCCCGAGACCGATGTGCCAGGTGTCGTGAAGTTATTCGATGTTGTTGCGTTGTCATGTGTTTGCGTGTTGCATCATGTTACGTCATCATGTGCATTGCATCATGTCATCATGCCATCATGTCATAAATCTTTTGCATCTCAACTAAATAAATCGTATGGATCTTCGGTCCATTTAAATTGAGGGAATTCACATGGTGAGTTCTCTTTATAATATATCCTCCCAATATTAGGGAGCTATAATAAATATTCCATTCTTTTGGAATTAACCGGAACACACTTGCAAAAATCCCAATGCCTTTTATTATTTCTTCTCTTGGCCTCTAACTTTGTCACATGTCCTTTCATCATTTTCCGGAGCTCCAACTAATTTCTCAACATTTTTGGACACTTCTTTAACCAAGCCCTAGTTCAAACCCATTTGAATCAAATTCAATTGAGTTTGAATTTACATCTTCCAATCTTGGCTTTTTCTATTTTCTCGGAACAAGCGTATTTTTGTGAGTCCGGGAAAATTATCCCCATGTCCAAAAATCTTTTCCTAATCATCTCTTTCTTTTCCTCTCTTATTGTCTTTTCTACTAAAGAAATATGAGGGGGAGAGAGAGGTCCAGTTGGTCACTTGGGCCTCAGTGCCAGGGCAACCAGCAGCCCAGCCCAGGCCAACCTCACCGCGCCGGCCCAAGGCCAAGGCCCAGCCGCCCCCCACCTATCCCTCCAACCCTAGGCGCCCGAGCCACCTAGGCCCGATCCCCTCCTCCTCCTTCGTGGCTCATAGCGCCGCCAGGGAGACCCATCTCCCCGATCCCATCGCACCTCGATCCCTCTCCCTTCCCTCGTTCTCTTTCCTCGCGCCGCCAGGAACCGCTGCACGATCCCATCCTCCTCCCGATCCCCATGGCCTCCCCTGCTCACCCCGCCGTCCGGATCAGGCAAAGAACCGCCACCCTGCCGCGCCTCCTCCTCACCTAGCTCCGCGTCGCCTAGGCGCCCGAGGAGAGGAGCGCCCGCGCTCGCGCCGGCAGCCGTCGTTCCTCTGCGCCCAACAGGAGCCCCGCCGGCTCCCGTCGCCCCCGTCTGTGCTCCTTGCGGCTCTGCCCCGCCATGGATGTCTGGCTCCCTCCGTCGTCTTGCCTCGCCTCGCCTCCCGCCTCCTTCATCTCCTGTGCGCCTTCGCCGCTGACCGTCCAAGGTCGCCGCCCCGACCTCCACGACCAGCGCCTCCCCTATCTCCCCGTCGCTGCCTCGCGACCTCGGCTCCACCGGCGAAGCCCGACGCCGCAGGCGCACCAAGGGCGCCTCCCGTGGCTGCTGTTGCCTGCTGCTGCGCTTCTCCTTCTCCCAGGCGCCGTCGCCGTCCAAGACTAGCAGCACGAGGATGAGCCCCTGCCTCTGCCTCCTGTCGAGTTCGGGTGGTCCCTGTTCAAGCCGCCTATGACAAGTGCTTCTCCGTGGCTTCGTGTTGGACCGTCAAGACCGTCAAGACCATAGGCGCCCGAACGACTACAAAGTTTTGCGTCAAGTACCACGCCGTCGGTGTCCCTTCAAGTGTGATGTTGGAACGTGCATGACTACGCGGATTCGCCAAGTACCACGACGCCCGGAGCTCTCGAATCCATCAAGTTCGACTACCACACCGGAACGCCGAGTACATGGATATGCCAAGTACTCCTTTAAGTTGACGAGACCGGCAAGTTCGAGGACCCCAAGTACCCCTTCGAAACGTGTTCCTCTACCGTCGCCCCTCAAAACGCAAAGTACCCCAACGGACTCGACAAGACCCACATGCGCGATTACTCCCGGCGATGCGACAAGTACATCTACGAAACGTGAACAACTACGTCCACAACGCGCCGTGTACGACTACAATGTGAACAAGTACCATGACGACCTCCGAAGAACTCGGTTTCACCAAGTCCGACTACCGTTGCCGATGACCCGAGTACCACTACCGTCGACCCTTGAAGACCTCGTGGATGTCAAGTTCCGTGTCGTTGACCCCGAACCTCTACGAAAACGTGCACGACTACTTCCGTGGCCGGAGACCCGTGTACAACTACCATCGCCGAAGACGTCGAGGGAACGTCTACCCACATTGTGTATTTGACCAAGTTCGATGACGACAAACTCGGATTCACCAAGTTCCACTATCGTCGCCTTCGAAAACATCGAATGCGTCAAGTCCTTCTCCGGGACGTGTACCACTACTTCCTCTACCGTCGCGAGAACGCCTACTTCCTCTACGAACCCGAACCCCTCCGAGTATGCTCCCTTGGAAGGTATAACCGCCGGAACGATGCCTGTGAATGAATGCATGTTGTACGAGATACTCGTGTTTGCTCCGTGTCGGAGTTGTTCGGTGCACGTTGCCCCTCTTTTGCCTTGCCACCATCTTGTGGGAACCCGGTATCCGGGATCACCCCATCTTCTATCGCGTGTCACGCTCCCGTCACTTTTCCTTTTGCACCGGGATCTCAATCGAGTTACCGGAACCGATATGTTGCCGTGGCATCATTTTCGGATTCGTTACCGTGACACTCCTTTTCCCTTCCACCACGGTGACAATGCTTCATAATGCTCATGTCAACTCTTAATAAAAATTGCATAAATTTGAACATGTCATCCGCATCATGTTAACAAAATTAAGGTGGTTTAAATTGTTGTTTGCATTAATTTACTAATGCATATGGGGATTTACCGGATTTGTTGTTTGCTATATCCGGCCCCATTTAAATTGTTTAGATAGATAATCCCTCTATGTTTCATCTCTTGCCATGCTTAACAACATTTAATATTGTTGGGTACATAAACGAGATCGAACTAAATAACTTGTTGTGGTGTTTTGTCAATATGCATCCCGATGCATATTGAGCTCCACTTAATTTGTAGGATTGTTTGTGCACTTTGCCATGCCATGCCTCTTTAAACCGGACATGCATCATATTTGGTTGTGCATCATGCCATGTTTATGTGGTGGTTGTTTACTATGTTGTCTGCTTCTTTTCCGGTGTTGCTTCTTCGGGTTGGTTCCGATAACGTCGAGTTTGTGAGGATCCGTTCGACTACGCCCGTTTGTCTTCCTCATGGCCTCGTTCTTTTTCCTTGCGGGATTTCAGGCAAGATGATCATACCCTTGAAATCACTACTATCTTTGCTATGCTAGTTTGCTCGCTCTTTTGCTATGCCATTGCTACGATGCTTACCACTTGCTTGTCGGCCTCCCAAATTGCCATGTTCAGCCCCTAACCCACCTTTGTCCTAGCAAACCGTTGATTGGCTATGTTACCGCTTTGCTCAGCCCCTCTTATAGCGTTGTTAGTTGCAGGTGAAGATTGGAGCTTGTTCCTTGTTGGAACGTCGATATTTTGTTGGGATATCATACTATATCTTATTTAATTAATGCATCTATATACTTGGTAAAGGGTGGAAGGCTCGGCCTTATGCCTGGTGTTTTGTTCCACTCTTGCCGCCCTAGTTTCCATCATATTGGTGTTATGTTCCCGGATTTTGCGTCCCTTACGCGGTTGGGCTATAATGGGAACCCCTTGACAGTTCGCCTTAAGTAAAGCTTTTCCAGCAATGCCCAACCTTGGTTTTACCATTCGCCACCTAGCCTTTTTCCCTTGGGTTAGGCCAGCCCAAGGGTCATCTTTATTTTAACCCCCTCGGGCCAGTGCTTGTCTAAGTGTTGGTCCGAACTGAGTAGACTGCGAGGCCACCTTGGGGAAACTTGAGGGCTGGTTTTACTCGTAGGATGTCTCATCCGGTGTTGCCCTGAGAACGAGACATGTGCAGCTCCCATCAGGATGTCGGCGCATCGGGCGGTGTTGCTGGTTTAGTTTTACCCTGTCGAAATGTCTTGTTGTACTGGGATACCGAGTCTGATCGGAATGTCTCGTGTGGAGGTCTATTCCTTCGTTGACCGTGAGAGCTTGTGATGGGCTAAGTTGGGACACCCCTGCAGGGATTGAACTTTCGAAAGCCGTGCCCGCGGTTATGGGCAGATGGGAATTTGTTAACGTTCGGTTGTAGAAAACCTGAAGTTGACCTTAATTAAAATGAATCAACCACGTGGGTAACCGTGATGGTCTCTTTTCGGCGGAGTCCGGGAAGTGAACACGATTGTTGGAGTTATGCTTGACGTAGGCAGTCCAGGATCACTTCTTGATCATACTTTTATCGACCATGCTTTGCCTTCTCTTCTCGCTCTCATTTGCGTATGTTAGCCACCATATATGCTAGTCGCTTGCTACAGCTCCACCTCATACCTTTACCTTACCCATAAGCTTAAATAGTCTTGATCGCGAGGGTGCGAGATTGCTGAGTCCCTGTGGCTCACAGTTACTTCCAAAACCACCTTGCAGGTGCCGATGAGACCATGCAGATGACGCTACCAAGCTCAGGAGGAGCTCGATGAAGATCTTGTCCTTTGTGTTGCTTTGTTCTAGTTGATCAGTAGTGGAGCCCAGTTGGGGTCGATCGGGGACCTTTGTCGCATTTGGGGTTCTTCTTTTATTTTGGTTCCGTAGTCGGACCATGAGTGTATTTGGTTGATGTAATGCTTTATTCATGTATTTGTGTGAAGTGGCGATTGTAAGCCAACTATGTATCCTTCTCCCTTATTATATTACATGGGTTGTGTGAAGATTACCTCACTTGCGACATATGCCTTCAATGCGATTATGCCTCTAAGTCGTGCCTCGACACGTGGGAGATGTAGTCGCATCGAGGGTGTTACAAGTTGGTAATCAGAGCCTTCCCTGACCTTAGGAGCCCCCATTGCTTGATCATTTTTAGCGGCCGAGTTGTGTCTAGAAAAAAAATGTTTTGAGTCATTTAGGATTATATATATCGGAGAGTTTAGGAATTCTTTTTACTTCCCAATCCCCTCATCGCTCTGGTAAGGCATCTTGACGTAGAGTTTTGACTCTTCTCTTCCCAAATTTCACTAAAAAAAATTTAGGATCACGCGAGTATCTTGGTTTTGTTCCGATGACTTATGATGAGAATACTGTCTTGGTGCCTCCTGTCAGGGGTTTAGTGGAAGTGTCCCGGGGAGTTGAGCTCTGAGGTGTTGTCATCATAATTTTATCGTTGCAATCATGGTATACTTGAGATATGTGCGCGACATCGAAAATCTCTTTTATGCAGTTCGTTGGTGAGATAACCTCGACGCCACCCAGTACTGGGGCGGGAGTTCGGGAGTATCGCCATAACTTGTATAACGGATGCTTTTCGAAGGTTGAGGTAGATGGTTTCCGAAGGTTTCTTGGTTATGTGTTGAAGGATGGATACAGCTGGATGTAGGTATTGCTAGTTTGGGTGAGATATTATGCTTCCCCTGTATCCCCAACACCTGATTGCATAACCGGAAAATTTCGGGAGTTTCATAGGTGGGAATTCAAGTAGCTCTTAGGATATTTTTCTGACAGATGTATGATATGAAATTGGGGTTCGACGTCTAGTGGTTCGCCTATTCACGGTCGATTTTACAGTGGTCTCGTTGTGTCTTAAAGAGTCCTTGGCTATGCTGACTCGGGGACGCTTCGTATGTCATGTGCACTGCCTTGTACATGATGGTGCTGTACGATCGAGTCCGTGTAGGTCCCACCACAAAAACTTCGGACGAAATCTCTATCATATGTTTGTTCTGGCTTATTTTGCAAGCCAATCCTTTGTTTTGTTTTTGAGTCATGGTATTCAAGTTGCTTCGATGTCAAGTGTTGATTCCATGCCCTTTCCTAACCGGTGTTCTCATATTTCTATGTGAATACTAATCTTCCTTGATCATTGAGATTGTCTTGTCAATCCTTTTCACCGGCGTGTTTTCTCTTCAAGTGGATCCGTCCATTTTCAACATCCGCAAGATCGAGTATCAGTTCTTCTCAATGGTGTTTGTTTCATCCAGATCCAAGTTGCCTTTGTTTTTCCCGCCCACCCACCCTTTTTCTTCAAGGATTCAGATTCCTTAATCAAGTATCCTTTTATTCTTGTGAAGTCTCTCCATTCTTTTCCCTTAATGTTCTTACCCGGTGATTCTCATGAAGATTCTAACGGAGCTTCAAGTTCGTCATTCTTCATTCTCTTCTTCTCCGATGGATTTAATTCTAGTTTTGGTGTTGATCATATCATTTTTCCTCGTTTCAAGTACCTTCTCTTACCGGTGCTCCTCATAATAATTCACTTCTCGTTATTCATTTGTTCCAGAGTGCTCAAGATATCTCGAAGATTCGTGTTTTTCACTCTGCTTTCGTTCAATATCTTTCGAGGTTGTTATCTTATTCAAGCCATTTAATTTCAACCGGTGCAATCTCTCTTTGTAATTGTTCTACGGTGTATCTTTTCAGTGGGCCCTAACCCACAGGTCTTTTTCCAGGATCTTACCTGACTCTTCTAATTCTCCCGGAGATATCCTCAAATTTCTTTTTTGAAGTTTGACATAAGAATGATTTATCATCAGTTAAATGTTTTTGTTCTCCAAGATCTGTCGAATTCTTTTCATCGTTGGCTCAACCTCTTCGTTTTGATTCTTCCGGAGTGTCTAAATAAGTCTTGATGGTATTTCTCATCGTCATTCTCAGTTTGGAAGACCGAAGACGATTCTTCTTTCAACCTTGCTCCATTCTCTTCAAGTTTCGTCATTCGAGATTGTTGCAATCCTCTCAATCTCTGTTCATTTTATAATTCTTTCCGGTGTTTTCTTATTTTTTCTTCATTCATTTTAACACTTACGGTGGTTTGTTCAAGTTTCCTCTTCTTACGTTATCATACTTCCGTTCTTTCAAATCCTACCGGTGGATCATCGAAGGCCTCTTCAAGTTTGCGCATTATCTATCTTAATCCTTTTCTACAAGAATAAGTAGTATGCCAAACCCGTTGTTTGTCATCAATTTAATTGGTGAAGGATACGCATAATGTAATTCTTATTCTTGTTTCATCGAGTTTATTTAATTCCTGTTTTCCGGAGTGGTTCATCGTACTTTTTCTTGGGTTCAAGTGTTCATTTTTTTTCTTTCCCGGAGTTCCAAGATCTAATTATCACGGAGGTCCATCAAAAATCCTTACAAGGATTCACCTTGTGTTTTCAACTTCCTTTTCCTTCCTGTTTGATCATTCTTTTATTACTGGAGCTCTTCATGAAGGTTCTACATGATGGTTCATCAAGGATTTAATCCCTTCTCGAAGTTTTCATCGAGATTCTTTTCTAAGGAGCTCAAGCATTCTCATCTTGCAATCCGGAATTCAATCTTTCTTCCGTATCATTGGAGATGGTATTATGTCATTCTCAATAATTTGAGTTCATGTTTTCATGATTCACATGTTGTTCGGAATGAGGTATTTTAAAACCATCAACCTCTTCTTTGGAGTTATCTTTGGATATATTTCACCTAAAGCCTTCCCTAAGGAGTGTTGCTATCTAGGGTGCTTATAAATGACCCGAGTTCTTCATTTATCCTCCCAGTGAAATAAGCTTCTCGTCTCCTTGTTCATGCCAATCCAATTCTTTTTCCCGTGAGTGGCAGTTGTCACCTCATAATTTGAGATGTATTCCATAAGACCATATCAAGCTTATTCTTTTCGTTGTGCGTTTTCCAACAATTCCTTTCGACCCTTCCCCTAAAGATGCCTCTTCGAGCTCTTTTGTGGCAGAAGTTGGCATTTTCTTCTCAAATCTCCTATTTCAATTATCCATCTTCTATTCTTTTGTTCCGGAGTCATTGTGATGTTGCTATCTTCAACATTTCCTTTTGTTTTGTCAGGACCTTGTTTCCTTTCTTGCTTATTCATTTAACCGGAGTGTTTTTCAATATATATCTTCCCTTCAACCTCAAGGTTTTCGCAATGTTCTTTGTCCTCTTTTCTAACAGAGTGTTTTCGACTTTGTTCACCTTCGTTGTATTCTTTTCTCGAATTTGTTCAACCTCGCAAGGTTCTTGGTTTTCACTCGTTTGTCTAAGGAGCAACTTAGTTTTACCTATTCTCTTTCTTTTCCGTTGTCCCTCCGGTGCCATTCTAGATCTCGGGACGAGATCCTCTCGTAGTGGTGGAGTGTTGTAACGCCCCGAGACCGATGTACCAGGTGTCGTGCAGTTATTCGATGTTGTTGCGTTGTCATGTGCTTGCGTGTTGCATCATGTTACGTCATCATGTGCATTGCATCATGTCATCATGCCATCATGTCATAAATCTTTTGCATCTCAACTAAATAAATCGTATGGATCTTCGGTCCATTTAAATTGAGGGAATTCACATGGTGAGTTCTCTTTATAATATATCCTCCCAATATTAGGGAGCTATAATAAATATTCCATTCTTTTGGAATTAACCGGAACACACTTGCAAAAATCCCAATGCCTTTTATTATTTCTTCTCTTGGCCTCTAACTTTGTCACATGTCCTTTCATCATTTTCCAGAGCTCCAACTAATTTCTCAACATTTTTGGACACTTCTTTAACCAAGCCCTAGTTCAAACCCATTTGAATTAAATTCAATTGAGTTTGAATTTACATCTTCCAATCTTGGCTTTTTCTATTTTCTCGGAACAAGCGTATTTTTGTGAGTCGGGGAAAATTATCCCCATGTCCAAAAATCTTTTCCTAATCATCTCTTTCTTTTCCTCTCTTATTGTCTTTTCTGCTAAAGAAATATGAGGGGGAGAGAGAGGTCCAGTTGGTCACTTGGGCCTCAGTGCCAGGCCAACCAGCAGCCCAGCCCAGGCCAACCTCACCGCGCCGGCCCAAGGCCAAGGCCCAGCCGCCCCCCACCAATCCCTCCAACCCTAGGCGCCCGAGCCACCTAGGCCCGATCCCCTCCTCCTCCTTCGTGGCTCATAGCGCCGCCAGGGAGACCCATCTCCCCGATCCCATCGCACCTCGATCCCTCTCCCTTCCCTCGTTCTCTTTCCTCGCGCCGCCAGGAACCGCTGCATGATCCCATCCTCCTCCCGATCCCCATGGCCTCCCCTGCTCACCCCGCCGTCCGGATCAGGCCAAGAACCGCCACCCTGCCGCGCCTCCTCCTCACCTAGCTCCGCGTCGCCCAGGCGCCCGAGGAGAGGAGCGCCCGCGCCGGCAGCCGTCGTTCCTCTGCGCCCAACAGGAGCCCCGCCGGCTCCCGTCGCCCCCGTCTGTGCTCCTCGCGGCTCTGCCCCGCCATGGATGTCTGGCTTCCTCCGTCGTCTTGCCTCGCCTCACCTCCCGCCTCCTTCATCTCTTGTGCGCCTTCGCCGCTGACCGTCCAAGGTCGCCGCCCCGACCTCCACGACCAGCGCCTCCCCTATCTCCCCGTCGCTGCCTCGCGACCTCGGCTCCACCGGCGAAGCCCGACGCCGCAGGCCCACCAAGGGCGCCTCCCGTGGCTGCTGTTGCCTGCTGCTGCGCTTCTCCTTCTCCCAGGCGCCGTCGCCGTCCAAGACTAGCAGCACGAGGATGAGCCCCTGCCTCTGCCTCCTGCCGAGTTCGGGTGGTCCCTGTTCAAGCCGCCTATGACAAGTGCTTCTCCGTGGCTTGGTCCCTGTTCAAGCCGCCTATGACAAGTGCTTCTCCGTGGCTTCGTGTTGGACCGTCAGGACCGTCAAGACCACAGGAGCCCGAACGACTACAAAGTTTTGCGTCAAGTACCACGCCGTCGGTGTCCCTTCAAGTGTGACGTTGGAACGTGCATGACTACGCGGATTCGCCAAGTACCACGATGCCCGGAGCTCTCGAATCCATCAAGTTCGACTACCACACCGGAACGCCGAGTACATGGATATGCCAAGTACTCCTTTGAGTTGACGAGACCGGCAAGTTCGAGGACCCCAAGTACCCCTTCGAAACGTGTTCCTCTACCGTCGCCCCTCAAAATGCAAAGTACCCCAACGGACTCGACAAGACCCACATGCGCGATTACTCCCGGCGATGCGACAAGTACATCTACGAAACGTGAACAACTACGTCCACAACGTGCCGTGTACGACTACAACGTGAACAAGTACCATGACGACCTCCGAAGAACTCGGTTTCACCAAGTCCGACTACCGTCGCCGATGACCCGAGTACCACTACCGTCGACCCTCGAAGACCTCGTGGACGTCAAGTTCCGTGTCGTTGACCCCGAACCTCTACGAAAATGTGCACGACTACTTCCGTGGCCGGAGACCCGTGTACAACTACCATCACCGAAGACGTCGAGGGAACGTCTACCCACATTGTGTATTTGACCAAGTTCGATGACGACAAACTCGGATTCACCAAGTTCCACTACCGTCGCCTTCGAAAACATCGAATGTGTCAAGTCCTTCTCCGGGATGTGTACCACTACTTCCTCTACCGTCGCGAGAACGCCTACTTCCTCTACGAACCCGAACCCCTCCGAGTATGCTCCCTTGGAAGGTATAACCGCCGGAACGATGCCTGTGAATGAATGCATGTTGTACGAGATGCTCGTGTTTGCTCCGTGTCGGAGTTGTTCGGTGCACGTTGCCCCTCTTTTGCCTTGCCACCATCTTGTGGGAACCCGGTATCCGGGATCACCCCATCTTCTATCGCGTGTCACGCTCCCGTCACTTTTCCTTTTGCACCAGGATCTCAATTGAGTTACCGGAACCGATATGTTGCCGTGGCATCATTTTCGGATTCGTTGCCGTGACACCCCTTTTCCCTTCCACCACGGTGACAATGCTTCATAATGCTCATGTCAACTCTTAATAAAAATTGCATAAATTTGAACATGTCATCCGCATCATGTTAACAACATTAAGGTGGTTTAAATTGTTGTTTGCATTAATTTACTAATGCATATGGGGATTTACCGGATTTGTTGTTTGCTATATCCGGCCCCATTTAAATTGTTTAGATAGATAATCCCTCTATGTTTCATCTCTTGCCATGCTTAACAACATTTAATATTGTTGGGTACATAAACGAGATCGAACTAAATAACTTGTTGTGGTGTTTTGTCAATATGCATCCCGATGCATATTGAGCTCCACTTAATTTGTAGGATTGTTTGTGCACTTTGCCATGCCATGCCTCTTTAAACCGGACATGCATCATATTTGGTTGTGCATCATGCCATGTTTATGTGGTGGTTGTTTACTATGTTGTCTGCTTCTTTTCCGGTGTTGCTTCTTCGGGTTGGTTCCGATAACGTCGAGTTTGTGAGGATCCATTCGACTACGCCCGTTTGTCTTCCTCATGGCCTCGTTCTTCTTCCTTGCGGGATTTCAGGCAAGATGATCATACCCTCGAAATCACTACTATCTTTGCTATGCTAGTTTGCTCGCTCTTTTGCTATGCCATTGCTACGATGCTTACCACTTGCTTGTCGGCCTCCCAAATTGCCATGTTCAGCCCCTAACCCACCTTTGTCCTAGCAAACCGTTGATTGGCTATGTTACCGCTTTGCTCAGCCCCTCTTATAGCGTTGTTAGTTGCAGGTGAAGATTGGAGCTTGTTCCTTGTTGGAACATGGATATTTTGTTGGGATATCATACTATATCTTATTTAATTAATGCATCTATATACTTGGTAAAGGGTGGAAGGCTCGGCCTTATGCCTGGTGTTTTGTTCCACTCTTGCCGCCCTAGTTTCCGCCATATCGGTGTTATGTTCCCGGATTTTGCGTCCCTTATGCGGTTGGGCTATAATGGGAACCCCTTGACAGTTCGCCTTAAGTAAAGCTTTTCCAGCAATGCCCAACCTTGGTTTTACCATTCGCCACCTAGCCTTTTTCCCTTGGGTTAGGCCAGCCCAAGGGTCATCTTTATTTTAACCCCCCCAGGCCAGTGCTTGTCTAAGTGTTGGTCCGAACTGAGTAGACTGCGGGGCCACCTTGGGGAAACTTGAGGGCTGGTTTTACTCGTAGGATGTCTCATCCGGTGTTGCCCTGAGAACGAGACATGTGCAGCTCCCATCAGGATGTCGGTGCATCGGGCGGTGTTGCTGGTTTAGTTTTACCCTGTCAAAATGTCTTGTTGTACTGGGATACCGAGTCTGATCGGAATGTCTCGGGTGGAGGTCTATTCCTTCGTTGACCGTGAGAGCTTGTGATGGGCTAAGTTGGGACACCCCTGCAGGGATTGAACTTTTGAAAGCCGTGCCCGCGGTTATGGGTAGATGGGAATTTGTTAACGTCCGGTTGTAGAAAACCTGAAGTTGACCTTAATTAAAATGAATCAACCGCGTGGGTAACCGTGATGGTCTCTTTCCGGCGGAGTCCGGGAAGTGAACACGGTTGTTGGAGTTATGCTTGACGTAGGTAGTCCAGGATCACTTCTTGATCATACTTTTATCGACCATGCTTTGCCTTCTCTTCTCGCTCTCATTTGCGTATGTTAGCCACCATATATGCTAGTCGCTTGCTGCAGCTCCACCTCATACCTTTACCTTACCCATAAGCTTAAATAGTCTTGATCGCGAGGGTGCGAGATTGCTGAGTCCCTGTGGCTAACAGTTACTTCCAAAACCAGCTTGCAGGTGCCGATGAGACCGTGCAGATGACGCTACCAAGCTCAGGAGAAGCTCGATGAAGATCTTGTCCTTTGTGTTGCTTTGTTCTAGTTGATCAGTAGTGGAGCCCAGTTGGGGTCGATCGGGGACCTTTGTTGCATTTGGGGTTCTTCTTTTATTTTGGTTCCGTAGTCGGACCATGAGTGTATTTGGTTGATGTAATGCTTTATTCATGTATTTGTGTGAAGTGGCGATTGTAAGCCAACTATGTATCCTTCTCCCTTATTATATTACATGGGTTGTGTGAAGATTACCTCACTTGCGACATATGCCTTCAATGCGATTATGCCTCTAAGTCGTGCCTCGACACGTGGGATATATAGTCGCATTGAGGGTGTTATACCTATGAAGACATATTTCTCCGATTTTAGTTTGAGCTTATCGAGATGAAACTTTTTCACATAAGCATCACAACTCCAAACTTTAAGAAACGACAGCTTAGGTTTCTTGCCAAACCATAGTTCACATGCTGTCGTCTCAACGGATTTAGATGGTGCCCTATTTAATGTGAATGCAGCTGTCTCTAATGCATAACCCCAAAACGATAGTGGTAGATCGGTAAGAGACATCATAGATTGCACTATATCCAATAAAGTACGGTTATGATGTTTGGACACACTATTATGCTGTGGTGTTCCATGTGGCATGAGTTTGTGAAACTATTCCACATTGTTTTAATTGAAGACCAAACTCGTAACTCAAATATTTGTCTCCGCGATCAGATCGTAGAAACTTTATTTTCTTGTCACGATGATTTTCCACTTCACTCTGAAAATTCTTTGAACTTTTCAAAATGTTTCAGACTTATGTTTCATCAAGTAGATATCCCCATATCTGCTCAAATCATCTGTGAAGGTCAGAAAATAATGATACCTGCTGCAAGCCTTAATATTCATCGGACCACATACATCAGTATGTATGATTTCCAACAAATCTGTTGCTTGCTTCATTGTTCCGGAGAATGGCGTTTTAGTCATCTTTCCCATAAGGCATGGTTCGCAAGCATCAAGTGATTCATAATCAAGTGATTCCAAAAGCCCATCAGCATGGAGTTTCTTCATGCGCTTTACACCAATATGACTTAAACGGCAGTGCCACAAATAAGTTGCACTATCATTATTAACTTTGCATCTTTTGGTTTCAATATTATGAATATGTGTATCACTACAATCGAGATCCAATGAACTTGTTTCACTGGGTGTATGACCATCAAAGGTTTTATTCATGTAAACAGAACAACAATTATTCTCTGACTTTAATGAATAACCGTATTGCAATAAACATGATCAAATCATATTCATGCTCAAC
The DNA here is from genome assembly GCA_034509565.1 of Triticum monococcum. Lineage (NCBI taxonomy): Eukaryota > Viridiplantae > Streptophyta > Magnoliopsida > Poales > Poaceae > Triticum > Triticum monococcum. The sequence goes on from CM067845.1 coordinate 637,697,390, forward strand.
GCAAAAACCAAATAACACTTATTCAGGTTCAACACTAATCCCGAAAGTATAGGGAGTGTGTGATGATGATCATATCAATCTTGGAACCACTTCCAACACACATCGTCACTTCACCCTTAACTAGTCTTTGTTCTGCAACTCCCATTTCGAGTTACTAATCTTAGCAATTGAACTAGTATCAAATACTGAGGGGTTGCTATAAACACTAGTAAAGTACACATCAATAACATGTATATCAAATATACTTATGTTCACTTTGCCATCCTTCTTATCCGCCAATCACTTGGGGTAGTTCCGCTTCCAGTGACCAGTCCCTTTGCAGTAGAAGCACTTAGTCTCAGGCTTAGGATCAGACTTGGGCTTCTTCACTTGAGCAGCAACTTGCTTGCTGTTTTTCTTGAAGTTCCCCCTTTTCCCTTTGCCCTTTTCTTGAAACTAGTGATCTTGTCAACCATCAACATTTGATGCTCTTTCTTGATTTCTACCTTCATCGATTTCATCATCATGAACAACTCGGGATTCGTTTTCGTCATCCCTTGCATACTATAGTTCATCACGAAGTTCTACTAACTTGGTGATGGTGACTAGAGAATTCTGTCAATCATCATCTTATCTGGAAGATTAACTCCGACTTGATTCAAGTGATTGCATGTACCCAGACAATCTGAGCACATGCTCATTAGTTGAGCGATTCTCCTCCATCTTTTAGCTATAGAACTTGTTGGAGACTTCATATCTCTCAACTCGGGTATTTGCTTGAAATATTAACTTCAACTCCTGGAACATCTCATATGGTCCATGACGTTCAAAACGTCTTTGAAGTCCCAATTCTAAGCCGTTAAGCATGGTGCACTAAACTATCAAGTAGTCATCATATTTAGCTAGCCAAACGTTCATAACGTCAGCATGTGCTCCTGCAATAGGTCTGTCACCTAGCGGTGCATCAAGGACATAATTCCTCTGTGCAGCAATGAGGATAGACCTCAGATCACGGATCCAATCCGCATCATTGCTACTAACATCTTTCAACACAATTTTCTCTAGGAACATATCAAAATAAACACAGGGAAGCAACAACGCGAGCTATTGATCTACAACATAATTTGCAAAATACTACCAGGACTAAGTTCATGATAAATTTAAGTTCAATTAATCATATTACTTAAGAACTCCCACTTAGATAGACATCCCTGTAATCCTCTAAGTGATCACGTGATCCAAATCAACTAAACCATGTCCGATCATCACGTGAGATGGAGCAGTTTCATTGGTGAACATCACTATGTTGATCATATCTACTCTATGATTCACGCTCGACCTTTCGGTCTCCGTGTTCCGAGGCCATATTTGTATATGCTTGGCTCGTCAAGTATAACCTGAGTATTCTGCGTGTGCAACTGTTTTGCACCCGTTGTATTTGAACGTAGAGCCTATCACACCCGATCATCACGTGGTGTCTCAGCACGAAGAACTTTCGCAACGGTGCATACTCAGGGAGAACACTTCTTGATAATTAGTGAGAGATCATCTTAAAATGCTACCATCAAACTAAGCAAAATAAGATGTATAAAAGATAAACATCATATGCAATCAAAATATGTGACATGATATGGCCATCATCATCTTGCGCCTTTGATTTCCATCTCCAAAGTAATGTTATGATCTCTATTGTCACCGGCATGACACCATGATCTCCATCATCTTGATCTATATCAATGTGTCGTCACGTGGCCGTCTCGCCAACAATTGCTCTTGCAACTATTGCTATCGCATAGCGATAAAGTAAAGCAATTATTGGACGCTCGCATCTTATGCAATCGAGAGACAACCATAAGGATTATGCCAGTTGCTGATAACTTCAACAAAGCATGATCATCTCATACAACAACTTATATCTCATCACGTCTTGACCATATCACATCACAACATGCCCTGCAAAAACAAGTTAGACGTCCTCTACTTTGTTGTTGCAAGTTTTACGTGGCTGCTACGGGCTTAGCAAGAACCGTTCTTACCTACGCATCAAAACCACAACGATAGTTTGTCAAGTTGGTGCCATTTTAACCTTCGCAAGGACCGGGCCTAGCCACACTCGATTCAACTAAAGTTGGAGAAACTGACACCCGCCAGCCATCTGTGTGCAAAGCACGGCGGTAGAACCAGTCTCGTGTAAGCGTACGCGTAATGTTGGTCCGGGCCGCTTCAACCAACAATACCGCCAAACCAAAGTATGACATGCTGGTAAGCAGTATGACTTATATCGCCCACAACTCACTTGTGTTCTACTCGTGCACAACATCAACATATACAACCTAGGCTCGGATGCCACTGTTGGGGAACGTAGTAATTTCAAAAAAATTCCTACGCACACGCAAGATCATGGTGATGCATAGCAACGAGAGGGGAGAGTGTGATCTACGTACCCTTGTAGATCGACAACGGAAGCGTTTGGTTGATGTAGTCGTACGTCTCCACGGCCCGACCGATCAAGCACCGAAACTACGGCACCTCCGAGTTCTAGCGCACGTTCAGCTCGATGACGATCCCCGGACTCCGATCCAGCAAAGTGTCGGGGAAGAGTTCCGTCAGCACGACAGCGTGGTGACGATCTTGATGTACTACTGTCGCAGGGCTTCGCCTAAGCACTGCTACAATATTATCGAGGACTATGGTGGAAGGGGCACCGCACACGGCTAAGAATATGATCACGTGGATCAACTTGTGTGTCTATGGGGTGCCCCCTGCCCCCGTATATAAAGGAGTGGAGGAGGGGAGGGCCGGCCCTCTCTATGGCGCGCCCTAGGGGAGTCCTACTCCCACCGGGAGTAGGATTCCCCCTTTCCTAGTCCAACTAGGAGTCCTTCCATGTAGTAGGAGTAGGAAACAAGGAAGGGGCGCAGCCCCTCCCCCTAGTCCAATTCGGACTAGGCCTTGGGAGGGCGCGCGGCCTGCCCTAGGCAGCCCCTCTCTCTTTCCCAGTAAGGCCCAATACTTCTCCCGGCGAATTCCCGTAACTCCCCGGTACTCCGAAAAATACCCGAATCACTCGGAACCTTTCCGATGTCCGAATATAGTCGTCCAATATATCGATCTTTACGTCTCGACCATTTCGAGACTCCTCGTCATGTCCCCGATCTCATCCGGGACTCCGAACTCCTTCGGTACATCAAAACTCATAAACTCATAATATAACTGTCATCGAAACCTTACGCGTGCGGACCCTACGGGTTCAAGAACAATGTAGACATGACCGAGACACGTCTCCGGTCAATAACCAATAGCGAGACCTGGATGCCCATATTGGTTCCTACATATTCTACGAAGATCTTTTATCGGTCAGACCGCATAACAACATACGTTGTTCCCTTTGTCATCGGTATGTTACTTGCCCGAGATTCGATCATCGGTATCCAATACCTAGTTCAATCTCGTTACCGGCAAGTCTCTTTACTCGTTCTGTAATACATCATCCCGCAACTAACTCATTAGTTGCAATGCTTGCAAGGCTTAAGTGATGTGCATTACCGAGAGGGCCCAGAGATACCTCTCCGACAATCGGAGTGACAAATCCTAATCTCGAAATACGCCAACCCAACATGTACCTTTGGAGACACCTGTAGAGCTCCTTTATAATCACCAAGTTACGTTGTGACGTTTGGTAGCACACAAAGTGTTCTTCCGGCACACGGGAGTTGCATAATCTCATAGTCATAGGAACATGTATAAGTCATGAAGAAAGCAATAGCAACATACCAAACGATCGGGTGCTAAGCTAATGGAATGGGTCATGTCAATCAGATCATTCAACTAATGATGTGATCCCGTTAATCAAATAATAACTCTTTGTCCATGGTTAGGAAACATAACCATCTTTGATTAACGAGCTAGTCAAGTAGAGACATACTAGTGACACTCTGTTTGTCTATGTATTCACACATGTATTATGTTTCCGGTTAATACAATTCTAGCATGAATAATAAACATTTATCATGAAATAAGGAAATAAATAATAACTTTATTATTGCCTCTAGGGCATATTTCCTTCAGTTGCCGCTGAAGGCAAGAAGAGGAAAGAAAGGGTGAAGAAAACTGTAGCCAGAGTGCTTGGCAAAGCTTCCATCATGGAAGATGAGGAGGAAGAAGAAGAGGTAGCTGCACCAGCACCAAAGGCACCCAAGCTGATGGGTGATGCCATAAGATCAGGGGCAGCTGCTTCCAAGGCCAAGCCAGCTCCAAAGCCAAAGCCAACGAGAAATACAAGAAGCATCCCAGCTACTGAGAAGAACAAGGCTCGAGTGCCTGAAGCTGCAGAAGAAGAGGAAGAGAATGTTCTTAGAAAGCTCAAGCCCAAGATCCCAGACCACAACGATGCTCATCCTGTGGCTGAGGGTATGAAACTCAAGAGAGATTCAGGGCTCCGGAAGTGGAGAGAAGCAGACCCGTATGCTTCAAGGAGAAGGACTGCAGTTGACTACAGGTTTCACACCAAGGAGCAGCAAGATTTTTATGAGACGGTGCTGCTAGACAAGAAGCCAATAGTCTGTGATATGAGATGGGTCGATTAGAAATACATCAAGGAAAACGAAGAGTACTACCCTGGAGTGTAGGACAGTTTCAAGGCATGTGGAGTAGAGGACTTTGTTGGGCATAAGCTCACAAAGTGGAACGAGGAACTCATCATGCAGTTCTACTCCATAGCCCATTTTTATCCAGATGGTAGGATAATCTGGATGTCAGAGGGTACGAGGTACCAATCTACAGTTGCTGAATGGGCTCAGCTAATTAATACCCCAGAGGAGCAAGCAGATGACTTGGACATTTATGCCAAGAAGAAGATGGACCACAACTCAATGTCAAACATGTACAAGGAGATTCCAAATGAAGCACTTGATACGTTCAAGTTTGGCTCAGTACACTATCTTCTGTCAGGGCTGCCAACTATCAATTGGATACTGAGGCACACCTTATTACCCAAGTTTGGAGATCACAAGATGATCAGAGGCCATGCAATCAACTTGCTTCATATCTTTGACGTGCCACAGAAATTCAAAGTCATGAGCCTTATGATAGAAACAATCAAGAGGACAGTAGCAGACCAGAAGAGGAGCTGTGGATATGCCCCACAGATTCAGGAGCTCATCAACTCCAAGATGGGCACGGACATATATTTATTGGACAAGGAATACCTGCCCATCCGTCCAGACTTTGAAGATAACCAAGTTGTTATGACTGAGAATGAGCCATCATCTGCCCAAGCACAAGCCAAGAAGGAGAAAGCGAGGAAGGAGAAAGCTGCCAAGATGCCTACTCAAGAGGAGGCATCTGAATATTTCTTGAAAACCAAACAAGAGCAGCTTGGTTACTTGATTGCATCCACCCTGTGGATTGAGCAAGGACTAGCCACCCTAACTCAAAACCAGACAAGCTTAGAGAGGATCATGGAACAAAAGTTCTATGACTTGGATGTCAAAGTGACAGAGATTCAGACTGCAGTGGAGCAGCTCCAGGATGACATGCAGGAGAGGAGAGGCAAGACTACAACTGATGCTTTTGCCAGAGTGCCACGAGGTTCGAGGTCGTTTGCAGTGCCAGTTGCTGACACCAGAGCTACCACTTCTGCACCAGCCACAGCTTCAGTTCCACCAGCTCCAGCGTCCACTTCAGCCTCGACTCCGACCACGTCTATAGAAGGCTTCGTCCTTGGAGTACTCCGGACTCCACCACCACCTGAAGATCAAGCCTGAGTGTTGACTTAGCACTATGCATTTTCTAGGAACTTTTTGGTAACTTGTTGCCAAAGGGGGAGAAAATGTATAGATCATAGGCTTCGAGAGAGAGTGTTGCTTTTATTCTCTCTTGTTTTATTTGGTGGTTTTTCGAACTTCGTTTGCTTTTGTGTGAGATACTATGTCATTATCTGTGAGACATCAATGATCATGTGTTTGATCATAAGCTACACTTAATATGTGCTTAATATTTTTATCCTATCTATCTTATGTGATCACTCACTATTCTTGGTGATGAGTGCATGTATTCCATTCTTATCATTTTAAGCGCTCCACCAAGATGTATGTGACATGGAAGAGTCACCCATGACTCTAACTCTTTGTGCATTTGCAGTCCAAAGCAAATTTTAAAATATGCACAAATTTAGGGGGAGCTCTTACTTATCACATACTTCTCAAAGCGACGATATATTTCATGCTTATTATCATTTGTCGAAGCTTTGATCTATATGTTGCCATCAATTACCAAAAAGGGGGAGATTGAAAGTGCAACTATCCCTAGGTGGTTTCGGTAATTCATAACAACATATAGCTCATTGAGCTAATGCTATTCCAAGATGATTATTTCAGGAAAGCTCAATGATTGGCATGGCATGGATGTGAAAGTGGAACCCTCAAAATGCTAAGGACAAAGGATTGGCTCAAGCTCAAAAGCTCAAGACTCTTCATTTTATATTTTAGTGATCCAAGATCACATCGAGTCTTTAGGAAAAGCCAATACTATCAAGGAGGGATGAGGTGTTGCTTAATGAGCCTCTTGCTTCATGTGCTTAGTGATATGCTCCAAAATCCTCAACCACTTTCCCATATCCACAAATGACCTAAACCCTAAGCCAAACTCGGTCATACCGAATCTTTCTATCCGGCGCCACCGAGCTTCACTTGTCATAAGCCACTGCCAAACCCTAGCAATTCGGTCCTACCGATAGGGATCTCGGTCTCACCGAGATGGGATTGCAAACTCTCTGTTTCCCTTTCGTAACTTTTCGGTCTCATCGAAAGAGCGAATCGGTCCCACCGAGATTGCAATGTAAACTCTCTGTTTCCTTTTTGTAACTTTTCGGTCTCACCGAAAGAGCAAATCGGTCCCACCGAGTTTACCTGACCAACTCTCTGGTTAGCTTATTACCAAACTCGGTCTCACCGAGTTTGTGTAATCGATCTCACCGAGATTACGTCATGCCCAAACCCTAACAGAATCGGTCCTACTGAGTTGCATGTCAGTCCCACCGAAAATCTCTAACGGTCACTAGGTTTACCTTTTCGGTCCGACCGAGTTTGTTGATTCGGTCCCACCGAGATTGGTAGATTGTGTGTAACGGTTAGATTTTGTGTGGAGGCTATATATACCCCTCCACCTCCTCTTCATTCGTGGAGAGAGCCATCAGAACACATACACAATTCCAACTCATATGTTTTGAGAGAGAACCACCTACTCATGTGTTGAGACCAAGATATTCCATTCCTACCATATGAATCTTGATCTCTAGCCTTCCCCAAGTTGCTTTCCACTCAAATCTTCTTTCCACTAGATCCAAATCCTATGAGAGAGAGTTGAGTGTTGGGGAGACTATCATTTGAAGCACAAGAGCAAGGAGTTCATCATCAACACACCATTTGTTACTTCTTGGAGAGTGGTGTCTCCTAGATTGGCTAGGTGTCACTTGGGAGCCTCCGACAAGATTGTGGAGTTGAACCAAGGAGTTTGTAAGGGCAAGGAGATCGCCTACTTCGTGAAGATCTACCGCTAGTGAGGCAAGTCCTTCGTGGGCGATGGCCATGGTGGGATAGACAAGGTTGCTACTTCGTGGACCCTTCGTGGGTGGAGCCCTCCGTGGACTCGCGCAACCGTTACCCTTCGTGGGTTGAAATCTCCATCAACGTGGATGTAGGATAGCACCACCTATCCGAACCACGGGAAAAACATCCGTGTCTCCAATTGCGTTTGAATTCTCCAAACCCTTCCCTTTACATTCTTGCAAGTTGCATGCTTTACTTTCCGCTGCTAATATACTCTTTGCATGCTTGCTTGACTTGTGTGATGATTGCTTGACTTGTCCTAAGATAGCTAAAATCTGCCAAGAACTAAAATTGGGAAAAGGTTAAGTTTTTATTTGGTCAAGTAGTCTAATCATCCCCCCCTCTAGACATACTTTCGATCCTACATTTTCCCATCAAAAAAGTCCATATAGCAGAAGATGGTCATCGGAGGGTCACCAGGGGGCCCATGAGGTAGGGGGCGCGCCCAGGGGGTAGGGCGCGCCCCCCACCCTCGTGGGCAGGGCGTGGCCCCCCTGGTGAAGTTCTTGCGCTCAATGTTTTTTATATATTTGGAAAATATCATCCATGAAGTTTCAGGACTTTTGGAGCTGTGCAGAATAGGTCTCTAATATTTGCTCCTTTTCCAACCAGAATGCCACATGCCGGCATTCTCCCTCTTTATGTAAACCTTGTAGAATAAGAGAGAATAGGCATAAGTATTGTGACATAATGTGTAATAACAACCCATAATGCAATAAATATTGATATAAAAGCATGATGCAAAATGGGCGTATCGAGAACCACAAGGGCAACAAATCCGATACTTGCACCTGCGTAAGTACACGTCAATTTAGAACCCAGGCCAAACAGATAGCAGATTACTCAGGATAATACAAGTCTCCTAGTATATCGGTTATAATAAATCTTATATTATGGGACAGATGGCGTATTTCTTAGTATATTGAAGAGAGAAATTGATTGACATACCAACGGTAGGCATCACCCAAGCATGCCGTTGATATGGCATGCAAACACCCTAGATCATCTGCTTTCCTGGTGGGCAGGGACATGTGAAACTTCCCATCGTGTTGGCGCACATACCCACGCAAGGATAAGTGGCACTATCAAGACACTCATCGATATCTGCAATGACAAATTTGAAGCTAGATCAGCTAACTTTCTCACAAACTCGGTAAATCTGTCACAAACTCTTATGACACAATCAATTAGAGAGGCAGAGAGCTAGAAGACCTGTGCATCCGCCATTGATGTATGGTGCCCAGCTGAGCACTTGCAGCGGTAACCAGGCTGGTTCGGGGAGTTGACACATTCGTTGTTCCGAGCAGTACATGCGTAGGAGCTCATGTTTCTCTTGGCTTCATCACACGACCAGGGTCCTACGTGCCAGTCCAACACGGCCGGGGTTTTTCCCTTGTAAGTCTCGTTGAACACTGTCGATGTTAGGTATGTGGTGCTGAAACTAAAGCCCGCCTTCTCCATCATCACAATGTAGCTGCAGGGCTGATCAGGGTCTGTGCTATTGTAATACTCGTTTAGATATGATTGAAAGTAGTTCAAATTCTTCGGGATGTCCGCCTGGGAGCAGCCACCGCGGCGGGAGCATGTGTCGTTTAAGGGTCTCCCGTTGCATGTCGAGTATCATCCTATTACGGCCTACATGATTTTTTGAGCGTGATGAGGAACATCGTTCCCTTATCACCATTCTAACTTTAATCAAGAACAATAATCAAGAGATAGCTTGGAAATACTATTAAGTAGCCACATTTGTGTTCATCATTTTTAGCGAGGACATATTGAATGCTAATGCCTTGATACCTACGGGATCATCGCCCCCCCCTTGAAAGAATAGTCACTCATTGAATCCAATTAATATATTCTTCAAACTTATTCAATTTAAGGATTCTTATCATAATTTATACTTACAAAAGACATTCATTTTGAAACGGAGGGATATGTTTTGCTAATTTGAACCTCTAATATCAAATTCAAGAACAAGTAGGCAAACAAAATGAGTTGTACTAATTGTATTTAACCCAAGATTATGTACACCCATTTTTTTCCTTTCGGGTGGAATCGTCCCCACTGTGAACATAGTATAACTTGGGTGGTTAGCGGAGGTGGTTCTGCCCCTAGCTCACCAAGAACCAAATCAACCTCTAGTTTAACGTTTTGTTGTCACATCGATGCAGCTATTCTTTTGGAGGGCCGATGATTCCGTTGGCATCAAGGCGCCTATAGTGACTTCTTCAATTTCTAGCCCTGTCAATTTTAGTCTTATAGTTGCTCATATATAGTTGTGTGGGGTGCATATGTATGGTGGTGTGCCTCTATGGTTGTATATGTTCTAAGAAAATGAAAGTGTCCCATTTGTCGGGCCCACTTACCCCACCTCTTCATGCTTGCCGTACTTTGTGAACTTGTCTTCCTCGAGCAACTCCTCCTCTATTAGGCCACGTTCCGGTTAGGAGGGATTAGCTGGGATTAAGGGGATTGAGCTAGCAATCCTCATTAAGCTGAACTAAACCTTCCTAAGCCGAACATATACCCTTAAGGAAGTGCCCTCACTAATAGAAGACGCACCTAAATGCACATTTAAACCACACCATGGCTACACACACAATATAATTGTATATATCATGAAAAAAATTATCAGCAGACATGGTATTCTATATATTTTGACATTACACATCCTGATTTTTATATATGAGCAAAGAAAAAAAATGAAAATGATAGAGGCGCGTTGTATATATAAAGTGCATCTTTTATACTCCCTCCGTTTCAAAATAAATGTCTCAAGTTTAATACTCCCTCTGGAAATACTTGTCATCAAAATGGATAAAAAGGGATGTATCTACATATATCCCATACTATGTAGATGCATCCCTTTTTATCCATTTTGATGACAAGTATTTTCGGACAGAGGAAGTACAATTTTGTACAAAGTTGAGACATTTTTGGGATGGGGGGAGTACTAGCCAAAGGAGTAGGAGAGTAGTAGGTTGTTGTACTTACAGAGACACCCCTCGCATAGCCCAATGAGTTGCACGGGAGACATGATTCAGGACCATGGTTCAGCCGAACCTATGGTCTATGCCGTACAATTTAACATCCTACTACATGTGGATCTGTGACATGCATGCCAACTGCATTTTTTAATCAATCATGCATGGTCCTCATGAATAGACATGTATGTCAACTGTGTTTTTTAATCAACCATGCATGGATCTTCATGAATATTGTCTAGAAATCAATGATGTCAGCTGAATCATGGTTTAGTAAAACATTTTCACGAGTTGCACCCGATGATGAAGAGCTTGTTGTCCACGTCCGAGAACCAGCAGGGCAGCCGTGTCATGTCCACCCACGCACGATTGCGGTGCCATATCTCGCCGTTGGCCGGGTTGTAGTACCTGATCCAGACCTTGCTGTCCGGCACGGAGATCCTCGTCACCTCGAGGTTTCGGCCGATGATGGGCATCATGCTGCTGCTGGTGTTGCCGTCTTGTTGGGGAACGTAGTAATTTTAAAAAAATTCCTACGCACACGCAAGATCATGGTGATGCATAGCAATGAGAGGGGAGAGTATAATCTACGTACCCTCGTAGACCGAAAGCGGAAGCGTTATGACAACGCGGTTGATGTAGTCGTACGTCTTCACGGCCCGACCGATCAAGCACCGAAACTACGGCACCTCCGAGTTCTAGCACACGTTTAGCTCGATGACGATCCCTGGACTCCGATCCAGCAAAGTGTCGGGGAAGAGTTCCGTCAGCACGACGGCGTGGTGACGATCTTGATGTTCAACTGTCGCAGGGCTTCGCCTAAGCACCACTACAATATTATCGAGGACTATGGTGGAAGGGTGCACCGCACACGGTTAAGAGAACGATCTTAGAGATCAACTTGTGTGTCTAGGGGTGCCCCCTGCCCCCGTATATAAAGGAGCCAAGGGGGGGTGCGGCTGGCCCTAGGAGGAGGCGCGCAGGAGGAGTCCTACTCCTGCCGGGAGTAGGACTCCCTCCCTTTCCCTAGTTGGACTAGGACTTGTGGAAGAAGGAAGAGATGGAAGAAAGGAAAGGGGGGGCGGCGCCCCCCCTCATTGTCCAATTCGGACTTCGGGGGGGGGGGGGGGGGAGGGCGCGCGGCAGCCCCTAGGCCTCCTCTCCTCTTCCTCCACTAGGCCCATTAAGGCCCATTAGGTTACCGGGGGGTTCCGGTAACCTCCCGGTACTCCGGTAAAATACCGATTTCACCCGGAACACTTCCGATGTCCAAACATAGGCTTCCAATATATCAATCTTTATGTCTCGACCATTTCGAGACTCCTCGTCATGTCTGTGATCATATCTGGGACTCCGAACTCCTTCGGTACATCAAAATATATAAACTCATAATGAAACTGTCATCGTAACGTTAAGCGTGCGGACCCTACGGGTTCGAGAACAATGTAGACATGACCGAGACACATCTCCAGTCAATAACCAATAGCGGAACCTGGATGCTCATATTGGCTCCCACATATTCTACGAATATCTTTATCGGTCAGACCGCATAACAACATACGTTGTTCCCTTTGTCATCGGTATGTTACTTGCCCGAGATTCGATCGTCGGTATCTCAATACCTAGTTCAATCTCGTTACCGGCAAGTCTCTTTACTCGTTCCGTAATACATCATCTCACAACTAACTCATTAGTTGCAATGCTTGCAAGGCTTATGTGATGTGCATTACCGAGAGGGTCCAGAGATACCTCTCCGACAATCGAAGTGACAAATCCTAATCTCGAAATACGCCAACCCAACATGTACCTTTGGAGACACCTGTAGAGCTCCTTTATAATCACCCAGTTACGTTATGATGTTTGGTAGCACACAAAGTGTTCCTCCGGCAAACGGGAGTTGCATAATCTCATAGTCATAGGAACATGTATAAGTCATGAAGAAAGCAATAGCAACATACTAAACGATCGGGTGCTAAGCTAATGGAATGGGTCATGTCAATCACATCATTCTCCTAATGATGTGATCCCGTTAATCAAATGACAACACATGTCTATGGTTAGGAAATATAACCATCTTCAATCAATGAGCTAGTCAAGTAGAGGCATACTAGTGACACTTTGTTTGTCTATGTATTCACACATGTATTATGTTTCCGGTTAATATAATTCTAGCATGAATAATAAACATTTATCATGAAATAAGGAAATAAATAATAACTTTATTATTGCCTCTAGGGCATATTTCCTTCAGTCTCCCACTTGCACTAGAGTCAATAATCTAGTTCACATTGCCATGTGATTTAACACCAATAGTTCACATCATTATGTGACCAACACTCAAAGGGTTTACTAGAGTCAATAATCTAGTTCACATCGCTATGTGATTAACACCCAAAGAGTACTAAGGTGTGATCATGTTTTGCCTGTGAGAGAAGTTTAGTCAACGGGTCTGCCATATTCATATCCGTATGTATTTTGCAAATTTCTATGTCAACAATGCTCTGCACGGAGCTACTCTAGCTAATTGCTCCCACTTTCAATATGCATCCAGATTGAGACTTAGAATCATCTGGATCAGTGTCAAAGTTTGCATCGACGTAATCCTTTATGACGAACCTTTTGTCACCTCCATAATCGAGAAACATATCCTTATTCCACTAAGGATAATTTTGACCGTTGTCCAGTGATCTACTCCTAGATCACTATTGTACTTCCTTGCCAACATCAGTGTAGGGTATACAATAGATCTGGTACACAGCATGGCATACTTTATAGAACCTATGGCTGAGGCATATGGAATGACTTTCATTCTCTTTCTATCTTCTGCCGTGGTCGGGTTTTGAGTCTTACTCAATTTCACACCTTGTAACACAGGCAAGAACTCTTTCTTTGACTGTTCCATTTTGAACTACTTCAAAATCTTGTCAAGGTATGTACTCATTGAAAAACCTTATCAAGCGTCTTGATCTATCTCTATAGATCTTGATGCTCAATATGTAAGCAGCTTCACCGAGGTTTTTTTTTGAAAAAATCCTTTCAAACACTCTTTTATGCTTTGCAGAATAATTCTACATTATTTCCGATCAACAATATGTCATTCACATATGTTTATCAGGAATGTTGTAGTGCTCCCACTCACTTTCTTGTAAATACAGGCTTCACCGCAAGTCTGTATAAAACTATATGCTTTGATCAACTTATCAAAGCGTATATTCCAACTCCAAGATGCTTGCACCAGTCCATAGATGGATCGCTGGAGCTTGCATATTTAGTTAATACCTTTAGGATCGACAAAACCTTCTAGTTGCATCGTATACAACTCTTCTTTAATAAATCCATTAAGGAATGCAGTTTTGTTTATCCATTTGCCAGATTTCATAAAATGTGGCAATTGCTAACATGATTCGGACAGACTTAAGCATATATACGAGTGAGAAACTCTCATCGTAGTCAACACCTTGAATTTGTCGAAAACCTTTTGCGACAATTCTAGCTTTGTAGATAGTAACACTACTATCAGCGTCCGTCTTCCTCTTGAAGATCCATTTATTTTCTATGGCTTGCCGATCATCGGGCAAATCCATCAAAGTCCATACTTTGTTCTCATACATGGATCATATCTCAGATTTCATGGTCTCAAACCATTTCGCGGAATCTGGGCTCATCATCGCTTCCTCATAGTTCGTAGGTTCGTCATGGTCAAGTAACATGACCTCCAGAACAGGATTACCGTACCACTCTGGTGCGGATCTCACTCTGGTTTACCTACGAGGTTCGGTAGTAACTTGATCTGAAGTTACATGATTATCATCATTAGCTTCCTCACTAATTGGTGTAGTAGTCATAGGAACAGATTTATGTGATGAACTACTTTCCAATAAGGGAGCAGGTACAGTTACCTCATTAAGTTCTACTTTCCTCCCACTCACTTCTTTCGAGAGAAACTCCTTCTCTGGAAAGGATCCATTCTCAGCAACGAATATCTTGCCTTCGGATCTGTGATAGAAGGTGTACCCAACATTTTCTTTTGGGTATCCTATGAAGACGCACTTCTCCGATTTGGATTTGAGCTTATCAAGATGGAACTTTTTCATATAAGCATCGCAACCCCAAACTTTAAGAAATGGCAACTTTGGTTTCTTGCCAAACCACAGTTCATACGGTGTTGTCTCAACGGATTTAGATGGTGCCCTTTTCTTTAACATGAATGCAGCTGTCTCTAATGCATAACCCAAAAACTTTAGTGGTAAATCGGTAAGAAACATCATAGATTGCACTATATCCAATAAAGTACGGTTATGACGTTCAGACACACCATTATCATGTGGTGTTCCAGGTGGCATGAATTTGTGAAACTATTCCACATTGTTTTAATTGAAGACCAAACTCGTAACTCAAATATTCATCTCCGCGATCAGATCGTGGAAACCTTATCTTCTTGTCACGATGATTTTCCACTTCACTCTGAAATTCTTTGAACTGTTCAAATGTTTCAGACTTATGTTTCATCAAGTAGATATACCCATATCTACTTAAATCATCTGTGAAGGTCAGAAAATAACGATACCCTCCGCGAGCTTCAACATTCATCGGACCACATACATCTGTATGTATGATTTCCAACAAATCTGTTGCTCTCTCCATAGTACCGGAGAACGGTGTTTTTAGTCATCTTGCACATAAGACATGGTTCGCAAGCACCAAGTGATTCATAATCAAGTGATTCCAAAATCCCATGAGCATGGAGTTTCTTTATGCGCTTTACACCAATATGACCTAAACGGCAGTGCCACAAATAAGTTGCACTATCATTATTAACTTTGCATCTTTTGGTTTCAATATTATGAATATGTGTATCACTACGATCGAGATCCAATGAACCATTTTCATTGGGTGTGTAACCATATAAGGTTTTATTCATGTAAACAGAACAACAATTTATTCTCTTACTTAAATGAATAACCGTATTACAATAAACATGATCAAATCATATTCATGCTCAACGCAAACACCAAATAACACTTATTTAGGTTCAACACTAATCCCGAAAGTATAGGGAGTGTGCGATGATGATCATATCAATCTTGGAACCACTTCCAACACACATCGTCACTTCACCCTTAACTAGTCTCTGTTTATTCTGTAACTCCCGTTTCGAGTTACTAATCTTAGCAACTGAACTAGTATCAAATACTGAGGGGTTGCTATAAACACTAGTAAAGTACACATTAATAACATGTATATCAAATATACTTATGTTCACTTTGCCATCCTTCTTATCCTCCAATCACTTGGGGTAGTTCTGCTTCCAGTGACCAGTCCCTTTGCAGTAGAAGCACTTAGTCTCAGGCTTAGGACCAGACTTGGGCTTCTTCACTTGAGCAGCAACTTGCTTGCTGTTCTTCTTGAAGTTTCCCTTTTTTTCCTTTGCCTTTTTATTGAAACTAGTGGTCTTGTCTATCACCAACACTTGATGTTTTTCTTGATTTCTACCTTCGTCAATTTCAGCATTACGAAGAGCTTGGGAATCGTTTCCGTTATCCCTTGCATATCATAGTTCATCACGAAGTTCTACTAACTTGGTGATGGTGACTAGAGAATTCTTTCAATCACTATTTTATCTGGAAGATTAACTCCCACTTGATTCAAGCGATTGTAGTACCCAGACAATCTGAGCACATGCTCACTAGTTGAGCGATTCTCCTCCATCTTTTAGCTATAGAACTTGTTGGAGATTTCATATCTCTCAACTCGGGTATTTGCTTGAAATATTAACTTCAACTCCTGGAACATCTCATATGGTCCATGACGTTCAAAACGTCTTTGAAGTCCCGATTCTAAGTCGTTAAGCATGGTGCACTTAAACTATCAAGTAGTCATCATACTGAGCTAGCCAAACGTTCATAACGTCTGCATCTGCTCCTACAATAGGTCCGTCACCTAGCGGTGCATCAAGGACATAATTCTTCTGTGCAGCAATGAGGATAAACCTCAGATCACGGATCCAATCCGCATCATTGCTACTAACATCTTTCAACACAATTTTCTTTAGGAACATATCAAAATAAACATATGAAAGCAACAACGCGAGCTATTGATCTACAACATAGATATGCTAATACTACCAGGACTAAGTTCATGATAAATTAAAGTTCAATTAATCATATTACTTAAGAACTCCCACTTAGATAGACATCCCTCTAATCCTCTAAGTGATCACGTGATCCAAATCAACTAAACCATAACCGATCATCACGTGAAATGGAGTAGTTTTCAATGGTGAACATTGCTATGTTGATCATATCTACTATATGATTCACGCTCGACCTTTCGGTCTCAGTGTTCCGAGGTCATATCTGCATATGCTAGGCTCGCCAAGTTTAACCTGAGTATTCTGTGTGTGCAAAACTGGCTTGCACCCATTGTAGATGGACGTAGAGCTTATCACACCCGATCATCACGTGGTGTCTGGGCACGACGAACTTTGGCAACGGTGCATACTCAGGGAGAACACTTTTATCTTGAAATTTAGTGAGAGATCATCTTATAATGCTACCGTCAATCAAAGCAAGATAAGATGCATAAAAGATAAACATCACATGCAATCAATATAAGTGATATGATATGGCCACCATCATCTTGTGCTTGTGATCTCCATCTCCGAAGCATCGTCATGATCACCATCGTCACCGGCGTGACACCTTGATCACCATCGTAGCATCGTTGTCGTCTCGCTAATCTTATGCTTCCACGGCTATCGCTATCTAGTAAAGCATTTATAGCGCGATTGCATTGCATACAATAAAGCGACAACCATATGGCTCCTGCCAGTTGCCGATAATTCGGTTACAAAACATGATCATCTCATGCAATAAAATTTAGCATCATGTCTTGACCATATCACATCACAACATGCCCTGCAAAAACAAGTTAGACGTCCTCTACTTTGTTGTTGCAAGTTTTACGTGGCTGCTACGGGCTTAGCAAGAACCGTTCTTACCTACGCATCAAAACCACAACGATAGTTTGTCAAGTTGGTGCTGTTTTAACCTTCGCAAGGACCGGGCGTAGCCACACTCGGTTCAACTAAAGTTGGAGAAACTGACACCCGCCAGCCACCTGTGTGCAAAGCACGTCAGTAGAACCAGTCTCGTGTAAGCGTACGCGTAATGTCGGTCCGGGCTACTTCATCCAACAATACTGCCGAACCAAAGTATGACATGCTGGCAAGCAGTATGACTTATATCGCCCACAACTCACTCATGTTCTACTCGTGCATATAACATCAACCCATAAAACCTGGCTCAGATGCCACTGTTGGGGAACGTAGTAATTTCAAAAAAATTCCTATGCACACGCAAGATCATGGTGATGCATAGCAACGAGAGGGGAGAGTATAATCTACGTACCCTCGTAGACCGAAAGCGGAAGCGTTATGACAACGCGGTTGATGTAGTCGTACGTCTTCACGGCCCGACCGATCAAGCACCGAAACTACGACACCTCCGAGTTCTAGCACACGTTCAGCTCGATGACGATCCCCGGACTCCGATCCAGCAAAGTGTCGGGGAAGAGTTCCGTCAGCACGACAGCGTGGTGACGATCTTGATGTTCAACTGTCGCAGGGCTTTGCCTAAGCACCACTACAATATTATCGAGGACTATGGTGGAAGGGGGCACCGCACATGGTTAAGAGAACGATCTTAGAGATCAACTTGTGTGTTTAGGGGTGCCCCCTGCCCCCGTATATAAAGGAGCCAAGGGGGGGTGCGGCTGGCCCTAGGAGGAGGCGCGCAGGAGGAGTCCTACTCCTACAGGGAGTAGGACTCCCTCCCTTTCCCTAGTTGGACTAGGACTTGTGGAAGAAGGAAGGGAGGGAAGAAAGGAAAGGGGGGGGGCCCTCCTTGTCCAATTCGGACTTGGGGGGGGGGAGGGCGCGCGGCAGCCCCTAGGCCTCCTCTCCTCTTCCTCCACTAGGCCCATTAAGGCCCATTAGGTTACCGGGGGGTTCCGGTAACCTCCCGGTACTCCGGTAAAATACCGATTTCACCCGGAACACTTCCGATGTCCAAACATAGGCTTCCAATATATTAATCTTTATGTCTCGACCATTTCGAGACTCCTCGTCATGTCCATGATCATATCCGGGACTCCGAACTCCTTCGGTACATCAAAATATATAAACTCATAATGAAACTGTCATCGTAACGTTAAGCGTGCAGACCCTACAGGTTCGAGAACAATGTAGACATGACCGAGACACGTCTCCAGTCAATAACCAATAGCGGAACCTGGATGCTCATATTGGCTCCCACATATTCTACGAAGATCTTTATCGGTCAGACCGCATAACAACATACATTGTTCCCTTTGTCATCGGTATGTTACTTGCCTGAGATTCGATCGTCGGTATCTCAATACCTAGTTCAATCTCGTTACCGGCAAGTCTCTTTACTCGTTCCGTAATACATCATCTCGCAACTAACTCATTAGTTGCAATGCTTGCAAGGCTTATGTGATGTGCATTACCGAGAGGGCCCAGAGATACCTCTCCGACAATCGGAGTGACAAATCCTAATCTCGAAATACGCCAACCCAACATGTACCTTTGGAGACACCTATAGAGCTCCTTTATAATCACCCAGTTACGTTGTGATGTTTGGTAGCACACAAAGTGTTTCTCCGGCAAGCGGGAGTTGCATAATCTCATAGTCATAGGAACATGTATAAGTCATGAAGAAAGCAATAGCAACATACTAAACGATCGGGTGCTAAGCTAATGGAATGGGTCATGTCAATCACATCATTCTCCTAATGATGTGATCCCGTTAATCAAATGACAACACATGTCTATGGTTAGGAAACATAACCATCTTCGATCAATGAGCTAGTCAAGTAGAGGCATACTAGTGACACTTTGTTTGTCTATGTATTCACACATGTATTATGTTTCCGGTTAATATAATTCTAGCATGAATAATAAACATTTATCATGAAATAAGGAAATAAATAATAACTTTATTATTGCCTTTAGGGCATATTTCCTCCACGTCTATGGTCGAGTTGCAGCGGAGTGCGAACCCTCGGTTGACGGCGCACCGCTCCCCGATGCCGAACGGGGGTACGGGATGTCCACGTCGCTGCACCTCGTCGGCTAGCCTGGCCTCGCCGCCGTCCGTGGGGCCGGCCCACCGGCCGCCGTAGCAAAGATGGCAAGGCGGAGCAGAAGAAAAGTTGGCCGGAGACGAAGCAGAAGATGCGTGTGGTTCGACATCGCGCGGGGCTCTCAGACCTCCCTCTTGTGTGCCGCGGACCACCTGCTCAGGAGACCTGCATCTGTTTTATAGGAAAGCAATCCATTCCACGACCACGACGTCCGAAGAAAACAAAGGAGAAACAACCCAGGAGTGCAACCCAAGGAAAATGTACATGACATCAGAGCTGCAGAGGAAAATGTACATGACATCAGAGCTGCAGAGGAAAACGCCCTGAACTTCCCAGCGCCCAATGCTTCTGCGTCAGCCTTGATCTGATCAATGACACAATTATCTTGACCGATTGGAGCAATCAACAGGTGTTAATGCAACCAGTCAATCAACCAGGTTTTGATGGGGTTTTGGAAATGTAATCGGAGGGAGACTTGGAAAGAGTCGGGTCTTCGACGGGGATGTTTCCTGCAACAATATATAGATGTTGTAATATGTACTGTAATGGTATATATTGTGCATGGAATGCTTCGACGTGGTCAATTACATGTCACCTAGGAAAAAGCTAATCGATCTTTTTTAAACTGCATGATGTGATACATCTATCCCGCTTAGTTTGGATGGACAAGAACTTGAAATATTTTGTGACTTGGACCCGAAACCAAATCCTCAAGCCGAGTTCTTCCGTGGGCTAGTTCATTGCTTCAAGTAGCTACGCACCCCGCATCCACTGAAACAAAGGCAGCTGGCATGCCCAACTGTTCTTTTGGCACGCGTTTTGTATGACCGCAGTCTCTTTACCGAAGCCTTGCAATATTTCGTGTTGCAAAGATTGGTACCACCGAGAAGTTGTTTCTAAGAAATTTCATTTTATTTCTTTGTTGCAGGAGTAACTTTATAATTTCATGGATCTATGATCCGAAGCATTGTACCTGTATTTTTCTTGAATTTGAATGAAGTTAGAGCGTCATTCTAAAAAAACACTTACTGACAAATGCAGTTGCTCAAGGGTCAAGGCACATATCGCAATAGTGCCGCTGACATTTTTTTCCCAACGGCAATACCCTGACGCCTCTTCACAGCAAAACTGAAACTGAAGACAATCTTGGAGGAACATATATGACTTTTCATCATAGCCACCAGGTGGTCTCTAAACAGACTGTAAATTAACACTAGTCCAAACTGGCTCAGCGACTGCTCCAAGGCTCATCTTGGGTCGAGCCTTGTCATGGTTACCCCATTTGAGGACGCCGCTTCTGAATTATCACTGCACCCGTTCAACCCGTCACAGAAGGCCGGCATGGAAACAGGAGGGAGACGAACATTGTGGCTGCTAAGCATGACGTTTACCGACGACATTGTCGGCCTGTCTTTAGGCCTGTTCTGCACACACAGTAGCCCGATTTTGATGCACTTCAGCACCTGTTCAGTGGGAGAAGGATGCCTGCTAAGCGATGCGTCGATCAGCTCGATGACATTTCCCCTGACCCAGTGCTCCCATACCTGCACCGAATCGGTAAATTCCAAATTGTTCCGTTATTACGGTGGGGATTCAGCCACACGCGCAGAGTTTACTAACGTTAGTTCGTGAGTACTTACAAGGTTTACGAGGTAAACGTATTTCTCGGAGGTGCAGGAGCCACTGTTTCTTCTTCCTGTGACGATCTCTAAAACCAAAACACCGAAGCTGAACGCATCCGACTTTGTTGAGTACTGACCATGCATGGCGTATTCAGGCGACATGTATCCGCTGCAATAATAAGAACATAATTAATTTTGTGTCCTGACTCCTGTGTGCGTTTTAACTGAGAAATGCTAACTATGCTTACTATGTTCCAGCGATACGGCTGGTGACATCTTCTGATTGATCCCCTCCAAATATCTTTGCTAGGCCGAAGTCAGAAATCTTAGGGTTGTAATCAAAGTCCAACAGGATGTTGCTCGCTTTCAGGTCCCGGTGAACTATCTTCAGCTGAGAATCTTCGTGGAGATATTGTAATCCCCTAGCAACTCCGTTGATAATCTTGAATCTCCTTCCCCAATCTAGATCCTTACATTTCTCCGAATCTGCCATTCGTTCAAACAAGAAGTATCAGCATTGCAGTGAAAGTACTCTCATTGAAGCTCAGCCATAGTGAAAATATTCCTTGAGAAACTAATGGTGAAAAGGTTGTGTACCAAAAAGAATGGTATCAAGGCTTCTGTTGGGCATAAATTCATACACAAGTATTTTCTCTTGTTCTTCCAAACAAATGCCAATGAGGCTCACAAGATTCCTGTGGCGAAGCTTAGCAACCAGGACAAGTTCACTTTTCCACTCCCCTATCCCTTGCTTGGAACTCTGGCATAGCCTTTTTACTGCTATTTGTTTACCGTCAGGTAGGACTCCCTGTGCAAGACAAGATACTCATTGGTAAATAAATACATAAAGTTAGGTAAAGTTACATATATACGGGGTACGGCATGATTTGTACCTTATGAACCATACCAAAACCTCCTGCACCAAGCATATTTCCTTTGCCGAAGTCATTCGTAGCAACTCGTAGCGTTGATAGATCAAGAAGCAGCGAATCAATACTTTGAATATCGTCCAATAGATCATTGTACCTGAAGCCAGTCGGTGCGGCTATCATCCCAGCATTATCGGATACCCAATGACTTCTTCTGTCTCGGCAGCATTTCTGATATCGGAAGAACATTGCAAGCATTATCAAGCCTACACCAGCAGCTACACCAATGATCACCATCTTGGGCTTTTTTGGGTCTGCCAGCTCGGATGCTGCAAGCCTGAGGAGGAGATCGCCTCCTCCATTTCCCCTGTACTGCTCTCGGAGGTTAACGAGGTCCCCGTGCCAAACAAAGCACCCAGTGTGATTGTAAGTGTAAGCAGTGCAAGAGCAGCTATCCAGACACACCACCTGACATTCGCGAGAGCTTGTAGCCACTGCACCCTGAGCGTTATCAGGTAGCAACACATCTTCCATGACATAGAACTTGTCAGACTGATGAGTCTGTGCATGTGCAGAAGTCGAGTTGGTCTGGCAATGCAATGGCGTGTTCCTCTTGCACCCGCCGCTGTAATCCTGGAGGTCCCAGTCACTCTGAACCTTCTGGCTGAACCCCTTGACACAGCTGCAGTGCGTCAGGGCATTGAGGTTGCAGCTGCCGTATGCCCCACAGAGCGCGTAGACCTCGCACTGTATCGGTGGCTGGGCCCAGACTAACATCCACTGCTGTGAGGAATCCACCCATGACAGATGCTTGATCTGCCCGCCCACGTCGATGATGAACCGCGAGATGACCGAGTCATCCCTCAGCGAGTAGAAGAGGTAGCCTTCAGTGTCGTTGTTGATGAATGGGAGGTCGAATGTGAAACCGACTGTCATCTCCGGTGCAAGGCTAAAGTTATGGCCGTTCCAAGGGCCACTGGACCAGTAGGTTATGGACAGATTCCACTGGATGAAAAGCTGTTGCGTGCCGTTTGGGTCCAGCTCCAGCTCCAGCGTGAACAGCCCTGGAGACGGGTCTGCCATGTTCTTCCAAGGAACAAGCCTCTGGCTCACGCCGGTGATCTTGTTCAGCCCGAGCTTCCCCCCTGGAAGCCAGGTGTTTGTTGGATGGTCTATGCTCCGCCAATAAATTATCGATGAATTTGAGGCGTCGGTGAGGTCGAGGCTACCGGTGTCCCTGATGATGGCCATGGTGGAGTTGGAGGGCACGCTCACGTTGGTCGACCATAGCTCCCTGTTCCTGGATTGGTCAAAGAGGACAAGGTTGCCGTCGCTGCCCATGGCCAAGGCGGCTCTGGTCGGGTCGGAAACCGGCACGTCGGTGGTCGTCGTCCACACCGTCGTCACCGGCAGTATGTCGCTGTACCATATGGCTATGTAGTAGGTGTTGGAGCTGGAAGAGGTGGTGTTACCTTGTGTCGGGGAGTAGAATCCCAAGGTGAATTTCTTGCCCTGGGATACAATCCTGTGTGTCGTCCCAGACAACGGTGAGGTGGAGTTGATGATATCAACGGCTGTGCAGACAAGGACTTGGCTGAGTAGGAGGAAGAAGATGAGAGGAGCCATGGATGGCAGCTTGGAAGAACACCCACCCACCCACCCAGAGCTGGCAGGAGCATGGGAGTTCGAACTTTCTGCCTAACTCGTGGTGGTGCTTGGATATAGAGGTTTTTTAGGTTGGTGAGTATTCAGAGTCATTGTTGATGAATGTGAGGTCAAAAGTTTGTCATCCAGTATATCATGGAATAATTCAATAGGAAGGTTCCATTGACCTGGTATACAGCAGGCTCTGTTTTTTCCCTTCCCTGATTAAGTTTTGCAAATATTGTAGTAAGACTTGTCTCTCATCCCGCGATTACTATATACTTTGTGCATGCTTCGTAGTTATAATTTTTTCGAGAAAACGCAACCTGTTTTGCATCGCAGTGCATTAAATTGAAAGAAGTTTATGGATTTGGCTGAGTAGAAGGAGGGGGAAGGCCGGAGGAGCCATGGATGGGATAGTCGATGAATACTGAATATCCAGGCACTCAGGGCTGGGAGAGGCTGGGAATTTGAACTTGCAAAGTAAGAGCCTGTTCGGCAGCTCTCCGCCTCCGCAGCTCCGCTCCTGGAGCAGCCGAGCGGAGTGGCCCGTGGCGTATTTTTAGAGAGTTGCCAAAGTGGCGCTCCGTCCGCTCCCGTATTCCGTGGAGCTGGACGATTCCCGAACAGGGCCTAACTCTTGTGGTGGTTCAATGCAGAGGTTTTAGGTTGGTGAGTGAAAGACTTCACCTCCGATAGTAGTATGGATCCTTCTTATATCTGGTACACGAGCAAGGCTGATTGAAAGGTAGACACACCCAACAACATTATGGTGCTCCCGCAAAAAAAAAACATTATGGTGCTGAATGATGGATAAGTTAACAGAATGCAATCTAGTCACTACTGTGCTGAAAATTAGAAGGGGATTAACTATGGGGGTTGTCCCTTCCTTGATATATTATTCTGCCTAATCAATTCATTCTAGGTCAACTTCAGCCATTCCTTGGACTGTGAAACTTGACCTAGAGTGTCGTTCTCGGTTAGCAGCCGCACTAGATTAGCTTACCACCAGCCGCCCAACTTATTCTGAAGACCTTTGTCAAAAAAAAAAAAAACTTATTCTGAAGACCCACGATTATTTCTGTATGAATTTTTCTGAAGGCCCCCGATTATTTATGTAAAAAAGCTATGTGGCCTCTTGTATGTGTTTCTCCTGGAGAGCATTTTAGCAAAATAATAAAAGCACATGTGCTACTCACAGAAGATCCCACTAAAAAGTGAGAAGCCCTTTGACCTGCTCTCCTTCAGCTATGGAGGGAGCCATTCCTGGCCCCCTTTGCTTATTTCTCATTCTTGGAGCTTCTCCTCTCTCTGCAAATTCTGTTCTTACAAGGCCAAGATCTAGGACGACTGTACGAGGCACATCAAGAACTTTATTTTTTTCTTCTTCAGTTTGGAGCACATCAGGAAGCTAACACACACAGTCACACATGTTCAAGATGAAAGATCGTTCACTCTGATCTCCAAATTTGCAGTATTCATTTGTGGGTTTGGTTTTTACTGAATCTATGGAAATTATAGCAACATAAAAGAAATGCAGATTAATTCGAGTTGTTCTTATTTTACTGGTATCAACCGCAACAACAGAGTGTGCATTTTCAACAATAATAAAACTTGTTAAAACAAGACTCCGTAATAAAATGGAGACATATTTCTAAGAGATTACTTGTTGATCTACATCGAGAAAGAGATTGCAATATGATTCGACAGTTATAATTATTGATGATTTCAATACGACGAAATGCCCCGCGCTGTTCGACTGAAATTTGTTAGTTAATTATCATCTAATTGTACATATTCCATACATGTTAACACTTAACGGGTTATAATAGTACGCATTTTGCTATGCTCACTGTCAATTTGTATACATTCCATACACCTTATTACATTTTAGAGCTTATTTCGCCGTTGCCACCACTGGACAGTACTCAGCAAAGTCTGCTTATGTTTCCGATTCTCGCTAGAATAGCACAGAAACAGATTCGGATCCTTTGTTTGTGTTTCTCTTCTGCCTTGTCTAGTCTATTCCAGCACTCCCTCTGATCTATATTAATTGGCTCAGCTTTATACAAAATTGTACTAACTTTGTACTAAAGTTGCGCCAATTACTATGGATCGGAGGGAGTAAGATTTTGCACCAATTCACCCCCTGAGGCCCTAATGAAGGAGCAGAGGCAGAGAACCTGCTACATTCCTAAAACAAGATATGTTTTTTTTTCCTGGTGAGGATATTCTAGGTCGAATTGGAGGACATATTCCTTCTTTCACTAGTACTATTGGGTAGTAGTACTGTATTTATTTGTGAACACAAAAGCCAGCCTCTAACCTGATGCCTACTGTTGCTGGAAAGCAAAAAAAGAGGACTTGTCTGAAGGCGGAGAAGTCCTGCCAAAAAAGAGGACTTGTCCTTTTTCTTTTTTTTGCGAAAAGAAAGAGGACTTGTCTTGGTGAAGGTCGTATCTTGGACTTGGAATAGCTTTACAAATGCCGGTCATTCACATGTAAGACTTGCAAGTGATCTTCCCCGGAAAAAAGGGGGAGAAAGAGACTTGTCTGTCATCTTTCAGCTAGTATATAGGAGTACTTCAGAATTATATAACTTGGAATAGCTTCAGAATTATTCCAAGGTATTTTTTTACCAGGTATTTGGTCACGCCAATGCGATGGCCTCAGTACGCGCAATGTGTGAGTAGAGACTGACCTCAGTACAGGAAACAACGGCGGCATGGGCCTTGACCGGAGCCAAGGAAGAAGACGGCTTAGATCATTCCTCTCGCCGGCTTGCCATCGTGTCATCACTCGATCATCGTGCCGCCCCGGCATTGGCTAGGTTGCTCGTGCAAGATTATTCAGGATGCCCCTTAGGTGTTCGCTGAAATGCCGGCTCCAAGTTGCTTGTGCAGGGGAGTAATTGACAAAAAAACTACCACATTTCACGTATCCGTCTCACAGAACTATCACATTTTAAAAACTGACACTGACCAAAAACTTCAGATTAGTGCTAATTTCGTGACAAAAAACTACCAATTTGAATTGATAACCGTTTTTATGATTTTAAACCTGTTTATGACATGTGGGACCGGCGGCAAACTCAACTCTGTTTATTTTGACCGTGAAGTTAACCGTTATGATAAATGGGACCCACACGTCATCATCAACCTTCTTCTTCCTCCCCTCCTTCTCTGTTTGACATTTCAACAAGCACCTTATGTGCATCGGGCAGCACCACCGTGCCGACGCATCGACGCCGGTGAGCAGCGGCAGCCCGTGGCACCGGCGACCTTCTTCCTCCTCCTCCTGCTCCCCGCTCCCTGTTAAGTGACAGCACCCCTACCTACTGATGCACTGCCGCTGCCCCGGCGCCGCTGCCGACAATGCCCAGCCACGCCCCGCTAGCTCCGCCCACTGTCGCGCTCCCGCCGTCGTTGATGCTCACCATGGCCGGAGCACCACTGCCGCCCGCGCTCGCCTTCTTCTGGCCGTGCCCGCGCCGCACCCCTGCGCCTCGCCTTGCCCCCACCGGCGCGTGCTTCGGCCGCGGCCACCCGTCCGAGGGCTATCAAATAGGGCGCGACGCCGCTGGACGCGTCGTGGACGCCGACCACCGAGAAGAGAACGAGGAGGAGAGCGTGGAGCATAGGAGAGGAGGTGCCCATGTGCGGCGCGGGCGAGCACTGGCCTAAGGGCGCCGGAGCCAGCTTCTTTCGCGCGGAGGAGGAGGTCTTTGGCATGGACGGACCACTCCGGCGACGGGCTGGGTGGATGTGACGGCGGAGGAGCGGCGACGCACGGGATGCTGCTCCAGATGGTGGTGTAGGGGAGCATATGAAGTGTTTGTTAAAATGTCAGATAGGGAAAGAGGAGGAAGAAGAAGAATGACATGTGGGCCTGACTCGTCATCACGGTCAACATGACAGTCAAAATAAACGGAGTTGACGATTTCCGCCACGTCAGCCCTGACAAACGGGCCCTCCTGTCATAAACGTGTTTAAATCATCTAAACTGGCCATTTCGTGAAAGTGGTAGTTTTTTCTCACAGAGTTAGTACTAATCTGGAGTTTTTGGTCAGTTTTCAAAATGTGGTAGTTCTGTGGTACGGATACGTGAAATGTGGTAGTTTTTTGTCAATTACTCTTGTGCAGGGCATCCCCGCCACCATGCGACAGCACCCCTTCGCCCGCGAGGGTGTTCAGGGCCGCCTCGTCGCCACAGGCATGGCGCGGGGTAGCCGGCGACGTGGACCTTGTAGAAGACGAAGCGAAGGACGATTTTGCCGTCGCAGGCTCTTGGGCGGAATGGGGTGGGCGCGGATGACGTCGAAGTCATTGATTATGCGGGTGGGAGACAGGAGAGCGAGCAGGCGGTGCTTCGCCCGTCGGTAGCTCCCGCTCACGGAAAGTAGTTGGGCCTCTTTGGTTTCCCAGGCGGCGATGGCCAGAGTTGTGCGCGCAGATTATGTTCCGGACGAGAAAGAGAGGGAAGAGACAAGTGAATAGGTGGATGGAGTCGCGGAGATGACTCTTCTACCAGATTTTTTTCGTTTATTTTTTCTTCTTCGACGAACAACCCACTCTTCTACCATTTTTTCCCTTTTTTGTCTTCGACAAACAACCCATAGCTTCTTAGGGCATCCGCGTACATTTGTACACGCAGTTCGGACGTGTTGTGCCATCTAACACGGGCCTCTATTGGTCCTGGCGCACTTTCTCCCATAATGTGGAAGCAAAGTTGGGGCGGAGAGCTTTGCCAGAGTCCAGAGAGCAGCCACGTAGCACTCCGACACCCCTGGCCCACTAAATCCCCCCCTCCCGGTCCCATTTTCCTTTCAATCATCTCCTTCTCTCCCTTGCTTTGCATCCATGGGTTATGTGTGTGGGGTGGGGGTGTTCTCGTTAGTACCTCAATGGGTTGGGCGGCGATGGGCGCAGTTCTAAGACTTTTGTTGTGGCACTAGGTCGGGCATCGAAGCAGGGTTTGGGTTGGGAGTTTGACGAAGATGATGAATACAAGGCCGACGGCTAGATGGTAGAGGCGACATAATGACGTGCGATGGTCTGCTGAGGAGTGGTGAGCAACCAACAACTAGATGGGAGAGGCTGGGGAAGGGGAGGTGGCATGGGAAGCTCGAGGAGGTAGTTATTGGTGGCGGTGCGAACTGGCCATGACGACTGACCTCGAGGGTGACCCCGTTAACCTCATTGGTACTGTCTGGCGGTTAGTGGGGAGTGTCTTTAGTGGTAGACCATCTTCACAACCGTCGGGGGAGGCGATTCTCGTTGGTACCTCAATGGGGTTGGGTGGCGGTGGATGCGGTTCCATCTAGACCTTTGTTATAGCACTAGGTCGGGCATCAACGCAGGGTTCGGGTTGGGAGCATGACGAAGATGGTGTAGGAGAGGCCGACAGCTAGATGGGAGAGGTTGGGGAAGGGGAGGTAGCATGGGAAGCTCGAGGAGGTAGTTATTGGTGGCGGTGCGAACTGTCCATGACAACCAACCTCGAGGGTGACCCCGTTAACCTCATTGGTATTGTCTGGCGGTTAGTGGGTGATACGTCTCCAACGTATCTATACTTTTTTATTGTTCCATGCTATTATATTACCTGTTTTGGATGTTTATGGGCTTTATTATGCACTTCATATTATTTTTTGGGGACTAACCTATTAACCGAAAGCCCAGTGCAAATTGTTGTTTTTTTCCTATTTCAGTGTTTCGCAGAAAAGGAATATCAAAATGGAATCCAAACGGAATGAAACCTTTGCGAGGATCTTTTTTGGAACAAACGCAATCCAGGAGACTTGGAGTGGACGTCAAGGAAGCAGCGAGGCGGCCACGAGGTAGGGCGGCACGCCCCCACCCTCATGGGTCCCTCGTAGCTCCACCGAACTACTTCTTTCGCCTATATATACTCTTATACCCTGGAAACATCGGGGGGGTCCACGAAACCACTTTTCCACCACCGCAACCTTCTGTACCCGTGAGATCCCATCTGGGGACCTTTTCCGGCGATCTGCTGGAGGGGGATTCGATCACGGAGGGCTTCTACATCAACACCATAGCCTCTCCGATGATGTGTGGGTAGTTTACCACAGACCTTTGGGTCCATAGTTATTAGCTAGATGGCTTCTTCTCTCTCTTTGTGTTGGGGAACGCAGTAATTTTGAAAATTTTCCTACACACACGCAAGATCATGGTGATGCACAGCAACGAGAGGGGAGAGTGTTGTCTACGTACCAACGCAGACCGACTGCGGAAGCGATCACACAACATAGAGGAAGTAGTCGTACGTCTTCTTCCCGATCCGACCGATCCAAGCACCGTTACTCCGGCACCTCCGAGTTCTTAGCACACGTTCAGCTCGATGACGATCCTCGGGCTCCGATCCAGCAAAGCGTCGAGGAAGAGTTCCGTCAGCACGACGGCGTGGTGACGATCTTGATGTACTACCGACGCAGGGCTTCGCCTAAGCACTACAACGGTATGATCGAGGTGGAATTTGGTGGCAGGGGGCACCGCACACGGCTAAGGAACGATCTCAAGGATCAACTTGTGTGTCTTGGGGTGTCCCCTGCCCCCGTATATAAAGGTTGGAGGGAGGGGGGCTGGCCGGCCAGAGAGAGGGAGGCACAGGAGGAGTCCTACTCCTACCGGGAGTAGGACTCCCCCCTCCAATCCTATTCCAACTAGGACTCTCAAGGGGGAAAGGAGAGAGAGGGGGGCCGGCCCCTTCTCCTAGTCCTACTAGGACTTGGGGAAGGGGGGGGCGCGGCCAGGCTGTGGGCTGCCCCTTTTCTCTTTTCCACTAAGGCCCAATAGGCCCATTAGTCTCCCGGGGGGTTCCGGTAACCCTTCCGGTATTCCGGTAAAATCCCGATTTCACCCGGAACACTTCCTATGTCCAAACATAGGCTTCCAATATATCAATCTTTACGTCTCGACCATTTCGAGACTCCTCGTCATGTCCGTGATCTCATCCGGGACTCCGAACAACCTTCGGTACATCAAAATGCATAAACTCATAATAACTGTCATCGTAACGTTAAGCATGCGGACCCTACGGTTCGAGAACAATGTAGACATGACCGAGACACGTCTCCGGTCAATAACCAATAGCGGGACCTGGATGCCCATATTGGCTCCTACATATTCTACGAAGATCTTTATCGGTCAGACCGCATAACAACATACGTTGTTCCCTTTGTCATCGGTATGTTACTTGCCCGAGATTCGATCGTCGGTATCCAATACCTAGTTCAATCTCGTTACCAGCAAGTCTCTTTACTCGTTCCGTAATACATCATCTCACAACTAACATATTAGTTGCAGTGCTTGCAAGGCTTATGTGATGTGCATTACCGAGAGGGCCCAGAGATACCTCTCCAACAATCGGAGTGACAAACCCTAATCTCGAAATACGCCAACCCAACATCTACCATTGGAGACACCTGTAGTACTCCTTTATAATCACCCAGTTACGTTGTGACGTTTGGTAGTACCCAAAGCGTTCCTCCGGTAAACGGGAGTTGCATAATCTCATAGTTATAGGAACATGTATAAGTCATGAAGAAAGCAATAGCAACATACTAAACGATCGGGTGCTAAGCTAATGGAATGGGTCATGTCAATCAGATCATTCAACTAATGATGTGACCTCGTTAATCAAATAACAACTCTTTGTTCATGGTTAGGAAACATAACCATCTTTGATTAATGAGCTAGTCAAGTAGAGGCATACTAGTGACACTCTGTTGGTCTATGTATTCACACATGTATTATGTTTCCGGTTAATACAATTCTAGCATGAATAATAAACATTTATCATGATATAAGGAAATAAATAATAACTTTATTATTGCCTCTAGGGCATATTTCCTTCAGTCTCCCACTTGCACTAGAGTCAATAATCTAGATTACACAGTAATGATTCTAACACCCATGGAGCCTTGGTGCTGATCATGTTTTGCTCGTGGAAGAGGCTTAGTCAATGGGTCTGCAACATTCAGATCCGTATGTATCTTGCAAATCTCTATGTCTCCCACCTGGACTAAATCCCGGATGGAGTTGAAGCGTCTCTTGATGTGTTTGGTCCTTTTGTGAAATCTGGATTCCTTTGCCAAGGCAATTGCACCAGTATTGTCACAGAAGATTTTCATTGGACCCGATGCACTAGGTATGACACCTAGATCGGATATGAACTCCTTCATCCAGACTCCTTCGTTTGCTGCTTCCGAAGCAGCTATGTACTCCGCTTCACATGTAGATCCCGCTACGACGCTTTGTTTAGAACTGCACCAACTGACAGCTCCACCGTTTAAAGTAAACATGTATCCGGTTTGCGATTTAGAATCGTCCGGATCAGTGTCAAAGCTTGCATCAACGTAACCTCTTACGGTGAGCTCTTTTTCACCTCCATATACGAGAAACATATCCTTAGTCCTTTTCAGGTATTTTAGGATGTTCTTGACCGCTGTCCAGTGATCCATTCCTGGATTACTTTGGTACCTCCCTGCTAAACTTATAGCAAGGCACACATCAGTTCTGGTACACAGCATTGCATACATGATAGAGCCTATGGCTGAAGCATAGGGAACATCTTTCATTTTCTCTCTATCTTCTGCAGTGGTCGGGCATTGAGTCTGACTCAACTTCACACCTTGTAACACAGGCAAGAACCCTTTCTTTGCTTGATCCATTTTGAACTTCTTCAAAATTTTGTCAAGGTATGTGCATTGTGAAAGTCCAATTAAGCGTTTTGATCTATCTCTATAGATCTTTATGCCTAATATGTAAGCAGCTTCCCCGAGGTCTTTCATCGAAAAACTTTTATTCAAGTATCCCTTTATGCTATCCAGAAATTCTATATCATTTCCAATCAGCAATATGTCATCCACACATAATATTAGAAATGCTACAGAGCTCCCACTCACTTTCTTGTAAATACAGGCTTCTCCAAAAGTCTGTATAAATCCAAATGCTTTGATCACACTATCAAAGCGTTTATTCCAACTCCGAGATGCTTGCACCAGTCCATAAATGGATCGCTGGAGTTTGCATACTTTGTTAGCTCCCTTTGGATCGACAAAACCTTCTGGTTGTATCATATACAACTCTTCTTCCAGAAATCCATTCAGGAATGCAGTTTTGACATCCATCTGCCATATTTCATAATCATAAAATGCGGCAATTGCTAACATAATTCTGACGAACTTAAGCATCGCTACGGGTGAGAAGGTCTCATCGTAGTCAATCCCTTGAACTTGTCGAAAACCTTTCGCGACAAGTCGAGCTTTATAGACAGTAATATTACCGTCAGCGTCGGTCTTTTTCTTGAAGATCCATTTATTCTCAATTGCTTGCCGATCATCGGGCAAGTCAACCAAAGTCCATACTTTGTTTTCATACATGGATCCCATCTCAGATTTCATGGCCTCAAGCCACTTTGCGGAATCTGGGCTCACCATCGCTTCTTCATAGTTTGTAGGTTCATCATGATCTAATAGCATGACTTCCAGAACTGGATTACCGTACCACTCTGGTGCGGATCTCACTCTGGTTGATCTACGTGGTTCAGTAGTATCTTGTCCTGAAGCTTCATGATCATCATCATTAGCTTCCTCACTGATTGGTATAGGTGTCGCAGAAACAGTTTTCTGTGATGTACCATTTTCCAATAAGGGAGCAGGTACAGTTACCTCGTCAAGTTCTACTTTCCTCCCACTCACTTCTTTCGAGAGAAACTCCTTCTCTAGAAAGTTTCCGAATTTAGCAACAAAAGTCTTGCCTTCGGATCTGTGAAAGAAGGTGTATCCAATAGTTTCCTTTGGATATCCTATGAAGACACATTTCTCCGATTTGGGTTCGAGCTTATCAGGTTGAAGCTTTTTCACATAAGCATCGCAGCCCCAAACTTTAAGAAACGACAACTTTGGTTTCTTGCCAAACCATAGTTCATAAGGTGTCGTCTCAACGGATTTTGATGGTGCCCTATTTAACGTGAATGCGGCCGTCTCTAAAGCATAACCCCAAAACGATAGCGGTAAATCGGTAAGAGACATCATAGATCGCACCATATCTAGTAAAGTACGATTACGACGTTCGGACACACCATTACGCTGTGGTGTTCCGGGTGGCGTGAGTTGCGAAACTATTCCACAATTTTTCAAATGTACACCAAACTCGTAACTCAAATATTCTCCTCCACGATCAGATCGTAGAAACTTTATTTTCTTGTTACGATGATTTTCAACCTCACTCTGAAATTCTTTGAACTTTTCAAATGTTTCAGACTTATGTTTCATTAAGTAGATATACCCATATCTGCTTAAATCATCTGTGAAGGTGAGAAAATAACGATATCCGCCACGAGCCTCAATATTCATCGGACCACATACATCGGTATGTATGATTTCCAATAAATCTGTTGCTCTCTCCATAGTACCGGAGAACGGTGTTTTAGTCATCTTGCCTATGAGGCACGGTTCGCAAGTACCAAGTGATTCATAATCAAGTGGTTCCAAAAGCCCATCAGTATGGAGTTTCTTCATGCGCTTTACACCGATATGACCTAAACGGCAGTGCCACAAATAAGTTGCACTATCATTATTAACTTTGCATCTTTTGGCTTCTACATTATGAATATGTGTATCACTATCATCGAGATTCAACAAGAATAGACCACTCTTCAAAGGTGCATGACCATAAAAGATATTACTCATATAAATAGAACAACCATTATTCTCTGATTTAAATGAATAACCGTCTCGCATCAAACAAGATCCAGATATAATGTTCATGCTCAACGCTGGCACCAAATAACAATTATTCAGGTCTAATATTAATCCCGAAGGTAGATGTAGAGGTAGCGTGCCGACCGCGATCACATCGACTTTGGAACCGTTTCCCACGCGCATGTCACCTCGTCCTTTGCTAGCGTCCGCTTATTCCGTAGTCCCTGTTTCGAGTTGCAAATATTAGCAACAGAACCAGTATCAAATACCCAGGTGCTACTGCGAGCTCTAGTAAGGTACACATCAATAACATGTATATCACATATACCTTTGTTCACTTTGCCATCCTTCTTATCCGCCAAATACTTGGGGCAGTTCCGCTTCCAGTGACCAGTCTGCTTGTAGTAGAAGCACTCAGTTTCAGGCTTAGGTCCAGACTTGGGTTTCTTCTCCTGAGCAGCAACTTGATTGCTGTTCTTCTTGAAGTTTCCCTTCTTCTTCCCTTTGCCCTTTTTCTTGAAACTAGTGGTTTTGCTAACCATCAACACTTGATGCTCCTTCTTGATTTCTACCTCCGCAGCTTTCAGCATTGCGAAGAGCTCGGGAATAGTCTTGTTCATCCCTTGCATATTATAGTTCATCACGAAGCTCTTGTAGCTTGGTGGCAGTGATTGGAGAATTCTGTCAATGACGCAGTCATCTGGAAGATTAACTCCCATCTGAATCAAGTGATTATTATACCCAGACATTTTGAGTATATGCTCACTGACAGAACTGTTCTCCTCCATCTTGCAGCTATAGAACTTATTGGAGACTTCATATCTCTCAGTTCGGGCATTTGCTTGAAATATTAACTTCAACTCCTGGAACATCTCATATGCACCATGACGTTCAAAACGTCGTTGAAGTCCCGATTCTAAGCCGTAAAGCATGGCACACTGAACTATAGAGTAGTCATCAGCTTTGCTCTGCCAGACGTTCATAACATCTGGCGTTGCTCCAGCAGCAGGCCTGTCACCCAGCGGTGCTTCCAGGACGTAATTCTTCTGTGCAGCAATGAGGATAATCCTCAGGTTACGGACCCAGTTCGTGTAATTGCTACCATCATCTTTCAACTTTGCTTTCTCAAGGAACGCATTAAAATTTAACGGAACAACAGCACGAGCCATCTATCTACAATCAACATAAACAAGCAAGATACTATCAGGTACTAAGTTCATGATAAGTTTAAGTTCAGTTAATCAAATTACTTAAGAACTCCCACTTAGATAGACATCCCTCTAATCCTCTAAGTGATCACGTGATCCAAATCAACTAAACCATAACCGATCATCACGTGAGATGGAGTAGTTTTCAATGGTGAACATCGTTATGTTGATCATATCTACTATATGATTCACGCTCGACCTTTCGGTCTCCGTGTTCCGAGGCCATATCTGTATATGCTTGGCTCGTCAAGTATAACCTGAGTATTCTGCGTGTGCAACTGTTTTGCACCCGTTGTATTTGGACGTAGAGCTTATCACACCCGATCATCACGTGGTGTCTGGGCACGACGAACTTTGGCAATGGTGCATACTCAAGGAGAACACTTCTTGATAATTTAGTGAGAGATCATCTTATAATGCTACCGTCAATCAAAGCAAGATAAGATGCATAAAAGGATAAACATCACATGCAATCAATATAAGTGATATGATATGGCCATCATCATCTTGTGCTTGTGATCTCCATCTCCGAAGCACCGTCATGATCACCATCGTCACCGGCGCGACACCTTGATCTCCATCGTAGCATCGTTGTCGTCTCGCCAATCTTATGCTTCCACGACTATCACTACCGCTTAGCAATAAAGTAAAGCATTACATCGCGATTGCATTGCATACAATAAAGCGACAACCATATGGCTCCTGCCAGTTGCCGATAACTCGGTTACAAAACATGATCACCTCATACAATAAAATCAGCATCATGCCTTGACCATATCACATCACAACATACCCTGCAAAAACAAGTTAGACGTCCTCTACTTTGTTGTTGCAAGTTTTACGTGGCTGCTACGGGCTTAAGTAAGAACTCATCTCACCTACGCATCAAAACCACAACGATAGTTCGTCAAATAGACTCCGTTTTAACCTTCTCAAGGACCGGGCGTAGTCACACTTGGTTCAACTAAAGTTGGAGAAACAGTCTTCCGCAAGCCATCTATGTGCAAAGCACGTCGAGGGAACCGGTCTCGCGTAAGAGTACGCGTAAGGTTGGTCCGGATCGTCTCACCCAACAATACCGCCGAACCAAAGTATGACATGCTGGTAGGCAGTATGACTTGTATCGCCCACAACTCACTTGTGTTCTACTCGTGCAAATAACATCAAACCATAAAACCTAGGCTCTGATGCCACTGTTGGGGAACGCAGTAATTTCGAAAATTTTCCTACGCACACGCAAGATCATGGTGATGCACAACAACGAGAGGGGAGAGTGTTGTCTACGTACCAACGCAGACCGACTGCGGAAGCGATCACACAACGTAGAGGAAGTAGTCGTACGTCTTCTTCCCGATCCGACCGATCCAAGCACCGTTACTCCGGCACCTCCGAGTTCTTAGCACACGTTCAGCTCGATGACGATCCTCGGGCTCCGATCCAGCAAAGCGTCGAGGAAGAGTTCCATCAGCACGACGGCGTGGTGACGATCTTGATGTACTACCGACGCAGGGCTTCGCCTAAGCACTACAACGGTATGATCGAGGTGGAATTTGGTGGCAGGGGGCACCGCACACGGCTAAGGAACGATCTCAAGGATCAACTTGTGTGTCTTGGGGTGTCCCCTGCCCCCGTATATAAAGGTTGGAGGGAGGGGGGCTGGCCGGCCAGAGAGAGGGAGGCGCAGGGGGAGTCCTACTCCTACCGGGAGTAGGACTCCCCCCTCCAATCCTATTCCAACTAGGACTCTCAAGGGGGAAAGGAGAGAGAGGGGGGCCGGCCCCTTCTCCTAGTCCTACTAGGACTTGGGGAAGGGGGCGCGCGGCCAGGCTGTGGGCTGCCCCTTTTCTCTTTTCCACTAAGGCCCAATAGGCCCATTAGTCTCCCGGGGGGTTCCGGTAACCCTTCCGGTATTCCGGTAAAATCCCGATTTCACCCGGAACACTTCCTATGTCCAAACATAGGCTTCCAATATATCAATCTTTACGTCTCGACCATTTCGAGACTCCTCGTCATGTCCGTGATCTCATCCGGGACTCCGAACAACCTTCGGTACATCAAAATGCATAAACTCATAATAACTGTCATCGTAACGTTAAGCGTGCGGACCCTACTGTTCGAGAACAATGTAGACATGACCGAGACATGTCTCCGGTCAATAACCAATAGCGGGACCTAGATGCCCATATTGGCTCCTACATATTCTACGAAGATCTTTATCGGTCAAACCGCATAACAACATACGTTGTTCCCTTTGTCATCGGTATGTTACTTGCCCGAGATTCGATCGTCGGTATCCAATACCTAGTTCAATCTCGTTACCGGCAAGTCACTTTACTCGTTCCGTAATACATCATCTCACAACTAACATATTAGTTGCAGTGCTTGCAAGGCTTATGTGATGTGCATTACCGAGAGGGCCCAGAGATACCTCTCCGACAATCGGAGTGACAAACCCTAATCTCGAAATACGCCAACCCAACATCTACCATTGGAGACACCTGTAGTACTCCTTTATAATCACCCAGTTACGTTGTGACGTTTGGTAGTACCCAAAGCGTTCCTCCGGTAAACGGGAGTTGCATAATCTCATAGTTATAGGAACATGTATAAGTCATGAAGAAAGCAATAGCAACATACTAAACGATCGGGTGCTAAGCTAATGGAATGGGTCATGTCAATCAGATCATTCAACTAATGATGTGACCTCGTTAATCAAATAACAACTCTTTGTTCATGGTTAGGAAACATAACCATCTTTGATTAACGAGCTAGTCAAGTAGAGGCATACTAGTGACACTCTGTTGGTCTATGTATTCACACATGTATTATGTTTCCGGTTAATACAATTCTAGCATGAATAATAAACATTTATCATGATATAAGGAAATAAATAATAACTTTATTATTGCCTCTAGGGCATATTTCCTTCACTTTGGATCTCAATACAAAGATCTCCTCGATGTTCTTGGAGATCTATTCGATGTAATTCTTTTTGCGGTGTGTTTGCCGAGATCCCATGAATTGTGGGTTTATGATTAAGATTATTTATGAACAATATTTGATTCTTCTCTGAATTCTTATATGCGTGATTTTATATCTTTGCAAGTCTCTTCGAATTATCAGTTTGGTTTGGCCTACTAGATTGATCTTTCTTGCAATGGGAGAAGTGCTTAGCTTTGGGTTCAATCTTTCGGTGTCCTTTCCCAGTGATAGTAGGGGCAGCAAGGCACGTCTTGTATTGTTGCCCTCGAGGATAAAAAGATGGGGTTTATATCATATTGCTTGAGTTTATCCCTCTACATCATGTCATCTTGCCTAATGCATTACTCTGTTCTTTTGAACTTAATGCATGCTGGATAGCGGTCGATGTGTGGAGTAATAGTAGTAGATGCAGAATCGTTTCGGTCTACTTGACACGGACGTGATGCCTATGTTCATGATCATACCTAGATATCATCATAACTATGCGCTTTTCTATCAATTGTCCGGCAGTAATTTGTTCACCCACCGTAATATATGCCATCTTGAGAGAAGCCACTAGTGAAACCTATGGCCCCGGGGTCTACTTTATATCATATAAGTTTCCGATCTACAATTTTAGTTTACTATTTATTTTGCAATCTTTACTTTTCAATCTATACAACAAAAATACCAAAAATATTTATCTTATTATCTTTATCAGATCTCACTTTCGTAAGTGACTGTGAAGGGATTGACAACCCTTTATCGCGTTGATTGCGAGGTTCTTGTTTGTTTGTGCAGGTACTAGGTGACTTGCGTGTTGTCTCCTACTAGATTGACACCTTGGTTCTCAAAAATTGAGGGAAATACTTACACTACTTTGCTACATCACCCTTTTTTTCAAGGGAAAACCAACGCATGCTCAAGAGGTAGCAAGAAGGATTTCTGACGGTTTTGTAGGGGACATTTGCACCAAGTCAAGTCAAGATTGGATCTCCTGTCAACTAGCCATTTGTGGCACCATTCCCGGGGAGATCTACGTGCTACCTCTTGAGCACTTGCGTTGGTTTTCCCTTGAAGAGGAAAGGGTGATGCAGCAAAGTAGCGTAAGTATTTCCCTCAGTTTTTGAGAACCAAGGTATCAATCCAGTAGGAGGCCACGCACGAGTCCCTCGCACCTACACAAACAAATAAATCCTCGCAACCAACGCGATAAGGGGTTGTCAATCCCTACACGGTCACTTACGAGAGTGAGATCTGATAGATATGATAAGATAATATTTTTGGTATTTTTATGATAAAGATGCAAAGTAAAATAAAAGGCAAAGGAAATAAATAAGTATTGGAAGATTAATATGATAGAAGATAGACCCGGGGGCCATAGGTTTCACTAGTGGCTTCTCTCGAGAGCATAAGTATTCACGGTGGGTAGACAAATTACTGTTGAGCAATGGACATAATTGAGCATAGTTGTGAGAATATCTAGGTATGATCATGTATATAGGCATCATGTCCGAGACAAGTAGACCGACTCCTGCCTGCATCTACTACTATTACTCCACACATCGACCGCTATCCAGCATGCATCTAGAGTATTAAGTTCAAGAGAACAGAGTAACGCTTTAAGCAAGATGACATGATGTAGAGGGATAAACTCATGCAATATGATGAAAACCCCATCTTGTTATCCTCGATGGCAACAATACATGTTGGGGATCGTTGCAGAAATTAAAATTTTCTACGCATCACCAAGATCAATCTATGGAGTTTACTAGCAACGAGAGGGGAGTGCATCTTCATACCTTTGAAGATCGCGATGCGGAAGCGTTACAAGAACGCGGATGAAGGAGGCGTAATCGTAGCGATTCAGATCACGGTTGATTCCGATCTAAGCGCCGAACGACGACGCCTCCGCGTTCAACACACGTGCAGCCCGGGGACGTCTCCCACGCCTTGATCCTGCAAGGAGAGAGGGACAGGTTGGGGAAGACTCCGTCCAGCAACAGCACGATGGCGTGGTGGTGTAGGAGCAGCGTGGTACTCCGGCAGGGCTTCGCCAAGCGTCGCGGGAGGAAGAGGAGGTGTTGGGGAGGGGAGGGCTGCGCCTTGAGAAGGGGTGCGGTTGCCCTCTGTAACGCCCCGAGACCGATGTGCCAGCTGTCGTTCTGTTATTCGCTGTCGTTGCCATGTCATGTGCTTGTGTGTTGCATCATGTCATGTCATCATGTGCATTGCATCATCATGTTTTCAAAACTTGCATTCGTCCGGGTTCTCCGAGTTCTCTCCGTTGTCCGTTCTGAGCCCAGACACACTTGCACACGCCCGCGGCATGTCCGAAATATTATTTTATAAGTGGCCGGAAAATGTTCTTGGAATGGGATGAGATTTGACGTGTGGTCTTATTATAGTGTAGACAGACCGCCTGTCAAGTTTCGTCGCAATTGGAGTTCGTTTGACGCCCCAACGGATAATTATAGCGGCAATAGTAGCCGGTCAAAACATCGGACGTTTTCGGTCTCCGGAAAACAGATGCCGGGCCCTCTCTCTCTTCTCTCAGCTCGAGCCTTTTGCACAGCCCACAAGCTCCAACCTACCCCTCCTCGCGTCCGGAGCCGTCGGATCGCGATCGGAGGCTCCAAAAACCTCTCCTAACCCCTCAAACCCTAAACCTGCCTTATATAAACCTACTCCCTTCCATTTTAGGCAGCTACCTACCCCTCCCATTCCAAATCTGGCAGCCTAGCCTCCCACCTCCTCCTCCATTTCCGCGCCACTCCAGCCCCTCCTCTCCACTTGGCGCCGCCCCACAGGGCAGACCTCCACCTGCGCCGCCGCCAAGGGCCAATCTCGCGCCTCCACCTCACCCCCCTGGTCTCCCTGCGCCGCCGTGAAGCCGTGGGCCCGCCAGGAACCGCATCGGGCCTGGGAAGCCCATCTGGGGCCAACCTGCGAGCCCCGCGCCCCTGCTCCAGGCCGCCATCGCCTTCCCGAGCGCTCCTCCTCGCCCACGCCTGCATCGCCGTCCCACACCGCGCAGCGACCCCGCCGCCGAGACGCCATGGGCTTGGATCTGTGCTACCGTCGCCGAAGTCTGTCGTCAGCCACCAGATCCGCGCTGGCCTCCCCGCCGCACCACCTTGTTCCATGCCGAGCCCCGTCGAGATGCGCCACCATGAGAGCCCTCCCGCCGGAACCCACCGCCAGGAGCGCGGTCGTCAACCCCCGCGGCCAGATCCGGGATCCTCGTGCCCGGATCCGTCCGTTCCCGGCCGTCCCGGCCTCCCCGCGCCATCCAGCCCTCCCGCCGGAGCCCCTGCGCCGTCTGTCGCCGCCATGGTCTCGTGCTCGGGCGGGAGCACGAGGGCCTCGCTCGCCTGGGCCAACCTCCTCCCAGGCCCAACGTGCCAGCGCCCACCGGCCTCCCTCTCTACAGGACTGGGCCGAAGCCCATGGTGAGGGCACCCGCGCCCCTCTTTTGTTTTTTTTCTTTTCCCTCCGGTTGGGCCAGCCTTCTGTGTTTCAGCCCGTCATGTTTTTTTTTCAGCGCCTGAGTTTTTCCTAATTATCCAGGAGTCAGCAGTTTTGCAAAAAAACCCCTAGACATCATGCATTTAATAACTAATGAACCAAGCATCAGATTAAAATGATTTATATATGAAACTTGCTTAAAATTATGTGTAGATTAATTATATGCCACTTTCTTACCATGTTAAAATGTATAAATTGATGTTTGGTTAAATTTCCCCCTATGTCATGCTAAAATGATTTAATTCATAACTAATTAACCGTAACTCGGAATTTAATAAACTTTATATGTAGATGGGGTAGAATTTTGCCTAGTTTAATGTGGTGGCCTCATCTTGCATGTTTAACTACTCTAAAATTGTGTTTAGGACAGATCAGGACCAAACCTAACTTTTGTATATGGGGATTTACCGGAATTGTTGTTCGTTGCTTCCGGCCTCATTTAACCTTGACTAGATAGGTAGTTTTCATTTGCTTCACCCTCTTGCCATGTTAATCAACATTTAATATTGTTGGGTACATAAACGAGAGAGAACTAAATAATTGATGTGGTGTGTTGTCAATATGCATCCCGATGCATATTGTGCTCCACTTAATGTGTAGGATTGTTTGTGCACTTTGCCATGTCATGCTTCATTAAACCGGACATGCATCATATTTGGTTGTGCATCATGCCATGTTGATGTCGTGGTTGTTTACTATGTTGTTTGCTCTTTTCCGGTGATTGCTTCTTCGGGTTGGTTCCGATAACGTCGTGTTGTGAGGATCCGTTCAACTACGTCCGTTTGTCTTCTTCATGGTCTCGTTCTTCTTCCTTGCGGGATTTCAGGCAAGATGATCATACCCTCGAAATCACTACTATCTTTGCTATGCTAGTTTGCTCGCTCTTTTGCTATGCCATTGCTACGATGCCTACCACTTGCTTGTCAGCCTCCCAAATTGCCATGTTCAGCCCCTAACCCTCCTATGTCCCAGCAAACCGTTGGTTGGCTATGTTACCACTTTGCTCAGCCCCTCTTATAGCGTTGTTAGTTGCAGGTGAAGTTTGAAGTTTGTTCCTTGTTGGAACATGGAGTTACCGTTCCTTGTTGGGACACTTATTTACTTGTTGGGATATCACTATATGGCTTATTTAATTAATGCATCTATATACTTGGTAAAGGGTGGAAGGCTCGGCCTTATGCCTGGTGTTTTGTTCCACTCTTGCCGCCCTAGTTTCCGTCATATCGGTGTTATGTTCCCGGATTTTTGCGTCCCTTACGCGGTTGGGCTATAATGGGAACCCCTTGACAGTTCGCCTTTAGTAAAGCTTCTCCAGCAATGCCCAACATTGGTTTTACCATTTTCCACCTAGCATTTTCTTTCCCTTGGGTTCTGCAGACTCAAGGGTCATCATTATTTTAACCCCCCCCCCGGGCCAGTGCTCCTCTGAGTGTTGGTCCGAAACGTCAGCCGCCGGTGGCTACCAGGGGCAACTCTGGGCTGGCCTACCGGAAGTTTGGACAATCTGAGTGTGCCCTGAGAAAGAGATATGTGCAGCTCCTATCGGGATTTGTCGGCACATTCGGGCGGTGTTGCTGGTTTAGTTTTACCCTGTCGAAATGTCTTGTTGTACTGGGATACCGAGTCTGATTGGAATGTCTCGGGTGGAGGTCCATTCCTTCGTTGACCGTGAGAGCTTGTGATGGGCTAAGTTGGGACACCCCTGCAGGGATTTGAACTTTCGAAAGCCGTGCCCGCGGTTATGGGCAGATGGGAATTTGATAATGTCCGGTTGTAGAAAACCTGAAGTCGACCTTAATTAAAATGAATCAACCG
Source organism: Triticum monococcum (assembly GCA_034509565.1). Taxonomy (NCBI): domain Eukaryota; kingdom Viridiplantae; phylum Streptophyta; class Magnoliopsida; order Poales; family Poaceae; genus Triticum; species Triticum monococcum. The sequence goes on from CM067845.1 coordinate 637,741,498, forward strand.
CGTGTGTAACCGTGATGGTCTCTTTCCGGCGGAGTCCGGGAAGTGAACACGGTTGTTGGAGTTATGCTTGACGTAGGTTGCTATAGGATCACTTCTTGATCATAGTTTATCGACCGTGCTTTGCCTTCTCTTCTCGCTCTCATTTGCGAATAGGTTAGCCACCATATATGCTAGTCGCTTGCTGCAGCTCCACCTCATACCTTTACCTTACCCATAAGCTTAAATAGTCTTGATCGCGAGGGTGCGAGATTGCTGAGTCCCTGTGGCTCACAGTTACTTCCAAAACCAGTTTGCAGGTGCCGATGATTCCGTGCAGATGACGCAACCCAGCTCAGGAGGAGCTCATTGAAGACCTTGTCCATTTGTGTTGTTTCGTTCTAGTTGATCAGTAGTGGAGCCCAGTTGGGGTCGATCGGGGACCTTTGTCGCATTTGGGGTTCTTCTTTTCTTTTGGCTCCGTAGTCGGGCCCTGAGTGTATTTGGATGTCGTAATGTTTTATTCATGTAATTGTGTGTAGTGGCGAGTGTAAGCCAACTATGTAACTCTTTCCCCTTTTATATTACATGGGTTGTGTGAAGACTACCTCACTTGCGACATTGCCTTCAATGCGATTATGCCTCTAAGTCGTGCCTCGACACGTGGGAGATATAGTCGCATCGAGGGTGTTACAAGTTGGCATCAGAGCCTTCCCCGACCTTAGGAGCCCCCATTGCTTGATCGTTTTTAGCAGCCGAGTTGTGTCTAGAAAAATGTTATGAGTCATTTAGGAATTATATATCGGAGAGCTTAGGAATTCTTTTTACTTCCCAGTCTCCTCATCGCTCTGGTAAGGCATCCTGACGTAGAGTTTTGACTCTTCTCTTCTCAAATTTCACTAAATTTTTTTTAGGATCACGCGAGTATCTTGGTTTTGTTCCGATGGCTTATGATGAGAATACTGTCTTGGTGCCTCCTGTCAGGGGTTTAGTGGAAGTGTCCCGGGGAGTTGAGCTCTGAGGTGTTGTCATCATAATTTTATCGTTGCAATTCTGGTATACTTGAGATATGTGCGCGACATCGAAAATCTCCTTTATGCAGTTCGTTGGTGAGATAACCTCGACGCCACCCAGTACTGGGGCGGGAGTTCGGGAGTATCGCCATAAGTGGTATAACGGATGCTTTTCGAAGGTTGAGATAGATGGTTTCCGAAGGTTTCTTGGTTATGTGTTGAAGGATGGATGCAGCTGGATGTAGGATTTGCTAGCTTGGGTGAGATATTATGCTTCCCCTGTATCCTCAACACCTGATTGCATAACCAGAAAATTTCGGAAGTTTCATAGGTGGGAATTCAAGTAGCTCTTAGGATATCCTTCCAACAGATGTGTGATATGAAATTGGGGTTCGACGTCTAGTGGTTCGCCTATTCACGGTCGATTTTACAGTGGTCTCGTTGTGTCTTAAAGAGTCCTTGGCTATGCTGACTCGGGGACGCTTCGTATGTCATGTGCACTGCCTTGTACATGATGGTGCTGTACGATCGAGCCCGTGTAGGTCCCACCACGAAAACTTCGGACGAAATCTCTATCATATGTTTGTTCCGGCTTATTCTGCAAGCCAACCCTTTGTTTTGTTTTGAGTTGTGGTATTCGAGTTGCTTCGAAGTCAAATGTTGATTCCATACCTTCCCCAAATGGTGTTCTCATACTCCGATGTGAATACTAATCCTTCTTGATCATCAAGATTGTTTTGTCAATCCTTTTTAGCCGGTGTGCTTCTCTTCAAGTGGATCCGTTCGTTTCAACATCCGCAAGATCAAGTATCAGTTTCTTCTGAACGGTGTTTGTTTCATCCGCTCCAAGTTGCCTTTGTTTTCCCCGCCCACCCACCCTGCTTCTTCAAGGGCCCAGATTTCTTATTCAAGTATCCATCTTATTGGTGTGAGGTCTCTCCATTCTTTTCCCTCAATATTCTTATCCGGTGATTCTCATGAAGATTTCAACGGAGTTTCTAGTTTATCATTCTTTGTTCTTTTCTTCTCCGGTGGATCCAAGCCAAACTTTGTGGATCATATCCTTTTTCCTAATTTCAATGCTTTTTCATGCCGGTGCACCTCATTATCATTCTACTTCTCGCTATTTGTTATTCCGGAGTGCTTAAGATATCTCGAAGATTCGTGTATCCACTCTTCTTTCATTCAAGCTATTTCGAGGATGTTATATCATTCAAGGCATTTAATTCAACCGGTGCAATCTCCTTTCTCAAGTAATCGTTCAGCGGTGTTTTCTTTCGAGTGGGCCCTAACCCACAGGTCTTTTCCCAGGATCTTACCTGACTCTTCTTATTCTCCCGGAGCTAGCATAAATTCTTTCGAAGTTTGACGTAAGAATGATTTATCATGAGCCAAATGTCTTCTCAAGATCTGTCAATTCTTTTCATCATTGGCTAAACCTTTCCATTATTCATTCCGGAGTGCCTCAACAATTCACGGTGGTGTTTCTCGTTGTCATTTGAAGACCGAAGAAGAGTTTCTCTCATTTTGATCCATTCTCTTCAAGATTCGTGATTCTAACTTGTTGCCATCCTCTCGTAATTGTTTTCATCGTGAGAATTCTTTTCACCCTTCCGGAGCAATTTAAGAGTCTTCTCAGTTTGTTATCCGGAGTCCGTCAATTCAGGTTTATTCATTCTCAGCTGTCAGTTATCAGTCTCCTATTTTACCGGTGCTTCGTTCAAGTGATCTTTAATCGGCTCGTGATCTCTTCGTTCTCATGTATCTAAATTCTCGAAAGCATCTTCGTTCATTTGCTTAATTCTTCTCGGTGTTTCTTTATCTTTACTCCGTTCATTTTCAATTCTTACGGTGGTTCATTCAAGATTTTTCTTCCTTTCTTATCATATCAATTTTATTCGTTGTTCCAACCCTTCCGGTGGTTCGTTCAATACCTTCCCAAGTCTGTTGTTATATCTCTCTTAACCTTTTCTATGAGGATAAGTAATATGCCAAATCCGTTGATTGTCATCAATTTAAATTGGTGAAGGATAAGCATTATGTAATTCTTACTCTTGTTCCATCCAAGTGATTTAATTCCCTATTCCGGAGGCTCATCAAAAATTCTTGATCTCCATTGTTCATCTTATCTTTTCCCGGACTCCAACCTCTTTAAATTATATTATCACGGAGATCTCTATCTAAATCATTATGAGGCTTCAATCTTATTCTTTTCATCATTCAATTATTTTGGATCATTCTTTTATTACCGGAGTTCTTCATGGAGGCACTACATGATGGTTCATAAGGGATTTAATTCCCTCTCGAAGTGTTCAGTGAGATTCTTTTCAAAGGAGCTCAAGCCTTCTTGATCGTGTAATCCAGAGTGCATTTCTTCTTACCGTATCTTTGGAGGTGGTATTATGCCATTCTTGATAATTTGAGTTCATGTTTTCATGATTCACACGCTGTCAAGATTGGGATATTTTAAATCCATCAATCTTGTCATTGGAGTTATCTTGGGTTATATTTCACCTAAAGCCTTCCCTAAGGATTGTTGCTATAATGGTGCTCATGTATGATCCAAGTTCTTCATCTACCCTCCCGGTGAAATAAGCTTCTCGTCTCCTTGTTCATTTCAATCCAATTCTTTTCCCGTGAGTGGCAGGTTTTTCATCTCTTAAGTTGAGAGGTATTCCATAAGACCATATCAAGTCTATTATTTTCGTTGTTGGTTTTTCCAACAACTCCGTTCTAGCTTCTGTTGTAACAGTGCTCTCTCAAGATATTGTTTCCCTTCGTTCATCCCATTCCATTCTTACTTCTGTTCCAGAGACATTGTGATGTTGTTCTGTTCAACCTTCTTCTTGTTCTTGTTAGGATCATGTTCTTTTCATGCTTATCCATTTAACCGGAGTGTTGTGTCCTCTTTTCAAGTATCCTCTCATCTTGTCAAGTTCAATTCCTTTAATTTGCAGACAGAGTGCTGTCCAAATTATATCACTCTTATTCCTTCCATATCTTGCTTAACCGGAGTGTGGTGCCATTCTGCTCAAGTTCTTTTCGCCTTATCAAGTCTGGCATCCCTTTCTCAACCGAAGTGTCGTGTTTTCATTTGAGCTCTCTCATCTTATCAAATTTGGACTTCCTTCTCAACCGGAGTGCTGTCTGAGATCTTCTTACCCCTTGTTCCATTCATTCAATAGTTCCGGTGGCGGGGTGTTGTGATTTCATCAAGTATCTTCTCATCTTATCAAGATCTTATTCAATTCCTTTTCTTTCCAACCGGAGTGCTGCCCGATTTTGGTTTTTCCTTGATCCCCTTCCTTAACCGAAGTGTTTCAATATATATCTTACCTTCAACATCAAGGGTTTCGCAATGCTCGTTGTCCCTCTTTTCTAACGGAGTGTTTTCGACTTTGTTCACCTTCGTTGTGTTCTTTTCTCGATTTGTTCAACCTCGCAAGGTTCTTTGGTTTCACTCGTTTGTCAAAGAAGCAACTTAGTTTTACCTCTCCTCTTTTCTATTCCGTCTTCCCCCGGTGCCATTCTAGATCTCGGGACGAGATCCTCTCGTAGTGGTGGAGTGTTGTAACGCCCCGAGACCGATGTGCCAGCTGTCGTTCTGTTATTCGCTGTCGTTGCCATGTCATGTGCTTGCGTGTTGCATCATGTCATGTCATCATGTGCATTGCATCATCATGTTTTCAAAACTTGCATTCGTCCGGGTTCTCCGAGTTCTCTCCGTTGTCCGTTCTGAGCCCAGACACACTTGCACGCGCCCGCGGCATGTCCGAAATATTATTTTATAAGTGGCCGGAAAATGTTCTTGGAATGGGATGAGATTTGACGTGTGGTCTTATTATAGTGTAGACAGACCGCCTGTCAAGTTTCGTCGCAATTGGAGTTCGTTTGACGCCCCAACGGATAATTATAGCGGCAATAGTAGCCGGTCAAAACGTCGGACGTTTTCGGTCTCCAGAAAACAGATGCCGGGCCCTCTCTCTCTTCTCTCAGCTCGAGCCTTTTGCACAGCCCACAAGCTCCAACCTACCCCTCCTCGCGTCCGGAGCCGTCGGATCGCGATCGGAGGCTCCAAAAACCTCTCCTAACCCCTCAAACCCTAAACCTGCCTTATATAAACCTACTCCCTTCCATTTTAGGCAGCTACCTACCCCTCCCATTCCAAATCTGGCAGCCTAGCCTCCCACCTCCTCCTCCATTTCCGCGCCACTCCAGCCCCTCCTCTCCACTTGGCGCCACCCCACAGGGCAGACCTCCACCTGCACCGCCGCCAAGGGCCAATCTCGCGCCTCCACCTCACCCCCCTGGTCTCCCTGCGCCGCTGTGAAGCCGTGGGCCCGCCAGGAACCGCATCGGGCCTGGGAAGCCCATCTGGGGCCAACCTGCGAGCCCCGCGCCCCTGCTCCAGGCCGCCATCGCCTTCCCGAGCGCTCCTCCTCGCCCACGCCTGCATCGCCGTCCCACACCGCGCAGCGACCCCGCCGCCGAGACGCCATGGGCTTGGATCTGTGCTGCCGTCACCGAAGTCCGTCGTCAGCCACCAGATCCGCGCTGGCCTCCCCGACGCACCACCTTGTTCCATGCCGAGCCCCGTCGAGATGCGCCACCATGAGAGCCCTCCCGCCGGAACCCACCGCCAGGAGCGCGGTCGTCAACCCCCGCGGCCAGATCCGGGATCCTCGTGCCCGGATCCGTCCGTTCCCGGCCGTCCCGGCCTCCCCGCGCCATCCAGCCCTCCCGCCGGAGCCCCTGCGCCGTCTGTCGCCGCCATGGTCTCGTGCTCGGGCGGGAGCACGAGGGCCTCGCTCGCCTGGGCCAACCTCCTCCCAGGCCCAACGTGCCAGCGCCCACCGGCCTTCCTCTCTACAGGACTGGGCCGAAGCCCATGGTGAGGGCACCCGCGCCCCTCTTTTGTTTTTTTTCTTTTCCCTCCGGTTGGGCCAGCCTTCTGTGTTTCAGCCCGTCATGTTTTTTTCAGCGCCTGAGTTTTTCCTAATTATCCAGGAGTCAGCAGTTTTGCAAAAACCCCCCTAGACATCATGCATTTAATAACTAATGAACCATGCATCGGATTAAAATGATTTATATATGAAACTTGCTTAAAATTATGTGTAGATTAATTATATGCCACTTTCTTACCATGTTAAAATGTATAAATTGATGTTTGGTTAAATTTCCCCATATGTCATGCTAAAATGATTTAATTCATAACTAATTAACCGTAACTCGGAATTTAATAAACTTTATATGTAGATGGGGTAGAATTTTGCCTAGTTTAACGTGGTGGCCTCATCTTGCATGTTTAACTACTCTAAAATTGTGTTTAGGACAGATCAGGACCAAACCTAACTTTTGTATATGGGGATTTACCGGAATTGTTGTTCGTTGCTTCCGGCCTCATTTAACCTTGACTAGATAGGTAGTTTTCATTTGCTTCACCCTCTTGCCATGTTAATCAACATTTAATATTGTTGGGTACATAAACGAGAGAGAACTAAATAATTGATGTGGTGTGTTGTCAATATGCATCCCGATGCATATTGTGCTCCACTTAATGTGTAGGATTGTTTGTGCACTTTGCCATGCCATGCTTCATTAAACCGGACATGCATCATATTTGGTTGTGCATCATGCCATGTTGATGTCGTGGTTGTTTACTATGTTGTTTGCTCTTTTCCGGTGATTGCTTCTTCGGGTTGGTTCCGATAACGTCGTGTTGTGAGGATCCGTTCAACTACGTCCGTTTGTCTTCTTCATGGTCTCGTTCTTCTTCCTTGCGGGATTTCAGGCAAGATGATCATACCCTCGAAATCACTACTATCTTTGCTATGCTAGTTTGCTCGCTCTTTTGCTATGCCATTGCTACGATGCCTACCACTTGCTTGTCAGCCTCCCAAATTGCCATGTTCATCCCCTAACCCTCCTATGTCCCAGCAAACCGTTGGTTGGCTATGTTACCGCTTTGCTCAGCCCCTCTTATAGCGTTGTTAGTTGCAGGTGAAGTTTGAAGTTTGTTCCTTGTTGGAACATGGAGTTACCGTTCCTTGTTGGGACACTTATTTACTTGTTGGGATATCACTATATGGCTTATTTAATTAATGCATCTATATACTTGGTAAAGGGTGGAAGGCTCGGCCTTATGCCTGGTGTTTTGTTCCACTCTTGCCGCCCTAGTTTCCGTCATATCGGTGTTATGTTCCCGGATTTTTGCGTCCCTTACGCGGTTGGGCTATAATGGGAACCCCTTGACAGTTCGCCTTTAGTAAAGCTTCTCCAGCAATGCCCAACATTGGTTTTACCATTTGCCACCTAGCCTTTTCTTTCCCTTGGGTTCTGCAGACTCAAGGGTCATCATTATTTTAACCCCCCCCCCCCCCCCGGGCCAGTGCTCCTCTGAGTGTTGGTCCGAAACGTCAGCCGCCGATGGCTACCAGGGGCAACTCTGGGCTGGCCTACCGGAAGTTTGGACAATCTGAGTGTGCCCTGAGAAAGAGATATGTGCAGCTCCTATCGGGATTTGTCGGCACATTCGGGCGGTGTTGCTGGTTTAGTTTTACCCTGTCGAAATGTCTTGTTGTACTGGGATACCGAGTCTGATCGGAATGTCTCGGGTGGAGGTCCATTCCTTCGTTGACCGTGAGAGCTTGTGATGGGCTAAATTGGTACACCCCTACAGGGATTTGAACTTTCGAAAGCCGTGCCCGCGGTTATGGGCAGATGGGAATTTGATAATGTCCGGTTGTAGAAAACCTGAAGTCGACCTTAATTAAAATGAATCAACCGCGTGTGTAACCGTGATGGTCTCTTTCCGGCGGAGTCCGGGAAGTGAACACGGTTGTTGGAGTTATGCTTGACGTAGGTTGCTATAGGATCACTTCTTGATCATAGTTTATCGACCGTGCTTTGCCTTCTCTTCTCGCTCTCATTTGCGAATAGGTTAGCCACCATATATGCTAGTCGCTTGCTGCAGCTCCACCTCATACCTTTACCTTACCCATAAGCTTAAATAGTCTTGATCGCGAGGGTGCGAGATTGCTGAGTCCCTGTGGCTCACAGTTACTTCCAAAACCAGTTTGCAGGTGCCGATGATTCCGTGCAGATGACGCAACCCAGCTCAGGAGGAGCTCATTGAAGACCTTGTCCATTTGTGTTGTTTCGTTCTAGTTGATCAGTAGTGGAGCCCAGTTGGGGTCGATCGGGGACCTTTGTCGCATTTGGGGTTCTTCTTTTCTTTTGGCTCCGTAGTTGGGCCCTGAGTGTATTTGGATGTCGTAATGTTTTATTCATGTAATTGTGTGAAGTGGCGAGTGTAAGCGAACTATGTAACTCTTTCCCCTTTTATATTACATGGGTTGTGTGAAGACTACCTCACTTGCGACATTGCCTTCAATGCAATTATGCCTCTAAGTCGTGCCTCGACACGTGGGAGATATAGTCGCATCGAGGATGTTACACCCTCCCACCCCCCCCCACTATTTATAAGGGAAAGGGGAGAGGGGGCTGGCCCCCTAGATCCATCTAGAGGGGGGGCGCCCGCCCCCTTAGGATTTCCAACTAGGGGGGCGCCCGCCCCGGGGGGGCCCTAGGGTCTCCAACCCTAGGCGCCTTGGGCCCTTGGGGGCGCACCATCCCACTAAGGGGCTGGTTCCCACCCAACTACAGCCCATTAGGTCCTTCGGGGCAGGTGGACCCTCCCGGTGGACCCCCGGAACCCCTTCGGTGGTCCCGGTACAATACCGATAAACCCCGAAACCTTTCCGGTGACTGAAACTGGACTTCCCATATATAAATCTTCACCTCCAGACCATTCCGGAACTCCTCCTGACGTCCGGGATCTCATCCGGGACTCCGAACAACTTTCGGTAACCACATACAATTCCCATTACAACTCTAGCGTCACCAAACCTTAAGTGTGTAGACCCTACGGGTTCGGGAACTATGCAGACATGACCGAGACATCTCTCCGGCCAATAACCAACAGCGGGATCTGGATACCCATGTTGGCTCTCACATGTTCCATGATGATCTCATCGGATGAACCACGATGTCAAGGATTCAATCAATCCCGTATACGATTCCCTTTGTCTACCGGTATAGCACTTGCCCGAGATTCGATCGTCGGTATACCGATACCTTGTTCAATCTCGTTACGGCAAGTCTCTTTACTCGTTCCGTAACACATCATCCCGTGACCAACCCCTTAGTCACATTGAGCTCATTACGATGATGTCTTACCAAGTGGGCCCAGAGATACCTCTCCATCATACGGAGTGACAAATCCCAGTCTCGATTCGTGCCAACCCAACAGATACTTTCGGGGATACCCGTAGTGTACCTTTATAGCCACCTAGTTACGTTGTGATGTTTGGCACACCCAAAGTACCCTTACGGTATCCGGGAGTTGCATAATCTCATGGTCTAAGCAAAAGATACTTGACATTAGAAAAGCTTTAGCAGACGAACTACGCGATCTTGTGCTATGCTTAGGATTGGGTCTTGTCCATCACATCATTATCCTAATGATGTGATCCCATTATCAATGACATCCTATGTCCATGGTTAGCAAACCGTAATCTATTGATCAACGAGCTAGTCAACTAGAGGCTCACTAGGGACATGTTGTGGTCTTGTATTCACACATGTATTACGATTTCCGGATAACATAATTATAGCATGAACAATAGACAATTATCATGAACAAGGAAATATAATAATAACCATTTTATTATTGCCTCTAGGGCATATTTCCAACCGTCTCCCACTTGAACTAGAGTCAATAACCTAGTTACATTGTGATGAATCGAACACCCATAGAGTTCTGGTGTTGATCATGCTTTGCACGTGGAAGAGGTTTAGTCAACGGATCTGCGACATTCAGGTCCGTATGCACTTTACAAATCTCTATGTCTCCATCTTGAACATTTTCACGAATAGAGTTGAAGCGACGCTTGATATGCCTGGTCTTCTTGTGAAATCTGGGCTCCTTGGCAAGGGCAATAGCTCCAGTGTTGTCACAGAAGAGAGTCATCGGGCCCGACGCATTGGGAATAACTCCTAGGTCGGTAATGAACTCCTTCATCCAGATTGCTTCATGTGCTGCCTCCGAGGCTGCCATGTACTCCTCTTCACATGTAGATCCCGCCACGACGCTTTGCTTGCAACTGCACCAGCTGACTGCCCCTCCATTCAAAATAGGGCCATTTACATTTGTGCCCCTAACTTGATCCCACTACTCAGATTTGCCCTTAATTTCGAAGGGTGCTCAAATTTGCCCCTCTGCCGTTAGGTGTCCTTATAGAAATGCCCTTCTGCGCCGTTACCGTCCGGTCAAAGGGCTTTGACCGTCTCGAAAAAAATAGCAAAAAAATTCAAAAAAATCTAAAATTTTTGGGATCAAAGATAGTTAGATGCGCAAGGTGCGTGCCAATTTTCGCAATGTTTAGACATACCAGGAGCTCAGGGCAAAAGAAAACAATAAATCTATATGCCTATGAATAGTAAATTCAAATAAAATAGCAAACAAATTCAAAAAAATATGAAATTTTTTGGCATCCAAGCTGATCGGTTGCGCAAGGTGTGTGCAAAATTTTGTTATCAAATGGCATGCGAGGAGCTCTAGCAAAAAAACGCAAAATAGTGTATTTTTTCAAAGTTTTTTCTGAGCCATATTTTGTTTTTTTTCACGAGCTCCTACAATGTCCAAACACAACAAAATTTTGCACACACCTTGCGCAACCGATCAGCTTGGATGCCAAAAAATTTCATATTTTTTTGAATTTTTTTGCTATTTTTTTGAATTTACTATTCACGGGCATACATATTTACTATTTTTCCTTTGCCATGAGCTTCTAGAGTATCCAAACAGCATGAAAATTTGCACGCACATTGCGCACTTGAGTATCCTCGATCCCACAAAATTTCAGATTTTTTTGATTTTTTTTGCTATTTTTTCGAGACGGTCAAAGCCCTTTGACGCCCTTTGACCGGACGGTAACGGCGCAGAAGGGCATTTCTATAAGGGCAACTAACGGTGGAGGGGCAAATTTGAGCACCCTTCGAAATTAGGGGCAAATCTGAGTAGTGGGATCAAGTTAGGGGCATAGATGTAAATGTCCCTTCAAAATATACACGTATCCGGTTTGTGACTTGGAGTCATCCAGATTTGTGTCGAAACTAGCATCGACGTAACCCTTTACGACGAGCTCTTCGTCACCTCCATAAACGAGAAACATATCCTTAGTCCTTTTCAGGTACTTCAGGATATTCTTGACTGTTGTCCAGTGTTCCATGCCGGGATTACTTTGGTACCTTCCTACCAAACTTACGGCAAGGCTTACATCAGGTCTGGTACACAGCATGGCATACATAATAGACCATATGGCCGAGGCATAGGGGATGGCACTCATATTTTCTCTATCTTCTGTCGTGGTCGGGCATTGGGCCGTGCTCAATCTCACACCTTGCAATACAGGCAAGAACCCCTTCTTGGACTGATCCATATTGAACTTCTTCAATATCTTGTCAAGGTACGTGCTTCGTGAAAGACCAATGAGGCATCTCGATCTATCTCTATAGATCTTGATGCCTAATATGTAAGCAGCTTCTCCAAGGTCCTTCATTGAAAAACACTTATTCAAGTAGGCCTTTATGCTTTCCAAGAGTTCTATATCATTTCCCATCAATAGTATGTCATCCACATATAATATGAGAAATGCTACGGAGCTCCCACTCACTTTCTTGTAAACACAGGCTTCTCCATAAGTCTGCGTAAACCCAAATGCTTTGATCATCTCATCAAATCGAATGTTCCAACTCCGAGATGCTTGCACCAGCCCATAGATTGAGCATTGGAGCTTGCACACCTTGTCAGCATTCTTAGGATTGACAAAACCTTCTGGCTGCATCATATACAATTCTTCCTTAAGGAAACCATTAAGGAATGCCGTTTTGACGTCCATTTTCCATATCTCATAATCATAGAATGCGGCAATTGCTAACATGATTCAGATGGACTTCAGCTTCGCTACGGGTGAGAAAGTCTCATCATAGTCAACCCCTTGAACTTGTCGATAACCCTTAGCGACAAGCCGAGCCTTATAGATGGTCACATTACCATCCGCGTTTGTCTTCTTCTTAAAGATCCATTTATTTTCTATGGCTCGCCGATCATCAGGCAAGTCAGTCAAAGTCCATACTTCGTTTTCATACATGGATCCTATCTCGGATTTCATGGCTTCCAGTCATTTGTCGGAATCCGAGCCCGCCATCGCTTCTTCATAGTTCGAAGGTTCACCATTGTCTAACAAAGATTTCCAGGATAGGGTTGTCGTACCACTCTGGTGCGGAACGTGTCCTTGTGGACCTACGAAGTTCAGTAGCAACTTGATCTGAAGTTTCATGATCATCATCATTAACTTCCTCTCTAGTCGGTGCAGGCACCACAGAAACATTTTCTTGAGTTGCGCTACTCTCCGGTTCAAGAGGCAATACTTCATCAAGTTCTACTTTCCTCCCACTTACTTCTTTCGAGAGAAACTCTTTCTCTAGAAAGGATCCATTCTTGGCAACAAAGATCTTGCCTTCAGATCTGAGGTAGAAGGTATACCCAATAGTTTCCTTAGGGTATCCTATGAAGACGCATTTTTCCGATTTGGGTTCGAGCTTTTCAGGTTGAAGTTTCTTGACATAAGCATCGCATCCCCAAACTTTTAGAAACGACAGCTCAGGTTTCTTCCCAAACCACAATTCATACGGTGTCATCTCAACGGATTTCGACGGAGCCCTATTTAAAGTGAATGCGGCAGTCTCTATAGCATAACCCCAAAATGATAGCGGTAGATCGTTAAGAGACATCATATATCGCACCATATCCAATAGAGTGCGATTACGACGTTCGGACACACCATTACACTGAGGTGTTCCAGGCGGCGTGAGTTGTGAAACAATTCCACATTTCCTTAAGTGCGTGCCAAATTCGTGACTCAAATATTCTCCCCCACGATCTGATCGTAAGCACTTAATTTTCCTGTCACGTTGATTCTCAACCTCACTCTGAAATTTCTTGAACTTTTCAAAGGTCTCAGACTTGTGTTTCATTAAGTAGACATACCCATATCTACTTAAGTCATCCGTGAGGGTGAGAACATAGCGATAACCACCGCGAGCCTCAATGCTCATTGGACCGCACACATCAGTATGTATGATTTCCAATAAGTTGGTTGCTCGCTCCATTATTTCGGAGAACGGAGTCTTGGTCATTTTTTCCATGAGGCATGGTTCGCACGTGTCAAATGATTCATAATCAAGAGACTCCAAAGTCCATCTGCATGGAGTTTCTTCATGCGTTTGACACCAATGTGACCAAGGCGGCAGTGCCACAAGTATGTGGGACTATCATTATCAACCTTGCATCTTTTGGCATTCACACTATGAATATGTATAACATCACGTTCGAGATTAAACAAGAATAAACCATTGACCAGCGGGGCATGACCATATAACATGTCTCTCATATAAGTAGAACAACCATTATTCTCAGATTTAAGTGACTAGCCATCTCGCATTAAACAAGATCCAGGCACAATGTTCATGCTCAAAGCTGGTACTAAATAACAATTATTGAGGTTTAAAACTAATCCCGTAGGTAAATGTAGAGGTAGCGTGCCGACGGCGATCACATCGACCTTGGAACCATTCCCGACGCGCATCATCACCTCGTCCTTCGCCAGTCTCCGCTTATTCCGCAGCTCCTGTTTTGAGTTACAAATATGAGCAACCGCACCGGTATCAAATACCCAGGAGCTACTACGAGCGTTGGTTAGGTACACATCAATAACATGTATATCACATATACCTTTGGTATTGCTGGCCTTCTTATCCGCTAAGTACTTGGGACAGTTCCGCCTCCAGTGACCATTTCCCTTGCAATAAAAGCACTCAGTCTCAGGCTTGGGTCCATGCTTTGGCTTCTTCCCGGCAACTGGTTTACCGGGCGCGGCAACTCCCTTGCCATCCTTCTTGAAGTTCTTCTTACCCTTGCCTTTCTTGAACTTAGTGGTTTTATTCACCATCAACACTTGATGTTCCTTTTTGATCTCCACCTCCGCTGATTTCAGCATTGAATATACCTCGGGAATGGTCTTTTCCATCCCCTGCATATTGAAGTTCATCACAAAGCTCTTGTAGCTAGGTGGGAGCGACTGAAGGATTCTATCAACGACCGCATCATCCGGGGTATTAACTCCCAGCTGAGATAAGCGGCTGTGCAACCCAGACATTTTGAGTATGTGCTCGCTGACAGAACTATTCTCCTCCATCTTACAACTGTAAAACTTGTCGGAGACTTCATATCTCTCGACCCGGGCATGAGCTTGGAAAACCATTTTCAGCTCTTGGAACATCTCATATGCTCCGTGCTGCTCAAAACACTTTTGGATCCCCGGTTCTAAGCTGTAAAGCATGCCGCACTAAACCATGGAGTAATCATCACTACACGACTGCCACGCATTCATAACGTCTTGAGTTGTTGGGAAAACAGGTGCATCACCTAGCGGTGCTTCAAGGACATATGCTTTCTTGGCAGCTATGAGGATAATCCTCAGGTTACGGACCCAGTCCGTGTAGTTGCTACCATCATCTTTCAGCTTGGTTTTCTCTAGGAACGCGTTGAAGTTGAGGGAAACAGTAGCGTGGGCCATTTGATCTACAAGACATATTGCAAAGTTTTTAGACTATGTTCATGATAATTAAGTTCATATAATCAAATTATTTAATGAACTCCCACTCAGATAGACATCCCTCTAGTCATCTAAGTGATACATGATCCGAGTCAACTAGGCCGTGTCCGATCATCACGTGAGACGGACTAGTCATCATCGGTGAACATCTTCATGTTGATCGTATCTTCTATACGACTCATGTTTGACCTTTCGGTCTTCCGTGTTCCGAGGCCATGTCTGTACATGCTAGGCTCGTCAAGTCAACCTAAGTGTATTGCGTGAGTAAATCTGCCTTACACCCGTTGTATTCGAACGTTAGAATCTATCACACCTGATCATCATGTGGTGCTTCGAAACAACGAACCTTCACAACGGTGCACAGTTAGGGGGAACACTTTCTTGAAATTATTGCGAGGGATCATCTTATTTAAGCTACCATTGTTCTAAGCAAATAAGATGTAAAACATGATAAACATCACATGCAATCAAATAGTGACATGATATGGCCAATGTCATTTTGCTCCTTTTGATCTCCAGCTTCAGGGCGCCATGATCATCATCGTTGTCACCGGCATGACACCATGATCTCCATCATCATGATCTCCATCATCGTGTCTTCATGAAGTTGTCTCGCCAACTATTACTTCTACTACTATGGCTAACGGTTAGCAATAAAGTAAAGTAATTACATGGCGTTTTCATTGACACGCAGGTCATACAATAAATTAAGACAACTCCTATGGCTCCTGCCGGTTGTCATGCTCATCGACATGCAAGTCGTGATTCCTATTACAAGAACATGATCAATCTCATACATCACATATATCATTCATCACATCATTTTGGCCATATCACATCACACGGAATATGCTTCAAGAACAAGTTAGACGTCCTCTAATTGTTGTTGCAAATTTTACGTGGCTGCTATAGGTTTCTAGCAAGAACGTTTCTTACCTACGCCAAAACCACAACGTGATATGCCAATTTCTATTTACCCTTCATAAGGACCCTTTTCATCGAATCCGATCCGAAAGTGGGAGAGGCAGACACCCGCTAGCCACCTTATGCAACTAGTGCATGTCAGTCGATGGAACCTGTCTCACGTAAGTGTACGTGTAATGTCGGTCCGGGCCGCTTCATCCCACGATGCCGCCGAATCAAGATAAGAGTAGTAACGGCAAGTAAATTGACAAAATCGACACCCACAACAACTTGTGTTCTACTCGTGCATAGAAACTACGAATAGACCTAGCTCATGATGTCACTGTTGGGGATCGTTGCAGAAATTAAAATTTTCTATGCATCACCAAGATCAATCTATGGAGTTTACTAGAAACGAGAGGGGAGTGCATCTTCATACCTTTGAAGATCGCGATGCGAAAGCGTTACAAGAACGCGGATGAAGGAGTCGTACTCGTAGCGATTCAGGTCACAGTTGATTCCGATCTAAGCGCCGAACGACGGCGCCTCCATGTTCAACACACGTACGGCCCGGGGACGTCTCCCATGCCTTGATCTAGCAAGGAGAGAGGGAGAGGTTGGGGAAGACTCCGTCCAGCAATAGCATGACGGCGTGGTGGTGTTGGAGCAGCGTGGTACTCCGGCAAAGCTTCGCCAAGCGTCGCGGGAGGAAGAGGAGGTGTTGGGGAGGGGAGGGCTGCGCCTTGAGAAGGGGTGTGGTTGCCCTCCCACCCCCCACTATTTATAGGGGAAAGGGGAGAGGGGGTTGGCCCCCTAGATCCATCTAGAGGGGGCAGCCCCCGGGGGGCGGCCCCTCGGGGGGGGGGCAGCGCCCTCCTTAGGGTTTCCAACTAGGGGGGCGCCCGCCCCCGGGGGGCCGCGGCCCGCTAGGGTCTCCAACCCTGGGTGCCTTGGGCCCTTGGGGGCGCACCAGCCCACTAAGGGGCTGGTTCCCACCCAACTACAGCCCATTAGGTCCTTCGGGGCAGGTGGACCCTCCCGGTGGACCCCCGGAACCCCTTCGGTGGTCCCGGTACAATACCGATAAACCCCGAAACCTTTCCGGTGACTGAAACTGGACTTCCCATATATAAATCTTCACATCTGGACCATTCTGAAACTCCTCGTGACATCCGGGATCTCATTCGGGACTCCGAACAACTTTCGGTAACCACATACAATTCCCATTACAACTCTAGCGCCACCGAACCTTAAGTGTGTAGACCCTACGGGTTCGGGAACTATGCAGACATGACCGAGACATCTCTTCGGCCAATAACCAACAGCGGGATCTGGATACCCATGTTGGCTCTCACATGTTCCACGATGATCTCATCGGATGAACCACGATGTCAAGGATTCAATCAATCCCGTATACGATTCCCTTTGTCTACCAGTATAGCACTTGCCCGAGATTCGATCGTCGGTATACCGATACCTTGTTCAATCTCGTTACGCCAAGTCTCTTTACTCGTTCCGTAACACATCATCATGTGACCAACCCCGTAGTCACATTGAGCTCATTACGATGATGTCTTACCGAGTGGGCCCAGAGATACCTCTCCATCATACGGAGTGACAAATCCCAGTCTCGATCCATGCCAACCCAGCAGATACTTTTGGGGATACCCGTAGTGTACCTTTATAGCCACCCAGTTACGTTGTGACGTTTAGCACACCCAAAGTACCCTTACGGTATCCGGGAGTTGAAGGAAATATGCCCTAGAGGCAATAATAAAGTTATTATTTATTTCCTTATATCATGATAAATGTTTATTATTCATGCTAGAATTGTATTAACTGGAAACATAATACATGTGTGAATACATAGACAAACAGAGTGTCACTAGTATGCCTCTACTACACTAGCTCGTTAATCAAAGATGGTTATGTTTCCTAACCATGAACAAAGAAGTTGTTATTTGATTAACGAGGTCACATCATTAGTTGAATGATCTGATTGACATGACCCATTCCATTAGCTTAGCACACGATCGTTTAGTATGTTGCTATTGCTTTCTTCATGACTTATACATGTTCCTATAACTATGAGATTATGCAACTCCCGTTTACCGGAGGAACACTTTGGGTACTACCAAACGTCACAACGTAACTAGGTGATTATAAAGGAGTACTACAGGTGTCTCCAATGGTAGATGTTGGGTTGGCGTATTTCGAGATTAGGGTTTGTCACTCCGATTGTCGGAGAGGTATCTCTGGGCCCTCTCGGTAATACACATCACATAAGCCTTGCAAGCATAATAACTAAGATGTTAGTTATGAGATGATGTATTACGGAACGAGTAAAGAGACTTGCCAGGAACGAGATTGAACTAGGTATTGGATACCGACGATCGAATCTCGGACAAGTAACATACCGATGACAAAGGGAACAACGTATGTTGTTATGCGGTCTGACCGATAAAGATCTTCGTAGAATATGTAGGATCCAATATGGGCATCCAGGTCCCGCTATTGGTTATTGACCGGAGACGTGTCTCGGTCATGTCTACATTGTTCTCGAACCGTAGGGTCCGCACGCTTAACGTTACGATGACAGTTATTATGAGTTTATGCATTTTGATGTACCGAAGGTTGTTCGGAGTCCCGGATGTGATCACGGACATGACGAGGAGTCTCGAAATGGTCGAGACGTAAAGATTGATATATTGGAAGCCTATGTTTGGACACCGGAAGTGTTCCGGGTGAAATCGGGATTTTACCGGATTACCGGGAGGGTTACCGGAACCCCCCGGGAGCCAAATGGGCCAACATGGGCCTTAGTGGAAAGGTGAGAGGGCAGCCCACATAGGGCTGCGCCTCCCCCCCTCTCCCTAGTCCTATTAGGACTAGGAGAGGGGCCGGCCACCTCTCTCTCTCTCCCCCCTTTAAGGATTCCTAGTTGGACTAGGATTGGAGGGGGGAGTCCTACTCCCGGTAGGAGTAGGACTCCTCCTGTGCCTCCCTCTCTTTGGCCGGCCAGCCTCCCTCCCTCCATCCTTTATATACGGGGGCAGGGGACACCCCAAGACACACAAGTTGATCCTTGAGATCGTTCCTTAGCCGTGTGCGGTGCCCCCTGCCACCAAATTCCACCTCGATCATACCGTTGTAGTGCTTAGGCGAAGCCCTGCGTCGGTAGTACATCAAGATCGTCACCACGTCGTCGTGCTGACGGAACTCTTCCTCGACGCTTTGCTGGATCGGAGCTCGAGGATCGTCATCGAGCTGAACGTGTGCTAAGAACTCGAAGGTGCCGGAGTAACGGTGCTTGGATCGGTCGGATCGGGAAGAAGACGTACGACTACTTCCTCTACGTTGTGTGATCGCTTCCGCAGTCGGTCTGCGTTGGTACGTAGACAACACTCTCCCCCTCGTTGCTATGCATCACCATGATCTTGTGTGTGCGTAGGAAAATTTTCGAAATTACTACGTTCCCCAACAGTGGCATCCGAGCCTAGGTTTTTATGGTTTGATGTTATTTGCACGAGTAGAACACAAGTGAGTTGTGGGCGATACAAGTCATACTGCCTACCAGCATGTCATACTTTGGTTCGGCGGTATTGTTGGACGAGACGATCCGGACCAACCTTACGCGTACTCTTACGCGAGACCGGTTCCCTCGACGTGCTATGCACACAGATGGCTTGCGGAAGACTGTCTCTCCAACTTTAGTTGAACCAAGTGTGACTACGCCCGGTCCTTGAGAAGGTTAAAACGGAGTCTATTTGACGAACTATCGTTGTGGTTTTGATGCATAGGTGAGATGAGTTCTTACTTAAGCCCGTAGCAGCCACGTAAAACTTGCAACTACAAAGTACAGGACGTCTAACTTGTTTTTGCAGGGCATGTTGTGATGTGATATGGTCAAAGCATGATGTTGATTTTATTGTATGAGATGATCATGTTTTGTAACCGAGTTACCGGCAACTGGCAGGAGCCATATGGTTGTCGCTTTATTGTATGCAATGCAATCGCGATGTAATGCTTTACTTTATTACTAAGCGGTAGTGATAGTCGTGGAAGCATAAGATTGGCGAGACGACAACGATGCTACGATGGAGATCAAGGTGTCGCGCCGGTGACGATGGTGATCATGACGGTGCTTCGGAGATGTAGATCACAAGCACAAGAAGATGATGGCCATATCATATCACTTATATTGATTGCATGTGATGTTTATCCTTTTATGCATCTTATCTTGCTTTGATTGACGGTAGCATTATAAGATGATCTCTCACTAAATTATCAAGAAGTGTTCTCCCTGAGTATGCACCATTGCCAAAGTTCGTCATGCCCAGACACCACGTGATGATCGGGTGTGATAAGCTCTACGTCCATCTACAACGGGTGCAAGCCAGTTTTGCACACGCAGAATACTCAGGTTAAACTTGACGAGCCTAGCATATGCAGATATGGCCTCGGAACACAGAGACCGAAAGGTCGAGCGTGAATCATATAGTAGATATGATCAACATGACGATGTTCACCATTGAAAACTACTCCATCTCACGTGATGATCGGTTATGGTTTAGTTGATTTGGATCACGTGATCACTTAGAGGATTAGAGGGATGTCTATCTAAGTGGGAGTTCCTAAGTAATTTGATTAACTGAACTTAAACTTATCATGAACTTAGTCCTGGTAGTATTTTGCAAATCATGTTGTAGATCAATAGCTCGCGTTGTTGCTTCCCTGCGTTTTATTTTGATATGTTCCTAGAGAAAATTATGTTGAAAAATGTTAGTAGCAATGATGCGGATTGGATCCATGATCTGAGGTTTATCCTCATTGCAGCACAGAAAAAATATGTCCTTGATGCACCGCTAGGTGACAGACCTATTGCAGGAGCAGATGCAGACGTTATGAACGTTTGGCTAGCTCAATATGATGACTACTTGATAGTTTAGTGCACCATGCTTAATGGCTTAGAATCGGGACTTCAAAGACGTTTTGAACGTCATGGACCATATGAGATGTTCCAGGAGTTGAAGTTAATATTTCAAGCAAATACCCGAGTTGAGAGATATGAAGTCTCCAATAAGTTCTATAGCTAAAAGATGGAGGAGAATCGCTCAACTAGTGAGCATGTGCTCAGATTGTCTGGGTACTACAATCGCTTGAATCAAGTGGGAGTTAATCTTCCAGATAAGATAGTGATTGACAGAATTCTCTAGTCACCATGACCAAGTTAGTAGAACTTCGTGATGAACTATAATATGCAAGGGATGACAAAAGTAATTCCTAAGCTCTTCGTGATGCTGAAATCAACGAAGGTAGAAATCAAGAAAAACATCAAGTGTTGATGGTTGACAAGACCACTAGTTTCAAGAAAAGGGCAAAGGGAAGAAGGGGAACTTCAAGAAGAACGGCAAGCAAGTTGCTGCTCAAGTGAAGAAGCCCAAGTCTGATCCTAAGCCTGAGACTAAGTGCTTCTACTGCAAAGGGACTGATCACTGGAAGTGGAATTACCCCAAGTGATTGGTGGATAAGAAGGATGGCAGAGTGAACATAAGTATATTTGATATACATGTTATCGATGTGTACTTTACTAGTGTTTATTGCAAACCCTCAGTATTTGATACTAGTTCAGTTGCTAAGATTAGTAACTCGAAACGGGAGTTGCAGAATAAACAGAGACTAGTTAAGGGTGAAGTGACGATGTGTGTTGGAAGTGGTTCCAAGATTGATATGATCATCATCGCACACTCCCCATAATTTCGGGATTAGTGTTGAACCTAAATAAGTGTTATTTGGTGTTTGCGTTGAGCATGAATATGATTTGATCATGTTTATTGTAATACGGTTATTCATTTAAGTAAGAGAATAAATTGTTGTTCTGTTTACATGAATAAAACCTTATATGGTTACACACCCAATAAAAATAGTTCGTTGGATCTCGATCGTAGTGATACACATAATCATAATATTAAAACCAAAAGATGCAAAGTTAATAATGATAGTGCAACTTATTTGTAGCACTGTCGTTTAGGTCATATTGGTGTAAAGCGCATGAAGAAACTCCATGCTGATGGGCTTTTGGAATCACTTGATTATGAATCAGTTGATGCTTGCGAACCATGCCTCATGGGCAAGATGACTAAGACTCTGTTCTTCGGAACAATGGAGTGAGCAACAGATTTGTTGGAAATCATACATACTGATGTACGTGGTCCGATGAATATTGAGGCTCACGACAGGTATCATTATTTTCTGATCTTCACAGATGATTTGAGCAGATATGAGTATATCTACTTGATGAAACATAAGTCTGAAACATTTGAAAAGTTCAAAGAATTTCAGAGTGAAGTGAAAAATCATCGTGACAAGAAAATAAAGTTTCTACGATCTGATCGCGGAGACAAATATTTGAGTTACGAATTTGGTCTTCAGTTAAAAACAATGTGAAATAGTTTCACTACTCACGCCATCTGGAACACCACAATGTAATGGTGTGTCCGGACGTCATAACCGTACTTTATTAGATATGGTGCAATCTACGATGTCTCTTGCCGATTTACTACTATCGTTTTGGGGTTATGCATTAGAGACAGCTGCATTCACGTTAAATAGGGCACCATCTAAATCCGTTGAGACGACACTATATGAACTATGGTTTAGCAAGAAACCAAAGTTGTCGTTTCTTAAAAGTTTGGGGTTGTGATGCTTATGTGAAAAAGTTTCATCCTGATAAGCTCAAACTCAAATCGGAGAAGTGCGTCTTCATAGGATATCAAAAGGAAACTATTGGATACACCTTCTATCACAGATCCGAAGGCAAGACTTTTGTTGCTAAAATTCGGAAACTTTCTGGAGAAGGAGTTTCTATCGAAAGAAGTGAGTGGGAGGAAAGTAGAACTTGACGAGGTAACTGTACCTGCTCCCTTATTGGAAAGTAGTACATCACAGAAAACTGTTTCTGTGACACCTACACCAGTTAGTGAGGAAGCTAATGATGATGATCATGAAACTTCAGAACAAGATACTACTGAACCTCGTAGATCAACCAGAGTAAGATCCGCGCCAGAGTGGTACGGTAATCCTTTTCTGAAAGTCATGCTACTAGATCATGATGAACCTACGAACTATGAGGAAGCGATGATGAGCCCAGATTCCGCGAAATGGTTTGAGGCCATGAAATCTGAGATATGATCCATGTATGAGAACAAAGTATGGACTTTGATGGATTTGCCCGATGATCGGCAAACCATAGAAAATAAATGGATCTTCAAGAGGAAGACGGACGCTGATAGTAGTGTTACTATCTACAAAGCTAGAATTGTCGAAAAAGGTTTTCGACAAGTTCAAGGTGTTGACTACGATGAGTTTTTCTCACTCATATCTATGCTTAAGTCTGTCCGAATCATGTTAGCAATTGCCGCATTTTATGAAATCTGGCAAATGGATAAACAAAACTGCATTCCTTAATGGATTTATTAAAGAAGAGTTGTATGTGATGCAACTAGAAGGTTTTGACAATCCGAAAGGTGCTAACAAAATGTGCAAGCTCCAACGATCCATCTGTGGACTGGTGCAAGCATCTCGGAGTTGGAATATACGCTTTGATAAGTTGATCAAAGCATATAGTTTTATACAGACTTGCGGTGAAGCCTGTATTTACGAGAAAGTGAGTGGGAGCACTACAGCATTTCTGATAAGTATATGTGAATGACATATTGTTGATCGGAAATAATGTAGAATTATTCTGTAAAGCATAAAAGGAGTGTTTGAAAGGAGTTTTTCAAAGAAAGACTTCGGTGAAGCTGCTTACATATTGAGCTTCAAGATCTATAGAGATAGATCAAGACGCTTGATAAGTTTTTTCAATGAGTACATACCTTGACAAGATTTTGAAGTAGTTCAAAATGGAGTAGTCAAAGAAAGAGTTCTTGCCAGTATTATAAGGTGTGAAGTTGAGTAAGACTCAAAGCCCGACCACGTCAGAAGATAGAAAGAGAATGAAAGTCATTCCCTATGCCTTGGCCATAGGTTCTATTAAGTATGTCATGCTGTATACCAGATCTATTGTATACCCTGCACTGATTTGGCAAGGGAGTACAATAGTGATCTAGGAGTAGATCACTGGACAGCGGTCAGAATTATCCTTAGTGAAATAAGGATATGTTTCTCGATTATGGACTTGACAAAAGGTTCGTCGTAAAGGGTTACGGCGATGCAAGTTTTGACACTAATCTAGATGACTCTAAGTCGCGGTCTAGATACATATTGAAAGTGGGAGCAATTAGCTAGAGTAGCTCCATGCAGAGCATTGTTGACATAAAAATTTGCAAAATACATGTGGATCTGAATGTGGCAGACCCACTGACTAAGATTCTCTCACAAGCAAAACATGATCACACCTTAGTACTCTTTGGGGTTAATCACATAGCGATGTGAATTAGATTACTAAATCCAGTAAACCCTTTGAGTGTTGGTCACAAGGCGATGTGAACTATGGGTGTTAATCACATGGTGATGTGAACAATTGCTGTTAAATCACATGACGATGTGAACTAGATTATTGACTCTAGTGCAAGTGGGAGACTGAAGGAAATATGCCCTAGAGGCAATAATAAAGTTATTATTTATTTCCTTATATCATGATAAATGTTTATTATTCATGCTAGAATTGTATTAACTGGAAACATAATACATGTGTGAATACATAGACAAACAGAGTGTCACTAGTATGCCTCTACTACACTAGCTCGTTAATCAAAGATGGTTATGTTTCCTAACCATGAACAAAGAAGTTGTTATTTGATTAACGAGGTCACATCATTAGTTGAATGATCTGATTGACATGACCCATTCCATTAGCTTAGCACACGATCGTTTAGTATGTTGCTATTGCTTTCTTCATGACTTATACATGTTCCTATAACTATGAGATTATGCAACTCCCGTTTACCGGAGGAACACTTTGGGTACTACCAAACATCACAACGTAACTGGGTGATTATAAAGGAGTACTACAGGTGTCTCCAATGGTAGATGTTGGGTTGGCGTATTTCGAGATTAGGGTTTGTCACTCCGATTGTCGGAGAGGTATCTCTGGGCCCTCTCGGTAATACACATCACATAAGCCTTGCAAGCATAATAACTAAGATGTTAGTTATGAGATGATGTATTACGGAACGAGTAAAGAGACTTGCCAGGAACGAGATTGAACTAGGTATTGGATACCGACGATCGAATCTCGGACAAGTAACATACCGATGACAAAGGGAACAACGTATGTTGTTATGCGGTCTGACCGATAAAGATCTTCGTAGAATATGTAGGAGCCAATATGGGCATCCAGGTCCCGCTATTGGTTATTGACCGGAGATGTGTCTCGGTCATGTCTACATTGTTCTCGAACCGTAGGGTCCGCACGCTTAACGTTACGATGACAGTTATTATGAGTTTATGCATTTTGATGTACCGAAGGTTGTTCGGAGTCCCGGATGTGATCACGGACATGACGAGGAGTCTTGAAATGGTCGAGACGTAAAGATTGATATATTGGAAGCCTATGTTTGGACACCGGAAGTGTTCCGGGTGAAATCGGGATTTTACCGGATTACCGGGAGGGTTACCGGAACCCCCCGGGAGCCAAATGGGCCAACATGGGCCTTAGTGGAAAGGTGAGAGGGCAGCCCACATAGGGCTGCGCCTCCCCCTCTCCCTAGTCCTATTAGGACTAGGAGAGGGGCCGGCCACCTCTCTCTCTCTCCCCTTTAAGGATTCCTAGTTGGACTAGGATTGGAGGGGGGAGTCCTACTCCCGGTAGGAGTAGGACTCCTCCTGCGCCTCCCTCTCTTTGGCCGGCCAGCCTCCCTCCCTCCATCCTTTATATACGGGGGCAGGGGACACCCCAAGATACACAAGTTGATCCTTGAGATCGTTCCTTAGCCGTGTGCGGTGCCCCCTGCCACCAAATTCCACCTCGATCATACCGTTGTAGTGCTTAGGCGAAGCCCTGCGTCGGTAGTACATCAAGATCGTCACCACGCCGTCGTGCTGACGGAACTCTTCCTCGACGCTTTGCTGGATCGGAGCCCGAGGATCATCATCGAGCTGAACGTGTGCTAAGAACTCGGAGGTGCCGGAGTAACGGTGCTTGGATCGGTCGGATCGGGAAGAAGACGTACGACTACTTCCTCTACGTTGTGTGATCGCTTCCGCAGTCGGTCTGCGTTGGTACGTAGACAACACTCTCCCCCTCGTTGCTATGCATCACCATGATCTTGCGTGTGCGTAGGATAATTTTCGAAATTACTACGTTCCCAAACAGGAGTTGCACAATCTCATGGTCTAATGAAAATATACTTTACATTAGAAAAGCTTTGGCAGACGAACAACACGATCTTGTGCTATGCTTAGGATTGGGTCTTGTCCATCACATCATTATCCTAATGATGTGATCCCGTTATCAGTGACATCCTATGTCCATGATTAGGAAACCGTAACCATCTATTGATCAACGAGCTAGTCAACTAGAGGCTCACTAGGGACATGTTGTGGTCTATGTATTCACACATGTATTATGATTTTTGGATAACACAATTATAGCATGAACAATAGACAATTATCATGAACAAGGAAATATAATAATAACCATTTTATTATTGCCTCTAGGGCATATTTCCAACAATACAACGTGCCTTGCTGCCCCTACTGTCACTGGGAAAGGACACCGCAAGATTGAACCCAAAGCTAAACACTTCTCCCATTGCAAGAAAGATCAATCTAGTAGGCCAAACCAAACTGATAATTCAAAGATACTTGCAAAGATAACCAATTATACATAAAAGAATTCAGAGAAGATTCAAATATTGTTCATAGATAAACTTGATCATAAACCCACAATTCACCGGTCTCAACAAACACACTGCAAAAGAAGATTACATCGAATAGATCTCCACAAGAGAGGGGGAGAACTTTGTATTGAGATCCAAAAAGAGAGAAGAAACCATCTAGCTACTAACTATGGACCAGGTCTAAGGTAAACTACTCACACTTCATCGGAGGGGCTATAGTGTAGATGTAGAAGCCCTCCGTGATCGATGCCTCCTCCGGCGGAGCTCCGGAACAGGCCCCAAGATGGGATCTCGCGGATACAAAAAGTTACGGCGGTGGAATTAGGGTTTTGGCTCCATATCTGGTAGTTTGGGGGTACGTAGATATATATAGGAGGAAGGAGTATGTCGGTGGAGCAACAGGGGGCCCACGAGGGTGGAGGGCGTGCCTGGGGGGTAGGCGCGCCCCCTACCTCGTGGCCTCCTGGTTGATGTCTTAACGTAGGGTCCAAGTCCTCTGGATCATGTTCGTTCCGAAAATCACGTTCCCAAAGGTTTCATTCCGTTTGGACTCCGTTTGATATTCTTTTTCTGCGAAACCCTAAAATAGGCAAAAAAACAACAATTCTGGGCTGGGCCTCCGGTTAGTAGGTTAGTTCAAAAATAATATAAAAGTGTATAATAAATCCCAATATTGTCCAAAACAGAATATAATATAGCATGGAACAATCAAAAATTATAGATACGTTGGAGACGTATCAAGCATCCCCAAGCTTAATTCCTGTTCGTCCTCGAGTAGTTAAAAGATAAAAACGGAATTTTTGATGTGGAATGCTACTTGGCATATTTTCAATGTAATTCTTCTCAATTGTGGTATGAATATTCAGATCCAAAAGATTCAAGATAAAAGTTCAATATTAACATAAAAATAATAATACTTCACGCATACTAACTAAGCAATTATGTCCTCTCAAAATAACATGGCCAAAGAAAGTTCATCCCTACGAAATCATATAGTTTAGTCATGCTTCATTTCCGTCACACAAGAATGCTCTCATCATGCACAACCCCGATGACAAGCCAAGCAATTGTTTCATACTTTAGTAATCTCAAACTTTTTCAACCTTCACGCAATATATGAGCGTGAGCCATGGATATAACACTATGGGTGGAATAGAATAATGATGGGGGTTATGTGGAGAAGACAAAAAGGGAGAAAGTCTCTCATCAACGAGGCTAATCAATGAGCTATGGAGATCCCCATCAATTGATGTTAATGCAAGGAGTAGGGATTGCCATGCAACGGATGCACTAGAGCTATAAATATATGAAAGCTCAACAAAAGAAACTAAGTGGGTGTGCATCCAACTTGCTTGCTCACGAAGACCTAGGGCATTTGAGGAAGCCCATTGTTGGAATATACAAGCCAAGTTCTATAATGAAAAGTTCCCACTAGTATATGAAAGTGACAAAATAAAAGACTCTCTATCATGAAGGTTATGGTGCTACTTTGAAGTACAAGTTATTGGAAATATGCCCTAGAGGCAATAATAAAATGGTTATTATTATATTTCTTTGTTCATGATAATTTTCTATTGTTCATGCTATAATTGTGTTATCCGGAAATCGTAATGCATGTGTGAATACATAGACCACAACACGTCCCTAGTGAGCCTCTAGTTGACTAGATCGTTGATCGAAAGATAGTCATGGTTTCCTGACTATGGACATTCGATGTCATTGATAACGGGATCACATCATTAGGAGAATGATGTGATGGACAAGACCCAATCCTAAGCATAGCTCAAAGATCGTGTAGTTCGTTTGCTATAGGTTTTCCGAATGTCAAGTATCATTTCCTTAGACCATGAGATTGTGCAACTCCCGGATACCGTAGGAGTGCTTTGGGTGTGCCAAACGTCACAACGTAACTGGGTGACTATAAAGGTACACTACAGGTATCTCCGAAAGTGTCTGTTGGGTTGGCACGAATCGAGACTGGGATTTGTCACTCCGTATGACGGAGAGGTATCTCTAGGCCCACTCGGTAATGCATCATCATAATGAGCTCAATGTGACCAAGTGGTTGATCACGGGATCATGCATTATGGTACGAGTAAAGTGACTTTCCAGTAACGAGATTGAACTAGGTATTGGGATACCGACGATCGAGTCTCGGGCAAGTAACGTACCGATTGACAAAGGGAATTGTATACGGATTGATTGAATCCTCGACATCGTGGTTCATCCGATGAGATCATCGAGGAGCATGTGGGAGCCAACATGAGTATCCAGATCCCGCTGTTGGTTATTGATCGGAGAGTCGTCTCAGTCATGTTTGCGTGTCTCCCGAACCCGTAGGGTCTACACACTTAAGGTTCGGTGACGCTAGGGTTGTTGAGATATTAGCATACCGTAACCCGAAAGTTGTTCGGAGTCCCGGATGATATCCCGGACGTCACAAGGAGTTTCGGAATGGTCCGGAGGTGAAGATTTATATATAGGAAGTCAAGTTTCGGCCATCGAGAAGGTTTCGGGGGTAATCAGTATTGTACCGGGACCACCGGAAGGGTGCCCCACTTGGCTTGGGGGGCACTCCACCCCCCTTGGCCGCCGCCCCCCCATGGAGATTCAATCTCCTAGGGCCGGCGCCCCCCCTAGGGGTCCTATATATAGTGGGGGGAGGGAGGGCAGCCGCACCCTAGCCCCTGGCGCCTCCCTCTCCCTCCCGTGACACTCCTCCCTCTCCCTGAGCTTGGCGAAGCCTTGCCGAGATCACCGTTGCTTCCACCACCACGCCGTCGTGCTGCTGGATCTTCATCAACCTCTCCTTCCCCCTTGCTCGATCAAGTTGGAGGAGACGTCTTCCCAACTGTACGTGTGTTGAACGCGGAGGTGCCATCCGTTCGGCGCTAGGTCATCGGTGATTTGGATCACGACGAGTACGACTCCATCAACCTCGTTCTTTTGAACGCTTCCGCACGCGATCTACAAGGGTATGTAGATGCACTCCCCTCTCCCTCGTTGCTAGATGACTCCATAGATTGATCTTGGTGATGCGTAGAAAATTTTAAAATTCTGTTACGTTCCCCAACAGTGGCATCATGAGCTAGGTCTATGCGTAGTTTCTATGCACGAGTAGAACACAAAGCGGTTTTGGTGGTTCAACTCTGACTGAAACAACTTGTTGGTTCAGTTTCTTGTATGAAGAACAAATATGACAAACACATTTTCTTTTCCTTTTTGTTCAAGATTCATTTCTAATTATAAACCAAACTGAAATTGCAAATAGTCTAGAATGAATGAAGCAGAGAGTCCTTCCGTCTTTGGCAGCTGGCACAATTCCTTCTCAAGGTGCTCGTGTTTGTGGAGGTGATTGACCTCTCTTTTTTCATCTATGTATCAAGGTGCAGCTGTTGAGCATTGATAGGTGTTGTTCGGTGTACCTCGACATGATTTCTAGGACATGAAATGTGAGCTATCTAAGCTGCTCCTTTGTTCCTGGACATGATTTATCCTTCGATTTGATCAACATTATCTTGTTATGTCTCTTGTCCGTCATGTGTAAGATGGTGCACCACGTCGTGTGGCGGCCTATTCTGTCGTAGTGTTATTGTGTATAGTCTCATCCAGCACCGAGTATCAATATGTTGTTGTTAATCCTGATGATGTTGTAGCATAAAGTGGTTACTTGTCTAATGCACATTGTTCTTTGCAGGGTTATGATGATATTTCCAAGGAAATATACTGACCCTGATGTGGCTAAGGTGCCCATATGCCCTTTGTGAAACAATTTTACTCTGTTTTGTGTTCTTCCTGTATGTCCAGTTTCACATTGCTGGTGTTTCATGCCATATTCATCAATCCTGCTCACATTGATGTTGTTTTTTCAGTAGCAAATAAATAAATAAAGTAAATGTACTATATCTTGGTATTCTAGAACTTCAGTGTCTCACCGAAGTTGCTTTATGTCCTGCTTTAGCTTGCAAACCTGATGATTTGTTGTCTGTTCTCATTTCTTAAGTTTGAAATGTTTCAAACTCTCATGTGCCCCCATCCTCAACTAGACCTGTATGCACCTTAGTAGTAATAAATACATTGGTCATGTAAATATCATTGGGAACTATATCTACGTCCATATGTTTTTGCCATCATTAAATGTTGTAAGTAGAGGTTCGAAATGCAGAACTGTGATGTTGTGCTGGGAGCACCCTTTCTACAGTCATGGGTTAGGTTTCAGCTTCACATCTTCTCAGGTTTAACTGTTGGTTTACATTGAAACTGTAGCAAGTGTCAAATGAGTGCATAGTGTGCAATTTGTCTAGTAATCTAGGCGCACATAAGTATCAGGCCGTATGTTTTCTTATAAGTAAACTATACTGATGGTTGTAAGATGAGTTAAAGTATACTAGTGCTATCGTGATTTTCATACTAAATGTCATTCATTTATTAGTTTGATGTTCTGTATGCTTCTAATGCGTGATCCTTTCAATGCTAGGTGATTTGATTTTCAGAAGTTGGAAGAGGAAGATGATGAAGCATGATGTTTTTTATCAATCTGCCTCTTGTTCTGGTTGTACTCTGTAGCTAGTTATATTGTAATCGGTAGTAGTCGGCACATCTATTTCTATGAATACCATGTAAAGACTGTAATAGGCTGATTTTGCATATCATTTCAAGAATTTAGTTCTGTTCCATTTGAAATATTTGTCGTTGTACTGTGAAAACGTGAGAAATAGAAAGTTGGCAACTTGGACCAACTTAATGAAAAAGGCGAAGTCCCGAAAAGTAGATGGACTATAAAATGGCCGAGGCCCAAATAAGAATTGGGCGAAATGGGCTAGAATTGGACAATAAAAGGTTGAGGCCACAAATGGATTGCAAAAAAAACCCGACTTTTAAAGGCTATATCCTGGAAAATAAAGGCTGAATTGTTGGGCTAGGCCCATGTAGCAAGCAAAAATTAATAGGAAAAAATACATTAAAAAGGCCGAATTGTTGGGCTAGGCCCATGTAGAAGACCGAATTGGACTGGGCTGAATCTTGTGCCACATCAGCTTGCCACGCTGGATGCCTGCGTGGCTTGGGGAGGTTGCTAGTGACCAAAACAGAACAATAGGCTTATTTTGGTCGTAAACGTCTTCGACCATTCCAGAAGAAAGGTCGCTATAGTCAGTTTATGACCGCCATCTTTTGACCTTCTGTTTTTGGTCACAAAAAGGTCGCAAATGAAAAACCATGACCTTTCAGTGACCAATAGTGATGGTCACAAGTTGACATATTTCTTGTAGTGTATATATATATATAGGAGGAAGGAGTACGTCGGTGGAGCAACAGGGGGCCCACGAGGGTGGAGGGCGCGCCTAGGGGGTAGGCACGCCCCCTACCTCGTGGCCTCCTGGTTGATGTCTTGACGTAGGGTCCAAGTCCTCTGGATCATGTTCGTTCCGAAAATCACGTTCCCGAAGGACTCCGCTTGATATTCTTTTTCTGTGAAACCCTAAAATAGGCAAAAAAAACAACAACAAATCTGGGCTGGGCCTCCGGTTAGTAGGTTAGTCCCAAAATAATATAAAAGTGTATAATAAAGCCCAATAATGTCCAAAGCAGAATATAAAATAGCATGGAACAGTCAAAAATTATAGATACGTTGGAGACGTATCACTACGCCAAGTCAAGACATACCAAGTACCCATCATAAACTCTTATGCCTCGCATTACATTATTTGCCATTTGCCTCTCGTTTTCCTCTCCCCCACTTCACCTTTGCCGGTTTATTCGCCTCTTTTCTGTTTGCCCTTTTTCCGTTCGTCTCTTCCCGCTTGCCTCTTGTGTGTCCGTGTGTTAGATCATTTGTTTCGTCTTCATGGCGAGCCCTTCTTCTCTTCCTTTGTCTCTCGATTTTGTAGTTCTTCACTTCAAACAAAGACAAGGAGAAAACTTAAAGGATGCTTGGTACCGGATGATAGAATCTTATCGTAATTGCACTATAGGGGGATTTCAAGATTTTGCTTTGCAATTTTTATGTTGGGCTAACCATGTCCCATAGACAACTCTTGGACTTTTCCGCTAAAGGGAGTTTTATTGACGTTGATCCCAACATTGTGTATGAGATTATAGAGGGAATAGTAGGAATACTACCCCCACAAAAGGGACTCCATCATACTCAAGATGGAACCCAAGTTTTTGAGAAAATATGCAAAGTAACTAAAATTTTGCAAAAATCTCTCGAACCCCTTAAAAATGTTAGTGGGAACCTTCACCACATGAATATTTTGATCACTCTTTGTAATAAGCGGTTGGATGCTCTAGATCTAAAGATCTCCATGTATGAAGGGAAACGTAAGGAACCTCCCGGATCCGAGCAAAACCCTATTAAAAGGACCAAAGATGACAATACCTAGATCTATTCTTATTTTTATGCCTAGCTAGGGGCGTTAAACGATAACGCTTGTTGGGAGGCAACCCAATTTTATTTTTTGTTTCTTAATTTTTTGTTCTTGTTTAGTAATAAATAAATCATCTATCTTCTATTATGATTGTGTTTTTTATGTTTTAATTAGAGTTTGTGCCAAGTAAAGCCTTTAGGATCTTCTTGGATGATTGTTATTTGATCTTGCTGAAAAAAACAGAAAGTATGTGCTCACGAGAATAATTTTCATTTTTAACCACAGAGCGATAAAATACTGATTCCAACTGCAGTCGATCAATATAAAAATTATTTAGGATGTCCTAATTTCTCAGGATTTTTGGAGTTACAGAAGTATGCAAAACATACAAATTACTACAGACTGTTTTGTTTTTGACAGATTCTGTCTTTCGTGTGTTGTTTGCTTATTTTGATGAATCTATGGCTAGTATCAGGGCGTATGTATGTGGAAATATGCCCTAGAGGCAATAATAAATTAGTTATTATTATACTTCCTTGTTCATGATAATCGTTTATTATGCATGCTAGAATTGTATTGATAGGAAACTCAGATACATGTGTGGATACATAGACAACACCATGTCCCTAGTAAGCCTCTAGTTGACTAGCTCGTTGATCAATAGATGGTTACGGTTTCCTGACCATGGACATTGGATGTCGTTGATAACAGGATCACATCATTAGGAGAATGATGTGATGGACAAGACCCAATCCTAAGCCTAGCACAAGATCATGTAGTTCGTATGCTAAAGCTTTTCTAATGTCAAATATCATTTCCTTAGACCATGAGATTGTGCAACTCCCGGATACCGTAGGAGTGCTTTGGGTGTGCCAAATGTCACAACGTAACTGGGTGGGTTGGCACGAATCGAGACTGGTATTTGTCACTCCGTGTAAACGGAGAGGTATCTCTGGGCCCACTCGGTAGGACATCATCATAATGTGCACAATGTGACCAAGGAGTTGATCACGGGATGATGTGTTACGGAACGAGTAAAGAGACTTGCCAGTAACGAGATTGAACAAGGTATCGGGATACCGCCGATCGAATCTCGGGCAAGTATCGTACCGCTAGATAAAGGGAATTGTATACGGGATTGATTAAGTCCTTGACATCGTGGACCATTCGATGAGATCATCGTGGAGCATGTGGGAGCCAACATGGGTATCTAGATCCTGTTGTTGGTTATTGACCGAAGAGTTATCTCGGCCATGTCTGCATGACTTCCGAACCCGTAGGGTCTACACACTTAAGGTTCGATGACGCTAGGGTTATAGGGAAAGTATGTACGCGGTTACCGAATGTTGTTTGGAGTCCCGGATGAGATCCCGGACGTCACGAGGAGTTCCGGAATGGTCCGGAGGTAAAGATTGATATATAGGAAGTATGGTTTTGGCCACCGGAAGTGTTCCGGGCATCACCGGTAGTGTACCGGGACCACCGGAGGGGTCCGGGGGTCCACCAGGTGGGGCCACCAGCCCCGGAGGCCTACATGGGCCAATAGTGGGAAGGAACTAGCCCTAGGTGGGCTGGGGCTCCTCCCACCAAGGCCCAAGGCGCCTCCAAGAGGGAAGGGGGGCAAACCCTAGGGCAGATGGGCCTTAAGGCCCACCCCAGGTGCGCCTCCCCCTCTCCCCCTTGTGGCCGCCACCCAGATGGGATCTGGGGGCTGCCGCCACCCCTAGGGAGGGAACCCTAGGTGGGGGCGCAGCCCCTCCCCTTCCCCTATATATACTTGAGGTATTGGAGGCTGCAAGACACACGAGATCCTCTCCCTCTTGGCGCAGCCCTACCTCTCTTCCTCCTCGTCTCTCGTAGTGCTTGGCGAAGCCCTGCTGGAGTCCCGCGCTCCTCCACCACCACCACGCCGTCGTGCTGCTGCTGGATGGAGTCTTCCCCAACCTCTCCTTCTCCCCTTGCTGGATCAAGGCGTAGGAGACGTCACCGGGTTGTACGTGTGTTGAACGCGGAGGTGCCGTCCGTTCGGCACTAGGATCTCCGGTGATTTGGATCACGATGAGTACGACTCCTTCAACCCCGTTCTCTTGAACGCTTCCGCTTAGCGATCTACAAGGGTATGTAGATGCACTCTCCTTCCCCTCGTTGCTGGCTTCTCCATAGATAGATCTTGGTGACACGTAGGAAAATTTTGAATTTCTGCTACGATCCCCAACAGTGGCATCATGAGCTAGGTCTATGCGTAGTTTCTATGCACGAGTAGAACACAAAGCAGTTGTGGGCGTCGATTTTGCCAATTTACTTGCCGTTACTAGTCTTATCTTGATTCGGCGGCATCGTGGGATGAAGCGGCCCGGACCGACCTTACACGTACTCTTACGTGAGACTGGTTCCACTGACTAACATGCACTAGTTGCATAAGGTGGCTAGCGGGTGTCTGTCTCTCCCACTTTATCGGATTCGATGAAAAGGGTCCTTATGAAGGGTAAATAGCAATTGGCATATCACGTTGTGGCTTTTGCGTAGGTAAGAAACGTTCTTGCTAGAAACCCATAGCAGCCACGTAAAACATGCAAACAACAATTAGAGGACGTCTAACTTGTTTTTGCAGGGTATGCTATGTGATGTGATGTGGCCAAGAAGAATGTGATGAATGATATGTGATGTATGAGATTGATCATGTTCTTGTAATAGGAATCACGACTTGCATGTCGATGAGTGTGACAACCGGTAGGAGCTATAGGAGTTGTCTTTATTTATTTATGACCTGCGTGTCAATATAAACGTCATGTAATTACTTTACTTTATTGCTAACCATTAGCTGTAGTAGTAGAAGTAATAGTTGGCGAGACAACTTCATGAAGACACGATGATGGAGATCATGGTGTCATGCCGGTGACAACGATGATCATGGAGCCCCGAAGATGGAGATCAAAAGGAGCAAAATGATATTGGCCATATCATGTCACTTTTTGATTGCATGTCATGTTTATCATGTTTTTGCATCTTATTTGCTTAGAACGACGGTAGTAAATAAGATGATCCCTCATTAAAATTTCAAGAAAGTGTCCCCCCTAACTGTGCACCGTTGCAAAAGTTCGTCGTTTCGAAGCACCACGTGATGATCGGGTGTGATAGATTCTTACGTTCGAATACAATGGGTGTTGACGAGCCTAGCATGTACAGACATGGCCTCGGAACACATGCGAAACACTTAGGTTAACTTGACGAGCCTAGCATGTACAGACATGGCCTCGGAACACGGAGGACCGAAAGGTCGAACATGAGTCGTATAGAAGATGCAATCAACATGAGATGTTCACCGATGATGACTAGTCCGTCTCACGTGATGATCGGACATGGTCTAGTTGATTCAGATCATGTATCACTTACATGACTAGAGGGATGTCTATCTGAGTGGGAGTTCATGAAATAATCAGATGAACTCAATTATCATGAACATAGTCAAAAGGACTTTGCAAGTTATGTCGTAGCTTACGCTTTAGTTTAACTGTTTTAGATATGTTCCTAGAGAAAATTTAGTTGAAAGTTGATGGTAGCAATTATGCGGACTGGGTCCGTATACTGAGGATTGTCCTCATTGCTGCGCAGAAGGATTATGTCCTTAATGCACCGCTTAGTGAGTTGAACCTCGTACGTCGGTTATGGATGTTGCGAACATCTGACATACACGTTTTGATGACTACATGATAGTTCAGTGCGTAATGCTAAATGGTTTAGAATTAAGGCACCAAAGACGTTTTTGAAACATCGCAGAACATATGAGATATTCCAAGGACTGAAATTGGGATTTCAGGTTAGTGCCCACGTCAAGAGGTATGAGACCTTTGACAAGTTTCTTAAGCCTGCAAACTAAGGAGAAAAGATCAATCGTTGAGCATGTGCTCAGATTGTATGAGTACAACAATCGCTTGAATCCAGTGGGAGTTGATCTTCCAGATGAGATAGTGATGGTTCTCCAAAGTCACTGCCACCAAGCTACTAGAGCTTCGTGATGAACTATAACATATCAGGGATAGATATGATCCTTGAGCTATTCGCGACACCGCGAAAGTAGAAATCAAAAGGGAGCATCAATTGTTGATGGTTAGTAAAACCACTAAGTTTCAAGAAGGGCAAGGGCAAGAAAGGGATACTTCATGAAACAACAAATCAGTTGCTGCTCTAGTGAAGAAACCCAAAGTTGAACCCAAGCCCGAGACTAAGTGCTTCTGTAATAAGGGGAACGGTCACTGAAGCAGAACCACCCTAGATACTTGGTAGATGAGAAGGCTGACAAGGTTGACAGAAGTATGTATTGGACATACATTATATGTGTACTTTACTAGTACTCCTAGTAGCACCAGGGTATTAGATACCGGTTCGGTTGCTAAGTGTTAGTAACTCGAAATAAAAGGCTACAGAATAAACGGAGACTAGCCAAAGGTGAGACGACGATATGTGTTGGAAGAGTTTCCAAGGTTGATGTGATCAAACATCGCACGCTCCGTTTACCATCGGGATTGGTGTTAAACCTAAATAATTGTTATTTGGTGTTTGCGTTGAGCATGGACATGATTAGATTATGTTCATCGCAATACAGTTATTCATTTAAGGAGAATAATGGTTACTCTGTTTATTTGAATAATACCTTCAATGGTCTTACACCTAAAATGAATGGTTTATTGAATCCCGATCGTAGTGATACACATGTTCATGCCAAAAGATATAAGATAGTAATGATAAATACCACATACTTGTGGCACTGCAATTTTAGTCACAATGGTATAAAACACATGAAGAAGCTCCATGTTGATGGATCTTTGGACTCGCTTGATTTTGAATCACTTGAGACATGCAAATCATACCACATGAGCAAGATGACTAAAAGGCCTCGTTTTCAGTAAGATGGAACAAGAAAGCAACTTGTTGGAAGTAATACATCTTGATATGTGCAGTCCAATGAGTGCTGAGGCATGTAGTGGATATCGTTATATTCTTACTTCACAAATGATTTGAGTAGATGCTGAGTATATTTACTTGATGAATCACGAGTCTGAATTATTGAAAGGTTCAAGTAATTCCAGGGTGAAGTTAAAGATCGTCGTGACAAGAGGATAAAATATCTATGATATGATCATAGAGATGAATATCTGAATTACGAGTTTGGCACAGAATTAAGACATTGTGGAAATTGTTTCACAACTAATACAGCCTGGAACACCATAGTGTGATGGTGTGTCCGAACATCATAACTGCACCCTATTGGATATGATGCATACCATGATGTATCTTGTCGAATTACCACGATAGTTTATGGGTTAGGCATTAGAGACAACCACATTCACTTTAAATAGGGCACCACGTAATTCCGATGA
The DNA here is from genome assembly GCA_034509565.1 of Triticum monococcum. Lineage (NCBI taxonomy): Eukaryota > Viridiplantae > Streptophyta > Magnoliopsida > Poales > Poaceae > Triticum > Triticum monococcum. The sequence goes on from CM067845.1 coordinate 637,779,719, forward strand.
GATGACACCGTATGAACTATGGTTTAAAGAAACCTAAGTTGTCATTTCTTAAAAGTTTGGGGCTGCGACGCTTATGTGAAAAAGTTTCAGGCTGATAAGCTCGAACCCAAAGCGGATAAATGCATCTTCATAGGACACCCAAAACAGTTGGGTATACCTCCTGTCTCAGATCCGAAAGCAATAGGGATTGTTTCTCGAATCGGGTCCTTTCTCGAGGAAAAGTTTCTCTTGAAAGACTTGAGTGGGAGGATGGTGGAGACTTGATGAGGTTATTGAACCGTCACTTCAACTAGTGTGCAGCAGGGCACAGGAGTTGTTCCTGTGGCACCTACACCAATTGAAGTGGAAGCTTATGATATTGATCATGAAACTTCGGATCAATTCACTACCAAACCTCATAGGACGACAAGGATGCGTACTACTTCAGAGTGGTACGTAATCCTGTCTTGGAAGTCATGTTGCTAGACAACAATGAACCTACGAGCTATGGAGAAGCGATGGTGGGCCCGGATTCCGAAAATTGGCTCGAGGCCATAAAATCCGAGAGAAGATCCATGTATGAAAACAAAGTGTAGACTTTGGAAGAACTACTTGATGGTCGTAAGGCTGTTAGGTACATGTGGATTTTAAAAGGAAGACGGACAATGATGGTAAGTATCACCATTAAGAAAGCTCGACTTGTCGTTAAGATGTTTTCCGACAAGTTTAAGGAGTTGACTACGATGAGACTTTCTCACTCGTAGCGATGCTAAGAGTCTGTTGGAATTATATTAGCAATTACTGCAATATTTATGAAATCTTGCAGATAGGATATCAAAACATTGTTTCCTCGACGATTTTCTTGAGGAAGGGTTGTATGTGATACAACTGGAAGGTTTTGTCAATCCTGAAAGATGCTAACAAGTATGCAAAGCTCCAGCAATCCTTCTAAGGACTGGAGTAAGCATCTCGGAGTTGGAATGTATGCTTTGATGAGATGATCAAAGATTTTGGGTGTATACAAAGTTTATGAGAAACTTGTATTTCCAAAGAAGTGAGTGGGAGCACTATAGAATTTCTGATGAATATATGTTGTTGACATATTGTTGATCAGAAATGACGTAGAATTTTGGAAAGCATATAGGGTTATTTGGAAAGTGTTTTTCAATGTAAAGCCTGGATTAAGCTACTTGAACATTGAGCATCAAGATCTATAAGGATAGCTCAAAACGCTTAATGGTACTTTCAAATGAGCACATACCTTGACATGATCTTGAAGGTGTTCAAGATGGATCAGTCAAAGAAGGAGTTCTTGCCTGAGTTGTAAGGTATGAAGTTAAGACTTAAAGCTCGACCACGGCAGAAGAAAGAGGAAGGACGAAGGTCGTCCCCTATGCTTTTGTCACAGGCTCTCTACAGTATGCTATGCTGTGTACCGCACCTGAAGTGTGCCTTGCCATGAGTCAGTCAAGGGGTACAAGAGTGATCCAATAATGGATCACAGGACAGCGGTCAAAGTTATCCTTAGTAACTAGTGGACTAAGGAATTTTCTCGATTATGGAGGTGGTAAAAGAGTTCGTCATAAAGGGTTATGCCGATGCAAACTTTGACACTAATCCAGATTATTCTGAGTAGTAAACTGGATTCGTATAGTAGAACAGTTATTTGGAATAGCTCCAAATAGAACGTGGTAGCTGCATCTAGGAGATGACATAGAGATTTGTAAAGCACACACGGATTTGAAAGGTTCAGACCCGTTGACTATAACATCTCTCACAAGCATAACATGATCAAACCCAGAACCCATCGAGTGTTAATCACATGGTAATGTGAACTAGATTATTGACTCTAGTAAACTCTTTGGGTGTTAGTCACATGGGGATGTGACCTTGAGTGTTAATCACATAGCGATGTGAACTGGATTATTGACTCTAGTACAAGTGGGAGACTGTTGGAAATATGCCCTAGAGGCAATAATAAATTAGTTATTATTATATTTCCTTGTTCATGATAATCGTTTATTATCCATGCTAGAATTGTATTGATAGGAAACTCAGATACATGTGTGGATACATAGACAACACCATGTCCCTAGTAAGCCTCTAGTTGACTAGCTCGTTGATCAATAGATGGTTACGGTTTCCTGACCATGGACATTGGATGTCGTTGATAACGGGATCACATCATTAGGAGAATGATGTGATGGACAAGACCCAATCCTAAGCCTAGCACAAGATCATGTAGTTCGTATGCTAAAGCTTTTCTAATGTCAAGTATCATTTCCTTAGACCATGAGATTGTGCAACTCCCGGATACCGTAGGAGTGCTTTGGGTGTGCCAAATGTCACAACGTAACTGGGTGGCTATAAAGGTACACTACAGGTATCTCCGAAAGTGTATGTTGGGTTGGCACGAATCGAGACTGGGATTTGTCACTCCGTGTAAACGGAGAGGTATCTCTGGGCCCACTCGATAGGACATCATCATAATGTGCACAATGTGACCAAGGAGTTGATCACGGGATGATGTGTTACGGAACGAGTAAAGAGACTTGCCAGTAACGAGATTGAACAAGGTATCGGGATACCGACGATCGAATCTCGGGCAAGTATCGTACCGCTAGACAAAGGGAATTGTATACGGGATTGATTAAGTCCTTGACATCGTGGTTCATCCGATGAGATCATCGTGGAGCATGTGGGAGCCAACATGGGTATCTAGATCCCGCTGTTGGTTATTGACCGGAGAGTTGTCTCGGCCATGTCTGCATGACTTCCGAACCCGTAGGGTCTACACACTTAAGGTTCGATGACGCTAGGGTTATAGGGAAAGTATGTATGCGGTTACCGAATGTTGTTCGGAGTCCCGGATGAGATCCCAGACGTCATGAGGAGTTCCGGAATGGTCCGGAGGTAAAGATTGATATATAGGAAGTATGGTTTTGGCCACCGGAAGTGTTCCGGGCATCACCGGTAGTGTACCGGGACCACCGGAGGGGTCCGGGGGTCCACCAGCCCCAGAGGCCTACATGGGCCAATAGTGGGAAGGGACCAGCCCCTAGGTGGGCTGGGGCGCCTCCCACCAAGGCCCAAGGCGCCTCCAAGAGGGGAGGGGGGCAAACCCTAGGGTAGATGGGCCCTAAGGCCCACCCCAGGTGCGCCTCCCCCTCTCCCCCTTGTGGCCGCCACCCAGATGGGATCTGGGGGCTGCCGCCACCCCTAGGGAGGGAACCCTAGGTGGGGGCGCAGCCCCTTCCCTTCCCCTATATATACTTGAGGTATTGGAGGCTGCAAGACACACGAGATCCTCTCCCTCTTGGCACAGCCCTACCTCTCTTCCTCCTCGTCTCTCGTAGTGCTTGGCGAAGCCCTGCTGGAGTCCCGCGCTCCTCCACCACCACCACGCCGTCGTGCTGCTGCTGGATGGAGTCTTCCCCAACCTCTCCTTCTCCCCTTGCTGGATCAAGGCGTAGGAGACGTCACCGGGCTGTATGTGTGTTGAACGCGGAGGTGCCGTCCATTCGGCACTAGGATCTCCGGTGATTTGGATCACGACGAGTACGACTCCTTCAACCCCGTTCTCTTGAACGCTTCCGCTTAGCGATCTACAAGGGTATGTAGATGCACCCTCCTTTCCCTCGTTGCTGGCTTCTCCATAGATAGATCTTGGTGACACGTAGGAAAATTTTGAATTTCTGCTACGTTCCCCAACAGTATGAACCATAGAGAAATTGAAATACAGTAGGTTTAACACCAATATAAATAAAGAATGAGTTTATCACAGTACCTTAAGGTGGTGATTTGTTTTCTTATACTAACGGAGCTCATGAGATTTTCTGTTGAATTTTGTGTTGTGAAGTTTTCAAGTTTTTGGATAAAGATTTGATGGATTTTGGAACAAGGAGTGGCAAGAGCCTAAGCTTTGGGATGCCCAAGGCACCCCAAGGTAAAATCCAAGGACAACCAAAAGCCTAAGCTTGGGGATGCCCCGGAAGGCATCCCCTCTTTCGTCTTCATCTATCGGTAACTTTACTTGAGGCTATATTTTTATTCACCACATGATATGTGTTTTGCTTGGAGCGTCTTGTATGATTTGAGTCTTTGATTTTTATTTTACCACAATTATCCTTGCTGTACACACCTTTTGGGAGAGACACACATGAATCGGAATTTATTAGAATACTCATGTGCTTTACTTATATCTTTTGAGCTAGATAATTTTGCTCTAGTGCTTCACTTATATCTTTTTAGAGCATGGTGGTGGTTTTATTTTATAGAAATTATTGATCTCTCATGCTTCACTTATATTATTTTGAGAGTCTTTTAAGAACAACACGGTAATTTGCTTTGGTTATGAAATTAGTCCTAATATGATAGGCATCCAAGATGGGTATAATAAAAACTTTCATATAGAGTGCATTAAATGTTATGAGAAGTTTGATCCTTGATAGTTGTTTTGAGATATAAAGGTGGTAATATTAGAGTTGTGCTAGTTGAGTAATTATGGAATTGAGAAGTAATTGTGTTGAAGTTGGCAAGTCCCGTAGCATGCATGTATGGTAAACGTTGTGTGACAAATTTGAAGCGTGGGGTGTTCTTTGATTTGATTTCCTTATGAGTGGCGGTCGGGGACGAGCGATGGTCTTTTCCTACCAATCTATCCCCCTAGGAGCATGCACGTAGTGCTTGGTTTTGATGACCTATAGATTTTTGCAATAAGTATGTGAGTCCTTTATGACTAATGTTGAGTCCATGGATTATACGCACTCAAATCCTTCCATCATTGCTAGCCTCTTCGGTACCGTGCATTGCCCATTCTCACCTCGAGAGTTGGTGCAAACTTCGCCGGTGCATCCAAACCCCGTGATATGATACGCTCTATCACACATAAACCTCCTTATATCTTCCTCAAAATAGCCACCATACCTACCTATTATGGCATTCCCATAGCCATTCTGAGATATATTGCCATCCAACTTTCCACTATTCCTTTTATTATGACACGCTCCATCATTGTCATATTGCCTTGCATGATCATGTAGTTGACATCGTATTTGTGGCTTTGCCACCTTCATAATTATTTCATACATGTCACTCTTGATTCATTGCATATCCCGGTACACCACCGGAGGCATTCACATAGAGTCATATTTTGTTCTAAGTATCAAGTTGTAATTCTTGAGTTGTAAGTAAATAAAAATGTGATGATTTTCATTATTAGAGCATTGTCCCATGTGAGGGAAGTTCTTCGAAAAAAAGAAAAAAAGAGAAAGGCCATAAAAAAGAAGGCCAAAAAAATGAGAGAGAAAAGAGAGAAGGGGCAATGTTACTATCCTTTTTCCACACATGTGCTTCAAAGTAGCACCATGATCTTCATGATAGAGAGTCTCTTATGTTGTCACTTCCATATACTAGTGGGAATTTTTCATTATAGAACTTGGCTTGTATATTCCAACAATGGGCTTCCTCAAAATGCCCTAGGTCTTCGTGAGCAAGCAAGTTGGATGCACACCCATTTAGTTTCTTTTATTGAGCTTTCATATATTTATAGCTCTAGTGCATCCGTTGCATGGCAATCCCTACTCCTTGCATTGACATCAATTGATGGGCATCTCCATAGCCCGTTGATTAGCCGCGTCAATGTGAGACTTTCTCCCTTTTGTCTTCTCACACAACCTCCATCATCATATTCTATTCCACCAATAGTGCTATATCCATGGCTCGCGCTCATATATTGCGTGAAAGTTGAAAAAGTTTGAAAAGACTAAAGTATGAAACAATTGCTTGGCTTGTCATCGAGGTTGTGCATGATGGGAGCATTTTGTGTGACGAAAATGAAGCATGGCCAAACTATATGATTTTGTAGGGATAAGCTTTCTTTGGCTATGTTATTTTGATAAGACATGATTGCTTGGTTAGCATTGCTTGAAGTATTATTATTTTTTATGTCAATATTAAACTTCTGTCTAGAATCTTTCGGATCTAAACATTCATGCCGCGGTAAAGAGAATTACATTGAACATTATGTCAGGTAGCATTCCACGTCAAAAATTCCGTTTTTATCATTTACCTACTCGAGGATGAGCAGGAATTAAGCTTGGGGATGCTTGATACGTCTCCAACGTATCTATAATTTTTGATTGTTCCATGCTATTGGATGTTTATGGGCTTTATTATGCACTTTTATATTATTTTTGGGACTAACCTATTAACCGAAAGCCCAGTGCAAATTGCTGTTTTTTTGCCTATTTTAGTGTTTCGCAGAAAAGGAATATCAAACGAAATCCAAACGGAATGAAATCTTCGCGAGGATCTTTTTTTGCAACAAACGCAATCCAGGAGACTTGGAGTGGGCGTCAAGGAAGTAGCGAGGCGGCCACGAGGTAGGGCGGCGTGCCCCCCACCCTCATGGGCCCCTCGTAGCTCCACCGACCTACTTCTTTCGTCTATATATACTCTTATGCCCTAAAAACATCGAGGGGAGCCACAAAACCACTTTTCCACTGCCGCAACCTTCTATACCCGTGAGATCCCATCTGGGGACCTTTTCTGGCGATCTGCCAGAGGAGGATTCGATCACGGAGGGCTTCTACATCAACACCATAGCCTCTACGATGATGTGTGAGTAGTTTACCACAGACCTTCGGGTCCATAGTTATTAGCTAGATGGCTTCTTCTCTCTCTTTGGATCTCAATACAAAGTTCTCCTCGATGTTCTTGGAAATCTATTCGATGTAATTCTTTTTGCGGTGTGTTTGCCGAGATCCGATGAAATGTGGGTTTATGATTAAGATTATCTATGAACAATATTTGATTCTTCTCTGAATTCTTATATGCATGATTTGATATTTTTGCAAGTCTCTTCGAATTATCAGTTTGGCTTGGCCTACTAGATTGATCTTTCTTGTAATGGTAGAAGTGCTTAGCTTTGAGTTCAATCTTGCAGTGTCCTTTCCCAGTGATAGCAGGAGCAGCAAGGCACGTATTGTATTGTTGCCATCGAGGATAAAAAGATGGGGTTTATATCATATTGCTTGAGTTTATCCCTCTACATCATGTCATCTTGCCTAATGCGTTACTATGTTCTTTTGAACTTAATACTCTAGATGCATGCTGGATAGCGGTCGATATGTGGAGTAATAGTAGTAGATGCAGAATCGTTTCGGTCTACTTGACATTGACGTGATGCCTATGTTCATGATCATGCCTAGATATCATCATAACTATGCGCTTTTCTATCAATTGCTCGGCAGTAATTTGTTCACTCACCATAATATATGCTATCTTGAGAGAAGCCAATAGTGAAACCTATGGCCCTGGGTCTACTTTACATCATATAAGTTTCCGGTCTACAATTTTAGTTTATTATTTATTTTGCAATCTTTACTTTTCAATCTATACAACAAAAATACCAAAACTATTTATCTTATTATCTTTATCAGATCTCAGTTTCGTAAGTGACCGTGAAGGGATTGACAACCCCTTTATCGCATTGGTTGCGAGGTTCTTGTTTGTTTGTGCAGGTACTATGTGACTTGTGTGTAGTCTTCTACTGGATTGATACCTTGGTTCTAAAAAACTGAGGGAAATACTTACGCTACTTTGCTGCATCACCTTTCCTCTTCAAGGGAAAACCAACGCATACTCAAGAGGTAGCAGTGGGGAGTGTCTTTAGTGGTAGCCCTTCTTCACAACCGTCGGGGGAGGCGATTCTCGTTGGTACCTCAATGGGGTTGGATGGCGGTGGATGCGGTTCCGTCTAGACCTTTGTTATGGCACTAGGTCGGGCATCAACGCAGGGTTCGGGTTGGGAGCATGACGAAGATGGTGTAGGAGGGGCCGACAACTATATGGGAGAGGCTGGGGAAGGGGAGGTGGCATGGGAAGCTCGAGGAGGTAGTTATTGGTGGTGGTGCGAACTGGCCATTACGACCGACCTCGAGGGTGACCCCGTTAACCTCATTGGTACTGTCTGGCGGTTAGTGGGGAGTGTCTTTAGTGGTAGCCCATCTTCACAACCGCCGGGGGAGGCGATTCTCGTTGGTACCTCAATGGGGTCGGGTGGCGGTGGATGCGGTTCCATCTAGACCTTTGCTATGGCACTAGGTCGGGCATCAATGCAGGGTTCGGGTTGGGAGCATGATGATGGTGTAGGAGAGGCCGACAGCTAGATGGTAGAGGCGATACAACGACGTCGATGGCCTGTGGTGGAGTGATGAGTGACAAACAACTACAAGGGAGAGGCGGCGATAGGGGGGCATGGGAAGCTCGAGGAGGTAATTATGGTGAGGACAAAGAGGTATGGTATTAGGGGTCGATTGGTGTGATTTGTGGCTTGTTAGAGTGCTCAACATGACTGATGCTCAACCTTGGAAGATCTTGAACCGTTAGATCACGGGATTAGATGGGTGAGATGTCACTGATGCCCTTTCTAACATTGCCAAACACCTAGTGATCGTAACTTCATGCATGGGCCACTCTACAAATCCTGACCGTCCAGATACATACTATACCCCTCCATCTCCTGCAACTTGCAGCTCGTAAGGGCATGGCCATCCCTCCAGGGTGGACAATTATCCCATAGGTACACGTCGGATGAGCAACTCGTCTCGAGGAGAAAAGCAGAAACGACCTCTAGCATATGATCCGACTTCCTCGCTGAAAAAGGCAAACGGTAAGGAGGAGTGGAGGAGAGAGCAATTGTATTTATTTGGATGGAAAGTAAAAAATGTAGTTACGAAGAGAGATAGGTGGACCACTAGAGATGCTGCTTGTGTTGGATGGGGAATATTCATATTGCGGCCTCACCGTTTTTTTGCTTAGGTGGAGACCGAGACCACGCCTAGGTGATACCACCATAGCTCATGCCCTAATTACTACCATGGTGTCATAAAAAGAAATAAAGAACAAAATAATTCATTGCACCCCATCATTTTTTCGAACCGGATCAGGTCGGATCGCGTCACGACAACAAAGCCTACAACACCACGACAACCCAAAGCCAATGATCAAGCTGAACCCAAGTGCCCAACCACTAGCTCTGGCACACATGTGATGCGAGCGAGCCCATTACCTCGTCCCCCGGCCTCCTGCCACCTTCGTATCCAAATCGAACTAGAGAGAAGAAGAGAGGAGCCACCACCCGCGCAAGAAGCCCCCCGGCACTAGGGCGGGCATTGTGCAGGTTTTGGGATGGGAGCTTGATGAAGAGGATGCAGGAGAGGCCGACAATTAGATGGCAGAGGCGGCAGAATGACGTATGATGGCCTGCAGAGGAGTGGTGAGCGGCCGACAACTAGAGGGGAGAGGAGAGATGGTGAGCTCAAAGAGGTAGTTATGATGAAGACGATGAGGTACGAGATTAGGTGTTGACAGGTGTGATTAGTGGCTTGGCAGTGCGCTTAATATGATTGATGCTCAACCTTGAGAGATCTTGAACCGTTAGATCGTGAGGTTAGACGGCCGAGATGTCTCCGATGCCCTTTCTAAACATTGCCAAACACGTAGAGAGCCGTGACTCCATGCATGGGCCACTTCACAATCCTGACTGTCCAAGACACGTATCGTACCCCTCTGGCAGTCTCCTGCAGCTCGTAATTACGAGTACCGTGGTGTCATCAATCAATCAAAAGAAATAAAGAAGAAATTAATTCACTGCACCCCATCATTTATCCGGACCGGATCAGGTCGGATCGCGCCACGACTGCAAACAAAGCCTACGGCAGCGACCGAGCCGAAGCCGAACCCAAGTGCCCAACCACCAGCTCCGGCACGCACGCGACGCGACGCGAGCGAGCCCATTACCCCGTCTTCCCCACCCCGCAGCCTCCTGCCCCCTTCGTATCCAGATCGAACCAGAGAGAAGAAGAGGGGAGCCACCGCCCCACCGCCCGCGCCGCGCACGCCACCGCCCGCGCCACAAGCGCCGCCGCCCCCCGACGAGGAGAGGAGAGGCGACAGACGAGAGGAGAGGGATCCGGCCCGAAGGTTCCGAGAGATGGGAGTCCCGGCGTTCTACAGGTGGCTGGCGGACCGGTACCCCCAGACGGTGTCGGACGCGGAGGAGGAGGAGCCCGTGGAGCTCGAGCCCGGGGCCTTCGTCCCCGTCGACCCGCGCCGCCCCAACCCCAACGGTCTCGAGTTCGACAACCTCTACCTCGACATGAACGGCATCATCCACCCCTGCTTCCACCCCGAGGGCCGGGTACTGCTCGATTCCCCCCGATTCCACGCTCTCTCTTCCTCCCCTAAACCCTCGTCAAGCTAATGCTACTTGTTTCCCTGCTTATTATCGCGCTCATGGTCCTCCCTCCCTCCCCGCAGCCCTCCCCGACCACCTACGACGAGGTGTTCAAGTCGATTTTTGACTACATCGACCACCTCTTCTGCCTCGTCCGCCCCAGGAAGATCCTCTACATGGCGATCGGTGAGCTGCTCGCTCCCTTGGCTGCTCTGCTTGCTCTGTGCTAATGCGGTTTCATGCTAAGTTGGTTTCGCTAACGCTCCGCCCAACTGCGCAGATGGTGTTGCGCCGAGGGCCAAGATGAATCAGCAGCGGTCCAGGCGGTTCCGGGCTGCGAAGGACGCGGCTGATGCGGTAAGGTTACTGCTAGGGCTTGATGGCATTGCCATGGCAGGCAGCTGTGGCTGTTCTCATGTTGTTGCTTTGTTCAGGCGGCCGAGGAGGAAAGGCTGAGGCTGGAATTCGAGGCGGAGGGGAGGAATTTGGTCCGAAAGGAAAAGTCGGAGGCAATCGACTCGAATGTCATAACTCCCGGGACGCCCTTCATGTTTGTACTCTCTTCGGCGCTTCAGTACTACATACAGTTGAGATTGAATCACTCCCCTGGGTGGCAGTCTGTCAAGGTGTGATACTAGCGCATGTTGGGTTAATTACTCGCTTTTGTCGTTATCATGTTGTATTAAATGGGAACTGCATTGGTTGCATTTTGTAAGGTAATATTGTCGGACTCAAATGTTCCTGGAGAGGGGGAACATAAGATCATGTCATATATCCGTCTGCAGCGCAATCTTCCAGGGTTTGACCCAAACACACGCCATGTCTTATATGGCCTTGTAAGTTTACTCGCAAATTTCAAAGTAGCTGCCATTTTTGCACCCACCTTTTTACTCATTTGATCACCACATTTTTCAGGATGCTGATTTGATCATGCTTGCTCTGGCAACTCATGAGGTCCACTTCTCAATTTTAAGAGAGGTAAATTTGCAACAATTCTTTATTTAGAACTGTACGCATGCAACTGACTCTGTCCAATGCCTCTTAAGTCAAATTTCACGTTCTTTATGGTAATTTAGGAGTACTTCTGTAACTACAGAATTCAACTGACTTTACAGGTGATCACCATGCCAGGGCAACATGAAAAATGCTTTCTGTGTGGTCAAGTTGGGCATTTGGCTGCTGAGTGCCAAGGCCCTGGTCCTGCTGATAATGTCGTGGAGCTCCCACCAATTCATAAAAAGAAGTACCAGGTACTCAGAAGCATGACAGCTTCTGCTCTACTATTTTTCCTTTTCCTTCTCCTTTCCTTTTGTGTCTAATATCTTTTGGGGGATGCATCTGATAGCAATTTGTAACTATAGTCATTCACTGTGCAACTATTGACCTTGTTAACAGTTTCTTAACATCTGGGTGCTGCGGGAATACCTGGAGAAGGATCTGGAGATTGTAGATCCCCCCTTCAAGATAAACCTTGAACGCATCTTGGATGATTTTGTGTTTCTCTGCTTCTTTGTTGGGAATGACTTTCTGCCTCACATGCCGACTTTGGAAATTCGCGAGGTCTGTTGATTTACAGACTTTCCTATTTTAATAGGTTTCTTTTTGTCTCACCAGATAATTTGAGCTGTGAAGTCATTAATTTCTTGTTCTACACTGTAGGGTGCCATTAATCTTCTGATGAATATTTATAGAGCAGAGTTCAAACCAATGGGCGGTTACCTCACTGATGGGGGTGAGGTAGAGTTTCTTTGTGCTCAAATTCTCTTATGGTTCAGAGAAAATACCATTATCTTTGCTATAATTTTTTTTCTTAAATAATGTAAAAGGGAGTAATATTGGACTATTATCAGCTTTAGCTGTAAGTTATAATATAATAAACAAATTATTGAGCTGTTCCTGTCTGGTATCACCTAGATCCTTTAGGGAAACCAACAGAGAGGGGACATCCCTGCACATGTTTTCATATTGTATCATTACTTTGTAAGATGCAGTGTAAAAATTCCTTGAGATGAATGATAGTAGTCAGACGAACTAACCTGTAATGGCAGAATTGGGTTAATAGAGACATCATAGTAAAATTACTGGATTGAACCTGATTTCCTTGCGTACACTTTGATGAAGCATCATGCCTAATTTTTTTTTCCGACTATGGCTTGAGCATGATCAACTGACTGCATGATTCCCATTTTCCGTGATGCATTAAATGCATTATTATTACGGAGTAGGAACCATAGCATCCCAACATTTCCAGTTCACTCTTTTCCTTCTGTACTTCTATTTTCCCTTGTGTACAGGCTCTTTCTTCCCTTCCAGCACCATGGTTCTAGGACCCTATGTTTTTAAGGCGACGCCTTACCGCCTTAGAGGAGGGGGGGGGGGGGGGCGCTTTGGCGCCTAGGCGGGCGCTTTGGACGCCTAGGCGCCCAAAGCGGTCGATTTTCCAAAGCGGAGGGGGAGCGCTTCGACGCCTAGGCGTCGCCTTAGGGACGCTTTAAAAACATAGCTAGGACCACATCCACCCCATTCCAAAAAACGCAATTGTGTAGACGTTAGAATATGGGAACATAAACCTGTTATTGTTGAAGAAGCTACCAGGTTTTGGCTTTCTGTGCTTGGCCAATCTTGTGTAACTGCTCATTATAGTTCCCCTTGTTTAGCTTGTCTGCCTTACTGTGTGAGGTGGTGGGGGTATCTTCCCTGTAATCGGAACAAAAAATAAACCAAAATAGATGTGGTTCACTTTAAGCCTGACATATTGGCTTGGTGGTATTTATAGTTGTCCGAAACATGACATGTTCTTCTTTTCAATGAAAGGTTTTACTGGAACGAGTGGAGCATTTCATTCAGGCTGTTGCTATCCATGAAGAACAAATTTTCCGGAAGCGTGCACGTATTCAGAAGGTACTTTCTAGCTATTCTCTAATCAAATGCCTTCTTGACTTCTGCAATCCTACACTTTTGACCATGTTAGTCTACATGAACCTATGTATGTCATTTCCTGAAATAACTATTTTATGGTGCAAATGTATGTCTTGTATGAAGATGCTTAGGGCATTTTATGCTAACAAGGTCAAGTTACTTGGCCCAGTTCTAAGGTGCAATTATATGCTTTTGGTGAAATATATATTTGTATCCATACGGTGGGAGTCACGATTCGAGAGTTAAGCTGCATTGAAATAGTGAAAGTGGATTTCAATATGCTGCTGCTTTTGATGAACAATTCTTACTCGCTATTCTTGAACGCCTCCACATGGAGTGTAGTTCAGCTTCCATATGAGCATATATTTAAAAACAATTTCTAACCTTTTCGGTTCATGGCAACCTTAGTTTCAACTAATGAATGAAGTGCACAAAGTCTGTCCTTTGTGATTGCTATCCCTAATGACAATGAATGGATATGATTTTTAAATTGCAGGCGTACGAGAACAACGACGATAGACGTAGAGCGCAGGGAGAGAACTCCGAGGAAAATCAATATGTGGACATGGTTTGTTTCTCTTCTTGGTTTGTTTCTCTTATTGTAGTGGGAGAGTGGACTGATAGTACAGAACTATTGATGGTAGATCATATGAAATCAAGTCTGGGCACTCTCTCCAAAAGGAGTTTTAGTTTGCTCTAATCTCATATCCAAATAGTATCTTGCATGATTTCAGAGCACGGCTGTTTGTCACTATCTAAGGGTTTCATAGTTGACTAGAACTGTATGTGGAACAATGTCTATCTGTGGGTTGCTTTTCCTAGTTGGTATTGTAGGTTGTCTTTGTATGCTTCATTTCGTCTTCTCTTATATTACTTTTAGGAGTAGCATTATGCGCAACACACATTTTTTCAGATTACGACATTTTGGTAGCTCCAAAATCTGATAGTAGCATTTGCTTAAAATCCAAAGAATCTGTAAATATAATAATTTCTAGCGTTTTGGTTTATGCTAATTAAATAGGGAGTGTGGCAGTTTGTGTTATTGAAGTTTTGCCTATCTTTTATTTTGCACTGACTGCCCTTCAGGTTAAACTAGGAGAGCCAGGATACAGGGAGAGGTACTATGCTGAGAAATTTAGAGAAGAGGCAGAATCAAAACCCATTGATCAAGTTCAGAGAGATGTTGTGAGTCTTCTTGCTATTCACTGTTGGTTTCTTAAGTGGCACTACTTCATGAACTAATCATCAAGCATTACCATACACTATCAGGCCTGGCGTGCTTCTTCTTTTATTTGAGTTTGACATGTGGTATATGACTGAATCACATGGTAGAAATTGAGTGGTCTAAAGTAATGTCTTGTTATCTACAGCACCATCGCAAATGTGTCACCTCTATGATTGCATCAATAAAATGAAATTTAACCATGTCACATTTTTTCGCGAGCCATTATCGATGATTTGTGTTCAACAATATTAAGAACACATTCTTGATTAAGATGCCATATTTAGTCTTGCAAAACAATCAACATTTATTTTATGGCAATGTACCGATTGCAATAAACATCCTGCTGTGTTTGCAATGGTGGCTGCCATATTTCTGAATAGATTAATAATAATAAAAAGGGATCGCACTTGTTCCTAGAATCAAAACTGAACTTGATATAAATTGTTCCCAGATTGGGCTTTCAGTTATATACATATTACACATAGGAACCCGAAGTGATTTTTGACTCGTAGATCTACGTGTAAAGACTATATGCACACTCTCCAGCCCACATATTTACATGCCACATTTAATCCTTGAGAAGCATGTTGTTAGTTTTAATCCATCTGGATCAGTTGGAGATGTTCTACTCTGTTGTTAAAAGATTACTAGGTCTCCTTCAAACAAAATTTGTAGAGTAGTTGTAGTACATATCTGCCTATTTGTTCACCACATGCTCTTAACGCTGATGTTATCTCTATCTGCAATCCTTTTTGTTTAACCTGATGCAATCCATGTTTTCAGGTTCAGAAATATGCGGAAGGTCTTTGCTGGGTTATGAGATATTATTATCAGGGTGTTTGTTCATGGCAGTGGTAGGTAATTGTTGACCATCAACTCTGAGGATGCATAACTACTGTTTTTTCTCCTGGTAGAGAAAACATCACCTGATTTTTTTGCAAGCCATTTTCACCGCTCATGTCAATACGTCTTGTTAAAGATTCTCAAACCCCACGATCATACTCGAGTGACCTATTTATTGGTTGTATGCTTGAGACTCTCAGTTATCTTATTATTTGTAGCAACTCCATGATCATAATTCTAAATCTTACTGGAATCAGTCTATTGCTAATTGTTGCAACATCATGTGTTGTAACTTGGTATAAAATAATTAATTCTTGTACAATTGCCAACCATGAAATCCAAAGTGATTCTTCTTTGTGATGATGTCAGGAACAGCTGCTATTTATCTGTGGTGCAACATTATGCTGCAGCTGTAGAATCCACGTAGGAGGTTGAAAAGTGAACTTTTTTTTAGAATTCATCAGGGTTAAAAAAACTGGGCTCCTGCCAAAATTCAGAGTTGAAAACTTGACTTTGTCTCAATCATTTATTAATGTACTTCATACCCGTCATGTCCACATGCATAGCTGACCAGTTGAAAATAGGCACATATAAGTTCTGCAGCTTGGTTGGCAAAGCTAATGATCATGAGTAACCCTTTGTTTGTAATCAAGTATGAAGTATGAACTCTGTTATTTTTTTAAATTTTTTTCACCTGAAACAGGTTCTATCCATACCATTATGCGCCTTTTGCATCTGACCTGAAAAACTTGACTGAGTTTGAGATAACCTTTTTCTTGGGTCAACCTTTCAAGCCATTTGATCAACTAATGGGAACACTGCCAGCTGCTAGGTTTGTCATTTCTCTGTGCTAACGAGCCTATCCATAAACATATCATGAGTTGTAAGCTGAAAACCACCATACATTCTTCATTTTTTCTGTAGCTCTAATGCACTGCCAAAGCACTACGGGGATTTGATGACTGATCCAAATTCACCGTTGAATTATTTCTATCCCAAAGGTACCACCATCTCTTGCCTAATGGGGAGTGGAATTGTTTAAAAATTACAGTATAAGAGATCTCAAAGATGTAGTATTGAGGATATGATGTATCCCTTTTCTTGCGGACCTCATCATGCATTGTTTGGTACTTTGTATCTTACTCCATACCACCTTCCTTTTGCAACTGCAGATTTTGAAATAGACATGAATGGAAAGCGTTTTGCATGGCAGGTAATCAATGAATGGACAAATCAGTTTTGCGTCAGGTGTCCGGTTAACTATAGCTTGAAGATTTGTTTCTGTTTTTCTTTCCAGGGTATTGCGAAATTGCCTTTTATTGACGAAAGGCGGTTGCTTGCGGAGACACAGAAACTTGAAGATACATTAACAGTATGTAGATTCTGATCCTTCTTTATCAATGTGTTAGTCTTATTTGTCTTTGACTTCTATTTTAGGATCCTTTTGAGTTAACGTGTGCTTTGATTCTGATCCTAGGCTTGTAGTTCCTTTTTCAGCTATTGAGTGTGCTTTGGTTGTTACTGGCTTTTGCAGGAAGAAGAGAGATTCAGGAATACGACAATGTTTGACATAATTTATGTGCGGGAAACTCATCCATTGGCTGCTCAGATTGCATTCCTGTATCAGATGTACTCTCAACAAATGATAACAGATCCTTCCTATTGTATCCCCATTGACCCTGCTGCTAGGTTGGTATATATACTGCATATATTGATCTGGATTGTCTATTTCTTGATGGTGCTATTCGCCTCGATATTTATTTACAATGTTGGTATATTGGCTCCTGGTTTCAGTGGCGGAATGAATGGATTTCTTTGTTTATCTCAAAGAAATTGGTACAGCATCTCTGTAGGATCTCCAGTTAAGGGGTTCAATGGCATCACCAATAACCGAGTTCTGTAAGTATTATAAGATGAAAAAGCACATTGTAAGCCAAATGTCACCATCAAATCTTTCAAGTGTTATATTATTCTTTTATTGTTTTCCAGGAATGCTACCTATGTTAACCCTCAGTATCACAAACACATCCCAGAGCCTCCAGAGGGTGCCATTATACCTCCAAAGGTATTTCCTAACCCTATCTGCGTTTTTTCCCATTCGATCCAAAAAATGGATTGGGTTCCGTTATCAAGGGATATAACAGAACAGACACAACAAAAAAATATCCTTAAGCTGCCAACATAATAAGTTCTGAACAACAGAATAAAAAACGAAAAGCAGCTAACTCATACAACCAGGCTGAACCAAACTGCCAACAGCGGGCCCCTGACAAGCTCAAAACTCAAAAAACATATTCCAGCATCCCATTTGTCTGGGCTGATCATAGTTCTCCAGATGAATCTTTAGCAGCATAACAGGACCTGGCCTCCAGAAGATCGCAACCTTTTTTTATGCATCATCCTCCTGCTAACCTTGTGCGCGTTTAGCTTGATAATTAAGACTTATTGGTGATAATTAAACATAAACATATTTAGTTTCTTGGTATTAATAGCATAATCATTTCTAGCTCAGCCTTTTTAACTTCTGCCTTGGATGGTAAATGGAGGAATTGCTAACATGACTCAGCTAATAAGTGAGTAATGAGTGGTGACGAGTTTTCTTGTGCTGCCTCCTCAGCCTCATGCAATTTGGCGTTCTTTTTTGACTCTGCATTGCCTAGGAGATGTAACTTTGACCATTATTTTTCTACAATACTATCATGTTCCCAAAAAGTATATATTGGACGAACCAATTTTTATTTTCATGCAGTGACATGGATGAAATACTTTTTTATATTGTACTGTACTATTCAAGGATAAAGTTGTCTGTATGCAAGCCACAGTAACTTATCTATACCAATATAAAAAGACACAAAGGGGCAGATCCAACTGATCTCGGCCATCGAACTAAGTCAATCCAACGACCTAGACTGCTCCAATGGTGAGCGTTAAAATGTGTTTAACGTGCAATTAATATCATACCAAATATTGCACTAATCACAGGATTAACACACAAATAATAGCATACCTAATATCCGCGTGCAATTAATATATTGCCTAAATATTTATGTGCATTGCACGTGTGCATTTACTAGTATGTGAAACAAAAGGAGTCATAATTTTTTTGTTTGCTGGAAAAGAATAGTTTATTGTCTTGGATTGGTTGACCACTATTCATTTTCCCAATTCAAATATATGGTCTTCCTTTTATTGAGATAAATCATTCGCCAACATAGTGTACCATTTTGTAGATATTGAAACCTTACGATTTCAAACCTTTCCCTGTGTTGTGGCATGAAGATAATAGTCGGCGACAGACACGAGACAGGTATGGTTACCATTTCATATGTTCTTAGCAGAAACTGTTGACACTACTGCATTAAGTACCGCGTATAGATTACTGGAGTACATCCTATTCTATCAGATGGAAGATTAATACACATCTTATTCAGGACACAACTAATGGCAAACTGATAAAAATCCTTTCTCTTTAGCTGTAGCCTGGCTAATTGATAAATCGTTTGCTCTCATTGTGTACCCTTTTCTCTTTAGCTGTAGCCTGGCTAATTGATAAATTGTTTGCTCTCATTGTGAACGATTTGATAATTCCAGGCCTCAGGTGCATGGAGCTCTGACAGGTTCTGTCTTAGGAGAGGCTGCACATCGTCTACTGAAAAATTCCCTGCAGATCAAATCTGGCAGCTCTGCTGGGCTGCTTCTTGTTCCATACGGAGCAGCACCCTATGGCCCTGGAAACAGAGCAAGGCCCTCTGGACCTTTGGGATATGAGAGGGGTTTTGTGGACAACCCATACCATGCACACATGTCCAGAAGCGCTCCAAATCCTCGGCCTCAGTTCTTTGGTGAAGCTCAAGCCAACAGACAGAATGTGCGGATACTAGAGCGGCCAAACAATCGAAACCATGATGGCGGCATCCATTCAGGGATGTCAAAACTGACAATTCAAGATGGGCCAAGAATGCATCAAAATCCCAGGATGCAGAGTCCTGGATATTTTCCAAACCAGCCATATCCGAATCAGTATGGTGGGTTCCCACCCCAGCGGCCCATGCAGAACGCCAATTTTGCACCGCAGCGACCTTTCCAAAATGCACCATTCCCACAGCAGCGGCCTGTTCAGCAGCGGCCTGTTCAAAATGCTGTATTCCCACAGCAGAGGCCTGTTCAAAATGCAGGATTCATGCAGCAGCAGCAGCAGCAGCAACCAGTGAACGGGGTTCCCCCACCACTACCTCCCAGCACTTGGATCGGCAAGCAACCAAGCGGAGGCCAGGCTGGTACACCTGCCAAGCAGCAGGACCCGAGGACAAACAGACAGCCTAAGCAGGATAATAGACAGCCAAAGCAGGATAACCTGAGATCACAGCATGAGAGCAGACAGCAGGCTGCCAAGGTGGTATACCGTGTCAAAGGCCAAGCTCCCAATGGCTTGCCAGAGTGAAGATAATAACCATGAAGAACCCGCAAGCCGAGTGATTCACCGAACTGCTGCAAGATGATGATCTGTTGTGTTCCATGTGCACGGGCAATGCTGCTACAAGGAGGCTCATTCAACTCAGCATACCCCTTCTGGAAGCAGCCATAGGGATTTCTTGCTATGTTGGCCGCCCTTTAATTTATCGTCCCATTGCTGCACCTGTTGTATCCCCGTCTGAATGGAGTTGAACTGTTGATGATCAGGTCGAGTGGAGATGACCTGCTGTATCGCGCTGAATGATCTAGGACAATGATTTAGAAAAAAACGTTATCAAGTCGTTAGGACAGAACGTGAGCAGAGGGCAACCACTGCTGTTGTATGCCTGTAACCCTGAAACTGTGTTTGTGCGTAACAACTGCCCTTGACGGTGGCAAGGCCTGACTGAACCCCATCATTCCTTAGTGCGTTTGGACAAGACTGGCTGTTGCTGCCGCTGGGGTGTCGCGTCTCGTGTGGAGTGGCTACTGTTGCCGTGGTAACTTTGTCTTTGAGCTCTGCTGTACTAGTACCACTAAAAATCTTGCCTCCTGCTGGTGCGTGAGAAGCACTAGCACTTGGTTGTTTTTATTTTATATGCAGTTCACACGAGAGGACCAGGCCAGCGTTACTCACCACCGGACGTCGGTGGGACTTTTTTTCGCCTACCAGTGCGCTGGTTAGTGGTAGGAGTCGTCAGTGGAAAGAAGGAAAAACACACACACACAAAGTACTACCGCGAAATCAGAATTAGTACCAGTTTTAGCATATCCAACAACAAGTTCAAGGGATTATTAGGCTATAAGATTTCATGATTAGCTACTGATAGGTTGGTGGGCAGAAAGAAAGCCTAGAAAACGCTAGCCCCGCGCAATAATTCACCCCTGCCGCTGTTCCAGAGCAGAGCCGGAATGAATCGCCTCGCGTGCTCCTCCGCAAAGGCCCGACCAACCCGCACTGTTCCACTGCATCTCACGCCACGCCTCCAGCTTTTCCTCCCCCGGAAAACCTCTACGCCGCGCTCGCCCAGCCCGTCTCCCCTCCAGGCGGGCCCGGCCCCACCCCCGGCCGGCGTCGGCCGATGGGTACCAAAGCGAGCGAGACCCATCCCTCCCGCGGGCGCGTCCTCACATCGCACACACTTGTCGTCCCCTCCCCGCCTTTATTCCCCACCCCCCACCCCCCATCGCTCTCCCCCCCGCTTTCCCCTTTCCCTTTCCCCATCGCAAACTCCCCCGCCGCAGCTAGGGTTCCGCGGATCCCCGCCCAGCTAGGGTTCCCCGCCGGCCCCATACATGGCCGCCGCGGCGGCGGAGGAGGCGGCGCCGGGCGCCGACGCGATCAGGGACGGCTTCGCGGAGCTGGAGCGGCAGCAGGAGCTGCTGGCCAGCTGCACGCGCCTCTACCAGCAGCTCAACGAGCACTTCGGCTCCCTCGAGCGCGGCATCAAGTCCCGCTCCGACTCGCTCCGCGCCAGGCGCCGCGTCGTCGAGCTCCGCGCCTCCCGCCGGCTCGACGCGCTCCGCCGCCGCGAGCTCTCCATCGACGCCTCCGTCAAGCTCGCGCTCTCCCGCCTCGACGCCCTCGCCAAATCCCCCGCGCCCAAGCGCGACCGCGAGGACGGGGACGGGCCACCGTCCCCGCCCCCGCCGCCGCCGTCGGACGACGTCGCCGAGGGCCTCGCCGCGCTCTGCGCCGCCATGGACCCCGCGGGCTTCCTCGCCTTCGTCGTCGAGCGCCGCAAGGAGGTGGACGCGCTCCGCGCCGAGCTGCCCGCCGCGCTCCAGCGCTGCGTCGACCCGGCCAGGTTCGCCATGGACGCCGTCTCCGAGGTCTTCCCCGTGGACCGCCGCGCCGTCCGCTCCCCCACCGACCTCGCCTGGGCCTGCGTGCTCATACTGGAGGCGGTCGTGCCCGCGCTGGCCGACCCGGACCCGGAGATCGGGGCGGCGCGGCCCATGGTGCCGCAGGCCGCGCGCGACAGGGCCCGCGGCATGGCCGCCGAGTGGAAGGAGGCCGCCGAGCGCAAGGGCGGGGTGGAGGGCGCCAAACCGCCCGACGCCCATGCCTTCCTGCAGCACGTCGCCACCTTCGCCGTGGCGGAGAAGGAGGACAAGGAGCTGTACAAGAGGATTGTCCTCAGCTTCTCCTGGCGCAGGCAGATGCCACGCCTTGCTCTCACGCTTGGCCTCGAGGATGACATGGAAGGTAGTACTTAATTTCTCTCCACATTTCAGCTCTTTTATCTCCAGATGCTCCCTAAAATTAAAATGATGAGCTAGTTGTTAGTAGACGCAGCGCATAAAATTGGCTAGATCCAGCGTTTAGATGCTACTTACTACGGTTCGCTCAGGAGGGTGTGGATTAGGTTAGTAGATAAGATTTATATTCTTTCAGCAAGTCTTATCGAACTGGTAATTCATAAGCCACATGTGTGGTGTAGCGATGTTTGGGTTATTGCTGGGAATGCAGTTCGCGTGTGCATAGTTGCCATATGTGTGTCCTTACCGGGATGAATTGTCACTGTCGTAGCAAGTGTTGGGAAACGTTACAGTCTTTCAAGGTCAGTATGGCCGGCACCATGGACCACTCTGGCTATTGCAATCGGGTGAGTGGTGCCTCAGTGATTGCCTTGGTGGATGGGCCACCAAGTACCATCCTCTGTATTTTGTCTGGATTCTTATCCTTATACTAGTTCTATGCTATTATTTCACCAAACGAGCTTTATAACCATTAGTAGCAGAGTGTCATGTGGATTCCCTGGTTTTGCCATGCATTGTGGTTTCAATTGATAAGCCACAAGTGGGTTGCTGTGGTGTAGCCATGTTTGGGTTATTGTTGGGAATGCAGTCCGCCTATGCATAGTTGCGATATGTGTGTCCTGTACCTGGATGAATTGTCACTGTCGTAGACAAGCGCTGGGGAACGGTACAGTCTTCCAAGGGCAGTAGTATGGCCAGCACAACGGACTATTCTGGCTATTTTTCTAAAAAATATATCAAGAGTGGTGCTTTTTTTTTTCTGATAAAGTGTGATGCTTTTTATTGAAACATGGAACACTTGTGTAATCTCAGTTATCCAGTAAATGCTTTTTTACTGTATGGGACTTGCCTTGTTGGGCTGGTGTGACCATTTCAGTTGGCCTGATCACGTATGTATGCTGCTGGCGCTTTGTACATTAGTAATCACTTTGTAGGTCATTCTTTTCAAGTGAGTTTGTTAAGAATTTAAGCTGTCTTATCTGAGCTGAATTGTGTTTGCAGAAATCATTGAAGAACTTATCACAAAGGGGCAACAACTTGATGCCGTGAACTTTGCCTATGAGGCCGGTCTTCTGGAAAAATTCTCCCCAGTCCCTCTTTTGAAATCCTACCTGGAGGATTCTAAGAAGATATATTGCACTTCAGATAATGTGAGCACCAGCAGTGGCCAATCTGGGGTAAGACTAGTAGTAATACTGAATTCGGTGTCGCATGCCTGAAAGTCTACAAGTAGTCAAGTAGTCTGTCAACAGGGCTTTCTGAAAGATACAGAATGCTTTGCTTGTTGTAGCTATACCAGTTTACCTCTGTTTGCTACTACTCTGTCCCATAATGTAAGACGTTTTTTTGACACTGCACATTATGGGACGGAGGGAGTAGTAGCTAGCATTGTATTTTAATTCTTTGTTGTGGCTTTGGCGAGGATTTTCTGCCTGCTCTGTTTCTCGTACCAAATTAGGGTCTAATATTGCATCTCTTGTAGGTCAATGCAAATAAGAAGGAACAGTCTGCGCTTCGGGCTGTTATAAAGTGTGTTGAGGACCACAAACTCGAAGCTGAGTTTCCATTGGAGGATCTCCGGAAACGGCTGGAAGAATTGGAGATGGCAAAGACTGAGAAGAAAAAGGCAGCGTCGAGTTGTTCCAGTGGCGGCCCAGCAAGCAAGCGCATCAAAGGGAGCACCGGGGGAGCAATGTCCCCTTCCAAGTCTGGTCGTCTAAGCGACAACACCGGTGCACCATCTTCCCCCGCCACCGCCACCAGCAGCAGCACCGCCACCGCATTCATCGGCTCTCCAGCCTCCCATGTCTCCTACGGTACCGGATCTCCCTACTCTTATGATAGGTCAGCTGGGCACGCCCTCTACTGTGGCCAGAGCCCACTTCCAATGAGGGAGCCATATGCATACCCACCTGCGGTGCCGGTGCCTAATGTTGGCCTTGGAATGCCATACCAAGCCCCTCCCATGACCTACCCCATCTACGCCGGATACAACAGCGGCCTGGGAGCCTATGGCAATGCCATGGCCCCAGCCCCAGCCTTTCACCAGGCTTACTACCGGTAGAATCAGTCGGAAATGACCAAATGACAAGAGCCGATGACGGCGGGGCTTCCGTCAACGGTGCCCTGTTTTGTAGCGACTGACTACAACGGTAGGTTGCGTACGTCCTTAATACATCACTAGTAGATGCTTATGTTACTTCGTTCTGTCGGGTTATTAACCCTCATGTTTACTTCCGCACTGAGAACTGAAAAACTGAATGTAAATTTAGTATGGATGCCGTGTATGTGGACCTTGTGTTGTAATTCCGTTTAAAGCACTAGGCGAAAAACCAAAAAAATTATATTATGCATGTAATCCTGGAGCATTGACTATTAATATCTTCTGTTAGCTATACTTATGATGGGGCGTTGGTCATTATTTCTCTCTGATTATTCCATCTGTGTGCTTGTTATGCTGTTTTTTTGTACGTTCTAGTATTACTTATGCTTTTTCTTAGCTTAACATTAGCTTGCTATTTATTCAAAGACATCGGAAA
The DNA here is from genome assembly GCA_034509565.1 of Triticum monococcum. Lineage (NCBI taxonomy): Eukaryota > Viridiplantae > Streptophyta > Magnoliopsida > Poales > Poaceae > Triticum > Triticum monococcum. The sequence continues at coordinate 637,804,179 of CM067845.1, forward strand.
CCTCTGATGCAATAATGTGCAGAATACAATCCGGTGGACTCATGGTTTTTGAGTCGATGAGTCGCTCAGGGGAGGTGACTTTAGACTAGTCATGACTAGTCTAGACTGACTAGTCTAGACTCATAGGTGACGAGTCGACGTGAGTTAAGCCGTAGGTAGCAGGTGCAATAAAGGGGCTGTTTGGTTCTAGACCTAATCATGCCACACTTTGCCATACAATATTGCCACATTTGCCTAAGGTTAGTTTTTTAAAATGAGAGCCACAAGTTGGCAAGTTTAAGAGAATCTTGCCACACTTTTTGAGAGTATGTGATGTGGGACCATAGTGTGGCTTGCCCAAGGTGTGGCTTGAACCAAACACCCACCTAAGTTGGTCAAACTTACCTAACCTTAGGTGTGGTAACCTTAGGCAAACTTAGTCTCAAATCAAACAGCCCCAAAATTACCATACGGAAGCACTATCCTGTATCATCTCTTTTCCTTTTGCTTTGATATGCTCTAGACCTCTAGCGCTTCTACTTGGTAGCTTAGGGTAGGAGGGGAGGAGCAGACCAGCAGCAGCAACCAGGAGAGGAGGGGCGGAGCAGATCTGCAGCAGCAACCAGGGGAGGAGCAGCAAGCCAGCAACCATGGGCGGCGGCGGCTGCCATGGAGAGGGTTAGGGGACGGGGGGACGGGGGACGGGGGGAGGGTGGACTATAACCACACTTGACAGAGTTCTTTACTCACACCCTCTTTAGTCAAAACATGAGCAGCACTAGTCGCTGTTCGATGAGCCCAGCTTACTACCTTATACGCTGCGGCTGGGCCCCCTTCTTGAGGTCCTTGATTAGTGTCCCAACAGCTGATAGGTTCTTCCTCCTTGCTTCGCAGCATATCGACCACCACCTTACAGTAAGCTTGACATGGCCACCGCCTTACAGTCAAGCTTGACATGAAGTCAGTTGCACATTCTTTTCCTCAGCAATCTGCAACGCTGTCTGGCACGCGAGAATTTCGACGAACTCCAGATTCGACGCCTCCGGAAAGAAGTAACAAGCACCTCCTGGGAAAGCGCCGGTGTGGTCTCTGAGCAACACACCACCCTCTCCTTTGTCAGCAGGTTTCAAGACAGCCCTATCAACTATCTTCAGCCAACCATCCTCTGACGGTTTCCAACCGTATGCTGCCTGCACTGTCTCCCGCACTCTAGCAGACTTTGCTTCTTGAGCCTGTCCCCTCTCATTCATACAAAGTCATCACCGAGTCTACTATCACTTGTGGTGCGTGCCGCAATATTCTTTCCTTCCGTGGCTTTGAGCGTCGACGAGCATGACGCTTTACCACGCCACCCCCTCTCGCTGTCGCTCGTCCTTGAACTAACCATCTGCATGCACTAACCTTCTACAATCAAAGCAAAAGTGGGGCATCTTTTCATAGCACAAATCATACCAAGTCCTCTTCTTATCTCACAGTGATGCTTTGAGGTAGAACCCCCGCACAAGCGGATCAAAAACTGACAGCTTTGCACGCACACGAAGATGTTTGCTTATGGAAAAACCATCTTTCTCTACATCAACACGAACCACTTCACCAAGCCATTTGCCCAACGCTTTGCTAAAATCATCAGATGTTTTATCTAGTGGCAGACCTGTCACACGAACCCACATTTCCACCGTGTTAAAAAACATCTCCCACGGCCTGACAGCACCCCCCTCATAGTCCTTGAGAACTATCACATGGAAGTCAAACTGCCACGGTCCATTGTTAAGCGCATGCTTCCAGTCTCACTTTGCTTCCAAAGTGGACAACAAAGATGTCTCTGAATTGTGCTTCGCGGTGCAGCCCCCAGGCCCTCATCATTGTTCTTTCTAGCGCATGTATGTAAGACTGTAACTATATGTTCACCGGCCGGGGTGAGCAGACTTTGCCCATGGCAGACCATCTACTCGGTCTTGGGTGATCCTGCCCCGGTCTTGAAACACAAAGCTTGCCGACTCCTCCTCAGTAAGCAGCAGTTCTCCCATCCTTGCAATGAGGCTGGCCGCCTCTTCCGACTCCTCCCCTTCCGTTGGGGATTTCGCCGAACCCCGGCTTGATGATCCTGTTGCCGTCCTCGCCGTTTGCGTTGGAGTTTTTTGCGTTTTGGCTGCCGCGCCGTCGCCACCCTACACGCCTCACCACCCCTGAGAGGAAAAACCTAACCCTAGTAGCGCGGAAGACGAACGCCCTGCAATCGCCTCTCCTGGAAAACCCCTGTTGGTGGACTCACTCCGTAGAACTATACTTTTCGGGTGTTGATTTTTTTGGCTTTGTGCACGCATGCATGCACTTCCAGTTTGAGCGTGAATTGTAGGATCGTTTTCGAAAAATGCTAGACGTACAAACAGGGGGTTTTACAAACTCTTTTTATCAACTGACCAATCACAAAACTTGCCCCCCCCCCCTCGTTTCCGAAAAATGCTAGACGTACAAACAAATATAGGGGGTTTTACAAACTCTTTTTATGAACTGACCAATCACAAAACTTGCCCCCCCCCCCCCCCCCTGAATGGGCCGGCTCCACAACCTATTGACCAATCACAAACACACAAATTAATCCTTCCCTGTAAAACCCTGTAGTGATTTGTACTTGTAGCATTGCTCCCGAGAAAATTTCTGCCACAGAGCTTTTGCGTCTTTTTCGTTCCAATAACGGTGATCGAGATGATCGATAATACTACACACACGCGCAAAACAGACGGACTTTCACGGACCCTGCCGCCTGGCCTTCACTAATTGGCCCTCCCTGATTTTAAATGGTGGGCCGGTCTCACTCTATCAAATCTAAGCCAATCATATCCTAATCACCCCGTAAAACCAAGTAAACTCTCGTGTGTGTAGCATCTCTCCGAGATGATTGTGCGTGTGTGTGGTGTGCACTGTGTCGTCCTTGTAACAGTCAACGTTATAAAACTTGGATGAACAAAGAGTATATACGGCCAATAGAGACATTTATCCAAATTCAAGCACGTATCGATCAAACTATCACACAACTTTAGACTTCTCCTGAGATGTTTCTGACCTAATAAATCTTCTAGTCGTACCAATCTCCTAACATTTTTATACGTATAAACTCCGTATCAAACTGCATGTTTGCCGTATTCATCGGTTACTGCTTGTCCTCGACGGCGACGGGGGGCTCCTCCTCCTTCGCCTCCTGCATGATGGTGACGCCGAAGATCCTTAGGCAGCCCGCCGGCACCGCCGGCGTCTGCGGTGGCTGCGCCGCCACCTCGGTAGCTGGCGCCTGTGGCCCCTGCCCGGGGATCGCGAGCCCGAGGTGATCCGGGGGAAGGAGGAGGCGCGCCCGCTTCCTCGGCACGATGGGCTTGCCTGTGTAGTGCTTCCTCATGTGGCCCCCGAGTCGGACGCCGCTGCTGTACACGGCGCCGCAGACCTTGCAGGTGTGCTGCCTCACCGGCCTGGGCGCGCCCGCGGCGTGGTCAATCGGGTCGATCCCCGCGGCTATGGCTGCGGCGGCCGCCGCAGCGATCCGCCGGTTCTTGTGGCCGGCGACGTGGCCGCCCAGCCCCTGGTGCGTCGGGAACCACCGGTAGCACTCCTTGCACGAGAACCCACGCGGGGCGGCCGGGTCCTGGTGCGGGATCATGTGCAGCGACCCGTGGAAGGCATGCAGCGGCGCCGCGGCCTGCGGTGGGGGGACGAAGGCGTGCTGCTGTGCGGGGGCGGGCTGGTGGATGTAGACGGCGGCTGGCTCTGGTGCTGGTGCGACCGGAGGGGGAACGGGGACTTGCGCCGGTGCAGGAGGCGTCGGGGCGATGTCGACTTGCTTAGGTGCAGCGGCCGGTGGTGCTGCCTCTGCCACCACGATGGCCATGGAAAGATCAGCGGCACTCTGACTGCGCTCCACGCTTGCGCTGCCGCTGCCGGGGACAACCTGATGGCTGCTGGCCACATCCACGGGCATGGGATCGTCCGAGACCTTGGGCTCCGCGACGACATTGGGCTTGGACACGGACACGGAGTCGTCCACGGCGCTGACCGCAGCAGACACCTTCTCCTCCTCTCTGGGCTGCGCCTGCGCGTGGACCCTCATGTGGCCATGCACGGCCTTGGAGCTGTGGAACTGCCTGTGGCAGATGGGGCAGGCCGGGAATAATGCGGTGGTGGCAGCAGCATCGCCCCCTGCGTGGCCGACGTCGCTGATGGTCCTGCCAGAGCCAGGCGAGGATGTGGGCGAGGAGTCCTGGGTAGTCGATCTTGATCCTGAGACGGCGTCGCCGCCTCCGACGACCACGTCCTCCGGTACAGGGGCCGGGCCGGGCCGCGCGACCGTGACCATCGTCCGCTGGCGGTCGTCGCGGTGGGGCACTGGGTGGAGGTAGTAGCGCGCGTCCTCGTCGTCGGTGTCGGTGTCGGAGCCCGTGCTGTAGCCGCCCGAGACGACCTCGCCCTCCTCGATCTCGCGGCGCCGGCGCCGCGACTGGGCCAGGCGATCATCGGGACCGGCCATGGAAGGAAACCAGATCGATCGACCGATGAGCAGTGAGGGTTCGGTATATATCGCTACGCTACGCTGGAGGGTTTAGGGCTTGGCTTGTGCTGTGGGGTGGGGAGGGAGATAGAGGAGGAGTGGGTTGCCTTATATGGAGAGCGAGGGCTTGGGTGAGGGGTAGATCCGTTCTGCGGCGGCAAGGCGCAGTGGGACTCGGAGCCGGGGTGGTAGATCGCTAGCTAGCTAGGGTTTAAGCCTGCCTAAGCCGGCGGGGGTTCCGTGGCGCGCGAGGCTGCGATCGAGCTAGCTGGTGGATCGCGGCGGGATGGGAGTCCGCTTCGGAGACGATGGACGATCGATGGCGGGTGAAGGAAGGAAAGGCTGGGATCGATCCGGTTTGTTACGCGCGGTTTAAACGGGATTCACCTGCTGTTAATTTGACAGCGCGGCGCGGCAGATAGAGATAGGGAGAGAGAGAGACTGCCGCCAGGTTTAAACGGAATCACTTGCTGTTAATTTGACAGCTAGCGTGGCGCAGAGAGAGATAGAGAGAGAGAATCCTTGGAAGCAGATCTCAACCGGATCTAATAGATATTTCTTCGCCAACAAGATAGGATTAGTATCTGAGAGGTGGCATGTTCTAAAAAAAAATCTGAGTGGCGGCAAAGGAAAGTTAATTAAACCGGTGAAGAGAGTAGAGATAGAGAGGAGTCTACAACTCTAGATATATAGTAGTATCCTTTTAGGAGAACTGAGCGTTTAATTTGCATTTTTTTTCTCCCGTGGTGTGCCAAAGCACATACCAAAAAACATCGAAGCATTCCAAGCAAACCCAATGTATATAGCATTCTTATTTTAGTGTGAGAAAACGTACCAAATCTCCACTTGTCGCAACAAAGCACCTCGTCGAGAAGAATCATGGCACCGACTGTATGCTAAGTTGCTAACATGTAAATGCTGCCACACCAATAACATGAGAAGAATAATTCGCAAAAAAGCGAACATGAAAAATATTTCAAAGGATGCATGAAAACAATGTTTGCAGCAGGCCTTCGGACTCATCGGGGCATTTCATCTGTGTGTTTGCAGCAAACTATATATGGGATCGTAACATATCGAGGGAATGTATGCCATATCGTGTGATCGCAACACTATCCATCCCCAGGGTACATTTTCATCAAAGCCAGGCAACATTTTTTTAAGAAGAGCAATGGCGTTGCATTTCATTGATGATGATAAAGAAGACACATTAAAATGACTAGGCTGAGCAAACAAACCAAGAACGGCACGCAAGAATACCACAACAACACCACACCCTACAAGAGAAGGATCTTGGCTTCAAAGATCATGAAGGCTTGACAGGTATGAAAAAAAACGAAGTTTCGCCAGACAGTCTACGGCCGGCCATACGTATGGAAGGCCGTCGACTGGTCTGTTTTCGCGATTCCTTCCCGATTTTGTTTCGATTTCTCTCTAACTAACTTTTTATTCGTGATCTCGTGATTACCTATAAACTTAACCTTTATAAGAAGGGAAGGGGCACGTCATTAAGCCCTAAACCATCTAATCTCACTTCTCCTTTGTTTGCCATCTCCACCAAAAAGCTTTTAGTTGCAAAAAACAAGCACGGTCGCCGCCATGAGACCTCATCCACCTGTGCTCGCATCATCCCCTTCCCAAACTTGGATGATGTTGGGAAAATAATTATGCAAGTACCTATGAAGGGTCTGCAACCATTTAGGAAGCCCTCTTTGCAAGCATTGAGGCACATGAACAAGCCATGAAATCTAGGGTTTTTGCTAGGATGAAGCTTTAAATGCTTTGTTGTCACAATGCATCTACTTCCAGGATGGTATCCAGCACAACTTGGAGGTAATCCCTTATCCTAGTGTATTGTGCCCTCTGATCTCCTTGGACAACTTCCTTAGCTGCTTTCCTTGCCCTATAGGCCATGTGAATAGACACTTCAATTCCATGTTTTTTCTTCAAATTGTCAATTATTGTCTGGACTGGTGTGTTTATGTCAGACCTTAACTGTTGCTCACACTCATGTGCCAACTATCTTACAGTGACTTTGGTGCTCTCTCCAACAGCAGGACAGTTGTGGTACAAGTTCATTTTCTTCATGCAAAATGTCTTCTCATGTGCAATTTTGGAAGCAGCAATGAAAAAAGGACAGTCATCTGTACTGCAAACTACAATAACTCTATCTGAGCAATTCCTATGAAATGAGTAGTTCCTGTTTTGTGAGATGTGAAATGTAAGGAGTGCCCTCCTGAACTGCTAGACATCTAAGTAACGCCCTCGATGCGGCTATATCTCCCACGTGTCGAAGCACGACTTAGAGGCATAACCGCATTGAAAGCAATTTCGCAAGTGAGGTAATCTTCACACAACCCATGTAATACATAAGGGAAAAGAGACATAGTTGGCTTACACTCACCACTTCACACAAATACATGAATAAAGCATTACAACATCCAAATACAATCAAGGTCCGACTACGGAACCAAAATAAAAGAAGAACCCCAAATGCGACAAGGTCCCCGATCGACCCCAACTGGGCTCCACTACTGATCAACTGGAAGCGGAACAACATAAAAGACAAGATCTTCATCGAGCTCCTCCTTGAGCTTGGTTGCGTCATTTGCACGGACTCATCGGCACCTGCAAGCTGGTTTTGGAAGTATCTGTGAGTCATGGGGACTCAGCAATCTCGCACCCTCGCGATCAAGACTATTTAAACTTATGGGTAAGGTAAAGGTATGAGGTGGAGCTGCAGCAAGCGACTAGCATATATGGTGGCTAACATACGCAAATGAGAGCGAGAAGAGAAGGCAAAGCACGGTCGATAAAAGTATGATCAAGAAGTGATCCTAGAACAACCTACGTCAAGCATAACTCCAACACCGTGTTCACTTCCCGGACTCCGCCGAGAAGAGACCATCACGGTTACACACGCGGTTGATGTATTTTAATTAAGGTCAACTTCAGGTTTTCTACAACCGGACGTTAACAAATTCCCATCTGCCCATAACCGCGGGCACGGCTTTCGAAAGTTCAAATCCCTGCAGGGGTGTCCCAACTTAGCCCATGACAAGCTCTCACGGTCAATGAAGGAATAGACCTCCTCTCGAGACATTCCGATCAGACTCGGTATCCGGTTCTACAAGACATCCTCGACAATGGTAAAACAAGTCTAGCAAGACCACCCGATGCGCCGACATCCCGATAGGAGCTGCACATATCTCGTTCTCAGGGCAACACCGGATAAGCAATCCGTACAACTAAAACCAGCCCTCGAGTTTCCCCGAGGTGGCGCTGCAAGGGGCTCTAGTTTGGACCAACACTTAGACAAGCACTGGCCCGGGGGGGGGGTTTAAAATAAAGATGACCCTCGGGATGCGCAATTCCCAAGGGAAAAAGGCTAGGTGGCAAAAGGTAAAACCAAGGTTGGGCCTTGCTGGAGGAGTTTTATTCAAAGCGAACTGTCAAGGGGTTCCCATTATAACCCAACCGCGTAAGGAACGCAAAATCCGGGAACATAACACCGATATGACGGAAACTAGGGCGAAAAGAGTGGAACAAAACACCAGGCATAAGGCCGAGCCTTCCACCCTTTACCAAGTATATAGATGCATTAATTAAATAAGATATATTGTGATATCCCAACAAGTAAAACATGTTCCAACAAGGAACAACATCTCCATGTTCCAACATGGAACAAACTTCAATCTTCACCTACAACTAACAACGCTATAAGAGGGGCTGAGCAAAGCGGTAACATAGCCAATCAACGGTTTGCTAGGACAAGGTGGGTTAGAGGTTGGGTTCAACAATATGGGTGGCATGATAAGCAAGTGGTAGGTATCGCAGCATAGGCATAGAAAAAGAGCGAGCAACTAGCAAGCAAAGATAGAAGTGATTTCGAGGGTATGGTCATCTTGCCTGAAATCCCGCAAGGAAGAAGAACGAGTCCATGAAGAAGACAAACGAACGTAGTCGAATGGATCCTCACAAACGCGACGTTATCGGAACCAACACGAAGAAGCAACATCAGAAAGAAGCAAACAACATAGTAAACAACCACGACATGAACATGGCATGATGCACAATCAAGTATGATGCATGTCCAGTTTAAATATGCATGGCATGGCAAGGGGCACAAACAAAACTACAAATTAAGTGGAGATCAATATGCAACGAGTTGCATATTGACGAAACACCACATGACTTATTTAGTTCTCTCTCGGTTATGTACCCAACAATATTAAATGTTGTTAAACATGGCAAGAGGTGAGGCATAACAAAACTACACCATCTAAATAATTTAAATGGGGCCGGATATAACAAATAACGAATCCGGTAAATCCCCATATGCATTTAGCAATTTGGTGCAACAACAATTTTTAAACATTTAAATGTTATTATCATGATGCGAATGACATGTGCAAGTTTTATGCAATTTTTTTTATTAAGACTTGATAAGAGCATTATGCAATATTTGTCATCGTGGCGGAAATGAAAGGGGTGCCACGGCGACGATAACGAAACGGTGCCACGGCAACGTTCCGGTTCCGACAACTCATTGAGACGTCGGTGCAAAAGAAAGTGACGGAGCGTGTCATGTGATGAACGGTGGGGTGCTCCCGGTAACCGGGTTCCCACGGGTTAGGGGCATGGAAACGAGTGACAAAACGGACACGGGAAAAATGCTCGGATGCATGAGACGAACATGTATGCAAATGCAATGCACATGATGACATGATATGAGATGCATGACACCCAAGCAATGACAAGGCAACAACAGCGAATAACTGGAGGACACCTGGCACATCAGTCTCGGGGCGTTACTGTTGGGGAACGTAGTAATTTCAAAATTTTTCCTACGCACACGCAAGATCATGGTGATGCATAGCAACGAGAGGGGAGAGTGTGATCTACGTACCCTTGTAGATCGACAACGGAAGCGTTTGGTTGATGTAGTCGTACGTCTCCACGGCCCGACCGATCAAGCACCGAAACTACGGCACCTCCGAGTTCTAGCACACGTTCAGCTCGATGACGATCCCCGGACTCCGATCCAGCAAAGTGTCGGGGAAGAGTTCCGTCAACACGACGGCGTGGTGACGATCTTGATGTACTACTGTCGCAGGGCTTTGCCTAAGCACCGCTACATATTATCGAGGACTATGGTGGCAGGGGGCGCCGCACACGGCTAAGAATATGATCACGTGGATCAACTTGTGTTCCTCTGGGGTGCCCCTGTCTCCGTATATAAAGGCTCAAGGGGGGGGGGGGGGGCTGGCCTAGGAGAGGCGCGCCAGGAGGAGTCCTACTCCCTCCGGGAGTAGGACCCCCCAATCCTAGTTGGAATAGGATTCGCGGAGGGGGGAAAAGAGGAAGGGGGGCCGGCCCCCTCTCCTTGTCCTATTCGGACCAAGGGAGGGGAGGGGCGCGTGGCCCATCTCTGGCTGCCTCTTCTCTTTTCCACTAAGGCCCACTAAGGCCCATATATCTCCGGGGGGGGGGGGGGGTTCCGGTAACCTCCCGGTACTTCGGTAAAATCCCGATTTCACCCGGAACACTTCCGATATCCAAACATAGGCTTCCAATATATCAATCTTTATGTCTCGACCATTTCGAGACTCCTCGTCATGTCCGTGATCACATCCGGGACTCCGAACAACCTTCGGTACATCAAAACGTATAAACTCATAATATAAATGTCATCGAAACCTTAAGCGTGCGGACCCTACGGGTTCGAGAACAATGTAGACATGACCGAGACACGTCTCCAGTCAATAACCAATAGCGGGACCTGGATGCCCATATTGGCTCCTACATATTCTATGAAGATCTTTATCGGTCAGACCGCATAACAACATACGTTGCTCCCTTTGTCATCGGTATGTTACTTGCCCGAGATTCGATCGTCGGTATCCAATACCTAGTTCAATCTCGTTACCGGCAAGTCTCTTTACTCGTTCCGTAATACATCATCTCGCAAGTAACTCATTAGTTGCAATGCTTGCAAGGCTTAAGTGATGTGCATTACCGAGAGGGCCCAGAGATACCTCTCCGACATTCGGGTGACAAATCCTAATCTCGAAATACGCCAACCCAACATGTACCTTTGGAGACACCTGTAGAGCTCCTTTATAATCACCCAGTTACGTTGTGACGTTTGGTATCACACAAAGTGTTCCTATGGCACACGGGAGTTACATAATCTCATAGTCATAGGAACATGTATAAGTCATGAAGAAAGCAATATCAACATACTAAACGATCGGGTGCTAAGCTAATGGAATGGGTCATGTCAATCAGATCATTCAACCAATGATGTGATCCCGTTAATCAAATAACAACTCTTTGTCCATGGTTAGGAAACATAACCATCTTTGATTAACGAGCTAGTCAAGTAGAGGCATACTAGTGACACTCTGTTTGTCTATGTATTCACACATGTATTATGTTTCCGGTTAATACAATTCTAGCATGAATAATAAACTTTTATCATGATATAAGGAAATAAATAATAACTTTATTATTGCCTCTAGGGCATATTTCCTTCAGTCTCCCACTTGCACTAGAGTCAATAATCTAGATTACACAGTAATGTTTCTAACACCCATGGAGCTTTGGTGCTGATCATGTTTTGCTCGTGGAAGAGGCTTAGTCAACGGGTCTGCTACATTCAGCTCCGTATGTATCTTGCAAATCTCTATGTCTCCCACCTGGACTAGATCCCAGATGGAATTGAAGCTTCTCTTGATGTGTTTGGTTCTCTTGTGAAATCTGGATTCCTTTGCCAAGGCAATTGCACCAGTATTGTCACAAAAGATTTTCATTGGACCCGATGCACTAGGTATGACACCTAGATTGGATATGAACTCCTTCATCCAGAGTCCTTCATTTGTTGCTTCCGAAGCAGCTATGTACTCCGCTTCACATGTAGATCCCGCCACGACGCTTTGTTTAGAACTGCACCAACTGACAGCTCCACCGTTTAATGTAAACACGTATCCGGTTTGCGATTTAGAATCGTCCGGATCAGTGTCAAAGCTTGCATCAACGTAACCATTTACGATGAGCTCTTTGTCACCTCCATATACGAGAAACATATCCTTAGTCCTTTTCAGGTACTTCAGGATGTTCTTGACCGCTGTCCAGTGATCCACTCCTGGATTACTTTGGTACCTCCCTGCTAGACTTATAGCAAGGCACACATCAGGTCTGGTACACAGCATTGCATACATGATAGAGCCTATGGCTGAAGCATAGGGAACATCTTTCATTTTCTCTCTATCTTCTGCAGTGGTCGGGCATTGAGTCTGACTCAACTTCACACCTTGTAACACAGGCGAGAACCCTTTCTTTGCTTGATCCATTTTGAACTTCTTCAAAATCTTGTCAAGGTATGTGCTTTGTGAAAGTCCAATTAAGCGTCTTGATCTATCCCTATAGATCTTTATGCCTAATATGTAAGCAGCTTCTCCGAGGTCTTTCATTGAAAAACTCTTATTCAAGTATCCCTTTATGCTATCCAGAAATTCTATATCATTTCCAATCAGTAATATGTCATCCACATATAATATCAGAAATGCTACAGAGCTCCCACTCACTTTCTTGTAAATACAGGCTTCTCCGAAAGTCTGTATAAAACCAAATGCTTTGATCACACTATCAAAGCGTTTATTCCAACTCCGAGAGGCTTGCACCAGTCCATAAATGGATCGCTGGAGCTTGCACACTTTGTTAGCTCCCTTCGGATCGACAAAACCTTCCGGTTGCATCATATACAACTCTTCTTCCAGAAATCCATTTAGGAATGCAGTTTTGACATCCATCTGCCAAATTTCATAATCATAAAATGCGGCAATTGCTAACATGATTCGGACAGACTTAAGCATCGCTACAGGTGAGAAGGTCTCATCGTAGTCAACCCCTTGAACTTGTCGAAAACCTTTTGCGACAAGTCGAGCTTTGTAGACAGTAATATTACCATCAGTGTCAGTCTTCTTCTTGAAGATCCATTTATTCTCAATTGCTTGCCGATCATCGGGCAAGTCAACCAAAGTCCATACTTTGTTCTCATACATGGATCCCATCTCAGATTTCATGGCTTCAAGCCATTTTGCGGAATCTGGACTCACCATCGCTTCTTCATAGTTCGTAGGTTCATCATGATCTAGCAGCATGATTTCCAGAACAGGATTACCGTACCACTCTGGCGCTGATCTCACTCTGGTTGATCTACGAGGTTCAGTAGTATCTTGTCCTGAAGTTTTATGATCATTATCATTAGCTTCCTCACTAATTGGTGTAGGTGTCGCAGAAACAGTTTTCTGTGATGTACTACTTTCCAATAAGGGAGCAGGTACAGTTACCTCATCAAGTTCTACTTTCCTCCCACTCACATCTTTCGAGAGAAACTCCTTCTCCAGAAAGTTTCCGAATTTAGCAACAAAAGTCTTGCCTTCGGATCTGTGATAGAAGGTGTATCCAATAGTTTCCTTTGGATATCCTATGAAGACACATTTCTCCGATTTGGGTTCGAGCTTATCAGGTTGAAGCTTTTTCACGTAAGCATCGCTGCCCCAAACTTTCAGAAACGACAACTTTGGTTTCTTGCCAAACCATAGTTCATAAGGCGTCGTCTCAATGGATTTCGATGGTGCCCTATTTAACGTGAATGCGGCCGTCTCTAAAGCATAACCCCAAAACAATAGCGATAAATCAGTAAGAGACATCATAGATCGCACCATATTTAGTAAAGTACGATTACGACGTTCGGAGACACCATTACGCTGTGGTGTTCCGGGTGGCGTGAGTTGTGAAACTATTCCGCATTGTTTCAAATGTACACCAAACTCGTAACTCAAATGTTCTCCTCCACGATCAGATCGTAGAAACTTTATTTTCTTGTTACGATGATTTTCAACTTCACTCTGAAATTCTTTGAACTTTTCAAATGTTTCAGACTTATGTTTCATTAAGTAGATATACCCATATCTGCTTAAGTCATCTGTGAAGGTGAGAAAATAATGATATCCGCCACGAGCCTCAATATTCATCGGACCACATACATCTGTATGTATGATTTCCAACAAATCTGTTGCTCTCTCCATAGTACCGGAGAACGGTGTTTTAGTCATCTTGCCCATGAGGCACGGTTCGCAAGTACCAAGTGATTCATAATCAAGTGGTTCCAAAAGTCCATCAGTATGGAGTTTCTTCATGCGCTTTACACCGATATGACCTAAACGGTAGTGCCACAAATAAGTTGCACCATCATTATCAACTCTGCATCTTTTGGCTTCAACATTATGAATATGTGTGTCACTACTATCGAGATTCAATAAGAATAGACCACTCTTCAAGGGTGCATGACCATAAAAGATATTACTCATATAAATAGAACAACCATTATTCTCTGATTTAAATGAATAACTGTCTTGCATTAAACAAGATCCATATATAATGTTCATGCTCAACGCTGGCACCAAATAACAATTATTTAGGTCTAATACTAATCCCGAAGGTAGATGTAGAGGTAGCGTGCCGACCGCGATCACATCGACTTTGGAACTGTTTCCCACGCGCATCGTCACCTCGTCCTTAGCCAATCTTCGCTTAATCCGTAGTCCTTGTTTCGAGTTGCAAATATTAGCAACAGAACCAGTATCAAATACCCAGGTGCTACTGCGAGCATTAGTAAGGTACACATCAATAACATGTATATCACATATACCTTTGTTCACCTTGCCATCCTTCTTATCCGCCAAATACTTGGGGCAGTTCCGCTTCCAGTGACCAGTCTGCTTGGAGTAGAAGCACTCAGTTTCAGGCTTAGGTCCAGACTTGGGTTTCTTCTCTTGAGCAGCAACTTGCTTGCTATTCTTCTTGAAGTTCCCCTTCTTCTTCCCTTTGCCCTTTTTCTTGAAACTAGTGGTCTTGTTGACCATCAACACTTGATGCTCCTTTTTGATTTCTACCTCCGCAGCTTTCAGCATTGCGAAGAGCTCGGGAATAGTCTTATTCATCCCTTGCATATTATAGTTCATCACGAAGCTCTTATAGCTTGGTGGCAGTGATTGGAGAATTCTGTCAATGACGCAATAATCTGGAAGATTAACTCCCATCTGAATCAAGTGATTATTATACCCAGACATTTTGAGTATATGCTCACTGACAGAACTGTTCTCCTCCATCTTGCAGCTATAGAACTTATTGGAGACTTCATATCTCTCAATCCGGGCATTTTCTTGAAATATTAACTTCAACTCCTGGAACATCTCATATGCTCCATGACACTCAAAACGTCGTTGAAGTCCCGATTCTAAGCCGTAAAGCATGGCACACTGAACTATCGAGTAGTCATCAGCTTTGCTCTGCCAGACGTTCATAACATCTGGTGTTGCTCCTGCAGCAGGCCTGGCACCCAGCGGTGCTTCCAGGACGTAATTCTTCTGTGCAGCAATGAGGATAATCCTCAAGTTACGGACCCAGTCCGTGTAATTGCTACCATCATCTTTCAACTTTGCTTTCTCAAGGAACGCATTAAAATTCAATGGAACAACAGCACGGGCCATCTATCTACAATCAAACATACATAAGCAAGATACTATCAGGTACTAAGTTCATGATAAATTTAAGTTCAATTAATCAAATTACTTAAAGAACTCCCACTTAGATAGACATCCCTCTAATCCTCTAAGTGATCACGTGATCCAAATCAACTAAGCCATGTCCGATCATCACGTGAGATGGAGTAGTTTCATTGGTGAACATCACTATGTTGATCATATCTACTATATGATTCACGCTCGACCTTTCGGTCTCCGTGTTCCGAGGCCATATCTGCATATGCTTGGCTCGTCAAGTATAACCTGAGTATTCCGCGTGTGCAACTGTTTTGCACCCGTTGTATTTGAACGTAGAGCCTATCACACCCGATCATCACGTGGTGTCTCAGCACGAAGAACTTTCGCAACGGTGCATACTCAGGGAGAACACTTCTTGATAATTTTAGTGAGAGATCATCTTATAATGCTACCGTCAATCAAAGCAAGATAATATACACAAAAGATAAACATCACATGCAATCAATATAAGTGATATGATATGGCCATCATCATCTTGTGCCTGTGATCTCCATCTCCGAAGCACCGTCATGATCACCATCGAAACCGGCACGCACCTTGATCTCCATCGTAGCATCGTTGTCGTCTTGCCAATCTTATGCTTCCACGACTATCGCTACCGCTTAGTGATAAAGTAAAGCATTACAGCACGATTGCATTGCATACAATAAAGCGACAACCATATGGCTCCTGCCAGTTGCCGATAACTCGGTTACAAAACATGATCATCTCATACAATAAAATTCAGCATCATGTCTTGACCATATCACATCACAACATGCCCTGCAAAAACAAGTTAGACGTCCTCTACTTTGTTGTTGCAAGTTTTACGTGGCTGCTACGGGTTTAAGCAAGAACCAATCTTACCTACGCATCAAAACCACAATGATAGTTTGTCAAGTTGGTGCTGTTTTAACCTTCGCAAGGACCGGGCGTAGCCACACTTGGTTCAACTAAAGTTGGAGAAACTGTCACCCGCAAGCCACCTATGTGCAAAGCACGTCGGGAGAACCGGTCTCGCGTAAGCGTACGCGTAATGTCGGTCCGGGCCGCTTCGTCCAACAATACCGCCGAACCAAAGTATGACATGCTGGTAAGCAGTATGACTTATATCGCCCACAACTCACTTGTGTTCTACTCGTGCATATAACATCAACACATAAAACCTAGGCTCGGATGCCACTGTTGGGGAACGTAGTAATTTCAAAAATTTTCCTACGCACACGCAAGATCATGGTGATGCATAGCAACGAGAGGGAAGAGTGTGATCTACGTACCCTTGTAGATCGACAATGGAAGCGTTTGGTTGATGTAGTCGTACGTCTCCACGGCCCGACCGATCAAGCACCGAAACTACGGCACCTCCGAGTTCTAGCACACGTTCAGCTCGATGACGATCCCCGGACTCCGATCCAGCAAAGTGTCGGGGAAGAGTTCCGTCAGCACGACAGCGTGGTGACGATCTTGATGTACTACTGTCGCAGGGCTTCGCCTAAGCACCGCTACAATATTATCGAGGACTATGGTGGCAGGGGGCGCTGCACACGGTTAAGAATATGATCACGTGGATCAACTTGTGTTCCTTTGGGGTGCCCCTGCCTCCGTATATAAAGGCTCAAGGGGGGGGGGGGTGCCGCCGGCCTAGGAGAGGCGCGCCAGGAGGAGTCCTACTCCCTTCGGGAGTAGGACTTCCCTCCCCAATCCTAGTTGGAATAGGATTTGCGGAGGGGGGAAAAGAGGAAGGGGGGCCGGCCCCCTCTCCTTGTCCTATTCGGACCAAGGGAGGGGAGGGGCGCGCGGCCCATCTCTAGCTGCCTCTTCTCTTTTCCACTAAGGCCCATATATCTCCCGGGGGGTTCCGGTAACCTCCCGGTACTCCGGTAAAATCCCGATTTCACCCGGAACACTTCCGATATCCAAACATAGGCTTCCAATATATCAATCTTTATGTCTCGACCATTTCAAGACTCCTCGTCATGTCCGTGATCACATCCGGGACTCCGAACAACCTTCGGTACATCAAAACATATAAACTCATAATATAACTGTAATCGAAACCTTAAGCGTGCGGACCCTACGGGTTCGAGAACAATGTAGACATGACCGAGACACGTCTCCGGTCAATAACCAATAGCGGGACCTGGATGCCCATATTGGCTCCTACATATTCTACGAAGATCTTTATCGGTCAGACTGCATAACAACATACGTTGCTCCCTTTGTCATCGGTATGTTACTTGCCCGAGATTCGATCGTCGGTATCCAATACCTAGTTCAATCTCGTTATGGGCAAGTCTCTTTACTCGTTCCGTAATACATCATCTCGCAACTAACTCATTAGTTGCATTGCTTGCAAGGCTTAAGTGATGTGCATTATCGAGAGGGCCCAGAGATACCTCTCCGACATTCGGAGTGATAAATCCTAATCTCGAAATACGCCAACCCAACATGTACCTTTGGAGACACCTGTAGAGCTCCTTCATAATCACCCAGTTACGTTGTGACGTTTGGTAGCACACAAAGTGTTCATCCGGCACACGGGAGTTACATAATCTCATAGTCATAGGAACATGTATAAGTCATGAAGAAAGCAATAGCAACATACTAAATGATCGGGTGCTAAGCTAATGGAATGGGTCATGTCAATCAGATCATTCAACCAATGATGTGATCCCGTTAATCAAATAACAACTCTTTGTCCATGGTTAGGAAACATAACCATCTTTGATTAACGAGCTAGTCAAGTAGAGGCATACTAGTGACACTCTGTTTGTCTATGTATTCACACATGTATTATGTTTCCGGTTAATACAATTCTAGCATGAAATAATAAACTTTTATCATGATATAAGGAAATAAATAATAACTTTATTATTGCCTCTAGGGCATATTTCCTTCAGTTACAACACTCCACCACTACGAGAGGATCTCGTCCCGAGATCTAGAATGGCACCGGAGGGAAAACAGAAGAGAAAAGAGAAGAGGTAAAACTAAGTTGCTCCTTTGACAAACGAGTGAAACCAAGGAACCTCGAAATGGTTAAGCCATTTTGAGAAAAGAAAACAACGAAGATGCACAAAGTTGAAAACACTCCGTTAGGAAGGAGGAACAAGGAACATTACTAGAACCTTGTAGGTTGAAAGACATAAGAATAAAGGTTGCAATGAACAAGAAGCACATGCAAGCACTCTAGTTAAAAGAAGAAGCACACGGAATGATAGAGATCAAAAACGACAACACTCCGGTTGGGAAGGGAAGGAATTGAACATGATCTTGACAAGATGAGAGGATACTTGAAAAGAGGACGCGACACTCCGGTTAAATGGATAAGCATGAAAAGAACAAGGTCCTGACAAGAACAAGAAGAAGGGTCGAAGAGAGCAACAACACAATGCCTCCGGAAGAAAAGAGAGAAATGGAATGGAATGAACGGAGGAGAAAACAAAATCTTCTACCTTAAATGAGCTTGCAAAAGCATCTTTAGGAGAAGGTTCGAACGAAGTTGTTGGAGAACCCACAATGAAAAGAAGAAGGTTGTAGTGGACTTATGGAAAACATCTCAAGACTATGAGGTGAAATTCTGCCACTAACGGTAACGACAGATTGGATTGATATCAACAAGGAGACGAGAACTTATTCTCCGGAAGGATAAATGAAGAACTTGGGTCATTTATAAACGCCATAAATAGCAACAATACTTAGGGAAAGCTATAGGTGAAATATAAACCAAGATACTCCGACGAAGAGATTGATGGATTGAGAAGAGCTCATACTCGAAGAAATTGATGGGTTTAACTATCTCATTCCTGACAACTTGCGAATCATGAAACACGAAAGAAATTGTCAAAATGACATAACACCACCTGAAAAGATAAGGTAGAAGGAATTGCACTCCGGATTGCACGAAGAAGAATACTTAAGCTCCTCTGAAAAGAATCTTGATGAACGCTTCGAGAAGGAATTAAATCCTTGATGAACCATCATGTAGAACCTCCATGAAGAACTCCGGCAACAAAAGAATGATCACACGAAAAGAAGGATGAAAAGAATAAGGTTGAAGCCTTGCGATGATTTAGATGGAGCTTCGCGATGATATAATTGAGAGAGCTTGGAATTTCGGGAAGAAAAGATGAAACAATTGAAACCGAGAATTTTGATGAGCCTCCGGAATAAGGAATTAATCGCTTGGATGAAACAAGAATAAGAATTACATTATGCGTATCCTTCACCAATTTAAATTGATGACAAGCAACGGATTTGGCATACCACTTATTCTCGTAGAAAGATTAAGATAGATATGGCGCAAACTTGAGAAAGTCTTCAACGATCCACCGGTAGAATTTGAAAAGCACGAATGCATAGATATGATACACGAAGGAAGGAAACTCTTGAACGAACCACTGAAAGAATTAAAAATGAACAAAGAAAAGATAAGGAAGACACCGGGAAGAATTAGCAAATGAATGAAGATGCTTGAGAGAATTTAGACCCATGAGAACGAAGAGATCACGAGCCGATTAGAGATCTCTTGAACGATGCACTGGTAGGATTGGAGAATGATAACTGAAAGCTGAGAATTAATAAATCTTTTGAAATGATGGGCTCCGGAGAAACAAACTAGAAAGACTCCTGAATTACTCCGGCTGGGTGAAAAGAATTCTCACAATCGAAAGCAATTATGAGAGGAAGGCAACAAGCTAGAATCACGAATCTTGAAGAGAATGGAGCAAGATTAAAGAGAAACTCTTCTTCGGTCTTCAAAATCCGAGAATGACGACGAGAAACACCACCATGAATTATTGAGATACTCTGGGATAAAAATTAGAAAGGTTGAAGCAAAGATGAAAAGAATTTGAAAGATCTTGGAGAAAAACAAATGACTGATGATAAATCATTCTTACGTCAAACTTCAAAAGAATTTGAGGATAGCTCCGGGAAAAATAGAAGAGTCAGGTAAGATCCTGGGAAAGACCTATGGGTTAGGGCCCACTCAAAAGAAACACCATAGAACAATTCAAAAGAGAGAAAGCACCGGTTGAATTAAATGACTTGAATGAGGGAACATCCTCGAAAGAGCTTGAACGAATGCAGAGTGGAAGCACGAACCTTCGAGACATCTTCAGCACTCCGAAACAATTGAATAGCGAGAGGAGAATGAATATGAGGTGCACCGGCATGAGAAGGTATTTGAAACGAGGAAAAATGATATGGCCAACACCGCAAACTTGGATTAAATCTACCAGAGAAGGGAAAAGAACGAAGGATGACGAACTTGATGCTCCATTAGTATCTTCATGAGAATCACCGGATAAGAACATTGAAGGAAAAGAATGGAGAGACTTCACATCAATAAGATGGATACTTGATTAAGAAATCTTAGTCCTTGAAGAAAAACAAAGGGAGGGAGGGTGGGAAAAACAAAGACAATTTGGAATGGATGAAACGAACACCGTTGAGAAACTTAGAATTGATCTTGCGGATGTTGAAATGATCGGATCCACTTGAAGAGAAGCACATCGGTGAAAAGGATTGACATGACAATCTCGATTATCATGAAGGATTTGTATTCACATCGGAGTATGAGAACACCGTTTAGGAAAGGTATGGAATCAACACTTGACTTCGAAGCAACTTGAATACCAAAACTCAAAAACAAAACAAGGATTGGCTTGCCGAATAAGCCGAAACAAACATATGATAGAGATTTCGTCCGAAGTTTTCGTGGTGGGGCCTACACGGGCTCGATCGTACAACACCATCATGCACAAGGCAGTGCACATGACATACGAAGCGTCCCTGAGTTGGCATAGCCAAGGACTCTTTAAGACACAACGAGACCACTGTAAAACCGAGCGTGAATAGGCGGACCACTAGACGTCGAACCCCAATTTCATATCATACATCTGTCGAAAAGATAACCTAAGAGCTACTTGAATTCCCACCTATGAAACTCCCGAAGCTTTCCGGTTATGCAGTCAGGTGTTGGGGATACAGGGGAAGCATAATATCTCACCCAAACTAGCAAATCCTACATCCAGCTGTATCCATCCTTCAACACATAACCAAGAAACCTTCGGAAATCATCTACCTCAACCTTCGAAAAGCATCCGTTATACAAGTTATGGCAATACTCCCGAACTCCCGCCCCAGTACTGGGTGGCGTCAAGGTTATCTCACCAACGAACTGCATAAAAGAGATTTTCGATGTCGGCGTACTAAACTCAGGTATTCCAGAACTGCAACGATAAAATTGTGACCACAACACCTCGGAGCTCAACTCCCCGGGACACTGCCACAACCCCTAAAGACAGGAGGCACCAAGAACAATGTTCTCGTCACAAAATCATCGGAACGATTCCAAGGTACCTGCGTGATCCTAATTTTTTTTAGTGAAATTTGAGAAGAGAAGAGTCAAAACTCTACGTCAGGATGCCTTACCAGAGCGATGAAGGGACTGGGGAGTAAAAAGAATTCCTAAACTCTCCGATATATAATTCCTAAATGACTCAAAACAATTTTATAGACACAACTCGGCTGATAAAACGATCAAGCAATGGGGCTCCTAAGGTCGGGGAAGGCTCTGATTACCAACTTGTAACGCCCTCGATGCGGCTATATCTCCCACGTGTCGAAGCACGACTTAGAGGCATAACCGCATTGAAAGCAATTTCGCAAGTGAGGTAATCTTCACACAACCCATGTAATACATAAGGGAAAAGAGACATAGTTGGCTTACACTCGCCACTTCACACAAATACATGAATAAAGCAGTACAACATCCAAATACAATCAAGGTCCGACTATGGAACCAAAATAAAAGAAGAACCCCAAATGCGACAAGGTCCCCGGTCGACACCAACTGGGCTCTACTACTGATCAACTGGAAGCGGAACAACATAAAGGACAAGATCTTCATCGAGCTCCTCCTTGAGCTTGGTTGCGTCATCTGCACGGACTCATCGGCACCTGCAAACTGGTTTTGGAAGTATCTGTGAGCCACGGGGACTCAGCAATCTCGCACCCTCGCGATCAAGACTACTTAAGCTTATGGGTAAGGTAAAGGTATGAGGTGGAGCTGCAGCAAGCGACTAGCATATATGGTGGCTAACATACGCAAATGAGAGCGAGAAGAGAAGGCAAAGCACTGTCGATAAAAGTATGATCAAGAAGTGATCCTAGAACAACCTACGTCAAGCATAACTCCAACACCGTGTTCACTTCCCGGACTCCGCCGAGAAGAGACCATCACGGTTACACACGCGGTTGATGTATTTGAATTAAGGTCAACTTCAGGTTTTCTACAACCGGACGTTAACAAATTCCCATCTACCCATAACCGCGGGCACGGCTTTCTAAAGTTCAAATCCCTGCAGGGGTGTCCCAACTTAGCCCATGACAAGCTCTCACGGTCAACGAAGGAATAGACCTCCTCCCGAGACATTCCGATCAGACTCGGTATCTCGGTTCTACAAGACATCCTCGACAATGGTAAAACAAGTCCAGCAAGACCACCCGATGCGCCGACATCCCGATAGGAGCTGCACATATCTCGTTCTCAGGGCAAAACGTGGACAGAAGCTGTTGGATGAGATACACGGAGGCATATGTGGTCACCACATTGGCGCAAGAGCACTTGTCGGCAAGGCTTTCCGGCAAGGTTTCTTCTGGCGAACAGCCCTCCAGGTGAAGGAAATATGCCCTAGAGGCAATAATAAAGTTATTATTTATTTCCTTATATCATGATAAATGTTTATTATTCATGCTAGAATTGTATTAGCCGGAAACATAATACATGTGTGAATACATAGACAAACAGAGTGTCACTAGTACGCCTCTACTTGACTAGCTCGTTAATCAAAGATGGTTATGTTTCCTAACCATGGACAAAAGAGTTGTTATTTGATTAACGAGGTCACATCATTAGTTGAATGATCTGATTGACATGACCCATTCCATTAGCTTAGCACCCGATCGTTTAGTATGTTGCTGTTGCTATTCTTCATGACTTATACATGTTCCTATGACTATGAGATTATGCAACTCCCGTTTATCGGAGGAACACTTTGGGTGCTACCAAACGTCACAACGTAACTGGGTGATTATAAAGGAGTACTACAGGTGTCTCCAAAGGTAGATGTTGGGTTGGCGTATTTCGAGATTAGGATTTGTCACTCCGAATGTCGGAGAGGTATCTCTGGGCCCTCTCGGTAATGCACATCACATAAGCCTTGCAAGCACTGCAACTAATATGTTAGTTGTGAGATGATGTATTACGGAACGAGTAAAGAGACTTGCCGGTAACGAGATTGAACTAGGTATTGGATACCGACGATCGAATCTCGAGCAAGTAACATACCGATGACAAAGGGAACAACGTATGTTGTTATGCGGTCTAACCGATAAAGATCTTCGTAGAATATGTAGGAGCCAATATGGGCATCCAGGTCCCGCTATTGGTTATTGATCGGAGACGTGTCTCGGTCATGTCTACATTGTTCTCGAACCGTAGGGTCCGCACGCTTAAGGTTTCGATGACAGTTATATTATGAGTTTATGAGTATTGATGTACCGAAGGAGTTCGGAGTCCCGGATGAGATCAGGGACATGACGAGGAGTCTCGAAATGGTCGAGACGTAAAGATCGATATATTGGACGACTATATTCGGACATCGGAAAGGTTCCGAGTGATTCGGGTATTTTTCGGAGTACCGGGTAGTTACGGGAGAAGTAATGGGCCTTGATGGTCTTTAGTGGGAAGAGGAAAAGGCTGCTGCGCCCCCCCTCCCCTTTGGTCCGAATTGGACTAGGGAAAAGGGGGCCGGCCACCTCTCCTTCTCCTCCTATTCCTTCTCCCTTCCTCCCCTCTTGATGGACTCCTACTAGGACTTGGAGTCCTAGTAGGACTCCCATCCTGGCCGCACCTTATGCCTTGGCCGGCCTCCTCCTCCTCCATCCTTTATATACAGGGGCAGGGGGCACCCCATAGACATACAAGTTGATCCTTGAGATCGTTCCTTAGCCGTGTGCGGTGCCCCCTGCCACCAAATTCCACTTCGATCATACCGTTGTAGTGCTTAGGCGAAGCCCTGCGTCGGTAGTACATCAAGATCGTCACCACGCTGTCGTGCTGACGGAACTCTTCCTCGACGCTTTGCTGGATCGGAGCCCGAGGACCGTCATCGAGCTGAACGTGTGCTAAGAACTCAGAGGTGCCGGAGTAACGGTGCTTGGATCGGTCGGATCGGGAAGACGTACGACTACTTCCTCTACGTTGTGTGATCACTTCCGCAGTCGGTCTGCGTTGGTACGTAGACAACACTCTCCCCTCTCGTTGCTATGCATCACCATGATCTTGCGTGTGCGTAGGAAATTTTTTGAAGTTACTACGTTCCCCAACAGTGGCATCCGAGCCTAGGTTTTATGGTTTGATGTTATTTGCACGAGTAGAACACAAGTGAGTTGTGGGCGATACAAGTCATACTGCCTACCAGCATGTCATACTTTGGTTCGGCGGTATTGTTGGACGAGACGACCCGGACCAACCTTACGCGTACGCTTACGCGAGACCGGTTCCCTCGACGTGCTTTGCACATAGATGGCTTGCGGGCGACTGTCTCTCCAACTTTAGTTGAACCGAGTATGGCTACGCCCGGTCCTTGAGAAGGTTAAAACGGAGTCTATTTGACAAACTATCATTGTGGTTTTGATGTGTAGGTAAGATGAGTTCTTGCTTAAGCCCGTAGCAGCCACGTAAAACTTGCAACAACAAAGTAGAGGACGTCTAACTTGTTTTTGCAGGGAATGTTGTGATGTGATATGGTCAAGGCATGATGCTGATTTTATTGTATGAGATGATCATGTTTTGTAACCCAGTTATCGGCAACTGGCAGGAGCCATATGGTTGTCGCTTTATTGTATGCAATGCAATCGCGATGTAATGCTTTACTTTATTGCTAAGCGGTAGTGATAGTCGTGGAAGCATAAGATTGGCGAGACGACAACGATGCTACGATGGAGATCAAGGTGTCGCGCCGGTGACGATGGTGATCATGACGGTGCTTCGGAGATGGAGATCACAAGCACAAGATGATGATGGCCATATCATATCACTTATATTGATTGCATGTGATGTTTATCTTTTATGCATCTTATATTGCTTTGATTGACGGTAGCATTATAAGATGATCTCTCACTAAATTATCAAGAAGTGTTCTCCCTGAGTATGCATCATTGCGAAAGTTCTTCGTGCTGAGACACCACGTGATGATCGGGTGTGATAGGCTCTACGTTCAAATACAACGGGTGCAAAACAGTTGCACACGCGGAATACTCAGGTTATACTTGACGAGCCAAGCATATACAGATATGGCCTCGGAACACGGAGACCAAAAGGTCGAGCGTGAATCATATAGTAGATATGATCAACATAGTGATGTTCACCAATGAAACTACTCCATCTCACGTGATGATCGGACATGGTTTAGTTGATTTGGATCACGTGATCACTTAGAGGATTAGAGGGATATCTATCTAAGTGGGAGTTCTTAAGTAATATGATTAAATTGAACTTCAATTTATCATGAACTTAGTCCTGGTAGTATTTTGCAAATTATGTTGTAGATCAATAGCTCGCGTTGTTGCTTCCCTATGTTTATTTTGATATGTTCCTAGAGAAAATTGTATTGAAAGATGTTAGTAGCAATGATGCGGATTGGATCCGTGATCTGAGGATTATCCTCATTGCTGCACAGAAGAATTATGTCCTTGATGCACCGCTAGGTGACAGACCTATTGCAGGAGCAGATGCAGACGTTATGAACGTTTGGCTAGCTCAATATGATGACTACTTGATAGTTTAGTGCACCATACTTAACAGCTTAGAATCGGGACTTCAAAGACGTTTTGAACGTCATGGACCATATGAGATGTTTCAGGAGTTGAAGTTAATATTTCAAGCAAATACCCGAGTTGAGAGATATGAAGTCTCCAACAAGTTCTATAGCTAAAAGATGGAGGAGAATCGCTCAACTAGTGAGCATGTGCTCAGATTGTCTGGGTACTACAATCGCTTGAATCAAGTGGGAGTTAATCTTCCAGATAAGATAGTGATTGACAGAATTCTCTAGTCACCATCACTAAGTTAGTAGAACTTCGTGATGAACTATAATATGCAAGGGATAGCGGAGACAACTCCCAAGCTCTTCGTGATGCTGAAATCAACGAAGGTAGAAATCAAAGAAAAACATCAAGTGTTGATGGTTGACAAGACCACTAGTTTCAAGAAAAAGGGCAAAGGAAAGAAGGGGAACTTCAAGAAGAACGGCAAGCAAGTTGCTGCTCAAGTGAAGAAGCCCAAGTCTGATCCTAAGCCTGAGACTAAGTGCTTCTACTGCAAAGGGACTATCCCAAGTGATTGGCGGATAAGAAGGATGGCAAAGTGAACATAAGTATATTTGATATACATGTTATTGATGTGTACTTTACTAGTGTTTATAGCAAACCCTCAGTATTTGATACTAGTTCAGTTGCTAAGATTAGTAACTCGAAACGGGAGTTGCAGAATAAACAGAGACTAGTTAAGGGTGAAGTGATGATGTGTGTTGGAAGTAGTTCCAAGATTGATATGATCATCATCGCACACTGCCCTATACTTTCGGGATTAGTGTTGAAACTAAATAAGTGTTATTTGGTGTTTGTGTTGAGCATGAATATGATTTGATCATGTTTATTGTAATACGGTTATTCATTTAAGTAAAAGAATAAATTGTTGTTCTGTTTACATGAATAAAACCTTATATGGTTACACACCCAATGAAAATAGTTCATTGGATCTCGATCTTAATAATACACATATTCATAATATTGAAACCAAAAGATGCAAAGTTAATAATGATAGTGCAACTTATTTGTGGCACTGCTGTTTAGGTCATATTGGTATAAAGCGCATGAAGAAACTCCATGCTGATGGGCTTTCGGAATCACTTGATTATGAATCACTTGATGCTTGCGAACCATGCCTTTTGGGCAAGATGACTAAAACGCCGTTCTCCGGAACAATGGCGCGAGAAAAGATTTGTTGGAAATCATACATACTGATGTATGTGGTCCGATGAATATTGAGGCTCGCGATAGGTATCATTATTTTCTGATCTTCACAGATGATTTGAGCAGATATGAGTATATCTACTTGATGAAACATAAGTCTGAAACATTTGAAAAGTTCAAAGAATTTCAGAGTGAAGTGAAAAATCATCGTAACAAGAAAATAAAGTTTCTATGATCTGATCGTAGAGAAGAGTATTTGAGTTACGAGTTTGGCCTTCAGTTAAAAACAATGTGAAATAGTTTCACTACTCACGCCACAAGGAACACCATAGTGTAATGGTGTGTCCGAACGTCATAACCGTACTTTATTAGATATAGTGCGATCTATGATGTCTCTTACCGATCTACCACTATCGTTTTGGGGTTATGCATTAGAGACAGCTGCATTCACGTTAAAAAGGGGCACCATCTAAGTCCGTTGAGACGACACAATCTGAACTGTGGTTTAGCAAGAAACCAAAGTAGTCGTTTCTTAAAGTTTGGGGTTGTGATGCTTATGTGAAAAAGTTTCATCCTGATAAGCTCAAAACCAAATCGGAGAAATATGTCTTCATAGGATACCCAAAAGGAGACTGTTGGGTACACCTTCTATCACAGATCCTAAGGCAAGACATTCATTGCTTATAATGGATACTTTCTAGAGAAGGAGTTTCTCTCGAAAGAAGTGAGTGGGAGGAAAGTAGAACTTGATAAGGTAATTGTACCTTCTCCTTTATTGGAAAGTAGTTCATCACAGAAATCTGTTCTTGTGACTCCTACACCAATTAGTGAGGAAGCTAATGATGATGATCATGAAACTTCGGATCAAGTTACTACCGAATCTCGTAGGTAAACCAGAGTGAGATCCGCACCAGAGTGGTACGGTAATCCTGTTTTGGAGGTCATGTTACTTGACCATGACGAACCTACGAACTATGAGGAAGCGATGATGAGCCCAGATTCCGCGAAATGGTTTGAGGCCATGAAATCTGAGATATGATCCATGTATGAGAACAAAGTTTGGACTTTGGTTGACTTGCCCGATGATCGGCAAGCAATTGAGAATAAATGGATCTTCAAGAGGAAGACGGACACTGATAGTAATGTTATTATCTACAAAGCTAGAATTGTCGCAAAAGGTTTTCGACAAGTTCAAGGTGTTGACTACGATGAGATTCTCTCACTCGTATCTATGCTTAAGTCTGTCCGAATCATGTTAGTAATTGCCGCATTTTATGAAATATGGCAAATGGATAAACAAAACTGCATTCCTTAATAGATTTATTAAAGAAGAGTTGTATATGATGCAACCGGAAGGTTTTGTCGATCCAAAGGGAGCTAACAAAGTGTGCAAGCTCCAGCGATCCATTTATGGACTGGTGCAAGCATCTCGGAGTTGGAATATACACTTTGATGAGTTGATCAAAGCATATAGTTTTATACAGACTTGCGGTGAAGCCTGTATTTACAAGAAAGTGAGTGGGAGCACTACAGCATTTCTGATAAGTATATGTGAATGCCATATTGTTGATCGGAAATAATGTAGAATTATTATGTAAAGCATAAAGGAGTGTTTGAAAGGAGTTTTTCAAAGAAAGACTTCGGTGAAGCTGCTTACATATTGAGCTTCAAGATCTATAGAGATAGATCAAGACACTTGATAAGTTTTTTCAATGAGTACATACCTTGACAAGATTTTGAAGTAGTTCAAAATGGAGCAGTCAAAGAAAGAGTTCTTGCCTGTATTACAAGGTGTGAAGTTGAGTAAGACTCAAAGCCCGACCACGGCAGAAGATAGAAAGAGAATGAAAGTCATTCCCTATGCCTTGGCCATAGGTTCTATAAAGTATGTCATGCTGTATACCAGATCTATTGTATACCCTGCATTGATTTGGCAAGGGAGTACAATAGTGATCTAGGAGTAGATCACTGGACAACGGTCAGAATTATCCTTAGTGAAATAAGGATATGTTTCTCGATTATGGATGTGACAAAAAGGTTCGTCGTAAAGGGTTACATCGATGCAAGTTTTTGACACTGATCCAGATGAATCTAAAGTCTCAATCTGGATACATATTGAAAGTGGGAGCAATTAGCTAGAGTAGCTCCGTGTAGAGCATTGTAGACATAGAATTGCAAAATACTTACGGATCTGAATGTGACAGACCCGTTGACTAAAATTATCTCACAAGCAAAACATGATCACACCTTAGTACTCTTTGGGTGTTAATCACATAGATATGTGAACTAGATTACTGACTCTAGTAAACCCTTTGAGTGTTGGTCACATGACGATGTGAACTATGGGTGTTAATCACATGGTGATGGGAACTATTGCTGTTAAATCACATGGCGATGTGAACTAGATTATTGACTCTAGTGCAAGTGGGAGACTGAAGGAAATATGCCCTAGAGGCAATAATAAAGTTATTATTTATTTCCTTATATCATGATAAATGTTTATTATTCATGCTAGAATTGTATTAACCGGAAACATAATACATGTGTGAATACATAGACAAACAGAGTGTCACTAGTATGCCTCTACTTGACTAGCTCGTTAATCAAAGATGGTTATGTTTCCTAACCATGGACAAAAGAGTTGTTATTTGATTAACGAGGTCACATCATTAGTTGAATGATCTGATTGACATGACCCATTCCATTAGCTTAGCACCCGATCGTTTAGTATGTTGCTGTTGCTATTCTTCATGACTTATACATGTTCCTATGACTATGAGATTATGCAACTCCCGTTTACTGGAGGAACACTTTGGGTGCTACCAAACGTCACAACGTAACTGGGTGATTATAAAGGAGTACTACAGGTGTCTCCAAAGGTAGATGTTGGGTTGGCGTATTTCGAGATTAGGATTTGTCACTCCGAATGTCGGAGAGGTATCTCTGGGCCCTCTCGGTAATGCACATCACATAAGCCTTGCAAGCACTGCAACTAATATGTTAGTTGTGAGATGATGTATTACGGAACGAGTAAAGAGACTTGCCGGTAACGAGATTGAACTAGGTATTGGATACCGACGATCGAATCTCGGGCAAGTAACATACCGATGACAAAGGGAACAACGTATGTTGTTATGCGGTCTAACCGATAAAGATCTTCGTAGAATATGTAGGAGCCAATATGGGCATCCAGGTCCCGCTATTGGTTATTGACTGGAGACGTGTCTCGGTCATGTCTACATTGTTCTCGAACCGTAGGGTCCGCACGCTTAAGGTTTCGATGACAGTTATATTATGAGTTTATGAGTATTGATGTACCGAAGGAGTTCGGAGTCCCGGATGAGATCGGGGACATGACGAGGAGTCTCGAAATGGTCGAGACGTAAAGATCGATATATTGGATGACTATATTCGGACATCGGAAAGGTTCCGAGTGATTCGGGTATTTTTTGGAGTACCGGGTAGTTACGGGAGAAGTAATGGGCCTTGATGGGCTTTAGTGGGAAGAGGAAAAGGCTGCTGCGCCCCCCCTCCCCTTTGGTCCGAATTGGACTAGGGAAAAGGGGGCCGGCCACCTCTCCTTCTCCTCCTATTCCTTCTCCCTTCCTCCCCTCTTGATGGACTCCTACTAGGACTTGGAGTCCTAGTAGGACTCCCATCCTGGCCGCACCTTATGCCTTGGCCGGCCTCCTCCTCCTCCATCCTTTATATACAGGGGCAGGGGGCACCCCATAGACATACAAGTTGATCCTTGAGATCGTTCCTTAGCCGTGTGCGGTGCCCCCTGCCACCAAATTCCACTTCGATCATACCGTTGTAGTGCTTAGGCGAAGCCCTGCGTCGGTAGTACATCAAGATCGTCACCACGCTGTCGTGCTGACGGAACTCTTCCTCGACGCTTTGCTGGATCGGAGCCCGAGGACCGTCATCGAGCTGAACGTGTGCTAAGAACTCAGAGGTGCCGGAGTAACGGTGCTTGGATCGGTCGGATCGGGAAGACGTACGACTACTTCCTCTACGTTGTGTGATCACTTCCGCAGTCGGTCTGCGTTGGTACGTAGACAACACTCTCCCCTCTCGTTGCTATGCATCACCATGATCTTGCGTGTGTGTAGGATTTTTTTTGAAATTACTACGTTCCCCAACCCCAGGATGCAACTGCAAAAGTAACCAAGTGTGAAGCATGCTAGTTCCATTCCAAGCAGATACACCAGCCAGCTCAAGCTCTCCAGACGATCCCTTTATCCTGGCCTTTTTCGGTCTGGGGGCTTGACATCCTCGGCCCCTTTCCCCGAGCAGTCAGGGGCTTTGAGTACTTGTACGTTGCAATCGACAAGTTCACAAAGTGGCCGGAAGTGGAACCAGTGAGGAAGGTGACAACACAGTCAGCAGTCAAGTTCTTCAGGTCGATTGTTTGCCGCTTCGGTGTCCCTAACAGGATCATCACCGACAACGGTACACAATTCACGAGCCGCACCTTCATGCAGTACGTCCAAGATCTTGGCGCCAAGGTCTTCTTCGCTTCTGTTGCTCACCCGAGAAGCAACGGTCAAGCGGAGATACACGGAGGCACATAGACCATCACGGTTACACACGCGGTTGATGCATTTTAATTAAGGTCAACTTCAGGTTCTCTACATCTCCGATTATGAGGTGACAACCTGCCACTCGCATATGGTCTTAAGAAACTTATTTCACCAGAAGGATGAAAGAAGAACTTGGGTCTTATATGAGCACCATAAATAGCAACAATCCTTAGGGACGGTTTTAGGTGAAATATAGCCCAAGATAATTCCAATGACGAGATTGATGGCTTTAAAATAGCTCATTCTTAACAGCATGTGCATCATGGAACATGAACTCAGATTACCAAGAATGACATAATACCACCTCCAATGTTACAGGAGAAAGAATTGCACTCCCGATAGCAAAATGAAGAATGCTTGAATTCCTCTGAAAAGAATCTTGATGAACACTTCTAGAACGAATTAAATCCTTGATGAACCATCATGTAGAGTCTCCATAAAGAACTCCGGTAAGAAAAGAATGATCAAACGAAAGGAAAGAGAGGTCGAAAACACAAGGTGAATCCTTGCAATGATTTGATGGATCTTTGGAATGATAATTGAAATAACTTTGAGCTCCGGAAAAGAAAGATGGACAACTTGAATCGAGAATAAGGAATTAATCACTTGGATGAAGCAAGAATAAGAATTACGTTATGCGTATCCTTCACCAATTAAATTGATGACAATCAACGGATTTGACAAACTACTTATTCTCGTAGAAAGGATTAAGATAGATATAACATAACTTGAGAACGTCTTCAATGAACCACCGGTAGGATTGAAACAACGAATGAATTAATATGATAACCGAGGAAGATAACTCTTGAACGAATCACCGTAAGAACTAAAAAAAGAACGAAAAAAACATGAAGAAACACCGGGAAGGATTAGCAAATAAACGAAAATGCTTGAGAGAATTTAGATCCCTGAGAACGAAGAGATTACGAGCTGACTAGAGAATCCTTGATTTAAGCTCCGGTATGATTTTGGAGAATGATAGCTGAAAGCTGAGAATGAATAAACCTGAATTGATGGCCTCTGGAGAATCAGACTGAAAAGAATCTTGAATTGCTCCGGATAGGTGAAAAGAATTCTCATAATTGAAAAACAATTATGAGAGGATGGCAACAAACTAGAATCACGAATCTTGAAGAGAATGGAGCAAGATTAAAGAGAAACTATTTCGGTCTTCAATATCTGAGAATGACGATGAGAAACACCACCAAATTGTTGAGATACTCTGGGATGAAAAATGGAAAGGTTGAACCAACGATGAAAGAATTTGAAAGATCAAGGAGAAAGGCATTTGACCGATGATAACTCATTCTTACGTCAAACTTGGAAAAGAATTTGAGAGTAATTCCGGGAAAATAAGAAGAGTCAGGTAAGATCCTGGGAAAAGACCTGTGGGTTAGGGCCCACTCAAAAGAAACACCGTTGAAATGCTTTAAAAGAGAGGTTGCACCGATTGAATTAAATGACTTGAATGAGATAACAACCTCGAAAGATCTCGAACGAATTCAGAGTGGAAAACACGAATCTTCGAGATATTTTGAGCACTCCGGAACAACTGAATGGCGCGAGGCGAATGATTAAGAATTGCACCAGCACGATAAGGCATTGAAATGAGGAAAGGATATGATCAACAAAGCTTGACTAGAATCCACCGGAGAAGAAAAAGAACGGAGAATGATGAACTAGAAGCTTCGTTAGCATCTTCATGAGAATCACCGGGTAAGAACATGAAGGAAAATAATGGAGAGACTTCGCAATAATAAAAGGATGCTTGATTAAGAAATCCGAGTCCTTGAGAAAAAATGGGTGGGTGGGCGGGAAAAAATAAAGGCAACTTGGAGACGGATGAAACAAACACCGTTGAGAAGAACTAGTAATAGATCTTGCTGATATTGAAATGATCGGATCCACTTGAAGAGAGACACACTAGTTGAGAAGGATTGACATGACAATCTCAATAAATGAGAAGGATTAGTATTCGCATAGCAATATGAAAACACCGCTTGGGGAAGGTATGTAATCAACATTTGACTTCGAAGCAACTCGAATACCACAACCCAAAACCAAAAACAAAGGATTGACTTGCAGAATAGGCCGAAACAAACATATGATAGAGATTTCGTCCGAAGTTTTCGTGGTGGGGCCTACACGGGCTCGATTGTACAGCACCATCATGTACAAGGCAGTGCACATGACATACGAAGCGTCCCTGAGCCGGCATAGCCAAGGACTCTTTAAGACACAACGAGACCATTGTAAAACCAACCGTGAATAGGCGGACCACTAGACGTCGAACCCCAATTTCATATCATACATATGTTGGAAAGATATCCTAAGAGCTACTTGAATTCCCACCTATGAAACTCCCAAAACTTTCCGGTTATGCAATCAGGTGTTGGGGATACAGGGGAAGCATAATATCTCACCCAAAACTAGCAAATCCTACATCCAGCTGTATCCATCCTTCAACACATAACCAAGAAACCTTTGGAAATCATCTACCTCAACCTTCGAAAAGCATCTGTTATACAAGTTATGGCAATACTCCCGAACTCCCGCCCCAGTACTGGGTGGCATCGAGGTTATCTCACCAACAACTGCATAAAAGAGATTTTCGATGTCGGCGTACTAGACTCAGGTATTCCAGAACTGCAACGATAAAATTGTGACGACAACACCTTGGAGCTCAACTCCTCGGGACACTGCCGCAACCCCTAAATGACAGGAGGCACCAAGAACAATGTTCTCGTCACAAATCCATCGGAACGATTCCAAGATACCCGCGTGATCCTAAATTTTTTTAGTGAAATTTGAGAAGAGAAGAGTCAAAACTCTACGTCAGGAAGCCTTACCAGAGCGATGAGGAGACTGGGAAGTAAAAAGAATTCCTAAACTCTCCGATATATAATTCCTAAATGACTCAAAACATTTTTTCCTAGACTCAACAACGGCTGCTAAAAACGATCAAGCAATGGGGGCTCCTAAGGTCGGGGAAGGCTCTGATACCAACTTGTAACGCCCTCGATGCGGCTATATCTCCCACGTGTCAAAGCATGACTTAGAGGCATAACCGCATTGAAAGCAATGTCGCAAGTGAGGTAATCTTCACACAACCCATGTAATACATAAGGGAAAGAGATACATAGTTGGCTTACAATCGCCACTTCACACAAATACATGAATAAAGCATTACATCAGCCAAATACAATCAGGGTCCGACTACGGAACCAAAATAAAAGAAGAACCCCAAATGCGACAAGGTCCCCGATCGACCCCAACTGGGCTCCACTATTGATCAGCTAGAATGAAACAACACAAAGGACAAGATCTTCGTCGAGCTCCTCCTGAGCTTGGTTGCGTCATCTGCACGGACTCATCGGCACCTTCAAACTGGTTTTGGAAGTATCTGTGAGCCACGGGGACTCAGCAATCTCGCACCCTCGCGATCAAGACTACTTAAGCTTATGGGTAAGGTAAAGGTATGTGGTGGAGCTGCAGCAAGCGACTAGCATATATGGTGGCTAACATACGCAAATGAGAGCGAGAAGAGTGGGCAAAGCATGGTCGATAAAAGTA
The DNA here is from genome assembly GCA_034509565.1 of Triticum monococcum. Classification (NCBI taxonomy): domain Eukaryota; kingdom Viridiplantae; phylum Streptophyta; class Magnoliopsida; order Poales; family Poaceae; genus Triticum; species Triticum monococcum. Next base: position 637,839,509 of record CM067845.1, read on the forward strand.
TGATCAATAAGTGATCCTAAAATAACCTACGTCAAGCATAACTCCAACGCCGTGTTCACTTCCCGGACTCCGCCGGAAAGAGACCATCACGGTTACACACGCGGTTGATGCATTTTAATTAAGGTCAACTTCTGGTTTTCTACAACCGGACGTTAACAAATTCCCATCTGCCCATAACCACGGGCACGGCTTTCGAAAGTTCAAATCCCTACAGGGGAGTCCCAACTTAGCCCATGACAAGCTCTCACGGTCAACGAAGGAATAGACCTCCTCCCGAGACGTTCCGATCAGACTCGGTATCCCGGTTCTACAAGACACTTTGACAAGTTAAAACAAATCCAGCAACACCGCCCGAATGTGCCGACAAATCCCGATAGGAGCTGCACATATCTCTTTCTCAGGGCACACTCAGATGAGACTAGCTACGAGTAAAACCAACCCTCAAGTTTCCCTGAGGTGGCCCCGCAGGTAGCCTAGTTCGGACCAACACTCAGAGGAGCACTGGCCCGGGGGGGGGGGTTAGAATAAAGATGACCCTTGAGTCTGCAGAACCCAAGGGAAGGTGGTAGGTTGTTAGTGCAAATGGTAAAACCAAGGTTGGGCATTGCTGGAGGAGTTTTATTCAAGGCGAACTGTCAAGGGGTTCCCATTATTACCCAACCGCGTAAGTAACACAAAATCCGGGAACATAACACCGATATGATGGAAACTAGGGCGACAAGAGTGGAACAAAACACCAGGCATAAGGCTGAGCCTTCCACCCTTTACCAAGTATATAGATGCATTAATTAAATAAGAGATATTGTGATATACCAACAAGTAAACATGTTCCAATAAGGAACAACATCTCCATGTTCCAACGAGGAACAAACTTCAATCTTCACCTGCAACTAACAACGCTATAAGAGGGGCTGAGCAAAGCGGTAACATAGCCAATCAACGGTTTGCTAGGACAAGGTGGGTTAGAGGCTTGGTTCAACAATATGGGAGGCATGATAAGCAAGTGGTAGGCATCGTAGCATAGGCATAGCAAAAGAGCGAGCAACTAGCAAGCAAAGATAGAAGTGATTTCGAGGGTATGGTCATCTTGCCTGAAATCCTGCAAGGAGGAAGAACGAGTCCATGAAGAAGACAAACGGATGTAGACGAACGGGTCCTCACAAACGTGGCGTTATCGGAACCAACCCGAAGAAGCAAACACCGGAAAGAAGCACACAACATAGTAAACAACCAACACATGAACATGATATGATATGCGGGATGCGGTATGCGATGCATATGCATGATTTGATAAGGAATGATTGAACCTGGCCTCAACTTGGAAATCCAAGTGTGCCACTGGAAAGGTGAGATGAAACCGCTTGAAAACGATATAAAGATCACCGGAATCGGAGTTACGGTTTGGAAATGGCAAGCAATTCAAATATGGCACCGGTCTGCAATATACAACAAGTAGCCATCTAAATGCAATAAGATGAACATGCTACAGCACTCAAACATGGCAACAAAATACATGGCAGGGATCCATTCATGATGCTTAACAAAATATGAACACTGAGCTAGGGCTAATTCATCCATTAACAGGTTTAAACAAGCATGGCAAAAATGCATTTGGCAAACAGATTTCAGACTTAGTGAAATTAACACTAGTCTGGAATTACAGATCAGGTAGCATACTTTGGAGCATGAAAACTATATGCTACATGGCCTGAACATGGCAAAGTAAAACATGGCATGGATCTACTCAAAGAGCTTAACAAAAGTCCCTTAGTGACCTTGAGCCAAAAGGGACCAGAAAATACAATTGCAAGCATGTGAACATGGCAAAAACATAATCAGATCACAGACTTAGTGAAAAACTGGAGCATGCAAAACAGATATCAAGTAGGCTTGTTTACGAGCTCGATGCACTCACTACAAAGCAAGGCATGACAAACTAAGCATACATCCATCAAGAATACACATTATACAAGCTAGACATGGCAAACACAATAGCATAGCATGCACGGATCAACAACAACATCCTCGGCAAAATCGCTAACAAGTAGACAATCTGCCCAGATTCATGAAATAGCAAAAGTAGAGCTCGATTGACTCAAGATAGGGTGCTCCATAATTGCAAACAAAGGCATGGATGGATAGAGCACCACAAGATTAACAAAACATCCTTACTGATCATCCTCAAAAGAGGCACGGATCACTAGGAAACAACATGAACATATGGCATAATGATAAGAACAGATCAAGGACTTAGTGGAAAAGCCAAGTCCCTGAAATCAGCATTAACGAATGCACCACTTTGCAAGCTTGTGCTAGTCACCACACACATCACAAAAATACATGGATAGCACCCCTGGAAAGATGACATGGCATATAACAAAACACATGTAGAGCTCAGGAGCATATCATGCATACAATAATCATGGAAAAAATGACAAATATCTAATTGGAGCAGCAGATCTGACAATTAACTCAAATAGCACTCTTCCAACAGCATTTCGGGCATCAAGATGAACTCAAATGAAAATGATGCAATGAGATGAAATGATGTGCTCTCTGAGACGAACATTTTGATATGCTACATGCTCAAATCGGTGTTACGGATGCAAAGTTACGGCACGATGAACATGGCCATATGAATCTGGGAATTTCGGGGACTTAGTGGAATTTTATACCTCCGCGAAAAGTCAACGCGGGACGAGGATATCCGGGACGAGGAGATCCGGATCGAGGGGCCGCGTTTGGATGAGATCCCGGTGGATCTCGTCCCGATCCACCGGATCTCACCGGAGAGGACGACGACGGCCGAAGAGAGGACGCGGTCGCCGAAGAAGACGAGGAAGGTCGCCGGCGAGCTCGGCGGGCGTCGGATCCGGCGGAGCCCGGGCACGTGCGGCCGGATCTCGCGGGGCGGCGGAGGGCGCGGCGAGGGAGGCGGAGTGGGGCGGTGAGGTCGGATGGCGGCGCCGACGAGGGACCCGCGCGGCGAAGCGGCGGCCGGCGATGGCGCCCGGTGCGGCTGGCGGCGCCGGCGCGGAGGAAGAAGCGGCGCGGAGGCGGGCCTCGCTCGGGGCAGGCGTGCGGAGGAGATGGGCTCGGAGGGCCGGCCGTGGGCTCGCGGGCCTGCGGCAGTGCTTGCCATGTGTCGGTCCAGGAGAGGCTGGGGGCGGCGGCGCGCGGACGAGCGGACATGTCCGGCCCGGTCGGACACGTCCGGCGGCTGGAGGAGGACGAAGACTAGGGTTAGGGTAGGGAAAGATCCGAAAAATTCGGGGGAAGCCACATATTTATAGGTAGAGGGAGCTAGGAGAGTCCAAATGAGGTGCGGTTTTCGGCCACGCGATCGTGATCGAACGACCGAGATGATGGAGGAGGTTTAGGTGGGTTTTGGGCCAAAATGGAGGGGTGTTGGGCTGCAACACACACGAGGCCTTTCTGGTCCCTCGGTTAACCGTTGGAGTATCAAACGAAGACCAAATGGCACGAAACTTGACAGGCGGTCTACCGGTAGTAAACCAAGGCCGCTTGGCAAGTCTCGGTCCAATCCGGAGATGTTTAACCCCCACACATGAAAGAAAGGTAGAAATGACCACCGGAGGAGAACGGAGTGCCGGAATGCAAAACAGACAACGGGGAAAATGCTCGGATGCATGAGACGAACATGTATGCAAATGAAATGCACATGATGACATGATATGCAATGCATGACACGCAAGCAATGACATGGCAGCAACAGCGAATAACTGGAGGACACCTGGCACATCGGTCTCGGGGCGTTACAACACTCCACCACTACGAGAGGATCTCGTCCCGAGATCTAGAATGGCACCGGAGGAAAAAAACGGAAGAGAAAGAGAAGAGGTAAAACTAAGTTGCTTCTATGACCAACGAGTGAAACCAAGAACCTTGCAAAGGTTAAGCCATTTCGCGAAAAGAATACAACGAAGATGAATGAAGTTGAAAACACTCCGTTAGAAAAGGGAAACAAGGAAGAATGAATTCTGACAGCACTCCGGTTGAAAAGAGATGAAAGACTAGATAGGAAGAAAAGAGCTTGAGCAGAGGACACGACACTCCGGTTAAATGGATAGGCATGAAGAGAACACTATCCAAGATGATGAGAGAAAAGAGCAACATCACCATGACTCCGAAACAAAAGAATAGAATGGAATGGAATGAGCGAAGGGAAACATGATCTTGAGGGAGCACGCTTACAACAAATGCTAGAACGGAGTTGTTGGAAAACCAACAACGAAAATAATAAGCTTGATATGGTCTTAAGAAATACATCTCCGATTATGAGGTGACAACCTGCCACTCACGGGAAAAAGAATTGGATTGATAAGAACAAGGAGATGAGAAACTTATTTCACCGGAAGGATGAAAGAAGAACTTGGGTCTTATATGAGCACCATAAATAGCAACAATCCTTAGGGACGGTTTTCGGTGAAATATAGCCCAAGATAATTCCAATGACGAGATTGATGGCTTTAAAATAGCTCATTCTTAACAGCATGTGAATCAGGGAACATGAACTCAGATTACCAAGAATGACATAATACCACCTCCAATGATACAGGAGAAAGAATTGCACTCCCGATAGCAAAATGAAGAATGCTTGAATTCCTCTGAAAAGAATCTTGATGAACACTTCTATAAGGAATTGAATCCTTGATGAACCATCATGTAGAGTCTCCATAAAGAACTCCGGTAAGAAAAGAATGATCAAACGAAAGGAAATAGAGGTCGAAAACACAAGGTGAATCCTTGCAATGGTTTGATGGATCTTGGGAATGATAATTGAAATAACTTTGAGCTCCGGAAAAGAAAGATGGACAACATGAATCAAGAATTTGATGAACCTCCGGAATAAGGAATTAATCACTTGGATGAAGCAAGAATAAGAATTACGTTATGCGTATCCTTCACCAATTAAATTGATGACAATCAACGGATTTGACAAACTACTTATTCTCGTAGAAAGGATTAAGATAGATATAGCATAACTTGAGAACGTCTTCAATGAACCGCCGGTAGGATTGAAACAACGAATGAATTAATATGATAACCGAGGAAAATAACTCTTGAACGAATCACCGTAAGAATTAAAAAAAAGAACGAATAAAACATGAAGAAACACCGGGAAGGATTAGCAAATAAACGAAAATGCTTGAGAGAATTTAGATCCCTGAGAACGAAGAGATTACGAGCTGACTAGAGAATCCTTGATTTAAGCTCCGGTATGATTTTGGAGAATGATAGCTGAAAGCTGAGAATGAATAAACTTGAATTGATGGCCTCCGGAGAATCAGACTGAAAAGAATCTTGAATTGCTCCGGATAGGTGAAAAGAATTCTCACAATCGAAAAACAATTATGAGAGGATGGCAACAAACTAGAATCATGAATCTTGAAGAGAATGGAGCAAGATTAAAGAGAAACTATTCTTCGGTCTTCAATATCTAAGAATGACGATGAGAAACACCACCAAATTGTTGAGATACTCTGGGATGAAAAATGGAAAGGTTGAACCAACGATGAAAGAATTTGAAAGATCAAGGAGAAAGGCATTTGACCGATGATAACTCATTCTTACGTCAAACTTGGAAAAGAATTTGAGAGTAATTCCGAGAAAATAAGAAGAGTCAGGTAAGATCCTGGGAAAAGACCTGTGGGTTAGGGCCCACTCAAAAGAAACACCGTTGAAATGATTTAAAAGAGAGGTTGCACCGGTTGAATTAAATGACTTGAATGAGATAACAACCTCGAAAGATCTCGAACGAATTCAGAGTGGAAAACACGAATCTTCGAGATATTTTGAGCACTCCGGAACAACTAAATGGCGCGAGGTGAATGGTTAAGAATTGCACCGGCATGATAAGGCATTGAAACGAGGAAAGGATATGATCAACAAAGCTTGACTAGAATCCACCGGAGAAGAAAAAGAATGGAGAATGATGAACTAGAAGCTTCGTTAGCATCTTCATGAGAATCACCGGGTAAGAACATGAAGGAAAATAATGGAGAGACTTCACAATAATAAAAGGATGATTGATTAAGAAATCCGAGTCCTTGAGAAAAAAGGGTGGGTGGGCGGGAAAAATAAAGGCAACTTGGAGACGGATGAAACAAACACCGTTGAGAAGAACTAGTAATAGATCTTGCTGATGTTGAAATGATCGGATCCACTTGAAGAGAGACACACCAGTTGAGAAGGATTGACATGACAATCTCAATAAATGAGAAGGATTAGTATTCGCATAGCAATATGAAAACACCGCTTGGGGAAGGTATGGAATCAACATTTGACTTCGAAGCAACTCGAATACCACAACTCAAAACCAAAAACAAAGGATTGACTTGCAGAATAGGCCGGAACAAACATATGATAGAGATTTCGTCCAAAGTTTTCGTGGTGGGGCCTACACGGGCTCGATCGTACAGCACCATCATGTACAAGGGAGTGCACATGACATACGAAGCGTCCCTGAGCCGGCATAGCCAAGGACTCTTTAAGACACAACGAGACCATTGTAAAACCAACCGTGAATAGGCGGACCACTAGACATCGAACCCCAATTTCATATCATACATCTGTTGGAAAGATATCCTAAGAGCTACTTGAATTCCCACCTATGAAACTCCCGAAACTTTCCGGTTATGCAATCAGGTGTTGGGGATACAGGGAAGCATAATATCTCACCCAAAACTAGCAAATCCTACATCTAGCTGTATCCATCCTTCAACACATAACCAAGAAACCTTCGGAAATCATCTACCTCAACCTTCGAAAAGCATCTGTTATACAAGTTATGGCAATACTCCCGAACTCCCGCCCCAGTACTGGGTGGCATCGAGGTTACCTCACCAACAACTACATAAAAGAGATTTTCGATGTTGGCGTACTAAACTCAGGTATTCCAGAACTGCAACGATAAAATTGTGACGACAACACCTCGGAGCTCAACTCCTCGGGACACTGCCGCAACCCCTAAATGACAGGAGGCACCAAGAACAATGTTCTCGTCACAAATCCATCGGAACGATTCCAAGATACCCGCGTGATCCTAATTTTTTTAGTGAAATTTGAGAAGAGAAGAGTCAAAACTCTACGGCAAGAAGCCTTACCAGAGCGATGAGGAGACTGGGAAGTAAAAAGAATTCCAAAACTCTCCGATATATAATTCCTAAATGACTCAAAACATTTTTCCTAGACTCAACAACGACTGCTAAAAACGATCAAGCAATGGGGGCTCCTAAGGTCGGGGAAGGCTCTGATACCAACTTGTAACGCCCTCGATGCGGCTATATCTCCCACGTGTCGAAGCACGAGTTAGAGGCATAACCGCATTGAAAGCAATGTCGCAAGTGAGGTAATCTTCACACAACCCATGTAATACATAAGGGAAAGAGATACATAGTTGGCTTACAATCGCCACTTCACACAAATACACGAATAAAGCATTACATCAGCCAAATACAATCAGGGTCCAACCACGGAACCAAAATAAAAGAAGAACCCCAAATGCGACAAGGTCCCCGATCGACCCCAATTAGGCTCCACTACTGATCAGCTAGAACGAAACAACACAAAGGACACGATCTTCATCGAGCTCCTCCTGAGCTTGGTTGCGTCATCTGCACGGACTCATCGGCACCTGCAAGCTGGTTTTGGAAGTATCTGTGAGTCATGGGGACTCAACAATCTCGCACCCTCGCGATCAAGACTATTTAAGATTATGGGTAAGGTAAAGGTATGAGGTGGAGCTGCAGAAAGCGACTAGCATATATGGTGGCTAACATACGCAAATGAGAGCAAGAAGAGAAGGCAAAGAACGGTCGATAAAAGCATGATCATTAAGTGATCCTAAAATAACCTACGTCAAGCATAACTTCAACACCGTGTTCACTTCCCGGACTCCGCCGGAAAGAGACCATCACGGTTACACACGCAGTTGATGCATTTTAATTAAGGTCAACTTCAGGTTTTCTACAACCGGATGTTAACAAATTCCCATCTGCCCATAACCGCGGGCACGGCTTTCGAAATTTCAAATCCCTGCAGGGGAGTCCTAACTTAGCCCATGACAAGCTCTCACGGTCAACGAAGGAATATACCTCCTCCTGAGACGTTCCGATCAGACTCGGTATCTCGTCCCGATCCACCGGATCTCACCGGAGAGGACGACGACGGCCGAAGGGAGGACGCGGTCGCCGGAGAAGACGAGGAAGGTCGCCGGCGAGCTCGGCGGGCGTCGGATCCGGCGGAGCTCGGGCACCTGCGGCCGGATCTCGCGGGGCGGCGGAGGGCGCGGCGAGGGAGGCGGAGTGGGGCGGCGAGGTCGGATGGCGGCACTGGCGAGGGTCCCGCGCGGCGGAGCGGCCGCCGGCGATGGCGCCCGGTGAGGCTGGCGGCGCCGGCGCGGAGGAAGAAGCGGCACGGAGGCGGGCCTCGCTCGGGGCAGGCGCGCGGAGGAGATGGGCTCGGAGGGCCGGCCATGGGCTCGCGGGCCCGCGGCGGCGCTTGCCACATGTCGGTCCAGGAGAGGCTTGGGGCGGCGGTGCATGGACGGGCGGACATGGCCGGCCCGGTCGGACACGTCCGGCGGCTGGAGGAGGACGAAGACTAGGGTTAGGGTAAGGAAAGATCCGAAAAATTCGGGGGAAGCCACATATTTATAGGTAGAGGGAGCTAGGAGAGTCCAAATGAGGTGCGGTTTTCGGCCACGCGATCGTGATCGAACGACCGAGATGATGGAGGAGGTTTAGGTGGGTTTTGGGCAAAAATGGAGGGGTGTTGGGCTGCAACACACACGAGGCCTTTTCGGTCCCTCGGTTAACCGTTGGAGTATCAAACGAAGACCAAATGGCACGAAACTTGACAGGCGGTCTACCGGTAGTAAACCAAGGCCGCTTGGCAAGTATCGGTCCAATCCGGAGATGTTTAACCCCACACATGAAAGAAAGGTAGAAATGACCACCGGAGGAGAACGGAGCGCCGGAATGCAAAACGGACAACGGGGAAAATGCTCGGATGCATGAGACGAACATGTATGCAAATGAAATGCACATGATTACATGATATGCAATGCATGACACGCAAGCAATGACATGGCAACAACAGCGAATAACTGGAGGACACCTGGCACATTGGTCTCGGGGCGTTATAGTGTGCCAAAGCACATACCAAAAAACATCGAAGCATTCCAAGCAAACCCAATGTATATAGCATTCTTATTTTAGTGTGAGAAAACGTACCAAATCTCCACTTGTCGCAATAAAGCACCTCGTCGAGAAGAATCATGGCACCGACTGTATGCTAAGTTGCTAACATGTAAATGCTGCCACACCAATAACATGAGAAGAATAATTTTCAAAAAAGCGAACATGAAAAATATTTCAAAGGATGCATGAAAACAATGTTTGCAGCAGGCCTTTGGACTCATCGGGGCATTTCATCTGTGTGTTTGCAGCAAACTATATATGGGATCGTAACATATCGAGGGAATGTATGCCAAATCGTGTGATTGCAACACTATCCATCCCCAGGGTACATTTTCATCAAAGCCAGGCAACATTTTTTTAAGAAGAGCAATGGCGTTGCATTTCATTGATGATGATAAAGAAGACACATTAAAATGACTAGGCTGAGCAAACAAACCAAGAACGGCACGCAAGAATACCACAACAACACCACACCCTACAAGAGAAGGATCTTGGCTTCAAAGATCACGGAGGCTTGACAGGTATGAAAAAAAACGAAGTTTCGCCAGACAGTCTACGGCCGGCCATACGTATGGAAGGCCGTCGACTGGTCTGTTTTCGTGATTCCTTCCCGATTTTGTTTCGATTTCTCTCTAACTAACTTTTTATTCGTGATCTCGTGATTACCTGTAAACTTAACCTTTATAAGAAGGGAAGGGGCACATCAATAAGCCCTAAACCATCTAATCTCACTTCTCCTTTGTTTGCCATCTCCACCAAAAAGCTTTTAGTTGCAAAAAGCAAGCACGGTTGCCGCCATGAGACCTCATCCACCTGTGCTCGCATCATCCCCTTCCCAAACTTGGATGATGTTGTGCCCTCGGGATGGGAAGACTTGAGGAAGCTAAGCCTCAAGGAAGAACCACGTCCGGAGAGGAAAGACCTCGATGAAAAATTCGTGATGGTGAAGATCAAGGAGGAGGAACCAACAAAGGAATGGGATGACGACACCACTCCAGATGAGTATCCTCCTAATCCCTACCAATTCAATATTCATGGATTTACTCCATTATTTCTTCTGCCCCCCCCTCAAATTGAGTTGGGAAAGGAGCCACCGACCCTAGAAGAGATGAACGAAAATATCAGAGAATTAGAGAAGGTTTCGAAGGCTTGTGTGAATGTTATTAGAGATGGGATTGACTCTTACTGGTTGATGAGTAAAGATCTGGAAGCAAGGGTCGATGATCTTCTCCACAAGATCAGGCTTATGATTGAGACTTTAATCAAAACACAACACAACTTGAGTTTTGGCCTAGGTTGTAGATGATCAGCAGGCCGTGATCGAGGAGACGAGGAAGCGTTTCAGCAGCATCTTCGCTGCCTTCTAGGATGCCCAGGAGTAAGCATAAAACGCTTAGTGTCTGGATCTCCCCGGCTTGATTGTAAGCTTGGGGAAGATTCATGTGCACTTTGTATCCTTACCTTTCTGCATCTCCTTTCCGCAAACTAAGAACATGTTATAAGTTTCATTTTCAATAAGGTTGAACTATCAATTTTTCCTTTTTAAATAAGGGATGATCCTTTCCGATGACCATAAGGATATCATGATGTGTGTGATCACTACTGCGTACTTGAGAACATAACAGATGATAGTTGTCTAAATAGTAGCACATAATTACTTGCATGATGATCATAAGTACGCCCCATTACGCTAGCTCATTGAAGGTTCAACTCATAAAGGGCAAGCAGAATAAATCCTCTTAAAAGTTAAAAAGTTCCTTTATAAAATAAGTTCTCTTGAGATTCATGTTTAGCTTGCACAAGAAATGAGCTTTTAACATGTCCCAATGACAGGAGACAAAAATACTTAAGAATGTGGAATCTCTAAAATAAAAGAGGAAAAAGAATTAGCTGCTTGACGAGTTGAAACAACGATGAATTAGAGTATGAAGTTGTTACCTATCCACAAAAAAATTAAAGTGACCAAGTGTGAATGCCTGTATGATCATTATCATAGTAAAGATGAGCTATCATTTGTCATGAACTCTTTTATCCCAAATCATTTCTTTTAAACAGTGATGGACCCACGACTCTTTTATATCCGTATCTCATAAACATAGGGCTGACCTTGTTCTTTACAAGCTACGGTACTTGCTCGTGGAGGAGCAAGACTTAAGCTTGGGGGAGTTGATGAGTCCAACTTATGTGATGATTCTGCTAAGTATTTTGTGCCTACATAGTAGGCTTTGTGGATTTTATTGCGTTCGTGCACCTCTTTTGTTGATAATCCCTTAGGTAACGTCTTTTGCCAATTATCATATAATGGAAGAAATCCTCAGAAATGGTAGTGGAATCACGTATTAAAGTCATAATCATCTGCCATAAAAGAATCAAGCAAGAAGACCAAAGAAACAGTCGTCACCGCGCTTCCAGGGCAAAAAACGACGTTCCATACGACCGCGCCTGCTCATATGGAGTGCCGCCGCCACCGCCAAATCGACTACTTCCACCCCATCGAATCGGATCGTGGATTAGACGCATGGAGGCACCAGAAACTCGTCCAAAAGGTAGAACCCTAGCCCCCGGAGTTCATCCGGAGGAGGGATTGGCAAGGAAAAGAAGGGGATATTCCCCATCACGCACGGAGGAGATACAAACATCATCGCCACTGTCATCATCATCATCCGCCCTGTCATCATCATCATCATCCACATCATTATCATCTGCAACATCAAGAACCCTAGTGGATCCTCTTGTGGTGAATTGAATCTTGCTCTTTGAGGGCTCTTTGTTACTAGATTGAATATTTTGGATTTGAGATCACTTGATGCATGTCTCACCCAAAGATACTCGTGGTGACATTAGATTTTATTGATGAGTATCATAGTACGATCTCTAGAACTATTCATGACACTTTGGAGTGGTTCAATAGATTGAGTGGAAACACAACTTTGAGGTGGATTAGTACCTACATGATTTCATCCTACTTTATCCTATTGGTGTTGGCGAACGCAGTAATTTCAAAAAAATTCCTATGCACATGCAAGATCATGGTGATGCTTAGCAATGAGAGGGGAGAGTGTTATCTACATACCCTCATAGACGTAAGCGGAAGCGTTATGACAACGCGGTTGATGTAGTCGTACGTCTTCATGATCGACCGATCCTAGTACCGAAAGTACGACACCTCCGCGATCTGCACACGTTCAGCTCGGTGACATCCCACGAACTCACGATCCAGCAAAGTGTCGAGGGAGAGCTTCATCAGCACGACGGCGTGATGACGGTGATGATGATGCTACCGGAACAGGGCTTCGCCTAAGCACCGCTACGATATGACTGAGGTGGATTATTGTGGAGGGGGTACCGCACACGGCCGGAAACAATCAACTTCTGTGTTCTAGGGTGCCCCCTGCCCCTGTATATAAAGGAGCAAGGGGGAGGCCGGATGGCCTTGGGGCACGCCAAGGAGAGGGAGGAGTCCTCCTCCTAGTAGGAGTAGGACCCCCCCTTTCCTAGTCCAACTAGGAAGAAGGAGGGGAAGGAAAGAGAGGGAGAGAGGGAGGGAAAGAGGGGGCGCTGCCCCCCTCCTTGTCTAATTCGGACTCCCAAGGGGGGGCAGCCCTATGGCCCCTCCTCTCTCTCACAAGGCCCATGTTGGCCCATTAGTTCCCCCGGGGGTTCCGATAACCCTTGGCACTCCGATAATTATCCGGTGACCCCCGGAACTCATCCGGTGTCCGAATATAGTCATCCAATATATCAATCTTTAGGTCTCAACCATTTCGAGACTCCTCGTCATGTCTGTGATCACATCCGGGACTACGAACTACCTTCGGTACATCAAAACACATAAACTCATAATACCGATCGTCACCGAACGTTAAGCGTGCGGACCCTACGAGTTCGAGAACTATGTAGACATGACCGAGACACGTCTCCGGTCAATAACCAATAGCAGAACCTGGATGTTCATATTGGCTCCCACATATTCTATGAAGACCTTTATCGGTCAAACCGCATAACGATATACGTTGTTCCCTTTGTCATCGGTATGTTACTTGCCCGAGATTCGATCATCGGTATCTCAATACTAAGTTCAATCTCGTTACCAGCAAGTCTCTTTACTCATTCTGTGTTGCATCATCCCGCAACTAACTCATTAGTCACATTGCTTGCAAGGCTTATATTGATGTGCATTACCGAGAGGGCCTAGAGATACCTCTCCAACAATCGGAGTGACAAATCCTAATCTCGATCTATGCAAACTCAACAAACACCACCGGAGACAACTGTAGAGCACCTTTATAATCACCCAGTTATGTTGTGATGTTTGGTAGCACACAAAGTGTTCCTTCGGTATTCGGGAGTTGCATGATCTCATAGTCATAGGAACATGTATAATTTATGGAGAAAGCAATAGCAACAAACTAAACGATCATCGTGCTAAGCTAACGGAATGGGTCAAGTCAATCACATCATTCTCTAATGATGTGATCCCGTTAATCAAATGACAACTCATGTCTATGGCTAGGAAACTTAACCATCTTTGATTCAACGAGCTAGTCAAGTAGAGGCATACTAGTGACACTCTGTTTGTCTATGTATTCACACATGTACTAAGTTTCCGGTTAATACAATTCTAGCATGAATAATAAACATTTATCATGATATAAGGAAATATAAATAACAACTTTATTATTGCCTCTAGGGCATATTTCCTCCAGTCTCCCACTTGCACTAGAGTCAATAGTCTAGATTACACAGTAATGATTCTAACACCCATGGAGTCTTGGTGCTGATCATGTTTTGCTCGTGAGAGAGGCTTAGTCAACGGGTCTGCAACATTCAGATCCGTATGTATCTTGCAAATCTCCATGTCTCCCTCCTTGACTTGACCGCGAATGGAATTGAAGTGTCTCTTGATGTGCTTGGTTCTTTTGTGAAATCTAGATTCCTTTGCTTAGGCAATTGCACCAGTATTGTCACAAAATATTTTCATTGGACCCGATGCACTAGGTATGACACCTAGATCGGATATGAACTCCTTCATCCAGACTCCTTCATTTGCTGCTTCCGAAGCAGCTATGTACTCCGCTTCACACGTAGATCCCGCCACGATGCTTTGTTTAGAACTGCACCAACTGACAGCTCCACCGTTCAATATAAATACGTATCTGATTTGTGACTTAGAGTAATCCAGATCAGTGTCAAAGCTTGCATCGATGTAACCATTTACGACGAGCTCTTTGTCACCTCCATAAACGAGAAACATATCCTTAGTCCTTTTCAGGTATTTCAGGATGTTCTTGATCGCTGTCCAATGATCCACTCCTGGATTATTTTGGTACCTCCCTGCTAAACTGATAGCGGGAACACATCAGGTCTGGTACACAACATTGCATACATGATAGAGCCTATGGCTGAAGCATAGGGAACACCTTTTGTTTTCTCTCTATCTTCTATAGTGGTCGGGCATTGAGTCTGACTCAACTTCACACCTTGTAACACATGCAAGAACCCTTTATTTGCTTGATCCATTTTGAACTTCTTCTAAACTTTATCAAGGTATTTGCTTTGTGAAAGTCCAATTAAGCGTCTTGATCTATCTCTATAGATCTTGATGCCCAATATATAAGCAGCTTCACCGAGGTCTTTCATTGAAAAATTCTTATTCAAGTGTCCTTTTATGCTATTCAGAAATTCAGTATCATTTCCGATCAATAATATGTCATCTACATATAATATCAGAAATGCTACAGATCTCCCACTCACTTTCTTGTAAATACATGCTTCTCCAAAAGTCTATATAAAACCATATGCTTTGATCACACTATCAAAGCGTACATTCCAACTCCAAGAGGCTTGCACCAGTCCATAAATGGACCGCTGGGGCATGCACACTTTGTTAGCACCTTTTGGATTGACAAAACCTTCTGGTTGCATCATATACAACTCTTCTTTAAGATATCCATTAAGGAATGCAGTTTTAACATCCATTTGCCAAATTTCATAATCATAAAATGCGGCAATTGCTAATATGATTCATACGGACTTAAGCATCGCTACGGGTGAGAAAGTCTCATCATAGTCAACTCCTTGAACTTGTCGAAAACCTTTTGCAACAAGTTGAGCTTTGTAGATAGTAATATTACCGTCAATGTTAGTCTTCTTCTTGAAGATCCATTTATTCTCCATGGCCTGCCGATCATCGGGCAAGTCAACCAAAGTCCACACTTTGTTCTCATACATGGATCCCATCTCAGATTTCATGGCCTCAAGCCATTTTGCGGAATCTGGGCTCATCATCGCTTCCTCAAAGTTTGTAGGTTCGTCATGGTCAAGTAATATGACTTCCAGAACTATCACTCTGGTGCGGATCTTACTCTGGTTGACCTACGAGGTTCGGTAGTAACTTGATCAGAAGTTTCATGATCATCATCATTAGCTTCCTCACTTACTGGTGTAGGAATCACTGGAACTGATTTCAGTGATGAACTACTTTCCAATAAGGGAGAAGGTATAATTACCTCGTCAAGTTCTACTTTCCTCCCACTCACTTCTTTCGAGAGAAACTCCTTCTCTAGAAAGGATCCATTCTTAGCAACGAATATTTTTCCTTCGGATATGTGATAGAAGGTGTACCCAATAGTCTCCTTTGGGTATTCTATGAAGACACATTTCTCCGATTTGGGTTCGAGCTTATCAGGTTGAAGCTTCCTCACATAAGCATTGCAACCCCAAACTTTAAGAAACGACAACTTGGGTTTCTTGCCAAACCACAGTTCATAAGGTGCCGTCTCAACGGATTTTGATGGTGCCCTATTTAACGTGAATGCATCCATCTCTAAATCATAACCCCAAAACGATAGCGGTAAATCAGTGAGAGGCATCATAGATCGCACCATATCTAATAAAGTGCGGTTACGACGTTCAGACACACCATTACGTTGTGGTGTTCCAGGTGGCGTGAGTTGCAAAACTATTCCGCATTGTTTCAAATGAAGTCCAAACTCATAACTCAAATATTCACCTCCACGATCAGATCACAGAAACTCGATTTTTCTTGTTACGATGATTTTCCACTTCACTCTGAAATTCTTTGAACTTTTCAAATATTTCAGACTTATGCTTCATTAAGTAGATATACCCATATCTGCTTAAATCATCCGTGAAGGTGAGAAAATAACGATATCCGCCGCTGATACATCTCCATCGTATCTATAATTTTTGATCGTTCCATGCAAATATTCTACAACTTTCATATACTTTTGGCAACTTTTTATACTATTTTTGGGACTAATATATTGATCCAGTGCCCAGTGCCAGTTCCTGTTTGTTGCATGTTTTTTGTTTCGCAGAAAATCATTATCAAATGGAGTCCAAACATGATAAAAACTAATGGAGATTTTTTTGGAATATATGTGATTTTTGGGAAGAAGAATCAATGCGAGACGATGCTCGAGGGGGCCACACGGCAGGGGGCGCGCCCCAGGGTGTCAGGCGCGCCCTGGGCCCTCATGGCCACCTCGTAAGGCGGTTAGTGCCCTTCTTTTGCTGCAAGAAAGCTAATATCCGGATAAAAATCGTGTCCAAAATTCAGCCCAATCGGAGTTACGGATCTCTGGGAATTTAAGAAACGGTGAAAGGGCAGAATCAGAAACGCAGAAACAGAGAGATATAGAGAGACATATCCAATCTCGAAGGGGCTCTCGCCCCTCCCATGCCATGGAGGCCATGGACCATAGGGGAAACCCTTCTGCCATCTAGGGAGAAGCTCAAGGAAGAAGAAGAAGGGGCCCCTCCCCCCCTCTCTCCCGGTGGCGCCGGAACGTGATACGTCTCCAACGTATCTATAATTTTTGATTGCTCCATGCTATTATATTATCTATTTTGGATGTTAATGGGCTTTATTTTACACTTTTATATCATTTTTGGGACTAACCTACTAACCGGAGGCCCAGCCCAAATTGCTGATTTTTTTTGCCTATTTTAGGGTTTCACAGAAAAGGAATATCAAACGGAGTCCAAACGGAATAAAACCTTCGAGAACATGATTTTCTCAACAAACGTGATCCAGGAGACTTGGAGTGGGCATCAAGAAACGATCGAGGAGGGCACGAGGCAGGGGGCGCGCCTACCCCCTGGGCGCGCCCTCCACCCTCGTGGGCCCCTCGTTGCTCCACCGACGTACTTCTTCCTCCTATATATAACCATGTATCCCCAAACATCCAGGAGCACCACAAAAACCTAATTCCACCGCCGGAACCTTCTGTACCCAAGAGATCCCATCTTGGGGCCTTTTCCGGAGCTCTACCGGAGGGGGCATTGATCACGGAGGGCCTCTACATCAACTCCATGGCCTCTCCGGTGATGTGTGAGTAGTTTACTTCAGACCTACGGGTCCATAGTTATTAGCTAGGTGGCTTCTTCTCTCTCTTTGGATCTTAATACAAAGTTCTCCTCGATCTTCTTGGAGACCTATTCGATGTAATCTTCTTTTGTGGTGTGTTTGTCGAGATCCGATGAATTGTGGGTTTATGATCAAGTTTATCTTTGAACAATATTTGAATATGCTCTGAATTCTTTTATGTATGATTGGTTTATCTTTGCAAGTCTCTTCGAATTATCAGTTTGGTTTGGCCTACTAGATTGATCTTTCTTGCAATGGGAGAAGTGCTTAGCTTTGGGTTCAATCTTGCGGTGTTCGATCCTAGTGACAGAAAGGGAACCAACACGTATTGTATTGTTTCCATCGAGTATAAAAAGATGGGGTTTATATCATATTGCATGAGTTTATCCCTCTACATCATGTCATCTTACTTAAAGCATTACTCTGTTCTTATGAACTTAATACTCTAGATGCATGCTGGATAGCGGTCGATGTGTGGAGTAATAGTAGTAGATGCAGAATCATTTCGGTCTACTTGTCGCGGACGTGATGCCTATATACATGATCATACCTAGATATTCTCATAACTATGCTCAGTTCTATCAATTGCTCGACAGTAATTCATTTACCCACCGTAATACTTATGCTCTTGAGAGAAGCCACTAGTGAAACCTATGGCCCCCGGGTCTATCTTCCATCATATTAATCTTCCAACACTTAGTTATTTCTATTGCTGTTTATTTTACTTTGCATCTTTATTTCTCTTTATCATAAAAATACCAAAAATATTATCTTATCATATCTATCAGATCTCACTCTCGTAAGTGACCGTGAAGGGATTGACAACCCCTTTATCGCGTTGGTTGCGAGGTTCTTATTTGTTTGTGTAGGTGCATGGGACTCGAGCATGATCTCCTACTGGATTGATACCTTGGTTCTCAAAAACTAAGGGAAATACTTACACTACTTTACTGCATCACCCTTTCCTCTTCAAGGGAAAACCAACGCAGTGCTCAAGAGGTAGCAGAACGCCGCCGGGGCCATCATCATCATCGCAATCTACACCAACAACTTCACCGCCATCATCACCAACTCTTCCCCCCTCTATGCAGCGGTGTAACCCCTCTTTTATCATCTGTAATCTCTACTTAAACATGGTTCTCAACGCTATATATTGTTTCCCAATGATGTATGGCTATCCTATGATGTTTGAGTAGATCCGTTTTGTCCTATGGGTTAATTGATGATAGTGATTGGTTTGAGTTGCATGTTTTATTATTGGTGCTGTCATATGGTGCTCTCCGTGTCGCGCAAGCATGAGGGATCCCCGCTGTAGGGTTTGCAATATGTTCATGATTTGCTTATGGTGGGTGGCGTGAGTGATAGAAACACAGACCCGAGTAAGTAGGTTGTTTGCGTATGGGAATAAAGAGGACTTGATGCCTTATAATGTTATGGTTGGATTTTAACTTAATGATCTTTAGTAGTTGCGGATGCTTGCTAGAGTTCCAATCATAAGTGCATATGATCCAAGAAGAGAAAGTATGTTAGCTTATGCCTCTCCCTCATATAAAATTGCAATAGTGATTACCGGTCTAGTTATCGATTGCCTAGGGACAAATAACTTTCTTGTGACAACAAGCTCTCTAATAAAACTAACTTCGTTGTGTCTTCATCTAAACAGCCCCTACTTTTTATTTACGCGCTCTTTATTATCTTGCAAACCTATCCAAAAACACCTACAAAGTACTTCTAGTTTCATACTTGTTGTAGGTAAAGCGAACGTTAAGTGTGTGTAGAGTTGTATCGGTGGTTGATAGAACTTGAGGGAATATTTGTTCTACCTTTAGCTCCTCATTGGGTTCGACACTCTTACTTATCGAAAGAGACTACAATTGATCCCCTATACTTGTGGGCTATCAAGACCTTTTTCTGGCGCCGTTGCCGGGGAGTTATAGCGGGGTGAATATTCTCGTGTGTGCTTGTTTGCTTTATCACTAAGTAGTTTTTATTTGCTGCTCTAAGTTGTTCTCTATCTTTAGTTATGGATATGGAACACGAAATACCAAAAAAATTAGGTTTACTTGCTACTCATGGAGATGGGGAACCTCCTAAAACCCTCGATGCTCATTATGTGAAGGATATTATGCACTGCTTTAATAATCCTGAGAAAACCCCATTCAATTATGTAATGGGAGACACGTTGGATCAACGTGAATACTTTAGGGATTATCGCTTGACTCAAAAAGGGAAACTATTATGGGATCAAATTTATATGTTGTATCGGTATGCTAGGCAACTATGCTTGAGATATGATTATACTTGTTGCTCTAGGATGAAGGCTCCACACCTTCCCTTTTCAAGCAAATTTAATGATGATAAAGCCTTGGCTTCTTATGCTAATGGTATATATGATTACTATGATGTGGAACAAATAGAAGAATTCGTTGCTTTTATGGGTGCTTATGAAATTGAATCTTTGTTTAAATATTTTGAAGATTTTGATGATTCAGTTTATAGACCTAAAAATTTTGCTATACTTAAATATTGCTATGAGAATTATGAATTCAATTCCGATATTGATGATTTTATTGAGAGAGTCTCCGCTGTCCAAGAAGAGACTAATATTTTGCAGGAGTCTATGGAAGAAGAAATTAATGACATTGTGAGCTCATTGGATGAAAAAGATGAGGAGGAGAGCGAAGAACAAAAGGAGGAAGAGCGGATTGATCACCCGTGTCCACCTTCTAATGAGAGTAACTCTTGAACTCATACACTGTTTAATTTCCCTTCGAATTTACCGAAGGATGAATGCTATGATGATTGTTATGATCCCGTTGATTCTTTTGAAATATCCCTTTTTGATGATGCTTGCTATGCTTGTGTCCAAGATGCCAATATGAATTATGCTTATGGAGATGAACTTGCTATAGTTCCTTATGTTAAACATGAAATTGTTGCTATTGCACCCACACATGATAGTCCTATTATCTTTTTGAATTCTCCCGACTACATTATATCGGAGAAGTTTTCCCTTATTAAGGATTATATTGATGGGTTGCATTTCACTACTACAGATGATGATTTGATAGATATAATATGAATGTTCTTGCTGCGCCTACTTGCAATTATTATGAGAGAGGAACTACATCTCCGCCTCTCCATGTTTCCAATATGATAAAATTGCAAGAAACTATTTATACTATGCATTGGCCTTTACTATGTGTGCATGAATTGTTCTTTTATGACATGCCTATGCATAGGAAGAGAGTTAGACTTCGTTGTTGCATGATATATGTTACTTTGTTCTCACTACTAAATCACAAATCATTGTTAATTAAAATTGGCTTTGATATACCTCGGGATCCGGGTGGATTCATTACTTGAGCACTATATGCCTAGCTTAATGGCTTTAAAGAAAGTGCTGCCAGGGAGACAACCTGGAAGTTTTAAAGAGTCATTTATTTCTGTTGAGTGCTTTTATATAGTTTAAAAACAAAAAAATAAAGAGGGGAACCCAAAACTTTTCAAAAAGGAAAGTGAAAGTGAGAGAGACAAGCATTGTTGAAGTGAGGGAGCTCCTTGAACTTTGTTCGTGCTCACGGAAACTTTGTGAATCTTGATTACAGAAACTTTTCAACAAAAATAATTACCCCCTTGTACAATTCCATTGTGTTATAAAAATAATGTGCCAAGGTTTGCCTTTAGGATGTTTACATTGCTTGTTGGTTTGTGCGGTGCAAAACAGAATCTTTGGCTGTAGTGCGCGATTTTACATTTTTTGCTGGAACGTCAAACGGTTATGTAATTTTTGCACTGTCTTCCTATACAAATTTTTTATCTTTTCTAATTTTTTCAGAATTGTTGGAGTACCAGAAGTATGGTGAATGTTCAGATTACTACAGACTGTCCTGTTTAAGACAGATTCTGTTTTTGATGCATAGTTTGCTTGTTTTGATGAAACTATCAATTTCTATCAGTGGATTAAGCCATGGAAAAGTTATATTACAGTAGCTAAAATTCAAAAACAAAATATGAATTGGTTTGCAACAGTACTTAGAGTAGTGATTTGCTTTATTATACTAACGGATCTTACCGAACTTTCTGTTAAGTTTTGTGTGATTGAAGTTTTCAAGTTTTGGGAGAGATCACGACGGATGAAGGAATAAGGAGTGGCAAGAGCGTAAGCTTGGGGATGCCCGAGGCAACCCAAGGAAATATTCAAGGACTCCCAAGCAACCAAGCTTGGGGATGCCCCGGAAGGCATCCCCTCTTTCTTCTAACAATCATCGGTAATTTTACTTGGAGCTATATTTTTATTCGTGACATGATATGCGTAAATCTTGGAGCGTCTTTTGCATTTAGTTTTCACTTTTCTTTTATGCACCATGCTGGTATGAGATAGTCCATGGTTGATTTATAGAATGCTCATTGCACTTCACTTATATCTTTTGAGTATGGCTTTATAGAATGCTTCATGTGCTTCACTTATTTCTTTTGAAGTTTGGATTGCCTGTTTCTCTTCACATAGAAAACCGCCATTTGTAGAATGCTCTTTTGCTTCACTTATATTGGTTAGAGTGTGGGCATATCTTTTGTAGAAAGAATTAAACTCTCTTTCTTCACTTATATCTATTTAGAGAGATGACAGGAACTGGTCATTCACATGGTTAGTCATAAAATCCTACATAAAACTTGTAGATCACTGAATATGATATGTTTGATTCCTTGCAATAGTTTTGCGATATAAAGATGGTGATATTAGAGTCATGCTAGTGGGTGTTGGAAATATGCCCTAGAGGCAATAATAAAAGGATTATTATTATATTTCCTTGTTCATGATAATTGTCTTTTATTCATGCTATAATTGTGTTATCCGGAAATCGTAATACATGTGTGAATACATAGACACCAACATGTCCCTAGTAAGCCTCTAATTGATTAGCTCGTTGATCAACAGATAGTCACGGTTTCCTGACTATGGACATTGGATGTCATTGATAACGAGATCACATCATTAGGAGAATGATGTGATGGACAAGACCCAATCCTAAACATAGCACAAGATAGTATAGTTCGTTTGCTAGAGTTTTTCCAATGTCAAGTATCTTTTCCTTAGACCATGAGATCGTATAACTCCCGGATGCCGTAGGAGTGCTTTGGGTGTACCAAACGTCACAACGTAACTGGGTGACTATAAAGGTATACTACGGGTATCTCCGAAAGTGTCTATTGGGTTGACACGGATCAAGACTGGGATTTGTCACTCCGTATAACGAAGAGGTATCTCTGGGCCCACTCGGTAATGCCTCATCATAATGAGCTCAAAGTGACCAAGTATCTGGTCACAGGATCATGCATTACGGTACGAGTCAAGTGACTTGCCGGTAACGAGATTGAACGAGGTATTGGGATACCGACGATCGAATCTCGGGCAAGTAACATACCGATTGACAAAGGGAATTGTATACGGGGTTGCTTGAATCCTCGACATCGTGGTTCATCCGATGAGATCATCGAGGAGCATGTGGGAGCCAACATGGGTATCCAGATCCCGCTGTTGGTTATTGACCAGAGAGCCGTCTCGGTCATGTCTACATGTCTCCCGAACCCGTAGGGTCTATACACTTAAGGTTCGGTGACGCTAGGGTTGTAGAGATATGAATATGCAGTAACCTGAAAGTTGTTTGGAGTCCCAAATGAGATCCCGGACATCACGAGGAGTTCCGGAATGGTCCGGAGGTGAAGAATTATATATAGGAAGTGCAGTTTCGGCCATCGGGAGAGTTTCGAGGGTCACCGTTATTGAACCGGGACCACCGGAAGGGTCCCGGGGGTCCACCGGGTGGGGCCACCCATCACGGAGGGCCCCATGGGCTAAAGTGGGGAGGGGAACCAGCCCATAGTGGGCTGGTGCGCCCCCTTGGCCCACCCTATGCGCCTAGGGTTGGGAACCCAAGGGTGGGGGGGCCCACCTGGCTTGGGGGGCACTCCACCCCTTGGCCGCCGCCCCCCTAGGAGATCCCATCTCCTAGGGCCGGCGCACCCCCTAGGGGGCCTATATAAAGGGGAGGGGGAGGGAGGGGCAGCCGCACCCTTGACTCTTGGCGCCTCCCTCTCCCCTGCTACACCTCTCCCTCTCGTAGAAGAACGGCGAAGCCCTACTACGGTGACTGCTGCATCCACCACCACGCCGTCGTGCTGCTGGATCTTCATCAACCTCTCCTCCCCCCTTGCTGGATCAAGAAGGAGGAGACGTCACGCTGACCGTATGTGTGTTGAACACGGAGGTGCCGTCCGTTCAGCGCTAGGATCTCCGATGATTTGGATCACGTCGAGTACGACTTCCTCATCCCCATTCTTTGAACGCTTCCGCGCGTGATCTACAAAGGTATGTAGATGCAATCCGATCACTCGTTGCTAGATGAACTCATAGATGGATCTTGGTGAAACCGTAGGAAAATTTTTGTTTTCTGCAACGTTCCCCAACAGTGGCATCATGAGCTAGGTCTATGCGTAGTTCTCTTTACACGAGTAGAACACAATTTGTTGTGGGCGTAGATGTTGTCAACTTCCTTGCCACTACTAGTCTTATTTTGCTTCAGCAGTATTGTGGGATGAAGCGGCCCGGACCAACCTTACATGTACGCTTACGTGAGACCGGTTCCACCGACTGACATGCACTAGTTGCATAAGGTGGCTAGCGAGTGTCTGTCTCTCCCACTTTATTTGGAGCGGATTCGATGAAAAGGGTCCTTATGAAGGGTAAATAGAAGTTGACAAATCACGTTGTGGCTTTCACGTAGGTAAGAAAACGTTCTTGCTAGAACCCTATTGCAGCTACGTAAAACTTGCAACAAAAATTAGAGGACGTCTAACTTGTTTTTGCAGCAAGTGTTTTGTGATGTGATATGGCCAAAGTTGTGATGAATGATGAATGATATATATGTGATGTATGAGATGTTCATGCTATTGTAATAGGAATCACGACTTGCATGTCGATGAGTATGACAACCGGCAGGAGCCATAGGAGTTGTCTTTATTTTTTGTATGACCTGCGTGTCATTGAGAAACGCCATGTAAATTACTTTACTTTATTGCTAAACGTGTTAGCCATAGTAGTAGAAGTAATAGTTGGCGAGCAACTTCATGGAGACACGATGATGGAGATCGTGATGATGGAGATCATGGTGTCATGCCGGTGACAAGATGATCATGGAGCCCCAAGATGGAGATCAAAGGAGCTATGTGATATTGGCCATATCATGTCACTATTATTATTTGATTGCATGTGATGTTTATCATGTTTTTGCATCTTGTTTACTTAGAACGACGGTAGTAAATAAGATGATCCCTCATAATAATTTCAACAAAGTGTTCCCCCTAACTGTGCACCATTGCGACAGTTCGTTGTTTCGAAGCACCACGTGATGATCGGGTGTGATAGATTCCAACGTTCACATACAACGGGTGTAAGACAGATTTACACATGCAAACACTTAGGTTGACTTGACGAGCCTAGCATGTACAGACATGGCCTCGGAACACAGAAGACCGAAAGGTCGAGCATGAGTCGTATAGAAGATACGATCAACATGAAGATGTTCACCGATGTTGACTAGTCCGTCTCACGTGATGATCGGACACGGCCTAGTTAACTCGGATCATGTTATACTTAGATGACTGGAGGGATGTCTATCTGAGTGGGAGTTCATTGAATAATTTGATTTAGATGAACTTAATTATCATGAACTTAGTCTAAAATCTTTACAACATGTATTGTAGATCATATGGCCAACGTTGTCCTCAACTTCAACGCGTTCCTAGAGAAAACCAAGCTGAAAGACGATGGCAGCAACTATACAGACTGGGTCCGGAACCTGAGGATCATCCTTAGAGCTGCCAAGAAAGATTATGTCCAAAAAGCATCGCTAGGTGAAGCACTTGCTCTCCCTGCAGAACAAGACGTTATGAACGCTTGGCAGACACGTACCGATGATTACTCCCTCATTTAGTGCGGCATGCTTTACAGCTTAGAGCCGGGGCTCCAAAAGCGTTTTGAGAGACACGGAGCATATGAGATGTTCGAAGAGCTGAAAATGGTTTTTCAAGCTCATGCCCGGGTCAAGAGATATGAAGTCTCCGACAAGTTCTTCAGCTGTAAGATGGAGGAAAACAGTTCTGTCAGTGAGCACATACTCACTATGTCTGGGTTACATAACCGCTTGACTCAGCTGGGAGTTAATCTCCCGGATGACGCGGTCATTGACAGAATCCTTCAGTCGCTTCCACCGAGCTACAAGAGCTTTGTGATGAACTTCAATATGCAGGGGATGGAAAAGACCATTCCTGAAGTATTTGCAATGCTGAAATCACCAGAGGTAGAAGTCAAAAAGGAACATCAAGTGTTGATGGTGAATAAAACCACTAAGTTCAAGAAAGGCAAGGGTAAGAAGAACTTCAAGAAGGACGGCAAGGGAGTTGCCGCGCCCGGCAAGCAAGCTGCCGGGAAGAAGCCAAAGAATGGACCCAAGCCCGAGACTGAGTGTTTTTATTGCAAGGGAAGTGGTCACTGGAAGCGGAACTGCCCCAAATACTTAGCGGACAAGAAGGCCGACATTACGAAAGGTATATGTGATATACATGTAATTGATGTGTACCTTACCAGTACTCATAGTAGCTCCTGGGTATTTGATACCGGTGCGGTTGCTCACATTTGTAACTCAAAGCAGGAGCTGCGGAATAAGCGGAGACTGGCGAAGGACGAGGTGACGATGCGCGTCGGGAATGGTTCCAAGGTTGATGTGATCACCGTCGGCACGCTACCTCTACATTTACCTACGAGATTAGTTTTAAACCTCAATAATTGTTATTTAGTGCCAGCTTTGAGCATGAACATTGTATCAGGATCTCGTTTTATTCGAGATGGCTACTCATTTAAATCCGAGAATAATGGTTGTTCTATTTATATGAGAGATATGTTTTATGGTCATGCTCCGATGGTGAATGGTTTATTCTTAATGAATCTCGAGCGTAATGCTACACATATTCATAGTGTGAGTACCAAAAGATGTAAGGTTGATAATGATAGTCCCACATACTTGTGGCACTGCCGCCTTGGTCACATAGGTGTCAAACACATGAAGAAGCTCCATGCAGATGGACTTTTAGAGTCTCTTGATTACGAATCATTTGACACATGCGAACCATGCCTCATGGGTAAAATGACCAAGACTCCGTTCTCAGGAACAATGGAGCGAGCAACCAACTTATTGGAAATCATACATACTGATGTGTGCGGTCCAATGAGTGTTGAGGCTCGCGGTGGTTATCGTTATGTTCTCACCCTCACTGATGACTTGAGTAGATATGGGTATGTCTACTTAATGAAACACAAGTCTGAGACCTTTGAAAGGTTCAAGGAATTTCAGAGTGAGGTTGAGAATCAACGTGACAGGAAAATCAAGTTCCTGCGATCAGATCGTGGAGGAGAATACTTGAGTCACGAATTTGGCACACACTTAAGAAAATGTGGAATAGTTTCACAACTCACGCCGCCTGGAACACCTCAGCGTAATGGTGTGTCCGAACATCGTAATCGCACTCTATTAGATATGGTGCGATCTATGATGTCTCTTACCGATTTACCGCTATCATTTTGGGGCTATGCTTTAGAGACTGCCGCATTCACTTTAAATAGGGCTCCGTCGAAATCCGTTGAGACGACACCGTATGAATTATGGTTTGGGAAGAAACCTAAGCTGTCGTTTCTAAAAGTTTGGGGATGCGATGCTTATGTCAAGAAACTTCAACCTGAAAAGCTCGAACCCAAGTTGGAAAAATGCGTCTTCATAGGATACCCTAAAGAAACTATTGGCTATACCTTCTACCTCAGATCCGAAGGCAAGATCTTTGTTGCCAAGAATGGATCCTTTCTACAGAAAGAGTTTCTCTCGAAAGAAGTAAGTGGGAGGAAAGTAGAACTTGATGAAGTATTACCTCTTGAACCAGAAAATGGCGCAACTCAAGAAAATGTTCCTGAGGTGCCTGCACCGACTAGAGAGGAAGTTAATGATGATGATCATGAAACTTTAGATCAAGTTGTTACTGAACTTCGTAGGTCCACAAGGACACGTTCCGCACCAGAGTGGTACGGCAACCCTGTCTTGGAAATCATGTTGTTAGACAACGGTGAACCTTGAAGCCATGCAATCCGAGATAGGATCCATGTATGAAAACAAAGTATGGACTTTGATAGACTTGCCCGATGATTGGCAAGCGATAGAAAACAAATGGATCTTTAAGAAGAAGACGGACGCGGATGGTAATGTTACCATCTATAAAGCTCGACTTGTCGCTAAGGGTTATCGGCAAGTTCAAGGGGTTGACTACGATGAGACTTTCTCACCGGTAGCGAAGCTGAAGTCCGTCCGAATCATGTTAGCAATTGCCGCATTCTATGATTATGAGATATGGCAAATGGACGTCAAAACGACATTCCTTAATGGTTTCCTTAAGGAAGAATTGTATATGATGCAGCCGGAAGGTTTTGTCAATCCTAAGAATGCTGACAAGGTGTGCAAGCTCCAACGCTCGATTTATGGGCTGGTGCAAGCATCTCGGAGTTGGAACATTCGCTTTGATGAGATGATCAAAGTGTTTGGGTTTATGTAGACTTATGGAGAAGCCTGCGTTTACAAGAAAGTGAGTGGGAGCTCTGTAGCATTTCTCATATTATATGTAGATGACATACTTTTGATGGGAAATGATATAGAGCTTTTGGACAGCATTAAGGCCTACTTGGATAAGAGTTTTTCAATGAAGGACCTTGGAGAAGCTGCTTATATATTAGGCATCAAGATCTATAGAGATAGATCAAGATGCCTCATAGGTCTTTCACAAAGCACATACCTTGATAAGATATTGAAGAAGTTCAATATGGATCAGTCTAAGAAGGGGTTCTTGCCTATGTTGCAAGGTGTGAAATTGAGCTCAGCTCAATGTCCGACCATGGCAGAAGATATATAAGAGATGAGTGTCATCCCCTATGCCTCAGCCATAGGTTCTATTATGTATGCCATGCTGTGTACCAGACCTGATGTAAACCTTGCCGTAAGTTTGGTAGGTAGGTACCAAAGTAATCCCGGCAAGGAACACATGACAGCGGTCAAGAATATCCTGAAGTACCTGAAAAGGACTAAGGAAATGTTTGTCGTTTATGGAGGTGACGAAGAGCTCGTCGTCAAGGGTTACGTCGACGCTAGCTTCGACACAGATCTGGATGACTCTAAGTCACAAACCGGATACGTGTGTATTTTGAATGGTGGGGCAGTAACCTGGTGCAGTTGCAAGCAGAGCGTCGTGGCGGGATCTACATGTGAAATGGAGTACATGGCAGCCTCGGAGGCAGCGCATGAAGCAATTTGGGTGAAGGAGTTCATCACCGACCTAGGAGTCATACCCAATGCGTCGGGGCCGATCAAACTCTTCCATGACAACACTGGAGCTATTGCACTTGCCAAGGAGCCCAAGTTTCACAAGAAGACCAGGCACATCAAGCGTCGCTTTAACTCCATTCATGAAAATGTTCAAGATGGAGACATAGATATTTGTAAAGTACATACAGACCTGAATGTAGCAGATCCGTTGACTAAACCTCTCCCTAGAGCAAAACATGATCAACACCAAAATTCCATGGGTGTTCGATTCAGCACAATGTAACTAGATTATTGACTCTAGTGCAAGTGGGAGACTGTTGGAAATATGCCCTAGAGGCAATAATAAAAGGATTATTATTATATTTCCTTGTTCGTGATAATTGTCTTTTATTCATGCTATAATTGTGTTATCCGGAAATCGTAATACATGTGTGAATACATAGACACCAACATGTCCCTAGTAAGCCTCTAGTTGACTACCTTGTTGATCAACAGATAGTCATGGTTTCCTGACTATGGACATTGGATGTCAATGATAACGAGATCACATCATTAGGAGAATGATGTGATGGACAAGACCCAATCCTAAACATAGCACAAGATCGTATAGTTCGTTTGCTAGAGTTTTTCCAATGTCAAGTATCTTTTCCTTAGACCATGAGATCGTATAACTCCCGGATGCCGTAGGAGTGCTTTGGGTGTACCAAACGTCACAACGTAACTGGGTGACTATAAAGGTATACTACGGGTATCTCTGAAAGTGTCTATTGGGTTGACACGGATCAAGACTGGGATTTGTCACTCCGTATAACGGAGAGGTATCTCTGGGCCCACTCGGTAATGCATCATCATAATGAGCTCAAAGTGACCAAGTGTCTGGTCACGGGATCATGCATTACGGTATGAGTAAAGTGACTTGCCGGTAACGAGATTGAACGAGGTATTGGGATACCGACGATCGAATCTCGGGCAAGTAACGTACCGATTGACAAAGGGAATTGTATACAGGGTTGCTTGAATCCTCGACATCATGGTTCATCCGATGAGATCATCGAGGAGCATGTGGGAGCCAACATGGGTATCCAGATCCCGCTGTTGGTTATTGACTGGAGAGCCGTCTCGGTCATGTCTACATGTCTCCCGAACCCGTAGGGTCTACACACTTAAGGTTCGGTGACGCTAGGGTTGTAGATATATGAATATGCAGTAACACGAAAGCTGTTCGGAGTCCCGGATGAGATCCCGGACGTCATGAGGATTTCCGGAATGGTCCGGAGGTGAAGAATTATATATAGGAAGTGCAGTTTCGGCCATCGGGAGAGTTTCGGGGGTCACCGGTATTATACCAGGACCACCGGAAGGGTCCCGGGGGTCCACCGGGTGGGGCCACCCATCCCGGATGGCCCCATGGGATAAAGTGGGGAGGGGAACCAGCCCATAGTGGGCTGGTGCGCCCCCCTTGGCCCACCCCATGCGCCTAGGGTTGGGAACCCTAGGGTGGGGGGGGGGGGGGCGCCCCACCTGGCTTGGGGGGCACTCCACCCCTTGGCCGCCCCCCTAGGAGATCCCATCTCCTAGGGCCGGCGCACCCCCTAGGGGGCCCATATAAAGGGGGAGGGGGAGGGAGGGGCAGCCGCACCCTTGACTCTTGGAGCCTCCCTCTCCCCTGCTACACCTCTCCCTCTCGCAGAAGAACGGCGAAGCCCTGCTGCGGTGACTGCTGCATCCACCACCACGCCGTCGTGCTGCTGGATCTTCATCAACCTCTCCTCCCCCCTTGCTGGATCAAGAAGGAGGAGACGTCATGCTGACCGTACGTGTGTTGAACACGGAGGTGCCATCCGTTCGGCGCTAGGATCTCCGGTGATTTGGATCACGTCGAGTATGACTTCCTCATCCCCGTTCTTTGAACGCTTCCGCGCGTGATCTACAAAGGTATGTAGATGCAATCCGATCACTCATTGCTAGATGAACTCATAGATGGATCTTGGTGAAACCGTAGGAAATTTTTTGTTTTCTGCAATGTTCCCCAACAGTGGGTAGTTGTGGATTGTAGACATACTTGTGTTGAAGTTTGTGACTCCCGTAGCATGCACGTATGGTGAACCGTTATGTAACGAAGTTGGAGCATGAGGTATTTATTGACTGTCCTCCTTATGAGTGGCGGTCGGGGACGAGCGATGGTCTTTTCCTACCAATCTATCCCCCTAGGAGCATGCACGTAGTACTTTGTTTCGATGACTAATAGATTTTTGCAATAAGTATGTGAGTTCTTTATGACTAATGTTGAGTCCATGGATTATACGCACTCTCACCCTTCCATCATTGCTAGCCTCCTCGGTACCGTGCATTGCCCTTTCTCACCTCGAGAGTTGGTGCAAACTTCGTCGGTGCATCCAAACCCCATGATATGATACGCTCTGTCACACATAAGCCTCCTTATATCTTCCTCAAAATAGCCACCATACCTACCTATTATGGCATTTCCATAGCCCTTCCGAGATATATTGCCATGCAACGTCCATCATCATCATATACATGACTTGAGTATTTATTGTCATATTGCTTTGCATGATCGTAAGATAGCTAGCATGATGTTTTCATGGCTTGTCCATTTTTTGATGTCATTGCTATGCTAGATCATTGCACATCCCGGCACACCGCCGGAGGCATTCATACAGAGCCATATCTTTGTTCTAGTATCGTGTTGTAATATTGAGTTGTAAGTAAATAAAAGTGTGACGATCATCATTATTAAAACATTGTCCCATGATCAAAATAGAAGTGGCCAAAGAAGCCCCCCCCCCCCCCCAAAGATAGAGGCCAAAGAAGCCTACAAAAAAAAGAAAAAAAGAGAAGGGACAATGTTACTATCCTTTTACCACACTTGTACTTCAGAGTAGCACCATGTTCTTCATATAGAGAGTCTCTTGAGTTATCACTTTCATATACTAGTGGGAATTTTCATTATAGAACTTGGCTTGTATATTCCAACGATGGGCTTCCTCAAATGCCCTATGTCTTCATGAGCAAGAAAGTTGGATGCACACCCACTTAGTTTCAGTTTGAGCTTTCATACACTTATAGCTCTTAGTGCATCTGTTGCATGGCAATCCCTATTCCTCGCATTGACATCAATTGATGGGCATCTCCATAGCCCGTTGATTAGCCGCGTCGATGTGAGACTTTCTCCTTTTTTGTCTTCTCCATACAACCTCCACCATCATATTCTATTCCACCTATAGTGCTATGTCCATGGCTCACGCTCATGTATTGCGTGAAAGTTGAAAAGGTTTGAGAACGTCAAAAGTATGAAACAATTGCTTGGCTTGTCATCGGGGTTGTGCATGATTTGAATATTTTGTGTGGTGAAGATGGAGCATAGCCAGACTATATGATTTTGTAGGGATAACTTTCTTTGGCCATGTTATTTTGAAAAGACATGATTGCTTCATTAGTATGCTTGAAGTATTATTGTATTAATGTCAAATGATAGACTATTGTTTTGAATCACTCGTGTCTTAATATTCATGCCATGATTAGATTACATGATCAAGATTATGCTAGGTAGCATTCCACATCAAAAATTATCTTTTTTATTATTTACCTACTCGAGGACGAGCAGGAATTAAGCTTGGGGATGCTGATACGTCTCCGTCGTATCTATAATTTTTGATTGTTCCATGCCAATATTCTACAACTTTCATATACTTTTGGCAACTTTTCATACTATTTTTGGGACTAACATATTGATCCAGTGCCAGTTCCTGTTTGTTGCATGTTTTTTGTTTCGCAGAAAATCCATATCAAACGGAGTCCAAATGGGATAAAAACTGACGGAGATTTTTTTTGGAATATATGTGATTTTTGGGAAGAAGAATCAATGCAAGACGATGCCCGAGGGGGCCACGAGGCAGGGGGGCGCCCCCAGGGGGTCAAGCGCGCCCTGGGCCCTCGTGGCTACCCTGTAAGGCGGTTGGTGCCCTTCTTTCGCCACAAGAAAGCTAATATACAGATAAAATTTGTATCCAAAATTCAGCCCAATCGGAGTTACGGATCTCCGGGAATTTAAGAAACAGTGAAAGGGCATAATTAGAAACACAGAAACAGAGAGAGATAGAGAGACAGATCCAATCTCGGAGGGGCTCTTGCCTCTCCCATACCATGGAGGCCATGGACCATAGGGGAAACCCTTCTCCCATATAGGGAGAAGGTCAAGGAAGAAGAAGAATAAGGGCCCCCCTCCCCCCTCTCTCCCGGTGGCGCCGGAATGCCGCCGAGGCCATCATCATCACCACAATCTACACCAACAACTTCACCGCCATCATCACCAACTCTTCCCCCTCTATGCAGCAGTGTTATACGTCCATTTTGCATCATGCTTTTATATCGATATTCATTGCATCATGCTCTTATTTTACAAGGTTTACATAAGGAGGGAGAATGTCGGCAGCTGGAATTCTGGTCTGGAAAAGGAGCAAATATTAGAGACCTATTCTGCGCAACTCCAAAAGTCCTGAAACTCCGTGGAACGTCTTAAAAGAAATAAAGAAAAATCCACGCCAAAGATGAAGGCTAGGGGGCCCACACCCTGCTCACAAGGGTGGGGGGCGCGCCCCCCTAGGGCGCGCCCCCCTACCTCGTGGGCCCCCCGGTGGCTCTTCGACGCCCATCTTCTCCTATATGAGGTCTTTCGATGAGAAAAAAATAAGGAGGAACTTTTGGGACGAGACTCCGCCGCCACGAGGCGGAACCTTGGCGGATCCAATCTAGAGCTCCGGCAGAGCTGTTCTGCCGGGGAAACTTCCCTCCGGGAGGGGGAAATCATCACCATCGTCATCACCAACGCTCCTCTCATCGGGAGAGGGCAATCTCCATAAACATCTTCACCAGCACCATCTCATCTCCAAACCCTAGTTCATCTCTTGTATCCAATTCTTGTCTCAAAGTCCGGGATTGGTGCTAGTAGGTTGCTAGTAGTGTTGATTACTCCTTGTAGTTGATGCTAGTTGGTTTATTTGGTGGAAGATCATATGTTCAGATCCTTTATACATATTATTACCCCTCTAATTATGAACATGAATATGCTTTGTGAGTAATTACGTTCGTTCCTGAGGACAAGGGAGAAGTCTTGCTATGAGTAGTCATGTGAATTTGGTATTCGTTTGATATTTTGATAAGATGTATGTTGTCTAGCCTCTAGTGGTGTTATGTGAACGCCGACTACATAACACTTCACCATTATTTGGGCCTAGAGGAAGGCATTGGGAAGTAATAAGTAGATGATGGGTTGCTAGAGTGACCGAAGCTTAAACCCTAGTTTATGCGTTGCTTCGTAAGGGGCTGATTTGGATGCATATGTTTCATGCTATGGTTAGGTTTACCTTAATACTTTTGTTGTAGTTGCGGATGCTTGCAATAGAGGTTAATCATAAGTGGGATGCTTGTTCAAGTAAGAGCAGCACCCAAGCACCGGTCCACCCACATATCAAATTATCAAAGTATCAAACGCGAATCATATGAAAGTGATGAAAACTAGCTTGACGATATTCCCATGTGTCCTCGGGAGCGCTTTTCCTATTATAAGAGTTTGTTCCGGCTTCTCCTTTGCTACAAAAGGATTGGGCCACCTTGCTGCACTTTATTTACTTGTGTTACTTGTTGCTCGTTACAATCTATCTTATCACAAAACTATCTGTTACCACTTATTTCAGTACTTGCAGAGAATACCTTGCTGAAAACCGCTTATCATTTCCTTCTGCTCCTCGTTGGGTTCGACACTCTTAATTATCGAAAGGACTACGATAGATCCTCTATACTTGTGGGTCATCAAGACTCTTTTCCGGCACCGTTGCCGTGGAGGGGTAGCGCCTTTGGTAGGTGGAATTTGGTAAGGAAAAATTTATATAGCATGCTGAAATTTACTGTCACTTGTTACTATGGAAAGTAATTCTCCGAGGGGCTTGTTCGGGGTATCTTCACCCCGTCCAGTAGAGCAAAGCATTGCTCCTCAACCTACTGAACCTATTGAAAATGAAATTCCTTATGAGTATCCTTCGGGTATGATAGAAAAACTGCTAGCTAATCCTTTTACAGGAGATGGAACAAAGCATCCTGATGAGCACTTAATATATGTGGATGAAGTTTTTGGATTATTTAAGCTTGCAGGTATACCCGATGATGTTGCTAAGAAGAAGGTCTTCCCTTTATCTTTGAAGGGAGACACATTGATATGGTATAGGCTATGTGATGATATGAGATCATGGGACTATAAAAGATTGAAGCTGGAATTTCATCAAAAGTATTACCCTATGCATCTTGTTCATCGTGATCGCAATTATATATATAATTTCTGGCCTCGCGAAGGAGAAAGCATCGCTCAAGCTTGGGGGAGGCTTAAATCAATGTTATATTCATGCCCCAATCAAGAGCTCCCGAGAGAAATAATTATGCAATGTTTTTATGCTCGGCTTTCTGAAAACAATCGCACCATGCTCGATACTTGTTGTGCTGGCTCTTTTATGATGAAGACTATTGAATTCAGATGGAATTTATTGGATAGAATTAAACGCAACTTTGAAGACTGGGACCTCGACGAAGGTAAGGAGTCAGGTATGACACCTAAGTTTGATTGTGTTAAATATTTTATGGATACCGATATTTTCCGTAAGTTTAGCACTAAATATGGACTTGACTCTAAGATAGTAGCTTCTTTCTGTGAATCTTTTGCTACTTATGTTGATCTCCCTAAGGAGAAGTGGTTTAAATATCATCCTCCCATAGAAGTAAAAGTAGCTGCACCTATTAAAGTTGAAGAAAAGACTGTCACTTATAATGATCCTATTGTTCCTACTTCTTATATTGAGATACCACCTTTCCCTGTTAGAATAAAGGATCATGATAAAGCTTCAACTGTTGTTCGTAAAAGCAATATTAGAACTTATACACCTCCTGAGCAAGTTAAAGTAGAACCCAATATTGCTATTGTTAAAGATCTCTTGTCTGATAATATTGATGGGCATGTTATTCAGTTCGAAGGTGAAACTGCTAGAATTGCTAAACCTTGTGCTAAAGATAAACATAGACCTGTGGTAGGCGTGCCTGTTATTTCTGTTAAAATAGGAGATCATTGTTATCATGGCTTATGTGATATGGGTGCTAGTGCTAGTGTTATACCTCATGACTTATACAAAGAAATTAAGAATGAAATTGCATCTGTTGAGTTAGAAGATATTGATGTCACAATTGAACTTGCCAATAGAGATACTATTTCACCAATTGGAATTGTTAGAGATGTTGAAGTCTTGTGTGGGAAAACTAAATATCCTGCTGATTTTCTTGTTCTTAATTCCCCACAAGATAGCTTTTGTCCCATTATATTTGGTAGACCCTTCTTAAGTACTGTCAATGCTACCGTAGATTGCACTAAGAATGTTGTTACTGTTGGCTTGGATGATATGGTTCATGAGTTTAATTTCTCTAAATTTAGTAAACAACATCATGAGGAAGAATTACCTAGTAAGGATGAAATTATTGGTCTTGCTCCTATTGCCGTACCTCCTAGTGATCCTTTAGAACACTATTTGCTAGACCGTGAAAATGATATGTTCATGAATGAAAGAAGGGAAATAGATGAAGTATTCTTTAAACAGGAACCTATTCTGCATCACAACTTGCCTGTTGAAATTTTAGGGGATTCACCTCCACCCAAGGGTGATCCCGTGTTTGAGCTTAAATCTTTGCCTGATAATCTTAAATATGCTTATCTTGATGAAAAGAAGATATATCCTGTTATTATTAGTGCTAACCTTTCAGAGCATGAAGAATAAAGATTATTGAAAACTCTGAAGAAGCACCGTGCTGCTATTGGATATACTCTTGATGATCTTAAGGGCATTAGTCCCACTCTATGTCAACATAAAATAAATTTGGAAGCAGATGCCAAACCAGTTCGTGATCCTCAACAACGTATGAATCCTAAAATGAAAGAAGTGGTAAGAAAAGAAATACTAAAGCTTCTGGAGGCAGGTATAATCTATCCCGTTGCTGATAGTGAGTGGGTAAGTCCTGTCCATTGTGTCCCTAAGAAGGGAGGTATTACTGTTGTTCCTAATGATAAAGATGAATTGATTCCACAAAGAATTATCACAGGTTATAGGATGGTAATTGATTTCCGCAAATTAAATAAATCTACTAAGAAAGATCATTACCCCTTACATTTTATTGATCAAATGCTAGAAAGATTATGCAAACATACACACTATTGCTTTCTAGATGGTTATTCTGGTTTCTCTCAAATACCTGTGTCGGCTAGAGATCAATCAAAGACTACTTTTACATGCCCTTTTGGTACTTTTGCTTATAGACGTATGCCTTTTGGTTTATGTAATGCACCTGCTACCTTTCAAAGATGCATGATGGCTATATTCTCTGACTTTTGTGAAAAGATTTGTGAGGTTTTCATGGACGACTTTTCCGTCTATGGATCCTCTTTTGATGATTGCTTGAGCAATCTTGATCGAGTTTTGCAGAGATGTGAAGAAACTAATCTTGTCTTGAATTGGGAAAAGTGCCACTTTATGGTTAATGAAGGTATTGTCTTGGGGCAAAAAGTTTCTGAAAGAGGTATTGAAGTTGATAAAGCCAAGGTTGATGCTATTGAAAAGATGCCATGTCCCAAGGACATCAAAGGTATAAGAAGTTTCCTTGGTCATGCCGGATTTTACAGGAGGTTCATTAAGGACTTCTCAAAAATTTCTTGGCCTCTGACTAATTTATTGCAAAAAGATATACCATTTGTCTTTGATGATGATTGTGTAGAAGCATTTGAAATACTTAAGAAAGCATTAGTCACTACACCTGTTGTTCAGCCACCTGATTGGAATTTACCATTTGAAATTATGTGTGATGCTAGTGATTATGCTGTAGGTGCTGTTCTAGGGCAAAGAGTTGATAAGAAATTAAATGTTATTCATTATGCTAGTAAGACTCTAGACAATGCTCAAAGAAATTATGCTACTACTGAAAAAGAGCTTTTAGCAGTTGTATTTGCTTGTGATAAGTTCAGATCTTATATTGTTGATTCTAAATAACTATCCAAACTGATCATGCTTCTATTAAATATCTTATGGAAAAGAAAGATGCTAAGCGTAGACTTATTAGATGGGTTCTCTTACTACAAGAATTTGATTTGCATATTGTTGATAGAAAGGGAGCTGAGAACCCCGTTGCAGACAACCTGTCTAGGTTAGAAAATATTCTTGATGACCCACTACCTATTAATGATAACTTTCCTGATGAACAATTAAATGTTATAAGTACTTCTCTTAGTACTCCATGGTATGCTGATTATGCTAATTATATTGTTGCTAAATTTATACCACCTAGCTTCACATACCAACAAAAGAAAAAGTTTTTCTATGATTTAAGACATTACTTTTGGGATGACCCACATCTTTATAAAGAAGGAGTAGATGGTGTTATTAGACGCTGTGTACCTGAGCATGAACAGGAACAGATCCTACGCAAGTGTCATTCCGAGGCTTATGGAGGACACCACGCTGGAGATAGAATTGCACATAAGGTATTGCAATCTGGTTTTTATTGGCCTACTCTCTTCAAGGATGCCCGTAAGTTTGTCTTGTCTTGTGATGAATGTCAAAGAATTGGTAATATTAGTAGACGTCAAGAAATGCCTATGAATCATTCACTTGTTATTGAACCGTTTGATGTTTGGGGCTTTGATTATATGGGACCTTTTCCTGCCTCTAATGGATACACACATATTCTAGTTGCTGTTGATTACGTTACTAAGTGGGTAGAAGCTATTCCAACTAGTAGTGTTGATCATAACACTTCTATTAAAATGCTTAAGGAAGTTATTTTCCCGAGGTTTGGATTCCCTAGATATTTAATGACTGATGGTGGTTCACACTTTATTCATGGTGCTTTCCATAAAATGCTTGCTAAATATGATGTTAATCATAGAATTGCATCTACTTATCACCCATAGTCTAGTGGTCAAGTAGAGTTGAGCAATAGAGAGCTCAAATTAATTTAGCAAAAGACTGTTAATAGGTCTAGAAAGAATTGGTCCAAGAAACTTGATGATGCATTATGGGCTTATAGAACTGCATATAAAAATCCTATGGGTATGTCTCCGTATAAAATGGTCTATGGAAAAGCATGTCACTTACCTCTCGAACTAGAACATAAGGCATATTGTGCTATTAAAGAGCTCAACTATGATTTTAAACTTGCCGGTGGAAAGAGGTTATTTAATATTAGCTCACTTGATGAATGGAGAACCCAAGCTTATGAAAATGCCAAGTTGTTTAAAGAAAAAGTTAAAAGATGGCATGACAAAAGGATACAAAAGCGTGAGTTTAATGTAGGTGATTATGTATTGCTATACAACTCTCGTTTAAGATTTTTTGCAGGAAAGCTTCTCTCTAAATGGGAAGGCCCCTATGTTATCGAAGAGGTCTATCGTTCCGGTGCCATAAAGATCAACAACTTCGAGGGCACAAATCAGAAGGTGGTAAATGGTCAAAGAATTAAACATTATATCTCAGGTAATCCCATAAATGTTGAAACCAATATTATTGAAACCGTAACCCCGAAGGAATACATAAGGGACACTTTCCGGAGCGTTTCAGACTCCGAAAAGGAATAGGTATGTGGTACGGTAAGTAAACCGACTCCAAAACAATTTTTAAGGCAATATTTCTCCGTTTTGGAATATATAGAAAAATAGAAAAATTAGTAGAAGTCCAGGAAGGACACGAGGGTGGTCGGCGCGCCCCCTACCTCGTGAGCACCTCGTGTGCCTTCCGAAATCCGTTTTCTTACACGATACGTATTTTGGTTGGTAAAAAATCATTATATAACCTCCTGAAGGTTTTGACTCCCGTATCACGCAAATTCCTCTGTTTTTTTAGATGTTGCTGCTGCAGATTAGAGCAAGATGTCTTCTCAAGAGTCAATCGGGGAGAGCCGGGTATCTAATCCGGCACCAGAACTGTCGTGGAATTGTCACGGCAGATGTCCTTAGTGTCAGGACTTAGTCGCGAGGCAAACGCATCTATGTGGTAGCTTGAGAGGGGTTGAGCGGAATCGAGAGACGCAACACAAGACAAGGGTTTAGACAACTTTGGGCCCCGGGAAGCATCATCCGGTAATAACCCTACATGCTGTTTGTGGCTAGGTCTCATTATAATCATGAGGGAGTCGCCGGTAAGCCGGCTCTTTGTGTCTAGCCCTAGAGATTCTTTTTCTCTCTCCCTTTGGGGAGCCCTGCCCCTCCTTATATATGTTGAAGGGGCGGGTTACATGTGGAGTCCTAGTAGGACTAGGACTAGTCTATCCTTTGTTACAAGTTGAATACAAGTCCGGGTCTTGCTTCCTCGTAAAGGAAATATTCGTCATCCCTTTCCTCTTAAGCAGGCCCACCAGACTATAAGCCGGCCTGCTGGGCCTTGTCATCCGTCTGATCCGCCCGCCGGGTCTCCAGTGAGTCACAATGTCTAGGCGGGTTACATGTAAATCGCCATGTCCGGGCGGATCGCCAGTGAGTCTCCAAGCTTTAACCAGGTCTCTGATGAGTCGCCAAGTCCGGCCGGGTCATGATTCCGGCCGGGTCATACCGCGGGGGTATATCCCCGACATTAGCCCCCAGTTTAATTTGGATTTATCCATGTTAAACTGATGCTGTAAAATAAACACAAGAACAAGTCCTTGTAATTTCCTCCTGGATGCATACTCAAAGATCTTATAGCAAATCTCTTTTAACAGATATGTCCAAACCTTGCCAATACAGAAATCCAGATACTTCTTTTGAGAAATCCGGGTCAATAGGCTAGCTTCAGAGCCAATTTGCAGACATTGGTATCTTATAGAGAAATATTGTAATAAATAATCCACTTGAATCGGCTTCCAAAGCACCGGCTTAAAACATATTGGTCTTGAAATACTCATCTGACTTTCAGCCGGCTTGAAGAGGTAAAACTTGCCGGTTTATCATAACCAAAATTACTGGCTTGTAAATATTGATAGCACCGGGGTCATAACTGTTGCCGACACCGGGTCATAATTATTGGTGACACCGGATCATGATTGTTGCAAAACACGGGTCAACTTGATCTGCTCAAAACTGAGAATTTGAAGATTTTCCCCCTTATATGTATCACCTGTAGCCCCCAAGTGTTGGGTTGTCATGCTTGCAGCAACCTGGGAATTGTAATTGCCTTATGCTCATAAAAATTCAATCAGTGTAGCTGTTGGGGAACGTAGTAATTTCAAAAAATTTCCTACGCACACACAAGATCATGGTGATGCATAGCAACGAGAGGGGAGAGTGTTGCCTACGTACCAACGCAGACCGACTGCGGAAGCGATCACACAACGTAGAGGAAGTAGTCGTACGTCTTCCCGATCCGACCGATCCAAGCACCGTTACTCCGGCACCTCCGAGTTCTTAGCACACGTTCAGCTCGATGACGATCCTCGGGCTCCGATCCAGCAAAGCGTCAAGGAAGAGTTCCGTCAGCACGACGGCATGGTGACGATCTTGATGTACTACCGACGCAGGGCTTCGCCTAAGCACTGCAACAATATGATCGAGGTGGAATTTGGTGGCAGGGGGCACCGCACACGGCTAAGGAACGATCACCAAGGATCAACTTGTGTGTCTATGGGGTACCCCTTGCCTTAGTATATAAAGGATGGAGGAGGAGGAGGCCGGCCAAGGCCATTGGTGCGGCCAGGATGGGAGTCCTACTAGGACTCCAAGTCCTAGTAGGAGTCCATCAAGAGGGGAGGAAGGGAGAAGGAAGTGGAGGAGTAGGAAAGGTGGCCGGCCCCCTTTTCCCTAGTCCAATTCGGACCAAAGGGGAGGGGGGGGGGGCGCAGCAGCCTTTTCCTCTTCCCACTAAAGCCGATCAAGGCCCATTACTTCTCCCGTAACTACCCGGTACTCTGAAAAATACCCGAATCACTCGGAACCTTTCCGATGTCCGAATATAGTCATCCAATATATCGATCTTTACGTCTCGACCATTTCGAGACTCCTCGTCATGTCCCCGATCTCATCCGGGACTCCGAACTCCTTCGGTACATCAAAACTCATAAACTCATAATACAACTGTCATCGAAACGTTAAGCGTGCGGACCCTACGGTTCGAGAACAATGTAGACATGACCGAGACACGTCTCCGGTCAATAACCAATAGCGGGACTTGGATGCCCATATTGGCTCCTACATATTCTACGAAGATCTTTATCGGTCAGACCGCATAACAACATACGTTGTTCCCTTTGTCATCGGTATGTTACTTGCCCGAGATTCGATCGTCGGTATCCAATACCTAGTTCAATCTCGTTACTGGCAAGTCTCTTTACTCGTTCCGTAATACATCATCCCGCAACTAACTCATTAGTTGCAATGCTTGCAAGGCTTAAGTGATGTGCATTACCGAGAGGGCCCAGAGATACCTCTCCGACAATCGGAGTGACAAATCCTAATCTCGAAATATGCCAACCCAACATCTACCTTTGGAGACACCTGTAGTACTCCTTTATAATCACCCAGTTACGTTGTGACGTTTGGTAGCACCCAAAGTGTTCCTCCGGCAAACGGGAGTTGCATAATCTCATAGTCATAGGAACATGTATAAGTCATGAAGAAAGCAATAGCAACATACTAAACGATCGTGTGCTAAGCTAATGGAATGGGTCATGTCAATCAGATCATTCAACTAATGATGTGACCTCATTAATCAAATAACAATTCTTTTGTCCATGGTTAGGAAACATAACCATCTTTGATTAACGAGCTAGTCAAGTAGAGGCATACTAGTGACACTCTGTTTGTCTATGTATTCACACATGTATTATGTTTCCGGTTAATACAATTCTAGCATGAATAATAAACATTTATCATGATATAAGGAAATAAATAATAACTTTATTATTGCCTCTAGGGAATATTTCCTTCAGTCTCCCACTTGCACTAGAGTCAATAATCTAGTTCACATCGCCATGTGATTTAGCAGCAATAGTTCACATCACCATGTGATTAACACCCATAGTTCACATCCTCATGTGACCAACACTCAAAGGGTTTACTAGAGTCAGTAATCTAGTTCACATATCTATGTGATTAATACCCAAAGAGTACTAAGGTGTGATCATGTTTTGCTTGTGAGATAATTTTAGTCAACGGGTCTGTCACATTCAGATCCGTAAGTATTTTGCAAGTTCTATGTCTACAATGCTCTACACGGAGCTACTCTAGCTAATTGCTCCCACTTTCAATATGTATCCAGATTGAGACTTTAGATTCATCTGGATCAGTGTCAAAAACTTGCATCGACGTAACCCTTTATGATGAACCTTTTTGTCACGTCCATAATCGAGAAACATATCCTTATTTCACTAAGGATAATTTTGACCGCTGTCCAGTGATCTACTCCTAGATCACTATTGTACTCCCTTGCCAAATCAGTGCAGGGTATACAATAGATCTGGTACACAGTATGACATACTTTATAGAACCTATGGCCAAGGCATAGGGAATGACTTTCATTCTCTTTCTATCTTCTGCCGTGGTCGGGCTTTGAGTCTTACTCAACTTCACACCTTGTAATACAGGCAAGAACTCTTTCTTTGACTGCTCCATTTTGAACTACTTCAAAATCTTGTCAAGGTATGTACTCATTGAAAAAACTTATCAAGCGTCTTGATCTATCTCTATAGATCTTGAAGCTCAATATGTAAGCAGCTTCACCGAAGTCTTTCTTTGAAAAACTCCATTCAAACACTCCTTTATGCTT
Source organism: Triticum monococcum (assembly GCA_034509565.1). Classification (NCBI taxonomy): domain Eukaryota; kingdom Viridiplantae; phylum Streptophyta; class Magnoliopsida; order Poales; family Poaceae; genus Triticum; species Triticum monococcum. Next base: position 637,883,373 of record CM067845.1, read on the forward strand.
TACAGAATAATTCTACATTATTTCTGATCAACAATATGTCATTCACATATACTTATCAGAAATGCTGTAGTGCTCCCACTCACTTTCTCGTAAATATAGGCTTCACCGCAAGTCTGTATAAAACTATATGCTTTGATCAACTTATCAAAGCGTATATTCCAACTCCGAGATGCTTGCACCAGTCCACAGATGGATCGCTGGAGCTTGCACATTTTGTTAGCACCTTTCGGATTGACAAAACCTTCTGGTTGCATCATATACAACTCTTCTTTAATAAATCCATTAAGGAATGCAGTTTTGTTTATCCGTTTGCCAGATTTCATAAAATGCGGCAATTACTAACATGATTCGGACAGACTCAAGCATAGATACGAGTGAGAAGCTCTCATCGTAGTCAACACCTTGAACTTGTCGACAACCTTTTGCGACAATTCTAGCTTTGTAGATAGTAACACTACTATCAGCGTCCGTCTTCCTCTTGAAGATCCATTTATTCTCAATTGCTTGCCGATCATCGGGCAAGTCAACCAAAGTCCAAACTTTGTTCTCATACATGGATCATATCTCAGATTTCATGGCCTCAAACCATTTCGCGGAATCCGGGCTCATCATCGCTTCCTCATAGTTCGTAGGTTCGTCATGGTCAAGTAACATGACCTCCAGAACAGGATTACCGTACCACTCTGGTGCGGATCTCACTCTGGTTTACCTACAAGATTCGGTAGTAACTTGATCTGAAGTTACATGATCATCATCATTAGCTTCCTCACTAATTGGTGTAGTAGTCACAAGAACAGATTTTTGTGATGAACTACTTTCCAATAAGGTAGAAGGTACAATTACCTTATCAAGTTTTCTACTTTCCTCCCACTTACTTCTTTCAAGAAAAACTCCTTCTCTAGAAAGGATCCATTATAAGCAACGAATGTCTTGCCTTAGGATCTGTGATAGAAGGTGTACCCAACAGTCTCCTTTGGGTATCCTATGAAGACATATTTCTCCGATTTGGGTTTGAGCTTATCAGGATGAAACTTTTTCTCATAAGCATCGCAACCCCAAACTTCAAGAAACGACAACTTTGGTTTCTTGCCAAACCATAGTTCATAAGGCGTCGTCTCGACGGATATAGATGGTGCCCCTTTTTTTTAACGTGAATGCAACTGTCTCTAATGCATGACGCCAAAAACGATAGTGGTAAATCGGTAAGAAACATCATAGATTGCACTATATCCAATAAAGTACGATTATGACATTCGGACACACCATTATGCTGTGGTGTTCCAGGTGGCGTGAGTAGTGAAACTATTTCACATTGTTTTAACTGAAGACCAAACTCGTAACTCAAATACTCTTTTCCACGATCAGATCGTAGAAACTTTATTTTCTTGTTACGATGATTTTCCACTTCACTCTGAAATTATATGAACTTTTCAAATGTATCAGACTTCTATTTCATTAAGTAGATATACCCATATCTGCTCAAATCATCTGTGAAGGTCAGAAAATAATGATACCCGCTGCAAGCCTTAAATATTCATCGGACCACATACATCAGTATGTATGATTTCCAACAAATCTGTTGCTTGCTCCATTGTTCCAGAGAACGGCGTTTTAGTCATCTTGCCCAAAAGGCATGGTTCGCAAGCATCAAGTGATTCATAATCAAGTGATTCCGAAAGCCCATCAGCATGGAGTTTCTTCATGCGCTTTATACCAATATGACCTAAACGGCAGTGCCACAAATAAGTTGCACTATCATTATTAACTTTGCATCTTTTGGTTTCAATATTATGAATATGTGTATCACTACGATCGAGATCCAACGAACTTGTTTCATTGGGTGTATGACCATCGAAGGTTTTATTCATGTAAACAGAACAACAATTATTCTCTGACTTTAATGAATAACCGTATTGCAATAAACATGATCAAATCATATTCATGCTCAACGCAAAAACCAAATAACACTTATTTCAGTTCAACACTAATCCCGAAAGTATAGGGGAGTGTGCGATGATGATCATATCAATCTTGGAACTACTTCCAACACACATCGTCACTTCACCCTTAACTAGTCTCTGTTTATTCTGCAACTCCTGTTTTGAGTTACTACTCTTAGCAACTGAACCAATATCAAATACTGAGGGGTTGCTATAAACACTAGTAAAGCACACATCAATAACATGTATATCAAATATACTTTTGTTCACTTTGCCATCCTTCTTATCCGCCAAATACTTGGGGCAGTTCCGCTTCCAGTGACCAGTCCCTTTGCAGTAGAAGCACTCAGTCTCAGGCTTAGGTCCAGACTTGGGCTTCTTCACTTGAGCAGCAACTTGTTTGCTGTTCCTTTTGAAGTTCCCCTTCTTCCATCTGCCCTTTTCTTGAAACTAGTGGTCTTGTCTACCATCAACACTTGATGTTTTTCTTGATTTCTACCTTCATCGATTTCATCATCATGAAAAACTCGGGAGTCGTTTTCGTCATCCCTTGCATACTATAGTTCATCACGAAGTTCTACTAACTTGGTCATGGTGACTAGAGAATTCTGTCAATCACTATCTTATCTGGAAGATTAACTCCCACTTGATTCAAGCGATTGTAGTACCCAGACAATCTGAGCACATGCTCACTAGTTGAGCGATTCTCCTCCATCTTTTAGCTATAGAACTTGTTGGAGACTTCATATCTCTCAACTCGGGTATTTGCTTGAAATATTAACTTCAACTCCTGGAACATCTCATATGGTCCATGACGTTCAAAACGTCTTTGAAGTCCCGATTCTAAGCCATTAAGTATGGTGCACTAAACTATCAAGTAGTCATCATATTGAGCTAGCCAAACATTCATAACGTCTGCATCTGCTCCTGCAATAGGTATGTCACCTAGCGGTGCATCAAGGACATAATTCTTCTGTGCAGCAATGAGGATAAACCTCAGATCACGGATCCAATCCGCATCATTGCTAGTAACATCTTTCAATACAATTTTCTCTAGGAACATATCAAAGTAAACACAGGGAAGCAACAACGCGAGCTATTGATCTACAACATGATTTACAAAATACTACCAGGACTAAGTTCATGATAAATTTAAGTTCAATTAATCATATTACTTAAGAACTCCCACTTAGACAGACATCCCTCTAATCCTCTAAGTGATCACGTGATCCAAATCAACTAAACCATGTCCGATCATCATGTGAGATGGAGTAGTTTCATCGGTGAACATCATTATGTTGATCATATCTACTATATGATTCACGCTCGACCTTTCGGTCTCCGTGTTCCGAGGCCATATCTGTATATGCTTGGCTCGTCAAGTATAACCTGAGTATTCCGCGTGTGCAACTGTTTTGCACCCGTTGTATTTGAACGTAGAACCTATCACACCCGATCATCACGTGGTGTCTCAGCACGAAGAACTTTCGCAACGGTGCATACTCAGGGAGAACACTTCTTGATAATTTAGTGAGTGATCATCTTATAATGCTACCGTCAATCAAAGCAAAAATAAGATGTATAAAAGATAAACATCATATGCAATCAAAATAAGTGATATGATATGGCCATCATCATCTTGTGCTTGTGATCTCCATCTCCGAAGCACCGTCATGATCACCATCGTCACCGACGCGACACCTTGATCTCCATCGTAGCATCGTTATCGTCTCGCCAATCTTATGCTTCCACGACTATCACTACCGCTTAGCAATAAAGTAAAGCATTACATCGCGATTGCATTGCATACAATAAAGCGACAACAATATGGCTCCTGCCAGTTGCCGATAACTTGGTTACAAAACATGATCATCTCATACAATAAAATCAGCATCATGCCTTGACCATATCACATCACAACATGCCCTGCAAAAACAAGTTAGACGTCCTCTACTTTGTTGTTGCAAGTTTTACGTGGCTGCTACGGGCTTAAGCGAGAACTCATCTCACCTACGCATCAAAACCACAACGATAGTTTGTCAAATAGACTCCGTTTTAGCCTTCTCAAGGACCGGGCGTAGCCACACTCGGTTCAACTAAAGTTGGAGAGACAGTCGCCCGCAAGCCATCTATGTGCAAAGCACGTCGAGGGAACCGGTCTCGCGTAAGCGTACGCGTAAGGTTGGCCCGGGTCGTCTCGTCCAACAATACCGCCGAACCAAAGTATGACATGCTGGTAGGCAGTATGACTTGTATCGCCCACAACTCACTTGTGTTCTACTCGTGCAAATAACATCAAACCATAAAAACCTAGGCTCGGATGCCACTGTTGGGGAACGTAGTAATTTCAAAAATTTTCCTACGCACACACAAGATCACGGTGATGCATAGCAACGAGAGGGGAGAGTGTTGCCTACGTACCAACGCAGACCGACTGCGGAAGCGATCACACAACGTTGAGGAAGTAGTCGTACGTCTTCCCGATCCGACCGATCCAAGCACCGTTACTCCGGCACCTCTGAGTTCTTAGCACACGTTCAGCTCGATGACGATCCTCGGGCTCCGATCCAGCAAAGCGTCGAGGAAGAGTTCCGTCAGCACGACGGCGTGGTGACGATCTTGATGTACTACCGACGCAGGACTTCGCCTAAGCACTGCAACAATATGATCGAGGTGGAATTTGGTGGCAGGGGGCACTGCACACGGCTAAGGAACGATCACCAAGGATCAACTTGTGTGTCTATGGGGTGCCCCTTGCCTCAGTATATAAAGGATGGAGGAGGAGGAGGCCGGCCAAGGCCATTGGTGCGGCCAGGATGGGAGTCCTACTAGGACTCCAAGTCCTAGTAGGAGTCCATCAAGAGGAGAGGAAGGGAGAAGGAAGTGGGGGAGTAGGAAAGGTGGCCGGCCCCCTTTTCCCTAGTCCAATTCGGACCAAAGGGGAGGGGGGTGCAGCAGCCTTTTCCTCTTCCCACTAAAGCCCATCAAGGCCCATTACTTCTCCCGTAACTACCCGGTACTTCGAAAAATACTTGAATCACTCGGAACCTTTCCGATGTCCGAATATAGTCGTCCAATATATCGATCTTTACGTCTCGACCATTTCGAGACTCCTCGTCATGTCCCCGATCTCATCCGGGACTCCGAACTCCTTCGGTACATCAAAACTCATAAACTCATAATACAACTATCATCGAAACCTTAAGCGTGCGGACCCTACGGTTCGAGAACAATGTAGACATGACCGAGACACGTCTCCGGTCAATAATCAATAGCGGGACCTGGATGCCCATATTGGCTCCTACATATTCTACGAAGATCTTTATCGGTCAGACCGTGTAACAACATACGTTGTTCCCTTTGTCATCGGTATGTTACTTGCCCGAGATTTGATCGTCGGTATCCAATACCTAGTTCAATCTCGTTACTAGCAAGTCTCTTTACTCGTTACGTAATACATCATCCCGCAACTAACTCATTAGTTGCAATGCTTGCAAGGCTTAAGTGATGTGCATTACCGAGAGGGCCCAGAGATACCTCTCCGACAATCGGAGTGACAAATCCTAATCTCGAAATACGCCAACCCAACATCTACCTTTGGAGACACCTGTAGTACTCCTTTATAATCACCCAGTTACGTTGTGACGTTTGGTAGCACCCAAAGTGTTCCTCCGGCAAACGGGAGTTGCATAATCTCATAGTCATAGGAACATGTATAAGTCATGAAGAAAGCAATAGCAACATACTAAACGATCGTGTGCTAAGCTAATGGAATGGGTCATGTCAATCAGATCATTCAACTAATGATGTGACCTCGTTAATCAAATAACAACTCTTTTGTCCATGGTTAGGAAACATAACCATCTTTGATTAACGAGCTAGTCAAGTAGAGGCATACTAGTGACACTCTGTTTGTCTATGTATTCACACATGTATTATGTTTCCGGTTAATACAATTCTAGCATGAATAATAAACATTTATCATGATATAAGGAAATAAATAATAACTTTATTATTTCCTCTAGCGCATATTTCCTTCAGTAGCCCCCAAGGGCTGGGTCATTATGCAATAATGAGCAGGGACTTTGTATATATGATCATGTAAACTGGAGCATCAACGTGTAGGCCCCAAGGGCCGACTCAGTAAGATATTACTGGGCTGGGACTTTGTATATAATTCATTGATAATAACATCATATGATGTAATCTCTACCATGGGGCTTGAACCCACGTCCACAAGGTTAAGAGCTTTGTACTCTACCAACTGAGTAGTGGATCTTTCAATATAATGGACTGAGGCTTGTGTACCTTAAAGTTTTGACAGGAGCAATTGGTAGCCCGCAAGGGCCGGCTCATTACAATTGGATGAGTCGGGTCTTCAATAAGTTGATCAAAAAATGACTTTACCTTAGCCCCCAAGTGCCATGGTGCATGCTGGCAGTGACATGGGACTTGTATATTCGATGTAATCTCGATTTGAACAATGTAGCCCCCAAGTGCCGGGTCGTAAGCCTACAACGACTCGGGACTATTTCCTCCATTGTAAAATAAATCATGCCCATTGATAAAAATAATAGCCATTGCGCTAAAGCGACTTTGAAAACCTCAATCATAACACTGGTTATTGATAATCACAATAGAAATCCAGCCATGTTGCGTATTCAAGATTTGAATAATATAATCCGAACAAAAACCTCAATCATTCAATATCATCATGAAAATCCAGCCAGTTTTGGCTATTAAAGATTTGAATACCTCATCGGTTGACAAGTAGATCCGGAGTTTAAATACCCGTCGGCTCTTGGCCGATGACGATTTAACGCGCATTCATTGTAAGCCAGAATTTTTGTAACCCGGTGGTCTATATCCCTTGAGAAAATCAATAATTGATAACCCTTTTGAGACACCAATTTCAGTGATGAGCTTGGACTGAAGCATTTATATAAGTCATTGTCGATGTCAAAACCGGCGGATCTCGGGTAGGGGGTCCCAAACTGTGCGTCTAGGCCGGATGGTAACAGGAGGCAGGGGACATGACGTTTTACCCAGGTTCGGGCCCTCTTGATGGAGGTAAAACACTACGTCCTGCTCGATTAATATTGATGATATGGGTAGTACAAGAGTAGATATACCACGAGATCAGAGAGGCTAAACCTTAGAAGCTAGCCTATGGTATGATTGTATGTTATGGTTGTTGTCCTACGAACTAAAACCCTTCGGTTTATATAGGCACCGGAGAGGGTTAGGGTTACACAAGGTCGGTTACAAAGGAGGAGATATCCATATCCGTATTGCGTAGCTTGCCTTCCATGCCAAGTAGAGTCCCACCCGGACACGAGACGAAGTCTTCAATCTTGTATCTTCATAGTCTAACAGTCCGGCCAATGGAGATAGTCCGGCTGTCTGGAGACCCCCTAATCCAGGACTCCCTCAGTAGCCCCTAAACCAGGCTTCAATGACGATGAGTCCAGCGCACAATATTGTCTTCGGCATTGCAAGGCAGGTTCCTTCTCCGAATACATCACAGAAGAATTTGAATACGAGGATAGTGTCCGACCCTGCAAAATAAGTTCCACATTCCACCGTAGAGAGAATAATATTTTCGCAGATCTAGTTTGCTGGCTTGTTTTGGCAGCACAACGTTATGTCATGGCCCGGTGATTATTCGAACCGTTTCTTTTAACCAGCCCCGCCCATAACGCGAGGCAGTTTTTCGACACGTCTTGTCAAAGCAGAGATCGTGTCCCCTTATTACGGGATTCTCATCAATACGGGCATGGGTAACCCAACCGTGTCTAGGACCCCTAGATTATAGGCAAATCCTAAACGGCTACGGAGAGGACGCTTAATATTCACCCTCTTTATAAAGGACAAGGTTTTCGCTTTTTCCCTCTCGTGCTCAATCGAACCCTTCCCTCGCCTCGAGTTCTAACACACAAAGCCCAGGTTAGGTGCTCCGGATCTTCAATCATGTCCTGATCCAGCCTTCAAGGCCAATGGATGCCCTCCTCCGTTACGGAAGAGGACATTAAGAAGTTGAGGGAGGCTAGATACCTGACTGCCAAGGTTTCGCATCGGCTGCCTGCTCGAGGGCAGATCGTCCCTACTCCTGAACCCAACGAGAACGTCGTGTTCGTCTCCCACTTCCTCCGAGGTCTAGGCCTCACTCTGGATCCCTTCGTCAAGGGTTTGATGTTCTATTACGGGCTAGATTTCCATGACCTAGCTCCGGACTCCTTTCTCCACATCTCGACATTTATCGTCGTGTGTGAGGCCTTCCTCCGCATTACCCCTCACTTCGGCTTGTGGCTCAAGACCTTTGAAGTGAAGCCGAAGGTGATCGAGGGGCAACATGCGGTGTGTGGAGGTGCATCAATAGGCAAGATGGTAGGAGCTCCATGGCCGAACGGTTCCTTTCCAGAGGTGTCCGAATTATGGCAGCGGGAGTGGTTTTACGTCACAACTCCCAGAAGTGCCAAGTGGGCGGCTGCCCCCGCTTTCCTCTCGGGCCCCCACCACAACTGATGTCATGGATTAGCAGAGGTCTGAGCTGGGGTCCAGCCAAGGACGTGCCTATACTGCAAAGCCGCATCCGAGATCTCTTCGAGGGAGATTTTAATTTGGTTGCGGTAATACAAGTTATGCTGGTTCGTCAAGTCCAGCCTTGCAAACGCCGGCCCTTCGCTTGTGGGAGTTCAACCCAGAAGGACCGCGTGCCATTCAAAGTTTCCTTGGCCTGACACACGAGGATATGTACAAGTTATTCTTCGGACCTCAAATTGAGTGTCCGGATACTACCGAGGACATGGGCCTGAGCAGTAACAGCGCCGCCGAACAAGTAAGAAATCCTCTAGCCGAACACACTGTCCTTTATTCATCATGAAATTATTTCCGAGAGTTCGCTCTTCGACCAGGACTAGCTAACAAAGGCGAAGATGATTCGGTGTTTGGCCCCCCTCCCTGAGGGTTTGGAAAATCCGGTATTGGAAAAGATGCTCGAGCTCGCATCTTGTCCGGAGCCCTCGAAGGAAGATACAGGGGAAATAATACGGGCGGACGCGGGCCCCCATCGCTGCCAGTTCCAACCGAGGGAATGAGCGCCTCCATGAAGGAGGATAACCGGGGGAGGAAAAGGACCGCTTCCGAGGATCCGGAAGCCGAGGCCTCCCAACGGGAGAAGAAGTCTCCCATAGAGGGTCCTGCCTCGGGGGGTGCTTTTGCCGCACAAAGTCCATGGGGGGATCAGCCCTCCAACGAGTCATAAGTGATCCAAAATACTTTAATAGTGAAGGTATACTATCTTTTTTCTGAGAAAATAACCACCACATATATCTTGCAGTTCGGGCCTTAGCCCCTCTCAGCTGAGCTCGTCTTCAGGGGATCTTCTTCCAGAGATGATGGAGAGTGAAACGCCTCCCCCGGACTCCTCCGCTCAAGAAGCGGGCGACCCCGAAGTGTCATCACGGAGGGCCTCTCCGGATCCGGTGAGGCCAGAAGATAATCCCATAGACCCCCGAAGTCCCCAACGTCCGGCTCCCGAAGAGAGCAGACAAAAGAGTCTGGCACCGTCGGGTATGTAAAGGATTTCGTCTGCCGAAAGCGGATTACATGAAGCCTTTATGAGTCTACTGACAGGCTTTGAGGTACGTGAGATAATATGTGATAGTATCGCACATGTTTAGGTGTGCCCTGTGTAGATAGTAGCCCCTGAGACTCTGGTTGTTGACGGGAACGGTGGCGAACAGAGGATCATAGTCACAGGCAATAACCAGACTGCCTTTATGTGCAGGCGGTGGAAGCTCCGGTGGCTAGCCGGACTAGTGAGTTTGCCAAATTAAAATGTCAACTGGATGCGGCAGACGCCAACATCGAGCTTGTTAACAAGAGGCTTGACGAGGCACATGGTAAGTGTTATTATCTGGTGAACGCCACATAGTAAGAGCAGCATGATGCCAGTATCTTTAATATGTTGTGACTGTAGATGGGGCTGCCACCGTGGAAACCTTGCGGGCAGAACTTGCCCGGGCCAAGGAACAAGCAAGGGTTAGTAATGCGGCTTCTTTGAAGGTGGCCGAAGAGTTGAAAGCCGAGAAGGCCGCACATTGCGAGAGCCAAGAGAAAATGGCCAAGATGGCCGTAGAATTAAAAGACACTGCCGACCGTTGCCAGGTCCTTGAAAAAGAAAACCGGGCGAAGGCAACGGACCTTGAGAAGGTCACGATGGCGGACAAAGACACCCGCTCTGCTATGAGAGCGAATGAGGAGCTGCGGGAAGCCGGGGATATTGCGGCTGGGAAGCCCTTCATGCTACGGAGGAAGTTCGGAGATCCACGGTATGCCCCTCTGGATCGGCTGTGGAGTTCAGCAGATGCATATATGGACTTGGCGGCGAGCGCTGCCGATGCAGCCAAATACTTCCAAGGTCAAGCAGATCGTGGGGTGGACAAGCTGTTCTGGTCGCAATTCAATGTTCCAGAGCATCCACTTCCCTTGATTGATCAGCTAGCCGAATGGGCCGAACTGAATAGGTTGTTCAGACTCGCCATGAGGTCTGTCGTGGATCAGCTATGGCCGGAAGAGCCAAAGCCGAACAACTATTTCAGTTTAGTGCAACAGGTCCTTGGTGCGGTGCCGCGCATTGATGCGATTAAGAGGTCGGCGTGCATAGAAGGCTCGCGGATGGCCCTTGCCCGTGTTAAAGCATACTAGACGAAGATGGACGCTACCGTTGTTGTGGCGCAGGGTTCGGCCATAGGCCGTGTGGCTGCCGAGCACTATTTCGAGGAGGTTCTCGAGGGTGCTCGTTTGATAGAGGCCCAGTGCTCGAAGAATATTATGTTTGAGTGACATGTATTCCCATTGTAAACACAATGTTTTTATGAAATTTTATAAGGCTGTGTTTATACTTTTGCCCGAAATTAATATGATGCCTCCTATGCGGCCGTTTATGTATACATGTGTATAACCTGAAAGATTGCAGTCGTCGGCTTCAGCCCCCACGCATATAATGCGGAGGTGCTCGCAAAAAAACGCGTGTTCACACTTAACCCAATGTCTTGGTCCTATTAAGGAGGTGGTAGCGCAAAGAACGAGGCAACCGGACTATAATGCTTTAACACTTTCACTTAGCCATAGGAGTTTGACAGTGGGGCTACTAGATAGCCCCTGGTGGCTCCGCACTCTCCCGATTTCGGGGTGCGTACATGCCTGGCCGGGAAACGGCCCTTCATTAAGGCGGAGGAATTCTAACATCCCTATAGGTCATCGAGTGGTTGACCAGTCTCACGCTATATCATGACAGTTAGTTTTCGGCTTTCTCTACTGAGGTGCTCGTCCGGATGAACCAGGGCACAATCACAGTAGTTCTCCTGGTGCTGCCTTAGCCGGTAAAGCGGAATGTATGGCACCAAAACACAGGAGCCGGGAAAACCCAACATTTGACCAAAGACAATGATTCGGAGCTGATGCATATAAGGCCAAACTCGCGATGCCGAACACTCCCTAAGGTATTCGGTCTTTATGGTATAAACCAGGCCTAAATAGTGCCCTTTGTAAGAAGCCCCTTGTGTCCAGGTATGTGCATTATTCTGATGTGGCCACATGCCAAGACGTCAGCATCCTTCTCAATTGTGCTGAGAATTCGGTGGATGTGTATCAACAAGAGACAGTAAAAAAGGTTTACGCAGGGTCTTAATCTAAAAAGAATCCTTGGAGCGGGTCCCTGCTGTTGGGGAACGTAGTAATTTCGAAAATTTTCCTACGCGCACGCAAGATCATGGTGATGCACAGCAACGAGAGGGGAGAGTGTTGTCTACGTACCAACGCAGACCGACTGCGGAAGCGATCACACAACGCAGAGGAAGTAGTCGTACGTCTTCTTCCCGATCCGACCGATCCAAGCACCGTTACTCCGGCACCTCCGAGTTCTTAGCACACGTTCAGCTCGATGACGATCCCCGGGCTCCGATCCAGCAAAGCTTCAGGGAGGAGTTCCGTCAGCACGACGGCGTGGTGACGATCTTGATGTACTACCGACGCAGGGCTTCGCCTAAGCACTACAACGGTACGATCGAGGTGGAATTTGGTGGCAGGGGGCACCGCACACGGCTAAGGAGCGATCTCAAGGATCAAGTTGTGTGTCTTGGGGTGCCCCCTGCCCCTGTATATAAAGGTTGGAGGAGGGGGAGCCGGCCGGCCAGGGAGAGGAGGCGCAGGGGAGTCCTACTCACACCGGGAGTAGGACTCCTCCCCCCAATCCTAATCCAATTAGGACTCCCGGGGGAAAAGAGAGAGAAGGGGGGCCGGCCCCTTATCCTATTCCTAATAGGACTCTAGGGGGCGCCGGCCAGCTAGTGGGCTTCCCTTTTCTCTTTTCCACTAAGGCCCAATAGGCCCATTAGTCTCCCGGGGGGTTCCGGTAACCCTCCCGGTATTCCGGTAAAATCCCGATTTCACCCGGAACACTTCCGATGTCCAAACATAGGCTTCCAATATATCAATCTTTACGTCTCGACCATTTCGAGACTCCTCGTCATGTCCGTGATCTCATCCGGGACTCCGAACAACCTTCGGTACATCAAAATGCATAAACTCATAATAACTGTCATCGTAACGTTAAGCGTGCGGACCCTACGGTTCGAGAACAATGTAGACATGACCGAGACACGTCTCCGGTCAATAACCAATAGCGGGACCTGGATGCCCATATTGGCTCCTACATATTCTATGAAGATCTTTATCGGTCAGACCGCATAACAACATACGTTGTTCCCTTTGTCATCGGTATGTTACTTGCCCGAGATTCGATCGTCGGTATCCAATACCTAGTTCAATCTTGTTACCGGCAAGTCTCTTTACTCGTTCCGTAATACATCATCTCACAACTAACATATTAGTTGCAGTGCTTGCAAGGCTTATGTGATGTGCATTACCGAGAGGGCCCGGAGATACCTCTCCGACAATCGGAGTGACAAACCCTAATCTCGAAATACGCCAACCCAACATCTACCATTGGAGACACCTGTAGTACTCCTTTATAATCACCCAGTTACGTTGTGACGTTTGGTAGTACCCAAAGTGGTCCTCCGGTAAACGGGAGTTGCATAATCTCATAGTTATAGGAACATGTATAAGTCATGAAGAAAGCAATAGCAACATACTAAACGATCGGGTGCTAAGCTAATGGAATGGCTCATGTCAATCAGATCATTCTACTAATGATGTGACCTCGTTAATCAAATAACAACTCTTTGTCCATGGTTAGGAAACATAACCATCTTTGATTAACGAGCTAGTCAAGTAGAGGCATACTAGTGATATTCTGTTGGTCTATGTATTCACACATGTATTATGTTTCCGGTTAATACAATTCTAGCATGAATAATAAACGTTTATCATGATATAAGGAAATAAATAATAACTTTATTATTGCCTCTAGGGCATATTTCCTTCACCTGCTGCATGTCTGCGCCTATGTCTCCATTGTGCCGTATCCTGGACGGGTGTAGCACGATGATCATCTGTAAAAAGAGAGGAACTTAGGTGAAAAAGTTGTCGTGCAAGAAGATAGTTTTTAAAGAAACCATGTATAATTCAAGATGAGTAAAAATTGCCACTTGTCTGCGCGCGTTGAGCCCCTTGTATTTGTAATATGGGTGTGACCATCGATCTGGTATGAATTACATATAGCTGCGCTGGACTCGTCTAACCGTGTCCGAGGTCTTGACGACCTGATAAATGCTTTAGTTGGTCAGGCCATTTTTAGTGTGCGGCTGCCAAGGCAGCTGCACTCTCTTCGGCGCGCAAAGATCGCTTAATACTTCCGTTCGCTGTAATGATGCCACGTGGGCCGGGCATCTTGAGCGTGAAGGAAGCATAATGCGGTATTGCATTAAAGCGAGCGAAAGCTTCGCGTCCGAGTAGTGCTTGATAGCCACTTTGGAACGGAGCGATGTGGAAGGTTAAATGTTCGCTACGGAAGTTATCGGGGAAGCCGAATATAACCTTTAGTAGCAGGGAGCCCGTGCAATGAGCCCCTGGGCCTGGCGTTACTCCTTTAAAGGTAGTATTGCTTTGGAAAATTTTTGTTGGGTCTATCCCCATTTCGCGGATTGTGTCCTAGTATATCAGGTTTAGACTGCTGCCACCGTCCATCAGGACTCGCGTGAAGTGGCATCCGTCAATTATTGGGTCTAATACCAGGGCAGCCCATCCTGCACGCTAGATACTTGCTGAGTAATCTCGATGGTCGAAAGTGAACGGTTGAGACAACCAGTGGCTGGACTACGCGGTGATAGGCCCTTGGGCATATTTTCCTGGGAGTGCCATTTTGTTTCTCCCCTTGATCATGTGTAACACATTTACTATTTTGACTTCTGGTGGAAATTTCTTTTGTTCCCCAGTGTCTTGCTTGAGAGGCTCATCCTCATCTTCACATGGTGTATCCTCCCCCTTGTGTACGGCGTTGAGCTTGCCAGACTGCTTGGAGACCCAACATTCTCTGTGGGTATGATTAGCGGGTTTACCAGGGGTGCTATGGATCTGACATATTTGGTCCAGAATTTTGTTTAGGCTGGACAGTTCGTCTCTGGCGCCTTTAGAGGGCGGCTTTTGCTGACCTGGCCGGGAGCTTTTGAATCCGGCGTTTACTGTCGTGCTCTTCATGCTATCTTCTTTATTCCGGTGTTTGTTATTGTTGTTGCGCCGTGATTTCCCGTTTCCATCTCTAAATTCAGATGTACTGGGGTCGCTGGTGCTGCATCTGGCTAGCCAGCTGCCCTCACCCGCACAAAAGCGGGTCATGAGGCTTGTTAATGCTGCCATTGTTCTCTGCTTTTCTTGGGCGAGGTGTCTGGCAAGCCATTCGTCACGGACGCTATGCTTAAAATCTGCCAAGGCTTCGGTGTCCGGACAGTCGACAATTTGGTTCTTTTTAGTAAGAAACCTGTTCCAAAGTTTTCGGGCTGACTCTTCGGGCTGTTGAGTTATATGACTCAAATCGTTCGCGTCCGGAGGTCGGACATAAGTCCCTTGAAAATTTGCTGGAAAATCGTCTTTGAGATCTTCCCAGCTTCCAATGGAGTTTTCAGGGAGGCTTTTAAGCCAGTGCCGAGCTGGCCCTTTGAGTTTGAAGGGTAAATACTTGATGGTGTGGAGATCATCTCCTCGAGCCATGTGGATATGGAGGATATAGTCCTCAATCCAGACGCCAGGGTCTGTTGTTCCGTCCTATGCCTCTATGCTTACGGGTTTGAATCGCTCTGGAAATTCATGGTCCAGCACCTCATCGATGAAACATAGGGGGTGTGCGGCACCCCTATATCTGGGTGTACCGCGTTGTTCGGGTGTTTGTTGTGTTGCATCGTATGTTGGAGCACGCTTGCGTGGTCCATAGATGGATCTGGTTTCGCCGTCCTTTTGATGCGAGCCCTCGCGTAGACCGCGTATTGGCTTATGTGCGGCGTTGCTTGCCGCTTTATGTTGGCCGTGAGGTCTTCTATCCGGCCAGATGGCTGTTTTAATTTTTGGTTGTGGGGGGGTCTAAGGCCTCCTCATCGAATTCAGGTAGCAGCTTCCGCTTTGGGTAGCTCTTGGTGGGGCGATTGCCGCCATACTTCGCTGCTGTGTTGAGTACTTTGCTCCATCTGATTTGGAGTGTGTCCTGCGCAGCCTTGAGCCTTTGCTTCTGCTTTTTCAAACTCCTCGCGGTGGCAACAAGCCTTTGACGGGCATTCTACTGCTCCGGGTGCCTGTCCGGCGTTATGTCGTCCGGACTATTATCTTTGATAGAATTGGTTTGTTCGGTTTGATTCTCCGTATTGCCGTGGTCCGGTAGTGTTTCGCCCTGCTCCAACACTGGGTCTGTATGATCGTTGTTTCTGCCGAGGCGGGGTTTGGGGCGGCGCTTGCGCCGCCGCTTTTACTGCTTCTCGAGGGAACAAGCCTTCGTAGCGTCCTTCCGCTCCTCGTTGTCGTCTTCTTTTGGTGTGTCCACCATGTATACGTCATATGATGAGGTGGTCATCCAGCGCTCTATGGGCGGTGGTTCCTCTTCTCCTCCCGCATCGTCGTCCATACCATCGATGTCTTCGGAGTCAAAGTCAAGCATGTCGGTTGAGTCGTCGACAGTGGCTATTAAGTGGGTGGTGGGTGGGCATCGAATTTCTTCGTCGTCCGCATACCAATCCTATTGGCCATAATCCGGCCAGGGCTCTCCTGACAAAGAGAGAGACCTTAGTGAATTTAGAATGTCGCCGAAGGGCGAGTGCTGAAAGATATCCGCGGCGGTGAATTCCATGATCGGCGCCCAATCTGATTCGATTGGCAGGGGCGCGGATGGTTCGGAGTCCGGAAAAGATGAAGGAAGTATGCCCTAGAGGCAATAATAAAGTTATTATTTATTTCCTTATATCATGATAAATGTTTATTATTCATGCTAGAATTGTATTAACCGGAAACATAATACATGTGTGAATACATAGACAAACAGAGTGTCACTAGTATGCCTCTACGAGACTAGCTCGTTAATCAAAGATGGTTAAGTTTCCTAACCATGAACAAAGAGTTGTTATTTGATTAACGAGGTCACATCATTAGTTGAATGATCTGATTGACATGACCCATTCCATTAGCTTAGCACCCGATCGTTTAGTATGTTGCTATTGCTTTCTTCATGACTTATACATGTTCCTATGACTATGAGATTATGCAACCCCCGTTTGCCGGAGGAACACTTTGTGTGCTACCAAACGTCACAACGTAACTGGGTGATTATAAAGGAGCTCTACAGGTGTCTCCAATGGTAGATGTTGGGTTGGCGTATTTCGAGAATAGGATTTGTCACTCCGATTGTCGGAGAGGTATCTCTGGGCCCTCTCGGTAATGCACATCACTTAAGCCTTGCAAGCATTGCAACTAATGAGTTAGTTGCGGGATGATGTATTACGAAACGAGTAAAGAGACTTGCCGGTAACGATATTGAACTAGGTATTGGATACCGACGATCGAATCTCATGCAAGTAACATACCGATGACAAAGGGAACAACGTATGTTGTTATGGGGTCTGACCGATAAAGTTCTTCGTAGAATATGTAGGAGCCAATATGGGAATCCAGGTCCCGCTATTGGTTATTGACCGGAGACGTGTCTCGGTCATGTCTACATTGTTCTCGAACCGTAGGGTCCGCACGCTTAAGGTTTCGATGACAGTTATATTATGAGTTTATGAGTTTTGATGTACCGAAGGAGTTCGGAGTCCCGGATGAGATCGGGGACATGACGAGGAGTCCCGAAATGGTCGAGATGTAAAGATCGATATATTGGACGACTATATTCGGACATCGGAAAGGTTCCGAGTGATTCGGGTATTTTCGGAGGTACCGGGGAGTTACGGGAATACGGGGAAGAGTATTGGGCCTTAATGGGCTTTAGTGGGAAGGAGCCAGGAGGTGGCGCGCGCCCCTCCCAAGCCCAGTCCGAATTGGACAAGGGATTTGGGGCGCGGCCCACCTCTCCCTTCCTTCTCCACTTCCCTCCTTTCCCCCCTTCTCCTAGTTGGACTAGGAAAGAAGGAGTCCTACTCCCGGTGGGGGTAGGACTCCCCTTGGCGCGCCCACTCCTAGGAAGGCCGCCCCTCCTCCCTTGCTCCTTTATATACGGGGGCAGGGGGCACCCCATAGACACACAAGTTGATCATTGAGATCGTTCCTTAGCCGTGTGCGGTGCCCCCTGCCACCATATTCCACCTCGATAATACCGTTGTAGTGCTTAGGCGAAGCCCTGCGTTGGTAGTACATCAAGATCGTCACCACGCCGTCGTGCTGACAGAACTCCTCCCCGAAGCTTTGCTGGATCGGAGCCCGGGGATCGTCATCGAGCTGTACGTGTGCTAAGAACTCGGAGGTGCCGGAGTAACGGTGCTTGGATCGGTCGGATCGGAAAGAAGACGTACGACTACTTCCTCTATGTTGTGTCAACGCTTCCATTGCGATCTATAAGGGTACGTAGATCAGACTCTCCCCCTCGTTGCTATGCATCACCATGATCTTGCGTGTGCGTAGGAATTTTTTTGAAATTACTACGTTCCCCAACAAAAGAGTCCGACACCTTGGAGTCACGGGCTGCGCAGAGGGTTAGGCTAGTGTTTGGCTCGATCGCTGTTGAGACTGCAGCCCCTGAGGCGGTGTCTAACCACCTGTCCTCGACTGGCGCAGTTGGCTCCGAGCTAAGGGTCGGAGCTGATGCGGGCGCATCCCCTGGGGTACTGTTCGGCGGCAGAGCTAGGTCATACCCATTGCGACAGTGCGGCGCGCCCGGCTGTGGCTCAAATCCGTCGAAGATCAAGTCTCCGCGGGTGTTGGCCGTGTAGTTCAAACTTCCAAATCTGACCTGATGGCCAGGGGCGTAGCTTTCAATCTGCTCCAGATGGCCAAGCGAATTAGCCCGCAGTGCAAAGCCGCCAAATACGAAGATCTGTCCGGGGAGAAAAGTCTCACCCTGGACCGCATTGCTATCGATGATAATAGGAGCCATCTAGCCTAACGGCGACGACACAGAGGAACTCTCAATGAAAGCACCAATGTCGGTGTCAAAACCGGCGGATCTCGGGTAGGGGGTCCCGAACTGTGCGTCTAGGCCGGATGGTAACAGGAGGCAGGGGACACGACGTTTTACCCAGGTTCGGGCCCTCTTGATGGAGGTAAAACCCTATGCCCTGCTTGATTAATATTGATGACATGGGTAGTACAAGAGTAGATCTACCATGAGATCAGAGAGGCTAAACCCTAGAAGCTAGCCTATGGTATGATTGTATGTTATGGTTGTTGTCCTACGGACTAAAACCCTTCATTTTATATAGACACCGGAGAGGGTTAGGGTTACACAAGGTCGGTTACAAAGGAGGAGATATCCATATCCGTATTGCCTAGCTTGCCTTCCATGCCAAGTAGAGTCCCACCCGGACACGAGACGAAGTCTTCAATCTTGTATCTTCATAGTCTAACAGTCCGACCAATGGAGATAGTCCGGCTGTCCGGAGACCCCCTAATCCAGGACTCCCTCAGTCATAGTTCTGCAAATCCTGCACAGAGTTTAAACAATATATACCCTGGCGACTTAACGTCAAGAGCCAGGGCGGGTAACCACCCAAATGTAGTCTTACCCTGCACACAAGTAGATCACAAGAACCCTTGGCGGTTTGCCGCAGGGCGGGTCATAATACCTCACATATAACCACTGTGATATTGAATTTGTACTGCCGGTTTACATGACCTGTGCAGTAAGGGTGATAACCCAATCCTTAGAAGCCAATGCTTCCACATAGATGATGATTGTCATAAGCTGGTGACTTATAGTCAAAAGTCAAGCCGGGTTAATGAGAAAACACTCATATACATTTGAGATATAATCCAAAAAATGTCTCAAGTCAAACCCAAAATTGTTCGCAAAAAAGACTTAAAAAATTTAAGGCTTCTGATTCGTATACGATCAGAAAACCGTTCCAAAGGGGTTGAGCTAAGATTCGAATACGATCATATAGCCCCCAGTGGCTTTGGCGTTGCGCCGATCAAGAGGGTACCGACAGCTATGTTCTCTTTGGTTCGAATACGACCTATGTTTGAACAGGAAGCCCCCAAATGACCTTGAGAGGTTTTTAACGACCCTGATTCGAATACGATCCAAGTCGGACCCAAAAGGGGTTAAGCTATGATTCGGATACGATCAAGAAGCCCCCTAGTGAGTTTGGCTTTGCGCCGATCAAAAGGGTTACGACAGCTATGTCCTCTTTGGTTCGAATACGACCTATGTTTGAACAGGAAGCCCCCAAGTGACCATATATTATTATTGCACCGATCAAGAGGGTACCGATAGCTATGCTCGATGAGCAGGAAGCCCCCAAGTGACCATAATAATATAAGCCGTAAGGCAGGATACCTATGTTTGAACCGCGCATCATGGCAGGAAGTTCTTTTTGGTAACCTTTAATTTTTCTTAGAACTCGAATTTGCGAGAGATTAATTCTTTTTGAACCGGAACTTTAAACCGGATCTGAAAGCTTCAAAAATTTATGAGGGACAAATTTAGCTTGAGTCGGATTTTTAACCGGATTTGAGAGCTTCAAAAATTTGTGAGGGACAAATTTACCTTGAGCCGGATTTTTAACCGGATTTGAGAGCTTAAAAAATTTGTGAGGGACAAATTTACCCTGGGCCGGCTTTTGAACCGGATTTGAGAGCTTCAGTGCTTTGTGGGAGAAAGATGTCTCTTGAACCGGATTTTAAACCAGAGTCCTTATTTTGAGCCCGAAATCTTCTGATGGCTTTTAAATTTTCATCGATCTGGTAGTAATCTCCGGGGCCCGGGTTATTTTTCCCTTCAATGACCTGGAGTTCTTGAGTCATGTCATTGTAGCCCCCAAGTCTTAAGACTACTCGAGTTGTTGGCTTGAGACTCTCCATATTTGACCGTGATATAAACCAGTATGAATCCTTCAACAACTCAGTGATATAACTTTGTCCTGCATTGGAGACCTCACAAGACAGAGTAATGGCTCTTAAAGAAAGCAATATGTAATATAAAACTATATTGGATGGATTTCACCTGATATGTTAGGCCGGAAATTATCCGCCGTAGAGTTGGTGATCATTATGGTGAAGTTGAAATTAATCACAGGCAAGTCGTCCGCGGGAGCAGACTGATGAGTCGGCCGCGGCGTTGGAAGCCGGTGCGGACGGGTGAGTTAATCACAGGCGCAATAAGCCGTTCGGACGGGTGAGTTAATCACAGGCACAGTAAGCCGTTCGGACGGGCGAGTCGGCCAACGTGTTGATCCAATATGGACCGCAGCACACATGTCCGTGAAGCTGTGCGGCACAGCCGAACGTGCATCCGCGGTATAATGGCATAAATAATTGTCCTGTGTAAAAATGTTACATGGCAGAATAATTCTTCTTTTAACAAAAAACAATAAGTGTTTAATAAGTTTAGATAGATATCATCTGATGTTTGTGAATGATAAATGATCTGTATGCCGCGTCAGAGACGGCTCAATATAATCTCGGCGGCTTAGGTAGATCGGTGACTCCCGGCGGCTCAACACAACAGAGGCAGCTCAATGTGGCCCCGACGGTTTAACGTGGCGGCAACGGCGACGTTGGGATGAAGCTTTTTCAGAATTGTTTCTGTACTGACACCTTTTTTGTTCGAGGGGCAGCCGTATCACCAACAATGATTAGTCCTAGACCCTTCTTAATTAAAAGAGCACAAGTGTCGTCGTTGGTCTTGAGCCTTTGTAACTTGGCATTCAACTTGTGCAGCACCTTGCTACGAGACTCCTCAAAAATCTGTGCAAACTGGAGTAACGGGGCAGTGAGGAGCGCTGCGGCGGCCCAGCGGGACAGCAGCAGTGGGCGGCCCATGGTGGCGACTCAAAGCCTGGTCGGCGCGGCGGCTCTGTAGTGGCTCACGGCAACGGCTGTGGACTTAGCCGGGACCGGGTTTTCGTGCAATCATGCCCGCAATTTTAAGCAGCTCGACGGCACGCGACAACGACGGTCGAGCAGGGAGAGGTCAACCGATACGCAGTAAGGCGTGCCAGAAGCAACACTCGCAGGCTATGTTGCAGGGATACGTCACATAAGTGTCGTATCGGTGCAGGATACTGCACTAGGACGGGGATACGTGCGGATACGCGTGGGATACCCATATCCCTACGTATCACGTTTTTGTGAATTAAAATAAAGAGAAAAAAAGAAATACGACTGGGACACGGGGAATACACCAGGGATACGTTAGGCCTGTTACCACTCGATCTCCAGCCCATCGAAAGGCCTACTCGCGATGGGTAAATAAACCTAATCGCTGGAGTCCATCGTACCGTCACCTGCAGTTGCCAAATCGTGAGGGTTCGAGCCGCATCTACAGACTCCCTTCCGGCGCTGGCGCCGGCGGCACCTCGCAGCTCGCTGCCTGCCTCCATTCTCCAACTCCAAGTCGGAATGTCTTCTCCATCCTTAGTCTGTACGCAAGTAAGCTACTAACCTTCAATCCATTGCTTCAAGTTTCTGTTCTTAAGCATGCTATGGATTAGGATTTAGGGGAGAACGAAGTGCATCTATTTATCTATTTTTCCAATGTTAGGGCATGGTGTGTATAGGTTAAACAATCAATCCTCCATTGCTCAATCCTCTGTTGCTCGTTTTGGGATTGGGTCTGGTAGTAACGGTACTGATGATTCCTAGGAGAACCAATATACCAATCCTAAATATCCCCTATGGATTTTACAAGATACAATGTTGGTGGCGAGTCTGGTCGTGGAGGAAATTCAAGATTTAAATGCCGTGATGGAGATTTCCCAGAGAGTTATTCAGATCACCCTGAATGAAAAAGATCAGGTTACTTCGTAAACATCAATTTTCTCATCCTCCAAAAAATTATGTTTTGGTGCTGATATTTTATGCATTCATACATATACTCGCCGTATCCCGTAAGCCTATTTTCAGAGAATGCCGTTTCCTGTATCGCCGTATCCGTATCCCCGTACCCGTATCCCCGTACCATGTAACATAGCTCGCAGGCGGCGGGTTAGACTTGAAGCAGGCCGACCGCAGCGGCGGTTTGGAACACCAGCGGGGGCGGCTCAGAGGCCGCGACAGTTGTAGCAGAAGAGGTTCCGGCAGGACATGGCGGCTCAACGCGGGACAGCCCGGAGGGCGACCGGGCGGCTCACGGAGCTGGGCGACTCTCCCCTGAAGCTCACCGTGCGGCAGCGGTTCGTAGCACAGAGGCCGAGAAGAACCATGGCAGACACGGAACGGCAGCCGAGGAAAGCGAAACGTGATCGGGCAGGCAGCAGAGGAAAGCGAAACATTGATTCCTCCTCCAGGTCGTGGCCCCTCTTCCCTTTTTTTAACACGGCTGAGCAAGCTGGCTTAAATCGGTTTCCTCTGTACGACCACTTTTTGCAGGTGGTAATACGCCTTGGCAGACGCATCAGTAGTTGATGGTAAAAGCAAAAAGCTAGTAATACCTTCCCACGTCACAGTGGATATTGGAGTAGTACTAGTTGTTGACTTGATTTTGGTCTTCACGCACAAAGCAGCAGCGGCAAATTGATTTTTGCCTCGGCACTTGATACGTGCGGATCAGTAGTTGCAACCCGTCGGAACATCAAGGACAGCCGCAACTTTTAGGAATTTCCACTGGGTATCACGGTGGAACAGCCAGGACGAGTGCGGCTGCGGCAATTTAGCAGAATTTGTGGTCAGACGGATCGCTTGAACTCCAATTGGCCTCGGAGCAGTAACGTGGCAGATAAAGCACCTCGTGCAGAAGATGTCACCTCGGACTCGACGGATTGAGACGACGTGACGGCGACACACACAGCCCTAATTTTTTGTTTTAACCTTTAAATCTCACGGATCAAAAATCTGATCGACGAACTTGAAACTGATCAAACCGGCTCTTCTTTATCCGAAAAATTGCGAGTTCCTCAATTCCTAGGAAAAATCCCTCCAAAAACTCAACACCATCGTGCGCGAGCACCACAGTGGGCGCCAAGTGTCGTGGAATTGTCACGGCAGATGTCCTTAGTGTCAGGACTTAGTCGTGAGGCCAACGCATCTATGTGGTAACTTGAGAGGGGTTGAGCGGAATCGAGAGATGCAACACAAGACAAGGGTTTAGACAGCTTCGGGCCCCGGAAAACATCACCCGGTAATAACCCTACATGCTGTTTGTGGCTAGGTCTCATTATAATCATGAGGGAGTCGCCGGTAAGCCAGCTCTTTGTGTCTAGCCCTAGAGATTCTTTTTCTCTCTCCCTTTGGGGAGCCCTGCCCCTCCTTATATATGTTGAAGGGGCGGGTTACATGTGGAGTCCTAATAGGACTAGGACTAGTCTATCCTTTCTTACAAGTTGAATACAAGTTCGGGTCTTGCTTCCCTGTAAAGGAAATATTCGTCATCCCTTTCCTCTTAAGCCGGCCCACCAGAGTATAAGCCGGCCTGCTGGGCCTTGGGCCTTGTCATCCGTCTGATCCGCCCGCCGGGTCTCCAGTGAGTCACAATGTCCAGGCGGGTTACATGTTAACCGCCATGTCCGGGCGGATCGCCAGTGAGTCGCCAAGCTCCAGCCAGGTCTCTGGTGAGTCGCCAAGTCCGGCCGGGTCATGCCACGGGGTATATTCCCGACAGGAACCAAGGGCAAATAGCGACGCTGACCACTTTGGGCCATCAACGGAGGAGGAGATGGAGGCTGACTTGATGAGAGTAGATGCTATGGAGGATCAAGAAGTCACCTCTCGCCTTCGACCTGGGTTCACGATGGGGGAACTACAGAGCTCAGCTATTCCAAACTCGGTTATCCCTTCTAATGTTAGATTTTTTACCTATGAAAATGTGAAGAGGAGTGTCACTTGTTCTCCCGCAGCTATGCAACACCCTTTGGTGCAAGGAGCTTTAGCTGTCACAGGGAAGCTTCGTAAGGAAATAATGGACCTAAAGCAGCAAGTCAATAAGCTCGAGGAGGAGAACCGTATCCTGAGGGGAATAATCGCCAAGAATATTACACCAACAACAAAGAAGGAGATTTAATCACATGGGTATGGGCACTCCCCTTGGCAACTGCCAAGCTTGGGGAAGGTGCCCCGGTATCGTATCACAATCACAACTCATATCTTTACCGTTTTCTTAGTTCAATCCTATTAGTAGTATCTTGATCTAGTAGAAGAAAGTTTATGGCATGATCTAGTTTTGAGTTTTGCTTTATGATCTCTCTATGTAATCGAGCCCGTGAGCTATATATAATAAAGATTAGTGTTGAGTCAAGGGCTTGATTATTTTGCCATGATCTTGGGTGAATAAAAGAAAAGAGAAAAAGAATAAAAAGAAATAAAAAGTTCATATTGATCTTATTGAGAGTAATGACTTCACATAGAAAGAGTATGATGATTAAAAGTTGTTGGGAGTTGGCAGACATAGCTTTGGTCATTGTTGCAATTAATAGGAAGTAATAAGGAAAGAGAGGTTTTCACATATAGATATATTATCATTGACATCTTTTATGACTGGGAGCACTCATTAAAATATGACATGCTAAAGAGTTGATGTTCAACAAGGAAGACAACGTAATGAGTTATGTCTTTCTTATATCTGAGATAAAGTATGTTGTCATGGATCCTCTAACTTGTTGAGCTTGCCTTTCCCCCTCATGCTAGCCAAATTCTCAGCACTAAGTAGAAATACTACTTGTGCTTCCAAATACCCTTAAACCAGTTTTGCCATGAGAGTCCACCATATCTACCTATGGATTGAGTAAGATCCTTCCAGTAAGTTGTCATCGGTGCAGAGCAATAAAAATTTCTCTAAATGTGTATGATTGATTGGTGTGGGAGAAATAAGCTTTATACGATCTTGTGATGTGGAAGTAATAAAAGCAACGGACTGCATAATAAAGGTTCATATCACAAGGGGCAATATAAAGTGACGTTCTTTCGCATTGAGATTTTATATATCCAACCATAAAAGCGCATGGCAACCTCTGCTTCCCTCTGTGAAGGGCCTATCCTTTATTATTATCTTCTACCTTATGCAAGAGTCATGGTGATCTTCACCTTTTCTTTTTCATTTTATCCTTTGGCAAGCTCAGCATGTTGGAAAGAACATGATATATATATCTAATTGGATGTAGGGGACCATGAACCATTATTGTTGACATTACCTTTGAGGTAAAAGGTTGTGGGGCAAAACTATAAGCGCCTATCTTTCTCTATGTCCGATTAAAACTCCGTAACCACAAGTATCGCGTGAGTGTTAGCAATTATGGAGGACTAAATGATAGTTGAGTATGTGGACTTGCTTTTTAGCTCTGACATAGACTCTTTCTGATGTTATGATAAATTGCAATTGCTTCAATGACTGAGATTATAGTTTGTCGGAGCCCAATAAGGTTTATGATTTATACTCTTGCATTGTGAATAGATCATCACTTGAACATAAGTAATCATATGACAATATATATATGTTGTTGTTATGAGAATAATCATGATGCCTTCATGTACGTATTTTATTTTTATCGACGCCTCTACCTCTAAACATCAGGACATATTTATTGTTATCGACTTTTTGCTTGAGGACAAGCGAGGTCTAAGCTTGGGGGAGTTGATACGTCCATTTTGCATCATGCTTTTATATCGATATTTATTGCATTATGGACTGTTATTTCACTTTATGTCACAATACTTATGGCTATTCTTTCTTATTTTACAAGGTTTACATAAGGAGGGCGAATGCCGGCAGCTGGAATTCTGGTCTGGAAAAGGAGCAAATATTAGAGACCTATTCTGCGCAACTCCAAAAGTCCTGAAACTCCATGGAACATTTTAAAAGAAATAAAGAAAAATCCACGCCAAAGATGAAGGCCAGGGCGCCCACACCCTGCTCATGAGGGTGGGGGGGCGCCCCCCCTAGGGCGCGCCCCTACCTCGTGGGCCCCCTGTTGGCTCTCCGACGCCCATCTTCTCCTATATGAGGTCTTTCGATGAGAAAAAAATAAGGAGGAACTTTTCGGGACGAGACTCCGCCGCCACGAGGCGGAACCTTGGGGGATCCAATCTAGAGCTCCGGCAGAGCTGTTCTGCCGGGGAAACTTCCCTCCGGGAGGGGGAAATCATCACCATCGTCATCACCAACGCTCCTCTCATCGGGAGAGGGCAATCTTCATCAACATCTTCACCAGCACTGAGGGAGTCCTGGATTAGGGGGTGTCCGGATAGCCCGACTATACCTTCGGCCGGACTCCTGGACTAAGATACAAGATTGAAGACTTCATCCCGTGTCCGGAAGGGACTTTCCTTGGCGTGGAAGGCAAGCTTGGCGATACGGATATGTAGATCTCCTACCATTGTAACCGACTCTATGTAACTCTAGCCCTCTCCGGTGTCTATATAAACCGGAGGGTTTTATTCCGTAGGACGGAGAACAATCATACCATAGGCTAGCTTCTAGGGTTTAGCCTCTCTGATCTCGTGGTAGATCTACTCTCGTACTACCCATATCATCAATATTAATCAAGCAGGACGTAGGGTTTTACCTCCATCAAGAGGGCCCGAACCTGGGTAAAACATTGTGTCCCCTGCCTCTTGTTACCATCCGCCTAGACACACAGTTCGGGACCCTCTACCCGAGATCCGCCGGTTTTGACACCGACATTGGTGCTTTCATTGAGAGTTCCTCTGTGTCGTCACCTTTAGGCCCGATGGCTCCTCCGATCATTAACAGTGATGCGATCCAGGGTGAGACCTTTCTCCCCGGACAGATCTTCGTATTTGGTGGCTTTGCACTGCGGGCCAATTCGCTTGGCCATCTGGAGCAGATCGAAAGCTACGCCCCTGGCCATCAGGTCAGATTTGAAAGTTTGAACTACATGGCCGACCTCCGCGGAGACTTGATCTTCGACGGGTTCGAGCCGCAGCCGAGCATGCCGCACTGTCACGATGGGCATGATCTAGCTCTGCCGCCGAACAGTGCCCTGAAGGCCGCACCCACATTAGCTCCGACCCTTAATTCGGAGCCAACTGCGCCAATCGAGGATGGGTGGTTGGACACCGCCTCAGGGGCTGCAATCTCTACGACGATCGAGCCGAACACCAGCCCTATTCTGTATGAAGCCCATGACTCCAAGGAGCCGGACTCCTCTCCAAACTCCGAGCCCTCCGCGCCCCTACCAATCAGACCCGATTGGGCGCCGATCATGGAGTTCACCGCCACGAACATCTTTCAGCACTCGCCCTTCGGCGATATTCTAAATTCACTAAAGTCTCTCTCTTTATCAGGAGAGCCCTGGCCGGACTATGGTCAGCAAGGTTGGGATGCGGATGATGAAGAAATTCAAAGCCCAACCACCACCCACTTCGTAGCCACTGTCGATGATTTAACCGACATGCTCGACTTCGACTCCGAAGACATCGACAGTATGGACGCCGATGCAGGAGACGATCAAGAACCAGCGCCTATAGGGCACTGGAAAGCCACCTCGTCGTATGATATATACATGGTGGACACCCCAAAAGAAGACAATGGCGATGGAACAACGGAGGATGACCCCTCCAAGAAGCAGCCTAAGCACCGGCGTCAGCGGCGCCGCTCTAAATCCCACCAAAGCAAAAACGGTGATTCCGGCACGGGAGATAATAACACCCCGGACAGTGCCAAAGACAACCACCTCCAGCAAGATTCAGCACAGGAGGATGGAGAAGCCAGCCCTCATGAGAGAGCGGCAGATAGAGAGGTCGAGGACGATAATTATATACCTCCCTCCGAAGATGAGGCAAGCCTCGACGATGACGAATTTGTCGTGTCAGAGGATCCCGTCGAACAAGAGCGTTTCAAACGCAGGCTTATGGCCACGGCGAGCAGCCTCAAGAAAAAACAGCAACAACTTAGAGCTGATCAAGATTTGCTAGCTGATAGATGGACTGAAGTCCTTGCGGCCAAAGAGTATGAACTCGAACGCCCCTCCAAGAGCTACCCAAAGCGCAGGTTGCTACCCCAATTAGAGGAGGAAGCACCTAAACCTACATCACCAGCGCATGATGCGGCCGACCGGCCACCACGTGGCCGCGACAGAGAGGCCTCTTGGCCCTCCACTCAAGCCGCACCCCGGCGCCGCTCAAAACATACCAAGGCACAGGAAAATGCGCCAGACCTGCGAGATATATTGGAGGACAAGGCAAGGCAAATAAGATCGATCTACAGATCGCGTGGGCGCCCCACGGCACGAGACGGTAATCGTCACTCCGAATACAGTAAATCCGGCCGGGCCGAATACAGTAGACAAAGCTCGTTTGAGCTGCGTCGTGATATAGCCCAATACAGAGGCACCGCACACCCACTATGCTTCACAGATGAAGTAATGGATCATCAAATCCCCGAGGGTTTCAAACCCGTGAACATCGAATCATACGATGGCACAACAGATCCTGCGGTATGGATCGAGCACTATCTCCTTCATATCCACATGGCCCACGGTGATGACCTACACGCCATCAAATACCTCCCACTCAAGCTTAAAGGACCAGCTCGGCATTGGCTTAACAGCTTGCCAGCAGAATCAATTGGTTGTTGGGACGACCTGGAAGCCGCATTCCTCGACAATTTCCAGGGCACTTATGTGCGACCACCAGACGCCGATGACCTTAGCCACATAATTCAGTAGCCAGAGGAATCGGCCAGACAATTCTGGACACGGTTCCTAACCAAGAAAAATCAAATCGTCGACTGTCCGGACGCAGAGGCCCTAGTAGCCTTCAAGCATAACATCCGCGACGAGTGGCTTGCACGGCACCTAGGACAGGAAAAGCCGAAATCTATGGCAGCCCTCACGACACTTATGACCTGCTTTTGCACGGGAGAAGACAACTGGCTAGCTCGCAGCAATAACATGACCAAGAGCCCTGGTAATTCGGATACCAAGGACAGCAGTGGCAGGTCGTGTCGCAACAAGCAAAAGCGCCGCATTAATGGCGACAATGATGAGGATACGGCAGTTAATGCCGGATTCAGAGGCTCTAAACCCGGTCAGCGGAAAAAGCCATTCAAAAGAAATACTCCGGGCCCGTCCAGTTTGGACCGAATACTCGATCGCTCATGCCAGATACATGGCACCCCTGAAAAACCAGCCAATCACACCAACAGGTATTGTTGGGTGTTCAAGCAGGCACACAAGTTAAATGCCGAAAGCAGAGGCAAGGGGCTGCATAGCGATGACAAGGAGGAGCCCCAGCCGCCGAACAACAGTGGACAGAAAGGTTTCCCCCCACAAGTGCGGACGGTGAACATGATATACGCAACCCACGTCCCCAAGAGGGAGCGGAAGCGTGCGCTAATGGACGTATACGCGATGGAGCCAGTCATCCCAAAGTTCAACCCATGGTCTTCCTGCCCGATCACTTTTGATCGAAGAGACCACCCCACTAGCATCCGTCATGGCGGATTCGCCGCATTGGTTCTAGACCCAATTATTGACGGATTTCACCTCACTAGAGTCCTTATGGACGGCGACAACAGCCTGAACCTGCTTTACCAAGATACAGTGCGGAAAATGGGCATCGATCCCTCGTGGATTAAACCCACTAAAACGACCTTTAAAGGCGTCATACCAGGTGTAGAGGCCAACTGTACAGGCTCAGTTACACTTGAAGTGGTCTTCAGATCTCCGGATAATTTCTGAAGAGAGGAGTTAATCTTCGACATAGTCCCGTTCCGCAGTGGCTATCATGCACTGCTCGGGCGAACCGCATTTGCGAAGTTCAATGCGGTGCCGCACTATGCATACCTCAAGCTCAAGATGCCAGGCCCTCGAGGCGTCATCACAGTCAATGGAAACATCGAGCGCTCTCTCCGAACAAAGGAGCATACGGCGGCTATCACAGCGGAAGTACAAAGCAGCCTCTCAAGGCAATTCTCCAGTCCGGCCATTAAATGTCTGGAGACCGTCAAGCGCGCCCGGAGTAACCTACAACAAGACCGCCTGGCATGTTCCGAGCAAGCGTAGCAATGCGGCCCCAACCCCAGCTCTCACGAACTTGCAAAACCAGTGTTGCGCGTACACAATTACACTCTGGAAATACCATGGGCACAGGGGTAGGGGCACCATCATGGCACGCCCGAAACGCGGCTTAAACCGCACTAGGGGCTGCCGATTTCTTATTTTTCTCTTATTTTCCAGGACTCCATTCTTCGGAAGGCTTGTCCGGCAGTACAATTGCCGCACAAACGATACAACCAGGGAAGCAGAAAGCTACGCCGCACTATGAAACTCTAAGGTGGTCTCTATAACGAGCAGTATACCTGTTTCACATAACATTCCGCAGCTTGCCCCTGGAAAGGACATGTTAAATAGTCCCATCTTTTGCTTATTGCAGTATTTGTATCGTTCTGCTTTGATCGCAGCTTTTTTAAATAAACAATGCATAGCTTCCGTCTATTATTGCATTACTCTTTTTTACGAATATATGTTCATTAATGACATGTTGCACCCGTACACTTTGGTATGGCCAATACGCCAGGGGCTTAAGTACCCCACAATACGATGTGAGAAGTCCGAACACTTTCACAAGTGCGGCACCCCGAACTTATAGCATTATATGCATCGGCTCCGAATCATGTCTTGGGTCAATAGTTGGGTTTGCCCGGCTCCTATGTTTTGGTACCTTACGTTCCATTATATCGGCTAAGGTAGCACTAGGAGAACTACTGCGATTGTGCCCTAGTTGAGCTGGGCTAAGCACCTTAGTAGAGAAAGCTAAAACTGACCGTCATGATGAGGCGAGAGCTGGTCATTGTTCAAGAGGTTTTCGAGTCCCTAAATACTTATGCCGCTTAGAGCGAGGAGTCGGCTTTGTGCGGCCTAGGCATGGATAGCGCCCCGAACTCGGTCTTCTGAACACTAGGGGCTTCGCCGAAATTTAAAATTATAGAATTCTATGGCTAAGTGAGAGTGTTCAAGCATTATAGTCCGATTGCCTTGTTCGTTGTGTTGAGCGCCTCCCTCGAAGGACCCAAGAATGGGAAAAAGAGCGCTCATGTTTATCCCGAACACCCCAGCACTCGTGGCATGGGGGCAGAAGCCGACGACTCGCCATCTCTCAAATTTGATAAACGGCCGCACAGAAGGTAATATTTTAAATTCAAAAGCGTTGCTTAGCGCATATGAACAAGTTTTCAGTGTACAGGATCACAAATGCCAGTTTACTCAAATATTACATCTTTGGAGCATTCATCCGCTATAAGGCGGGCACCCTTTAGGATGCCCTCATAATACGCTTCCGAGACGCGATGCTCCTTGCCCGGCGGCGGCCTGTCCTTCACCAGCTTCTCCGCATCCATCTTGCCCAGTGCACTTTAGCACGGGCAAGCGCCCTACGGGCGCCTTCGATGCAGACGGAGCGCTTGATTACTTCAAGCTGTGGACATGCATCCACCAGCCGCCTCACCAGCCCGAAGTAGCTCCCAGGCAGAGCCTCTCCAGGCCAAAGCCGAACTATGAGGCCCTTTATGGCCTGTTCGGCCACCTTGTGGAGCTCGACCATTTGCTTCAGCTGGTCGCTCAAAGGCACCAGGTGCCCGGCCTCAGCATACTGAGACCAGAACACCTTCTCCATCAAGCTCCCCTCCTCGGCTCGGTAGTAGGCGGCGGCATCAGACGCACTACGGGGCAAATCTGCGAATGCTCCTGGAGAGCTCCGGACTCGGGTAAGTAACAAGTAATTCACTTTCACATGCTTGCTTTGCATAATGAATTCCATACCCGCCGCTATCTTCTTCATATCTCCAATTTCTTGGAGGGCTTTCTGGGCTTCGGCCTTGGCAGACTTTGCGCTTTCGAGGGCTGCCGCAAGCTCGGACGCTTGCGTCTTCGAGTCAAGCTCCAAACTCTCATGTTTTTTCGCGAGAGCTTGGAGCTCTTTCTGCACCTCCTCCACCCGCGCCTCCTGCTTCCCTCTCTCTATGCACTCCGCAGCCGCTCTGTTTTCGGCCTCGGACAGCGCTTTCTTAAGGGTTGCCACCTCGGTCGTGGCCCCTATAATAGCACAATGATCCTGTCATTTTTTGCAACCACATCTTCTCTATATACTTGCGCAAGGTATTACTTACCTTCCTTCTCCTTGAGTTGCCGCTTGGCATGGCCGAGCTCGTTCTCGGACCGCGCGAGGTTTTGCTTCAGCGTATCCACCTCCGCAGTCAGTGCGGCGGAGGCCAGCAGCGAAGCCTGCACATGCATATTGACTTGATTATGTTAGACTCCTACGAATGTTATTAGATCCTCTATTCGGCTTTTCTTTCCGAACGCCGAACAGAGCATCAGGGGCTACTGTCTATGCGGTAACATTTTTACATATTCTTTACTTACCTCAAAGCCTGTTAGAAGGCTGGCACAGGCTTCAGTTAGTCCGCTCTTGGCGGACTGAACCTTCTAGATCACCACACTCATAATAGTGCGGTGCTTGTCGATGGAGGCGCCGTTAAGCACCTCCAGCAAATTGTCTGGTGCCTCCGGTTGGACGGAGGTCACCAGCTCGGTAGGCTTGCTCCTCTTGGAAGGAGGCTGCCTACCGGAGTCCGAAACCGTTGAAGGTTCCGGCGCGGTGTCCGGCTCAAAGCCGGACTTGGAGCCCTTGGGGTTCTATCCCCTTCACGCCTGGAGTCCGGGAGGTCGCCTTGCGGCGCCTCCAGGACCACCTCCTCCTGGCTTGGAACCTGTTGGGACGCCGCCTCGGCGTCATCCGTAGGGTGGGGGGAGGTAGCCGCCGGAAGCGAATTCACATCTGACGAATCCAGGGAGCCGCTCGACGACTCGTCGAGCCCGGTCTTGGGCAGACTGCATAGACATGTTCGACGTAAGGAAAAGCTGTGCAATGGGGGAATACTATGAATCACTCTGGTATCCGGATAGTTACGATCTCGCCAGGGGCTTGGCCCTGTGCGGCCACTCCTCTTCGCCGTCGTCGGTGTTGGTGGAGTAGTCCGGAGGAGGGGTCTTCCCCTTCTTGGACCCTTCGGCCTCCCCAGTTGGGGCGGCCTTCCTTTTCTTCCCTCCCCCCGCTGGAGGGGGAGAGGTCTCTTCTTCCCCCTCCTCGTCTTCATGGGAGGAGTGCGCCTTGGAGTCGTCGGATGATGAATCCGACACCTCCTGGCGCCGGGCACTCTTTCGAGTCCCCGTGGCCTTCTTCTTGGCCTTCTTCTCCGGCACCACATAGGGTGCCGGAACCAGCAGCTTCACCAAGCGAGCGTCCGCTGGGCCTTCGGGCAAAGGAGTCGGACAGTTGATCTGTCCAGACGTCTCCTGCCAATCCTGTCATAGGTACACTACAAGAAATATGTCAACTTGTGACCACCACTATTGGTCACTGAATGGTCACAAATTTTCATTTGTGACCTTTTTGTGACCAAAAACAGAAGGTCAAAAGCTGGCGGTCATAAACTGACTATAGCGACCTTTCTTCTGGAATGGTCGTAGACGTTTATGACCAAAATATGTCTACTGTGGCGTTTTGGTCACTAGCAACCTCCCCAGGCCACATAGGCATCCAGCGTGGCAATCTGACGTGGCACAAGATTCAGCCCGGTCCAATTCGGTGTTTATATGGGCCGAGCCCATTAATTCTGCCCATTTATATTTTTTTCTGTGAATTTTTGTCAACTTCATGGACCAAGCCCAACATTGCAGCCTTTTTATTTTTTGCCCATGGCCTTCATTGCAACCTTTTTATTTTTTTGGCACATGGCCTTTTTGTCTCAACAGTTTCATTTTTTCTTTTTTTGTCAGGGTCACATTCTTCATTTTCCAATTTAATGTAAATAAATACACAATATTTAAATTGGCACAGAAAACACACAAAATACTTCAAATATTACCAGCCAGTGTTGCTGCTGTACAAATATTACCAATCAATACAAAGTTGCTGCTATACAAATAACTCTAACATACAATAGTGGAAGTCACAGTTACATGCTCCACAAGTTCAATAACATGGTACTTTACAAGCTCTACAAGTGTTATGTTCTTCAGCATGGAGCTCCTTCGACAGCGATTACAAACTAGGCACCTACTCTTCTTGCCACTGTGAGGAGGTGGATGCTCGCCATGGTGTGCTTGATGATGCACACGACCATGATCTTCTTGCCACTATTGCATCCGTGCGCTCGATGATGGGGGTACCAATGCATACAAGTAGAACAAAATTACCAGCATTAACCCACAACTTCAAGTACAAGCTAAGTATGTATCAAGTGACAACAAAAACGAGTTTATATGCTAGTACAAAATCACCATCATTAACAAATTTATATGAAAATGAAAACAATCATCAGTACTGGATTAAACACAATGCTATCTTCATATTAGCAAACAGAATATCTTGTTTTCATATTCTCAGTAGGCAAGTACAGTCTGCTTCAACCCATGTTCTAAAAAAGTTGTTTATCCCTCCCACGAGTACATTTGATGGTTTATTATGGGATGGAGGTAATATGTATCAAGTAACTACAAAAACAAGTTGAGTAAAACAGTAAAAATGTTGCATGGAACAGACTTCTTTTATATGGGTATGTTTCAATTGCATACAACAAGACAAGTCATTAATTCAATGTGAATATCAATTCAAATTGCTGCATTGCTGTAGCATATCCTCCAATGATAGATTATTAGTAGTCTTCCCAGGATTCAAGATGCATTATTTTGTCACCAAACTTCCAGAGTGGGCATCAATGCAGATCACAAACAGAAACCCATACATCATCGATGGACTACCTAACAAAACCAGCTTCCCACAAACACAAGACAGTGTGCATGCGTGAGCAGGCGCAGGACCGAATGAACCATGGCGGCAGCAGCAGTGATTATGGGTGTTGAAGGGAAGGCAGAGTGGCCAGTAGCAGCAGTGATTACCAGGAAGTTGTGGTAGACGAACTCCCTGGGCTCCCACGAGATGACCTCCATCCACTGTGCACCGCGCTTGCCCAACCCCTCGCTGCACCCACCCATGAGAATATGGTCTGCAAGATGCCTGCAACACATTCATACATGACAATCATTAGGAACACAGTAAAGAGAACTACATTAAAAAGAATAGCAGACACGTTTGTTATAACTGGTCCGTTTGAAGACTAATTGTAGAAAGGAACGCAAGCAATTGCTTCAATTTTTCTTTTCACACAAGTGCAAATGTCAACATGAAACAAGGAGCTCAAGGAATCAATCCCCAACACATCAGTACAACAGTTGCAACTAATCAGACCACGGCATAAATAACGGGCCACGATATACTAGTAAATTGAACTACTATTGCTACTCCTCTGTACATCAGTATCAAAGAGTGGATTTCGGCTACCATATATACATGTACTAGTAAAAGAGGGAACACAAAAGGCAAAAATTGGAATAGCAGAGCAGAAGCATGGAAGAGGGAATCGAAGGGGAAAAACTAGAACTTACATCGCAGCACATCTTTGATCTCCAGCGGCTCCAGGTCCTACAAACAAGAAGGCCCGAATCGTCAGAAACGCAACGAGAAATCATGGGGAGATCAAGGGACAATAGGATCGATCACTAGTTCACTACTAAAATCCTCTGGGCTATGAACTTCAACTGGGACAGTTGATCTCTTGGCTAACAGCTAACAACAAAGAAGTTCCCATACAACCAATTTACTGCCCTATATCATCCAACCCTAAGCAGCCTGATTCCATAGAGAAACGTTTTAGCAAGGCCGGCCGTTGCATGACTGCGAGCAAACAGGGCAGAGAAACGAAGTAAAAACGGGAGCCGACGAGGGAGGCGGGTCAGTCACCTTCTCCGCATGCTGACTTCCTGGTGGGCATCTTGTTGGGCATCCTTGACCCGGAGCAGCTTGTCCTTGGTGCCCCTGACCAGATCGGAGCACACTGTGGCCGGCACACATGGAACACGCACGCGTCAGTCAGATCGACGAGATATACGAGACCAGAAGAGGAGGAAGAAGAAGACGAGGGCACATAACCTTGAGGCCCTGTTATGGGGTTGTGTCTGATGAAGGTTGCCCTTTGGGGCGGCAGCGGCAGCTCCGCCAGATGCAACCGCAGTGTTATCAGCGCAGTTCATAGTGGCTGCCACAGGCAGACCCAGAGACATCATGAAATTGTTTCCAGCAGAACCTCCATGACCTGCAGTTCAAGAACAAGCACATATACAAGCTAGTTAGATAAAAAGATCACATATCTATAGTACACTGAACCAATAATCCAGAGATGCATGACAGCCACACACCAGTGCTATGATTCATGAAAGTTCCTTCATAGCTAAGTAAGTATGATATCGATTTACTGAGCCAAGATACATACAAGCATCTGGGAAACACTCGACCGAAGAGATGCAACTACCCGAATGCTTCATTCAAGATTTAACACAGTAACTCTACAGGCAGAAAGTAAATTGAAGGCGATCACCATGCACAACACCTCTTTGCACATCACTTATTTATGAATGGAGGGAGTGATATTCAGCTTTCGCAGTCAAAGGAGACCCGGCTACGTATGTCGTGTTCTCCATAGGGACTAGACGATCAACGATGATGCTCGGCTAAAGCTAGGCTAGACAATTTAAGTGAAGATTACAGGGAAAATAATCCTAACACATGCATACATAGACTACAAAAGTAAATCTACAATAAAAGGAGACATCTATTATTAGAAAGTATGTAACCAAAAGGGCAGAAGTGATTCACATCACAAACATGTATAATGATTATAAGAACTAGAAAGAAAAGCATGTTCATACTACTGAACATGCATAAGTAGTTTGGTACTGGGACATATAGATTCCACACCACATACATATATGTCATGGCTACTTGAGCAACACATGAACTACAAATTAAACAAACACGAATATGCAGCAAGAGGAGTACACAAGTGACAAATTTAACTAATTATCACACACAGGAAGTCTGAACTGGACAAATAACAGGCTGCTAGCACTACTCAAATATGAATATTAAATCAGGTGCGCCAGGCGCGGCGACGAAGTGGAGCGTGCAAGGTGATGGCGGCGAAGACGGAGTGGTGGCTAGATGGTGTGGTGCTGATTGGGTGGCGCGATGGCGCGAGATGATGGTGGATGGATGGGTGATGCGGCTTCGGTGAGCGCAGGCAACATATGGCGACGAATCGAGGGCGCCAAACAGGGGGATCGGCTGAGGGGCTCCCCGCGGTGCGGATGATGAGCTCGGGGAGGCCGGAGACGTCGGAGCAGCGAGGGCGACGCGAATCGACGGGGGAAG
Source organism: Triticum monococcum (assembly GCA_034509565.1). NCBI lineage: Eukaryota > Viridiplantae > Streptophyta > Magnoliopsida > Poales > Poaceae > Triticum > Triticum monococcum. The sequence goes on from CM067845.1 coordinate 637,921,127, forward strand.
GCGCGCGGCGGCCAACGGGGAAGAAGCTCAGATCCGGCAATGTGGGGGCGCCCAGCTTGAACTGGTGGCCGTAGTCGATGCAGAGGGGAGCTGCGGAGCTCGTGGACACCTTCCCATGTCGTGGATCCGGCGATGTGGTGGGTGAGGAGGTGCGGATCGACGAGATCCACCCATCATCATCACCCTTCTCGAGGTTCTTGACGCTCTTGGAAGAGAGGGTGATGCAGATGCGGTGCTGCGCCTCCTGCGGGTCCTCAAAGCCGGCCTTGCCGGACTTCATCGGTGGCGGGCCCTTGTAGGGGAGGGGACCTCTAGCCAGGGAGGGGAGGTGGCGCCGGCAGCGGAGTGGATTTGGTCACCAGCGGGAGGAGGTGGCCGTGGAGGAGGTGGTCGCCGCGGTCGAATGGATCTGGGATGTAGGAAGAGGGGAGAAGGAGAGGGTAGGGGCGCCGGCTGTGGAGTAGAGGGCAACGGGGGCGGTGGGGGGGGGTGTCGTCGATGGTGGCGGTGGGGGCGGCGGCAGATCGAGATCGGGGAGGGGGCGACGGCGAGGAGATGGGGACGAGGGAGGAAGGGGGCGACGGGGGAGGGGTCGATCTGAGCTAGGGTTTATGCTGCGGGTGAGGGTATCTCCTTTTCTTTTCTTTTTTTCTTTTTTCTGTAGATAGATGGATGGATGGATGTGGGATGGAGAGATGGATGGATGGATGGATGGGCGCCATGTCATCGATCCGTGGGAAGAGTCCTGATTGGTTCGAAAAACCAGTGATTTAAAAAAGTGTCTAAGTACTAAAAATAGAGGGATTTTGTGAAATAGCTATCAAAAATATTTTGCAAAATGGCACCACACAAATTTTCACTAGAGTTAGACCACATTTTATGGATAAGGACCAATTTCTCTGCATTTCTGATCTTTCTAGCTATATTTAATCATTTTTCGAGTGCCCAAAATGACTTTTTTTGTGAAGGACCTACCATATATTTGTTGCAAAATTGTACCAAATCAATTTTCTAAAATAGTAGGACATATTTAATGCACAATTGACCAAATGATTGGGTGTCAAATTTTTTGATCCACTTCTCATGAAAAAGACAAATTTCCGCTCATTCAGCATGAAACGGGTCAAATTTGAACTGCAGTGTTCTCATTGTTTGTTATTTATTTTTTCCAAAAAACATTTCTAGGTACACAAGTATCTATTTAATCAGAGAAACACCAAAAAAATTCCAAGATTCAAGTACTAGCTAGGAACGGTCATTCCCGCCGTTTTGATCGCATTTTGAAACGGGCATAAAAAATTCAAAAAAATCAAAAAAATTCGAAACCTTCGCATTGTGTCATTATATGTGGCCAAGTTCCTAGGAAAACTAACAAACTTGTAATACGGCAATTATTTGAAAAAAGTGTTCTCAGAAACGAGCTATCACGTGTGGAGATCAATGGCTTTCAAGCCAAATGATCAATCTTATGGCCACATCCATGGTAGAGTTTGTTCAAATGATCTCATATTGTGCACAAGGGTGCATATTGGAATGCCAAACAATATTGCCTAAGGAAGTTTTCATTTTCATTTGACGAAAAAACCATTTTCCATTTTTCGAGTGCCCAAAAGGAGGTTTTTTTGTGAAGGACCTACCAAATAATTGTTGCAAAATTGGACCAAATCATTTTTCTAAAATACTAGGCCATATTTAATGCACAATTGACCAAATGGTTGGGTGTAAAAAGTTTTGATCCACCTCTCATGAAAAAGACAAATTTCTGCCGATTCAGTTGGAAGCGGGTCAAATTTGAACTGTAGCTGCCTTGTAGTTTGCTCTTTATTTTTTCCAAAAATCATTTCTAGGTACATAAGTATCTATTTAATCATAGAAACACCATCCAAGATTCAACCACTAGCTAGGAACGGTCAATCCCACCGTTTTGACCGCATTTTGAAACGAGCATAAAAAATTCAAAAAAAATCAAAAAATTGGGAAACCTTCGCATTGTGTCATTATATGTGGCCAAGTTCGTAGGAAAAATAACAAACTTGTAATACGACAATTATTTTATGTTGCCTAAGGGAGTTTTCATTTTCTTTGCACGGAAAATTCATTTTCCATTTTTCGAGTGCCCGAAATGAGTTTTTTTGTGAAGGACCTACCATATATTTGTTGTGAAATTGGACCAAATCAATTTTCTAAAATACTAGGCCATGTTTAATGCACAATTGACCAAATGGTTGGGTGTGAAAAGTTTTGATCCACCTCTGGTGAAAAAGATAAATTCTCGTCGATTCAGCTGGAAGCGGGTCAAATTTGAACTGTAGCTACCTCGTAGTTTGCTCTTCATTTTTTACAAAAATCATTTCTAGGTACATAAGTATCTATTTAATCAGAGAAACACCAAAAAATTCCAAGATTCAACCGCTTGCTAGGAACGGTCAAGCCCGCCGTTTTGACCACATTTTGAAACGGGCATAAAAAATTCAAAAAAAATCAGAAAATTGGAAAACCTTCGCATTGTGTCATTATATATGACCAAGTTTCCGGGAAAAATAATAAAATTGCAATACGATAATTATTTTAAAAAAGTGTTCTTAGAAATGAGCTATCATGTGTGAAGATTCATGGCTTTCAAGCCAAATGATCAATCTTATGGCCACATTCATGGCATAGTTTGTTCAAATGATCTCATATTGTGCACAACGGTGCATATTGGAATGGAAAAATGTTTCCTAAGGAAGTTTTCATTTTCGTTGGATGAAAAAACCATTTTCCATTTTTCGAGTGCCCGAAAGGAGGTTTTTTTGTGAAGGAACTACCAAATAATTGTTGCAAAATTGGACCAAATCATTTTTATAAAATACTAGGCCATATTTAATGCACAATTGACAAAATGGTTGGGTGTAATAATTTTTGATCCACCTCTCGGGAAAAAGACAAATTTCCGCCAATTCAGCTGGAAGCGGGTCAAATTTGAACTGCAGCTACCTCATAGCTTGCTACTTATTTTGTGGAAAAATCATTTCTAGTTAAATAAGGACCTATTTAATCATAAATAAATGGTTTGGTGGCGATACGTCGAGGTTTGGGCGGTGGCCGAGCGCCCCAACTCTAGAGCGCGTAAACTCGCATGCCCATCGCGTGGTCACCGCGTGACCGTAATGTTGCCATGTGTTCTGGGCGGCCTAGGCATGTCTAGTGGGTTCGGTACTCCCCAGGTTGGTGCTAGGAAGAAAATTACAACATAAGATTCTCACGAGGAGACCGATCGATGCTCAAACATGAATTAGCAGCCAAGTGTTTGATTAGCGGTACGGGAAATGCACATAGCCAATGGGCATGAGTTTTTGCTGAGGATGATCATCTACTAAGGAGAATGTCTTCACAAATTTTTAGCTCAAAAGGAGGATCCTAGGTGGTACTTGCTTTGCAAAGTACCACGCTGGACAAAAATATGAATGTTGAAGCTGGGCTCAAAATAATGAATGGATTGAGCTGAAATTTTGTGGAGGATGGTTTTTTGGGCATAGGAAAGCATTGTAGAAAATTGATACCATTTGGACATGCCAAAGTAGTACTTCCTTCACAATGCTCTTCTATGGACAGAAACTTGGGAAAACTAGTGAGAGAGATTGGATGAATGAAATGAGCTCAAAATTGGTGTAGGTAAGTTACTTAGGTATGGTCATGCGCTGGTAAATTTTAAGATCATTTGGGTAAGCCTAGCTAGTACTTACTTCACAAAGCTTCTCTCGAGGTAGAAACTTTGGAAATTTCCTGAGAAAGATTTACTAGGAAAATTGAGCTGAATATTATCAATGTGGCAATGATTTGGGTATGGAAGAGTGCCCGCAAAGTTTGAGGGTAATAGGAGGGGTCTATATAACACTTGCTTTGCAACGTGCCAATTTGGCCATAAAATATAAATTGAACCTGGGCTCACATAGATGATTTGACTGAGCTGCAATTTGGAGGAGGGTGATAATTTGGGCATATGAAGGAGCTATATAAATTTCATGTCATTTAGAGATATAAAAAAGGTACTTCACAATGCTTCTAGGTGGACAAAAACTTTGGAAATTTGCCGAGGAAGATTTGCTAGGCAAATGGGGCTGAATTTTGTCATGCGGTAACGATTTGGATAGGAAAGAGTGCCCAAAAATTCCTAGGGCAATCAAGAATATATAAATAGCACTTCCTTCATAAAGTGTTGTTGTGAACATAATAGGAAAATGAATATTGTTGAATTAGTTTTGAACTAGGCAAGGAAGGATTTTTACATATTTGATGAAGATATGACCCAAAGAATTTATGAGAATTTTTTGGGAATTTTGGGAATGATAGAAATATAGGTTGCTTCACAACTTAGGGCAAAAACTGCCACATGGACATGACACATAGGCAAAACTGATGAGATGGCGCCTAGTCATCACAACCCACCACAATCTACAAGGCTATGACTGTCTATATTGGTCATGATCAGCTAGAAATAAGGCAGCGGACTAGCACTGTTTGCTTTGTGACCATTTCGTGTAAGGAAATTACGACCTTTCTGACCAAAATGGTCGCAATGGTTTAGAGTTTGGAGCCCCTTGAACAGCTTTTGACCAATTGGTCTAAAATGCTCATAGATTTATGACCAATTCTTCAAGGGTCACTGACAGAAGGTCATAACTTGACATATTTCTTGTAGTGGTAAGGGAGCTTAGATCCCACATGGAGTCAAACTATGAAAAACTAATACCTTGTAAAAGGTAAAAACAGCTTATCGCACGAGCGTGACGCTACGTGATGAATCCGCGATCCTCGGTAGCGAATGTGGGGGCCTCGGCGCCCTTGAAAAGCACCTTCCAGGCATCTTCGTACGTCGTGTCGAAGAGCCTGCTCAGAGTTCGGTGCCGCGCCGGGTCGAACTCCCGCAGGTTGAAAGCCCGTTGTTGACACAGGAGGATCTGGCGGATGAGCATAACCTGGACTACGTTGACAAGTTTGAGCTTCTTGTCAACCAGGGTTTGGACGCATGTTTGGAGTCCGGCCAGCTCTCCTTTTTTACCCCACGACATGCCCGTCTCTTTCCAGGAGGCGAGCCGCATAGGGGGTCCGGATCGGAACTCGAGGGCTGCGACCCATTCAGGGTCGCACGGCTCGGTGATGTAAAACCACCCCGATTGCCACCCCTTTAGGGACTCCATGAAGGAGCCCTCGAGCCATAGGACGTTGGGCATCTTGCCCACCATGGGGCCTCCGCACTCCGCCTGGGTGCCGTGCACCACCTTCGGCTTGACATTGAAAGTCTTGAGCCATAGGCCGAAATGGGGGCGGATGCAGAAGAAAGCCTCGCACACGACGATAAACGCCGAGATGTTGAGGGCAAAGTTCGGGGCCAGATTGTGGAAATCCAGGCCATAGTAGAACATGAGCCCCCGGACAAATGGGTGGAGAGGGAAGCCCAGTCCGCGGAGGAAATGGGGGAGGAACACCACCCTCTCATGGGGCCTAGGGGTGGGGATGATCTGCCCCTCTTCGGGAAGCCGGTGCGCAATGTCGTTAGACAAGTATGCGGCCTTCCTCAGTTTTTTGATGTGTCTCTCCGTAACGGAGGAGACCATCCACTTGCCTCCCGCTCCGGACATGGCTGGAGAAGGTTGAGGTGGGGTGTGCGGACTTGGGCGCTGGAGCTCGAGTGCGTGGAAATGGATAGGCAAAGAAGGAAGAAGGCGTGGATGAAAAGGTGGATCCTTATCCCCTTATATGGGTGGACGCGACTATGCGTCCCCACCAGCCTGGTAAAACTCGCTTATCTCCCAAGCGTCATAATCAATGGCGCGGTTGGGTTACCCACGCCCGTATTGATGAGAATCCCGGAATAAGGGGACACGATCTCTGCTTTGACAAGATGTGCTAAGGAAACCGCCTCGCTAAACGCGCTGAGGTAGAATAGTAAAACGATTCGAATAAAGACTTGGCCGTGGTGTGATGTCACGCTACGGAATACGTCAGCAGATTAGATTTGTGTAAATATTATTCTCTCTATGGCAATATCTAGAAACTTATTTTGCAGAGCCGGACACTACCTTTGTGTTCAAAATCTTCTATGAAGTACTTGGAGGAGGAACCCGCCTTGCAATGCCGAAGACAATCTGCGCACCGGACTCGTCGTCATTGAAGCCTGGTTCAGGGGCTACTGAGGGAGTCCTGGATTAGGGGGTGTCCGGATAGCCGGACTATACCTTCGGCCGGACTCCTGGACTATGAAGATACAAGATTGAAGACTTCGTCCCGTGTCTGGAAGGGACTTTCCTTGGCGTGGAAGGCAAGCTTGGCGATACGGATATGTAGATCTCCTACCATTGTAACCGACTCTGTGTAACCCTAGCCCTCTCCGGTGTCTATATAAATTGGAGGGTTTTAGTCCGTAGGACGGAGAACAATCATACCATAGGCTAGCTTCTAGGGTTTAGCCTCTATGATCTCGTGGTAGAACTACTCTTGTACTACCCATATCATCAATATTAATCAAGCAGGACGTAGGGTTTTACCTCCATCAAGAGGACCCGAACCTGGGTAAAACATTGTGTCCCCTGCCTCCTGTTACCATCCGCCTAGACGCATAGTTCGGGATCCCCTACCCGAGATCCGCCGGTTTTGACACCGACATGCACCATCTCATCTCCAAAGCATAGTTCATCTCTTGTATCCAATTCTTGTCTCAAAGTCCGGGATTGGTGCTAGTAGGTTGCTAGTAGTGTTGACTACTCCTTGTAGTTGATGCTAGTTGGTTTATTTGGTGGAAGACCATATGTTCAGATCCTATATGCATATTATTAACCCTTTGATTATGATCATGAATATACTTTGTGAGTAATTACGTTCGTTCCTGAGGACAAGGGAGAAGTATTGCTATGAGTAGTCATGTGAATTTGGTATCCGTTTGATATTTTGATAAGATGTATGTTGTCTAGCCTCTAGTGGTGTTATGTGAATGTCGACTACATAACACTTCACCATTATTTGGGCCTAGAGGAAGGCATTGGGAAGTAATAAGTAGATGATGGGTTGCTAGAGTGACAAAAGCTTAAACCCTAGTTTATGTGTTGCTTCGTAAGGGGCTGATTTGGATCCATATGTTTCATGCTATGGTTAGGTTTACCTTAATACTTTTGTTGTAGCTGCGGATGCTTGCAATAGAGGTTAATCATAAGTGGGATGCTTGTTCAAGTAAGAGCAGCACTCAAGCACCGGTCCACCCACATATCAAATTATCAAAGTATCGAACGCGAATCATATGACGTGATGAAAACTAGCTTGACGATATTCCCATGTGTCCTCGGGAGCGCTTTTCCTATTATAAGAGTTTGTTTCGGCTTGTCCTTTGCTACAAAAGGATTGGGCCACCTTGCCGCACTTTATTTACTTGTGTTACTTGTTGCTCGTTACAATCTATATTATCACAAAACTATCTGTTACCACTTATTTCAATACTTGCAGAGAATACCTTGCTGAAAACCACTTATCATTTCCTTCTGCTCCTCGTTGGGTTCGACACTCTTACTTATCGAAAGGACTATGATAGATCCTCTACACTTGTGGGTCATCATGGTGTAACCCCTCTTTTACCCGCTGTAATCTCTACTTAAACATGGTGCTCAACGCTATATATTGTTTCCCAATGATGTATGGCTATCCTATGATGTTTGAGTAGATCCGTTTTGTCCTATGGGTTAATTGATGATCGTGGTTGGTTTGAGTTGCATGTTTTATTATTGGTGTTGTCCTATGGTGCTCTCCTGTTGCGCAAGCGTGAGGGATCCCTGCTGTAGGGTTTGCAATATGTTCATGATTTGCTTATGGTGGGTGGCGTGAGTGATAGAAACACAGACCCGAGTAAGTAGGTTGTTCACGTATGGGAATAAAGAGGACTTGATGCCTTATAATGCTATGGTTGGGTTTTACATTAAAGATATTTAGTAGTTGCGGATTCTTGCTAGAGTTCCTATCATAAGTTCATATGATCCAAGAAGAGAAAGTATGTTAGCGTATGCCTCTCCATCATATAAAATTGCAATAGTGATTACCGGTCTAGTTATCAATTGCCTAGGGACAAATAACTTCCTTGTGACAACAAGCTCTCTAATAAAACTAACTTAGTTGTGTCTTCATCTAAACAACCCCTACTTTTTATTTACGCGCTCTTTATTATCTTGCAAACCTATCCAAAACACCTACAAAGTACTTCTAGTTTCATACTTGTTCTAGCTAAAGCGAACGTTAAGCGTGCATAGAGTTGTATCGGTGGTTGATAGAACTTGAGGGAATATTTGTTCTACCTTTAGCTCCTCGTTGGGTTCTACACTCTTACTTATCGAAAGAGGCTACAATTGATCCCCTATACTTGTGGGTTATCAGCCGCGAGCTTCAATGTTCATGGACCACATACATCAGTACATATGATTTCCAATAACTCTGTTGTTCGCTCCATTGTTTCGGAGAACGGAGTTTTAGTCATCTTGCCCATGAGGCATGGTTCGCAAGTACTAAGTGATTCATAATCAAGTGATTCCATAAGTCCATCAGAATGGAGTTTCTTCATGCGCTTTACACCAATATGACCTAAACGGCAATGCCACAAATAAGTTGCACTATCATTATCAACTCTACATCTTTTGGCTTCAATACTATGAACATGTGTATCACTACTATCAAGATTTAGTAAAAATAGACCACTCATCAAGGGTGCATGACCATAAAAGATGTTACTCATATAAATAGAACAACCATATTCTCTGATTTAAATGAATAACCGTCTTTCATCAAACAAGATCTAGATATAATGTTGATGCTCAACGCTGGCACCAAATAACAATTATTTAGGTCTAAAACTAATCCCGAAGGTAGATGTAGAGGTAGCGTGCTGACGGTGATCACATCGACTTTGGAACCATTTCCCACGCGCATCGTCACCTCGTCCTTAGCCAATCTTCGCTTAACCCGTAGCCCCTGTTTTGAGTTGCAAATGTTAGCAACTGAACCAGTATCAAATACCCAGGCACTACTACGAGCATTAGTAAGGTACACATCAATAACATTTATATCAAATATACCTTTCACTTTGCCATCCTTCTTCTCCGCCAAATACTTGGGGTAGTTCCGCTTCCAGTGACCAGTCCCTTTGCAGTAGAAGCACTCAGTCTCAGGCTTAGGTCCAGACTTGGGTTTCTTCACTTGAGCAGCAACTGGCTTGCTGTTCTTCTTGAAGTTCCCGTTCTTCCCTTTACCCTTTTTCTTGAAACTGGTGGTCTTGTTGACCGTCAACACTTGAAGCTCCTTCTTGATTTCTACCTCCGCAGCCTTTAGCATTGCGAAGAGCTCATGAATCGTCTTATCCATCCCTTGCATATTATAGTTCATCACGAAGCTCTTGTAGCTTGGTGGCAGTGATTGAAGAACTCTGTCGATGAAACTATCATTAGGAAGATTAACTCCTAGCCTGAGTATATGTTCACTGACAGAACTATTCTCCTCCATTTTGCAGCTGTAGAACTTATTGGAGACTTCATATCTCTCAATCCGGGCATTTGCTTGAAATATTAACTTCAACTCTTGGAACATCTCATATGCTCCATGACGTTCAAAACGTCGTTGAAGTCCCGGTTCGAAGTCGTAAAGAATGGCACACTGAACTATTGAGTATTCATCAGCTTTGCTCTGCTAGGTGTTCATAACATATGGCGTTGCTCCTGCAGCGGGTTTGTCAACTAGCGGTGCTTCCAGGACGTAATTCTTCTGTGCAACAATGAGTATAATTCTCAAGTTACGAACCCAGTCCGTGTAGTTGCTACCATCATCTTTCAACTCAGCTTTCTCTAGGAACACATTAAAATTCAACGGAACAACAGCACGGGCCATCTATCTACAACAACATAGACATGCAAAATACTATCATGTACTAATTTCACGATAAATTAAAGTTCAATAATCAAATTACTTAAGAGCTCCCACTTAGATAGATATCTCTCTAATCATCTAAGTGATCACGTGATCCATATCAACTAAACCATGTACGATCATCACGTGAGATGGAGTAGTTTTCAATGGTGAACATCACTATGTTGATCATATCTACTATATGACTCACACTCGACATTTCGGTCTCAGTGTTCTGAGGCCATATCTGCATATACTAGGCTCGTCAAGTTTAACCCGAGTATTCTGTGTGTGCAAAACTGGCTTGCACCCGTTGTATGTGAACGTAGAGCTTATCACACCCGATCATCATGTGGTGTCTCGGCACGACGAACTGTAGCAATGGTGCATACTCAGGGAGAACACTTATACCTTGAAATTTAGTGAGAGATCATCTTATAATGCTACCACCGAACTAAGCAAAATAAGATGCATAAAGGATAAACATCACATGCAATCAATATAAGTGATATGATATGGCCATCATCATCTTGTGCCTTTGATCTCCATCTCCAAAGCACCGTCATGATCACCATCGTCACCGGCTTGACACCTTGATCTCCATCGAAGCATCGTTGTCGTCACGCCAACTATTGCTTCTACGACTATCGCTACCGTTTAGTGATAAAGTAAAGCAATTACATGGCGATTGCATTTCATACAATAAAGCGACAACCATATGGCTCCTGCCAGTTGCCAATAACTCCTTTACAAAACATGATCATCTCATACAATAAAATTTAGCATCATGTCTTGACCATATCACATCACAACATGCCCTGCAAAAACAAGTTAGACGTCCTCTACTTTGTTGTTGCAAGTTTTACGTGGCTGCTACGGGCTGAGCAAGAACCGTTCTTACCTACGCATCAAAAACCACAAAACGGTATAGTGATTGGTTTTTGATCTTCAGAAAGAGCCCCATTCATTGAATCTGATTCAACTAAAGTTAGATGACACCCACCAGCCACCTGTGTGCGAAGCACGTCGGTAGAACCAGTCTCGCGTAAGTGTAAGCATACGCGTAATGTCGGTCTGGGCCGCTTCATCCAACAATACCGCCGAATTGAGAATCAACTAGTGATGACAAGCAATATGTATATACCCACGCCCACAACTCCTTTGTGTTCAACTCGTGCATATAACATCAACGCATAAACCTGGCTCGGATGCCACTGATGGGTAATGCAGTAATTTCAAAAAATTTCCTACGCACACGCAAGATCATGGTGATGCTTAGCAACAAGAGGGGAGAGTGTTATTTATGTACCCTCGTAGACTGTAAGTGGAAGCATTATGACAACACGGTTGATGTAGTCGTACGTCTCCATGATCGACCGATCCTAGTATTGAAAGTATGGCACCTCCGCGATCTACACACGTTCAGCTCGGTGACATCCCACGAACTCACGATCTAGCAAATTGTCGAGGGAGAGCTTCGTCAGCATGATGGTGTTATGACGGTGATGATGATGCTACTAGAACATCGCTTCTCCTAAGCACCGCTACGATATGACCGAGGTGGATTATTATGGAGGGGGGGCACCGTACACGGCTGGAAACAATCAACTTGTGTGTTCTAGGGTGCCCCTGCCCCTGTATATAAAGGAGCAAGGGGGGAGGCCGGCCGGCCTTGGGGCGTTCCAAGGAGAGGGAGGAGTCCTCCTAGTAGGAGTAGGACTCCCCCTTTCCCAGTCCAACTAGGAAGAAGGAGGGGGAAGGAAAGAGAGGGAGAGAGGGAGGGAAAGAGTGGGCGCCGCCCCCTCCTTGTCCAATTCGGATTCCCAAGGGGGGTGGGGCGGCCAGCCCTATGGCCCCTCCTATCTCTCTCACAAGGCCCATGTTGGCCCATTTGTTCCCCCGGGGGTTCCGATAACCCCCCGGCACTCCGATAATTATCCGGTGACCCCCAGCACTCATCCGGTGTCCGAATATAGTCATCCAATATATCCTTCGGTACATCAAAACACATAAACTCATAATACCAATCGTCACCGAACGTTAAGCGTGCGGACCCTACGGGTTTGAGAACTATGTAGACATGACCGAGACACGTCTCCAGTCAATAACCAATAGCGGAACCTAGATGTTCATATTGGCTACCAAATATTCCATGAAGATCTTTATCAGTCAAACCACATAACGATATACGTTGTTTCCTTTGTCATCGGTATGTTACTTTCCTGAGATTCTATTGTCGGTATCTCAATACCTAGTTCAATCTTGTTACGAGAAAGTCTCTTTACTCATTTTGTAATGCATCATCCCGCAACTAACTCATTAGTCATATTGCTTGCAAGGCTTATATTGATGTGCATTACCGAGAGGGCCTAGAGATACCTCTCCGACAATCGGAGTGATAAATCCTAATCTCGATCTATGCCAACTCAAGAAACACCATCGGAGACACATGTATAGCACCTTTATAATCACCCAGTTACGTTATGACGTTTGGTAGCACACAAATTGTTCCTCCGGTATTCGGGAGTTGCATGATCTCATAGTCATAGGAACATGTATAAGTTATGAAGAAAGCAATAGAAACAAACTAAACAATCATCGTGCTAAGCTAACCGAATGGGTCAAGTCAATCACATCATTCTCTAATGATGTGATCCCGTTAATCAAATGACAACTCATGTCTATGGCTAGGAAACTTAACCATCTTTTATTAAATGAGCTAGTCAAGTAGAGTCATACTAGTGACACTCTGTTTGTCTATGTATTCACACATGTACTAAGTTTCCGGTTAATACAATTCTAGCATGAATAATAAACATTTATCATGATATAAGGAAATACAAATAACAACTTTATTATTGCCTCTAGGGCATAATTCCTTCATTCTCCCACTTGCACTAGAGTCAATAATCTAGATTACACAGTAATGATTCTAACACCCATGGAGTCTTGGTGCTGATCATGTTTTGCTCGTGAGAGAGGCTTAGTCAACGGGTCTGGAACATTCAGATCCGTATGTATCTTGCAAATCTCTACGTCTTCCTCCTTGACTTGATCGCGGATGGAATTGAAGCATCTCTTGATGTGCTTGGTTCTTTTGTGAAATCTGGATTCCTTTGCCAAGGTAATTGCACCAGTATTGTCACAAAAGGTTTTCGTTGGACCCGATGCACTAGGTATGACACCTAGATCGGATATGAACTCCTTCATCCAGATTCCTTCATTTGCTGCTTCCGAAGCAGATATGTACTCCGCCTCACATGTAGATCCCGCCATGATGCTTTGTTTAGAACTGCACCAACTGACAGCTCCACTGTTCAATATAAATATGTATCCAGTTTGTGACTTAGAGTCATCCGGATCAGTGTCAAAGCTTGCATCGACATAACCATTTACGACGAGCTCTTTGTCACCTCCATAAACAAGAAACATATCCTTAGTCCTTTTCAGGTACTTCAGGATGTTCTTGACCGCTGTCCAGTGATCCACTCCTGGATTACCTTGGTACCTCCCTGCTAAACTGATAACAGGGCACACATCAGTTCTGGTACACAGCATTGCATACATGATAGAGCCTATGGCTGAAGCATAGGGAACACCTTTCATTTTCTTTCTATCTTCTGAAGTGGTCAAGCATTGATTCTGACTAAACTTCACACCCTGTAACACAGGCAAGAACCCTTTCTTTGTCTGATCCATTTTGAATTTCTTCAAAACTTTGTCAAGGTATGTGCTTTGTGAAAGTCCAATTATGCGTCTTGATCTATCTCTATAGATCTTGATGCCCAATATGTAAGCAGCTTCACCGAGGTCTTTCATTGACAAACTCTTATTCAAATATCCTTTTATGCTATCCAGAAATTCTATATCATTTCCAATCAACAATATGTCATCCACATATAATATTAGAAATGCTACAGAGCTCCCACTCACTTTCTTGTAAATACAGGGTTCTCCAAAAGTCTGTATAAAACCATATGCTTTGATCACACTATCAAAGCGTATATTCCAACTCCGAGAGGCTTGCACCAGTACATAAATGGATCGCTGGAGCTTGCACACTTTGTTAGCACCTTTTGGATCAACAAAACCTTGTGGTTGCATCATATAGAACCCTTCTTTAAGATATCCATTAAGGAATGCAATTTTGACATCCATTTGGCAAATTTCATAATCATAAAATGCGGCCATTGCAAACATGATTCTGACGGACTTAAGCATCGCTACGGGTGAGAAAGTCTCATCGTAGTCAACTCCTTGAACTTGTCGAAAACCTTTTGCAACAAGTCGAGCTTTGTAGACAGTAATATTACCGTCAGTGTCTGTCTTCTTCTTGAAGATCCATTTCTTCTCTATGGCCTGCCGATCATCGGGCAAGTCAACCAAAGTCCACACTTTGTTCTCATACATGGATCCCATCTTAGATTTCATGGCCTCAAGCCATTTTGCGGAATCTGGGCTCATCATCGCTTCCTCTTAGTTCGTAGGTTCGTCATGGTCAAGTAACATGACTTCCAAAATAGGATTACCGTACCACTCTGGTGCGGATCTTACTCTGCTTGACCTACGAGGTTCGGTAGTAACTTGATCAGAAGTTTCATGATCATCATCATTAGGTTCCTCACTTACTGGTGTAGGAATCACTTGAACTGATTTCAGTGATGAACTACTTTCCAATAAGGGAGAAGGTATAGTTACCTCATCAAGTTCTACTTTCCTCCCACTCACTTCTTTCGAGAGAAACTCCTTGTCTAGAAAGGATCCATTCTTAGCAATGAATATTTTGCCTTCGGATATGTGATCGAAGGTGTACCCAACAGTCTCCTTTGGGTATCCTATGAAGACACATTTCTCCGATTTGGGTTCGAGCTTATCAGGTTGAAGCTTCTTCACATAAGCATCATAACCCCAAACTTTAAGAAACGACAACTTGGGTTTCTTGCCAAACCACAGTTCATAAGGTGTCGTCTCAACGGATTTTGATGGTGCCCTATTTAATGTGAATGCAGCCGTCTCTAAAGCATAACCCCAAAACGATAGTGGTAAATCAGTGAGAGACATCATAGATCGCACCATATCTAATAAAGTGAAGTTATGATGTTCGGACACACCATTACATTGTGGTGTTCCAGGTGGCGTGAGTTGTGAAACTATTCCGCATTGTTTCAAATGAAGTCCAAACTCATAACTCAAGTATTCACCTCCACGATCAGATCGTAGAAACTTGATTTTCTTGTTACAACGATTTTCCACTTTGCTCTGAAATTCTTTGAACTTTTCAAATGTTTGAGACTTGTGTTTCATTAAGTAGATATACCCATATCTGCTCAAATCATTTGTAAAGGTGAGAAAATAACAACATCCGCCATGAGCTTCAATGTTCATTGGACCACATACATCAGTATGTATGATTTCCAATAACTCCATTGCAAGCTCCATTGTTCCGGAGAACGGAGTTTTAGTCATCTTGCCAATGAGGCATGGTTCGCAAGTACCAAGTGATTCGTAATCAAGTGATTCCGGAAGTCCATCAGAATAGAGTTTCTTCATGCGCTTTACACCAATATGACCTAAACGGCAGTGCCACAAATAAGTTGCACTATCATTATATAGTCTGCATCTTTTGGCTTCAATACTATGAACATGTGTATCACTACTATCAAGATTTAGTAAAAATAGACCACTCATCAAGGGTGCATGACCATAAAAGATGTTACTCATATAAATAGAACGACCATTATTCTCTGATTTAAATGAATAACCGTCTAGGATCGATGGTAACAGGAGGCAGGGGACACGATGTTTACCCAGGTTCGGGCCCTCTTGATGGAGGTAATACCCTATGCCCTGCTTGATTGATATTGATGATATGCGTATTACAAGAGTTGATCTACCACGAGATCGTAGAGGCTAAAACCCTAGAAGCTAGCCTATGGTATGATTGTTGTATATATCTATCGACTAGCCTGGCCTCGGTTTATATAATGCACCAGAGGCCTAGGATAACAAGAGTCCTAGCCGAATACGCCAGTGTGGAGGAGTCCTTGTCTTGATCACCAAGTCTTGTGGAATCTTGCATGTATGCGGCAGCTGTCCGAACTGGCCCATGAGTATACAGCCATGGGGTCCTCGGCCCAATCTAACAGATCGGGAGACGACATGGTGAGTACCCCCTAGTCCAGGACACCGTCAGTAGCCCCCTGAACCGGTCTTCAAGTTAGGGATGCTCCTCAATTCTTCCGAACTGTTCTTCATCTTCGGTTGTCGGTCTTGAAAACTGGTTCAACAAATCTTCTCATCTTCAATCTTGAGGATCGCCGAAATGCATTCGACGAGTTTACATGTCGGGTATCCGAGGAGCCCCTTTAAGTTTCCGTCCTTTATCAATGGCTTGTTATTTTTATGCCACACCTCGGGTTTGAAGTTGTTCCCGGGAGGCAGTGTCCTCTTGCGTCCGAGCTCTAACACCGGACTGCATTCGAGGTATCTTTTGCAGCCGAGCACCAATGCCGGACTGCTTCCGAGCTCCAACGCCGAAATGTATCCGAGCTCCAACGCCAGACTGTGTCCAAGCTCCAACGCTGGACTATGTCCAAGCTCCAACGCCGTACTATATCCAAGATGTCATAGATCATCTTGGTCCAAAAAAGTTGAAGGAGTTTAGCCGAGCTTAATGCCAGAAATGCCCTCTATGGAGCTAGCTGCTAGCGCCCGAGCTTTATGCCGGACTGCTTCCAAGGTGGTGC
The DNA here is from genome assembly GCA_034509565.1 of Triticum monococcum. Lineage (NCBI taxonomy): Eukaryota > Viridiplantae > Streptophyta > Magnoliopsida > Poales > Poaceae > Triticum > Triticum monococcum. The sequence goes on from CM067845.1 coordinate 637,937,785, forward strand.
ACCACCCCGACCGCGGGCTGATTTTTTGTGAATATTTTTAACTAGTGCAGTTTATTCTCTGATGATGTATACCCAGTAGCCCTCAAGGTGTGTATCAGTCTAAAACTTGAGATGCACCTGAAGGCAAGCATAATACCGCTGTTCCCAGTAGCCCCTGAGACTTAGGTCGATGCACGAAATCGGCCTGAGGATCAACTCCTAGCTCGGCAGCATACATAGGAATAAAAGCGCAGTGTAATATATTAGAGATAATAGTGATCGGCGAACGGGCCCCCTGAGAGAGGGTCGTGAGAAGTTGCTGTGATATATAGCTTGATGCCAGATAGGTCCAGATGGTACTTATTGCTGTCCGAAGACGCGCTTCCCATAGATCGATCAAGCCGAACACCGAGCCCTTTGAATTTTCTGCATTGAATAGGCAATGCAGTAGCCCCCGAAACACTTGTCGGGTGGCAACACCAGATCAGGGGATCGATGTGCCCCTTTAATATTTGTAAATAATAAGCCCGAAGCCCAGTAGCCCCCGAGCCTTAATGCGGGCACGGGTGGCCGAATTAAGGATCGATATCCATAGTAAAATCACAAATTATGTGTAATGACTCTATGTATCCAAGTACTTTACATCCTTAATGCTCGGATCCGCATTGTACAAAACTTTGTTGAACGAGCATCGGCTTCCACCCCCTCGGCTACTAGCCATGGAGTGTTTGTCCTACTTTATAAAGCCTTTATGAGGGCAAAGATTTATGACAAATAAGGCAATCTGGCCATACGGTTTTATAAACAAAGGTACACAGAGAGATATGTTATATTACTGTTTAACATAAGAAATGTCTTTCAAAGAAAATAGTCCCGCTATGTGTTCCTTTCTTTGGGTTGTCATGCTAAGCATGATCATGAAACCTCAGCTCTAATGTAAGAGCAAAATATCAAGGATTTAGTTTGGGAGGCCAGTTAATAGCCCCCGGTAGTGTTCGACGACAGTCGAGGTCAAGCCGTAAACACTTCGGCCATTGTTATGAATGTCCCATCATTTAACACCGTCATCGGATCGCTGACCAGTTTACGCTTATTGTGACAGTCAGTTTTTGGCTTTCTCCACTGAGGTGCTTAACCATGTGAGCTGGAATGTAGGAGGCAAGCGCAGGAGCCGGGCAACCCAACTATTGACCGAAGACACAATTCGAAACCAATGCATATATAGTGAGATCCGAGAATGTTTTTGCCGAATATATAAAGGTGTCCGGCATTGCACTGTGAGACTTGTGCTGAAACACACAAATAGTTTAAAAGTGCCAAAAAGCATGGAAAATGAAAAAACGTCAGTAAAAACATGACGTCCGAACAAGATCAAGTGTTCGGTGCCAATCCAAAAATTGGAGGAGAAATAAAAAAATGTGTGTTTGTCGTGTTTTGACAACGACCAAGAAGAAAACACATTTATAGTTCATATATAAATTTTAAGAGCCCCCAAGTGACTTGGGTAAGAATTTTATGTATAATGATTGTATGTACCGAAGTACTTATATCATATTTGTGTTCACCCAAACTTCAAACGCGTCTTAACCGACCGTCGGCTTCTCCCTCTTCGGCCAACGGCCAAAAAGTGTCATGTACTCCGCCTGTTGAGAGTATCGACGGTGTTTCCGATGACCAGGCAATCAGGCCATAAGGCTATAACAGACAAAGCGCGCTCAAGGAACTTATGCTATATTACTAATGAAGTGTAAGAAGCATCTTCAAAGAAAATAGTACCCCCACCGATACCTTTCTTCGATGCTCATTATTAATATGAGACTTGTGCAATAAATTTTCTGTACTCATGAGTTCCATTGTGTGCCGACCATGATTGAAAACAATAAGAGTTCTAGCTTTCGGCTTCACCCAGCCTGAGGTCAGAGCTCGGATGACCCGGTCGTGACAATCGCAGAGGTGCTCCCTTTACTCCCTAGCCGAAAAATCGGGAATGTAGGGGTAAGCACAGGAGTCAGGCAACCCAGCTTGCAAATCGCTTAGGTCAATATGGTGCATATTGTGGCGTAATACACGGACAAGGAACGAAGCCGTACAAGTATAATAATATGCAAGAGGAAAAGCTCCATCAAGGGAGCCCCCAAGTAAACGGGGTATTTGAATTTGTGTGTCACAAACAAAGTTTTGACAAGGAGATTCTCTACGAGCAACTTTTTTTCTTTCAAAAAGGTATAATGCTTGGTCAAACCGAACACAAGTTAAAAATTTAAAACTTTGAGCATGAAGGCAACTTAGCTGGTTAATGTGTTCGGTATTGATGACGCGGTCCGAGCTTGATGCGGGACAAGGTTCCATCCCCCAAGCCGGTCCCAAGGTGGCGGAGCAAAGGGCTCGGCACTCCGAAGTGGTAGTAATGGGAATCCGGATCATTTTCTTGTGCACAAAAAATAGTGCAAACGGAGATAATAGTAATAATAATAATTAAAAAAATCGTTGCATAATAAATAATTTATGCAAAGTGAGTAATAAAAGAAATATGGCCTGGCGCCAAAGTCAATGTCGATGCAGGGCGTCGACGTGATGAGGTAAAGGCGTGGTAAAGCCTGAATTCACAGGTCGGTCCGAGTTCTGGATGCGGCGTTCGTCGGACCATGTACGGAAACTGATCGAACCACCATGCGACCGTCGTTAATGCAGCCATCATTTGATAGACCTGTGTACATATGATGAACAAACCAGAGTAATAATTCCTTGGGAGAAATGAACCCGAACAAGCAAAAAATACTAGGATTAATAGCACCTGGTTTATTTGTTGTAGCAATCCGAAGAAAGGTGATTCCGAAAATTGGGACTCGATCTGCACACCCATTGCCTGATGGGCGATAAATTGACGGTATGGCGATGCTGACAAAGGTTGGCTCGCCGAGGCAAAGCCCTCGACCCAGCTAACGTGACGGAGCTGGTTGGCTAGTGACGCCGAAGTCTCCGGAGTAGGTTGATGAAGAGATGGCGAAGCCCCCGGTCCAGCCGAGATGTTGAAGCCTCGATGTCAGCCGATGAGTCGAAGTACGTTGGCGTGATGGACACCAGCTTGAAGAAGCAACAGCGCGGCCCTGTCGATGCAGGTCGTGACGTGGTCGGTGCCGGCTTGATGAAGTGACTGTGCAGCGATGCCGGTATGCCCGCTCCGTGTAATCCGTGGGGCGGCAATGTTGGTGATGATTTATCCTTCATGACGCCGAACTCTTGTTTGGCTTGCCAAGATGATGATCCGAAGAAGTTGAGCTCAGCTCAACAAAGTGACGACGTGTCTAGCGCAGGTCGGCAGCCTTGGAGCAATATTGCCGGACTGGTTTGACACCAGCATGATGATGAAGATGACCTCAGGAGAGGCTTAAAAATTTACGGGCACGTGTTTAAAAACAACGCACAATACCCTAGAAGAGAATTCCTCTAAAAAGGTTGTCCAATATCACGTTCATAAAAAACATGAATTCGGGTCGGATCCGTATTCGCGCAGAAAACAGATTTGAAAATTGGTCCACTCATTGGAAGGTTCCCGGAGTTTTAACCGTCGGATCGAGCTGAAATTCGGAGGGGTGGTAGATATGGGAATTCCGCAGTATATGAACGGTTGGATCTTCCAAAGGACCTACGAGCTGGGCTCTGGAGTCCACGCCCTAAACTCGTCCAGATTCGCGTCCAGATTTGACAGGGCTCCGGTATATCGTAGATTGTCGGAGATTCCTCTATCGGAACTCGACGAAATTTTGCATGGTTGTTGCAGACTCAATTCCGTACAATTCCACTGAAGGGATAGTCAAAGCGATGCTCTAAGAGGTGGTGGCAGCGGATACAAGTTTGTTGTTCGGAAAAAACAGCACGGTCACCCGAGGGCAATGTTGACGTTGAGCCCCCGAGCTCCATGGGTGATTCCTCCATGATCTTGATAGAAATCGGAGTTGATGTTGATGAAGGCCCTCGTCCGAACATGACGATCGAAGATGGAGCACGGTCCTCGGTCGAGCCAAGGTGACCAGTCGAGCCAGTGACGAAGAAGCCGGCGTCACAGTTGACCTGCGAGCGAGCCATTGATCCTTTTGCCGATCACACAGCGGAACTCTCAATGAAAGCACCAATGTCGGTGTCAAAACCGGCAGATCTCGGGTAAGAGGTCTCGAACTGTGCGCTAGGATCGATGGTAACAGGAGGCAGGGGACACGATGTTTACCGAGGTTCGGGCTCTCTTGATGGAGGTAATACCCTACGTCCTGCTTGATTGATATTGATGACATGCGTATTACAAGAGTTGACCTACCATGAGATCGTAGAGGCTAAAACCCTAGAAGCTAGCCTATGGTATGATTTTTGTATATATCTATCGACTAGCCTGGCCTCGGTTTATATAATGCACCAGAGGCCTAGGATAACAAGAGTCATAGCCGAATACGCCGGTGGGGACGAGTCCTTGTCTTGATCACCAACTCTTGTGGAATCTTCCATGTATGCGGCAGCTTTCCAAACTGGCCCATGAGTATACGACCATGGGGGTCCTCGGCCCAATCTAACAAATCGGGAGACGACATGGTGAGTACCCCCTAGTCCAGGACACCGTTACCCATTATATGTGAACGTAGAGCTTATCACACCCAATCATCACGTGGTGTCTCAGCATGACGAACTGTATCAATGGTGCATACTCAGGGAGAACACTTATACCATGAAATTTAGTGAGAAATCATCTTATAATGCTACCACCGAACTAAGAAAAATAAGATGCATAAAGGATAAACATCACATGCAATCAATATAAGTGATATGATATGGCCATCATCATCTTGTGCCTTTGATCTCCATCTCCAAAGCACCGTCATGATCACCATCGTCACTGGCTTGACACCTTGATCTCCATCGAAGCATCATTGTCATCACGCCAATTATTGCTTCTACCACTATCACTACCATTTAGTGATAAAGTAAAGCAATTACATGGCGATTGCATTTCATACAATAAAGTGACAACCATATGGCTCCTGCCAGTTGCCGATAACTCCGTTACAAAACATGATAATCTCATACAATAAAATTTAGCATAATGTTTTAACCATATCACATCACAACATGCCCTGCAAAAACAAGTTAGACGTCCTCTACTTTGTTGTTGCAAGTTTTACATGGCTGCTACGGGCTGAGCAAGAACCGTTCTTACCTACGCATCAAAAACCACAACACGGTATAGTGATTGTTTTTTGATCTTCAGAAAGAACCCTGTTCATTGAATCCGATTCAACTAAAGTTAGATGACACCCACCAGCCACCTGTGTGCGAAGCACGTTGGTAGAACCAGTCTCGCGTAAGCGTAAGCGTACGTGTAATGTCGGTCTGGGCCGCTTCATCCAACAATACCGCCGAATCGAGAATCAACTAGTGACGGCAAGCAATATGTATATACCCACGCCCACAACTCCTTTGTGTTCATCTCGTGCATATAACATCACATCTAGGACTCCGAACTACCTTCGGTACTTCAAAACACATAAACTCATAATACTGATCATCATCGAATGTTAAGCGTGCGGACCCTACGGGTTCGAGAACTATGTAGACATGACCGAGACACGTCTCCGATCAATAACCGATTGTGGAACCTGGATGTTCATATTGGCTCCCACATATTCTACGAAGATCTTTATCGGTCAAACCGCATAACGATATACGTTGTTCCCTTTGTCAACGGTATGTTACTTGCCCGAGATTCGATCGTTGGTATCTCAATACCAAGTTCAATCTCGTTACCGACAAGTCTCTTTACTCATTCCATAATGCATCATCCCACAACTAACTGATTAGTCACATTGCTTTCAAGGCTTATATTGATGTGCATTACCGAGAGGGTCCAGAGATACCTCTCCGACAATCGGAGTGACAAATGCTAATCTTGATCTATGCCAACTCAACAAACACCATCGGAGACACATGTAGAGAACCTTTATAATCACCCAGTTATGTTGTGATGTTTGGTAGAACACAAAGTGTTCCTCCGGTATTTGGGAGTTGCATGATCTCATAGTCATAGGAACATGTATAAGTTATGGAGAAAGCAATAGCGACAAACTAAACAATCATCGTGCTGAGCTAACGGAATGGGTAAAGTCAATCACATCATTCTCTAATGATGTGATACCATTAATCAAATGACAACTCATGTCTATGCCTAGGAAATTTAACCATCTTTGATTCAACGAGCTAGTCAAGTAGAGGCATGCTAGTGACACTCTATTTGTCTATGTATTCACACATGTACTAAGTTTCCGGTTAATACAATTCTAGCATGAATAATAAACATTTATCATGATATAAGGAAATATAAATAACACCTTTATTATTGCCTCTAGGGCATATTTCCTTCAATAGGAACATAAACTTTGGAGAGATTCTTTGCTGGACTTTAAGGAATTGTTATGTGATCCATTTATGTTAGCACTGTTGAGAGATTGCACTAGTGAAATTCCTTGTGCTCACTTTTATCACTTCTTACCTTGCCATTTTTATTATTTCAGATTACAAAAACCTATATCTACTATCCATACTACACTTGTATCACTATATTTTCGCCGAACTAGTGCACCTATACAATTTACCATTGTATTGTGTGTGTTGGGGACACCACAGATTATTGCAGGGTTGTTCGAGAGAGACTATCTTAATCCTACACCTCCCATGGATTGATAAACCTTAGTTCATCCACTTGAGGGAAATTTGTTGTTGTCCTACAAAACTCCATGCTTGGAGGCCCAACAGAGTCCACAAGAATAAAGTTGTGTAGTAGACATCAACTGTCGTTGACGGACTTGCCCAGCGCGATGAGTTTCTCATCCATAGTTTCCGTCTAATACGCCTACTTCATGGTGTAGCGTGGCTTCCGCAAATACTCTGACAACTCCAGATTGACAGGACCGCCGCAAGCTATAATACCACATTGTAACATGCCCGATCTAGATCTTGAAGGAGAAAGGGGAATGGAGAGGGAAGGAGTTGGTGAGGAGGTCGAAACAGAGGAAGGACAACTTCTCTGGTTCTTTCAATAAATATTTCTTGATACAATTATCATAGGATGTTGGGTCCTTTATACACTAAGCCTAGTCCACTGGTAGAAAAAGGGCCTGTTGTCCCGGTTCGTAAGGGCCTTTTGTCCCGGTGCCTGAACCGGGACTAAAGGGTCGGTACTAATGCCCTGTCCCTTTAGTCCCGGTTCAATCCAGAACCGGGACAGATGGGCCTCCACGTGGCCTGTGCACGGAGCCCAGGCAGGAGACCCTTTGGTCCCGGTTGGTGGCACCAACCGGGACCAATAGGCATCCACGCGTCAGCATTTCTGTGGCTGGGGTTTTTGTTTTTTTGAAGGGGGGGGGGGGGTTTGGGGGGTTAATTTAGGTGTTTCATATATTGTGTTAGCTAGCTATAATTAATAGAGAGAAGTGTCCTCTCTTATGTCCGTGCTTATTCGACGCTAGGTACTATACATACGTATAGAGAGGACTAGACATGCTAGCTAGATAGTAAGCAAAAGAAGGAAACAGAAGATCGTCATGAACATATATGCATACAGAGAGAAGTGATATCGACCACCTCTCCATCTCCGAGAGATTGGTCGAACAACAAGTTCTCGTATATCTATCCGACACTATCGGCTACATATATACAATAATTATCTCTTACAAATATAATCATACGGACTCATGGTCCACATAGTATTCTCCGTCTTCAGCGATCACGTGGTCAAGAAAGAATGCCGCCAATTCCTCTTGAATTGCTCACATGCGAGCTGGTGCTAGGAGTTCATCCCACTTCTGAAACATCTAATTTAAAGAAGGGGGTCAATACATATATATATGAATGAATGAAACTCAACACAAATGATGGTAATAAAAGAAAATTGTGAATGTTGTTATTTAGGTACTTCAAATTGTTCGTCAGTGTAGCCCCGCTCACAGGTCGTGTGGCGGATGGACTCGCAAACGTAGTATCCACAGAAATCATTCCCTTGTTCCTGCCACAACCACTTTACAAGAAATAGAGGTCAATCAAACTGATAAGCAAGAATGCCAAATGGTATTGATGAAACTAGCGCTTGAATCAATAGGAGATGCGCGGAACATGCTACTATAGTACTTACTTTCGGGTGTCTAAATTGCAGCTTCTTCGGGAGTCCTGGAGCTTTTTTGGAGAATTTTTTCCAAACCCTGCCAGATAAAGAAAACAATTACTTGATATATCAGGAAATGAACAAAGTTACTAATATGGTGGATAATGATCGATTTAACTTACTTCTCGAGCATTTGAGTCATGTCTGCATAGTCCTGGGGATCTTTTCATCTTGAGTCTAAGACGGTTACTAGTCCCTGCTCAAGCTTAATCTCTAGGAGAATATAGTGGTAACTGCACACGCATGCATAACTCATCAATTACATTACTATAACCTTGACTAATATATAAGGGAAACCGAATAAGCGCAAGACAGTAACACTCACTTGAAGTTGTAAGTAAAGAGTATTATATCTTTGTTTTCATTTATTACGAACGATCGTAGCAAGTTGGCCTCGGTATTTGCGGCATGAAATTTAACCTGAGTTGCATCTATGAGATATGTGTTAATGAACCCAATATCACCGACTTGTCTTTTCTTCAATTCAGCGATCTTCAATCTGCATAATATATTGAGCAAGATTATAAATACATGCAATGAAAGAGCTGAGCTATATAGAGAGAGTTAATGACAGAAGTAGTACTACTTATAGACAGTAGCAGGCGACCGTTGTTTTATCGAGGGCCAATTGATTGAAAAACTGAAAGAACTCCTCAAATGGAATAGGCAACAGTTCAATTCCAATGAGGTCATGCTCCTTTTTAACTTTCACTTACAAAGTACTCCTCCCCCCAGAGTCTCTGCAGATTTTGAAGTACCAATCATGCAATCTTCGCATCATCGTTGATAGAGATCCTTCATCTTTGACGAGATGCTTCATGTACTCGTATCTTTGTATCTGCACCTCCATGAAATCATAATGTACATCGTCGGGCAGGTAATCACCAAGATTGCTATAACCGGGCACCATCCTCGGATCATTAGCGACGTTGTCGCTAGGCACCTTGAGCGGGGGGCACGATTGCTTCGCTTGTTCGCCGAGCTGGGCAATTTGTTTCCCAGCTCGTCGTTCTTTCAGCCTTTGATCACTGACAGTACTTCCCGACGCTCCGCTTCGGCAAATTACTTTCCAATAATGTGGTCATAGTTTCCTTTCGGCAGAGACTTGGGTGGTTTTGTCAGGGCAGCCAGAGTGCGCTTCGCTTTCACCGGATCTACCTTCTCCTTCGGAGGTGGATGTTTCTTTGCTTTCACCCCTTCAAAGTAGTTCCTCACTTCTTCTCGTGCGATCTCGGCATTCTCCTCCGGGGTCCTCTCGTATGGTAACTTCTGTGGAGTCTTCAGAGAAGGACCGAATCTGTATTTCCTCCTGCCTCTGGCTGTACTGCTAGACACTGGCAGAGCAGACGGAGCGGTTGTCTTCTTTACTTGCTTACGAGGCGGAGGAGAAGGACTACGACGCGCCGGAGCAGCCGGTGCGGCGGCAGGTCTCTTCTGCCCTTGCTGACGAGGCGGAGAAGGAGGAGGCTGGCTGCTCGGGCGTGTCGGCGCAAGCGGAGAAGGAGGCGGAGTGCCGCCACGCACTGAAGAAGGAGCCGGTTGAGTGCCCTGATCGTCACTCGCCGGAGGAGGAGGCGGAGTGCCCTGACTTGCCGGAGGAGGAGGCGGTGGAGGAGGCGGAGTGCCCTGACTTGCCGGAGGAGGAGGAGGCGGAGGCGTCCAGTTCGGAAGGTTGATGAGCTCCTTCCGCCATAGGCATGGAGTCTTCAGAGCAGACCCCAGCCTAGTCTCCCCTTCACCGGTAGGGTGGTCAAGCTGGAGGTCCTCAAATCCCTCCGTTATTTTATCCACCATCACCCTAGCATATCCTTCTGGAATCGGACGATAGTGAAAAGTTGCGCTGGGTTCAGTAGGATAAACAGAGCCAATAGCTGCCTTGACCTTCAAATTCATCCATTGCGTCATAAGGTGGCAATTTTGAGACTCCGTGATAGCATCCACGGGATAGCTGGCAGGAGCCATCAAGGCATGCTCCGGCTGAAGCAGCTCGGTGGAAACCACACTGCTTCTCCGCTGAGATGGCGGGGTAGCTTCGGCAGTTCATTTGCTGCGATTTGATTCTCGTTCCTCTATCGCTTGTATCCTTGCTTGCAGCGCCTGCATTTGGGTCTGCTGCACTTTTTTCCTCCTCTCCTGGGATTTATAACCGCCTGCGTCCGGAAACCCAACCTTCCACGGAATGGAGCCTGGCGTGCCTCGTGTCCGTCCAGGGTGCTTAGGATTCCTGAGGGCCATTGTGAGCTCGTCGTTCTCTCTGTCTGGAAAGAACGTCCCTTGCTGCGTTGCTTCGATATACTGCTGAAGCTTCCTAACTGGTATGTCCATTTGATCGTTCGTCCAAATGCACTTCCCTGTTACAGGGTCCAAGGTTCCGCCAGCCCCGAAGAACCAAGTCCGGCAAAGGTCTGGCCAGTTAATTGTCTCTTGTTCGATCCCTTTATCAACCAGATCATTCTCAGTGTTGGCCCACTTAGGACGGGCTACGAGGTAGCCACCCGACCCCGTGCGATGGTGATTCTTCTTCTTCGCAGCATTTTGCTTGTTTGTCGCTGACATCTTCTTACTCTTTTCCGATGTCTTGTGGGCCACAAATGTGGGCCAATGATCTCTGATCTTCTCATATCTGCCCTTGAATTCTGGTGTCTCATTATTTTCGACAAACTTATTCAACTCTTTCTTCCACCTCCTGAATAGTTCTGCCATCCTCTTAAGAGCAAAAGACTTGATTAATTGCTCTTTAACTGGCTTCTCTGGATCATCCTCTGGCGGTAGGGTGAAATTTGACTTCAGCTTAGTCCAAAGATCATTTTTCTGCATATCATTGACATAAGACACCTTAGGGTCTTCTGTAGCCGGCTTTAACCATTGCTGGATGCTGATCGGGATCTTGTCCCTAACCAAAACCCCGCACTGAGCAACAAATGTGCTCTTTGTCTGGAGGGGTTTAATCGGTTGGCCGTCAGGCGCGATTGCTATGATCTCAAACTTTTCATCCGAGCTCAACTTTTTCTTCGGGCGTCGTCTCTTTACCGAAGTTGTGCTTGATCCGGAGGACTAGAAAAAAGAACAAAGACTTAATTAATATGTGTACATACCAAAACAATGAATGCATCAATTAGCTAGTCAGCAGAAGCTTAACTAATATATATACCTGGCCGGACTCGGTTCGGTCACCGGAGACGTCATCACGGTCTCCTTCTGGCACCGGCATTGGGTCACCGGAGCCGTCCTCACGGTCTCCTTCTTGCACCGGCATTAGGTCACCGGAGCCATCATAATCATAGCCAGCTACTTCCAGACCATTGGTGTCGTTGAGATACGAGCATACGGCATCACTTCCTTGTGCGATTATGTCCCCCAACAACTCTTCTTGTACTTCGTATCGGGCGGTGTCCATAGTTTCTACAAATATTGACAACATGGCAATTATTATTCAAACATGACAGATGGATATATTAGTGGCAAACGTAGAACTAATATTAATTAGTGGCCTCAACGCTGCTTCTCTAGGGTTTGGGGTGGCCTCGACAACGCTTCAAGGATAAAAAAAGAAGAGGAAGAAGAAAAAAAAAGAGGAGAAGAAAGAATAGAGGAGTTCTTACTCCTCTATTCTTTCTTCTCCTCTTTTTTTCTTCTTCCTCTTTTTTTTTATCGGGAACGAGGGTCGTCGAGGGTCACCGAGCGGTAGCGGAAACCCTAAATAGCAAGTATCGTGGGTGTGAGATACATGTGGCCGTCGGTGTCGGACACTACATCCACATCCCACAAGTGACATGGGCGTCGAAGCCCGCGCCACTTGTGGGACATGGATGTAGTGTCCGACACCGACGGTACATGTATCTCACACCGACAATACTTTCTATTTAGGGTTTCTCCTCTACCGCTCGGCGACCCTCAACGACCCTTGTTCCCGATAAAATAAAGAGGAAGAAGAAGACAAAAAAGAGAAGAAGAGGAAGAAGAAGAAAAAAAGAGAAGAAGAGGAAGAAGAAGAAAAAAAGAGAAGAAGAAAGAAGAAGAAAATGAGAAGAAGAGGAAGAAGAAGAAAAAGAGTTCTTCTCCTCTATTCTTTCTTCTTCTTCTTTTTTTCTTCTTCTTCCTCTTTATTTTATCGGAAACGAGGGCCGTCGAGGGTCAGGGTCGCCGAACGGTTGAGGAAACCCTAAATAGAAAGTATCGTCGGTGTGAGATACATGTAATGTCGGTGTCGGACACTACATCCACGTCCACAAGTGACGTGGGCGACGGTAGAGGAAACCCTAAATAGAAAGTATCGTGGGTGTGAGATACATGTGGCCATCGGTGTCGGACACTACATCCACGTCCCACAAGTGACGTGGGTGTCGAAGCCCGCGCCACTTGTGGAACGTGGATGTAGTGTCCGACACCGACGTTACATGTATCTCACACCGACGATACTTTCTATTTAGGGTTTCCTCTACCGCTCGGCAACCCTCGACGACCCTCATTCCTGATAAAATAAAGAGGAAGAAGAAGAAAAAAAAGAGGAGAAGAAAGAATAGAGGAGAAGAACTCCTCTATTCTTTCTTCTCCTCTTTTTTTCTTCTTCCTCTTCTTTTTTTATCCTCTTCTTCCTCTCATGTTGGACGACCCTCGACCCCTCGGCGACCCTAGACCCCCTCTCGACCCCCTCATGTCGAAGTTACCGGGTAGGGGGTATATCGACAACGACAAACCCGATACATACATACATACATACATACATACATATCACATGCATCCATACATATATGAACAAAATTAATATCTACTAATTAACAACCTAAATAAAAAACTAATACATATAGGAAGAAGAAGAAAAAAGAAGAGAAGAAAGAATAGAGGAGAAGACTTCCTCTTCTTCCTCTCCTCTTCTTCTCCCTCTTCTTCCCCTTCTTCCCCGCCTCTCTCATGAATGTCCGACGTTCTCGGCGCGGGTGACGACGGCGGTGAAGACGGGGACGGGGCGTGATGGATCGCTAAACCTAGACAAATATTATGGAAAATGGAGCTTGGAGGTCAGCGCGGGTGATGAGCTCGGCGCGGGTGATCGACGGCGGTGAAGACGAGGACGGGGCGTGACGGACCGCTAAACCTAGACAAATATTATGGAAAATGGAGCTTGGAGGTCGATCTTGGAGAGGAGAAAGCTTAAGTAGTGTGGCTCGGGCATTCCATCGAACACCTTGTGTGCATAGGAGGTGAGCTAGAGCACCACCAAGCCCTCTCCCCCTCGGACAGAGAAAAACAGAGCACTGGGGTGCTCTGCTCGCGAGCGAGGGGTATATATAGGCACCTCATTGGTCCCGATTGGTGACATGAGCCGGGACTAAAGGGGAGCCTTTGGTCCCGGTTCAAGCCACCAACCGGGACCAATGGTGGTGGGCCAGGAGCGAGGCCCATTGGTCCCGGTTCATCCCACCAACCAGGACCAAAAGGTCCAGATGTACCGGGACCAATGGCCCACGTGGCCCGGCCGCCCCCCTGGACTGAAGCGGGACTAATGGGCTAATCCGGCCTGGACCAAAGCCCTGTTTTCTACTAGTGTAATTTGATATAATTTTGATTTCTATGATGTATTTAAGGATAACTAATTTGGTATTGTGTTTGTTGATAGTTTTCACATCAACTTGAACAAATGTTGTACCATTTGACTCTAGACAAACATTGTGTAGGATCGAGAGTATATCGACCAGAGGGGGGGGGGGGGTTGAATGAGAGATTTAAAATTTCTTTTCAAAACTTCGAATCTCTCGAGACATAACAGCAGAAGTAATACTACAATAGGAACATTGAACAAAAGTAAGTACATGCACACAAAGTCAAACAGGCTAAACCAGTACGACTAAGCAAAAGTTTGGATCAAAGCGATGATAATCTTCATAGTGTAGTGGCAGAGAACCTTAGCGACAACAATGATAACACAGAAACGAAACAACACAAACGGCATGGAGGATGGACTGTTATGAAAGTGCTCTTCTGCTCGTACCCCCTCGTCGCTCGCCCCTGCAGGGCGATAGGGGGGGGGCAACCCTAGCACCCCAGCCACCGTGATCCCATCTCTCCTTCCCCTCTGCCACCGTCGGGGGACAACGCCGAGAAGAGCCCGTGCTTTCAATGGCGGCGGCGGAGGGCTGCTCCTCCTTCCCGGGTTGTAAGGCGATGAGGGCACCATATCCATGGAAGTGCGGCCTCTTCCTCGATCCATGGCGGTGCGGTGGATCCTGCTGGAGGCGTTTGTAGTGGTGCAGGGTGATAGGGCGAGAGGATGGAGGTGGGGCTGGGCATGGCCAGTGGTGGAGGCGGCGTCCGGCCCAGATCCGGTCTTGGCGAAGGCAGTGGCGACTCCGGCCCGGATCCGAACATGGCGGTGGCAGCATCCCCTTTGCCGGGGAAGACGGGCCAGATTGTGGGCCCTTGTGGCGGCACCGATGGCGGCGGATCTTGGGATCTTGCATCCAGGAATGTCACAGGACGCGCGTGGCGGCCGGAGCTTTCTCCGGCGTGGACGGCGCTTGATGCGGGATCGCCACGGCGGTTGCTGTTGTATGGGCGATGACAACGGCTAGCGCGATAGAGGGTGATCCACGTAGTGCCCATAATTGGGGCGGCGGCCACTCTTCATCAATGGTGGCGGGCTCCAGGATCGTGTGGGCGATTTGGAGTCTGGATCTCGAGGTGGTGACGGCCTTTTGAGGCTGGTGGCGGTATGGGACGCCCCCTCCATCAACAGATCAGGTTCTATGCGACTCTGCAGGTGACACATTTGCCTCATTCGGAGTTGTCGGGTGGTGCCTGTCACCGGTAGCTGAAGCCACCGTTGGATGTGCTACTGGCGAATGCTATGCACGGGGTCTTATATGGAGACGTCAAGTCATGCCTGCTACCAGCAGGTGATGCACGGTGGCTCTGGCAGAGGCATCATGTGTTAGCCTGTTGTTGTCGAATCGAAGGTGGTGCGACAGTAGCGGGAGGCAGGCGGTATGGGACGTCTTTGCCTTTCGTTGTCTCCTCCAGAGGTATCTCTGGGCCCTCTCGGTAATGCTCATCACTATAAGCCTTGCAAGCAATGTGACTAATGAGTTAGTTGCGAGATGAAGTATTACGGAACGAGTAAAGATACATGCCGGTAACATGATTGAACTAGGTATGATGATACCGATGATCGAATCTCGGGCAAGTAACATACCGATGAAAAAGGGAATAGCGTATGTTGTTATGCGGTTTGACCGATAAAGATCTTCGTAGAATATGTAGGAGCCAATATGAGCATCCAGGTTCCGCTATTGGTTATTGATTGTAGTTGTGTCTCGATCATGTCTACATAGTTCTCGAACCCGTAGGGTCCGCACGCTTAACGTTCGATGACGATTTGTATTATGAGTTTATGTGATTTGATGATAGAAGCTTGTTGGGAGTCCCAGATGAGATGACGGACAAGGCGAGGAGTCTTGAAATGGTCGAGAGGTAAAGGTCGATATATTGGAAGGCTATATTCGGACACTGAAATGGTTCTGAGTGACTCGGGTATTTATCGGAGTACCTGAGAGTTACGGGAATTCTTGGGGGGGAAGTAGTGGGCCTTAATGGGTCATACGGGAAAGGAGAGAAGGGCCTCAAGGGGTGGCCGCGCGCCCCCATGGGTTGGTCCGAATTGGACTAGGAGGGGGCGGCGCCCCCCTCCTTCCTTCTCCCCTCTTCCTCCTTCCCTTCCTTCTCCTAGTTGGAATAGGAAAGGGAGGGCCCGAATCCTACTTGGACTGGGAGTCCATGCAGGACTGCCCCTTTGGCGCTCCCCCTCTAGGTCGGCCTCCTCTTCCTCCCTCCTTTATAAACGTGGGCAGGGGCACCCCAAAGGCACTCCAAGATTTGTCTTAGCCATGTGCGGTGCCCCCCTCCACAGTTACACACCTCGGTCATATCGTTGTAATGCTTAGGCGAAGCCCTGCGCCGGTAACTTCATCATCACCGTCGCCACGCTGTCTTGCTGACGGAACTCTCCCTCAGCCTCAACTGGATCAAGAGTACGAGGGACGTCATCGAGCTGAAAGTGTGCTGAACGCGGAGGTGTCGTATGTTCAGTGCTTGGATCGGTTGGATCGCGAAGTCGTTCGACTACATCAACCGCGTTACTAAACGCTTCCGCTTTCGGCCCACGAGGGTACATGGACACACTCTCCCCGCTCGTTGCTATGCTTCTCCTAGATAGATCTTGCATGATCGTAGGAAAATTTTGAAATTACCACGTTCCCAACACAGTATTTCCTGGGCCAGGTGCCCCTCCAACTGGCTCCGGGCGAGGAGTTCATGCTGGACCGGCCGGTCAGTGATGAGGGCGACCCCGACTTGGGGGCTGCCGCCATGGAGGAGGACGACGCCACAGGCGGCGGCGGAGGGGGAGCAGGAGGCTCCTCTAGAGGAGGCCTGGGAGATTGGCCGGACGACGAGACGGACGAGCACGAGCTGCACTGTGGCCACCGTGTCGACAAAATGCGGGCCGGCTCTTCGGCGGTGCCGACTGCAGCAGGCGGCGCGCAGAAGTGTCGAGCTGAAGGCGGGCACTTCGGCAGCCGACCCAAAAAGCCGAAGAACACGGCTGTCGTGACCAAGCGGCAAGAGGCCACTGCGAAGGTGGCCCAGTACCAGAGGGTACCGAAACCGCGCCCAAGGGTGTCAGCGTAAGAACTAGCAACTTTCTCCTTATTGCATCTTGCTTTTTTTTCTCTACTCTTTCTTCAACGCTTTTTCTTCTACTTGCTTGAAATAGGGCCTCGTTGTCCCTCTCGCAGGCCCTGGAGGCTTCAGTGGTTGGAGCTGCCAACACCCCGGTCGCCCCCCACCATGTGGACCCGCTTCCCGACCTCCAGGAGGCACAGAGAAGAATGCACGGGAGGCGCGCGAGGAGCGGGAGAAAGCAGCCAAGGCGGCGCAGGCGGAGGCCAACACCATGGTCAAGGCGCAGGACGAGGCGAAGGACAGGGAGCGGGCGGCCGCGGCCGCCAAGGCGCAGGAGGCGGAGGCGTCCCGCGATCAGGCCTCTGGGCCAATCGACTTGCAGCACTCAGAGCCGCCTATGCCAAAGGCTCCGGAGCCGGCTGGCGGAGACGGTGTTGCCCAGCCGGCCGTGGAGAAGGAAGGAGACGGCCCCAGGCCCGGGGAGGAGGTGGCTTCGCCTCCAGCGACTGTCGACATGTAGGTCGGCCAGCCCGAGGGGCCACAGGCGGCGTTGGCTGACGGTCAGCTGATGGTGGGGCCGCTTCCCATGGTCAGCATCTCGGCGCGCTGGCGCCCAACGAAGGCGAGCTCAGCGCTGCGGCTGATGGATGCCAGAGCCTCCAGCTCGGCGATGCCTGACGTTGAGGCCACTAGCGCCAACACAGAGGACTGGCAGGCTGGCGGTGGTGGCGGCGCCTTGAACGTGTCGGTGAAGGACGTCCAGACCCAGCTCGCCGCCGAAGGTTCCGCCCTCCAGAAGCTGGTGCAGGAGTTTCTTGCATTGGGAGCAGTTGTTCAGGTATGTACTCATTTTTTGTTTTTATCCTCTCGCAATCTTCCGTGGGGGCGCGCCTGCGCACCCACTGGGTGTAGCCCTCGAGTTCCGGGTCGACTGCTAAGCACGCGGCTCGAAACATTAAGGTGAGTTCTGAGTATTGATCTTGCTTTTCCTTTTCTTCTTTGGTCCTTGTTGTAGGACTACCACAACCTGCGCGCGGCCGCCTATAACTCCCGTGTCAAGGAGCTGGCCAAGCGGACCAGCGACTTGAACAAGAGCAGAAGTAAGTGTTCTGTCTTTCTTCTCACGGGGGCGCGCCAGCACACCCGCTGGGTGTAGTGTAACGCCCTCGATGCGGCTATATCTCCCTTGTGTCGAAGCACGATTTAGAGGCATAACCGCATTGAAAGCAATGTTGCAAGTGAGGTAATCTTCACACAACCCATGTAATACATAAGGGAAAGAGATATATAGTTGGCTTACAATCGCCACTTCACACAAATACATGAATAAAGCATTACATCATCCAAATACAATCAGGGCTAGACTACGGAGCCAAAATAAAAGAAGACTACCCCAAAAGCTACACAGATCCCCGATCAACCCCAACTGGGCTCCACTACTGATCAACTAGAATGAAACAACACATAGGACAAGATCTTCATTGAGCTCCTCCTTGAGCTTGGTTGCGTCATCTGCACGGTTCAACGGCACCTGCAAGCTGGTTTTGGAAGTATCTGTGAGTCACGGGGACTCAGCAATCTTACACCCTCGCGATTAAGACTATTTAAGCTCATAGGAAGGGTACAAGGTATGAGGTGGAGCTGCAGCAAGCGACTAGTATATATGGTGGCTAACATACGCAAATGAGAGCGAGAAGAGAAGGCAATGCATGGTCGAGAAAACTATGATCAAGAAGTGATCCTAGAACAACCTACGTCCAGCATAACTCCAACACCATGTTCACTTCCCGGACTCCGCCGGAAAGAGACCATCATGGTTACACACGCGGTTGATGTATTTTAATTAAGGTCAACTTCAGGTTTTCTACAACCAGACATTAACAAATTCCCATCTGCCCATAACCGCGGGCACGGCTTTCAAAAGTTCATATCCCTGCAGGGGTGTCCCAACTTAGCCCATGACAAGCTCTCATGGTCAATGAAGGATATACCTTCTCCCAAGACATTCCGATCAGACTCGGTATCCTGGTTCTACAAGACAACTTCGACAAGTTAAAACAAATCCAGCAACACCGCCCGAATGTGCCAACAAATCCCGATAGGAGCTGCACATATCTCGTTCTCAGGGCACACTCAGATTGTCCAAACTTCCAGTAGGCCAGCCCAGAGTTGCCCCTGGTGGCCACCGGCGGATGATAGGTTGGACCAACACTCAGAGGAGCACTGGCCCAGGGGTTTAAATAAAGATGACCCTTGAGTCCGCGGAACCCAAGGGAAAAAGAGGCTAGGTGGCAAATGGTAAAACCAGTGTTGGGCATTGCTGGAAGAGTTTTATTCAAGGCGAACTATCAAGGGGTTCCCATTATTACCCAACCACGTAAGGAACGCAAAATCTAGGAACATAACACCGATATGACGGAAACTAGGGCGGCAAGAGTGGTACAAAACACTAGGCAAAAAGGCCGAGCCTTCCACCCTTTGCCAAGTATATAGATGCATTAATTAAATAAGATATATTGTGATATCCCAACAAGTAAACAAATGATCCAACAAGCAACGATCTCCATGTTCCAACAAGGAACAAACTTCAATCTTCACCTGCAACTAACAACGCTATAAGAGGGGCTGAGCAAAGCGGTAACATAGCCAAACAACGGTTTGCTAGGACAAGGTGGGTTAGAGGCTTGGTTCAACAATATAGGAGGCATGATAAGCAAGTGGTAGGTATCGCAGCATAGGCATAGCAAAAGAGCGAGCAAATATAGAAGTGATTTCGAGGGTATGATCATCTTGCCTGAGATCCCGCAAGGAAGAAGAACGAGTCCATGAAGAAGACAAACGGACGTAGTCGAACGGATCCTCACACACACGACGTTATCGGAACCAAGCCGAAGAATCAACACCGGAAAGAAGCAAACAACATAGTAAACAACCAACACATCAGCATGGCATGATGCACAATCGAGTATGATGCATGTCCGGTTTAATGAAGCATGGCGTGGCAAAGTGCATAAACAATCCTACAAATTAAGTGGAGCTCATTATGCAACGGAGTTGCATATTGAAGAAAAACACCACATGACTTATTTAGTTCTCTCTCGTTTATGTACCCAACAATATTAAATGTTGTTAGAATGGCAAGAGGTGAAGCATGATGAAACTATCTAATCTAGGCAAGTTTAAATGAGGCCGGAAGCAACGAACAACAATTTCGGAAAACTCCTCATGAGCATATTATAGATTTGGTACTGTTTTGCCCTAAACACAATTTTAGAGTTATTAAACATACAAAACAAGTACACCATGTTAAACTAGGCATTTTTCTACCCCATTTACATATAAAGATTATTTAATTCGGAGCTACGGTTATTTAGTTATGAAATAAAGCATTTTAGCAAGTTATTTAAACAAATTTAAACAAACAGCATTTTAAACATTTTAAACATGGATGAAAGTTGCATATTATTAAACTGGACAAAATTCTAAGCAACTTTCATATATAATTCATTTTAATCCGATGCACCAATTGTGAGTTATTATATGCATGATCCACAAGGGCTTTTCTGCAAAACTGTTGTCTCTGGAATAAAAGAGAAATTCACCAGACGGGAAAAAAACATGCACTGGGCTGAATCTGGCTGGCCCAACATGCACAGGAGAGGGGGTTGGGCGCTGCTCACCATGGGCCATGGCCCACTTGGTGTTGGGCTGGATGAGGCAGGCGGCTGGGCCGGTCGCTGCCAAGCTTTGACGCGGACGGGCGCACGCGCGCGGTCAACTGGCGCGGCCGGAGCTGGGCTTCGCGCGGAGGGTATGGGCCCTGGAGGCCCACGCAGTGGCTGGGGTCATCCCGCTCCTCGATCCCGCCTGGATCGAGCGAGGCAAGGGCGGCGCTGCGGCTCTAGTGAAGCAGAACGCCGGCGGACAGCGGGGACATGGCAGATCCGGCAGGTAGCGCGATGGGGCAACCAGATCCGGGGACAACCGACCCGTTTCCAGCGACGACGAGACCGGACGGTGATGGGGCGGCGAGGTGCAGCACTCCGGCCACGGTGCCTGTCCATGGGCAGAGAGAGGAGAGAGGCTCGGCGAGGTTCACCGGACCTAGAGGTGCCAGTGCCAGGCAGGCAAAGCGGCGGAGCAGCAGCTGCCGAAGACGGCGGCGACAGGACTTCGAGGCCGAGCTTCGATCATGGCGGAGGTCATCGATTTCTGTCCTCGACGAAGAGAAGCAGAGGCGGGCTCCAATCCATGGCGGGGAGGGTTGGCGTCGGGCAGAGGAGGCACCCGAGACCTTGAGCGAGGCAACGAGGAGAAGACTGCGTCGGGAGGTTCCTGTCGCGGGTGGAAGATGAGATCGAGGAGAAAATGGAGGCGCTGGTTGGTTCGCTGGTGAAATCGAGGAAGGAAAAGGAGGCGGCGACTGGGTGGCGCTGAAATTGAGGAGAAAGTGGGTGGCGGCGTTAGGGTAGGATCCCTAGAAATTAGGGGTTTGGTCTCGGTTTAGACTAGTATATATAGCAGGTAGGTTAGGCTAGGGGCTACCTCATCCCTCCGATCGTAATCGGGCGGTCGAAAAAAATATATGTTAGGAAGTCCAATTAGCAAAATGGAGACGTTTTGCAGATGTTTGGGGATGATCCAGACATAACGGTAATGACTGTCCAGGTCAAGTCCGGGTCGAGTCCGGGACAACTTTCGGACGCGCGCGCGAGGTGGGTCGCGGGCTGACGAGAGAGGTTAGGTTGGAACTTGTGGGCTATGCAGAAGGGCTCGAGCTGAGAGAAGAGAAGAGAGAGAGGCCCGGCGGCTGTTTCCGGAGACCGAAAACGTCCGACGTTAGACCGGCTATATTGCCGCTATAGTTTAACGGTTGGGCTATCAAACGAACTCCGAATGCGATGAAACTTGACAGGCGGTCTAGGTACACTAAAATAAGACCACACGTCAACTCTCATCCCATTCCGAGAATATTTTCTGGCCACTTATAAAATACTATTTCGGACATGCCGCGGGTGCGTGCAAGTGTGGTTGGGCTTAGAACAGACAACACAGAGAACTCGGAGAGCCCGGGCGAATGCAAGTTTTAAAACATGATGATGCAATGCACATGATGACATGATAAGATGCAACACGCAAGAAAATGACATGGCAACAACAGCGAATAAATGGAAGACACCTGGCGCAACGGTCTCGGGGCGTCACAACACTCCACCACTACGAGAGGATCTCGTCCTGAGATCTAGAATGACACCGGAGGGAAAACGGAAGAGAAAAGAGAAGAGGTAAAACTAAGTTGCATCTTTGACAAATGAGTGAACTACAAACCTTGAAAAGGTTAAGCCATATCGAGAAAAGAATACAACAGAGATAAATGAAGTTGAAAGCACTCTGTTAGCAAAGAGGAACAAGGAAGAACAACTTTGGGCAGCACTCCGGTTGAAAAGAATAGGAATTGAATAAAAACTTGATAAGATGAAAGAATTTGAGCAGAGTATGCCACACTCCGGTTAAATGGATAAACATGAAAAGAACATGATCTTTGACAAAACTAAAAGATGGGTTGAAGAGAATAACATCACAACGTCTCCGGAACGGAAGAATAGGAGATAGATAATTGCCATAGGAGAATTGAGAAGAAAAAGCCAACTTCTGCCACAAAAGAGCTTGAGAAGGCATCCTTAGCAGACGGGTCAAGCGGAATTGTTGGAAAACCAACAACGAAAAAAGTAAGCTTGTAGTGGGGTTATGGAGAACATCTCAAAACTATGAGGTGAAATTCTGCCACTAACGGGAACAATGGATTTGGATTGATATAAACAAAGGTGACGATAAACTTATCTCACCGGTAAGATAAATGAAGAACTTGGATCATTTAGAAGCACCAAAATAGCAAAATTCCTTAGGGAAAACTTTAGGTGAAATATAACCCAAGATAACTCCAATGAAGGGATTGATGGGTTGAAAAGAAACTTATGAACGAATTGAAAATGATGGGTTTAAAATATGTCATTCCGGACAATTTTTGAATCATGAAGCATGAAGGGAAATTGTTAAGAAAGACATAGCACCACCTAAAAAGATAAGATAGAAAGAATTGCACTTCAAAATGCAAGATGAAGAATACTTGAGCTCCTTTGAAAAGAATCTTGATGAACACTTCCAGAAGGAATTACGTCCTTGATGAACCAACATGTAGAGCCACCATGAAGAACTCCGGATAATAAAAGAATGATCAAACAAAAGGAAAGGGAAGTTGAAAACACAAGGTGAAGCCTTGCGATGATTTAGATGGAGCTTCACGACGAGATAATTGAGAGGGCTTGGAACTCCGAAAAAGAAAAGATGAAACAAATGAGAACTGAGAATTTGATGAGCCTCCGAAATAAAGAATTAATCACTTGGAAGAAACAAGAATAAGAATTGCATTATGCATATCCCTCACCAATTAAATTGATGACAAGCAACGAATTTGGCATACCACTTATTCTCGTAGAAAGGATTAAGAAGATATATGGCGCAAACTTGAGAAGGTCTTCAACGATCCACCGGTAGGATTGAAAACAACAAATGAATTGATATGATAACAAGGTAATAAGAATCTTGAACAAACCACCGTAAGAATTGAAAATGAACGAAGAAAAGATAAAGAAACACAAGGAATAATTAGAAAAATGAACGAAGATACTTGAGAGAATTTAAATACAAGTGAACGAAGAGATCACAAACTGATTAGAGAATACTTGAATGATGCACCGGTAAGATTTAGAGTATGAGAGCTGAAAGCTGGAATGAATAAATCTGAATTGATGGACTCCGGATAAACAAACCGAAAAGGACTCCTGAATTGCTTTGGATGGGTGAAAAGAATTCTGACAATCGATAACAATTATGAGAGGATGGCCTCAAACTAGAACCACAAATCTCTGAGAGAACGGATAAGATATGGATGTAAAACTCTTCTTCGGTCTTCAAGTGTTGAGAATGACGACGAGAAACACCACCAAGAATCGTTGAGATACTCCGGAAGAATCAAAAGCGAAGAGATTGAGCCAACGATGAAAAGAATGTGGACGATCTTGGAGAAAAACATAAGACTTATGATAATTCATTCTTACGTCAAACATGGAAAAGAATTTGAGAATAACTCCGGTAGAATTAGAAGAGTCAGGTAAGATCCTGGAAAAAGACCTGTGGGTTAGGGCCCACTCAACAGAAACACCGTTGAACGATTACTTGAAAAGGAGAATGCACCGGTTGAATTAAATTACTTGAATGAGATAACAACCTCGAGATAGGTCTGAACGGATCTTGAATGAAAAGACGAGCCTTCTGAGATATCTTCAGCACTCCGAAACAAATGAATAGCGAGAAGTGAAATATTATGAGGTGCACCGATATGAGAAGGCATTTGAAGCAAGGAAAAGAATATGATCAACACAGAAAACTTGAATTGAAACCACCAGAGAAGAAAAGAATGGAGAATGAAGAACAAGTAGAGCATCTTCATGAGAAACACCGGATAAGAACATGAAGGAAATAGAATGGAGGGACTTCACAAGAATAAAAGGATACTTGATAAATACATCGGATTCCTTGAAGAAAAAGGGTGGGAGGGCGGGAAAAACAAAGGCAACTTGAGGACGGATGAAGACAACACCGTTGGGAAGAACTGATAATTGATCTTACTTATGTTGAAAATGGGTGGATCCACTTGAAGAGAAACACACCGGTTGAAAATGTTTGACACGACAATCTCGATTATCAAGAAGAATTGGTATTCACATTGGAGTATGAGAACACCATTTAGGAAAGGTATGGAATCAACACCTGACATTGAAGCAACTCGAATACCACAACTCAAAACAAAACAAAGGATTGGCTTGCAGAATAAGCCGGAACAAACATATGATAGAGATTTCGTCCAAAGTTTTCGTGGTGGGGCCTACACGGGCTCGATCGTACAGCACCATCATGTACAAGGCAGTGCACGTGACATACGAAGCGTCCCCGAGTCGGCATAGCCAAGGACTCTTTAAGACACAACGAGACCACTGTAAAACCAACCGTGGATAGGCGGACCACTAGACGTTGAACCCCAATTTCATATCATACATCTGTCGGAAAGATATCCTAAGAGCTACTTGAATTCCCACTTATAAACTCCCGAAATTTTCCGGTTATGCAATCAGGTGTTGGGGATACAGGGGAAGCATAATATCTCACCCAAAACTAGCAAATCCTACATCCAGCTGTATCCATCCTTCAACACATAACCAAGAAACCTTCGGAAATCATCTACCTCAACCTTCGAAAAGCATCCGTTATACGAGTTATGGCAATACTCCCGAACTCCCGCCCCAGTACTGGGTGGCGTCGAGGTTATCTCACCAAACAACTGCATAAAAGAGATTTTCGATGTCGGCGAAACTAAACTCAGGTATTCCAGAACTGCAATGATAAAATAGTGACGACAACACCTTGGAGCTCAACTCCCCGGGACACTGCCACAACCCCTAAATGACAGGAGGCACCAAGAACAATGTTCTCGTCACAAATCCATCGGAACGATTCCAAGATACCCACGTGATCCTAAATATTTTTTTGTGAAAATTTGAGAAGAGAAGAGTCAAAACTCTATGTCAGGATGCCTTACCAGAGCGATGAAGGGACTGAGGAGTAAAAAGAATTCCTAAACTCTTTGATATATAATTCCTAAATGACTCAAAACATTTTTTCTAGACTCAACTCGTCAGCTAATTTGATCAAGAAGTAGGGGCTCCTAAGGTCGGGGAAGGCTCTGATTACCAACTTGTAATGCCCTCGATGCGGTTATGCCTCTAAGTCGTGCTTCGACACGTGGGAGATATAGCCGCATCGAGGGTGTTACATGTAGCCCCCGAGATTCAGGCCGGCTGCTGAGCAGTTAGGCCGGATCTTACGGCAACTACCTTCTTCTTTTTCTTCCTGATGCTGATGTCTTCTTTTTTGTTTTCACAGAGGTGGCTGCTGCCTTGTAGCAGCGCTTGGCGAGCTCGAGACCGAGCTACGTACAAAGGAGGTGGAGCGTAGCCGGGCAACAAAGGAATCCGAGCGCCCGAACAAGGAGTTGGCCGACCACACGGAGCGGCACAAGATGGAGGTCCAGCAGCACAAGGCCGAGATCCATCAGCTGAAGGACGGCGAGGACCTCCTCAGGGCCGAGTTCGAGACTCAGTGTGCGAACTGGGCCAAGGCGGAGGATTTCCTGAACTCCGACTATGGGGAGATCGAGGACTTGATTGATGGTAAGTACTTCTTGTCTTCTTGTGTGGCTCCCGACTACTGCGGGAGCTAGCTTCCATCTTCTCATTTATTGATCTTTTTCCCTCTTCAGAGTAGTTCCCCGGCTACTCCGTCACCGTCTCCCAGGCCATCGAGGTGTGGCGCGTTGTGCGGAGAGCGACATGAGTGGATATTGCGCCCAACGCGCCACGGAACCTTGGCGAACAGCTCCTGGCTGTCAAAGCATGCCTGCAGCCGGCCCATCAGATACTACGCCGTCTACAACGCACTGGTGCAGTGGTGCTGTCCGCCCTTTGGCCAGGCATCCAGATCCCACGCACTCCAGGTCGAACCGCCGATTGGCTGGAGGTCGCAGTCGGTCGCTTTGAGGGTTGGAAGGGCGCCGTGGCCCGGGCGGGCACTCGGACGGCCCTGGAGTTCGTCAAGGGGTGGTACCCCAACCTGGACTTGACCCAGCTGGCCACCTTCCGGCTGGAGGCCGCAGACGAGCTAGCGGAGGCGGGCCCTGAGCTTACCCAACGTGCAGCTGGCCTTTTGCAATGTTCATAAGTTTTAAAATCTTGCTCGATTTTTTCCTTTCTCTCTTTGGCTTTCTGTCTTTCCGCGTTTCCTTGGCCGCCTCCCTGCCAGCCGGATAGCCGCTCTGTGGTCTGTGGCTGGGTCAGGGACTTGGTCGTTCTTCAGAACAGGCAAGTTGCTTAGGCCACGTAAAGTACGGCTCGGTCGAGCGAGAAGCCGGCCTGCCAGCTGCTGAGCAGCCAGGCGAGGGAGGCCGTGAGCCGACTGGTCCTAAGTTAGCTTTCCTACTTAGCCGAAGTTCATGTGGGCGATTGCTTCGGCCTTTAGCTCCCGCCAGTCGGACAGCCGCGCTGTGAACTGTGACTTAGGCCGAAGAAAGGGCTTTTTCGTGTCGGCACACTACTAGTCGGCTCTGGCTGGTGCAAAACTTAGGACAAGGCGGCGAGCCCCCGGGCCGGTTGACCGGAACCCGGACGTGGCATGAATAGAAAAACTTAAGTCATGGCATAGGCTTAGCTCATAGATAGATAAAAAGGTAGCCCCCAAGTTCTTCTCGGGGGACCTGAGGTCTTTTACTTAATACAAAAGTGGTCGTGATACATACACTTGAATCAACTGTAAAATGGGCGGAGCAGGTTTGCATTCCATGGCCACTCCGTCTCTTCGCCAGGTGTGTGTCTCTTGCACGCCCCGAGCTTCTGGGCGTCGATGAGATAGCATGAGTCGTTGCTCAGGGCCTTGCTGGTGATGAAGAGGCCTTCCCAAGGTGCCGCGAGCTTGTGCTATCCGGCTGATCGCTGGATCAGGCGGAGCACAAGGTCGCACTCACGGAATGAACGTGGCCTGACCTTCTTGTTGTGGTAGCGGCGCAGACTTTACTGGTAGATGGCGGACCGGCTGCATACCAGCAGTCGGGTCTCTTCCAACAGATCAACGTCGTCTTCTCGCGCCTCCTTGGCCTCTGCCTCCATGTACATGGCCACCCGAGGTGAGTCGAATTCGATATCTGTAGGGATGATCGCCTCAGAGCCGTACACGAGGAAGAAGGGCGTGAAGCCGGTTGATCTATTCGACGTGGTTCAAAGACTCCAGAGGATGGCCCGCAGCTTGCTGATCTAGCAGCCGGCCGACCGCTCTAGCGGCTCGATCAGGCGGGGCTTGATGCACGACAAGATGAGGCCGTTTGTTCGCTCCACCTGGCCGTTTGACTGCGGATGGGCAACAGACACTAAGTCCAGTCGGATGCCCTGATTCGCGCAGAAACGGGCCAAGGCACCTTTGGCAAAGTTGGTGCCAGCAGTCGTCCCATTCAGCTTCTTGATTGGTTTTGCTTCTATCCACTTTGTGAACTTGTCCACGACGACCAGCAAATGGGTCATGCCTCCCTGCGCCGTCTTGAAAGGTCCTACCATATCCAAACCCCACACGACAAAGGGCCAGGTGATGGGGATGGTCTTGAGGGAAGAAGCCGGCAGATGTTGCTTGGCACTGAACACTTGCCACCCCTTGCACTTCTTGACTAGCTCTTTGGCATCATCCAAAGCAGTCGGCCAGAAGAATCCATGGCGGAAAGCTTTGGCGACAAGGGATCTGGAGGAGGCGTGGTGGCCACACTCGCCTTGATGTATGTCTCTGAGGATCTCTATGCCCTTTTCTAGTTCTACACAGCGCTGATGGATGCCAGTCACACTCCGCCTTACGAGCTCTTGATTGACAGTGGTGTATGAGCCTGCTCTGCGCTGGATCTGTCTTGCTAGCACCATGTCAGTTGGCAGCACGTGGCTGACCAAGTAGTCGCGGATAGGCTGCACCCAAGACGGGGCTGCCACTACAATGAACACTACGACTGATACAAGGGGGGCAGGGTTGGGAGGCGGCGGGCTGGAGCCGGCCGCTCCAGATGGCGGTTATGAAATCCCCTGGCTAACTGCAGTAGCCCCCGGGCTGCCTGCTGAGAGCGCGGGGCCAGGTGCTGGTGCTGCAGCCCCCGGGCTGCTTGGTAAAGTCCCCGAGCCGGCCGCTGAAGTCCCCACGCCGACTGCTGAAGTCCCCGAGCCGGATCCGGCCTCTCTTGGGGCAGTCGGCATGAAGATGGAGTCAGACTCCGGTGAAGGCTTGATGGACGGCTTGAGGAGGCGCTCGAGGGAGATGTCGGATGGTATAGCTCGCGGGGTGGAGCCGATGCAGGCGAGAGCGTCTTCTACGTCGTTGTCGGCCCGTGTCACATGGATGAACTCGCATCCGTCGTAGTGGCCGCTCATCTGCTGGACGAGGAAGTGGTAGCTTGCCATGTTTGCATCCTTGGCATCCCAGTCGCCAGACTACTACTGGACCACCAAGTCCGAGTCGCCATAGCAGAGGATGCGGCGAATGCCGATTTCTTTGTCTAGACGGAGCCCGAAGATGAGCGCTTCATTCTCGACTACATTGTTGGAGGCAGCGAAGTGGATTTGCAGCATGTACTTCAACTTGTCGCCTTTGGGAGAGGTGAGAACACTGCCAGCTCCCAGGGTGGTGCGCATCTTGGAGCCATCAGATTGCATCCGCCAATACGTGGAGACCGGAGCTGGCGGCAGGTACTGGGACTCGACCCAGTCGAGAAGGAAGTCGGCCAGTGCTTGGGACTTGATGGTGGTGCGAGACTGGTAGAAGATGGTATGGGGAGCCAGCTCGATGGCCCACTTGGCCACCCGGCCCGAGGCATCTCTGTTTCCTATGATCTCGGCAAGGGGAGCGGTGCAGACGACCGTGATGGAGTGCTCTTGAAAGTACTGCTTTAGCTTCTTGGCGGCAAAGTACACGCCATGTCACATCTTCTGGTAGTGTGGGTAATTTTGCTTGGAGGCTGACATGACTTCGCTCAAGTAATACACTAGCCTCTGGACCGACTGTGCCTTGCCGGCTTCTGGGCGCTCGACGATGATCACCGTACTGATAACTCTGTTGGTGGCGGAGATGTAGAGGAGCATGGGGTCTTTAGCAGCCGGAGCCGCCAGGATAGGCGGTGTTGACATCACCCGCTTGAGCTGGAGGAAGGTGGCGTCCGCCTGGTCGTTCCACTCGAAGGAAGTGGTTTTCTTCATGAGCTGGTACAGACGGAGTGCCTTTTCGCCCAGACGGCTGATGAAGCGGCTGAGGGATGTCAGGCACCCGGTGAATTTCTGCATATCTTGCAGCTTGGTGGGTTTCTCCATCCTCTCGATGGCCTTGATCTTCACAGGGTTGCACTCAATGCCGCGTTCTGAGACCAGAAAGCCTAGGAGCTGGCCGGCTGGCACACCGAAGACATACTTCTCTGGGTTGAGCTTCCTGTTGAAGCGGCACAGATTTTCAAAGGTTTCTTTCAAGTCCTCCATCAGGGTGCCACGCTTCTCCGTCTTCACCACAATGTTATCCACGTAAACATGGGCATTGCGTTCGAGTTGCTTGAGCAAGCACTTCTGCATACAACGTTGGAAGGTGGCGCCGGCATTCCTCAAGCTGACTGTCATTGTGATGTAGCAGAAGGCGCCGAATGTGCATTGTTCTGGTGGTAGCCGAAATAGGCATCAAGGAAAGACAACAACTCGCATCTGGCTGTAGAGTCGATCACTTGGTCTATTCGCGGTAGAGCGAATGGATCTTTGGGCAGGCTTTGTTGAGACTGGTGTAATAAATGCACATGCATCACTTGTTATTCTTCTTCAGCACAAGGACCGGGGTGGCCAACCAGTCTGGGTGGAGAACTTCCATGATGAATCCGTCTGCTAGCAGTCGGGCGACTTCTTCTCCGACAATTCTTCTCTTTTCTTCGGATAGGCGGCGGAGGGGCTGCTTGACCGGCTTGGCATCTAAACTGACATGATGTTTGTACTTGGCGAGATCCATCGGTACACCGGCATGTCTTTGGGGGACCATGCAAAGATGTATCTATTCCCACGGAGGAAATCGACGAGCTAGCCTTCCTATTTGCTGTTGAGGCCAGTGCCTACAACATCAAATTGTTTCGGGTGGTCAGGGTCCAAGGGGATCCGCTTGGTCTCTTTAGCCGGCTGAAATGATGTCAGGACCCCGATTCTAAGCCACATCGATCTAGCCGGTAACACCTCATATCACTTTGCGGCCTCACGCACGATATCCCACGGGTGTCGCCTTACCATGGCCTGAGACCGTTTGCGCCTTTTGGCTCGCGTATATGACAATGTCGCTAGCATCCATATGACCGAGAACCCGGGCCGACATGGCTAGTCGTGAACCCAAAGCGACACAGACCTATGGAGACAGGCATACATGAATCACATCGAACATGTCGGTCATCAACGAGTGATTCCGGGCTGTAGCACTTGGCTAACAGGACTCCGGGGATCCCAGGCTGTAGCAGGCTAGACAGGACTCCGGAGATCACCGCGTGACATTTCCCCGAAGGGACAGACATAGGGACGAAGTGAAACACATGCCGGCCCATCAAGTGTCCTGAACAGTAGTGCTGGGCTAGCAGGACTCCGGTGAACCGGGCTGTAGCGGACTACTATGGCTCGAGGAACACTAGACTACATTTCCCCATAAGAAAGGCTGCGAAGGACAAACAACTAGATTGTCGGATCCCACTCATACCAAGCATTACAATCATACACACAATATGCCCGATATGAGTACATACAACATGGCATCACAACAAAACTCTACAACTCAAGTACTTTATTTAAAGGCTCTAGGGAGCCATACATAACATATCCATACAGATAGGGGTCACATGACCCGACACTCAAGTCATACAGTCATACAAGCACATGCGGAAGCAACTAGTCTGAGTACAGACTCTAGAAAGAAAGAAGGCTTCTCGAAGCCTGTCTATCTACATAGGGCCCTCCATGGCCTGGATCACCACCTGGGTGTCTAGTCACTCGTCGACATCAAGGTCTACGTAAAACCCACCGGAGGGGGCAGTGTTGTCGTCTGAAAACAATAAATAAGCAAACATGAGTACCAAGGTACTCAGCAAGTCTTACATCAGAACCTACTATACATGCTCATTCTCAAGAAGGTGGTGGGGTTTATGCAGCAAGCCAGCTTTGACTCTTGGCTAAGCTATCCTACGGAACCTCTTTAGTAAAATAGTTTTCGCATACGAGTCCACTACTCACCCACACAATACTCCACCGTGGATCGTCCCTCATATCCTGCGAGAGGGCCATCCTCGGTACTCACACTTGAGTCTTTTAGTAGTATCCATTAACTTGTCTATGAACTGTATAGGCAACCAAGTAGTCCTTTACCGTGGACGCGGCTATTCGAATAGTTTTATACCCTGCAGGGGTGTACTTCGTCAGACACGCTTTCACCGCTTACCGCCATCTACACGACATGTACTCGGCAACCTTCAAGCGGAAGCCCAGCGAGGGTGTCGGCCACGGCCTACCTAAACACCTAAGCCCCTAGTCCAGGTTTATCGCCTATCCAGGTTCCATCCGCAGTGAGTCCGGCCGAGGTTTCCACATACGGCCCCGAACGATGTGAACAGGGTTCCCGAGATACCAAACGGGTGACTCGGTACACCCGGCCACGGTGTATCTACCGCAACATAGCCCACCCCTAGGGTCAGCGCTACGCACGGCCGCCAACACATATCCTACAGACACCAGAAACTAATTGCAACTCCTGGACAGAGTACTAGGGTGGCTAAGAAGCCGAGAGGGTCAATTAAGGATCCCAATGCACGGTAGTAGCTGAATATTAAATCACACATATAGATCTCAGTTCTTAGGGGCGGCCTCAATGAAACAACCCACCATGTACTGCTACATGGCCTCTCATCGATACCTTTACCAAAACATGTTCAACACATCCCACATATCACTGACACAAGCATTTCACTCTAGCCCATCACCCAGATGAACCAGACCTGACACAACTCTAAGCATAGCAGGCATAGCAAGGTAGGAATCACAAAACATGGCTCAATCAACTCCTACACATGCTAGTGGGTTTCATCTAGTTACTGTGGCAATGACAGGTCATGCAGAGGATATGGGTTCAACTACCGTAGTACACAGCAGTTTGAATCGTGTTGTCTTAATGCAGTAAATAAGAGCAGGAGCGAGAACATGGGTTTGTATCAGAATGATCAATGGTTGCTTGCCTGATGGAGTGGTAACGGGATACTGCCCTTCAGTTGGATACTCATGAATATCCTCGGAGGCAGAACCTACCACGAAGAACACAACTGAGCTCAATCAACACATGACGATATGCAACAATATGATGCATGCTATGACATGGTAATATGAATGTGTTTTTGCCTAATGCAAGCTAAAAACAGAAAGGGGTGAACTCATTTGAATCCAAGATTCAAATATTAGCTCATTAATTATTGCATTTATAGGGCTTTTCCTTATTCTGCTTAAACAGTAGGGTAAACTTGTTTTGTCATGCATGAAACCATTACAGATGGATAGATTGAATTTTTCTGATAATTTTTCATATATAATTTGTCTCATTTGGAGTTATGGTTGAATTTCTATGAATTTTTGAATTTTAGGCAAATTTCTGGAATTTTCTACATAAAATTAAATCCAGAAAAGAGTTACTGCATCAGACTTGCGTCAGCATGACGTCAGCAAGTCAAAGGCACGGTCCAGGTCAAACCCGACCAGTGGGGTCCACTGGTCAGTGACCCTAGCTGGTTTCTGTGGCTGACGTGTGGGACCAGGTCAACGGTGACGTGGCAAAGTCAAAATGACAGGTGGGGCCCTCCTGAGACCGGTGCTAATCTAACACGGTAGTTGACTAACTAATTAGGCACTAGGGCCCACATGGCAGTGGCTCTAGAGGGGTTGGTTAGTGGGATAATTAACCACTAATGACGGCCACGTCGGCTACCGGCGTTTAGCCGCCGGCGACCTCAGATCGCGGCGGCGTCCGTGTCGGGATTTCGCTACATGCGATGGTTTGGCGCGCTGGGGGCACTAGGGAGGAGCTCGTGCTCGTCCGCATCCAAAGGAACGGACGGGAGGCCGCGAGGTGGCCGGAGCTGAGCACGGCGTCGACCTCGGCGGCGGCCGGAGTTCGGGCAAGGTCGGGGTTGGCACTAGGGGGCACGGCAGGTCGAACGGGTGGGCGCGCCTGGCTCCTGGAAGCGTGCTGAGCACAGCAGCATGCTTGGCTTCGAGCTACCGTGGCTCTAGCCACGACGGCGTCGAGGCTCAGCGGCGGCGAGCTTCGAGTGCTCGCGGGGCAGCAGCTACGGGGCAAAATCGACGGCGTGGTTAAGGGGGAAAGGATCAGGAGCTCACAGCGGTGCCGTAGGGATGGCTAGCGGGCTCGGGGACGACCCTGACGGCGCTAATCGGCGGCGAGGAGCTCGGGTGCCCGAGGTTGAAGATGACCACGACGGCGATGAAACAGGGCCTCCCGGCGTCTTCTAGCTCGATTGGGAGGACGAGGAGGCTTCGGGGGTGCTTCTGGACTCGGCGGGAGGGTGAGGGGAGCACGGAGGCTGCGTCTACGGTGTACGGCGGCGACGAGCTCCGCTCGGTGGAAGAGAGAGGGAGCCAGAGGAGAGAATGGGGACGAGAGAGTGAGCGAGAGGGGTTCCAGGGGATGCGTGGCGCTCGTCTAGAGGGGTCAGGAAGCAGGAGGTGGCCAGGCAGGGTGGAGGTGGTGCGCGCGCGTGCCGGCGAGCGTCGAGCACACGCCCCTGTCCTTCTGTCAGAGGAGGGAGACGACAGGAGGCAGCGGTGGTGGGCTGGGCCGCCAGCTGGAGATGGGCCAGGTAAGACCAGGTAAGTGGCCCAGTGGCCTTCCCCTCTTTTATTTATTTCTGTTTTCTATTTATGTTATTTTGTTTTGATTTAGTTTAAATACTAAATCATTTTATAAAATCCTGAAAATATTCATGGACACTTGCTGAAATATTTCAGTGGCCCAAAAATAGTTCCAACATTATTTGAGCATTTGAATTATTTAATAGCATTTAAATGCCCAAATTCAAATATTTATGAATTAAATCATTGACCTTTTGTTGACCTAGAAAAAGGTGCACCTATTTTCCCAAAGGTTCTAACCCATGGCAAAGAGGGTGAGCATTTTAGAAGGGCATTTCAGGTTCATTGAATTTATTTTTAGTAAACCCTAGTTGATTTCAGGGGGGGTGCTGGGGGTTCTGCTTTCCCCATTTCAAGTTTCTGATGAAAGTAAACATGATGCACACTCTAATGCATGGTCTAGCTAGGGTGTGACAACTCACCCCCACTCAATAGAATCTCGTCCCGAGATTTAGGATCATCTGGGAAGAAGGTGGGGTACTCGAGTCGAAGACGATCCTCCCTTTCCCAAGTGGCTTCTTCCTCGGAGTGGTGTGACCATTTAACCTTGAGAAACTTGATATTATGACGTCGAGTGGTACGCTCGGCTTGATCAAGGATACGAACGGGGTATTCCCGATAAGAAAGGTTATCTTGTAAATCAAGCGTTTCGTGGTCCACTCCACGGATAGGATCCGCGAAGCAACGCCTGAGTTGCGAAATGTGGAAGACATCATGAACTCTGGAAATATGCGGAGGTAGTTCCAATTGGTAGGCAACTTCTCCTCGCTTGGCAAGAATGCGAAAGGGTCCACTGTAACGAGGAGCCAATTTGCCTTTGATACCGAAGCGATGGGTTCCCTTTAACGGGGTAACCCGAAGGTAAGCCTTCTCGTCAACTTCAAATGTCATAGGCTTATGTTTACGATCATATTGACTCTTTTGGTGAGATTGGGCTGTTTTCAATTTCTCACGAATAACGCGAACCTGCTCTTCTGCTTCCTGAATCATATCCGGGCCAAAGAGTTGTCTTTCCCCGGTTTCTGACCAGTTAAGAGGCGTTCGACATTTTCGTCCATAGAGAACTTCGAAGGGAGCTTTGCCCAAACTAGCTTGATAACTATTGTTATAAGCAAACTCCGCGAATGGAAGGCATTTCTCCCAACTCATTCCGAACAAGATAACAGAAGCTTGGAGCATATCTTCCAGGATTTGATTGACTCGCTCTACTTGACCACTTGATTGAGGATGGAAGGCGGTGCTAAAGGAGAGATGAGTTCCCATAGCATTTTGGAAACTTTCCCAAAATCGAGAGGTGAAGAGACTTCCACGGTCTGAGTTAATTTCCAATGGGACACCATGAAGAGACACTATTCGGGAGATGTATAAGTCAGCTAGCTGGCTAGCGGTGATACTCTCACGAACAGGTAGAAAATGGGCTACTTTGGAAAGTCGGTCGATCACAACGAAGATGGCATTATTTCCTCTCTTGGTCCTGGGAAACCCAGTGATGAAATCCATACTGATTTTGTCCCATTTCCATTCAGGAATAGCCAAAGGTTGAAGCGTGCCAGCAGGCCGTTGATGCTCTGCTTTAACACGATGACAAACGTCGCAATTAGCAATGTATTGAGCGATTTCTCTCTTCATCCTAGTCCACCAAAACCTCTGGCGTAGATCTTGATACATCTTAGTACTACCGGGATGAATGGTGAGAGGGGACTCATGAGCTTCCTTAAGGATCATCTGGCGTAGATGTTGTTTCTTGGGAACCACCAGACGGTTCTCGAAGAAGACAACACCTTGTTCATCCATGGAAAAACATTTAGCAACTCCGCTAGCAATGTTTTCCTTAATCCGAGATATGCCCTTGTTATACTGCTGAGCGGTTATGATTTGATCCATAAGGGTAGGTTTCGCCACCAGGGTGGAAAGGAACCCTTGAGGAATAATGTGAAGATTTAGCTTACGAAATTCCTCATGGAGAAGTGGTTGACTTTGTTGTAACATTAGATTGTTACAATAGGACTTACGGCTTAGCGCATCAGCCATGACATTGGCTTTGCCCGGGGTGTAAGTTATTCCTAAGTCGTAATCCGAGATCAACTCGACCCAACATCTTTGCCTGAGATTCAAATCTGGTTGGGTGAAGATATATTTCAAACTTTGGTGATCGATGAAGATCTCGCAACGATTACCGAGAAGGTAATGTCGCCAGGTTTTGAGTGCATGGACTACAGCTGCAAGCTCTAGATCATGTGGGGGATAATTTTCCTCATGTGGGTGTAATTGCCGTGAAGCATAGGCAATTACCTGACGATCTTGCATGAGTATGCAACCTAGTCCTTGTCGCGAGGTGTCGCAATAGATAATAAAGTCCTTGGAGAAATCTGGTGGTACCAGTACGGGAGCAGATGTCAGGCGTCTTTTCAGTTCCTGAAAACTGAACTCGCACTGTGGAGTCCACTCGAACTTTTTATCTTTCTTGAGGAGTTCAGTTAGAGGTTTAGCAACCTTGGAGAAATTCTCGACGAAGCGGCGGCAATAGCTCGCTAGGCCAAGGAAACTCCGAACTTGCTTGACCGTTTCAGGTGGAGTCCAATCAAGGACGGCTTGAACTCGCTCGGGATTGACAGCAATACCCTTACCAGAGATTACATGGCCTAGATAGGTCACTTCTGACAACCAAAATTCACACTTGGAGAATTTGGCATAAAGGCGATGCTCTCGAAGTTTCATCAATACCAGCCTTAGATGTTCGGCATGTTCCTCTTCATTCTTGGAGTAGATGAGTATGTCATCGAGGTATACTACGATGAATTTGTCCAAGTAATCCATGAAAACCGAGTTCATTAACCGGGAGAAGGTGGCCGGGGCATTGGTTAAACCGAAGGACATGACGGTGTACTCGTATTGGCCATAACGAGTAACAAAAGCCGTTTTGGGAATGTCCCCGTTTCTGATTTTGATTTGATGGTAGCCCAACCTCAAATCCATCTTGGAGAAGATTGAGGATCCAGCGAGCTGATCATACAGGTCGTTGATCCTAGGAAGCGGGTATTTGTTCTTGATGGTGACCAGATTGACAGGTCGGTAATCCACAACCATTCGATCCGTTCCATCCTTCTTCTTGACGAAGAGGACGGGGCAAGCCCAAGGAGAGGAGCTAGGACGGATGAACCCCTTGTTCAAGGACTCATCGAGTTGGTTCTTAAGCTCGGCTAGTTCTAAGGGTGCCATCTTGTAGGGTCTTCTAGCAATTGGAACGGTTCCTGGAACATGGTCTATTACAAACTCAACATCCCTGTCAGGTGGAACACCTGGCAGTTCTTCTGGAAACACATCCGGGAAGTCTCGGACTACCGGAACATCCTCAAGGTCTGGAAGAGGGTTAGCATTGAGGGAGTAAAGTTGGCGCTTGGCCACTCGAGTTAAGACATTAACTGTCTTGCCCGAGGGGTGAGTAAGTTGAACGGTTCTAGTGGCACAATCGATCTTGGCATAATGAGCCGACATCCAGTCCATACCCAAG
This sequence comes from Triticum monococcum, assembly GCA_034509565.1. Taxonomy (NCBI): domain Eukaryota; kingdom Viridiplantae; phylum Streptophyta; class Magnoliopsida; order Poales; family Poaceae; genus Triticum; species Triticum monococcum. Next base: position 637,975,757 of record CM067845.1, read on the forward strand.
ATGATGTTTATGTCAGAGGACTTGAGAGCTATTAAAGATGCAAGGAAGACAAGCCTATCGACAAGAATTTCGTTCCCATGGCTTACCCTAGACGTTTGCCATCTAGAGCCAGGGGTTTGAATTTCCATGGTGGAGGGCATATCACAGAATGTCGTGTTATGCAATCGGGCATAATTCTCGGATATGAATGAATGAGATGCTCCAATATCGAAAAGAACAGATGCCGGATGGCAGTTAACAAGGAGCATACCAAGGACGACGTTGGGATCCTCATGAGCCTCTTCGGCTGAAACATAATTAACATGGCCACGTGCAGTGGTGGCCGGCTTGGCGTAGAAAGTCTTTCCCGCGGGCTTACCACGGCCAACGGACTTTCCAGCTTGGTTGGGGTTGTTCTGGGGACACTCCCAACTATAGTGACCCGACTCTCCACACTTGAAGCATGTTACCACAGTGGGGCGTGGAGCAGCATTAGCAGCGGGGCCACCATAGGGCTTGGGCGGTGCGAATTGCTGGTTGGGACGAGGCGCCTCAAAGGATGGCCTCGGGGTGACTCTGGGTGGCAGTGATGTGCTTGGAATCCACACCCGGCGCTTCTGAGCTCCAGAGCCGGATGAAGACCCAAAATCACGGGAGTGCTTGCGTGAAGCGTCATAATCAGTCTGGCCTGTCTCAGCACTGATAGCTTTATTGACCAACTTCTGAAAGGATGTGCACTCGTGCAGACGGAGATCGCGGCGAAGCTTAGGGCTAAGTCCCTTGCGGAACCTTGCCTGCTTCTTGGCGTCAGTAGAAACCTCTTCAGGAGCATAGTGTGCCAGGTTCCCCAATTCTCGGCTATATGCATCCACAGTCAGCCTTCCTTGGGTGAAGTTGCAGAACTCCTCCCTCTTGCGATCCATGAGACCTTCCAGAATGTGATGCTCACGGAAAGCCTCACTGAATTCAGCCCAAGTAGTGATTTGACCGACCGGGCGCATAGCTTCGTAGTTTTCCCACCAATGGCTAGCGGGGCCCTCGAGATGATAGGCAGCATAGGTAACCTTGTCGGCTTCGGCTACGTTGGCAGAACGTAGCTTGTGGGTGATGCTGCGAAGCCAATCATCCGCGTCGAGGGGCTCGACGGAATGGTTAAACTTTGGTGGGTACAGCTTGATAAAGTCGTTGATTGACACCAAGTCATTTCGTGGGTGCGTGCAGTGTTCTGCTCAATCCGCTCCAGCAGGCGGTTGGTCTCACGCTTGTTTCTTTCCGCCTCCAGCATCACTTCGGCCAGAGAAGGCGGGTGAGGCAGGTTTTCACCTCTAGCTGCACTGGCTTCCCCCCGCTCCGGAACAGCAGGGTTGCTGCGGGTCTTGACCATCCTAGGAGGAAACAAGACAACGGTTTAGACAAGGATGGCTCAAACTTAACAAGGAAGTGCAGAATGTAAAGGATAACACGGAATGCAGAGATGCTCATTCGTATGCCATGGTAATATAAAACTGCCATATATACACCAACGGTCATACTCGTCATACATAGTTTAGTACAAGCCCATGCTATAGTACAACTATGAAGGTAGACGTTACATCTCATCGGAGGCATTCCGAGTTCCTATACATTATTTTTCTATACCTCCGGAATCGATTACACGCCAAGTCCTATTCCACAAGTCACGCAGGACAGTGGGGATACAACTACTACAATACTAGTGGTACTACTACTAACTCAGATAGCTCCGTAGTAGTCCTCATAGAAGTCACCTCCATAGCCTGGAAGTTCAACGTGATCATCCGAAAACAGACGGTCCTGAGGAGCCTGTGGACCATAGGGGCTAGGATGAGGTCTTGGACCAACAAACGGTGGCCTGCGGGGACCACGGGGTGGGGTGATGCCTCCCACATCACGCCAATCCACCATGTCTGGCAGAGCTGATCTCACAGGATACAGATCCCTGGTATCCATACATCCAGCTTGCACCGCAGGTGCAAACCGAGTCAAAGTGGCCCAATGATCAGCACGGCTATTAAAAAGCTCCAGCCTCAAGGCCCGATTCTCTCGGTCCTTATCTTCGAGCATCTCCGCGGTGGTATGAGTTAATGAGTCCTCCTGAGTGGAGTCAGCATAGATAGCCTGAAGATACCCTTGCGCTCCCGGAAGTGAAGTTGGCATGTAACAGAAGTCAGTGTTCCAAAGCAGGCCAGTCCGGACTCGCAAGATGGTCATCATGGAGTAGGCAGCATCCTGCACAGCCATCTCAACGGTAACCCCGAGTCCATAGGAACAGTGAAGGGGCTCGGTAGATCCAGGGTAGGAAGGAAATATCCTGACGGTGCAGAAATACTGGCTTTGATTAAAGTCGCGGAACTGCTCTTCGATAGTGTATTCGGGATACCAACAGTATCCTGTCTCGATCATGACCCGGACTAACATAGCAGTATGACCGGGCACGTCGAGGCACCTGGTCAGGCGAACCACTTGATTTTGAGGACGGTTGGCCATCTGAAAGCACAACCACAAGACAAAGACATCAGAATTCCTAGGGAAAATTGGACAGCATAACGGCTGTAAATGCTCAGAAAAAGATTTGAGACATCCACAACAGTTCACAATACCGCTCAACAGCATCATATCAAGGTTCTGGTTCAAATAGCAACATACTAAAATAGTAGAAACTGGACTGGGACTCGTAGCAATAATCCTATAAATTACTACGGATTAGTAACACATGAACCTGATAGAAGAAGAGAGCCTAGTCCTTAACCCATGTTGAATGAGAAGAGAATGACTCAGATCAGAGGCATAGGGTAAAGGAGTAAAAGAACCTTACATTCCCTCCCACAATCAATTCCCTTACATATAACTAAAGCATTTCTAGACTCGAAATCGACCAGTTTGGCTCAACGAACCTACAGGCAGTCCGGCTCTGATGCCAACGCTGTCAGGACCCCGATTCTAAGCCACATCGATCTAGGCGGCAACACCTCATATCACTTTGCGGCCTCACGCACGGTATCCCACGGGTGTCGCCTTACCATGGCCCGAGACCGTTTGCGCCTTTTGGCTCGCGTATATGACAATGTCGCTAGCGTCCATATGACCGAGAACCCGGGCCGACATGGCTAGTCGTGAACCCAAAGCGGCACAGACCTATGGAGACAGGCATACATGAATCACATCGAACATGTCGGTCATCAACGAGTGATTCCGGGCTGTAGCACTAGGTTAACAGGACTCCGGGGATCCCAGGCTGTAGCAGGCTAGACAGGACTCCGGAGATCACCGCGTGACATTTCCCCGAAGGGACAGACATAGGGACGAAGTGAAACACATGCCGGCCAGTCAAGTGTCCTGAACAGTAGTGCTGGGCTAGCAGGACTCCGGTGAACTGGGCTGCAGCGGACTACTATGGCTCGAGGAACACTAGACTACATTTCCCCATAAGAAAGGCTGCGAAGGACAAACAACTAGATTGTCGGATCCCACTCATACCAAGCATTACAATCATACACACAATATGACCGATATGAGTACATACAACATGGCATCACAACAAAACTCTACAACTCAAGTACTTTATTTAAAGGCTCTAGGGAGCCATACATAATATATCCATACAGATAGGGGTCACATGACCCGACACTCAAGTCATACAGTCATACAAGCACATGCGGAAGCAACTAGTCTGAGTACAGACTCTAGAAAGAAAGAAAGTTCTCGAAGCCTGTCTATCTACATAGGGCCCTCCATGGCCTGGATCACCACCTGGGTGGCTAGTCACTCATCGACTTCAAGGTCTACGTAAAACCCATCGGAGGGGGCAGTGTTGTCATCTGAAAACAATAAATAAGCAAACATGAGTACCAAGGTACTCAGCAAGTCTTACATCAGAACCTACTATACATGCTCATTCTCAAGAAGGTGGTGGGGTTTATGCAGCAAGCCAGCGCTATCCTATGGAACCTCTTTAGTAAAATAGTTTTCGCACACGACTCCACTACTCACCCACACAATACTCCACCGTGGATCCTCCCTCGTATCCTGCGAGAGGGCCATCCTCGGTACTCACACTTATCTTGAGTCTTTTAGTAGTATCCATTAACTTGTCTATGAACTGTATAGGCAACCAAGTAGTCCTTTACCGCGGACGCGGCTATTCGAATAGTTTTATACCCTGCAGGGGTGTACTTTGTCATACACGCTTTCACCGCTTACCGCCGTCTACACGACATGTACTCGGCAACCTTCAAGCGGAAGCCCAGCGAGGGTGTCGGCCACGGCCTACCTAAACACCTAAGCCCCTAGTCTAGGTTTATCGCCTCTCTAGGTTCCATCCGCAGGGAGTCCGGCCGAGGTTTCCACATACGGCCCCGAACGATGTGAACAGGGTTCCCGAGACACCAAACGGGTGACTCGGTACACCCGGCCACGGTGTATCTACCGCAACATAGCCCACCCCTAGGGTCAGCGCTACGCACGGCCACCAACACACATCCTACAAACACCAGAAACTAATTGCAACTCCTGGACAGAGTACTAGGGTGGCTAAGAAGCCGAGAGGGTCAATTAAGGATCCCAATGCACAGTAGTAGCTGAATCTTAAATCACACATACATATCTCAGTTCTTAGGGGCGGCCTCAATGAAACAACCCACCATGTACTCCTACACGGCCTCTCATCGATACCTTTACCAAAACATGTTCAACACATCCCACATATCACTGACACATGCATTTCACTCTAGCCCATCACCCAGATGAACCAGACCTGACACAACTCTAAGCATAGCAGGCATAGCATGGCAGGAATCACAAAACATGGCTCAATCAACTCCTACACATGCTAGTGGGTTTCATCTAGTTACTGTGGCAATGACAGGTCATGCAGAGGATAAGGGTTCAACTACCGTAGCACACAGCAGTTTGAATCGTGTTGTCTTAATGCAGTAAATAAGAGCAGGAGCGAGAACATGGGTTTGTATCAGAATGATCAATGGTTGCTTGCCTGATGGAGTGGTAACGGGATACTGCCCTTCAGTTGGATACTCATGAATATCCTCGGAGGCAGAACCTACCACGAAGAACACAACTGAGCTCAATCAACACATGACGATATGCAACAATATGATGCATGCTATGACATGGTAATATGAATGTGTTTTTGCCTAATGCAAGCTAAAAACAGAAAGGGGTGAACTCATTTGAATCCAAGATTCAAATATTAGCTCATTAATTATTGCATTTATAGGGCTTTTCCTTATTCTGCTTAAACAGTAGGGTAAACTTGTTTTGTCATGCATGAAACCATTACAGATGGATAGATTGAATTTTTCTGATAATTTTTCATATATAATTTGTCTCATTTGGAGTTATGGTTGAATTTCTATGAATTTTTGAAGTTTAGGCAAATTTCTGGAATTTTCTATATAAAATTAAATCCAGAAAAGAGTTACTGCGTCAGACTTGTGTCAGCATGACGTCAGCAAGTCAAAGGCACGGTCCAGGTCAAACCCGACCAGTGGGGTCCACTGGTCAGTGACCCTAGCTGGTTTCTGTGGCTGACGTGTGGGACCAGGTCAACGGTGACGTGGCAAAGTCAAAATGACAGGTGGGGCCCTCCTGAGACCGGTGCTAATCTAACAGGGTAGTTAACTAACTAATTAGGCACTAGGGCCCACATGGCAGTGGCTCTAGAGGGGTTGGTTAGTGGGATAATTAACCACTAATGACGGCCACGTCGGCTACCGGCATTTAGCCGTCGGCGACCTCAGATCGCGGCGGCGTCCGCGTCGGGATTTCGCTACAGGCGATGGTTTGGCGCGCTGGGGGCACTAGGGAGGAGCTCGTGCTCGTCCGCATCCAAAGGAACGGACGGGAGGCCGAGAGGTGGCCGGAGCTGAGCACGGCGTCGACCTCGGCGGCGGCCGGAGTTCGGGCAAGGTCGGGGTTGGCACTAGGGGCACGGCAGGTCGAACGGGTGGGCGCGCCCGGCTCCTGGAAGCGTGCTGAGCACAGCAGCGTGCTCGGCTTCGAGCTACCGTGGCTCTAGCCACGACGGCGTCGAGGCTCAGCGGCGGCGAGCTTCGGGTGCTCGCGAGGCAGCAGCTACGGGGTGAAATCGACGATGTGGTTAAGGGGGAAAGGATCGGGAGCTCACAGCGGTGCCGTAGGGATGGCTAGCGGGCTCGGGGACGACCCTGACGGCGCGAATCGGCGGCGAGGAGCTCGGGTGCCCGAGGTTGAAGATGACCATGACGGCGATGAAACAGGGCCTCCCGGTGTCTTCTAGCTCGATTGGGAGGACGAGGAGGCTTCGGGGGTGCTTCTGGACTCGGCGGGAGGGTGAGGGGAGCTCTGAGGCTGCGTCTACGGCGTACGGCGGCGACGAGCTCCGCTCGGTGGAAGAGAGAGGGAGCTAGAGGAGAGAATGGGGATGAGAGAGTGAGCGAGAGGGGTTCCAGGGGATGCGTGGCGCTCGTCTAGAGGGGTCGGGAAGCAGGAGGTGGCCAGGCAGGGTGGAGGTGGCGCGCGCGCGTGCCGGCAAGCGTCGAGCACACGCCCCTGTCCTTCTGTCCGAGGAGGGAGACGACAGGAGGCAGCGGTGGTGGGCTGGGCCGCCAGCTGGAGATGGGCCAGGTAGGACCAGGTAAGTGGCCCAGTGGCCTTCCCCTCTTTTATTTATTTCTGTTTTCTATTTATGTTATTTTGTTTTGATTTAGTTTAAATACTAAATCATTTTATAAAATCCTGAAAATATTCATGGACACTTGCTGAAATATTTCAGTGGCCCAAAAATAGTTCCAACATTATTTGAGCATTTGAATTATTTAATAGCATTTAAATGCCCAAATTCAAATATTTATGAATTAAATCAGTGACCTTCTGTTGACCTAGAAAAAGGTGCACCTATTTTCCCAAAGGTTCTAACCCATGGCAAAGAGGGTGAGCATTTTAGAAGGGCATTTCAGGTTCATTGAATTTATTTTTAGTAAACCCTAGTTGATTTCAGGGGGGGGTGCTGGGGGTTCTGCTTTCCCCATTTCAAGTTTCTGATGAAAGTAAGCATGATGCACACTCTAATGCATGGTCTAGCTAGGGTGTGACAAATGAGCCCCCTGCTTCGGCTTCCTTGGGATCAGACGGCATGTGTCGGTGTACTAAAGTAGGGGCAGTCTTTTGTACCCCTTATTTGTGCATGGGCAGTCAGAGCCGTGCCGACGGCCACACTTAAGCAGGGCACAGACAGGGAATTAAAACCACAAGACGGTCAAAGCAACGTCAAGGCATAAAAAGCAAGAAGGCGAGGTGGTTCCCCTGGCCAGACCCTTGCCGGGGCAACCCCCACGGCCCCGGCAAGGATCTTGCCGGGGCAGCTTACCCGATGCCAGTGGAGTGCACCACCCTTGAGCCCTAGTTTTTCCAACACCGCCAACCACATTGGGACCTGGGCTCGGGAGGCGCCTCCATAATGGCATGCAGATCTTTGTGAAGACGATAAATACTCCAAGTCAGAAGAGGATTATAAGATGACGAACCTCTGCGGGATCCTTGCCAAGGAAGCCCACAAGACCCCCGGCAAGATCCTTGCTGGGGACGACCGCAATGCCACGGCAAGACCCTTGCCGGGGCCCCGGCAAGGCCCTTGCCGAGGACGTCCGCGAGGCCACAGCCAGGCCCGCACCTGCTAAGCTTCTATCACCGCTCCCATGCAGCTGCCAGCCCACCAGCTGAGCACGCGCCCGCGTGTCGACATGAGGCCTCTGGGCCATCTCAGTGCATGCCTACATGGTGGCATGCAAACCTTCGTGAAGGCCCTACCACCGCACCACCTCAGCAGCCTACTAGCCTACGTGGCGCCGACCGCCTCGCTGGCCCAGGCGCGTGTCAAGGCAGCGTGAATCGGCGGTAAAGTAAAGGGGACACGTCAGAGGCGCATTAAATGCGTCTTGTCCCGTAATGGCTAGCGATAGGCTTAACCACAGTACCCCGATGCCACCTCCTATGTGCCACTATGGCGACCCCCTTGCCTATAAAAGGAGGCCCAAGGCATCCAGGAGAGGGATTCGGACCCTTGGACAAGTTACGCTCATTGTAGCTAGCTCAAGAACTCCAAGAACACAGATATACACATCAAAGTAGGACTAGGGTATTACACATCTTTGCGGCCCGAACCTAGGTAAACGACCCGTGTGCTTGTGCTGATTGCTGGTCCCGCTCTCCTCACGACACCGCGCACCGCAGCCATAGTAGGGATTCTTGTGATCCCATAGGTGTCGTTTCGCATCGACATCTTTGGCGCGCCAGGTAGGGGGCGTGGTTGTGAGGATTTGGTCTGGTCATCAGCCCAGTAGTTCTCTGTCGCCATGGCTTTCAAGGAAGAAGGCGACAAAGCAAGCAGCACTGTCAACAGATGCGGAAAGCGTCCGCGCGACGACAAAAAAAAGCTAAGTCACACAAAAACTCTGAGTAATTCCTTTTTATACAAGGTTATCTTCCTCGGAGATCTTTCCTCTGTATGGGAAACCTGCACGCAGTGGGGCCCTTCTGTTATTGGCAACGCTCTTGGTCTGTTTCGTGCCCGCTCAACAGATCGAGCGGCTGCATTGAGAGCGGCAGGGTGGCCTTCCACTATTGTCAATGCTCCCATTCCGCCTCGAGTCCGCTCGACAGTTCAAGTGGCCGCGCTGAGAACGGTAAGGTGGTTCACACGGCAGCAATCATACCCTGCCGGCCGCTAAAGGATCCGTCCTTCAAAGCGCAGCGGTTGGGGTTTATGCGCCGGTAAGCCTACCGAGTAAGCGTAGGGTGGACGTACAGAGAAAGGTTGAACAGGGAAATAACATGCATTATATTAAAAGTACTACAAAGTTATATTACATCAATTGTTGCTATGGTTTGAACTAAAGATATGAATTGTCTTGGTCATGAACCTGCAGCGGCAACAAGAAGCGGGGCGCCTAGTCCCGGCGCTGGCCCTCCAACCTATGGATTCCGCCGACGCGGCTGATGATGGGCTCGATGCGCTCCTCGAGCACCGAGAGGTCCGCATCACCCGGCAAGTTGTTCAGCGCGGCATCAAAGTCAAGGATGGGGTTCCAGTACGCCAGCTTGGTGAGAACCTTGGTCATGGCGCCTCGACAAAGCATCCGGGCCTCGTCGACCAGGGAGCTCGCCCGATTGGAGTGGAGCCGCTCCAGAGCCCCAAGAACACTCTCAAAGAACATGGTCAGACTTGTATTGGGGCTCACGTTTCGCTCCGGGGCGTACCTCAGGTCCAACATCTTCATGTCGGCCAGTTGCTTGGTGATCCTGTTGGCAACATCGGCAAGGCGACCGATCCAGAGTTTCTCGCCCTTCACGTGATCTTCAAGATTGGCAGCCTCATTTGCTCGTAGCCGCGTCTGCTCCGCCAGGCGTTGGGTCAGGATCCCTTCCCGGGATTGGGCCTCTAAAAGCGCCCCCTCAAGGCCCTCCAGCTTGAGCTTCAGGTCCTTGATGGCATTTTTGGCCGAGGAGAGATTCTCAGCCTTGCCGAGGACTGCAGAATGTGCCTCGACCAAAGCCTCATTGAGCATGTTCTTCTCCAAGGACAGCTCCAGGTTTTTTTCGTCAGGTCGTCCCGCTCCGCCTCCAGCTCCTTCACTTTGTCACCGTGAGCCCGAGCTTGGGAATTGAGCGCTTCCTCGTGCTTCTGTTCCAGCTCCCGGGTCCGCATCGCGGCGAGCTTCTCAACCTCCTCTTCCTTGCCGCGAAGTGTGGCAGCAAGCGCCGCCTCATGGGCGGCGAGGTCCTCTTCCTGAGAATCCAGCTCGGCCTGGCGCTGGGACCGGGCGGCCTCGGCCTTGGAGGCCTCCTCCCTTGCCTCCTCCTGGGCCTTCTTGATGTCGGTCTGCTTCAGGAGAAGCGCCAGTTCATGCTCCGACAGCTGGCCTTGGGCAGCCTTCAACTTCTCGTGGGCCCGGCGGAACCAAGCCTGCGCCTCGGCAACACGCTCCCCAAGGTCTGCTTCCACCTTGTGCGCCACCGCCTCCTTGGACTTCGCCTTGTCCAGACGGGCGTGGTGGAGTGCCTGAAGCTTGTTGAAGCTGGCGCTCATGGCCTGGAGGAGCCACTCCTCTTGAGTATCGCCACCAGCGCTCGGCTCGTCGACGACCTCAAGCCCGGTGGTGGTGAGCACTTCATCATCAAATACCTCTCACTCGGCGGGCACTCCGGTGCTCGCCGTTCCAGGAAGGAGGACGAGCAGGTCGTCGCCCACCTTCAAATACTTGCCTGAGCTAGAGGCAGCGGAGGAGGAGGGCTGGTCATCGACCATCCCCTCCTCGGCAGCAGCCTTGCCGGCCTCCCTGGCGGCATCCTCGGCATCCTCGGCGGCCTCCTCGGCAGCGATCTTGGTGGCCTCGGCCTCAACGTCCTTGGCGACCTCCGTGATCTTGGGTCGATGGCCTTCTGGTCCGCCAAGGGAGGATCTGGGTGCCAAAAGGGAGAATGAGGCAAGGCTAGGATCAAGGTTCAAAAAAAGAGAAGAAAGAAGGGAAAAGCAGATGACTCACCCATGCCGAGCTGAGAATATGTGGCCCCCTCCCTGCCAACATTTGTTGCCGGGACGGAGCCGCCAGTGCTCAAGTCTACCTCCTCCTCCTTGGTGTGCATGGGCTCCGTACCTGGCGCCCTTGACACGGACGCCCCTCGGGGTGGTGTAGTCGATGGGGGCGGCATGGTGGGGGAGGCCATTGGTGGCCCCTCCTGCTACCGTTCTTCTCCTGCAAACCACAGCAAGGTCAACGACAAGAGAATCGGGCCCCGGCAGGCATTGACAAGGGGTGGATGGTGAACTTACGCTGGGGGCTGTGCTAGGGGCTATGCTGCGGGCTGTTGTCCGGGCTGCTCACCACCACCAGCGGCGAGCTTGAGGTGCCTACCGGGGGCTGGCTCCCCGCCGAGGCCTTGGCCCTCTTCCTCACCCGCTGGGCCGACGTCTCCACGTCCCTGCCAAGACAAAGACAAGTCAAGATAAGCAACACGGCTGGAAAAGACAGGAATGATGACGGGCAGGATGCTTACTCGTCCTCCGTCTCCTTGTCTGCTGCCTTCCTTTTCCTCCTTGGGCTGAGGGACGAAAAGTCGAAGGCGACTTCCGTGTCAGCGCTTGCCGGTGGAGGAGAAGGCGATGGAGTCCCATAGCGTTTGGATGATGAAGAGGCAGTCGCCTTCGTCTTCACCACAGTGGCCTTCTTCTTTACCTCTGCGACCCTCGTCACGCGCGCGGCTCCCACCGGCACCACTTTCCGTGGCTCGCCCCTGCCAACTCGGCTGGCTCGCCAGAGCTGACCCGGCATAGGTGCGTCCTTTCTTCATGGCCGAGGGGTCGCCGGCTTCGGCCTCCTCCTCGGACGATTCCTCGCCCACGCCCCCGGCAGGGGGGGACCTCGGTGCTGGCGCCACCCGCCTCCTTGGCGGACTTCACCCACTGGCGAGCTCCTCCTCTTCTGCGGCCACGGGGGCCTCGTTCTCCATGCCGCTGGCGTCGCCGGCCAGCCTAGCGAGCTCTACCTCCATCGCCCTGCGGCAATGTAGTCTAGCTCCTCCTGGGTGGTGTCCTGGATGAGCCACGGCTCATCGTGGTCGAGCTCTTCAACCAAGCTGGCGAAGAACTTTTCCACCTCGTCTGCTGGGGGCTCGACCCAAGTTGGGTCAGGACTGTGCGCATTGAAGACCGGCATCATGGCGAGGATTGCGGCCTGCCGAGAGTTGTTGCTCAGCGGGACCACTCCCGGCGGCAGCCCGAACAATGGTCCTTTGACGACCTTGCGGGCTTCACTGCCCTGCCGGTCCTCTCCACCTTGCCATCGACGAACACGTCGAGCTGGAAGAGACTCCGGCAATACCAAGAGTGTCCCAGCACCGTGAAGTTGTTCTGCAGGCCAGTGCGGAGCCTCATGACGTCGGCCGCGTTCCTAAAGTCCCAGGCCGGCCTTCCCTTGTTATGCATCAAAGCGATTCGATGGCGGATGAAATCCACCACAATCATCTCGAGGGTGAGACCGGCCTCGGTGAGGCAGCGAATCCTGGTGGTGGTGACCGAGAACTTCTTATCATTGGGGTCGAATCACTCCAGTCCGCGCCGCGGAGCAGCGGCTCCCAACGAACACCCCAGCAGAACTCTGGTGGGCTCTCCTGCACAATCCAGCACCACCGGGCCCACCATTCCTCCCATCTCTCCTTTGTGGCGCCCTCTGGGTACGCGCCTTTCTCCTGGCTCCTCGGGATCCAGGCGATGGCTCCAGAAAGGGCGCCCCCAAGTTGGACACGAGGGGAGAAGTAATGGCGGAAGAGCGCCGTACTGGGCACCACCCCGGCGAAGCCCTCGCAAAGGTGGGCGAAGCACGCCAGGCACGCCACAACATTCGGCGTGAGGTCCAACAAGTAGAAGCCAAAGGTGCGCATGATGTCGTTGAAGAAGTCGGAAAAAGGGGGCACAACCCGCAGTAGAAGAAGTCAACAAAGAATGGGTACCATTCTTGGCCGCCCTTGTTGCAATCTGCAGGGAGGGCGCGTGTGGCGGATGCGCCGACGTCGCCGCCCCCCATAAGGGCTTGAAGTAGTACCTGAGCTCGAAGACGTCGGCGGACGACGGGATGAAGTAGGCGGCCTGCGCCCGCCGCCGCCTCGCTCTCCGGTGTCTCCTTCTCCCTCGTGTCCTTGGCCACGCCCTTGCCCTCCAGACTTAGGCACCATGGCGGCTGGGAAGGGAGCGAGGATTTGGAGGCAGTGGGGAGCGCAGTAGTGGCGAGCAGGGGCTTGAGGAAGAAGAAGATGAGGACGGTGGTGTCGAGATTGGGGGAAAGCGCAACGGGTAAATGAGCCGCGCGCTTGCGGTTATTCCTTTTTTGGGGGAAGACGCGGGCCGCCTCTTTCCCATTTATTGCGACATGAAACATGCCTGCAGCAACCGCCCCACGCATGCACCCCATGTCACGCGCCCAACACGGGTCGTGGGGAAGCGCAGCGGATGGAAAGTTACTGCAGCGAAAACCACCTCCGCCTGCCCGCGCACCGCTTTTGAGCCTAGCCCAACAACGCGTTGCGGTTATGTGTGGCCCAGGCCCAGGGGCTCCTATGGGTGTACTAAAGTAGGGGCACTCTTTTGTACCCCTTATTTGTGCACGGGCAGTCAGAGCCGCGCCCACAACAACACTAAAGCAGGGCAGAGACAGGGAATTAAAACCACAAGATGGTGAAAGAAACGTCAAGGCATAAAAAGCAAGAAGGCGAGGTGGTTCCCCCGGTAAGACCCTTGCCGGGGTGACCCCCACGGCCCCAGCAAGGACCTTGCCGGGGCAGCTTACCCTTGAGCCCTAGTTTTTCCAACACTGCCAACCACGTTGGGACCTGGGCTCGGGAGGTGCCTCCATAATGGCATGCATATCTTTGTGAAGACAAGAAATACTCCAAGTCAGAAGGGGATTGGAAGACGAAGAACCTCGACGAGATCCTTGTCGAGGAAGCCCACAAGATCCCCGGCAAGATCCTTGCCGGGGACGACCGCAATCTTGCCGGGGACGACCGCAACGCCACGGCAAGACCCTTGCCGGGGCCCCGGCAAGGCCCTTGCCGAGGACATCCATGAGACCACCGCTCCCATGCAGCTGCCAGCTGGGCAGGCGCCCACGTTTCAACATGAGGCCTCTCGGCCAACTCAGTGCATGCCTACGTGGTGGCATGCAAACCTTCGTGAAGGCCCTACCACCGCACCACCTCAGCAACCTACTAGCCTACGTGGCACCAGCAGCCTCGCTGGCCCAGGCGCGTGTCAAGGCAGGGCGAAGCGGCGGTAAAGTAAAGGGGACACGTCAGAGGCGCATTAAATGTGTCTTATCCCGTAATGGCTAGCGATAGGCTTAACCACAGTACCCCGATGCCACCTCCTATGTGCCACTATGGCGACCCCCTTGCCTATAAAAGGAGGCCCAAGGCATCCAGGAGAGGGATTCAGACCCTTGGACAAGTTACGCTCATTGTAGCTAGCTCAAGAACTCTAAGAACACAGATATACACATCAAAGCAAGACTAGGGTATTATGCATCTTTGCGGCCCGACCCTGGGTAAACGACCCGTGTGCTTGTGCTCATTGCTAGTCTCGCGCTCCTCACGACTGCGTGCCCCGCAACTGTAGTAGGGATTCTTGTGATCCCATAGGTGTCATTTCCCACCGACAGCATGGCCAGCTTCTCGCTGTCCATTGCTACCATACGATCAAGGAGCCGTCTTTCTTGAGCTATGACGAGGGACTCGGCCAGCCGGTTGATGGTAGCCGCACAATCTTGTGACTTCTTGTAATCTCCAGCAACAGTGATGATGCCATTGGTGCCTGGCATCTTGGCTTTCAGGTATGTGCAGTGAGGGACCATCCTGAAATTTGAAGTGCAGGGCGATCCAAGCTAGCCAGTTGCACTTCCTAGTGGTGTGGTTGGATGGCTTCGTGCCACCATGGAACTTGCATGGGGCGTCAAGGGCTTGCTCAAAGGACAGGGCGGGCGGCCATGCTCCCTTGCCAGTTTTCTGCCACTTGGCATTGGGCTGACAAGTCGGCTGCTGATCTTCGACTCCTGCTACCTGCCGGCTATTGGAAGCTAGCTGCTGGGCCTTGCGCTTGTTTTCGTTCTTCTGGCGCCGGCTGCCGTCACCAGCCGGTGTTTGGGAAGCCGGAGGGAGCACCTTTCCGGTCGCATCCACTCTGAGCTCCGACTTCATGGAGGAGTCAGCTGTGGCGTACTTGTTCACTATGACCAGCAGTTCCTCTAAAGTGGCCGGCTTATCGCAGAGAAGCTTGTGCTTGAGCAAGGTACCCTCTCGGCACCCGGTCGTGAAATACTCTATGGCCTGCACCTCGTGCACCCCTTCGCAGGAGTTGCGCAGCCCGCACCAGCGTGTCAGATAGTCATGGGTGGACTCAGTCGGGCTTTGGACACACAAGGAGAGTTGGTGAGGCTTGGGCGGCCGCTTGTAGGTGCCGGTGAAGCTACGGATGAAGACGTCAGTGAAGTCTAGCCAGCTGTTGACGCTGTGCGGCTTGAGGCTGTTCAGCCATGTCCGAGCCATGCCCTGGAGCATGAGTGGAACGTACTTCACGGCAACACGCTTGTTGCCGTTTGCTATGTTGACGGTGGTGGAGTAGTCGGCCAGCCAATCTTACGGCTTCATGGAACCATTGTACTTGGGGGTATCTCGTGGCAATGAGAATCCTTTGGGGAAGGGCTCATTTCTGATGCGGGGGCCAAAGCAAGGCGGGTCGATCGTATCTTCTTCTTCTTCTTTTGCAAGGGTTCGAGCAAGTCGGTCAATCCGGTAGCAGGCATCATTCTCTCTGATTCCCTCACGGTGACCTACCCGGTCTCCGAGAGTAGGGTGCCCAACAGGCGGCGGGGAAACACACCTCTCCCTGCGCGGGGGAAGTGGGTTGTCATTGCGTCGTTCTACTGCTCTTGGGCGGCCGTCAGCATCGTGCTCGATCGAGATGTGTGTGCGCCAACTGCGGCTAGCAGCCAACTCTGGGTCGGCCCGGCCGCCTGTCGGGGACCGGGAGGTCGCACCATGCTCACCGTGATGAAGGCGGCTCTCATCTGGCCTGCCGGGTTCTGCCGCGCTGCGGGCGACTTCCTGCTGGATGGCGGCCGCGTCGAGAAGCTGCTGCAGGCGCTCCTTCATGAGGCGCCTCTCCTCGCCCTCTAACTTGTCCAACTCGTCTGCTGCCACCTGGGCGGCATGCAGGTTCTCGGCGGGCGAGGGGTAGACAGGGCGGTCGGCCCCAAAGATGCTAGCGATGGTGGCGCCGCGTTGCCAGACAAGGCCCAGCTGGCTGGGCTCTCTAGCAGCCGGAGTGCCGCCTGCAGCGTGGCCGAGCTTGCGCTGGTAGGCCTTGGCATGGCGCTTCACAACAGCCAGCTGCTTGGCTCTGTCGAGGAGCGAAACACAGTGTGCCTCTAGGGTTGCGCCGTCTACGCCACCATCGAAGGAAGTGGCAAGGGATCGCAGGGTCAAACGAATTGGATCCTGGTCCGCTCTGGCCGAGTCTTCGTCCTGGCTGATGACCAGCACCTCCGTGACGGTGCTGGCGCTGGTGATGCTTTCCACGCGGGGGAGCGGATCATCGATGACCTCAGCATGGTCAGGGTAGACGTCAGCCGCGTCGGAGTCGATGATCATTTCGACGGGCGGGTCGGTGGAGCCAACGGACTCCAAGTCGGAGGCGGGCTCGTCGGCGATGTGGAGTTTGCTGAGGAAGTCAACAAGGCAGCTCTCGGTGCTAGCCAAACCCGCGTCGGGGGCGGGCTCATCGATGAGGTGGACGCCGCCGAGGAGATCGGTGAGGGAGCTCGCGGCGCAGGCGGCCTCCATGTCGCGCAGATTATCGGTGCAGACACCAGTGGGTGAGCCGGGCTGGCTACGCTCATGGGAAGGAAATAGGTTCCCGTCCAGAACGTGTCTCCGGACAACGGTGCGCCTTGCCCCACAGTGGGCACCAAATGTCATCGTATGTCCTCGACATATGCCAACGGGTGGCTGATCATGTATGGGGTCAATAGAAACGTTGCCGGACTCTAGAAGCGAGAGTAGGCAAGACCGTAGACGACGCCAGGTCTTACCCAGGTTCGGGGCTTTCCATGGAGATAACATCCCTAATCCTGCTCTGTGGGGTCTCCGCATCACTATGATCAATAGCTGGTACAAGGGTGCTCCTTGAGGTGTTCGGGCTAGAGGAGGAAGAAGGCTGCTTGCTCTACTCCTCTCTTGCTATGGGTGTGTGTATGATCTAAGGAGGCTCAACCCTTTGCATGGGTGACCCTGGGGGGTTTATATAGACTTACCCCCTAGGGGTACAATTGTAATACGGTTGGTCCTGGGACCCGGCCGTCAGTGTCTCTGTGCTCCGGCTTCTCCGTCGGCTGCTAGGGCCCACCGCCTGGTGGGTCCCACCGGCTGCCGTGAGCTCCGTCGACAGGTAGGCCCCGTCGCCTGCGGGCCAGGGGGAGCAGGCTGCATTGTAGCCTTGCCCCTGATGATGATGGCTTGGTCGGGGGGCGCGTGGCTATAGTGCCGCCGCCTGACGAGCGATCATTGTAGCCACACCCCGTCACCTCTGGTTAATTCTGCACAGACTCCAAGGGGAGAGGTGGCCTCCTGCTAGGAGCCGGCCTCCCCTCAAGGCCGCCTGCTCAGGCCTTGCCGTCTTCTGGTGCTCGCAGACAGGTAGGGCCCACCGCCTGCGGGCCGTATCGACCGCCCGTCGTGGGGCATGGCTCTGCCTGACGTAGGCACCGTCACGGGCCGCATGGCTACAGTGTCGTGCCGGGCGGAGGGTGTGCGCCTGGTACGTCCGCACTGTAGCCACGATCCCTCCGGGATTCGGGGTGGGTACTGTTGCCATGCCCGATCTTGTTGTAGCAGGTGGGTGCGGACTTTGAGGCAGCGATGGGGCGCCTGCTAGGAGTCGGCCCATGCTCTTGCCACCTTCTGAGGCTCGCCGTCTTCTAGGAGGCAGTCGGTTGACTCTAGCCGGCCACGGAAGCCGGCCTGGTGGCCAGTCAGACTGAGGGGCTCGGCTAGCCCTGGTGTCTTGAAATCTGCCAAGGCGTGGATGAGGCTACCCGGGGTCTATTCCCCCGTCACCCACAAGCCACATGATTAGTTGCGCCCGTCCCGCGGCGCTGGTGTACGTCACCGGATCCAGGCTTAATTCCTGGATTCCAATCCAATGAAAATGATGTGTTCGACAACGGCTCGAATTCATTATGATAGATCCAACCTAATCCTTAATTCCTAGATTCCAATCCAATGAAAACGCCGGATTCCAAGGATCACGACTCGAATTCCTTGAGTACCATCCATCCAATCCAACCATCGTCTCTGTCTGTCTGACCAGAAACAGAAATGGATAGTGTGGATCCAGTAGCTCGTCGTCACCATGATAGGCCCGCATCGCAGCTACCCCCCTATGCAATTCGTGTTCCTTTTCCTTTGGGGTTGGGGTATGTAGAGAAATAAAACAGCTCCACGGCGGATGATGTGGGGCACACCTTACCGCAGAGACCAGATTGTGTGTGCAGCAGGCGCCCTCACATTCATGGGATTGGGTGGGGAAATCGAGATCGATGAGGGATATGATACCACGTTTCTAGGGTTAATTTTCTATATTACTCGAGCTAGCAGGACTTTAAATTTACAAGCACATCCATGGCGGAGCCGGCATTCCTCTCCTCTCCTCTCCTCTCCCTTATCCGACAACTAGCCGTTTCCTGCCTAGCTCTCAATCTCCGAAATCACTAGTAGAGGAGTACTTATTGCAAAGATCACTCCACCCTTCTCAGGTTGCGACAAGTGGTGCGCCGCATGGGCGCCACTTGTCGCAACCTGGAAGTTTTTCCTTTTTTTCGTAGATTCATTTAATCAAAACGTTTTATCTCTTAAACCGTGCGTCCAAATCTCAAACCGCTACCACCGTTGGATTTCTCGCGTCAAGTTCTTCAAAACTAGATCCTATGTTGATAGGTTTTGACGAACATTTTTGTTCATGAAAAACCCGTACAAAAAACCAAACCGGAAGTAAAACCATGACTGTCGCGAAAGAAAAAAAACACGTTTTTTTCGTTTCCGAGGGGCACCACCATGCTTCTCGCGAAAGCACAACCATGCCTCTCGAAGAAGCAAAACCGTGACTCTCGTGAAAAAAAAATGCGTTTTTTTCCGTTTCCGGGAGGCACGCCCATGACTCTTGCAGAAGCACAACCGTGCCTCTCACGGAATCAAAACCGCGACTCTCGCGCAAGGAAAATAAAACAGAAAACACATTTTTTCCGTTTCCGAGAGGCACGGCCGTGGCTCTCGTGAAAGCACAACCGTGCCCCACGCGGAAGCAAAACCGCGACTCTCGCGAAAGGAAGAAAAAACAGAAAACACGTTTTTTTTTGTTCCCGAGAGACGGCCGTGACTCTCGCGTAAGCACAACCATGCCTCTCGCGGAAGCAAAATCGTGACTCTCGCGAAAGAAAAAAAAATAAAAAACATGATTTTTTTCGTTTCCGAGAGGCACGACCGTGACTCTCGTGAAACGAAAATCAAGCCTCCCACGAAAGCAAAACCGTGACTCTCACGAAAGAAAAAAAAAGGAAACGTATTTTTTCGTCCAAAGTTTTCTTTATCAAAAGCTAAGGAAGACCGATGAAAAACCAAAAAGTCGAAAACCCTGGAAAAAAACCGTTTAACAAGCCATAAACGCGTGCGAAAAAATAATAAAAAACAAAATCCGAAGAAAGCGCCCAGAGCGCGACACGTGACGAACGGCTGAGAGCGCCAAGTGACGCCGATCGTTGTGACGCTCCAGAAGGAGCGCTCGTTGACTAGTTGCTCTCATCAATCTCTCCCTCTCGATTGCTTAAGTAGTACAAGGCTTAATGGGCCCATTCTGGGCCTGCAAGCATAGTCGGTAAGCGAGGCTTGCGTCTTGGTCCGGCTTCAAATGACGATTCCCGCGGTTTCGAACGCTGTTGATCGTTGACATTCCCTTGCACGGAATATGATCTTGTTATAGTGTTCACGCCGCATGGTTTAGGTTGCTCGGTCGTTCCTACTCTTGGACCAAATAATCTATGTAAGGCAACTTTCAAGTCTCCTGCCATACTAAGAATCCCCGATGCCTCACATACCTATGGATCAAATCTGTCACACAAAAAACCAAAAAATTTAAATGAGGTATGCGTGCGTGTTAAACTCTAAGGCTGCGTTTGGCTGCTCAGTATTTTTAGAGTTTTAGGAGAATACTATGGTTTTTGTAGAAACCCCAATTTTAAATACTTTGACGTGTTTGACTTGGACAAGTACTTTAGTTTTACAAACCATGGTATATCTAAAACCATGTTTTTTTTCTGCTGTATTTAAAAAAGAGGTCTCTTTTTTGTAAACTGAGAAACACTCGCTCGAGTCCATCTTCTTCCTGTCCTTCTCACCCATCTCTTCCGCAACCACGAAATTAAGATTACCACCTGGGAATGGGATTGGGAAGCTTGACTACTCCGCCGTTGATGTCTTCAATCGTTGACTATTGTTCTAGTGCAACAAGAAGCAGCATGTACATTAGATAGTACTAGAGGTTCGGCCCTATCGATGGTGCGTGTACTGGTAACTGGTGTACACATACAAAAGATTTAGTGAAGGCTTAGACCCTGGAGTAGATCGATTGATACTGAGCAAAGTTATACACAGCAGTCTAAGCTAGCTAGCCGATCGATTCCATGTGGCCAGAGATATAAGATTACTCAACAACATATCCTAGCATCTAGAGGATGTTTGCGTGCATGACAAGGCTATATATAGTCTTGCACTGGCCGTTAATTAGCATCTGCTTCTTCTTTTAGAGAAAAGGCTCAAGCAAAAGTTGTTGGGTATCAACCTGAGCCACCATCCCTAGGTGCGGGTGGGCGTTTTCTCCGGTCTCGTATAAGTGAATGCACCAAATTTGGCATGTACGGAGCTCCAATGGTTCATGGCCTGACAATTACATCACCTGACTCTGGGCCATCCGTTGAACAATGCATCTTGTGGTACGATGAAAACGTACTGTAAATTGTTCATTCCATTCTTCTTTTGCATGAGCAAAGGCTCATGCAAAAGTTGTTGTTGGTATCATTTGAGAGAGTGGTTCTTCTATACCCACTTTCGGTGCACCCACAGTGCACCCACACAAGAAAACATATCAAAATATTTCAAAAAAATCTGAAATTTTGTGGAAATGATCATCAACAAATATTAGAGAGGCTTGCAAAATTTGGTGGTCAAATAACATTTAAAAAACTCTCTACAAAAAAGACAAATTTACAAAATCTGCTCAAACATGTACTTACATTTTGACTAATTTTCAGTGAATTTGTCTTTTTTGTACAGACCTCCTCGAATGTTATTTGACCACCAAATTTTGCAAGCCTCTCTAACATTTGTTGATGATCATTTCCACAAAGTTTCAGATTTTTTTGAAATGTTTTCTTGCATGGGTGCACCGTGGGTGCACCGAAGGTGGGTGCAGCCATTACTTTTCCATCATTTGAACCCAACACATGTACGCTAATTAAGCTCCATCCCTACGTGGGTGAGCGTTTTGCCCGGTCTAATGGAAATGCATGCGCCAAATTTGGCATGTATGGAGCTCTAATGGCTCATGGCCTCACTTTCACATCACCCGAGTCTGGGCCATCCATCGCCTATATATATATGAGAGAAGATAGCATCTCGATCAACACCGTACGAGTGCCCATCATCTAAACGTAGAGATCGACAACAAGATCGATGGCCGCTGAGCGCAAGACTAGTGTTGTCGGGTCGTTCCTCGCCGTTACCCTCGTGGTGCTGGTGGTGGTGGCCACATCATCCATGCCGGTGGTTAGGGGGGATGAGAAGTCTGCTTGCCTCGGCGATTACTCCAAGCTCTGCGGCAAGGACCCCGCGTGCACCACCATGGTGGAGACGGCCTGCCGCGATGATGCCGATAGCGTCAAGTCCATCAAGGGCATGTTCGACGAGCTCGCCACGGTCGGTGGAGACAACAATGACTTTGCTTCTACGGCATGGCCGTGGGGGCACGCGGCCCTCCGCGCGGCCGTGGACGAGCATGGGGCCTGCCCCGGCAACAAGACGGTCGGACAATTTGCTGGTGAGCACTGCATCAAGGACCTCGACGCGGCATGCAAGGATCCGAGCTGCACCGACGATGCTCACATCGAATGCTACCGTACAGCCTCGAGATTTTGCTACATCAAGGCCACCCCCACCGACAAGAAAGCCATACAGCAAAACTTGGAGTGCTTCAAGAGCTGTTGCGCAAAGAAGAACAATAGTGAAGAGTGCCGTAAAGTATGCATCCTCAAGATTCCGGCCAATTGAAAATGCATGCATGCATTTGTACTTCAGGGTGCTGCTTTCATTTCAGAGTGCTTCATTCATGTTTTCACATGCATGTATTAATCTCATTTTGTTGTTGCTTTTTTTAACATTCTTCTTTTTTTGCAAAAAGAACATTCATTATGTTGTTGCTGTTATTGGAAAACCAATAAATAAAGAGTGGTAAATAATTTTTGGATGATCTCTAACTTAACGTTATATTTTGCTAGCTAGATGTGCTTGCATGTTGGCAGAGTTTCTTAGTGCGCATGCAAGTGGCACAAAATCAGGGCACGGTTGTTTTCTCTTGCTGTGGGTATTTAGGGAGGTTACAAGCATGTTTTTTTTCCTAGGGTCAGAAGAATAGAATAGAAAGTAGAAAAGCAAAATCGTATGTCCTCTCTTATGAACCTGTGAAATGAATCGAAGGAGCTGAGAGAGTCAGCTCCAATATTAATTGCCAAGGTTCAAAGACGCCACGATGGTCAATAGGTTTTTTTCTGGAAAAATCACTACCAGGAAATGATTATATGACGAGTGCATAGCTTCAAGCACTCGGTGAAGGACCGCCTAAAATGACGGCATATAAAAAAAATAGACCCATGTTTGCAGAAAAAATAGCGAAAATTACAATGCTAATTTCATATTGTTGGGGAACGCAATAATTTCAAAAATCTTCCTACGATCATGCAAGATCTATATCTAGGTGATGCATAGCAACGAGAGGGGAGAGTGTTGTCTACGTACCGTCGTAGACCCAAAGCGGAAGCGTTATGACAACGCGGTTGATGTATTCGTACGTCTTCACGATCCGACCGATCCTAGCACCGAAGGTACGGCACCTCCGCGATCTGCACAAGTTTAGCTTGGTGACGTCTGACGAACTCTAGATCCAGGTGAGGTCGAGGAAGAGTTTCGTCAGCACGACGGTGTGGTGACGGTGATGATGAAGTTACCGGCGCAGGGCTTCGCCTAAGCACTACGACGATATGACCAAGGTGGAAATCTGTGAAGGGGGCACCGCACACGGCTAAACAATCAACTTGTGTGTTCTAGGGTGCCCCCTGCCCCTGTATATAAAGGAGCAAGGGGGGAGGCCAGCCGACCCTCATGGGGCACGCCCTAGTAGGATTCCTACTAGGAATCGTATTCCTAGTAGGTATCCAACAAGGGAAAAGAGGGGGAAGGAGGAAGGAAGAGGGGGAAGGGAAGGAAGGGGGGGGGGCGCCGCCCCCGTCCCTTGTCCTATTCAGACTCAAGGGGTGTGGGGGGGGGGGCAGACCCTCCTAGCCCTTCCTCTTCTCGCACTAAGGCCCATCTAGGCCCGTTAGTTCCCCCGGGGGATTCCGGTAACCCTCCGGCACTCCGGTTTTATCCAAAATTTCTCCGGAAGACTTCCGGTGTCCGAATATAGTCGTCCAATATATCTATCTTTACGTCTAGACCATTTCGAGACTCCTCGTCATGTCCGTGATCACATCCGGGACTCCGAACAATCTTCGGTACATCATATCACATAAACTCATAATACCAATCGTCATCGAACGTTAAGTGTGCGGACCCTACGGGTTCAAGAACTATGTATACATGACCGAGACACGTCTCAGGTCAATGACCAATAGCGGAACCTGGATGCTCATATTGGTTCCTACATATTCTACGAAGATCTTTATCAGTCAAACCGCATAACAACATACATTGTTCCCTTCGTCATCGGTATGTTACTTGCCCGAGATTCGATTGTCGGTATCTCAATACCTAGTTCAATCTCGTTACCGGCAAGTTTCTTTACTCCGTCTGTAATACTTCATCCCGCAACCAACTCATTAGTCACAATGCTTCTCTGATGCCTTTGCAACTAAACAGAACTAGGCTAATGATCATGAGGGAGCTAATAGACATGTTGGTAAGGTCACTAGAGCAACTTCCTAATGCAAGTCCAAAAGCATGCCAAAACTGGCCATGCTCCTAACCTGCTCGATGAAACGCCAAGGGCATCTAGGCATCTCTTGGGGTGGCCAAAATCTCTAGATCATAGTCTCTCTAGATGCTAAAGAGGGTGGCAGGGTTAGTTGGGCAAAACCAGAAACTTGTTAGTGCAAGTTTTTGAGAAAACCAAATCTGGACAGAAACTAAAGGGCATCATTGCATGGACCAAATATACTCCAATGGGTCCACTCTCCTGGACTTAAAGGTTTTGTAGGGTGATCAATAAGCAGGAAAAAGAATCATGGGAAAAAGGGCAAGTTAAAATATGGTTGCAGTACAATTCACCAAGATGGACCAGAATGAAGATGAGGATGATCTGCTCAAATTTTTCAAAGAACATCAATGGGTTTTTGCATAAAGTTGAATTATATACTACTACTAACATCCCATAATTTTGGTGGAAGCTTTAAAGAAATTTTTAAATAGGTTGTAGTGCAATTTGGCAAACTGGACCAGAATTGAAAACTTGGGGTTGAGCTCAAAATCTCCAATGACTAAAATATATTATTGCATAAAAGTGATGTGGAAGCATCACATGTCATCCCCAAATTTTTGTGAGAATTTTAAAAGGGTATTTGAAAGGGTTGCAGTGCAAACTGACTCCAAAACTCATAAAATCCATTTTAAAAGAAATAAATCTCAGGAAAAATTAATTATATAAATAATTCCTCGGATAAAAAAATGTTTTTCTTGAGAGGGTATACAAGTCCAACAATGCATTTGGAAAGTTTTCAGTTGGGGTAAAAACTCCATAATATCAAAGAACAGGGTGGTTCTGAAATCAAAGAAAATCCAGAAAATAAAAATCTAATTTCCTCGCAATATTTTAATAAACAAGTCATGTTTAAATTTTTGGGGTGCTACAACACTACCCGCTTAAGAAAAACCTCATCCTCGAGATTTGTTAAGGGTTGCTTAAAACAAATTACACCTGTTATCACAAAAATAACCACCCTACTCATGCAATAAAATATGGCTAAAGTGAGTGGGCAATAAGTGGTGTAAAACTACAGTGTGGAAGACTGGCGTTGCATAGAAAAATCCATGTTTGGGGGAAAACGAGGAATTTCAACTTTTGGTCACAGAAATCTAGAATTAAATTCTAATTTCTAAAATACGCTGGTCGTACCCGAGAGCACAATGCTCCCTCTGGCTGACAGGTGGACCCAGGGCCCACTGTCAGTGTCTTCTTCTTCCTCTGGCTCTCTCTTCTTCCTCTCTCTCGCGTGCTTTCCTGCGCTTTCTCCACCAGCGACGTCTAGCGCGTAGGGCATCTAGGCCGTACCGCGGTAGTGCGCGGCATGCTAGCTGCCGGTGCAGCGTGCACTCACCTCGCGGGCCAGTGCGCTGTCGACACTGCTCGCGGATTCTCCTCCGAACACCGGCGATCGAGCGATGAGCGGCGCTGGTGGACTTGGCCCACCGTACACCGATCTCGAGCTATAAAATGACCGGGGTGCTCCTTCTTCTTCCTCACACCTGGCCTCGTTTCTCCTTCTCCTTCCTTCTCCTCTATTCCCGTTTTGTAGAAGCTCGAGACGAGGCTCTAATGGCGGAGGCGGTGCCGGACTGGTACATGATCCTGGTGTGTGGAGGGCTGGCGGCATTGCTAGGGTTCTCCGTGCTCCTGTGCGCGATGATCCTCGAAGATCGTCGTGATCCTGCCGCTCCAGTGTTGGCTCTCCGCGGTGGCGGCGATCACGAGGATTAGGTGCGGTGTTGGGTGTTAACTGTTGTCAATGCTGGGGACAACTTGTATCCGAATATTTACTCAAAATCTCTCCTTCGGAGACTATGGTGTGTTAGGAAGGCGACCAGTTAGATGCAACGTGGGTACGTGGTTTTGCAATTAGTGCACGCGGTCGAGTGGTTGTGGTTGTGAGACTGCTGTCGCGGTGTTGCGTGAATAAAAATCTATGTCGTGAAGAGATGTACGCTGCAGCAACTTAGGGAAAGGAAATCTCGCTTCAGAATTTTTCGAGAGTGAAAATTAGTTAATCAAAATTTAACAGCAGCAAAAACCACTCGTATAAATTGAAACCAATTATTTAATTCGTCGCACAAATTCAGGATACCACGCATAAGTTGCAACACAAAATTAAATGCCGGGGAACAATAACATAGCAGTGACGTCTACAGTGAAAATGGCAAATAGATAGGGTCCCAAGAAAACGTCTCTGGTACTGGGGCACACTCTTCTTCTATCGGGGGAAGCGGATTGACTAGTCGGTGAATGCGTCTCTCCTGGTCGGGCCTTAGTGGTCTGCCGATGGCGATCTGAGGATTTAAATCAGCGAGGCTCTGGAGATAACCCATTATTCGCTGGGTTAAATGATCTTGAGTGATGACATACTGGGCAAGGTTGGCCAGTATTGGGTCTCTCTCAATTCGTCCACCGGGAAAAGAGGTTACTTCTCCGAGTGCTGCACGACTTGGGAAATAATAATACCCTCGTTCGCTGGCATAGGGTACCGCGAATCAAAGGCGGGCAAGTGCTTCATATGCTGCTGCTTCTATGGCCATCTGCGGAGTCGGCATAGATTTCCCCACGAAGGAGACTTCCGTTGGGTCTTGGTTTGGGTTTGTGGGAGGGATGAGCACCACTGCCCAATATTTCGAGGTGGATGGGGTGATCCTCAATTTGAGCAACTCGTACTGGGGTGGATGGATAGAACTCCTGGTACTGCAGGTAAAGTCCCACAATATTTTAACAAAACTACCTGGGGTTGCATCTGGAGTTCTCAGGTAAATGCTAGGGCTCGGCATGGCCAAGGAATGGTTGTGAGAGTTGGGCACAAGGTGAGGGATAATTGGTAAGGTCACGAGGTGGCCTTTTATATAGCATCTGGGCTGGGTTATTTATCACGGTGAGGGGCGACTAGTTTGTTGGTTGTGCTCTATGGGGTCGGGGTCAAAGCCATAGATACACATATCTCACAAAAGTGATGTATTACTGTGGGTGTCGTCGGGGGTGGTTGTTGGTAGCTACGCCCGGAATTAAAAATGCAGCCGTACACCACACACTTATGCATGGCTACAGTTTAAAATAGGGATGCACAAGCAGACAGCATTCAACTATGGCGATACAAGATTACGTAATTACAGGGCGTGGACATACTAAGATTCGGTACTACTCGAGCGACTTAGTCTACCTCGTTAATATCTAAGCGGGCTTGCCTTGTGGACGTCGAGGCTTCACCACGGGTTTCACTGTCGGGGTTAGCTGGAGGTGGTTGAGGAACTGCAGGGTCGGGGTAGCGATGATGACCATCGCGGGGATTGTTGGCCACGATCCCGCTGGAGCGTGTTCCCAAAAGGCGACGAAGCACTTCTAGGGACACCAAAGCACCTTGGTCGATGGCTGGGGCTGACATCAAGGTCTCGATTGGTTGTCCGAACAACACGATTGGGCTGTCGACGTCGGGTTCATCTTCTCTTCTTGCCGGGGCTCGGCGGATCAGTTCTCCATGAGCTGCGATCAGATCCAGAGTGATTTGATCGAGCATTTCCTCTAGTGCACTTACATAGCGCACCAGATGCAACAATGCAGGATCCGTCTCGTGATCTCCATTGGCAACCTGGGGTGGCCTACTATACCCGTCACGACTGGGGCAGTAGTAGAACGAGCGACAGTTAACTCTAGGCGACAAGTGCCAGAGTTGAACTATAGCCTCTCGAGCAGCTAGTTGGATGGCTTGTGGCTCAAAGGAAGTTGTCCTTTCGGTGAACCTGTAGGGGCGCTCTGGCGATAGACCCCTACCATAGACGTGCACAGTGGCCCAGAATTGACGGCTCTCACCGCTCATGGGCCCTTGGTACACAACATATTCTGGGGGCTCTTCTAATGCAAAGGCATGGTGGGTGAGGTTTGCTAGCACGGTCACAAAACCTCCAAGGTTGGTTGCTGTGGTCTCATTGTGAACAATGGGTCCTGGCATTTTAGCTTGGTGTGGGGTAGCGGCTGTGCTGTGCTGGGGTGAGGCTAGCGTGCCCTTTTTATAGAAAAAGGGGACGGAGTCTTCCTTCGCACGCTTGCGAATTAGACATTTTAGGTGTCGGTCACTGGCGTGTGATCGACAGGCTAGGCCGATAGGTTGGGCACCGACTGCCAAAAAGGTGTCGGGGTCACTGTGTGAGTACCTTACATGAGAAGCTTGGCCGGGGTTAGGTTGAGGTCTGGTGGGTTGGTTAACCTAGGTTTTTTGACCTGTCTAAGATAGGATTAGCCAATGGTCAGCCTGGCTTTGATACCAAGGTTGTCAGGACCAGATTTTTGGGATATTAATTTCCCAGAAAATGGCCCTTGTACTCACCAGCCCCAAGATTACTGTTAGCTGATGAGGCACCAACTTGATACAGAAACTCCAAGCAAAATACAAGATATGTAGTACAAGACCATTCTGGCCTATGAGTAGAACAAATGGTTTCTAGTGGTTGATGGCGAAAGCGGTTTTGCGAAACATCAGCGTCTATGGGACTCCATTTCCCACAGGAATAGCTGACCTAGATAACTCCTATCTCCGCGAGACTGTTCTCATCACTCCCTAGGTTCCGTGGCTGTCATCGCAGTGCTCCTCTCCACGCAAGGAAATCTGGCCAAGACAATAGCCAGGGACAAGCCAATGAGTACTTTTGAATGTACTCGCACACATTAAGAACACAGGTATAATATAACAATTGAAAATCATGCTCTGAATTATTCCAAAACCACACGTCAGTCACGAAATGAAAATCCATGATGCACACATGCAGGTTATTTATGTCAAATATGAATATGCAATTAGAGGGAAAAAATAATAATGCACCGATCGGGTGTCTGAAGCGACGCCTCGAAAGGATAATGATATAAAGCATGCCTTAGTCGAGCGTCTGAGGGACACCAGATAAAGGGCTTATAAAGGAATTTAAATAACAAGCACGCCACAGTCGAGCGTTTCAGTGATACCACATAAAGGGCTTATAAAGTAATTTAAATAACAAGCATGCCACAGTCGTGCGTCTCTGCGACACCACATAAAGGGCTTATAAAGTAATTTGAACAACAAGCATGGCAAAGTCCGGCGTCTCTGCGACATCACATAAAGGGCTTATAAAGGAATTTAAATAACAAGCACGCCACAGTCAGGCGTCTCAGCGACACCACATAAAAGGCTTATAGGGGAATAATCACAGTGAATATCCAGGAGGTAGAACCATCCCAGGGATACTCAATAATTCAAATAATTTAAATAGTTAGCCCATAATAATAGTAATTATAATCATCATGTGTCACAAGTCATGATCCATGTTTTGGTTTAGCAATCTTTCCTCCGAAGACCGACACTAAGACCGACACTTGACCCATCCCAGACTGTAGTCCTTAACTATGGACACAGCTATTCGAATAGATATAACCTCTACAGAGGGTGTACTCTTTACCCACGAGCAACGGATTCCTTTAGTCCATCGGGACTAATTCCATCTACGGTCTTTTAATTGAAAACACACCTAACCGCACACACCAGCCTATCTTACCGGTGTCTGGAATCACCCACGACACCCGTTAAGCAAAACTCTAAGTGGGGAGGCTACAACCTCAATTAGCATGGGATCATAAAATTTATATCGCGCGCAAACTAGGGGAGCTACCCCCTCGGTTTCAACCGGAAACATCCATGCCCCCAGACTAGGTGGCATGCCTACCGGATGCAGCCGGTATCTTCCACCATGGCCTCTCTGTACGGTGTGTGTGCCAGGAAAGGGGTTGACAACTTACTGAATCGTACCCTACCTATGGCAGGGACAAGTGGTAGCACGAAACAAGCATGGGGGTTACTGGAACAAGACTCTATCTATGGTCGACTCAGGAGGTTTAAGTATTCCTTGCATGATTAGCATAACAAATATATTTCAACCGACAGACAGAATCACCACCCATCATACCTCATCATGCCCTACCGGATACAACCGTCTCGACAAGAAACTAGGGATAAGCTCGTGTCTACCCAAGACAGAGACTTTCCTGGCTTCCTTCCGGTAGACATGAAAGGCATACGAGGGTGATCACTATCACGAGCATATCCATTTCCAACAACAAGGAAATCTTCATTTTGCACTCATGCGTATGATCATATCATCTCATAAAATAACGAATGCTCCATGTCAAGGTGGTGTTGTAACCGTATCAAACAACACACAAAAATATTATGCAAGGGTTCAGAATGCTTGCCTTCAAGTTGTGGACACGCAGGGTGCATTCCAAAACTTTTGAAAGTTTCTTCCTTCTTCGAAAATCCTATTACGAGGAAATTCAAATTAACATATATTTTTAAAAAAAGTACAAAAAAGTTGTTTGGAAAATTTTCAAATAAATATGAAAATAAACTAGACAGAATTTGAGAAACAACAGAAAAAGAATCAAGTCAATTGGACTTATATTTTAAAAGTTATAGCCAGTCAAAGTTCAGTCAAAAATCTGTTTTTAATTAAAACAGAAAAAGAAATCATTTCGAATAGGAATATTTCTTCGAGACGGCGGAAACGTACTTCTGGGTTTACGCCTCCACTTAAACCAGTGCGGGCCGGCTTGGGGTCACTAACAGTGGGTCCCTTGGGCCCACTGGTCAGGTTTGACCAGTCGCCCGCGCCTCCTCTCTCCTCTGGCCGAACAGAGGCGGGGCGCCGGCGATCACCACCGACGAACGGTGGCTCCCTACGGGGATCCAAGGGTAGGGATGGATCCGCCAGTCCGGGGCGGTCCTCCCGGTGGTCGACAGGCTGGCGGGGATGAAGGGAGTCGCCGGCGGCGAGCTCTGCAGCAGAGGTGGCTTCAGGAGAAATTGGGGTTTCGGGCTACGATGGCTCCCGGTCGAGGCTGAGGGTTTGGGTGGCTCCGCACGATCAAGGGGAGTCGGACGGTGGCGTTGGAAGGGCAGGGGAGGCTCTGTTTGCGATGCACCATGCCGGAGTGTGGCGGCGGCCGAACTGGCTGGAGACGAGGAAGACGGCCTTCCCTCGTCGATTGTTGGCTGTGGGGGCACTAAGGGGATGGTATGAGGTTGCTTGAGTGTACGGATGGGCTCGGGGTCCCTATTTACAGCGTGACTAGGTCGGTTCCGCGGCGGCCGAAGATAAGATCGGCGAACCGCCTCGCTGTAGCTTGCAGTGCGACGTGTCGGGGCTGGGGATGGCGGCATAGGCTAGCTGACGAGCAGGCACTGCTCCAGGGGCGAGCTAGCGAGCGGTTGTGGCTCGGGCGGTGCCGTCCACGGCAGGGACGTGCTGTGGACTCCGGCGTGCCGCCAAGGGGGCTCTGTCGGCGGCGCTGTAAGGTGCCAGGGTGGCCTAGAGGGTTCTGGTGAGTGGACGGGAACGAGGCGTGGCCCTGCGGGCGCGCGAAGGCCAGGGGCAAGAGGCGGCGGCGCGATGCGCGCGCGTGCAAAACGTGCCCTCTGGGCGCGCCCAGAGAACGCACGCCAGGTGCTCGACGCTATGCCAACGCGTCCTATGCCTCTCTGATGCCTCTACAACTAAACAGAACTAGGCTAATGATCATGATGGAGCTAATAGACATGTTGGTAAGGACTAGAGCAACTTCCAAATGCAAGTCCAATAGCATGCCAAAACTGGCCATGCTCCTAACCTGCTCGATGAAATGCCAAGGGCATCTAGGCATCTCTTGCGGTGGCCAAAATGTCCAGATCATAGTCTCTCTAGATGCTAAAGAGGGTGGCAGGGTTAGTTGGGCAAAACCAGAAACTTGTTAGTGCAAGTGTTTGAGAAAACCAAATCTGGACACAAACTAAAGGGCATCATTGCATGGACCAAATATACTCCAATGGGTCCACTCTCCTGGACTTAAAGTTTTTGTAGGGTGATCTATAAGCAGGAAAAAGAATCATGGGAAAAAGGGCAAGTTAAAATATGGTTGCAGTACAATTCACCAAGCTGGACCAGAATGAAGATGAGGATGATCTGCTCAAAGTTTTCAAAGCACATCAATGGGTTTTTGCATAAAGTTGAATTATATACTACTACTAACAACCCATAATTTTGGTGGAAGCTTTAAAGAAATTTTTATATAGGTTGTAGTGCAATTTGGCAAACTGGAGCAGAATTGAAAACTTGGGGTAGAGCTCAAAATCTCCAATGACTAAAATATATTATTGCATAAAAGTGATGTGGAAGCATCACATGGCATCCCCAAATTTTGGTGAGAATTTTAAAGGGGTATTTGAAAGGGTTGCAGTGCAAACTGACTCCAAAACTCATAAAAATCCATTTTAAAGGAAATAAAGCTCAGGAAAAATTAATTATATAAATAATTCCTCTGATAAAAAGAAATGTTTTTCTTGAGAGGGTATACAAGTCCAACAATGCATTTGGAAAGTTTTCACTTGGGGTAAAAACTCCATAATATCAAAGAAAAGGGTGGTTCTGAAATCAAAGAAAATCGAGAAAATAAAAATTTAATTTCCTGGCAATATTTTAATAAACAAATCATGTTTAAATTTTTGGG
This sequence comes from Triticum monococcum, assembly GCA_034509565.1. Classification (NCBI taxonomy): domain Eukaryota; kingdom Viridiplantae; phylum Streptophyta; class Magnoliopsida; order Poales; family Poaceae; genus Triticum; species Triticum monococcum. The sequence continues at coordinate 638,008,152 of CM067845.1, forward strand.
GTGTTACATCAAGAAAGTCAATTACATGACCCGGTGTCAGCAATGATCATGACCCGGCATTATTAGTCATAACCCGACAATTTCGAGGATCACAACTTGACAAGCTCTAGCATCATTAAGCAGGAGTATTCAAGAACTGGTTTAGCTCTAGAAGGACATCTTAAGTCCAATATTTTTATTAATTCATAGAATTGAATGTCGACTCAAATGGATTCTTTTTTATAATACTTTTCTACAAGCAAATTGACTATGAAGCTGGCCTATTGATCCGGACTTTTCAAACGAAGTACCAGGAATTTTCAGCATTGGCAAAGTTTGAACATATATGCTAAAAGTGATTTGCTATGAAGTCATGGACACGTACCAAGAAGGAAATGACTAGGACTTAAGGATGATCAGGTGCCGGTTCAGGAAACTTTAACCTGGATCACAACCTATCAAATTTGTTCTTGTGTTTATTTTGCAGGATCGGTTTAACATGGATAAATCCAAATTAAACTTGGGGCTAATGTCAGGGATATACCCCGCCGTATGACCCGGCCGGACTTGGCGACTCACTAAGTGACCCACCCAGATTTCTCCACTCACTGATGACCCAGCCGGGCCTGGTGACTCATTGGTGACCTGGTAGGTGGGTCAGAGAAATATCAAGGCCCAAGGCCTAGAAGGCGGCCTATGAGAAGACCGACTCAAGGTGCGTGTCCGGTGGGCCGGCTTAAAAGGAAAGCATTAGGAATATCCCGTTACAAAGGAAGCAATACTAGGACTCCACTTATAATAGAGTAATCCTAATCCTACTACACTACAAAAAAACACACTTCCGTAATGATACGTGTTTGTCACAGTAGGTCGCGTTTTTTGTCATGCATGTACATCCATGACAATTTTATGACAGAATCAAGATAGTCTTACATGTGCTATCGTAGAAGTGTTCCATCACATTACCAAAATTATCATCACGGAAGTATCCACTTCCATGATGATAAATCGCACTTCATAGAAGTGCTTTCGTCAAGGGTGACCGACACGTGGCATCCACCATAACGAAACGATGTTAATCTATTGGGTCCGGTTTTGATCCGATAACCCGTTAACAGCCCCGACCAATGGGGATTTTCCACGTGTAAAATCATCATTGGCTGGAGGAAACATGTGTCGTCTCACCGTTGGCACAGATGTCATCCACTCGTTGGACCGAAGGCACCTATTATACATCGACACGTGCCACGGCCCAACAGAGGCCCATTCCTGTGAAAAGGCTGACCCGTTTGACTTGGTCAAAAAGTGGCGGGCCGGCCCATGGAAAGCCTGTTAATGGCCTGTTCGCATATAGCTCATTTACAGCCCGCTATCACAATGCCCGTTACGGCCTATCCGAGTTACGCCCAGTTGCATCATCTGGGCCGTCCAATATGATTCCAACCCATTTTAACTTCCGGCCCATGTATGGCCCATGATGTATTTCGGCCCATATGAGGCCCTTTGCAACTCTTGGCCCACTAACGGCCCGTGGTGAAACTGGCCCGTAATGAACAGTGTATCACTTTATACAGATTAATGGCCCATTATTCCATTGGGCCGTTTCCAATCCAAGTTATCTTTCGGCCTTCTCAGGGCCCATTTATTCTTGGGCTCATTTCTAGCATTCAGTTATGTTAAGGCATATCTCTCTAGATGTAGTTTTGGTGATTGATGACAACATGTTTGCGGACTAATCGTGTCCTTTGAGGTTTTCAGAGATTCATACTTGGCATGAGACGATTTCTTTCCCCTCGGAGTGTTATTCAAGACGGTGTAGCTCTTTCGTTCTATTTTGGTGAACTAGTTCCGTAGAAGTCACCGTACTATCAAGAGGGGGTCCGCTTTGGTAAGGCTAGGGTGGAATCAACACGTACACATCCTTTTTCACACCCTTTGAGCCATTCCGCTTCAATGGAGAGCTCTTTCCCCTTTCTTTGTGCATCGTCTGGTCCCAGCGGTAGTACCGCAGTGCCCAGTGGTAGTACCACTTAGGAGTCATAGGCAGCACTACCGCTCTGCAGCAGTAGTACTGCCGGTGGGTCCTCAGCCGTAGTACCGCTGCGGTTACCAGGCTCCTACCGCGTCGATTCGAGGGTGCCGCTTCTCGATTAGGATTGTGCGGCACTAAGCAGCGGCAGTAGAGCGGTAGTACCGCCCTACCACGGCGGCAGTACAACACTAGGCCCCTCTCCTGTTCTCTCTCCGACCCTCCCAGACTGCATGACAGTATCGCCTAGGGGAGTGGTAGTACCGCTGTGCCCAGCGGTAGTACCATTGCCTCCTGCGATAGTACCGCCCTCTACGGGGATGCTTTGGGGGGAAACGGTTGGATTATTCCCCCCACTATATAAGGGGGTCTTGACGGTGTCCTGGACTAGGGGGTACTCACCACGTCATCTCCCGATCTATTAGATTGGGTCGAGGACCCCCATGGCCGTATACTCATGGGCCAGTCCGGACAGCTGTCGCGTATAAGGAAGATTCCACAAGACTTGGCAATCAAGACAAGGACTCCTCCCCACCGGCGTATTCGGCTAGGACTCTTGTTATTCTAGGCCTCTGGTGCATTATATAAACCGAGGCCAAGCTAGTCGATAGAACAACATACAACAATCATACCATAGGCTAGCTTCTAGGGTTTAGCCTCCTTGATCTCGTGGTAGATCTACTCTTGTACTACCCATATCATCAATATTAATCAAGCAAAACATAGGGTTTTACCTCCATCAAGAGGACCCGAACCTAGCTAAAACTTCGTGTCCCTTGTCTCCTGTTACCATCCACCTAGACGCATAGTTCGGTACCCCCTACCCGAGATCCACCGGTTTTGACACCGACATTGGTGCTTTCATTGAGAGTTCCGCTGTGTGATCGGCAAAATGATCGATGGCTCGCCTGTAGATCAACTGCGACTTCGGCATCTACGTCACCAGCTCGACTGGTCACCTTGGTTCTACCAAGGACTGCGCCCTACCTTCGATCGTCATGTTCGGATGAGGGCCTTCATCAACATCAGCTCCGATCTCTATCGAGATCATGGAGGAATCATCAATGGAGCTCGAGGGCTCAACGTCAACATTGCCCTCGGGTAGCCGTGCTGTTTTTCTGGACAACGAACTTGTATCCGCCATCACCACCTCCTCGAGCATCGGTTTGACGATCGCTTTGGTGAAATAGTGCGGAATTACGTCTACAACAGCCATTCAAAATTTCGTCGAGTTCCGATGGATGAATCTCCGACAATCTACGATATACCGGAACCATGTCAAATCTGGACAGGAATCTGGACGAGTTTAGGGCGTGGTCTCTAGATCCCAGCTCGGAGGTTCTTTGGAAGATCCAACCGTTCATCTACTGCGGAATTCCCATATCTACCACCCCTCCAAATTTCACCTCGATCCGACCGTCCAAACTCTGGGAACCTTCTAATTAGTGCATCACTTTTCGGATCTGTTTTCTCCGCGAGAACGAATCCGACCCGAATTCATCTTTTTTATGAACGGGATTTCGGACATCCTTTTTGAAGAAAGTTTTGTATGGGGTATTGTGTTTTGTTCCCAAACACATCCCGCTAATTGTGAAGTCTTTTCCAACATGATCTTCACCATCATGCTTGTGTCAAACCAGTCCGGCAATATTGCTCCAAGGCTGCCGACCTGACACGTCGTCGCTTTGCTAAGCCGAGCTCAACTTCTTCGGATCATCATCTCGGCAAGCCTAAAAAGAGTTCGGCATCGTGAACGATAAATCATCACCAACGTCGCCGCCCCACGGATTACCCGGAGTGGGCACACCGGCATCGCCGCACGGTCACTTCATCAATCCGGCATTGGCCACGCCACGACCTGCATCGACAGGGCCGTACTATTGCTCCTTAAAGTCGGTGTCCATCACGCCGACCTACTTCGACATCTTGGCTGGACCGGGGGCTTCGCCATGTCTTCATCAACCTACTCCGGAGACTTCGGCGTCACTAGCCGACCAGCTCCGTCACGTTATCTAGGCCGAGGGCTTTGCCTTGGCGAGCCAACCTTTGCCAGCATCGCCCTGTCATCGCTTTATCGCCCATCAGGCACTGGGTGTGCGGATCGAGTCCCAATTTTGGGAATCACCTTTCTTCGGATTGCTACAACAAATAAACTAGGTGCTATTAATCCTAGTATTTTTCACTTGTTTGGGTTCATTTTTCCCAAGGAATTATTACTCTGATTTGTCCATCATCTGTACACAGGTCTATCAAATGATGGCCGCATTAACGACGGTCGCGATGGTAGTTCGGTCAGTTTCCGTACATAGTCCGGCGAAACGCCGCATCCGAAACTCAGACCGACCTGCGAATTCACGCTTTGCCACGCCTTTATCACATCACGCCGACGCCCTGCATCGACATTCACTTCGGCGCCAGGCCATATTTATTTTATTACTCAGTTTGCATAGATTATTTATTATGCAATGATTTTTTTAATTATCATTATTACTATTATCTCCGGTTTGCACTATTTTTTGTGCACAGGAAAATGATCCGGGGACTTCGGCGTCACTCTGCCGGTCTGCATTGACCGTGCTATGTCACCACTTCGGCGTGTCGAGCTCTCCGCGCCGCCACGGGACCGGCTTGGGGGATGGAACCTTGCCCCGCATCAAGCTCGGACCGCGTCATCAATACGAACACATTAACCAGCTAAGTCGCTTTCATGCTCAAAGCTTTAATTTCTAACTTGTGTTTGGTTCGACCAAGCATTATACTTTTTTGGAAAAAAGTTACTTGTAAAAAATTTCCTTGTCCAAACTTTGTTTGTGACGCATAAATTCAAATACCCAATTCATTTGGGGGCTTCCTTCATGAAGCTTTTCCCCTTGCATATGATTATACTTGTACGGCTTCGTTCCTTGTTCGTGTATTACGCCACAATATGCACCATATTGACTTAAGCGATTTGCAAGCTGGGTTGCCTCGCTCCTGCGTTTACCCCTACGTTCCCGATTGTTCGGCTAGGGAGTAAAGGGAGAACCTCTGCGATTGTCACGATCGGGTCACCCGAGCCGGACCTCAGACTGGGTGAAGCCGAAAGCTAGCGCTCTTATAGTTTTCAATGATGGTCGGCACACAACGGAACTCCTGAGTACAAAAAATCTATTTCACAAGTCTCATAATAACAATGAGCACCGAAGAAAGGTATCGGTGGGGGTACTATTTTCTTCGAAGATGCTTCTTACACTTCGCACTAATATAGCATAAGTTCCCTGAGCACGCTTTGTCTGCTACAGCCTTATGGCCTGATTGCCTGGTTATTGGAAACACTATCGATATTCTCGACAGATGGAGTACATAACACTTTTCGGTCCTTGACCGAAGAGGGAGAAGCCGACGGTCGGTTAAGATGCGTTTAAAGTGTAGTTGAACATAGATATGATATAAGTACTCCGGTACAAGCAATCGTTCTTTTACCCAAGTCACTTGGGGGCTCTTAAATTTATATGGCCGTTTTATGATAAGTGTTTTCTTCTTAGTTGTTGCAAAGTTTTTATTACTATTATTATTCATCACTCCTTTTTTCGACACGAGTGTGTGGTCACTAGCCGGGGAGCCTAATTTCTCTCTATCGGATTTTGGGTTCCGGCAGACCCTTGAGGTTCAAACACTGGGTTGCGCGCGGAGATTTCTCCTCCTACCTACCTGCACCCCTCCGCCATGCTAGGATCAAACTACCAAAAGAACAACACAAGGGACACAGGGTTTATACTAGTTCGGGCCACCGTTGTGGTGTAATACCCTACTCCAGTGTGTGGTGTGGTGGATTGCCTCTTTGGGCTGATGATGATGAACAATACAAGGGAGAACAGCCTCGCGAGGGTCTGTTCTTGGCTGAAGCGATGAACTGCTGGGAGGAGTTCAGTCGCCTCTCTCTCTCTCTCTCTCTCGCTCTCTCTCCCTTTCTAACCAGCCGAACCTTAGAGACCCTTCCGACCCCCTTAGCTATGTGGGTGGCTGGTCCTATTTATAGAGGCCCTGGTCCTCTTCCCAAATATCGAGCGGGAAGGGAGCCCACAATGGCAGGCTAGTTTGAAGGGGGACAGCAAGTATCAACTATCCTGACAAAAGTAGTCTTCGCCTGTGCAAAGCTCTGGTGATGACGCCGTCTTGGGCTCTATGGTGACCTCCATCTCGTAGTCCTCCTGGTCTTGGTCTCGTTGCACCGAAATGGCAACCATTGCCTGATGCCTCGGTACTCCGCGGCTACGCTTGCCCCCTTTGTACCAAAGAGGAAAGGAGGACGCTGCGCGGGTTGGCACCCGCCTGGCGCCCTGGGTCGTCATGGCTTGCGTCACGAGCACCTCCCGAGGTGCCCCACCTTGATCTCTCCGCCTCCTCGCGAGCCAGCCTGATGAGGCCGTGCCTGAGGAAGCTCCGTGTCGTCCGCCCCGCGAGGCTTGGCCCCTCGCGAGGGTCTTGAGTTTGTATTGGTGAAGATGGGCCGTGCTGGGCCCCCCTTGAGCCACGCCACAGGCCGCAGGCAGGCAAGTCTGGGGACCCCCATTCCTAGAACGCCGACAGTAGCCCCCGGGCCCAAGGCGCGCTCGGACTTGGCCGTGCAGGGAGGCGGAAGGGCAAGAACGAAGCGTTGCGGGCCCTAACAGCCGGCGGTCTTGGGCGCCGCGTGGTGGTTGACTGGAAGTGGGCGCCTCCACTTCCCCACGGTGCCTCGGCAACTGCATGGATTGGACAAGTCCCTGCATGCAAAACGGGTCATGATTACCTGCGATCATGGAGGTCGGCGGTTGGCCTCCGCCGGTTATAAGTACGGAATGTCGTGCGCCCTTCCAGTCCATCCCTCCTTGCTTCTCCTTCTTCCCGATTCTTGCTCCGTCTTGCTGTGATGGCTCCGATCTGCCGGTTCTCGACGGCAGAGAAGGGAAAGGCTCCCCAAGAGGGACCAGACCCACTTCCGTCGAAGAAACGACATGTTCACCCTGGCCCGGACGAGGGGGCCCTTCAGGTGGTGTCGAGGCCTTGGGGCGAGCGTGCGCCGCCGGGGTTCCCGCTTCCATTGGACGCCCACGTCGAGGGCCCCGAAGGAGCTGATGCCGACCGCCATGGGCGGCGCCCCCATCGGCGCCGACGGGTCACGAAGGTGTGGGTCGTCCCCCCTGGAGCCCACTCCGAGGGCTCCTCCCAAGAGTTCGTGCTCCACGTCTCCATTCCTCTTCAGTCTTGGATCCGCCTTCCTCCCTTCTTTGCCTCCTTCATCCCGCAGGGGGAGGCCCTGGAGCTCTGGCTGTAGCACGCCGGCTGCAGCACCCTCGGGACCGAGGCAGAGGTCACGGTCGTCGCCCCGGGCGAGGTCTACATGACCCGGGGCTGGAGAGAGATTGCCCGGGTTTGCAGGACAAGGGGCGTCTTTGCGATCCACTTGGACTACGACGGTGCTTCGGTGATGCTCCTCAAGGTCTTTGACGCGAACGAGCGCCAGGTGGAGTGCTGCCCCGGTGAAGGCGGCCAGGGCCCTACTGCGACGAGGACTGGGCTCGCCAATCGCTCCCTTGGCGGCTCCTTAGACGGTGGAGACGTTGGAGGCTCCAGCAACTCCGGCGAGCCCTTCGCGACTCCGGAGACGAGCGACGACAGCTATGAGCCTCCGAGCCGGCGCCGCTCTCGGAGCAGGGCAGGCTCGTCAGGCCGCCGCCGACTCTGATCTGGATGGGGTTGGCGTCAGTACTTGACAGCCCACTGTTGATGATGGAGTCTTTTGTAGCGATGCGCGTAGTTTGCATCTCTTTAGGTTCTGTTCCCTGTGAGGAACCAAAAACGCGCCCCATGGGGGCTTGTAAGGTGCCCGTGATCCTGTTTTGTTAATATAACCCTTGTCGTAGATTTGCGCGAGTTGCTCATCCCGTCTTAGCTCAGTCCTCCCTTTCGAACCTCACGAGGGCTTGGTTCTCTGCGCTGACAGGTCCCAGTCCCAAGGAGGCTTCAGCCGTCGCTGGTATGCCAGGTCGCGATGCCGTGGTCAAGGCCAGGAGGTGAGCGACCCGGAGTCCGGTAAGAGCCCCTGAGTCACGATGCTCAGGAGGTCCCCTTTGGCGCCCAAGTAGCCGTCGTTCGGTGAGAAAGGGGAGCGACGTTGCTAACATGGGATAGCATTAGGTGCAGGGATGGTGCCACGGTAGCTGGCGCTTCCGGGCGATAACTTATCTCGAGGATCAGGGGTCGCTCTCTGGTGTGTGGCCAGGTCCGTGCATTGGCAGGCGCAAGGTTGCTCGGCGAGGTCATCGTGTGTCTCTCCCCTCTCGCCTTTGCTCCTTTAACGTGGTCAAGGCCAGCTACCGTGTGTCCCCTTTCTGCTCTATGTCCTCGGGTCCCGGCCCTCGAGCGAGTCTCAGCCGTCGCTGGTATGCCAGGTCGTGATGCCGTGGTCAAGGCCAGAGGGTGAGGGCTGGAGAGCCCGTAGGAGCCCTGAGTCGCGATGCTCATGCACCCCCCTTTAACGTGTAAGCGGTTCGCGCGGACGAGAGCGAAGGAGACACAACAAGAGCCTCGCCTGACGCAGCTCCTTCAGGAGGTCCTGTAGGTCCATCATAGAAAGAGCAAGGAGTTGCCATAACAATTGACGGTTAGCCGTTGGTTGCTTCCGAAGGGTAGCGAGGCACTGAAGGCTTGATGAGGTGACACTATGCGGGGCTGCCGCCGCCAGAGCTCAGCCATCCAGGTTTGTCGGTGTTGTAGGGACGGACCCATGCGCAAGCGTCGTGCCATTTGGGAGCAGCTCTGCTAGTTGGCGTCAGCTGAGCAGGCAACTAGGTAAAGCACATTAGCCGCGAATGAGTGGATTCGTTCAAATAGATGCGGAGATCACTGGGTCAGGCCCGAGCGACTTGGGGGTCATGCTGCCCGAGGGGCGCACCCAACAAGGTAAGCTAACGACGTGAAATAAAAGGGATACACGCCGCAGGGACGGACCCACGCGGCCTGGGAATAATGCAGCCCTGGGGGCGCTCCTAGCCGGAAGTGAAACTTGAAAGATGTCACCTGATGACGCTGAAGACGAAGGGGTGTTTGTGTAGCCGACTCGGTGGGCTGCGGAAGCCGATCCTCATGAGCCCCCAGGCCCAGGGGCCTCGGGAGGCTCCGGAGGCGCGGGCGGTTCCTCGCGGGCCATCTCCATCTCCGCCAGGGCTGCAGAGCGCCTGGCCTCTTGCGCCTCCGTGATGCCCCTCATGAGGCACTGGTGTGTGTCAGCCGCGCTCGGCAAGCCGCAAGGCATGCGAACGTAGCTGTGGGGTGGACCTCCGCAGCGCCCTACTCACGAGGGCCAGAGGCGCTCCAGGGAGGTGACTTGGTTGAACCCTGGTACGTCGACGCAGACGCGCAGCTCGCCATCCTCGCCTGGATGGAGAATCAATGCTGGTAGGCGGCGGGCGCCTCTCATGAATCTTGACTCCTGTAACTCCTGAGTGGCCTTGCTGACGAACTCCTATGGGTCTTGATCTCCTTGCCTTGCTCCTTCTTGAGGGAAACGTGCTTCGAAACACGCCTCCATGTGGTGCCCAAGCACCTCCCTCGTGACCCTAGCTAGGTTGGTGGCCCTCCAGGGGAGAGCCCCCGAGCCCTTCCTGAGGAGGGCACCGGGCACGCTTTCCTATGCGATGGAAGGAGGTTCCCCCTGGGCAGGCACGGGCCCAGAGGGGCCTACCACCTGAGGGGCCAAGCCGGATGATGTCTTCTTCTTCTTGGGGGCGGCCTTGGGAAGCCTCCTTCTTCCGCGATCCGGGTCTTCCAGTGATGCGGCCTGAAAGGCTCGCTCCAGGGAACACACCGCGTCCTTCTCTTCACAGGGCACCGTGATGACTTTGCCGCTTCCTGGCATCTTGAGGACGTTGTAGCCATGGTGAGTCACGGCCATGAACTTGGCCAGCGCCGGGTACCCGAGGATGGCGTTGTACGGCAGGCAGATGTGAGCGACGTCGAAGTCGATGAGCTCGGTGCAGTAGTTGTCGCGCGCCTCGAAGGTGACAGGGAGGCGGACCGTGGAGCCGTCGGTGATACTGAAGAAGGGCTTGGTTGCCTGAAGCTGGCTGTAAGGCACTTGGAGGTTGTTGAATGTCTCTACGGACAAGACGTTGAGCCCTGCCCCGCCATCGATGAGGGTCTTGGTAACCACCACGTTGCTGATGATTGGGGAACAAAGCATCGGGAGGACTCCGGCTGTAGCCGCACACTTGAGTTGATCTGCTGAGCTGAATGTGATGGCGCACGCCGACCACCTGAGAGGGCGCATGGCTTCGAGCCTGGGGAGGACTGCGTTCACTTCGCGGGCGAATTGCTTGAAGATGCGTTGAGAGGCTGGGGCTTGAGCTCCGCCCACGATGCAGGCGATCGCGCGTGGCTCCTGGAAGCCCCCAGCCTCATCGTCCTGGTGGCGGTCCTCGTTTCTCCTTGGCTGCGGCGGCAGCGGTGGGAGGCCTGCGTTGCCTTGCGGGCGATCCTCGCGAGGCTGATCCCTCCAGCCTCCCTCGCGAGGTGGGTCTTGCCAGCGATCCTCGCGAGGTTGGTCGCGCCACCCCTGGCGCGGGCCATGGTTTTCCCAGCGTCCTGCGTTCCTTCCTCCTCCTCCTCCATAGCCCCGGTCACCGCGGTCAGGGCGACAGCCGATCCTTCCTTCTCGCACGGCTCGGAGTTCTTGGCATTCGCTGGTGTTGTGGGTGTGGAGGTCGTGGTACACGCAGTACCAGCTGCCCTTGGGAGGTTCGGGCTGATCTCTGCCCTGCTTGGTGTCCGGTTCTGCCGCGAGCACGCCAGCCCCCTTGTGCTTCACTTCCTTGGCCTTGAGCTTCTTCTCTTCTGGGTCTGCGGCAGGCAGCTCGAGGAGGGAGAGACGCCCTTCCTCAGCCCTGGCGCACTTGTTCGCCAAGTTGAATAGCTCCAAGGAAGTGCACAGGTCTTCATGCATCGCCAGCTCCTCCTTCATCTTGACGTCGCGCACGCCGTCGGAGAAGGCTGAGATGATGGCCTCTTCAGTCACCTTGGGAATCTTGAGGCGTGCGTTGTTGAAGCGCTGGATGTACTTCTGCAGGGTCTCCCCGGGTTGTTGCTTGATGCGGTGCATGTCGCTCACGGCGGGTGGCCGGTCGCGAGTACCTTGGAAGTTGCCGATGAAGCGGGTGCGCATCTCTTCCCAGGAGGAGATTGTGCCTGGATCCAGGTTCAGGAGCCAGGTGCGGGCCCCATCCTTGAGCGCCATGGGAAACCAGTTCGCCATGACCGTCTCGTCTCCGTTGGCAGCTTCGATCCCCAACTCGTAGAGCTGGAGGAACTCTGCAGGGTCGGCCGTGCCGTCGTAGCGAGGAGGCAGGTCCGGCTTGAACTTGCGTGTCCACGTGATGCTACGCAGTTCGGTGGTGTAGGCGCGGCAGCCTGCTGTGCCCATGGGAGGCCTTGGGTGATGGAGAGCCTTGTCTTGCATGTCCCCACGCGCCGGAGCAGGAGGATGGTCGCGGCGTGCTGGAGCAGGGAGCGCCCGGGCAGCTTCTGGCGGGCGAGGGACTTCTTGGCAGCTCTGCTCTTGCTGCGCGGGCACCTGACGGAGCGGGTTCCGCCCAGGGGCCATGCGCCTTGGAGCCATGGCGTCTTCTTGAGGAGGAGGCGACCGGGGCGCCGCCGGAGCCTCGTCGCCCGCGCGGGGCGGGGTGCGGTGCAGCGGGACGGACGGCGCAGAAGAAGCCCCTGCAGCGCGGACGAGCTCGGCGATGCGGCCGAGCCATTCTTCGTAGACATCGTCGATGGGATGGTAGCGCAGGAGCTCGTTCGCCGCGATGAGTGCAGCCCGAGCCTCCATGGGCGCGCAGAGCGCGCGGGACGAAGATCCAGCTCACGGATGGATGCTGAGACGATGCCTGCTGCTCGTCCCCTGCCGGGCCGGTGGCGGCATTGACGGCAGGTGACAGGGAATGGCGAGGACGCCCGCCGACAGGGGCTGTTTGGGTGATGCGGGAAGCGAGGGCGGCCCGGTGCTCCGCGCGGGCCCGACTAGCGTCAGACATGAGCCTGATTGTAACGCCCCCGATATGACTTTCCCAATTTGTACTCCAACTCTTGCCGTTTCCAGCATTAAGTTATATTTATTCCTCGGGTTCGGGTCTTTGTCTTCGTGTGTTGTTTTCGTTTTCGTGCATCTCATATCATGTCATCACGTGCATTGCATTTGCATACATGTTCATCTCATGCATTTGAGCATTTTCCCCGTTGTCCGTTTTGCATTCCGGCGCTTCGTTCTCCTCCGGTGGCCATTTCTAGCTTTCTTTCGTGTGTGGGGATTAAACATTTCCGGATTGGACCGAGACTTGCCATGCGGCCTTGGTTTACTACCGGTAGACCGCCTGTCAAGTTTCGGGTCATTTGGACTTCGTTTGATACTCCAACGGTTAACCGAGGGACCGAGAAGGCCTCGTGTGTGTGCAGCCCAACACCCCTCCAATTTGGCCCAAAACCCACCAAACTCTGCTCCATCGTCTCGGTCGTTCGATCACGATCGTGTGGGCGAAAACCGCACCTCATTTGGACTCTCCTAGCTCCCTCTATGCCTATTTAAACACCTCCCCCGTTTTGGATCTTCCCCTTCCTCGAAACCCTAAAAAAAGAGTTCCCGGATCCCCGCGCCGGCCGGACATTGTCCGCCTCGGCCGGACATCGCCGCCGCCCCAACCGCAGGCCACCACGTGGCGCTCCAGCCCGCGCCGCCGCTCCAGCCCGCTCGGCCCGGGGAGAGCCCCCGAGGCCCGAGCCGCCGCCGCCCGGATCCGCGCCTCCCCGACGCCGCCGTCCTCCGCTCCGGTGGCCGGAGCAGTCGCCGGCCACCGCGCCCGCCATCGCCGACCACCGCTGCGCCAGCTCGCCTCGGCGCCCTCGCCGCCCGGCGCTCCGCACCCCTCGCCGGCGGCCACCGCGCCCGCCATCGCCGGCCCCGCCTCCCCTCGCCGCTGTCCGGGCTCGCCGGAGCTGGAGCCGGCCGCCGACATCGCCGGGGTCCGCCTCGGGTGAACAGAGCCCCGCCGCCGTGAACAGTGTCGGCCAGATCCAGACCTGGGTTGACCTCTCCCCGAAACCCTAATTCCATCAATTTTTATGCAATATTTGACACATCATAACTTTGCATCCGTGGCTCCGTTTTGGGCATATGACATATCAAAATCTTCGTGTCGACGAGTACATCATTTCATTCCATTGCATCATTTGCATTTGAGGTCATCTTGGTGCCAAAAATTCTGTTAGTAGGAGGCATCATGAGTTAAATTGCAGATCCTCTACATTGACTTTCGTCATTTTTGCCATGATTATTGTGTGCATGATATGCCTGTGCCCCTTTGGGATGAATTGTTAAGCTTTTTGTCTTCTTTCCAGAGGTGCCTCCCATGCATTTTTTAGGATGTGTGTATTGTCTTGTGCAAGCTTGCAAAGAGGGGTACCTGAGTTTGTTGATTTCAGGGACTTAGTGAAAATCACTAAGTCTGGGATGTTTTAGTTCATGATGCTATATGTCCAGCTTGTTTCCTAGTAATCCGTGGCTCTTTTGAGGATGATCAGTAAGAGTGATTTTTTATGCTTGTTGTGCTTAATCCATCCATGTCTTTACTTTTGCATAGTTGTTAATTTGGGCAGATCGTGAACTCTTTTGCGATTTTGCCGGAGCTATTGCTAGTGATCCATGCATGCTATGCCATTGTTCTTGCCATGTCTAGCTAGAATTTTTTGCCTTGTTAATGGATATATGCTTGCCTTGCCATGACTTGCACCGTAGTGAGAGCATCGAGCTCGTTTACATGCCTCCGTGAGTTATTATTTCATCATGTCCCAGTTTTCACTAAGTTTGAAAACTGATTGTGTTTCATCGATGTTCGTGTGCTCGGTAGAGTATTTTGTGAACCCTTTTGTCCCCAGGTCATTTTGGGTGTTTTGTTAAGCTTTTTGAGTAGCTCCATTCCATGCTCTTACTTGCCATGTTCAGGTTATGCATCATGTTGTTTTGCTGCTCCGAAGAGAGCATCGTGGTCTGAAATTCCAGACTAGCGTTAATTTCGCTAAGTCTGAAATCTGTTTTGCTTATTCAGTTTTGCCATGCTTGTTTGAACCCCTTAATGGATGAATTTGCCTATGCCTCAGTCCTGGTGATTTGTTAAAATTCTTGAGTAAATCCGTGCCATGCAAGTTGTTTTCACGTTTGGTGGTTGTAGCATGTTCATTTCGTTGCATTTAGGAGCCTACTTGCTGTAAATCGCAGCTCGGTTCGTTTAGTAAAACGCCTGCCATTTCCAAACCGTAGCTCCGATTCCGTTGATCTTTATATCGTTTTCAGGGGATTTCTTCCCCTCTATCCAGTGGCACACTTGGTTTTCCAAGTTGAGTCCAGGGTCATGCATTTCCTGTCACCTCTTCCATTTTGCATCCCGCATCGCATCCCGCATAGCATATCATCTTTGCATATTATTGTTTGCCCTTGCACGTGGTTGATTGTATCCTTGTTCCTTGTTTGTGTTGTTGGGTAGAGCCGGGAGACGAGTTCGCTAATGAGGAGACCGTTGAGATTGCTTTTGGGGATCCAGTCAACTCTGACAACTGTGTAGGCAAGATGATCATACCCTCGAAATCACTACTATCTTTGCTATGCTAGTTTGCTCGCTCTATTGCTTTGCCAATGCTACGATGCCTACCACTTGCTTGTTAGCCTCCCAATTGCCATGATTGAGCCTCTAATCCACCTTTGTCCTAGCAAACCGTTGATTGGCTATGTTACCGCTTTGCTCAGCCCTTCTTATAGCGTTGTTAGTTGCAGGTGAAGATTGGAGCCGTTCCTTGTTGGAACATTTATTTACATGTTGGGATATCATTATATTGCCATGTTATCTTTATTCATCTATATACTTGGTAAAGGGGGGAAGGCTCGGCCTCTCGCTTAGTGTTTTGTTCCACTCTTGCCGCCCTAGTTTCCGTCATATCGGTGTTATGTTCCCGGATTGTTGCGTCCCTTACGCGGTTGGGCTATATGGGAACCCCTTGATAGTTCGCCTTGATTAAAGCTTTTCCAGCAATGCCCAACATTGGTTTTACCATTTGCCACCTACCCCGTTTTTCCCTTGGGTTTCCGGAGCCCGAGGGTCATCTTTATTTTAGCCCCCCACGGGCCAGTGCTCCACTGAGTGTTGGTCCGAACTAGAACCCCTTGCAGCGCCACCTCGGGGGAAACCGAGGGCTGGTTTTAGTTGTATGGACTGCTTATCTGAGTGTGCCCTGAGAAAGAGATATGTGCAGCTCCTATCGGGATTTGTCGGCACATTCGGGTGGTGTTGCTGGACTAGTTTTGACCTGTCGAATCATCTTGTTGTACCGGGATACCGAGTCTGATCGGTGTGTCTTGGGTGGAGGTCTATTCCTTCGTTGACCGTGAGAGCTTGTTATGGGCTAAGTTGGGACCCCCCTGCAGGGATTGATCTTTCGAAAGCCGTGCCCGCGGTTATGGGCAAATGGGAATTTGTTAATGTCCCGTTGTAGATAACTTGAACCTTAATTAATTAAAATGAATCAACCGAGTGTGTTGCCGTGATGGCCTCTTCTCGGCGGAGTCCGGGAAGTGGACACGGTGTTGGAGTTATGTTTGCGCAGGTTGCTCTCTAGTTCCTCGCTCGCGCTTTGCCTTCTCTTCTCGCTCTCTTTTGCGAATAAGTTAGCCACCATATATGCTAGTCGCTCGCTGCAGCTCCACTTATAAATTACCCCTTTCCTACCTATTAAGCTTAAATAGTCTTGATCGCGAGGGTGCGAGATTGCTGAGTACCTGTGGCTCACAGATTACTATTACACCAGATGCAGGGACAGATGATACCGCTCCAGATGGCGCGCTCGAGCTGAAGTGGGAGTACGACGAGGACTCTCAGCGTTACTATGTGTCTTTTCCTGATGATCAGTGGTGGTGCCTATTCGGGGTTAGATTCAGGGCCTTGTCGCATGTTGGGGGTCTTTTCTATTTTGGCGCCGTAGTCGGGCCATGAGTGATTGTATGATGGATGTTATTTATGTACTTTGATGTGACGTGGCGAGTGTAAGCCAACTATGTTATTCCCCTTTATATTATATATGTACATGGGATGTGTGATGATTTCCCGACTTGCGACATTGCTTTCAATGTGCCTATGTCTCTAAGTCGTGCCTCGACACGTGGGAGATATAGTCGCATCGAGGGCGTTACAAGTTGGTAATCAGAGCCTTCCCCGACCTTAGGAGCCCCCATTGCTTGATCGTTTTTAGCAGCCGAGTTGTGTCTAGAAAAATGTTTTGAGTCCTTAGGAATTATATATCGGAGAGCTTAGGAATTCTTTTTACTTCCCAGTCTCCTCATCGCTCTGGTAAGGCATCCTGACGTAGAGTTTTGACTCTTCTCTTCTCAAATTTCACAAATTTTTTTTAGGATCACGCGATTATCTTGGTTTTGTTCCGATGGCTTATGATGAGAATACTGTCTTGGTGCCTCCTGTCAGGGGTTTAGTGGAAGTGTCCCGGGGAGTTGAGCTTTGAGGTGTTGTCATCATAATTCTATCATTGCAATTCTGGTATACTTGAGATATGTGCGCGACATCGAAAATCTCCTTTATGCAGTTCGTTGGTGAGATAACCTCGACGCCACCCAGTACTGGGGCGGGAGTTCGGGAGTATCGCCATAACTTGTATCATGGATGCTTTTCGAAGGTTGAGATAGTTGGTTTCCGAAGGTTTCTTGGTTATGTGTTGAAGGATGGATGCAGCTGGATGTAGGAATTGCTAGCTTGGGTGAGATATTATGCTTCCCCTGTATCCCCAACACCTGATTGCATAACCGGAAAGTTTCGGGAGTTTCATAGGTGGGAATTCAAGTAGTTCTTAGGATATCTTTCCGACAGATGTATGATATGAAATTGGGGTTCGACGTCTAGTGGTTCGCCTATTCACGGTCGATTTTACAGTGGTCTTGTTGTGTCTTAAAGAGTCCTTGGCTATGCTGACTCGGGGACGCTTCGTTTGTCATGTGCACTGCCTTGTACATGATGGTGCTGTACGGTCGAGCCCGTGTAGGTCCCACCACGAAAACTTCGGACGAAATTTCTATCATGTGTTTGTTCCGGCTTATTCCGCAAGCCAACCCTTGGTTTTATTTCGAGTTGTGGTATTCGTTCTGCTTCGACGCCATATGTTGATTCCATCCCTCGTTGATGTACCTCTTCTACCTGATTCTTCGTGGCTTCGCAATTTAGGAATATGTGACCACTTCAAGAGAAGTACATTCGTTCATTTTGTTCGGATGTGAAGACTTTATGTTGCAATTTTCATTCCGTTGGATTCACCTTCAATATTTCTCTATTTGTGTGCTAACGGTGGTCAACCTCTTCAGGATGGCTCCCGCTAAGAGCACCAGTCAGAACCAGAATCAAGATCCGCCACCACCTCCGCCTCCTCCGGAAGCATGGCAAGCTGTGATGGCCGCTACTAATGCAAATACACAGCTGATCATGCAAATCATCCAAGAGCGGAATCAAAGCAGTCAAGGGAATCAAGGCAACAACCAGAACCATTTTGCAACTCTGAATCAGTTCCTCACAAATGGTCCAAAGACGTTCAGCAACTGCGTTGAGGCTACCGATGCTGATGATTGGTTAGTCGATCTGGGCAAGCATTTTGAATGCAGCAACGTCAGACCTGAAGATTTCGTCAAGTTCACTTCTTTCCATCTCAAAGATCAGGCCGCAGAGTGGTTTCAGCAGTACCGGGATTCCAGAGGTGGACGTTTGATCACTTGGGATGATTTCCGTCGTGATTTCCGAGCTCATCACATTCCTCAAAGTGTGACTGAAAGCAAACGTGAAGAATTCCGCAATCTGAAGCAAGGCTCTTTGTCTGTCTATGACTACAACAAGTTGTTCCAGAAGCTTGCTCGTTTTGCCAAGCAGGATGTTCCTGATGAGAAGAGCATGGTCTATCAGTTCAGGGGTGGTCTCCGTGAAGAAATTCAGCTCGCTCTTGTCCTCTTCGAGCCGCTGAGATACGATGAGTTCTACAACATGGCACTGAAGCAAGAGGCTGCTCAGTTAAGGTGTGATGCTTCCAGGAAGCGAGTCAGAGACACTACGCCTTCTTCCTCTACTCAAGTGTCCAAGTAGCAGAAGTATTGGCTTCCTCCTCCTCCGTTCCATCAACCGTATCAGCAGAAGAGCAAAGGTGGCAGTGGTTCATCCCACCCACCCAACCCAGGCTTTCAGGTCACGTGCAACAAGTGCCAACAGAAGGGTCACTACGCCAACAAGTGTTTCAACCAGAGGCATCTTCCTCCTCCTCCTGTCAGATTGGCAAGTACAGCTGTGGTCAAGCATAATCCCAAGCATGCCAAGGTCAATATGGTGAATGCAGCTCAGGCAGAGGATTCTTCGGATGTCATCATGGGTAACCTTCCTGTTAACGATATTCCTGCAAGGGTTCTTTTTGACACTGGTGCATCGCATTGTTTTATGTCGAGACCTTTTGCATCTAAGCATGATTTTGTTACTCAAGTGTTGTCGAAACCGTTGGCTATTGTTTCTCTGGCCCGTCAAATGACATTTCGAGTATGTGTTCCGGATGTTACTATCACTTTGGGCGATTATAAGTTCTTGGCTTCTCCAAATGTTCTTGGTGATTCAGATATCGATCTTATTCTTGGGATGGACTGGCTCTCTAAACACAAGGCTCACCTCGATTGTGCAGCCAGGCAGATTCAACTCACTCATTCGTCTGAGGATGTCATTGTCTTTGCCGCTCGGGATAATACCATCTGGTTGTTCTCTCTCAATGAGAAGGGTGAATTGGATGCTATTTCACAGATTCCGGTCGTTTGTGAGTATCAAGACGTCTTCCCAAAAGAACTCCCAGGCATGCCTCCAAACCGGCCGGTTGAATTTGTTATTGAACTTGAGCCCGGTACGAAACCTGTGTGCAAACGTCCCTACAAGCTCTGCCCCGAAGAGTTGAAGGAGTTGAAGAAACAACTCGATGTTCAAGAAAGAATGGGTCTTATTCGGCCTAGTACTTCTCCGTGGGGTTGTGGTGTTCTTTTTGTGAAGAAGAAGGATGGAACGGACCAACTTTGTGTTGATTATCGTCCGTTGAACAAGAAGACCATCAAGAACAAATACCCACTTCCCAACATCAATGAGCTGTTTGAACAACTCAAGGGTTCCCAAGTATTCTCCAAGCTTGATCTCCGTATGGGTTATCATCAAATTCGCATTCGTGAGCAAGATATTCCCAAGACGGCGTTCAGAACAAGCTATGGGTCATATGAATACACTGTCATGTCTTTTGGCCTCGCCAACGCTCCTCCGACGTTCTCTCGCATGATGAACTTCATCTTCAACCCCTACACCAATGACTTCGTTTTGGTCTATCTCGACGACATTCTGGTTTTCTCGAAGAACAAGGAAGACCATGCCAAACACTTGCGTTTGGTTCTTGACAAGCTCAGGGAACATCAATTCTATGCCAAGTTCTCCAAGTGTGAATTTTGGCTCGATGAGGTTCTTTATCTTGGTCATATCATCTCTGCCAAAGGCATTTCCGTGGATCCTGAGAAGGTGTCTGCAATTGTTAATTGGGAACCTCCTCAGAACGTGAAGCAACTCCGTAGCTTCCTCGGTCTCGCAAGCTACTGCCAAAGATTCGTTGAAAACTTTTCCAAGATCGCGAAGCCTCTCTCAAATCTTCTTCAGAAGCACGTCAAGTACGTTTGGTCTCCGGAGTGTGATATTGCTTTCAACGCTTTGAAAGAGAAATTGATCACTGCTCCAGTTCTAACTCCGCCTGATGAAACCAAGCCGTACGAGGTCTTTTGTGATGCCTCTCTCCAAGGTCTAGGTGCTGTACTGATGCAAGAGAAGAAAGTTGTTGCTTATACCTCTCGCCAATTGAAGCCTAATGAGAAGAACTACCCCACTCATGATCTCGAGTTGGCGGCAGTTGTGCACGCTTTGTTGACTTGGAGACATCTTCTATTAGGAAGAAAAGTGGACATTTTCACTGATCACAAGAGTCTCAAGTACATCTTCACTCAGCCTAATCTCAACCTCAGGCAGACTCGATGGGTCGAAATGATTCAAGAGTACAATCTGAGTATCGAGTATACTCCAGGCAAGGCTAATGTGATTGCTGACGCTTTGAGCAGAAAAGCATATTGCAACAGTCTGATTCTCAAGCCCTATCAATCCGAGCTTTGTGAAGCTTTCCGCAAAGTTAATCTGCAAGTTGTTCCTCAAGGTTTCCTCGCCAACCTTCAAGTTTCTCCTACCTTGGAAGACCAGATTCGCCAAGCCCAGCTTCTTGATGCTATGGTGAAAAAGGTGAAGATCGGTATTGCAAAGAGTCAGTCCAAGTACAAGTGCTACCGACTTGATGACAAGGACACTCTCTTCTTCGAGGATCGAATTGTTGTGCCCAAAGGTGAACTTCGTAAAGTGATCATTAATGAGGCTCACAACTCTCTCCTCTCTATCCACCCTGGTAGCATGAAGATGTATCAGGATCTCAAGCAAACTTATTGGTGGACTCGAATGAAGCCCGAGATCGCTCAATCCGTGAATGAATGTGATGTCTGCAGAAGAGTGAAGGCAGAACACCAAAGGCCAGCAGGTCTCCTCCAACCCCTTGCCGTTCCAGAATGGAAGTTTGACCACATTGAAATGGACTTCGTGACTGGGTTTCCTAAGTCCAAGCGTGGAAATGATGCTATATTCGTTGTCGTCGACAAGCTCACCAAGGTGGCTCACTTCCTGCCTATCAAAGAGTCAATCACTGCAGCTCAATTGGCGGAACTCTATACCTCTCGAATTGTCTCTCTGCACGGTATTCCTCAAGTGATATCTTCAGACCGTGGCAACATCTTTACCTCCAAGTTTTGGGATTCTTTTCAGAAGGCCATGGGCACCAACATTCGCTTCAGCACTGCTTTCCATCCTCAAACAAGCGGTCAAGTCGAGCGTGTCAACCAGATTCTTGAAGATATGCTCAGGGCTTGTGTTATCTCCTTCAGCATGAAGTGGGAGGATTGTCTTCCTTATGCTGAATTCTCATACAACAACAGTTTCCAAGCAAGTTCGGGCAAGGCCCCATTTGAAGTTCTGTATGGTAGGAAGTGTCGTACACCTCTCAACTGGTCTGAAACCGGTGAACGTCAGCTGCTGGGTAATGACCTGATCACAGAGGCAGAAGAAATGTGCAAGGTCATTCGTGATAACCTCAAAGCAGCCCAATCCCGCCAGAAGAGCTACTATGATAGCTAGCACCGTGATTTGGCTTTCGAGATCGGAGATCATGTCTACCTCCGCGTCTCTCCCATGAAAGGGACTCGTCGCTTCGGTATCAAAGGGAAGCTTGCCCCTAGATACGTCGGGCCTTTCAAGATTGTCAGCAAGAGAGGGGACCTCGCCTATCAACTCGAGCTTCCTGCAAACTTTGCCAATGTTCATGATGTGTTCCATGTCTCCCAACTCCGAAAGTGCTTCAAGACGCCTGAACGCACCGTCAACTTCGAGGACATCGAGCTCCAAGAAGATCTCTCCTATCGTGAGCACCCAGTTGCAATCCTTGAAGAGACTGAACGCAGAACTCGCAACAAGTCAATCAAATTTCTCAAAGTCAAGTGGTCACACCATTCCGACCGTGAATCTACCTGGGAACGCGAGGATCACCTCCGTTCTGAGTACCCGGAGTTCTTTCACTCCTAGATCTCGCGACGAGATCTTTTCATAGTGGTGGAGTGTTGTAACGCCCCCGATATGACTTTCCCAATTTGTACTCCAACTCTTGCCGTTTCCGGCATTAAGTTATATTTATTCCTCGGGTTCGGGTCTTTGTCTCCGTGTGTTGTTTTCGTTTTCGTGCATCTCATATCATGTCATCACGTGCATTGCATTTGCATACATGTTCATCTCATGCATTCGAGCATTTTCCCCGTTGTCCGTTTTGCATTCCGGCGCTTCGTTCTCCTCCGGTGGCCATTTCTAGCTTTCTTTCGTGTGTGGGGATCAAACATTTCCGGATTGGACCAAGACTTGCCATGCGGCCTTGGTTTACTACCGGTAGACCGCCTGTCAAGTTTCGGGTCATTTGGACTTCGTTTGATACTCCAACGGTTAACCGAGGGATCGAGAAGGCCTCGTGTGTGTGCAGCCCAACACCCCTCCAATTTGGCCCAAAACCCACCAAACTCTGCTCCATCGTCTCGGTCGTTCGATCACGATCGTGTGGGCGAAAACCGCACCTCATTTGGACTCTCCTAGCTCCCTCTATGCCTATTTAAACACCTCCCCCGTTTTGGATCTTCCCCTTCCTCGAAACCCTAAAAAAAGAGATCCCGGATCCCCGCGCCGGCCGGACATTGTCCGCCTCGGCCGGACATCGCCGCCGCCCCAACCGCAGGCTGCCACGTGGCGCTCCAGCCCGCGCCGCCGCTCCAGCCCGCTCGGCCCAGGGAGAGCCCCCGAGGCCCGAGCCGCCGCCGCCCGGATCCGCGCCTCCCCGCCGCCGCCGTCCTCCGCTCCGGTGGCCGGAGCAGTCGCCGGCCACCGCGCCCGCCATCGCCGACCGCCGCTGCGCCAGCTCGCCTCGGCGTCCGCGCCGCCGCCCGGATCCGCGTCGCTCCGCCGCCCTCGCCGCCCGGCGCTCCGCGCCCCTCGCCGGCGGCCACCGCGCCCGCCATCGCCGGCCCTGCCTCCCCTCGCCGCCGTCCGGGCTCGCCGGAGCCGGAGCCGGCCGCCGACATCGCCGGGGTCCGCCTCGGGTGAACAGAGCCCCGCCGCCGTGAACAGTGTCGGCCAGATCCAGACCTGGGTTGACCTCTCCCCGAAACCCTAATTCCATCAATTTTTATGCAATCTTTGACGCATCATAACTTTGCATCCGTGGCTCCATTTTGGGCATATGATATATCAAAATCTTCGTGTCGACGAGTACATCATTTCATTCCATTGCATCATTTGCATTCGAGGTCATCTTGGTGCCAAAAATGCTTTTAGAAAGAGGCATCATGAGTTAAATTGCAGATCCGTTAGCTCTACATTGACTTTTGTCATTTTTGCCATGATTATTGTGTGTATGATATGCCTGTGCCCCTTTGGGATGAATTGTTAAGCTTTTTGTCTTCTTTCCAGAGGTGCCTCCCATGCATTTTTCAGGATGTGTGTGTTGTCTTTTGCAAGCTTGCAAAGAGGGGTACCTGAGTATGTTGATTTCAGGGACTTAGTGAAAATCACTAAGTCTGGGATGTTTAAGTTCACAATGCTATATGTCCAGCTTGTTTCCTAGTGATCCGTGCCTCTTTTGAGGATGATCAGTAAGAGTGATTTGTTATGCTTGTTGTGCTTAATCCATCCATGTCTTTACTTGTTATGTTGGAGCACCCTAGGTTGACTCAATCGAGCTCAACTTTTGCATAGTTGTTAATTTGGGCAGATCGTGAACTCTTTTGCTATTTTGCCGGAGCTATTGCTAGTGATCCATGCATGCTATGCCATTGTTATTGCCATGTCTAGCTAGCATTTTGTGCCTTGTTAATGGATATATGCTTGCCTTGCCATGACTTGCACCGTAGTGAGAGCATCGAGCTCGTTTACATGCCTCCGTGAGTTATTATTTCATCATGTCCCAGTTTTCACTAAGTTTGAAAACTGATTGTGTTTCATCGATGTTCGTGTGCTCGGTAGAGTATTTTGTGAACCCTTTTGTCCCCAGGTCATTTTGGGTGTTTTGTTAAGCTTTTTGAGTAGCTCCATTCCATGCTCTTACTTGCCATGTTCAGGTTATGCATCATGTTGTTTTGCTGCTCCGAAGAGAGCATCGTGGTCTGAAATTCCAGACTAGCGTTAATTTCGCTAAGTCTGAAATCTGTTTTGCTTATTCAGTTTTGCCATGCTTGTTTGAACCCCTTAATGGATGAATTTGCCTATGCCTCAGTCCTGGTGATTTGTTAAAATTCTTGAGTAAATCCGTGCCATGCAAGTTGTTTTCATGTGTGGTGGCTGTAGCTTGTTCGTTTCGTTGCATTTAGGAGCCTACTTGCTGTAAATCGCAGCTCAGTTCGTTTAGTAAAACGCTTGCCATTTCCAAACCGTAGCTCCGATTCCGTTGATCTTTATATCGTTTTCAGGGGATTTCTTCCCCTCTATCCAGTGGCACATTTGGTTTTCCAAGTTGAGGCCAGGGTCAAGCATTTCCTGTCACCTCTTGCATTTTGCATCCCGCATCGCATCCCGCATAGCATATCATCTTTGCATATTATTGGTTGCCCTTGCACGTGGTTGATTGTATCCTTGTTGCTTGTTTGTGTTGTTGGGTAGAGCCGGGAGACGAGTTCGCTAACGAGGAGCCTGTTGAGTTTGCTTTTGAGGATCCAGTCAACTCTGACAACTGTGCAGGCAAGATGATCATACCCTCGAAATCACTACTATCTTTGCTATGCTAGTTTGCTCGCTCTATTGCTTTGCCAATGCTACGATGCCTACCACTTGCTTGTCAGCCTCCCAATTGCCATGATTGAGCCTCTAACCCACCTTTGTCCTAGCAAACCGTTGATTGGCTATGTTACCGCTTTGCTCAGCCCTTCTTATAGCGTTGTTAGTTGCAGGTGAAGATTGGAGCCGTTCCTTGTTGGAACATTTATTTACTTGTTGGGGTATCATTATACTGCTATGTTATCTTTATTCATCTATATACTTGGTAAAGGGTGGAAGGCTCGGCCTCTCGCCTAGTGTTTTGTTCCACTCTTGCCGCCCTAGTTTCCGTCATATCGGTGTTATGTTCCCGGATTGTTGCGTTCCTTACGCGGTTGGGCTATATGGGAACCCCTTGATAGTTCGCCTTGATTAAAGCTTTTCCAGCAATGCCCATCATTGGTTTTACCATTTGCCACCTACCCCCTTTTTCCCTTGGGTTTCCGGAGCCCGAGGGTCATCTTTATTTTAGCCCCCCACGGGCCAGTGCTCCACTGAGTGTTGGTCCGAACTAGAGCCCCTTGCAGCGCCACCTCGGGGGAACCCGAGGGCTGGTTTTAGTTGTACGGACTGCTTATCTGACTGTGCCCTGAGAAAGAGATATGTGCAGCTCCTATCGGGATTTGTCGGCACATTCGGGCGGTGTTGCTGGACTAGTTTTGACCTGTCGAATCATCTTATTGTACCGGGATACCGAGTCTGATCGGTGTGTCTTGGGTGGAGGTCTATTCCTTCGTTGACCGTGAGAGCTTGTTATGGGCTAAGTTGGGACCCCCCTGCAGGGATTGATCTTTCGAAAGCCGTGCCCGCGGTTATGGGCAGATGGGAATTTGTTAATGTCCCGTTGTAGATAACTTGAACCTTAATTAATTAAAATGAATCAACCGAGTGTGTTGCCGTGATGGCCTCTTCTCGGCGGAGTCCGGGAAGTGGACACGGTGTTGGAGTTATGTTTGCGCAGGTTGCTCTCTAGTTCCTCGCTCGCGCTTTGCCTTCTCTTCTCGCTCTCTTTTGCGAATAAGTTAGCCACCATATATGCTAGTCGCTCGCTGCAGCTCCACTTATAAATTACCCCTTTCCTACCTATTAAGCTTAAATAGTCTTGATCGCGAGGGTGCGAGATTGCTGAGTCCCTGTGGCTCACAAATTACTATTACACCAGATGCAGGGACAGATGATACCGCTCCAGATGGCGCGCTCGAGCTGAAGTGGGAGTACGACGAGGACTCTCAGCGTTACTATGTGTCTTTTCCTGATGATCAGTGGTGGTGCCTATTCGGGGTTAGATTCAGGGCCTTGTCGCATGTTGGGGGTCTTTTCTATTTTGGCGCCGTAGTCGGGCCATGAGTGATTGTATGATGGATGTTATTTATGTACTTTGATGTGACGTGGCGAGTGTAAGCCAACTATGTTATTCCCCTTTATATTATATATGTACATGGGATGTGTGATGATTTCCCGACTTGCGACATTGCTTTCAATGCGCCTATGTCTCTAAGTCGTGCCTCGACACGTGGGAGATATAGTCGCATCGAGGGCGTTACACTGATGGTCGGAGGAGAACGGGGTGGTGGAAGACGAATTTCGGCGCACCCCTACCTGGCGCGCCAAATGTCGGATTTCGAGTTCCGGTAGACCCTTGAGGTTCGAACACTGGTGTGCGCGCAGAGATTTCGCCTCCTACCTACCTGCACCCCTCCGCCATGCTAGGATCAAACTACCAAAAGAACAACACAAGGGACACAGGGTTTATACTGGTTCGGGCCACCGTTGTGGTGTAATACCCTACTCCAGTGTGTGGTGTGGTGGATTGCCTCTTGGGCTGATGATGATGAACAATACAAGGGAGAATAGCCTCGTGAGGGTCTGTTCTTGGCTGAAGCGATGAACTGCTGGGAGGAGTTTAGTCGCCTTTCTCTCTCTCTCTCTCTCCCTTTCTAACCAGCCGACCCTTAGAGACCCTTCCGACCCCCTTAGCTATGTGGGTGGCTTGTCCTATTTATAGAGGCCCTGGTCCTCTTCCCAAATATCGAGCAGGAAGGGAGCCAACATTGGCGGGCTAATTTGAAGGGGGACAGCAAGTATCAACTATCCTGAGAAAAGTAGTCTTCGCCTGCGCAAAGCTCTGGTGATGACGCCGTCTTGGGCTCCACGGTGACCTCCGTCTTGTAGTCCTCCTAGTCTTGGTCTCGTTGCACCGAAATGGCAACCTTTGCCTCATGCCTCAGTACTCCGCGGTTGCGCTTGTTCCCTTTGCACCAAAGAGGAAAGGAGGATGCTGCGCGGGCTGGCACCCGCCTGGCGCCCTGGGTCGTCATGGCTTGCGTCACGGGCACCTCGCGAGGTACCCCGCCTTGATCTCTCCGCCTCCTCACAAGCCAGCCAGACAAGGCCGTGCCTGAGGAAGCTCCGTGTCATCCGCCCCGCGAGGCTTGGCCCCTCGCGAGGGTCTTGAGTTTGTATTGGTGAATATGGGCCGTGCTGGGCCCCCCTTTGAGCCACGCCGCAGGCCGCAGGCAGGCAAGTCTAGGGACCCCCGTTCCCAAAACGCCGACACTCTCTCACAGCCGCTAGAGTTTAGTTTGCTAAACTGGCCTAATGAGAAGTACTCCGCCCTCGGGATAGGAGGTTGAAGCCGTTGGCTGACCCGCTTAAAGTCTTGAGATAGTATGTGTCATGTTAAAGCACGACATAAGCACTCTTTTTTTTTCTAAGAACAATTTTTGGATTGGCACCGAACACTTGATCTTGTTCGGACATCATGTTTTTACTGACGTTTCTTGGTTTTCCAAGCTTTTTGGCACTTTTAAACTGTTTGTGTGTTTTCAGCACAAGTCTCCCAGTGGAACGCCGGACACCTTTAGAGATTCTGTAAAAACATTCTCGAATATTGCTATATATGCATCGGTTTCGAATTGTGTCTTCGGTCAATAGTTTGGTTGCCCGGCTCCCACACTTGCTTCCTACGTTCTGCTTTGTTCGGCTAGGCGTGCAAAGGGAGAACCACTGTGATTGTGCTTCTAGCTCACATGGTTAAGCACCTCCGTGGAGAAAGCTGAAAACTGACTGTCACAATAAGCGTAAACTGGTCAGCGATCCGATGACTATATTAAATGACGGGCCATTAATAACAATGGCCGAAGTGTTTATGGCTTGACCTCGACTGTCGCCGAACACTACCGGGGGCTATTAACTAGCCTCCCAAACTAAATCCTCGATATTTTTCTCTTACATTGGAGGTGAGGTTTCATGATCATGCTTAGCATGACAACCCAAAGAAAGGAACCGATAGGGGGACTATTTTCTTTGGAAGAAATTTCTTCTGTTAAACAGTAATATAACATATCTCTCTGCGTACCTTTGTTTATAAAACCGTATGGCCAGATTGCCTTGTTTGTCGTAAATCTTTGCCCTCGTAAAGGATTTATAAAGTAGGACAAACACTCCTCGGCTACGGGCCGAGGAGGTGGAAGCCGATGGTCGGTCAACAAAGTTTTGTACAATGCGGATCCGAGCATTAATGACGTAAAGTACTTGGATACATAGAGTCATTATACATAATTTGTGATTTTACTATGGATATCGATCCTTAATTCGGCCACCCGTGCCCGCATTAAGGCTCGGGGGCTACTGGGCTTCGGGCTTATTACTTACAAATATTAAAGGGGCACATCGATCCCCTAATCTGGTGTTGCCACCTGACCAGTGTCTCGGGGGCTACTGCATTGCCTGTTCAATGCAGAAAATTTTATGTGCAATATAGTTTCCGAGGAGATTTTGATCCTCTGGTTGGTCGGCCGCACCCAACCCGAGTCTCGAGGACTGAGCACGCCACTTTTAGTGTCCCGAAGTATTCTGCCGAGCTAGGACTTGATCCTCAGGCCGATTTTGCAAATCAACTTGAGTCTCAGCGGCTACTGGGATCAGCGGTCTTATGTCATCCTTCATGTGCATCTCGGGTTTTAGACCAATACCCACCTTGAGGGCTACTGGCTATATATCTCGGCAGAGAATAAATTGCACCAATCAAAAATATTGACAAAAATCGGCCCACATCCGGGGTGGTGCACCACCTCGGAAGCAGTCCGGCATAAAGCTCGGGCGCTAGTGGCTAGCTCCATAGAGGGCATTTCAGGCATTAAGATCGGCTAAACTCTTTCAAACTTCTTTGAACCAAGGTGATTTACGACACCTCGGATACAGTCCGGCGTTGGAGCTCGGATACATAGTCCAGCGTTGGAGCTCAGATACATTCCGGCATTAGAGCTGGGAAGCGGTCTGGCATTGGTGCTCGGCTGCAAAAGATACCTCGAATGCAGTCCGGCATTGGAGCTCGAACGCAAGAGGACACTGCCTCCCGGGAACAACTTCAAACCCGAGGTGTGGCATAAAAATAACAAGGCATTGATAAAGGCCGGAAACTTAAAGGGGCCCCTCGGATACCCGACGTGTAAACTCATCGAATGCATTTCGGCGATCCTCAAGATCGAACATGAGAAGATTTGTTGAACCAGTTTTCAAGACCGGCGACCGAAGATGAAGAACAGTTCGGAAGAATCAAGGAGCGTCCCTAACCTGAAGGCCGGTTCAGGGGGCTACTGACGGTGTCCTGGACTAGGGGGTACTCACCACGTCATCTCCCGATCTATTAGATTGGGCCGAGGACCCCCATGGCCGTATACTCATGGGCCAGTCCGGACAGCTACCGCATACAAGGAAGATTCCACAAGACTTGGCAATCAAGACAAGGACTCCTCCCCACCGGCGTATTTGGCTAGGACTCTTGTTATCCTAGGCCTCTGGTGCATTATATAAACCGAGGCCAGGCTAGTCGATAGAATAACATACAACAATCATACCATAGGCTAGCTTCTAGGGTTTAGCCTCCTTGATCTCGTGGTAGATCTACTCTTGTACTACCCATATCATCAGTATTAACCAAGCAGGACGTAGGGTTTTTACCTCCATCAAGAGGGCCCGAACCTGGGTAAAACTTCGTGTCCCTTGTCTCCTGTTACCATCCGCCTAGACGCATAGTTCGGGACCCCCTACCCGAGATCCGCCGGTTTTGACATCGATAGGTCTTCTTCCCCAAAGTTGATCTACCTATTCCAACCCCATGCTCCATTCTTGCTCCAAGCTCCATTTGCGCCCGATCTCTCTCCCTAGCCAATAAAACTTGTTGATTTTCTAGGGATTGGTTGAGATGGCCCCGATATACACTTCCACCAAGAGAAATTTGATTCGCCCATTAATCCCTTGCGGATCTTGTTACTGCTGGGTGTTTGAGCACCCTAGATGGTTGAGGTCACCAAGGAGCCATAGTCCAGTGTGGTGAAGCTTCGTGGTGTCGTTGGGAGCCTACAATTAAGTTGTGGAGATTGGCCCAACCTTGTTTGTAAAGGTCCGGTCGCCACCTCCAAGGGTACCAATAGTGGAATCACAGGATCTCTCATTGTGTGAGGGCGTGAGGAGAATACGGTGGCCCTAGTGGCTTCTTGGGGAGCATTGTGCCTCCACACCGCTCCAACGGAGACGTACTTCCCCTCAAAAGGAAGGAACTTCGGTAACACATCCTCGTCTTCACTGGCTCCACTCTTGGTTATCTCCTGACTTTACTTGTGCAAGCTTATTTGTGTGATATCTCTTGCTTGCTAGTGTGCTAGTTGTTGTTGCATCATATAGGTTGCTCACATAGTTGCACTAGACAACCTACTTTGTTGCAAAGTTTAAATTGGTAAATAAAAGTTAAAAATTGTTAGTTGCCTATTCACCCCCGCCCTCTAGTCAACTATATCGATCCTTTCAATTGGTATCAGAGCCTTGTCTCTTTATTGAGGACTTTGCCATCCGAAGAGTATGGTTGACACCGTAGACGGTGGTGAGGAGCACTCCGGTGTGAATCCCATCTCGTCTATGGCCGATGGGGGAATCGCGGCCTCTTGTGAGGAATTTAATGTGGCTTTGGACACATTGGAAACCTCCATGACGACCGAGGTTGAAAGCATGTTTAATAAATTCATTGAAGGGCTTAAGTTATCCACCGCACCTTTGAAAGTGGGTGATCCCACCAACAAGGTGATGGATGCTAACTCCGACAATGGGGAAGCTACTAATGAAAAGGCTCCTTCTTCTAGTGGTAAAAATGGCACATGCATCTTTGCCCATGTGGAACCTCTACCTGTTTATGGTGGACCGATTCCTTCCACCCATTTGAATCATGCCGGTCCTCCCCCTAAGATTGTGAAAAATGTGGACTTTGATTCTTGGGTTTATCACTTTAAGTGTTATTTAAATCATGTGAATACTAATCTTTGGAGAATCATTGAAGAAGGCTTCTATCCGCATGACCGAAGCAACTTCACCCCCAGAGAGGTCCCGGATAATCAGTTCAATGAGAACGCTCTCTTCATCATCCAAGATGCAATTCTACCCGAAGATCTCCCTCATCTTCGCCCCTACGCCATGGCCAAAGATGCATCGCATTGTGTTGTTTCCCTCTAGAGGGAAGCGTAAGTATTCAATGCTCCAACTATGAAGCGGTGCAAGATGAAGCCGATGAGTTTTCATTGAAAGAAGATGAAGAACCTCGTGAGCTCTATCGGAGAGTAACCAAACTCGCGGTCTCACTCCGAGATAACGGGAGCAAGGACACGGATGACAATTGGATCAAGCACAAGTTTCTCAAGGCAATGATGCCTTACCACAAGGCCATGTCCTCCGTCATTCGTCAGAGGCCGGACTTCCACACTCTGTCCTGAAGTGAAGTGTTGGATGAGTTTTTGGCTTTGAGCATCTTGGATAAGACTACCGACAATGCGGTGCTACACTCTCAGAGAGCTAAGAGGCCCAACCTTGCATTGAAGGCCAAGGTTAGTGTGGAAAAAGAAGAAGAAGAAGAGGAGACCAACCCCGAAGATACGAAGTATGCCTATCATGAACGCATAGCTCTTGCTTCAAGGAAATTTTGGAGTAAGAAGAACACAAGGCCCAACTTCAACAAGAACAACTCAAGTGGCACGAAGGTCAAGAAATGAGTAAGGACATGCTATAATTGTGGCAATGTGAGCCACTTTGTTGCGGAATGCCCTTACGAGAAGAGGGAGGACAATGGTGGCAAGCGCATCCGAAAGGACAAGGCAAAGTCTTTTCCCGAAAAGAGCAACTTCACCCGTACAATGAGGATGATTATGATGATGAAGATGGTGAGTCGGCTGCCATGGCCTCCGTTGCCATTGCGACAACTCCACGGGTGTCTCTCTTCGACTCACCCAATGAGAGCATCACCGCCAAGTGCCTCATGGATAAAACCATCGACAAGGTAACCCCCAACATCAAAACTACCATCATTAACAATCCTTCTTTGACAGATTGCATTGATGAACATGAGGGTTCCAATGTGGAGGAAAATGAGTTTGAGTCTTTTATGAGTAAACTCAAGGGTAAATCCAAGAAGCACTACGTTGCTCTATTGGAACAACTTGGTGAAGCCAATGACATGATCGAGGCTCACGAAGATACCATCTCTAAGATGGAGGGGCATAGTCGTGACTATGCTGATGAGATTTCGGATCTTTCCAATGATCTTGAGAAAGAGCGTGGTCTTAGTTTGGCTCTTGAGGAGTCACACAATGATGATCATGCTAAATTAAAGAAAGACCTTAATCATACTCCTGTTGTATCTCATGTGCTAAGTTCCGAGAAGGCCAAACTTGGGGTTGATCTTGCTAGACTCAAGGAGGAGTTTGATCTACTTGACAAGGCCCACAAGGGCTTGAAAGGTAGTCATGATAGCCCCAAGGAGTCTCATGATCAACTCCAAGTGAAGCTAACCAAGGAGAAAGCCACCTTTCCTCATATGGTGTTAATTGATAATGTAATGCTACTAACCCTTGTTGTGAACATGTGCATCTTGTTGAGGAGAACGCCAAGTTGAAGGAGCAACTTGAGAAAGGCCTTGTGTCATGCATTCAAGGTAAGAAGAACCTCAACGACCTTTTGAGCAATCAAAAGGAAGTTTTTGCCAAGGAAGGGATTGGGTTCGCACCCATGCCCAAGAACAAGAAGAAGAATGACAAGACCAAACAACCTCCCCCTCTCAAGCAAACCTTTGTGAAGGAGGGAGAGGGTGCTTCCAAGGAGAAGAAAACCAATGTGAAGGGTGGTAGTGTCAAGAAAGGCAATGCCACCCCTTCCAACAAAGTCGGCGACTTTAACCCTTCTTATATATTGTGCCATGCTAGTGATGGCCATGTTTATGCCAAATTTGTTGGTTCTCTTTATGATTACATTGAATGGTCTATTTGGGTTCCTAAGACCCTTGTCACTAACATCAAAGGACCCATTACAAAATGGGTACCTAAAACCAAGCATTGATCTCTTGTAGGTGTTAGCTTCCGGTGGGGGATCATGGTTGCTCGATAGTGGAGCTGCAAATCATATGACTGGAAGCAAGGACTTGGTGGTGGACGTTCACAAGATTCCATCTATGCCCACTAATATCGAGTGGGGTGATGCCTCGTCCTCAAAGGTATTGGGACTTGGCAAGGTTGCCATTTCTCATGATCTCACGATCGAGAAGGTCATGCTTGTTGAGTCCCTTGCATACAATTTACTTTCCGTTTGTCAACTTGCATTCATGGGCTTTGCCACTTTCTTTGATGTTGATACCATGGCCCTCTTGTGGAGAAATACTCTTAAAGTAGCCTTTGTTTGGCATGTCGAGAATGGTCTCTATGTGATAAACTTTTAGGAGTGACCCACTAAGACCGCGACAGGCCCAATGGCTAAAGTTGATGTGGGATAGCTTTGGCATCGCCATTTAGCCCATGTCAATATGAGATCTTTGCCACGTTTTCTCAAGGGGGACCATGTCCGTGGACTAATGAATGTTAGTTTTGCTAAAGATCGTACTTGCAGTGCGTGTATCGAAGGAAAGCTACATGAAAAGGCTCACCCTCCCACGACTATCATTTACTCAAAGAGACCGTTGGAGCTCCTTCATATGGATCTCTTTAGGCCTCCATCCTTTGATAGTCTTGGCGGTAGAAAGTATTGTTTGGTGATTGTGGATGACTATTCAAGATACACTTGGGTTTATTTCTTCAAAAGGAAGAGCGAGACCCAACAAACCGTCATTGACTTTGCAAATGAAGCCCAACGTCAACACAATGCAAATATCTTGACAATAAGAAGTGACAACGGCACCGAATTCAAGAATTACACCTTGGATGAGTTTCTTAGTGATGAGGGGATCAAGCATCAATATTCCGCACTATACACTCCTCAACAAAATGGTGTTGCGGAGAGGAAGAACCGGACGTTGATGGATGTGGTGAGAACCATGATTGCAGAGTTCAAGTCCCCATACAACTTTTGGGCCGAAGTCGTCAACACCGCGTGTCATGCATCAAATTGTCTCTATCTCCGCAAAGGCTTGAACAAGACTCCATATGACATACTCATCGGTAACAATCCCAACCTCATGTACTTTCGGGTGCTCGGGTGTAAGTGTTTCATTCTCAAGAAAGGTATTTGTTTGTCTAAATTTGAGGCTAGAGCTCATGAGGGTATATTCGTTGATTATGCTACAAACTCCCATGCTTACCGTGTTCTCAATAAGTCTACGGGCCTTATCGTGGAGACGTGTAATGTGGAGTTTGATGAGAATAACGGCTCCCAAGTGGAGCAAAGTGGTACTTGTGATGTAGGTGATGAAATTCCTCCCCAAGACATAAGAAGAATGGGTGTTGGTCATATCCTACCCATTGAGGAACCCCTTGTGGCCGAAGGAGAAGGACAATGTTCCACTCAAGTGGAACCATCACCAACCCAAGACCCACACGCTTCCGAAGAACAAAGTGAAGGCCCTCAACCTCATGAACATGACTAAGGGCGAGATCAACCTCAAGACGGTGTTGAGTCAGCAAGTGATGCCCAAGGTCAAGTTCTCTCCTCCGAGCAAGTTCAAGATCAAGAGCAAGATCAAGAACAAGCTCAAGACGGGGCTCAAGATGATCAAGTGACCGCTCCTCAACTCTCCTCGAGGAGGAATTGGAGCGTCGTGCCGCCAAGATTGCTTTATTGCATCCAAGCTCACAACCAAGGGTCATCTCATGACTAACGTGCTTGGAAGCATTCGAAAGGGGGTAAGAACTCGTAGACAATTGGCAAACTATTGTGAACATCACGCGTTTGTCTCTTGTGTTGAACCCCAAAAGGTCTATGAGGCGCTCGAAGATCCGGATTGGCTCGATGCCATGCATGAAGAACTCAACAACTTTGAGTACAACAAGGTGTGGAGATTGGTACCAAGGCCAACAGGGAACCATAATGTCATTGCAACCAAGTGGATATTCAAGAACAAGCAAGATGCTCATGGAATCATCATTCGCAACAAGGCCCGTTTGGTAGCACAAGGCTACTGCCAAGTTGAGGGCATCGACTACGGTGAAACCTTTTCTCCCATTGCTTGCCTTGAATCCATTCGCATGTTGATTGCTTATGCTTCTTATCATAACTTTAAGTTGCAACAAATCGATGTGAAGAGTGCTTTTCTTAATGGTCCCATCAATGAGTTTGTGTATGTTAAACAACCCCCCGGGTTCGAGGATCCCTACTTCCCGAATCATGTGTATCAACTCGATAAGGCACTCTATGGCCTTAAATAAGCCCCACGTGTGTGGTATGATCACCTTACCGAGTTGTTACAAGATCGTGGTTTTGAAGTTGGGAAAATTGACCCCACTCTTTTTACTAAGAAGGTCAAAGGGGAGTTGTTTGTGTGCCAACTATATGTTGATGATGTTATCTTTGGTTCCCCTAACAAAGCTTTCAATGAGGAATTTGCCACTCTCATGACCTCTAAGTTCAAAATGTCTTCAATGGGAGAGTTGTAGTTTTTCCTTGGATTCAAAGTCAAACAAAGAAGATAAGGAACCTTCATCAACCAAGCCAAATACACTCAAGACATGCTAAAGAGATTCAAGCTAAGTGATGTCAAGCCGGCTTCCAATCCGATGCCCACAAAGTGCCAACTTGACATTGATCCCAATGGTAAAGTGGTGGATCAAAAGGTATATCGCTCCATAATTGACTCCTTGATTTACCTTTGTGCATCCAGACCGGATATCATGTTGAGTTTGGGAATTTATGCGCGGTTTCAAGCTGCACCTAAGGAAAGCCACTTTGTGGCGGTCAAGCGAATCTTTCGATATTTGGCTCATACCCCAAACTTTGGCTTATGGTACCCAAGAGGAGAAAACTTCAAGCTTGAAGGTTATCCGGACTCGGATTGGGCGGGAGAGAAAGTGGATAGGAAGTCCACTTTCAGAGGGTGTCAATTCCTTGGTTGCTCTTTGGTAAGTTAGGTCTTCTAAGAAGCAAAGTTGTGTGTCTCTCTCGTCCACCGAAGCAGAGTATGTGGCGGCCGGTAGTTGTTGTGCACAACTCCTATGGATGAGGCAAACTTTGAAGTATTACTGTGTCAATTGTGACAAAGTGCTTCTTTGGTGTGACAATGAAAGTGCCATCAAGATTTCTCTCAACCCGGTGCAACACTTCAAGACGAAGCACATTAATATTCGGTATCACTTCATCCGGGATCATATTTGGCGAGGGGAGATCGATCTCAACTACGTCAACACACATGATAAACTTGCAGATATTTTCACGAAGCCCTTGGATGAAGCAAGATTTCGCGAGTTAAGGCATGAGCTAAATATCATTGATTTGAGCAATGTGACTTGAACCCTTGCACACCCCACCATACTCTACTTGATGTCTAGTTTAGGTGTAGGCATGGACATAGGGGGAGTGTTGTTCTCTCAATGAACTCTCCCTCCCCTCATCATGCATAAATTGATAAACTCTTTCACATTAGCCATTTTTTATGGTACTTGTGCTCCAAAGACGAGTTTTGGTCATGGGCCCAAGGATAATTCTTCGCGGTGCCATACCAGTTGACCCAAACATAGGTGGCTCCGGCCACTGCCCACTCCTTGGAGAGGTTGTGTCTCGTGTTTGGTCCTTGTTGTCTCTTGCCGTTCTTTTTTTGTTGCAGAGTTTTGGATTCCTCTTCTTGCCTTTTTGCTTTCGTTCGTTTTGAGTCGAGTCTTTTGGTGTCTAGTCGTTGAGTCTCGCTGGACGATACTACCACTGGTAGTGCGCGGTACTACCACTTATAGCGGTACTACCGCCCACCCGAGCGGTAGTACCGTTGGGGGCGGGACCAGGGGGTTATGTCGGGGCAGGGGGAGGTTTCGTCTCCCCCATACCCGTTCGCACAACCCTCTTGTATCTCTTCGTCTCTCCAACGCCAACTCGCCATGGGAGGGCTTCGGCGGGCCGCCGTCTCTGGGCCGTCCCTCTCCATTTCCTTTGGTGGAGTCGATCCCCACCCCATCCTCTTGCCATGGATGCCGGTATTGCCCCCGTTCCTCCTCTCCTTTTGTCTAGTTTTCAGATCTAGCGTCTTTGGGGAAATAGTGATGGCATCTCTTGATTTTTGGCTACATCTAGGCTTGAGTAGGTTGGAGGAGGCGGCTAGACTGTATGGATTAAGTTGTGGTAGGAGTATTTTTGAATTTGGCCGTCCGGTAGTGTCGGATTTGACCACGGCAATAGGGAACCGCCGGTTCCCACTCTTGAGCGGCACTACCACTCCTAGTGGAGCGGTACTACCGCTTATGGCTAGTGGTACTACCGTTGCATGCATGCCCGACTCCATCTTTTTCCGACCACTTTTTGATTCATGTTGTTTTGTTTGGAGGCTTATGCTCTTTCTTTCGTGTCCGTTCTTCTGTTCATGTGTTTGGTTCCAGGTGATGAACATCCTGAGCAGCAAGTCCGCCATGTCAATCCCGGACGTGCAACGTCAAAGCGCTACCGCACCTCTGAGTCGGTGGGTGCTTCCTCAAGTGCTCCACCTCCGCCACAACTCTAGAAGAATCTGCCAACAGGCCGAAGCCAAGGGGAAAGACTGTGACTGAGTTGACTGCCAAGGATTTCTGGGAAAAGCGTCGCCGCAACCCTATGCGGAAGACCAAGAACCCAATTTGGTCAACCGCCCGTTCTAGAACCGCTTTCAGTTTTCCATCTACTTTCATGTGATCAAGGCCAAGAAGAATCTCTATGTTGATGTTCGCTCCATCGACACGGATGTCATGGAAAAGGACCCTGAGTAGTTTGGTGAAGCCCTTTAGATGTGTTCTCAGCTAAACATTCTCAGAATCATGCAGTTCAACAAGGATTTTGATGCATATTTGGTGGCTCAATTCTATGCTACTGTCCATATTGGAACTGATGCAGAAAGGACTCCGACTTGGATGAAAAATGGCAAGTTGCTTTCTGTCAAGTGGAAGGCCTTCATGGAGTTACTTGGAGTGGAAGATCACGGGCTTGAGACTCAGTCGGCTTCCGCCCTCACCGCAATGTTTCCTCCACTCACAAGCAAGCCCTCTGGCCCTACTGTTCTGTGAAGGTTAACCCTGTGACTAAGAAGGAAACCTATGAGCGGTCTACCTTTCTGGACATCCTTCATCATGTCTTTCGAGAAACTCTCTTCCCTCGCATCAGGAATCTGGATATGGTCCAGTCCTATCTCGTGGACATGCTTCTCTTCTGCTAGCATGAGAAGGAAGCAAACACTGGCGAGTCCCTAGACATTTCTCATGTTATGTGGTCTGAACTTCTTACTGCCATTTCTGAGTGCAAGTGCCCGATCTATGGTCCGTTCATCATGCTGCTCATTGAGAAGGCCTGGGCACGTGTCTATCCCAAGGTTATGCTGGAAACTGGAGAATTGGTTTCTCATGAGATCAAGCGTCCGAGGAAGAAGGACAATTGGGGCACCCCAGCTCCTAAATCTGGGGGTCCATCTACTGCTGCTGACATGGAGACCGAGGGTGGGACTGAGGCCGATGATCACGATGAGGACTATGAGCCTTCTGGAGCAGAGCCCTCTTGGGCAAAGAAGCTCAAGCGCAAGATGAAGAAGCTCTTCCTACATGGAGTCTCATGGTCAGCACATGAATGATGTGGGTGAGAAGCAGGCCAGGGGGTGTCACAAGGAGCTCATGCGTCAGCTAGGTGCGACCATCGCCAGCGGTTTTGAGGGCCAGATCACCGAGGAGGAGGAGTGGATTCAGCAGCACTATCCATGGACCGATTCAGACACTGAGCAGTTTCCGACTGAGGATGGGAGTGCGGATGACCCTGCCAGGATGTGATGAGGGAGCTCCTCAGTTTGCTATCACCTGGAGCCGTAGCGTCGCTCTTTGCCCTTTTGGTGTCTCGATGCCAAAGGGGGAGAGAGTTTAGGGATTTGTGCATTGTGGTGTCATCGTTTCGTCATTTCTTGTCGTTTCTATGTTTTATTGTCACTTGCTTTGTTTGGTTTTGTGCCAGTGAGACCTAAATTCCAGACATATGGTGTGAGACATATGCTCCTTCTCTTTATCTATGTCTTTCTAGCACTTTGGTATGGTATCTTATGAGTTGCTTGCTTATCTTGTTATATACCCTGCTCTCATGTATCCTTTGCTTAGGTTGTTGGACTATAAAATATAGGGGGAGTGTTGATCCAAATGTGTGTGTCTTGTATTCCAAAGGCACTACTAACTGGGTGCACAAATTCAGGGGGAGCCTGTCTATATTTTGTAGTTCTTAGTATCTTTACTTTCATGTTGTATCCTTGTGTAAATCCCTGGTTGTCATCAATCCACCAAAAAGGGGGAGATTGTTAAGGCATATCTCCCTAGATGTAGTTTTTGTGATTGATGACAACATGTTTGCAGACTAATCATGTGCTTTGAGCTTTTCAGAGATTCATACTTGGCACAAGACGATTTCTTTCCCCTTGGAGTGTTATTCAAGATGGTGTACCTCTTTCGTTTCTACTTTGGTGAACTAGTTCCGTAGGAGTCACCGTACTATCAAGAGGGGGTCCGCTTTGGTAAGGCTAGGGTGGAATCAACACGTACACATCCTTTTCACACCCTGTGAGCCTTTCCGCTTCAATGGAGAGCTCTTTCCCCTTTCTTTGTGCATCGTCTGGTCCCAGCGGTAGTACCGCGGTGCCCAGCGGTAGTACCTCTTAGGAGTCACAGGTGGCAGTACCGCTCTGCAGTGGTAGTACTGCCGGCGGGTCCTCAGTCGTAGTTCCGCTGCGGTTACCAGGCTCCTACCGCGTCGATTCAAGGGTGTCGCTTCTCGTGTCGGATTGTGCGGCACTAAGCAGCGGCAGTAGAGCGGTAGTACCGCCCTACCACGACGGCAGTACCGCACTGGGCATCTCTCCTATTCTCTCTCTGGTGCTCCCAAACTGCACGACAGTACCGCCTGGGGGAGCGGTAGTACTGCTGTGCCCAGCGGTAGTATCGTTGCCTCCTGTGGTAGTACCGCCCTCTGCGGGGCTGCTTTGGGGAGTAACGGTTGGATTGTTCCCCCACTATATAAGGGGGTCTTCTTCCCCAAAGTTGACCTACCTCTTCCAACCCCAAGCTCCATTGTTGCTCCAAGCTCCGTTTTCGCCCGATCTCTCTCCCTAGCCAATCAAACTTGTTGATTTTCTAGGGATTGGTTGAGAAGGCCCCGATCTACACTTCCACCAAGAGAAATTTGATTCCCCCATTAATCCCTTGCGGATCTTGTTACTCTTGGGTGTTTGACCACCCTAGACGGTTGAGGTCACCGCGGAGCCATAGTCCATTGTGGTGAAGCTTCGTGGTGTCGTTGGGAGCCTCCAATTAAGTTGTGGAGATTGCCCCAACCTTGTTTGTAAAGGTCCGGTCGCCGCCTCCAAGGGCACCAATAGTGGAATCACGGCATCTCGCATTGTGTAAGGGCGTGAGGAGAATACGGTGGCCCTAGTGGCTTCTTGGGGACCATTGTGCCTCCACACCGCTCCAACGGAGACATAATTCCCCTCAAAAGGAAGGAACTTCGGTAACACATCCTCATCTTCACCGGGTCCACTCTTGGTTATCTCGTTCCATTACTTGTGCGCCGGTGAGAGCCCTGGAGCCTCTCCTCTCGGTGAGGGCGGTCATGGCCGCGGTGGTCGAGGTGGCGCAGGGGGGCAATCGGCGCCTATCCGTCCCCCGCGCCGGCAACTCCACTCCTCCGACGCGGCCTCCGAATTCGTGATGTGGGTGGAGAAGCCCGGCAGCATGTGGCTCCGGCTTCCCCGCTGGTTCCACGCCGAACTGCCGGAAGAAGGGCCCGACGGCGTTTGGCTGCAGGCCGACGGGTGCTATAACGGAGCCTTCTGGGTGTGGGTCGAGCTCCTCGCTTTAGGCGACGTGTTCCTTGGTCGTGGCTGGCAATCCTTCGCCCATGCGCGCCGGCTGCAGGGAAAGTGCACCCTCCACTTCAAGTACGACAGGGTGTCATCGCTGCTCGTCAAGGCCTTCTCGGAGGGAGGAAGGCGCCTTGGGTGTTGCCCAGAGGTGGACGACGACGAGGAGGGTGGCGACGGCGTCCTGAGGGGCAGCTCTCCCTCTGAACACAAGCTCGGCCTCGGCAGGCTCCGCAGGTCCCCCGTCTGTGGCAGCAGCAGCTCCTCCAGCAGCGGCGGCTATCCTGGGCGGCCGCTCCACCGCGCCCGGCTCGCCGACGAGGAGGGGCCCTTGCGCCGCCGCTCTTTGATGAAGCGCGAGGAGTAGGGCTCCGTCTTGGTTGAGGTGCTGATTACGCCGATCCACGAGCTCCGAACCTGCCTGGCCCTTGTTTTTGATTTTCTTCATTTCCTTCCTGTATTTAGTTTAAGCTACCTCGGGTGGGCATGTAATGAACAATGGCATGTATGCATGAAATGGAAGTCTGCTATTATTTATGTTCTGGATGAAATTACTTACCTTGTGTACCGCGCTCGTCGTGAGACGAAGTCCTGAGGCGGGTGGCCTCCCGATGTCACAAGCCCCCAGGCGAGTCATGAGGACCGCCGGGCTCGGAGCCCCCGAGCATAGATGAGCATTGGTGAGTTGAGGAGGGCTCGCGCCCTTGAGGTCACTTGAGAGCGCAGAGCGAGTACTGATATGCCAAGGCCTGAGCAGGCTTGGCGAAGTAAGTCATGAGGGTTGAAGAGCCTGACGCCAGAGCCTGAGCAGGCTTGGCAAGGTGAGGTCGTGAGGTCACGATAGCCGAGAGCTGAGACCAGCCATATCCCAGCCCCCACGCGCGAGGCGCACGAGGGAGGACAAGCGGCGTAGCCCGGCCCGAAGAACTGAACTTGAGAGAAGCGCGAGAAAAACGAGCAAAAACAGAACAAACCATGATAAACTCGAAAAACTTCATAGCATGGGGTAGAGGAAGGGCTAACGGCCAAGGAAGTAGAAAAGGCTGACATCCAAACACCAAGGCGAAAAAAGAAAAAAGGTCGTGTCCGACCCCTAGCTACGTCTTCTTCCCAGCGCGGAGCTAACGACTGCCACTGGGACGTGGGTGGGAGCCCTATCTGAGGGCCCGTAGGCAATGCACAGGAGACTCCTAGGCATGTACAGCCCCAACTCATTATTACGTGAGAGTGTCACGAGCGGAGACCTTCATGGGCATGGAGCCTTGATTGTCTTCACAGGCACGGAGCCTTGATTATGGATAGAACCTCCTGAGGTGCT
This sequence comes from Triticum monococcum, assembly GCA_034509565.1. Taxonomy (NCBI): domain Eukaryota; kingdom Viridiplantae; phylum Streptophyta; class Magnoliopsida; order Poales; family Poaceae; genus Triticum; species Triticum monococcum. Next base: position 638,050,319 of record CM067845.1, read on the forward strand.
GAATGTTCCAGGAATTCTGGATGAGTATCCCATCCTGCGTCTCCAGGCACACAACGCCAGGCCTAGAGACACGGGCGATTCTGAACGGGCCCTCCCACATAGGCGAGAGCTTGTGTAGCCCTTCCTTGGAGAGGACCCGCCTCAGGACCAAGTCACAAACCTCCAATGTTCTCGAGTGGACGCTGCGGCAATGATACCGCCGCAGCACCTGCTTATATCGCGCTGCCCTGAGTGCAGCTCGGCGGCGGCCCTCCTCGCCGAGCATGAGGTCCATCCGCCAGGCGGCGTCCCGGCGTTCCTCATCAAAAGCCAAGACCCTTGAGGAGCAACGCTTGACCTCGTGAGGGAGGACCGCCTCCGCACCATAAACGAGAAAGAACGGGGTTTCTCCCGTAGGTTTGGTTGCGATGTTGCGGATCGACCACAGCACGGACTGGAGCTCGTCGATCCAGCCCCTGCCGCAGGCCTCGAGCTTTTTCTTGAAGCTGCGCGTCTTGAGGCCGCACAGGACCTCTGCGTTGGCGCGTTCGGCCTGCCCATTACTCCTGGGGTGGGCCACTTAGGCGTAGCAGATCTACGTTCTTGGGTTAGCACAATATGATCTGAAGAGATTGCTCGTGACCTGCGAACCGTTATCTGTGATGATGCGGTTGGGGACGCCGTAGCGGGTCATGAGGCCCTTGATGAACTTGACTACCGATCCTGTGGGAGTCATGCGCATCGGCTCCACCTCGGCCCACTTGGTGAACTTGTCGACGGCGACATAGAGGAAACGGTAGCCCCCTGCCGCTCAGGGGAACGGTCCCAGGATGTCCAGCCCCCCAGACCGCGAAGGGCCAAGAGAGCGGGATGGTCTGAAGATCTTGCGCTGGCTGGTGGATTTGCTTGGCATGAAACTGGCATGCCTCGCAGGCTCGCACGAGCTCTGTGGCATCGTCCAACGCTGTGGGCCAATAGAAGCCACTGCGAAAGACCTTGCCAACGAGGGTGTGGGACGACGAATGATGGCCGCAATCCCCTCCGTGGATGTCGGCCAGCAACTCTTGTCCTTGCCTCCTCGAGATGCATTTTAGCGAGACGCCATTAGGGCGCCTCCTGTAGAGCTCACCGTCTTGGAAGCAGTAGGCCGTGGCCTGCCGAGCCACGCGTTCCATGCCTTCCTCCTTCTCCGGCAAGGTGCCGCGTAGTAGGTATGCCTTGAGTTCCTCAGTCCAGCAATCTTCCTCACGTTCGGTGGCGAGCAGCAGGCGGGCTCCGGAGGGCGGTCCACAGGGTGGTGCGCCGACATCGGGAGCCGCCGGCAGCCCCTCATGCGTGGATGCCAGCTCTGGAGTAGGTGGTGCTGCCGATGGCCTGAGCAATCGCTCCTCGAAGACACCTGGTTCCTGCGGCTCTCGTCGGGAGGCCGCTTGGCGATGTCATCTGCTTCCTTATCCGTGCCCCTCGGCACGTGCTGCAGCTCCAGTCCTAGGAACCACTTCTCCATCTTGCGCACCTCCTCCAGATACGCTTCCATGTGCTCGTCCTTGGGCTTGTACTCTTTGTTAGAGAAGTTGACAAGGAGCTGCGAGTCGCCTTTGATGGTGAGACGCTTCACCCCTAGTGCGGCCGTGGCCTTGAGCCCGGTGATTAGGCCCTCGTACTCTGCAATGTTGTTGGAGACCTTTTCACCATGCTGGAAGCAAAGTTGCACAGCGTAGCAGAGCTTGTCCTGAGTGGGTGATACCAGCACGGCGCCAACCCCCGCGCCAAGGCGTGAGAAGGCACCACCGAAATATACCACCCATCCTTCCAGAGTTTCATCGCCCGGGGCCAGCGAGCGGTCCTCACCAGCCCCCCTGGTCCGGAGCGTCGGTCCACTCTGCCAAGAAATCAGCCAGCGTTGCCCCCTTGATGACCCGCGTGGTGCTGAACTCCAGTTGGAACGCCTGCAGCTCGATGTTCCACTCAACAACCCTCCCGACGACGTTCGGGCCCTGGAGTACCTTTTCCAGGCGGTAGCCTGAGACGACCTTGATGGGATGGCCTTGAAAATAGTGGCGCAGCTTCCTAGAAGCAACAAGGAGCGCCAACAGCAGCTCTGGGGCATGGGTAGCACGAGCGAGCGTTGCGGAGCACGGTGCTGATGAAGTACACGGGGTGCTCCACGAGGGTTGGTGATGCGGGATCCTCAGGCACTTTTGATGACTCAGGTGCTTCACATAGGCCGGCAGGGTCGCTAGATGTTGCGGCCATGTCGGCTCCGAAGGTCGTGTCATGAGGTAGCGGAGTTATGGAGGGCATCGGGTCATTCCACGAGCTCTGGCCCCTGACCCTTTCCTCTCGAGCCACTACCAGCGCCGCAATGGCGGAGTGAGGCGTAGCGGCGAGATAAAGGATCAATGGCTCCTGAGACCTTGGCGCCACCATAACCGGCGGGCTGGTGAGGTACCCCTTGAGATCTTGGAAGGTAGTGTCGGCCTCCGGAGTCCACTCAAAAGGCCCCTTCCTCTTCATGAGCTTGAAGAAGGGGAGGGCGCGCTCGCCGAGCTTCGAGATGAAACGCCCCAAGGACGTCACACATCCCGCAAAGTTTATGCATTTGCTTCAGGGTCGTGGGCGGCTTCATTCTCTTGATGGCTTTGACTTTCTCCGGGTTGGCTTCAATGCCCTGGTGCGAGACCAGGAATCCCAGCAGCTTGCCCGAGGGGACCCCAAACACACATTTTTCCGGGTTGAGGCATAAGTTCACCTTGCGCAGGTTGGCGAACGTTTCCTCCAAGTCCCCGATAAGGGTCTTGGCCTCCTTGGACTTGACCATGATGTCGTCGATGTAGGCCTCTGCGTTCCTCCCGAGCTGAGGGCCGAGGGTGATATGCATCAGCCGCTGGAAGGTGGCGCCTGCGTTCCTCAGCCCGAAAGGCATGCAGATGTAGCAATAGGTCCCGCATGGGGTCAGGAACGACGTCTTCTCTACGTCTTGTACTGCCATTTTTGATCTGGTGGTAGCCCGAGAAGGCGTCGAAGAAGCAAAGCAGGTCGCACTCTGCCATTGAGTCCACGATCTAGTCGATGCGAGGGAGAGGGAACGGGTCCTGAGGGCAGTACTTGTTGAGGCTTGTCAAGTCGACGCACATGCATTCTTTGCCTCCTTTATTCGGGACGATGACGGGGTTGGCCAACCATTCTGGGTGGCGCACCTCCCGGATAAAGCCTGCTTCTTCCAGCTTCCGGACCTCCTGGATGATGAAGGCCTGCTTTTCCGGAGCTTGCTGCCGCGCCTTTTGCTTGATAGGTCGTGCGTTCGGGCACACCGTGAGGTGGTGTTCGATGACGTGCCTTGGCACCGCGACCAGGTCGGTCGGCTTCCATGCGAACACATCCTTGTTCGCCGTAAGGAAGGCCACCAACGCCTCCTCTTGCTCTGGAAGTAGGCCCGCGCCGATGGTGAAAGTGGATCTTGCGTCTCCCTCATTGACGGGTACCTGCTTCGTCTCGGCGCGATCCTGAGAGAAGAGTTGTTTCTTTTTGGCTGGAGCAGCTTCGGCGGCCTCTAGAGCCCCCTCTGCGCTTGGGGACCTGAAGGGCGGCCTTGGTGTCTCCTTTGATGGTGATGGTGCCACTACTCCCGGGCATCTTGACGATGTTGTAGCCCGGGTGAATCGCTGCCATGAACTTGGCCAGGGCCGGGAAGCCGAGGATGGCGTTGTAGGGCAGGTGGATAGGCGTGACGTCGAAGTCGATGATCTCGGTCCGGTAATTGGCGTGTGTCCCGAAGGTGACGGGGAGGCGGACCTGCCCGAGCGGAACGGCCGAGCCCGCGACCCCCGAGAAGGGTTCGATGGGGAGGAGCCGCCCGTAGGCCACCGGCAGGCATCCAAAGGCCTCCGCAGAGAGGATGCTGAGCCCCCCGGCACCGTCGATGAGGGTCCTTGTGACGGCCACCCTGCAGATGGTGGGGATACATACCGTGGGGTGGATGCATGCGCCGGTTGTAGCTCTAGTGCGGTCGCCGGGGCCGAAGGCCATGGCGTGCCCCAGCGCGTCTAGCCCCCGCGGGGCCTCCTGCGGCCGAGCGGCAGGCCCCAGCCGCCGAAGGTGTGATTTAGCATGACGGGCCGACGCCGGCGCCTGGGATCCTCCGATGATGCAGGCGACCCCGCGGCACAGTGGCGCCCCGCCGGCAGCGTCCAGCAGCTCGCCGAGGCGAGCCACCCAAGCGTTAAGTCCCGCCCACAGGCGGCTGGTGTCGGAGCATCTCCTAGGCTGTTAGAAGCGCCGCCGGCGAGGCCAGGGGAAGCGGGAGTGGCGTAGCGGGCCGCTCCCCAGTGGCTGGGCCCGCGATGGGGTCGTCGATGTGGAGGACGAAGCGCCCGTGAGCAACGCGGTCCGCCGACGCCGCCCGGGCAACGGGAACGACTCCAGCCTCCGCGCGGATGTAGCAGGCAGGTGTCGCCATGGCGACGTAGGGCAGAAGAGGGGAGGCGAGGTCGCCGGAGAGGCGAAATTTTGACACACCCCCTACCTGGCGCGCCAAATGTCGGATTTCGGGCTCTGCAAAACCCTCAAGATTCGAACACAGAGGCGTGACGAAGATCTCTCCCACTACACATCTACCTAGCTCCTCGCTCTTCTCCTGGTGGTGGGAATAGAATGCAAGCAAGCAAACAAGTAGAGCACACAAGATTTTACCCAGGTTCAGGCTACCTTGCGGTGTAAAACCCTACGTCCTGCTTTACTGGATTGGCCTCGCAAGGGCTCGAGTATGAACAAATACAGTGGTTTCCTGAGCTCAGGAGGCGAGCTCAATAGGGGTGAGGGAGCGGATGTTCTTGCTCCTTTGCCATGCTAAGTCCCAATGGGTCTCTCCCCTATGCTAGGAACCCTAGCTACTTATATAGGCGGCCAGGGTCCTCTTCCCCCGAAATGTTTAGGCGGGATGGGAATCCCACAACGGCCATTTGAGTGGGAACACAAGGACGCTCCTATCCTGACAAAAGGTGGTCTTCGCCTGCAAAGAGGGCAGGCAGTGACGCGGTTGTGGGCTCGGCGATGACATCTTTCCTGTCGTCCTTGCGGTCTTCGGTCTTGTTGCACCAAAGGGGAAACCTTTGCCCGGCCCCTCTGGAACCTGCGCCTGTGCGGTCTTCTTTGCACCAATATGGAAACTGCGCCCGCTGGCATGCGCTGGCGCCCACTCGCACGGTTCGTCATGGCTTGCATCACTGCCTCCTCCTGAGGCAGCCCTTGCCTTGAGATCTCCGCCCTCCTGAAGCAGCCTAGCTGAGGCCACTCTTGGGAGAGGTCTTGGTTGCCCCTCCGGAGCGGCCTAGGCGAGGCTGCTCCCTGGGGAGGTCCTGGTCGTTCTCCTCGCGATGGCTGGCCCCCTCGCGAGGGTCTTGAGCAGCTGGTCGATCAGCTGGGCTCTACCGGGCCGTACCAGGAACGCGACGTGGGCCGCAGGCAGGCAAGTCTGGGTACCCTGGTTCCGAGTACGCCGACAGTAGTGGCCAGTAACTCGAACACTAAACCAAGACAGGACTTTGGGGTTGTCTCACTGTCTTCAAGATAGTCTTCCTTAGCTGTTTTATCAGCTTTGTTGGAGACCAACAAGGATGTCTCACTATCCTGAACCTTATCTGCATTACTTCCTTTACCATTTCTTAATAAGGCACTCTTCCCCAATATTCTGTCTGCATTCTAAAAGAAGAAACAAGCAGACACATAACATGTTTAGCATGTACTAGTATATGAAACTCATTTTGGTGAACCAGTTCATTAGTAAGGTGGACAGGATTAAACTACCAAGTCTTCTTTTGCCAATACTAGTACATAATAAAAGCATCAAACAAACATATATTTGTATCCTATGGTCACTGCATTGTCTTGCCAAATGAAATAGAGACGCAGTTCAAATCATATCAGTTCAAGACAAAGCAGGAGTGAAAGAATACAAAGCGTGGGAAACTACACGACACAACAAGATTTCAGATGGGTACTACGGGTCTACATGTACAACAACACTATTGGCTCTGTTGTGATGCTAGTAATGTGCATGATATGAGAAGTCAACTGTATACACAATTGAAATTGAAATCAACAGAGCTATTGATAAGAGCAAACCTGTTAAAGAAACATGCGTGAACATACCTGTTGTGCCATTGGAGTTTTGATTGTGTCCTTCAATTTAAAAATAAGTTTGTATGAGTAAATACAGTGATACAAGAGCAAAGCAGTATGCACGACAGCAATCATAGTTAAAAAAGGCGCACCTAAGTGAGCGCTTAAGCGCGCCTAGGCTCTAGGCATTGGCAAAACGCATTGCGCATAACTACACTTAACCTATGCATAACTGCGCATAAGCATGCGCTTTGGTCAGTAAAGCGCAAGGCGGTGGCAAAATGCACAATTAACGCCTAGAGCTTTTTGGAACTATGATAGCAATGGAATCTTAAATTAGAACAGTTGTTATTCAGGTTTAGGCACTTGTTCTACATGAACAGAGTACAGTAAGATGCAAGAATATAGTACTTAAAAATAGAAAATGAGCTCATAGACCTTACCACATTCTTGGTTCGGCACCAGTACAGAACATGGCATTCCCAATCATCGTCCAGTAAATGTGTCCCAGGAGAACGTAAGGGAAGTTGATGAGTTTCTTTGCCGGTGAAGTACATTTTCTTCAGGTAATTCCGATACTCCCACCAAGCATTCTTGAAGATAGCAGAGGTATTAGCACAGGTTACCTCATATTGAGTTTCCAAATCGGTCCTTCTCTATAGAGAAAAATGAGAAAATTTGCTGTATTATAACCATCATGGAGGTAGGATGTATGGGACAAAGCAAAGTAATTGCCATGAATAACATTACTTACACGTAACTCCTGGACAAACACCTGCAACTGGCATTTTCCTTCATCTTCAGTATAATATTTCCAAGATGGGAAGATACGCACATATGATTTAACAACATCAAATGGGATAGATGCTAAACTACGACTAGCTAGTTTTGCTTCCTCCACAGGAATAGGCGTACTAACTGTTGGAGTTGGGGTTCGCCGTGGTAGTACTGGCCCTTTGGGCACTTGAGCTACCTTACTAACTGCTCTTGTTTGGGAGCTCTGTGGTGGAGATGGTGCCGTGTCAACCAGAACTAGGTTACTATCTACTGGGGTTGGGTTTAGATTGGGTGAAGCTGGTTCTCTGTCCATCGTAGTAGGGGTACAATCTGCGAGAGTTTGGGTTATGTGTGATAGGGCTGGTTCTCGTGCATGTACAACCGAGGTGCTATCTCCACCAAGAGGTAGCACTGTTTTATTTGGAGACCATGTTTTTAGTCCGCTAGATACTGGCATCACCCGCTCCAATTCAAATGGCTGATAAACAGGAAACATAGTTGAATGTACAGACATTGTACGAGAGACAGATGCAATAGATAGTGAGGAAAAAAGAGGGCATGAAATAGTTTACATGTATATTGTTTAACTAAAACGGATAGCATGACATAATTTCACATATATGATGTCTATCTAAACTGGATAGCATAGCATAACATAATTCAAAGATATGATGAATAACTAAACATGATCGCATGACATAATTCACCTACATGTTATCTAAGTAATCAGGATCGCATCATTTAATTTACATATGTGATTTATATGATAAATAGAGGGCATTCGGTATGATGTCTGAACTAAGAACATGGTGTTGAATATTGTGTATATGATGTCTAAACTATGCAATGCAAGACACCATATGCATGATATGAGCCGTATAACCATGCCAAGTTAGAGCATACACCTCGGTGGGGGAATAGGACTGGTCGTCTGTCTCTAATCCATCTCTGAGGATCTATCGGGACCCAACAAGAGATCTGCTTCGACAGGTAGCACTGTCTGCTCTGAAGGCCTTGTTTTCACTCCAGATTTATGTCCCAAATGGATGATTCACAGGAAGAGTAGTTTAATGTACAAACATTGACAAGAATGGAAATGTAATGAAGAAAAGGATGGGCAAGATATCATTCAAATATATGATGCCTGGTTAAACAGGATGGCATTGCACATTTCACATATATTATGGCTGGCTAAAAGACATGAGACTGCATAATTCCCATATATGATATAGAAACTAAATAGGTGGCATTACAGAACATGTCTAAACTAAGAAGATGACATATATGATGTCAAAAGTAGGCACTACAAGGCAACATATCCATGATATGACTAACATCATCATGCCAAGGTAGAGCAAACACCTTGGGGGGTAAATAGGAGTGGTCAGCGGCGTCTGAATCCGCCTCAGAATAGATATGTTCCTCTGGATTACAATCTGGAGATGGGTGGGGAGGATTTGCCATTGAACCCACCATGGAGCGATGTCTGCATGACATTGTATTACCGTGAAAAACTCTTCTCTTTTTCTCTACGTGTTCAGCATGACTGTGTACAATATCTGACATGTATACGAAAAAAATATGGTGAGATTATGTAAGGAGAGCATGCAGAGATTTAGAGTGATGGTAACAACCAGTGGACGGATCCAAAACTAATGATAGCAGGCTGATGATTGCTTTAATTTAATAAAAAGACAGATGATGATTGCTTTACTATTTGTTTCCCACCCAAGATGAACAACATAGGCATACCCTAGGTGAACCAGATATTAGACAGAGATACTATTCATTGCTTCCTCGATATGTGCCCCACAACCAATTTAGAACTCAAGTTTGAACATTAATTTGGACCTGACTTGTAGTCCAAGAGGTGAACAAGACGATAAAGTAGCAGGTAATTTTAAGCAATGCATAACATAAGCAGAAACAAAAGAGTGCAACCTCTCTTGTTGACCTGTGTACTCCTCAGGTTCATCTGCTGAGTCGATGATGGTGATGCCGTTACGGTGGGTGCCGGCGGCACAGAAGGAAATCTGAGGCGGCGAAAGACAGTCAGGAGTCGTGATGTCTGGTTTGGTAGATGCTTCTATCGATGGAGCAGCTCAGGTGAGGTGGACGACGTCGCGGCATGAGCAGGACAAACCAGACAAAGTTCCCTTCGACACCTACTTGTAACTGAAGTAATTCAGTAAGGGCTCATTTGGCTTGCATGATTCTAAAAACGCAGGGATAGGAAAAACACCAGAATAGGATAGGAATGCACATGGTAAACAGAGCATTTGTAACCACATCATTTCTGTCAACTTGGGTGTTTGGTTTACAGGAATTGGAAGAGCAGAGGAATGCAAAGAAACATGGCCAAAATAAAGTGAAACCATATGAAAGCGTGTACAGTTACAATGTTATTCTGCCACTAATGCACTTGGTCTTGTTTTCATGCATAGGATGTTGAAAAGTAGGTCCAAATGGATGTTTTGCTTCATTCCTTTCAACAAAATGCATGAATAATTGAATAGTAGAGTGCCATTGGAAAATTCCCTATTGCTATGTTTTTCCGTTGAACCAAAATAGTCGTAATGGATCGACATGAATGTATAGTAATAAGTGATGCAACAAGTGTACAACCTATTTGCCGTAGCCGTGTCGACCTCTGCATCATTGGGTTGGTCGCTGAAGCAGTTGAGGCAGAGGTGGCTATCGGAGGTGTGGAGGAAGATCTGAGGAATCTGTAGACAGCGTCCAGGGAACATCTCTGTTGTGATGGATCATTCTGTCATTGGAGCAGCTCCGGTGAGCCGTAAGACGTCAAGGCTGAAGCAGCACAAGACAGACATCGTCAATCTCAAGTGGGATTCTAATAGCATCTCCAATAGATGATATAAAATAGATGTAAAATTTACATCACCAAAAACCACCCGACTACAACAGATGAGGTAAAAACTGTTGACTCTAAACTCAACTGTCGAAACTAAAATTTACTGTGGAATCTGAATGTTACTATTGAAACTGCACGCAATGGTAGCAGAGAGGCACTTGACATGTAGTTTAGGGAGGGCCTGCAGTTCATCTTCAACCTGCACCCCCCCTGAGCCGCCAGCCACCACTGGCCGAACCGCAGGCCGCAGCGCCGCCTCGCCGCCCCGAAACAACTACTCACCGCCAGTCCGCCGCCGCCCCGGCCAGCCCTCTAGCCCCCCCGGCCCCACCCTAAACCCTAAGATAGATAGTCGGGTACCTCTCCGACGAGGCCCCGTCCCTGCTGCGGGTGGTTCTTCCTTAATTTCGGGGAGCCCCCCACCCCCTGAAAATCGACGGACCCAAAAGTCGATGCAGTCGACTAAAGTGTAGCTAAATCGGAGCAGAGCAGCAGCACGAGCGAGGGGGAGAGCAGTAGCAGCAGCGCGAGCGAGCGAGCGAGAGCCGAAGCAGTAGCAGCAAATGAGGTTGGTATGGACGCCGCCGACAAAGGGGCCTCACACTGGGGGAGATCCGCCGTGGAGATGTCGCCCGCGGCACCGGCTCCAAGGTTGCCGCTCCATGGGGTGCGGGATGGAGCACCGTTAGCGCCGGGAGGTCGAGTTAAGGACAAGGTGCGATGCGATGAGTGTACAATCTCTTTCATGGCACCGAGTCGGCCTCGGCTTCGTCCGAGGAGTCAGTGAGGATGCTGTAGTTCCGGTGGAGCGGGTTAAGGCGGCGCTGTGGGGATGGAGCAGCCGCGATAGACGAGGCGATCATTGGAGCAGCTCCTTGGAGGTGGAGGACGGGGCGGCTGAACCGGCGGGTGACGAGATGGACGGTGGATCCTCAATCAGGGAGGTGGATGAGGGACGTCAAGCTATTGCGGTGGACGACGTCGTCGGGGAAGAGGCTCTGGCTGGGCAGCGGTGAAGTGGCGGACGAAGTTGGGTGGGGTTTCGCGGTTGGAGCGGAGAGGGTATTGCGGCGTGGGATTTTGAATGGCGAAAAGGAGGCGTTGGGAGGGGGTGAACCATGACTTAGGGACGCGCTTGTCCAAAACGTAGGGTGTGTTAGAAAATTACCCCCCACCGATTTGAACTAGTGATCCTTTCGGCTCAGGGTTAGAAGGGGGATTTCACGTGTCGGGATTTGGCAGCTGGAGGGAGTTTTCGCGCGCGTTGTAATTTCGGGATAGCAAGGCGCGGTTTGTGAAGGCGCCAGTTTTGGGAGCACGATATCTGAATTTTCGGGATATAACAAGGCGCGGGTTGAATTTTAGGGACAAGCCTAACGTGTAATATTGTACTTGTACGTACCAAATCAATTGGCACTTCCCCCAACCAAAAAGAAAGTGAAAAAAAATAAAACTATTCACACCACAGAAAGAGAGAGTCTTGCCCCGTTTTACTATACAAATGCTATTCAAAGCTACTCCCTCCTTCCATCTAAATAGGGCCTAATGCGTTTTTCGATGCTAACTTTGACCAAATATTAGAGCAATAATATATCACATGCAACTTACACAAAGCACACCGTTAAATTCGTGTGTGAAAGGAGCTTTCAATGATATAATTTTCACATTGTGCATGTCATGTATTATTAATCTTGTCAATAGTCAAAGGCGGTCTTAAAAAACGCATTACTCCCTATATAGATGGAAGGAGGGAGTATGAATCCATGTTATGTCCAATTAAATTTGTTCGCTTGCTGTATAATGCATGTAATCTATTCATACCAACATTTTAGTGCATTCCAAATGTCTATACTACCGCTGCAGTTCAAACTGAATTTGAATTTGTTTCTCTATTTCAATAAGAATCTACAATCATGATTGTTGCCAACTTCAACCATCATTTGTGTATTACCTTAATAACACACCACATCATTACTATAGAGATAGATATGAACTATGTGTACTACATGAACTCGAATTCTATTTTTTGAATACACTTGATGTTGGTTCCAAATAATAGTACATTTGATGTACTAACTATATATTCATAATCTAAACCATGTTCCATACGTACACCGTGTTTATCACACAAAGTATAGTGCCCCGCCCCCTACATTATGACAAGTATTTAGACCTTAACTGCAAAAGCCACACATTAGCCCTAATTATAATCAATGTTCTACATTATGATATCTTCTTCAAGTATCCGTATCCACTTTTTTACAATGAATTATGATCTTTGTTCCTCTTTTACACCTTCACGATCCTCTTCTATTTGTAGCTAGCTAGCGCTAACTTTCTATCGTGCATGCACTCGCCCGCCCCCCTCTCACCCACCCTTAGCATCCCCTCCATCATGCACGTTCGTTATTTCTTTTTAGGTCATCCACCCATGGTGTGTGTAGGCCCCCGACTCCTTCTTTCTGGCACACACCGGTCGATATACCTCTCTAGCCAAGTGTGCCTACCATAAACACATATATACTTCCCCTCTTCTCTTCTCACTGTCCATGTCCCCCTATGCGCGTGTTGTAATTTCGGGATAGCAAGGTGCGGGTTGTGAAGGCGCCAGTTTTGGGAGCACGATATCTGAATTTTCGGTATATAACAAGGCGCGGGTTGAATTTTAGGGACAAGCCTAACGTGTAATATTGTACTTGTACGTACCAAATCAATTCGCACTTCCCCCAACCAAAAAGAAAGCGAAAAAAATAAAACTATTCACACCACAGAAAGAGAGAGTCTTGCCCCGTTTTACTATACAAATGCTATTCAAAGCTACTCCCTCCTTCCATCTAAATAGGGCCTAATGCGTTTTTCGATGCTAACTTTGACCAAATATTAGAGCAATAATATATCACATGCAACTTACACAAAGCACACCGTTAAATTCGTGTGTGAAAGGAGCTTTCAATGATATAATTTTCACATTGTGCATGTCATGTATTATTAATCTTGTCAATAGTCAAAGGCGGTCTTAAAAACGCATTACTCCCTATATAGATGGAAGGAGGGAGTATGAATCCATGTTATGTCCAATTAAATTTGTTCGCTTGCTGTATAATGCATGTAATCTATTCATACCAACATTTTAGTGCATTCCAAATGTCTATACTACCGCTGCAGTTCAAACTGAATTTGAATTTGTTTCTCTATTTCAATAAGAATCTACAATCATGATTGTTGCCAACTTCAACCATCATTTGTGTATTACCTTAATAACACACCACATCATTACTATAGAGATAGATATGAACTATGTGTACTACATGAACTCGAATTCTATTTTTTGAATACACTTGATGTTGGTTCCAAATAATAGTACATTTGATGTACTAACTATATATTCATAATCTAAACCATGTTCCATACGTACACCGTGTTTATCACACAAAGTATAGTGCCCCGCCCCCTACATTATGACAAGTATTTAGACCTTAACTGCAAAAGCCACACATTAGCCCTAATTATAATCAATGTTCTACATTATGATATCTTCTTCAAGTATCCGTATCCACTTTTTTACAATGAATTATGATCTTTGTTCCTCTTTTACACCTTCACGATCCTCTTATATTTGTAGCTAGCTAGCGCTAACTTTCTATCGTGCATGCACTCGCCCGCCCCCCTCTCACCCACCCTTAGCATCCCCTCCATCATGCACGTTCGTTATTTCTTTTTAGGTCATCCACCCATGGTGTGTGTAGTCCCCCGACTCCTTCTTTCTGGCACACACCGGTCGGTATACCTCTCTAGCCAAGTGTGCCTACCATAAACACATATATACTTCCCCTCTTCTCTTTTCACTGTCCATGTCCCCCTATGCGCGCGTTGTAATTTGGGGATAGCAAGGCGCGGGTTGTGAAGGCGCCAGTTTTGGGAGCACGATATCTGAATTTTTGGTATATAACAAGGCGCGGGTTGAATTTTAGGGACAAGCCTAACGTGTAATATTGTACTTGTACGTACCAAATCAATTCGCACTTCCCCCAACCAAAAAGAAAGCGAAAAAAATAAAACTATTCACACCACAGAAAGAGAGAGTCTTGCCCCGTTTTACTATACAAATGCTATTCAAAGCTACTCCCTCCTTCCATCTAAATAGGGCCTAATGCGTTTTTCGATGCTAACTTTGACCAAATATTAGAGCAATAATATATCACATGCAACTTACACAAAGCACACCGTTAAATTCGTGTGTGAAAGGAGCTTTCAATGATATAATTTTCACATTGTGCATGTCATGTATTATTAATCTTGTCAATAGTCAAAGGCGGTCTTAAAAAACGCATTACTCCCTATATAGATGGAAGGAGGGAGTATGAATCCATGTTATGTCCAATTAAATTTGTTCGCTTGCTGTATAATGCATGTAATCTATTCATACCAACATTTTAGTGCATTCCAATTGTCTATACTACCGCTGCAGTTCAAACTGAATTTGAATTTGTTTCTCTATTTCAATAAGAATCTACAATCATGATTGTTGCCAACTTCAACCATCATTTGTGTATTACCTTAATAACACACCACATCATTACTATAGAGATAGATATGAACTATGTGTACTACATGAACTCGAATTCTATTTTTTGAATACACTTGATGTTGGTTCCAAATAATAGTACATTTGATGTACTAACTATATATTCATAATCTAAACCATGTTCCATACGTACACCGTGTTTATCACACAAAGTATAGTGCCCCGCCCCCTACATTATGACAAGTATTTAGACCTTAACTGCAAAAGCCACACATTAGCCCTAATTATAATCAATGTTCTACATTATGATATCTTCTTCAAGTATCCGTATCCACTTTTTTACAATGAATTATGATCTTTGTTCCTCTTTTACACCTTCACGATCCTCTTCTATTTGTAGCTAGCTAGCGCTAACTTTCTATCGTGCATGCACTCGCCCGCCCCCCTCTCACCCACCCTTAGCATCCCCTCCATCATGCACGTTCGTTATTTCTTTTTAGGTCATCCACCCATGGTGTGTGTAGGCCCCCGACTCCTTCTTTCTGGCACACACCGGTCGATATACCTCTCTAGCCAAGTGTGCCTACCATAAACACATATATACTTCCCCTCTTCTCTTCTCACTGTCCATGCCCCCCTATGTCCAATACGGTTCCAAGCAAGTGCACACTCCCGCCCTTCTTTTCATTGATCTCATACTCACACACTCCTCCCCCTCGACATGGTAGGCCTCTCGCACCACCTCCTAGGTGCACCCCTCTCCCCCTGTCTGTCTCTCCGGACCTTATTTGCTTCTAACACATGCAGGCGTCTATACATACTGATCTTCCTACATATAGCCAGGTCGACTATAATTCGTTTTCCCCATGCACCGATACACTTACCTCGCTAGTTATGTCTCTCCCTTTCTCGAACAGACGACGGTTGATCTTCCTATGTAGTTACGTATGCTTACCACAACCATATCGTCTCCTCTCATCATCCTTGCATACGTCCCAACCTGTCACTCACACGCACGTGCATAGACAGACAGACACCCCCCGCCATCTCTTATTGACATTGCACTCGTACCCTCCGTTTGTCTAGCAGGCCTCTCCCACCATTTGTGAGACGCCACTCCACCACCAACCCTCTAACTCTCTACCCGTTTGACTTTCTCCCAACCTTATTCCTCTGCTACACATATCCATGGATGCCGATCAATCTCCCTCAATACATACCTAGGTCTCTGTCCTTCCCCACACATATACTAGTCAATCGGTCTCTGCCCCCTCCCCCCCCCCACACACCGATAGTCGAACATTGTAGGTAGGTATCCATGCCACATAGAAAAACTGCACCTCTGCCCTTTCAAATTCCAGTAGGCCAGCCGCCCTGTATCTTTGACGTGGGAAAACACAAATTCGATGGCACTCTTTATTGAACGCGCAGCCACACACTTCATCCATGTTTTCAATTCTATCGATATCTCATGTCCATGACTCCGTTTCACACACATTGCATATGTTACGCTTTTCTGTTTGAGATATCATCAACACATTGCCTCTGTTTCGCACAAACCCTCTCTCTCACACCCACCTACGTACGTACCTGCACCTAAAGAAGAGGTGCACACAGGACGCACGTACTCATGTCTCGTTCCTGGCCACACCCGCGTGGGTGTACGGTGGAGTTCGTTTCTGTATGAAAAGGCAACCCACGTGATAATTTGACGCGTGTAGCAGTTGTTTACTCGAAGGAGGGTCGGGTACCATGCCTAGACAGAACAAAGTTCGACTTGACGTGTTAGTATTAAATAAAGTTATATATTCCTCAATGTCACATACAGAATATAAAACGGTTGCCATGGGGAAAATAGTAAAATGGGTTTGTCTCTCGTCACACCATCTCACACAAGACACGGTGGCCTCTCTCTCTCAGTGTTGGTCAGTGATCCGGCCTCATCCCCTCCGCCGGCGGAAAGGGAGGATGTGCATCGTCTCTCCATTCGACGGTGTTGAGGCACCACTTCTAGATCTGCGGTACCTGCCATTCTCTCTAACCAAGCTCCGGCACGGTAGGGCCTTCGCCACTTGCTCGCTTTCGCAGTATGGGCAGATCGCGGCTGCCGGCGCCCTCCTAGTAACATCCCGACAACCCTCAGGTACAGCTTCCTCTGGCCTTGCTCCACTGCCCATCTTCGCATGCTGCTGCATGTGGATCTTCTTTAGTTGTTTTCTTAAATCGTATCTTGGCCGCTTACTTTCCATCTTGCGATCTCGTCCTCAAACCATTTTTGATAAACCACCATGTGCTATCCTTCCCTTATTACATGGCATATGCTTCTTTTTTGTCGGCGTATGTGTCTTCAACTCATGTTATTGGGAAGTAATTGTTTTCTTCCTACCTCCTTTTGCAAACAGGGCTATCCATTTTCACCTTGTTGCTATTGCGACCTTTTGGTGAACTGCACAAATAACTTTTTTCTTAAGAGTATTTTGTGCAGTTCCACAAAAATGTCACACGGGCAACGTTTTTACATTTCCGTGGGACTGCAGAAAGGGAGATTGGTTTTGCTATCCTCCTCATCCAACTCCGTGCCTAATCTTCTCCAACAAGAAGTTAGTCCTAAAGAGAGATCGTAGAGGTGACAGGCTTCTATTTGTGTGTGTTATGTTTCATCATCTAGTTCCACTATTATTGTAATCACACTGACTGGATATCTTTGCAAATAGGGATGGTCCCCTCGATTTTAGTGGAGCTGCACAAAATGATCGGATTGTGGTGTCCTCCATACACCTCTTTTTTGGCTACAGAGGTGGGTGAAACTAGCTGCCAAGCAATGAACACTGTGCCAAGGAAATGGAGCCATGCCTACGAACGGCATCGATCAATTATATATTTTTCTTTATTTGTATACCTTCTCACAACTTTGTCTTCAGTTGTGATGTTAATATTGGCGCTGATCTGCGAACCACTGAGATGCATTAGCAGCCATGGTAGTTTCATTTGAATTTGATGGAATGTTGTAACGAGATAATCTTGAGGAAAGACACATGAATCCTAAGTTGAAACCTTTTCTTTTCCTGCGGGAACCAAAGTTGAAACTTTCATAGCATCACAGTACAATTTAATTAAAATTATGCGTACATATAAACAAATCCTGAAGGATTGATAGCAATGCAAGAAACAATTCAACTTCGTTTCGCCGACATGTTGGACATCCTTCATTCGGCTCCACCTACCATGCACCAATATTGAGTGCACAACACAACTGCAGGGAAAGATTCACCCTGGTCGTTGCGCTGCAGTAGTAATGACTAGTGAGCAGTCAAATCACAGAGCCCCACCTTCGCCACAGTAAGTTGCTCGGATGAAGCAACCATCATTTCTCTGTTATTTGAATCCGCTGGTACTCCCATATTCCCATAGTATAATAAGTTGCTCGGGCGGATCAACCATCACTTCACCTTTGCCACAGTAAGTACTAGTACCTCCTTTTTTTTACTCTAGAAACAATCACCTACGAATATTGGACGGTAGCAGCACAGCAACTGAATAAAAAATTTCTATAGTATGAGAATAACTTTGAATGTAAGCCATTGATTCACTCTATCCAATGGTCATAGTTGGAAAATCCAAACAAAACCAAGCATTGGATCAACTCTTTTAGCACTCAGATTGTTGCCGCCAGCTCAACCGCCTGCCCACCTAGCCAACCTATATATCCGCTCACGTGGGATGACCATAGGAGCTATCCTTTCAGATTGTATGTTAAAAAAATAAAGGTCGATAACTAATGCGGCACCTCGTGCCAACACGGCCAGATCGCATTTTGCATGAGAAATTACACACCATGTTTCGTTGACATGTGGTCCCATTCCGACATGTCAGTGAGACGATGACAAGTCCTTTTCTACTAGTATTTCTGAACGGACATGTAGGCCGGGGCGCCTCTTCGTGTACCGTGGCAAACTGGCAACCGTCCACCGACTCTTCTCCTTTCCCTCTCGATTTGGAACAGCTGTCGCACGCTCTTCCTCCCTCCTCCATTTTCCTTCACCCTTCCTTCTGCCATTGTTCGATCGTCTTCTCCATGGAGGGAAGAGGCCAGAAACAACCCCGTTATTCTCGCCCCTATCTGAAAGATGACGTTTTGGAGGAACTCATTGATCGGTGCGACATGATCACCTCGGCTAGCATGGCAGGTTCGTTCAAGACCATTCTCGACTCAACTAATAACATCATTACAAGGAACCCAAGGGTCGAGGAGCGGTTTCATCTCCCCTATCTTCTTCGCCATGACCCTGATGACTGCGCGGGGACAATGGAGGCCTCACCTTGTGCAAGTTGATGCCGCTTGATAATGATATGTGTGATGTTAAGATGCCATCGCTTGAGGGTAAGGCTTGGGCAGGCGCAAATGGAGATTGGGTTGTTTATATTGGGTACAACTGCGGGTGGGTACTTGTGAATGTGTACACTCATCACCGGGTTCCACTTCCAAAAATCTCGGCAGACTGCCCGGAGGTTGAGCACACTGGTATTCTACGCATGTTTAAATACGATCATGGTGATTGTCTTCTATGGAAGATAGCAATTTGTCGAGTTCCCAACCGCTCTTGGAATTACAAGAACTATATAGTTGTTGCTATTTTCGACAAGCTTGTTGCCGTCCTTCGTGGTTCGACTCGATGGATATTGCTCAAAAATCAGTTTCTATACACGGATGTGTACTGTGATGCAATTCAATATGAGGGTCTTGTGTTTCCTTCCACCACTCATGGCACTGTTTTTGCATGGGATCCTCGTAGTTTTGGGACATTTGTCTTCCACCGTAATTATAATTGTTTCATCCACATGCATGCGGGTTAGCAAGTTTCCCTTTACTAATTCAACCTTCTTCTTGTGTTTCCAAGGTCCTGTGAACATTCCACCACCTATACTTGAAAATTTTTATAACCAAGGGGGAGATGACGATGGTGATGATCAAAAGCATGAGGACGAGCAGGGCCCATATACTCAGTGGCACCTGGCAACTTATTCCGATGGATCACCCCTTCTTGTCTGTATACAGCCCACTGTTGATGTTACTACTAAGGAAGCAGGTGTTGTCTCCCATGGTCGCACTCTCCGGACCTATTCCAACAGCCGTTGCGTGGTATTCGGGATGGATACTAGTGTGCTAGTGCCAACACCTTCTCCCTGGTATAGAATTGATAGTCTTGGAGAAAACTCGCTCTTCCTTGGACAAAACTATCCAATGTTGGTGAAAGGCGATCCAACTACTGTTGACACAATGTTACTAGTACCATTTATGATAAGCAACTGTATCTATACCTCGGACATTTCGGTGGTTCCCTACCCTGGTACTGATATAGTAGGCCGCTTCATCCTGGATGATCAGTCCTGCGTTGGTCTCGAGATTGAAAATAAATGGCCCTTCTCGGAGAATCACTTGTGGTTCAAAGCAAGCGTTTCCAACGCCGAGGATTGGTTGAGTTGAAGTTCATTTCATTGCTTGTTATTTGTTGTGTGATGAAAACTTTAGTATTTATAATGTATCCTCGTTGTCGTTTTGGGCTGATGACCCGTTGTATGTAATAAAATGATATTCCTGTGATAAACTTACTAAATTTATGAATGGCTTTCGAGTCGCTTGGCTGAGTGAGTGCTGCGACGAGGCAAAAAAATATTTTTCGAATACATAATTGTACGTGCATTGCAACAGGTTACCAGATGAGGCCAATTAACAATAGTAGTACACTATTTGTACTAGCTTCACATGCTTCGCGCGTCGGGCGGGTGTTTTTACTGTACCTGAGAATCCCATCATCCTAGGTCCTCGGATGAGTCCAGTAGAAATTGCATTATGATGTTTGGGTTCAAACTTTCAGAACTACTGCACTATCTCAACATCTACGTATACGTAATACAACAAGTTTTATACTTGAGACCAGCCACCCACCCTCACAAAGAACACTTTTTAACCTAGTACAGACTCCAGGAAATTTGGCCATAGTGTGAGGTGGGCCATATGTTAATGTGTTTGCTATATGTAACCAGCACCTCGAATCCTCGATACTACTACTATATAAGTAGTAGGAGTAGTAGGGTGGCATGGGCCAGAACAAGCATTCACGTCCAGGAGTACGGCACACGCCACCAGCACGACTTCCATCTGACACCATATTTCTTGGAGTCCGTGCTACAACAATCTCTTCAACCTCATCATTTCTCTAACTCAGCCATCGTGCGGCGGGCGAGGTGGGGGTTTGCCAATAGTCGGTTTCCTCAACTGCGGTCCCACTTGTAAGGCCAACTCCAATGCACGACCCCAAACGGACTTCCATTTTTCCGGATTCTGTCTGTTTGGGTAGGGAAATGGGGTCATGTCCGGGCCATTTCCCAGATGCGGTGGCTGTGCTCTTCTTCCCAATAGCAAAACTTGCATCCATTCTACTCCCTTCGTTCCAAAATATAAGTATTTGTAGTGATTCCACTAGGTGGACTACATACGGAGCAAAATGAATGAATCGAAACTTAAAATGCATCTATATACATCCGTATGCGGTTTATAGTAGAATCTCTACAAAGACTTACAATTAGGAACGGAGGGAGTACACAATAAAATTTTTAACTTTCCACAACTAGTCTAATCCGAGAGCACAACCCAGGATTTGGTCGGGTTCTTCCTCCTTTTGCCCAGACGTGGGACATCCAGCATCGAGGTCGTGTCATGCAAGAAAATAGAGTGGTAGTTGAAGCCATGTGATGTGCATCTTGGGTTAAACTGTAAATAGAATCTTAGAACTCTTGAGTAACTCCAAAAGCGGCCACCGAAGATCTTTATTGGATTTGTTTTTCATCACCAGCACGTCGAGGTGAAAGATGTACAGGTTCAGTGGGTCCTCTTGCGTTTTCACTGACATGTGGGACCGCATATGAGCAAACAAACGATGGGCTCCGTGTCTGCTAGCTGGCTGAGAAGAGAGATAGAGGAGGGCTGAGCACAGACTCCAGGAAATTTGTTCTATGTAACTAGCACCTCGATATTCGCATGTGGTTGTTTCCAGAATAAAAAAGGGAGGTACCCCTACTTATGTTACTCCCACTATGCCTAGTCTAAGGTTAGTAGGTGACCTTGTGCTTGGCTCTTCGCCTCTTTCGGGAGTCGATGGTTCGATAGTAGTACTTCTGGCAATCTGACACCAAATGAACTCCTGCACGTCCACCGCTTGAAGCAAAAGTTTCTCCTCATTCTGCGAGCCACCACGCACGTGTTGGCGAGGGAGAAGGCGTAATAAAGCTTCTCGTCGTTCTGCGAGTTGACAGGACACATCAAAGTTATTTAGTACGTACTCTCTCTCCAAAAAAGAGCTGACCATGTCATGGCTAGCATCCCGTGCTCCCTCGTTGAGTATGTGCACTATTCACGTGCCATCAAGGAAAAAGAATATTGCGTAGTAGGTGCCATCGAAGTGCACGACTCACTTACGCACTGCTTATTTGATTATCTCCATTTTGTTGCATGACACGTGCACCTTGATGCTAGATGTCTCGCATGTTGGCAAAAGGATGAACAAAGCTCTCATAAAAGAAAAGAGTTGAAGAACATAGATTCCCGATGACCGAGAAGGAGCAAGGAATCTCACGGTGGAGGGTCTGCAAGTAACCTTGCGCGTTTCCCCCTATTTTTTTCCACCTGCCCACCTATAAACAAATAAAAGAACATGAACTCTTCGGTAACCACTAGAAACGATACATCAGGATGCTAAGTTGAAGATTTTTTATAGTTTATATTGATAACCATGCAATAGGCCACACATGTACAGGACAGTAGCCACACATGTACACATGCCAACGCACTAACTCCATCCGATCCAACTCATGCACATACGCGCACAACATGGAGAACGCAACGCACGTAGGAGTACACAACACGTGCATGCACACACACTCGGCCGCAGAATGCACGTGAATAACACATGCATGCGCACACACTCGGCTGCATGGAGGCGTGCACCATCTGCGGCGTCGTCTGGTTCGTCGTGCTACGGCGAAGCTCGCACACAACGGTGCCTAAGCATCTCTTGTAGGACCTCTTTGCCATCGTTGCTCAACGACTAGTTAGAGACAAAGATGACCGCAGCCTCGGCCTTAGAGCTAGCATCGATGAAAAAACACGCACACTGCACGCACACGAGCACGTACGGAGTGCCCACGACGTGATGCGTCCCAACTCGCCTCTACTCCTTCTTGGCCCAACATCTCTATAGACCGGAAAGGAGGGAGTAGTAACATTGACTAGTGTCATATGCAGAGTATGGGAGCACATGATATTTCCCCGTCTGGACCGATCCCAAGTTGGCTTCTCACTTTCTTGGCCCAACAAAAACCCCTCCCCCCTCCTGCGTGCGCTTCCCACCCAGCGCCAACTGAGCCCGCCGCTCTACTTTGATGGCAAGTCAGGGCAACGCGACCTCTCACTGCTTCCGCCGTTGAAGCAGCGCACCGACCGAGGGCACCACCCACTGCATGCCCGCCATTTTAGGCTACACAGTGGAGAGTAACTTTAGAGCAAGTACTATAATTAGATGACATAAACAGGCTATAAGGGTTTAAATATAGTATTTGTGCTTAGTTGAAGGAGAGAGAAGAGGAGAGAGAAGAGAAGCAGATTGTAAACTTGTAGCCGGTTGTAGTAGGAGCCCCAACATACTTTGTGAGACAAAAGGTGGGGCCATTATTAATGATATAGTATTTATACTAAAGGGACTAACGGATGCCTTAATTACTCCATTTTTTGAGACAAACCTTGGTGGGGCTATTATTGACTTGGACATGGGGTTTGGGGCCCCAAGGCCTACTATTATACTTGGTCTGACTCGCACGACCAACCTCACATGCTCTACCCTATCCGCCGCTGTATCATATGGTTTCGCACCGTTCCAGATCTTAGCGCCACCACGCAATTCTTCTCCAGCCCTACTTTCGGCGTGCACCGCGAGAAGGGACAGCAGTCCTCCGAACCCCGCCTTTCGTGATCCTGTATGGGGAGGGGCGATCAGGTTTTTGGGGAGCACACTCATGTGACTGCTGCCAGCGATGACTTCCTCAACGACATCCTTCTTCCCCGACCTCGGTAACCTCTTCATCAATGACATGAGTGACAACATCAACCATAGTGGTTCTGCTCCCGCTGTACAGTATGTGATTCTATCCTCCTGGTTTAGTCCGCATCATAACTTTGATGTTTGCAATTGTCTTCATGATCTATTTACTGCTGATTCAGATTAAATCTCATAGTAAATTGCTCATATATTCAGCAATCCAATCCAAAAACCTGAATATAGGCAATTTACTCCAAGTGGTTTTGTTGCGCTTTTGAAGCCGCCTACATTTAAGGGGGTGCAATATAAGAGGTGGCGCACAAGAGCAGTATATTGGTTTTAGATCATGTACTGCTATGATGCCACAAAGGGTAAGCCTGAGGGTGATCTTAATCCTACACAGCAGGAAGCTATTGAGAACATGGATACCCTCTTCAAAGCCGCCCTGCTGAGTGTTCTTGACGATTCCTTCGTGGATTCATATATGTCTTTTGACAGCGGCAAAGACATGTGGGCTGCGCTCGAGGCCTCGTTTGGGCCCTCGGGCGCTGGCAACGAGTTGTACGTCATGGAGCAATTCCGTGAGTACAAGATGACTGATGAGCGCTCTGTTGTTCAGCAGAGTCATGATATATAGTCACTCTCTAAGGAACTTGAGTACTTCTAATTGTGTGTTGCCGAACAAATTTGTTGCTGGGACCATCATTGCCAAGCTTCCACCTTCGTGGAACGATTTTTCTACTTCTCTGAAAAACAAGAGACATGATTTTTCTGGTTTGGATCTCATTAGCACTCTTGATTTTTAGGAGAAGGCGACGCTAGTAGAAAAAGGACCTAATGTGAGACACATTAGTCTCAGTTCAATTTTGGCCCGGTACTAATGGTACCATTAGTCCCGGTTCGAACGGCTATGCATTAATGCCGGTTCAACATAGTCTCGGTTCAATTTTGGCCCGGTACTAATGGTACCATTACTCCCGGTTCGAACGGCTATGCATTAATGCCGGTTCGTGTTGAACCTTTAGTACCGGTTCGTGCCACGAACCGGTACTAAAGGGATGGTGGCAGGCTGGCGTCAAGCCGGGGCCCCACGAGCCCCTTTAGTCCATGTTCGTGGCACAAACCGGTACTAAAGGGCTAACCTTTAGTACCGGTTTGTACCACGAACCGGGACTAAAAGGGTCTGACCAATAGTCTCAGTTGGAGAGATAAACCGGGACTATAGGGAAATTTTCAAACTCTACCCCCACCCCGGGTATTGCCATTTTAGTTTTGAAAACAATGACAAAAAATAAAATTCTTCAAGATGTAGTTATATTATTAATCTACTAGTTAGGAAAATTAAAAATCTTAAATTTGGACATGTTTTGCAAAAAAAATTGTTATGAAAAAGTAAAACGGCTATAACTTTTGCATATGATGTCAGATAAAACGTATAATATAATATACAGCATGTTTGCAATTTTTTAGAATCCTCAAAATCTAAAAGGAAAAAAAGATATGCTCAAATTTAAGCTTTTTTGAATTTTGGTCAAACTTTGGTCAAACTACTTATTCAAGAAATATTAGTGTTTTTTTGACTGAAATATTAGTGTTACTAAATAATTATTCAATAATATTAGTGTTACTAAATAATTATTTCAGTTTTTTGAATTTTTGTCAAACTATGGTCAAATTGTAGTTAAACTACTTATTCAAGAAATATTAGTGTTAGTAAATAATTACTATTTTTTAGATTAATAGTTTCAAACTCAAACGGTGAAATGTGTGACCTAATGCTCAAGCTAAACTCATGAGGGTTAATAGGATTGACAGCTTACATTTGTCAGGAAAACAACAAGTGCAGACTTGGAAAGTAGAGGGACTGCAAGAAATATGTCAACTAGTAACCCTGGAAGAATTGGTCATAGATCTATGACCATTTGAGACCAATTGGTCAAAAGCTGTTCGGGGGGCTCCAAACCCTAAACCATTGCGACCATTTTGGTCAGAAAGGTCATAATTTCCTTACACAAAATGGTCATAAAGCAAACAACGCTAGTCCGTTGCCTTATTTCTAGTTGTTAACGACCAATATAGATGGTCACAGCCTTGTAAATTGTGGTGGGTTGCGATGACTAGGCGCCATCTCATCAGTTTTGCCTATGTGTCATGTCCATGTGTTAATTTTTGCCCTAGGTTGTGAGGCAACCTATATTGCTGTTATTCCAAAAATTCGCAAAAAATTCTCATAAATTGTTTGGATCATATCTTCATCAAATATGTCAAAAACCTCCCTTTCCTAGTTCAAAAATAATTCAACAATATTCATTTTCCTATTCTGTTTAGAGCAGCACTTTGTGAAGGAAGTACCACTTTGGCATGCCGAAATAGTATCCATTTTCTACAGTGCTTTCCAATACCCGAATAACCATCCTCCACCAAATGCCAGCTCAATCCATTCATTATTTTGAGCCCAGCTTCAACATTCGTATTTATGTCCAGTGTGGTACTTTGCAAAGCAAGTACCATCTAGGCTCCTCCTTTTGAGATAAAAATTTGTGAAGACGGTCTTCTTAGCAACTGATCATCCTCAGCCAAACCTCACGCCCATTATCCATTTACATTTCCCATACCGCTAATCAAACACTTGGCTGCTAATTCATGTTTGAGCATCGATCGGTCTCCTCGTGAGAATCTTATGTTGTAATTTTCTTCCTATCACCTACCTGGGGAGTGCCCAACCCACCAGACATGCCATGGCCTCCCAGATCACATGGCAACGCCATGGTCACGCGGTGACCACGCGACGGGCATGCGAGTTTACGCGGTCTAGAGTTGGGGCCCTCGGCCACCGCCCAAACCTCAATGTATCACCACCAAACCATGTATTTATGATTAAATAGGTACTTATGTAAATATAAATGATTTTTTTAAAAAATAAATAGAAAACTATGAGGCAGCTGCAGTTCAAATTTGACCCGCTTCCAACTGAATCGGCAAAAATTTGTCTTTTTCACAAGAGGTGGATCAAAACTTTTTACACCCAACCATTTTGTCAATTGTGCATTAAATATGTCCTAGTATTTTAGAAAAATGATTTGGTCCAATTTTGCAACAATTATTTTGGAGGTCCTTCACAAAAAAACCTCCTTTTGGGCACTCGAAAAATGGAAAATGGTTTTTTCGTCCAAAGAAAATGAAAACTTCCTTAGGCAACATTGTTTGCCATTCCAAAATGCACCCTTGTGCACAATATGAGATCATTTGAACAAACTATGCCATGAATGTGGCCATAAGATTGATCATTTGGCTCGAAAGCCATTGATCTCCATGCGTGATAGCTCGTTTCTGAGAACACTTTTTTAAAATAATTGCAGTATTACAAGTTTGTTATTTTTCCTGGGAACTTGGCCACATATAATGAAACAATCTGATGGTTTCCCAATTTTTTGATTTTTTTTGAATTTTTTATGCCCGTTTCAAAATGCGGTCAAAACGGCGGGAATGACCGTTCCTAGCTAGTGGTTGAATCTTGGAATTTTTTTGGCATTTCTATGATTAAATAGATACTTATGTACCTAGAAATCATTTTTGTAAAAAATAAATAGCAAACTACAAGGCAACTATAGTTCAAATTTGACCCGCTTGCAACTAAGTCGGCGGAAATTTGTCTTTTTCACGAGAGGTGGCTCAAAACTTTTTACACCCAACCATTTGGTCAATTGTGCATTAAATATGTCCTAGCATTTTAGAAAAATGATTTGGTACAATTTTGCAACAATTATTTGGGAGGTCCTTCACAAAAAACCTCCTTTTGGGCACTCGAAAAATGGAAAATGGTTTTTTCATCCAAAGAAAATGAAAACTTCCTTAGGCAACATTATTTGCTATTCCAATATGCACCCTTGTGCACAATATGAGATCATTTGAACAAACTATGCCATGAATGTGGCCATAAGATTGATTATTTGGTTTGAAAGCCATTGATCTCCATACGTGATAGCTCGTTTCTGAGAACACTTTTTTAAAATAATTGCCGTATTACAAGTTTGTTATTTTCCCTGGGAACTTGGCCACATATAATGACACTCCCTGGGAACTTGGCCACATATAATGACACAATGCGAAGGTGTCCCAATTTTTTGATTTTTTTTGAATTTTTTATGCCCGTTTCAAAATGCGGTCAAAACTGCGGGAATGACTGTTCCTAGCTAGTGGTTGAATCTTGGAATTTTTTTGATGTTTCTCTGATTAAATAGATACTTACGTACCTCGAAATGATTTTTGGAAAAAATAAAGAGCAAACTACAAGGCAGCTATAGTTCAAATTTGACCCGCTTCCAACTAAATCGGAGGAAATTTGTCTTTTTCACGAGAGGTGGCTCAAAACTTTTTACACCCAACCATTTGGTGAATTGTGCATTAAATATGTCCTAGTATTTTAGAAAAATGATTTGGTCCAATTTTGCAACAATTATTTGGGAGGTCCTTCACAAAAAACCTCCTTTTGGGCACTCGAAAAATGGAAAATGGTTTTTTCGTCCAAAGAAAATGAAAACTTCCTTAGGCAACATTATTTGCCATTCCAATATGCACCCTTGTGCACAATATGATATTATTTGAACAAACGATGCCATGAATGTGGCCATAAGATTGATCATTTGTCTTGAAAGCCATTGATCTCCATATGTGATAGCTCGTTCCTAAGAACACTTTTTTAAAATAATTGTCGCATTACAAGTTTGTTATTTTTCCTGGGAACTTAGCCACATATAATGTCACAACGCAAAGGTTTCCCAATTTTTTGATTTTTTTAAATTTTTTATGCATGTTCCAAAATGCGGTCAAAACGGCGGGAATGACCGTTCCTAGCTAGTGGTTGAATCTTGGATTTTTTGGTGTTTCTCTAATTAAATAGATACTTACGTACCTAGAAATGATTTTTGGAAAAAATAAAGAGCAAACTACAAGGCAGCTATAGTTCAAATTTGACCCGCTTCCAGCTATACTTCAAATTTTATAAACATGATTTCTTCCAATTTTGCAACAAATATATGGTAGGTCCTTCAGAAAAAAACTCATTTCGGGCACTAAAAAATGGAAAATAAAATATCTGTGCAAAGAAAATGAAAACTCCCTTAGTTAACATTGTTTGGAATTCCAAGATGCACCCTTGTGCAAAATATGAGATCATTTTTTTTAATTTTTCATGTGAAAATATAGAAGAGAAAAAAAAAGAATGCTCAGGTAGATTCTTTTTTGAAACATAACTTGTCTTTTTGATGAGAGGTGGATCAAAAACATTTTACATGTTAAGATTTGGTCAACTGTACAGAAAATGATGTCTTATAGTTTTGGAAATTGTGTGGTGCCATTTTGAAACAAATATTTGGTAGATTCTTCTCAAAAAATGAATTTTTTCACTCCGAAAATAGAAAATATTTTTTTCCTAAAAACTCATTTCTCATAACACTTTTTAAAGATATTTGTCTTATTCCAATTCCATGTTTGTTAGTTTTCCTAAAAACTAGGTCAGATTTGCTGACACAATGAGAATGTTTTAGTTTTTTTTTGAATTTCTCATATCATAAAACTGTTTATATGATTCAACACCTTATTTTTAGTCGATTGCGACCAATTTAGATGGTCATACGTGTACTGGGTTCTGATTGGTCCATAGGCATGTCATGCGGATCGCGCCTCCAATGCCGTCGGATGCTCCTGGATCCGACGGTAGCCCTTTCTCCCTCACCCCATCTTTGTCTCAAACAAAAAACTCCCTCACCCTCTCACCCCATGAAGCCCGGCCCACAGCCCCGCACGCGAACCGTAGCGCTATCCCTTGCAGCCGCCTCCCACCGCCGCTCCAAATCCAGATCCGCCTCCCATTGCCGCTCCAAATCCAGATCCGCCTCCCTCTCCGCTGGCTGCCTCCCTCTCCGCTCGCCGCCGGTCTGCACTAGTAGAAAACAGGGCTTTGGTCCAGGCCGGGTCATCCCATTAGTCCCGGTTCAGTCCAGAACCGGGACCAATGGGGGCATTGGTCCCGGTTCGTGTCAGGGGGCCGGCCGGGCCACGTGGGCCATTGATCCCGGTTCATCTAGACCTTTTGGTCCCGGTTGGTGGGATGAACCGGGACCAATGGGCCTCGCTCCTGGCCCACAACCATTGGTCCCGGTTCGTGCCTCAAACCGGGACTAAAGATTAGACCTTTAGTCCCGGTTTGAGGCACGAACCGGGACTAATGGGGTTGAGACCTTTAGTCCCAGTTCGTGCCACGAACCGGTACTAAAGGTCCCATTTTCAAAATCTACCCCCCCCGGTGGATCGCCTTTTCAGTTTTAAAAAAATAAAACAAAATGATGGAAATGTCAAAAAAATAAAAGAAAATAAGTTTCCCATGTGATATGTGGTCTAGTTGTTGGGAAAATTTGCAAATGTGAATTTTGACTTTATTTGCAAAATCTCTCTGAAATTTGTAAAAATGGGCATAACTTTTGCATACTAACTCGGATGAAAAGTTTTTTTTATTAAAAATCATCTACTCGAAAAGTTACATCCGAATGTAACCGAGGGAACCTCATTAAACATTTTCAAAATCCTCAAAAACCTAATAGAAAAAAGTTACGGGGCTTTTAACATCTAGAGTGAAAAAAATCGAAAAAAATTCAAACAGTGGGCAAACTGTGGTCAAACAATGGTCAAACTAATTATTCTAGAATATTAGTGTTACTTAAATAATTATTTCAGTTATTTCAATTTTGGTCAAATCTGGTCAAACTGTGGTCAAACTAATTATTCAAGAAATATTAGTGTTACTAAATAGTTTCAAAATAAAACTTGTTTGACCACAGTTTGACCAGATTTTTAAAATAAAACTATGAAATGTGTCACTTCATGCTCAAGCAAAATTCCTGAAGGTTAATAGGATTGACATCTTAGTATTGTCAGGGAAACAACAAGTGCAGACTTGGAGCGAGGGAGACTAGAACCCGGAAGTTAAGCGTGCTCGGGCTGGGGGAGTGGGAGGATGGGTGACCGTTCGGGAAGTTAGATGATTTGGAATGATGAGGGGTGATTAGAGGATAAATTGAGAAGTGATGAGGGGTGGTGATTACAGACTGGAGGTTAAAATAATTCAAAAATTTGAAAATAAAAAAATTTCAAAAAAAATACGGGACTAAAGGTGGAGGTCCACGTGGCCGTGCTCTTTAGTCCTGGTTCTGGATTGAACTGGGACTAAAGGGATAGGCATTAGTACCGACCCTTTAGTACTGGTTCCAGAACCAGGACTAAAGGCCCTTATGAACCGGGACTGAAGGCCCTTTTTCTACTAGTACCCTCCCCTCCCCTCCCTCTCCCCTACCATTGCCGCCCATCTTCGCCGCCGCGCATCTATAGGAGCAACACGAGCAGCGCACCATGGGGCGGGACTGCCAACTTCTTCTCATCACCGCTCGCTGCGGAATGGAAATAAGGGGCCAGCTGTCGCCATGCGCTGTTCCTGCAGGTTGTCGCTGCGGGGGTCGGCTGTGTCCTCCTCCCGCCCATGGAGGATGACGAGGGCGAGGACGCGGAGGCCGGCGAGGGGGGAGGCGGTGGAGGGGTGCGCCCGCTCTAGTACGAGCTCACTCGTGTGTGATCCTGGGCGCCGCAGGGCCAGCGACAAGTCCGTGAAGGAGAAGTGCAAGAACATCAACGGAGATGACCTGATCTGGTCCATGGGCACGCTCGCCTTCGAGGACTACGTCGAGCCCCTCAAACTGCACCTCAAGCTCTATCGGGAGGTAGTAATATTCATTCATTCCCCTCTTCTCTCTCTATTATCCATGTTGTGCTACGCATGTGCTCCCTGAGAGGAATTCTGAATTTGTGTGAGAGGAAGGCTGGGTGGGTACAGTATTGGTGTTGAGGAATTCTGAATTTTGCCTAGGGGCATTGTATTTGCGATGTTTAGCTGCAGTGATATGGTTCCTAGGCTCCTGATAGACAGGCAAGAGGATGCCTCTGATTCCGTATGACCATTCAAAATAAGAAAAAGGAAACTGATTTGTGCCCACTCCTGTTGTTGGAATGTTTCTGTTGTATGTTAACTGAAAAATGTTTGTTTCTTGCATATAGTTGTGAAGCCCAATGGCTATCATAAAAAATGATATGTGCTTACTTATGTTGCTGGATTTCTATTATATGCTATAACTGAGAAAGGGATGGTAAATCTATAGATTTAAGTATCGTATATGCTAGAATATTAGCCATGCAAACATATGCTAGCTAGTGATTTTTCAGACATAATACTAGTGATTTTTCTTTCTTTCTTTATTTCACATGCTAGCTAGCAATGGCCAGAAATACTACTGTTTTCAGTTGACAGACTCAAATAATGCAGCATGCATTGTCCTTTTCCCTGCACTAATAATGTAGTATGAGACGTGTGACCACTGACCACATCATGTAATTGTTGCATATATACAGAGTGGTCCTTTTTGATCTGCAAATGGTAGTAACTGTTGCCTGCCACCATAGCATGTAATGAGCAACAGTCACACACAAATTCAGACAAATGCATCCATTGCATTCAGGTTAACTTATAGTCCCTCCGTCCCATAATATAAGAGTGTTTTAGACACTAGTGTAGTGTAAAAAACGCTTTTTTATTATGGGACAGAGGGAGTAGTTTGCAATCAGTTTGGTTTGGTTGTTTATGAGCTGTGTAGTGTTGTACTGCCCATGGTTGTGATGTTTATTATACTGTGTTAAAGATACACTATTCATGTATCTTGATCTTGGAAGTTATTGATGTGAGCTTTTTTTGCACAAAGTGTTCAGAGCTAACACACAAATAATCTTGCAAGTCCTGAAATTTCTATGGGAGTATGTCTTAATGTCTTGTGTTTCTGTTCATTGATGTGAACTTTTAAGTCTCATTGCTGAATGTAAAACCACCATTTGTCTTTCTTTTGCTCATATTTTGTATGCTTTCTTATGTTTTCTTATTCCTATTACCAGGATGATCCGAGTCACTCAGAAGAAGTGGAGAGTAGAAGGAGGGCACAAGAAGCTTTGTTTCTCATTGATGTTATGTGTGATAACTTAAAACTTGTGCTTCTCATCCAATATTTGTAGAACTATGTTGTTGTGCGCTTGTGCACTTGTTGGATCCTTTTGTTGTGCACTTGCACATATATAACTATTTTTCTGTGCAATTTTAGAATCATTTTGCGGTGCACTTGTTGGGCCTTGAACCTTGGTGTATCGAGGAGTCATTGGATGATGCATTGTATTTCATGTGATGTGATGTGTTACTGAAATGAAATATACAGTTTATCTGCAATATTGTATTTTGTTGTACTTGCTTTTTAATGGGCCTATCTTGATATATGCATGCTTCCGACAAAATAATGCATCAGCCCATACAAATCAGACATTTCTTATAATAAAATATGTATTGGGCCAGGCCCATGTAGGCTAGATTGGTGGACCGGGCTGTGAAATTGATGATGATTCCATTTGGTCACTAGCAATGCCACGTCAGCTTAGCCACATCAGATCCTATGTGGCTCAGAGAAATGGGTAATGACCAAACCAAAATTTTGGTCAATAGATATCTGCGACCAAAATTTTAGAAAGGTCATGTTTGTTCGTTCTTGACGGGCAACTGTTGACCTTTTGAATTTGGTCAAAACAAGGTCATAAAACATGAATAATGACGATTCAGTGACCAAAATGGAGGGTCAATAATGAACAAATTTCTTGTAGTCGAATAGAACTCCAAAGTTAAGCGTGCTCGGGCTGGGGTAGTGAGAGGATGGGTGACCGGCTGGGAAGTTAGACGATTTGGAATGAGTGATCCATACTTGAGTAGTTAAGAGGGGTGATTTGAGACTAAATCATCAAATAATTCAAAAAATTGAAAATAAAAAAAATCAAAATTTTCCCAAACAATTCAAAAAAAAACAAAAAAAAACCATTTAGTTAACAACCGGTACTAAAGGTCCCCCATGACACGGCGCGACCTCACGCCACGTGGTGGGCCTTTAGTGGTGGTTCGTGCCGAACCGGTACTAAAGGGGGGGGGGACTTTAGTCTCCACCCTTTAGTGTTGGTTGCAGAACCGACACTAAAGGCCCTTGCGAACCGGTAATAAAGTTTCATTTTCTACTAGTGCGAGAGTAAAAGACACACGTGCGCCGGCCGGGAAGTTAGACGATTTGGAATGAGTGATCCACACTTGAGCAGTTAAGAGGGGTGATTAGAGGCTAAATCATCCAATAATTCAGAAAATTGAAAATAAATAAATCAAATTTTTTTCCAAAATTTTCAAAAAAATAATAAAAAATACCTTTAGTTACCAACCGGTACTAAAGGTCCCCCATACCACGGCGCGAGCTCACGCCACGTGGTTGGCCTTTTGTGGTGGTTCGTGCTGAACCGGTACTAAAGGGGAGGCCTTTAGTCTCCACCCTTTAGTGCAGGTTGCAGAACCGACACTAAAGGTCCTTACGAACCGGTAATAAATCTCCGTTTTCTACTAGTGCGAGAGCAACACACGTGCTCGGGTCGCTGAGGGAGCTTCTAGTGCCCACATGGTACACGAGAAGAACTTCCAGCCCAACCAGCCCCAAAAAAACAAGAACAAATCTCAGGGGAAAGGCAAGTTTGATGCAAAGAACAAGCCGTCACATTCTACCAACTTCAAGAAGAATTCTCATAACGGAAAGGGATACAAACCTCAATTTTGGTAACACCGCACAAAATTTATATGGCTGCATCTACCTACTGTTAGCTAACCTCATGGTGCTCCTGGTATTCCTACATTCGTAACTAGGTACAATGACCACCGTAAGATGAAATTAGCTCATTCGTACGTTGACTTGCAGAATGCAGTGCGGAACGATCCTGTCATGTGTGGAGGAGAAAACAAGCAGTGCAGCCGAAGGCAGAAATCAATCAAGAAATTATATATAATCTTCCTCAGGCAGGTCCGTATCCCCTTCGCCCAGATGATCATGTTTTGTCAGGCCGACCTATTGATATGTGCTACTGTTTTGTAACACCGTTTAAGTATCGCTACTATTTTCCTATCTTTTCAGATTCAAGACAATGAAGATGATTTCAAGGGAACGGCAAAATATGGACTCATGTTGAGTCATCTCTATTGCCTCGTGTGTTTGCTGCAAATGTGTCAGCATCCATTGCAACGCAAAAGAAGAGAGCGGTTCTTGGGAAAAAGCGAGTAGTTAGTGCAGCGGGCCTTAGAAACACGAACAACTCGCACTCCCGCTTCCGTCTCCCCCCAATTCCCCATGCTCCCCAATCTTCCTCACTCATCGACAAAACCCCCGCTCACCTTCTTCCTCACTCATACAGAAAACGCCTCCTCCTCTTCTTCCACTCCTATAGAAATCCCCAGTCCTCCTTCTTCCCCACTTGCACTTCCACTAGGCTCGTCTCTGGCTACTCTGCTCAAACCCCGTGAGCTCGGCGCGACGCCCACAAGGAAAATGGAGTCGGCTAGCCCCAGCGCCAAGAAGATGAGGCTCCCGCAAGCAGCGACACCAGTTGTAGATCTCGCACCTGGTAGCGCGGGGAGAAGTGGCGAGCCCGCCCCCACCCGGATCTGAGGAACCAGTAGAATCTCCGATGGACCGCATCAGCGATCTCCCGGACGTTATCCTTGAGGAGATCATCTCGCTTCTCCCCACCAAGGATTGCTGCTGCACACAAGTCCTCTCAACTCGGTGGCGCCCTCTATGGCACACCGCGCCCCTCAATCTCAACTGTCGTCAGATATCTGTCCTTCCTGAATTTGATCTCCTCAGAGCTATCGTCTCTTCTCACCAGCAGGGCCCCATTCAATGCCTCTGCATCCCGACTCGCTACCTGTTGTCCAT
The DNA here is from genome assembly GCA_034509565.1 of Triticum monococcum. Lineage (NCBI taxonomy): Eukaryota > Viridiplantae > Streptophyta > Magnoliopsida > Poales > Poaceae > Triticum > Triticum monococcum. The sequence continues at coordinate 638,085,560 of CM067845.1, forward strand.
ACCCGGCATGGTGGACACTTGGCTGACATCCCCTGAATTCGGAAAACTCCAGCAGTTTGAGTTGTACCATTACCACAAAAGTTGCATACCACGAACACACCAAGAATTCGTGCCCACACCACCATCGTCCATCTCGCGGTTTTCCTCCTCTCTCCACACCGCCACCTTCACCCGGCGCCATCTACCAGATGATCTGGTACAAATGCTTCGACTCCCACTGCTAAAAAAACTTTCGCTTGTGGTGGTTTATCTGTCGGAGGCCTCACTCCACAGCATCATCCACTCCAGTGGCCCTGCCCTGGAGCACTTGATGATTGTTTTGGGAATAGAAATCCGTATCTGTTGTCTCCAAATAAAGTCGCCTCACCTTAAAAGAATTGGAATTTGTTTTGAAGGACATCAGCTCATCATCGAAGATGCCCCTTCCCTTCAAAGGTTGCTCCTTGATAATTGTTATAGACCTTCACAAATAACTGTCATCTCTGCACCCCCAACTGGAGACCTTGGGTGTAATTCGTGACCCATTTAATGATCACAAGGAGTTGGTGTTTGGCTTCTCACTTTTTCAGGTACCGTATATTATCATCTACACACTTGTAATCATAAGCTGCATTTTCATTTGTGCGCATAAGTTTTATATCATCTTGGAGTACACTTTGGGTACTAATATTATGTTATATGCTCAATGAAGAGTTCGTCCATTAATAGACTATCAATGCTACTGGATTCTGTCAAGATCATATATACCAGAATATTTAGTTTTGATCTAAACATAATTATTGGCTTTCTGCGATGCTTTCGATCTCTAGAGAATTTATTTATAGAGGTGATGATTTCATGCACATTGAAAGCCCGTATATATTGTACTAGAATTAACTGTTCAGCTGTCGTTCTTTCAACACACTCTTCTTTCAGACCTTAACTATTTCAATCTTCATGTCTACTTAGGCAGAACCACATGGAGCAAAACATATAACCAATCGGTGGCGTAATAAGCACCAGGATTTTCTCAGTTCTCATGACATTCGTTTGAGGACAATAACGATGGAAGGATATGCATCCAACTAGGCAAACAGAAGCTTTGTCACATTCTTCCTGTTGAATGTGAGGTTATTATTGTCCATGAGGCTTAATTTTTATCGCAAGAGATTTCTCACGGACGGACATGTTGAACAGCAAAAATAGAAGTTTCAGGTGGACAAATGGGCTTCTAAACGTGATCGGCTTCTATTTACAACAAGTTGTAGTCATTATGAAAGATTTTTTTTGCACAGGATATTGATTTTATGGATCAGACCGATCCATTTGTTTGTGACTGCAAAAAAGAGTGGTTGGGTTAGATGTTACTGCCATGTTCAATCTGGGTTTTGTCTAAAAATTTGATGAAAAATTAATCCTTGGGCTTTTTGTACAATTTGTATGCTTCAGTTGCATGTTGTTGCCCTCGTACTCCCCTCCACCTGCCACTACACAGCCTCATCTTGCACGGCTCCTGTTCGTTCCCGTCCGAGGCCTCACTGTCGTTCTCCGCCTTGGTTCGCTCGCTGTGCCCGCCGTCGTCTGGCGTTGTCAACATGGTCAACAACTAAGAGGAATCATGAGATGACTGTATGTGGAGAGGCTGACGGTAGGGACCCACTAGGGTCATTGCATCTCACAAGCAGGTGCCTCGTTATTACAGGCCAAAAAAATACTTCCTCGTAATTGTTTGACAACTAGGTCCCATGCCATTGTCAATGTAGTCAATAAACGAGAAAATTACACAACGAGCGGATAACACCAGGGACCCAGCAGCTCGCCTAGTTGTTTTCTAGTTTCAGAGATGGAGCTCAATTGCGCGCTGTGCGGGGGCTGTGGCCCGTCTAGCCCACGCTTATGCTTTTATTAAGCACATGACGAGCCCAGTTGATATATTTTTTCTTTCTGAAAATGGCTTGCCCTATTCTTTTTTTGGAGAATACCAAAACCGAGGCCTACTTGCTTTTCTCAGCCCTGCTGGGCTGCAAATCTTTCAAGACGAGGAGGGATGTAAGTAGTAAGAAATGGGCTTCCCCATAAAATGGGCTATAAGTTGTAAGAAATGGGCTGTAAATTTTTAAACCAAAGCTGATTGGCAATTGCATTAAAATATCATTTTTTTCATGATTTCTCTACTCTCTACTCTTATAAAAACCAAAGCCAACTGGCAATTACATTAAAATATCATCTTTTCTCCCACAGGATAAACTACTCCTACTCATACAAATGCATCTTCATGTTCCATGCAATGAACGAGTATCTTGCTAGTTAAGATTCTAAATTTCATTCATTTTTTTGCGGAGAACTGTTCTTTGAATTTTATTCTGACATATTTTTTTGAAAAATATTTTTAACGTGACTTAAGGATTGTATGATCTGTAATGCTAATAAAAAGAATATGGGCTTCAAATATCCTTAAGAATTAGCAAATAGGCTGTAAATTATTGAAAATAATGGCTAATGGGCTGTATGCTGTTTTCCATAGAATTGGAGGCTGACTTTTGGGCCAACTAGGTTGACGATGACGCTGTCCCAAATTTTTTTTGATGCGTACGCAAGGCTTTGTCAACTTAGTCAACACACAGTGGTGATTGTTGGATGTCCATCCAACAGACGCCATGCTTCTTCAATATCTGATCTTCTTGCTCCAGCCGCCCAAACCAGCGTCGGCGGGACTGCCTGTTCCCTCCTTCCGTGGCTGGCTGTGCTCACGCCAGGCCATCCCTCTAACTACCCACACATCCTGTTATTTTTCGGCGACGTCAGCCTCACCCCGCAGTTGACCAATCAGCGCTCGTACTCCCCTCAGCGTGGGCATCCACTGCGGTGGCTTCGCTGGCTCCGAGTGGTTCCCTTCCCGGGCCTCGCCCTTGTCCATCGTGTTTGTGCTCTCGGCGCGGCGAGGTCAACATGGTCAACAAACAACAGCCATCGGAAGAGGCTGACAGTAGGTGCCTACACAGGGAAATGCCTCCTTATTACGCGCGAAATAATGATTCCTCCAACTGATAGCTCGGATCCACCGGAAGGGCTTCTGTATTTCACGAAAAAAATGTTCCCCCCGCTATCATCTCGGACCCACCGGAAGTGCCTGATAGTCGGGACACACCTGGTCGAAGCGTACGTAGCGTTGTCATTCTGGTCGCGAACGTGTACTTACATGCTGGTCGATGTAGAGGCGCGCACGTGTCGTAGTAGAGGCGCACACATGTCATAGTAGAGGCGCGCACGTGTCGTAGTAGAGGAGCGCATGTAGCATGTACACATACATACAGCGGACAATTTGCAAGAAAGAAAATACGGCCATGTACGTACATATGGGTGGGGTCTCGAACGCCTACTCGCGCATATGTACGGCCAGGGCATGTGTACATGGCTGGGTAGGAACGGAGAAACTGCGTCATCGTCATGTTCATCAGGAGGCAACAGAATGCATAGTGTTCATTGGGAGGCAACGGAATGTGTCGTGTTCATCGGGAGGCAACGAAATGCATCGTGTTCATCAGGAGGCAACGGAACGCGTGTTGGAAATATGCCCTAGAGGCAACAATAAAAGGATTATTATTATATTTCCTTGTTCATGATAATTGTCTATTGTTCATGCTATAATTGTGTTATCCGGAAACCGTAATACATGTGTGAATACATAGACCACAACATGTCCCTAGTGAGCCTCTAGTTGACTAGCTCGTTGATCAACAGATAGTCATGCTTTCCTGACTATGGGCATTAGATGTCATTGATAACGAGATCACATCATTAGGAGAATGATGTGATGGACAAGACCCAATCCTAATCCTAGCACAAGATCATGTATTTCGTTTCCTAAAGCTTTCCAATGTTAAGTATCATTTCCTTAGACCATGAGATCGTGTAACTCCCGGATGCCGTAGGAGTGCTTTGGGTGTGCCAAACGTCACAACGTAACTGGGTGACTATAAAGGTATACTACAGGCATCCCCGAAAGCATCTGTTGGGTTGACACGGATCGAGACTGGGATTTGTCACTCCGTTTGACGGAGAGGTATCTCTGGGCCCACTCGGTAGTGCATCATCATAATGAGCTCAATGTGACCAAGTGGTTGATCACGGGATCATGCATTACAGTACGAGTAAAGTGACTTGCCGGTAACGAGATTAAACGAGGTATTGGGATACCGACGATCGAATCTCGGGCAAGGAACATACCGATTGACAAAGGGAATTGTATACGGGATTGATTGAATCCTCGACATCGTGGTTCATCCGATGAGATCATCGTGGAGCATGTGGGAGCCAACATGGGTATCCAGATCCCGCTATTGGTAATTGACAGGAGAGTCGTCTCGGTCATGTTTGCATGTCTCCCAAACCCGTAGGGTCTACACACTTAAGGTTCGGTGACGCTAGGGTTGTAGAGATATGAATATGTAGTAATCCAAAATTGTTTGTAGTCCCGGATGATATCCCGGACGTCACGAGGAGTTCCGAAATGGTCCGGAGGTGAAGAATTATATATAGGAAGTGCAGTTTCGGCCATCGGGAAGGATTCGGAGTCACCGGTATTGTACCGGGACCACCGGATGGGTCTCGGGGGTCCACCGGGTGGGGCCACCCATCCCGGAGGGCCCCGTGGGCTGAAGTGGGGAGGAGAACCAGCCCCTAATGGGCTGGTGCGCCCCCCCCCCCTTTGGGCCCTCCCTGGGCCTAGGGTTGGAAACCCTAGGGTGGGGGCGCCTCCACTTGCCTTGGGGGGCAAGCCTCCCCCTTGGCCGCCCGCCCCCCCCCCCAAGGAGATCCCATCTCCTAGGGCCGGCGCCCCCAGGGGGCCTATATAAAAGAGGGGGGAGGAAGGGCAGCCGCACCCAAGTCTTGCCGCCTCCCTCTCCCCTGCTACACCTCTCCCTCTCGCAGAACCTCGGCGAAGCCCTGCGATGATCACTGCTGCATCCACCACCACGCCGTCGTGCTGCTGGATCTTCATCAACCTCTCCTCCCCCTTGCTGGATCAAGAAGGAGGAGACGTCTTCCGCTCTGTACATGTGTTGAACACGGAGGTGCCGTCCGTTCGGCACTTGGTCATCGGTGATTTGGATCACGGCGAGTACGACTCCATCATCCTCGTTCTCTTGAACGCTTCCGCTCGCGATCTACAAGGGTATGTAGATGCACTCTCCTCTCGTTGCTAGTTGACTCCATAGATTGATCTTGGTGAAATGTAGGAATTTTTTTTGTTTTCTGCAACGTTCTCCAACAGTGGCATCATGAGGTAGGTCTATGCATAGTTACTATGCACGAGTAGAACACAAAGCAGTTGTGGGCGTCGATATTGTCAATTATCTTGCCGTTACTAGTCTTATCTTGATTCGGTGGCATTGTGGGATGAAGCGGCCCGGACCGACCTTACACGTACGCTTACATGAGACAGGTTCCACCGACTCACATGCACTAGTTGCATAAGGTGGCTAGCGGGTGTATGTCTCTCCCACTTTAGTCGGATTGGATTCGATGAAAAGGGTCCTTATGAAGGGTAAATAGAAATTGGCATATCACATTGTGGTTTGGATGTAGGTAAGAAACGTTCTTGCTAGAACCCTAATGCATCCACGTAAAAAACATGCAACAACAATTAGAGGACGTGTAACTTGTTTTTGCAGCATGTGCCGTGTGATGTGATATGGCCAAAAGATGTGATGAATGATATATGTGATATATGAGATTGATCATGTTCTTGTAATAGGAATCACGACTTGCATGTCGATGAGTATGACAACCGGCAGGAGCCATAGGAGTTGTCTTTATTTATTATATGACCAGCGAGTCATTGAATAACGCCATGTAATTACTTTACTTCTTTGCTAAATCGTTAGTCATAGTAGTAGAAGTAATAGTTGGCGAACAACTTCGTGGAGACACGATGATGGAGATCATGGTGTCATGCCGGTGACGAAGATGATCATGGTGCCCCGAAGATGGAGATCAAAGGAGCAATATGATATTGGCCATATCATGTCACTATTTGATTGCATGTGATGTTTATCATGTTTATGCTTCTTATTCGCTTAGAACGATGGTAGTAAATAAGATGATCCCTCACAATAATTTCAAGAAAGTGTTCCCCCTAACTGTGCGCCGTTGCGAAAGTTCGTTGTTCCGAAGCACCACATGATGATCGGGTGTGATAGGTTCTAACGTTCACATACAACGGGTGTAAGCCAGATTTACACACGCAATACACTTAGGTTGACTTGACGAGCCTAGCATGTACAGACATGGCCTCGGAACACAAGGGACCGAAAGGTCGAACATGAGTCATATCGAAGATACGATCAACATGGAGATGTTCACCGATGATGACTAGTCCGTCTCACGTGATGATCGGACACGGTCTAGTTGAGTCGGATCATGTATCACTTAGATGACGAGAGGGATGTCTAATATGAGTGGGAGTTGATTAAATAATTTGATTAGATGAACTTAATTATCATGAACTTAGTCTAAATAAAATTTGCAATATGTCTTGTAGATCAAACGGCCCACGCTAATGTCAACCTCAACTTCAACACGTTCCTAGAGAAAACCAAGCTGAAAGATGATGGCAGCAACTATACAGACTGGGTCCGGAACCTGAGGATCATCCTCATAGCTGCCAGGAAACAATATGTCCTAGAAGCACCGCTAGGTGAAGCACCCATCCCAAAGAACCAAGACGTTATGAATGCTTGGCAGCAGCGTGCTGATGATCACTCCCTCGTTCAGTGCGGCATGCTTTACAGCTTAGAACCGGGGCTCCAAAAGCATTTTGAGCAACACGGAGCATATGAGATGTTCGAAGAGATGACAATGGTTTTCCAACTCATGCCCGGGTTGAGAGATATGATGCCTCCGAGAAGTTCTATAGTTGTAAGATGGAGGAAAATAGTTCTGTCAGTGAGCACATACTCAAAATGTCTGGGTTGCACAACCGGTTGACTCAGCTGGGAGTTAATCTCCCGGATGACGCGGTCGTTGACAGAATCCTTCAGTCGCTCCCACCAAGCTACAAGAGCTTTGTGATGAACTTCAATATGCAGGGGATGGAAAAGACCAGTCTTGAGGTATATTCAATGCTGAAATCAGCGGAGGTGGAGATCAAAAAGGAACATCAAGTGTTGATGGTTAATAAAACCACTAAGTTCAAGAAAGGCAAGGGTAAGAAGAAGGACGGCAAGGGAGTTGCCGCGCCCGGCAAGCCAGTTGCCAGGAAGAAGCCAAAGAATGGACCCAAGTCTGAAACTGAGTGCTTTTATTGCAAGGGAAAGGGACACTGGAAGCGGAACTGCCCCAAATACTTAGCAGACAAGAAGGCCGGCAACACTAAAAGTATATGTGATATACATGTAATTGATGTGTACATTACCAGTACTCGTAGTAGCTCCTGGGTATTTGATACCGGTGCGGTTGCTCATATTTGTAACTCAAAACAGGAGCTGCAGAATAAATGGAGACCGGCGAAGGACGAGGTGACGATGCGCGTCGGGAATGGTTCCAAGGTCGATGCGATCGCCGTCGGCACACTACCTCTACATTTACCTACGGGATTGGTTTTAAACCTCAATAATTGTTATTTAGTGCCAGCTTTGAGCATGAACATTGTATCTGGATCTCGTTTAATGCGAGATGGCTGCTCATTTAAATCCGAGAATAATGGTTGTTCTATTTATATGAGAGATATGTTTTACGGTCATGCCCCGCTAGCGAATGGTTTATTCTTAATGAATCTCGAACGCGATGTTACACATATTCATAGTGTGAATACCAAAAGATGTAAGGTTGATAATGATAGTCCCGCATACTTGTGGCACTGCCGCCTTGGTCACATAGGTGTCAAACGCATGAAGAAGCTCCATACAGATGGACTTTTGGAGTCTCTTGATTTCGAATCATTTGACACATGCGAACAATGCCTCATGGGGAAGATGACCAAGACTCCGTTCTCCGGAACAATGGAACGAGCAACCAACCTATTGGAAATCATACATACTGATGTGTGCGGTCCAATGAGTGTTGAGGCTCGCGGTGGCTATCGTTATGTTCTCACTCTCACTAATGACTTGAGTAGATATGGGTATGTCTACTTAATGAAACACAAGTCTGAGAACTTTGAAAAGTTCTAGGAATTTCAGAGTGAGGTTGAGAATCAACGTGACAGAAAAATCAAGTTCTTACGATCAGATCGTGGGGGAGAATATTTAAGTCACGAATTTGGTGCGCACTTAAGGAAATGTGGAATCGTTTCACAACTCACGCCGCCTGGAACACCTCACCGTAACGGTGTGTCCGAACGTCGTAATCGCACTCTATTGGATATGGTGCGATCTATGATGTCACTCACTGATTTACCGCTATCATTTTGGGGATACGCTCTAGAGACAGCTACATTCACTTTAAATAGGGCACCATCTAAATCCATTGATACGACCCCGTATGAATTATGGTTTGGGAAGAAACCTAATATGTTGTTTCTAAAAGTTTGGGGATGCGATGCTTATGTCAAGAAACTTCAACCTGAAAAGCTCGAACCCAAGTCGGAAAAATGCGTCTTCATAGGATACCCTAAGGAAACCATTGGGTATACCTTCTACCTCAGATCCGAAGGCAAGATCTTTGTTGCCAAGAACGGGTCCTTTCTGGAGAAAGAGTTTCTCTCGAAAGAAGTAAGTGGGAGGAAAGTGGAACTTGATGAAGTATTACCTCTTGAACCGGAGAGTAGCGCAGCTCAAGAAAATGTTTCTGTGATGCCTCCACTGATTCGAGAGGAGGTTAATGATGATGATCATGAAACTTCAGATCTAGTTGCTACTGAACTTCGTTGGTCCACAAGGACACATTCCACACTAGAGTGGTATGGCAACCCTGTCCTGGAAATCATGTTGTTAGACAACGGTGAACCTTCGAACTATGAAGAAGCAATGGCGGGCCCAGACTCCAACAAATGGCTTGAAGCCATGCAATCCGAGATAGGATCCATGTATGAAAATAAAGTATGTACTTTGACAGACTTGCCCGATGATTGGCGAGCGATAGAGAATAAATGGATCTTTAAGAAGAAGACGGACGCGGATGGTAATGTTACCATCTACAAGGCTCGACTTGTCGCTAAGGGTTATCGACAAGTTCAAGGGGTTGACTACGATGAGACCTTCTCACCCGTAGCGAAGCTGAAGTCTGTCCGAATCTTGTTAGCAATTGTCGCATACTAAGATTATGAGATATGGCAAATGGACGTCAAAACGGCATTCCTCAATGGCTTTCTTAAGGAAGAATTGTATATGATGCAGCCAGAAGGTTTTGTCGATCCTCAGAATGCTAACAAGGTATGCAAGCTCCAGCGCTCCATTTATGGGCTGGTGCAAGCATCTCGGAGTTGGAACATTCGCTTTGATGAAATGATCAATGTGTTTGGGTTTATGCAGACTTATGGAGAATCCTGCGTTTACAAGAAAGTGAGTGGGAGCTCTGTAGCATTTCTCATATTATATGTGGATGACATACTTTTGATGGGAAATGATATAGAACTTTTGGACAGCATTAAGGCCTTTTTGAATAAGTGTTTTTCAATGAAGGACCTTGGAGAAGCTGTTTATATGTAGCGACCCGACCCGAATGGATCAAGTCTCTGTGCTTATGTGTCATCCCTGGATCAGTATGCTGACACACACAGTACTCGAAGGATTTATAACAGAGGTAAATCACATGTATAAAGTAACGTAAATACTATTACCTCAATCCATATAGCGGAAGCAACAAGGTTGTGGATTCCCATCAACACCAACGGCAAAGTTGAGTGTAGAAATCATAACCCTAACGTATCACTTACTCGTCGTAAGAAACCTGCAACATGAGACGTTGCAGCCCGAAAACGGGTTAGTACATTGAATGTACTGGCAAATTCACACCATAGAGAATGATGAATAAAGGCTATCACTACATGCATATTTGGCTGGTGGAAAAGCTCTATGGTTATAAGGTTTTTGCGAAAAGCCAATTTTTCCCTACTACAAAGGAATAAATTTATTTAACTATCATGGTGGTTGTTGAACATTGAGAATGGTTGACAGCATTCTCAATCCCAATTAAAAGTAATCATTAAAACCCAATAATTTAATTAAAGTAACATGATGAGATCAACAGGATAATCCAAGAACCAGATACTCAAATTGTCCATAACCGGGGACACGGCTAATCATGATTAGTTTGTATACTCTGCAGAGGTTTGCGCACTTTTCCCCACAAGACTCGATCTCCTCTGTTGGTTTTCTCGCACTACAGGGTGTTTGAGAAACGGATGACCGAGACACAGTCTTTCAGAAGCATTTGCTCTCTACTCCGGGCGGACCGGTACACCTACAATCCCCTACATCTACTAGTCCACCTCTTCAACAGCTTACGCAACTTACTCAACTATGCCAGAGCCCATAATGGCTTGTGGCTGCACACAGAAGTTTCTAGTATGAATAGTCTTATGATCCCTTTGAGCCTGGGTGGCGGTCCATAAAAAAACAGGCAAGTCCTGATAGACATCAGGTGCCTCAATCCACCCAGATGTGTGTTTAAGTTGCCACCTTAGATAAACCATTAAAATTATCAACTCACATCTGTCATGGATATCACTCACCCAATCCACGTCTACTAGCATAGCATGACATATTAAGCAAACATAGAAGTAACTCCCAAAGGTTTCATAATAATACAGGTAATAGGTACTACCTCATCTACTTCCCATCCCACAATTTATTTAGATCCTAAACATGCAATGTGTGAGGATTGATCTAATGCAATAAAACTGGGTTGTAGAAAAGGTATGATCAAAGTGTGAACTTGCCTGCAATGTTGATGAAGATGATGCGCACTCAAAACTCTTGATAGATCTACTCGTCACACTCCGGTCAATCTATCGTAATCAAGCAATTGTAACCACACAATAAGTACTCATCTAATGCACAGGTAAAACTCGAACAAGAGAACGAACCAGAAAGTTCAACTTAAGAACTCCGGTTGCAAAGAAAGAAAGAACCGACAAACGACGGAAAACAAACGACGAAAGAAAACAACTCGGTTCTAGAAGGTTGAAACTAGGTCAAATTTTACTATAGCAAAAGCTTGTTTAAGTTGATTAGACGGAACGGCGGTATCGAGACGAAACTCCAGGCGCTTGAATCACCTGATTCCGATAAACGAGCGAGAAGAAAGACTAGAAAGAAAATCGGATCTAAGATCACGATCGGAGAGAACGCGGAATAATTCCGACGAGAAAGAAAACGAAGAACGGTTAAACGAACGGACGTTCGTTAACCTAGAAGAATCGGTGATCACGTTCATTGAAACGAACGGTCCGGAAGAAGAACGAAAACCAATCTAGGGTTTCGGAAAAAGAGATCGAAACGAAAAATTGATCTAGAACACCGGAACGGCTTAGCGGAGAACCGGAAAGAAAACGAATCGGAAAACACGGAACGATCTAGAAGAAAACTGATCCGAGGGAAAAGAAGAGACGCGGCGCGGTACCTCCGGCGAGGTCTCCGGCGAAACGGGGGCTCCGGCGGCGGCGCGGTGACGCAGGGCGGCGGCAGCGCGGTGACGCATGGCGGCGGCGGTGGTGTATGGCGTGGGGTGGCGGCGTTGGGCACGGCGTGGTGTAGGGCGCGGTGGTGCGGCGACGCGGGTGTGGTGGGGTGGCGCGGCGGCGGGGGGGGGGGGGGGGGACTAGGGCGCGGTGCGTGACGCAGGGCACGGTGTGCTTGGGGCTTTGGGGCCTTGGATTTGATGTGTTTAGAGGGGGGGGGTGTGGGTATTTATATTGGGGAGGGGAGAGAAAACTTGGTGTAGGGGTCAAGGAATTAGACTAGGATTAGGAAAAGAAAAGAGGGAAATAGATCTAGAAAAAAAAGGAAAGTAGACGAATTCTACTAGGAATCCTAAAAAGGAAACAAAGGCGGCGGCTCCTTGGCGTTGCGCCTAGCGCGCTCGCGCAGTGGCTTCGGCCTTGGCCAGCCGCTGGCTTGGCTTGGGCCAAAGTCCCAAGGCGCTGGTCGTTTTTTTACAGATTTCGCGCGCAGAAAACTAAAAGAAAACTAACTAAACGGACTCCAAAATTCTAAAAGTAAATTTTCCCCGACTCCTAAAAATGAGCCGAACAAAATGAACTTTTCTCCGGGCCTAAAATACAGTTTTCGAAAACACGCATTTTTCCCTATCCAGATAAACACGCGCAAGAAACACCGGAAAACAAAATTTGATCTATTTATTAAATCTTCATTTTTCCTAAATTTTGGGAAAGTCATATTATTCCCTCTCATATAATTTGACATCGGAAAAATATTTGAAGATAAAATAAATAAATCAAACGACCCTCTTTTCAAAATTTGAGAAAACTCCCAACTCATATTTCATATAATTTGAAGAAGTCATTTTATCTTCTCTCGTGAAAATCATTGAGTTGCATAGAGTTGCAGAATTGGAAATATTTTTCCAAATGAAATTCACATGTTTTCAGCACCCCTTGTCATTTAAATAAATGGAAGAAGTCATGTCATCTTCTCTCCAGGGTTTCGTGGTGAAAAGAATTTGAATTTACGGAGATCAAAAAGCAAATATGAAAGTTTGGGAAAGTCCTTTTATCCCCTCTCATTTAACTTTCAAAAGTTTCGAATTCACTCACTTTCAGACAATCAATCAAACAATCAATCAATCTATCTATTTGTTTATAACATTCCAAAATTTAGAATCTTGGGATGTTACAAACCTACCACCCTTAAAATGAATCTCGTCCTCGAGATTCGGAGAGGCTAGAAAGAAAAGGTTAGGGTTTGGGGGTCTCCTCAAAATCCATCGATCATCACACGGTGCCTGGGATGTTACCACCCTTAGAAGCATGGTTACAGCTCCATCGAATCTCATATAGTCCATCCTTATTCTTGACAGTGTCGGTCTTCTCAGATCCTCGAGAAAATTCCTTCTCTGGCTTTTTTGGTAGTGGCGTAACCTTTTCCTCAATTCTTTTGTCCTTTCATCTTGGTAAGGTTATTCCAAGATTGGGTCTTCTTTAGCTGACGGGTCTAGCGCCAAACTAAACAACTATCGATATCTCATGGTGGTAAACAATTTATGGTTTCTCCTGCAGGAAATGGGTCTGGGTTGAACCTCACCGTATAACCTACGATTGGCAAAGCTGCCTTGTACAAGGGAAAGATACCTATACCATTCTAAGGCTTAATCAAGGTTTTGATCGTCGTCTCTCTACTATAGGTAAGTCACTCAGATTTACCATCCCATATAGCAAGGCGAATAATAAGAGTAAGTCGGTATGGTGATCAATCCATCCCGCACCCAAATCATTACCATGTATACAGTTTAGCGAATCTCGCATACTAACACTTGGTCATCCTCACAAGCATTGCAGAATTTCACTTGTCGACAAATCAAGTTCGGATATATCCATAGATTCTGCAAGCCAGACAAACATCTATCGTTCCTTCACAACTCTCAGGTTTTGCGTCACTCCTATAAAATCGTCTATCGATAAAATCATAACTTGTTCCAGGGTTTTTCCTTCAGCAAGGATGTGCTTGCTTCTTAGCAGGTCCTGGGGCCTGTGGGTTATGGCCCATCTCATCACTTGTAGTCCTTGAACTTATCATCGGGCAACTAATCACTATTCCAACTTCCAACTTCCTATTATTCTTAAATCCATCCAATTGTATTGTCTTCCTTCCTTCTATTGGCATCAACTAGGACATGATTACTCAGACTCATCATGGAATTTCCATGGATCCATATTTCCAACATCTTACCTCCTTTATATCCAATGGTAACTCATCTCTTCATCCTCATGGGATATCCCACATACCGAGATAAAAACCTATACTTATGAAGTCCATATTCACTTCGTGGAACATCATTATCCTTTTCAGGATCAAGCATCCTTACAGGGGAATATTGGCCATCTCTCCATGGCACTTCTTCAACTGGGAAACGTGAAACACATCATGAACTCCTGGCAGTCCTTCAGGTAACTCCAACTTGTAGGCCACTTCTCTCATACGATCCAAAACTCGGTATGGTCCTACAAATCTCGGGGCTAACTGTCCCTTAACTCCAATACGTTTAACTCCTCGCATAGGGGACATGCGAAGATATGCTTTGTCTCCAATTTCATAAACTACCTCCTTGAGTTTTTGAGTCTATCTAACTTTTCTGCCTGGACTGAGCTACCTTCAGTCTATCTTGAATCAACTTAACATTCTCTTCTGACTCCTTGATCACATTTGGTCCAAACAACTGGCGGTCTCCATCTTCATCCCACACTCTTGGGGTATCAAGACAAAACTCGTATTCATCTTGTCCGAAATCCACTCAGTGGAGTATTCTTATCTTTTCCAGGGGTCAACGGTTTTTTTACAGGGAAATACCACCCTTAAAATGCTCCAATATTTTATAGACCATATTTCTCATATCCTCGAAAATGGTGAACATCTTTCCTCATAGAGTAACTCATAAAATCCAAATCAGTACCAACACTGCTAACTTTATTGGTTTCTCAAATTATTACAATCTCCTATTTTTCCATTACATGCCTCAACTCAACACCTCAATATAAAGGAAAAATGTTCTCACTACTACTATTATATTTCTTCTGTCACAAACTCAACTATTTATCACAAGTCTCCTTCTCCTTCGGAAAAACTCTGGCAAAGTGCCCTGCTTCATTACAATGGAAACACATTACTTCTGGCAAGTTTCGAGGTTTCCTTGTGATTATATAGCCTACTTGGGTCCTTGGCTTCCTTTTTGGGCAATTGCTGAGGTAGTGCCCTGACTCCTTGCACCTATAACAGGTGACATGACTCAGATCCTTCCTGGAATCCAATCTACTTCTCTTTCTGGACTTTTCCATTCCAATCAGAGCTTCTATTTCCTGTGGGTCATATTCTACTTCCTCCGTCGGGAATTCTACTAGATCCCCATTCATACAATTCTGGGAGAGGTGTCCTTCTTCTCCACATGAATAGCATGACTTGGTGCAGGGCTTAATTGGCTCTTCTTTGGGTGTGTCCTCCACCTCTTTCTTCATCACAGGTTCTTCTAAACCTTCCATAAGGGCTCCTTTCATTGCTTCTTTCTTCTGCTGGTTGGTTCTTTGTACCATGGGGTAAATGTGACACTGAGCAGGGTAGTGGGTAGTCCCTTCACACAAAAAACAAGTGATCTGCCTAGTTGGGCATTCTTCAGCTGGGTGACTTCCTTCACAGTTAGGGCATTCATCCTTGTGTTCTTTATGGTTGTGTCCTATTTCTCCACAAATCTTGCATGCACATGGTTTCCTCATATCCTTTCCATAAGACTTCAACTTCTGGGAAACAAGCCGAGACTTTGGTAGAGTCAACTTTAATTCTTTCCAAGTGGTTACTTCTTGCCATCCATTGATCGTTTGGTACATCTTCCACCAAGTAGCAGCACCTCTTTCAAAACATTGAAGAGCATGCTGGGCCATATCCTTTCCGGCTATAGGTTGTTCTCCATATGATCCTCCATGTTCTAAATCCATCGGTCCGTCTCCAATTGACTCATCAGTCCCGAAAATACAAGCTCGTCTCCATTCGTCCTCTATTAGGTTCATGGGTTTTGGGGTGAGATAAGAAAGATAGAGAGGGATACACACAATACAGACAAAGTTTTGAAAAGACAGATTTTATTGTGGCTGTCGGAAAAACATCAAACAAATGACAGCTCACAATCATCGCATCTAACGTAGGTATATAACAAGGATTTGGTCTTTTAAAGGTCAACGTCGTCAAACTCTTCTAGTCCTGTTCATGCCTCCAATGGCTTCTTTGGATCGTGCTTGTCCTTTTCCAGTTCTTTTGCCAGATCATCTCTGTTGACGCGAAGTCTCTCGTGACATCCTTGAATATTCTAGAATTGCATTCCAAACTTCTAGGTTTCAACATCCTTGGCATGAGCCATGGTCATACTGTCCTTCAGTTCCTGACAAATCTCCGGTATCTCGAGGTTGTAGCTCCTCCAGCTTGGCCACTTCAACTTCTGGGTCCTAGGTTCTTCACGAAATGCTCCTTGTCTAATACGGCTTCATGGAGCTCCACCTTAACTTCTTGATGTACTACTCCAGATCCTGGTGATACACCAACTAAGGTTAAATCTTTATCTTACTAATAGGTGCTCCATCAGCCTTCTTCCATCAAATCCATCCTGAAGAAATGCATCCTTAACTCAACACGGTGACAGTAGCATTAGCGGGCGATGACATCACGGATAACCATGTTCCTGCTCTTGTCATTTCCATGAGCTTTCATTCCATAGTTGATATCTCCCGCCTTAGGGTTTTCTTTGACAAAACTTCGAGTTCTCAACTCTCCATGTCCCGGTCTTTCTCCCATACAGCTTGATCTCGGGTATTGACAGCTTCCATAGTCTGCCAAGTTCCATAAGGATAGTCTTCCTAGGTTATACAAATCTAGGGATTCTTTAGAGCCTTCAGATTCTCCTAGTCTTCGGAGTCTTCAACAGTTGTAGTTTCCCTGCACGGTAAAATCTTCTTCCTTCTGAATGGTTTTAGTTGTCTGATATATTGTACTTCTTGGAGTGGTCTCATCAGTCGAATCTTCGTGTGGTCAAAAGGGAAAAGGGGTGTGGTCTCACTAAAGGGAATTTTTGAATAAGCTCAGAAGAGAAGAGAGGTAAACGGTCTTTTTGAAAGGGAAAATTGTAGAGAAAATCTTTGCTATAGTTTGCCAGTTTCTAGGGTCACGTCCTAGAGTCAACATGTGCTCTGATACCATCTTGTAGCGACCCGACCCGAATGGATCAAGTCTCTGTGCTTATGTGTCATCCCTAGATCAGTATGCTGACACACACAGTACTCGAAGGATTTATAACAGAGGTAAATCACATGTATAAAGTAACGTAAATACTATTACCTCAATCCATATAGCGGAAGCAACAAGGTTGTGGATTCCCATCAACACCAACGGCAAAGTTGAGTGTAGAAATCATAACCCTAACGTATCACTTACTCGTCATAAGAAACCTGCAACATGAGTGGTTGCAGCCCGAAAACGGGTCAGTACATTGAATGTACTGGCAAATTCACACCATAGAGAATGATGAATAAAGGCTATCACTACATGCATATTTGGCTGGTGGAAAAGCTCTATGGTTATAAGGTTTTTGCGAAAAGCCAATTTTTCCCTACTACAAAGGAATAAATTTATTTAACAATCATGGTGGTTGTTGAACATTGAGAATGGTTGACAGCATTCTCAATCCCAATTAAAAGTAATCATTAAAACCCAATAATTTAATTAAAGTAACATGATGAGATCAACAGGATAATCCAAGAACCAGATACTCAAATTGTCCATAACCGGGGACACGGCTAATCATGATTAGTTTGTATACTCTGCAGAGGTTTGCGCACTTTTCCCCACAAGACTCGATCTCCTCCATTGGTTTTCTCGCACTACAGGGTGTTTGAGAAATGGATGACCGAGACACAGTCTTCCAGAAGCATTTGCTCTCTACTCCGGGCGGACCGGTACACCTACAATCCCTACATCTGCTAGTCCACCTCTTCAAGAGCTTACGCAACTTACTCAACTATGCCAGAGCCCATAATGGCTTGTGGCTGCACACGGAAGTTTCTAGTATGAATAGTCTTATGATCCCTTTGAGCCTGGGTGGCGGTCCATAAAAAAACAGGCAAGTCCTGATAGACATCAGGTGCCTCAATCCACCCAGATGTGTGTTTAAGTTGCCACCTTAGGTAAACCATTAAAATTATCAACTCACATCTGTCATGGATATCACTCACCCAATCCACGTCTACTAGCATAGCATGGCATATTAAGCAAACGTAGAAGTAACTCCCAAAGGTTTCATAATAATACAGGTAATAGGTACTACCTCATCTACTTCCCATCCCACAATTTATTTAGATCCTAAACATGCAATGTGTGAGGATTGATCTAATGCAATAAAACTGGGTTGTAGAAAAGGTATGATCAAAGTGTGAACTTGCCTGCAATGTTGATGAAGATGATGCGCACTCAAAACTCTTGATAGATCTACTCGTCACACTCCGGTCAATCTATCGTAATCAAGCAATTGTAACCACACAATAAGTACTCATCTAATGCACAGGTAAAACTCGAACAAGGGAACGAACCAGAAAGTTCAACTTAAGAACTCCGGTTGCAAAGAAAGAAAGAACCGACAAACGACGGAAAACAAACGACGAAAGAAAACAACTCGGTTCTAGAAGGTTGAAACTAGGTCAAATTTTACTGTAGCAAAATCTTGTTTAAGTTGATTAGACGGAACGGCGGTATCGAGACGAAACTCCAGGCGCTTGAATCACCTGATTCCGACAAACGAGCGAGAAGAAAGACTAGAAAGAAAATCGGATCTGATATCACGATCAGAGAGAACGCGGAATAATTCCGACGAGAAAGAAAACGAAGAACGGTTAAACGAACGGACATTCGTTAACCTAGAAGAATCGGTGATCACGTTCGTTGAAACAAACGGTCCGGAAGAAGAACGAAAACCAATCTAGGGTTTCGGAAAAAGAGATCGAAACGAAAAACCGATCTAGAACACCGGAACGGTTTAGCGGAGAACCGGAAAGAAAACGAATCGAAAAACACAGAACGATCTAGAAGAAAACCGATCCGAGGGAAAAGAAGAGACGCGGCGCGGTACCTCCGGCGAGGTCTCCGGCGAAACGGGGGCTCCGGCGACGGCGCGGTGACGCAGGGCGGCGGCGGCGGCGCAGTAACGCATGGCGGCGGCGGCGGTGTATGGCGCGGGGTGGCGGTGTTCGGCGCGGCGTGGTGTAGGGTGCGGTGGTGCGGCGGCGCGGGTGTGGTGGGGTGGCGCGGCGGCGGCGGGGCACGAGGGCGCGGTGCGTTACGCAGGGCGCGGTGTGCTTGGGGCTTTGGGGCCTTGGATTTGATGTGTTTAGAGGGGGGGTGTGTGTGGGTATTTATATTGGGGAGGGGAGAGAAAACTTGGTGTAGGGGTCAAGGAATTAGACTAGGATTAGGAAAAGAAAAGAGGGAAATAGATCTAGAAAAAAAAAACGAAAGTAGACGAATTCTACTAGGAATCGTAAAAAGGAAACAAAGGCGGCGGCTCCCTGGCGTTGCGCCTAGCGCGCTCGCGCGGTGGCTTCGGCCTTGGCCGGCCGCTGGCTTGGCTTGGGCCAAAGGCCCAAGGCGCTGGTCGTTTTTTTTACAGATTTCGCTCACAGAAAACTAAAAGAAAACTAACTAAACGGACTCCAAAATTCTAAAAGTAAATTTTCCCCGACTCCTAAAAATGAGCCGAACAAAATGAACTTTTCTCCGGGCCTAAAATACAATTTTCGAAAACGCGCATTTTTCCCTATCCAGATAAACACGCGCAAGAAACACCGGAAAACAAAATTTGATCTATTTATTAAATCTTCATTTTTCCTAAAATTTGGGAAAGTCATATTATTCCCTCTCATATAATTTGACATCGGAAAAATATTTTAAGATAAAACAAATAAATCAAATGACCCTCTTTTCAAAATTTGAGAAAACTCCCAACTCATATTTCATATAATTTGAAGAAGTCATTTTATCTTCTCTCGTGAAAATCATTGAGTTGCATAGAGTTGCAGAATTGGAAATATTTTTCCAAATGAAATTCAAATGTTTTCAGCACCCCTTGTCATTTAAATAAATGGAAGAAGTCATGTCATCTTCTCTCCAGGGTTTCGTGGTGAAAAGAATTTGAATTTACGGAGATCAAAAAGCAAATATGAAAGTTTGGGAAAGTCCTTTTATCCCCTCTCATTTAACTTTCAAAAGTTTCGAATTCACTCACTTTCAGACAATCAATCAAACAATCAATCAATCTATCTATTTGTTTATAACATTCCAAAATTTAGAATTTTGGGATGTTACATTATATTAGGCATCAAGATCTATAGAGATAGATCAAGACGCCTCATAGGTCTTTCACAAAGCACATACCTTGAAAAGATATTGAAGAAGTTCAATATGGATCAGTCCAAGAAGGGGTTCTTGCCTATGTTGCAAGGTGTGAAATTGAGCTCAGCTCAATGTCTGACCACGGCAGAAGATGGAGAAAAGATGAGTGTCATCCCCTATGCCTCAGCCATATGGTCTATCATGTACGCCATGCTGTGTACCAGACCTGATGTAAACGTTGCCGTAAGTTTGGTAGGAAGGTACCAAAGTAATCCTGGCATGGATCACTGGACAGCGGTCAAGAATATCCTGAAGTACCTGAAAAGGACTAAGGACATGTTTCACGTATATGGAGGTGACGAAGAGCTCGTTGTAAAGGGTTACGTCGATGCTAGCTTCGACACAGATCTGGATGGCTCCAAGTCACAAACCGGATACGTGTTTATTTTGAATGGTGGGGCAGTAAGCTGGTGAAGTTGCAAGCAAAGCGTCGTGGCGGGATCTACATGTGAAGCGGAGTACATGGCAGCCTCGGAGGCAGCGCATGAAGCAATATGGATGAAGGAGTTCATCACCGACCTAGGAGTCATACCCAATGCGTTGGGGACAATCGCTCTCTTCTGTGACAACACTGGAGCTATTGCACTTGCCAAGGAGCCCAGGTTTCACAAGAAGACCAGGCACATCAAGCGTCGCTTCAACTCCATTCGTGAAAATGTTCAAGATGGAGACATAGATATTTGTAAAGTGCACACGGATCTGAATGTCGCAGACCCGTTGACTAAACCTTTTTCGCGAGCAAAACATGACCAACACCAGAACTCTATGGGTGTTCGATTCATCACAATGTAACTAGATTATTGACTCTAGTGCAAGTGGGAGACTGTTGGAAATATGCCCTAGAGGCAATAATAAAAGGATTATTATTATATTTCCTTGTTCATGATAATTGTCTATTGTTCATGCTATAATTGTGTTATCCGGAAATCGTAATACATGTGTGAATACATAGACCACAACATGTCCCTAGTGAGCCTCTAGTTGAGTAGCTCGTTGATCAACAGATAGTCATGGTTTCCTGACTATGGGCATTAGATGTCATTGATAACGAGATGATGTGATGGACAAGACCCAATCCTAAGCCTAGCACAAGATCGTGTAGTTCGTTTGCTAAAGCTTTTCCAATGTTAAGTATCATTTCCTTAGGCCATGAAATCGTGTAACTCCCGGATGCCGTAGGAGTGCTTTGGGTGTGCCAAACATCACAACGTAATTGGGTGACTATAAAGATATACTACAGGCATCCCTGAAAGCATCTGTTGGGTTGACACGGATCGAGACTGGGATTTGTCACTCCGTATGACGGAGAGGTCTCTGGGCCCACTCGGTAATGCATCATCATAATGAGCTCAATGTGACCAAGTGGTTGATCACGGGATCATGCATTACAGTACGAGTAAGGTGACTTGCCGGTAACGAGATTGAACGAGGTATTTGGATACCGACGATCGAATCTCGGGCAAGTAACGTACCGATTGACAAAGGGAATTGTATACGGGATTGACTGAATCCTCGACATCGTGGTTCATTCGATGAGATCATCGTGGAGCATGTGGGAGCCAACATGGGTATCCAGATCCCGTTGTTGGTTATTGACCGGAGAGTCATCTCGGTCATGTCTGCATGTCTCCCGAACCCGTAGGGTCTACACACTTAAGGTTCGGTGACGCTAGGGTTGTAGAGATATGGATATGCAGTAATCCGAAAGTTGTTTGGAGTCCCGGATGATATCCCGGACGTCACGAGTAGTTCCGGAATGGTCCGGAGGTGAAGAATTATATATAGGAAGTGCAGTTTCGGCCATCGGGAAGGATTCGGAGTCACCGGTATTGTACCGGGACCACCGGATGGGTCCCGGGGGTCCACCGGGTGGGGCCACCCATCCCGGAGGGCCCCGTGGGCTGAAGTGGGGAGGAGAACCAGCCCCTAATGGGCTGGTGCACCCCCCTTGGTCCCCCCTGCGCCTAGGGTTGGAAACCCTAGGGTGGGGGCGCCTCCACATGCCTTGGGGGGAAAGCCTTCCCCTTGGCCGCCGCCCCCCCAAGGAGATCCCATCTCCTAGGGCCGCCCCCCCCCCTAGGGGGCCTATATAAAGGAGGGGGGAGGGAGGGCAGCCGCACCCAAGTCTTGGCGCCTCCCTCTCCCCTGCTACACCTCTCCCTCTCGCAGAAGCTCGACGAAGCCCTGCTGCGATCACTGCTGCATCCACCACCACGCCGTCGTGCTGCTGGATCTTCATCAACCTCTCCTCCCCCCTTGCTGGATCAAGAAGGAGGAGACGTCTTCCGCTCCGTACGTGTGTTGAACGCTTAGGTGCCGTCCGTTCGGCACTTGGTCATCGGTGATTTGGATAACGGCGAGTACGACTCCATCATCCCCGTTCTCTTGAACGCTTCCGCTCGCGATCTACAAGGGTATGTAGATGCACTCTCCTCTCGTTGCTAGTTGACTCCATAGATTGATCTTGGTGAAACGTATGAATTTTTTTTTGTTTTCTGCAACGTTCTCGAACAATGCATGGGAGCCAACCGGCTTGGACGGAACAGCCGATGGAAATGAGGCATGGCGCACCGCAGAACGGAGGAAACGGCCTTGTGTTCGACCGGCCACGTTCGAAACGGGATCCTGTTCATCGGGAGGGGTCTGGCGTACCGCAAAATCGAGGAAACAGACTTGTGTTGGACCTCCTATGGTCGAAACAGGGTCCTGTTGATCGGGAGGGGTGTGGCTTACCGCAAAACGGAGGAAACAGACTTGTGTTGGAGTGCTACGATCGAAACGGGGGTCCTGTTCATCGGGAGGGGTGTGCCGTACCGCAAAACGGGACTCAATGGGATACTGTTCATGTCCACCGTCGACCTCCTCCAGCTTCCACGGGCTACTGTTCGTCCACCGTCGACCTCCTCCAGCTTCCACCTACGACTGTTCATCCATGGGCTCCTGTTCTTCCAGCCTCCACCGCACGCTTCTCCACCGGCTACTGTTCAACCAGCCCTTTCCACGGGCTCCTGTTCAACCACCCCTCCACGGGCTACTGTTCATCCAGCCCTCCACCATCTACTGTTCATCCATCCCTCCACGGGGTCGTCCTTGTTCATCCAGCCCTCCACGAGGTCCTGTTCATCCAGCCCCAACCGGCTCGATCGATCGGGGTCCTGTTCATCCATAGGCAACACCACGGGGTCCTATTCATCCACCCCCACTGGGAACTATTCATCCACCCCCCCCCCCCCCAGCAATGCTCACTATTCAACTAGAGGCAGCATCGATCGGCTTCAGTTAGCAGCAATAGCAAAGGAATCGCTCGATCGGGTTCAGTTAGCAGCCATCGATCGATCACTTGGGTTTAGTAACACGTAGCCTGTAGTGAAATCGCTCGGGTTCAGTTAGAGCCTAACGCCTCGCGCCCACGCGCGTGCGTGTACGAGAGAAATGCGCAAACCTCCATGCATCGCTCGGCCCGGACCACCCACCGTAACCGGGAACACCCCGATATTTTCCTCGCCCTCGCTTCTACCATGGTTTTTTCCGTCATGGACGTCCCAAAGAATGTCATGTAGCTGCGTCTCCGGCCCGCCCAGGACAAAAAGCCCATTTTCTATCATGATTTTTTGTCATAGAAGTAGGATCCCGGGTTTTGTCACAATTATTGTCATAGAACTGTCATAAGTATGACATAAAAAAAATTCGTTCAGCCCAAAATGTCACGGATGTGTCTTTTTTTTGTAGTGCTAGGACTAGTCATGTAACCCGCCACTTCAACTTATATAAGGAGTGGTGGGGCACCCCAAGAAGGACAAGTTGAGACAGACAAATCTATAGCTCTCGAGATAGAGGTAGCGAAGAGCACCCTTGTAATCGTGAGCATCATTATCAATATCAATGAAGCAGGATGTAGGCTTTTACCTCCACCGTGAGGGGACGGACCTGGGTAAAACCTCTTGTCTCTCTATCCCGCTCAACCCCTCTCAAGCTACCACAGAGATGTGTTGGCCTCACGACTAATTCCTCACACTAGGACATGTGCCGTGACAAATCCAAGACAAAAAAGCCTAACCCGAGTGCATACAAAAAGTAGACAATGTTTTTAAATAAACTATGAAAAATTGCAATGGTAATATGATATATTTTAAAAGTACATTCTATGATGTATTTATGGTTAACTAATTTGGTATTCTGTTTGTTGATAGTTTTCTTATAAAATTGAACCAAAGTCTTATTTTCAAGCACGATAGAAAAGATTTCCATTCTCCTTTTTAGCCGTTCTAAGGGCAACGCCACAACTGCCTTAAAAATCCACCCCATAAAACTGATTTGTTGGCATTCCCTTAAAAATATGGGAAGTTGTTCAGGAGCAACTTTTTTTAATTAGCCTAAATCCATTCTTACTTTATTTTTAATTACACAAAAATAAAAATATCCTAGGACCCCCCCAGTCAGGGACACATGTGATGGATGGCCACCGGCGAGGGAGGTGGCATGGCGGTGGCGGGTGACGGTGGTGGCATTCGGACGGCATTTACGGGTAGTTGGGGAAAAATGCCTCTCCCTGTAAAGTGCTTCCCGTAAATTTGTGGGGGAGAAAAGACCTTTTTTACGGGATCTTATAAGTTATGGTCACTTTACGGAAACTGTTGAAGAGATTTTTTTTTGCCCAACTTCAGTCCAGCCAAGCGTTTGGTCGGTCGCCTTATTCACATCGCTAGGCAGCCCTGGCACACCATTCACAAAGCTATGTCTATTATCACCACTTCCATTTTATCCCTTAGAGTGTCCCCTCGCATATTCCAGACACCACACGAGGTGTCCTTGCCGCTCGTCCTTCAATCCCCTATGCTCGATCTCTCTTCTAGAATTCAGTCAGGACCATGATCCTAAGTCACACTGATCTAGCCGGTAACACGTCATATCACTTTGTGGCCTCACACAGGGTAACCCATGGCAACCGCCTTTACCTTGGTCGGTACCGTTTGTGTCTTTTGGCATACATATATGACTATGTTGCTAGCGTCCATATGACGAAGAACCCAGGTCGACATGTTCACCTGACTAGTCATAAACCAAGGTGACACAAACTTACAGGGACATGCATAAATGGCCCAGCAATGCACGTGCCGGTCAGCAGCGAGTATAACCGAGTCGTAGAGATGCTAGAAAGGACTCCAGTAACACTACAAGAAATATGTCAACTTATGACCACCACTATTGGTCACTGAATGGTCATAGTTTTCCTTTTGTGACCAAAAATAGATGGTCAAAAGCGGGCCGTCGTAAACTGAAATTAATGACCTTCTCTGTGAGAAGGTCGTAGATGTTTACGACCAAAACAGAAGGTCGTTGAACCCATGACCTTTTGTTTTGGTCACTAGCTATCTGCCCAGGCCACGTCGGATCCGACGTGGCACATTTGTGACCAATTGAAAAGGTAAAAAATTAGAATCGGCCCGGTCCATTTCAGTGCTTTAGATGGGCCGAGCCCATTAATTCAGCCTTTTTAATATATATATTTTTTTTGTTAATTTCGCTAGGTACATGGGCCTGGCGCAACAATTTGGCCTTTTTTGTTTTCTGAGCTTCTTCCATTTTTCTGGGCCTCGGCCTTTCTGCGGTCCATTTAATTTTTTAAATTTTTTAAGATTTTTTTCCTTTCATTTTTTGTCCAATATTGTTTGGGCTAAGGCCTCTTCTAGCCCATCAATATTTTCAGCCCACTAATTCAAAGGACTGGACAACAGAGAAACAATTCAGTTTTTTTCAATTTTGCTATCAAAGCAACATTTGTTTCACTGTACAATCATACATCATTTCTTGCAATTACATCATTTGAAGCAGCAACTAAAAGATTGTCATCTATAACAAACGACAGCCAGTCAAAAGAAAGATCACCATCACAGCTCCAGCGACTACTTATACACTATAACTTCCACTTATGTGCAAACCTACAAGAAGGCCATGCTTCCGATTAGATTTGGTTGCATCACTTCCAGTTTGCTAACGGCATGTCTCCAGCAGCACATCTCATAACCTACAAAGAGAAGATAAACCAACATAAGATTTTGAAACTTCTTCTAATTTGAAACTTTCGGTAAACGGTAAACTTGAGGTAAATTAGAAGTGAGGATATTGATTACAAGTAAGATGAAACGTAAACTATGTCCTATTGTATTGATGGATCCCAACTTGTTTAAACTAGAGCAGATTGTTCAACTTGTACAATCTAGCAGTCTAAAAAGAGAGAAAAATGTTCCTTCTTGGTTCCACATTAATTAGAATAGAAATGAAGGACACTAATATAAGCAAGAACTTACAACAAAGTATAGCTTAAATATAATGTTAGGCACTGATAAAGTTATGTGATTTTTACGTGACTTAATAGACACAAAATATGACTTTTGTCTCTGCTTGACTAATGAATCAGTACATCTTCAAGCAAAAAATCATGAAGATCACACTACAATGTCCCTAACAACAGTAGAAGCTCAAATGTGAGACAATATTTTGTAATATATAAGCCTTGGCTGCAACTTTCTGCTTAACATGTTGATAAAAATTAGACACTTATTGCTTATTTCATACTTCAATTTTTTACTTTAAGTTTTGTTTGGATAATCTATATGCATAGGCACAGTCCTATACTTGTTTCGGAAGTTAAGATATTCATGTCAACAATTATATAGAGCCAAAAAATCATCTAAGTATACATAAAGAATACAATCGGTTATATATGTACGCAGACATTAATTCCAAGTATCTAAACCCTGCTATACACACGATAGTACACAAACGATTTATCAACGATGCTAAATATCGTGTCGTTCTATTCAGTACATCAGCATTGTTCCACTGTTTGATATAAGTGGCTGCTGCATGTCATGTGTATAGTACTATAGTTTCATCTTCAGACCAATCAACACCAAGTTTCAAAGAAAATCTGATGATAAGTTGCACCAAGATTTAGCAAGGTGCATACCTCCAAGTGGATGAGCCAGCTCTGAGACCCACTCCTTGACCCTCTCCGCGGATGCTCCCGTCGAAGCATACTGCACCATAACAAGCACGAAAATTTAGAAAACACACCCCAATCCTGAAATTCAGTGAAGCACGAAAAGCAGCAGCAAACTAGACAATAGCACGCAGGCAGCGTTGCAAACAACAAACCAAGTAATGTAATGTACACTACAAGAGAAACAAATAGCAAAGCGAGGCTTGACCTGGAAGGGACAAATGTGGGAGCCCTCGAGGCCCTGGAACGCCCTCCGGATCTGCTCCAGCCTACGCTCATGGTCATGCGAGGCAACAGAATTTAGTCAGAACAAACAAGCAAAGGGCGTTGACTATACACCAAGTACTCAACTTGTTCTTACTGAATTTAGGAGTCTGTTTTTATTCTTTTCTTGTATGCGGTCTGAAGCTTAACTTGTTCTAACTGAATTTAGTCAGAACAAACAAGCTAGGGCACTGTAGATCACGCACCTGAGATCAAGGGCGCTGTATATCACGAATCAAAGCACATCTGGTCCAGTTCTCGGCACCAACTCCTCCTCCAATTGCTACAGAAACTAAGAGCAGAAAATCAACTCGCCTACTTCAGTACAAAGAAGAAGCAAACATGCAAGCAAGAAATACTGAAATAGTACTAGTGTGATCCACATCTTAGCATCTCACTTTTAGTTTAGTTGATCCGAATCGCAAACCATTAAAGAAGAAGCAAACATGCAAGCAAGAAATACTGAAGTGAAGTTTCAGTTTTAGAAACTGAATTTCTAAACCGATGAAGGAGGCAGCAGGCAGTAGCTGAGCAGCAAGAACCTGAAGTGAAGTTTCAGTTTTAGAAACTGAATTTGTATTTTGTGAGGAATCTAGAACTCAAATTTATTTGAGATCGTAACTTTATGTTATCAATTTAAGAGCAGGTCATTTATGCATGTCAAAATGTGAGCACAATACTCATTGATGATCTGGGTTGTGTACCAAGGTGCTAGGGGTTGGCCCCTGTACTGAAATTGTATTTAAACTTCCTCTTTTCTACTAACAGAAAGAGCAATGCTCCTGTCAATATTTTGGAAAACAAATTTGAGAGCATATCATTGATGATGTCCGTTTGTGAGCATATTGGTGAATTGTAAATCATTGTAAGACAGTGCATGGGGCAAATGAGATCAGTTAAACTACAACACTGAACCAACTAAACTGAATTTTGAGACCAGATTAATGAAACCATTGTAATAGAAATAATGTTTGAAGTATCTTTGCCGGTTCTCGGAAAGGCTATACAACCAAATTAGCACTGTAAATCCATCATAGATGGCCAACAATTTATCTACAAAATGCATCTAAT
Source organism: Triticum monococcum (assembly GCA_034509565.1). NCBI lineage: Eukaryota > Viridiplantae > Streptophyta > Magnoliopsida > Poales > Poaceae > Triticum > Triticum monococcum. The sequence continues at coordinate 638,113,973 of CM067845.1, forward strand.
TATAGAACTAGCAAGGAGTAGAGCAAAACTTCTATTAGGCTCTTTGTTGTGATGCATGATGTGTTCGGTTTCCTGTACTGATGCATTCCAGCGAACCTAAAAAGATGATTCTATTCTGATATGCTGTTAGGATCTTTGTGCAAAATCAATCCAACCCACACGAGGTTCAGTGCCAAATTCTAACACCAGAGAAGCAATGGCATATCCTAGTACTAGCAAATCAATCGAGCAGAGAGGAGGAGGGGACGAGCTCACCTACGGCCAGAGAGTAAGATCCATGGCTGATGCATCCCGAGCAGCAGCCATGGTCGAGCACCCCCTTGTCAGGCGCCATCCATCCTTGCCGCCCAGTCTATCTACAACATCCTCCTGCATACCAATAGTCAAAGAACAGAGCAGAAATTAGAGAGAGAGAGAAAGAGAGAGAGAGAGAGAGAGAGAGAGATAGGAGGGGATGGGAGCTCGAGTACCCCATGGCCACCGGGCAGAATAGCACCATCTAGGGGCTGAGCCGCGTGTGGGGGCGCGGCAGATGTTTGGGAGGAGCCGCCAATGTCGCCGGAGCCGTGTTGACGATTGAGGCGCCATCGCCCTAGCCACGGGGAGGGCTACGGGTGAGCGTTTGAGGATGGGAGAGGCAGAGAGGTCTCTGAGATTCGCGCCATTGCCATCCTGGTGGCCAGAGACACGGCGTGCTGCGCTGCCACCGCAAACCCTAAGCAAGCCATGCGCGCGCCATGGTCCGGCCAGCTGACGGAGCGCCACGCATCGAAGCACGCACACACGCGCCGGCGAGCAAGCCAGCCGCGACGCTGTTGTGGCTGGGCGACAGTGCTATTGTCTCTGTTGCATGAGGAGAGGAGGTTGCTTGGTCTGGGGGAGAAGGGGTGGCAGTGGGTGGATGGATCTAAAGGGAGGAGGAGAAGAGGAGGTGGCGGCGGCGATGGATCCGATGGGAGGAGGAGACGGGGGAGAAGGGGCGGCAGCGGGTGGATGGATCTGAAGGGAGGAGGAGATGACGAGGTGGCGGCGGTGATGGATCTGATGGGAGGAGGAGACGGGGGAGAAGGGGCAGCTGCTGGGTTGATCTGCCGCGCGCCGGCGTTGGGGTAGGAGGTCGTTGGCGGGGCTGGTGGAGCGGAGGTCGCGCTGCCCAAAGGGATCGGGGGAGAGGATGTCGCGGGAGGGAGGGGTTGGGGTCGTGGGAGGGAGGGAGAAAGAAAGGAGGCGGGGGGTGGCTGGAAAATGTCCACAAGGACTAGGGTTTCGGCTTAGGTGGGCTTGGGGTGAGGACTGCCGTTGGATCTGCGAGCATCCGACGGTGTTCGATCCACGATCCGCGTGAAACGCCCACAGACCAATCAAAATGCAGCACACGGGTACGATGTCATGACCATTTAAATTGGTCGTAGTTGACTAAAAAATTGGTCATGGTTGATTAAAAATTCATTTTCCATTTTTCAAGTGCCGAAAATGAGTTTTTTGTGAAGGACCTACAATATATTTGTTGCAAAACTGGACCAAATCAATTTTCTAAAATATTTGAACATACTTAATGCACAATTAACAAAATGGTTGGGTGTCAAAAGTTTTGATCCACCTTTGGTGAAAAAGACAAATTTTCGCCGTTTCGGTTGGAAGCAGGTCAAATTTGAACTGTGGCTGCCTCAGAGTTTTCTATTTATTTTTTCCAAAAATCATTTCTAGGTACAAAAGTATCTATTTAATCAGAGAAACATCAAAAAAATTCCAAGATTCAACCACTAGCTAGGAACGGTCATTCCCGCCGTTTTGACCGCATTTTGAAACGGGCATAAAAAATTCAAAAAAAATCGAAAAAATGGAAAACCTTCGCATTGTGTCATTATATGTGATCAAGTTACCAGGAAAATTAATAAACTTGTAATACGACAATTCTTTTAAAAAAGTGTTCTCAGAAATGAGCTATCATGCATGAAGATTCATGGCTTTCAAGCCAAATGATCAATCTTATGGCCACATTCATGGCATAGTTTGTTCAAATGATCTCATATTATGCACAAGGGTGCATATTGGAATGGCAAACTATGTTGCCTAAGGGACTTTGTATTTTCTTTCCATGAAAAATTCGTTTTCCATTTTCTGAGTGCCCGAATTAAGTTCTTTATGTGAAGGACCTACAGTATATTTGTTGCAAAATTGGACCAAATCAATTTAATAAAATACTAGGCCATATTTGATTCACAATTGACCAAATGGTTGGGTGTCAAATGCCTTGATCCACCTCTGGTGAAAAAGACAAATTCCCGCCGATTTAGAAGGAAGCGGGTCAAATTTGAACTGCAGCTGCCTCACCGCTTGCTCTTTATTTTTTCAAAAATCATTTCTAGATACATAAGTATCTATTTAATCAGAGAAACATCAAAAGTTGTCCAAGATTCAACCACTAGCTTGGAACGGTCAAACCCGTCGTTTTGACCGCATTTTGAAACGGGCATAAAAAATTCAAAAAAAATCAAAAATTTGGAAAACCTTCGCATTATGTCATTATATGTGACCAAGTTTCCAGGAAAAATAATAAACTTATAATACGACAATTATTTTAAAAAAGTGTTCTCAGAAATGAGATATCATGCGTGAAGATTCATGGCTTTCAAGCTAAATGATCAATCTTATGGCCACATTCTTGTCATAGTTTGTTCAAATGATCTCATATTATGCACAAGGGTGCATATTGGAATGGCAAACGATGTTGCCTAAGGGACTTTTTATTTTCTTTACATGGAAAATTCATTTTCCATTTTCCGAGTGCCCGAATTGAGTTCTTTTTGTGAAGGACCTACAGTATATTTGTTGCAAAATTGGACCAAATCAATTTTATAAAATACTAGGCCATATTTGATTCACAATTGACCAAATGGTTAGGTGTCAAATGCCTTTATCCACCTCCGGTGAAAAAGACAAATTCTCGCCGATTCAGTAGGAAGCGGGTCAAATTTCAACTGTACCTGCCTTGTAGTTTGCTCTTTATTTTTTCAAAAAATCATTTCTAGATACATAATTATCTATTTAATCAGAGAAACATCAAAAAATTTCCAAGATTCAACCACTAGCTAGGAACGGTCAAACCCACCGTTTTGACCGCATTTTGAAACGGGCACAAAAAATTCAAAAAAAAATCAAAAAATTGGGAAGCCTTCGCATTGTGTCATTATATGTGGCCAAGTTCCCAGGAAAAATAACAAACTTGTAATATGGCAATTATTTTAAAAAAAGTGTTCTCAGAAACGAGCTATCATGTATGGAGATCAATGGCTTTCAAGCCAAATGATCAATCTTATGGCCACATTCATGGCATAGTTTGTTCAAATGATGTCATATTGTGCACAAGGGTGCATATTGGAATGGCAAACAATGTTGCCTAAGGAATTTTTCATTTTCGTTGGACGAAAAAACCATTTTCCATTTTTCGAGTGCCCGAAAGGAGGTTTTTTTGTGAAGGAACTACCAAATAATTGTTGTAAAATTGGACCAAATCATTTTTATAAAATACTATGCCATATTTAATGCACAATTGACAAAATGGTTGGGTGTAAAAATTTTTGATCCACCTCTCGTGAAAAAGACAAATTTCCGCCGATTCAGTAGGAAGACGGTCAAATTTGAACTGTAGCTGCCTCATAGTTTGCTATTTATTTTTTCCAAAAATCATTTCTAGGTACATAAGGACCTATTTAATCATAAATACATGGTTTGGTGGCGATACATCGAGGTTTGGGCGGTGGCCGAGGGCCCCAACTCTAGAGCGCGTAAACTCGCATGCCCGTCGCGTGGTCACCGCGTGACCATAATGTTTCCATGTGTTCTGGGCGGCCTAGGCATGTCTAGTGGGTTGGGCACTCCCCAGGTTGGTGCTAGGAAGAAAATTACAACATAAGATTCTCACGAGGAGACCGATCGATGCTCAAACATGTATTAGCAGCCAAGTGTTTGATTAGTGGTACGGGAAATGCCCATGGCCAATGGGCGTGAGTTTTGGCTGAGGATGATCATCTACTAAGGAGAATGTCTTCACAAATGTTTAGCTCAAAAGGAGGATCCTAGGTGGTACTTGCTTTGCAAAGTACCATGCTGGACAAAAATATGAATGTTGAAGCTGGGCTCAAAATAATGAATTGAGTGAGCTGAAATTTTGTGGAGGATGGTTATTTGGGCATAGGAAAGCATTGTAGAAAATTGATACCATTTGGACATGCCAAAGTAGTACTTCCTTCACAATGCTCTTTTATGGACAGAAACTTGGGAAAACTAGTGAGAGACATTGGATGAATGAAATGAGCTCAAAATTGGTGTAGGTAAGTTACATAGGTGTGGTCATGCGCTGGTAAATTTTCAGATCATTTGGGTAAGCCTAGATAGTACTTACTTCACAAAGCTTCTCTCGAGGTAGAAACTTTGGAAATTTCCCGAGAACGATTTACTAGGAAAATTGAGTTGAATATTATCATGTGGCAATGATTTGGGTATGGCAGAGTGCCCGAAAAGTTTGAGGGTAATAGGACGGGTCTATATAACACTTGCTTTGCAACGTGCCAATTTGGCCATAAAATATAAATTGAACCTGGGATCACATAGATGATTTGACTGAGCTGCAATTTGGCGTAGGGTGATAATTTGGGCATATGAAGGAACAGTATAAATTTCATGTCTTTTAGAGATATAAAAAAGGTACTTCCTTCACAATGCTTCTAGGTGGACAAAAACTTTGGAAATTTGCTGCGGAAGATTTGCTAGGAAAATGGAGCTGAATTTTGTCATGCGGTAATGATTTGGATAGGAAAGAGTGCCCAAAAATTCCGAGGGCAATCAAGAATATATAAATAGCACTTCCTTCACAAAGTGTTGTTGTGAACAGAATAGGAAAATGAATATTGTTGAATTAGTTTTGAACTAGGCAAGGAAGGATTTTTACATATTTGATGAAGATATGACCCAAAGAATTTATGATATTTTTTGGGAATTTTGGGAATGATAGAAATATAGGTTGCTTCACAACCTAGGGCAAAAACTGCCACATGGACATGACACATAGGCAAAACTGATGAGATGGCGCCTAGTCATCACAACCCACCACAATCTACAAGGCTATGACCATCTATATTGGTCATTAACAACTAGAAATAAGGAAGTGGACTAGCACTGTTTGCTTTGTGACCATTTCGTGTAAGGAAATTATGACCTTTCTAACCAAAATGGTCGCAATGGTTTAGGGTTTGGAGCCCCCTGAATAGCTTTTGACCAATTGGTCTAAAATGGTCATAAATTTATGACCAATTCTTCGAGGGTCACTGACAGAAGGTCATAAGTTGACATATTTCTTGTAGTGTAAAAACCGTGTGACATTTCCCCATAGGGACAGGCATAGGAGTAACTAAGGACACATGCTGGTCAATCCATGTATCCGGATGGAAGCACCAGGAGGCATTTTCCCATAATAAAGGCTACGAAGAATAATCAACTAGGTGTCGAATCCCACACATACCAAATCATTTCGATAACATACACATAATATGCTCGATATGTGTAGATACAACAGGGTATCACAACATAACTCTACGACTCAAATTAATTCTTTAAGAGGCTCCAAGGAGCCATACATAGCATGATATTACAAACATGGGTCATGACCCAACATACAACGTCATACAAGCAACAAACGAAAGCATAACCATGTCTGAGTGCAGACAACTACAAAAGAAAAAGGCAAGAAGCCTGAATATCTACATGTCCCACCAAAGGAACCAGACATCTCTCTAGTATTCTCAAGTTAATCGTTGAAGCCCATGTAGAACTACTAGTGAGACTAAAGTCTCCCCTGCAAAACATAAATTAGACAACCATGAGTATTCATGTACTCATCAAGACTTACATCACAACGAGCTACATATACATCAGTATCAACAATGGGGTTGTAACGCCCCGGATTCGATGCGCCAGGTGTTCGCCAGTTATTTGTCTTCATTGCCATGTCAGTTGCTTGCGTGTTGCAATTTGCCATGTCATCATCTGCATTGCATTGCATACGTATTCGTCTCATGCATCCGAGTTTTTCCCCGTTGTCCATTTTGCAATCCGACACTCCGATGTCCTCCGGCGCCCCCTTTTGCCTCTTTTTGCAAACGGTTGTTAAACATTCTCGGAATGGACCGAGATTTGCCAAGCGGCCTTGGTACACCACCGGTAGACCGCCTGTCAAGTTTCGTGCCATTTGGAGGTCGTTTGATGCTCCAACGATTAACCGGGTAGCCGCAAAGGCCTCTTTTGTGTGCAGCCCAACACCCCTCCAAAGTGGCCCAATAACCCATCTAAGTCATCTCCATGCTCTCGGTCGTTCGATCACGATCGTGAGGGCGAAAACCACACCTCATTTGGAGTCTCCTAGCTCCCTCTACCTATAAAAACACCCCTCCCCCGAAATTTCGGATCAATTCCACCCTAACCCTAGCCTTCTTCTTCCTCCGCGCGTCGGACACGTCCTCTCTCTCCTCCCACCGCGCCAGGCCCGCCGGGCCCAGATCGGGCTCGCGAGGCCCATCCCGCCGCCTTCATCCCACGGGCTCTGCCCCACACGCACACGCCCGAGCCACCGCCCCCACCACCGCCGACGCGCCTCGCCCTCTGCCGGCTGGACCCGTGCCGGACGCCTCACCTCCGCTGCCGCGCGCACTCGCCGCCGTGCCACCCGGTGCTCGCCTCGCCGCCGGCTGGCTCCGCCGCCACCGGATCCGGCCCCGTGCCCCGTTCCCGGCTTCGCCGGACCCTCCCCGCCGCCGGTCGTCGCTCTCCGGCGACCTCGTCAGCGTCGGCCGCCGCCCTACCTCGGATCCGGTCGGGTGGGATGAGATCCACCCGACCACCGATCCAAACGCGCCGCCCCACGCCCTGGATCTACTTGTCCCGAACCCCTTCGTCCATTTTCACGCGAGGTCTAATTTCTTCTAAGTCCTGAAATATTTGCATTCGGGTCCCCTGTTAATCACATCATATCTCCTAGCATACTACTCCGTTTTGCGTGCATGATATATCAAAATGTTCATAGGGCTGTGCTCTTCACTTTGTTCCATTGTGCCATGTTTATTTCAGTTCATCTTGATGCCCTAATCATCATTGGAAGAGTGCTATATAATGTTGTCTGCTGTAGCTTTTCAGAACCTGCTCATTTGTCATTTTTGCATCTTTTTGTGTGAGTTTCTTTTGAGCATGAAGTCTACATGTTTTATGAGCTATAACATGCCATCCTTGCTGCGGTGCAATCCATTCTTCATGATATGTCATGTATTGATTGTTTCAAGTTTGCAAAGTAGCCTCCGTGATGTTGCTGATTTCAGTGACTTAGAATTTTCACCAAGTCTTTGTTCTGCTGTTATTTTCATGCCATGTATTCATGTTGCTACAGTGAGATCCATGCCTCTTTTGAGTATGTTCATTAAGGATGTTTTGGACATATGGTTATGATATGTCCATCCATGCTCCTTTTTGTATTTATAGGGTGCTTTAGCATGTCTTAATCTTGCTCTACTTGTGCTATAAAATGTTCCTGGTAGATTGTTTACATGTTATTCAATTTTGCCAAGGTTGTTGTTAGCGATCCATGCATGCTATGACCTTCCCCTTGCCATGATTACCTTCATGAACATGTCTTCTTGCTGATGCTATGCTTATCTTGTAATGCAATGCTTTGTGGTGAGTGAATCGAGCTCGCAAAGTTGCCTTCATGCTGCTGTTTATGCGATGCTCTGTTTTTCTGCTAAGTTTGAACCTGTAACAAAACTTGCTATGTTTACATGGGTGCCACATCATATGTTCTGATCCTTTTTGGCTCATGGTCAGTAAGGGACTTCTGTTATATGCTTTGAGTAGATTCACGCCGTGCTCTATTTTGACATGATAGCTTGCTGTAACATGTTGTTTGATAGCTCTAAACATTGCAACCTGATGTTATTTCTGCCATGTCCTGTGATTTACACTACGTCTGTGAACCCGTTATTATTTGCAATCTTGTCACGTCCTTTTGAGCATGTTCTAGTAGTTTGTGGAAATAGCTCAGTGTTCATGTTTTGTCATGCGTTACCTGTACATCATGTCCATGCCTTTTGTTTTCTTGTTGAGGTTTTGTAGCATTTTGTTTTGGTGCTTTTAATATGCATAGTTGTTGTTTTGGACAGCAAGTCTTTTAAACTTATGTGGTGTGTATGTGTTGAACCCTTGCTCCATTTTGAGTGTGCTCTATATGAAACTTGCTTAGTTTTGTGTGTAGCTTCATGTTACCTTGTTGCTTCCATGTTTTGAGGTGTTTTCATGATGTTTGAATGCATTTTGCATGAATGCCATGTTTTACTTGTTTTTCTCATATCTTCTAGGTCGTAGCTTTGAATCTAATGAAGTTTATATGTAACTTGACTATAATTTCGTGTAGATCATCGTGGTGCATCTTAACTTGCTATTTAACAACTTGAACATAAAGTTTATTCATATCTGTACCAATTTTGAAATTTGCATATGAGGACTTATCGGAATTGTTATATGTTGTTTCCGGCCTCATTTAAACTTGCTTTGATGTGTTGTTCTTGAATGCATCATCTCTTGCCATGAGTAGCTTCATGTAGCCTTGCCGTGCATCATACTTGATCGAGCATCATGCCTTGTTCATGTGTGGTGTGTTTACCATGTTGTGTGCTTCTTCTCGATAGTTCCCGTTTCGTTGCGTTCATGAGGATTCGTTCGTCTACGCTTGGTTCGTCTTCATGGCTTCATCTTCTTCATGGACTCGTTCTTCTTCCTTGCGGGATGTCAGGCAAGATGACTGTCACCTTTGATCTCATTACTATCATTGCTATGCTAGTTGCTTCATTCTATCGCTATGCCGCGTTACCTACCACTTTCTTATCAAGCCTCCCTAATTGCCATGAACCTCTAACCTTTGTTACCCTTCCTAGCAAACCATTGTTTGGATTGTTACCGCTTTTGCTCAGATCCTCTTATAGCGTTGCTAGTTGCAGGTGAAGATGAAGATTGCTCCATGTTGGTTTATGTTTATGTTGGGATATCACAATATCTCTTATATTATTAATGCATCCATATACTTAGTAAAGGGTGGAAGGCTCGACCTTATGCCTGGTGATTTGTTCCACTCTTGCCGCCCTAGTTTCCATCATATCGGTATTATGTTCCCGGATTTTGCGTCCCTAACTCGGTTGGGTGATTTATGGGACCCCCTTGACAGTTCGCTTTGAATAAAACTCTTCCAGCAAGGCCCAACATTGGTTTTACCATTTGCCTCACCTATGCCCTTTTTTCGCTTGGGTTTCCGGAGCCCAAAGTTCATCTTTATTTTAGCCCCCCCAGGCCAGTGCTCCTTCGAGTGTTGGTCCAAACCGAGCAGCCTGCGGGGCCACCACGGGGAAACTCGAGGCCTAGGTTTACTCGTAGCTTGACTTATCCGATGTGCCCTGAGAACGAGGTACGTGCGACTCCTCTCGGGATTTTTCGGCACATCCGGGCGGCTTTGCTGGTCTTGTTTTACCATTGTTGAAATGTCTTGTAACCAGGATTCCGAGACTGATCAGGTCTTCCCGGGAGAAGGAATATCCTTCGTTGATCGTGAGAGCTTAACATGGGCTAAGTTGGGACACCCCTGCAGGGTTTGAACTTTTGAAAGCCGTGCCCGCGGTTATGTGGCAGATGGTAATTTGTTAATATCCGGTTGTAGTAAACTTGAAGTAAACTCTACTAAAATAGACCAACCATGTGCGTAACCATGATGGTCTCTTTTCGGGGTTGTTCGAGAGGAGAACACAGTTATTGGGTTTTGTTTGATGTAAGTAGGAGTTCAGGATCACTTGTTGATCATTACTAGTTGACGACCGCTTGCTTTGCATCTCTTCCCGCGTTTATTTGCGTAAGTTAGCCACCATACATGCTTAGTCGCTGCTGCAACCTCACCACCTTACCCTTTCCTTACCCATTAAGCTTTGCTAGTCTTGAGACCCATGGTAATGGGATTGCTGAGTCCTCGTGGCTCACAGTTTACTACAACACCAGTTGCAGGTACAGTTTTTGCGATGATCATGACACGAGAGCGATGTTTACTTGTTTGGAGTTATTCTTCTGCTTCTTCTTCGATTGAGGGATAGGTTCCTGTTTGGCAGCCTGGGCTAGCAGGGTGGATATTGTTTGAGTTTCTGTTTATGTTTCATCCATAGCCGGATGTTGATCTTTTGTATGATGTATTATTGTATTCATGTGACATTGTATGTCTTGGTTGTATCCCCACTATTATGTAAATTTGATGTAATGATATCCACCTTGCAAAAGCGTCTTCAGGATGCATTTCTATCCTTGGTGGGACCTTTGAGTTCCTTTAGGATAGGGTCGCATCTTGGGTGTGACAGGGGTGGTGAAGTTTAACTACAGCAAGACATCTTTGACTAAGTGGCTATCTTGTACGATGTTTACTAGTAACTTCTTTGAGGTGAGAAAGCGCACATGATTCCACATATTCACGACATCAATACACCACTATGGATGTGCTCAACGGATGGTACTACGCTTGGTACACCATGCCACGGTGTCTCTACCGCATCATAGCCCGCCCCAAGGGTCAGCACTACGCACTGCCTCCAACACATATCCTACAAACACCAAGAACTAGTTGCAACTCCTAGACAGAGATCAAGGAGATTAATAAGTCGAGAGAGTCAATTAAGGATCCATATGTGTGGTGGTAACTGTCTTCGATCACAAACACAGAACTCGGTTCCTGAGGACTATTTCAATGAGACAACCCACCATGTACTCCTACATGGCCTCTCATCGCTACCTTTACCAAATCATATTCACACACTTAGCTCTCAACAGTAGGACATGTTGACCACCATTCCAATCTATCCCAGATGAATCAGACCTGACACAACTCTAAGCATAGCAGGCATAACAAGCAAGCATGAATGAGTAGGCACTTCATTGCTCAAACAACTCCTACTCATGCTAGTGGGTTTCATTATTTACTGTGGCAAAGACAGGTCATGTAGAGGAAAGGGTTCAACAATCGCAACATGTAACAATTGAATAGTAGTTGTCCTAAATCAGTAAAAGAGGGAAAGAGAGAGAGAGAGAGAGAGAGAGAGTTGGATTGTATTAGAGTGCTCAAGGGGGTTTGCTTGCCTGGCACTCAGAAAATAGCATTGAGTCTTCCTTAGTGTCGTCGATCTCAACGTTGGAACAACGCCCACTCAGAGGGAACAAACACTAGCAAACAAGAGGGAACACAATCAATGCAATGCAACAATATGATGCATGATCATCACATGGCAACATGCTGTGATTTGTGCTAATGCAATTAGAAACAATTTATATTAAGTTGGTTTGAACCCAAGGTTCAAATTCAAACCACATATAAGATATTCAAATGCCATTTACGGAAATTTTCATATACAGTAGCTTTGAGTTGTTCAAACATGCATTGAAATGCCATAAACATATTCTTCATATTTTGCTGCTAATTTTTCATATATAATTTATTGCATTTGGAGTTACGGTTGAATTTCTATGGTTTTTAGAAGTTTAGGAAATTTTCTAAATAAATCATTTCTTATTTATTTAAAATCCTAGAAAACATTTACTGCATCAGCATGGCATCAGTGTTGTGTCAGCAGGTCAACTATGGTCAGCCAGGTCAAACCTGACCATTCGGTCCCACTGGTCAGTGACCCAATGACTTAACATGTTTAACTAAACTTGAAATAGACTAAGTAGCGGTTTAATTAGCAGGTGGGACCTAGTGTCAGTGACCTAGGGAAGATTAGTTGCTAAGCTGATTACCTGATGCGTAGGACCGACATGGCAGCGACCCACATACGTTCAAACGCGGTGGCATGCCGACGGTGACCAAAACGACGATGGCGTGCTTCGGAAAACTGCTACGCTATATAGCTGCTACTACGAGTAGGCCTTTGCACAGCTGAGGCCTAGGTTGGGGCACGATTTTGGGGGCCCGGGGCAGCCGCCCCTCCCACCCCTGGGCCGGGGATAGGGAGGTGGGGGTTGAGGAGATTGTGATACACAATTTCTTCCCATTAGTTCATGCAATGTTTTTTATAAAATTGCATCAAACATAGTGGTGAATAGGCTGAAGCAAATCTTGCCTAACATCATTTCTAAAGAATAATCTGCATTTGTTCCTGGAAGACTGATCACGGATAATATCATATGTGCCTAAGAATGCTACACTTTATGAAGAGGAGCAAAGCCAAATCCAACAGTCGTTGTGCTTTCAAGCTGGACATGATGAAAGCGTATGACAGGTTAGAATGGGCATATCTGGAAGTGATAATGAGTAAGCCTGGCTATGCTAAATCATGGATTGATGTGATTATTGGCATGATAAAGTCAGTACCATTTTTAGTTTTATTCAATGGAGGGAAATTGGACCAGTTTAAACCACTATTCAAGAATTCTTCCAATTCAGCGATTTATCATCCGATTTATCGCTACTCATGGGGTGACCGATAAGATTATGCCTTATCTCCGCCATTTATCTTTTGGGCCAATTTATCACTCTAACATGTGATTTATTAGGAATCTACCGATAAATCAGGCCAACTCCTAACATTATGTTTCTGAAAACTATGTTTATTTGTGTTTTACTGACCTTGTTTTATAGTATGTACCATTGTCCTGTTTTGTTTGTCATTATAAGAGAATTGAAACATTAGGAATCAAGCTAACATTCTCTCGGCACGGCGTGGTCAACATTGTCAACAAACGACAACCACTGGAAGAGGGATGTACATGGAGTGGTTGACAGTAGGTACCCACATGGTCCATGGCCGCACGCAAACAAGTGCCTCCTTATTATGCGAAAACAAATGATTTCTCCCACTGACAGTTTTAATCCACCAGCTACAGCTTCGCATGCAAGGAAGTGCCTCCTTTTTACACCGAAAAAATGTTTCTTCTCCCTGACATTTGGGACCAACTACATCTTCGCATAAGGAAGTGCCACCTTATTAAGTGCAAAAAATGACCCCCCTGCTAGTTGGGACCCACAAGATTTGGAGGCTGACTTGTGGGCCTACTAAGTTGATGTGTACGCAGTGCTTGGTCAACTTAGTTAATAAATAATTCTAGCTGCAATGACCGTTAGATGTTAATCCAACGGCCGTGTTGCGTCTTCAACCTCTGGTCTTCTAGCTCCAGCCGCCAAAACCAGCGCCCGCCGTACCGCTTACTCCAGCCTCGCGTGGCCGGTTGTGAGGTTGCGGAGGCTTCACCACCCGACCGTGCTACCACTGGCCAGGCCTACCCTCTACTCACCCACACCTCATGTTATTCTTGGGCAATGGTAGCCTTACATCCCAGCGGAACTAGTGAACCCTCGTACTCCCCTCCACATAAGCATCCACCTGCCTCGTCTTCCCTGGCTCTGTGTCGTTCCCTTCCTCGGCCTCGCCCTTGTCCACTTCCTTGGTGCTCTCAGCGTAGCGTGCACAACAAGGTCAAGGAACGACAGCCATCGAAAGAGGACTTTAGGCGGTGAGGCTGATAGTTGGACCCACCAGCTAGATCTTCAAACACAAGGAAGTGCCTCCTTATTACTTGCAAAATAAAAATGATTCCTCCCCTGTCAGCTCGGAACCAGTAGCTATATCTTCACACTGAAGGAAGTGCATCCTCATCCTCCCTCACAGCTGGGACCCACCGGGTCGAAGCGTACACAGTGTTGTGTGTCTGGTTGCGAACGTGTAAGTACATACTGGCCATTCAGTCTCTCTACAACGATGAACCGTTGGGAGCAAGAAGTGGTACGTGTATTAGTAGAGCCCCCGACATAGCACTTTAGGCAGTCCCTTCTTAGTCGTGTACATGTATATACAGCCACATGCCAAAAAATACGACCACGTACGTACATATGGGCGGAGTCTTGAATGGCTACTGGCGCATACGTACGGCCATGGCTCGTGTACATGGAGAGGCAACAAACGCCGGCTATGGGTCCTGTTCATCGGCAGCCAACCAGCTGGGTCGGAATGGAGAAGCTGTGTCATGTTCATCGGGATGCAATGGAATGCGTCCTGTTCATCAGGAGCAAACCAACTTGGACGGAACAGCCAAAACAGGGCCTAGCATACCGCAGAACGGAGTAAACGATCTTCGGTTGAAACCCCTACAGTCGAAACGGGGTTCTTCTCATCTTGTAGGGTCTGGCGTACCGCAGAATGGAGAAAATGGACTTCCGTCGAGCTCCTACAGTTGAAACAGGGTCATGTTGACCAAGAGGGGTGTGGCGTACCGCAAAACAAAGGAAACAGACTTCTGTTGGAGCGCCTACGGTTGGAACAGGGTCCTGTTCATCAGGAAGGGTGTGGCATACGCGACTACTATTCATAGAGCCTCCACGGGGTCCTATTCATCCACCCCCAACTGATTGGGGTGTGGCGGCCTCCTCGAGGTCATGTTCATCCAATAGAAACCGCCTAATACCACGGGGTCCTGTTCGTCCAACCCCCACCGGTTGGGGTGGGGCATACACGTATGTACGAGCGGGTGCTAGCAAGGGGAACTGTTCATCCACAGCCAACCAACTAGAACACGTCTTGACTCGTTTCTACGTATCTCCCATGAGGCAGCAACATACACTGTTCATCAGAGGCAACCCAACACACAGGTTGGCTACATCTCGCATGGGGGCTCGATTGACTTTAGTGAACAACGAGAAGGATCAATCGAATTTAGTTAGCAATGAAGGAATCAGCCGGCTTCAATTAGCAGCAAAGGAATCGACTGGCTTCAGTTAGCAGCGAAGAAATCGCCCGGGTTCAGTTACGAAAGTGCAACTAATGCCTGGGTGGTTTTGGTAATTCTTAACAACATATAGCTCATTGAACTAATACTCTTTCAAGATGATCATTTCATAAAGTTCAATGATTGGCATGGCATGGACTAGAGATGTGGACCCCTCAAAATGCTAAGGACATACTAGCAAAAGCTCAAGAATCTATATTTTCACTTTAGGATAACATTGAGTCTATAGGAAAGCTAATACTATTAAAAGGGGATGAGGTGTTGCTTAATGGATTTCTTTCTCAAAATGCTTAGTGATATGCTCCAAAAGCCCTCAACCACTTTCTCATTTCCACATATGTTCTAAACCTAAAGTCAAACTCGGACCCACCAATTTGATCTATCCGGCGACACCGAGTTCATTTGACATAGCCACTGCCACAAACCCTAATCAGTTCGGTCTCACCGATAGGGATCTCGGTCTCACCGAGATGGGATGGCAAACTCTCTATTTGCTTTCGCAACGTTTTGGTTTCATCAAAATGAGCGATCGGTCCCACCGAGTTTGCAATGCAAACTCTCTGTTTCCTTTTCGTAATGTTTCGGTCTCACCAAAATGAGCGATCAGTCCCAAGGAGTTTGCCTAACCAACTCTCTGTTTGCCTATTACTGAAATCGGTCCCACCGAGTTCATGTGATCGGTCTCACCGAGATCAAGTTATGCCCTAACCCTAGCACATTGGTCCCACCGAAAAGCCTAATGTTAAACATTTTGAACTAAATCGGTCTGACCGAGTTTCGCTATATTCGATCTCACCGAGGTTGGCAATTTGTGTGTAATGGTAAGGTTTTGTGTGGAGGCTATATATACCCCTCCAACCATTCTCCATTCATGGGGAGAGCTACCAGAACGTGCCTACACTTCCAGTACTCATTTTCTGAGAGAGAACCACCTACTCATGTGTTGACCCTAAGACATTCCAATCCAACAACAAGAATCTTGATCTCTAGCCTTCCCCAAGTTGCTTTCCACTCAAATCATCTTTCCACCATATCCAAATCTGAGAGAGAGAGTTGAGTGTTGTGGAGACTATCATTTGAAGCACAAGAGCAAGGAGTTCATCATCTACACACCGTCTATTACCTTTTGGAGAGTAGTGTCTCCTAGATTGCTTAGGTGTCACTTGGGAGCCTCTGTCAAGAATGTGGAGTTGAACCAAGGAGTTTGTAAGGGCAAGGAGATCGCCTACTTTGTGAAGATCTAAACAAGTGAGGCAAGTCCTTCATGGGCGATGGCCATGGTGGGATAGACAAGGTTTCTTCTTCGTGGACCCTTCGTGGGTGGAGCCCTCCATGGACTAGCACAGCCGTTACCCTTTGTGGGTTGAAGTCACTATCAATGTGGATGTACGATAGCACCACCTATCGGAACCACGCCAAAAATCTCCATGTGTACATTGCGTTTGCTCCCTCCAAACTCCTCCCCTTTACCTTCATATGCAATGATTTACATTCTGCTGCTATACTCTTTGAATTGCATGTGTAGGTTGATTGCTTGACTAGTGCTATGTTGCTAAAATATTCCAAGACTTAAAATTGAAAAAATGCTAGATTTTTATTTGGTCAAGTAGTCTAATCATCCCCCTCTAGACATACTTTTGATCCTAGAAGTGGTATCACACCTTTGGTCTCCATTTTCCTTGATTTCCATGGCCTTCGTTTCACAGCCTAGGAGAGTATGACGTCCAGCGAGGGAAATTACCACCGTAGAGGTCCTTACTTTGATGGTACAAATTTTGCTAGTTGGTAGCATAAGATGAAAATGCATATTCTTGGACATAACCCCGCCATTTGGGCCATTGTGTGCATTGGTTTGGAAGGTGAATTCTTCGATGGGAGTGAACCAAATCATGAAGCTACCGCGGAAGAATTTAAGATGCTGCAATACAATGCTCAAGCTTGCGATATCCTCTTCAACAGATTGTGCCCCAAAGAATTCAACAAAAGCAGCCGTCTTGAGAATGCAAAGGAAATTTGGGATACTTTGATTGATATGCACGAAGGTGTCGACTCCGTCAAGGAATCCAAGTTGGATGTGCTTCAAAGTCAACTTGACAAGTTCAAAATGAAGGATGGTGAAGGTGTCGCTGAAATGTACTCTAGGCTTGCTCTCATCACAAATGAGATTGCCGGCTTAGGAAGTGAAGAGATGACCACCAGATTCATCATCAAGAAGAACCTAAGAGCCATGGATGGAAAATATGATACCGTGTGCACTTCGATCCAAATGATGCCAAATTACAAGGATTTCAAGCCAACGGAAGTCATTGGAAGAATTGTTGCTCATGAGATGTCACTCAAGGATAAAGAAGATCTTCACAACAAGTGTAGTGGTGCTTACAAAGCCTCATGTGATGCTCCTACATCGTCAAGTGAGAAACATATCTTCAATGAAGAATTAAGCTTAACGGTGAAGAACTTCAGCAAGTTCTACAAGAGTAGAAGCAAGGAAAAGAGTTCCGAGTCAAGCTCCTACAATGACAAAAGATCTTCTAGTCATGAGTGAAATTGCTACAATTGTGGAAGAACCTGACACTACTCGAATGAGTGTACAACTCCCTATAAAAGAATATAAGACTCGCCTAAAAGGAGAAGCAAAAGGGAAGAATCACCTCCAAGAGAGAGAAGGAGTAGAGATGATCGCTATGAATGAAGAACCTCTCGCAGAAGCAAGGATTCAGAAAGGAAGGACAGGTCATCAAGGAGCTACAAAAAACGAAGACATCTGTCGGTGGGAACGACACCTATGGGATCACCGGAATCCCTACTACGGTTGCAGGGCGCGGGGTTGTGAAAAGAGCAGGTCTAGGAGGCAGCACAAGGATCATTTACCCAGGTTCGGGCCACGAGGATGCGTAATACCGTAGTCCTGCTTTAGTGTCTATTTGAATGGTCTTGGAGTTCTTGAGCTAGCTACGATGCGTAACTTGTCCCAGGGTCCGAATCCTCCTCCAGTATGCCTCGGGCCTCCTTTTATAATCAAGGGGATCGCCACAGTGGCACACGGGAGGTGGAAAGGTGTACAGTGTTTGAGCTTATCGCCTCCTATTATGGGACAAGACGCATTTAATGCGCCCTCAAATGTCCACTTACTTTCTCGGGGACAGAAACCAGGCCCGTCCTGTTCGTCGGCGCTCCATCTTGTTCCGAGGTGCGTCCAGGCCAGTGAGGCGTGCGGTGCCATGTAGGCTCACAGGCTGCTGATTTGGCGCGATGGCAGCGTCTTCACGAAGATCTGCATGCCACCACACAGGTGCTTGCTGAGCTGGTCTGAAAGCCGCATGTCGCCACGCAGGTGCCCGCCTGGCTGGCTGGGCTGGCAGTTGCATGGGAACGGTGGTGGAGCCATGGCGGGCGCGGGGCTGGTCGCAACCCCGCTAACGTCCTCAACAAGGGTCTTGCTGGGCCCCCGACAAGGGTCTTGCCGTGGCACCGTGGTCGTCCCCGGCAAGAATCTTGCCGGAGGTCTCGTGGATTTCCTCGGCAAGGATCTTGCTGAGGATGGTCGTCTTCTAGTCCTCATCTGATCTTGTGTGCTTCTAGTCTTCACAAAGATTTGCATGCCACCATGGAGGTGCCTCCCGAGCCTTGTTTCCAATGTGGTCAATGGCGTTTGGAGACTGAGGGAGTCCTGGATTAGGGGGTATCTGGACAGCCGGACTATAACCTTTGGCCGGACTATTGGACTATGAAGATACAAGATTGAAGACTTCATCCCGTGTCCGGATGGGACTCTCCTTGGCGTGGAAGGCAAGCTTGGCAATACGGATATGTAGATCTCCTTCCTTGTAACCGACTCTGTGTAACCCTAGCCCCCTCCAGTGTCTATATAAACCGGAGGGTTTAGTCCGTAGGACCAACAACAATCATACCATAGGCTAGCTTCTAGGGTTTAGCCTCTCTGATCTCGTGGTAGATCAACTTTTGTAATACCCATATCATCAAGATGAATCAAGCAGGAGTATGGTTTTACCTCCATCGAGAGGTCCCGAACCTGGGTAAAAACATCGTGTCCCTTGTCTCCTGTTACCATCCGCCTAGACGCACAGTTCCGGACCCCCTACCCGAGATCCGCCGGTTTTGACACCGACATTGGTGCTTTCATTGAGAGATCCTCTGTGTCGTCATTGTTAGGCTTGATGGCTCCTTCGATCATCGATAGCGATGCAGTCCAGGGTGAGACTTTTCTCCCCAGACAGATCTTCGTATTCAGCGGCTTCGTATGGCGGGCCAACTCGCTTGGCCATCTGGAGCAGATCGAGAGTTACACCCCTAGCCACCAGTTCAGGTTTAGAAGCTTAAAATACACGGCTGACATCCGCGGGCACTTGATCTTCAACGTATTCGAGCCCCTGCCGAGTGTGCCGCACTATCACGATGAGCAAGATTTAGCTTTGCCGTCGGACAGTGTTCAGAAGAACGCACCTGCAGCAGCTCCGACCTTCAATTAGGAGCCAGGTGCGCCATCCGTGGGCGGGTGGCTAGACCCCGCACCGAGGGCCACAGTCTCAGCGGCGATCGAGCCGAATAGCAACCTAACACTTCATGAGAGCCGTGACTCCAAGCTTTTGAATTCTTCTATGTCCACGGACTCCGAACTGCCTGCGCCCGTGCCTATCGAATCCGACAGGGCGCCGATCACGGAGTTCACCTCCGTGGATATCTTTCAGCACTTGCCCTTCGGTGACATACCGAACTCACTAAGGTCCCTCTCCTTGTCAAGAGAAACCTGGCCGAATTATGTCTGGCAAGATTGGGATGCGGATGACGAAGAAATTCGCCGCCCACCAACCACCCACTTAGTAGCCACTGTCAATGATTTAACCGACATGCTAGACTTTGACACCGAAGACATCGACGATATAAACGACGATGCAGGAGACGAACAGGAACCACTGCCCACAGGGCACTAGACAGCCACCTCATCACATGATGTATACATGGTGGACACACCAAAATAAAACGACGATGAGAAACGGAAGGACGCAGCAAAGAATCGTTCCCGCGAGAAGCAGTCAAAGCGGCGGCGTAAGCGCCGCTCCAAATTCCACCTCGGCAGAAACAACTGTCATACAGATCCAGTGATAGAGCAGGGTGAACCAGTGGATGACGAACACGACATTGAACAACCGTCAGACAATGGCAACATGGAGAATCAAACCGAACAACCCGTCTCTGGCGAAGATAACAGTCCGGACGACATCACACCAGATAAGCTCCTGGAGCATAAGAACCTCCATTAAAGGCTTTTCGCCACCGCGCGGAGCCTGGAAAAGCAGAAGCGAAAGCTCAAGGCTGCGGAAGATACACTCAGAATCAGATGGAGTAAAGTACTCAACACCACAGACAAGTATGGCGGCAGTCGCCACACAAAGAGCTACCCGACGAGAAAGCTACTACCTGAATTTGATGAGGAGGCCTTAGAGCCCCCACAATCAAAAAACAAAACAGCCATCCGGTCGGATAGACGACCTCATGGTCAACATAGAGCGGCAAACGACGCCGCACACAAGCCAGTACGCGATCCAGATGAGGACTCGCATCAAAAGGATGACCCAAGCAGATCTATCTACGGGCCAAGAAAGCGCGCTTCAGCATGAAATGCAACACAACAAAATTCTGAACACCACGGTACACCCAAATACAGGGGTGCCGCACACCCCCTATGTCTCACCGATGAGGTGCAGGACCACGAATTTCCAGAGGGATTCAAACCCGTAAACATAGAGGCGTACGACGGAACAACAGACCCTGGGGTCTGGATTGAGGACTACATCCTCCATATCCACATGGCTTGAGGAGACGATCTCCATGCCATCAAGTACTTTCCCCACAAGCTCAAAGGGCCAGCCAGGCACTGGCTTAAAAGCCTCCCCGAAAACACCATTGGAAGTTGGGAAGAGCTCAAGGACGCTTTTCGGGTGAATTTTCAAGGGACCTATGTCCGACCACTGGATGCAGACAATTTAAGTCATATAACTCAATAACCCGGAGAGTCAGCCCGAAAGCTTTGGAATACATTTCTTACAAAAAACAACCAAATAGTCGACTGTCCGAACGCCGAAGCCTTAGCAACTTTCAAACACAGCGTTCGAGACGAATGGCTCGCCAGACACCTCGACCAAGAAAAGCCGAGAACAATGGCTGCATTAACAAGCCTCATGACCCGTTTTTGCACGGGTGAGGATAGCTAGTTAGTCCGATGCAGCACCAGCGACCCAAGTATATCTGAAGTCAGGGACGGAAACGGGAAGCCACGACGCAGCAAAAACAAGCGCCAGAATAAAGAAAACAGCGTGAAGAGCACGGCGGTAAACACCGGATTCAGAAGCTCTCACCAGGTCAGCAAAAGCTGCCCTCCAAAGGCAACATAGACGACCTGTCTAGCCTAAACAAGATTCTGGACAAACTATGTCAAATCCATAGCACCCCCGATAAACCTGCAAATCATACCCATAGAGAATGTTGGGTCTTCAAGCAGTCCGGCAAGCTCAACGCCGAACACAAGGGGCTGGATACACCAAGCAAAGACAAGGACGAGCCTCGCAAGCAAAGTACTGGGGAACAGAAGAAATTCCCACCAGAAGTCAAAACAGTAAATGTGTTACACGTGATAAATAAAAACAACGCGACACTCATAGAGATACGTGCCCCAGGGCCTATCACCACGGAGTTCCACCACTGGTCATCCGAACCGATCACCTTCGACCATCGGGATTACTCTGCAAGTATCCGACACGCAGGATGGGCTGCCATGGTGTTAGACCCGATAATTGACGGATACCACTTTACACGAGTCCTCATGGACGGCGGCAGTAGTTTAAACTTGATATATCAGGACACAGTCCACAAAATGGGGATGGACCCAACAAAAATTAGCCATAGCAATACTTCCTTTAAAGGAGTAACGCCAGGCTCAGAAGCCCATTGCACGGGCTCCCTCCTACTAGAGGTTATATTCGTCTTCCCCGATAACGTCCGCAGCGAAAGGCTCACCTTCCACATCACTCCGTTTCAAAGTGGTTGTCAAGCACTACTGGGACATGAAGCTTTCGCTCGCTTTAACCCAATACCGCATTACGCGTCTCTCATGCTTAAGATGCCCGGTCCATGGCATCTTTACAGTAAAGGGAAATATGAGCGCTCCTTGCACGTGGAAGACCGTGCGGCTGCCTCGATAGTCACACACTAGGTGGCCTCGCCAACTAGAGCATCTAACAGGTCATTAAGACCACGGACACGGCTAGATGAGTCTGGCATGGCTATATAATTGATAAAGGTTTGATGGCTATACCCCTATCACAATACAAGGGGCTCCACGCGCGTAAACAAGTGACTATAAGGCTCAATTTTATCCATCTCGAACTGTACCTGGTTTATTTAGTATAACATATATTTTGCACGACAACTTTGCAACTAAGTTCCTTTCTTTTATAGATGACCATCGTGCTACACATGTCCAGGATACGGCACAACGGAAACACAAGCGCAGACGTGCAGCAGGGACCCGTTCCAAGGATTCTCTTTAGATTAAGACCCCGCGTAAACCTTTTTTACTGTCTCTTGTTGATACACATCCCCTAGATTCTCAGTAAAACTGAGATGGATGTTGACGTATTGGCATGTGGCCGTGTCAGATTATTGCACGTACCTGGACACCAGGCGCTTATTACAAAGGGCGATGTTTAGCCCGGTTTATACCATAAAGACCGAATGCCTTAGGGAGTGTTCGGCGTCGCGAGTTTGGCCTTATATGCATCAGCTCCGAATCATGTCTTTGGTCAAATGTTGGGTTTTCCCGGCTCTTGTGTTTTGTTGCCTTACGTTCCGCTCTATCGGCTAAGGTGGCACCAGGAGAACTACTGCGATCGTGCCCTGGTTCAGCCAAGCGAGCGCCTCAGTAGAGAAAGCCGAAAACTGACTGTCATGATATAGTGTGAGACTGGTCAACCACTCGATGACCTAGCGGAATCTTCGGGATTCCTCCGCCTTAACGAAGCGCCATTTTCCCGGCCAGGCATGTACATGCCCCGAATTTGGATGAGCGCGGAGCCACCATGGGCTATATAGTAGCCCCACTTAGGCTAAGTGAAAGTGTTAAAGCATTATAGTCCTATTGCCTAGATCGCTGCGCTATCACCTCCTTAATGGACCAAGACATTGGATCAAGTGTGAATAGGCATCTTCTGCGTGCACCCCCGCATTATATGCATGGGGGCTGAAGCCGACGACTGCCATCTTTCAGGTTATATTCACATATACATAAATGGCCGCACATGAGGTATTATAATTCTTGCAGGCACAAGTATAAAATAGCCTTTACATTTCAGCAAAACATTGTTTTCAATGGGAATACATGTCATTAGAACATAATATTCTTCGAGCACTACGCCTCTATTGAATGAGCGCCCTCAAGAACTTCTCGGAAGTAGTGCTCGACAGGTACTCGGCTTTGGTCCGAGTCTTGGGCTGCAATGACGGTGGCCTCCATCTCTGCCCAATATGTCTTGACACGGGAAAGGGCCATCCATGCACCCTCTACGCACGCCGACCTCTTCATCGCGTTGATATGCGGCATGGCGCCAAGGAACTGCTGCACCAAACTAAAATAATTGTTCGGCTATGGCCTTTCCAGCAACAGTTGATCCACAACAGACCTCATGGCAAGTCCGGACAACCTATTCAGCTCGGCCCGTTCGGCCAACCGATCAATCAAGGGAAGCGGATGCTCTGGATCGTTAAACTGTGACCAGAACAGCTTTTCCACTTCATGATCTTTTTGATCTCGGAAGTACTCCGCCGCATCGGCAGCACTCGCTACCAAGTCTAGGTATGCATCCGCCGAACTCCACAGCCGGTCCAAAGGGGCATACTTAGGATCGCCGAACTTCATCCGCAGCATAAAGGGCTTCCCAGCCGCGATATCTCCGGCTTGACATAGCTCCTCCTTCATCGCTCTCATGGCAGAGCGGGTGTCTTTGGCCGTCACCATGGCCTTCTCTAGGTCTGCCCTCTTCGCTTGATCTTCCTTTTCAAGAAGCTTGTAACGTTCAGCGGCATTCTTCAATTCCACAGCCATCCTTGCTATTTTCCCCTTTCTTTGGCAGTGAGTAGCCTGTTCGGCTTTTAGCTCCTGAACCTCCTTTACGGCAGCCGCATCGCTTTTTCTGGCTTGTTCTTTGACTCGGGCAAGTTCTGCCCCCAGGTTCTCCATGGCCGCAGCTCCATCTTGATTCACACACATGTTACAGATACTGGCATCATGCTCCTCTTTCCATGTGCCTTTGGAGAAATCACATACCTTGTGCCTCGTCAAGCCGCTTGTTGACAAGTACGATGTCGGCATCTGCCATGTCAAGCTACCGCTTTAACTCGGCAAATTCATCAGTCCGGCTGGCCACCGGAAACTTTGCCACCTGCATATTAAGGCGGCAAAATTATACCTGGGACTATGATCCTCTGTGTGCAGTCGTCTTCGACAGCACCCAGAGTCTCAGGGGCTACTATCTACACAGGGCACATCTTAAAATATGCGGTACTATCAAAAAGGAATATCATTTCACGTACCTCAAAACCTGTGAGTAGACTCATAACAGCTTCATGCAACCCGCTCTCTGCGGACGAAATCCTTTGAATTACCGTACCCATCAATGTACGGTGCTCTTCTGAGATAGCCGCTCGCTCTAGCAGATCCCTCAGTACCTCTGACCGCGCCCCAAACTGTGTCGGGCTCTTTTGATTGCTCTCTTCAAAAGCCGGATACTAAGGGCTTCGGGTGGCCAAATGACCACCTTCTGGCCTTGCCGGATTAGGAGAAACCCTCCGCGACGACACCTCGGGGTCGCCCGCCTCTTGAGGTGGTATGGGAAGGCGTTCCGCTCTCCATCATCTCTGGAAGAAGATCCCCCGAAGACGAGCTCTGCTGAGAAGGGCTAAGATCCGAACTGCAAGATAAATGCTTCGGTTATTTTCCTCAGCAGTAAGACAAGGTTTTTTCTCATCATTAAGTACCCTTTTACTTACAGCTCGGTGGAGGGCTGATCCCCTTGAGTGCATAGTACGGCCGGGGTATCCCCCGGTACAGGACCCTCTGGTGAAGATTTCTTCCCCCGTTTTGAGACCATTGTCTCCGGGTCCTCAGAGGCGGTCCTCTTCTTTCCCTGGGGAGAGGAAGTTTCGATTCCTCCCTTCCGGCGAACCTCCTCCATGGAGGCAGTAGCTTCCTTGTTCCCCCCTTTATCTTCTCCCGAAGGCGCTTGATAATGCGCAATCTCCAGCATCCTGGTTAACGCAGGGTTTGGCGAGGTCTCAGGGAGGGGGGCCGGACACCTGATCAACTTTGCCTTCGCTATCCACTCCTGGTTCAAGAGCGGCTTTTTTAAGGGCGATGTTGCGATAGATAAACGGATGGTGTTCGGATGCGGGGATACTTACTTGGGTATCCGGACGATCGCAGCTCAGACCTGCATCCTCAGTGGAGTCCGGACACATTATTTGTGGTCCGAAGAACAATTTGTACATCTCCTCGGGCATCATGCCGAGGAAATGTTGAAGAGCTCGCGGTCCCTCCGGATTGAACTCCCACAGGCGGAGAGGACGATGTTTGCAGGGCAGGACTCGGCGAATTAACATAACTTGCATTACCACAACCAGACTGGTGTCTCTCTCAAGGAGATCTCGAATGCGGCTCTGCAATGTGGGCACGTCCTTTATTGGCCCCTAGTCCAGCCCCTTGTTGACCCATGACGTTAGTCGTGGCGGGGGACCCGAGCAAAAGACCAGGGGAGCCACCCACTTGGTACCCCTGGGAGCTGTGATATAAAACCACTCTTGTTGCCATAAACTGGACTCCTCCTAGAAAGAGCCCTCGGGCCATGGGGCGTCAGTGTTTTTGCTTATTACGGGCCCTCCGCACTTTGCGTGCCGCCCCTCGATCATCTTCGGCTCTACTTCGAAGGTCTTGAGCCACAGTCCGAAATGAGGGGTAATACGGTGTTGGGGAACGCAGTAATTTCAAAAAATTTCCTACGCACACGCAAGATCATGGTGATGCATAGCAACGAGGGGGAGAGTATGATCTACATACCCTTGTAGATTGCAACGGAAGCGTTGACACAACGTAGAGGAAGTAGTCGTACGTCTTCTTCCCGATCCGACCGATCCAAGCACCGTTACTCCGGCACCTCCGAGTTCTTAGCACACGTTCAGCTCGATGACGTTCCTCGGGCTCCGATCCAGCAAAGCGTCGAGGAAGAGTTCCGTTAGCACGACGGCGTGGTGACGATCTTGATGTACTACCGACGCAGGGCTTCGCCTAAGCACTGTAACGGTATGATCGAGGTGGAATTTGGTGGCAGGGGGCACCGCACACGGCTAAGGAACGATCTCAAGGATCAACTTGTGTGTCTTGGGGTGTCCCCTGCCCCCGTATATAAAGGATGGAGGGAGGGAGGCTGGCCGGCCAAAGAGAGGGAGGCGCAGGAGGAGTCCTACTCCTACCGGGAGTAGGACTCCCCCTCCAATCCTAGTCCAACTAGGAATCCTTTAAAGGGGAGAGAGAGAGAGGTGGCCGGCCCCTCTCCTAGTCCTAATAGGACTAGGGAGAGGGGGGAGGCGCAGCCCTATGTGGGCTGCCCTCTCACCTTTCCACTAAGGCCCATGTTGGCCCATTTGGCTCCCGGGGGGTTCCGGTAACCCTCCCGGTAATACGGTAAAATCCGGATTTCACCCGGAACACTTCCGATGTCCAAACATAGGCTTCCAATATATCAATCTTTACGTCTCGACCATTTCGAGACTCCTCGTCATGTCCTCGATCTCATCCGGGACTCCGAACACCTTCGGTACATCAAAACACATAAACTCATAATATAACTGTCATCGAAACCTTAAGCGTGCGGACCCTACGGTTCGAGAACAATGTAGACATGACCGAGACACGTCTCCGGTCAATAACCAATAGCGGGACCTGGATGCCCATAATGGCTCCTACATACTCTATGAAGATCTTTATCGGTCAGGCCGCATAACAACATACGTTGTTCCCTTTGTCATCGGTATGTTACTTGCCCGAGATTCGATCGTCGGTATCCAATACCTAGTTCAATCTCGTTACTGGCAAGTCTCTTTACTCGTTCCGTAATACATCATCTCGCAACTAACTCATTAGTCACAATGCTTGCAAGGCTTATGTGATGTGTATTACCGAGAGGGCCCAGAGATACCTCTCCGACAATCGGAGTGACAAATCCTAATCTTGAAATACGCCAACCCAACATCTACCTTTGGAGACACCTGTAGTACTCCTTTATAATCACCCAGTTACGTTGTGACGTTTGGTAGTACCCAAAGTGTTCCTCCAGCAAACGGGAGTTGCATAATCTCATAGTCATAGGAACATGTATAAGTCATGAAGAAAGAAATAGCAACATACTAAACGATCGGGTGCTAAGCTAATGGAATGGGTCATGTCAATCAGATCATTCAACTAATGATGTGACCTCGTTAATCAAATAACAACTCTTTGTTCATGGTTAGGAAACATAACCATCTTTGATTAACGAGCTAGTCAAGTAGAGGCATACTAGTGACACTCTGTTTGTCTATGTATTCACACATGTATTATGTTTCCGGTTAATACAATTCTAGCATGAATAATAAACACTTATCATGATATAAGGAAATAAATAATAACTTTATTATTGCCTCTAGGGCATATTTCCTTCAGTCTCCCACTTGCACTAGAGTCAATAATCTAGTTTCACATCGCCATGTGATTTAGCAGCAATAGTTCACATCACCATGTGATTAACACCCATAGTTCACATCGTTATGTGACCAACACTCAAAGGGTTTACTAGAGTCAGTGATCTAGTTCACATCTCTATGTGATTAACACCCAAAGAGTACTAAGGTGTGATCATGTTTTTGCTTGTGAGATAATTTTAGTCAACGGGTCTGTCACATTCAGATCCGTAAGTATTTTGCAAAATTCTTTGTCTATAATGCTCTGCACGGAGCTACTCTAGCTAATTGCTCCCACTTTCAATATGTATCCAGATTGTGAATTTAGATTCATCTGGATCAGTGTCAAAAACTTGCATCGACGTAACCCTTTACGACGAACCTTTTTGTCACGTCCATAATCGAGAAACACATCCTTATTTCACTAAGGATAATTCTGACCGCTGTCCAGTGATCTACTCCTAGATCACTATTGTACTCCCTTGCCAAATTAGTGCAGGGTATACAATAGATCTGGTACACAGCATGGCATACTTTATAGAACCTATGGCCAAGGCATAGGGAATGACTTTCATTCTCTTTCTATCTTCTGCCGTGGTCGGGCTTTGAGTCTTACTCAACTTCACACCTTGTAATACAGGCAAGAACTCTTTCTTTGACTGATCCATTTTGAACTACTTCAAAATCTTGTCAAGGTATGTACTCATTGAAAAAACTTATCAAGCGTCTTGATCTATCTCTATAGATCTTGAAGCTCAATATGTAAGCAGCTTCACCGAAGTCTTTCTTTGAAAAAATCCTTTCAAACACTCCTTTTATGCTTTACAGAATAATTCTACATTATTTCCGATCAACAATATGTCATTCACATATACTTATCAGAAATGCTGTAGTGCTCCCACTCACTTTCTCGTAAATACAGGCTTCACCGCAAGTCTGTATAAAACTATATGCTTTGATCAACTCATCAAAGCGTATATTCCAACTCTGAGATGTTTGCACCAGTCCGCAGATAGATCGATGGAGCTTGCATATTTAGTTAACATCTTTAGGATCGACAAAACCTTCTAGTTGCATCGTATACAACTCTTCTTTAGCAAATCCATTAAGGAATGCAGTTTTGTTTATCCATTTGCCAGATTTCATAAAATGCGGCAATTGCTAACATGATTCGGACAGACTTTAAGCATAGATACGAGTGAGAAAATCTCATCTTAGTCAACACCTTGAACTTGTCGAAAACCTTTTGCGACAATTCTAGCTTTGTAGATAGTAACACTACTATCAGCGTCCATCTTCCTCTTGAAGATCCATTTATTTTCTATGGCTTGCCGGTCATCGGGCAAGTGAACCAAAGTCCATACTTTGTTCTCATACATGGATCATATCTCAGATTTCGTGGCTTCAAGCCACTTTGCGGAATCTGGGCTCACCATCGCTTCTTCATAGTTCGTAGGATCATCATGATCTAGTAGCATGACTTCTAGAACAGGATTACCGTACCACTCTGGCGCGGATCTTACTCTGGTTGATCTATGAGGTTCAGTAGTGTCTTGTTCTGAAGTTTCATGATCATCATCATTAGCTTCCTCACTAACTGGTGTAGGTGTCACAGAAACATTTTTCTGTGATGTACTACTTTCCAATAAGGGATCAGGTATAGTTACCTCGTCAAGTTCTACTTTCCTCCCACTCACTTCTTTCGAGAAAAACTCCTTCTCCAGAAAGTTTCCGAATTTTAGCAACAAAAGACTTGCCTTCGGATCTGTGATAGAAGGTGTATCCAATAGTTTCCTTTGGATATCCTATGAAGACGCACTTCTCCGATTTGAGTTTGAGCTTATCAGGATGAAACTTTTTTCATATAAGCATCGCAACCCCAAACTTTAAGAAACGACAACTTTCGTTTCTTGCTAAACCATAGTTCAGATTGTGTCATCTCAACGGATTTAGATGGTGCCCTATTTAACGTGAATGCAGCTGTCTCTAATGCATAACCCCAAAACGATAGTGGTAGGTGGCATGCGTAGTGAAACTATTTCACATTGTTTTTAACTAAAGACCAAACTCGTAACTCAAATATTTGTCTCCGCGATCAAATCATAGAAACTTTATTTTCTTGTCACGATGATTTTTCACTTCACTCTGAAATTCTTTGAACTTTTCAAATGTTTCAGACTTATGTTTCATCAAGTAGATATACTCATATCTGCTTAAATCATCTGTGAAGATCAGAAAATAATGATACCTGTCGCGAGCCTCAATATTCATCGGACCACATACATCAGTATGTATGATTTCCAACAAATCTGTTGCTTGCTCCATTGTTCCGAAGAACGGCGTTTTAGTCATCTTGCCCAAAAGGCATGGTTCACAAGCATCAAGTGATTCATAATCAAGTGATTCCGAAAGCCCATCAGCATGGAGTTTCTTCATGCGCTTTATACCAATATGACCTAAACGGCAGTGCCACAAATAAGTTGCACTATCATTATTAACTTTGCATCTTTTGGTTTCAATATGTGTATCACTACGATCGAGATCCAATGAACTTGTTTCATTGGGTGTATGACCATCGAAGGTTTTATTCATGTAAACAGAACAACAATTATTCTCTGACTTTAATGAATAACCATATTGCAATAAACATGATCAAATCATATTCATGCTCAATGCAAACACCAAATAACACTTATTTAGGTTCAACACTAATCCCGAAATTATGGGGAGTGTGCGATGATGATCATATCAATCTTGGAACCACTTCCAACACACATCGTCACTTCACCCTTAACTAGTCTCTGTTTATTCTGCAACTCCCGTTTCGAGTTACTAATCTTAGCAACTGAACTAGTATCAAATACTGAGGGTTTGCTATAAACACTAGTAAAGTACACATCATAACATGTATATCAAATATACTTATGTTCACTTTGCCATCCTTCTTTTCCGCCAATCACTTGGGGTAGTTCCACTTCTAGTGACCAGTCCCTTTGCAGTAGAAGCACTTAGTCTCAGGCTTAGGATCAGACTTGGGCTTCTTCACTTGAGCAGCAACTTTCTTGCTGTTCTTCTTGAAGTTCCCCTTCTTCCCTTTGCCCTTTTCTTGAAACTAGTGGTCTTGTCAACCATCAATACTTGATGTTTTTCTTGATTTCTACCTTCGTTGATTTCAGCATCACGAAGAGCTTGGGAGTTGTTTCCGTTATCCCTTGCATATTATAGTTCATCACGAAGTTCTACTAACTTGGTGATGGTGACTAGAGAATTCTGTCAATCACTATCTTATCTGGAAGATTAACTCCCACTTGATTCAAGTGATTGTAGTACCCAGACAATCTGAGCACATGCTCACTAGTTGAGCGATTCTCCTCCATCTTTTAGCTATAGAACTTGTTGGAGACTTCATATCTCTCAACTCGGGTATTTGCTTGAAATATTAACTTCAACTCCTGAAACATCTCATATGGTCCATGACGTTCCAAACGTCTTTGAAGTCCCGATTCTAAGCCGTTAAGCATGGTGCACTAAACTATCAAGTAGTCATCATATTGAGCTAGCCAAACGTTCATAACATCTGCATCTGCTCCTGCAATAGGTCTGTCACCTAGCGGTGCATCAAGGACATAATTCCTCTGTGCAGCAATGAGGATAAACCTCAGATCACGGATCCAATCCTCATCATTGCTACTAACATCTTTCAACACAATTTTCTCTAGGAACATATCAAAATAAACACAGGGAAGCAACAACGCGAGCTATTGATCTACAACATGATTTGCAAAATACTACCAGGACTAAGTTCATGATAAATTTAAGTTCAATTTAATCATATTACTTAAGAACTCCCACTCAGATAGACATCCCTCTAATCCTCTAAGTGATCACGTGATCCAAATCAACTAAACCATAACCGATCATCACGTGAGATGGAGTAGTTTTCAATGGTGAACATCGTTATGTTGATCATATCTACTATATGATTCACACTCGACCTTTCGGTCTCCGTGTTCCGAGGCCATATCTGTATATGCTTGGCTCGTCAAGCATAACCTGAGTATTCCGCGTGTGCAACTGTTTTGCACCCATTGTATTTGAACGTAGAGCCTATCACACCCGATCATCACGTGGTGTCTCAGCACGAAGAACTTTTGCAACGGTGCATACTCAGGGAGAACACTTCTTGATAATTTAGTGAGAGATCATCTTATAATGCTACCGTCAATCAAAGCAAGATAAGATGCATAAAAGGATAAACATCACATGCAATCAATATAAGTGATATGATATGGCCATCATCATCTTGTGCTTTGTGATCTCCATCTCCGAAGCACCGTCATGATCACCATCGTCACCGGCGCGACACCTTGATCTCCATCGTAGCATCATTGTCGTCTCGCCAATCTTATGCTTCCACGACTATCACTACCGCTTAGCAATAAAGTAAAGCATTACATCGCGATTGCATTGCATACAATAAAGCGACAACCATATGGCTCCTCCCAGTTGCCGATAACTCGGTTACAAAACATGATCATCTCATACAATAAAATCAGCATCATGCCTTGACCATATCACATCACAACATGCCCTGCAAAAACAAGTTAGACGTCCTCTACTTTGTTGTTGCAAGTTTTACGTGGCTGCTACGGGCTTAAGTAAGAACTCATCACACCTACGCATCAAAACCACAACGATAGTTCGTCAAATAGACTCCGTTTTAACCTTCTCAAGGACCGGGCGTAGTCACACTTGGTTCAACTAAAGTTGGAGAGACAGTCTTCCGCAAGCCATCTATGTGCAAAGCACGTCGAGGGAACCGGTCTCGCGTAAGAGTACGCGTAAGGTTGGTCCGGATCGTCTCGTCTAACAATACCGCCGAACCAAAGTATGACATGCTGGTAGGCAGTATGACTTGTATCGCCCACAACTCACTTGTGTTCTACTCGTGCAACTAACATCAAACCATAAAACCTAGGCTCGGATGCCACTATTGGGGAACGCAGTAATTTCAAAAAATTTCCTACGCACACGCAAGATCATGGTGATGCATAGCAGCGAGGGGGAGAGTCTGATCTACATACCCTTGTAGATTGCAACGGAAGCGTTGACACAACGTAGATGAAGTAGTCGTACGTCTTCTTCCCGATCCGACCGATCCAAGCACCGTTACTCCGGCACCTCCGAGTTCTTAGCACACGTTCAGCTCGATGACGTTCCTCGGGCTCCGATCCAGCAAAGCGTCGAGGAAGAGTTCCGTCAGCACGACGGCGTGGTGACGATCTTGATGTACTACCGACACAGGGCTTCGCCTAAGCACTGTAACGGTATGATCGAGGTGGAATTTGGTGGCAGGGGGCACCGCACACGGCTATGGAATGATCTCAAGGATCAACTTGTGTGTCTTGGGGTGTCCCCTGCCCCCGTATATAAAGGATGGAGGGAGGGAGGCTGGCCGGCCAAAGAGAGGGAGGCGCAGGAGGAGTCCTACTCCTACCGGGAGTAGGACTCCCCCCTCCAATCCTAGTCCAACTAGGAATCCTTTAAAGGGGAGAGAGAGAGAGGTGGCCGGCCCCTCTCCTAGTCCTAATAGGACTAGGGAGAGGGGGGGAGGCGCAGCCCTATGTGGGCTGCCCTCTCACCTTTCCACTAAGGCCCATGTTGGCCCATTTGGCTCCCGGGGGGTTCCGGTAACCCTCCCGGTAATCCGGTAAAATCCCGATTTCACCCGGAACACTTCCGATGTCCAAACATAGGCTTCCAATATATCAATCTTTACGTCTCGACCATTTCGAGACTCCTCGTCATGTCCCCGATCTCATCCGGGACTCCGAACTCCTTCGGTACATCAAAACTCATAAACTCATAATATAACTGTCATCGAAACCTTAAGCGTGCGGACCCTACGGTTCGAGAACAATGTAGACATGACCGAGACACGTCTCCGGTCAATAACCAATAGCGGGACCTGGATGCCCATATTGGCTCCTACATATTCTACGAAGATCTTTATCGGTCAGACCGCATAACAACATACGTTGTTCCCTTTGTCGTCGGTATGTTACTTGCCCGAGATTCGATCGTCGGTATCCAATACCTAGTTCAATCTCGTTACTGGCAAGTCTCTTTACTCGTTCCGTAATACATCATCTCGCAACTAACTCATTAGTCACAATGCTTGCAAGGCTTATGTGATGTGTATTACCGAGAGGGCCCAGACATACCTCTCCGACAATCGGAGTGACAAATCCTAATCTCGAAATACGCCAACCCAACATCTACCTTTGGAGACACCTGTAGTACTCCTTTATAATCACCTAGTTACGTTGTGACGTTTGGTAGTACCCAAAGTGTTCCTCCGGCAAATGGGAGTTGCATAATCTCATAGTCATAGGAACATGTATAAGTCATGAAGAAAGCAATAGCAACATACTAAACGATCGGGTGCTAAGCTAATGGAATGGGTCATGTCAATCAGATCATTCAACTAATGATGTGACCTCGTTAATCAAATAACAACTCTTTGTTCATGGTTAGGAAACATAACCATCTTTGATTAACGAGCTAGTCAAGTAGAGGCATACTAGTGACACTCTGTTTGTCTATGTATTCACACATGTATTATGTTTCCGGTTAATACAATTCTAGCATGAATAATAAACATTTATCATGATATAAGGAAATAAATAATAACTTTATTATTGCCTCTATGTAATCCTAGCCCCCTCCGGTGTCTATATAAACCGGAGGGTTTAGTCCGTAGGACCAACAACAATCATACCATAGGCTAGCTTCTAGGGTTTAGCCTCTCTGATCTCGTGGTATATCAACTCTTGTAATACACATATCATCAAGATCAATCAAGCAGGAGTAGGGTTTTACCTCCATCGAGAGGGCCCGAACCTGGGTAAAAACATCGTGTCCCTTGTCTCTTGTTACCATCCGCCTAGACGCACAGTTCGGGACCCCCTACCCGAGATCCGCAGGTTTTGACACTGACAGAGACCTTGGGCTCAAGGGTGGTGCACTCTGCTGGCATTGGGCAAGTTGCCCCGGCAAGGGTCTTGCCGGGGGAGTCCACCTCGCCCTCTTGGTCTTTATGTCCCTAGTCTTGGTGATGCCTTGATTGTCTCGCAGCCTTGGCGTCCCTCCTCTACCCTGCTAGGTGTGGCCGTGGGCGTGGCGCTGACTGTCCGTGCACAAGTAAAGGGGTACAAAGGATAACCCCTACTTCTGTAAACCGACAGGAGCCCCCGGTCCTGGGCCACACATAAGTGCAACGCGTTGTTGGGCTAGTCCCAAAATGGTGCGCGAGCAGGCGGGGCTGATTTTTACCGTGGTAATTTTCTTCGTTCGCTGGTTGCGCTTCCCCACGACCCGCGTTGAATGCGCGACGTGGGGGTTGTGCATGACATGGGGGTCATGTGTGCGCGGCTACTACACGCATGCGTCACATCGAAGTAAATGGGAAAGAGGCCGCCCGCGCCTTCCCGATAAAAAGGAATAACCGCAGGCGCACGACTCATTTACCCTCTGCGCTTTCTCCAATCTTGGCACCGCTGTCCCCATCTTCTTCCTCCTCGAGCTCTCGCTTCTGCTTGTTACTACTGTGCCCCCGTTGCTTTCGATCCTTTGCCTTCTCCCAGCCGCCATGGCGCCTAAGACTGGGAAGGGCATGGGCGCGGCTAAGGATGCCGTGGAGAAGGAGGTGGCGGTGCGGCCGCCGCAGTTCGCCTACTTCTCCCCTTCAACAGTCGACGTATTTCACCTCAAGGATTTCTTCAAGCCTCTGTGGGCGACGGAGACGACAGGGCACCCTGCCACGCACGTCATCCGTGCCAACTGCGGCAAGGCCGGCCCAAATCGGTACCCTTTTTTCGTTGATTTCTTCTCGTGCGGGCTCTGCCCCCTTTCTCCGATTTCTTTAACGACGTGATGCGCACCTTTGGCTTCCGTCTTTTGGATCACACAACAAACGCCGTGGCGTACATGGCGTTTTTGCCCACCTCTGCGAGGGCTTCGCCGGGGTGCTTCCCAGCACGGTGCTCTTCCGCCACTACTTGTCCCCTCGCCTCCAGCCAGGGGGCGCCCTCTCCAGAAGCATCTCCTAGATCCCGAGGGCCCAAGAGAAGGGCACGTATCCAGAGGGTGCCCACAAGGAGAGGTGGGAGGAGTGGCGGGGCCGGTGGTGCTGGATCAAGGAGAAGAACCCATCGGAGTTCTGCCAGGTTCGTTTGAGCCCGCCGACCAGCGGCAAGGACTGGAGTGACCTCGATGCCGATGACAGGAAGCTTTCGATCGCCACCACCAGGATCCATCGCCTTACCATGGCTGGGCTCACCCTTGAGATGATCGGGGCAGATTTCATCCGCCGCTGAATCACCCCGCTGCATAATAAGGGGAGGCCGGCCTGGGATTTTAGGAATGCGGCTGACATCATGAGGCTCTGCCCCGGTCTCAAGCACAACTTCACGGTGATGGGACATGCCTACTTCTGCCAGAGGCTCTTCCAGCTTGATGTGTTCACTGATGGCAGGGTGGAGAGGACCGGTCGGGCCGCGAAGGCCGCCAAGGTCATCAAGGGGCCCCTGTTTGGGTTGCCACTGGGTGTGTTCCCGCTGAGCAACAACTCCTGCCAGTCCGCCATCGTCAACAAGATGCCGGCCATCAACGCGCATGGCCTCCAACCGTCCTGGGTCGAGCCCCAGGCACACGAGGTGCAGGAGTTCTTCGACAACTTGTCAGAGAGCTATGACCATGACGTGCCACTGCTCATCAAGGAGGCCACCCAGGTGGAGCTGGACTACATCGCCGCTAGGGTGGTGGAGGTGAATCTCGCCATGGAGGCCAGCGACGCCGGCGGCGTGGAGGATGATGCTGGCGTGGCCGCGGAAGAGAGGGTGCTCGCCCAGTGGGCGGGGTCTGTCCAGGGGTCAGCGGTGCTAACGCCGAGGCCCCCCTTGTCGAGGAGGTGGTCGAGGAATCGACTGAGGAGGAGGACGAGGCCGACGACCCCTCGGCCATGAGGAAAGAACGTGTCCTGCGGCGGGCCAGCTCTGGGGAGCCGGTCTGGCCCGGCAGGACCGAACGGCGGCAAGGGGCCCAGGAGGAGGCCATGCGCGTGACGATGGCCGCAGCATGGAAGAAGAAGGTTGCGGTGGCGAAGAAGAAAACAACCGCCTCTTCTTCGTCCAAGCGCTATCGGACTCCATCCCCTTCTCCCCCTCCCGCAGATGTCGACACGGAGGTCGCTTTGATTTTTCGTCTCTCAGCCCAAGGAGGAAGAGGAAGGCAGCGGAAGAGGAAGTGGAGGATGAGTAAGCATCTTGCCCCCCTTCATTTCTGCCCTCCCAACCGTGTTGCTTTTCTTGATTTGCTTTTATCTTTGCACGGACGTGGAGACGTTGGCCCAGTGGGTGGCCAAGAGGGCCAGGGCCTCGACGGCGGCCAGCCCCCAGCAGGCTCCTCGGGTATGCAGCTGGTGGTGGAGAGCAGCCCGGACAGCATCCCCCGACGCAGCCCCCGGCTCAGCCCCAGCGTGTGTTCAACGCCCACCCTCATCAACGTGCGTTGGGGTACAATTTCTTGGCACTAACCTTGTCGTGGTCGCAGGAGGAGGACTGCAGCAGGAGGAGCCACCGAGGGCCACCTCGAACACGCCACCCTCATCAACCACGCCGCCCCGAGGGGCGTCCCAGGAAAGGGCGCTAAGCACCGAGCCGATGCGCACGGAGGAGGAGGAGGAGGCGAACCTGGGCGCTGATGGCTCCGTCCCGGCAACGGATGTTGGTGGGGAGGGGGCCACTTCTTTTCAGCCTGGCATGGCTGAGTCATCCACTTTCTGCCTCTGCTTTTTCTTATCTCTTTTTGAACCTTGATCTTGGCCTTGCCTCACTTCCCTTTTCGGCATCCAGATCCTCCCTTGGCGGACTAGGAGGACATCGACGCCATCAATAATGAGGTCGCCAAGGACACTGAGGCCGTGGCCCGACAAGATCGCCGCCGAGGAGGCCGCTGAGACCGCTGCCGAGGATGCCGCCAAGGGCCCGTCGGAGGGACAGGTGAGGCCGCCGCTGAGGAGGCCGGCAAGGGCGCTGCCGAGGAGGCCGGCAAGGGGCCTGCCAAGGAGGCCGGCAAGGCTGCTGCCGAGGAGGGGATGGTCGATGATCGACCCTCCTCCTCCGCTGCCTCTAGCTCGGGCAGGTACTTGAAGGTGGGCGACGACTTGTTCGTCCACCTCCCAAGGATGGCGGGCACCAAGGTGTCGTCCGAGGGGGAGGTGTTCGACGACGAGGTGCTCGTCGCCGCTGGGCTCGAGGTTGTCGATGAACTGAGCGCCGGTGCCGGCGGTACCCAGGAGGAGCAGCTTCTTCGGGCCATGGCCGTGAGCTTCTGGAAGTTCCAGGCGCTACACCGCGCCCGTCTGGACAAGGCAAAGTCCAGGGTGGTGGGGCGGGTAAGGCGGAGGCGGATCTCGAGGAGCACGTCACCGAGATGCAGGCATGGTTCCGCCAGGCCCATGAAGAGCTGAAGGCCACCCAGGATTAGCTGGCCGAGCGTACACAAGAGCTCATCCTGAAGCAGGCCGACATGGAGAAGGCCTAGGGGTGGCACGGGCACAGGATGCCGAGGACGAGGCCGCCCGGCGCCAGCACCAGGCCGAGGTGAACTCCCAGGAGGAGGACCTCGCCACTCGTGAAGCGGCACTCGCCACCACGCTCCGTGGCAAGGACGAGGAGGTCGAGAAGCTCGTCACGCAGCGGACCTGGGAGCTGGAGCAGAAGCACATGGAAGCGCTCGATGCTTAAGCTCTGGCCCATGGCGACAAGGTGAAGGAGCTGGAGGTGGAGTAGGACGGCCTAAGCAGAAGGGCCTAGGAGCTGGCTAACGCGAAGGATACGATCAGTTGCACCTTGACGGAGGCGCAGGCCGAGCTGCTCGCCCGCGCCAACGACTCCATCAAGGACATGAAGCTGAAGCTGGAGAACCTTGAGGGGACGCTCTCAAAAGTCAGGGCCTGGGAAGAGACCCTAACCTAGAATCTAGAGAAGGAGAGGCAGCTGCGGAAGAACGACGCCGCCAACTGTCGGTGTCAAAACCGGTGGATCTCGGGTAGGGGGTCCCGAACTGTGCGTCTAAGGCTAATGGTAACAGGAGGCGGGGGACACAATGTTTACCACAGGTTCGGGCCCTCTCGATGGAGGTAATACCCTACTTCCTGCTTGATTGATCTTGAGGATATCTATATCTATACCTACTAATAAAGCAATGTGTGTTTCGCTAATTTTTTCATCTGTTCACCGCCGAAAAGAATTTTTTTATCCGAGGTGGTACTAAATTCTTATGGGTTTGTCTGCTAGAAAAAGAATTTTCATACGTGGCCGCGCACTGTGGCCCAACGAAGCCAGTCCACTTATTATTCTGCCCATGCAGCTGGCAAATTCTATATTCCGCACAGGGTGACAAATAGTCAGTGTTTCGCACATCAGAACAACAAGGGGCAGGCCCATTTTTCTTAATTTCCATATTTTACTTCTATTTTTATTCTCCTTTCCCTATCTCCTTTTTCCCTTCCAAATTTTTAGAATTTATTTCGTAAATTTAAAATACTCAATAAAATTCAGAATAAAAAATAAATTTAGGAAAATGTTCATAATTCCAAAAAATTCTGTTTTGGAAAATAAAAATTGAAACATGCAAAAAGATTCCCATTTTTTCAAAAAATATTTTATTTTTCAAAACTCTCTGAGATTTCTGAATTTAAATGACATTTCAAAAAATTCTCCAAATTTGAAAAATATTCCTGTTTTGAGAGTTTTTCAAAATGTAAAATAATGTTCATGCATAAAAGATACACATTTTCTAAAAATCTTATGAATTTTTAGCACATGTTTCTGTTTCATAAAAATGTGCACAAATTCAAATAATGTTCACGTTTTTCTTCATAGATTCCCACAACACAACCAATAATGGGCTCTCCGATTTTACTTTTTTTAGTTCTACTTTTATTCTCCTTTCCCTATCTATTTTTTCTCTTCCAAGTTTATTTTTCTTTTATAGTTTACTTGGAAAATTAAAAATTCACAAAAAATATTCAGAATAAAAACAACAATTTTGCAAAAAATTTAGAATTCGAAAAAATTCCTTGCAATTTTGAAAATATTGGGAACGTACAAAAAGTTTTCCATTTTTTCATTTTTTTTGTTTTTTTCAAAATTGTTTCACATGTCAAAAAATGCTCAAAATTCGAAAAATATTCCTGTTTTAGTGTAATGTTCACAATTAAAAATAATTTTGTTTATCAAAAATAAACATTTTCTAACAATCTTATGAATTTTCAACACATCTTCTTGTTTTAAAAAAGTATTCACAAATACAAATAATGTTAAAGTTTTTATAAAAAACTTGGTGTTTTCAGATTTTTTTTTGAATTTTAAATGATGTTTCATATTTTTTCACGTTTTTCCAAAAATGTACATAATTTTCAAAAAACTGTTCAGGATTTTATAAACTGTTCATGTTTTTTTGAATATTCAAAAATTTCATACCTTAAAATCCCCTCGATTCAAAGGATTGAAAGGAAAAGTAGACTGAATAACTCATGGGCCTTCTGTGGCGTACGATGATGTAACAAACCTCTTAAATGCCCTCGACCAATGAATGGAAAAATAGAGAATTAATTTCGTCACACGCGGTGTAACTGAGAAACTAAATATTCCTTTTTCGTGTGCACACAGGGTTTTGCTTGCACATATAGTTCTCACTGACTTTAAATGCATACTATTTTATCTCGCGTTGCAACGCACGGGCATATGTGCGAGTGCGTATTACAAGAGTTGATCTACCACGAGACCGGAGAGGCTAAACCCTAGAAGCTAGCATATGGTTATGACTGTTGTTGTCCTACGGACTAAACTATCCGGTTTATATAGACACCGGAGGGGGCTAGGGTCACACAGAGTCGGTTACAGAGAAAGGAATCTTCACATCCGAATCACCAAGCTTGGCTCCCACGCAAAGGAGAGTCCCATCCGGATACGGGACAAAGTCTTCTATCTCGTATCTTCATAGCCCAATAGTCCGGCATACGCATATAGTCTGGCTGTCCGAGGACCCCTTAAGCCAGGACTCCATCAGTAGCCCCCGAACCAGGCTTTAATGACGATGAGTCCGGCGGGAAGATTTTCTTCGGCACTGCAAGGCGGGTTCCTCCTCCGAATTCTTTAAAGTACCTGTTGTAAAAAGTAGTGTTCAGTTGCCCATTTAATGTTCCACTCATTGGCTTCTGCACCTTAACGGTCCCAGCCTCCACGTGTCGAGCGAATGCGAGAAGTCAGGGCATTTTTGCATTTGCCACCCTAGCCACATAAATAAATCGTCTATTAAAGAGACGGGGATCATCAGTTCTGATCCACACCATCCGCCTCCCAAGCGAGGAATCATCAGAGCGCGTCTGAAAAAACCACTCCAACATGGCCGACAATCGCAGCTCTTCGTCCGGCCCTCACAGCACCAAGCCAGGTGATTGGGAGAAGTGTAACGTATCCCACGGCCGGTTAGTGAAGTTGCGGACCCAAGGATACCTACCTCCTACATACTTAGTCACCGTTCGAGCCAGACTGGCTTCCTTCGATGGCGGGGAGCAGGCGGAGAATTTTCCCAACCCCTCCAGGGGGGACTGAGTATGCCTCGTTTCATACTTGCTGCGGGGTGTCGGATTTCCAATCCACCCATTTCTCCGCGGGCTTCTGGAGTTCTACGGCCTCCAGCTGCACAACTTCACACCTGCCTCCATCCTGCACATCACAGGTTACATCGCTCTTTGCGAGCTATTTCTGGGTTGCGAAGCCCATTTTGAGCTATGGAAGAAGTTGTTTTGCCTTGTCCAAGAGGGATCAATATTCCAAGTGTGCGGAGCCGAGATATGGCGCATCGCCGGACCAGATACTTATCCGGCACACCGAAGAAGGCATCCGAAGAATGGCCTTCCGAGTGGTTTTATATCGAGAATATCTCCCTTCCTGACCCAATCCGAATGGGTCTTCCTGAGTTTACAAACGCTCCACTGAACAAACGCCTCAACTGGCGTCCCCGGAGAATCAGGGAGGAAGATAGCTAGGAGGTCCTTCAATTGATGAGCAAGATAAGAACGCTCGCTCAAGAGCTAGCTAGGAACTAGCATACATTTGAATTCGACTTAAGGTGGTTTAAAAAATGTGAATTCAACATGAAGTCCATTCAATTGTTTGAATTCGAGATCATGGCATTTGTAAATCATACCTAAATTATGGGGGCACCAATCTTTGCTCTGACTTTGTACATAATAGCATATATAGTCGTGTACAAAATAGATTCAAATTTACCGCCTCATTTCCAAAATAATCGTAGTTATAGGATTTTCAAGTGTAAAAATTTCAAAAAGAACTGCATAATTTAATGAGGTTTTCAAACATACAAGGTCAAATTAACGTTTTCTATTTGGGTCAATCCTCAAAGTTCAAGAGTACTCTAAACGTGAATGCTTTTGTTTCAAAATTTTGAACGAAGCGCCAAAAGAGCCTCTACTCTCCCGAAACCGCGTGAGACCAATGTTTGGTAGAACGAAATTACTTTTCTAACTCTGACCCATGAAACCTACCGGCCCGATGTCCAAAGGTCTAAACCGGGGTAGGTTTTGTAACTTCATCTAGATGCCACGCAACCACCTTCAAACAACATACATACATCGTGGCCGCCTAAAAACGCATGCGCTCGGCCGAAATCGCTCCCGTCCACTATTTGGGACACGTGGGATTACCGTCCTACCCCTAACCTGTAGTAGGTCATAAATTTAAGAGGGGCAAAGTTTGTACTTTCCCCAAATTTCAAACAAGTGTGTCCCATCTATTAAAAAACAAAAACAAGCGCGTCCCAGACCGAAACATAGTTACCCCTTAGCTCCCCCCTGCACGATTCCCCATTCGTACTTCGTGGGCGTCAAAACTACCTCTCCACCAGCTGCGAAACCCCTGCGTCCTCCGTCCGCCACCCATCCTACCTATCAATCGTCGCCCTCCTCCATCATGCCGGAGCCGATACCCCACGTCGTCGTCCACCGCAACCACAACACCATCCATGGCTAGTAGTTGAAGCCTAGGCCAAGCTACCTCCAGGACACCGACGTGCACCGTACCCGATCCAGTTCAACCTCACCGTCCTGCGCCTCGCCGCTGTCAGTCCAACGGCGCCACCGTCCACCGCACCGGAGTTGTTCCCACTATGTCGTCCTTCGCCGCCTCGGATCTGCTTCCCCTGCGCCGACAGACGGCCACCGCAACACAGTCAACAATTTGGCCATGGGTTTGTCCAAGGCTCCACCCTCCTCCAAAACATCGGTTCCCCCGATAAAAAGAAGAACATCGTCGCGAAATAAGGAGGGCACAACACTGGCAACAGCTCGTACTCCTCTTCCCTTATTCATGCAAATCTTATGTGTCTGCTTGCATGGTATTCATCCCACAGAAGACACTAGTTGACCGCTTCTTCCTGCTCCTTCTTCCCGGTACTAGATGTTCCTAGTAACTCGCGATGCACAAGGTTTCTCCTCATATACTATTTCACCTTAGCTAGAGGTCCGTCGCCCCTGGATTTCAATTCTTGGTCAGTTGATTCCCAATTAAAGGAAGCATTCCCTAGCATAACAGGTGCTAGTTCGCTTGTTATGCCGGGGAAGCAGCGCCTCGGTGTTTATCTTAGGGGTGTGTGGGGCCTAGGAACTGCTGGCACCTGATCTGCATGTCGTCGTACTTAAAGGGATGGCCGGGAGGCGCTGCCAAACACGGCGGTGGTGTGAAGTCGAAGGGAGGGCGGGGCGGCTGAGGCAGGGGTCTGGGCCGGTGGTCGCTAGCAGTTAGAGAAAGATCGTCAACAATGACTGCTGGGAGGTAGACGAAGGTCATCTGCCCGTTCCTTGTAGATCAGACGGTTCATAAAACAATCGACTGACCTTTTTATTTCAGTCAACTGTTATTTTGATAGGACCACATGTGGTGGTGTGTTGGAGGAGTACCTGCATTTTCCAGCCATCCTTGTGCTCATATATTACAAAATCATACGGAGTAGAATCTAATTTTGTTTGCCATGCAATGCCGTAGAGCTATCGATAGTAGAGGTTATGGCGATATCAATAATGCGGGGGGTTCAACCACTCCAATACCGAGGGCGTTCCATGTGGCGCTTCAACGGAGAAGACGACGCCACCCACTGCGGTCGGAAGGGTCCGGACTCCACTACCGCTCTGGTGGAAATACTGTCTGATTTATACAAGGGGGAAATAGAGGAGTTCGTCCGCATTAAGCCACAGGATGGATTTTCCATGTACAACCCTCCGAGCTGGGTGAGCTGCCATCCATTACTCCACTCTATTCATTCCCTGAGCCTTTGTTTTCATAAACATTTACTCCGTCTACTTATAACATGAATGGCGGAAAATAACCAGGGAGTTCCATAGCCCGGCACCACAGCCATTGGACCGTAACCGGGCCCTTGACCCTGGATTTGAAGAGGATCTGGATATATTCGTGGAGCTCGTGGAAGGGGTGTTTCACCAGGCGAGCTGTGACGACACAGATGTGGCCATCATTGCCGACTATCCCGGCTTCCTCCCTATATCGCATGTAAGTAAAAAAGAGACTTATATCATGGGAAAGATTCACTCCTTTCGTCTTACCCACTGCACAATTCTTATGCTCTACAGGGAAGACGATCGGCGCGCCAAGCCGAATCCGAGGCGACTCGCCAACAAGGGACGCCCGTGCCGAGTAGGCCTTAAAAAATAAAGGCGAACAGAAACATGGTGGAGTCGTCATCAAGGAGGTATGGTTTTAAACACGTCCCGTGGTCGTCATCTGAAAGTATGACACTATCCATTGTGTTTTA
The DNA here is from genome assembly GCA_034509565.1 of Triticum monococcum. Lineage (NCBI taxonomy): Eukaryota > Viridiplantae > Streptophyta > Magnoliopsida > Poales > Poaceae > Triticum > Triticum monococcum. The sequence continues at coordinate 638,158,514 of CM067845.1, forward strand.
GCAGAAAGAACATCCGCCGGACTATGTCCGGGGATCCTGCCAACCGTGCCTCCACTAGCCGGATTCCGGACCCAGTCTAGAGGACGGAGGCCAACCCAGAGGTGACACCGTACTGTCCTTGTACGAAGGATTCGGACAAAATGTCCGTTACAAATTCTGAAGTGGAGAGCGCCATGAATCATCGGCGCCGGCGGGCCACACTCCGCAACCCTGGATTTTCAGAAGAGGCTTTTAACGCCTTCAACTCGGGTGATGCGTACATCCGAGCCGCTCAGGATGGGCTTGCTACAGCCACAGACCAGAATTTGAAAGATATACGGATGGTATAAAAACTGATATTTATGTGTATCAGTAGCCCCCGAGACTTAAAACAATTGGTACAACTGATTTAAGGATCGTTGCATTGATAGGTGCTCTCAGAGAAGAACAACCTGTTGTCTCAAGAGCTGGAAAAGTGTCGAACCTAGCTAAGGGCCGCTATGGCCGAGCTGTCAAGATATGAAAAGGCATCCACTGGTATGTATTACCAAATCAAGAAAAACAATATTGTATGTATAGACTAGTAACGCTAACAATACCTGATGACAAAATCCTCAGATAATTGGAAAAGAATCCAGGAATCCCACAGGAGGGTCAGCAAGGAGCACAAAGGCAAGCAACCGGTGGCGAGCGTGTACTTACACGGGTCATACAGGAGAAAAACAAACTCCAAGATGCCAATACCCAGCTGGGCGAAGAATTGAAAGAAGTTCGGGCCCAGTTGGCTGACTCCGTGAAGGAAAATAAAAGGCTGCGGCGCAGGATTTTTAGTATGTTCGCAAACGAACATTTATATAGTTCGGCAAAGATAGGAACTAACAGAGTTATTTATGTAGGTATGCTGATTGGCCGTCTCGAAGAGGAAATGCCCGGATCCGTAGGCGATCTGCTACAAGAGGTTTCGCAATTGCACGAACAAGTTCGACATGTCACGCGGTGTGTCGCCAAGGCCTTATGGCCATCCGTCTCCCTACCAGGAAGTATGGGGGAGCTTGTCAAACTATTCAAGGGAGCGCGGCGGTGTTACTGACTATGGTAGATATCTGCCTGTCGAGAAGGTGCGAGGGAAGCTTGGGCCATGGTGAAAACACGGTATACCAAGCTCGATACGAATCATATGGCCCCGGTCGGACCTGTAGGGTCATATGGGGAAGAAATTCCCGTTAGTCTGGTATATGACCAGGTAGGATTAGCCGCAAAATATTCCCAACAGGATTGTAGGCTAGACAACCTGTTGGATGGCATAGAAGAAGAAGCATTTGAGTCCAAATGACTATGTACTTCAATTGACATATTTGTCCCTAGCCGGATTGTAAAAGATTTGTCATGGCGGACCTTTTCGCTTCAGCCTCTGGACCTGACAGTTCGGAGTGTTTTCAAATACCTGCTCGGTAATATAAACCGGGGTACGTGTGGAAACCAGGCATAGGGGTCATTGTTGCTTGAACAGACAAGTACCCAACTAGCTATGTTATATTACATGGATAGTAAGAAACATCTTCTAGAGAGAATAGTTCCGTTAAGGGTTCCTTTACCTGGGTACGCATGCATTAAAGTGCATGTCTGAACTGTGATCGAAAAGCACAGAATATGAAACATCTAGGGGTTTATATTGTGATAGGTAAAAACATCTTTAGTCCACCGACCGAATATTCCCTTAAGAATGCTAGCTTTCGGTTCACCCAGTCTGAGGTACACGTCCGGAGTACCCAGCAGTAACAATCGCAGAGGTGCTCCCTTTATGCCCTAGCCGAACTAACGGGAACGTAGGGCATAAGCACAGGAGCTAGGCAACCCAGCTTGGCGGAGAAAAGGTACATATGGAAAAAGGACACATATGCAGTGGGCTTGATGCCCGGATGACTATATTAAGCTTCTGTATAAGAAGCCCCTAGGTATAATGAACCCGTACACTTAAAGATTAGTGCGTCACGAGTGTGTAGTCTAGCTACAATAAAAGCTTTAGAGCTACAAGAGAAAAAGCAAGAAGAGACCTAAAAAGAAAATATAAAAGAAATGGAGGGAACGAGATGAACAAAGAGTCCGGTGCTAGGCATAGAATCTTCAGAGTCTGGCCGTGTTCCATGGGTTAGGCTCGAGGCAATTTTCTGATGCATCACGTAGGCGGTACGCTCCTTTGGTGAGAACTTTGTCAATGATGAAGGGGCCCTCGCATTTGGGCTTGAGCTTGTCCTTTTTCTTCTCCGGTAGGCGTAGAACGAGGTCGCCAATATTATAAGCCTTGGCCCATACTTCTCTGCTTTGATACCTGCGAGCCTGTTGTTGATAGAATGCGGAATAGGCTTTTGCGATGTCGCGCTCCTCTTCCAGGGCATCTAAACTGTCCTGCCGATCAAGCCCGGCCTCTCTCTCTTCGTACATGCGCACTCGAGGTGAGTCATGAATAATATCGCAGGGCAACACAGCCTCTGTGCCGTACACCATGAAGAAAGGTGTGTATCCGGTAGTGCGATTTGGCGTGGTCCGCAGCCCCCAGAGTACGGAGTCAAGCTCCTCAACCCAGTGTGTGTCTGATTCTTTTAGGGATCACACTAGTCTCGGTTTAATGCCGCTCATAATAAGACCATTGGCCCGTTCGACTTGACCGTTTGTTTGAGGATGATAGACGGATGCGTAATCGAGCTTAATGCCCATCTTGCCGGACCAAGTTTTCACATCATCGGTCGTAAAGTTGGAGCCGTTGTCGGTGATGATGCTGTGGGGGACACCGTAACGGTGTACTACGATATGCCGCCATTTTTGGATATTTGGCATCGAAATCTCCATTTATTTGAGATATTGCGAGGTTTGAATCCCCCCGCACTTCTAGGCGTTGTATGCCCATCGAGACGGCCATCCGAAGACCATGCAACAGAGCCTCGTATTCGGCTGCATTATTGGAGTCTGTGTATAATATTTGGAGTACATATTGGACTGTATCTCCCATGGGGGATGTTAAGACAACACCTGCCCCAAGACCTGCCAGCATTTTAGAGCCGTCGAAATGCCTGATCTAGTTGGAGTATGCACTGTATGCTTTAGGGAGTTCGACTTCTGTCCATTCGGTGACGAAATCCGCTAGTACCTGGGATTTAATGGCTCGTTGTGGTTTGTATGTTATGCCGAATGGGAGGAGCTCGATGGCCCACTTGGCAATCAGGCTCGTGGCATCGCGGTTGTTTATTATGTCGTTAAGTGGTACTTCGGAGGCCACCGTGATTGAACACTCTTGAAAATAGTGTCGTAATTTTCGGTATGCCATGAAGACCACGTATGCTATTTTTTTGGTAATGTGGGTACTATGATTTGCATGGTGTGAGGACAGTGGATACGTAATATACCGGCTTCTAAACCATAAATTTATGTCCATCCTCCTCTCGTTCGACAACCAGCACCGCACTCACAACTTGGTGCGTTGCGACTATGTATAACAACAAAGGTTCGCCAACATTAGCGCAGCCAGGGTTGGGTTGGTTGGTAAAAGAGCCTTCATTTCCTCTAGTCCGGCCGTTGTCGCATCCGTCCCCTAGAATTGTTCGGTTCATTGAAGGAGGCGATAGAGTGGCGGTGCCTTTTCTCCCAATCGGGAGATAAAGCGCCTTAGAGATGCCACGCATCTAGTTAGTTTCTGGATTTGTTTGAGGTCTGTTGGGGTAGTCAACTATGACAAAGCTCGTATTTTAGCTGGGTTTGCTTCAATTCCTCTATTGGAAACGATGAATCCAAGAAGCTTTCAGGCCCAAACACCGAAAACACATTTTTCTGGATTTAGCTTAATGTCATATGTTCGGAGATTATCGAACGTGTGCCTTAGATCGTCTATTAGAGACTCGGCATGTCTGGTCTTGATGACTACGTTGTCGACGTATGCTTCAACTGTTTTGCCGATTTGTTTCTCCAAGCATGTTTGAATCATGCGCTGGTAGGTGGCACCAGCGTTTTTGAGCCCGAAAGGCATAGTGTGGAAGCAGAAGGGCCCATATGGGGTTATGAATGCCGTTGCGGCTTGATCGGACTCCGCCATTTTAATTTGATGGTATCTGGAGTATGCGTCGAGGAAACACAGTGAGTCGTGTCCCGTGGTAGCACCGATAATCTGATCGATGTGTGGGAGAGGGAAGGGATCTTTGGGGCAGGCCTTGATGAGGTCTTTGAAATCAACACATAGGCGCCAAGATTTATCCTTCTTTGGTACCATCACCAAGTTTGATAGCCAATCCGGGTGTTTTATTTCTCTGATGAATCCGGCCTCGAGTAACTTGGCTAGTTCCTCTCCCATGGCTTGTCGTTTGGGTTCTGAGAAGCGCCGTACTGTTTGCTTGACCGGCTTCTATCCCTTCAGTATGTTAAGGCTATGTTTGGCCAGCCTGCGCGGGATCACCGGCAATATCGGAAGGGTGGCAGGCAAAAATATCCCAATTCTCGCATAGAAATGCCTGCAGGGTAGCGTCAATTGAGGGGTCCAGCTGTGCCCCGATGGATGTTGTCTTCGAGGAGTCCGTTGGATGGACTTAGAATTTGACTATTTCGTCCGCTGGTTTGAAGGACATGGACTTGGGTCGCTTATCGAGTATCACATCTTCCCTATCGACTATAGAGCGTAATTTAGTTAACTCTTTGGCCGCGAGGGCTTCCGACAATGCTTCGAGGGCCCAGGCGGCTGTTTTATTTTCGGCACGGAGTGTTGTGTCCGGATCACTGTCAAGAGTGATGATTCCATTGGGCCCAGGCATTTTGAGCTTCATGTACCCGTAGTGGGGTATAGCTTTGAAGCTCGCAAACGCATTCCGCCCTAACAAGGCGTGATATCCACTAGTGAAGGGGGCCACCTTGAAGGTTATTTCTTCAGACCGATAATTCTCCGGTGTGCCGAATACCACATCCAATGTGATTTTTCCCGCACATCGTGCTTCCCAGTTGGGGATAATTCCTATGAAGGTTGTGCTGCTTTGTTCAATGCGACTCATGTCTATTTCCATTTTGTTGAGAGTTTCCTCGTAAATGAGGTTTACTCCGCTACTGCCGTCCATGAGCACTTTGCTAAGCCGGAAGCCGTCCACGATTGGACTGAGGACTAGGGCGGCTCGTGCCCGGACTGTCTTGAATTGCAGTTTGTCACTAGCACTGAAAGTTATGGCCGTGTCATTCCAGGGGTTTATTGCTGCGACTTGGCAGACTTCGGCGAGACCGTGGAGTGCTCTCTCGCACCTATTACCCGAGGCAAAAGTCTCAAAGACTGTCAATACTTTAGCGTTTTGTTCTGTGGGATGTTGCTCTGTGGTGTTTTTTATGAGATCCTCGCGGCTCTTGGCCACCTGCCGAAGTATCCAACATGCTCTAGGGCTGTGTGTTGGTATGGTATCGGGTGTGCTGTGTATTTTGCATGGCCTATCGAGTCATCCCTCCAGAACGGTTGCGCGCCCTGAATTGGGCTTCGATTTCTTCGTGATTGGATCGGGCGACCTCCGAGGGTATACCCTTTTTGTTCGGACGAGGGTTTTAGTGAGAGCTAGTGATCCCAAAAGGCTGCCTGTGTTTTTCCAGGTGCTTTCCATCGCGCAGTACTTCTGGACTATGGTCACCAAATCATCGAAGCATGATATGGGATGGCGATTTATGGTTTTGAGGAGTCCCTTGTCCGTGGAATTTTTGCAGAATAATAAGATTGCGTCTTCATCGCAACATTCCTTGACCTTGTCCTTAACGATGAGGAATCTGGCCCAGAAGTGATGTACAGTCTCTTGGGACAGTTGTCTGATGCGGGAAAGATCGCTTGAGTTTGGGCGGGTGGGTGGATTTAAGTCCGGACCCAGATCTGATTCGTGACCTAGAGCTTGAGGAGTTTCTGAAATTAATAGTTCGGACTTCGAGATGTAAACCAATTTTTCTGGCCCACGGTCCGATTCTAAGTTCAAAGTTCGGGGTGCTTCTTCCCGCAGACATGTATCTGGCTTAGTGAGCTTGGAGATCTAGACATATTTCATCCTCAATATGGGGGAAGAGTCATCGGATCGCTCCTCCACGACCGCTATCTGATGGGTGATCGGCAGAGATTCAATCTATCTTTGATCGGGTTTGAGCCCAATCCTATCGTTGTTAGAGGCGACTCCCAAAGCGGCGATGCAATCTAGGAGCCCGTTTAAAGACGATAACTCCGTTGGATAAATCTGCTCAGCGTGTTCCGGGCTGACGCGGAGGTGATTTTCGATGACTTGAGAAGTCAGGGTTGGCCCGACGGCCGCACGGGCGGTTAAGACGAAGCCGCCCAGCCGGAGCACTAAAAAAATACACTTCCGTGATGATACGTGTTTGTCACAGTAGGTCGCGTTTTCTATCATGCATGTACATCCATGACGATTTTATGATAGAATCAAGATAGTCATACCTGTGCTGTCGTAGAAGTGTTCCATGATATTACCAAAATTATCATCACGGAACTGTCCACTTCCATGATGATAAATCACGCGTCACAGAAGTGCTTTCGTCAAGGGTGACCGAAACGTGGCATCCACCGTAACGGAACGATGTTAAGCTATCAGGTCCGGTTTTGGATCCGATAACCCATTAACAGCCCCGACCAATGGGGATTTTCCACGTGTAAAATTATCATTGGCTAGAGGAAACACATGTCGGCTCATCGTTGGGATAGATGGCATCCACTCATTGGACTGAAGGTGCCTATGATATGTCGACACGTGGCACGGCCCAACAGAGGCCCATTCCTGTGAAAAGGCCGGCCCATTTTACTTGGTCAAAAGGTGGCGGGCCGGCCCATGGAAAGCCTATTAACGGTCTGTTCGCATATAGCCCATTTATAGCCCGCTAACCCAAGGCCCGTTACGCCCTATCCGAATTTGGCCCAGTAGCATCATCTAGGCCATCCAATATGATTCTAGTCCATTTTCACTTCTGGCCCATGTATGGCCCATGACGTCTTTCGACCCATATGAGGCCCTTTGTAACTCTTGGCCCATTAATGGCCCGTGGTGAAACTAGCCCGTAATGAACAGTATATCACTTTATACCCATTAACAGCCCGTGGTGAAACTAGCCCGTAATGAACAGTGTATCACTTTATACCCATTAATGGCCCATTATTCTGCTGGGCCATTTCCAGCCCATGTTATCTTTCAGCCTTCTCAGGGCCCATTTATTCTGGGGCTCATGTCAGGACCCCGATTCCAAGTCACAACGATCTAGCCGGTAACACCTCATATCACTTTGCAGCCTCACGCACGGTATCCCACCGGTGTCGCCTTACCATGGCCCGGGACCGTTTGCACCTTTTGGCTCACGTATATGATAGTGTCGCTAGCATCCATATGACAGAGAACCCGGGCGACATGGCTAGTCGTGAACCCAAAGCGGCACAGACCTATGGAGACAGGCATACATGAATCACATCGAGCATGTCGGTCATCAACGAGTGATTCCGGGCTGTCGCAGGCTAGGCAGGACTCCGGAAGTCACCACGTGACATTTCCCCGAAGGGACAAACATAGGAACGAAGTGAAACACATGCCGGCCAGTCAAGTGTCCTGAATAGTAGTGCTGGGCTAGCAGGACTCCGGTGAACCGGGCTATAGCGGACTACTATGGCTCGAGGAACACTAGACTACATTTCCCCATAAGAAAGGCTGCCAAGGATAAACAACTAGATTGTCGGATCCCACTCATACGAAGCATTTCAATCATACACACAATATGCCCGATATGAGTACATACAACATGGCATCACAACAAAACTCTACAACTCAAGTACTTTATTTAAAGGCTCCAGAGAGCCATACATAACATGTCATACAGATTGGGGTCACATGACCCGACACTCAAGTCATACAAACATACAAGCACATGCGGAAGCAACTAGTCTGAGTACAGACTCTAGAAAGAAAGAAGGCTTCTCGAAGCCTGTCTATCTACATAGGGCCCTCCATGGCCAGGATCACCACATGGGTGGCTAGTCACTCGTCGACGTCAAGGTCTACGTAGAACCCATCGGACGGGGCGGTGTTGTCGTCTAAAAATAGTAATTAAGCAAACATGAGTACAAAGGTACTCAGCAAGTCTTACATCAGAACCTACTATACATGCCCATTCTCAAGAAGGTGGTGGGGTTAATGCAGCAAGCCAGCTTTGACTCTTGGCTAAGCTATCCTACGGAACTTCACCAGTAAAATAGTTTTCGCACACGAGTCCACTACTCACCAACACAATACTCCACCAGGGATCCTCCCTCGTCATCCTACGAGAGGGCCATGCTCGGTACTCACACTTATCTTGAGTCTTTTAGTAGTATCCATTAACTTGTCTATGAACTGTATAGGCAACCAAGTAGTCCTTTACCGCGGACGCGGCTATTCGAATAGTTTTATACCCTGCAGGGGTGTACTTCGTCACACATGTTTCCACCACTTAGCGTCTGCACACGACATGTGCTCCGCAGACTTCAAGCAAAAACCGACGTGGGTGTAGACCATGACCTGACTAACCTCACAAATCTCTAGTCCAGGGTTATCGCCTACTCAGGTTCCATCCGCAAGGAAATCCGGCCGGGGTGTCCTCAACGGCCCCAAACGATGTGTACAGGGTCCCGAGACGCCAAACGGGCGCCCGGCATACCCGGCCATAGTGTATCTACCGCATCATAGCCCACCCCTAGGGTCAGCGCTACGCACGGCCGCCAACACATGTCCTACAAACACCAGAAACTAGTTGCAACTCCTGGACAGGGGCGAGAGGGGTCAGTAAGTCGACAGGGGTCATATTTCAGGGCCCAATGTGTGGTAGTAGCTGAATCTTAAATCACGCATACAGATCTCAGTTCTTAGGGACGGCCTCAATGAAACAACCCACCATGTACTCCTACATGGCCTCTCATCGATTCCTTTACCAAAACTTGTTCAACACATCCCTCACATTACCAACATAAGCATTTCACTCTAGCCCATCACCCAGATGAACTAGACCTAACACAACTCTAAGCATAGCAGGCATAGCAAGGTAGGAATCACATACATGGCTCAATCAACTCCTACACATGCTAGTGGGTTTCATCTAGTTACTGTGGCAATGACAGGTCATGCAGAGGATAAGGGTTCAACTACTATAGCAGACAGCAGTTTGAATCCCGTTGTCTTAATGCAGTAAACAAGAGCAGAAGCGAGAACATGGGTTTGTATCGGAATGATCAATGGTTGCTTGCCTGATGGAGTGGCAGCGGGATACTGCCCTTCAGTTGGATACTCGTGAATATCCTCGGAGGCAGAACCTACCACGAAGAACACATCGGAGCACAATCAACACATGACGATATGCAACAATATGATGCATGCTATGACATGGCAATATGAATGTGTCTTGGCCTGATGCAAGCTAACAAAGAAAGGGATGAACCCATTTGAATCAAAGATTCAAATATTAGCTCATTAAACATGGCCTTAATAGTGCATTTCCTGATTCTGCTTAAACAGCAAAGTAAACTTGCTTTGTCATGCATGAAACCATTACAGATGGATAGATTGAATTTTTCTGATCATTTTTCATATATAAATTATTTCATTTGGAGTTACGGTTGAATTTCTATGATTTTTAGAAGTTTTAAACATTTTCTGGAATTTTTTGAATAAAAATAAATCCAAAAAATGCATTACTGCGTCAGCATTGCGTCAGGGTGACGTCAGTGGTCAACGGGGACGTCTAGGTCAAACCTGACTGGTGGGTCCCGCGTGTCAGTAGTTAATTAAGCTAATTATCTTTAATTAAAACTAATCTGATTTAGTTAACAGAGGGGGCCCACTTGTCATTGACTCAGGAGAGTCAAACTGGGCCCACCCAATCCATGTCAGTGGTCAAATCCACCGGTCAACGGGGCTAATCCCGCCGGCGTTGAGTCGCCGGCGAGGCCGAGACGGTGGAGGGCTTCGGAAAACGCCCTCAGGCGACCAAATCAACGGCAGAGACGTTCTACGCGTAGCTGGGGCTCGTGTGCATCTAGTGGGGCAAGTGGGAGGAGCTGGGGTGGAGCGAGCTCGCCGGAACCAAGCTCGTGGCGGCGGCCGGAGTTTGGGCGAGGTTGGTTTCGAGGTTACGATGCACGGGAGAGAGAGCTAGTGATGGCTACAGGTTCCTGGTGCTGCGCTGAGCACAACTACGAGCTTGGCCTCGAGCCACAGTGGCTCTGGCCACCACGGCGCCATGGCCGGCGACGGGGAGCTCTCGGGTGCGGTGGAAACGGCGGCTACATGGGCCAAACGAGCACGGGAGCTAGGGGAAGAGGAAGAGGAGCTCACAACGGAGTCGGAGAGGGGGTCAGCGAGCTCGGGGAGGTCCTGGCGGCGGCGAATCGACCGGAGATGGCTCGGGTGCCCGAGGTTGAAGACAAGGGCGAAGGCGGCGTTGCAGGGCCTCCGGCGATGCGTGGCTCCGTGGGGAGGGCGAGGGAGTCGAGGCGGAGCTAATGGGCTCGTCGGAGGGGCGAGGGAGTGGCTTTGGCGGCGACTACGGCGATCGGCGGCGAGGGACGCGCTCGGCCATCGCGGGAGAGGATGAGGGAGACGAGGGGGAGAGTGGGCGCGGATGAGAGGGGTACGTGGGGGTCGCGTGGCACCTCTAGGCGTCTCCCGGGCATCGGAGGAAGAAGGAGGTGGCCGGCGTGTGGCCGGCGCGCGGCGAGCATGCGCTCCGCGTCCTTCTAGCGCGAGGAGGAGGACGACTGGCAGCGCCAGCAGGCTGGGCCGAGCCAGGTGGCTGGGCCAACACAGGTGAGGCCCAGGTGGGCTTCCTTCTCTCTCTTTTTTTGATTTTTGTTCTGTTTTCTATTTAACTGCAACTGTTTAGCTTTATTAAAAATACTAAAACATTTCCAAAAATCCTGAAAATAAATGTGGCCTCTGATTAGATAATTTCCAATAGGAAACATTTATTCCCAGAATTATTTGAGCATTTAAATTATTTTATAGCATTTAAATGCCCAAATTCAAATACTTATGATTTAATTCAATGACTTTCTGTTGACCTAGAAAATTGTGCACCAATTTTGCCAGAGGTTCTAACCTAAGACAAAGAGGGTGAACTTTTTAGAAGGGCATTTCAGGTTCATTGAAAATAATTTTAGTAAACACTAGTTGTTTCCAGGGGGATGTTGGGGGTTTCTGCTTTCCCCATTTCAAATTTAAGAGAAATTTAAACATGATGCACACTCTAATGCTTGAACTAGCTAGGGTGTGACAGCTCATTTCCAGCATTCGTTTACTTACGGCCAGTTACTGTCATTTTCTGCTTGTGGGCTAAATTCAGCCCGAGGTTATAGTCGGCCTATTTGTGCCCGTTAATATGTTGGGCCGTTTTCATAGCGTCATCAAATATGGCTGATTAACGACGGCCCATGAACAGACGATTCCAACTCTAGCCCGTTTACAACCATAATGTGGTGTGTTATTGGCCCATGTTTGGCCAACCGATCATATGGCCCGTAGAAGGCCCATTGATGATACGGCCCGTAGAAGGCCCATTGTGTATACGACCCGTAGAAGGCCCATTGTTTCTACGGCCCGTACGAGGGAAATGGTAACTACAGTAAATATGTAGCCCATGGTTATTGTGGCCTAGTTTTAAAAAATAGGTTATTGCAGCCACTAGCAAACCGTGGAAAAAGAACTACACTGACTACAAGCAAAGAAATAAACAAGACAATAAGGAAATAAATAAGCAAGCAACTTACACTAGGCTATCACGGCTATCACACATATTACATCCACTAGGCATCAAAGTTCGCCACCAGTGCAAATATAGGGAACACGGCAACATATAAACGCCGCAGCAAAACAAGTCCAGAACTGAAACCACTTCAGAAGAGCTCAAGAAACAATATCCTGGGTACCCATAATGCTGGCAAGATGCTTAGCAAGCTTATTAACTTTCTCTTGTTTGGCGCTTAAGTCCTTCAGCACTTGTTGTTGCACCAGAAAGTTGCATCTGAATTCTGCAGTGACTTCCTCAGTCCTTCGGCTTCCTGTCGCACAACATATGATCAATGTCTTTCAACTTGAAGTTGAGACTCAAGAAGCCGAATTGATTCAGGCAAGGAGATCGAAGAGCTGGTGCCAACAGTAGTAGCCAGTAACTCGAACACTACATCAAGACAGGACTTTGGGGTTGCCTCAGTGTCTTCAATATAGTTTTTATCAGCTTTCTTGGAGACCAACAGGGATGTCTCACTATCTTGAACCTTATCTGCATTACTTCATTTACCATTGCATAACGGGGTACTGTTCTCCAATATTTTATCCACGTTCTAAAAGAGAAACAAACAAACACATCACAGCTTTACAATGTAGTATATGAAACTCATTTTGGTAAACCAGTTCAGTAGTAAGGTGGATAGGATAACAGCATGAAACAAACATATATCTATGTAGTATGGTCACTGTATGGTCTATATCATTCTAGTTTATGTTGCCAAATCAAGATAGATACAGTTCGAATCATATCTATTTAAGGCAAAGCAGCACCGACAGAATATAAGTGTGGGAAACTACACAGCAATAACAACACTTGTAATGTGCATGCCATAAGAACATAACTGTTTATTCAATTGAAACTGAAATCAACATAGAGCAAGTTACAACAGCAAACACGTTAAAGAAACAGGTTTAAAACATACGTGTTGAGCCATTGGAGTTTCAATTGCATCCTTCAAATTTGAAATTAGTTGGTATGAGTAAATACAGTGATGCAATAGCAAAGTAGTATGAACCATAGCTACGGAACCTGACCTGAAAACAATTCTTCTTCTGCTTTAAGCGTTGACTTGGGGTTCGGAGTGGTGGTCCTCGTGCTTTGGGCACTGTAGTTTCCTTACTAACTGCTCGTGTTTGGGTGCTCTGTGGTGGAGACGGTGCTGTGTCCACGAGAACTGGGCTACTATCTGCTGGGGTTGGGGTTAGAAGGGGTGTAGCTGGTTCTCTGTCCAACTAGGTAGGGGTACAATCTGCATGAGTCTGGGTTATGTGTTGTGGGGCTGGTTCTTGGGCAAGTACAACCGTGGTTCTATCTGCATCGACAGGTAGCGCAATCTTTTATGAAGACCGTGTTTTTACTCCCACATATACTGCCATCACCCCCTCCAATTGAAATGGATGATAAACAAGAAAAGTAATTGAATGTACAGACATTCTAAGATAGACATGTGCAATGGATAGTAGGGAACAAAACAGGGCATGAAATAATTCACATTTATGTTGTTTAACCAAACAGAATAGCAGGACATATTTTCACATATATGATGGCTAATTAAATAGGATATCATGACACAATTTGACATGTATGATGGCTAACTAAACAGGATAGAATGACATACTTCAAAATATGATGACTATGTAAACAGGATGACATGATATAACTATACGATGTGTCTATTAAAGTGGTTGGCATGCCATAAATCACAAACATGCCGTCGATGGAAACATCATGGCATGATATAATTCACGGATAGATTGACATAATTTAAAATATGATGTCTATGTAAACATGATGAGATGATATAACTATATTATGTCTTTAGAAAATGGGTTGGCATGCCATAATTGAGATACATGTTGTCTATGTAAACATCATGGCATGACATAATTCAAATATAAAGGAAGTGAGCAGAGGGCAATCACATATATGATGTTTCAACTAAGGAGATGGCATTCAATATTATGTATATGATGTACAAACTAGGCATTGCAATACAACATATGCATGATATGAGTAATATAACCCTGCCAAGTTTGAGCATACACCTCAGGGGGATAATCGGACTGGTCATCTGCCTCTGTATCCTCCTCTGAAGAGCTATCTGTAACCAGCAAGATATCTGCTTCAGCAGGTAGCATTGTCTGCTCTGAAGACCTTGTTTCACTCCAGATTTCTCCATCACCAATTCAAATGGCTGATGCACAGGAAAAGCAGTTGAATATACGAACATTGTCTACTAAAGCAATGATAAATACAAAAAAAGGACGCCATCATATAATTCACATATATGACGCTTGCCTAAACAACATGGCATTGCATAATTCACATATATAATGCCATGCAACAAGATAACATTGCATAATTCACATATATAATGTCTTGCAACAAGATGGCATTGCATAATTCACATATATGGTAATTAGACACCAAACAGGTGGCATTCACACAAAGCATGTCTAAACTAAGCAAATGACATAGCAATGCAAGATACCATACGCACGATATGAGCAACATAACCCTGCCAAGTTAGAGCATGCACCTAGGGGGGGGGGAAATATGACTGGTCATATGTCTCTAAATTCTCCTCTGAGGAGCTATCGGTAACCAGCAAGACATGTGCTTCGTCAGATAGCATCACTACAAAAAAAATACACATCCGTGACATTTTGAGCCAAACGAATTTTTTTCTGTCATACATATGACACTTCTATGACGATAATTGTGACAAAACCCGGTATCATCATAGATGTGGTGGGCTCCTACTTCTATGACAAAAAATCATGACAGAAAATGGGCTTTTCGTCTTGGGCGGGCTGGAGACGCAGCTGCATGACATTCTTTGGGCCGTCCATGATGAAAAAAACCGTGGTAGAAGCGAGGGGGAGGAAAATTTCTGGGAGTTCCCGGTTACGATGGGAGGTCGGGGGCCGAGCGATGCGCGTTTCTCTCGTAACGTATGCGCGTGTGTGCGAGGCGTTGGCTCTAACTGAACTCGAGCGAGGCGTTGGGCTCTAACTGAACCCGAGCAATTGCACTGTAGGCTACGTGTTACTGAACCCGAGTGATCGATCGATGGCTATTAACTGAACCCGATCGAGCGATTCCTTCGCTACTGCTGCTAACTGAAGCCGATCGATGGGATGAACAGTGAGCGTTGCGGGGGGTTTGGATGAACAGTGAGCGATGGCGTTGCCTCTGGATGAACAGGACCCCGTGGTGTGGTGGAGGGCTGGATGAACAGTAGACAATGGAGGGGTGCCCTTGTAGGGGTGCCCTTGTAGGGGTGGATGAACAGGACCCCGTGGTGTGGAGGGCTGGATGAACAGTAGACGGTGGAGGGGTGGATGAACAGGACCCCGTGGTGTGGAGGGCTGGATGAACAGTAGACGGTGGAGGGGTGGTTGAACAGGACCCCGTGGTGTGGATGGCTGGATGAACAGTAGACGGTGGAGGGGTGCCTGTGGAGGGGTGGTTGAACAGGACCCCGTGGTGTGGAGGGTTGGATGAACAGCAGACGGTGGAGGGTGGAGGGGTGGTTGAACAGTAGCATGTGGAGTAGCTCGCGGTGGAGGCTGGATGAACAGGAGCCCGTGGAGGCTGGAGGAAGTCGACGGTAGCCCGTGGAGGCTGGAGGAGGTCGACGGTGGAGATGAACAGTATCCCGTGGAGTCCCGTTTTGCGATACGCCACACCCCTCCCGATGAACAGGACCCCCGTTTCGACCGTAGCGCTCCAACACAAGTCCGTTTCCTCCGTTTTGCAGTACGCCACACCCCTCCCGATCAACAGGACCCCCGTTTCAACCGTAGGAGGTCCGTTTCCTCCGATTTGCGGTACGCCAGACCCCCTCCCGATGAACATGATCCCGTTTCGAACATGGCCGGTCGAACACAAGGTCGTTTCCTCCGTTGTGCGCTACGCCAGGCCTCATTTCCATCGCATGTTCCCTCCAAGCCCTCCCGATGAACACGACCATGCATTCCATTCCGACCCAGCCGGTTGGCTCCCACGTGTTACATTGCCTCCTGATGAACACGGCGCAGTCCGTTGCCTCCCCATGAACACGACGACGACGATGTTTCTCCATTCTGACCCAGCCATGTACACGAGCCCTCGCCGTACGTATGCGTGAGTATGCCGGGGAAACTGATCCACGAGCACCTATGGGACTTGGCGGACCGAGCCCCTTTCGGTTCGGCGGGGGCGGAGATCGCGCAAAGAGCAGATCGAGGCGAAGCACACGAGCAGTTTACCCAGGTTCGGGCCGCACGGATACGTAAAACCCTACTCCTGCTTTGCGGATTGTATTGAGTTCTTGCTCGGGAGCGCCGAGTGCTACAGTACACACCAGTAGGTAGTGTGACCGAGCGTGAATGAGTCCCCCCCTTCTACGTTGCGCATGGGCCTCCTTTTATATGCTCAAGGGGTCACCGACAGGTGGCAACGTAGACAAAAGGGCAAAAATGGAAAAGTGGTGGTTGGTACAGCTACTTGTACAGTGTATCATACCTAACCCTGACGGTAGGGGACAAGGGCATTAAATACCCGTCTGCGTCATCCAAACAGTGTAGAAAGGGACCGCCAGGGGCGACACCGTTTGCCACGATGGCGATCTTGTCAGCACCGCTTACCGCCGCGCACCGCTGGCTACACAGCCTCCCGCCACGTACGCCTGGGAGGGTCCCAGGGCGACACGTTGGTGGGTGTGCTGGAGTGTGGGCGCAGAGTGGTGGCTTGCCGCGGCAAGCGCCTTGCCGCGGTCGTTGACTTGTCGCGTCCGGGAGCTTGCCGCTCACCGAGCCTTGCCGGGACGCGTGGCGCGTTGCGGCAAGTTTCATTGAGATGCCTTGGTTGGCATTCCCGGCAAGCTCCTCTTGCCGGGGTCTTGTATGGCTTAGCTGAAATACTTTGTTCTTGAATGGCTCCAGAGGAACCACGGAGGACCTTGGCGGTCGCCCGGCAAGCCTTGCCGTGGGATGCTGCGAATGCCCGTGCACAAGTTCGGGATACTAGGGTACCCCTACTCTAGTACACCGACAGGAGCCCCCGGGCCTGGGCCATACACGGTGCCGAGCGCTGTTGGGCCAGGCCCAAAATAGGGCACGGGCACGTGCGGCCTAGGTTACGACGTATCTTTCTCCGTATCCACCGCGCCCTCCCCGAACGGCACGCGTCAATCGCGGCATCGTGGGAGAGATCATGGGTGGTTTGTTTATTTAGAAATGCGGAACGTCCGCCCCCTCCCTCTTTATAAGCAGAGGAAACAGAGGGCAATTCGCCCATTTGCCAGTTGCTGCTTCAATCTCGAAAACCTCCGCCGCTCCCCCGTCTAAAGAGAGCAGCGCTCCGCCCCCCATCGCCGCCAGCACCACCAACGCCGTCGTCCTCCTCCACCACTTCCTCCATGGCTCCGAAAGCCGACAAGGGGAAGGTCGTGAAGTCGGGCGAGGTGCAGCAGCTTGTAGCGCTGCGAAAGGAGCGGGCAATCTTCCCCCCAACGCTCGCCGCGAAGGATCTGAGGGAGTACTACTACCTCTTCTGGTCGACGGAGACGCGGGCGCATCCGCGCACGAAGGTACTCCCCGCCGCCGCCTGGAAGATGGCCCCAAACGGATACCCCTTCTTTGCCTTGTTCTTCTACTGCGGGCTCGGCCCGCCCTTCTCTGAATTCTTCTGTGATATCATGAACACCTACGGGTTCTACCTCCTTGACTTCACCCCCAATGCCGTTCTGACCATGGCGGTTTTCACACATCTTTGCGAAAACTTTGTCGGAGTCCACCCAAACATAGCTCTTTTCCGCCACTTCTTTATGCCCCGAGTAGAGAGAGGAGAGGCATTATCCGACGGGATCGCTTGGATCTCAAGGGCCGGCAAGAAGGAAGCCTATCTGGAGGGAGAGCTTCGCGGCAAGTGGGAGGAGTGGAGAGGTGACTGGTGTTGGATCGTCGAGGAGAACCCGCAGCCATTTACCGCCCGGCGCCAAACCCCAGTAGTGCGCGGCAACGACTGGAGCAATGTGGCCCCGGAAGATGCTAGGCTGAAGATTGCCATCGCCCGGATCCAACGCCTCAGGCTTGCCGGGCTGACTGTAGGCGCAGTTGGCGCAGATTTCCTTCGCCGCCGCATTGCCCCACTGCAGGAGAGAGGGAGACCCGCCTGGGAGTTCAAGAACGCGGCGGATATCATGAGGCTGTGCCCGGGCCTCAACTACAACTTCACTGTGCTGGAGCTCAACGCGATGCTCCAGGAACTGTTCAAGTACAACCCTGAGCACCCCGAAGTCTTCAGGTTGCCGCAGGGCGTTGTTCCGTTGTGCAACAATTCCTCGCTCGACCGCATCCGCGCAATGATGCCGCTGTGCGACTCGCATGGAATTGTGACAACTTGGCAAGAGCCAAAAGACGCCGTCGTGCAGTAGTTCTTCGACAGCCTGGTGGAAGTGCCGATCCGCTCCGACGAGAAGAACGGCCTCACCCGCGACACCACCGAGGAGGAGTTGACACGCATCTCCACCCGGCTGGAAGAGGCGGCGGCAGCCGCGGCCGCGGGCGAGTTTGGATTTACTTTGGAGGAGGCAGATGCAGCCGAGGCAGCAAGCCATGCAGAGCGAGAAGAGCTTGCCAGCAAGAAGGAGCCTGCCGGGCATGACACTGAGTCGAGCAAGCCCGCCAAGGACACGAGCGGCTCGTTGGAGATCAACTCCTCTTCCTCCTCGTCTTCGGGCAGCTCGCCGCAAGCAAAGCCTCCATCTCTGCCAAGAAGGCGCCTCCGCAAGGCCGGGGACGTGGCGGAGCAGCAGACGAGTCAACAGCCGCCGCGCCGCGCGACACGCTCCACCGCGGCAAGCACTGTTGCCGCGGGAGTGCCTCACGTTGCCGCGGCAACTGGAGCGGGGTCTTCCCAGACCATCGCTTCTGCTCCTGCTGCTTCTCACGCCGCGGGGTCATCTCAGACCGCCGCTACTATTCCCGCCAAGCGGCCACGGGAACCTACTCCTCCGCCTCCTCGCGCCGGCCGTGGGCCGGATTTCGACTTCTCGGCGTTCAGCTCCGACGAGGAAGAAGAAAAAGAGTAAGATCCTCTTGTTGTACTTGTAGTTCTTCAATTCTTGCTGTTGTGCCTTGTATCTCATTTGCCTTGCTCCGAACTCATTCCTTTTCAGGACGCTGGCCAAGAGAGCGGCGAAGAGAGCCAAGATTCCGGTGATCAACATTGATGACGAGCCCACTCGCCAGAAGAGGGTGCGCCTGAGACCACCTTGCCGGACCCGGCAATCATTCTCCAGAGCAGCCCCCAGCGTAAGCATATGGTTTTCTTTCCGCCGTTGGGCGCGCATGGATGCTTTTTCTTTGTTGACATCTTGATTGTTGATTTGTGTAGGAGCGAAGCAGCCCCACCATGAGCGTCCGGAGACAGCCCCCAGCATGCCATCTGCTTCGACTACGCCTCCAAGGGAAAGTTCTCCCGCAAGGGACTCTCCGGCAAGGGGGAGTTCTCCGGCAAGGGGGAGCTCTCCGCCAAGGGATAGCACCAGCGTCCCCCCCAGCGATAGAGACTACGACCGCCGAGCCCAGCACAGGTAGTCTTCTTGCTTCAAAACTTCCCTTGGGTTCTTCTTCTTTTGATCTTCTTTTCTCTTGGATTTTTGCTTGACCCTTCTCCCTTGTTCGGCCGTCAGATCCATCTGCTCCGGAGCCAATGAAGATGGAGGTTGCCGCCAACGACGTTGCTGCCCCCGAAGGAGCAAACGGCGCTGACGATCCCGCCGGTGACGAGGCCGCCAAGGCTGCCGCCGCAGCAGCAGGCGGGGGATCTGGTGATCGTACTGACGGCCCCGAGGCCGCAGGAGCGCCAGGCGCTATGCCGACCGCCGAGGCCGCAGTAGCACCAGGCATCTACTTGAAGGCCGGCGAGGGCATCTTCATCAACCTCCCCTGGGCGTCAAGCTCCAAGGCGCCAGTCGAGGGAGAAAGCTTCGACGGAGAAGTGCTTGCCTCCGTCGGGCTGAAGATAGTTGACGCGCCGAGCAGCAGCAGCGGCGAGCCTGAGGAGGAGCGGCTGCTGCAGAAACTGTTGTCACTCTACCGCGCGCGGCAAGCCAAACTGTAGTCCCGCGAAGCGCTTGTCGTGAAGGCGGGCGAGGACATTAAGAAGCGCGCGGAGGAGCTCGGAGGTTTTCACCAGGAAGCTCTCTAGTCTCTGGCGAAGGAGCAGGAGCAACTAGCCGAAGCGCAGCAGGCCTTCTTCCTCGAGAAGGCTGAAGTCGAAGAGCAACAGCGGCTTGCCGCTGAGAAGTTGGCTGCGCAGGAGGCTGAGCTGGCGCAGCGGAAGGTCAACCTCGACAGCCACAAGGAGGAGCTTGCCGCGCGCGAGCAAACAGTTGGCGGGGCCCTCAAGGAAGCCAGGGATGCTGCCGCAGCTGCCGAGGCCACCAAGAAGGAGCTGGAGACAAAGGTGGCGCAGCTGGAGGCTGACCTCAAGGTGAGCGGCGAGGATCTTGCCGCGCTCAAGCTTGAGCAGGAGAAGGACGCCCAGAGTCAGTCAGAGCTGCAGGCCAGCCGCGCCGAGAAGGGCAAGGAGCTTAGCGCCGCCAAGGACTCCAACGCAAATCTTGAGTCGAAGCTGACTGCTTTGACCAAGACGCTGGACGGTGCCAAGGAGCAGGAGGCGGCCTTGAAGAAGGAGATCCAGGACGACAAGGCACTGCTGGAGAGTGCTGCCGCCACCCAGAATGCTTTTAGGGAGACGGTGGAGCACTGGACGGAGAGTCTTGTGAATGCTGCCACAGATATCGACAAGGAGCTGGCGCAGCTGGGGATGGAGGATCTCGGGTATCCCTCAGACGAGAACCTCCAGCCCAGCGCCAAGCTCACTTTGTTCTTCAAAGGCGTGGCGACGGCCCTCCAGCGGCTCCGGGAAAGGATCCCAAAGCAGCTGGCGGACGAGTCACGCAAGATCTGCGCGGGAGCTCTTCAGAAGGTGCTGATGAAGGTGGCCTTCCGACCCGGGCCTCCGCCTCACCAACGTCCTCAAAACCTTGCCGCCGGATGCCGATCTGGAGGAGCTCAAGGCCCTTGTCGCACCCATTGTGGACAAGGTGAGCGGGATCAAGAGGATCGAGGGTGATCGCGCAGACTAGGCCGCCCGTTTCCTCCTTTTTTTGTCGTTGTCGATCAAGTTATGAAAACGATCTGTTAGAGCTGCGACAAGCTATTTTGTAATATAACTTTATTTTGGGTAGTGAATGCAATGTTATTCCCTTTACTTGACTCCTCCCTTTGTATGTTTTTGCCCTACACTTTTAGGGAACTTGCCGGTGCAGGCACCTTTGCCGCGAGCGCTGAGTACGGGACGTCAGCAGCCTGCTGGCAGTGCCACTTCCGACAAGAAACCTTGTCGCAACTAGTTGCGGCTCGCTTAAGTTGTTGAGCGGACTGGAAACAAAGTAAGGGCGCGACTAGCCGCGAGGCAACTAGTCGCAGCTCACTTAAATTGTTGAGCGGGCTCAAAACAAAGTAAGGGCGCAACTAGCTAGGAGTTGGTTCCTCCATGCACAGGTTTTCCATACAAAGTGCGGTCGTTCAAGGAAGATAACTTAAAATTTTTAAAAATATGAGTGCTCAAACTTTGGCAACTTAGCTTTTCTGTCGTTTGCTTCCCGGCAAGGCGAAATTCTTTGAACGACGCCTGGTCCACACCATTATCTTCTCCTTCTCCCCCGGCAAAATTGTGCGTGAGGGAACTTTCCTTTCCTTGTCAAGAAGAGAAAATAAAGATATGGAGCCTTATGGCTCGTTGTTGCTTACCGAGTGTAGGTGCTACACAAAGTGTCAGATAGTGCATGCAAAAAATAGAAAGCATGAAATTGACAAGATGCGCGGAGCATGTGAGCTTTACTTATGCACGGGGTCTGCGCCCGGCTTTGTACAAACGATTACATGCAACAGCGGCAAGACTTGTACAAAGGGTGGTTGCCGGAATAGGTTCCGGCAACCGCGCCTTATGGGTAAAACTTACGAAGATGCTCAATGTTCCAGGAGTTGCTCACCGGAATGCCATCTTCGGTCTCTAGGCGGACAGCGCCAGGCCTAGTGACTCGTTTCACTCGGTAAGGGCCTTCCCACTTTGGCGTCAACTTGTTGGAATTCTTGGTGGACTCGACGCCCCGAAGAACAAGGTCGCCTTCCTCGAGACTTCTGGCATTAACTTTGCGGCTATGGTAGCGGCGCAAAGCTTGCTGGTAGCGAGCAGCTCGCACAGCAGCCTGAAGACGGTGCTCCTCAAGGAGCAGCGCGCCATCTTGTCGCAGCTGCTCTTGCTCAAGCTCATCATAAGCGAGCACTCGAGGCGACCCGTATACGAGTTCCGTGGGGAGAACTGCTTCCGCTCCATAGACTAGAGCGAAAGGTGTCTGGCCAGTGGCTCGATTTGGCATCGTCCTGATCGACCAAAGAACCACCGGCAGATCCTCGATCTAGTTTCTTCCGCACTTGTGCAGCCTGTCAAAAGTCCTGGTCTTGAGCCCACACAACACTTCAGCATTTGCCCTCTCCGCTTGACCGTTGCTTCTCGGGTGAGCAACAGAAGCGAAGCAGACCTTGGCGCCATGATCTTGGACGTACTGCATGAAGGTGCAGCTCGTAAATTGCGTACCATTGTCGGTGATGATCCTGTTAGGGATCCCAAAGTGGCAAACAATCGACCTGAAGAACTTGACTGCTGACTGTGCCGTCACCTTCCTCACTGGTTCCACTTCCGGCCACTTTGTGAACGTGTCAATTGCAATGTACAAGTACTCAAAGGCCCCTACAGCTCGGGGAAAGCGGCCGAGGATATCGAGCCCCCAGACCGAAAATGGCCAAGATAAAGGGATCGTCTGGAGAGCTTGAGCTGGCTGGTATACTTGTTTGGAATGGAACTGGCACGCTTCACACTTGGTTACTTGTGCAGTTGCATCCTGGAGGGCTGTCGGCCAAAAGAAACCTTGCCGGAATGCTTTTGCCGGCAAGTGCTCTTGCGCCAATGTGGTGACCACATATGCCTCCATGTATCTCTGCCAACAGCTTTTTTCCGTCTTCCCGGTGGATACACTTCAATTTCACCCCATTGAGCCTTCTTCTGTACAGTGTGTTGTCGACAACCTGAACATAGTTGACTGTCGGGCTACTCTTTCCGCTTCTTCTTGTTCTTCCGGAAGTTCTCCTGTCTGAAGGAAACGGACAATCTGCTGTGCCCATGCTGGAGCTTGTGGCTCGACAACAAGGACTAAAGGCACATCTGCTGCTGCGGGAACATCCACTTCTACGGCAAGAACCAGCGGCTCTGCCGGAGCTTGACGTTCCCCGGCAAGCTTGTCGGAGCAAAAATTTCGGGAGCCTCTGCTTCGACAGAACAAACCCTAGGGTTTGCCGGAGCAGGACGCTCTCCGGCAAGTTTGCCGGAGCAAAACTTGTCGGGAGCCTCTGCTTCAACGGAACAAAACCCAGGGCCTGCCGGAGCAGACTGCTCCTCAGCGCTCTTGCTGTTAATCTTGGGGACCTTCTTGGCGGCGGCTTCGGGAAGCTCTGCCAGAAAATAGTCGCCAGAAATCAACTTCCTCTTCTTGCTCTGTCCAGTTGATGGTGTTACAGATGGTTGAGTCAGCTTGAGCACAAAAATCCCTGGTTCCACAGGTAACTTAAGTGCTGCGCACTTCGACAGGGCGTCGGCAATGTCATTCTGAGCTCTCGGAACATGTTCCATCTGCAGGCCGTCAAATTGCTCTTCCAGCTTTCTCACTTCATCAACGTAGGCTTCCATCAACGGACTTTGATAATTCTTGTTTACTTGGCAGACGACAAGCTGTGAGTCACCCCTGACGATGAGCTTCTTGATCCCAAGGTCTGCTGCGATCCTGAGACCGGCAAGCAAGCCTTCATACTCTGCAGTATAGTTTGTTGCTTGCTCCTTGGGAAAGTGCATCTGCACTACGTACTTGAGGTGCTCTCCGGTGGGTGCGACAAGCAGCACGCCAGCACCGGCGCCTTGCAGCGAGAAGGCACTATCAAAGTACATCAGCCACTCTTTGCACGCCTCCTTGACGGGGATGCTTGTTTCTGGAACTTCCTCATCTGGTGTCGGCGTCCACTCTGCTATAAATTCTGCCAATGCTCTGCTCTGGATAGTTGAAGTGCTCTCAAACTCGAGTCCAAAGCTTGATAGTTCCAGTGCCCACTCGACAATCCTGCTTGTCGCTTCTGGATTCTGCAGTATCCTTTTCAGCGGAAAGCGAGTGACAACTGCGATCTCATGTGCTTGGAAGTAATGGCACAGCTTTCTCGAGGCCATGAGAAGGCCGAAAAGCAATTTTTGCACACCAGAGTACCTTGACCTAGCCCCCTGCAGAAGGGAACTGACAAAGTAAACTGGGCGCTGCACCATTTTCTTCTGTACATCTTCGTGCATCTGCGCAGATCCATCCTTGTCGGGACCAGAGCTTGTCGGGGGAGCCCCCTGCTTGTCGCTGGATGCGCTTGCCGGGGTCGCTGGCTCATCATCTGCCTCCCTCTCCGCAACTAACGCAACACTAACCACTTGATTGGTTGCTGCTATATACAGCAACAACTTCTCTTCCGGCTTAGGTGCGACAAGTGTTGGAGCGGAGGACAGGTATTTCTTCAAGTCCTGCAGCGCGGCCTCCGCTTCCAGAGTCCATTGCATCAGACCTGCCTTTTTCAATATTTTGAAAAACGGTAGGGTGCGCTCAGCAGACCTAGAGATAAACCTGCTGAGAGCAGCCACGCAACCGGCAAGTCTTCGTACATCCTTGACGCGCTTCGGTGCTTCGATTTGCTCGATGGCCCTGATCTTGTTGGGATTGGCTTCAATTCCCCACTGAGATACGAAAAACCCGAGAAGCCTGCCGGAAGGAACTCCAAACACACACTTCTCGGGGTTTAGCTTGAGGTTGATCTTGCGCAGATTTGCAAAGGTCTCATCCAAATCTTGAATCAGAGTTGCCCTGTCCTTGCTTTTGACCACTATATCATCCATGTAAGCTTCCACATTTCTGTGTATTTGTGGCTCAAAAGCAACATGGACAACTCTTGCAAATGTTGAACCAGCATTCTTTAAACCGAAAGGCATCCGTACGAAACAGTACGTGCCACATGGAGTAATGAATGTGGTCTTCTCCTCATCCTCTTCTGCCATGAAGATCTGATGATATCCTGAGTATGCGTCAAGAAATGAAAGCAAGTCACATCCGGTTGTGGAGTCAACAATCTGGTCAATGCGCGGCAAGGGAAATGGGTCTTTGGGACAAGCTTTATAAACATCGGTAAAGTCAATACAAAGCCTCCATTTCCCGTTTGCCATGCGCACGACTACAGGATTGGCCAACCACGTAGGATGGAGCACTCCTCTGACAAGGCTTGCTGCTTCCAATTTCTTGATTTCTTCTGCGATGAATTCTTGGCGCTCCACTGCTTGCTTCCTGACCTTCTGCTTGACGGGCCGCTATGGGACTTGGCGGACCGAGCCCATTTCGGTTCGGCGGGGGCGGAGATCGTGCAAAGAGCAGATCGAGGCGAAGCACACAAGCAGTTTACCCAGGTTCGGGCCGCACGGATGCGTAAAACCCTACTCCTGCTTTGCGGATTGTATTGAGTTCTTGCTCGGGAGTGCCGAGTGCTACAGTACACACCAGCATCTAGCGAGACCGAGCGTGAATGAGTCCCCCCCTTCTACGTTGCGCATGGGCCTCCTTTTATATGCTCAAGGGGTCACCGACAGGTGGCAACGCAGACAAAAGGGCAAAAATGGAAAAGTGTTGGTTGGTACAGCTACTTGTACAGTGTATCATACCTAACCCTAACGGCAGGGGACAAGGGCATTAAATACCCGTCTGCGTCGTCCAAACAGTGTAGAAAGGGACCGCCAGGGGCGACACCGTTCGCCACGATGGCGATCTTGTCAGCACCGCTTACCGCCGCGCACCGCTGGCTACACAGCCTCCCGCCACGTACGCCTGGGAGGGTCCCAAGGCGACACGTTGGTGGGTGTGCTGGAGCGTGGGCGCAGAGTGGTGGCTTGCCGCGGCAAGCGCCTTGCCGCGGTCGTTGACTTGTCGCGTCCGGGAGCTTGCCGCTCACCGAGCCTTGCCGGGACGCGTGGCGCATCGCGGCAAGTTTCATTGAGATGCCTTGGTTGGCATTCCCGGCAAGCTCCTCTTGCCGGGGTCTTGTATGGCTTAGCTTAAATACTTTGTTCTTGAATGGCTCCAGAGGAACCACGGAGGACCTTGGCGGTCGCCCGGCAAGCCTTGCCGCGGGATGCTGCGACTGCCCGTGCACAAGTTCGGGATACTAGGGTACCCCTACTCTAGTACACCGACAGAGTAGGCATTCGAGACCCCGCGCATATGTACACATATGTGGCCATATTTTCTTTCCTGCACCCTGGCCACTGTACGTACGTGTACATGCTACGTGCGCGCCTCTACTACAACACGTGCGTGCCTCTACATCAACCAGTATGTACGTACATGTTCACGACTAGAATGACAACGCTACATACGCTTCGACCAGGTGGGTCCCGACTGTCAGGCACGTCCTTCCCTGCAAAGATGTAGCTGGTGGGTCCCAGCAGTCAGGGGCGAATCTTTTTGTTTTGTTTTTTTGTCCGGACGCTATTCCTTGCGTGCAAAGGTGTAGCTGGTGGGTCCCAGCAGTCGGGGGGATGGTGGATCCCAACAGTCAAGGGGGCGAATCATTTTTTTCGGACGCACTTCCTTGCGTGCGAAGATGTAGCTCGTGGGTCCTAATAGTTAGGGGGCGAATCATTTTTTTCGCGAAATACGGTGGCCCGTCCGGTGGGTCCCCGCTGTCAGGTGGAGGAATAATTATTTTGCACGTAATAAGGAGGCATTTCCTTGCGGCTGCCATGGACCTAGCTGTCAGCCTCTCCATGTACAGTACTCTTCCGATGGAAGTCGGTTGTTGACCACATTGACCACGCCGCCCCGAGAGCACCAGGGCGGTGGTCTGGACGACGGCGAGGCCTAGGAAGGGGACGACGCGGAGCCAGGGAAGACGCAGCAGTGGAAGCCCACGCGGAGAGGAGTACGAGGGTTCACTGGTTCGGCTGCGGGGTGAGGCTGCCGTCGCCGCAGGATAACAGGGGGTGTGGGTGAGTAGAGGGATGGCCAGGCCAGCGGTGGGAGTAGTACGGGGCGATGAGCACACAACACGACAGACGCTGCTTTGGGCGGCTGGAGCAAGAAGACCAGAGGTTGAAGAAGCACTACGGCCGTTGGATGGACATCGTACGATTACTGCAGCTAGGATCGTTTATATTGACTAAGTTGATAAAGCCCTTGGTACGCGTCAACTTAGTAGGCCCATAACACGGATTTGGTAGAGAACATATAGCCCATTTGCGATTCGTAAGAATATACAACCCATTTTTTAATTCTAATGGAATTTACTACAGCCCATTTACAGTTTGTTAAAAGTACAGTCCAACTTCTAGCTAGAACAACGATTAATAATTTCAAACAACCGCTCAAAACAGAATTTAAAAAAATCCCACATTTTTATGGGATCCGAAATATTTTTATCCAAAATTTCTAGTCAGGTTAAATATAATTTCAAAATAAAGTTGTATTACGTTAAAATGCAACGAAATATTGCGCGCGCAACAACTAATGAAATTAAAATTTTCAAATTCCAAAAATAATATATTTTTCAAACTAATTACGTGTTTGGTGCATAGTAACTGTCTAGTTATTATAATTACATCCCATTTATTATTTCTTAAAGTCCATTTTCTTGTTAAGCCTAATGCATACCTCCTAGGCAAGTTTGCAGCCCAGCGGGGCGGAGAATAACAAGTTGACCCGGATATTGTGTACAACTGTCGGCCCAGTTGCATTGCTGTTGTTGAAAAAAAGCTATTTTTATACACACATTTAACAATTTTTGTACAGATAAGGAACATTTTTTATACACACATTTAACAACTTTTAAATACATGATTAACACTTTTTAAAACATATTTTCAGTCAACTTTTTTGCATATATATCGTACATTTTTTATATACATCAGGAACTTTTTTATACACGTTTAACATTTTTTAATTACATGATTAACATTTTTTTAAACACATATTTTTATGCCTACTTTTTTTTTGCAAAAACAATTAGCCCACAGCGAGCCAATTAGCTCCAGTCGGCCCACAGTGGGCCGACAGGACCCAATCAGCCCACAGTGGGCCGACAGGGGCCAGTCGGCCAGCTGTAGGCCGACTGGAATCCAATCGGCCTGCTGTGGGCCGACTAGGCCCAGTCGGCCTGCAGTAGGCCGACGGTGTATTATTTTTGAAAAAAAATTATCCAGCGTAATATTTATGAAAATTAATAAAAAATGTATTATTTAAAAAAATTAGCGAAAAAAGGCCTGTGTAGTATAGTACAACCTAACATGGTTACTCAACCCACATTCAGCGACGCCGGAAAGGCCCAAACAAGGCTTGTGTACAAATTTTTTAAGTCACTGAGCTCAATTAATAACTTAAGAAAAAAGTTAGATTAAAGTGGAACCTAATTAAAAGCTGTCACGAGCAAATAAATAATTCAACGGGTCCCACTTGTGCGTGTGTGTGTGTGTGAGAGAGAGAGAGAGAGAGAGAGAGAGAGAGAGAGAGAGACCCATCGGACGATGCTCGTAAATACATCTTTCAGCCATATGCATTGCTGATGCTCAGTAAAAACTTATATAGTTGACACAATCATATAGAACATCATAGCACACTGAACTTGCATATAAAAAATTTCACGCAGGCGGCACAATCAGGATGGAAGTAGTGGATCGCTACGGGGAGGGCTATGTTGAAACCAACGAAGTCGTACATAATGGTTCATCGTCTTTATCAATGACAGGGAAATATCTTGAATGTTGTGCAAAGAAAACAGACAGACAACACAATAAGTTCTCCTAGCACATTAAGTTGACGTACATCCCTTTCTAAAAAAAGTTCAGGTACAAAATTAGAACAGGTCACAATCAAATGTACTGGAATATCAGTGCTTCACACCCATAGCTCGGATTTAACTAGTATCTGATAAGATTCAGTTGTTACCTCAAATTAGAGCACATCTAGGCAGCCAGTCCTGCCTCTTCTCCCAAAGAAGTAGTGGCCTCCGCCGCATGATGGAGTAGGCCCTGTGCCATCCATCGTTCCGAGCAACATGGGGAAAGTCTGACGTTGACTTCTGTAATGGACGTCGTCGACGGACCCTGGCACCAGCGGCGGCGGCAGGACTTCGATTGATGGATGGACCACTTCTTCGACATGCACGAACACTCGATACAGGTACATCCCTAACATGGTCCGCGGTGGCCTTGGTGGCGACGAATAGTACAACCTCGGTTCCTGCACTGGTATCTCAAAACCAATCACCTTCGGTATGGTGGACGGCTTCTTCATCCATGCCATAACCGTTAGAGCCCAGCTGTCTGGAGGAACAAACATACTTACGAGCTCACCTCCAAGGTCGTTGATAAGCTCATTCATGGACTCGCTGTTCCAAGCACGTTGAGGCATGCCGTGGAAGGTAAGCTTTGTTAAAAACTCAAGCTCAGAGGGCACCGAGCCCCATCCTGGGTGCCACCGATCAAAACTCACCAGCGCGCCATCACAGAACAAACGCCGGGAAGATTCGAGCACATGACTGCAGTCGAAAGTTGTCCGTAACCTGAGAAGAAATCAGCCCGTGGCGGACAGACTTCGACGAGCAATTCACTTATTTGGATGCCGTGTGCAATGCCAAGAGCTTTGACAAGGTCATCCGGTGAGACGGGAGGCCGGTCGCCGTTGATGCTTACCATCAGCACTTTGCCGGCAAACTGGTCGTCAAGCGCTGCCATGCCACTGTTGAGCGACAGCACGCAGCGACCGAAGGCAGGACGGACCTCAGGATCTCTCGCTCGGAGATCCACGTTGATCGGCGACATGATAGTGCGCTTGAGTACAGGGAGCATAGGAGGGGGATTTGGGGGAACTGGAGTAGGAATCGAGATTCCAGAGGTGGGGGAGGGGCAGGAGACTGGGGATGAAAAGGTAGCATGAATTTCGAGCACGCGCCAATATGCTCTCGGCGTGCAAGCGCACGAAAACACCAGTGGCACCCACATGTCGGCCTAAGAGTCCTTATTCTTTTTTTTTGGAGAGCCTGACCTTTTTTTCAGGATCTTTTGAGAGCCCGGCCTGATAGTCATAATTGACCTGTTTGGCATTGCATTACTACTCGACCCATATTCAACGACACCTCACTGGCCCAAACAAGTGTACATCATCGAAAAGACACTGAGCTCAAATTATATAACTTGAAAAATGGAGATATACTTTGAACACTGGAGAATGGTGTTGCCCTCATTTAGCCCACCAGTAGTTCGAGATAATAAATAGTTCGAAACAACGATATATACAACATTCAAACACTGACTAGTGACTACTACTGATATAAACAACAAGACATGATAGTTCATAAGAAGTCTTGCTACACCACCAAAACGCACCCATCTGCAGCGCTCAGACTCTCGTGATCCAGACGAGAATGACATTCTAAACAGAAGCAACTATTACATAGTAAGAGTGACATAGACGAGGATGACCAAATGACAAGGAATATGCATGACAAAAGAAAGAACTACCCATCCAGAACCAGCAGCAAAGACAACAAAGTCATTCGAAGAGACGATCCAACACCATCATAATTTGCAGCCCCGCTTCAGCGACCAGTGATCCGGAGACACCAGTACTCCACCCTTTCGATGCAAAAGCCCTATTACCTATCAACCTGAAGGCTCGAACCACATCACTACCTGTCGTAATTGAGGCATCCTAGGATCAAAGTTAATCCGGATGCCTTTGTCATTCTCACCTTCTTTTGGCTGCAGGCTGTATCGTTGACAATCAGGGGAGTTTGCTCCCGAACTCCTAGGGCTCGCCGTGTAGACACAATTTTCCATAGCAAACAAAGCCTCTCTTCCATAAAGGTCCTTGCCAACGGTGATCTCCTGGTTAATCGAATAATTGAGTCTGAGAAACAAAGAGTGTGAACCAAGGCTGTTTACCCGCCTCCAACTAAAAAATCCTAAAGGCCCCAACAAGCTGGTATCATGCTCATAGACGTAACAGCCACTGTCCGGATACTCACGTATTAAACGGTGCTTGTATACAGTGGGTTTTTTGCAATATAACTTTTCCGGCTCATGTGTCCGAATGATCATCAGTCTTTTGCCGTCGTCTGATCGAGCAAGGAACCAGTTGTGCTTCCTTGTTTTTGGCAAAGGTGGTGTCATTACAAATGGCAGTAACTGTAGGGACACTACATCATATCAAAAAGGACAGGCATTGTTAGTGTAAGATCAGCATTGTTCAGAGTATGAGTAGGATAATGCAAGAAACAACATTGATATGTCCCTGTTGGAACTGGGAGGAAAATACAGGGAAATGTATACTGGGTTTGAAAATATAGAAGTGCCATGCATGGTTATACTCATGTTATCTCGCAATCGATTCTTCACAGGAAACTACCATGTCATGCATGTTATGTAATCATGTTCTGTCCTCACAAACAAATTCTTCAAGGTAACTAACAGAGCATGCATTGTTATATACTCATGTTCTGTGGGCAAAATTTTTGTGAGGATATTATTCTAGCCATTGATTGCTGAAGGGCGAATATAGGTATGTACACATGGTAAGCATTGCCGGATTTCACTACTTCCAAATATAGAGTTCTCCATATGCACATTTACTTCCCTAATGTATGGTTAGATGAAACCAACAATATGGTGCATGTTTCTACATCATGAAAATGAGGAAACTAACATGCCCATTGATACACACTCATATTTAGTAGTAGTATATAGATTACTATAAAATAAGGATAATATCCATATATTCCTAACCGTTTGATTATTCAGGGTACAAATTGGCTGTAATGACATGGTCACAATCGCATGAATTAACTCATTCCAAATATAGCTGATTTATGGCGTCTCTAATACATTGCCATAGTTCTACTCAAATTTTGCTCAAACAGGGATATGCCAATCATCACAAAAAGTTCAAATAGTGTCATGGCGTCATCATTAACATGAGAGGAAACAACTTACACGCGTCATCCCAACAATACGTGGTGTCATCTGCTTTGTCGATCGCGTAGATGATGCCATTGTGTTCAATAGCATCACAGAACTGTGTATCAGCTTTGACGATGATCCATCGCGAGCCGAGTTGTCTCCAGCTAAAGAAGGCACCACCGTAAAGATAGGCGAGTCCGCGGTCGAACAAGGCCATTAGCTTGAAGTCTGCGTAATTTGCATGTCGTGTGGGCACTTGGTAGATTACAATCTTCTGCAAAACAAGGTCTGTCCAACTGACGTAGTAATCTAGATGACTTGGACCGTGATGGTAATACTCTATATAATCCAACGGAGGAAGGATAATCTCATGGCAGGTCTGGAAGTTCATGAGCACCAACTTTTTACCGTCTTCTCTGAAGGCAGCCATCCAGTGGGAGTTCATGCCGACCCAGTACATACCTGCCAAGAAGTTTCGGGCGATGGTGATCGGATCGATTCCGAGGGAAATGATGTACGGCGATCCACTACATACCTGCAAAGAAGTTTCGGCTAATGGAGATCGGATTGAAGTCGACGGGCATCATGCATGCCTCCGTATCATGGTGAGCTAATCTCGCAAGACCAGATAGCAGCAAGCAGGGTGTCTTGAAAAGCTTAGGCCTCGCTTCGACGATGGCCGTGTGCATGTCCCTCGAGCATGCAGCCATCTGCAGGGCGCTCAACATATCCATACACGAACAACAGAGGTCGAGGATGCCACTGGGGAGATTGCTCCAATCGCGGATCATATGGATGCTGCACGGTTCACGTACGTTCGGCCATGGTGGAGTATGGAAGGGGGCTTGATTTACGGGGGAGAAGGATGTCGGTGCTAGAGCGGCTAGCGAGGGAATAGTGGTACTAGGGGAGGTGAGTGAGGCGACGGTACACGGGGGCACAGTGAGATGGAGACGGAGACGGAGACGGAGAAGGAGATGGAGATGGAGTGGTGCTATGGGAGCGGAGAGGGAGACGAGGCGAGGCGCCAATGTGCTGTACAGCGGCGGTGACAGACTGCACTGTGCATAGGGTGAGGCTGACTTTGGTAACCCGAACACGCCGCCTGGACTAGTGTCAGGCGCAGGGTGTTGTCACTTCACTATGAGGACCGGATGAATAGTATTTTGACCATCAAGTGTACCACAGTTGTACTACTACTACTACTACTACTACTACTACTACTACTACTACTACTACTACTACTACTACTACTACTACTACATGAGTACTCCAGTATTGTATAGCAGAAATAGGTCTCCCGTGCTAGCATGCCTGTTCACTTCATCGTTCAGGTATCATCCATATTGCGAGCAGAACCAAATTCTCGTTCATGACCAATCAACGCTCTACCGCGATGCATGCAGTGGTCGTTCTGGTGCATCAAGGACGGCATGCAAATCGTTCCACACTTGAGAAGAGGATAAATGGAAAGGTAGAACGCGGCAGCAGAGGAAGAGAACGCTGGCTAACGAAGCTGGGAGGGGATCGAGCCGGAAGTTAATGCTCCACGCCTAAAGGTTTTGGGAAAACCTGATTTTCATAAGGTGACTTATACTCACCTAAACGGAGGGAGTATTCCTTGACCAGAGAATGTTGTGTCTACCACTCACGCGCTCAAAAAAAAACTACGACACATTTTTTTTATATGTTTGCATAGGTCCCACCTATCAGGAAGGATGGGCACGTACACAAACAGGTACGACTCATTAGTCTACCCGCATGGCCTTTTTGTTTAGTCTACCTAGCCGTCCAATCAACTGCCTGCATGCCACTTCTCCCATTTACTTCTCCATCAGGAACTGATTCTCCACGGCTTCTTCACCTCCCCTTCGTCTTCATTCGCATCCAAACCCCACTGCGTTCACATTGTTTTAACCTCTTTAAATAATCATCTACTACTTCAGTTAGACTAGCCATCTAATCCTAATTCTCCAAACCATAGCCCTCCATTCTAGAGGTTCCAAATGGCGATAGAGATCGAGATGCGGGTTTTTAGTGTCCAACATGTCCTCGTGGAAGGCTCGATGCGCATAGTTGCCACCGTCACCGTCCACCCAAGGGTTGTTCGGCAGTGGATCAACAAAGTATCCAACTCCCTCGAAAAGGTAGAGACGAGGGTCATCGGTCTCGACGCAGAGTACACGGAGCATGCCCCTGGGAAGATCCAGCATGCCGCTGTCCTTCAGCTATGCCTCGAAGATGATGTTTTGGTGTACCACATCATACACTCGCCCTCCATACCAGGTGAGCTTCACGATTTCTTGTCTCGGGAGGACGTATACTTCTGTGGGGCAGCCATCGAAGGGGACAAATAGAAGCTGGAGCTGTACAACCTTGATTTGAAAAGCATTGCTGACCTACAAACCAGAATCAAAATTCCTGTAGAAGTTTGTGATAAACAGACACCATCCCTATTTGACGTAGCAAATTTTGTGCTCGGTACAAATCTTCAGAAGGGTGACGAGACGGTGGCATTAAGGTCGTCTGGATGGGAGAATTATCCCTTGACGTACGAGCGGATAAAATATGCTGCCCTCGATGCCCATGTGAGTTTCGAGATAGCTACAAGGTCCAAAGAGCTTGTTGCGAAGCCGTCTCCCACAGAGAAGAAGAAGAAGAAGAAGAAGAAGAAGAAGAAGAAGAAGAAGAAGAAGAAGAAGAAGAAGAAGAAGAAGAAGAAGAAGAAGAAGAAGAAGAAGAAGAAGAAGAAGAAGAAGAAGAAGAAGAAGAAGAAGAAGAAGAAGAAGAAGAAGAAGAAGAAGAAGAAGAAGAAGAAGAAGAAGAAGAAGAAGAAGAAAAGGCTGCACCAGCAGGAGGGCATTATGGATGGATGAACTATTTCCTCTCTTGTAAAAAAATTATTCCCTCTCGGTGTATATTGATATAGATGGACTATTTCGATGGTGTGCATGTCTTTGGAACAGAGTAGTAGCGTGGGTCTGCTTGACTATAAGGAACTATTTATCTGCATATATAGCTTTCTCTGATACTCCTTCAAGTGATCGGTATGCAGTGCATGTGTCCGTAGACATGACAGCTTGTCCATGGAAGTTCAACTACGGCGACCATCACGTTTCATCTCGTAATTCCCATGACGCCTCTCCAACCCATGGCACCACGCCCCCCGACGTGTGCCTCACCCCTCTCGGCCGCACCGCCCCTCTGCCTTTGTGTGCATGACATGTGGGCCACCTAAAATGCGGCGAGCATCAAGTTTCTACCACAGCCACCCGCGATTCCCACGACGCCGCTTGAACCCATGAAACCACACATCCCCCGACCTATGGCTCACCCCTGTTGGCCCCACGACCCCTCTGCCTATGGGAGCATTACATGTGGACCAGTCACCTATCGGGTCCACATGTTATTGACTCAAAGGTAGGTGTAGTAAGGCGCTGAAGCTCAGTCCCGACGGCCCTGAGAGGGAAATGTAAGTCCTGCGCCAGGGCTTGTGGTGCTCCCGCATCACGAACTCATGCCAAACTCGAGATTTGTTTCTTTACTATACATGCACGCAACGATTTAATGGGCATTGTAATCTCAACATGTGATGTGGAGCTCTAAATTTGACTTTGAAACTTATAAAATGAAAAGATTCAAAAAAATAAACTGGGAGAGAGGGAGTATATCGTAGGATGTGCCCCATAAAAAATAAGTCCCCTGGTTTGTCACCGCGAAGATGCGGTTAGAAAGGAGCACAACGTCTTCCTACTCGTACGGCAACAAATCGGCCGCAGACAGCATGGTCCGCCTTTGACCGCCATGTGCAAGGTTCGTGCTATCCTATTCAATCTCACAGTGGTTCCATCATACCAATTCATGCGGTGGCCCGTTGCATGGCTGATCCCAATGTTGGACAAAGGTTCTACGGGAACGGTGTCACCATTGTAAATGTTGTGCAAATTGATGTTGGTACCCTCCCGTACATATGCAAGCCAATCTCCACTCACACCGAGCCTAACCTGTGAAACAGTGGGCAGGGGGAGATTTAGGAAATGGACACGGAAGTAGTCTTTAGAATGCATTTACTACGTGATCAAACTCATCTTACCCGCTCATCGGAGGAAATTCGAGTGCCCCTCAACATCGGCATCTCAAGGGGCGTCAACTTGCAACTGCGGCCACGCCGCGCTGGAGAGACCCCCAAGGAAACGTCCTCGTGCATTCCACGGAATATCAAGATGCATTTGTATGAGTAGTTTATCTTGTGAGAGAAAAGGATGAATGGGGGAAGGCCTCTAGATATAGAGATGGACACTACTGCTACCAATGTGCTGGCCCGTGCGTTGCAATGGATTCAAAGTAGTAGAATAATACTTGTTCACATGTTTGAAATATAAACACTATAGTTTTGATATACAGGTGTCAGCAGACATGACAGCTTGTCCATGGAAGTTGAACCACGGCGACCATCACATTTCTTATTTCTACCACTACCACACCCACTCGCGATTCCCACGATGCCGCTCCAACACACGGCATGACGTCCCCCGACGTGGACATGGATCCTCTGACGTGGCTATCACTGCCTTGCCCTGCCTTTCCTTCGCTGACAGGTGCTACCCATGCTTATGGGTCCCACATGTCAGTGACAGAATGGTAGGATTGTTCCCGTCAGGGGATCCTCATCCCCTCGACGTGCCCCTCATCCCTCTCGGCCCCACCGCTCCTCTGCCTTTCTGTGCATGACATGCAGGCCAGCTGAACTGCGGTGACCATCAACTTTCTACCACAGACACACCCGATTGGACGCAGTTTGCCTGCTCCGCTGTTGTGCTCCGATCCATACTCCCGCACCAATGAATTTTCATCCAACGGCTCTGACACATTTTGTCCCGGGCATCAATCCTCAGTTGGAGTACTTATGTACTACAGGTAGAACCCGCCGGTGTGGCCATCTACGCCTTGTAACGCCCCGACGCCCAGCTGTGGCACCCTCGCCACGACCACGCCACCACCGGCCGGTTCATCTCGAACGAGTGAGTCGCGAACCACGCCACCACCATGGGAATGACATGTGGGCCAGCCGCATTTAAGGTCAGCATGTCATTGACTCATAGGCCGGGCACTAAGCCACTGAAGTTCGGTCCCGTGGGCCCCGAGAGGGAAATGTAACTCCTGCGGCAGGCCTTGTGGTGCTCCCATAGTACGAGCTCGTGCCAAAACTGGAATTTGTTTCTTACTACTACCAACTAGTACTAGTAAGGTACACATGCATTCCACGCATGAGATTCTAGTGGTTTGTGCATTATGCTTCTACATGTGGAGCTTTCTAGATTCTAACATGTGGCAAAATCTGGTGGAATGTAAGGTTAGGCAAGTTTGATTAACTTAGGTGA
Source organism: Triticum monococcum (assembly GCA_034509565.1). Lineage (NCBI taxonomy): Eukaryota > Viridiplantae > Streptophyta > Magnoliopsida > Poales > Poaceae > Triticum > Triticum monococcum. The sequence goes on from CM067845.1 coordinate 638,195,809, forward strand.
GTGTTTGGTTCAAGCCACACCTTAGGCAAGCCACACTAAGGCCCCACATGACATACACACAAAAAATGTGGCAAGATTCCCTTAGGCTTGCCAACTTGTGGCTCTCATTTTGAAGAAATAATAACTTTGCCTAAGCTTAGTTGTGGCAAAGTTAGTCATGAATTCAGTTCAACCATGGAGTCTTCTAGATTATACATGTGGAAGAATCTGGTGGATGATATCCAACGGCTAGTAGTGCTTGGATTTGCCATCTTTGTACCGTCGGATTGGCTTCATCCAACGACCAACTTTCAAAGTTTTTCACACACTATATAGGGGGTATAGATATAGATGTGCCGGTCCATTGCAATGGATCCAAAGTATATCTATTTAGTGGAGTGCACTCTAAACACATTATCTATTTATTTTTCTCTAACCTTCCGTAGCCATGAAACCAAGCCACATAAGCTTCATGGGTGCCACCCACATCATATTATTCATACTACGTTGATTGAAACAAACATAAATCACCCAAAACAAGATCTTCCCGTTTTTTGTTCCTACGATGTTGTGCCGTGCACGTACCTACTAGTTGTATAGTGGTAGTACTAGTAATATAGTATTAGGAGTACAAACTTGGTACTAGTAGGAGTAGTACTAGTACCGAATGCTCCTACTCTATCATCGAGCCCCGTCTGACACCAAATTTCCATGCTACAGCTAGATCTTCCCCTCGTTTCTGTTTTCTAACCCGGCGGCGGGCGGGGTGTCGGTTTGCTCAACGGCGGTCCCACACGAAAGTGAAAATGCTAGGAAACACGCCTTCCCTAAGCTACATGTCGTGCCAGACGGGCCGTGTTGTACTCCCGATTCCCGGGCGTGTGGGGGTGCGACGCGAATGCGGCAGGCCTCTTCCTTTTACCAGCAATATGCCCGTGCGTTGTGACTGATCCAAAGTAGTAGAATATTAGTATTTGTTCACAAACTTGAAAGAAATCACTATTGTTTTGATATACTCCTAATATATTACTCCCTCCATACCTAAATATTTGTCTTTTTTGAGATTTCAAATGGACTATCACATACGGATTATATAGACATATTCTAGTGTTTCTAGCAAGATGCCCGCGCGTTGCACGAAGTTGATGGAAAAGGTAAGCACAACTTATAAATTGACGGATGGAGTACTAGTTACAGTGATGCATATAATTAAGCAAAGGGATCGCACATGTCGGTATTGACTGGAACGAGAATGCAATAGCACAATAAGAATTAAGGCCACGATGATGCGATCGCAGTGGTGGTTATAGAAGGCAAGAAGAAGGATGGATCCATGAACGTACGACCTCCTCCTCCTCAACTTAGTGCGTCGGGCCACCAACCGGCGGCTTTTGTGGCGAGGTCGAGGTGCTTCTCAGCAAAGGCATCCAAGGCTTCCAGCCGGTTGAGGAAGGCCAACCACGTAGCGTCCTCACTGGCATTGTAGATACATATGTACACGATTTGCTCGTACACGTGGATGTGTAGGTCGATGAATTCTTGCAGGGCGAGGCGCCTCGCGGCAAGCGCGACCTCCAGGTGGACATTCTTCGTGGCGACGACGGGCAGTCGCAAGGCCACCAGTGCTTGAAAGAGGTTCTGGCCATGGAGGCCGATTAGGGTGGCAGGCAATGAGGAGCCCGGGCGCGCGGGCTGGAGGAGTACGGCGATGTCGTTCGCGAGCTTCTTGATGACGGTGAACTTGTTGCTGTTGTCAACAATCATCTGGTCCAACTGAGAGTCGTAGTTGGCATTGACGGCGGCCATCCACCAGCCGGTCTCCAACACCGTCTGGAGACGATCCTCGGCGCCATGCCGTAGGCCGGCGTCGTGGACCATCTAGCGCAGCTGCTGGCCGCTCACGCACATCGCTGCCATGGGTCTGGAGTGAGTTCTTTTGCGCTTAGTGTAGGTGCTTAGGCAAATGCTTAGGTGCGTATGATGTGGTAGATGCATTGGAATGGAGGGGCACCTTTATATGTGGGCAAACTGCATTGCATTCACATCATGCAACCTCTTTTCCCGGACCTCCTCCCATTACTTCCCTCATGCATTAATTGAAGGAGGATGCATTGGCCGTTCAACATATCGGGAACTGCTACTCCCTCCCTCGTCTGCATTAAAGCTGTATTGGGAACTGCGCCGCCCGCAGTCAAATCGAATACTCCCTCTGTCTAGGTGAGTATTAAGTCATCTTACGAAAACCACTCGTTTCTTCACATTATATACGTACAATATATATGACCAACATCATATAGCGAGCTGTTTAGTTGTCAAAGAATTTCAGGGTGCTTAGTTTTGTCAAAGAACTCCAGGGTGCTTAGTTTTATTTGAGGAGTGGGTTGTGCACTTGTGCTGGACACCATTATTGTGACAAGCCTTTTTAATAGTACTATATGCATAATTTGGCGATGAGCGCTCTCTATATGTACCACCTTTTTTTTAATTTCAAGTTTTGCTCCATGGCGCAATCCATCGATACTACTACTGTACAAAAATGGAGTATATACATTTTTTAAAAGGCTAGAGGGCGGGGCAGTCTAGCTCGGTCGATTTCACGAGAGGCGAGGGCCTTTGCGATTTGATGGCTCATTACTGTTGTCAAATCGAATAGTACGACACCGCCCGCTGCACGCCCGGCGCCTCCATTAAACCCCTCCGATAAACCCGCATGCAAACCGATAATCCTACTCCGGCCACACGTCCGTTCATGAGCGGGCCGGAATTGAACACAACACCGGTCGAGCTCCTCCCGTCCGCCCTCAGTTTAAACGAGGCCAGACGCCGACCAAGCTCCTACTGTCCGCCCTCTATTTACACGAGGCAAGACAGACAGCGGGCAAGAATCGCACCCCTCCACCGCTTCCCCATCTCCTCCTTCACCATTTTCTCCACTCTTCCGATGGCTTCCGATGAGCCGTTCACCGGCATATTACCCGGCTGGGTGGCCCGCCGAGCCCTCCGGATACGGGCGAGGCCGCTCGGTGCTTCACAAACCTCGCTTGGCCCGACGGTGCCAGTTGCCGCCCCAAGCAGGCGCGTGGTTCAGCAACTCGCCGCTCCAGTTCAGCCCGATGAGGAGTGGTGAGTTGCTCCACGCCGGCACGGTGGCGAGCATGCCGGTACGGGTGCTCTCGCTGCCGCGTCGTACCGCGCCACCAGTGTCTGCGGTGGCCGCGCCTCCCGTGTCTGTGGGCGCGCCTCCCATGCCTGCGGCAGCGCCATGCAGGCAGAGACAGAAGCCGGGTGCGTGGAGAGCGACGAGAAGGTGGCCAGCTTCTCCGTGTCCGCCGCCATCATCGAGGAGAAGTAGAACATGGGAGGCCGCCGCCACTTGGGACCCATGAAGGCCATCGCCGAGGCGACGACCGCAGATTTAGGTGGTTTCTTTGCTGCTTCGTCTCTTCCAAGGACCTTCGTCGACCCTGCAAGTGTCTGACGGACATGAGGAAGACAAAGGGATCTGCGGGCGGCCATTTAGAACTAAAATAAGTCTAGATACATCCATTTCTAGGACAAGTATTTCCGGACGGAGGGAGTATTAATTATACAAGAGAGCCGGATTGGCACCTCTTAGTTCATGTAAATGTAATGAAATCCATCATGTTTATATGAAGATCCGGCTTTTTTATATGAAATCCTTCATGCTTATATGAAATCAGTCCGTGTTTGCATGAATTTCATCTGGTTGGTTAGAGTTGTAAAAGTGTATGCCGCTGGCGTTTGATGTCGTCCTCCGCTTAAGGAAGAGGGAGCAAATTTGCCGGCTGCCGCTGGAGATGCTCTTTATGCTGGAAATAATAGAGTGACATCCAATCCATTTGAGTTAATTGCCTGTATGATTGTCCCTCTATAAAAAGGTAATTGCATGTAAAGTGTACACGTGACTTGCAGGGTGGCTATAGCTTCGTACAGAAAGTTAAAAAGAAACAAGTCCATCCTTAATCTTGTATTCTAAGTACTCTGTGGGTTCCACTGTCAGTACAGTAGCGAAAGAAGTATATATTAAATAAGTAGAGTAATTATAATATAAAAATATAAAGTTGAAAGACAAAATTCAAACTCATGTCATCGCGTTGCGAGCATCCGGATGTGTATGTAGACCATGCTAGACATATATCTCCATGTCTACTCTTATATATACTCCATTCGTTCCTAAATATTTGTCTTTTTCAGATTTCAAATGGACTACCACATACAGATGTGTATGTAGACATATTTTAGAGTGTAGATTCACTCATTTTGCTCCGTATGTCTTTTTAGGAAGGGGTCAGATTTGTCCTTGATTTATTTATGAGCTATCCAGATGGCACTGCACCACCAAGAAAAGAGGGTAACATCAAAATTATGGACTACTTTTTTGAGTATTTTGGTAAGGTCCGGTCAAAGTCACTTGTTGAAATCTCTAAAAAGAAAAATACTCCCTCCGTCCGAAAATACTTGTCATCAAAATGGATAAAAGTAAATGTATCTAGACGTATTTTAGTTTTAGATACATCTCTTTTTATCCATTTTGATGACAAGTATTTTCGGACGGAGGGAGTAGAAAAAGAGTTGGTGATGTTGGTTTGCATGCCATCCTGCAATATAGGCCGTCGGATTTATATCTAACGGATAGGAAAGAAACTATGGCAATTTTGCAAAAATATTCCCACATGTCTCTCCACGTTCGGAAATAAGGCCTTCCCTCGTTCAACCTTTTCTCTCACAAGATAAACTACTCATACAAATGCATCTTGATGTTTCGTGCAACGCACGGGCATCTAGCTAATTTCTTTTAAAATAGTTGCTGCGATAATTGGGTTGAAGTGATATATTTTATGTCTGCCCCGAATTATTTCAGATTCACTAGTAGTAACAAATAAAAGGTTGCCTTGTTAAACAAAAAACAGGGTGAAAACTATCACATGAGGCCGGTAAAAACAAGGCACACTGGGTTCAGCGTCATCGTCACTACAGCTATGCGCGCGCGAGAAGTCTACATATTGAGGGGGCTACCGAGCGAGGCACTAAGACACAATGTTTGAGAGAGAAACCAATTGACAGATTATGATCAGATCGAGTTGTCACCCTTCTGCTATCATTGTTGGGGGGGAGAGAAAGACGTATCGAGAGTGTGCGCGGTAGGCACAAAGGCACAAGTAGCGAGTGTGTGTGTGTGTGTGTGTTTGAAAGAGGAGTAGATAGATTATTAACAAGATCGATGTGCCACCCTACTCCTTCAGTGCCGGGTAGTGTGTGTGTGTATGTTTCGGAGAGAAGCCAGTCAATAGATTAGTATCAAGATCGAGGTGTCACCCTACTCCTTCGGTGTTGGGAAGTGTGGGTGTGTGTGTGGGGGGGGGGGGGGTCAGTGACACTCACATATCTCTACTCTTATAAAAAACAGAGTTGGTGATGATGGTGTTCCTGCTATCCTGCAATATAGTCCATCCGATTTATATTCGATGGATAGGAAGGAAACTATGGCAATTTTGCAAAAAGATACCCACACCCCTCTCAGCATTTGCAAATAATGCATTCCCTCGTTCATCCTTTTCTCCCACAAGATAAACTTCTCATACAAATGCATCTTGATGTTCCGTGCAACGCATGGGCATGTTGCTAGTAGGGAGAAGGAGTTTCGGTGACACATATCTAGCTATATTAATGGATAGGTAGATAGCATATGTGTGAGACACATTAGTGGGTGTGGGCAAGGTTGTCAGAATCGCGATTCTGTTATACGATTCTACGACTTTACGATCCAAACTTACCGCTCTGATTCTACGATTTTAGTTCATGGAATCTATGTTTCTACGATCCTGATAGTGAAGATTCTACGATTTGCGATCCTGCCATCAGAGCTCCGATTCGATTCAGAATCACGATTCTGACAACCTTGGGTGTGGGTGGGTGGAATTAAAGGGGTGGGCGTGTTAGACATAGAGAGCGTGTGTGTTTCTGTGTGAGAGACTTGTAGGAAGGGGTAGAAAGACGAATTTAACCCTGACGGAGGGAGAGAAATACACGAAGTGCGCGTGTGTGATTATGATGCCCATGGGAAATGATCACTACTAGGGAAAACCTTATACACACAATCTTAGCAGCAGCGCGGCTACGGAAAGCTCGCTACTGGTGCAAGCTTAGCAGTAGCGCGTGACTCTTAAACCACACTGCTACAAAAATCTACCGACAGTACACAACAACATAAGTTTACCAGTAGCGCGGCGTCAGGAAGCGCACTGCTGCTAATTCCATATTAGTAGCGCGCTTTTTTGTCACCTCGCTGCTGCTAATTTTGAAATTGTGCACAGGGTTGGCCCATTTAGCAGTAGCGCGTGACAGGAAAGCGCGCTGCTGCTACGCTCTTAGCAGCAGCGCGCTTTTTCTCCCGCGCTACTGCTAAGACGCAGCACCCACCACCTTTTTCCACCTCCCCCTCCCCATCTCCTCTCCTCCCTTTCCCCTACCTCCCACATCCTCCCTCTCTCACTCTTCTTCTTCCTCAATACTTCTCCCCCCATTACTCTCCCTCTTCTACCTACCTTTCTCTATCTTCATTACTCCTAGCTATAACTACACCACCTCCATTAATTCATGTCCTTTCTCTTCCCCCCCTCCACTAGTTGAAGTTGTCTCCTCCTAAATTAGCTAGCTAGGTAGATGTAGCATTTAGTTAAGTGACCTATTTTCCCCTAACTAGATCTTTCTTTGTCAAGAAGAGCTTTGTGCACTTTTGACCTCCCTACATCATCATCTCCACCGTGTGCTCGATCTCAAGATAGAGGTGTGATTAATATTTCATGCTTTTGCAAAATGGAAATATGTTTATGCATGTGTGTGTGATATTTTTATGGAAATTGTGTGTGTAGCATGAGTTGACGCTAAATTGTGCATTTGAGTTGCCTATGTTTTGCCGAAATGTCGATTTATTTCCGTTACGGTGAATTCCGGGCAAACTCTAGATCTATATATGTCCTATTTTTAAGGAAGGTCATGCCGAATTTTTGTATGACTTTGATGAATGCATGCATTTTTATAATCAATTTGTTTATTATTACCGTGCAGAGTTGACGATGATCAGTGGAACGATGGTGGACAGGTGGTTACGGTCGGCGGTGCAGGACATGAAGGAAAATAACCTGACAGAGGTTTTATGTCCGTGTCGAAAATGCAAAGGAATAGTTTGGCCTGACCCCCATGTCGATGGTCGTGTCGAAGCGCACCTGCTCATGAATGGTTTCATGGATGGCTATACTCGGTGGATAATTGAAGATGAGGATGACGATGTTGAGGATGCCGACAGGACAGGCAATGATGACACGGGGCAAGACGAAGAGATGATCGATAATGGTGGCGGGGAAGAGGCCGGACATGGCGGCGCAGAAGGGGCCAGACATGGCGGCGGAGAGAACGACATGGACTCCACGCAGCAGAGTTCGTCGGTACTAAGTTCAATCATGCGGGACCCTCATGTTCAAGCATAGCTTCGCAAGGAGACGAGTACTGAGAGAGCTGCTTCTAGAGAGGAGGCTAAGCTGGAGCAACTGGTGGTAGACTCGAACACTCCATTTTATGATGGTTGCAATCCTGAGGTGACCCGCTTGAGTTTCACGGTCCAACTCCTGAAGACGAAGGCTAAAAACAAATGGACCGACACTAGCCTCGATGAGCATCTCAAGTACCTAAAGGATGTTCTTCCCGAGGGTAATCTATGTCCTAGTAGTGTTGATGAGGCCAAGAAAATCGTGTGCCCTCTTGATCTGCCACACATTAGATACCATGCATGCATCAACGATTGCATAATTTATCGGAAGGAGCACGCGGAAAAAACAAGTTGTCCGGTGTGCAATGCTTCTCGATACAAGAGGGCCGGGAAGAAATGTCCCCAGAAAGTGGTATGGTACTTACCGATCACTCCCCGTCTCTAGAGGTATTTTGTAGATCCCAAGGAAGCAAAGCTAGTGCGCTGGCACGCGGAGAGGAAGAAGCCCGACAATGGAGATGATCCGAAGCTGAGGCACGTCAAGGATGGAAGCCAGTGGAGAGCGTTGAACAACTTCTATCAGTATTTTGAATGTGATGCAAGGAACATTGTGCTCGGCGCGTGTACTGATGGCATGAATCCGTTTGGAAACCAGAGCACCAACCATAGCACATGGCCCATGTTTGTATGGATGTACAACCTCCCCCCTGGTTGTGCATGAAATTGAAGTACATTCACATGAGCATGCTTATTCAAGGCCCGAAACAACCAGGAAATAATATTAATTTGTATTTGGGGCTACTTCAGGAGGAGTTAGACACGTTATGGAAAACACCGGAAAAGACATGGGACGCCAGCGAAGGCGAGTCTTTCAACATGAGAGCTGCGCGGATCACGACAGTGCACGACTATCTTGGTTACGGATATGTGGCAGGCCAGGTGTGGCATGGATATTGCGGATGCACGCGGTGCATGGATGATACGACGTCTCACCAGCTAACGTCAAGGAAAGATGGTGGGTCTGGGAAAATCGTGTACATGGGGCATCGAAGATGGCTCGAACAGGACGACCCATGGAGATCTATTCAATGGTCACGCTGAGCATCGAGGACCTCCACATAAGCGGAGCGGTGCTGAAATCGATGAGCTATTGAAAAACTGGAAGGAGTGCCCCGCGCCGGGAAAGACGATGAGAAAGGCACCGGAGCCGCTGCTGAAGGTATGGAAGACGAGGTATGTGTTCTGGGACTTGGAGTACTGGCACAAACTCGATACACCTCATTGCCTTGATCAAATGCATATATGTAAGAATGTCCTTGAGAGCTTGCTCGCAACACTGATGAACATGCTGGATAAGACCAAGGATGGGCCGAAGGCAAGAAAAGACTTGCAAGATTTGAAAATCAGGGAAGATCAGCACATGCCGCTCGGAAAATGTCATACGAGACAGAGACGGAGACCGAGGCACAGGAGAAGAAGGGCAAGAAAATAAAGAATGAGGATTATTGCCCCCCTTCTTGCTTCACCTTAAGTCAGGCTCAGATCAATCAATTCTTTAAGTTCCTTACCGGAGTCAAAGTTAGTTCCGGTTACTGTGGCAAGATAAGTAGATATCTAGACATGGACAAGAAAAGGTACAGTGGGATGAAGTCTCATGACTGTCATGTGATGATGACGTAGATATTACCTGTTGCCCTTAGAGGGATAATGGACAAGCACGTCCGTGACACGCTTATTGGTCTCTGCAACTTTTTTGACCTCATCTCTCGAAAGTCGATCAGTGTGAAGCAGCTCCAAAGGCTACAGGAATAGATCGTTGTGATACTGAATGAGCTTGAGATGTACTTCCCGCCCGCGTTCTTTGACGTGACGGTCCACCTGTGTGTCCATATTGTGGATGACATAATAGACCTGGGGCCGTCATTCCTGCACAACATGATGCCGTTTGAGAGGATGAATGGGATCATCAAAGGATTCGTTTGTAACATGTCCCGTCCGGATGGAAGCATCGTCCAGGGCTATTTGACACAAGAGTGCATCTCTTTCTATGAGAATTTTCTATATGGCGCAGACCAGCCGCCTGGTGTTAGTGTTCGTTTGCCCGTTAACAAGCACGATGGGAGGCTCGAAAGAGAAGGTCACTGCAACGGTCACAGGGAACTGCACGTGGCATACTCAGATCGATGCAGCGACTTTGACAGAGCAAACTTGGTAGTGCTACAACACCAAGATGAGGTAGATCCTTTCGTGGCACTACATAAAGAAATTGCCGCAAAGAAGTATCGTGACCGAGGGGTATGCAGGATGGACGCCGAAGTTACTAGAGAGCACAACTCCACTTTCCTGCATTGGTTCAAAGAGCATATTATTGCTAATCCCCCGGAGGAGGGCTCTAAGGACGGATAGCTCATATACGCCTTAGCACATGGCCCCTCGCCCAAGCTGGTAACCTATCAGGCATATGATATCAACGGATACACGTTCTACACGGAGGCCAAAGATATGGACAGTGATGATCAGAACTCAGGGGTGACGATGGAATACATGACCGGCAGCGACAACGGCGCAACTGAACGATTTTATGGAAGGGTCAAGGAGATCTGGGAGCTTGACTACTCTAGACTGCACAACACGACGATGTTCCGTGTCAGATGGGCTAAAAATGTCGAAAGAGAAAGCCGGATTTTCACTACCATGACTATACCCGACGCCAAGAGCGCTACCGTGAACGCTATCGCAAAAAATGAGCCATGGGTACACGCTAAGCACATGACACAATGCTTCTTCATAACCGACCCATGCAATCCCAGTCGTGTTGTCGTGAGGAAAGGCAAAAGAAACATCATTGGAATGGATGGAGTTGCCAACGAGGAAGACTATGATCAGTACGGCAACCCAATGAGGGAAGATGACGATGATGATGAAGTATACGTCAAAAGAAGAATCAATACTACAGTACCAAAGAACAATCGTACTCCATGGAAAAGGCAAAGTCACAATGAGGGGCTCAATTATTTTTCGACAAACAAGAAGGGAAAGAAGCTGACTCAAAAACGAAAACGTCAGCGCTGAGGAATCGGTCAAATGATGTAATATATATATATATGTTCCTATTTTGTATACACACTTAGCCATTATTATGTATGGGTCCAATGATGTAATATATATATGTCCCTATTTTGTATACACACTTAGCCATTATTATGCAAGGATACAATGATGTAATATATATGTTCCTATTATGCTGAGGAAAAGAAAAAAGGGAAACTGGTTATAGCAGTAGCGCTTTAGTGAAAAAGAGCTACAGCTAGTCAAGGTAGCAGTAGCGGTTTCTGCAGAAAACCGCTATAGCTGCCCGTAATAGTAGTAGCGCGCTTCATATAAACGCGCTACTGCTACGTCCACTTAACCCAAAATTCTCCCTCTCCCTACTTCATCCCGCCTTTTCCCCCCAAATCCCCATTCTCTTTCCCGGCCCCGTCGCACCGCCGCGCCCGCCCCCGACCCCGGCGCGCTCGCCCTCGACCCCGGCGCGCTCGCCCCTGACCCCACCGCGCCTGACCTAGGCGCGCTCGCCCCCGACCCCGGCGTGCTCGCCCCCGACCCATCGGCCCTCGCCTCCCTCCTCTGCTTTCTCCCCTCCCAACCTCGACCGTTGTTGGGCCTGCCTCCTCGCCCCTGCACCCTCTGTAAACCACCCCCTCTCTCTCTCTGCTAGCTAGGGTTAGTTTACTTAGGTTTTAGTTATGTTAATAGGGTTATCTATTTAGTTATGAATTTAGATAGGTTTCAAAATTAGCTGAATTTATATGCAAATTTGAACTGGACATGTGATATGTGGATATGTCATGTTTTGGACATGTCATGTTTTGGTAAATGATCCGAGTGGCCTATGTTATGCCGGGATGTTGATTCATTTCCGTTCCGGTGAATTTCAGGCGCTCGATATGTCCATTTTTTTAGCAAAGGTCATGCCGAAATTTCCCGTGAATAAAGGCATGATTTGTGCTACATAGTTGGCATATCGAGTGCTGGCACATAGAATTCTTTTTTATGTCATTTCTCATTTATTCATACTTTTAGAAATAAATGAGGACACTTAATCATAGGAAACATGTCGAACAACGAATAAACTGGGCCTTCTGACCAAGATGCAGACGAGATGAATTATGAGGGTGAACAAGACTACCTCGACTTTTTGACTGCTAAGCAAGGTTTGCAGGTCCGCCTCGATGATGGTACTGACGCCGACACCGACACCGACGGCGCCGGCACCGATGGCGGCGCCGAGACCAGTGGGGAAGGTACCGGCAGGGAAGATATCGGCGGGGAAGGTACCGGCGCCGATGCTGGTACCGAAAAGAGGAAGCATAAGAAGCAGATGATATGAAAAAATAACAAACTAGGGATTGGACGACTTGTGATCACAAAGATGGCACCTGGCAAGTTTGAGACGTTAGAGCCGAAAGAACCTCGCAAGTGCTATGGGAACCAAGTAGAATGCATCCTACGGGAATGCGCGAGCATCAACGACGATGACTTAAGGAGTGAAGAACATTTGACGCAGTTGCTCCTAACGAAGTTGCACAAGAGATTCAAGTTCCCCGATCGGGATGATAACATAGAACAACCGTGGGATGATCTGAATATGAAAAAGATTAACAATCACGCCATGGGCATGTTCAGCAATGATTTGGCCTCCTGGAGAATCGAGGGTGAAACGAGCTATTGAGGCTGAGGAACCCCTGTCCAAGATTCTGGAGGAAAATCCGACACTTATGGAAGAGGAGTTCGAAAAGTTCAAGGACACTTGCGCTACCGAGGATGCCAAGGCTAAGGCTGCGAAATTCAAGAGCCTTCAGCAAAGGAACACGGGGAAGCATCGCCTTGGAAGGCCCATATGCGATAAGGAGGACGCGGAATGTGAAGCCGCGGGTCTCCCAGACCCCTTCGCGAAGTTCACCAACCCCTTGGAGCATGACTTCATCAAGGCCCGCTACAAGTGGGACAAGGAGAAAAAGGTTTTTTACATGAACAAGATCACGAGGAAATTGATTAAACTACTGGAGAAGCAACACCAGCTTGCAGCCGAAAGCCGTACTTCTCCGATGAGGCCCAAGTGGGACACCCCTCTCAACCGGACCTTGAACGAACTTAAGGGACTCCCTTTGGGCCAGCGGCCGCAATATGGTCGTGTGCACGGCGCTGGAGACGGCGCCACGTGGAAGGTGTTTTACAACGAGGGCCCAGAGGCCAAGAAGCAGAAAAAGAAGTTTAGTCAGGCGGACATCGATGCGAAGGTGAAGCTTGCGATCGAGAAAAAAGCAGCTGAGGACGTGAAAAAAGCAGCCGAGGACAAATATGAGTTGTTACAGCAGGCAGTCAATGCAGCTGTAACTGCCTGTAGAAATGATTTCGCTACTAACTTGGTTCCAGTTATCATCAACTGAACGAAGGAAAATCCAGACAAGATGGTACATGATTTCCCATTGCCCAGTTTCGTCGGAAGCAACTCCATGAACAACAACATCATCGCACCATCACTTGCCCACGCAACTGGGCCTCCTCTCGTAGTCACTCCCGCTCATAGCAGCCCGACCTTAGTCTCTGGCGCGCTTGGTCGGCCTTCGTCTTTGGCTGAGCTCGACGCCATTACGGTAATTACATGTCGCACCACCATATATATATATATAATATTCCATTTTTGTTGCCTTTCGGATGTTTTACGCCACAGACATATGTGTTTGCAGGCGAAAGAAACCCCGTGCACCATACTCTACTTGATCAAAGGCCAGAAGGTGGACGTGGGAAAGGGGATGATAATGGACCCCTTTCAACCCATGTTCCACAACCAGCCGATCCCCGCTGGGCACTTCAAGGTTAGCTTGTCCAATGTGAAATCGGGGCACGAGGATTTGCCTCCTCCAGTACAGCATGTGGGAGCGGACGATGAGACCCTGCCGCGGATTGGAAGCTGCAAGGGTTGGGTGCTGCTATGGCCGAAGAATCTTATTCGTCTGGAGCCAGCCGAGAGCACACCAATAACCACACATCAACAAGCATGTGCAGAGACAACCACCCCGCCTACGCAATTACCAACTCCTATAGTGCCGGGTGAGAGCGGCGGACGACATGATGAAGGGGGTGCAATAGTGCTGGCTGATGTAATTTGTCCTGTAGAACAGAGAATGGATGATGAGACGGAGGTCGACCCTATGGATTTCCTCAATACAAATGCATATGACTGTGACATAGAATTGATGAGTCAACCATATGAAGAATCGGGCTATCAGCTTGCTAATGAGGATATGGATGATATGCCCGGGCAGGAAGGTCGTAGCAGGGATTGCAAAAAGTCTCTCTTCATGAAATCCTCACAGGACACGCCTGAAGATGCCACCTCAACACAGGCTCAACTATCTCGGTGCGAGGGTCGTACAATACTTAGTCCGGGAACACTAGGGCAGGGGTTAAGGAAGGGTCTAGAAGGTGTGCCCAAGAAAAAGGAGAGAAAGAGATCGGGGAAGATAGCTGCCTCCAAACAAGCCAGAGCACATAGCAGCCAGACGATGCATTCTAAAGAGCGTGTACCCATGAAAGGTGCGGCCATGTTCCATCTCACGGGCGAGCCGATGCTACCGCCGAAACCCTGGAGGCACTATCAGGGGATCTCAGGAGACTGCACGACCATGTGCTGTCGACTGAGAAAAGCCTACTAGCCTCAAAGGATCTAGGATATCCGACATACGCGGCTCGTGTGCCTGAGGGGAAGTGCTATGTCGAGACACGGCCCGCAGAGGTGTTCTTCCTGCGGTTTGACCATATCTTTGAGATGTTTCTGACAAGGTGGCTCGATTTTACAATCGTCCGCCTTTTTGCGCTACATATGAGCTCCGTCATGAACAGTGAAGAAGTCTCGCAAATCTGTGTGGCGGATCCATACTACATGCACGAGTCTTTCTTGAGTCTCGGCGACTTTGAGCGTGAAACTGCTAGGGAGTACCTCCAAAACTTCATGGTACAGAATAAGGACCGGGAAATTGTCCTCGTGCCTTATCATCCAAAGTAAGTCAGTTTCGAACAACCCTTTCATACATTTCAATCATTCCTTCTCTCTCTATGGGGAATAATTTGACGCGTCTTTTCCCCGCAGCAACGGGCGCGCCGTCCTTATCGTTCTTTATCCGCAAGTCTCCCACGCCGTGTATTTTGACTCTTCCAGAGACTACGAGAAAAAAGACTACACCCACATAATGAATATTCTAGATGATGCTCTCCAAGGCTTCAGATTTAGAGGTGGCCACATGCAGATCAGGAAACAAAGGAACAAGAAGATGGGTTTCACGCATAAAACTAACTTCTCCTGCATCAATGTCCCAAAACCAAGCAAGAAGGATGGATTCTACATCCTCCATCTCATGATTCAGTTCAACACGGATCACCAAAAGCTTCGCATGAGAAGTAGAAATGATGATCATATCCACAAGTGGCTAGAATCTCATGGAGAAGCGGATTATAAACTTAGAGATGACTTCTTTCGCATGCAAAGCGACATTGCGACGATCATCATGAAAGAAGTCGTCGATGAGAAGGGGATGTTCCACCACGGCCCTATATCGCGAGCTGGCGTCCGAACTCGCATAGGCATGCAACGTCTAGACCTCACGACATTCAAGAAGCTAGGGTCCATCCTCCATGATATGGAAGGATGGAACTTCTAGTGATTTATGATGCCGATGATGCTGATATGTGTTGGTTGAACTTGTATACTATTTGTAGCGATGAAACTTTGTGATGTCCATGATCCCTGCCGAACTTGCGTAACGCTACTTTGTTAGTTTGCGTACGATGACCTGCGTACCTCTAGTTAATTAATTTGCGTACTGTATGTTGCATCTAGTTGCTAACCCTTTCTTTTTCGGTGTTCTCTAGTATATTTTGTCGCATATGTATGATTGTGCATCCTCTTCATGAACATGCATCTCTAACAGGTACCTAGTTTCTTGATGGCGAGATGGAACTGCTATGTCGTGTACAAAGGGAAGGTTCCGGGGGTGTACAACGAGTGGCATGAGTGTCAGGCGCAAGTGAATGGGTTCTCGGACGCCAGCCATAAAGGCTTCAAAAGCAGACAAGAAGGAGAAGCTAGTTACTTGAGGTTCACGCTAGCGCGAGAGAGGACTCGTAACCGCCATCTCATGTACTGCATAGTTCCGCTCTCACTCATAGTGATAGCTCTTCTCACGTATACCTTTGTTTAGATGGATGACGTTGTAGTTGCAAGTATTCGAGACTTGCATGTATCGCTATTTTCGAGATGATGAGAAGATACCACTTTGTGTTGGATGATGATTATGACGAGACTATTTGTATGTATATGCTATGATTACATTTGTGGTCTCGCAGACATTTGTATGCGGTAAAGATTCTTCTATAAAGCCTTTTCAAATACAAAAAAAATATGCCGAAAAAAACAAAAAACTACTAAAATTAGCAGTAGCGAGTGGAGAAAAGTTAGCAGCAGCGGTTGTAGCAGTAGCGCGCACAGGGGAAGCGCGCTATAGCTATTAGCAGCAGCGAGCTTCCTTTAAGTGCGCTGTTGCAACACTTGTGTAGCAGTAGCGCGGGTGAACCAGCGCTATTGCTATACGTTAGCTATAGCGCCTTATTAGTAGCGCCGGCCCCCGCGCTACTAATAGGCCCAAAACCCGCGCTGCTGCTAGGCTTTTCCCTAGTAGTGGATATATGTATGCGTGTGAGAGAGATTGCACAATTCATTCATGTATCACTATCTAGCGATCATGGACGTGCATCGCTTGAACATAAGTCAATATCTACTTCGTATCGTGGCTAAAGGTACAATATCGATTCAACGCTATACAGATTGGACACTCACATATCACATTTTTTTCTATTTAAATAAGCCTTTTGAGTTGTGCATGCCAAAGTTGCAGTGATGTTTCTTCAAACAACCAATGTAGCTATCATGTACATGCACCATTGTTACTCTTGCATTCAAATTCATTAGTCTTGGATGATTTAAGTTTCTATTTTGAAGTAATCACTACTAGGGAAAATGTTATGCACGGAATCTTAGCAGCAGCGCGGTTTAAAAACAGACGCTACTGCTAACTAGCAGTAGCGAGCTTAAATGAACCGCGCTACTAATAAGTTGATAGTAGTAGCGCGGTTTTATAACCCTCGCTACTACTAAGTGACTTTCACCGTGCCCCTCCGGACTAGCCATAATAGTAGCGCGGGTTATAAACCCACGCTACAACTAAGTTGATAGTAGCAGCGCGGGTTATAAATCCCACGCTATTACTAAATTGTCTTCACCGTACACCCAAGACATACCATAGTAGTAGCGTTGGATTAGCGTGGGGTATAAACCCAACGCTACTGTTAAGTTATCTCCTTGCCGCCCCACCTCAGCCTCTCACCCCTGCTCTGCCTTTCTCTCCCACGACGCCTCTCCTCATCCTCCACTCCCCACGTTTCCCCCAACCAACCCCGCCGGCACTGCCAACGCCGATGACCTCCTCTCCCCCAACCCCACCACCGGCGCCCCCCACCTCAAGTGCGGATCCTCCTCGCCGTGCCCTTGTGCCGGCCCCAAACCCTATCTAGGGGCCCCCTTCTCCGGGTGCAGCGCGGCGCGGGGAGGGCTCCCTCTTGCCCGCCGCCGATGCAGACGGCCCGCCGGTGGTCCTACTACTTGCTCCTTCGACCCTCCTCCTGCTGCTGCTAGTGCGGACCGACACCATGGAGGTGAGGTTCCCTATTATCCTCTCTTTCTCTTCACCGCAGGCAACCCCTGACCCCCTTGGATTCGATTTGGCAGGCCGTGTGCAAGCGGGGAAGGACAGCGTGGCGCGCCTGGTGCACGAGCTCGAGGGTGCCGCCCTTCTCGTCGAGCGCGTCCGCGGCGTCCCCGCCGAGTTCATCAAGGTCAGTGCGGCCGCCTTTTTTCCTTTTTCAGTTCGTCTTGCCATGGCATGCTAATTCCAACTAATGAGGCGGTTTCCGCGAGATTTTGGTACGAAGAGGACTTCCCCCTGCGCCCTGTGTTGTTCATCTAGACTAGATTGTTGTAGTACCTTGATTTCAGCATTCAATCCCTGTGACTAGTAAGTAGTGGATAGTAGAAGAATGTGTTCGTAAATTCGGTGTAAGAATGTCTACAGAAGATACAGAGCAAGAGATGGTATCTTTCATTAGAGTTTCCTCGTTAGATGAAGATTTTGTTCACCTGCTTATCCTAGTTGACCTGCGTAGATGCGTGATTTACTGCTGACCTGCATGTGAAATCCATGTGTGTGACCCACTAATAGGTCTTATTTTAGTTGGCCAATGTTGATATTCTGCTCGTGTAAGAGGATCTGGTTCATGTGAAGGGCTTCAAATGGATGTATTCTTTTCTTCCTGCATTATATTTTTGCTCATTGGTTGTTAGTGCTTAGGTTGTACTAGTAGCAGCGGCAAAAGTACAAGAAGGGCTTCAGATTTCTCATTTGTGCAAAGAATAAGTTCGGTCAATCTAATAAGTGATTACGCAACCAGGTTTACTTTACTCAAGTTCAGTTTTTGTTGTGCTACTGCACCGATATTTCCCCTTGACAATTTTTTTGTTGTATCCTTGATTAATGCTGCAAGGATTAATTCCCACATCTCTCTGAAGGTGTCCACCAACGTACTTAGGTGAAAAGATTGAGTTTTTTTTGCGCCGGTGATGAGCTTCTATGCGACGGAGGCTTGCGCCCGTGCTGTATGTGAGCGATGGAAGCGTTGGATGTGGAGCAGGGGCCAAGGCCAACCTTTGTTAGTCATGAATGTGCAGCTTCGCCAAGGCCAACCTTTGTTAGTCATGAATCATCCTTTGAAATAGCTTGTTGATTTTCTGTAGCTTTGTTAATCTTACAGTTCCCTTGCTACTACTGCTAACCTGTAACACTGGATTTAGTGAAATCAAGTTGTACTCCTAATTCTGAAATGAAGTTATAAATTTGTCTGAAATGAAGTTGTAAATTTGTAGCTACTAATACTAGCCTGTAACAACTTCTACTCCCAATTCTGTAACTAAGCTACTGCTGCTAGCCTGTAACAATGGATTTGACAAAATTTGACTGAAATGAAGTTGTCACACTGGATTTTTCAAAATTTATCTGAAACGAAGCATATTTTCCGACCTCTATTAAGTTTCAGTAATATTCAGTGGAGTATGTACTGTAATATTTGAACATTACAATAATTTCAGTTGTTGTTAACTGTTGTAGCATTAGGAGTAGTTTTACTGCAGCACAAGCAGTAGTGCTTGCTTAGTTTAGTTTCCGTTAGAGTAAAATAGGATAGTTAAAGTAGCTTCAGTTGCTTTAAATGGAGTACTCCAGTAGGTAATGGAGATCAATGAACTTGCAGTAGATCAAAATGTTCAGCTAACTTGCATTTGCTGTAATTTTAGTAGTTTAGTTTTTGTTGTAAAACTGCTGTTGCTGTTGTCAAATTCATACTGTACTTTCCAAAGTTCGATAGCACGTCGTCCTTAGCATAAGTTGTTGATCAAAGAGATGGACTTAAATTGAAGCATTCCCAGGAGTTGCTGTTGTTGTTATTGACCTGCTGCTGTTGTCATTGACCTAATGTTGCTTTTGTTGTAGGAGAAGTAGGAGCATGCCCAGGAGAAGAACGAGTAGGAGAAGAAGGCCCTAGATCGCTGCTGCTGGAGCGCTGAGGACCTGGGATCTGTGACCTGGGCGTGCTGCAGGATCCTCCTCCGGATTGCTGCTACTAGAGACATGAGGAGAAGCAGGGGACCTAGGGCTGGGAGCGCTGAGGAGAAGTAGGGTACCTAGGAGAGCAGAGGAGAAGCAGCCCGCTAGTGGCAAGGCAGGCACGAGGACGACATCGATCGAGGCCAGCTGGAGCCGAGGGCCAGGGAGAGGGACATGATGGTGTCGCAAGTCACGACGGTGGCTGCCGTCGGTCAGGTGCGGCTCATTGAGGCTACCCGATGTGTAATAGTAGTAGAGCTTACTTAGGTAGTTGCTTACCAAGTTAATAGCAGTAGAGCTTACTTAGGTAGTTGCTTACCCAGTTGCTACGCACAACACTATGTGATTTGAATTATACATGAGTTGCCGCTACAATGAGGAATTGTGTGATGGAATGGAATTGGTTGATTTTATTTTTTTAATTCCTAATAGGTTAGTAGTAGCGTGGGAAAAAACTGTGCGCTACTAGTATTTAGGATACTAGTAGCGCTGGTATTGTAGGCACGCTACTACTACTTCATTAGTAGTAGCGCGAGTCTGTAATAGCAGTAGCGTGGGTCGCACACGCTACTACTAACAAAGTTAGTAGTAGCACGGGTTTCTCCCACGCTACTGCTAACTATTAGCTGTAGCGCTTTATTAGTAGCGCCGGTCCCCGCGCTGCTGATACACCTAAAACCCGCGCTGCTGCTAGCCTTTTCCCTAGTAGTGAATATATGTAATATTCATATATGAATTCAACGGGTACGCAATTTATGAAATGGAGGATATGTAATCATATGAGGTAACACTTTTAAGTAGCTGACTACAATATCCATTTCTTTTTGTGCGCCTCTACACTAACACGTCAATGCATTATGTTTAAAGTAAATAACCAATGGCACTAAATTATCTATTTACACGAGAAATACATAGGCTGAGCGTTTGATCCCTTTTTTGTGAACGCGCCACTACACCCGTACGATTGGCCACGCCCGTGTGAACGTCCAAGTTATCGGCGCATCATCCCGAGTTATTGTCTTTTTTCTGTGGTGGACTTCACACCAGTTATTAACTGCTGACGCGTGCCGCGTGTATACAGTCTAGCATGACCTTCCCGCTAGCACGGTCCAAAATTAGTTGAAACTGGATACGAACGATCCCGCGGGCAGCAAAACCTCCTGCCTTCTTCTAAAATTCCCGCCACCTTAGTCTTTAGCATGCGAAATCCCCCTTTTGTCCTTGGTGCACGGAGACCAACAGTTAGAATACCGCCCTCATCTACATGATAGGTCGGGGCTGCTTTGGTAACTTCCGGTTCCCCCACTACATGGCACCCCCATTTCCTCTCCCCCTCCCGCAAAAATGACTAACTCCACAGCACCAGAGCATCTTACATCACGCTGTCCGCACTTCATCGCCCTTTCTCCCCTCCCCTCTCGAAACCCTAGATTGCTCATCCACCGGCGTACCATAGCCCATTCACTACCAGCGGCGTCCACATCGCCGGATCTGCTTCTGCGGCTGCATCTACCCTCCCACCTCCCCTTGAAACAAGTAGACTGCTCATCCACCACTGTACCATAGCCCATTCAGTGCCTGCCTTGTCCATGGTGCCGGATCTGCTTCACCGATACTCTCGTCAACCGTCGCGCATCTGCAGCGGCTCATTCGTACTCCCCACCGGAGACTCTTCGCCCACACCCCCCGGAGCCGCCCCACCGACGCCCCCGTCGACGGCCTCTGATCCTCTTCGCCGACACCTTCCTCAACCCTACCGGAGCCACTTCGCCGACACCTTCCTCAACCCTACCGAAGTAGCTTCGCCTATACCATTCTCAACCGTACCGAGGCCGCTTTGCCAACTCACAAGTCCACGGCCTTAGATCCGCTTCCTCGCACCCTCATCCAACCTACCAGAGCAGCTTCTGACGCCCCATCCATGGCCGTAGATCCGCATTGTCGACACCACCATTAACCCAACCACCGGAGTAGCTTCTGACGCCCCGTCCACGGCCGCAGATCCGCATCGTTGACTCCATCCTTAACCCAACCACTGGAGCAGCTTCTGACGACCCGTCCACGGCCGTAGATCTGTGTCGTCGACACCATCTTTAACCCAACCACCGGAGCAGCTTCACCTACGCCCTCATCCATGTCCACAGATCCGCTTCGCCCACACCGTAGTCCACCCTACCGGAGCCGCTCCACAAACACCCTACTCGATGGTTCTAGATCTCCTTACCGAACCCCGATAGCTAGCGCAATGTCATCACCCTCGACGTTTCTAACCTGATTCCCACCGTCTGGAGAGATGCCAAGCACCCGCGATGGCCTACGTACTTGTCACCTTTAAACCCGTCTAGCATCACCTGCAGATGTACTTCAAATATACTAACCAGTCGTTGTTACCTGTTATGCAGCTGGCAAAAACTACAAGGATGATGTTTCTTCTGGATCTAACAGCTTGCCAACCAAGATCCTGGTCTGAGGCATTGCTATGATCTTGTAAGCGCGTCTCTCTCTCTTGTATTGTTCTGTGCCTGCCAGCATGCTTTGCTAGGATTTTCGACCAGTAATCCCTTTTGTGCAGACAATGATTTCTACTACTGGCTGCTACATTAGACTACCTCGTACCTCCGTTCCTAAATATAAGTCTTTCTAGAGATTCCACTATAGGGTACATACGGAGCAAAATGAGTGAATCTACACTCGAAAATGCATCTATATACATTTGCATGTGGTCCATACTGGAATCTCTACAAAGACATATATTTAGGAATAGGGGCAGTACATTACACAAAATCGTAGGTGGCATGTAGGAATTCCAGTGCACTACATTAGGCTTCCTTAGAGTGCCTGCTAGTCCAGCATACAGAGTCATGGCTAGTTTATGGTAGGCACACAATCGTTAATTGGTGGTTCAAATATGCGCAAGGGATATGCAATGTAGTATCATGTAGAGATGTCTGAAATTAGCCGTGTCAACTTGCAGATAGGGTTACACAATGAAAAATTACAAGATGTATGTGGCAATTTTATGGAACATCCCAAAAAAGGAGAGGCAGTGGTGAGCCTATGCAGTGTGCTATGGTACGTCACTCCTCCATTGCAATCATCATGACATGTTATTTGTATGCCAGTTCTATTAGCCAAGTTTCTTAGGGACAGTTATTACGAGTTATCCTAAGAAAATAAGCACATGTGAATATAAGCTCCATGTAATAAGCCAACCAGTTCTTTTCATTGCGTTTTTAGCTTATCTTTGGTATGATCAGTGGAGAGTCTAGATTGCATTATATTTTTTTCATTTTGCTGCCCATATGGAAATTAATTTGACTTGCAAACATCACAAATTGAGCCCAGTGCAGTAATTAATATGATAGGAAAACAGACCATCACTATTTGCTCAAAATGCAAATACAAAGATACCATCTACTTGGCACAATCTACTTTGGCCAATGTTTTCCATAGAGATCCCATTGCCAAATTTAAACGAAGAACGCATGACCCACATTTAAATGAAGAACAATTATTTATTGAAATTCGATGGTCCAAGTGGCTGGTTATTATCGTATAGCAGCACCACCTGGAAGCATCATATAGCAGCAGCCCATAGCAACTCATCATACAGTAGCAGCAGTCTGTAGTTCATCATATACCAGCAGTAACTCATAGCAATTCATCATATAGTAGCAGCAGGAGCAGCTCATAGCAATTCATCATATAGCAGCAGTAGGAGAAGCTCATACCAATTCATCATATAGCAGCAGCAGGAGCAGCTTGTAACAACTCATCATATAGCAGCAGCAGGAGCAGCTTGTAGCAACTCATCATATAGCAGCAACAGCAGCTCATAGCAATTCATCATATAGCAGCAGCAGCTCATAGCAACTCATCATACAGCAGCAGCAGCTCATAGCAATTCATCATATAGTAGCAGCAAGAGCAGCTCATAGCAATGCATCATATAGCAGCAGAAGCAGCTCATAGCAATTCATCATATAGTGGATCAGAATGAAAATTTGGCAAAAAATCAGAGGAGATCCTCACCTTGTTGGATGAGCTCATCCTTCAACAGCACCTCAAGGCCATGGCCTGGGAGGAGGGGAGGGGGAATAAGGTGCCTTCTGCCGCAATGTGGCATCAGCCGTAGTTGTGCAGCGCCCACCGGAGTAGTGCGTTGGACGAACCACAGTGGAGCAGCTGCTGGAGACCATGAGAATGAGGGGCGGCGCCAGAGGGAGGAGAAGCCAGGAAGATTTTCCCCTACCCGCCGGCCATGTAGCCTAGCTGGACATAGCATCATCGAGGACCAGGCCAGATGGGACCAGTGGCGACGGCTCGCTGGAGGAACCCTAGTGCTGCAGGCAGGGGATCGAGGTAGAGGGAAAGGGGAAGAGGAGATGCAAGCGGACAGGGCAATGAATGCTTGTGTGTTTGTTTTTACTTGAGGGTCAGGTGTGACACGGGCGTCAGCAGTTGCATTTTGAGTGTAATATAGGCAGACAATAGAGTCACTTCACTATTCCCCTTCCCTTCAATTTTTAGTGAGGTTCTACCCGAAACACCCCCCTCCAAAGCGAAATTAGTTTAAGCCCAAGCCCATAACTCAAAAATGACTTCTTTACATCATTTATGGCTTATTTTGACAATATGCCCTGAAAAGGCGGAATCGAACTGGCCCTTAACCTGCAATTCAATTGTGTGTGCAATGATGAATCACTCCTGCCTGCTATCTGTACATTTAGGCATCATCATACATGGCATAACCTAATACATGTGCATTCCATTGTAGAATCTGGAATATGCAATGTTTATGTTAGTTCATACGTTGCACATGATGTTTAAATTCCCCTTAAATCTAGTCAGTCAAGTGATGGTCTTTAAGCCTCCTTCTTTGCTTATATGTAAGATTTGCTCACACATCTATTCAATTGCTTGTTTGCCTCAGCCAGCCATACTAGGACTGTTTGCTTTGATTACTTGCTGTTCTTGACCTAACACTCTAACAGAGCTTGTCAACGATTTAAACACTAAGGGCTGTTGAAGTGGGGCCTTGTCTAACTCATAGGTAACATAAAGGTTTGGCTATACACTACAATAGGCTCTCCAAGAGTACCTCGAGATCCAGTTCAAAGGTATGCCTATTTTTTTACATAATGCAGACATAGTAAATGCTCATTTCATTGTGTGCAAGTGCAAGAGATGCGGCATGTTTCATTATGTGGTGTTGTTTTGTTATAATCTCATCCTTTTGTGTTCACAGACTGGAAAGTATGCATATTTATCTTCCAAGGAGACGAGTAACTAGTTTGTGTCACCTTGCAGAGGGGGTGCAATGAAGATAAGATTGAGGATTTCCAAGTACAAGATGTTAGGAAGGAGCCTTGCAAGAGAAGTAGGAGATGCGCTGAGCCTCTTCAACCTGCTAAGGTAAGTCACTGTATGCAACTCAACAGTTCAATTCCTTGTTTGTTTCAGGCATAGTTAATTTCTCTTTTCAATTGCTTTATTTGTCCTTAGTTAATGAGATGCCCAAATAATCATGCCTGATGTTCGGTACTTGTATCACTATTAGTTGACATAATTAAAGGCCTTACCATTTAATTACTCTACCGAAGTGTGCCTAGAGCTCTGAAGTCTATTAACCAACTATTATTGCATGAGGCTCGCAATCTAGTTTATACTACGCTAATGATTGCATAGTTTTGCCTGCTGTAGTATGTTTGTATGAAACCCTCTGCTGTTCATTATGCTCCCTAAGACTTTAATTGAGACACAAAATGGCCAACTGCTTGGTTACTTATACGCAACGTTCTGTCTAAATTTGTAACTTGTCTGTGTTTTCGATTGGGCCCCAACATCATGCTCCTCTGGTGAGCTAAGAGGGATTTTTGTATGCAGGCTGCACAGAATATCTTTTTTGTAATTTTTAAAATATCACCTGCTTATGCTTCATGATGTGTAACATTTTTTTGAAAGTGACGTGTAACATTATTGTTAGTCCTATTTTGCCATGTGGTACAATAGTGTCTTGTTCGCTTCACTGTTGTAACTATATTTCTTCCCTAGTCATGTGTACTTACAGAAACATTTCAGGATGAAGTGACATCAACACAAAGATCTGCGAGTAGTGCGGCATGGACATTACTGAATGATTATGGATTGGAATTGGAATGTGCTGATGTTCTCGAGCATCAACTAGAGGTGGCAAGACAACGTGTACATGATTGTCAACGTATAATCAACAAGTTGAGACTGGACATGCAGGTATTAGATGCAGGAGTCAAAAAAATGAAACAAGACACTGAGGTGACCATGAAGGAATTGGAGATTTTGCAGACTGAAATTTGTGCTATCTGAATCCGGCCAATCCTATTTTCTAAAGAGATTATAGTTCAAATGGAGTTAAGTTGATGCGCGTCCATGATGTATGAGTTGTATTTACCCAGTGTATGTAATTTGTTGTTTGTGTATGCTTTATTATCACCTGTGCCGAACCATAATGCCCAGTGGGTATAATCGGCTGTAATTTCTTTATTGTATAGTGTAGGATTATTCTACATTTCTATGCCTTGATCTCTTTGTTGTAATAGTGTAGGCTTTTTAGAGGTGATAGTATTGAGTAGGATAATTCTTTGGATATGCTATATCGTTCAAACGGGGGCCAACTCGCCCGACCATGGGCCTTCTACGTCTCGTAGGATCCATGGGCCTTCTATGTCTCATAGGATCCATGGGCCTTGTACGTATCGTAGGATCCATGGGCCGCCGGATCATTTATGGGTCTTGTACGGGCCTTTAATGGGCCGTAGACGGGCCTCTAATGGAAATCATACATTTTATGGGCTGACCATAATAGGTCGTTAATAGGACGTATTTGGTGATGCTATGAAAATGGCCCAACAGACTAATGGTCCACAAATGGGCCGACTGTAATGACGGGTTGAATTTGGCCCACAAGTAGAAAATGACAGTAACGGGCCGTAAGTAACCGAATGCTGCAAATGAGCCCAAGAATAAATGGGCCCTCAGAAGGCCGAAAGTTAACTTGGGCTGGAAATGGACCAATGGAATAACGGGCCGTTAATGGGTATAAAGTGATACACTGTTCATTACGGGCCAGTTTCACCATGGGCCGTTAGTGGGTGTAAAGTAATACACTGTTCATTACGGGCCAGTTTCAGCACGGGCTGCTAATGGGCCAAGAGTTACAAAGGGCCTCATATGGGCCGAAAGATGTCATGGGCTATACATGGGCCATAAGTGAAAACGGGCTGGAATCATATTGGACGGCCCAGATGACGCTACTAGGTCTAATTCGGATAGGGCGTAACGGGCCTTGGGTTAGCGGGCTGTAAATGGGCTATATGCGAACAGGCCGTTAACAGGCTTTCCATGGCACTAGTAGAAAAAGGGGCTATGGTCCAGGCCGCCTCAGCCCATTAGTCCCGGTTCAGTCTAGAACCGGGACTAATGTGAGTAGTGGTCCCGGTTCGTGCGGCTAAGGCATTAGTCCCGGTTCATCTAGACCTTTTGGTCCCGGTTGGTGGGATGAACCGGGACCAATGGGCCTCGCTCCTGGCCCACAACTATTGGTCCCGGTTCGTGCCACAAACCGGTACTAAAGATTAGACCTTTAGTCCCGGTTTGAGGCACGAACCGGGACTAATGGGGATGAGACCTTTAGTCCCGGTTCGTGCCACGAACCGGTACTAAAGGTCCCATTTTCAAACTATACCCCCCACAGTGGATCGCCTTTTCAGTTTAAAAAAAAATAAAAGAACATGATGGAAATGTCAAAAAAATAAAATAAAATAAGTTTCACATGTGATATGTGGTCTAGTTGTTGGGAAAATTTGCAAATATGAATTTCGACTTTATTTACAAAATCTCTCTGGAATTTGTAAAATGCGCATAACTTTTGCATACGAACTCGGATGAAAAAGTTTTTTATATGAAAAATCATCTACTCGAAAAGTTACATCCGATGAAGACTGCCTACGGCCTGTTTGCAAATTTCTAGAATCCTCAAATTCCAAAAGGAAAAAAAGTTATGCTCAAATTTCAGTTTTTTTAATTTTCAGTTTTTTTTAAATACTTATTCAAGAAGTATTAGTGTTACTAAATAATTATTCAAGAATATTAGTGTTATTAAATAATTATTTCACCTTTTTTGAATTTTGGTCAAATCTGGTCAAACTATGGTCAAACTATTGTCAAACTTGGTCAAACAATGGTCAAACTACTTATTCAAAAATATTAGTGTTACTAAAAAATTATTGTTTTTTAGAACAATAGTTTTAAACTCAAACAGTGAAATATATGTGACTTCATGCTCAAGCTAAATTCCTGAGGGTTAATAGGATTGGCATCTTACTATTGTCAGGAAAACAACAAGTGCAGACTTGGAAACGAGGGAGAATAGAACCCGGAAGGTAAGCGTGCTCAGGCTGGAGTAGTGAGAGGATGGGTGACCGTTCGGGAAGTGAGATGATTTGGAATGATGAGGGGTGATTAGAGATTAAATTGAGCAGTGATGAGGGGTGATTAGAGATTAGAGGTTAAAATAATTCAAAAATTTGAAAATAAAAAAAATTCAAAAAAAAATTCAAAAAAAAAAATCAGGAAATTTCCTTTAGTACCGGTTGGTATTACCAACCGGGACTAAAGGTGGACCGGCCACATGGAGGGCCTTTAGTCCCGGTTCTGGATTGAACCGGGACTAAAGGGTCAGGGCATTAGTACCGACACTTTAGTCCCGGTTCCAAAACCGGGACTAAAGGCCCTTACGAACCGGGACTAAAGGCCCTTTTTCTACCAGTGTGGGCTGGCCCGCCAGCTTTTGACAAAGTCAAACGGGCCGGCCTTTTCACAGGAATGGGCCACTGTTGGGTCGTGCCACGTGTCGACGTATCATAGGCGCCTTCTGTCCAGTGAGTGGATGACATCTGTCCCAAGGATGAGCCGACACATGTTTCCTCTAGCCAATGATGATTTTACACATGGAAAATCCCCATTGGTCGGGGCTGTTAACGGGTTATCGGATCCAAAACCCGACCCGATAGCTTAACGACATTCAGTTATGGTGGATGCCACCTGTCGGTCACCCTTGACGAAAGCACTTCTGTGACGCGCGATTTATTGTCATGGAAGTGGACACTTCCGTGATGATAATTTTGGTAATGTCATGGAACACTTCTACGACAGCACAGGTATGACTATCTTGATTCTGTCATAAATTTTTCATGGATGTACATGCATGACAAAAAAAGCGACCTACTGCGACAAATAGATATCATCACGGAAGTGTATTTTTTTGTAGTGCATTTTCTGCTTTGAAGACCTTGTTTCCACTCCAGATTTTTCCATGACCGTGCCGAATGGCTGATGCACAGGAAGAGTAATTGAATGTACTAAAACTGTTGACAAATTTAAGACGTAATAAAAAAATGATGGCATGATATAATTCACATATAAGACGACTGGCTAACCAGGGTGGCATTGCAAAATTCACATATATGATGCTTGGCTAAACAAGATGGCATTGCATGATTCACATATATGATAAAGAAACTAAATAGATGGCATTGACACAAAGGATGTCTAAACTAAGCAGATGAGATCTTTAATGTATATAGTAAGCAATGCAAGGCACAATATGCATGATATTACCAACATCAGCATGCCAAGTTAGAGCGAAGACCTCATGGGGTAAATAGGAGTGGTCTTCTCCTTCCGAATCCCCCTTAGAACAGATATCTTCCTCTTGATTACGATCCAAAATGGGTGGAGGGGGATGCCTTTGCGCCCACCATGGAGCGATGTCTGCATGAAATTTTATTGCCACGCAAGGCTCGTATCTTTTGCTCTACATGATTAGTTCCATTGTGTAAAATAACTAGCATGCATAGGAATAAAACATAGTGAGAATATGTAAGGAGTGCATGCACAAATCCAGAGTGTTGGTAGCAAACTGTGGATAGACCCAAAACCAATGATAGCAGGCAGATAATAGCTTTAGTTAAAAAATACAGATAATGGCTTCTTTAATGTTTGTTTGCACCCAACATGAAACTCATAGTAGACACCCGAGATTAACCAGATAGTAGACAGATAGTACTGATTGCTGCCCTAATATGTACCCCACAACCATTTCAAAACTCAAGTTTTAGCATTAGTTTGGACCTGACTCGGAGTCTAATAGATGAACACGGCGATAATGTAGCATGTCATCATATTAAGCGATGCATAACGTAAGCAAACACAAAAGAGTGCAACCTCTCTTGCAGACCCGTGTAGTCCTCAAGGTCATCTGCTCAGTTGATGATGGTAATGCAGTTGTCGTGGCTGTCGGCGGCGGGGAAGAAGATCTGAGGCGGCGAAAGACAGTCTGGAGGCCGGATCCCTACTGTGGTGAACCCTTCCGTTGTTGGAGTAGCTGAGCTGGGGTGGAGGTCGTGGAGGCGATGAAGAAGCAGTTACGACTCCATGGCGAATTAGATCATTTAGGGTGATAATCTTCCTTCTTCTTTTGTTCCTATGTTTCATCTTTTGCATCGGGTGTTTCGCCGCACGTGTCACGTTCTCTGCGAGGCATGAATAGAACAATGTTTTTTTAGGGAATGAATAGAACAATGCTAACAATGAGATGACTAGAAAATTAGATCATTTTTATCGCCATATGGCACTAGGCTGCCGTGTTTCGTGCTCCTCCGTCGTAGTACTACTCCAGTGGAAAACTTGAGTATACCACATGGTTCTTTGCTCCTCCTCAGGTCGTTGGCACATTTATACGAGCAGTGAAATCACAAGGGCCCGCCTTCCAGCAGTAATGAGTCGTCAAATCACAAAGGCCCTCGCCTCTCATGAAACCAACCAAGCCCCCGCCCTCTAGCCTTTCAAAAAATGTATACTTTTGTACGGTAGTACTCCCTCCTTTCCGGATTATAGGGCTCAATTCAAAAATCTCACCAACCAATGTAGATGGTGAGTGGTGGAATACTTTTTGTAATTTGCAAAAGCACCCAATTAATGATCTTGTTTTCCTCAAAAAATTATGTTTACCAATGTATTAATTGCAATGCATGCATGCACAAAGTACATGCATTTTTCAATTTTCTCTTAATACTTGCATGCAATGGTTTAATGCACCTTGGAATCTGAACTTGTGATGGGGAAGAACCAAATTGAGCCTTATAAAATGGAAAAACTAAGATTTTGAGATAAGCCCTATAAACCAGAAAGGAGGGAGTAGTATCGATGGATTGCGTCGTGGAGCAAAACTTGAAATTTAAAAAAAGGTGGTACATATAGAGAGCGCTCGTCGCCAAATTATGCATGTAGTACTATTAAAAAGGCTAGTCACAATAATGGTGTCCAGCACAACCCACCCCTCAAATAAAAGTAAGCACCCTGGAATTCTTTGACAAAACTAAGCACCCTGAAATTCTTTGACAACTAAACTGCTGGCTATATGATTATGGCCATATATATTGTACGTATATAATGTGAAGAAACGAGTGGTAGTACTATACCAACTAAAATTTGAGATGTAAGAAATACTAGTATGTACATACTGAAGAGTTAAAGTAACGAGAAGAAACGTGACATAGTTCTGCCGGGGGCTCAGCACAACAGACCCCTCAAATTAAACTAAGCACACCTAAAATTAAAATATGCAACTAATCAGGTAGACACTGCATTAGAACCACCATGAGTAACGACACTGCCACCTTACTCGGAGTCCTCGTCCACGTCCTCGACTTCGTCCTTGTCCCTCTTCCTCTTGGCCGATATTTCTTTGCTTGAACCGCACATTTGCTCTTGCTCTTCATCCAACCCTTGTAGATATTGAAAGAAAGGTAGCCATCCATTGCAGCGTAGTGGATGTGGTCTATATCTAGTACATTACGCTGCCATGCATGACGATGAAACGTGTATTGAGGTTTCTCCAGTTTACCGTATGAAGGATGAGCCATGACCCCTGTCAGGGTCAGCATTGAAGGCTGGACACTGGAGGGCAGCAGCCGATTCTTCTGGAGGTCAAAGGGGTTGCCTACAACGAGGCCTATCCGACCCAGGACATCCTTGTCGTTCCTAAAGTCTAAAGTAACGAATTTGACTAGGTTCCTCTCGAGGAAGTTCTTAAAATCCAGGCATTCAACGTCGGCATGGCATATGTGGTAGACCAAGCATAAGTCATGAATGCAAACGTGGATCACGGCGGGCTTCTTCCTCTCTTCCACCTTTAGATCCTTTTCTCGTCCCAGGACTGTGGTGTACTCAACATGTAGCCCAGCGACCCACTCATCATCTGAGTTTTCGAACATGCGTTTGAAGCGAGAAATGCATCCTTTCACCGTCGCGGAAGAACAGGTGTAGATGACGTCAAACTCATCGCTGGTGATGGTTCTAACCTTGTACTAATGCTGATAATGGAGATTTGGGACGCCATGGATTTGGGAGGAGGGTTGGGATTAGTGGAACTGCTGTAATGTGAAAGGACGGGACGACTAGGAGCGAACCGTCGTAATATTAAAGGACGTGCGGGGACGAGTAGGAGTGAACTGTCAGCATGCGAACGGCTGGGTAGTTGCTTTCCATTCTCCCATGATACGGGCTTCCGAGAGCCCTTGGATCTGAGATCGAACGGTTGCATGGCGTGATTCTAGACCAATGGGTGAATATCCTATCCTGGAGGGTTATTCTGCAAATTTTCAGCAACTTAGCATGCGACCGTTCGATCTCAGATCCAGGGGCTGCCAGTAGCCCGTATCATGGTCGCGTCTACCATGATCGTGCGTCGCTCGCGCGGTCGCACCCTTCGAGATTTAACATGGTGCGTTAGGCTATCTGATGTTGGCATGTCATCACTTAGTCACTCATACTACAACAAGGTTAGCTATAAGGTTGGCTATAAGTGTTTTTTACTTCTCTCTATCTCTTTCTTCGTACTAGTATTTATTGCATTTGCCAAGGAGTGACCTCTTCCAATGAAATGGTGCTTTAGATGAGGTGCTAAGGGCATTAAATGGCTTAGAAATCAAGTCCCCAATGCATAGGTGTTTATTAGTTTTTGGTTGCTAAATTTGCTTCATTTAGCTAGCTATAGACTCAAAATTGTCTTTTCACATAGGTACACGCTCTTAGCACCGTTTCTTCCTTGGGTCACCAAACTAGTCTCTCTCTTCTTAATTAACTTACCACGTCAGACTTTGTGCCTATGTGGCAAGCTTAGCACCTGTAGGAGCAAGTAACTAGTACAATAGTGGGCTATATGTGGAGGAAAGAGAGGCAAGGAAAAAGTGGAGAAGTGGGCTCTCATGTAATAGCCAGCCTCTACTACATGGTGGAGCATTGGGAGAGGCACCTGTATGGAGGTGGTTAGGAATCGGGAGACTCACGCCAGTCATAGCGCCGCAGTTAAAATGATAATGGCAAGTCAAATCATGGGGCCCCACCTGTCCAGCAGTAACTCGCTATCAAATAACACAACCCTACATTTTAAGCAGCCTACTCACTCATCTTCTCGCGTCTCTCACTACAACAGGACCCCATCTACAACCACGCTGTTTTCCGTATCTAAATGTCCATATATGCATTGCTAGTGTCTTTACCAACGGTTTGGGATGCGTTGCCTTATCCAGTGTTGCTAGCACATAAGGCAATGCTTATACAACCATTGGTAAAAGGGGCCGTTGCAAGAGTACAACAAATAACACTAATTTTACAACACTTATATACGTTGGTGGTTAATGTACTAGAATACAAATCTCATTACTTGGCAACAGAGAATTTGCAACGCTTCAGCTATTTTTACATATATAATGTGAATAATATTATATATGTACATTCATTTATTTATTGCCAGCAATTAAATTAATGCTCCAAAATAATGATGATAATTATGTATATGTAGTAAGGGGGAAAAGAGAATATACTCTCCAGAGGAAGAACCCATATTTGTATAAAACTGTAGGATTACAATAGTTGGTATTACAGGAGGAACATCATCGATATGTGATGCATAATCTAAATAACTTCACAAACTGAAAGAGCATCCATCAACATCCGTACATCTTAACTAAAACTTAATAGAGGAACATCATCCAATAGGAACAACATCCCTACTACATAACTAAAACTGAAAGCATCCATCATCTTCATCATGAACCGGAACATCGTCATCATCATTGCAGTATACTTTCCATGCACCCATATAATCATCCATATATCTTTTGAATCTACAAAGAAAATAACAAAATGAATAGTTAACACACAATGCATTGACGATAGAGGCACGATATTACACACGTACTAAGGTTGAAGGCCATGCAATCTTTGTATTTTTTGCATTACCGAGAGTATTGTAGTTTTTGCGACTTCATACCAAATTTCACAAGTGCCATATTGTCGGGGAAACTGATCCACGAGCACCTATGGGGCTTGGTGGACCGTGCCCCTTTGTGGTTCGGCGGGGGCGGAGATCGCGGAAAGAGCGGATCGAGGCGAGGCACGCGAGCAGTTTACCCAGGTTCGGGCCGCACGAATGCGTAAAACCCTACTCCTGCTTGTGTTTGTATTGGTTTCTTGCTCGGGAGCGCGGAGTGCTACAGTACACTCCAGCAGCTAGCGAGGCCGAGCTTCAATGAGTGTCCTCCCCCCTACGTTGCGCATGGGCCTCCTTTTATATGCTCAAGGGGTCACCGACAGGTGGCAACATAGACAAAAGGGCAAAAACGGAAGAGTGGTGGTTGGTACAACTACCTGTACAGTGTATCATACCTACCCCTGACGGCAGGGGACAAGGGCATTAATTGCTCGTCTATGTCACCCAAACAGTATAGAAAGGGACCGCCACGGACGCCACCGTCTGCCACGATGGTTATCTTGTCAGCGCCTGCTTGCCACCGCGCACCCCTAGCTGCATAGCCTCCCGCCACGTACGCTTGGAAGGGTCCCAGAGCAACACGTTGGCGGGTGTGCTGGAGTGCGGGCACGAAGTGGGGGCCTCCCGCGACAAGCTCCTTGCCGCGGTCATTGTCTTGTCGCGCTTGGGAGCTTGTCGCTCACCGGGCCTTGCCGGGACGCGTGGCGCGTCGCGGCAAGTTTCCTTGATATGCCTTGGTTGGCCTTCCCGGCAAGCTCCTCTTGCCGGGGTCTTGTTTCCTTCCCGGCAAGCTCCTCTTGCCGGGGCCTTGGTTTATTTACTTTGTTCTTGAATGGCTCCAAAGTAGCCACGGAGGGTCTTGGCGGTCACCCGGCAAGCCTTGCCGCGGGATGCTGCGACTGCCCGTGCACAAGTTCGGGATACTGGGGTACCCCTACTCTAGTACACCGACAGGAGGCCCCGGGCCTGGGCCGTACACGGTGCCGAGCGCTGTTGGGCGAGGCCCAAAATAGGGCACGGGCACACGCGGCCTAGGTCAAGCCGCATATCTCCCCGCTTCCGCCGCGCACGCCCCGAACGGCACGCGTCAAACGCGGCGTCGTGGGTGACGCGGGCGGCGTGCGCAGCGCTAAGCCCTGCGAGCATGCGTCACGCCATGAGAAAGGGGACGGTTCGCGCCTCCCCCATAACGGAGGGTGGCGTGGGGGCGCGGTTCATTTACTGGACGGGGCCGACGCGCGGTTTTCGAGGCGTCCACTCCCCACGATCACTGGGTTGGGCAAGGCCGCCTCATCCGTCGCCTCGGTTCTGCACGCCTGCCACGCAGCTCCCATGCGCTCGGGGTCGCGGACGGTGGAAGTGGGAAACTGGGCTGTCGCGAGTAGAGGCAGCGGGTCGGCCCCGACTCCCTCCTCTTCCCGTGCCTTGATTCGCTGAGCGAGGCGGCCGAGCCCCCACCTCGCTCCTTTATAAAGAGCGGGCGGGGAGCACAGGAGCCCGCACTCTCTCATCTCCTTCTGCCTTCAGCTTCTACTCCCCTTTCTCTCATTCTCCATGGAGAAAGGGAACCCTGGCCCTTCATCGGTGGCGGCGAGGGTCGTCGCCAGACAGCGCATCCCTCCCTCTCCCATGCCCGCGGTGGCAGAGCCAGCCGGAATGGGAAGAGGGAGGGGGCGAGGTCGTGGATGAGGTCGAGGTCGAGGACGAGGTTGAGGTGCTCGGGGAAGAGGTGGACGGGGCGACGCGCTGGCTTCGCCTCCGCCTGCGGTTCCCCTTCGCACAGCGGTCCATATTGGGGATGACCCTTGCGAGTTCTTCGTCAGGCTACGCCGGGCGCCTTGTCGTCGCCTCCGACTACCAGCTCCGTTTGCGAGCGCGATGGAGTTGGACCCGCCTGAGACACTGAGACTGCACATGAGGGGCTATGGGATCAGCGGCACGCGAGTCCGCGTTGAATTCCCAGCCCCTAATGTGATGTATCTTGGTCGAGGGTGGAAGACGTTCTCCCGTATCCACAGCCTGATGGAGGGGTTCACCCTCCATTTTAAGTTGATGGAGGGCGATCTCCTTTCCGTCAAGGCCTTCGGGTGCTTCGGCACTCGGGCAAAGTGCTGCGTGGACAACTCCTCCGATAGTGAAGGCTCCTCCTCGAGCGAGAGTGACGAGGAGGAGAGAGACAGCGACGATGGGGGTGGCGGGTGGAGGGGCGACGGGTCCGACTAGGTGTCGGGCGCCGCTCCGCGCGGCACCGGTGACCCCATCATCCGTGTCGCCGACTCCTTGGGCTCCCCGGGGCCGTCTCCTTGGTCGGCAGGCGTAGGGAGGCTGCGGAAGAGGAAGAGGGCTGGCGGCAAGGTCGTCAAGTCGGAGTACAAGGGCGTGGTGCCCTCGACAGCATGCTGACGTCCTGCCGCTTCGTCTTCGAGCCCCGCTTCAGGCGCCGCCATCACCGTCCAGCCTTCGGACGGTCCCCAGGGTGTTCTCTTGGTGTCTTCTGGCACCCGTAGCTCGCCTAGGCGTCCCTTTTGTCCTTTTCGCCTCCTTGACCTACCTCCTGAAGAGAGGGACAGGAAAAGGATTGCGGGCATCTTATCTTTTTAATTTGTAAGCCTTCAGGCCTTAGCTACATTTAAAACTTGTAATCCTATCTTTCATGTTTTTCATCCTCTATGGACTGTACCTGAGCGGAATGTTTTTTTTAATGAAAAGGGGATGCTTGCCGGGTCGTTTGTCTCGCGGGTAGAACCCACGTCAAGGAGCAAATCCTTGGTATCTTTTAGACAGACATCTCTTCTCCCGGCAACAGGCCCTGCCGTCTTCCCACGTCGCTCGACCTTTCTCACGCTTTTGACGAAGGCGGGAACAAGGCGGGTGCGGCCTCCTCGTTTCATCCCTTTGCTGCCGCGACTACGACCAAACTTGGCCCCGGGAACGAGGCCCCGGGCCTAGAGTTGAGGGAGCATGGTAGTTCTCGGGAAGAAAAGAGGTTTCGCATTCCCCAGTCCATAAGAGAATGCATGATGAGGGACGAAAGACTTATCTGATATTGTAGCCCCCGGCAACTCTGGCTTGCCGTGGGTGAATCTTGGTACTTGCAGCCCCCGGCAACACTGGCTTGCCGGGGTCCAGGTGCCGGTGCGTCCTTCTCCTTTTTGTCCTCAAGTGGTCTGGCCAAGATATGTGCGCCCTGCGAGCCAAAGGAAACGAAAGAAAGGCAAAGGGACGCACACTCGACCTCTAAGCTAGGGGTTAGCCGCTGTTAAGCACTATCAACCCTAACCAAGGACGAGACTTGACCTAGCATGCATGCTATAACTTAGGGCGCCAGCACTTCATTTACTTGTGCTCAGGGTCTGCGCCTGGCTTTGTACAAAGGATTACATGCAACAGCGACAAGACTTGTACAAAAGGGTGGTTGCCGGACAGGGTCCGACAACCGCGCCTTACGGGTAAAACTTACGAAGATGCTCGATGTTCTAGGAGTTGCTCACTGGTATGCCATCTTCGGTCTCGAGGTGGACAGCGTCGGGCCTGGTGACTCGTTTCACCCGGTAAGGGCCTTCCCACTTCGGCGTCAACTTGTTGGAATTCTTGGCGGACTGAACACGCCGAAGAACAAGGTCGCCTTCCTCGAAACTTCTGGCGTTAACCTTGCGGCTATGGTAGCGGCGCAAAGCTTGCTGGTAGCGAGCAGCTCGCACAGCAGCCTGAAGACGGTCTTCCTCAAGGAGCAGCGCGTCATCTTGCCACAGCTGCTCTTTCTCAAGCTCATCATAAGCGAGCATTCGAGGCGACCCATATACGAGTTCCGTGGGGGTAACTGCTTCTGCTCCATAGACTAGAGCAAAATGTGTCTGGCCAGTGGCTCGATTTGGCGTCGTCCGGATCGACCAAAGAGCCATCGGCAGCTCCTTGATCCAGTTTCTTCCGCACTTGCGCAGCCTGTCGAAAGTCCTGGTCTTGAGCCCATGCAGCACTTCAGCATTTGCCCTCTCCGCTTGACCGTTGCTTCTCGGGTGAGCAACAGAAGCGAAGCAGACCTTGGCGCCAAGATCTTGGACGTACTGCATGAAGGTGCGGCTCGTGAATTGTGTACCATTGTCGGTGATGATCCTGTTAGGGACACCGAAGCGGCAAACAATCGACCTGAAGAACTTGATGGCTGACTGTGTTGTCACCTTCCTCACTAGTTCCACTACCGGCCACTTTGTGAACTTGTCGATTGCAACGTACAAGTACTCAAAGCCCCCGACTGCTCGGGGAAAGGGGCCGAGGATGTCAAGCCCCCAGACCAAAAAAGGCCAGGATAAAGGGATCGTCTGGAGAGCTTGAGCTGGCTGGTGTATCTGCTTGGAATGGAACTGGCCTGCTTCACACTTGGTTACTTTTGCAGTTGCATCCTGGAGGGCTGTTGGCTAGAAGAAACCTTGCCGGAAAGCCTTGCCGACAAGTGCTCTTGCGCCAATGTGGTGACCACATATGCCTCCGTGTATCTCCGCCAACAGCTTCTTTCCATCTTCTCGGGGAATACACTTCAATTTCACACCGTTGAGTCTTCTTGTGTACAGTGTCTAATCGACAAACTGGTACATACTTGACTGCCGGGCTACTCTTTCCGCTTCTTCTTGCTCTTTGGGAAGCTCTCCTGTCTGAAGGAAACGGACAATTTGCTGCGCCCATGCTGGAGCTTGTGGCTCGACAACAAGGACTAAAGGCATTTCTGTTGCCGCGGGAACATCCGCTTCCACGGCGAGAGCCTGCGGCTCAGCCGGAGCTTGACGTTCCCCGACAAGCTTGCCGGAGCGAAACTTGTCGGGAGCCTCTGCTTCGACGGGACAGATCCTAGGGCTTGCCGGAGCAGGACGTTCCTCGGCAGGCTTGCCGGAGCAAAACTTGCCGAGAGTCTCTGCTTCCACGGAACAAAGCCCAGGGTCTGCCGGAGCAGGCCGCTCCTCAGCGCTCTTGGTGTTGATCTTGGGGACCTTCTTGGCGGCGGCTTCGGGAAGCTCTGCCGGAAAATAGTCACTAGAAACCAACTTCCTTTTCTTGCTCTGTCCAGTTGATGGAGTCACGGACGGTTGAGTCATCTTGAGCACAAAGATCCCTGGTTCCACAGGTAGCTTAAGTGCGGCGCACTATGACAGGCCATCGGCAACGTCGTTCTCGGCTCTCGGAACGTGTTCCATTTGTAGGCCGTCAAAGTGCTCTTCTAGCTTTCTCACTTTGTCGACGTAGGCTTCCATCAACGGACTCTGATAATTCTTGTTCACTTGGCGGACGACAAGCTGTGAGTCACCCCTGACAATGAGCTTCTTAATCCCAAGGTCTGCTGCGATCCTGAGACCGGCAAGCAAGCCTTCATACTCTACAGTATTGTTTGTTGCTTGCTCCCTGGGAAAGTGCATCTGGACTACGTACTTGAGGCGCTCTTCGGTGGGTGCGACAAGCAGCACGCCGGCACCGGCG
Organism: Triticum monococcum; assembly: GCA_034509565.1. Lineage (NCBI taxonomy): Eukaryota > Viridiplantae > Streptophyta > Magnoliopsida > Poales > Poaceae > Triticum > Triticum monococcum. The sequence goes on from CM067845.1 coordinate 638,234,906, forward strand.
CCTTGCAGCAAAAAGGCACCATCAAAGTACATCAGCCACTCCTTGCTCGCTTCCTTGACCGGGATGCTCTTTTCTGGAGCTTCTTCATCTGGCGTTGGCGTCCACTCTGCTATGAATTCTGCCAATGCTCTGCTCTCGATAGTTGAAGTGCTCTCAAACTTGAGGCAAAAGCTTGACAGTTCTAGTGCCCACTCGACGATCCTGCATGTCGCTTTTGGATTCTGCAGTATCCTCTTCAGCGGAAAGCGAGTGACAACTGTGATTTCATGTGCTTGGAAGTAATGGCGCAGCTTTCTCGAGGCCATGAGGAGGCCGAAAAGCAATTTCTGCACACCAGAGTACCTTGACCTAGCCCCCTGCAGGAGGGAGCTGACAAAGTAAAACGGGCGCTGCACCATTTTCTGTACATCTTCGCGCATCTACGCAGATCCATCCTTGTCAGGACCAGAGCTTGTCGGGTGAGCCCCCTGCTTGTCGTTGGATGGGCTTGCCGGGGTTGCTGACTTATCATCTGCCTCCCTCTCCGCAACTAGCGCAGCACTAACCACTTGATTGGTTGCCGCTACATACAGCAGCAACTTCTCTTGTGGCCTAGGTGTGACAAGTGTTGGAGTGGAGGACAGGTACTTCTTCAAGTCCTGCAGCGCAACCTCCGCTTCCGGGGTCCATTGCATCGGACCTGCCTTTTTCAGTATCTTGAAAAATGGCAGGGCGCGCTCAGCAGACCTAGAGATAAATCTGCTGAGAGCAGCCATGCAACCGGCAAGCCTTCGTACATCCTTGACGTGCTTTGGTGCTTCGATTTGCTCAATGGCCCTGATTTTGTCGGGATTGGCTTCAATTCCCCGCTGAGACACAAAGAACACAAGAAGCTTGCCGGAAGGAACTCCAAACACACACTTCTCGGGGTTCAGCTTGAGGTTGATCATGCGCAAATTCGCAATGGTCTCATCCAAATCTTGAATCAGAGTTGCCCTGTCCTCGCTCTTGATCACTATATCATCCATGTAGGCTTCTACATTTCTGTGCAACTGCTGCTCAAGAGTGGCATGGACTACTCTTGCAAATGTTGAACCAGCGTTCTTTAAACCGAAAGGCATTCGTACGAAACAGTACGTGCCACATGGCGTAATGAACGCGGTTTTCTCCTCATCCTCTTCTGCCATGAAGATCTGATGATATCCTGAGTATGCGTCAAGAAATGAAAGCAATTCGCATCCGGCTGTGGAGTCCACAATCTTGTCAATGCGCGGCAAGGGAAATGGGTCTTTGGAACAAGCTTTATTAACATCGGTGAAGTCAATACAAAGCCTCCATTTCCCATTTGCCTTGCGCACGACCATAGGATTGGCCAGCCACGTGGGATGGAGCACTCCTCTGACAAGGCCCGCCGCTTCCAACTTCTTGATCTCTTCCGCAATGAACTCTTGGCGCTCCACTGCCTGCTTCCTGACTTTCTGCTTGACGGGCCGCGCATGAGGACAAACGGCAAGGTGGTGCTCAATTACTTTCCTGGGAACACCGGGGATGTCAGACGGTTGCCATGCAAACACGTCGACATTTGCCCGCAGGAAAGCAACGAGCGTGCTTTCCTATTTAGGGTCAAGCGTGGCACTGATGGTAAAGGTACCACCAGTGCCGTCCTCCTTGGTGCACACCTTCTTTGTCTCTGGCGGAGCCGCCATCGTCTTCTTACACTTCCCGGTGGAGCTCGATGGTGTGTCCTCGACGGCAGCGCCACACTCCGAAGAGGTGCGCTTGCCGGAGTGGGCATCAGAGCTCTTGCCGTACTTGGTCCTCTTCTTCCCCCCGGGAGCTTCAGCGGCAAGTGATTTGTGCTCTGCGGCGGCTGCTGCTTCCCGGTAGATCTTGTCGGCGCAGATAAGGGCATCTTTCTTGTCGCCAGGGACAGAGATGACGCTCACCGGGCCTGGCATCTTGAGCATGTTATAGGCATAGTGGGAGGCTGCCATGAATTTCGCGAGAGCTGGACAGCCAAGTATTCCATTGTAAGGCAATGGAAAATCAGCAACGTCAAATGTGACTTTCTCAGTCCTGAAGTTCAGCTCACTGCCAAATGTCACAGGTAGCGTGATCTTCCCCTTCGGCTTGCTTCTTCCCGGGCTGATTCCTTGGAACATACCGGTCTCTTCGAGCTCACTGTCAGGGACCTGAAGCTTCTGGAGTACAGCAGAGGAGATCAAGTTCAGGCCGGCCCCGCCGTCAACTAACATCTTAGTGACCTTGAGGTTGCGGATAGTTGGCGAAACCAACATCGGCAGGCACTCGACTGCGGTTGTGCGATCAGGGTGGTCCTCAACATCAAAGATGATAGGCGTGCTGGACCATTTCAGGAGTTTGCGCGACTCGACGGGTGGTTCTGCTGCATTGACTTCTCGTGCCCACTGCTTGAGTTGGCGGTGTGAAGTATGCAGAGAAGCACCACCGTCAACGCACAAAACCTCCATGGATTTCTGAAACTCCTGCTCACTGTTCTCGATGTCATCCATGTCTTCGTCGCTGTCGTCGTCGTCATCCTTATCGCGACCGTGGGGAGGTCTATCTCCTTGCCGCTGTTTGGCCTTGTCGCGGCACCCCCCCTGGCCGGCGCGCTTCTGGCCGGATTTCTCAGCACCCCCTTGGGCTCTCTCCTTGTCGCGTCGCTCATACTCAGCTTTCTGTTGCTGGACAAGCTGCTCGACCTTCTTGCAGCTCTGGAGGTCATGGCCCTTGGTGCGGTGAATCTTGCAGTATTGCTTGCCGGAGCCGCCCGGCTTGTCGGCGGCGGCCACGGCCTGGCAGTTGGTGCATGCGGCAACCTCCTTGCCGGAGCTGCCAACTTTGGCTTGCTTGGCGCCACCGTTGCTGCCGGACTGCTCAACGAGTAGCACCTCTTTGTTCTGCTTCTTCCTGTTGTTGCGCCGCCGGTTTCTCTTTGCCGGGGCAGCTTCCTCGCTGTCAGATCCTCCTGCTCTAGTATTTTCTCCAGGAAATTTCCTTCCCTCCTCACCGCGTGCACACTTGTCGGCCAAGGCATATAGCTCGCTGACGTCCCGGATGTTGCACATCGCCATCTCCTCCCGCATCCTGCGGTTATGCACGTTCTGATGGAACGCGCTGATCACCGCGGCAAGGTGGATATTTGGGGTGTTGTGCTATACACGGCTGAACCTCTGGATATACTTGCGCAGGGGCTCCCCTTCCCTCTGGACGAGCAGGTGAAGGTCACTCTCTTGGCCGTGAGGTTTGTGGCCGCCTGTGAAGGCGCCAACAAACTGATGGCATAGGTCTGCCCAGGAGGATACCGAATTGTCCGGCAAGTGCATGAGCCAGGATCTGACATTGGGCTTGAGCACCAGCGGGAAGTAGTTGGCAAGGATCTTGTCGTCCCGACAGCCTGCACCATGATGGTGTAGATGCTGAGGAACTCCGACGGATGCGACTTGCCGTCATACTTCTTCGGCACGTCAGGCTTGAAATTTTTCGTGCTGGGCCACTGAACTTGCCGCAGCTCAGGAGTAAACACAGGGCAACCCACCGCGTAAGGCAAGTTGTTTGGTTTCTCCGGCGCATGCATGTCAACAGAGGGCCCAGCGCGCAGGTCTGACTGACGCCGCGCTTCTCTTCGACGCTCGATACGAGTACGAGCGTCTTCTTGTTGCCATTCATGAAGGACTTGGCGTTGATCACGACGAGCTCGTGGATCTGACGACACGGTGGAGCACGGTGGTTGCACCCTCACCAGTTTGGATGCCACTGGCTCGCGCCTGGCTGACTTGCCGCGGCTGCGATGTGCTTGGCTGCCGTGGGTTGTCGCCGTTGGCGAAGCCGATGAGGCTCTGAATGGTGGCCCTCCAGTCGTCGATCTTGTCTTCCGCTGGAGGGAAGTCCAGGAGTAGTTGAGCTTGTGCCAGAGCTTCCACTGAGGTGGCGGGCGATGGCGGCAAATGGTGCAAGGAACGGGATATGCTCGGACTTCTAACTACGTTAGAAGGAGCAATATCCCGTCCAAGAGACCGTGCCTCGCTCGTGCCAGCACACTGGCGTGCATGCTGGTCTTGAGTCCTCCGAGATCCGCCAGCTTGGTCTTGATCCAGCGAACGCATGGTACCGTGAGTACCATGGCACTGCCGGTCCCGCGCCTCCTGAGACGGGCGGTGCGTGTACGGACGCCGAAGTCTTGGAGTGCGCCCGGTCGTTGTGGGAGCCGGCTAGGCCGCCGATGGGCAGAGCCGCCTTGTCCTTGGACCTGGCGGCACCATGGGTTCCGCAGTCGACGCCCGTGCTTCCGCCAGCTTCTGCCCCACCAGCCGTTTGCTCCGGCGGCGGCGGGTTCGGCGCGGACAGAGTGGCCGCCTCCGAAGCCTTCTTCTTCTGTGGCATGTCGGTGAAGACGATGAAGATCTAGCCCGTGTGCACGCCAGATCAGGTTCACACAACCTCGACGCTCCCCTACCTGGCGCGCCAAAGATGTCGGGGAAACTGATCCACGAGCACCTATGGGGCTTGGCGGACCGAGCCCCTTTGTGGTTCGGCGGGGGCGGAGATCGCGCAAAGAGCAGATCGAGGCGAGGCATGCGAGCAGTTTACCCAGGTTCGGGCCGCACGGATGCGTAAAACCCTATTCCTGCTTGTGTTTGTATTGGTTTCTTGCTCGGGAGCGCGGAGTGCTATAGTACACTCCAGCAGCTAGCGAGGCCGAGCTTCAATGAGTGTCCTCCCCCCTATGTTGCGCATGGGCCTCCTTTTATATGCTCAAGGGGTCACCGACAGGTGGCAACATAGACAAAAGGGCAAAAACGGAAGAGTGGTGGTTGGTACAACTACCTGTACAGTGTATCGTACCTACCCCTGACGGCAGGGGACAAGGGCCTTAATTGCCCGTCTGTGTCACCCAAACAGTACAGAAAGGGACCGGCAGGGACGCCACCGTCTACCACGATGGTTATCTTATTAGCGCCTGCTTGCCACCGTGCACCCCTAGCTGCACAGCCTCCCGCCACGTACGCTTGGAAGGGTCCCAGAGCGACACGTTGGCGGGTGTGCTGGAGTGCGGGCATGAAGTGGGGGCCTCCCGCGGCAAGCTCCTTGCCGCGGTCGTTGTCTTGTCGCGCTTGGGAGCTTGTCGCTCACCGGGCCTTGCCGGGACGCGTGGCGCGTCGCGGCAAGTTTCCTTGATATGCCTTGGTTGGCCTTCCCGGCAAGCTCCTCTTGCCGGGGTCTTGTTTCCTTCCCGACAAGCTCCTCTTGCCAGGGCCTTGGTTTAAGTACTTTGTTCTTGAATGGCTCCAAAGTAGCCACGGAGGGTCTTGGCGGTCACCCGGCAAGCCTTGCCGCGGGATGCTGCGACTGCCCGTGCACAAGTTCGGGATACTGGGGTACCCCTACTCTAGTACACCGACACATATCGATATGCACTGCCCAGAATACATTTTTTATTTTAGCACCATCAAGTTTAAATTTAGTATCACAACTTACAACTATAGCAAGAGCAAATAAGAAGTAAGAAGTCCAATAGCCAATAATAAGAAACAAACGAACAAGCTAGCATTATAGTTTGAAAACAATTTGTATGTGATTATGATAAGATACCAGCATGAGTGTAGTTGTCATAGATGACTAATCCACATGCCACAATATACAACACAGTCTGCAGAACAACATGGCTAAGTAAAATTACATGGATAATAGCTAAAGTTCTTTTGTGCATTCAAGGGAAATGTGAGTGACAGTACCACTTCTCTTATTATATCCAGTTAGTTAGCAAACTGAACCAAAACGGTTTTAGTCATCTGAAACTGAACCAAAACATTTAGCTCTAGTTGGTTTGACTCATCCAACAGGAAACAAACAAATCGATAGGTGCCCACCACGCTTTGGAACAAACCTACAACTTTTGAAAATATAAGCTTCATTATATGATGGAAAAGAAGTTTAAGAAATCAGATGGGAAGGATTTATAGTTTGGTGTAGCAAAGAAAACAGGGGTCATTAACTTAAAGTATGACATCTGAACAAATGGTGTAGTACAACATATATGATTACCTAACTGTAGGTTTCAGTTAAAAGAGCCTGATGCTCAAGTTACTCATTTTGATTGAAGATCAAACTCAGCGTTCTCTTTCTAGTATTGACACTTGGAACTAAAAGTCAAAAATACACGTTCTTTGTCAATGAGTTTGCACACCAGAACTCAATACTATTTAACAGATCAATTATCCTTGAGGAATCTTGATCTTAAGCTAAAAAGTGAGAATCTACAAATGTGACGTTCAGACTCTCTCATGCTTGTTAAAATTTAACGTGTAATTAAGTTAAGAGTATCAAATACTATTAATTTTTTAGAGAAGACATATCAGGTAGTAACCATCAGTTCTATCCTTGCTTAGATATCAAACGAACCTCAACATGTGCTCAAAAGATAGCTCTTCAAAAAAACTTCTCCTTACGATGAATATAGACTGCAACCTGAATATGTGCATAAGTAGCACCATTATCCATAACGTACATGAATAAAAAGGAAGGATGCAAACCTCTTATGAATTATTTACACCAGTGAAGCCAAATATTAGCTTCTGCTGGGACATTTAGAAAGAAAACATAAGTTTTTAGGTTCACATGATCAAATTTGCATGTCACTGTCTCTTTCCACCTTTAGGGAGAGAATTAGTAAGTAAAAGGAGAGAAGGCACATGATAATTTACAGTAGAGCAAATCAAGCATGCCATCCTCACCAAGCCACTTCTTTGCTTAGCACTTTTTTGTCACATCCCAGATGGATCTAGCTCGTTTCTGCAGAAAAACAATGTCCACTTGGATTAATATATTTCTTTTGTCACGCACAGGCCTATAGTACTAAACCATATCAATGAACCAAATAAAACCTAGCTGGGTGTGTCTAGTGACTAAGTAACGCAAGGAGGGAGTAACAAAGCGCCGGTCTTAACTGCGGCAGATCGAGGACTTGGGAGCAGAGAGGAGGAGTGGAACAACGCACCTAAAAGCAGAGGAGAAGGATGAGAAAGCTCCATGGCTACTTCGTCCAGAGCTGCAGCAAGGCTATCCACTGGTCATTCCTCCCTGCACGTCGAGAGGAGAAGAGAAAAACAAAGGTTAGAGAAAGGGGAGAGAGAGGATGACGACATGGCCACCGGCGCCAGGGCCCATGACGGAAATCCTAGCCATGGGGGAGGGTCGCGGGTGGGCTTTGGTGGCCGTGAGCGCCTGATATAGCCGGATGGAAGGGCGCCATGGTGTGAGGTAACCTTAGGCTATGCTTCGCGATGGTGGGATTCGCTGGATTCAGCCGTCGTAGGTGACGCAGCGGGGAGCCACGTGAAGAGAGAGAGAGAGAGATGGGATGTGAGAGGGGATGGGTGGGTGGGGGATGCGGCAGGTCCGGCAGCCTCCGGAGCTGCAAGGTGGGAGGAGGGTAGGGGGAAGGCCGGCGGCGAGTTGGATCAGAGGAGGGACACAAGGCGGTGGGTGGCGGCGATTTTGGGGAGATGAGGGGAGAATCAGGGCTCTGTTTCTTGTGCGCCCCTTTCTCCTTTCCTCTTTTTTCCATATGTACCACGATAGGGTCATGAGGTGCAAATTTGCAACGCATATGCTACAACTTTAATATGCGTATCTACAGTGAATTCTGCAACATATAGTCAAAATGTTGTACCACTTGTGTTGCTTTATAGAGGGTATCCTCGTAGTGTTTGTCGAGCCGACTAGGCGGAACTGCCCCGCCTACCGCGCAGGAAAAGCCCCGCCATCAACTTTTAAATAGTACAATATACTAACTTTGTATCCATGGATTTGAAGCAAGCCTCTAGAAAACGGTGGTACACATGTACGGAGTATACAGCACGCCAATCGCGTTCGCGTCGCACCCTAGACGATCGGTCGGTCTGGCACGCTGCTCTCCAAATGGAATGCGCGTCATATTGCGTTTGCACACACATGTGGGACCGCAATTGAGAACCGACCATAGGCACACTCCCCGACCCCGCAAGTCGGGTGACTTAATAGAAGAGGGATACGAGCGATAGTACTAGATAATGTTGTACTACGTTGGTGCCTGGGCGATCCCTGCAAGACACGGAAGATCAATTGGTCCATGCATGTGACCAGACTCCGACAGACACGCCTGGATTGGCTATCGTCTACATATCGTGCAGGGTGTGTGCAGGAAATTTGCAAGATACATACAGATCTGGATGTTGCAGACCCGTTGACTAAGCCTCTTCCACGAGCAAAACCTGATCAACACCAAGGCTCCATGGGTGTTAGAATCATTACTGTGTAATCTAGATTATAGACTCTATTGCAAGTGGGAGACTGAAGGAAATATGCCCTATAGGCAATAATAAATTTATTATTTATTTCCTTATATCATGATAAATGTTTATTATTCATGCTAGAATTGTATTAACCGAAAACATAATACATGTGTGAATACATAGACAAACAGTATGTAACTAGTATGCCTCTACTTGACTAGCTCGTTGATCACATATGGTTAAGTTTCCTAGCCATTGACATGAGTTGTCATTTGATTAACAGGATCACATCATTAGGAGAATGATGTGATTGACATGACCCATTCCGTTAGCTTAGCACCCGATAATTTAGTATGTTGCTATTGCTTTCTCCATGACTTATACATGTTCCTATGACTATGAGATTATGCAACTCCCGTTTACCGAAGGAACACTTTTTGTGCTACCAAAGGTCACAACATAACTGGGTGATTAAAAAGGTGCTCTACAGGTGTCTCTAAAGGTACTTGTTGGGTTGGCGTATTTCGAGATTAGGATTTGTCACTCCGATTGTCGGAGAGGTATCTCTGGGCCCTCTCGGTAATGCACATCACTTAAGCCTTGCCAGCATTGCAACTAATGAGTTAGTTGCAGGATGATGTATTACAGAACGAGTGAAGAGACTTGCCGGTAACGAGATTGAACTAGGTATTGAGATACCGACGATCGAATCTCGGGAAAGTAACATACTGATGACAAAGGGAACAACGTATGTTGTTATGCAGTCTGACCGATAAAGATCTTCGTAGAATATGTGGGACCCAATATAACCATCCAGGTTCTGCTATTGGTTATTGATCGGAGACGTGTCTCGGTCATGTCTACATAGTTCTCAAACCCATAGGGTCCAAACGCTTAACGTTTCGATGACAATTATATTATGAATTTATATGTTTTGATGTACCGAAGGTTGTTAGGAGTCCCGGATGTGATCACAGACATGACGAGGAGTCTTGAAATGGTCGAGACATGAAGATTGATATATTGTAAGCCTATGTTTGGATATCGGAAGTGTTCCGGGTGAAATCGGGATTTTACCGGAGTACCGGGAGGTTATCGGAACCCCTCAGGAGGTTAATGGGCCATAATGGGCCTTACTGAAAGAGAGGAGAGGCGGCCAGGGCATATAACAAATACAACGGGTGTGATAGGCTCTACGTTCAAAGACAACGGGTGCAAAACAGTTGCACACGCGGAATACTCAGGTTAAACTTGACGAGCCTAGCATATAACAAATATGTCCTCGGAACACGGAGACCGAAAGGTCGAGCATGAATCATATAGTAGATATGATCAACATAGTGATGTTCACCATTGAAACTACTCCATCTCATGTGATGTTCGGACATTGTTTAGTTGATTTGGATCACGTGATCACTTAGAGGATTAAAGGGATGTCTATCTAAGTGGGAGTTCTTAAGTAATATGATTAATTGAACTTAAATTTATCATGAACTTAGTACCTGATAGTATCTTTCTTGTGTATGTTGATTGTAGATAGATGGCCCATGCTGTTGTTCTGTTGAATTTTAATGCGTTCCTTGAGAAAGCAAAGTTGAAAGATTATGGTAGCAATTACACAGACTGGGTCCATAACTTGAGGATTATCCTCATTGCTGCACAGAAGAATTATGTCCTGGAAGCACCGCTAGGTGTACCTCCTGCGCCAGCAACTGCACACATTGTGAGTGCCTGGCAGTCACGTGTTGATGACTACTCGATAGTTCAGTGTGCCATGCTTTACGGCTTAAAACCGGGACTTCAACGACGTTTTGAACGTCATGGAGCATATGAGATGTTCTAGGAGTTGAAGGTTGTTCGGAGTCCCGGATGTGATCTCGGACATGACGAGGAGTCTTGAAATGGTCGAGACATGAAGATTGATATATTGGAAGCCTATGTTTGGATATCGGAAGTGTTCCGGGTGAAATCGGGATTTCACCAGAGTACTAGGAGGTTACCGGAATCCCCCGGGAGGTTAATGGACCATAATGGGCCTTAGTGGAAGAGAGGAGAGGCGGCCAGGGCATGGGCCGCGCGCCGCTCCCCCCTAGTCCGAAAAGGACAAGGAGAAGGGGGCGGCGCCCCCCTTTCCTTCTTCTCCTCCACCTCCTTCCCCCTCCACTCCTAGTCCAACTAGGAAAAGGGAGGGAGTCCTACTCCCGGTGGGAGTAGGACTCCTCCTGGCGCGCCCCCTCTAGGCCAGCCGCACCTCCCCCTTGCTCCTTTATATACAGGGGCAGGGGGCACCCCAAAGAGACAACAATTGATCATTTGATCTTTTAGCCGTGTGCGGTGCCCCCCTCCAGCATAGTCCACCTCGATAATATTGTAGCGGTGCTTATGCGAAGCCCTGCATCGGTAGAACATCATCATCGTCACCAAGCCGTTGTGCTGACAAAACTCTTCCTCAACACTCGCCTGGATCGGAGTTCGAGGGACGTCATCGGGCTGAACGTGTGCTGAACTCGGAGGTGCCGTGCGTTCGGTACTTGATCGGTCCGATCGTGAAGACGTACGACTACATCAACCGCGTTATGCTAACGCTTCCGCTTTCGGTCTACGAGGGTACGTGGACAACACTCTCCCCTCTCGTTGCTATGAATCACCATGACCTTGCGTTTGCGTAGGAATTTTTTTGAAATTACTACGTTCCCCACAGTGTGTTGTACAGGGCTGTAGTTATGGTGAGAAACCTAAAAAAAGTTTTCTTGTCATCTCGCAAAATTAGGTGTCATGTGCTTCGGATCACTGCGAGGGTTAAACAACGACAACTGAGTTGGGCTAGTCATTGGTTGCACATGCACGAAGACTACTCGGCTGCCATCTAGGTCAAGCCGGCTATGTTAATTAGGACATCTATCGACGGACCCCTTTTCTATGAGTTTATCTTTTATTCGAGCTTTGTTCCTCGTCTAGTTAGTCCGTCGGGATTCATGTTGTCTCCTTTGGGCAGTGATTTTATGATTTCTTGTCATGTGGCATTTTTTCATGTTATATGTTATAATTTGGTGCTTCAGATCAAAATTACGACAACTGCGCCTCCGGGCCACATGCATGAAGACTTCTCGATAGTCATTGACGAGGTCAAGCCGGCTCCGGTAGACAAAAGAAAACTAGTACTCCACCATATAGGCAGGAGCCTCTGAGCTTGCTTCCTAGTGTTGCTCTCTTCACACTGTCTCGTCCTCTCTAGATCTAAACACAACAGCGTTGGCTGCACACTCTCTCTCTCTGCTCACTGCTGGTCACAGATCCAGCCGGATCTTGTCCGCCGGGGAAGGTGAGAAGGTGCAACATTCACGTGGTCGTCCTCGACGACGGCTCTTACCCACTGCTGGTGTGTCCCGATCAGCCTGCGTTGCCATTCTATCCCAAGAACCGCTAGCGAGGGAGGACCTCCGACCCCTTCTTCCTCGCTGCCGTAGTGTGGGCAGATCCGGCCTCCCACCACCCACCTAGCGACATACCAGCGACCATCAGGTATAACTTCCTTCGAAACCGGCCTTGCTCTACTTCCCGAGCTCTTGATGTTGCTGCATTTGTATATTGTACTATTTCTTAGGCCCCCTCGTAGATAGGATCGATCAGCTGTTTGAAAACCACCTAATTTTTACGGTTAAGAGGTAAAACTAGTACCTGCACTCAAATCCAGTACTACTTGGTTCAAACAAGGAAGAAAGGTGGTGGGGGTGGGGATGGGGGGAGATTTGTTACTTCAATTTAGGACTTGGTCGAAAGAGGAAATAATGGGGGGCGAAAAGTAGCAAAGACTGGCTATGCAACTGGTTTCTAGGTCTAATAGGGAAATAAAGGGAAACACAGTACAAACTCAATATAAACCCGATCTATTGGTTGAAAAAGGAAAGAAAGTGGGGACTGGGGGACAAGTCAACAGAGTAAGTCTAGCACAAGATTTTCTAGCCTCACACAGTATAAGGTGGCTATACCGAACAAAAATGGGACCAACCCAGATCTCATGTTCTGATGTTTGTTGTCCCGAGCCACTCTTATGTAATGCCACTGGTAAAATGTAGCAGTCGCACTGTTAAAAGTAAGGACACGTTAAACCAATGTTGTTTTCAATGGAATGCCTCCAGTAATATGAATCAATGGCACTTTTTTACATGTCCTGCTAAATGTCCCATTGAGATATGTTGGTTCTTTTCATTAGAATTGCAACTGTCCTGGTCCGCCTACTCTCCCGTGCCCAAAGTAATGTCGTATTTAACGGTTGTCATAATTAATCCTAATGCCCACACTAATATCTAGCAATGCCACTGCTTTAGAAATTGCTACTGTCCTCGTTGGATTGCCATTCAGATAAGGAACATGCTTCTTTTCATTTGATGCATGTTTCATCACTTGTTAGTCACCCTCCTTTCCACCTTTTTTGTGCAAACAGAGATATACATTTCACGCTCGATCTTAGTTGAACTGCACAAATGATATCCAAATTATAGTTGAACATTCCAGGAGCTTCACAACCAACCTTGATGTTGCTCAATTTTATTGCAACTAATGAAGAAGAAGCTCTGTGGGTTTCATTTTCTAATGGAAATGGAACCGGGGTTGGAGCCCTTTTCTTAAAAAAATGAAGAAGAAGCTGCTAGCTCATGGGACATTGCTTTTCATTTTTGGTGAACTGCACCATAAGGTCCCACGAATTGAATCATCCATGTTGGTGACTGAAAGAGCCAGCTTCAGCATCCCAGTCTAAGCACCCCCAGCCTCCATCCTTGCGACGCATAGTACACCTCGTTTGCCACCTGCTCGACCCTAGTGTCACTGATAAAATGAAGTAACAATGCAGTTAAAAAAGAGCGAGTGTCCTCTCTATCATTTCATTTCCAATGTAGATAAATAAAGTGCTTCTCTTTGTTAATGTATGTTTCATCAACTAGTCCCATTGTTAATGTTTAAGCATTTCTGCAAACTGGGGTGCTTAATTTTAGTTGATCTGTACAAAAAATAGAGATTTCAATGTCTCAAGGCGCCTCCTTGTACTACCGCTGTACACTGATGTTCATCACTCGCAGAAGGTGTATCTGGGAGACTTGGGACGATTTCCAGTATGAGGCGTACCATATGAGGTGTCGCAGGGCCCATCTCGCCCTCGCAGCATGACATACTATGATACTATCACAATATTTTCTTCTATTTATTTTGTGTGTTTCATCATTTAGTGCCACTATAATGTAATCACGCTTTTTCATTATTTGTGCAAACAGGATTATTCAGCTGCATTTTGGTGGAACTGCACAAATGTACGTATGGAACCGGCATATATGCACAGTGCGAGGTTTGCCAAGTAAAAATTACCGACACCAACCATGCTGCATGCACGCATTGGCATCCACCACCACCAGTGGGATGTGTGGCGCTCTCTGTGGATGGATTTTTCTCGGCAGCAAATCCTCTAACCAAATACTAGTAGCATATATTGGCAGTTTTCTAAGGAGTACTCTTTTCTGAAAGAAGCACTAATCTATTTTTCTTTATTTGTACATTGTGTCACAACTTTGACCCAAAGGTCCAGAGCTATTTTAGGGTGATTGGCGTAGTACTCGGAGACTGATTGTATGCATGATTTTCATTAGCTGTCACACTGATTGTAAGCATGAGCAGGTGATTAGGTTAGTGCGAAGCTTACCTTAAACCCTACCACCGCCGTTGAAACAAGGCGAGCGTCGAGGAAACCATGGAGAACGGCGGGGAAGCGACGTCGCGCCATCTAGCCTCCTCTTGCGGTGGGAGAATGAATACTCCTGTGGCTCCGGCTAGCTCTGCACCCTCACAAACGGCACACCATACTCGATCGATTTGTTATCCTCTGAGTGCTCGACCTTCAACCTGTACACCCACCACCTCCGCCTGACTGTCGCCTCGGGCGAATCTGTCTGCTCCATCGCCCAAAGGAGATACTCCATGAACTCGGAGGACTATGGCGTAACTGCCGCCGAGGAGTACATGTACATCACCGCCGTCTCGCTCTTTCGCATACATTGCCACATGGCCCTCACCGTCCTCGAAATCTCCCACTCACTGTCAAACCAAGTAAGGATCTCCTTCAACCTGGCTAACTTTGCCTGGTCGCCGCCGGCGATCTGCCTGATTCACTGCTGCATCCTCTCCATAGATGTCCTTCTGAGTGGTTCGGTGCTATCTTTCGAAGATGGGAGGAGAGATGGTGGTCTTGCAATAGAGAAGAGGGAGACGCGAGATGGTGGTTTTGGAATGGAGATGATGGAGAGGAGAGGAGGTGGTTTTGCAATGGAGAAGATCAGGAGAGGGAGAGGCGAGACGGTGGTTTTGGAATGGAGATGATGGAGAGGAGAGGATGCGGTTTTGCAATGGAGAAGAGGGAGAGGAGCGTGCGGCAGCGATTTAGGATTGGACGAGAGGGCCGGCGCGTTGTGACTGGATCAAAATCAAAATCAATTTACCCTTCAATTAAGAAAGCGACCCCACATTAACTAGTCTTCCTTTTTATTCTAGGTCATAATTGACCATGATTTTCGCACATAAAATATATGTTATACATTGCAAAAATAATATAATTTTAAAGTACACTGACATACGAACCAAACGATACAATTTTTGATGACATGGATTCACATTTTGCTTGTCAAATACAGTATGTGGTCAAACTTTGACCGAAAATACGCAAAACAACAAAAAATACTTCCAAGACTAGTGCCACTCTTCCGCTCATCTCCTCTTAAACCACCACCGCTCCTCTCCTATTCCAATCTAGATCCAGTGTCCCTCCTCTCCTCTTCCATTTCAAAACCACCGCCCCTCCTCTCCTGTTCCAGTCCAAAACCAGCGTCGCTCCTCTCCCGTTCTAATCCAAAACCAGCGCTGCTCCTCTCCTATTCCATTCAAAAACCACCGCCGGCAAGTGAAGGTCCTGTGGAGAAGTAGAACGATGGAGGAGTACAGCCGATACATGAGGATCGCAGACGGCGACCCTATGAAGCTAGCTAGTATGTTGGAGATACAGTCTTTGTTTGACAAGAAGGACCAACTAGCGGCGACGGAGACACCCATTGCCAAATATCTGCAACAGAGCGAAAAGGCGGCGATACTCCCGGAGGGAGTCGCACGGGAGTACATAGAGCTGCTCCTCTGGGCCATGGAGCAAACAGATTCACTGAATCGATTGTGAGGGAGCGGTGGTGGGAGTATTGATCCCAGATGGAGCATCCACCAGAGATTGAAGGATCGAGCATATACAGGGTGCCGTTTGTGAGGGTGTCCTGCTAGAGCGAGCCAGTGGAGTCTTCGTCGACTGAACCTAACTGCAAGAGGAGAAAAGCAGTTCGCCCGAAGACGCTTCCCCGCCATCCTCTCGCTCGCCGTTCACATCGTCTCACGGGGCGGCTATCTGCAGGTCGTGAATTGTGTTTTGTGTTGTGTATTGTCAGGAGGAGCTTAGGGTTGTCAGTATTTGCAGGTTGTGAATTGTGGTTTGTGTTGTGTATTTTGAGAGTACTTACAGATATGAATGTCTTTTGAATTTCAGATTTGCAGTATCGAGCATATGAAGTATTTTATGAATTGTAGAGATCTATTTTTAGCACTTAAAAAATATAGTTTCATAGGAGTATAAAAGTGTAGACAATGTGATTCTTAGAGAAGAAACTGCAAGTTTCAGTTTCAGATAAGAAACTGCAAGTTTAGTTTCAGATAAGAAACTGCAACTTTCAGAGGCAGAGCATTTATATTAACACGACCTTTTCAAACAGGGTTAACATCATGTTGGAAGTTTTATTCATGGTCGAAAATGGAACTACCAGCCAGTTATGATCATGCTAATCAACATTCGTGCATAGCACATCTTCATATGATGCACAGTCAAAAAGATATGCTATTCTCAAAATGCCCACATAATATCGAGTGTGCGAAACACAGAGAAAACGAGGGATGAAGTTTTGGCGAGTGTTGGACGTGGTATGCGTAGATGACAATGGGGACCCACATGTCAATAAAGGCAGAGGCAAAAAATTTGGAGATATTTTCCCTACACGGGGGGGAATTGAACCCGGGCGGAATAGCTGTCGGGTAGTGTCACTTGGCCACTAGGCTAGTTCAGTAGTTTCGTTAATAATAAGGCACCTCCTCAGGTGGTAGGATCCCCTCCTACACCTTTGTGCGCTCTCCGCGACGCTGCTGTCTGCCATTGTGAAGATGCTGAAAAAACGAGAGGAATCTAGAGAGGATTGTACGTGGAGAGGCGGACAGTCGGGACCCACCAGGTCTATGGCCGTACGCAAACAAGTGCCTCATCGAAAAAATACTTCATCCTAATGCTATACTGACGTTGGGGCCCATGGGTTTGTCAACATTTTTTTAGGTGCTTCAACTTAGTTACTATAGGAGATAAATTCACAACGAAGCCTGGGAGCTGGCAGGTATCATTTATTATCACTAGGCTAGCAACGGGTTTTGGGCTTCCCCGTCTAGGCTTTCTGTTTTAACATGTGCAGCCCACGACCTTAGATGGGAGGTCCATAGGCCTGTTTGTATTTTCTTGAGGGCCGTCATGTATCGACTAGCCTATGGACCTCCCATCCCAGGTTTTATTTTTCCTGAAACATCGGCAACCCAATTTATGTAATTTTTTGAAGAAAACACAGAGGTATGTTCTATTTTTCTATATAAGAATAGGAACGCTAGGTCCAACTTATGTTTCCCTTCTAACTATATTATATATATTTAAATTATTTTATATGTTATTATATATTATTTTTATTTTCGTCATATATTTAACAGATACTTACATATGTAAGAAAACAATATCCCACATCTTAATAACTTATAAAAATAATTTCTTAACCATAAAATCCTGGATTGTTGTGGCACGAAAATCATAGTGATTGTGTACAAAAGCTTGGTAAGATTTAAGGACGAATGTAATAATATCACTTATTATTTAAATATATTTTTTAAAAAAATGCTTAGCCCCTTTTTATTTTTTGATAACATTGCTGGCCCAACCCAACATTATAATTAGAATCAGCCCAGCAAAATCGTGTATTTTTAGAAAGTGCAAATGGCGTGTAATTTTTTAGGAAAAAAATGGGCCGCGTGGACGCTACATTATTTGTTCACCCAGCCCACCTAATGGACTGTAATTAAAAAAAGATCAAATTGACTGTAAATTCTACCGCGCAAAAAAAATACTGTAATTTCTGAAAAAATGGGTAGAATACATGCCACATTTTTGGAGACTGTAAATTGACTCGAAGACAACGCAAGTCGTTGTCAATTTAGTCAACAAATGATTCTGACATGTTAGCCGTTGGATTTACATCCAACAACCGGCATCCATCTTCAATCTCTCGTCTTCTTCCTCCGGCGCCGCCGGGACCACGTCCCGCCTCCTGCTGCTAGCAGCTCTGCTTAGCACGCTTCGCTGTGAAGCGCTACTCCATAGTTGGCCAGGCCATCCCTCCACCCCTCCACACCTCTTGTTCTTCTCCACCGACTGCAGAACCACACCGCACTAGAACCAGTTAACCCTCGTACACCTCTCTGTCTGCGACTCTACTCCCGCATCTTCCCATCTCCTGCTCATTGCTGTCTGGGGCCTCGCCGTCGTCCAGCACCTTGGATGCGATCGGCGCGGTGTGGTCAATGAACGACACCATCAGAAGTAGACTGTGCGCGGAGAGGCTGACAGCTGGGTCCACGGCCGCACACAAGGAAATGCCTCCTTATTACGCGTAAAATAATGATTCCTCCACCTGACATCTGGGACCCACCGGAAGGGCCTCTGTATTTCATGAAAAGAATGTGCCCCCCGCTGACAGGTCAGAGCCACCAGCTATCTTCGCACGCAAGGAAGTACCTCCTTACTATGCACAAAAAAATGAATATCCCCCCTGCCGGTTGGAACCCAGCATAGTGGGAGGCTGACTTGTGGGCCTACCAAGTTGACGGGGACGGAGGGCTTTGTCAACTTAGTCAATATGAACGATTTTAGCTCGTGTTACCATACGATGTTCATCCAACCACCGTGTCAACCTCTGGTCTTCTTGCTCCAGCCACCCAAACCAGCGCCTGTCGTGACACGTTCTCCTGCCTCCCGTGGCTGGCTGTGGTGCCGCGGAGGCCTCACCGCCCCCTACTACTCCCACCGCTGGCCAGGCGATCCCTCAACTCGCCCACACCCCTTGTTATTCTACGGCGACAGCAGCCTCACACCGCAGCCGAAACAGTGAACCCTCGTACTCCTCTCCGCATGGGCATCCACTGACACGTCTTCCCAGGCTCCGAGTCGTCCCCTTCCTAGGCCTCGCCGTCGTCCACCGCCCCGGTGCTCTCAGCGCAGCGTGGTCAACGTGGTCAAGGAACGACTTCCATCGGACATGGACTGTACATGGAGAGGCTGACAGCTGGGTCCACGGCCGCAGTAAGGAAGTGCCTCCTTATTATGCGCAAAATAATTATTCCTCCACCTGACAGCAGGGACCCACTGGATGGGCCACCGTATTTCGTGAAAAAAAAACATTTCCCCCTGACTGCTGGGACCCACCACCTACATCTTCGCACGCAAGGAAGTGCCTGCCAGTCGGGACCCACCTCGTCGAAGTGTACGTAGCATTGTCATTCTGGTCGCGAACATGTACGTACATACTGGTCAATGTAGAGGCACGCACGTGTCGTAGTAGAGGCGCGCACATGTCATAGTAGAGGCGCGCACGTAGCGTGTACACTTACGTACAACGGCCAGCGTGCAAGAAAGTAAATACGACCACGTACGTACATACGGGCGGGGTCTTGAACGCCTACTTGCGCATACGTACGGCCAGGGCTCGTGTACATGGCTGGGTTAGAACGGAGAAACTACGTCGTTGTCGTGTTCATGTAGAGGCAACGGAATGCATCGTGTTCATCGGGAGGCAATGGAATGCGTCGTGTTCATCGGGAGGCAACGTAACGCGTGGGAGCCAACCGGCTTGGACGGAACAGGTGATGGAAACGAGGCCTGGCATACCTCAGTGTTACAACCCTAGTTAGTTCATGCATTAGAGTGTTGCATCATGTTTACTTTGACAAGGAACTTGGAAATGGGGATGAAAGAACCCCCACCACCCCCTGAAACCAACTAGGGTTTACTAGAATTATTTTCGGTGAACCTGAAATGCCCTTCTAAAATGTTCATCATTTTTGCCTTGGTCTTAAACCTCTACCAAAAATGGTGCATAATTTTCTAGGTCATCTTAAGCTCACTCAATTAAATCATTACCTATTTGCATTTGGCCATTTAAATACTATAAAATATTTCAAATGCCCAAATAATCCTAAACTGAAATGTTCCATGTTGGATATAATCTATACAGTGGGCATTAGCAGTTTGGTGATTTTTGAATGTGCCTAGGTATTTCTAGAAAAACCACAAACCTACAGAAAAATAGAAAAAAACAAAACAGATTAAAGAGAGCGAGAGAAAGGCCATAGGCCACTTACCTGGCTGGGTCGGCCCACCAGGCCCTTGCCAGTCATCACCAACCTCTGCCAGTAGGCAAAGGAGGGACACCGCGACGCCGCCTAGCTCGCCACTCCACCTCCATGCCTGCCTGCCCTCGCCCGCGCCGAAGCTACACCTCGAAACGCCTCCTCGTCGTCACCCCGAGCCCCTGGACAGCTCCATTCTCCCCCAACGCCTCTTCCTCGCCTCTCCTCAACATGGCCGACACTGCTGCGCTCTCGCCACCGTAGTTCTCGCAGCCACCGCTGTCCACTCGTCGCCTCGTCGTGTCCAGAAGCTCCGCCATCGTCCGCTTCACCGAGCTAGCCGAGCCCCGAGCACTCGCACGCCTCAGACATGCCGCCACGACCTCGCGTGACTCCGCCGTCGTCGGAGATCCCCTTCGCTGTCACCATTGCTCCAGCTCGTCCCCGACCTCGCCGTCTAGCTCGTTGCAACCGCTGTGAGCTTTTGCCTCTCCCCATCCTTTTCCGTTCTCGCCCTCGAGCACCGTAGCGACCGTATGAAGCTTGCCCGCACCCATCGCCGCCGAGCTCGTCACCGAAGTGACTCCGGCCACGCAACGGCCTCGCTACCCTGCTCGCTACACTAACAGCATCCCCAGGAGCCCGTAGCGCCACTCCACGCACCTTACCGTGCCCCCTAGCGATGAGCCCGAGCTCGCCCGAGATCCGGCAGCTGCCAAGATCGTCGTCGGCATCATGTCCAGCGACCCCGAGCTCCACCGCCACCACCAATCGACGCGGCTTGTCCCCAGCTTCACGTAGATGGGCTCCACCGTCGTTTTGGTCGCTGGAGCACGAATCCCGCACTGCCCTGCCATGTTTGGCCTCGCCGGCGGCGAAATTGTGGCGAGTATGACCCCGCTGACCAAGTTGACCCCGGGTGGGCCCAGTTTGACCCCCTGGGTCTATGACAAGTGGGACCCGCCTGCTAATTAAGTTAGGATTAGGACTAACTAAAAATTAGTTAGACTAATGACACTGACACGTGGGACCCACTGGTCAGTTTGACCTGGACCGTCCCCGTTGACTGCTGACGTCACCCTGACGCACTGCTGACACAATAAAAGCATTTACTAGACTTATTCTTATATAGGAAATTCCATAAAATGCTACAAACTTGAAAAATTCATAGAAATTAATTTGTAACTCCAAATGAAAAGATTTATATATGAAAAATGATCAGAAAAATCCAGTCTATCCATCTGTACTGGTTTCATGCATGTCAGAACACTTTAACCATGCTGTTTAGGTGAAACAAGCTAGTGCACTAATATGACTTCATATTATGAGTTTGCATTTGAATCTTTGGTTCAAATGGACTCAAACCAACCTGTTTTAGTTTGCGTTATCCAAACCACACTCATTTTGCCATGTCATTGCATGCATCATATTGTTGCATATCGCCATGTGATGATTGTGTTTCGATGTGTTCTTTGTGGTAGGTTCTGCCTCCGAGGATATTCACGAGTATCCAACTGAAGGGTAGTATCCCACTACCAATTTGTCAGGCAAGCAACCACCCATTTGATCATATCGATAAAATCCCATGTTCTCGCTCCTACTGTCATTTACTGCATTTAAGACAACAGCGTTTCAAACTGCTGTGCGCTACGGTAGTTGAACCCACTTCCTCTGCATGACTTGTCATTGCCATAGTAACTAGATGAAACCCACTATCATGTGTAGGAGTTGATTGAGCCATGATTGTGTTTCCTACCTTGCTATGCCTGCTATGCTCAGAGTCGTGTTAGGTCTGGTTCATCTGGGTGATGGCTAGAGTGAAATGATCTTGTCGGTAATGAGAGTGATGTGTTGAACACGATTTGGTAAAGGTATCGATGAGAGGCCATGTAGGAGTACATGGTGGGTTGTTTCATTGGAATCGTCCTTAAGCACCGAGATCTGTATGTGTGATTCAAGAACCAGCAACTACCATGCATTGGGATCCTTAATTGACCCTCTTGACTTCTTAACTGCCCTAGTCTTCTGTCCAGGAGTTGCAAGTAGTTTCTAGTGTTTGTAGTATACTGGAGGCCATGCAGAGCGCTGACCCGCGGGGTGGGCTGTGATGCGGTAGGTACGTGGCCGGGCATGCCGGGCGCCCGTTTGGTGTCTCGAAACCGTATACACATCGTTCGGGGCCGTATGTGGAAACCTCGGCCGGACTCCCTGCGGATGGAACCTAAATAGGCGATAAACCTGGACTAGAGACATGAGTGTTTAGGTAGGCCGTGGCCGACAGCCTTGCTGGGCTTCCGCTTGAAGGTTGTCGAGTACATGTCGTGTTAACGACGATAAGTGGTGAGAGCGTGTATGAAGAAGTACACTCCTGCAGGGTTAACATGATCTATTCGAATAGTCGCGTCCGCGGTAAAGGACTACTTGGTTGCCTATACAGTTCATAGACAAGTTAACGGTTAATACTAAAAGACTCAAGATAAGTGTGAGTACCACGGATGGCCCTCTCGTAGGATGACGAGAGAGGATCCATGGTGGAGTATTGTGATGCTGATTAGTGGACTCGGGTGCGGAAAATCATTTACAAAGTTGTGTCATTCGTAAGATAGCTTAGCCAAGAGTCAAATCTGGCTTGCTGCAATAATTCCACTACCTTCTTGAGAATGTGCATGTATGTAGGATCTGATGTAAGTCTTGTTGAGTACCTTTGTACTCATGTTGCTTAAATAACTGTTGCAGACGAGTATAACGCCCCCTCCGATGGGTTCTATGTAGATCTCGACGTTCACGAGTGACTTGCCACCCAGGTGGTGACCCGAAGCTTGTGAAGGGCCCTATGTAGATAGATAGGCTTCGTTAAACCTTCTTTCTTTCTAGTGTCTGTAGTCAGACTAGTTGCTTCCGCATGTCCTTGTATGTTTGTATGACTTGAGTGTTGGGTCATGTGACCCCTACCTGTATGAACATGTATGTATGGCTCTCTGGAGCCTTTAAATAAAGTACTTTGAGTTGTGGAGTTTTGTTGTGATGCCATGTTGTATTTACACATATCGAGCATATTGTGTGTATGATTGCAATGCTTGGCATGTGTGGGATCCGACAATCTAGTTGTTTATCCTTAGCAGCCTCTCTTATGGGGAAATGTAGTCTGGTGTCTCCACTAAGCCTTGGTAGTCCGCTACAACCCTGTTTACCGGAGTCCTGCTAGCCCAGCACTACTGCTCCGGAACACTTAGACTGGCAAGCATGTGTTTCACTTCGTTCCTGTGTCTGTCCCTTTGGGGAAATGTCATGTGGTGACATCTGGAGTCCTGCCTAGCCTGCTACAGCCCGGGTTCCCGCAGTCCTGTTAGCCCAGTGCGACAGCCCGGATTCACACGTTGTTGACCGACATGCTCGATGTTGGTTCATGTATGCCTATGCCCGTAAGTTAGTGCTGCTTTGGGTTCACGACTGGCCATGTCTGCCCGGGTTCTCTGTTATATGGATGCTAGCGACACTATCATATACGTGAGCCAAATGGCGCAAACGGTCCCGGGCCATGGTAAGGCGACACCCGTGGGAATACCGTGCGTGAGGCTGCAATGTGATATGAGGTGTTACAGGCTAGATCGATGTGACCTAGAATCGGGGTCCTGACAGCGTTGGCATCAGAGCCGGACTGCCTGTAGGTTCGTTAAGCCAAACTGGTCGATGTGGAGTCTAGATATGCTTTAGTTATATGTAGGGAAATTGATTGTGGGAGGGACGTAAGGCTCTTTTTAATCCTTTACCTTATGTCCTCTGATATGGGTCATCCTCTTCCTTTCTACGTGGGTTTAGGACTAGGCTCTCTTCTCTCTATTAGGTTCATGTGTTACTAATCTGTAGATTCTTAGGATTGTTGGTTTCTAACCTCAGTTCAGTTTCTACTACTTGTAGTATGTTGTTGGTTGAACCGGAACCTTGATACGATGTTGTTGAGTGGTTTTTGAAACTGTTGTGAGTGACTCAAATCTTTTTCTGAGCATTTACAGCCGTTATGCAGTCCGATTTCTCCTAGAAAATTCTAATGCCTTTGCATTATTTCGTGCTTTCAGATGGCCACCCGCACCCAGAATCAAGTGGTTCGTTTGACTCGGTGCCTCGATGTACCTGGTCACACGGCCATGCTGGTCCGTGTGATGATCGAGGCTGGCTATCGATGGTATCCTGAGTATACCGTCGAGCAGTGTCGAGACTTCAATCAGAGTCAATTCCTTTGCACAGTTAGGATATTCCCTTCCTATCCTGGAGCTACTGAACCCCTCCATTGCTCTTATGGACTTGGGGTTACCATCGAGATGTCCGTGTAGGACGTTGCTTACTCGATGATGACTATCATGCGAGCCATACTTGCCTTGCTTCGGAACACTGAGTTCCGCTATATGCCAGCATCACTCTCTAGGGCACAAGGGTACTACCAGGCTATTTGTGCTGACTCTACACATGAGGATTCTCTACTCCGCACCACCACAGAGATGCTTGAGGACAAGGACCGTGAGAATCGTGCCCTGCGGATGGAGCTCTTCAACGCTCGTTCTGATCACTGGGCCACTCGGACACAGTTTGCGCCTGCCGTGTAGGCTGGGTATATGGACATGAGGGACTTGTACCCCGTGCGGTCTGCTCTGCCAGATTGTATGGACTGGCGTGATGTTGGAGGCATCACCCCTCCCCATGGACCCCGTCTGCCACCGTTTGTTGGACCAAGGCCACATCCGAGTCCGTATGGACCGCTAGCTGCACAGGACCAACTGTTTCCAGATGATCATGTTCAGCTCCCAGGACATGGTGGTAATTTCTATGAAGATTACTACGGAGACATCTGAGTTGGTAGTAGTTTCACAAGTATTGTAACAGTTGTATTCTCCACGGTCCCATGTTACTTGTGGGATACGACTTAGTGTGTATCACGTTCCGGAGGCGTAGAAAAATAATGTATAGGAGCTTGGACTGCCTCTGATGAGATGTATCATCTTCACCGTAGTTGTACTTTAGCCTAGGCTTGTACTAAACCATGTATGGTGTGTATGATCGATGGTATATATATGGTAGTATCTATATTACCATGTCGTGCAAATGAACATCTCAGCATTCCATGTCGTCCATTACATTCTGCACTTCCTTGCTAACATTTTACCATCCTTGTCTAAACCGTTGTTTTATCTTTCCTAAGATGGTTAGTACCCGCAACAACCCTGCTGCCCAAGAGCAGGGTGAAGCCAGTGCAGCTAGGGAAGGGAATCTGCCTCACCCACCTTATTTGGCCGAAGTTATGCTAGAGGCAGAAAGGAATAAACGCGAGACCAATCGCTTGCTCGAGTGCATCAAGCAGAACACTGCACTTCGCCAAAGGAACGACTTGGTGTCTATAAATGACTTTATCAAGTTGTACCCACCGACATTCCATCATTCTGTCGAGCCCCTCGACGCGGATGATTGGCATCGCAGCATCACCAATAAGCTATGTTCTGCCAATGTAGCCGAAGCTGATAAGGTTACCTACGCTGCCTATCACCTCGAAGGCCCTGCTGGCCTTTGGTGGGAAAACTACGAGGCTATGCATCCAACTGGCCAAATCACCACTTGGGCTGAATTCAGCGAGACTTTTCATGAGCATCACATCCCGGAAGGGCTTATGGATCGTAAAAGGGAAGAGTTCTACAATTTCACCCAAGGCAGACTGACCGTGGATGCATACAACCGTGAGTTTGGAAATCTAGCACGTTATGCTCCTGAAGAGGTATCCACCGATGCCAAGAAGTAGGAGAGGTTCCGCAAGGGACTGAGCCCCGAGCTTCGCCTTGACCTCCGTCTGCACGTGTGCACCTCCTTCCAGAAGTTAGTGAATAAGGCCATCAGTGCTGAGACATGCCAGTATGATTATGAAGCTACACGCAAGCATTCCCGTGATTTTGGTTCGTCATCCAGTTCTGGCTCTCAAAAGCGCCGGGTGTGGATTCCAAACACAGCTCTGCCACCCAGGTTCACTCCAAGGCCATCCTTTGAGGTGCCTCGCCCCAACCAGCAGTTTGCACCGCCCAAGGCCTATGGTGGCCCCGCTGCTAATGCTGCTCCACGCACCAATGTTGTGACATGCTTCAAGTGTGGAGAGATGGGTCACTACATACGCGAGTGTCCCCAGAACAACAATCCCAATCAGCCCGGAAAGTCGGTTGGTCATGGCAAGCCAGCGGGAAAGACGTACTACACCAAGCCAGCCACCACTTCACGTGGCCATGTCAACTATGTCTCAGCTGAGGAGACTCATGATGATCCCAACGTCGTCCTTGGTATGCACCTTGTTAATTGTCATCTGGCATCTGTTCTTCTCGATACTGGAGCATCTTATTCATTCATTTCTGAGAGCTATGCTCAATTGCACAACACGATATTCTGTGACATGCCCACCACCATGGAAATTCAAACTCCTGGCTCTAGATGGAAAACTTCTAGGGTAAGCCATGGGAATGAAATTCTTGTTAATAGACTAGTTTTCCTTGCATCTCTGATAGCTCTCAAGTCCTCAGACATAAAAATCATCTTGGGTATGGACTGGATGTCAGCCCATTATGCTAAGATTGATTTCTCTACTAGAAGTGTTCAACTCACACACCCATCGGGCAAGACAGTCAATGTCTTAACCCGAGTGTCTAAGCGTCAGCTTTACTCCCTAAATGCCAACCCTCTTCCAGACCTTGAAGATATCCCGGTAGTACGTGACTCTCCGGATGTCTTTCTAGAAGAACTGTCAGGTGTTCCACCTGACAGGGATGTCGAGTTCATGATAGACCTTGTTCCAGGAACAGTCCCAATCTCTAGAAGACCCTATAAGATGGCACCCCTAGAACTAGCCGAGCTTAATAAACAACTGGATGAGTCCTTAAAAAGGGTTTCATCTGTCCTAGTTCTTCTCCATGGGCTTGCCCCGTCCTCTTCATCAAGAAGAAGGATGGTACGGATCAAATGGTTCTTGATTATCGACCCGTCAACTTGGTCACTATCAAGAACAAGTATCCACTCCCCAAGATCAATGATCTGTATGATCAGCTCGCTGGATGCTCACTCTTTTCCAAAATGGATTTGAGGTTGGGCTACCATCAAATCAAAATCAAGAACGGGGACATTCCTAAAACGGCCTTTGTCACTCGTTATGGCCAATACGAGTACACTGTCATGTCCTTCGGTTTAACCAATGCCCCAGCCACCTTCTCTCAGTTAATGAACTCGATCTTCATGGAGTATTTGGATAAGTTTGTCGTGGTTTACCTCGATGATATACTCATCTACTCCAAGAATTAGGAAGAACATGCCGAGCATCTAAGGCTGGTATTGATGAAACTTCGAGAGTGTCGCCTTTATGCCAAATTCTCCAAGTGTGAATTCTGGTTTCCAGAAGTGACCTATCTAGGCCACGTAATATCTGGTAAGGGTATTGCTGTCAATCCCGAGCGAGTTCAGGCCGTCCTTGATTGGACTCCACCTGAAACGGTTAAGCAAGTTCGGAGTTTCCTTGGCTTAGCGAGCTACTGTCGCCACTTCCTCGAGAATTTCTCCAAGGTTGCTAAACCTCTAACTGTACTCCTCAAGAAAGATAAAAAGTTCAAGTGGACCCCACAGTGCGGGTTCAGCTTCCAGGAAATGGAAAGACGCCTGACATTTTCTCCCTTACTCGCACCACCATATTTTTCTAAGGACTTTGTTATCTATTGCGATGCCTCGTGACAAGGACTAGGTTTCATACTCATGAGGATAATTATCCCACACATGATCTAGAGCTTGTAGTTGTAGTCCATGCACTCAAAACATGGCGACATTACCTTCTCAGTAATCGTTGTGAGATTTACACCGATCACCAATGTCTGAAATATATCTTCACCCACCCAGATCTGAATCTCAGGCAAAGACGTTGAGTTGAGTTGATCACAGATTATGACTTAGGAATAACTTACACCCCGGGCAAAACCAATGTCATGGCCGATGCACTAAGTCGTAAATCTTATTGTAACAACTTGTTGTTACAACAAAGTCAACCACTTCTCCACGAGGAATTTCGTAAGCCTAACCTTCACATTGTTCCTCGAGGATTCCTATCCACCCTGGTGGCGAAACCTAATCTTACGGATCAAATCATAACCGCTCAGTGGTATGATAGGGGTATATCCCGGATTAAGGAAAACATCGCTAGCGGAGCTGCTAAATGTTTTTCCATGGATGAGTGAGGTGCTGTCTTCTTTGAGAACCGTTTGGTGTTTCCCAAGAAACAACATCTATGGCAGTTGATCCTTAAGGAGGCTCATGAATCTCCTCTCACCATTCATCCTGGTAGTACCAAAATGTATCAGGACCTACGCCAGAGGTTCTGGTGGACTACGATGAAGAGAGAAATTGCTCAATATATTGAAAATTGCAACGTCTGTCATCGTGTTAAAGAAGAGCATCAACGGCCTGCTGGCACCCTTCAACCCTTGGCTATTCCTGAATGGAAATGGGATAAAATTGGTATGGATTTCATCACCGGGTTTCCCAGGACCAAGAGAGGGAATAATGCTATCTTCGTTGTCATCAATCGTCTTTCCAAAGTAGCCCACTTCCTGCCTGTTCGAGAGAGTATAACCGCTAGCCAGCTAGCATATTTGTATATCTCCCGAATAGTGTCTCTTCATGGTGTTCCATTGGAGATTAATTCAGACCGTGGAAGTCTCTTCACCTCTCGATTTTGGGAAAGTTTCCAAAATTCTATGGGGACTTGTCTCTCCATCAGCACCGCCTTCCATCCTCAATCAAGTGGTCAAGTAGAACGCGGCAATCAAATTATGGAGGATATGCTTGCAGCTTCTGTTATCTCCTTTGATATGGATTGGGAGAAATGCCTTCCATTCGTCGAATTCGCCTATAACAACAGTTATCAAGCTAGCCTGGGCAAAGCTCCATTCGAAGTTCTCTATGGACAAAAGTGTCGAACGCCTCTTAACTAGTCAGAAACTAGGAAAAGAAAACTCTTTGGCCCGGATATGATTTAGGAAGCAGAAGAGCAGGTTCGCATTATTCGTGAGAAATCGAAAACAGCCCAATCTCGTCAAAAGAGCCAATATGATCGCAAACATAAGCCCATGACTTATGAAGTTGGTGAGAAGGCTTACCTTCGGGTTACTCCTTTGAAAGGAACCCATCGCTTCGGTATCAAAGGCAAATTGGCTCCTCACTACATTGGACCCTTTTCCATTATTGCCAAACAAGGAGAAGTTTCCTACCAATTAGAACTACCTCTGCATCTTTCCAAAGTTCATGATGTCTTCCACGTTTCTCAACTCAGGCGTTGCTTCTCGGATCCTATCCGTGGAGTGGACCATGAAACGCTTGATCTCCAAGATAATCTCACATATCGGGAATATCCCGTTCGTATCCTTGATCAAGCCGAGCGTACCACTCGACGTCAAAATATCAAGTTTCTCAAGGTTCAATGTTCACACCATTCCGAGAAAGAAGCTACTTGGGAAAGGGGGATCCTCTTCGACTTGAGTACCCCACCTTCTTCCCTGAGGATCCTAAATCTCGGGTCGAGATTCTTTTGAGTGCGGGTGAGTTGTCACAACCCTAGTTAGTTCATGCATTAGAGTGTTGCATCATGTTTACTTTGACAAGAAACTTGGAAATGGGGATGACAGAACCCCCAGCACCCCCTGAAACCAACTAGGGTTTATTAAAATTGTTTTCAATGAACCTGAAATTCCCTTATAAAATGTTCATCATTTTTTCCTTGGTCTTAATCCTCTGCCAAAAATGGTGCACAATTTTCTAGGTCATCTTACAGTCACTGAATTAAATCATTACCTATTTGCATTTGGGCATTTAAATACTATAAAATATTTCAAATGCCCAAATAATCCTAAACTGAAATGTTCCATGTTGGATATACTCTATACAGTGGGCATGAGCAGTTTGGCGATTTTTGAAAGTGCCTAGGTACTTTTAGAAAAACCAAAAACCTACAGAAAAAATAGAAAAAAACAAAACAAATTAAAGAGCAGGTGAGAAAGGCCACAGGCCACTTACCTGGCCCGCGCCAGTCATCACCTACCTCTGCCAGTAGGCACAGGAGGGACACCGCGACGCCGCCGAGCTCACCACGCCACCTCCCTACCTGCCTGCCCTAGCCCGCGGCAGCGCGACGCCTAGAAATGCCTCCTTGGCGCTGCCCTGAGCCCCTGGACACCTCCATTCTCCCCTAGCGCCTCTCCCTCGCCTCTCCTCACCATGGCCTACGCTGCCGCACTCGCACCGCGTAGTTCTCCCAGCCACCGCCGTCCACTCGTCGCCCCACCATGTGCAGAAGCTCCGCCGCCGTCCGCTTCACCGAGCCAGCCGAGCCCCGAGCGCTCGCATGCCTCAGAGACGCCTCCACGACCTCGCCCGACTCCGCCGTTGCCACTGCTCTAGCTCGTCCCCGACCTCGCTGTCTAGCTCGTTTCAACCGCCGTGAGCTTCTGCCTCTCCCCATTGTCGGTGTCAAAACCGGCGGATCTCGGGTAGGGGGTCCCGAACTGTGCGTCTAGGCGGATGGTAACAGGAGACAAGGGACACAATGTTTTTACCCAGGTTTGGGCCCTCCCGATGGAGGTAAACCCCTACTCCTACTTGATTAATATTGATGATATGGGTAGTACAAGAGTAGATCTACCACGAGATCAGAGAGGCTAAACCCTAGAAGCTAGCCTATGGTATGATTGTTGTTCGTCCTATGGACTAAAACCCTCCGGTTTATATAGACACCAGAGAGGGCTAGGGTTACACAGAGTCGGTTACAATAGGAGGAGATCTACATATCCGTATTGCCAAGCTTGCCTTCCACGCCAAGGAAAGTCCCATCCGGACATGGGACGAAGTCTTCAATCTTGTATCTTCATAGTACAAGAGTCCGGCCAAAGGTTATAGTCCGGCTATCCGGACACCCCTAATCCAGGACTCCCTCAGTAGCCCCGAACCAGGCTTCAATGACGACGAGTCCGGCGCACAGATTGTCTTCGACATTGCAAGGCGGGTTCCTCCAAATTCCGTGTACCTATTGAATAGTGTCCGGCTTCTTGTGAATATTGCACTTCTTGGCTCCCACGCCCAATAATGGCCTTCTTACACGTGTCAAATGAATGCGAAAAGCCAGGGTGTTTTTGCATTTACCCCCTAGCTGCGTAAATGAGCTGCCTATTAAAGAGACGAGGATTTAGATCCGAATCACACCATCTTCCCTCCACGAGTATTCATCAAAGCGCTTTCGATAGAGATCCATTCCATCATGGCCGGTCGTTGCAGCTCCTCTTGCCTTCCCAGCCCTCAGCCTGGAGATTGGGAGAGATGTTTCGTCCAGCACAGCGAGCTAGTGACGCTCAAAACCAAGGGTTTTCTCCCTCCATCCTACATGGTCCCGGTTCGAGCCGGGCTTGCCACCTATAATGCCGGAAAGCAAACAGAGAGCGTCCCTAATCCCTCCAAAGGAGAGAGGGTATGCCTTGTCCCTTATTTGATAAGAGGGCTCGGATTCCCAATTCATCCGTTTCTCCGGGGGCTTCTGGAGTTCTACGGCCTCCAGTTGCACAACCTTATGCCTGCCTCCATATTGCATATCGCGGGCTTCACAGCCCTTTGCGAGCTATTTTTGGGCTGCGAGGCTCATTTCGCGTTGTGGAAGAAGTTGTTCTGCCTCGTGCCCCGTTCTCAAAAGGGGTCAGTATATCAAGTGGGCGGAGCCAAAGAGTGGCGCATCGCCGGGACTAGGTATCCATCCGGAACCCCGAAGATGGCATCCGAAGACTGGCCCTCAGAATGGTTTTATATAGAAGACGTCCCCCTGCCGAATCCTATTCGGATTGGCCTCCCTGAGTTCGATAATGCTCCCTTGAAGAAGCGCCTAAGCTGGCGTCCACGGAGCCCTCAGAAGGAAAATGACAAGGACGTCCTTTACCTGATGAGCCAGATAAGGTTGCTAACTCATTCCGGACTGACCATGATCAAGGTCATGGCCATATGCATTATGCGGGGGGTGCAGCCGCTTCAGTATAGAGGCCACCCCTTGTGGGATTTCAACGGGGAGGATGATGCCACCTGCTGCGGCCGTAAGGGGCCGAAATCGGTTGCTGCTCTAACGAAGATCTTGTCCGCTTTGTACACGGGAGAAGAGGAGGAATTTCTCCGCGTCAATCCATTGAGCGGATTTTCTATGTACAACCCTCCAAGCTGGGTAAGCGGACACTTCTTTTTTGCCCATCCGTTCCATATTCCCATAGTTAAGTATCCTATATTGTGATTTTAACGCAGGAACTGCGTCAGGCCATAAAGGAGATAAATAGCCCTCCTCCACAACCCAGGGATCCAGAATGGTCCCTCAACCCGGCCTCCCAAGAGGATTCGGACATATCTGTGGAGCTGATTGATGGGGTATTTCACCAATTGAGCATTCACAATGTCTTGGTGGCTATTACAGTCGATTACCCTGGGCTACTCCCAGCCTCACAGGTAACTGAGACCGAAGTCCCAGCACTTTGAAAAGGGAATCTGTTTTTGTGTTTTTTTACTACCGTATACCAACGGTGTTTTGCAGGGGAGGCCCTCAAGGCCGGAGGCCAAGCCTGCGGAGACTAGCCAACAAGGGGCCGCGAGGCCCAGCAAGCTGAAAAGAAGTGCGGTCCGGATTGAGACGCCGGTGCAACGGTATGGGGCGCCATCTTATTCGAAGATATCATTCTCAGAGGCATACTAACGCCCATGCTCTCTTTAGGAAAAAGAGCGCTTGCCGGACTATATTCGGAGAGGTTGCCAATCGCACGTCTACCAGCCAGGCTCCAAAGCCGGGTCCGGAAGCGGAGGCGAACATGAGGCGTGCCCCGGACACTCCTCCGACAGAGGATGCGGACAGGCTGTCTGCCACCAATTCCGAGGTGGAGAGTGCCATGAACCACAGGCGTCGCCGGACAATTCTTCGTGACACTTGTTTCTCCCAGGAGGCATTGGAGGCCTTCAACTCGGGAGATGCGTACCTCCGTGCTGCTCAAAATGGTCTAACCAGAGCCACAGAGTAGTATGTAAAGGACATACGGGTGATAAAATTTGGTGACTATATATACCAGTAGCCCCCGAGAGTTGAAACAGTTAGAATAACTGATTTAAGGATCAATTGTTATTCAGGATCTTACAGAAAAGAATACCCAACTGTCCCAGGAGCTAGAAGAGTGCAAAGCCAAGCTTGAGGCAGCACTAGCCGCGGTAGGGGAGCCCAAAGAGACCCCCTTTGGTAATATATCCTTCAAATGATAAGTATCATGTGCGGCGTGTATGCAGATCTGACAATAAAATTGTAGATGGCGCCGGACTTGATCCGGATAAGCAACAACTCCTACGCCAGCTAAAGGCCGGTGAGAGCATGCTTACGAGGGTGAGGCAGGAGAAGAGTGATCTCCTAGATGCCAACACCAAGCTGGGCATGGAACTAAAGGATGTTCGTGCCCAACTGTCGGACTCCGTTAAGGAGAATCGGCGGCTTCGACGCGGCATATTTAGTAAGTGCTTGAACGAACTTTGAAAAATAGTTCGGTGAGGAAGTAGGCTGACAGAGTTATGTCTGTAGGTATGCTAACAGGTTGTCCTGCTGAGAAAATGCCTGGTTCTACGGGTGACCTTCTTCCCTAGCTCTCACAACTGCACGAATGAGTTCGACAGGTGATGCAAGGCGTCGCCCAGGCCTTGTGGCCATCCATCTCCATGCCCGAAGGCCTTGGAGAGCTTGTCGAGAAGCTGAAGGGAGCGCGGCAGCGCTTCCGATTATGGAAGATATCGGCCTGTCATCAAGGCGCCAGGGAAGCCTAGGCCATGGTGAAGACGCGGTACACGAAGGCTGACCCAAACCACATGGCCAAGGTCGGACCTGTGGGGACCGATGGGAAGGAGATGCCTGTTAGCTTAGTATACAGCCAAGTAGAATTGGCCGCAAAGTATTCCCAACAGGACTGTAGACTAGACAGCCTATTGGATGGTATTGAAGAGGAATTCAACCAGTCAAATTGACTATGTAATTTAAAGTGACATGTATAATGCCTTCTAGCCGGATTGTAGATCGTTTGCCGTGGCGGAACTTTTCGCTTCAACCTCGAGACTTGATGGTCCGGAGTGTATCCGAATACCCTCTCGGTTATGTAAGAACCGGGGCGTGCATGGAGACCAGGCATAGGGGTCATTAGTGCTTTAACAGACAAATGCCCAACTAGTTATGTTATATTGCATGGTTAGTAAGAAACATCTTCCAGGGAGAATAGTTCCGTTAGGGGTTCCTTTCCCTGGGAGGCATGCCCTAAAGTGCATGTCCGGACTGCGAAAAGAGACGCAGAAAAAATATCTGGGGGCGCATAAGTAAAAAGTGTGAAATCATCTTTAGTTCACCGACCGAATATTCCCTTAAGAACGCTAGCTTTCGGCTTCACCCAGTCTGAGGTACACATCCGGCTGACCCGGTAGTAACAATCGCAGAGGTGCTCCCCTTATGCCCTAGCCAAATTAACAGGAACGTAGGGCATAAATACAAGAGCCAGGCAACCCAGCTTGGTCAAAACTTAAGTCATATCGATGCATATAATGGTGAATAAAGGGTACATGCAGAAGTATAACACATGTGTTGGGCATGAAGCCCGTATGAATAAGCTTCTGTAAAAGAAGCCCCCGGGTATAATGAGCGCGGATAGCGCGTCAGTTATGTGCGAACAAGGCAAACATGGGCCCTTAAAGGCTATGAAAGAAAAGAGGGGGAGAAGGAGAGAAATGTAAGACAGATATAAAAAATGGATAGAGGAAGGAGACGAACAAAGAGTCCGGCGCTAGGCGTAGAATCTTCAGAGTCGGGCTACGTTGTGTGGGTTCGGCTCGAGTCGGTTATCCGATGCATCCCGCAGACAGTACGCTCCACCGGTCAGGACTTGGTCAATAATGAAGGGACCTTCCCACTTGGGCTTGAGTTTGTCCTTTTTCTTATCCGGCAGGCGTAGAACTAACTCGCCAACATTGTAAGTTTTGGCTCGTACTTCTTTGCTTTGGTATCTTCGAGCCTGCTGTTGATAGAACGCGGAACGGGCTTTAGCCACATCATGCTCCTCCTCCAAGGCGTCCAAACTGTCCTGCCGATCGAGTTCGGCTTCTCTTTCTTCATACATACGCACTCGAGGTGAGTCATGTATTATGTCGCAGGGCAGAACTGCCTCTGCACCGTATACCATGAAGAATGGTGTGTATCTGGTAGTGCAGTTCGGCGTGGTCCACAGCCCCCAGAGTACGGAGTCGAGCTCCTCTACCCAGTGCGTGTTAGATTCCTTGAGGGACCGCACTAATCTGGGTTTGATGCCTCTCATAATTAGACCATTTGCTCGCTCGACCTGACCGTTAGTTTGTGGGTGATAGACTGAAGCATTGTCGAGCTTCATGCCCATGTTTTTACACCAGAGTTTTACTTCGTCGGCCGTAAAGTTCGTGCCATTATCAATGATGATGCTGTGGGGGACACCGTAACGGTGTACGACCCCGGATATGAATTCTATCACCGGTCCGTATTCGGCCGTCTTAACAGGCTTGGCCTCTATCCATTTGGTGAACTTATCCACCATGACCAGTAAGTATTTTTGCTTGTGGGTTCCTCCTTTAAGGGGTCCAACCATGTCAAGCCCCCAGACCGCAAAGGGCCAAGTGATGGGGATAGTTTAGAGGGCCATGGGTGGCATATGGATTTGGTTAGCAAAAAGCTGGCAACCAACGCATCGTTGGACTAAGTCCTGAGCGTCTGCCCAGGCCGTCGGCCAATAGAATCCTGTACGGAAGGCCTTGCTGACAAGGGCCCAGGCCGCAGCGTGGTGACCGCCGAGTCCGGCATGAATTTCAGCCAGGAGATTCTGACCTTCCTCTTTGGAGATACACCTTTGAAGGACTCCGGTGGTGCTTTTCTTATGAAGCTCTCCCTCATGGACTTTATAGGCTTTAGATTGCCGCACTATGCAGTGTGCCTTGTTTTGGTCCTCAAGAAGTTCTTGTCTAGTTAGGTAGGCTAGGAATGGTTCTGTCCATGGGGCAATGACTGCCATTATTACATGAGCTGAAGATGTTATCTTGTTGGCAGAGCCTCCAATTATGTCAGAGTGTTCGGTGTCGGGCAGTGCGGTTGGGTCCGGTATGTTATTTCCGGGTTCCCCTTCCCAGACTACGGATGGCTTGAATAGCCTTTCCAAGAAGATGTTGGGAGGGACGGCATCGCGTTTTGCACCGATGCGTGCCAGGACATCTGCCGCCTGATTGTTTTCCTGGGCTATATGGTGACATTCGAGCCCCTCTAACCGAGCTGACATTTTTAGGACGGCGTTGCGGTAAGCTGCCATTTTCGGATCCTTGGCATCAAAGTCTCCATTTATTTGGGATATCGCGAGGTTCGAATCCCCGCGCACCTCTAGGCGTTGAATGCCCATGGATACTGCCATCCGGAGACCATGTAGAAGGGCCTCATATTCGGCTGCGTTGTTGGAGTCCGTATACATTATCTGGAGTACATATTGAACGGTATCTCCAGTTGGGGACGTCAAAACGATGCCAGCCCCCAGACCAGCCAACATTTTGGAGTCGTCGAAGTGCATGATCCAGTTGGAATATGTGCCGTACTCTTTAGGGAGTTCGGCTTCCGTCCATTCGGCGACGAAGTCGGCCAAAACTTGCGACTTAGTAGCTCGCCGTGGCTTGTAAGTATTGTCGAATGGGAAGAGCTCAATGGCCCATTTGGCAATCCGGCCCATCGCATCGCGGTTGTTTATAATAGCGTTAAGTGGCACTTCCGAGGCTACCCTTATCGAACACTCTTGAAAGTAGTGTCGCGGCTTCCGGATGCCATGAATACCGCGTATGCTATCTTTTGATAATGCGGGTACCGTGACTTGAATGGAGTAAGGACCGTGGACACATAGTAAACCGGCTTTTGAATGGGGAATTTGTGTCCGTCTGTTTCTCGCTCGACGACGAGTACTGCGCTTACAACTTGATGAGTTGCCGCAATGTATAATAGCATTGGTTCATCGATGTTTGGCGCGGCCAGGACTAGGTTTGTTGCCAATATGGCTTTTATTTCGTCAAGTCTAGCCATGGCGGCATCCGTCCACTCGAAGTGTTCGGTGCGCTGGAGGAGGCGATAAAGGGGTAATGCCGTTTCTCCCAAGTGGGAGATAAAGCGGCTTAGAGCCGCTACGCATCCGGTCAATCTTTGTATTTGTTTGAGGTCCTTTGGGATATCCAATTCTGACAGAGCTCGGATCTTGGCTGGATTTGCTTCAATTCCTCTACTGGATACAATGAAGCCCAAGAGCTTTCCGGCCGGTACACCGAAAATGCATTTTTCTGGGTTGAGCTTGATGTCGTATGTTCGGAGGTTATCGAATGTGAGCCTCAAGTCGTCTACTAGAGATTCGACATGCTTGGTTTTGACGACCATGTCATCCATGTATGCCTCCACTGTTTTGCCGATCTGGTTTGCCAGACATGTCTGAATCATGCGCTGATATGTTTCGCCGGCGTTTTTGAGCCCGAAGGGCATTGTGTTGAAGCAGAATGGGTCGTATGGTGTGATGAATGCCGTTGCGGCTTGATCTGACTCTGCCATCTTAATTTGATGGTAGCCGGAGTATGTGTTGAGGAAGCACAATGAGTCGTGTCCTACGGTAGCGTCGATAATTTGATCGATGTGGGGGAGGGGGAAGGGATCCTTTGGGCAAGCCTTGTTGAGGTCCTTAAAATCGACGCACAAGCGCCAGGATTTGTCCTTCTTTGGTACCATCACCAGCTTTGCTAGCCAGTCCGGATGTTTTATGTCTCTGATGAATCCGGCCTCCAATAGCTTGGCTAGTTCCTCTCCCATGGCTTGTCTCTTAGGTTCGAAGAAACGCCAGAGAGCCTGCTTGACTGGCTTGAATCCTTTTAGGATTTTTAAGTGGTGCTCGGCCATCCTGCGTGGGATTCCTGGCCTGTCTGAAGGGTGCCAGGCAAAAATGTCCCAGTTTTCGCGTAGGAACTCTCGTAGTGCAGCGTCCACATCAGGGTCTAATTGTGCCCCGATGGAAGCTATTTTTGTAGGGTCCATTGGATGGACTTGGAATTTGACTATTTCGTCTGCTGGTTTAAAGGAGGTGGACTTGGATCTTTTGTCGAGTATCACGTCGTCCCTGTTCACCATGGAGCGCAGCGCAGTCAGTTCCTCAGCCGCTAGGGCTTCGGGATAGTGCCTCGAGGGCTAGTGCGGTTGTCTTATTTTCGGCGCGGAGTGCTGTGTCCGGATCACTAGCAAGAGTGATGATTCCGTTGGGCTCGGGCATTTTGAGCTTCATGTACCCGTAATGGGGTATGCCTTGGAAGATTGTAAACGCCTCCCGCCCTAATAGAGCATGGTATCCGCTACTGAACAGGGCCACTTGGAACGTGACCTCTTCGGACCTATAATTGTTCGGCGTGCCGAACACCACATCTAGTGTGATTTTTCCGATGCAGCGCGCTTCCCGACTGGGGATTATTCCTCTAAAGGTTGTGCTGCTTCGCTCAATGCGGTTCTAGTCTATTTCCATTTTTTGAAGGGTTTCCTCATAAATGAGGTTCAATCCGCTGCTGTCGTCCATGAGTACCTTGGTGAGTCGAATGTCGTCCACTATTGGACTAAGGACCAATGCGGCTGGTGCTCGGGCTGTTCGGAATTTAGATTCGTCACTGGCATTGAAAGTAATAGCCGTGTCACTCCATGGGTTTATTCTTGCCACATGGTAGACTTCGGCAAGGCTGCGAAGTGTTCGTTTTCGCATATTATTTGACGCGAAAGTCTCGAAGACTGTTAATACCATACTGGTATCCAAGGGCTGGCACTCTGTGGCTTCTGGGTTTAGAAGATCTTCGCCACTTTTGGCCACCTGCCGGAATATCCAACATGCTCTAAGGCTATGAGTTGGTGTGGCGCCCTCTGCACTATGAATTTTACAGGGTCCATTGAGCCATCCTTCCAGTACGGTTCCATGCCCTGTAGAGGGTTTTTGCTTTTTGGTGTTTAACCCGGGTGTCTGGCGATGAAGCACCCTTTTATTTTGGACTGGGGTTGTATTCAGGGCCGGATTGTCCCAAAATTTTATTTTGGTTTTCCAGGCGCTTTCCATCGCACAGTACTTTCGTACTATGGACGCTAAGTCGGCGAAGCGTGTAATTTCACGGCGACTTATGGCATTGAGGATTCCCTTGTCCGTGCAATTATTGCAGAAAAATAAAATTGCGTCTTCCTCGCGGCAGTCCCTTGTCCTGTTCATGACCAGGAGGAATCTGGCCCAGTAATGGTGTACTGTTTCGTTGGGCTCTTGCTTAATTTGGGATAGATCGCTTATGTTTGGGTGGGTGGGTGGAATTGAATCCGAAGGCTCACCCAATCCGAGACTCAAGGGCCACGGAGTTTCCAAACTCGGCAGCTCGGATTCTTGGATGTTGTCCAATGAATTTAGCCCGCTGCCTGACTTTGGGTTCAGGGTTTGAGTGACATACTCCCCTCCACGAGTATCCAGCTTGGAGGGATCGGGAATCCGGACATAACTAGTCCTTAAGATAGATGAAGGGTCGTTGCATTGTTCCTCCACCACTGCAACGTGATGGGTGACCTGGGGAGAGTTGATCTCTCTCAGATCGGTTTTAGGCCCAATCTGACCGTAGTCTGTAGCAACTCCTAGGGCAGCGATACGATCCAAGAGCTCGTTTAGGGAGAAGAGCTCTATTGGATCTAACTGCTCGGCGAATTCCGAGTAGATGTGAAGATTGCTTTTGATGACCAGAGAAGTCATCGTCGGCGCAGCAGCCGAACAGGCGGTCATAAGAAAACCACCTAGCCGGAGAGTTTGGCCGATAGCCAAAGCTCCCTTTGGCAAGGGTGCCTTCTTTAAAGACGGGATGAGGCATCCTTCCTAATGGCGACGGCACAGAGGAACTCTCAATGAAAGCACCAATGTCGGTGTCAAAACCGGCGGATCTCGGGTAGGGGGTCCCGAAATGTGCATCTAGGCGGATGGTAACAGGAGACAAGGGACACAATGTTTTTACCCAGGTTCGGGCCCTCTCGATGGAGGTAAAACCCTACTCTTTATTGATATTGATGATATGGGTAGTACAAGAGTAGATCTACCACGAGATCAGAGAGGCTAAACCCTAGAAGCTAGCCTATGGTATGATTGTAGTTCGTCCTGTGGACTAAAACCCTCCGGTTTATATAGACACCGGAGAAGGCTAGGGTTACACAGAGTCGGTTACAATAGGAGGAGATGTACATATCCGTATTGCCAAGCTTGCCTTCCACACCAAGGAAAGTCCCATCCGGACACGGGACGAAGTCTTCAATCTTGTATCTTCATAGTCCAAGAGTCCGTCCAAAGGTTACAGTCCGGCTATCCGGACACCCCCTAATCCAAGACTCCCTCACCCATACTTTTCCGTTCTCGCCCTAGAGCACCGTAGCGACCGTATGAAGCTTTCCCGCACCCGCCGCTAGCGAGCTCGTCACCGACGTGACTCCGGCCAGGCAAAGGCCTCACTACACTGCCCGCTACACTCACCACCTCCCCAGGAGCCCTTAGCGCCACTGCTCGCACCCTCGCCATGCCCCCTAGCGATGAGCCCGAGCTCGGCCGAGCTCCGGCACCTGCCAAGCTCATGGCCGGCGTCCTTTCTGGCGACCCCGAGCTCCACCGCCACCACCAATCGACGCGGCTCGTCCCCAGCTTCACGTAGATGGGCTCCACCGTTGTTTTGGTCGCTGGAACATGAATCCTGCACAGCCCCGCCGCGTTTGGCCTCGCCGGCTGCTAAATTTCGGCGAGTTTGACCCTGCTGACCAAGTTGACCCTGGGTTGGCCCAGTTTGACCCACTGGGACTATGACAACTGGGACCCGCCTGCTAATTAAGTTAGGATTAGGACTAAATAAAAATTAGTTAGACTAATGACACTGACACGCGGGACCCACTCGTCAGTTTGACCTGGACCGTCCCCGTTGACTGCTGACATCACCCTGACGCACTGTTGGCGCAATAAAGCATTAACTGGATTTATTCTTATATAGGAAATTCAAGAAAATGCTACAAACTTCAAAAATTCATAGAAATTAATCTGTAACTCCAAATGAAAAGATTTATATATGAAAAATGATCAGAAAATTCCAATATATCCATCTGTACAGGCTTCATGCATGTTAGAACACTTTAACCTTGATGTTTAGGTGAAACAATCTAGTGCACTAATATGGCTTCTATTATGAGTTTGCATTTGAATCTTTGGTTCAAATGGACTCAAACCAACCTGTTTTAGTTTGCGTTAGCCAAAACACACTCATTTTGCCATGTCATTGCATGCATCATATTGTTGCATATCGCCATGTGATGATTGTGTTTCGATGTGTTGTTTGTGGTAGGTTCTGCCTCCGAGGATATTCACGAGTATCCAACTGAAGGGCAGTATCCCACTACCACTCTATCAGGCAAGCAACCACCTATTTGATCATATTGATAAAATCCCATGTTCTCGATCCTGCTCTCATTTACTACATTTAAGACAACCACATTTCAAATTGTTGTGTGCTACGGTAGTTGAACCCATTTGCTCTGCATGACCTTTCATTGCCAAAGTAACTAAATGAAACCCACTAGCATGTGTAGGAGTTGATTGAGACATGATTATGTTTCCTACGTTGCTATGTCTGCTATGCTTAGAGTCGTGTCAGGTCTGGTTCATCTGGGTGATGGCTAGAGTGAAATGATCTTGTCGGTAATGAGAGTGATGTGTTGAACACGATTTGGTAAAGGCATCGATGAGAGGCCATGTAGGAGTACATGGTGGGTTGTTTCATTGGAATCACCCTTAAGCACCGAGACCTGTATGTGTGATTCAAGAACCAGCTACTACCATGCATTGGGATCCTTAATTGACCCTCTCGGCTTCTTAACCACCCTAGTCCTCTGTCCAGTAGTTGCAAGTAGTTTCTGGTGTTTGTAGTATACTAGAGGCCGTGCGCAACGCTGAGCCACGGGGTGGGCTGTGTTGTGGTAGGTACGTGGCCTGGCTTGCCGGGCGCCCGTTTGGTGTCTCAGAACCCTGTAAACATCGTTCGGAGCCGTATATGGAAACCTCGGCCGGACTCCCTATGAATGGAACCTGAATAGGAGATAAACCTAGACTAGAGACTAGAGTGTTTAGGTAGGCCATGGCCGACACCCTCGCTGGGCTTCCGCTTGAAGGTTGCCGAGTACATGTCATGTTAACGATGATAAGTGTTTGATACATCTCCAACATATCTATAATTTTTTATTGCTCCATGCTATATTATCTACTGTTTTGGACTATATTGGGCTTTATTATTCACTTTTATATTATTTTTGGGACTAACCTATTAACCGGAGGCCCAGCCTAGAATTGCTGTTTTTTTGCCTATTTCAGAGTTTTGGAGAAACAGAATATCAAACGGAGTCCAAACAGAATAAAACCTTCGAGAACGTGATTTTCTCACCGAACGTGATCCAGGAGACTTGGACCCTACTCCAAGAAGTAACAGAGGCGATCACGAGGTTGGGGGGTGCGCCCACCCCCCTAGGGTGCGCCCCCTGCCTCGTGGGCCCCCTATTGCTCCACCGACGTACTCCTTCCTCATATATATACCTACGTACCCCCAAACAATCAGAACAGGAGCCAAAAACCTAATTCCACCGCCGCAACCTTCTGTATCCACGAGATCCCATCTTGGGGCCTGTTCCGAAGCTCCGCCGGAGAGGGCCGTCATCACGGAGGGCTTCTACATCATCCTAGCCCCTACGATGAAGTGTGAGTAGTTTACCTCAGACCTTCGGGTCCATAGTTATTAGCTAGATGGCTTCTTCTCTCTTTTCTCCCCTCTCTTGTGGAGATCTATTCGATGTAATCTTCTTTTTGCAGTGTGTTTGTTGAGACCGATGAATTATGGGTTTATGATCAAGTCTATCTATGAATAATATTTGAATCTTCTCTGAATTATTTTATGTATGATTGGTTATCTTTGCAAGTCTCTTCGAATTATCAGTTTGGTTTGGCCTACTAGATTGGTTTTTCTTGCCATGGGAAAAGTGCTTAGCTTTGGGTTCAATCTTGCGGTGTCCTTTCCTAGTGACAGAAGGGGCAGCAAGGCACGTATAGTATTGTTGCAATTGAGGATAACAAGATGGGGTTTTTATCATATTGCATGAAACTATCCCTCTACATCATGTCATCTTGCTTAAGGCATTACTCTGTTTTTAACTTAATACTCTAGATGCATGCTGGATAGCGGTCGATGAGTGGAGTAATAGTAGTAGATGCAGGAAGGAGTCGGCCTACTTGCCTCGGACGTGATGCCTATATACATGATGATACCTTGGATATTCTCATAACTATGCTCAGTTCTGTCAATTGCTCAACAGTAATTTGTTCACCCACCGTGGAATACTTATGGTCTTGAGAGAAGCCACTAGTGAAACCTATGGCCCCCGGGTCTATTCTCATCATGTTAATCTCCATCACTTTAATCTTGCTTTGTTTTTAGTTTGCATTTTACTTTTCACTTTGCATCTCTATACCAAAAATATTATCTATCATCTCTATCAGATCTCACTCTCGTAAGTGACCGCGAAGGGATTGACAACCCCTAATCGCGTTGGTTGCGAGGAGCTATTGTTTTGTGCAGGTACGAGGGACTTGGGCGTGGCCTCCTACTGGATTGATACCTTGGTTCTCAAAAACTGAGGGAAATACTTACGCTACTTTGCTGCATCATCCCTTCCTCTTCGGGCAAATCCAACGCAGTGCTCAAGAGGTAGCAAGAAGAATTTCTGGCGCCGTTGCCGGGGAGGCTCATGCAAGAGCAAGTCAAGATTTGGACGCCCAACAACAAGCCACTTCTGGCACCGTTGTCTACATACCAAGTACCCATCACAATCCCTATCTCCCGCATTACATTAGTTGCCATTTGCCTCTCGTTTTCCTCTCCCCACTTCACCCTTGCCGTTTTATTCGCCCTCTCTTTTCTGTTCGCCTTCTTCACGTATGTATCTTTGTTTGTGCTTCCATGTGCCTTCTATTTGCTTGCTAAAAATCTATTGATATGGATCCACTTAAAGTGTTCTACTTGGATCATCTTCGATCCTTATGCGCTCATGCTGAAATCCCAACTAGCCTAGTTGATGGGAAATTTTTAGATGAGCATGCTCATTTTGTGTGTCCCCGTTTGTCTGAAAAGGGGAAACTCTTATGGAGTCCAATAAATAGATTGTTGTGTTATGCTTGGAATCTTCGTGAAATTTATGATTTTACTTGTTGCTCGAAGAATCCTAGAAAACACCTTCCCTACCTATGTGAGTTTAATGAAAATGAAATCTTATCTTCTTATGCAAAGGGTGTTTATAGTTACTATGATATCGAACAAATTGAAGAATTTTTTGCTTTTAAGGGTGCTTATGAAGTTGCTTCTTCGATTGAAAAGTATGATATTACTCTTTACGAATCTGAAAATTTTGACATACTTAAATATTGCTATGAAAAATATGCTCATAATGTCTATGTCAAAGAATTTATCGAGAGAATG
The DNA here is from genome assembly GCA_034509565.1 of Triticum monococcum. Classification (NCBI taxonomy): domain Eukaryota; kingdom Viridiplantae; phylum Streptophyta; class Magnoliopsida; order Poales; family Poaceae; genus Triticum; species Triticum monococcum. The sequence goes on from CM067845.1 coordinate 638,279,359, forward strand.
ACCGTTGCTTTGGAAGGAAATAATGATATGCATGAATCTATAGATAATGATGATTCCGATGATTTGATTGAAATATCCCTTGATGAACATCATGCTTGCTATTCTTGTGGACATGATGCCAATATTTATGAAGATGAATTTGCTATAGTTCCTTATGTTAAACATGAGATCGTTGCTATTGCACCCATACTTGGTAGTTCCTTCGATGAAAAGCATGATTGCAATGATGTTGCTATAAATTATCTTGATGTCAATTGTTCTAATAATATGCAAAACCCTAAGCTTGGGGATGCTAGTTTTGCTATGTCTACTACTTGTTGCAATGATCATGATTGGGGTGATTCTTCTTGTGATATTGAAAAATTATTTAAGCCCCATGATGAATATAAGATTGATAATAGTGTTTGCAATAATATTGAAAGTGGGTTTGGAAGAGTGTCAACTTTAGATCCCACATATTTGGATAACATTCAATCTTATGAATTTTTTTATTAAAGTGGGCTTGGAGAAATCATGACTTTGGTTAATGATAATCCCACTATTTTGGAAGAGTGTCAACTTCGCATGCATGTGGATCGTGTTGAGAATATGTTATGTGATAGCTATATTGTTGAATTTTCTTATGATCCTACATGTAATTATTATGAGAGAGGAAAATATGATTATAGAAATTTTCATGTTACTAAATTACCTCTCGTTATGTTGAGATTGCTATTGTTCCTTTCCGCGTCCTTGCATATGCTAGTTTTTGCTTGCTACGGTAATTTATTTGCCTATAATATGCCTATGAATAGGAAGTATGTTAGACTTAAGTGTGTTTGTCACATGTTTTATGATGCTCTCTTTGTGCCTCAATTCTTGTCTTTCTTGTGAGCATCATTGAAATCTCAATGCCTAGCTAAAAAGGCTTTAAAGAAAAGCGCTTGTTGGCAAACAACCCAATATTTTTCCTTGCTGCTTAGTTATAAATAATCCATCTACCCTCTGTTTAGATGTGGTTTTTGTGTTTTAATTAGTGTTTGTGCCAAGTTAGACCTATAGGAACTTCTTGGATGATAGTTATTTGATCTTGCTATAATTTCCAGAAACTTTCAGCTCACGAAAATAAATGTTAAAAATCACCAGAACGTGATAAAATAGTGATTCCAATTGCTGCTGATCAATAAAAAGTTGCCTAGGTCGTCCTATTTTGGCTGATTTTTTCAAGTTCTAGAAGTTTGCGTTAGTTACAGATTACTACAGACTGTTCTGTTTTTGACAGATTCAGTTTTTCGTGTGTTGTTTGCTTATTTTGATGAATATATGGCTAGTAAAGTAGTTTATAATCCATATAGAAGTTGTAATACAGTAGGTTTAACACCAATATATATAGAATGAGTTCATTACAGTAGCTTGAAGTGATCTTTTGTTTTCTTTCGCTAACGGAGCTCACGAGATTTCTGTTGAGTTTTGTGTTGTGAAGTTTTCATGTTTTGGGTATATTCTTTTGATGGATTATGGAACAAGGAGTGGCAAGAGCCTAAGCTTGGGGATGCCCATGGCACCCCCAAGATAATCCAAGGACATCAAAAAGTCAAAGCTTGGGGATGCCCCGGAAGGCATCCCCTCTTTCGTCTACTTCCATCGGTAATTTACTTGGAGCTATATGTTTATTCACCAACATGATATGTGTTTTGCTTGAAGCGTCTTGTATTATTTGAGTCTTTGTTTGTTAGTGTGACACAATCATCCTTGCTGTACACACCGTTTGAGAGAGCCATCCATGAATTAGAATTTGATAGAATACTCTATGTGCTTCACTTATATCTTTTGAGCTTGATAGTTTTGCTGTATGTGCTTCACTTATATCTTTTGAGCTTGATAGTTTTGCTGTATGTGCTTCACTTATATCTTTTGAGACTTATAATTTTTGCTCCAGTGCTTCACTTAGATCTATTAGAGCACGGTGGTGGATTTGTTTTAAAGAAACTATTGATCTCTCATGCTTCACTTAGATCATTTTGAGAGTCGTTAATAGCATGGTAATTTGCTTAATATTAATAAGCTTGGTATTCAAGATATGTGAAACTTTCTTTTGAGTGCGTTGAATACTAAGAAAAGATTGAAGCTTGATAATTGTTTTGAGATATGAGGATGGTGATATTAGAGTCATGCTAGTTGAGTAGTTGTGAATTTGAGGAATACTTGTGTTAAAGTTTGTGATTCCCGTAGCATGCACGTATGGTGAACCGTTATGTGATGAAGTCGGAGCATGATTTATTTATTGATTGTCTTCCTTATGAGTGGCGGTCGGGGACGAGCGATGGTCTTTTCCTACCAATCTATCCCCCTAGGAGCATGCGCGTAATACTTTGCTTTGATAACTTCTAGATTTTAGCAATAAGTATATGAGTTCTTTATGACTAATGTTGAGTCCATGGATTATACGCACTTTTCCCATTCTTCCACCATTGCTAGCCTCTCTAATACCGCGCACTTTTCGCCGGTATCATACACCCACCATATACCTTCCTCAAAACAGCCACCATACCTACCTATCATGGCATTTCCATAGCCATTCCGAGATATATTGCCATGCAACTTTTCACCGTTTCGTTTATTATGACACGCTCCATCATTGTCATATTGCTAGCATGATCATGTAGTTGACATCGTATTTGTGGCAAAGCCACCTTTCATAATTCTTTCATACATGTCACTCTTGATTCATTGCATATCCCGGTACACCGCTGGAGGCATTCATATAGAGTCATATTTTGTTCTAAGTATCGAGTTGTAATTGTTGAGTTGTAAGAAAAATAAAAGTGTGATGATCATCATTTTTTAGAGCATTGTCCCAAGTGAGGAAAGGATGATGGAGAAGGCCCAAAAAAAATAGGCCAAAAAAAGAGAGAAAAGGCCCAAATAAAAAAATAAAAAATGAGATAAAAAGAGAGAAGGGACAATGTTACTATCCTTTTACCACACTTGTGCTTCAAAGTAGCACCATGATCTCCATGATAGAGAGTCTCTCATTTTGTCACTTTCATATACTAGTGGGAATTTTTCATTATAGAACTTGGCTTGTATATTCCAATGATGGGCTTCCTCAAAATGCCCTAGGTCTTCGTGAGCAAGCGAGTTGGATGCACACCCACTTAGTTTATTTAGTTGAGCTTTCATATACTTATAGCTCTAGTGCATCCATTGCATGGCAATCCCTACTCACTCACATTGATATCTATTAATGGGCATCTCCATAGCCCGTTGATACGCCTAGTTGATGTGAGACTATCTTCCCCTCTTTTTATCTTCTCCACAACCACCATTGTATTCCACATATAGTGCTATATCCATGGCTCACGCTCGTGTATTGCGTGAAGATTGAAAAAGTTTTGAAAATGTTAAAGTATGAAACAATTGTTTGGCTTGTCATCAGGGTTGTGCATGATTTAAATACTTTGTGTGGTGAAGATAGAGCATAGCCAGACTATATGATTTTGTAGGGATAACTTTCTTTGGCCATGTTATTTTGAGAAGACATAATTGCTTTGTTAGTATGCTTGAAGTATTATTATTTTTATGTCAATACGAACTTTTGTCTTGAATCTTTCGAATCTGAATATTCATACCACAATTAAGAAGATTTGCATTGAAATTATGCCAAGTAGCACTCCGCATCAAAAATTCTCTTTTTATCATTTACCTACTCGAGGACGAGCAGGAATTAAGCTTGGGGATGCCTGATACGTCTCCAACGTATCTATAATTTTTGATTGCTCCATGCTATATTATCTACTGTTTTGGACTATATTGGGCTTTATTATTCACTTTTATATTATTTTTGGGACTAACCTATTAATCGGAGGCCCAGCCCAGAATTGTTGTTTTTTGCCTATTTCAGAGTTTGAGAGAAACAGAATATCAAACGAAGTCCAAACAGAATAAAACGTTCGGGAACGTGATTTTGTCACCGAATGTGATCCAGGAGACTTGGACCCTACTCCAGGAAGTAAAGAGGCGGTCACGAGGGTGGGGGCGTGCCCACCCCCCTAGGGCGCGCCCCCTGCCTCGTGGGCCCCCTGTTGCTCCACCGACGTACTCCTTCCTCCTATATATACCTACGTACCCCCAAACGATCAGAACAGGAGCCAAAAACCTAATTCCACCGCCGCAACCTTCTGTATCCACGAGATCCCACCTTGGGGCCTGTTCCGGAGCTCCTCCGAAGAGGGCCGTCATCACGGAGGGCTTCTACATCATCCTAGCCCCTCCGATGAAGTGTGAGTAGTTTACCTCAGACCTTCGGGTCCATAGTTATTAGCTAGATGGCTTCTTCTCTCTTTTTGGATCTCAATACAATGTTCTACCCCTCTCTTGTGGAGATCTATTCGATGTAATCTTCTTTTTGCGGTGTGTTTGTTGAGACCGATGAATTGTGGGTTTATGATCAAGTCTATCTATGAATAATATTTGAATCTTCTCTGAATTCTTTTATGTATGATTTGTTATCTTTGCAAGTCTCTTCGAATTATCAATTTGGTTTGGCTGACTAGATTGGTTTTTCTTGCCATGGGAGAAGTGCTTAGCTTTGGGTTCAATCTTGCGGTGTCCTTTCCTAGTGACAGAAGGGGCAGCAAGGCACGTATAGTATTGTTTCCATCGAGGATAACAAGATGGGGTTTTTTTTTATCATATTGCGTGAAACTATCCCTCTACATCATGTCATCTTGCTTAAGGCGTTACTCTGTTTTTAACTTAATACTCTAGATGCATCCTGGATATCGGTCGATGAGTGGAGTAATAGTAGTAGATGCAGGCAGGAGTCGGTCTACTTGTCTCGGACATGATGCCTATATACATGATCATACCTTGGATATTCTCATAATTATGCTCAATTCTGTCAATTGCTCAACAGTAATTTGTTCACCCATCATAGAATACTTATGCTCTTGAGAGAAGCCACTAGTGAAACCTATGGCCCCCAGGTCTATTCTCATCATGTTAATCTCCATCACTTTAATCTTGCTTTGTTTTTACTTTGCTTTTTTACTTTTCACTTTGCATCTCTATACCAAAAATACCAAAAATATTATCTATCATCTCTATCAGATCTCACTCTCGTAAGTTACCGTGAAGGGATTGACAACCCCTAATCGCGTTGGTTGCGAGGAGCTATTGTTTTGTGCAGGTACGAGGGACTTGTGCGTGGCCTCCTACTGGATTGATACCTTGGTTCTCAAAACTGAGGGAAATACTTACGCTACTTTGCTGCATCATCCCTTCCTCTTCGGGGAAATCCAACGCAGTGCTCATGAGGTAGCAGTGGTGAGAGCGTGTATGAAGAAGTACACCCCTGCAGGGTTAACATGATCTATTCGAAGAGCCGCATCCGCGGTAAAGGACTACTTGGTTGCCTATACAGTTCATAAACAAGTTAACGGTTACTACTAAAAGACTCAAGATAAGTGTGAGTACCGCGGATGGCCCTCTCGTAGGATGACGAGAGAGGATCCACGGTGGAGTATTGTGATGGTGATTAGTGGACTCGTGTGCGGAAAATCATTTACAAAGCTGTGTGAGTCGTAAGATATGTTAGACAACAGTCAAAGCTGGCTTGCTGCAATAACTCCACTACCTTCTTGAGAATGTGCATGTATGTAGGATCTGATGTAAGTCTTGCTGAGTACCTTTGTACTCATGTTGCTTTAATAACTGTTGCAGACGAGAACACCGCCCACTCTGATGGGTTCTATGTAGATCTCAATGTTGACGAGTGACTTGCCACCCAGGTGGTAACCCGAAGCTTGTGAAGGGCCCTATGTAGATAAACAGGCTTCGTCAAGCCTTCTTTCTTTCTAGTGTCTGTACTCAGACTAGTTGCTTCCGCATGTGCTTGTATGTTTAAATTTGCATGAGAAGGGAAGGTGTGGAGCATTCATCCTAGAGCAACAAGTATAATCATATTCCACGCATAGTTGCCAAGCATACCACTTCAATATATGAATTTGATCCCATAATTGTTTCCCTTTTTGTGTTAAGCGATAATCCCTAAAGTATTCACGTTGATCCAACGTTACTCCCATTACATAATTGAATGGGGTTTTCTCAGGATTATTAAAGTTGTAAATGATATCTTTCACATAACTAGCATCAAGGGTTTTAGGAGGTTCCCCATATCCATGAGCAGCAAGTACACCTAATTTTTTTTGGTATTTCGTGTTCCATATCCATAACTAAAGATAAAGAACAACTAAGAACAACAAATAAAAATTACTTAGTGATAAAGCAAACAAGCACACACGAGAATATTTACCCCACGCTATTGCTCCCCGGCAACGGCGCTAGAAAAAGGTCTTGATAACCCACAAGTATAGGGGATCAATTGTAGCCTATTTCGATAAGTAAGAGTGTCGAACCCAACAAGGAGCTAAAGGTAGAACAAATATTCCCTCAAGTTCTATCGACCACCGATACAACTCTACGCACGCTTAACGTTTACTTTACCTGGAACAAGTATAAAACTAGAAGTACTTTGTAGGTGTTTTGGGGTAAGCTTGCAAGAAAGTAAAGAGCACGAAAGTAAAAGCTAGGGGCTGTTTAGATGAAGACACAACTAAATTAGTTTTAGTAGAGAGCTTTTGTCAACAAGAAGGTTATTTGTCCCGAGGCAATCGATAACTAGACCGGTAATCATTATTGCAATTTTATTTGAGGGAGAGGCATAAGCTAACATACTTTCTCTACTTGGATCATATGCACTTATGATTGGAACTCTAGCAAGCATCCGCAACTACTAAAGATTCATTAAGGTAAAACCCAACCATAGCATTAAAGTATCAAGTCCCCTTTATCCCATACGCAAACAACCTACTTACTCGGGTATGTGCTTCTGTCACTCACGCCACCCACCATAAGTAAATCATAAGAATATTGCAAACCCTACAACAGGGATCCCTCATGCTTGCGCGACACAGAGAGCACCATAGGATAGCACCAATAATAAAACATACAACTCAAACCAATCACGATCATCAAATAGCCATTAGGACAAAACAGATCTACTCAAACATCATAGGATAGCCATACATCATTGGGAAATAATATATAGCGTTGAGCACCATGTTTAAGTAGAGATTACAGGGGTAAGAGAGAGGTTACACCGCTGCATAGAGGGGGGAAGAGCTGGTGATCATGGCGGTGAAGTTGTTGGTGAAGATCATGGTGATGATGATGGCCCCCGGTGGCACTCCGGCGCCACCGGAAGCGAGGGGGAGAGAGCCCCCCCTCCTTCTTCTTCTTCTTCCTTGAGCTTCTCCCTAGATGGGAGAAGGGTTTCCCAACCGGTCCTTGGCTCCCATGGCGTGGGAGGGGAGAGAGCCCCTCCGAGATTGGATCTATCTCTTTGTTTCTCTCTGGTTCTGCGTTCTGTTTTCTGGCCCTTCACCGTTTCTTAAATATCCGGAGATCCGTAACTCTGATTGGGGTGAATCTTTTGCTCAGATCTTTCTCATAAAATTATCTTTCTTGTGGAAAAAGAAGAGCGTCAACTGCCTTACGGGGTGGCCACGAGGGTCAGGGGCGCGCCTGACACCCTGGGGTGTGCCCCCTACCTCGTGCCCCCCTCGGACACCGTCTCGCGTTGATTTTACTTCCGAAAAATCATAAATATTCCAAAATAATTCTCCGTCCGTTTTTATCCCGTTTGGACTCCGTTTGATATTGGATTTCTGCGAAACATAAAACATGCAACAGACAGGAACTGGCACCGGGCACTAGATCAATATGTTAGTCCCAAAAATAGTATAAAAACTTGCCAAAAAAGTATATGGAAGTTGTAGAATATTGGCATGGAACAATCAAAAACTATAGATACGACGGAGACGTATCAGCATCCCCAAGCTTAATTCTTACTCGTCCTCGAGTAGGTAAATGATAAAAAAGATAAATTTTGATGTGGAATGCTACCTAGCATAATCTTGATCATACGTCTAATCATGGCATGAATATTAAGACACGAGTGATTCAAAGCAATATTCTATCATTTGACATAAAAACAATAATACTTCAAGCCTAATAATAAACAAATCATGTCTTTTCAAAATAACATGGCCGAAGAAAGTTATCCCTACAAAATCATATAGTCTAGCTATGCTCCATCTTCACCACACAAAATATTCAAATCATGCACAACCCTGATGACAAGCCAAGCAATTGTTTCATACTTTTGATGTTCTCAAACCTTTTCAACTTTCACGCAATACATGAGCGTGAGCCAAGGACATAGAACTATAGGTGGAATAGAATATGATGGTGGGGGTTATATGTAGAAGACAAAAAAGGAGAAAGTCTCACATCAACAAGGCATATCAACGGGCTATGAAGATGCCCATCAATAGATATCAATGTGAGGAGTAGGGATTGCCATGCAACGGATGCACTAGAGCTATAAGTGTATGAAAGCTCAAACTGGAAACTAAGTGGGTGTGCATCCAACTTGCTTGCTCATGACGACCTCGGGCGTTTGAGGAAGCCCATCATCGAAATATACAAGCCAAGTTCTATAATGAAAATTCCCACTAGTATATGAAAGTGAAAGCATAGGATACTCTCTCTATGAAGGCTCATGGTGCTACTCTGAAGCACAAGTGTGGTAAAAGGATAGTAACATTGCCCCTTCTCTCTTTTTCTCTCATTTTTTATTTTTTTATTATTTTTTTGGTGGGCTTCTTTGACCTCTTTTTTTATTTGGGCTTCTTTGGCCTCTTTTATTTTTCATAAAGTCCGGAGTCTCATCCCGACTTGTGGGGGAATCATAGTCTCCATCATCCTTTCCTCACTGGGACAATGCTCTAATAATGATGATCATCACACTTTTATTTACTTACAACTCAATATTACAACTCGATACTAGAACAAAGATATGACTCTATATGAATGCCTTCGGCGGTGTACCGGGATGTGCAATGATCTAGCGTAGCAATGACATCAAAAAACAGACAATCCATGAAAACATCATGCTAGCTATCTTATGATCATGCAAAGCAATATGACAATAAATGCTCAAGTCATGTATAATGATGATGATGGAAGTTGCATGGCAATATATCTCGGAATGGCTATGGAAATGCCATAATAGGTAGGTATGGTGGCTGTTTTGAGGAAGATATAAGGAGGTTTATGTGTTATAGAGCGTATCGTATCACGGGGTTTGGATGCACCGGCGAAGTTTGCACCAACTCTCTAGGTGAGAAAGGGCAATGCACGGTACCGAAGAGGCTAGCAATGATGGAAGGGTGAGAGTGCGTATAATCCATGGACTCAACATTAGTCATAAAGAACTCACATACTTATTGCAAAAATCTGTTAGTCATCGAAACAAAGTACTATGCGCATGCTCCTAGGGGGATAGATTGGTAGGAAAAGACCATCGCTCGTCCCCGACCGCCACTCATAAGGAAGACAATCAATAAACACTTCATGCTCCGACTTCGTTACATAACGGTTCACCATACGTGCATGCTACGGGACTTGCAAACCTCAACATAAGTATTTCTCAATTTCACAATTACTCAACTAGCACAACTCTAATATCACCATCTTTATATCGCAAAACTATTGCAAGGAATCAAACATATCATATTCAGCGATCTACAAGTTTATGTAGGATTTTATGACTAACCATGTGAATAACCAGTTCCTGCCATCTCTCTAAATAGATATAAGTGAAGCAAGAGAGTTTAATTCTTTCTACAAAAGATGTGCCCACGCTCTAACAAATATAAGTGAAGCAAAAGAGCATTCTACAAATGGCGGTTGTCTATGTAAAGAGAAACAGGCAATCCAAATTTCAAATGATATAAGTGAAGCACATGAAGCATTCTATAAAGCCATACTCAAAAGATATAAGTGAAGTGCAATGAGCATTCTATAAATCAACCAAGGACTATATCATACCAGCATGGTGCATAAAGGAAAAATAAAAACCTAAATGCAAAAGACGCTCCAAGACTTGCACATATCGCATGAATGAAACGAATCTGAAAACATACCGATATTTGTTGAAGAAAGAGGGGATGCCACCCTAGCATCCCCAAGCTTAGACGCTTGAGTCTCCTTGAATATTTACTTGGGGTGCCTCGGGCATCCCTAAGCTTGAGCTCTTGCCTTTCTTCCTTCTTCTCACATCGATACCTTCTCGGTCATCGAACACTTCATCCACACAAAACTTCAACAGAAAACTTGGTAAGATCTGTTAGTATAATAAAGCAAATCACTACTATAAGTACTGTTGCAAACCAATTCATATTTTTTTGCATTGTGTCTACTATAGTATAACTTTTTCATGGCTTAATCCACTGATATAAATTGATAGGTTCATCAAAACAAGCAAACTATGCATCAAAAATAGAATCTGTCTAAAACAGAACAGTCTGTAGCAATCTGAACATTCGCCATACTTCTGATACTTGAAAATTCTGCAAACATTAGTAAAAATAAAAAATTTGCACAGAAATACAGTGCAAAAAGAATCAGAACCATTTGACGTTCCAGTAAAAAACTAAAATTCATGCACTACAGCCAAAGTTTCTGTCCTGCACCGCACAAACCAACAAGCATCGTAAACATCCTAAAGGCAAACCTTGGCACATTATTTTTATAATACAATGGAATTGTACAAAGGGGATAATTATTTGTGTTTAAAAGTTTCTGTAATCAAGATTCACAAAGTTGCCGTGAGCATGAACATAGTTCAAGGAGCTCTCCCACTTCAACAATGCTTGTCTTTCTCACTTTCACTTTCCTTTTTGAAAAGTTTTGGGTTCCCCTCTTTATTTTTGTTGTTTTTAAACTATATGAAAGCACTCGACAGAAATAAATGACTCTCTAAAACTTCCGGGTTGTCTCCCTGGCAGCGCTTTCTTTAAAGCCATTAAGCTAGGCATTTAGTGCTCAAGCAATGGATCCACCCGGATCCCAAGATATATCAAAGCCAATTTTAATTAACAATGATTTGTAATTTAGTAGTGAGCACAAAGTAACATATATCACGCAACAACGAAGTCTAACTCTCTTCCTATGCATCGGCATGTCATAAAATAACAATTCATGCACACAAAGCAAAGGCCAATGCATAGTATAAACAGTTTCTTGCAATTTTATCGTGTTGGAGATATAGAGAGGTGGAGATATAGTTCCTCCCTCATAATAATTGCAAGTAGGAGCAGCAAGCACATGCATATTATATTCATCAAAATCATCATGTGCAACGGTAAAAGGCAACCCATCAATGTAATCCTTAATAAGTGCAAACTTCTCCGATATAGTGTAGTTTGGAGAATTCAAAAAGATAATAGGACTATCATGCGTGGGTGCAATAGCAACAATTTCATGTTTAACATAAGGAAATATAGCAAGTTCATCTCCATAAGCATAATTCATATTGGCATCTTGGCCACAAGCATAGCAAGAATCATCAAAAAGGGATATTTCAAAAGAATCAACGGGATCATAACAATCATCATAGCAATCATCCTTCGGTAAGCACGAAGGGGCGTTAAATAATGTATGAGTTGAAGAGTTACTCTCATTAGAAGGTGGGCACGGGTGATCAATCCTCTCTTCCTCCTTTTGTTCTTCGCTCTCCTCATCATCTTTTTCATCCAATGAGCTCACAATTTCATCAATTTCTTCTTCCATAGCTTCGTGCAAAATATTAGTCTCTCTTGGACAGTGGAGACTTTCTCAATAAATGCATTAATTTAGTAATTGTATTTATAATTCTCATAGCAATACTTGAGGATAGCTAAACTTTCAGATCTATAAACAGCATCATCAAAATCTTCAAACTCTTTACACATAGATTCAATTTCATAAGCACCCATAAAAGCAACAAATTCTTCTATTTGTTACACATCATAGTAACCATAGATACCATTAGCATAAGAAGCTAAGGTTTTATTTTCATTAAATTTGCATGAGAAGGGAAGGTGTGGAGCATTCATCCTAGAGCAACAAGTATAATCATATTCCATGCATAGTTTCCAAGCATACCACTTCAATATATGAATTTGATCCCATAATAGTTTGCCTTTTTTTGTTAAGCGATAATCCCTAAAGTATTCACGTTGATCCAATGTTACTCCCATTACATAATTGAATGGGGTTTTCTCAGGATTATTAATGTAGTACATGATATCTTTCACATAACTAGCATCGAGGGTTTTAGGAGGTTCCCCATCTCCATGAGCAGCAAGTACACCTAATTTTTTTGGTATTTCGTGTTCCATATCCATAACTAAAGATAAAGAACAACTAAGAACAGCAAATAAAAATTACTTAGTAATAAAGCAAACAAGCACACACGAGAATATTCACCCCACGCTATTGCTCCCCGACAACGGCGCCAGAAAAAGGTCTTGATAACCCACAAGTATAGGGGATCAATTGTAGCCTCTTTCGATAAGTAAGAGTGTCGAACCCAATGATGAGCTAAAGGTAGAACAAATATTCCCTCAAGTTCTATTGACCACCGATACAACTCTACGCACGCTTAACGTTTACTTTACCTGGAACAAGTATAAAACTAGAAGTACTTTGTAGGTGTTTTGGGGTAAGCTTGCAAGAAAGTATAGAGCACGAAAGTAAAAGCTAGGGGCTGTTTAGATGAAGACACAACTAAATTAGTTTTAGTAGAGAGCTTTTGTCAACAAGAAGGTTATTTGTCCCTAGGCAATCGATAACTAGACTAGTAATCATTATTGCAATTTTATTTGAGGGAGAGGCATAAGCTAACATACTTTCTCTACTTGGATCATATGCACTTATGATTGGAAATCTAGCAAGCATCCGCAACTACTAAAGATTCATTAAGGTAAAACCCAACCATAGCATTAAAGTATCACGTCCCCTTTATCCCATACGCTAACAACCTACTTACTCGGGTTTGTTCTTCTGTCACTCACGCCACCCACCATAAGCAAATCATAAGAATATTGCAAACCCTACAACGGGGATCCCTCATGCTTGCACGACACGGAGAGCACCATAGGTCAGCACCAATAATAAAACATACAACTCAAACCAATCATCATCATCAAATAGCCATTAGGACAAAATAGATCTACTCAAACATCATAGGATAGCCATACATCATTGGGAAATAATATATAGCGTTGAGCACCATGTTTAAGTAGAGATTACAGAGGGTAAGAGAGAGGTTACACCGCTGCATAGAGGGGGGAAGAGTTGGTGATGATGGCGGTGAAGTTGTTGGTGAAGATCACGGTGATGATGATGGCCCCCGGTGGCACTCCGGCGCCACTGGAAGCGAGGGGGAGAGAGCCCCCCTCCTTCTTGTTCTTCCTTGACCTTCTCCCTAGATGGGAGAAGGGTTTCCCCTCTGGTCCTTGGCTCCCATGGAATGGGAGGGGCGAGAGCCCCTCCCAGATTGGATCTATCTCTTTGTTTCTCTCTAGTTCTGTGTTCTGTTTTCTAGCCCTTCACCATTTCTTAAATATCCAGAGATCCGTAACTCCGATTGGGGTGAATTCTTCGCTCATATCTTTCTCATAAAATTATCTTTCTTGCGGCAAAAGAAGATCATCAGCCGCCTTACGGGGTGGCCACGAGGGTCAAGGGCGCGCCTGACACCCTGGGGCGCGCCCCCCTACCTCGTGCCCCCCTCGGACACCGTCTCGCGTTGATTTTACTTCCCAAAAATCATAAATATTCCAAAATAATTCTCCGTCCGTTTTTATCCCGTTTGGACTCTGTTTGATATTGGGTTTCTGCGAAACATAAAACATGCAACAGACAGGAACTGGCACTGGGCACTGGATCAATATGTTAGTCCCAAAAATAGTATAAAATGTTGCCAAAAAGTATATGGAAGTTGTAGAATATTGGCATGGAACAATCAAAAATTATAGATACGACGGAGACGTATCAGGCCACGGTGGCTGGAGTGGGTGGCGGGAGTAGAGCATCATCAGCAGGCCGCAACGGCCAAGAAAGGTGTCGGTGTCAAAACCGGCGGATCTCGGGTAGGGGGTCCCGAACTATGCGTCTAGGCGGATGGTAACAGGAGACAAGGGACACGATGTTTTTACCCAGGTTCGGGCCCTCTCGATGGAGGTAAAACCCTACTCCTGCTTGATTGATATTGATGATATGGGTAGTACAAGAGTTGATCTACCACGAGATCAGAGAGGCTAAATCCTAGAAGCTAGGCTATGGTATGATTGTTGTTATTGTTGTGTCCTACGGACTAAGCCCTCCGGTTTATATAGACACCGGAGGGGGCTAGGGTTACACAGAGTCGGTTATGAGGAAGGAGATTTACATATCTGTATTGCTAAGCTTGCCTTCCACGCCAAGGAGAGTCCCATCCGGACACGGGACGAAGTCTTCAATCTTGTATCTTCATAGTCCAAGAGTCCGGCCAAAGGTTATAGTCTGGCTCTCCGGATACCCTCTAATCCTGGACTCCCTCAGTATCCCCTGGACCAGGTTTCAATGACGATTAGTCCGGCGCGCAGATTGTCTTCCACATTGCAAGGCGGGTTCCTCCTCCGAATACTTCATAGAAGATTTTGAACACGAGGATCGTGTCCGGCTCTGCAAAACAAGTTCCACATACCACCGTAGAGAGAATAATATTTCCACAAATCTAATCTGCTGACGTATCCCGTAATGTGGCATCACACCACAGCCAAGCCTTTATTCGAATCGTTTTTTACAGCCAACTCCAGCGCGTTTCGCGAGGTGGTTTCCTTGGCACATCTTGTCGAAGCAGAGATCGTGTCCCCTTATCGCGGGATTCTCATCAATACGGACGTGGGTAACCCAACGGCGCCATCAATTACGGCGCTTGGGGGATAAGCGTGTTTTACCAGGCTGGTGGGGACGCATAGTTTCGTCCGCCCATATAAAGGGATAAGGATTCACCTTGTTTCACCCACGCCTTCTTCCTCCTTTGCTCATCCATTCTCGCACACTCGAGTTCCAGCGCCCATGTCCACATTTTCTTCCTCAACCTTCTCCAATCATGTCCGGAGGAGGCGGCAAGTGGATGGTTTCCTCCATCACGGAGGGACACATCAAGAAGCTGGGGGGAGCCGGATACTTGTCCGAGGATATCGCACACCGGCTCCCAGACATGGGGAACTCATCCCCACCCCAGGCCCCATGAGAGGGTAGTATTCCTTACCCATTTCCTCCGCGGACTGGGATTTCCTCTCCACCCATTCGTCCGGGGACTCATGTTCTACTCTGGCCTGGATTTCCATGATCTGGCCCCGAACTTCATCCTCAACATTTCGGCGTTTATCGTCGTGTGTGAGGCCTTCCTCCGCATCAAGCCCCACTTCGGCCTATGGCTGAAGACCTTCAATGTCAAACCGAAGGTGGTGGGCGGCCAGCAGGCGGAGTGTGGAGGCGCCATGGTGCGCAAGATGCCCAATGTCACATGGCTCGAGGGCTCCTACGTGGAGACCATAAAGGGGTGGCAATCGGGGTGGTTCTACATCACCGAGCCGCGCCCCCCCCAAATGGGCAGCGGCCCCCGAGTTCCGATCTGGAATCCCCACGCGGCTCACCTCCTGGAAAGAGAAGGGCCTACCCTGGGGCAGTCCGGCAGAGCTGACCGGACTCCAAACCTGTATCCAAAATATGATAAACAGGAAACTCAAGCTTGTCAACATAGTCCAAGTCATGCTCATCCGTCGGATCCTCGCGTGTCAACAACGGGAGTTTAATTTGTGGGAGTTTGACCCGGCCCAGCACCAGACTCTGAGCGAGCTCTTCGACATGACGCATGAAGACACCTGGAAGGTGCTGTTTAAGGGCGCCGAGGTTCCCCCTCCCCTCACCGAGGATTGCGGACTCAGCGCGAAGCGCCAAGCCGGTGTGGTATGCTTTTTTATCTCTTATAGGGTGTTCATTTTTCATAGTTTAACTATGTGTGGGATATGAGCTTCCATGCCTTTGACGGGAATGGGTGGAGACATCGGGGCAGATTGACTGTCCGGACCCCCTGCCCGAAGACCCTGCGGATGCTCTCCTGACGGAGATGCTGGCTTCGGTGCCTTACGAGGTGCTGAAGAAGAAGATCAAGAAGAAGGCCATGGGAACCCGAAAGAGTTCCCGGCTCCAGGTGTTATCGGACTCATCGTCCGATAACTCCGAGACGCACTCCTCCCACGGAAACGAGGAGGAGGCAGATAAAGGTTCTTCCCCTCCAGTCGGGGAAGACAAGAAAAGGAAGGCCGCCCCAACTGGGGGGCCAGAGGGTCCAAGAAGGGAAGGACCCATCCTCCGGACTATTCCACCAACGCTGCCGACAGCGAAGACGAGTGGCCACCCAGGGCCAAGCCCCTGGCGAAGTTGTAAGTATTTGAATACCTGAGTAACTCATAGCATACCTTTATTGCATAGCTGCTCCTAACGCCGAATATAATCATGTAGTCCGCCCCGAGCCTGCGTTGACACATCGTAAAGTGGTTCTTTGGATTCATCGGATGTGAATAGCTTTTCACTTCCGACCGCCTCCTCTCCTCGCCCTACGGACAATGCCGAGGTATTTTCTCAAGGGGCACTAAGCCGAGGAGAGGTAGTCCTGGAGGCGCCTCAAGGCGACCTTCCGGACTCCAGGCGCAAAGGGAGCAAGGCTCCCAAGGGCTCCAAGTTCGGCCCTAGGCCGAGTACCGCACCGGAACCTCCAGTGGTTCCGGACTCCGGCAAGCGGCCCCCTACTAAGAGGGGCAAACCTCCCATGCCGGTGACCTCCGTCCACCCGGAGGCACCGGATAATTTGTTGGAGGTGCTTAACGGTGCCTCCATCGATGAGGAGCACCGCACTATTATGAGTGTGGTGATCTAGAAGGTTCAGTCCACCAATAGCGGACTGACTGAAGCCTGTGCCAGCCTTCTAACAGGCTTTGAGGTATGTATTTAAAATATATGAAAATATTACCGCATAGACTGTAGCCCTTGATGCTCTGTTTGGCGTTCACAAAGAAAAGCCGAATAGAGGATCAAAATAACATCCGTAGGAGTCTAATACCAGTATGTCGATATGCGTGTCCAGGCTTCGCTGCTGACCTCTGCCGCACTGACTGCGGAGGTCGATACGCTGAAGCAGAACCTCGAGCGGTCCGAGAAAGAGCTCAGACTTGCCAAGAAGCAGCTCGAGGAGAGCAAAGGTAAGGAATACCTTGTCTATATATATATATATATATATATATATATAAAGAAGTGGTTGCAAAAATGATAGGATCATCATGAATGTGTCAGGGACCACGACCGAAGTGGCGGCCCTGAAGGAAGCGTTGTCCGAGGCTGAAAACAAGGCGGCCATGGAGCGCACCGAGCGGGAGAAACAGGAGGCACGGGTTGGTGAGGTGCAGCAAGAGCTCCAGGCTCTTGTGAAGAAGCATGAGACTTTGGAGCTTGACTCGAAGACTCGAGAGTCTGAGCTTGCTGCGGCCCTCGAGAGTACCAAGTCTGCCAAGGCCGAAGCCCAAAAAGCCCTCTAGGAAATTGAGGCGATGAAGAATATAGCGGCGAGTAAGGCATTCATTATGCAAAGCAAGCATGTGAAAGTAAATTACTTGTTACTTACCCGAGTCTAGAGCTCTCCAGGAGCATTCGCAGATTTGCCCCGCAGCGTGTCGGATGCCACAAAGTACTACCGAGCCGAGGAAGGGAGCTTGATGGAGAAGGTGTTCTGGTCTTAGTATACTGAGGCCGAACACCCAGTGCCCTTAAGCGATCAGCTGAAGCAATTGGTCGAGCTCCATAAGGCGGCCGAACAGGCCATGAAGGGTCTTATAGTCTGGCTATGGCCTGGAGAGGCCATGCCCGGGAGCTACTTCGGGCTAGTGAGGTGGCTTGTGGATGCCTGTCCTTGGCTTGAAGTCATCAAGCACTCCGTCTGCATTGAGGGTGCCCGCAGGGCGCTTGCCCGTGTTAAAGTACACTGGGGCAAGATGGATGCTGAGAAGCTGGTGAAGGACGGACCACCGCAGGGCAAGGAGCATCGCCGCCCTGAGATGTATTATGAGGGCATCTTGAAGGGTGCCTGCCTTATGGCGGATGAGTGTTCCAAGGATGTAATTTTTGAGTGAACTAGCTCGTTTGATCCTGTATTTATGAAAACTTGTTTCATATGTGCTATGCAATGCTTGTTTGAATTTAAAATATTACCTTCTGTGCGGCTATTTAAATCTAAGAGATGGCTAGTCGTCGGCTTCTGCCCCCATGCCGCGAGTGCGGGGGTGTTCGGGATAAATCTGAGCAGTCTTTTTCCCATTCTTGGGTCCATCGAGGGAGGTGCTCAGCGCAGTAAACAAGGTTCCGCTATTGGTTATTAACCGGAGACGTGTCTCGGTCATGTCTAAATTGTTCTCAAACCCGTAGGGTCCGCACGCTTAACGTTACAATGATAGTTTCATTATGAGTTTATATGTTTTGATGTACCGAAGGTTGTTCGGAGTCCCGGATGTGATCACGGACATGACGAGGAGTCTCGAAATGGTTGAGACATAAAGATTGATATATTGGTCGACTATATTCGGACACAGGAATGGTTCCGGGGGTTATCGGATATAGAACGGAGTACCGGAGGGTTACCGGAACCCCCCGGGGGGTTATTGGGCCTCATGGGCCCAAAGTGGTGGAAGAGGAGAGGCAGCAGGAGGTGGCGCGCGGACCCCCTTGCCCCAATCCGAATTGGGAAAGGGAAGGGGGCGGCGGCCCCCCTTCTCCTTCCTTCCCTCCACCTCCTCCTTCCCCCTTCTCCTAGTTGGAATAGGAAAGGGGGGCAAAACCTACTTGGAGTAGGATTGCCCCCCATGGGCGCGCCTCCCCCCCTTGGCCGGTCGTCTCCTCCTTCCCCCCTTTATATATGGAGGAGGGGGCACCCCATAGATACAACAATTGATCCTAGAGATCTATTAGCCGTGTGCGGTGCCCCCCTCCACCATAATCCTCGATAATATTATAGCGGTGCTTAGGCGAAGCCCTGCGACGGTAGAACATCAATATCATCACCACACCGTCGTGCTAACAGAACTCATCCCCGACACTTTGCTGGATCAGAGTCCGGGGATCGTCATTGAGCAAAACGTGTGCTAGAACTCGGAGGTGTCGTAGTTTCGGTGCTTGATCGTTCGGGCCGTGAAGACGTACGACTACATCAACCGCGTTGTTATAACGCTTCCGCTTTCGGCCAACGAGGGTACGTGGACAACACTCTCCCCTCTCGTTGCTATGCATCACCATGATCTTGCGTGTGCGTAGGAATTTTTTTGAAATTACTACGTTCCCCAACATTGGCATCCGAGCCTGGTTTTATGCGTAGATGCCATATGCACGAGTAGAACACAAGTGAGTTGTGGGCAATATAAGTCATACTGCTTACCATCATGTCATACTTTGGTTCGGCGGTATTGTTGGATGAAGCGGCCCGGACCGACATTACGCGTACGCTTACGCGAGACTGGTTCTACCGACGTGCTTTGCACATAGGTGGCTGGCGGGTGTCAGTTTCTCCAACTTTAGTTGAACGGAGTATGGCTACGCCCGGTCCTTGCGAAGGTTAAAACAACACCAACTTGACAAACTATCATTGTGGATTTGATGCGTAGGTAAGAAAGGTTCTTGCTAAGCCCGTAGCAGCCACGTAAAACTTGCAACAACAAAGTAGAGGACGTCTAACTTGTTTTTGCAGGGCATGTTGTGATGTGATATGGTCAAGACATGATGCTATATTTTATTGTATGAGATGATCATGTTTTGTAACCGAGTTATCGGCAACTGGCAGGAGCCATATGGTTGTCGCTTTATTGTATGCAATGCAATCGCCCTGTAATGCTTTACTTTATCACTAAGCGGTAGCAATAGTCGTAGAAGCACAAGATTGGTGAAACGACAACGATGCTACGATGGAGATCAAGGTGTCGCGCCGGTGACAATGGTGATCATGACGGTGCTTCGAAGATGGAGATCACAAGCACAAGATGATGATGGCCATATCATATCACTTATATTGATTGCATGTGATGTTTATCTTTTATGCATCTTATCTTGCTTTGATTGATGGTAGCATTATAAGATGATCCCTCACTAAATTATCATAGTAAAAGTGTTCTCCCTGAGTATGCACTGTTGCAAAAGTTCTTCGTGCTGAGACACCACGTGATGACCGGGTGTGATAGGCTCTATGTTCAAATACAACGGGTGCAAAACAGTTGCACATGCAGAATACTCAGGTTTAACTTGACGAGCCTAGCATATAACAGATATGGCCTCAGAACACGGAGACCGAAAGGTCGAGCATGAATCATATAGTAGATATGATCAACATAGTGATGTTCACCGTTGAAACTATTCCATCTCACGTGATGATCGGACCTGGTTTAGTTGATTTGGATCACATGATCACTTAGAGGATTAGAGGGATGTCTATATAAGTGGGAGTTCTTAAGTAATATGATTAATTGAACTTTAATTTATCATGAACTTAGTCCTGGTAGTATTAGCATATCTATGTTGTAGACAATAGCTCGTGGTTATCTCCCCTGTTTTATATTTGATATGTTCCTAGAGATAACTAAGTTGAAAAATGTTAGTAGCAACGATGCGGATTGGATCCGTGATCAGAGGTTTATCCTCATTGCTGCACAGAATAATTATGTCCTTGATGCACCGCTAGGTGACAAGCCTATTGCAGGAGCAGATACAGACGTTATGAACGTTTGGCTAGCTCAATATGATGACTACTTGATAGTTTAGTGCACCATGCTTAACAGCTTAGAACCGGGACTTCAAAGACGTTTTGAACGTCATGGACCATATGAGATGTTCCAGGAGTTGAAGTTAATATTTCAAGAAAATACCCGAGTTGAGAGATGTGAAGTCTCCAACAAGTTCTATAGCTAAAAGATGGAGGAGAATAGCTCAAGAAGTGAGCATGTGCTCAGATTGTCTGGGTACTACAATTACTTGAATCAAGTGGGAGTTAATCTTCCAGATAAAATAGTGATTGACAGAATTCTCTAGTCACCATCACCAAGTTAGTAGAACTTCGTGATGAACTATAATATGCAAGGGATAACGGAAGCGATTCCCAAGCTCTTCGTGATGCTAAAATCGATGAAGGTAGAAATCAAGAAAAACATCAAGTGTTGATGGTAGACAAGACCACTAGTTTCAAGAAAAGGGCAAAGGGAAGAAGGGGAACTTCAAGAAGAACGGCAAGCAAGTTGTTTCTCAAGTGAAGAAGCCCAAGTCTGGTCCTAAGCCTGAGACTAAGTGCTTCTACTGCAAAGGGACTGGTCACTGGAAGCGGAACTGCCCCAAGTATTTGACGGATAAGAAGGATGGCAAAGTGAACAAAGGTATATTTGATATACAGATTATTGATGTGTATTTTACTAGTGTTCATAGAAACCCCTCGGTGTCGGAGTAAATAGCCATGGGTAGCCTAGCCGGCTTCCCCTGGCCCTTCTGAAAAAATTACGAGCCCGTCCGGCTCTCGAGAAACCCAAGACGTGGGGCCGCCTTCCCCTAGCCGGCCATCGCCTTGGCCGGCTTTCGTAAGGGGCCTCGACTTTAGCCCTTGTGAAGAAGAACATGGGAGGGCCGACTTCACGAAGCCGGCCATGAGAAGGCCGACTCCAGGAAGCCGGATCCCATAAAGAGATCAAGACCGTACCCTCGAAACTCGCGTCTGCCTAGTGGCAGAGAGACAGGGCGTGGCTACAGTGGGGCTAGCCGCCCCCGAATCCCGGAGCACGACTGGCACAGTGCGCCGTACGGGTGGCCATGACCCGTCCGGCGCGACACTGTTGCCATGTCGACCCTGACGCCATCCACGACGGGCCACCAGCGTGGCCCCCGAGGCGGTGGGCCCGTTCGGGCAGAGAGACGCCCGAAGGCGGCCACACCACTGATAGTCGGCCCAAGAGAAAGCCGGCTCTCCCCAGCCGGCTTGCCACACGCCTCAGAGGAGACGCCCCATTAAGGAGACAAGACGAGGTGAGGTTACAGTGATCGCCCGCCAGGCGGTGGCACTGTAGCCACGCTTCCCCCGACAAAGCCCGTGTCATCAAGATGAAGCAACAGTAACCGGCCGCCGACCCGGCCCTGACCAATGGGGCCTGCCTGTCAGCCAGGAGCCGGCAGCCGGTGGGACCCACCAGTCGGTGGGCCCTGGCGGTCGGCGCAGAAGCCGGCGAACACAGTCACAGACAGCTGGGCCCCGCGCCTAGTCGGATTACCATTGTACCCCCGGGGGGGTAGGCCTATATAAACCCCCCGGTGCACCCATGCAAAGGGAGAGACCCCAAGCTAGTTCTAGACACCATACGAGGAGAGGGAGTGAGCTAGCCGTGCCCTTCTTCCTCCTCCCACCCGAGCAGCTCAAGGAGCATTGTGTAGCTACTTATTCGTTTAGTGACCATGCGGAGACCCCGCAGAGCAGCAGTAGGGGTGTTATCTCCACGGAGAGCCCCGAAGCTGGGTAAGATTCGCCGGCGTGCATGTCTTCGCCTCATCCCATTTCCAGGCACCGGCGATGTTTTATTGGCTCCCACAATGATAAGCCACCCATTGGCATATGTCGCACCTACCACCCGACACTCGGTATTTGATACTGGTTCAGTTGCTAAGATTAGTAACTCGAAACGGGAGTTGCAGAATGAACAGAGATTAGTTAAGGGTGAAGTGGCGATGTGTGTTGGAAATGGTTCCAAGATTGATATGATCATCATCGCAAACTCCCTATACTTTCGGGATTAGTGTTGAACCTAAATAAGTGTTATTTGGTGTTTGCGTTGAGCATGAATATGATTTGATCATGTTTATTGCAATACGGTTATTCATTTAAGTAAGAGAATAAATTGTTGTTCTGTTTACATGAATAAAACCTTATATGGTTACACACCCAATGAAAATGGTTCATTGGATCTCAATCGTAGTGATACACATATTCATAATATTGAAACCAAAAGATGCAAAGTTAATAATGATAGTGCAACTTATTTGTGGCACTGCCATTTAGGTCATATTGGTGTAAAGCGCATGAAGAAACTCCATGCTGATGGGCTTTTGGAATCACTTGATTATGAATCACTTGATGCTTGCGAACCATGCCTCATGGGCAAGATGACTAAGACTCCGTTCTCCGGAAAAATGGAGCGAGCAACTGACTTATTGGAAATAATACATACTGATGTATGCGATCCAATGAGTGTTAAGGCTCGCGGCGGGTATCGTTATTTTTTGACCTTGACGGATGATTTGAGCAGATATGGGTATATCTACTTCATGAAACATAAGTCTGAAACATTTGAAAAGTTCAAAGAATTTCAGAGTGAAGTGGAAAATCATCATGACAAGAAAATAAAGTTTCTACGATCAGATCGCGGAGACGAATATTTGAGTTACGAGTTTGGTCTTCAATTAAAACAATGTGGAATAGTTTCACAAACTCATGCCACCTGGAACACCACAGCGTAATGGTGTGTCCGAACGTCATAACCGTACTTTATTGGATATAGTGCAATCTATGATGTTTCTTACCGATTTACCACTATCATTTTGGGGTTATACACTAGAGACAGCTGCATTCACGTTAAAAGGGGCACCATCTAAGTCCGTTGAGACGACACAATATGAACTATGGTTTGGCAAGAAACCAAAGTTGTCGTTTCTTAAAATTTGGGGTTGCGATGCTTATAAGAAAAGGTTTCATCATGATAAGCTCAAACCCAAATCAGAGAAATGTGTCTTCATAGGATACCCAAAGGAGACAGTTGGGTACACCTTCCATCACAAATCCGAAGGCAAGACATTCGTTGCTGAGAATGGGTACTTTTTAGAGAAGGAGTTTCTCTCGAAAGAAGTGAGTGGGAGGAAAGTAGAACTTGATAAGGTAATTGTACCTTCTCCCTCATTGGAAAGTAGTTCATCACAGAAATCTGTTCCTGTGACTACTACACCAATTAGTGAGGAAGCTAATGATGATGATCATGTAACTTCAGATCAAGTTACTACCAAATCTCGTAGGTCAACCAGAGTGAGATCCGCACCTGAGTAGTACGGTAATCCTATTCTGTAGGTCATGTTACTTGACCATGACGAACTTGCGAACTATGAGGAAGCGATGATGAGCCCAGATTCCGCCAAATGGCTTGAGGCCATGCAATCTGAGATGGGATCCAAAGTATAAGAACAAAGTATGGACTTTGATTGACTTGCCCGATGATCGGCGAGCCATTGAGATTAAATGGATCTTCAAGAGGAAGACGGACGCTGATAGTAGTGTTACTATCTACAAAGCTAGAATTGTCGCAAAAGGTTTTCGACAAGTTCAAGGTATTGACTACGATGATACCTTCTCACCCGTAGCGATGCTTAAGTCTGTTCGAATCATGTTAGCAATTGCCACATTTTATGAAATCGGGCAAGTGGATAAACATAAACTGCATTCCTTAATGGATTTATTAAAGAAGAGTTGTATATGATGCAACCAGAAGGTTTTGTCAATCCTAAAGGTGCTAACATAATATGCAAGCTCCAGTGATCCATCTATGGACTGGTCCAAGCATCTCGGAGTTGGAATATACACTTTGATAGGTTGATCAAAGCATATAGTTTTATACAGACTTGCGGTGAAGCCTGTATTTACAAGAAAGTGAGTGGAAGCACTACAGCATTTCTGATAAGCATATGTGAATGACATATTGTTGATCGGAAATAATGTAGAATTATTCTGCAAAGCATAAAGGAGTGTTTGAAAGGAGTTTTTCAAAGAAAGACCTCGGTGAAGCTGCTTACATATTGAGCATCAAGATCTATAGAGATAGATCAAGACGCTTGATAAGTTTTTTCAATGAGTACATACCTTGACAAGATTTTGAAGTAGTTCAAAATGGAACAGTCAAAGAAAGAGTTCTTGCCTGTGTAACAAGGTGTGAAATTGAGTAAGACTCAAAGCCCGACCACGGCAGAAGATAGAAAGAGAGTGAAAGTCATTCCCTATGCCTCAGCCATAGGTTCTATAAAGTATGCCATGTTGTGTACCAGATCTATTGTATACCCTACACTGATTTTGGCAAGGGAGACAATAGTGATCTAGGAGTAGACCACTGGACAGCGGTCAAAATTATCCTTAGTGGAATAGCGATATGTTTCTCGATTATGGAGGTGTCAAAAGGTTCGTCATAAAGAGTTACGTTGATGCAAGCTTTGACACCGATCTGGATGACTCTAAGTCTCGATCTAGATACATATTGAAAGTGGGAGCAATTAGCTAGAGTAGCTCCGTGCAGAGCATTGTAGACATAGAAAATTGCAAAATACATAACGGATCTGAATGTGAAAGACCCATTGACTAAGATTCTCTCACAAGCAAAACATGATCACACCTTAGTACTCTTTGGGTGTTAATCACATAGCGATGTGAACTAGATTACTGAATCTAGTAAACCCTTTGGGTGTTGGTCACATGACGATGTAAACTATGGGTGTTAATCACATGATGATGTGAACTATCGATGTTAATCACATGGTGATGTGATCTAGATTATTGACTCTAGTGCAAGTGGGAGACTGAAGGAAATATGCCCTAGAGGCAACAATAAAGTTATTATTTATTTCCTTATTTCATGATAAATGTTTATTATTCATGCTAGAATTGTATTAACCGGAAACATAATACATGTGTGAATACATAGGCAAACATAGTGTCACTAGTATGCCTCTACTTGACTAGCTCGTTGATCAAAGATGGTTAAGTTTCCTAACCATAGACATGAGTTGTCATTTGATTAACGGGATCACATCATTAGGAGAATGATGTGATTGACTTGACCCATTCCGTTAGCTTACCACTCGATCGTTTAGTATGTTGCTATTGCTTTCTTCATGACTTATACATGTTCCTATGACTATGAGATTATGCAACTCCCGTTTACCGGAGGAACACTTTGTGTGCTACCAAACGTCAAAACGTAACTGGGTGATTATAAAGGTGCTCTACAAGTGTCTCCGAAGGTACTTCTTGGGTTGGCGTATTTCGAGATTAGGATTTGTCACTCCAATTGTCGGAGAGGTATCTCTGGGCCCACTCGGTAATGCACATCACTTAAGCCTTGCAAGCATTGCAACTAATGAGTTAGTTGCGGGATGATGTATTACGGAATGAGTAAAGAGACTTGCCGGTAACGAGATTGAACTAGGTATTGAGATACCGACGATCGAATCTCGGGCAAGTAACATACCGATGACAAAGGGAACAACGTATGTTGTTATGCGGTCTGAGCGATAAAGATCTTCGTAGAATATGTGGAAGCCAATATGAGCATCCAGGTTCCGCTATTTGTTATTGACCGGAGACGTGTCTCGGTCATGTCTACATAGTTCTCGAACCCGTAGGGTCCGCACGCTTAAAGTTTCGATGAAAGTTATATTATGAGTTTATGAGCTTTGATGTACCGAAGGAGTTCCGAGTCCCGGATCAGATCGGGGACATGACGAGGAGTCTCGAAATTGTCGAGACATAAAGATTGATATATTGGACGACTATATTCGGACATCGGAATGGTTCTGAGTGATTCGGGTATTTTTCAGAGTACCGGAGAGTTACGGGAATACGTATTGCGCCTTATTGGGCCATACGGGAAAGAAGAAAAAGGGCCTCAAGGGTGGCCACACCCCCCCTTGGTCTAGTCCGAATTGGACTAGGGAAGGGGGCGCCCCCTTCCTTCCTTCTCCTTTTCCCTTCCTCTTTTCCTATTCCATATGGGAGGTGGAATCCTACTAGGACTAGGGAGTCCTAGTAGGACTCCACACTTGGCGCGCCCCCTCCTAGGGCGGGCCTCCTCCTCCCTTGCTCCTTTATATACGGGGGCAGGGGGCACCCCAAAGACACAACAATTGATCCTTGAGATCTATTAGCCGTGTGCGGTGCCCCCTCCACCATAATCATCGATAATATTGTAGCGGTGCTTAGGCGAAGCCCTGCGACGGTAGAACATCAAGATCGTCACCACACCATTGTGCTGAAGAAACTCATCTGTAACACCCTCGATGCGACTATATCTCCCACGTGTCGAAGCACGACTTAGAGGCATAATCTCATTGAAGGCATATGTCACAAGTCAGGCAATCATCACAAACATCCCATGTAATATAGATAATGAAAAGGGGTAACATAGTTGGCTTACACTCGCCACGTCAATAAAGTACATAAATAATATACATCATCCAAACACTTATGGCCCGACTACGGCGCCAAAATGAAAGATAACCCAACAAGCGACATGGTCCCGATCACCCCCAACTGGGCACCACTACTGATCATCAGGAAAAGAAACATAGTATCGCTGAGAGTCCTCGTCGAACTCCCACTTGAGCTCGAGCGCATCACCTGGAGCGGAATCATCTGGACCTGCATCTGGTGTAATAGTAATCTATGAGCCATAGGGACTCAGCAATCTCGCACCCTCGCGATCAAGACTATTTAAGCTTATAGGAATGGCAAGGTAAATATGTGGAGCTGCAGCAAGCGACTAGCATATATGGTGGCTAACTTATTCGCAAAAGAGAGCGAGAAGAGGAGGCAAAGCACAAGCGAGAAACTAGAGAGCAACCTGTGCAAACATTACTCCAACACCGTGTCCACTTCCCGGACTCCGCCGAGAAGAGGCCATCACGGTAACTCACACGGTTGATTCATTTAAATTAAGTTAAGGTTAAAGTTATCTACAACCGGACATTAACAAATTCCCATCTGCCCATAACCGCGGGCACGGCTTTCGAAAGTTCAAATCCCTGCAGGGGAGTCCCAACTTAACCCATGACAAGCTCTCACGGTCAACGAAGGAATAGACCTCCTCCCGAGACGTTTCGATCAGACTCGGTATCTCGGTTCTTCAAGACATTTCGACAAGTTAAAACAAGACCAGCAACACCACCCGAATGTGATGACAAATCCCGATAGGAGCTGCACATATCTCTTTCTCAGGGCACACTCAGATGAGCCAGACGTCGGGTAGGCCAGCCCAGAGTTGCCCCTGGTAGCCCCGGACATCGCTCAGGTGGACCAACACTCAGAGGAGCACTGGCCCGGGGGGGCTAAAATAAGATGACCCTTGAGTCTGCAGAACCCAAGGGAAAGAAAAGGCTAGGTGGCAAATGGCAAAACCAATGTTGGGCATTGCTGGAAAAGCTTTAATCAAGGCGAACTATCAAGGGGTTCCCATTATAACCCAACCGTGTAAGGAACGCAAAATCCGGGAACATAACACCGATATGACGGAAACTAGGGCGGCAAGAGTGGAACAAAACACTAGGCGAGAGGCCGAGCCTTCCATCCTTTACCAACTATATAGATGCATTAAGATAACATGGTAATATAATGATATCCCAACAAGTAAATAAATGTTCCAACAAGGAACGGCCTCCAATCTTCACCTGCAACTAGCAACGCTTTAAGAGGGGCTGAGCAAAGCGGTAACATAGCCAATCAATGGTTTGCTAGGACATGGTGGGTTAGAGGTTTGACATGGTAATTTGGGAGGCTTGAAAGCAAATGGTAGGCATCGTAGCAATGGCATAGCAAAAGAGCAAGCACTCTAGCATAGCAAAGATAGTAGTGATTTTGAGGGTATGATCATCTTGCCTGCAAAGCTGTCAGAGTTGACTGGATCCTCGAAAGCAAACTCAACGGGCTCCTCGTTATCGAACTCGTCTCCTGGCTCTACCCAAACAAGCAAACGGAACACAATCAACCACGTGCAAGGATCAAACAACATGATGCAAAGATGATATGCTATGCGGGATGTGATGCGGGATGCATATGCGAGATGTGACAGGAAATGCATGAACCTGGCCTCAACTTGGGAATCCAAGTGTGCACTGGAAAGATGAGATGAAATCGCTTGAAAACGATATAAAGAACGCCGGAATCGAAGTTACGGTTTGGAAATGGCAAGCGATTCAAATATGACACCGGTCTGCGATTTACAGCAAGTAGCCATCTAAATGCAATGAGATGAACATGCTACAGCACCCAAACATGACAACAAAATACATGACAGGGATGCAATCAAGATGCTTAACAAAAGTCTAGCACCGAGCTACGGCCAATTCATCCATTAACAGGTTCAAACAAGCATGGCAAAACTGCATATGGTAAACAGATCTCAGACTTAGTGAAATTAACACTTGTCTAAAATTTCAGACCAAGTAGCTCTTTTCGGAGCAACAAAACAACATGCTACAGGATCTGAACAAGGCAAAGAAGAACATGTCATGGAGCTACTCAAATAGCTTAACAAAAGTCCCTTAGTGACCTTGAGCCAAAAGGGATCAGAATATATACTAACAAGCATGTGAACATCGCAAAAACATAATCAGTTTTCAGACTTAGTGAAAACTGGCACATGCTGAAACATAACTCAAGTAGGCATGTTTACGAGCTCGATGCACTCACTATGGTGCAAGTCATGGCAAGACAAGCATACAGCTATCAAGAACACGCAAAATGCAAGCTAGACATGGCAAGAACAATGACATAGCATGCACGGATCAATTACAACATCATCGGCAAAATTGCAAACAAGTTGACAATCTGCCCAGATTCATAAAGTAGCAAAAGTAGAGCTCGATAGACTCAAGCTAGGGTGCTCCATAATTGCAAACAAAGACATGGATGGATAGAGCACCACAATATCAATAAAACATCCTTACTAATCATCCTCGAAAGAGGCACGGATCACTAGGAAAACAACATGAACATATGGCATCATGAGATAAACAGATCAAGGACTTAGTGGAAATGCTAAGTCCCTGAAAACAGAATTACCAAGTGCACCACTTTGCAAGCTTGCACTAGGCACCACACACATCACAAAAATACATGGGTTGCACCTCTGGAAAGATGACAAAACCCTTAACAAAACGTATGTAGAGCATCAGGGCATATCATGCACACAAAAATCATGGCAAAAATGACAAAACTCAAAATGGAGTAGCAGGTCTGACAATTATCTCAAGTAGCCCTCTTCTAACAGCATTTCGGGTATCAAGATGAACTCAAATGAAAATGATGCAATGGAATGAAATGATGTACTCTCTGAGACGAACATTTTGATATGCTATATGCATGAATCGGAGCTACGGATGCAAAGTTACGGAGCTACGAACATGAGCATATGGATCTGCAATTTCGGGACTTAGACAAAAAATCAACCTCTAGGGTTACTGTTCATCCCGATCCAGATCTGAATCGCACGCCTCCCGAGGTGGCTCCGGCGACGTCGGTTCGCTCCGGCGAGGTGAGTTCGTCGGTGGGAGAGGAAGGAGAGGCGAGGCCGGGGTGGTGCGGGGCGCGGCCGGTGGTGTCGTCGGGCGGCGCGGGCGAGTGCGGCGGTGGCCGCGGCGGGCGGTGGCGAGCTCGGCCGCCAGAGTCGGAGCGGGGCGGCGGCGGTGGAAGACCTCGCCAGCGCGGGCGGCGCGACGTGGAGGCGAGGGAGAGGCGCGGGCGGCGCTGTAGCAGGTGGGCTCGGGGGCCCGATCCGGGCTCAACCGGGCTGGCGCCGGAGGGAGGTGGCCGGGCGAATGGGAGGCGGACACGTGGCGGCAGCGGGGGAGGACCCGGACGTGTCCATCGGTGCAGATTTTTGTCCGGCGGGCGCGGTGAGGCTGGATCTAGGGTTAGGAAGAGAGGGGATCCGAAAATTTCGGTAGTGGGTCTATATATAGGCATTGGAGGAGCTAGGAGAGTCCAAATGAGGTGCGGTTTTCGGCCACGCGATCGTGATCGAATGATCCAGATGATGTAGCGGAGTTAGGTGGGTTTTGGGCCAAATTGGAGGGGTGTTGGGCTGCAACACACATGAGGCCTTTTCGGTCCGTCGGTTAACCGTTGGAGTATCAAACGAAGTCCAAATGATACGAAACTTGACAGGCGGTCTACCGGTAGTATACCAAGGCCGCTTGGCAAGTCTCGGTCCAATCCGGAAATGTTTAAACCCCACACATGAAAGAAAGCTAGAAATGACCACCGGAGGAGAACGAAGCGCCGGAATGCAAAACGGACAACGGGGAAAATGCTCGAATGCATGAGACAAACACGTATGCAAATGCAATGCACATGATGACATGATATGAGATGCATGACAACGATAACAACACACGGAGACAAAACCCGAACCCAAGAAAATAAAATAACTTAACGCTAGAAACGGTAAGAGTTGGAGTACAAATTGGGGAAGTTACATCCGGGGTGTTACAACACTCCACCACTACGAAAGGATCTCGTCTGGAGATCTAGGACTGAAAGAACGCCGGGTACTCAGAACGGAGGTGATCCTCGCATTCCCAGGTAGCTTCACAGTCGGAATGGTGTGACCACTTGACTTTGAGAAATTTGATTGACTTGTTGCGAGTCTTGCGTTCAGTCTCTTCAAGAATAGCAACTGGGTGCTCACGATAAGAGAGATCTTCTTGCAGCTCAATGTCCTCAAAGTTGACAGTGCGGTCAGGAGTCTTGAAGCACTTTCGGAGCTGAGAGACATGGAACACGTCATGAACATTTGCAAAGTTTGAAGGAAGCTCGAGTTGATAGGTGAGGTCGCCTCTCTTGCTGACAATCTTGAAAGGTCCCACGTATCTGGGGGCAAGCTTCCCTTTGATACCGAAGCGACGAGTACCTTTCATAGGAGAGATGCGGAGGTAAACATGGTCTCCGATCTCGAACGCCAAATCACGGTGCTTACTATCATAGTAGCTCTTCTGGCGGGATTGGGCTGCTTTGAGGTTATCACGAATGACTTTGCACATTTCTTCTGCCTCTGTGATTAAGTCATTACCCAAAAGCTGACGTTCACCGGTTTCAGACCAGTTGAGAGGGGTACGGCACTTCCTGCCATACAGAATTTCGAATGTGGCCTTGCCCGAACTTGCTTGAAAACTGTTGTTGTAGGAGAATTCAGCATAAGGAAGACAATCCTCCCACTTCATGCCGAAGGAGATCACACAAGCCCTGAGCATATCTTCAAGAATCTGGTTGACACGCTCGACTTGACCGCTTGTTTGAGGATGGAAAGCTGTGTTGAAGCGGATGTTGGTGCCCATGGCCTTCTGAAAGGAATCCCAAAACTTCGAGGTAAAGATGCTGCCACGGTCTAAAGATATCACTTGAGGAATACCGTGCAGTGAGACAATTCGAGAGGTATAGAGTTCCGCCAATTGAGCTGCAGTGATCGACTCTTTGATAGGCAGAAAGTGAGCCACTTTGGTGAGTTTGTCGATGACAACGAATATAGCATCATTGCCACGCTTGGACTTTGGTAACCCAGTCACGAAGTCCATTTCAATGTGGTCAAACTTCCATTCTAGAATGGCAAGAGGTTGGAGGAGACCAGCTGGCCTTTGGTATTCTGCCTTCACTCTTCTGCAGACATCACATTCATTCACGAATTGAGCAATCTCGCACTTCATTCGATTCCACCAATAAGCTTGCTTAAGGTCCTGATACATCTTCATACTCCCAGGGTGGATGGAGAGGAGAGAATTGTGAGCCTCGTTCATAATCACTTTATGAAGGTCACCTTTGGGTACAACAATTCGATCCTCGAAGAAGAGAGTATCCTTGTCATCAAGGCGGTAGCACTTGTACTTGGGTTGACTCTTGGCAATCCCAATCTTCACCTTTTTCACCATAGCATCAAGAAGCTAGGCTTGCTGAATCTGATCTTCCAAGGTAGGAGAGACTTGAAGGTTGGCGAGGAAACCTTGAGGAACAACTTGCAGATTAAGTTTGCGGAAAGCTTCACAAAGCTCGGGTTGATAAGGCTTGAGAATCAGACTATTGCAATAAGCCTTCCTGCTCAATGCGTCAGCAATCACATTGGCCTTGCCTGGAGTATACTCGATACTCGGATTATACTCTTGAATCATTTCGACCCATCGAGTTTGCCTGAGGTTGAGATTAGGCTGAGTGAAGATGTACTTGAGACTCTTGTGATCAGTGAAAATATCCACTTTTCTTCCCAATAGAAGATGTCTCCAAGTCAAAAGAGCATGCACAACTGCCGCCAACTCGAGATCATGAGTGGGGTAGTTCTTCTCATTAGGCTTCAACTGGCAAGAGGTATAAGCAACAACTTTCTTCTCTTGCATCAATACTGCGCCAAGACCTTGGAGAGAGGCATCACAAAACACCTCGTACGGCTTGGATTCATCAGGCGGAGTTAGAACTGGAGCAGTGATCAACTTCTCTTTCAAAGTGTTCAAAGCAATGTCACACTCCAGAGACCAAACGTACTTGACGTGCTTTTGGAGAAGATTTGAGAGAGGCTTCGCGATCTTAGAAAAGTTTTCAACGAATCTTCGGCAATAGCTTGCGAGACCGAGGAAGCTACGGAGTTGCTTCACGTTCTGAGGAGGTGCCCAATTCACAATTGCAGACACCTTCTCAAGATTCACGGCAATGCCCTTGGCAGAGATGATATGGCCAAGATAAAGAACCTCATCAAGCCAAAATTCACACTTGGAGAACTTGGCGTAGAACTGATGTTCCCTGAGCTTATCGAGTACCAAACACAAGTGCTTGGCATGATCTTCCTTGTTCTTCAAGAAAACCAGAATGTCGTCGAGATAGACCAAAACGAAGTCATTGGTGTAGGCGTTGAAGATGAAGTTCATCATGCGAGAGAACGTCGGAGGAGCGTTGACGAGGCCGAAATACATGACAGTGTATTCATATGAACCATAGCTTGTCCTGAAAGCCTTCTTGGGAATATCTTGCTCACGGATTCAAATCTGATGATAAACCATACGAAGATCAAGCTTGGAGAATACTTGAGCACCTTTGAGTTGTTCGAACAGCTCATTGATGTTGGGAAGTGGGTATTTATTCTTGATGGTCTTCTTGTTCAATGGACGGTAATCAACACAAAGTCGGTCTGTTCCATCCTTCTTCTTCACAAAAAGAACACCACAACCCCACGGAGAAGAACTAGGCCGGATGAGACCCATTCTCTCTTGCTCATCGAGTTGCTTCTTCAGCTCCTTCAACTCTTCAGGTCCGAGCTTGTAAGGACGCTTGCACACAGGTTCCATACCAGGCTCGAGATCAATAACGAATTCAACTGGCCGGTGCGGAGGCATTCCTAGGAGCTCTTCTGGAAAGACGTCTTGATATTCGCAAATGACTGGAATTTGCGAGATGGCATCGATTTCACCCTTCTCATTGAGAGAAAACAGACGGATGGTATCATCACAAGCGGCAAAGACAATTACATCCTCAGACGAATGAGTCAATTGAATCTGCCTTGCAGCACAATCAAGATGCGCCTTGTGCTTAGAAAGCCAATCCATTCCGAGAATAAGATCAATATCCGAGTTACCAAGAACCACCGGAGAAGAGAGAAACTTGTAGTCACCCAATGTGATAGAGACATCTGGGGCAATAGCGCTTGCATTCATGAATTTACCCGGAGAAACAACAGATAACTGTCTAGGCAAATCTTGCAAAGGCAACTCATGCTTAGAAACAAATGGTCTCGAGATAAAGCAATGTGATGCACCCATGTCAAAAAGAACTTTAGCTGGAATATCATTAACAGGAAGGTTACCCATGATGACATCTGACGAGTCCTCTGCCTGAGCTGCGTTCATCAAATTGACCTTGGCGGACTTGGGGTTATGCTTGACCACAGCTGTACTTGCCGATCTGACAGGAGGAGGAGGAGGAAGACGCCTCTGGTTGAAACACTTGTTGGCATAGTGACCCTTCTGTTGGCACTTGTTGCATGTGACCTCTGAAAGCGGACGATGGTACGGAGCACTCGATGTCTTGAGACGAAGTCTTGTTCTGAAAGCCAGGGTTGGGTGGGTGGGAAGAACCACTGCCACCTTTGCTCTTCTGCTGATATGGCTGACGAAACGGAGGAGGAGGAAGCCAATACTTCTGCTGCTTGGTCACTTGAGTAGAGGAAGAAGGAGTAACATCTCTGACTCGCTTCTTGGAAGCATCACACCTCAACTGAGCAGCCTCTTGCTTCAGTGCCATGTTGTAGAACTCATCGTATCTCAAGGGCTCAAAGAGGACAAGAGATAGCTGGATTTCTTCTCTGAGACCACCCCTGAACTGGTATATCATGCTCTTCTCATCAGGTATGTCCTGCTTGGCAAAGCGGGCGAGCTTCCGAAACAACTTGTTGTAGTCATAGACAGACAAAGAGCCTTGCTTCAGGTTGCGGAATTCCTCACGCTTGCTTTCAACCACGCTCTGAGGAATATGATGAGCTCGAAAATCTCGACGGAAATCATCCCAAGTGATAACACGTCCACCTCTGGAGTCCTTGTACTGCTGGAACCATTCTGCAGCTTGATCTTTGAGTTGGAAGGAAGCGAACTTGACGAAATCTTCAGGCCTGACGTTGCTGCACTCGAAATTCTTGCACAGATCCACGAGCCAATCGTCAGCATCGGTTGCCTCAACACAATTGCTGAAAGTCTTTGGCCCATTAGCAAGGAACTGGTTGAGTGTAGCAAAGTGATTATGATTGTTGCCTTGATTCCCTTGGTTGCCTTGATTGCGCTCTTGAAGAATTTGCATGATCAACTGTGTGTTTGCATTGGTTGCGGCCATCACAGCTTGCCATGCCTCCGGAGGAGGTGGAGGTGGTGGCGTTTCTTGATGCAGATTCTGACTGGTGCTCTTAGCGGGAGCCATCCTGAAGAGGTTGACCACCGTTAGCACATTGACGGAAAAATGAAGTTGAATCCAACGGAATGAAAATTGCAACATATAGTCTTCACATCTGAACAAAATGAACGAATGCATTCCTCTTGAAATGGTCACATATCCATAAATTGAGAAGCCACGAAGAATTAAGGTAGAGAAATAAATCAACAAGGTACGGATCAAGAACGAATAATCGGTAAGAAATCCCAATCTCAAACCAATATCCGTGGAAGAAGAACTAGAGTTACAAGAATTCCCACCTATGAAACTCCCGAACCTTTCCGGTTATGCAATCAGGTGTTGGGGATGCAGGGGAAGCATAATATCTCACCCAAATCTAGCAAATCCTACATCCAGCTGTATCCATCCTTCAACACATAACCAAGAAACCTTCGGAAACCATCTACCTCAACCTTCGAAAAGCATCCGTTATACAAGTTATGGCGATACTCCCGAACTCCCGCCCCAGTACTGGGTGGCGTCGAGGTTATCTCACCAACGAACTGCATAAAAGAGATTTTCGATGTTGGCGTACTAGACTCAGGTATTCCAGAACTGCAACGATAAAATTATGACGACAACACCTCAAAGCTCAACTCCCCGCGACACTTCCACTAAACCCCTGACAGGAGGCACCAAGACAATGTTCTCATCATAAAACCATCGGAACAATTCCAAGATACCCGCGTGATCCTAAAAAAAATTAGTGAAATTTGAGAAGAGAAGAGTCAAAACTCTACGTCAGGATGCCTTACTAGAGTGATGAGGAGACTGGGAAGTAAAAAAGAATTCCTAAACTCTCTGATATATAATTCCTAATGACTCAAAACATTTTTTCTAGACAGAACTCGGCTGCTAAAAACGATCAAGCAATGGGGCTCCTAAGGTCAGGGAAGGCTCTGATACCAACTTGTAACACCCTCGATGCGACTATATCTCCCACGTGTCGAGGCACGACTTAGAGGCATGATCGCATTGAAGGCATATGTCGCAAGTCAGGCAATCATCACAAACATCCCATGTAATATAGATAATGAAAAGGGATAACATAGTTGGCTTACACTCGCCATGTCAATCAAGTACATAAATAACATACATCATCCAAACACTCATGGCCCGACTACGGCGCCAAAATGAAAGATAACCCAACAAGCGACATGGTCCCGATCACCCCCAACTGGGCACCACTACTGATCATCAGGAAAAGAAACATAGTATCGCTGAGAGTCCTCGTCGAACTCCCACTTGAGCTCGAGCGCGTCACCTGGAGCGGGATCATCTGGACCTGCATCTGGTGTAATAGTAATCTGTGAGCCACAGGGACTCAGCAATCTCGCACCCTCGTGATCAAGACTATTTAAGCTTATAGGAATGGCAAGGTAAATATGTGGAGCTGCAGCAAGCGACTAGCATATATGGTGGCTAACTTATTCGCAAAAGAGAGCAAGAAGAGGAGGCAAAGCGCGAACGAGAAACTAGAGAGCAACCTGCGCAAACATTACTCCAACACCGTGTCCAGTTCCCGGACTCCGCCGAGAAGAGGCCATCACGGTAACTCACACGGTTGATTCATTTAAATTAAGTTAAGGTTAGAGTTATCTACAACCAAACATTAACAAATTCCCATCTGCCCATAACCGCGGGCACGACTTTCGAAAGTTCCAATCCCTGTAGGGGAGTCCCAACTTAGCCCATGACAAGCTCTCACGGTCAACAAAGGAATAGACCTCCTCCCGAGACGTTCTGATCAGACTCGGTATCTCGGTTCTTCAAGACATTTCGATAGGTTAAAACAAGACCAGCAACACCGCCCGAATATGCCGACAAATCCCGATAGGAGCTGCACATATCTCTTTCTCAGGGCACACTCAGATGAGCCAGACATCGGGTAGGCCAGCCCAGAGTTGCCTCTGGTAGCCCCGGACATCGCTCAGGTGGACCAACACTCAGAGGAGCACTGGCCCGGGGGGGCTAAAATAAGATGACCCTTGAGTCTGCAGAACCCAAGGGAAAGAAAAGGCTAGGTGGTGAATGGCAAAACCAATGTTGGGCATTGCTGGAAAAGCTTTAATCAAGGCGAACTATCAAGGGGTTCCCATTATAACCCAACCGCGTAAGGAACGCAAAATCCGGGAACATAACACCGATATGACGGAAACTAGGGCGGCAAGAGTGGAACAAAACACTAGGCGAGAGGCCGAGCCTTCCATCCTTTACCAAGTATATAGATGCATTAAGATAACATGGCAATATAATGATATCCCAACAAGTAAATAAATGTTCCAACAAGGAACGGCCTCCAATCTTCACCTGCAACTAGCAACGCTATAAGCGGGGCTGAGCAAAGCGGTAACATAGCCAATCAACGGTTTGCTAGGACATGGTGGGTTAGAGGTTTGACATGGCAATTTGGGAGGCTTGAAAGCAAATGGTAGGCATCGTAGCAATGGCATAGCAAAAGAGCAAGCACTCTAGCATAGCAAAGATAGTAGTGATTTCGAGGGTATGATCATCTTGCCTGCAAAACTGTCAGAGTTGACTGGATCCTCGAAAGCAAACTCAACGGGCTCCTCGTTATCGAACTCGTCTCCCGGCTCTACCCAAACAAGACAAACAAGCAAACGGAACACAATCAACCACGTGCAAGGATCAAACAACATGATGCAAAGTTGGTATGCTATGCGGAATGCGATGCAGGATGCATATGCGAGATGTGACAGGAAATGCATGAACCTGGCCTCAACTTGGGAATCCAAGTGTGCACTGGAAAGATGAGATGAAATCACTTGAAAATGATATAAAGAATGCCGGAATCGGAGTTACGGTTTGGAAATGGCAAGCGATTCAAATATGACACCGGTCTGTGATTTACAGCAAGTAGCCATCTAAATGCAATGAGATGAACATGCTACAACACCCAAACATGACAAGAAAATACATGACAGGGATGCAATCAAGATGCTTAACAAAAGTCTAGCACTAAGCTACGGCCAATTCATCCATTAACAGGTTCAAACAAGCATGGCAAAACTGCATATGGTAAACAGATCTCAGACTTAGTGAAATTAACACTTGTCTGAAATTTCAGACCAAGTAGCTCTCTTCGGAGCAACAAAACAACATGCTACAGGATCTGAACAAGGCAAAGAAGAACATGGCATGGAGCTACTCAAATAGCTTAACACAAGTCCCTTAGTGACCTTGAGCCAAAAGGGATCAGAAAATATACTAACAAGCATGTGAACATTGCAAAAACATAATCAGTTTTCAGACTTTGTGAAAACTGGCACATGCTGAAACATAACTCAAGTAGGCATGTTTACGAGCTCGATGCACTCACTATGGTGCAAGTCATGGCAAGACAAGCATACATCTATCAAGAACACACAAAATGCAAGCTAGACATGGCAAGAACAATGGCATAGCATGCACGGATCAATTACAACATCATCGGCAAAATTGCAAACAAGTTGACAATCTGCCCAGATTCACAAAGTAGCAAAAGTAGAGCTCGATAGACTCAAGCTAGGGTGCTCCATAATTGCAAACAAAGACATGGATGGATAGAGCACCACAATATCAATAAAACATCCTTACTGATCATCCTCAAAAGAGGCATGGATCACTAGGAAAACAACATGAACATATTGCATCATGAGATAAACAGATCAAGGACTTAGTGGAAATGCTAAGTCCCTGAAAGCAGAATTACCAAGTGCACCACTTTGCAAGCTTGCACTAGGCACCACACACATCACAAAAATACATGGGTTGCACCTCTGGAAAGATGACAGAACCCTTAACAAAACGTATGTAGAGCATCAGGACATATCATGCACACAAAAATCATGGCAAAATGACAAAACTCAAAATGGAGTAGCAGATCTGACAATTATCTCAAGTAGCCCTCTTCTAATAGCATTTCGGGCATCAAGATGAACTCAAATGAAAATGATGCAATGGAATGAAATGATGTACTCTCTGAGACGAACATTTTGATATGCTATATGCATGAATCGGAGCTACGGATGCAAAGTTATGGAGCTACGAACATGAGCATATGGATCTGCAATTTCGGGACTTAGACAAAAAATCAACCTCTAGGGTTACTGTTCACCCCGATCCAGATCTGAATCGCACGCCTCCCGAGGTGGCTCCGGCGACGTCGGTTCGCTCCGGCGAGGTGAGTTCGTCGGCGGGAGAGGAAGGAGAGGCGAGGCCGGGGTGGTGCGGGGCGCGGCCGGTGGTGTCGTCGGGCGGCGCGGGCGAGTGCGGCGGTGGCCGCGGCGGGCGGTGGCGAGCTCGGCCGCCAGAGTCGGAGCGGGGCGGCGGCGGTGGAAGACCTCGCCAGCGCGGGCGGCGCGGCGTGGAGGCGAGGGAGAGGCGAGGGCGGCGCTGTAGCAGGTGGGCTCGGGTTTTGGGCCAAATTGGAGGGGTGTTGGGCTGCAACACACACGAGGCCTTTTTGGTCCCTCGGTTAACCGTTGGAGTATCAAACGAAGTCCAAATGATACGAAACTTGACAGGCAGTCTACCGGTAGTAAACCAAGGCCGCTTGGCAAGTCTCGGTCCAATCCGGAAATGTTTAAACCCCACACACGAAAGAAAGCTAGAAATGACCACCGGAGGAGAACGAAGCGCCGGAATGCAAAACGGACAACGGGGAAAATGCTCGAATGCTTGAGACGAACACGTATGCGAATGCAATGCACATGATGACATGATATTAGATGCATGACAACGATAACAACACACGGAGACAAAACACGAACCCGAAAAAATAAAATAACTTAACGCCGAAAACAGCAAGAGTTGGAGTACAAATTGGGGAAGTTACATCCGGGGTGTTACATCATCCCCGACACTTTGCTGGATCGGAGTCCGGGGATCGTCATCGAGCTGAACGTGTGCTAGAACTCGGAGGTGTCGTAGTTTCAGTGCTTGATCGGTCGGGTCGTGAAGACGTACGACTACATCAACCGCGTTGTTATAACGCTTCCGCTTTCGGTCTACGAGGGTACGTGGACAAAACTCACCCCTCTCGTTTCTATGCATCACCATGATCTTGCGTGTGCGTAGGAAATTTTTTGAACAGTGGTAATATTTGCAACTCGAGACAGGGACTATGGATTAAGCGAAGATTGGCAAAGGACGAGGTGACGATGCGCGTAGGAAATGGTTCCAAAGTCGATGTGATCGCAGTCGGCACGCTACCTCTACATCTACCTTCGGGATTAGTTTTAGACCTAAATAATTGTTATTTAGTGCCAGCGTTGAGCATGAACATTATATCTGGATCTTGTTTGATGCGTGATGGTTATTCATTTAAATCAGAGAATACTAGTTGGTCTATTTATGTGAGTAATATCTTTTATGGTCATGCACCCTTAAAGAATGGTCTATTTTTATTGAATCTCGATAGTAGTGATACACATATTCATAATGTTGAAGCCAAAAGATGCAGAGTTGATAATGATAGTGCAACTTATTTGTGGCACTGCCGTTTAGGTCATATCGGTGTAAAGCGCATGAAGAAACTCCATACTGATGGACTTTTGGAACCACTTGATTATGAACCACTTGGTACTTGCGAACCGTGCCTCATGGGCAAGATGACTAAAACACCGTTCTCCGGTACTATGGAGAGAGTAACAAATTCGTTGGAAATCATACATACAGATGTATGTGGTCCGATGAATGTTCAGGCTCGTGGCGGATATCATTATTTTCTCACCTTCAGATATGATTTAAGCATATATGGGTATATCTACTTAATAAAGCATAAGTATGAAACATTCTAAAAGTTCAATGAATTTCAGAGTGAAGTTGAAAATCATCGTAACAAGAAAATAAAGTTTCTACGATCTGATCGTGGAGGAGAATATTTGAGTTACGAGTTTGGTCTACATTTTAAGCAATGCGGAATAGTTTCGCAACTCACACCACCCGGAACACCACAGCATAATGGTGTGTCCGAACGTCGTAATCGTACTTTACTAGATATGGTGCGATCTATGATGTCTCTTACTGATTTACCGATATCATTTTGGTGTTATGCTTTAGAGACGACCGCATTCACGTTAAATAGGGCACCATCAAAATCCGTTGAGACGACACCTTATGAACTGTGGTTTGGCAAGAAACCAAAGTTGTCGTTTCTGAAAGTTTGGGATGCGATGCTTATGTGAAAAAGCTTCAACCTAATAAGCTCGAACCCAAATCAGAGAAATGTGTCTTCATAGGATATCCAAAGGAGACTATTGGATACACCTTCTCTCACAGATCCGAAGGCAAGACTTTTGTTGCTAAATTCGGAAACTTTCTAGAGAAGGAGTTTCTCTCGAAAGAAGTGAGTGGGAGAAAAGTAGAACTTGATGAGGTAATTGTACCTACTCCCTTATTGGAAAGTAGTTCATCACAGAAACCGGTTTCTGTGACACCTACACCAATTGGTGAGGAAGTTAATGATGATGATCATGAAACTTCAGATCAAGTTGTTACTGAACCTCATAGATCAACCAAAGTAAGATCCGCACCAGAGTGGTACGGTAATCCTGTTCTAGAAGTCATGCTATTAGATCATGGTGAACCTACGAACTATGAAGAAGCGATGGTCAGCCCAGATTCCGAATAATGGCTTGAAGCCATGAAATCTGATATGGGATCCATGTATCAAAACAAAGTGTGGACTTTGGTTGACTTGCCCGATGATCGGCAAGCAATTGAGAACAAATGGATCTTTAAGAAGATGACTGACGCTGACGGTAATGTTACTGTCTACAAAGCTCGACTTGTCACAAAAGGTTTTCGACAAGTTCAAGGGATTGACTA
Organism: Triticum monococcum; assembly: GCA_034509565.1. Lineage (NCBI taxonomy): Eukaryota > Viridiplantae > Streptophyta > Magnoliopsida > Poales > Poaceae > Triticum > Triticum monococcum. Next base: position 638,321,936 of record CM067845.1, read on the forward strand.
CGATGAGACCTTCTCACCCGTAGTGATGCTTAAGTCTGTCCGAATCATGTTAGCAATTGCCGCATTTTATGATTATGAAATTTGGCAGATGGATGTCAAAATTGCATTCCTGAATGGATTTCTGGAAGAAGAGTTGTATATGATGCAACCGGAAGGTTTTGTCGATCCAAAGGGAGCTAACAAAATATGCAAGCTCCAGCGATCCATCTATGGACTGGTGCAAGCATCTCGGAGTTGGAATATACGCTTTGATAAGTTGATCAAAGCATATAGTTTTATACAGACTTGTGGTGAAGCCTGTATTTACAAGAAAGTGAGTGGGAGCACTACAGCATTTCTGCTAAGTATATGTGAATGACATATTGTTGATCGGAAATAATGTAGAATTATTCTGCAAAGCATAAAGGAGTGTTTGAAAGGAGTTTTTCAGAGAAAGATCTCGGTGAAGCTGCTTACACATTGAGCATCAAGATCTATAGAGATAGATCAAGACGCTTGATAAGTTTTTTCAATGAGTACATACCTTGACAAGATTTTGAAGTAGTTCAAAATGGAACAGTCAAAGAAAGAGTTCTTGCCTGTGTAACAAGGTGTGAAATTGAGTAAGACTCAAAGCCCGACCACGGCAGAAGATAGAAAGAGAGTGAAAGTCATTCCCTATGCCTTAGCCATAGGTTCTATAAAGTATGCCATGCTGTGTTCCAGATCTATTGTATACCCTACACTGATTTTGGCAAGGGAGACAATAGTGATCTAGGAGTAGATCACTGGACAATGGTCAAAATTATCCTTAGTGGAATAAGGATATGTTTCTCGATTATGTAGGTGTCAAAAGGTTCGTCGTAAAGAGTTACGTCGATGCAAGCTTTGACACCGATCTGGATGACTCTAAGTCTCGATCTAGATACATATTGAAAGTGGGGGCAATTAGCTAGAGTAGCTCCATGCAGAGCATTGTAGACATAGAAAATTGCAAAATACATAACGGATCTGAATGTGAAAGACCCGTTGACTAAGATTCTCTCACCGCCAAAACATGATCACACCTTAGTACTCTTTGGGTGTTAATCACATAGAGATGTGAACTAGATTACTGAATCTATTAAACCCTTTGGGTGTTGGTCACATGGCGATGTAAACTATGGGTGTTAATCACATGATGGTGTGAACTATCGATGTTAATCACATGGTGATGTGATCTAGATTATTGACTCTAGTGAAAGTGGGAGAACGGAGTACCGGAGGCTTACCGGAACCCCCCGGGGGGGTTATTGGGCCTCGTGGGAGCAAAGTGGAGGAAGAGGAGAGGCAGCAGGAGGTGGCGCGCGGCCCCCCTTGCCCCAATCCGAATTGGGAAAGGGAAGGGGGCGGCGGCCCCCCTTATCCTTCCTTCCCTCCACCTCCTCCTTCCCCCTTCTCCTAGTTGGAATAGGAAAGGGGGGCAAAACCTACTTGGAGTAGGATTTTCCCCCTTGGGCGCGCCTCCTCCCCTTGGTCGGCCCTCTCCTCCTCCCCCCCTTTATATACGGAGGAGGGGGGCACCCCATAGATACAACAATTGATCCTTGATATCTATTAGCCGAGTGCGGTGCCCCCTTCCACCATAATCCTGGATAATATTGTAGTGGTGCTTAGGCGAAGCCTTGCGACGGTAGAACATCAAGATCGTCACCACGCCGTCGTGCTGACGGAACTCATCCCCGACACTTTGCTGGATCGGAGTCCGGGCATCGTCATCGAGCTAAACGTGTGCTATAACTCGGAGGTGCCGTAGTTTCGGTGCTTGATCGGTCGGGCCGTGAGGACGTATGACTACATCAACTGCATTGTTATAACGCTTCCGCTTTCGGTCTACGAGGGTACTTGGACAACACTCTCCCCTAACGTTGTTATGCATCACCATGATCTTGCGTGTGCGTAGGAATTTTTTTGAAATTACTACGTTCCCCAATAGTGGCATCCGAGCCTGGTTTTATGCGTAGATGTCATATGCACGAGTAGAACACAAGTGAGTTGTGGGCGATATAAGTCATATTGCTTACCAGCATGTCATACTTTGGCTCAGCGGTATTGTTGGATGAAGCGGACCGGACCGACATTACGCATACGCTTATGCAAGACTGGTTCTACCGACGTGCTTTGCACACAGGTGGCTGGCGGGTGTCAGTTTCTCCAACTTTAGTTGAACTGAGTATGGCTACGCCCGGTCCTTGTGAAGGTTAAAACAGCACCAACTTGACAAACTGTCGTTGTGACTTTGATGCGTAGGTAAGAACGGTTCTTGCTAAATCCCGTAGCAGCCACGTAAAACTTGCAACAACAAAGTAGAGGACGTCTAACTTGTTTTCGCAGGGCATGATGTGATGTGATATGGTTAGAACATGATGCTAAATTTTATTGTATGAGATGATCATGTTTTGTAACCGAGTTATCGGCAACTGGCAGGAGCCATATAGTTGTCGCTTTATTGTATGCAATGCAATCGCCATGTAATGCTTTACTTTATCACTAAGCGGTAGCGATAGTCGTAGAAGCATAAGATTGGCGAGACGACAACGATGCTACGATGGAGATCAAGGTGTCGCGCCGGTGACGATGGTGATCATGACGGTGCTTCGAAGATGGAGATCACAAGCACAAGATGATGATGGCCATATCATATCACTTATAGTGATTGCATGTGATGTTTATCTTTTATGCACCTTATCTTGCTTTGATTGACGGTAGCATTATAAGATGATCCCTCACTAAATTAACATTGTAAAAGTGTTCTCCCTGAGTATGCACCGTTGCAAAAATTCTTCGTGCTGAGAAACCACGTGATGATCGGGTGTGATAGGCTGTGCATTCAAATACAACGGGTGCAAAACAGTTGCACATGCAGAACACTCAGGTTTAACTTGACGAGCCTAGCATATAATAGATATGGCCTCGGAACACGGAGACCGAAAGGTCGAGCGTGAATCATATAGTAGATATGATCAACATAGTGATGTTCACCATTGAAACTATACCATCTCACGTGATGATCGGACAAAGTTTAGTTGATTTGGATCACGTGGTCACTTAGAGGATTAGAGGGATGTCTGTCTAAGTGGGAGTTCTTTAATAATATGATTAATTAAACTTCAATTTATCATCAACTTAGTACCTCATAGTCTCTTGCTTGTATATGTTAGATTGTAGATAGATGGCCCGTGTTGTTGTTCCGTTGAATTTTAATGCGTTCCTTGAGAAAGCAAAGTTGAAAGATGATGGTAGCAATTACACGGACTGGGTCCATAACTTGAGGATTATCCTCATTGCTGCATAGAAGAATTACGTCCTGGAAGCACCGCTGGGTGCCAGGCCTACTGCTGATCCAACTGATGACGTTAAGAACGTCTGGCAGAGAAAAGCTGATGACTACTCGATAGTTCAATGTGCCATGCTTTACGGCTTAGAATCGGGACTTCAACGACGTTTTGAACGTCATGGAGCATATGAGATGTTCCAGGAGTTGAAGTTAATATTTCAAGAAAATTCTCGGATTGAGAGATATGAAGTCTCTAATAAGTTCTATAGCTGCAAGATGGAGGAGAACAGTTCTGTCAGTGAGCATATACTCAAAATGTCTGGGTATAATAATCACTTGATTCAACTGGGAGTTAATCTTCCAGATGATTGCGTCATTGACAGAACTCTCCAATCACTGCCACCAAGCTACAAGATCTTCATGATGAACTATAATATGCAAGGGATGGATAAGACGATTCCCGAGCTCTTCGCAATGCTAAAAGCTGTGGAGGTAGAAATCAAGAACGAGCATCAAGTGTTGATGGTCAACAAGACCACTAGTTTCAAGAAAAAGGGCAAAGGGAAGAAGAAAGGGAACTTCAAGAAGAACAGCAAGCAAGTTGCTGCTCAGGAGAAGAAACCCAAGTGTGGACCTAAGCCTGAAACTGAGTGCTTCTACTGCAAGCAGACTGGTCACTGGAAGCGGAACTGCTCCAAGTATTTGGCGGATAAGAAGGATGGTAAGGTGAACAAAGGTATATGTGATATACATGTTATTGATGTGTACCTTACTAATTCCCGCAGTAGCACCTGGGTATTTGATACTGGTTCTCTTTCTAATATTTGCAACTCGAAACAGGAACTACGGATTAAGCGAAGATTGGCAAAGGACGAGGTGATGATGCGCGTAGGAAATGGTTCCAAAGTCGATGTGATCGCAGTCGAAACGCTACCTCTACATCTACCCATCGGGATTAGTTTTAGACCTAAATAATTGTTATTTGGTGCCAGCGTTGAGCATGAACATTATATCTGGATCTTGTTTGATGCGAGACGGTTATTCATTTAAATCAGAGAATAATGGTTGTTCTATTTATATGAGTAATATCTTTTATGGTCATGCACCCTTAAAGAATGGTCTATTTTTGTTGAATCTCGATAGTAGTAATACACATATTCATAATGTTGAAGCCAAAAGATGCAGAGTTGATAACGATAGTGCAACTTATTTCTGGCACTACCGTTTAGGTCATATCGGTGTAAAGCGCATGAAGAAACTCCATACTGATGGACTTTTGGAACCAGTTGATTATGAATCACTTGGTACTTGCGAACCGTGCCTCATGGGCAAGATGACTAAAACGCCGTTCTCCGGTACTATGGAGAGAGCAACAGATTTGTTGGAAATCATACATACAGATGTATGTGGTCCGATGAATGTTGAGGCTCATGGCGGATATCGTTATTTTCTTACCTTCACAGATGATTTAAGCAAATATGGGTATATCTACTTAATGAAGCATAAGTCTGAAACATTTGAAAAGTTCAAAGAATTTCATAGTGAAGTTGAAAATCATCGTAACAAGAAAATAAAGTTTCTATGATCTGATCGTGGAGGAGAATATTTGAGTTACGAGTTTGGTCTACATTTGAAACAATGCGGAATAGTTTCGCAACTCACGCCACCCGGAACACCACAGCGTAATGGTGTGTCCGAACATCGTAATCATACTTTACTAGATATGGTGCGATCTATGATCTCTCTTACTGATTTACCGCTATCGTTTTGGGGTTATGCTTTAGAGACGGCCGCATTCACGTTAAATAGGGCACCGTCAAAATCCGTTGAGACGACGCCTTATGAACTGTGGTTTGGCAAGAAACCAAAGTTGTCGTTTCTGAAAGTTTGGGGATGCGATGCTTATGTGAAAAAGCTTCAACCTGATAAGCTCGAACCCAAATCGGAGAAATGTGTCTTCATAGGATATCCAAAGGAGACTATTGGATGCACCATCTATCACAGATCCGAAGGCAAGACTTTTGTTGCTAAATTCGGAAACTTTCTAGAGAAGGAGTTTCTCTCGAAAGAAGTGAGTGGGAGGAAAGTAGAACTTGATGAGGTAATTGTACCTGCTCCCTTATTGGAAAGTAGTTCATCACAGAAACCGGTTTCTGTGACACCTACACCAATTGGTGAGGAAGTTGATGATGATGATCATGAAACTTCAGATCAAGTTGTTACTGAACCTCCTAGATCAACCAGAGTGGTACGGTAATCCTATTCTGGAAGTCATGCTACTAGATGATGGTGAACCTACGAACTATGAAGAAGCGATGGTGAGCAAAGATTCCGCAAAATGGCTTGAAGCCATGAAATCTGAGATAGGATCCATGTATGAGAACAATGTATGGACTTTGGTTGACTTGCCCGATGATCGGCAAGCAATTAAGAATAAATGGATCTTCAAGAAGAAGACTGACGCTGGCGGTAATGTTACTGTCTACAAATCTCGACTTGTCTTAAAAGGTTTTCGACAAGTTCAAGGGGTTGACTACGATGAGACCTTCTCACCCGTAGCGATGCTTAAGTCTATCCGAATCATGTTAGCAATTGCCGCATTTTATGATTATGAAATTTGGCAGATGGATGTCAAAACTGCATTCCTGAATGGATTTCTGGAAGAAGAGTTGTATATGATGCAACCGGAAGGTTTTGTCGATCCAAAGGGAGCTAACAAAGTGTGCAAGCTCCAGCGATCCATTTATGGACTGGTGCAAGCCTCTCGGAGTTGGAATAAACGCTTTGATAGTGTGATCAAAGCATTTGGTTTTATACAGACTTTTGGAGAAGTCTGTATTTACAAGAAAGTGAGTGGGAGCTCTGTAGCATTTCTGATATTATATGTCGATGACATATTACTAATTGGAAATGATATAGAATTTCTAGATAGTATAAAGGGATACTTGAATAAGAGTTTTTCAATGAAAGACCTCGGTGAAGCTGCTTACATATTGGGCATTAAGATCTATAGAGATAGATCAAGACGCTTAATTGGACTTTCACAAAGAACATACCTTGACAAAGTTTTGAAGAAGTTCAAAATGGATCAGGCAAAGAAAGGATTCTTGCCTGTGTTACAAGGTGTGAAGTTGAGTAAGACTCAATGCCCGACCACTTCAGAAGATAGAGAGAAAATGAAAGATGTTCCCTATGCTTCAGCCATAGGCTCTATCATGTATGCAATGTTGTGTACCAGACCTGATGTGTGTCTTGCTATAAGCCTAGCAGGGCGAGGTACCAAAGTAATCCAGGAGTGGATCACTAGAAAACGGTCAAGAACATCCTGAAGTACTTGAAAAGAACTAAGGATATGTTTCTCGTATATGGAGGTGACCAAGAACTCATCCTAAATGGTTACGTTGATGCAAGCTTTGACACTGATCCGGACGATTCTAAATCACAAACCGGATATGTGTTTACATTAAACGGTGGAGCTGTCAATTGGTGTAGTTCTAAACAAAGCGTCGTGGCGGGATCTACATGTGAAGCGGAGTACATAGCTGCTTTAGAAGCAGCAAACGAAGGAGTCTGGATGAAGGAGTTCATATCATATCTAGGTGTCATACCTAGCGCATCGGGTCCAATGAAAATCTTTTGTGACAATACTGGTGCAATTGCCTTGGCAAAGGAATCCAGATTTCACAAGAGAACAAAGCACATCAAGAGATGCTTCAATTCCATCCGGGATCTAGTCCAGGTGGGAGACATAGAGATTTGCAAAATACATACGGATCTGAATTTGGCAGACCTGTTGACTAAATTTCCCTCACAAGCACAAAACTTGATCACTCTTTGGGTGCTAATCACATAGCGATGTGAACTAGATTATTGACTCTAGTAAACCCTTTGGGTGTTAGTCACATGGAGATGTGAACTAATCGCATAAAGATGTGAACTATTGGTGTTAAGTCACATTGTGATGTGAACTAGATTGTTGACTCTAGTGCAAGTGGGAGACTGAAAGAAATATGCCCTAGAGGCAATAATAAAGTTATTATTTATTTCCTTATTTCATGATAAATGTTTATTATTCATGCTAGAATTGTATTAACCGGAAACATGATACATGTGTGAATACATAGACAAATAGAGTGTCACTAGTATGCCTCTACTTGACTAGCTCATTGATCAAAGATGGTTATGTTTCCTAGCCACAGACATGAATTGTCATTTGATTAACGGGATCACATCATTAGGAGAATGATGTGGTTGACTTGACCCATTCCATTAGCATAGCACCCGATCGTTTAGTATGTTGCTATTGCTTTCTTCATGACTTATACATGTTCCTATGACTATGAGATTATGCAACTCCCGTTTTCCGGAGGAACACTTTGTGTGCTACCAAACGTCACAACGTAACTAGGTGATTATAAAGGAGCTCTACAGGTGTCTCCGAAGGTACATGATGGGTTGTCGTATTTCGAGATTAGGATTTGTCACTCCGATTATCGGAGAGGTACCTCTGGGCCCTCTCGGTAATGCACATCACATAAGCCTTGCAAGCATTGCAACTAATGAGTTAGTTGTGAGATGATGTATTATAGAACGAGTAAAGAGACTTGTCGGTAATGAGATTGAACTAGGTATTGAGATACCAACGATCGAATCTCGGGCAAGTAACATACCGATGACAAAGGGAACAACGTATGTTGTTATGCGGTCTGGCCGATAAAGATCTTTGTAGAATATGTAGGAGCCAATATGAGCATCCAGGTTCCGCTATTGGTTTTTCACCGGAGACGTGTCTCGGTCATGTCTACATTGTTCTCGAACCCGTAGGGTCCGCACGCTTAACGTTATGATGACAGTTTCATTATGATTTTATATGTTTTGATGTACCGAAGGTTGTTCAAAGTCCCGGATGTGATCACGGACATTACGATGAGTCTCAAAATGGTCGAGACATAAAGATTGATATATTGGACGACTATATTCGGACACAGGAATGGTTCCGGGGGTTATCGGATATAGAACGGAGTACCGGAGGGTTACCGGAACCCCCGGGGGGTTATTGGGCCTCATGGGCCCAAAGTGGTGGAAGAGGAGAGGCAGCAGGAGGTGGCGCGCGGCCCCCCTTGCCCCAATCCGAATTGGGAAAGGGAAAGGGGCGGCGACCCCCCTTCTCCTTCCTTCCCTCCACCTCCTCCTTCCCCCTTCTCCTAGTTGGAATAGGAAAGGGGGGCAAAACCTACTTGGAGTAGGATTGCCCCCCTTGGACGCGCCTCCTCCCCTTGGTCGGCCCTCTCCTCCTCCCCCCTATATATACGGAGGGGGGGCACCCCATAGACACAACAATTGATCCTTGAGATCTATTAGCCATGTGCGGTGCCCCCCTCCACCATAATCCTCGATAATATTATTGCGGTGCTTAGGCGAAGCCCTGCGATGGTAGAACATCAAGATCGTCACCACACCGTCGTGCTGATGGAACTCATCCCCGACACTTTGCTGGATCGCAGTCCAGGGGTCGTCATCGAGCTGAACGTGTGCTAGAACTTGGAGGTGCAGTAGTTTTGGTGCTTGATCGGTCGGGCTGTGAAGACGTACGACTACATCAACCGCGTTGTTATAACGCTTCCGCTTTCAGTCTACGAGGGTACATGGACAACACTCTCCCCTCTCGTTGCTATGCATCACCATGATCTTGTGTGTGCGTAGGAAAATTTTCGAAATTACTACGTTCCCCAACAGTGGTATCAGAGCCTGGTTTTATGCGTTGATGTTATATGCACGAGTAGAACACAAGTGAGTTGTGGGCGATATAAGTCATACTGCTTACCAGCATGTCATACTTTGGTTCGGTGGTATTGTTGGATGAAGCGGCCCGGACCGACATTACGCGTACGCTTACGTGAGACTGGTTCTACCGACGTGCTTTACACACAGGTGGCTAGCGGTTGTCAGTTTCTCCAACTTTAGTTGAACCGAGTATGGCTAGGCCCGGTCCTTGCGAAGGTTAAAACAGCACCAACTTGACAAACTATCATTGTGGTTTTCATGTGTAGGTAAGAACGGTTCTTGCTAAGCCCGTAGCAGCCACGTAAAACTTGCAACAACAAAGTAGAGGACGTCTAACTTGTTTTTGCTGGGCATGTTGTGATGTGATATGGTCAAGACGTGATGCTATATTTTATTGTATGAGATGATCATGTTTTGTAACCGAGTTATCGGCAACTGGTAGTAGCCATATGGTTGTCGCTTTATTGTATGCAATGCAATCGCCCTGTAATGCTTTACTTTATCACTAAGCGGTACCGATAGTCGTAGAAGCATAAGATTGGCGAGACGACAATGACGCTACGATGGTGATCAAGGTGTCGCAGCGGTGATGATGGTGATCATGACGGTGCTTCGAAGATGGAGATCACAAGCACAAGATGATGATGGCCATATCATATCACTTATATTGATTGCATGTGATGTTTATCTTTTATGCATCTTATCTTGCTTTGATTGATGGTAGCATTATAAGATGATCCCTCACTAAATTATCATAGTAAAAGTGTTCTCCCTGAGTATGCACTGTTGCAAAAGTTCTTCATGCTGAGACACCACGTGATGATCGGGTGTGATAGGCTCTACGTTCAAATACAACGGGTGCAAAACAGCTGCACACGTAGAATACTCAAGTTTAACTTGATGAGCCTAGCATATAACAGATATGGCCTCGGAACACGGAGACCGAAAGGTCGAGCGTGAATCATATAGTAGATATGATCAACATAGTGATGTTCACCATTGAAACTATTCCATCTCACGTGATGATCGGACATGGTTTAGTTGATTTGGATCACGTGATCACTTAGAGGATTAGAGGGATGTCTATCTAAGTGGGAGTTCTTTAATAATATGATTAATTGAACTTAAACTTATCATGAACTTAGTACCTGATAGTATCTTTCTTGTCTATGTTTGATTGTACATAGATGGCCCGTGTTGTTGTTCCGTTGAATTTTAATGCGTTCCTTGAGAAAGCAAAGTTGAAAGATGATGGTAGCAATTACACGGACTGGGTCCGTAACTTGAGGATTTATCCTCATTGCTGCACAGAAGAATTACGTCCTGGAAGCACCGTTGGGTGGCAGGCCTGCTGCTGATGCAACTGACGATGTTAAGAACGTCTGGCAGAGCAAAGCTGATAACTACTCGATAGTTCAATGTGCCTTGCTTTACGGCTTAGAATCGGGACTTCAACGATCTTTTGAACGTCATGGAGCATATGAGATGTTCCAGGAGTTGAAGTTAATATTTCAAGCAAATGCCCAGTTTGAGAGATATGAAGTCTCCAATAAGTTCTATAGCTGCAAGATGGAGGAGAACAGTTCTGTCAGTGATCATATACTCAAAATGTCTCGGTATAATACTCACTTGATTCAACTGGGAGTTAATATTCCGGATGATTGCATCATTGACAGAATTCTCCAATCACTGCCACCAAGCTACAAGAGCTTCGTGATGAACTATAATATGCAAGGGATGGATAAGACGATTCCCGAGCTCTTCGCAATGCTAAAAGCTGCGGAGGTAGAAATCAAGAAGGAGCATCAAGTTTCGATGGTCAACAAGACCACTAGTTTCAAGAGAAACGGCAAAGGGAAGAAGAAAGGGAACTTCGATAAGAACAGCAAGCAAGTTGCTGCTCAGGAGAAGAAACCCAAGTCTGGACCTAAGCCTGAAACTGAGTGCTTCTACTGCAAGCAGACTGGTCACTGGAAGCGAAACTGCCCCAAGTATTTGGCGGATAAGAAGGATGGCAAGGTGAACAAAGGTATATGTGATATACATGTTATTGATGTGTACCTTACTAATTCTCTCAGTAGCACCTAGGTATTTGATACTGGTTCTGTTGCTAATATTTGCAACTCGAAACAGGGACTACGGATTAAGCGAAGAATGGCAAAGGACGAGGTGACGATGCGCGTAGGAAATGGTTCCAAAGTCGATGTGATCGCAGTCGGCACGCTACCTCTACATCTACCTTCGGGATTAGTTTTAGACCTAAATAATTGTTATTTGGTGCCAGCGTTGAGCATGAAGATTATATCTGGATCTTGTTTGATGCGAGATGGTTATTCATTTAAATTAGAGAATAATGGTTGTTCTATTTATAAGAGTAATATCTTTTATGATCATGCACTCTTAAAGAATGGTCTATTTTTATTGAATATCGATAGTAGTGATACACATATTAATAATGTTGTAGCCAAAAGATGCAGAGTTGATAATGATAGTGGAACTTATTTGTGGCACTGCCGTTTAGGTCATATCAGTGTAAAGCGCATGAAGAAACTCCATACTGATGGACTTTTGGAACCACTTGATTATGAATCACTTGGTACTTGCGAACCATGCCTCATGGGCAAGATGACTAAAACACCGTTCTCCGGTACTATGGAGAGAGCAACAGATTTGATGGAAATCATACATACAGATGTATGTGGTCCGATGAATGTCGAGGCTCGTGGCGGATATCGTTATTTTCTCACCTTCACAGATGATTTAAGCAGATGTGGGTATATCTACTTAATAATGCATAAGTCTGAAACATTTGAAAAGTTCAAAGAATTTCAGAGTGAAGTTGAAAATCATCGTAACAAGAAAATAAAGTTTCTATGATCTGATTGTGGAGGAGAATATTTGAGTTACGAGTTTGGTCTACATTTGAAACAATGCGGAATAGTTTAGCAACTCACGCCACCCGGAACACCACAACATAATGGTGTGTCCGAACGTCGTAATCGTACTTTACTAGATATGGTGCGGTCTATGATGTCTCTTACTGATTTACCGCTATCATTTTTGGGTTATGCTTTAGAGACGGCCGCATTCACGTTAAATAGGGCACCATCGAAATCTGTTGAGACGACACCTTATGAACTGTGGTTTGGCAAGAAACCAAAGTTGTCGTTTCTGAAAGTTTGGGGATGCGATGCTTATCTGAAAAAGCTTCAACCTGATAAGCTCGAACCCAAATCGGAGAAATGTGTCTTCATAGGATATCCAAAGGAGACTATTGGATACACCTTCTATCACAGATCCAAAGGCAAGACTTTTGTTGCTAAATTCGGAAACTTTCTAGAGAAGGAGTTTCTCTCGAAAGAAGTGAGTGGGAGGAAAGTAGAACTTGATGAGGTAATTGTACCTGCTCCCTTATTGGAAAGTAGTTCATCACAGAAACCGGTTTCTATGACACCTACACCAATTGGTGAGGAAGTTAATGATGATGATCATGAAACTTCAGATCAAGTTGTTACTGAACCTCGTAGATCAACCAGAGTAAGAACCGCACCAGAGTGGTACGGTAATCCTGTTCTTGAAGTCATGCTATTAGATCATGGTGAACCTACGAACTATGAAGAAGCGATGGTGAGCCCAGATTCCACAAAATGGCTTGAAGCCATGAAATCTGAGATGGGATCCATGTATGAAAACAAAGTGTGGACTTTGGTTGCATAGCCCGATGATCGGCTAGCAATTGAGAACAAATGGATCATTAAGAAGAAGACAGACGCTGACAGTAATGTTACTGTCTACAAAGATCGACTTGTCGCAAAAGGTTTTCGACAAGTTCAAGGGATTGACTACGATGAGACCTTCTCACCCGTAGCGATGCTTAAGTCTGTCCGAATCATGTTAGCAATTGCCGCATTTTATGATTATGAAATTTGGCAGATGGATGTCAAAACTGCATTCCTGAATGGATTTCTGGAAGAAGAGTTGTATATGATGCAACTAGAAGGTTTTGTCGATCCAAAGGGAGCTAACAAAGTGTGCAAGCTCCAGCGATCCATTTATGGACTGGTGCAAGCCTCTCGGAGTTGGAATAAACGGTTTGATAGTGTGATCAAAGCATTTGGTTTTATACAGACTTTTGGAGAAGCCTGTATTTACAAGAACGTGAGTGGGAGCTCTGTAGCATTTCTGATATTATATGTGGATGACATATTACTAATTTGAAATGATATAGAATTTCTGTATAGCATAAGAATAAGAGTTTTTTAATGAAAGACCTCGGTGAAGCTGCTTACATATTGGGCATTAAGATCTATAGAGATAGATCAAGACGCTTAATTGGACTTTCACAAAGCACATACCTTGACAAAGTTTTGAAGAAGTTCAAAATGGATCAGGCAAAGAAAGGATTCTTGCCTGTGTTACAAGGTGTGAAGTTGAGTAAGACTCAATGCCCGACCACTGCAGAAGATAGAGATTAAATGAAAGATGTTCCCTATGCCTCAGCCATAGGCTCTATCATGTATGCAATGCTGTGTACCAGACCTGATGTGTGTCTTGCTATAAGTCTAGCAGGGAGGTACCAAAGTAATCCAGGAGTGGATCACTGGACAGCGGTCAAGAACATCCTGAAGTACTTGAAAAGGACTAAGGATATGTTTCTCGTATATGGCGGTGACAAAGAACTCATCGTAAATGGTTACGTTGATGCAAGCTTTGACACTGATCTGGACGATTCTAAAACGCAAACCGGATACGTGTTTACATTAAACGGTGGAGCTGTCGGTTGGTGCAGTTCTAAACAAAGCGTCGTGGTGGGATCTACATGTGAAGCGGAGTACATAGCTTCTTTAGAAGCAGCAAACGAAGGAGTCTGGATGAAGGAGTTCATATCCGATCTAGGTGTCATACCTAGTGCTTCGGATCCAATGAAAATCTTTTGTGACAATACTGGTGCAATTGCCTTGGCAAAGGAATCCAGATTTCACAAGAGAACCAAGCACATCAAGAGACGCTTCAATTCCATCCGGGATCTAGTCTAGGTGGGAGACATAGAGATTTGCAAGATACATACGGATCTGAATGTTGCAGACCCACTGACTAAGCCTCTTCCACGAGCAAAACATGATCAGCACAAAGGCTCCATGGGTGTTAGAATCATTACTGTGTAATCTAGATTATTGACTCTAGTGCAAGTGGGAGACTGAAGGAAATATGCCCTAGAGGCAATAATAAAGTTATTATTTATTTCCTTATATCATGATAAATGTTTATTATTCATGCTAGAATTCTATTAACCGGAAACATAATACATGTGCGAATACATAGACAAACAGAGTGTCACTAGTATGCCTCTACTTGACTAGCTCGTTAATCGAAGATGGTTATGTTTCCTAACAATGAACAAAAGAGTTGTTATTTGATTAACGGGATCACATCATTAGGAGAATGATGTGATTGACATGACCTGTTCCATTAGCTTAGCACCCGATCGTTTAGTATGTTGCTATTGCTTTGTTCATGACTTATACATGTTCCTATGACTATGAGATTATGCAACTCCCATTTGCCGTAGGAACAGTTTGTGTGCTACCAAACGTCACAACGTAACTGGGTGATTATAAAGGAGCTCTACAGGTGTTTCTGAAGGTACATGTTGGGTTGGTGTATTTCGAGATTAGGATTTGTCACTCTGATTGTCGGAGGTATCTCTAGGCCCTCTCGGTAATGCACACCACATAAGCCTTGCAAGCATTGCAACTAATGAGTTAGTTGTGAGATGATGTATTACAGAACGAGTAAAGAGACTTGCCGTTAACGAGATTGAACTAGGTATTGAGATACCGACAATCGAATCTCGGACAAGTAACATACCGATGACAAAGGGAACACCGTATGTTGTTATGCGGTCTGAACGATAAAGATCTTCGTAGAATATGTAGGAGCCAATATGAGCATCCAGGTTCTGCTATTGGTTATTGACCGGAGACGTGTCTCGGTCATGTCTACATTGTTCTCGAACCCATAGGGTCCGCACGCTTAACGTTACGATGACAGTTTCATTATGAGTTTATATGTTTTCATGTAACGAATGTTGTTCGGAGTCCCGGATGTGATCACGGACATGACGAGGAGTCTCGAAATGGTCGAGACATAAAGACTGATATATTGGACGACTATATTCGGACACTGGAATGTTTCCGGGGGTTATCGGATATAGAACGGAGTACCGGAGGGTTACCGGAACCCCCGGGGGGTTATTGGGCCTCATGGGCCCAAAGTGGTGGAAGAGGAGAGGCAGGAGGAGGTGGCACGCGGCCCCCCTTGCCCCAATCCGAATTGCGAAAGGGAAGGGGGTGGCAGCCCCCCTTCTCCTTCCTTCCCTCCACCTCCTCCTTCCCCCTTCTCCTAGTTGGAATAGGAAAGGGGGGCAAAACCTACTTGGAGTAGGATTGCCCCCCTTGGGCGTGCCTCCTCCCCTTGGACGGCCCTCTCCCCCTCCCCCCCTTCATATACGGAGGAGGGGGGCACCCCATAGACACAACAATTGATCCTAGAGATCTATTAGCCGTGTGTGGTGCCCCCTCCACCATAATCCTCGATAATATTATAGCGGTGCTTAGGCGAAGCCCTGCGATGGTAGAACATCAAGATCGTCACCACGCCGTCGTGCTGACGGAACTCATCCCCAACACTTTGCTGCATCGGAGTTCGGGGATCGTCATCGAGCTGAACGTGTGCTAGAACTCGGAGGTGTCGCAGTTTCGGTGCTTGACCGGTCGGGCCGTGAAGACGTACGACTACATCAACCGCGTTGTTATAACGCTTCCGCTTTCGGTCTACGAGGGTACGTGGACAACACTCTCCCCTCTCGTTGCTATGCATCACCATGATCTTGCGTGTGCATAGGAACTTTTTTGAAATTACTATGTTCCCCAACAATATAACTGTCATCGAAACTTTAAGCGTGCGGACCCTACGGGTTCGAGAACTATGTAGACATGACCGAGACACATCTCCGGTCAATAACCAATAGTGGAACCTGGATGCTCATATTGGCTCCCACATATTCTACGAAGATCTTTATCGGTCAGACCGCATAACAACATACGTTGTTCCCTTTG
Organism: Triticum monococcum; assembly: GCA_034509565.1. Taxonomy (NCBI): domain Eukaryota; kingdom Viridiplantae; phylum Streptophyta; class Magnoliopsida; order Poales; family Poaceae; genus Triticum; species Triticum monococcum. The sequence continues at coordinate 638,338,133 of CM067845.1, forward strand.
TCATCGGTATGTTACTTGCCCGAGATTCGATCATCGGTATCTCAATACCTAGTTCAATCTCGTTACCGGAAAGTCTCTTTACTCGTTCCGTAATACATCATCCCACAACTAACTCATTAGTTGCAATGCTTGCAAGGCTTATAGTGATGTGCATTACCGAGAGGGCGAGAGATACCTCTCCGACAATCAGACTAACAAAGACACCTGTAGAGTACCTTTATAATCACCCAGTTATGTTGTGACGTTTGGTAGCACACAAAGTGTTCCTCCGGTAAACGGGAGTTGCATAATCTCATTGTCATAGGAACATGTATAAGTCATGAAGAAAGCAATAGCAACATACTAAACGATCAGGTGCTAAGCTAACGGAATGGGTCATGTCAATCACATCATTCTCCTAATGATGTGATCCCGTTAATCAAATGACAACTCATGTCTATGGCTAGGAAACATAACCATCTTTGATCAACAAGCTAGTCAAGTAGAGGCATACTAGTGACACTCTGTTTGTCTATGTATTCACACATGTATCATGTTTCCGGTTAATACAATTCTAGCATGAATAATAAACAGTTATCATGAAATAAGTAAATAAATAATAACTTTATTATTGCCTCTAGGGCATATTTCCTTCAGTCTCCCACTTGCACTAGAGTCAATAATCTAGTTCACTTCGCCATGTGATTTAACATCTATAGTTCACATCTTTATGTGGTTAACACCCATAGTTCACATCAATATGTGACCAACACCCAAAGGGTTTACTAGAGTCAGTAATCTAGTTCACATCGCTATGTGATTAACACCCAAAGAGTACTAAGGTGTGATCATGTTTTGCTTGTGAGATAATTTTAGTGAACGGGTCTGTCACATTCAGATCCGTAAGTATTTTTCAAATTTCTATGTTTACAATGCTCTGCATGGAGCTACTCTAGCTAATAGCTCCCACTTTCAATATGTATCTAGATTGAGACTTAGAGTCATCCAGATCGGTGTCAAAGCTTGCATCGACGTAACTCTTTACGATGAACTCTTTATCACCTCCATAACTGAGAAATATTTCCTTATTCCACTAAGGATAATTTTGACCGCTGTCTAGTGATCTACTCCTAGATCACTATTGTACTCCCTTGCCAAAATCAGTGTAGGGTATACAATAGATCTGGTACACAGCATGGCATACTTTATAGAACCTATGGCCAAAGCATAGGGAATGACTTTCATTCTGTTTCCATTTTCTGCCGTGGTCGGGCTTTGAGTCTTACTCAATTTCACACCTTGTAACACAGGCAAAAACTCTTTCTTTGACTGTTCCATTTTGAACTACTTCAAAATCTTGTCAAGGTATGTACTCATTGAAAAAACTTATCAAGCGTCTTGATCTATCTATATAGATCTTGATGCTCAATATGTAAGTAGCTTCACTGAGGTCTTTCTTTGAAAAACTCCTTTCAAACACTCCTTTATGCTTTGCAGAATAATTCTACATTATTTCTGATCAACAATATGTCATTCACATATACTTATCAGAAATGATGTAGTGCTCCCACTCACTTTCTTGTAAATACAGGCTTCACCACAAGTCTATATAAAACTATATACTTTGATCATCTCATCAAAGTGCATATTCCAACTCCGAGATGCTTGCACCAGTCCATAGATGGATCGCTGGAGCGTGCATATTTTGTTAGCACCTTTAGGATTGACAAAACCTTCTGGTTGCATCATATACAACTCTTCTTTAATAAATACATTAAGGAATGTAGTTTTGTTTATCCATTTGCCATATTTCATAAAATGCGGCAATTGCTAACATGATTCGGACAAACTTAAGCATAGATACGAGTGAGAAACTCTCATCGTAGTCAACACCTTGAACTTGTTGAAAACCTTTTTGCGACAATTCTAGCTTTGTAGATAGTAACACTACTATCAGCGTCCGTCTTCCTCTTGAAGATCCATTTAATCTCAATGGCTCGCCGATCATTGGGCAATTCAATCAAAGTCCATACTTTGTTCTCATATATGGATCCCATCTCAGATTTCATGGCCTCAAACCATTTCGCGGAATCTAGGCTCATCATCGCTTCCTCATAGTTCGTAGGTTTGTCATGGTCAAGTAACATGACCTCCAGAATAGGATTATCGTACCACTCTGGTGCGGGCCTCACTCTGGTTGACCTACGAGGTTCGGTAGTAACTTGATCTGAAGTTACATGATCATCATCATTAGCTTCCCCACTAATTGGTGTAGGAGTCATAGGAACAGATTTCTGCGACGAACTACTTTCCAATAAGGGAGTAGCTGCAGTTACCTCATCAAGTTCTACTTTCCTCCCACTCACTTCTTTCGATAAAAACTCCTTCTCTAGAAAGGATCCATTCTTAGCAACGAATATCTTGCCTTCGGATCTGTGATAGAAGGTGTACCGAACTATCTCCTTTGGGTATCCTATGAAGAAACATTTCTCCAATTTGGGTTTGAGCTTATCAGGATGAAACTTTTTCTTATAAGCATCGCAACCCCAAACTTTAAGAAATGACAACTTTGGTTTCTTGCCAAACCACAGTTCATACAGTGTCGTCTCAAACGAATTTAGATGGTGCCCTTTTTACGTGAATGCAGCTGTCTCTAATGCATAACCCCAAAACGATAGTGGTAAATCGGTAAGAAACATCATAGATTGTACTATATCCAATAAAGTACGGTTATGACGTTCGGACACACCATTACGCTGTGGTGTTCCGGGTGGCATGAGTTTGTGAAACTATTCCACATTGTTTTAATTGAAGACCAAACTGATAACTTAAATATTCGCCTCCGCGATCTGATCGTAGAAACTTTATTTTCTTGTCATGATGATTTTCCACTTCACTCTGAAATTCTTTGAATTTCCAAATGTTTCAGACTTATGTTTCATCAAGTAGATATACCCATATCTTCTCAAATCATCTGTGAAGGTCAGAAAATAATGATACCCGCCGCGAGCCTTAACACTCATCGGATCGCATACATCAGTATGTATTATTTCTAATAAGTCAGTTGCTCGCTCCATTGTTCCGGAGAACGGAGTCTTAGTCATCTTGCCCATGAGGCATGGTTCGCAAGCAACAAGTGATTCATAATCAAGTGATTCCAAAAGCCCATCAGCATGGAGTTTCTTCATGTGCTTTACACCAATATGACCTAAACAGCAGTGCCACAAATAAGTTGCACTATCATTATTAACTTTGCATCTTTTGGTTTCAATATTATGAATATGTGTCTCACTATGATCGAGATCCAACGAACCATTTTCATTTGGTGTGTAACCATATAAGGTTTTATTCATGTAAACAGCACAACAATTTATTCTCTTACTTAAATGAATAACTGTATTGCAATGAACATGATCAAATCATATTCATGCTCAACGCAAACACCAAATAACACTTATTTAGGTTCAACACTAATCCCGAAAGTATAGGGAGTGTGCGATGATGATCATATCAATCTTGGAACCACTTCCAACACACATCGTCACATCACCCTTAACTAGTCTCTGTTCATTCTGCAACTCCCGTTTTGAGTTACTACTCTTAGCAACTGAACCAGTATCAAATACCGAGGGGTTGCTATGAACACTAGTAAACTACACATCAATAATCTGAATATCAAATATACCTTTCTTCACTTTGCCATCCTTCTTATCCGCCAAATACTTGGGGCAGTTCCGCTTCCAGTGACCAGTCCATTTGCAGTAGAAGCACTTAGTCTCAGGCTTAGGACCAGACTTGGGCTTCTTCACTTGAGCAGCAACTTGCTTGCCGTTCTTCTTGAAGTTCCCCTTCTTCCCTTTGCCCTTTTCTTGAAACTAGTGGTCTTATCTACCATCAACACCTGATGTTTTTCTTGATTTCTACCTTCGTCGATTTTAGAATCACGAAGAGCTTGGGAATCGTTTCCGTTATCCCTTGCATATTATAGTTCATCACGAAGTTCTACTAACTTGGTGATGGTAACTAGAGAATTATGTCAATCACTATTTTATCTGGAAGATTAACTCCCACTTGATTCAAGCGATTGTAGTACCCAGACAATCTGAGCACATGCTCACTGCTTGAGCTATTCTCCTCCATCTTTTTTAGCTATAGAACTTGTTGGAGACTTCATATCTCTCAACTCGGGTATTTTCTTGAAATATTAACTTCAACTCCTGGAACATCTCATATGGTCCATGACGTTCAAAACGTCTTTGAAGTCCCGATTCTAAACTGTTAAGCATGGTGCACTAAACTATCAAGTAGTCATCATATTGAGCTAGCCAAATGTGCATAACGTCTGCATCTGCTCCTGCAATATGTCTGTCACCTAGCGGTGTATCGAGGACATAATTCTTCTGTTCAGCAATAAGGATAAACCTCAGATCACGGATCCAATCCGCATCATTGCTACTAACATTTTTCAACTTAGTTTTCTCTAGGAACATATCAAAAATAAAACAGGGGAGCTAAACGTGAGCTATTGATCTACAACATAGATATGCTAATACTACCAGGACAAAGCTCATGATAAATTAAAGTTCAATTAATCATATTACTTAAGAACTCCCACTTAGATAGACATCCCTCTAATCCTCTAAGTGATCACGTGAAACAAATCAACTAAACCATGTCCGATCATCACGTGAGATGGAGTAGTTTCAATGGTGAACATCACTATGTTGATCATATCTACTATATGATTCACGCTCGACCTTTCGGTCTTCGTGTTCCGAGGCCATATCTGTTATATGCTAGGCTCATCAAGTTTAACCTGAGTATTCCGCATGTGCAACTGTTTTGCACCCGTTGTATTTGAACGTAGAGCCTATCACACCTGATCATCACGTGGTGTCTCAGCACGAAGAACTTTCGCAATGGTGCATACTCAGGGAGAACACTTATACCTTGATAATTTAGTGAGAGATCATCTTATAAAGCTACCGCCAAACTAAGCAAAATAAGATGGATAAAAGATAAACATCACATGCAATCATAATATGTGACATGATATGGCCATCATCATCTTGTGCCTTTGATGTCCATCTCCAAAGCATCGTCATGATCACCATCGTCATCGGCTTGACACCATGATCTCCATCATCTTGATCTATATCAATGTGTCATCACATGGTCGTCTCGCCGATAATTCCTCTTGCAACTATTGCTATCGCATAGCGATAAAGTAAAGCAATTATTTGGCACTTGCATCTTATGCAATAGAGGGACAACCATAAGGCTTTTGCCAGTTGCCGATAACTTCAACAAAACATGATCATCTCATACAACACCTTATATCTCATCACGTCTTGACCATATCACATCACAACATGCCCTGCAAAAACAAGTTAGACGTCCTCTACTTTGTTGTTGCAAGTTTTACGTGGCTGCTACTGGGCTTAGCAAGAACCGTTCTTACCTACGCATCAAAACCACAACGATAGTTTGTCAAGTTGGTGTTGTTTTAACCTTCGCAAGGACCGGGCGTAGCCACACTCGGTTCAACTAAAGTTGGAGAAACTGACACCCACCAGCCACCTGTGTGCAAAGCAAGTCGGTAGAACCAGTCTCGTGTAAGCGTACGCGTAATGTCGGTCCGGGCCCCTTCATCCAACAATACAGCCGAACCAAAGTATGACATGCTGGTAAGCAGTATGACTTATATCGCCCACAACTCACTTGTGTTCTACTCGTGCATATGACATCTACGCATAAAACCTGGCTCTAATACCACTGTTGGGGAACGTAGTAATTTCAAAAATTTCCTACGCACATTCAAGATCATGGTGATGCATAGAAACAAGAGGGGAGAGTGTTGTCCACGTACCCTCGTAGACCGAAAGCGTAAGCATTAGCACAACGCGGTTGATGTAGTCGTACATCTTCACGATCCAACCGATCAAGTACCGAACGCACGGCACCTCCGAGTTCAGCACACGTTCAGCCTGATGACGTCCCTCGAACTCCGATCCAGCCGAGTGTTGAGGGAGAGTTTCGTTAGCACGGCGGCGTGGTGATGATGTTGATGTTCTACTGAAGCAGGGCTTCGCCTAAGCACCGCTACAGTATTATCGAGGTGGACTATGGTGGAGGGGGGCACCGCACACGGCTAAAAGAACAACTTGATCAATTGTTGTGTCTATGGGTGCCCCCCTGCCCCCGTATATAAAGGAGCAAGGGGGGAGGCCGGCCAGCCTTGGGGTGCACCAAGGAGGGGAGGAGTCCTCCTCCTAGTAGGAGTAGGACTCCCCTCTTTCCTAGTCCAACTAGGAAAAGGAAGGGGGAAGGAAGGAGAGGGAAAGGAGAAGGAAAGGGGGGGCGCGCCCCCTTCCCTGGTCCAATTCGGACCCCCTATAGGGAGGGGGCGCAGCTGCCCCTTGTGGGCTGCCTTCCCTCTTCCCTATGGCCCATGTAGGCCCAATAGTCCCCTCGGGGTTTCCGATAACCCCCCGGCACTCCGATAAATACCCGAATCACTCGGAACCTTTCCGATGTCCGAATATAGTTGTCCAATATATCGATCTTTATGTCTCGACCATTTCGAGACTCCTCATCATGTCCGTGATCACATCTGGGACTCCGAACAACCTTCGGTACATCAAAACATAAAATCTCATAATGAAACTGTCATCGTAATGTTAAGCGTGCGAACCCTACGGGTTCGAGAACAACGTGGACATGACCGAGACAATAATAAAGGAGTACCGTATGTATCAGCATGTCAACATGTCCGTATGTATGACCCACTGACTAGTCTCTGTTTATTCTGCAACTCCCGTTTTGAGTTACTAATCATAGCAATTGAACTAGTATCAAATACTTAGGGGTTGCTATAAACACCAGTAAAGTACACATCAATAACATGTATATCAAATATACCTTTGTTCACTTTGCCATCCTTCTTATCCGCCAAATACTTGGGTTAGTTCCGCTTCTAGTGACCAGTCCCTTTGCAGTAGAAGCACTTAGTCTCAGGCTTAGGTCCAGACTTGGGCTTCTTCACTTGAGCAGCAACTTGCTTGCCGTTCTTATTGAAGTTCCCCTTCTTCACTTTGCCCTTTTCTTGAAACTAGTGGTTTTGTTAACCATCAACACTTGATGTTTTTCTTGATTTCTACCTTCGTCGATTTCAGCATCATGAAGAGCTTGGGAATCGTTTCCGTTATCCCTTGCATATTATAGTTCATCACGAAGTTCTACTAACTTGGTGATGGTGACTAGAGAATTCTGTCAATCACTATTTTATCTGGAAGATTAACTCCCACTTGATTCAAGCGATTGTAGTACCCAGACAATCTAAGCACATGCTCACTGCTTGAGCTATTCTCCTCCATCTTTTAGCTATAGAACTTATTGGAGATTTCATATCTCTCAACTCGGGTATTTGCTTGAAATATTAACTTCAACTCCTGGAACATCTCATAAGGTCCATGACGTTCAAAACATCTTTGAAGTCCCGATTCGAAGCCGTTAAGCATGGTGCACTAAACTATCAAGTAGTCATCATATTGAGCTAGCCAAACGTTCATAATGTCTGCATTTGCTCCTGCAATAGGTCTGTCACCTAGCGGTGCATCAAGGACATAATTCTTCTATGCAGCAATGAGGATAAACCTCAGATCATGGATCCAATCCGCATCTTTGCTATTAACATTTTTCAACTCAGTTTTCTCTAGGAACATATCAAAAATAAAACAGGGGAGCTAAACACGAGCTATTGATCTACAACATAGATATGCTAATACTACCAGGACTAATTTCATGATAAATTAAAGTTCAATTAATCATATTACTTAAGAACTCCCACTTAGATAGACATCCCTCTATTCCTCTAAGTGATCACGTGATCCATATCAACTACACCATGTCCGATCATCACGTGAGATGGAGTTGTTTCAATGGTGAACATCACTATGTTGATCATATCTACTATATGATTCACGCTCGACCTTTCGGTCTCCGTGTTTCGAGGCCATATATGTAATATGCTAGTCTCGTCAAGTTTAACCTGACTATTCTGTGTGTGCAACTGTTTTGCACCCGTTGTATTTGAACGTAGAGCCTATCACACCCGATCATCACGTGGTGTCTCAGCACGAAGAACTTTCGCAATGGTGCATACTCAGGGAGAACACTTTTACTATGATAATTTAGTGAGGGATCATCTTATAATGCAACCGTCAATCAAAGCAAGATAAGATGGATAAAAGATAAACATCACATGCAATCAATATAAGTGATATGATATGGCCATCATCATCTTGTGCTTGTGATCTCCATCTTCAAAGCACAGTCATGATCACCATCGTCACCGGCGCGATACCTTGATCTCCATCAAAGCATCATTGTCGTCTCGCCAATCTTATGCTTCTACGATTATCGCTACCGCTTAGTGATAAAGTAAAGCATTACAGGGCGATTGCATTGCATACAATAAAGCGAGAACCATATGGCTCCTGCCAGTTGCCAATAACTCGGTTACAAAACATGATCATCTCATACAATAAAAGTAGCATCATGTCTTGACCATATCACATCACAACATGCCCTGCAAAAACAAGTTAGACGTCCTCTACTTTGTTGTTGCAAGTTTTACGTGGCTGCTACGGGCTTAGCAAGAACCGTTCTTACCTACACATCAAAACCACAACGATAGTTTGTCAAGTTGGTGTTGTTTTACCCTTCGCAAGGACCGGGCGTAGCCACACTCGGTTCAACTAAAGTTGGAGAAACTGGCACCCGCCAGCCAACTGTGTACAAAGCACGTCGGTAGAACCAGTCTCGCGTAAGCGTACGCGTAATGTCGGTCCGGGCCGCTTCATCCAACAATACCGCCGAACCAAAGTATGACATGCTGGTAAGCAGTATGACTTATATCGCCCACAACTCACTTGTGTTCTACTCGTGCATATGACATCTACACATAAAACCAGGCTTGGATGCCACTGTTGGGGAACGTAGTAATTTCAAAAAAATTCCTACGCACACGCAAGATCATAGTGATGCATAGCAATGAGAGGGGAGAGTGTTGTCTATGTACCCTCGTAGACCGATAGCGTAAGCGTTAGCACAATGCGGTTGATGTAGTCGTACGTCTTCACGATCCGACCGATCAAGTACTGAACGCACGGCACCTCCAAGTTCAGCACACGTTCATCCCGATGACGTCCCTCGAACTCCGATCTAGCCGAGTGTTGAGGGAGAGTTTCGTCAGCACGACAGCGTGGTGACGATGTTGATGTTCTACCGACGCAGGGCTTCGCCTAAGCACCGCTACAGTATTATCGAGGTGGAATATGGTGGAGGGGGCACCGCACACGGCTAAGAGATCAATGATCAATTGTTGTGTCTTTGGGGTGCCCCCTTTCCCCCGTATATAAAGGAGCAAGGGAGGAGTAGGCCGGCCCTAGGAGGGGGCGCGCCAAGTGTGGAGTCCTACTAGGACTCCCTAGTCCTAGTAGGATTCCACCTCCCATATGGAATAGGAAAAGAGGAAGGGAAAAGGAGAAGGAAGGAAGGGGGCGCTCCCTTTCCCTAGTCCAATTAGGACCAGACCAAGGGGAGGGGTGCGGCCACCCTTGAGGCTCTTTTCCTTCTTTCCCGTATGGCCCAATAAGGCCCAATACGTATTCTCGTAACTCTCCGGTACTCCGAAAAATACCCGAATCACTCAGAACCTTTCTGATGTCCGAATATAGTCGTCCAATATATCGATCTTTACGTCTCGACCATTTCGAGACTCCTCGTCATGTCCATGATCTCATCCGGGACTCCGAACTCCTTCGGTACATCAAAACTCATAAACTCATAATATAACTATCATCAAAACTTAAAGTGTGCGGACCCTACGGGTTCGAGAACTATGTAGACATGACCGAGACACGTCTACGGTCAATAACCAATAGCATAACCTGGATGCTCATATTGGCTCCCACATATTCTACGAAGATCTTTATCGGTGAGACCGCATAACAACATATGTTGTTCCCTTTGTCATCGGTATGTTAATTGCCCAAGTTTCGATCGTCGGTATCTCAATACCTAGTTCAATCTCGTTAACGGCAAGTCTCTTTACTCGTTCAGTAATACATCATCTCGAAACTAACTCATTAGTTGCAATGCTTGCAAGGCTTAAGTGATGTGCATTACCGAGAGGGCCCAGAGATACCTCTCCGACAATCGGAGTGACAAATCCTAATCTCGAAATACGCCAACCCAACGTATACCTTTGGAGACACCTATAGAGCTCCTTTATAATCACCCAGTTACATTGTGACGTTTGGTAGCACACAAAGTGTTCCTCCGGTAAACGGGAGTTGCATAATCTCATAGTCATAGGAACATGTATAAGTCATGAAGAAAGCAATAGCAACATACTAAACGATCGGGTGCTAAGCTAACGGAATGGGTCAAGTCAAACACATCATTCTCCTAATGACGTGACCCCGTTAATAAAATAACAACTCATGTCTATGGCTAGGAAACATAACCATCTTTGATCAACAAGCTAGTCAAGTAGAGGCATACTAGTGACACTCTGTTTGTCTATGTACTCACACATGTATTATGTTTCCGGTTAATACAATTCTAGCATGAATAATAAACATTTATCATGAAATAAGGAAATAAATAATAACTTTATTATTGCCTCTAGGGCATATTTCCTTCAGTCTCCCACTTGCACTAGAGTCAATAATCTAGTTCACATTGCCATGTGATTTAACATCAATAATTCACATCACCATGTGATTAACACCCATAGTTCACATCGTCATGTGACCAACACCCAAAGGGTTTACTAGAGTCAATAATCTAGTTCACATCGCTATGTGATTAACACCCAAAGAGTACTAAGGTGTGATCATGTTTTGCTTGTGAGATAATTTTAGTCAACGGGTCTGTCACATTCAGATCCATAAGTATTTTGCAAATTCTATGTCTACAATGCTCTGCATGAAGCTACTCTAGCTAATTGCTCCCACTTTCAATATGTATCCAGATTGAGATTTAGAGTCATCTGGATCAGTGTCAAAATTTGCATCGACGTAACCCTTTACGACGAACCTTTTGTCACCTCCATAATCGAGAAACATATCCTTATTCCACTAAGGATAATTTTGACCGATGTCCAGTGATCTACTCCTAGATCACTATTGTACTCCCTTTCAAAACACAGTGTGGGGTATACAATAGATCTGGTACACAGCATGGCATACTTTAATAGAACCTATGGCTGAGGCATACGAAATGACTTTTATTCTCTTTCTATCTCCTGCCTTGGTCGGGCTTTGATTCTTACTCAATTTCACACCTTGAAACACAGGCAAGAACTCTTTCTTTGACTGTTCCATTTTGAACTACTTCAAAATCTTGTCAAGGTATGTACTCATTGAAAAAATTATCAAGGTTTTTGATCTATCTCTATAGATCTTGATGCTTAGTATGTAAGTAGCTTCACCGAGGTCTTTCTTTGGAAAAAAAACTCCTTTCAAACACTCCTTTATGCTTTGCAGAATAATTCTACATTATTTCTGATCAACAATATGTCATTTCACATATACTTATCAGAAATGTTGTAGTGCTCCGACTCACTTTCTTGTAAATACAGGCTTCACCGCAATTCTGTATAAAACTATATGCTTTGATCAACTTATCAAAGCGTATCCAACTCCAAGATGCTTGCACCAGTCCATAGATAGATCGCTGGAGCTTGCATATTTTGTTAGCACCTTTAGGATTGACAAAACCTTCTGGTTGCATCATATACAACTCTTATTTCATAAATCCATTAAGGAATGTAGTTTTGTTTATCCATTTGCCAGATTTCATAAAATGCAGCAATTGCTAACATGATTCGAACAGACTTAGGCATAGATTCGAGTGAGAAACTCTCGTCGTAGTCAACACCTTGAACTTGTCAAAAACCTTTTGCGACAATTCTAGCTTTGTAGATAGTAACACTACTATCAGCGTCCGTCTTCCTCTTGAAGATCCATTTAATCTCAATGGCTCGCCGATCATTGGGCAAGTCAATCAAAGTCCATACTTTGTTCTCATACATGGATCCCATCTCAGATTTCATGGCCTCAAACCATTTCGTGGAATCTGGGCTCATCCTTGCTTCCTCATAGTTTGCAAGTTTGGCATGGTCTAGTAACATGACTTCCAGAACAGGATACCGTACCACTCTGGTGTGGATCTCACTCTGGTTTACCTACGAGATTCGGTAGTAACTTGATCTGAAGTTGCATGATCATCATCATTAGCTTCCTCACTAATTGGTGTAGTAGTCACAGGAACAGATTTCTATGATGAACTACTTTCCAATAAGGGAGAAGGTACAATTACCTTATCAATTTCTACTTTCCTCCCACTCACTTCTTTCGAGAGAAACTCCTTCTCTAGAAAGTATCCATTCTCAGCAACGAATGTCTTGCCTTCGGATCTGTGATAGAAGGTGTACCCAACTATCTCCTTTGGGTATCCTATGAAGACACATTTCTCCGATTTGGGTTTGAGATTATCATGATGAAACTTTTTCTTATAAGCATCGCAACCCCAAACTTTAAGATACGACAACTTTGGTTTCTTGTCAAACCACAGTTGAAAGTGCAACTATCCCTAGGTGGTTTTGGTAATTTATAACAACATATAGCCCATTGTGCTAATGATATCTCAAGATGATTATTTCAGGAAAGCTCAATGATTGGCATGGCATGGATGTGAAAGTGGAACCCTCAAAATGCTAAGGACAAAGAATTAGCTCAAGCCCAAAAGTTCAAGACTCTTCATTTTACATTTTAGTGATCTAAGATCACATTGAGTCTTTAGGAAAAGCCAATACTATCAAGGAGGGATGAGGTGTTGCTTAATGAGCCTCTTGCTTTATGTGCTTAATGATATGCTCCAAAATCCTCAGCTACTTTCCCATATCCACAAATGACCTAAACCCTAAGCCAAACTCGGTCATACCGATTCTGTCAATCCGGCGCCACCGAGTTTCACTTGTCATTTGCCACTGCCAAACCCTAGCAATTCGGTCCTACCGATAAGGATCTCAGTCACACCGAGATGGGGTTGCAAACTCTCTGTTTCCCTTTCGTAACTTTTCGGACTCACCGAAAGAGCGAATCGGTCTCACCGAGAATGCAATGTAAACTCTCTGTTTCCTTCTTGTAACTTTTCGGTCTCACCGAAAAGAGCGAGTCAGTCCCACCGAGTTTACCTGACCAACTCTCTGGTTAGCTAATTGCCAAACTCGGTCTCACCGAGTTTGTGCAATCGGTCTCACCGAGATTACGCTATGCCCAAACCCTAACCGAATCGGTCCTACCGAGTTGCATGTCAGTCCCACCGAAATTCCTAACGGTCACTAGGTTTACTATTTCGGTCCGACTGAGTTGTTTGATTCGGTCCCACCGAGATTGGTAAATTGTGTGTAGGCTATAAATACCCCTCCACCTCCTCTTCATTCGTGGAGAGAGCAACCAGAACACATACATCATTCCAACTCATATGTTCTGAGAAAGAACCACCTACTCATGTGTGGAGACCAAGATATTCCATTCCTACCATACGAATCTTGATCTCTAGCCTTCCCCAAGTTGCTTTCCACTCAAATCTTCTTTCCACCAGATCCAAATCCTATGAGAGAGAGTTGAGTGTTGGGGAGACTATCATTTGAAGCACAAGAGCAAGGAGTTCATCATCAACACACCATTTGTTACTTCTTGGAGAGTGGTGTCTCCTAGATTGGCTAGGTGTCACTTGGGAGCCTCCGACAAGATTGTGGAGTTGAACCAAGGAGTTTGTAAGGGCAAGGAGATCGCCTACTTCATGAAGATCTACCGCTAGTGAGGCAAGTCCTTCGTGGGCGATGGCCATGGTGGGCTAGACAGGGTTGCTTCTTCGTGGACCCTTCGTGGGTTGAGCCCTCCGTGGACTCGCGCGACCGTTACCCTTCGTGGGTTGAAGTCTCCATCAACGTGGATGTAGGATAGCTCCACCTATCCGAACCATGGGAAAAACATCCGTGTCTCCAATAGCGTTTGAATTCTCCAAACCCTTCCCTTTATATTCTTGCAAGTTGCATGCTTTACTTTCCGCTGCCAATATACTCTTTGCATGCTTGCTTGAATTGTGTGATGATTGCTTGACTTGTCCTAAGATAGATAAAATCTGCCAAGAACTAAAATTGGGAAAAGGTTAAGTTTTTATTTGGTCAAGTAGTCTAATCACCCCCCCTCTAGACATACTTTCGATCCTACAAGTGGTATCAGAGCTTTGGTCTCCATTTGCCTTGATTTCCATAGCTTTTGGTGATCATAGCCTTGGTTTCACAACCTAGGAGAGTATGGCGTCTAGCGAGGGAAATTGTCACCGTAGAGGTCCTTACTTTGATGGCACTAATTTTGCTAGTTGGAAGCATAAAATGAAAATGCATATTCTTGGACATAACCCAGCCGTATGGGCTATTGTTTGTGTTGGTTTGCAAGGTGAGTTCTTTGATGGGAGAGAACCAAACCGTGAAGCTACCGCGGATGAGTTGAAGATGTTGCAATACAATGCTCAAGCTTGTGATATTCTCTTCAACAGATTGTGCCCCGAAGAATTCAACAAAATCAGCCGCCTTGAGAATGCAAAGGAAATATGCACGAAGGTACCGACTCCGTCAAGGAATCCAAGTTGGATGTGCTCCAAAGTCAACTTGACAAGTTCAAGATGAATGATGGTGAAGGTGTCGCTGAAATGTACTCTAGGCTTGCTCTCATCACAAATGAGATTGCCGGCTTAGGAAGTGAAGAGATGACCGATAGATTCATCATCAACAAGATCCTAAGAGCCTTGGATGGGAAATATGATACCGTGTGCACATTGATTCAAATGATGCCCAATTACAAAGATCGCAAACCAACGGAAGTGATTGGAAGGATTGTTGCTCATGAGATGTCACTTAAGGATAAAGAGGAACTTCACAACAAATCAAGTGGTGCCTACAAAGCCTCATGTGAAGTCCCCACATCATCAAGTGAAAAACAAAACTTCAATGAAGAATTGAGCTTAATGGTGAAGAACTTCAACAAGTTCTACAAGAGTAGAAGCAAAGATAGAAGCTTCAAGTCAAGGTCCTACAATGACAAAAGATCTTCTAGTCGAGAGCGAAACTGCTACAATTGTGGAAGACCCGAACACTATTCCAATGAGTGTACGGCTCCCTACAAGAGAAGAGAAGATTCTCCAAAAAGAAGAAGCAAAGAATCACCACCAAGAGAGAGAAGGAGTAGAGATGATCATTATGAACGAAGATACTCACGGAGAAGCAAGGATTCGGAAAGGAAGGAAAAATCATCAAGGAGCTACACAAGACGAAGACATCAAGCTCATGTTGGTGAATGGGTATCCGGCTCCGACTCCGACAGCCACTCCGAGAGAAGTTATCACTCCGACTCCGAAGATACTCAAGATGAAGGTGTTGCCGGTCTAGCACTTGTGTCAACCAACTCCTACGACATATTTGACTCACCAAATGAAGGAATTGGAAGATGCTTCATGGCCAAAGGTCCTAAGGTAACACACCCCGAGTATGTTGATTTTAATAGTGATGAAGATGACTTGTTAGGTGATGATGATTTGCTTGTTGACAACTCTAGTGATGAGTATTATGGTGAAATATCAATTAATCATGCTAAAACGAATGACAATGATAAGGAGAAGATTGAGGCTCTAACTAAAGAACTAAACACTCTTAAGTTAGCCCATGAAACTATCTTCGAAGATCATCGAGAACTTTTAAGAGCTCATGAGAAATTACACTTTGAAAAGCTTAATCTTGAGCAAGAGCATGAGTTCTTAAAAGCAATCAATGATGATCTCCGCAAGAAAAGTTCTTCTCACATTGCCAAGCTTTTACTTTTATCCACTTACATGCCTCAAGTCAAGTCTAGTAACAAGAACAAGAAAGATTCTTCCTCTAGTAGTAACAATGATCGTGCTAAATCCAATATTGTTGCTTCTAGTAGTTCTCTTGATTCCACTAATGATTCTCTTAGCCAAGTTACACTTGAGCAAGAAAATAGCTTATTGAAGGGAATTATAGAGAAAGGTGTCTACAAGAGCCTCGCCGGAAGTAAGCAATTCAAGGAAATTGTACGCAAGCAAGGAATGCACCGGAAGAATCAAGGTGTTGGTTTTGAACGAAAGTTCAATGCCAATGGAGTTGAGTGGGAAGAAGATCAATACCCCAAGACAAAGTTTGTCCCTCAACAAGAGAAGTATGATACTTCTTTCAAGGGGACACAAGCTCAAGATGATCTTCCACCACAAGACTACAAGCAAAAAGGCAAGCTTCAAGAGGAGATTGATGCATTTGAAGAAGCTCCTAAGACCTTAGTCAAGTGGATTCCCAAGACTACCTCAAGTTCCACTACATCAAGTACGACTACAACTCCGAGGATTCCCATCAAGATGGTGTGGATCCAAAAGAAGAAGAACTAGAGAGTTCTTGAGGGTGACTCCGCCAACATACTTCACTCTTATCATTTTGGCAAGAACAAGTGCAATCAACTTCCACATCTTGCACTAGTTCAAGGAGTCACAAACCCTCTTGTTGGTAAGACAAGGGACAAGGTAACCTAAAGTTTTCATGGACATCATCTTGTGTGTGCATCACTCTATGTCTATGGATATCCTTGTTTGTTCCTTGTGGGACTAACCCATGTAGGTATTGAAAGTGCAATTCACTCAAATGGATAGCTCCAAGTGATCTACATCAACAATGAGCATCCACATCTTCAACATCTACATGAAGTCATCATCGACAAAACCCAAGGTTAGTTCATCCCTCTTAGGGGGGATATCACATCTAGGGGGAGCTTTACTCTAAAACTTGAGTTAAAGCAACTCTAAAGGTGTGAATACAACAATGCTTTATGTAAAAGTGGTAACCCCACTTGAGCTTAAACGATGAGTATGACCTACGATCAAGTGTTCTCACTTGACTCCTAAGTCAATATACTCATATACAGATGACCTAGTCATTGCAAATTGCTTGATAGATGCTAGAATTGGTTGTGCATGCTTTGCCACATATTTCATTTGCCATCTTATTGTGTGAGCATGTTGGGTGCATATTTTACTCATTCGAGGACATCCACTTGTTGTTTTGATTGTTTGGTTTTATTTCCTTTTGCCAAGTGGATGGACAAGAATGCCTAAGTACCTCCTCTAGCTATCTATGCTTTTCTCGTCCTAAACTCTATTCATGCTGCATCACAAAATTTGATCAAGTCAGATTCGAACCACTCTGTGTGAGGAGCACTCGGAGTCCCCGATTCGTCATAGACTTAACTTCCAAAACCTCTTTATGAATCTCGGTCTGACCGATACCATACTTTCGGTCCTACTGAGTTCATTAAGTTGATCTAGGTTTTCGATCTCGGTGCAACCGATTTGAACATTTCGGTCACACCGAGTTGCAATAACTGTATACAGTTTTGCATCTCGGTGCCACCGAGTTGTTCCACTCGGTCACACCGACAGGGTCGGGCTATATATAGTGACGGGCAAAATTTTGGAAATTTCTCCGAAACCTCTTCGCCCGCGCATAGCTCACTCTGCCTCCTGGGTCTCCGGATCGTCTTCTCGCCACCAGCAGCCTCCAGTCGCTAGTGTCCGTCGCCATCAACGGGAATTCTGCCCCGCCGTTGCCGCCATAGCGAGTCTCCGCCGAACTAGGGTATGGACTCGTTCTTTGTGCTATTCTCCACTCCGATTCCTAGCACATTGTGATCATCATGATTCTTGTCACGTTTGATAAACTCCTATCCAGTCAATGAACTCATAGATTAGTTTTAATTCGAAAATTTTAGGGTTAGGTTTCCGCCGAAACCATCTCGGACCCACCGAGTTGAAAAACTCGGTCCCACCGATCTGGCTTACGCCATTGCACAAGTGAAACTCGGCCTGACCGAGAATTACTTATCGGTGCGACCGATTTTGGAACTCTGTGAAACCCTAGCAGTCTCGGTGCCACCGAACTGTGACTCGGTCTGACCGAGTTCACTAGTTTAGGTTCCAAAACTGCTTCGGTGTCACCGAGTTTGAAAATCGGTAGATCCGAGATGATTTCAGTGGGAAACTAAAACTAAGTTTTTGAATTAATATTTTGCAAAAATCTCTGCATTTTGTGATGCTTATCCACTCTACCTCATCTATAATCTATTCACAGGGTCAGCAGTCAGTTTGCAACATGTCTGATCAGAGTGATAGCCAAAACCTCTCAGAGCAGCAAGTGGTGATGAGTGAGGGCACTAGCCCCTCAAGCTCTTCAGATGATGGCAGCCGGAGCACACCCAGCAATCTGCCTAAGGCTGCCACACATCAAAGGAAGAAGAAAACTTCTGATTCTGAAGATGAAGACTATGTGGCAGAGGAGGAGGCCACATCAAACAGAGTTGAGCCAGCTCAAGGCACAAAGCCAGGGCTAAAATTCAAAAGGCCAGCAGGCAGGAAGCCCATGCCTAAAGCAAGAGTTCCCACTTCCAAACCTAGGAAGGCTGCAACTGAAGAAACCATGAAGTTTACCATGGAATCTGAAGAGGAAGCAGGTGGCCAAGATAAGAGGAAGAAAAGAGCCAGAACTACCACTGCCAGAGTTGTTGGCAAACCCTCCATGAGAAGAGACTCCGAGAGAAAAGAGGAAGAAGAAGAGGTTGCTGCACCAGCACCCAAGGCACCCAAGCTAATGGGTGATGCAATCAAGTCAGGGGAAACTGCATCCAAGCCCAAGGAAGCACCCAAGGCTGCATCTAAGACAAAAGGTGCACCCATGAGAAATACAAGGAGCATACCTGCTACTGAAAAGAACAAGGCCCCAGTGCCTGAAGCTGCTGAAGAAGAGGATGAAGAGCAAGTTCTCAGAAAACTCAAGCCCAAGATCCCAGACCACAACGATGCTCATCCTATGGCTGAGGACATGAAGCTTAGGAGAGACTCAGGGCTCAAAAAGTGGAGAGAAGCAGATCCGTATGCTTCTAGGAGAAGAACTGCCGTGGATTACAGATTTCACACCAAGGAGCAGCAAGATTTTTATGAGACTGTTTTGCTTGACAAGAAGCCAATCGCTTGTGACATGAGATGGGTCGACTGGACCTACATAAATGAACATGAAGAGTACTACCCCGGAGTATTTGACAGCTTTAGTGCGTGTGGAGTTGCAGACTTTGTTGGGCAGAAGCTCACAAAGTGGAACGAGGAGCTAATCATGCAATTCTACTCCACAGCACACTTTTATCCGGATGGCAGGATCACTTGGATGTCAGAGGGTACAAGGTACCAATCTACTGTTGAGGAATGGGCGAAGTTGATCAATGCCCCAGAGGAGCAGGATGATGACTTGGACATTTATGCCAAGAAAAAGATGGATCACAACTCCATGTCCAACATGTACAAGGAGATCCCGAATGAAGCACTTGACACATTCAAGTTTGGCTCAGTGCACTATCTTCTGTCAGGATTGCCTACGATCAACTGGATCCTTAGGCACACTCTTCTGCCCAAATCTGGAGATCACAAGATGATCAGAGGTCATGCGATCAACTTGCTTCATGTCTTTGACGTGCCTCAGAAATTCAAGGTCATGAGCCTTATAGTGGAAACAATCAAGAGGACTGCGGCATATCAGAAGAGGAGCTGTGGATATGCACCTCAGATTCAGGAGCTCATCAACTCAAAGATGGGCACGGGCGTATATCTCTTGGATAAGGAACACCTGCCCATCCGTCCAGATTTTGAAGATAACCAAGTGGTTATGACTGAGAATGAGCCCTCATGTGCCCAAGCACAATCTAAGAAGGAGAAGGCGAGGAAGGAGAAAGCTGCCAGGATGCCTACTCAAGAGGAGGCATCTGAATACTTCTTGAAGACCAAACAAGAGCAGCTTGGTTACTGATTGCGTCCACCCTGCGGATTGAGCAAGGTTTAGCCACCCTGACTCAGAACCAGGCAAGCCTAGAGAGGATCATGGAACAGAGATTCTATGACATGGACATCAAGGTGACAGAGATACAGACTGCCGTGGAGCAGCTCCAGGATGACATGAATGAGAGGAGAGGCAGGACCATGACTGATGCTTTTGCCAGGGTGCCACGAGGTCCGAGGTCATCTGCACTGCCAGTTGCTGATACCAGAGCTACCACATCTGCACCAGCCACAGCCTCCGTTCCACCAGCTCCAGCATCCACTTTAGCCTCAACTCCGACCACGTCTACCGAAGGCTTCGTCCTTGGAGTGCTCCGGACTCCACCACCACCTAAAGATCAAGCCTGAGCGTCGACTTAGCACTATGCATTTTCTAGGAACTTTTTGGTAACTTGTTGCCAAAGGGGGAGAAAATGTATAGATCATAGGCTTCGAGAGAGAGTGTTGCTTTATTCTCTCTTGTTTTATTTGGTGGTTTTTCGAACTTTATTTGCTTGTGTGTGAGATACTATGTCATTATTCGTGAGACATCGATGATCATGTGTTTGATCATAAGCTACACTTAATGTTTGCTTATTACTATCATTCTATCTATCTTATGTGATCATTCACTTTTCTTGGTGATGAGTGCGTGTATTTTAATCTTATCATTTTTGAGCGCTCCACCAAGATGTATGTGACATGGAAGAGTAACCCATGGTTTTAACTCCTTGTGCATTTGCAGTCCAAAGCAAATTTTAAATATGCACAAATTTAGGGGGAGCTCTTACTTATCACATACTTCTCAAAGCGACGATGTATTTCATGATTATTATAATTAGTCGAAGCTTTGATCTATATGTTGTCATCAATTACCAAAAAGGGGGAGATTGAAAGTGCAACTATCCCTAGGTGGTTTTGGTAACTTATAACAACATATAGCCCATTGAGCTAATGATATCTCAAGATGATTATTTCAGGAAGGCTCAATGATTGGCATGGCATGGATGTGAAAGTGGAACCCTCAAACTGCTAAGGACAAAGAATTGGCTCAAGCCCAAAAGTTCAAGACTCTTCATTTTACATTTTAGTGATCTAAGATCACATTGAGTCTTTAGGAAAAGCCAATACTATCAAGGAGGGATGAGGTGTTGCTTAATGAGCCTCTTGCTTTATGTTCTTAATGATATGCTCCAAAATCCTCAGCTACTTTCCCATATCCACAAATGACCTAAACCCTAAGCCAAACTCGGTCATACCGATTCTGTCAATCCGGCGCCACCGAGTTTCACTTGTCATTTGCCACTGCCAAACCCTAGCAATTCGGTCCTACCGATAAGGATCTCGGTCACACCAAGATGGGGTTGCAAACTCTCTGTTTCCCTTTCGTAACTTTTCGGTCTCACCGAAAGAGCGAATCGGTCCCACCAAGAATGCAATGTAAACTCTTTGTTTCTTTCTTGTAACTTTTCGGTCTCACCGAAAAGAGCGAGTCGGTCCCACCAAGTTTACCTGACCAACTCTCTGGTTAGCTAATTGCCAAACTCGGTCTCACCGAGTTTGTGCAATCGGTCTCACCGAGATTACGTTATGCCCAAACCCTAACCAAATCGGTCCTACCGAGTTGCATGTCAGTCCCACCGAAATTCCTAACGGTCACTAGGTTTACTATTTCGGTCCGACTGAGTTGTTTGATTCGGTCCCATCGAGATTGGTAAATTGTGTGCAACGGTTGGATTTTGTGTGGAGGCTATAAATACCCCTCCAGCTCCTCTTCATTCGTGGAGAGAGCAACCAGAACACATATATCATTCCAACTCATATGTTCTGAGAAAGAACCACCTACTCATGTGTGGAGACCAAGATATTCCATTCCTACCATACGAATCTTGATCTCTAGCCTTACCCAAGTTGCTTTTCACTCAAATCTTCTTTCCACCAGATCCAAATCCTATGAGAGAGAGTTGAGTGTTGGGGAGACTATCATTTGAAGCACAAGAGCAAGGAGTTCATCATCAACACACCATTTGTTACTTCTTGGAGAGTGGTGTCTCCTAGATTGGCTAGGTGTCACTTGGGAGCCTCCGACAAGATTGTGGAGTTGAACCAAGGAGTTTGTAAGGTCAAGGAGATCGCCTACTTTGTGAATATCTACCGCTAGTGAGGCAAGTCCTTCGTGGGCGATGGCCATGGTGGGATAGACAAGGTTGCTTCTTCGTGGACCCTTCATGGGTTGAGCCCTCCGTGGACTCGCGCGGCCGTTACCCTTCGTGGGTTGAAGTCTCCATCAACGTGGATGTAGGATAGCACCACCTATCCGAACCATGGGAAAAACACCCGTGTCTCCAATAGCGTTTGAATTCTCCAAACCCTTCCCTTTATATTCTTGCAAGTTGCATGCTTTACTTTCCGCTGCCAATATACTCTTTGCATGCTTGCTTGAATTGTGTGATGATTGCTTGACTTGTCCTAAGATAGCTAAAATCTGCCAAGAACTAAAATTGGGAAAAGGTTAAGTTTTTATTTGGTCAAGTAGTCTAATCACCCCCCCTCTAGACATACTTTCGATCCTACAACAGTTCATATTGTGTCATCTCAACGGACTGAGATAGTGCCCCTTTTTAATGTGAATGCAGCTATTTCTAATGCATGACCCCAAAACGATGGTGGTAAATCGGTAAGAAACATCATAGATTGTACTATATCCAATAAAGTACGATTATGACGTTCGGACACACCATTATGCTGTGGTGTTCAAGGTGGCACGAATTTGTGAAACTATTCCACATTGTTTTAATTAAAGACCAAACTCGTAACTCAAATATTTGTCTCCGCGATCAGGTCGTAGAAACCTTATTTTCTTGTCACGATGATTTTCCACTTCACTCTGAAATTCTTTGAATTTTTAAAATGTTTCAGACTTATGTTTCATCAAGTAGATATACCCATATCTGCTCAAATCATCTGTGAAGGTCAGAAAATAACGATACCCGCCGCGAGCCTCAACACTCATCGGACCACATACATCAGTATGTATGATTTCCAATAAGTCAGTTGCTTGCTCCATTGTTTCGGAGAACGGAGTTTTAGTCATCTTGCCCATAAGGCATGGTTCGCAAGCATCAAGTGATTCATAATCAAGTGATTCCAAAAGCCCAACAGCATGGAGTTTCTTCATGCGCTTTACACCAATATGACCTAAACGGCAGTGCCACAAATAAGTTGCACTATCATTATTAACTTTGCATCTTTTGGCTTCAATATTATGAAAATGTGTATCACCACGATCGAGATCCAACGAACCATTTTCATTGGGTGTGTAACCATATAAGGTTTTATTCATGGAAACAGAACAACAATTATTCTCTAACTTACATGAATAACAGTATTGCAATAAACATGATCCAATCATATTCATGCTCAACGCAAACACCAAATAACACTTACTTAGGTTCAACACTAATCCCGAACGTATAGGGAGTGTGCGATGATGATCATATCAATCTTGGAACTACTTCCAACACAAATCATCATTTCACCCTTAACTAGTCTTCGTTTATTCTGCAACTACCGTTTCGAGTTACTAATCATAGCAACTGAACTAGTATCAAATACTTAGGGGTTGCTATAAACACCAGTAAAGTACACATCAATAACATGTATATCAAATATACCTTTGTTCACTTTGCCATCCTTCTTATCCGCCAAATACTTGGGGTAGTTCCGCTTCCAGTGACCAGTCTCTTTGAAGTAGAAGCACTTAGTCTCAGGCTTAGGTCCAGACTTGGGCTTCTTCACTTGAGCAGCAACTTGCTTGCCATTCTTCTTGAAGTTCCCCTTCTTCCCTTTGCCCTTTTTTTAAACTAGTGGTCTTGTTAACCATCAACACTTGATGTTTTTCTTGATTTCTACCTTCATTGATTTCAGCATCACGAAGAGCTTGGGAATTACTTTCGTCATCCCTTGCATATTATAGTTCATCACGAAGTTCTACTAACTTGGTGATGGTGACTAGAGAATTCTGTTCAATCACTATTTTATCTGGAAGATTAACTCCCACTTGATTCAAGCGATTGTAGTACCCAGACGATCTGAGCATATGCTCACTGCTTGAGCTATTCTCCTCCATCTTTTAGCTATAGAACTTATTGGAGACTTCATATCTCTCAACTCGGGTACTTGCTTAAAATATTAACTTCAACTCCTGGAACATCTCATATGGTCCATGTGTTGGGGAACGTTGCAGAAAACAAAAAAATTCCTACTCGTTTCACCAAGATCCATCTAGGAGTTCATCTAGCAATGAGTCATCGGATGCATCTACATACCTTTGTAGATCGCGAGTGGAAGCGTTCAAAGAACGGGGATGAAGTAGTCGAACACGACGTGATCCAAATCACCGATGACCAAGCGCCGAACGGACGGCACCTCTGCGTTCAACACACGTACGGGACGGAAGACGTCTCCTCCTTCTTGATCTAGCAAGGGGGAAGGAGAGGTTGATGAAGATCCAGCAGCACGACGGCGTGGTGGTGGATGCAGGGCGTCACAGTAGCAGGGCTTCGCCTATACTACGAGAGAGAGACGTAACGGGGAGAGAGGGAGGCGCCAAGGCTGAGGTATGAAGTCCCTCCTCTCCCCCACTATATATAGGAGGGCCAAGGGGGGGTGCGCCGGCCTAGGAGATCCAATCTCCTAAGGGCGGCGGCCAAGGGGAGGTTTCCTTCCCCCCCCCCCAAGGCACCTAGGGGTGCCTTCCACTAGTAGGACTCCTCCCCTATGGAAACCCTAGGCGCATGGGCCTATAGGGGCTGGTGCCCTTGGCCCATATAGGCCAAGGCGCACCCCCTTATAGCCCATGTGGCCCCCCGGGGCAGGTGGCCCCACCCTGTGGGCCCCCGGGACACCTCCGGTGGTCCTGGTACAATACCGATGACCCCGAAACTTGTCCCGATGGCCGAAATAGCACTTCCTATATATAATTCTTTACCTCCGGACCATTCCGGAACTCCTCGTGACATCCGGGATCTCATCCGGGACTCCGAACAACATTCGGGTTACTGCATATACATATCTTCACAACCCTAGCGTCACCGAACCTTAAGTGTGTAGACCCTACGGGTTCGGGAGACATGCAGACATGACCGAGATAACTCTCTGGTCAATAACCAATAGCGGGATCTGGATACCCATGTTGGCTCCCACATACTCCACGATGATCTCATCGGATGAACCACGATGTCGAGGATTAAACAACCCCGTATACAATTCCCTTTGTCAATCGGTATGTTACTTGCCCGAGACTCGATCGTCGGTATCCCAATACCTCGTTCAATCTCGTTGCCGGCAAGTCACTTTACTCGTACCGTAATGCATGATCCCGTGACAAGACACTTGGTCACTTTGAGCTCATTATGATGATGCATTACCGAGTGGGCCCAATGATACCTCTCCGTTATACGGAGTGACAAATCCCAGTCTCGATCCGTGTCAACCCAACAGACACTTTCGGAGATACCTGTAGTGCACCTTTATAGTCACCCAATTACGTTGTGACGTTTGATACACCCAAAGCACTCTTACGGTATCCGGGAGTTACATGATCTCATGGTCAAAGGAAAAGATACTTAACATTGGAAAAGCTCTAGCAAACGAACTACACGATCTTGTGTTATGCTTAGGATTAGGTCTTGTCCATCACATCATTCTCCTAATGATGTGATCCCGTTATCAATGACATCCAATGTCCATAGCGAGGAAACCATGACTATCCGTTGATCAACGAGCTAGTCAACTAGAGGCTCACTAGGGACATATTATGGTCTATGTATTCACATGTGTATTACGATTTCCGGATAATAAAGTTATAGCATGAATAAAGACAATTATCATGAACAAAGAAATATAATAATAATACTTTTATTATTGCCTCTAGGGCATATTTCCAACAGTCTCCCACTTGCACTAGAGTCAATAATCTAGTTACATTGTGATGAATCGAACACCTATGGAATTCTGGTGTTGATCATGTTTTGCCCTAGGGAGAGGTTTAGTCAACGGATCTGCTACATTCAGGTCCGTATGTACTTTACAAATCTCTATGTCTCCATCTTGAACATCTTCACGAATGGAGTTGAAGCGACGCTTGATGTGCCTTGTCTTCTTGTGAAACCTGGGCTCCTTGGCAAGTGCAATAGCTCCAGTGTTGTCACAAAAGAGTTTGATTGGCCCCGACGCATTGGGTATGACTCCTAGGTCGGTGATGAACTCCTTCACTCATATTGCTTCATGTGCTGCCTCCGAGGCTGCCATGTACTCCGCTTCACATGTAGATCCCGCCACGACGCTCTGCTTGCAGCTGCACCAGCTCACTGCTCCACCATTCAATATATACACGTATCCGGTTTGTGACTTAGAGTCATCCAGATCTGTGTGGAAGCTAGCATCGACGTAACCCTTTACGACAAGCTCTTCGTCACCTCCATAAACGAGAAACATTTCCTTAGTCCTTTTCAGGTACTTCAGGATATTCTTGACCGCTGTCCAGTGTTCCTTGCCGGGATTACTTTGGTACCTTCCTACCAAACTTACGGCAAGGTTTACATCAGGTCTGGTACACAGCATGGCATACATAATAGAACCTATGGCTGAGGCATAGGGGATGACACTCATCTCTTCTATCTCTTCTGTCGTGGTCGGACATTGAGCTGAGCTCAATTTCATACCTTGCAAAACAGGCAAGAATCCTTTCTTGGACTGATCCATTTTGAATTTCTTCAAAATCTTATCAAGGTACGTGCTTTGTGAAAGACCTATGAGGCGTCTTGATCTATCCCTATAGATCTTGATGCCTAATATATAAGCAGCTTCTCCAAGGTCCTTCATTGAAAAACTCTTATTCAAGTAGGCCTTGATGCTGTCCAAGAGTTCTATATCATTTCCCATCAAAAGTATGTCATCTACATATAGTATGAGAAATGCTACAGAGCTCCCACTCACTTTCTTGTAAACGCAGGCTTCTCCATAAGTCTGCGTAAACCCAAACACTTTGATCATCTCATCAAAGCGAATGTTCCAACTCCGAGATGCTTGCACCAGCCCATAAATCGAGCGTTGGAGCTTGCACACCTTGTCAGCATTCTTAGGATCGACAAAACCTTCCGGCTGCATCATATACAATTCTTCCTTAAGGAAACCAATAAGGAATGCCGTTTTGACGTCCATTTGCCATATTTCATAATCGTAAAACGCGGCAATTGCTAACATGATTCGGACAGACTTCAGCTTCGCTACCGGTGAGAAAGTCTCATCGTAGTCAACCCCTTGAACTTGTCGATAACCCTTAGCGACAAGTCGAGCTTTATAGATGGTCACATTACCATCCGCGTCTGTCTTCTTCTTAAAGATCCATTTATTTTCTATGGCTCGCCGTTCAATGGGCAAGTCAGTCAAAGTCCATACTTTGTTTTCATACATGGATCCTATCTCGGATTTCATGGCTTCTAGCCATTTGTCGGAATCCGGGCCCGCCATCGCTTCTTCATAGTTCGAAGGTTCACCGTTGTCTAACAACATGATTTCCAAGACAGGGTTGCCGTACCACTCTGGTGCGGAACGTGTCCTTGTGGACCTTTGAATTTCAGTAGGAGCTTGATCAGAAGTATCTTGATCATCATTAATAACTTCCTCTCTAGTCGGTGCAGGCACCTCAGGAACATTTTCTTGAGTTGTGCCATTTGCCGGTTCAAGAGGCAATACTTCATCAAGTTCTACTTTCCTCCCACTTACTTCTTTCGAGAGAAACTCTTTCTCTAGAAAGGATCGATTCCTGGCAACAAAGATCTTGCCTTCGGATCTGAGGTAGAAGGTATACCCAGCAGTTTCTTTAGGGTATCCTATGAAGACACATTTTTCCGACTGGGTTCGAGCTTTTCAGGTTGAAGTTTCTTGACATAAGCATCGCATCCCCAAACTTTTAGAAATGACAGCTTAGGTTTCTTCCCAAACCATAATTCATACGGTGTTGTCTCAACGGATTTCGGCGGAGCCCTATTTAAAGTGAATGCGGCAGTCTCTAAAGCATAGCCCCAAAAGGATAGCGGTAAATCGGTAAGAGACATCATAGATCGCACCATATCTAATAGAGTGCGATTACGACGTTCAGACACACCATTACGCTGAGGTGTTCCAGGCGGCGTGAGTTGTGAAACTATTCCACATTTTCTTAAGTGTGTGCCAAATTCATGACTCAAGTATTCTCCTCCACGATCTGATCGTAGAAACTTTATTTTCCTGTCACGTTGATTCTCAACCTCACTCTGAAATTCCTTGAACTTTTCAAAGGTTTCAGACTTGTGTTTCATTAAGTAGACATACCGATATCTACTCAAGTCATCAGTGAGGGTGAGAACATAACGATAGCCACCGCGAGCCTCAACACTCATTGGACCGCACACATCAGTATGTATGATTTCCAATAAGTTGGTTGCTCGCTCCATTGTTCCTGAGAACGGAGTCTTGGTCATTTTTCCCATGAGGCATGGTTCGCACGTGTCAAATGATTCATAATCAAGAGACTCTAAAAGTCCATCTGCATGGAGCTTCTTCATGCGTTTGACACCTATGTGACCAAGGCGGCAGTGCCACAAGTATGTGGGACTATCATTATCAACCTTACATCTTTTGGTACTCACACTATGAATATGTGCAGCAATACGTTCGAGATTCATTAAGAATAAACCATTGACCACCGAAGCATGACCATAAAACATATCTCTCATGTAAATAGAACAACCATTATTCTCGGATTTAAATGAGTAGCCATCTCGTATTAAACGAGATCCTGATACAATGTTCATGCTCAAACTTGGCACTAAATAACAATTATTGAGGTTTATAACTAATCCTGTAGGTAAATGTAGAGGTAGCGTGCCGACGGCGATCACATCAACCTTGGAACCATTCCCGACGCGCATCGTCACCTCGTCCTTCGCCAGTCTCCGTTTATTCCGCAGCTCCTGCTGTGAGTTACAAATATGAGCAACGGCACCGGTATCAAATACCCAGGAGTTACTACGAGCACTGGTAAGGTACACATCAATTACATGTATATCAAATATACCTTTGGTGTTGCCGGCCTTCTTGTCCGCTAAGTATTTGGGGCAGTTCCTCTTCCAGTGACCCTTCCCTTTGCAATAAAAGCACTCAGGCTTGGGTCCATTCTTTGACTTCTTCCCGGCAGCTTGCTTGCCAGGCGCGGCAACTTCCTTGCCGTCCTTCTTGAAGTTCTTTTTACCCTTGCCCTTCTTAAACTTAGTGGTTTTATTCACCATCAACACTTGATGTTCCTTCTTGACTTCTACCTCTGCTGATTTCAGCATAGCAAATACTTCAGGAATGGTTTTTACCATCCCTTGCATATTGAAGTTCATCACAAAGCTCTTGTAGCTTGGTGGAAGCGACTGGAGGATTCTGTCAATGACCGCGTCATCCGGGAGATTAACTCCCAGCTGAGTCAAGCGGTTATGTAACCCAGACATAGTGAGTATGTGCTCACTGACAGAACTATTTTCCTCCATCTTACAGCTGAAGAACTTATCGGAGACTTCATATCTCTCGATCCGGGCATGAGCTTGAAAAACCATTTTCAGCTCTTCGAACATCTCATATGCTCCATGTCTCTCAAAACGCTTTTGGAGCCCCGGCTCTAAGCTGTAAAGCATGCCGCACTGAACGAGGGAGTAGTCATCAGTACGTGTCTGCCAAGCGTTCATAGCGTCTTGGTTCTGTGGGACGGGTGGATCACCTAGCGGTGCTTGTAGGACATAATCTTTCTTGGCAGCTATGAGGATGATCCTCAGGTTCCGGACCCAGTCCGTATAGTTGCTGCCATCGTCTTTCAGCTTGGTTTTCTCTAGGAACGCGTTGAAATTGAATACAACATTGGCCATTTGATCTACAAGACATATTGCAAAGATTTTAGACTAAGTTCATGATAATTAAGTTCATCTAATCAAATTATTATTGAACTCCCACTTAGATTAGACATCCCTCTAGTCATCTAAGTGTTACACGATCCGAGTCGACTAGGCCGTGTCCGATCAACACGTGAGACGGACTAGTCATCGTCGGTGAACATCTCATGTTGATCGTATCTTCCATACGACTCGTGTTCGACCTTTCGGTCTCTGTGTTCCGAGGCCATGTCTGTACATGCTAGGCTCGTCAAGTTAACCCTAAGTGTTTTTGCATGTGTAAAACTGTCTTACACCCGTTGTATGTGAACGTAAGGATCTATCACACCCGATTAACACGTGGTGCTTCGAAACGATGAACTGTAGCAACGGTGCACAGTTAGGGGAGAACACTTCTTGAAATTGTTATGAGGGATCATCTTATTTACTACCGTCGTTCTAAGTAAACAAGATGCAAAACATGATAAACATCGCATGCAATCAAATAATAACAGTGACATGATATGGCCAATATCACACAGCTCCTTTGATCTCCATCTTGGGGCTCCATGATCATCCTGTCACCGGCTTGACACCATGATCTCCATCATCATGATCTCCATCATCGTGTCTCCATGAAGTTGCTCGCCAACTATTACTTCTACTACTATGGCTAACGCGTTTAGCAATAAAGTAAAGTAATTTACATGGCGTTTCTCAATGACACGCAGGTCATACAAAAATAAAGACAACTCCTATGGCTCCTGCCGGTTGTCATACTCATCGACATGCAAGTTGTGATTCCTATTACAATAGCATGAACAACTCATACATCACATATATGTCATTCATCATTCATCACAACTTTGGCCATATCATATCACAAAGCACTTGCTGCAAAAACAAGTTAGACGTCCTCTAATTGTTGTTGCAAGTTTTACGTGGTTGCAATAGGGTTCTAGCAAGAACGTTTTCTTACCTACGTGAAAGACACAACGTGATTTGTCAACTTCTATTTACCCTTCATAAGGACCCTGTTCATCGAATCCGCTTCAACTAAAGTAGGAGAGACAGACACCCGCCAGCCACCTTATGCAACTAGTGCATGTTAGTCGGTGGAACCGGTCTCACGTAAGTGTACGTGTGAGGTTGGTCCAGGCCGCTTCATCCCACAATACCACTTAAGCAAGATAAGACTAGTAACGGCAAGAAAGTTGACAACATCTACGCCCACAATGAATTGTGTTCTACTCGCGCAAGAAGAACTACGCATAGACCTAGCTCATGATGCCATTGTTGGGGAACGTTGCAGAAAACAAAAAATTTCCTACTCGTTTCACCAAGATCCATCTAGGAGTTCATCTAGCAACGAGTCATCGGATGCATCTACATACCTTTGTAGATCGCGAGCGGAAGCGTTCAAAGAACGGGGATGAAGTAGTCGAACACGACGTGATCCAAATCACCGATGACCAAGCGCCGAACGGACGGCACCTCCACATTCAACACACGTACGGGACGGAAGATGTCTCCTCCTTCTTGATCTAGCAAGGGGGGAGGAGAGGTTGATGAAGATCCAGCAGCAAGATGGCGTGGTGGTGGATGCAGGGCGTCACAGTAGCAGGGCTTCGCCTATACTACGAGAGAGAGACGTAACGGGGAGAGAGGGAGGCGCCAAGGCTGACGTATGAAGTCCCTCCTCTCCCCCACTATATATAGGAGGGCCAAGGGGGGGTGCGCCGGCCTAGGAGATCCAATCTCCTAGGGGCGGCGGCCAAGGGGAGGTTTCCCTCCCCCCAAGGCACCTAGGGGTGCCTTCCACTAGTAGGACTCCTCCCCTATGGAAACCCTAGGCGCATGGGCCTATAGGGGCTGGTGCCCTTGGCCCATATAGGCCAAGGCGCACCCCCTTATAGCCCATGTGGCCCCCCGGGGCAGGTGGCCCCACCCCGTGGGCCCCCCGGGACCCCTCCGGTGGTCCCAGTACAATACCGATGACCCCGAAACTTGTCCCGATGGCCGAAATAGCACTTCCTATATATAATTCTTTACCTCCGGACCATTCTGGAAATCCTCGTGACGTCCGGGATCTCATCCGGGACTCCGAACAACATTCGGGTTACTGCATATACATATCTTCACAACCCTAGCGTCACCGAACCTTAAGTGTGTAGACCCTACGGGTTCGGGAGACATGCAGACATGACCGAGACGACTCTCTGGTCAATAACAAATAGCGGGAGCTGGATACCCATGTTGGCTCCCACATACTCCACGATGATCTCATCGGATGAACCACGATGTCGAGGATTAAACAACCCCGTATACAATTCCCTTTGTCAATCGGTATGTTACTTGCCCGAGACTCGATCGTCTGTATCCCAATACCTCGTTCAATCTCGTTGCCGGCAAGTCACTTTACTCATACCGTAATGCATGATCCCGTGACCAGACACTTGGTCACTTTGAGCTCATTATGATGATGCATTACCGAGTGGGCCCAGTGATACCTCTCCGTTATACAGAGTGACAAATCCCAGTCTCGATCCGTGTCAACCCAACAGATACTTTCGGAGATACCTGTAGTGCACCTTTATAGTCACCCAGTTACGTTGTGACGTTTGATACACCCAAAGCACTCTTACGGTATCCGGGAGTTACACGATCTCATGGTCAAAGGAAAAGATACTTGACATTGGAAAAGCTCTAGCAAGCGAACTACACGACCTTGTGCTATGCTTAGGATTAGGTCTTGTCCATCACATCATTCTCCTAATGATGTGATCCCGTTATCAATGACATCCAATGTCCATAGCCAGAAAACCATGACTATCTGTTGATCAACGAGCTAGTCAACTAGAGGCTTACTAGGGACATATTATGGTCTATGTATTCACACGTGTATTACGATTTCCGGATAATACAGTTATAGCACGAATAAAGACAATTATCATGAACAAAGAAATATAATAATAATACTTTTATTATTGCCTCTAGGGCATATTTCCAACACCATGATGTTCAAAACGTCTTTGAAGTCCCGATTCTAAGCCGTTAAGCATGGTGCACTAAACTATCAAGTAGTCATCATATTGAGCTAGCCAAACGTTCATAACGTCTGCATCTTCTCCTGCAATAGGCCTGTCACCTAGCGGTGCATCAAGGACATAATTCTTCTGTGCAGCAATGAGGATAAACCTTAGATCACAGATCCAATCCGCATCTTTGCTACTAACATTTTTCAACTTAGTTATCTCTAGGAACATATATAAAACATAGGGAAGCAACAACGCGAGCTATTGATCTACAACATAGATATGCTAATACTACCAG
The DNA here is from genome assembly GCA_034509565.1 of Triticum monococcum. NCBI lineage: Eukaryota > Viridiplantae > Streptophyta > Magnoliopsida > Poales > Poaceae > Triticum > Triticum monococcum. The sequence continues at coordinate 638,371,396 of CM067845.1, forward strand.
GACTAAGTTCATGATAAATTAAAGTTCAATTAATCATATTACTTAAGAACTCCCACTTAGATAGACATCCCTCTAATCCTCTAAGTGATCACGTGATCCAAATCAACGAAACCATGTCCGATCATCACGTGAGATGGAGTAGTTTCAATGGTGAACATCACTATGTTGATCATATCTACTATATGATTCACGCTCGACCTTTCGGTCTCCGTGTTCCGAGGCCATATCTGTTATATGCTAGGCTCGTCAAGTTTAACCTGAGTATTCCGCGTGTGCAACTATTTTGCACCCGTTGTATTTGAACGTAGAGCCTATCACACCCGATCATCACGTGGTGTCTCAGCACGAAGAACTTTCGCAACGGTGCATACTCAGGGAGAACACTTTTACTATGATAATTTAGCGAGGGATCATCTTATAATGCTACCGTCAATCAAAGCAAGATAAGATGCATAAAAGATAAACATCACATGCAATCAATATAAGTGATATGATATGGCCATCATCATCTTGTGCTTGTGATCTCCATCTTCGAAGCACCGTCATGATCACCATCGTCACCGGCGCGACACCTTAATCTCCATCGTAGCATCGTTGTCGTCTCGCCAATCTTATGCTTCTACGACTATCGCTACCGCTTAGTGATAAAGTAAAGCATTATAGGGCGATTGCATTGCATACAATAAAGAGAGAACCATATGGCTCTTGCCAATTGCCGATAACTCGGTTACAAAACATGATCATCTCATACAATAAAATATAGCATCACGTCTTGACCATATCACATCACAACATGCCCTGTGAGGGAGTCCTGGATTAGGGGGTGTTCGGGTAGCCGGACTATACCTTCAGCCGGACTCCAGGACTATGATGATAAAAGATTGAAGACTTCGTCCCGTGTCCAGATGGGACTTTCCTTGGCATGGAAGGCAGGCTTAGCGATGCGGATATTCAAGATCTCCTACCATTGTAACCGACTTTGTGTAACCCTAACCCTCTCCGGTGTCTATATAAACTGGAGGGTTTTAGTCCATAGGACAACTTCATCATACAACAATCATACCATAGGCTAGCTTCTAGGGTTTAGCCTCCTTGATCTCGTGGTAGATCTACTCTTGTACTACCCATATCATCAATATTAATCAAGCAGGACGTAGGGTTTTACCTCCATCAAGAGGGCCCGAACCTGGGTAAAACATCGTGTTCCTTGCCTCCTGTTACCATCCGGCCTAGACGCACAGTTTGGGACCCCCTAGCCGAGATCCGCCGGTTTTGACACCGACATTGGTGCTTTCATTGAGAGTTCCTCTGTGTCGTCGCTTTTAGGCCCGATGGCTCCTTCGATCATCGACAACGATGCAGTCCAGGGTGAGACTTTTCTCCCCGGACAGATCTTCGTCTTCGGCGGCTTCGCACTGCGGGCCAATTCGCTTGGCCACCTTGAGCAGATCGAAAGCTATGCCCCTGGCCATCAGGTCGGGTTTGGAAGCCTAAACTACATGGCTGACATCCGCGGGGACTTGATCTTCGACGGATTCGAGCCACAGCCAAGCGCGCCGCACTGTCTCGATGGGCATGATATAGCTCTGCCGCCGAACAGCGCCTTGGAGGCCGCACACGCATCGGTTCCGACCATTGATTCGGAGCCTACTGCGCCGATCGAGGATCAGCGGTTGGACGCTGCCTTAGGGGCTACGATCTCAGAGGCGATCGAGCCGAACTCCATCCCCACACTCCGCATGGCCCGTGACTCCGAGGAGCCGGATTCCTCTCCAAACTCCGAGCCCCCCGCGCCCTGCCGATCGAATCCGATTGGGCGCCGATAATGGAGTTCACCGCCGCGGACATCTTTCAGCACTAGCCCTTCGGCGACATCCTGAATTCTCTAAAGTCTCTCTCTTTATCAGGAGAGCCCTGGCCGGACTACGGTCAGCAAGGTTGGGATACGGACAATGAAGAAATTCAAAACCCACCCACCACCCACTTCGTAGCCACTGTCGACGACTTAACCGACATGCTTGACTTCGACTCCGAAGACATCGACGGCATGGACGACGATGTAGGAGACAAACAAGAACCAGCACCTGTAGGGCGCTGGAAGGCTACCTCGTCATATGACATATATATGGTGGACACTCCAAAGGATGGAGATGGCGATGGAACAGCGGGGGACGATAACTCTAAGAAACAGCCCAAGCGCTGGCGTCAGCGGCGCCGCTCTAAATCCCGCCAAAGCAAAAACGGTGATTCCGGCATGGGAGATAATACTACTCAGGATAGCACCGAAGAACACCCCCTCCAGCAAGAGTCAGCACAGGAGGACAGAGAAGCCATCCCTCACGAGAGGGCGGCGGACCAAGAGGTTGAGGACGATAATTATATGCCTCCCTCCGAAGACGAGGCAAGCCTCGACGACGACAAGTTCGTCGTGCCAGAGGATCTTGCCGAACAAGAGCATTTTAAACGCAGGCTTATGGCCACAGCAAGCAGCCTCAAGAAAAAGCAGCAGTAGCTTAGAGCTGGTCAGGATTTGCTAGCTGACAGATGGACTGAAGTCCTTGCGGCCAAAGAGTATGAACTTGAACGCCCCTCCAAGAGTTACCCAAAGCGCAGGCTGCTACCCCGACTAGAGGAGGAAGCACCTACATCACCAATGCATGACATGGCCGACCGGCCACCTCGTGGCCGCGAAAGAGAGGCCTCTTGGCCCTCCACTCAAGCCATGCCCTGACGCCGCGTCAAGCATACTAAGGCACGGGAAAATGCGCCCGACCTGCGCGACATACTGGAGGACAAGGCAAGGCAAACAAGATCGATCTACAGATCACGCAGGCGCCCCACGGCACGTGACGGTGATCGTCACTCCGAATACAATAAATCCGGCCGGGCTGAACTCAACAGACAAAGCTCCTCCGAGCTGCATCGCGATATAGCCCAATACAGAGGCGCCGCACACCCACTATGCTTCACAGATGAAGTAATGGATCATAAAATCCCTGAGGGCTTCAAACCCGTAAACATCGAATCGTACGATGGCACAACAGATCCTGCGGTATGGATCGAGGATTATCTCCTTCATATCCACATGGCCCGCGGTGATGATCTACACGCCATCAAATACCTCCCACTCGAACTTAAGGGACCGGCCCGGCATTGTCTTAACAGCTTGCCAGCAGACTCAATCGGTTCTTGGGAGGACCTGGAAGCCGCATTCCTTGATAACTTCCAGGGCACTTATGTGCGACCACCGGACGCCGATGACCTAAGCCACATAATTCAGCAGCCAGAGGAATCGGCCAGGCAATTCTGGACATGGTTCCTAACAAAGAAAAACCAGATAGTCGACTGTCCGGACGCAGAGGCCTTAGCGGCCTTCAAGCATAATATCCGTGATGAGTGGCTTGCCCGGCACCTGGGACAGGAAAAGCCGAAATCTATGGCAGCCCTCACGACACTCATGACCCGCTTTTGCGCGGGAGAAGACAGCTGGCTAGCTCGCAGCAACAACTTAACCAAGAACCCTGGTAATCTGAATACCAAGGACAAAAGTGACAGGTCGCGTCGGAACAAACAAAAGCGCCGCGTTAACAGTGACAGCAACGAGGATGCGGCAGTTAATGCCGGATTCCGAGGCTACAAATCCGGTCAACGGAAAATGGCATTCAAAAGAAATACTTAGGGCCCGTCCAGTTTGGACCGAATACTCGACCGCTTGTGCCAGATACATGGCACCCCCGAAAAGCCAGCCAATCACACCAACAGGGATTGTTGGGTGTTCAAGCAGGCAGGCAAGTTAAGAGCCGAAAACAAAGACAAGGGGTTGTATAGCGACAACGAGGAGGAGCCCAGGCCGCCGAACAATGGTGGACAGAAGGGATTTCCCCCGCAAGTGTGGACGGTGAACATGATATACGCAACCCACATCCCCAAGAGGGAGCGGAAGCGTGCGTTACGGGACGTATATGCGATGGAGCCAGTCGCCCCAAAGTTCAACCCATGGTCCTCCTGCCCGATCACCTTTGATCGAAGGGACCACCCCACTAGCATCCGTCACGGCGGCTTCGCCGCATTGGTTCTCGACCCAGTCATTGACGGATTTCATCTCACAAGAGTCCTCATGGACGACGGCAGCAGCCTGAACCTGCTTTACCAGGATACAGTGCGAAAAATGGGCATAGATCCCTCGAGGATCAAGCCCACCAAAACAACCTTTAAAGGCGTCATACCAGGTGTAGAAGCCAACTGTACTAGCTCAGTCACACTGGAAGTGGTCTTCGGATCTCCGGATAACTTCCGAAGCGAGGAGTTAATCTTCGACATAGTCCCGTTCCGTAGTGGCTATCACGCACTGCTCGGGCGAACCGCATTCGCAAAATTCAACGTGGTACCGCATTATGCATACCTCAAGCTCAAGATGCCAGGCCCTAGAGGAGTAATCACGGTCAATGGGAACACTGAACGCTCCCTCCGAACGGAGGAGCACATGGCAGCGCTCGCAGCAGAAATACAAAGCAGCCTCTCTAGGCAGTTCTCCAGTTCGGCCTTCAAAAAGCCAGACACTATCAAGCGCGCCCGGAGTACCCTACAACAAGACCGCCTGGCACGTTCTGAGCTAGCGTAGTAATGCGTCCCCAACCCTAGCCCTCGCGATATAGCGAAACCAGTGCTTCGCGTACATAACTACGCTCTTGAAATACCATGGGCACAGGGGAAGGGGCACTATCACGGCACGCCCGAAATATGGCTTAAACCACACCAGGGGCTGCCGGATTCCTTTTTTTTCTTTTTTTTTCTCTTACTCTCAGGACTCCATACTTCGGATGACCCATTCGGCAATTCAACTGCCGCACAAACGATGCAAGATCCAGGAAAGCAGACAAGCCACGCCGCATTATGCAACTCCCAGCTGGTCTCTATTGCGAGCAGTATACCTATTTTTAATACAATTCCGCGGCCTGCCCCTGGCCAGGACATGTTAAATAGTCCAATTTCTTTTGCTTATCGCACTATTTGTATCGCTCCGCTTTCATAGCAGCCTTTCTATAAACAATGCATAGCTTTTTGTCTATTTTTTGCATTATCCTCTTTTTTATATATATGTTTATTAATAACATGTTGCATCCATACACTGTGGTACGGCAAAAATACGCCAGGGGCTTCAGTACCCATCAATATGGCGTGAGAAGTCCGTACACTTTCACAAGTGCGGCACCCCGAACTTATAGCACTATATGCATCGGCTCCGAATCATGATTTGGGTCAATAGTTGGGTTTGCCGGCTCCTATGTTTTGGTGCCTTACGTTCCGCTATATCGGCTAAGGTAGCACTAGGAGAACTACTGCGATTGTGCCCCAGTTGAGCTGGGCTGAGCACCTCAGTAGAGAAAGCTAAAACTGACTGTCATGATGAGGCGAGAGACCGGTCGCTGTTCGAGAGGTTTTTCGAGTCCTTAAAGACTTATGCCGCTTCGAGCGAGGAACCGGCTTTATCCGGCAAAGGCGTGGATAGCGCCCCAAACTCAGTCTTCCGAATACTAGGGGCTTCGCCGAAATTTAAAATTATAGAGTTCTATGGCTAAGTGAGAGTGTTCAAGCATTATAGACTGATTGCCTTGTTCGTTGTGCTGAGCGCCTCCCTCGACAGACCCAATCATGGGAAAAAGAGCGCTCAGGTTTATCCCGAACACCCCAGCACTAATGGCAAGGGGGCAGAAGCCGACGACTGGCCATCTCTCAATTTTTTGATAAACGGCCGCACAGAAAGTAATATTTTAAATTCAACAAGCATTGCTTAGCGCATATGAACAAGTTTTCAGCGCACAGGATAACACGAGCGAGTTCATTCAAAAATTACATCCTTGGTACATTGATCCGCCATAAGGCGGGCACCAGCCAGAACATCCTTGTAATAGTTCTCGGGCTTGCGATGCTCCTTCCTCGGCGGCGGCCCATCCCTCACAAGCTTCTCACCGTCCAGCTTACCCCAGTGCACCTTTGCACGGGCAAGGGCCCTACAGGCACCTTCGATGCAGATGGAGCGCTTGATGACCTCGAGCCTTGGACAAGCCTCCACCAGCCGCCACACCGGTCCGAAGTAGCTCCCAAGCAGGGCCTCTCCAGGCCACAGCCGAACTATGAAGCCCTTCAAGGCCTGTTCGGCCGCCTTGTGGAGCTCGACCAGCTGCTTCAGCTGGTCGCTCAAGGGCACAGGGTGTCCGGCCTCAGCGTACTGAGACCAGAACACCTTCTCCATCGAGCTGCCTTCCTCGACTCAGTAGAATGCGGCGGCATCAGATACGCTACGGGGAAGATCTGCGAATGCCCCTGGAGAGCTCTGGATTCGGGTAAGTAACAAGTAGTTTACTTTTATATGTCTGCTTTGCATAGAGAATGCCTTACCCACCGCTACCTTTTTCACCGCATCCAATTCCTGGAGGGCCTTCTAGGCTTCGGCCTTGGCAGATTTGGCAGTTTTAAGGGCCGCAGCAAGCTCGGACGCTCGTGTCTTCGAGTCGAGCTCCAAACTCTCATGTTTTTTCATGAGAGCCTGAAGCTCTTGCTGCACCTCGCCGACCTGCACCTCAAATTTCTCCCGCTCAGTGCGCTCCGTGGCCGCTTTCTTCTCGGCCTCGGACAGCGCCTGCTTGAGGGTCGCCACCTCAGTTGTGGCCCCTACAATAAGCAGTGTACTCCTGTCATCTTTTGCAATTGCGTCTTCTTATAGGCATTTTTTCTATAAGGTATCTCTTACCTTCCTTCTCCTCGAGATGCCGTTTGGCAAGGCCGAGGTCTTGCTCGGTCCGCTCGAGGCCCTGCTTCAGGGCACCCACCTCCGCAGTCAGTGCGGCGGTGGCCAGCAGCGAAGCCTGCATACGTATATTGACTCCTTTTTAGTTAGACTCCTGCAATATTTAATAGATCCTCTATTCGGCTTTTCTTTCCGAACGCCAAACAGAGCATCAGGGGCTATTGTCTATGCGGTAATATTTTTTACACATTTTTTACTTACCTCGAAGCCTGTTAGAAGGCTAGCACAAGCTTCAGTCAATCCGCTTTTGGCGGACCGAACCTTCTGGACCACCGTACTCATGATGGTACGGTGCTCCTCGTCGATGGAAGCGCCCTTAAGCACCTCCAGTAGATTGTTCGGCGCCTCCGGTTGGACGGAGGACGCCGGCTCAATAGGCTTGCTCCTCTTGGCAGGAGTTCGCCTGCCGCGGTCCGGAACCGTTGATGATTCCGGCGCGGTGTCCGGCTTAAAGCCAAACTTGGAGCCCTAGCGGGTCTTGTCCCCTTTACTCATGGAGTCCGGGAGGTCGCCTCGCGGCTCCTCCTGGACCACCTCCTCTTGCCCCGGAGCTTGTCGCGACGCCACTTCGGCGTCATCCGCAGCACAGGGGGAGGCAGCGGGCGGAACTGAATTCACGTCCGATGAATCCAGGGAGCCGCTCGACGACTCGTCGAGCCCGTCCTTGGGCGGGCTGCATGATTACATTCGACATTAGGGAAAGTTGTGCAACAAAAGGAATATCATGAGTTACTCTGGTATCCGAACACTTACGATTTCGCCGGACGCTTGGCCCTGTCCAGCTACTCCTCTTCTTCCTCGTCGGCGTCGGGGGCGTAGTCCGGTGGAGGGGTTTTCCTCTTCTTGGACCCTTCGGCCTCCCCTACTGGGGCGGCCTTCCTCTTCTTTCCTCCCCCCGCTGGAGGGGGAGAGGTCTCTTCTTCCTCCTCCTCGTCTTCCTGGGAGGAGTGCGTCTCGGACTCGTCGGACGACAAGTCCGACACCACCATATGTCAGGAACTCTTTCGAGTCCCCGTGGCCTCCTTCTTCTTGGCCTTCTTCTCTGGCACCACATAAGGTGCCGGAACCAGCAGCTTCACTAAGAGAGCAGGGGCTGGGTCTTAGGGCAAGGGAGCCAGACAGTTAATCAGTCCGGACTTCGCCTGCCAATCCTGTCAAAGGTGAGGGAGTTTAGATCCCGCATAGAGTCAAACTATGAAGAAAACTTAACATCCTGTAAAAGATGAAAATATTTTACCTCGCCAGCAGGACGCTGCGAGCTGAATCCGCGGTCTTCAGAGGCGGATGTGGGAGCCTCGGCGCCTTTGGTTAGCCCCCTCCAGACATCTTCGTACGTCATGTCGAAGAGCCTGCTCAGAGTTTGGTGCTGCGCTGGGTTGAACTCCCACAAATTGAAGTCCCGTTCTTGACACGGAAGGATCCGGCGGACGAGCATGACCTGGACTACATTGACAAGCTTGAGCTACTTGTTCACCAGGGACTGGATGCATTTTTGCAGTCCGGTCACCTCTTCTTCGTCGCCCCACGACAGGCCCATCTCCTTCCAGGACGTGAGCCGCGTAGGGGGTCCGGATCGGCATTCAGGGGCTGTGATCCACTTCGGATCGCGTGGCTCGGTGATGTAAAACCACCCTGACTGCCACCCCTTCAAGGTCTCCACAAAGGAGCCCTCGAGCCATAGGACGTTGGCTATTTTGCCCGCCATGGCACCTCCGCACTCTGCCTGGTTGCCGCGCACCACCTTTGGCTTGACGTTGAAGGTCTTGAGCCAGAGGCCGAAATGGGGACAGATGCATAGGAAAGCCTCGCACACGACGATAAACGCCGAGATATTGAGGATGAAGTTCAGGGCCAGATCGTGGAAATCTAGGCCATAGTAGAACATGAGCCCGCGGACGAATGGGTGGAGAGGAAAACCCAGTTTGCGGAGGAAGTGGGGAAGAAATACTACCCTCTCATGGGGCCTTGGGGGTGGGGAGAAGCTGCCCCTCCTCAGGAAGCTGGTGCGCGGTGTCTTTGGACAAGTATCCGGCCTGCCTTAGCCTTTTGACATGGCCCTCCGTGACGGAGGAGACCATCCACTTGCCTCCCGCTCCGGACATTGTCGGAGAAGGTTGAGGTAGGAAGTGCGGGCTTGGGTGCTGGAGCTCGGGTGCGCAGAAGATGGATAGGCAAAGGAGGAAGAAGGCATAGGTAAAAAGGTGTATCCTTATCCCCTTATATGGGCGGATGCGACTATGCGTCCCCACTAGCCTAGTAAAACTCGCTTGCCTCTCAAGCGCCGTGATAAATGGCGCGGTTGGGTTACCCACGTCCGTATTGATGAGAATCCCGTAAATGGGGGACACGACCTCTGCTTTGACAAGACGTGCCAAGGAAACCACCTCGCAAAACACGTTGAGGTGGAAAAGTGAAAACGATTCGAATAAAGGCTTGGCCGTAGTGTGATGTCACGCTGCGGAATACGTCGGCAGATTAGATTTGTGTTAATATTATTCTATCTGTGGCAATACGTGGAAACTTATTTTGCAGAGCTGGACACTACTCTTGGTGTTTACAAACTTTTATGAAGAATTTGGAGGAGGAACCCGCCTTGCAATGCCGAAGACAATCTACGCGCCGGACTCATCATTGAAGCCTAGTTCAGGGGCTACTGAGGGAGTCCTGGATTAGGGGGTGTTCGGGTAGCCGGACTATACCTTCAGCCGGACTCCAGGACTATGAAGATACAAGATTGAAGACTTCGTCCCGTGTCCGGATGGGACTTTCCTTGGCGTGGAAGGCAAGCTTGGTGATGCGGATATTCAAGATCTCCTACCATTGTAACCGACTTTGTGTAACCCTAACCCTCTCCGGTGTCTATATAAACCGGAGGGTTTTAGTCCGTAGGACAACTTCATCATACAACAATCATACCATAGGCTAGATTCTAGGGTTTAGCCTCCTTGATCTCGTGGTAGATCTACTCTTGTACTACCCATATCATCAATATTAATCAAGCAGGACGTAGGGTTTTACCTCCATCAAGAGGGCCCGAACCTGGGTAAAACATCGTGTTCCTTGCCTCCTGTTACCATCTGGCCTGGACGCACAGTTCGGGACCCCCTACCGCGATCTACCGGTTTTGACACCGACACCCTGCAAAAACAAGTTAGACGTCCTCTACTTTGTTGTTGCAAGTTTTACGTGGCTGCTACGGGCTTAGCAAGAACCGTTCTTACCTACGCATCAAAACCACAACGATAGTTTGTCAAGTTGGTGTTGTTTTAACCTTCGCAAGGACCGGGCGTAGCCATACTCGGTTCAACTAAAGTTGGAGAAACTGACACCCGCCAGCCACCTGTGTGCAAAGCACGTCGGTAGAACCAGTCTCGCGTAAGCGTACGCGTAATGTCGGTCTGGGCTGCTTCATCCAATAATACCGCCGAACCAAAGTATGACATGCTGGTAAGCAGTATGACTTATATCGCCCACAACTCACTTGTGTTCTACTCGTGCATATGACATCTACGCATAAAACCTGGCTCAGATGCCACTGTTGGGGAACGTAGTAATTTCAAAAATTTCCTACGCACACGCAAGATCATGGTGATGCATAGCAACAAGAGGGGAGGGTGTTGTCCACGTACACTCGTAGACCGAAAGCGGAAGCGTTATAACAACGCGGTTGACATAGTCATACGTCTTCACGGCCCGACCGATCAAGCACCGAAACTACGGCACCTCCGAGTTCTAGCACACGTTCACCTCGATGACGATCCCCGGACTCCGATCCAGCAAAGTGTCGGGGATGAGTTCCGTCAGCACGACAGCGTGGTGACGATCTTGATGTTCTACCATCGCAGGGCTTCGCCTAAGCACCACTACAATATTATCGAGGTTATGGTGGAGGGGGGCACTGCACACGGCTAATAGATCTCAAGGATCAATTGTTGTGTCCATGGGGTGCCCCCCTCCTCCGTATATAAAGGGGGGAGGAGGAGAGGGCCGGCCAAGGGGAGGAGGCGCACCCAAGGGGGGCCTCCTAGGGCCGGCCTCCTCCTCCCTTGCTCCTTTATATACGGGGCCAAGGGGGCACCCCAAAGACACAACAATTGATCATTGATCTCTTAGCCGTGTGCGGTGCCCCCCTCCGCCATATTCCACCTCGATAATACTATAGCGGTGCTTAGGCGAAGCCCTGCGTCGGTAGAACATCAACATCGTCACCACGCCGTTGTGCTGACGAAACTCTCCCTCAACACTCGGCTAGATCGGAGTTCGAGGGACGTCATCGGGATGAACGTGTGCTGAACTTGGAGGTGTCGTGCGTTCGGTACTTGATCGGTCGGATCGTGAAGACGTACGACTACATCAACCGCGTTGTGCTAACGCTTCCTCTATCGGTCTACGAGGGTACGTCGACAACACTCTCCCCTCTCGTTGCTATGCATCACCATGATCTTGCGTGTGTGTAGGAAATTTTTTGAAATTACTACGTTCCCCATCAGTGGTATCAGAGCCAGGTTTTATGCGTTGATGTCATATGCACGAGTAGAACACAAGTGAGTTGTGGGCGATATAAGTCATACTGCTTACCAACATGTCATACTTTGGTTCGGCGGTATTGTTGGATGAAGCGGCCCGGACCGACATTACGCGTACGCTTACGCGAGACTGGTTCTACCGACGTGCTTTGCACACAGGTGGCTGGCGGGTGTCAGTTTCTCCAACTTTAGTTGAACTGAGTGTGGCTACGCCCGGTCCTTGCGAAGGTTAAAACAGCACCAACTTGACAAACTATCGTTGTGGTTTTGATGCGTAGGTAAGAACGGTTCTTCCTAAGCCCGTAGCAACCATGTAAAACTTGCAACAACAAAGTGGAGGACGTCTAACTTGTTTTTGCAGGGCATGTTGTGATGTGATATGGTCAAGACGTGATGCTATATTTTATTGTATGAGATGATCATGTTTTGTAACCGAGTTATCGGCAACTGGCAGGAGCCATATGGTTGTCGCTTTATTGTATGCAATGCAATCGCCCTGTAATGTTTTACTTTATCACTAAGCGGTAGCGATAGTCATAGAAGCATAAGATTGGCGAGACAACAACGATGCTACGATGGAGATCAAGGTGTCGCGCCGGTGACGATGGTGATCATGACGGTGCTTCGAAGATGGAGATCACAAGCACAAGATGATGATGGCCATATCATATCACTTATATTGATTGCATGTGATGTTTATCTTTTATGCATCTTATCTTGCTTTGATTGATGGTAGCATTATAAGATGATCCCTCGCTAAATTATCATAGTAAAAGTGTTCTCCCTGAGTATGCACCGTTGCGAAAGTTCTTTGTGCTGAGACACCACGTGATGATCGGGTGTGATAGGCTCTACGTTCAAATACAACGGGTGCAAATCAGTTGCACACGCGGAATACTCAGGTTAAACTTGATGAGCCTAGCATATAACAAATATGGCCTTGGAACACGGAGACCGAAGGGTCGAGCATGAATCATATAGTAGATATGATCAACATAGTGATGTTCACCATTGAAACTACTCCATCTCACATGATGATCGGACATGGTTTAGTTGATTTGGATCACGTGATCACTTAGAGGATTAGAGGGATGTCTATCTAAGTGGGAGTTCTTAAGTAATATGATTAATTGAACTTTAATTTATCATGAACTTAGTCCTGGTAGTATTAGCATATCTATGTTGTAGATCAATAGCTCGCGTTGTTGCTTCCCTATGTTTTATATATGTTCCTAGAGATAACTAAGTTGAAAAATGTTAGTAGCAAAGATGTGGATTGGATCCGTGATCTGAGGTTTATCCTCATTGCTGCACAGAAGAATTATGTCCTTGATGCAACGCTAGGTGACAGGCCTATTGCAGGAGCAGATGCAGATGTTATGAATGTTTGGCTAGCTTAATATGATGACTACTTGATAGTTTAGTGCACCATGCTTACCGGCTTAGAATCGGGACTTCAAAGACGTTTTGAACGTCAAGGACCATATGAGATGTTCCAGGAGTTGAAGTTAATATTTCAAGCAAATACCTGAGTTGAGAGATATGAAGTCTCCAACAAGTTCTATAGCTAAAAGATGGAGGAGAATAGCTCAAGCAGTGAGCATATTCTCAGATTGTCTGGGTACTACAATCGCTTGAATCAAGTGGGAGTTAATCTTCAAGATAAAATAGTGATTGAACAGAATTCTCTAGTCACCATCACCAAGTTAGTAGAACTTCGTGATGAACTATAATATGCAAGGGATGACGAAAGTAATTCCCAAGCTCTTCGTGATGCTGAAATCGACAAAGGTAGAAATCAAGAAAAACATCAAGTGTTGATGGTTAACAAGACCACTAGTTTCCAAAAAAGGCAAAGGGAAGAAGGGGAACTTCAAGAAGAACGGCAAGCAAGTTGCTGCTCAAGTGAAGAAGCCCAAGTCTGGACCTAAGCTTGAGACTAAGTGCTTCTACTGCAAAGGGACTGGTCACAGGAAGCGGAACTACCCCAAGTATTTGGCGGATAAGAAGGATGGCAAAGTGAACAAAGGTATATTTGATATACATGTTATTGATGTGTACTTTACTAGTGTTTATAGCAACCCCTAAGTATTTGATACTATTTCAATTGCTGTGATTAGTAACTCGAAACGGGAGTTGCAGAATAAACAGAGACTAGTTAAGGGTGAAATGATGATGTGTGTTGGAAGTAGTTCCAAGATTGATATGATCATCATCGCACACTCCCTATACTCTCGGGATTAGTGTTGAACCTAAATAAGTGTTATTTGGTGTTTGTGTTGAGCATGAATATGATTGGATCATGCTTATTGCAATACGGTTATTCATGTAAGTTAGAGAATAATTGTTGTTCTGTTTACATGAATAAAACCTTATATGGTTACACACCCAATGAAAATGGTTCGTTGGATCTCGATCGTGGTGATACACATTTTCATAATATTGAAGCCAAAAGATGCAAAGTTAATAATGATAGTGCAACTTATTTGTGGCACTGCCGTTTAGGTCATATTGGTGTAAAGCGCTTGAAGAAACTCCATGTTGATGGGCTTTTGGAATCACTTGATTATGAATCACTTGATGCTTGGGAACCATGCCTTATGGGCAAGATGACTAAAACTCCGTTCTCCGAAACAATGGATCAAGCAAATGACTTATTGGAAATCATACATACTGATGTATGTGGTCCGATGAGTGTTGAGGCTCGCGGCGGGTATCGTTATTTTCTAACCTTCACAGATGATTTGAGCAGATATGGGTATATCTACTTGATGAAACATAATCTGAAACATTTGAGAAGTTCAAAGAATTTCAAAGTGAAGTGGAAAATCATCGTGACAAGAAAATAAGGTTTCTACGATCTGATCGCGGAGACAAATATTTGAGTTACGAGTTTGGTCTTCAATTAAAACAATGTGGAATAGTTTCACAAATTCGTGCCACCTGGAACACCACAGCATAATGGTGTGTCCGAACGTCATAACTGTACTTTATTGGATATAGTAAAATCTATGATGTTTCTTATCGATTTACCACCATCGTTTTGGGGTCATGCATTAGAGACAGCTGCAATCACGTTAAAAAGGGGCACTATCTAAGTCCGTTGAGACGACACAATATGAACTGTGGTTTGGCAAGAAACCAAAGTTGTCGTATCTTAAAGTTTGGGGTTGCGATGCTTATAAGAAAAAGTTTCATCATGATAAGCTCAAACCAAATCAGAGAAATGTGTCTTCATAGGATACCCAAAGGAGACACTTGGGTACACCTTCTATCACAGATCCGAAGGCAAGACATTCGTTGCTGAGAATGGATACTTTCTAGAGAAGGAGTTTCTCTCGAAAGAAGTGAGTGGGAGGAAAGTAGAAATTGATAAGGTAATTGTACCTTCTCCCTTATTGGAAAGTAGTTCATCACAGAAATATGTTCATGTGACTACTACACCAATTAGTGAGGAAGCTAATGATGATGATCATGTAACTTCAGATCAAGTTACTACCAAATCTCGTAAGTAAACCAGAGTGAGATCCGCACCAGAGTGGTACGGTATCCTGTTCTGGAAGTCATGTTACTAGACCATGACGAACTTGCGAACTATGAGGAAGCAATGATGAGCCCAGATTCCACGAAATGGTTTGAGGCCATGAAATCTGAGATGGGATCCATGTATGAGAACAAAGTATGGACTTTGATTGACTTGCCCAATAATCGGCGAGCCATTGAGATTAAATGGATCTTCAAGAGGAAGACGGACGCTGATAGTAGTGTTACTATCTACAAAGCTAGAATTGTCGCAAAAGGTTTTTGACAAGTTCAAGGTGTTGACTAAGATGAGAGTTTCTCACTCGAATCTATGCTTAAGTCTATCCGAATCATGTTAGCAATTGCCGCATTTTATGAAATCTGGCAAATGGATAAACAAAACTACATTCCTTAATGGATTTATTAAAGAAGAGTTGTATATGATGCAACCAGAAGGTTTTGTCAATCCTAAAGGTGCTAACAAAATATGCAAGCTCCAGTGATCCATCTATGGACTGGTGCAAGAATCTCGGAGTTGGAATATACGCTTTGATAAGTTGATCAAAGCATATAGTTTTATACAGACTTGCGGTGAAGCCTGTATTTACAAGAAAGTGAGTGGGAGCACTACAACATTTCTGATAAGTATATGTGAAATGACATATTGTTGATCGGAAATAATGTAGAATTATTCTGCAAAGCATAAAGGAGTGTTTGAAAGGAGTTTTTTCAAAGAAAGACCTCGGTGAAGCTACTTACATACTAAGCATCAAGATCTATATAGATAGATCAAAACGCTTGATAAGTTTTTTTCAATGAGTACATACCTTTACAAGATTTTGAAGTAGTTCAAAATGGAAAAGTCAAAGAAAGAGTTCTTGCCTGTGTTACAAGGTGTGAAATTGAGTAAGACTCAAAGCCCGACCATGGCAAAAGATAGAAAGAGAATAAAAGTCATTCTGTATGCCTCAGCCATAGGTTCTATTAAAGTATGTCATGCTGTGTACCAAATCTATTGTATACCCTACACTGTGTTTTGCAAGGGAGTACAATAGTGATCTAGGAGTAGATCACTGGACATCGGTCAAAATTATCCTTAGTGGAATAAGGATATGTTTCTCGATTATGGAGGTGACAAAAGGTTCGTCGTAAAGGGTTACGTCGATGCAAATTTTGACACTTATCCAGATGACTCTAAATCTCAATCTGCATACATATTGAAAGTGGGAGCAATTAGCTAGAGTAGCTCAGTGCAGAGCATTGTAGACATAGAATTTGCAAAATACTTATGGATCTGAATGTGACAGACCCGTTGACTAAAATTATCTCACAAGCAAAACATGATCACACCTTAGTACTCTTTGGGTGTTAATCACATAGCGATGTGAACTAGATTATTGACTCTAGTAAACCCTTTGGGTGTTGGTCACATGACAATGTGAACTATGGGTGTTAATCACATGGTGATGTGAATTATTGATGTTAAATCACATGGCAATGTGAACTAAATTATTGACTCTAGTGCAAGTGGGAGACTGAGGGAAATATGCCCTAGAGGCAATAATAAAGTTATTATTTATTTCCTTATTTCATGATAAATGTTTATTATTCATGCTAGAATTGTATTAACTGGAAACATAATACATGTGTGAGTACATAGACAAACAGAGTGTCACTAGTATGCCTCTACTTGACTAGCTCGTTCATCAAAGATGGTTATGTTTCCTAGCCATAGACATGAGTCGTCATTTGATTAACGGGGTCACAACATTAGGAGAATGATGTGATTGACTTGACCCATTCCATTAGCTTAGCACCCGATCGTTTACTATGTTGCTATTGCTTTCTTCATGACTTATACATGTTCCTATGACTATGAGATTATGAAACTCCCGTTTACTGGAGGAACACTTTGTGTGCTACCAAACGTCACAACGTAACTGGGTGATTATAAAGGAGCTCTATAGGTGTCTCCAAAGGTATATGTTGGGTTGCCGTATTTCGAGATTAGGATTTGTCACTCCGATTGTCGGAGAGGTATCTCTGGGCCCTCTCGGTAATGCACATCACTTAAGCCTTGCAAGCATTGCAACTAATGAGTTAGCTGCGAGATGATGTATTATGGAACGAGTAAAGAGACTTGCTGGTAACGAGATTGAACTAGGTATTGAGATACCGACGATCGAATCTCGGGCAAGTAACATACCGATGACAAAGCGAACAACGTATGTTGTTATGCGGTCTGACCGATAAAGATCTTCGTAGAATATGTGGGAGCCAATATGAGCATCCAGGTTCCGCTATTGGTTATTGACCGGAGACGTGTCTCGGCCATGTCTACATAGTTCTCGAACCCGTAGGGTCCGCATGCTTAAAGTTTCGATGACAGTTATATTATGAGTTTATGAGTTTTGATGTACCGAAGGTAGTTCGGAGTCCCAGATGAGATCGGGGACATGATGAGGAGTCTCGAAATGGTCGAGACGTAAAGATCGATATATTGGACGACTATATTCGGACATCGGAAAGGTTCTGAGTGATTCGGGTATTTTCGGAGGTACCGGGGAGTTACGGGACTACGAGGAAGAAGCAATGGGCCTTAATGGGCCTTAGTGGGAAGGAGAGGCAGCAGCCAGGAGGTGGCGCGCGCCCCTCCCAAGCCCAATCCGAATTGGACAAGGGGTTTGGGGCGCGGCCCCCCTCTCCCTTCCTTCCCCTCTTCCCCCTTTCCCCCCTTTCTCCTAGTTGGACTAGGAAAGGAGGAAACCTACTCCAACTAGGAGTAGGAATCCTACTCCTTTGGCGCGCCCCTCCTAGGGCCGGCCTCCTCCTCCCTTGCTCCTTTATATACGGGGGCAGGGGGCACCCCATAGACACAACAATTGATCCCTTGGATTTCTTAGCCGTGTGCGGTGCCCCCTCCACCATAATCCACCTCGATCATATCGTAGCGGGGCTTAGGCGAAGCCCTGCGTTGGTAGAACATCATCATCGTCACCACGCCGTCGTGCTAATGAAACTCTCCCTCAACACTCGGCAGGATCGGAGTTCGAGGGACGTCATCGGGCTGAACATGTGCTGAACTCGGAGGTGCCGTACGTTCGGTACTTGATCGGTCGGATCGTGAAGACGTACGACTACATCAACCACGTTGTTATAACGCTTCCGCTTACGGTCTACGAGGGTACGTAGACAACACTCTCCCCTCTCGTTGCTATGCATCACCATGATCCTGCGTATGCGTAGGAAATTTTTTGAAATTACTACGTTCCCCAACAATTACCAGAAAACTCGTACCTCAAAAAGAAGAACCACGGTTGGATGTTTTCCTTACTGATTTTGTTGATGTTTTCACCTAGAATTAAGTATAACAATAATGACTCTTATCCCGAACTTGTTTTCTCTTTCTTCATGCGGTCAGTGGTTGTATATAGTATATACTCATCAAATATATGCATCTTTTTAACACTATTTACAAAGTTTTTATAGCAAACGATCCTTTTTGAAAGTAATCTATCTGATCGGACGAATAGCACTGTTATGCAGCCACCGCCTCCTTCTCTGAAAAAACTAGGGTTCCTGCCTCTTGCTGGCATCGTTGTAGGTCCATCCTATCTCCGGTGGCCCTAGGACCATGGGGGCGCGGTGGATCTTGGCAAGGGCCGGTAGGAGGGCTCTGTTTTTAATCGTTTCTTTGAGTTTTGTTAGAGTTTGTGTCCTGCTGGAGAAGGGGAGATGGCGGCAGCTCCCTGAACATTGAGTAAAGGTCTCCCCGCTTAGCCCCCATTCTAGTGGCTCGTCTAACATCATTGGGGGCGTGTGGAGGTGTATATCTAGATCTTTGGTAGATTTGCTCGGATCTCGTCGTCGTTCGTCTATGTTCGTACGATTTCGGGTTGGATCCTTTCGATCTATGTTATTCCTTATCAGCGGCGGCTACTGTTCTGGTACACTGGTCCTATGGGGACTTAGCACGATGACTTGCCGACTATCTACTACAACAAGTTGTGCCCGGCTCCGGTGATGGAGAGGCGATGACGGCGGCGCACCTTCGGCTCGTATCAATGCTTATAGTCGTCGCTAGGTGGACCACGGATCTGGAAGTAATTTTTATTATTTCTGGTGTTTGTTATATTGTCTTGATTTTTTTCCTTTTTTGAGAAGTTTTGAGGGAAGGATGTGACTTGCACCATTAAACTGCCATGATTGAAAATGAATAGGACCCATACATAAGAGAGCAGGACGACTACGCTGGCGCACCACATAGACATAGGTCATGTTTGCATCCATAGGTTAGAGTTATTGGGGCCTCAAATAGCCCTAAGGTATCCAAACATGAGGGCTAGATTGGAGCTAATTGCATCTAACCCACCGAAACAAACTATCTCACCCAAGAGGTGGTAATTGGAGCTAGTTCTAGTGGGGCCCACACAAAAATTTCTTTTCTCCCTCTTATCCAGCCACACCAGATCCCTCCCTCCCGTACCCCCTCGCGTGTCTCTCCCTTTCCCTATCGAGTGTCTCTTCCTTTCCCAATGGCGCTGTCGGCCCTAGCGCCGCGCCACCGGCACCCCAGGCGCGCCCTCCGTCGGCCGCTGCTCGCCCTCCGTCAGCCGAAGCTCGTCCTTAGCTGCTCGCCCTTCGCCCCCAATCCCTCCATCCTCTGCCCCCAAGCACTCTCCTGTTCCCCATCCCGCTGTCGGCACCCCATGCGCGCCCCTTCGCCGACAGCCGCTCGCGTCCCGTCTGCCGAAGCTAGCCACTCGCCCTGCGCTCCCAATCCCTCCGACCTCTGCCCCTAGCGTCGCATCGGTCGCCCCGCCCGTAATGGACGGAGACAGTTTCGACGTGTGGGATTCGCAGCCGTCGGCAAGCGGCCCCAGCTACCCACGCCGGTCTCGACCTCAAGTCGCAAGCGCCGACATCGGAGGGGTTCCCAAGGCTTGGGCTCTACAGAGCTTTCCTCCAGAGCGATGACGATGAGCTCCTCCCTGGGCGCGTCAGGGGCTCCAGAATCCCTCCCTATCGCCCACCGCGTGCCGGAGCAGGAGACGGGCGAATCCGTCGCCACCCTACGCCCGACAACTAACTTCGGCGGCTCCTCGTCGGCGGTAGCTGGTCACGGAGGAGGAAACGGTGGCGTGTTTCTCGACGGCTCCTCTCTATAACCCAATGCCTAGTTCTTCTGCATCTGCATGGTGAGAAGACGAACCTCTTGTTGAAGGTATCAACATGAATGCCTTCTGTGATGAGTTAGCTCATGCTTTGTTTCATAGAATGTAAAAAGAATGTTAAGCTTGATTGAGGACTTGTATGTTTAAGTGGGACTTCTCATTTGTATGGAGAAAACAAAATTTATCATGTTTTGGATGCTTGATTTGTAAAGATCATTTGTGAGTGGAAGAAGGCCACACAAGAGCCGGACACACCAAAACCGGCTGGAAAGAGGGTTTAAAGGAGTCAAATGATTGAGAAAGTGCATTTATTGCCAATCTAACCCTGTCATCCAAACACCTTTTTGGCTAGAGTTAGTGCAGGGTTAGTCATGAGTTATTGGCTAGAGTTAGTGCAGGGTTAGTCATGAGTTAGAAACTAACTCTAAGCTCTAGCTAAGTTAGAGTATCCAAACAGGGCCATAGTTAACAGATAGTTAGCATAAATGTATGAATTTGTACCTCAAACACAAGTTGTAGGGTAATTTGTGTCATATTTTAACTTTATGTATTAACTAGCGGTGTCACCCGCGCATTTGCGTGGCTAGATTTAATATACAATGTTATGAGTGGTGTTTTTGTTCAACACTTCCTACCTCGCAACTCATTATCCGATTTGATTCATCGACAAATTATCTTTGTCATTCGATTTGATTTGGAACATCATTAATATTTACAATAATTCCAATTTTTAATCTTTTAGTCATCATCTCTTGATGTCTGTATCCCTCCAATGAACTTTTCATGGGAATTGATCTACCAAGAATTTAATCTAAACATTATAAAAAAACTTTTCGTGTCGTATGAATGCACTTGTCATGTTTATTGAATTCCAATTGTTCATGCATCTTTGGATGAACTTTCACCTAGATGTCCCTCACTTTATGCATCATATTACCAGAAAACTCATACCTCAAAAAGGAGAACCACGGTTGGATGTTCTCCTTACTGATTTTGTTGATGTTTTCACCTAGAATTAAGTATAACAATAATGACTCTTATCCCGAACTTGTTTTCTCTTTCTTCATGCGGTCAGTGGTTGTATATAGTATATACTCATCAAATATATGCATCTTTTTAACACTATTTACAAAGTTTTTATAGCAAACGATCCTTTTTGAATTCGAACCGTTGGTCTATTGATATAATCTTAATTTTCTGTTGGTCCATATACTACTTCATCTATGTTTCCATCTTCTATTTTTGTAGTGCATATCATGGTGTGCTTGTATAAATGTCTACGTGTAGCTACTCATGTGCCTAGTTTCCAAATTGTCTACGTCATTGGTGCCATTCAAATCAAACTCCAATATATTTGAGTGCATGCTAGCTTGTGTACCTGTTCCTCTGTTCAAAGCTAGCTTGCATGTATCCTTTGTATAATCAAAGTAGATTGACCCAAGCAAGGTGAAGGTCTCCAATAAACAATAACGATGAAACTTTGTTACTCTGACTAATCATCTCCTTAAAAAGGTTTTTCATTCAACATTTTGTATCCTTTGTAGATGTAAAAAAATATTATATTTTATTTATAGATGCAAAAATAACATTGTTCAGAGCTTATCGGGTTTCTGTCTAGCGCAAAAGTTGGCCTTAAATCACTGCAATGCATATTACATATGTGCTACCAGCTTGCCACTAATGGAGGTCGAGCCTCGCTGGAGTTCCAAAGATCTTTGTGAAGCCTTGGTCTGGCAGCTGAAACCCGACGAATTGCTTATGAAGTATACTCGTGATAAGTCAGTGCTTCTCGCCCCCGACTTTGTTATGCAGCAGAAGTAGCCTTCTGTGTCCGAGTCAAGGCACTGGGCCATCCCCCATCAATATTGTCGGTTTCTTCGTTGCGTGCAAACTGGCGCACACCCGTCGAATTGCTTATGAAGTATACTCGTGATAAGTCAGTGCTTCTCGCCCCCGACTTCGTGTTATGCAGCGGAAGTAGCCTTCTGCATCCGAGTCAAGGCACTGGGCCATCCCCCGTCAAGGTAGCATTGCCGGTTTCTTCGTTGCGTGCAAACTGGCGCACACCCCCCTCGCGGCCGCGGGCCGGCCCAGATCCCATTCCTTTCTACTGTTTAAACTGCTGAAAAAACACATGTGAGGCATAGATTTTGAACCCACGACCTCCTCGCGGTGAGCTAGCTTTGGTAGCCACCCCACCACACATACCTACATGGTTAGCTACAACTTTTAGTTTTGTTATTCTTCTTCTTTCTCTTTTCTCTTTTCTCTATTTCTCCCATTTTCCTTTTTCCTTTACATTTCGAATTTTTATTTTTCTATTTTTCGATATCCGTGAACTTTTTCTAAATTTGATGAACATTCATTCAAATTATATGAACTAATTTTGAAATTTGATGAACGTTTTCTTAAAAATCAATGAATTGCTTTTTCAAATTCGATGAACTATTTCGAAAGTTGATGAACATTTTTTCAAATTCGGTGAACTTTTATAGAAAAGGATGAACTTTTTTTCATATTAGATGTACTTTTTTTTCATTTTTATGAACCTTTTTCCAAATTTGATGAACTTCTTTGAAAATCCATGAACTTTTTTCAATTTTGGCGAACCTTTTTCAGATTCGATTAACTTTTTTTGAAATCAATGAACTTTTTTCTTAAAAGTCAATGAACTTATTTCCAATTCGTTGAACTTTTTTTGAATTCGATGAACTTTTTTCAAAATCGATGAACTTTTTTTCAAGTTCAATGTTTTTCTTCAAATTCATGAACATTTTTTGAAATTTGTTAATTATTTTTCAAAACCCGTGAACATTTTTCCAATTCATGATTTGGTTTTTCCCTTTAATATTAAAAAGTCGATGACCGGTGAAACTGCGCTCGAGCGACCATTGTTTCTTTTGAGAACTAGCTGCTCCAGCGACCAAAGGGGGGGAATGGATCGCTCAGCTTACATGGGCCGGCCCAGCAAGGAGGCGCAGTGTGCGCCACTTAGGAGGTCCCGTGTGTGTGTGTGCGCGCGTGCGCACGCGCCTCTACATGCTACAATGTAAAGTCAGATCTGAGAAAAGCATCTGAAATTATATTTAGACCACATCGAGTGTGCGCCAGCTTACGTGGGCAGTGTGCGCCACTTAGGAGGTCCCGTGTGTGTGTGCGCGCGCGTGCGCACGCGCCTCTACATGCTACAATGTAAAGTCAGATCTGAGAAAAGCATCTGAAATTATATTTAGACCACATCGAGTGAAAGCTCAGAAACCACACCGTTTTGTACATCCACCAAAAAACTACTCCAGTTCCACTACGTCCGTGTCCATGGTCTGGTCAATTTCTTTGTATGGACGTGTCTAGGAGCCCGTATGGCCATCCCAAAAAAGAGGCTGAAAAAAGTAACAATGACCAGTACATATTCATTGGCTGATGTTATTCGTTGCATCATCCATCTATTAAGACATTCCTTTTGTTTCAATAATAATATAATATATCCCTAAAAAATTAATATAATAGATAGATAGATAACAATAGATCATAGTATTTTTTTGAGGAAACACACTGGGGAAGATCCCCACTGTAACTCATTTTCTATTAATTCGTGAAACAATTAAAGATGGCTATGCACATCTATGCCAGTATGATATTCTTATAGATCATAGGTTGGTGATTTTGTTTGTATTCTTATTGTTTGGCATTGATATGTATATTTTTATCAAATGAAAAGCCGACTCATAGTTTTATTACTCATTTATATATTTTTGTATTGACTTCTTTTTTTTATTGAATCAGAATTGGTGTGTTAATATTTTTATATTTCGGTGTTGTTTAATTTTGTATTCAAACTGCTTGTTAGATATTTCTCATAAAAAGAACTTCTCGGGCAAATATATATATATATATATATACACACACACACGACAGTTTCTCGGACAGGGATAGGTAGTTCTTCTTTACCAAACAACACAGGCGTCCTAGCATATCACGATTTGCATTAGTCTATGACGTCATCAGTATATGTTCTTTTGCTTGAGAGACACGCCATCAGCATGGCTAATCGGGAGCTCCTACCTGGGAGCCCTTATAGGGCGCCTTCAGCGCTGCTGAACTCAATGGGCGCCCACTGCAGCTCCCTCGTGGGCCAGCCCAGTATCACGCAGCGCCAGTGTAAAAAACACTAAACTGAAAAAAGTTACTACAGCAAGGATTCGAACTTGCGCCGTTGAACTGCCGCACGATCCGGCTAACCACTTAGCTACAAGGTACTACAGACAGAAAATACCGCGAAACGATTAAGAAACAACTGAAACCGCGTTGTTCCAAAAAAAAAACAAGAGCTGAGGAACAATAAAAAGAAGTCTCACGAATTTGTTTAAGAAAAAGTTCACGGAAAATGAAAAAAGTTCACGGATTAGAAAATTCATGAAATTTTTAAAAGTTCACAGTTTTGAAAAACTTCATGAAAATTTGAAAAAGTTCACGAAATACAACATAGTTCAAGAGAACTGAAAAAAAAGTTCATCAAAGTTCAAAACGTTCATCAAATTTGAAAAGGAGTTCATGAATTGAAGTTCACAAACCTCAAAAATAGTTCACGAATTTTAAAAAGGACATCCATTTAAAAAAGTTCATCTAAATTGAAAAAGTTCATCGATTTTGAAAAAGAATTCGTCAAATTTGAAAAACTGTTCATCAGTTTTGAAAAAGGTTCAAAAACTTAAACAAAGTTCATCAGAATTGGAAAAATTCCACCGAAGTTGAAAATAGTTCATCGACTTCAAAAAAAGTTCATCAAATTTGGAAAAAAAAATTAATGTTCATTGAATTAGAAAAAACATTCATAAACAAATAAAGTGCACCGAATTTGAAAAAAGTTCACCTTTCTAAAAATAGTTCATTGAATTTGAAAAAACATTCATAAAATCCGGTGAACTTTTTATACCGAATTATAAAAAGAAAATTAAAAGAAGAAAGAAGAAAGAAAACGAATAAAGAATAAATAAAAATAAGAAAGAATAAGTAAAAAGCAAAAAAAAGAGAAAGAGAAAGGAAAATAAAATTAAAATTAAAAAGAAAGAATAAAAGAAGTCAGAAGCTATAAGTGAACGCAAAAGCCAGGTCAGCAGGGTAGTTAGCTCGGGTTTCGGTTAAGCCCTCGGTGCGTGTTCGAATCCACCTTTTTTTGCACCTTTTTGCAAAAGGAAAAGGGATGAAAATGGGCTTGGCCCATCACGGAGGAGGGGTGTGCGTTAAGCCTATAACGGGCGCTACAGGCGCCGTGTAGGATTTGCCCTCCTACTGACCGCTCTCTGCGGAAGGGAGTCGAGGAACGCACAGGGGTTCGCCCCGACTGAGCTGGCCCAATTGTTTTTCTTGTCTAAAAAGACAGATAGTATCCTTTTTATCTTTTTTTTCTTTTCTGCTTATTTCCTTTTTTTCTCTTTTGAAAATCAAAACGAAAAAAACGTTGAATTTATCAATCATTTTTTGAAAACATGAACGTTTTTTAAAACAGAGAACAAATATGAAAATGCGAACAATTTTTTAAAGCATGAATATTTTCTGAATTTTTAGAACAAAATTCAAAACAAAGAATATTTTTGGAAACTTCTGAACAAATTTGGGACCACGAACAAATTTTTAAAGAATGAAATTTTTTGAATCTTAAGAAGAAAATTTTGAAAACTATAACCATTTTTAAAAACCCCGAACAAATTTGGAAGCATGAAAAATTCTTTAAAATCACGGACATTTTTGAATCTTGAGAACCAACTTTGAAAATGAGAACCTTTTTAAAAAATCCTGAACAAATTCATAAACGTGAACAATTTTCAAAAATACGAAGATTGTATGAATTTTGAGAACAATTTCGAAAAACAAGAACATTTTTTGAAATTCCAGAACAATTTTTGAAAACCCAGAACATTTTTTGCACATCCACCAAATTTTTCTAAAAACCAAAAACATTTTTCGAATTTGAGGAACAAATTTTGAAAATACCTAACATTTTTTGAAAGTCCAGAACATTTTTTGAAAATCCAGAACATTATTCTGAAAAATGCAGAAACATTTTCCTAATTTGAAGAACATTTTCTGAAAATCAAGAACATTTTCTAAAAAGCAAAAGCATTTTCTAAATATCAAGAACATTTTTTGAAAATCCTGAACATTTTTTGAGAATTCAAAACATTTTTTGAAACAGAAACAGAAAAAGAAAGAAACAGAAAGGAATAAAGAGAAAAGAAAACGAAAAAAAAGAAAAAGAAAAAACGGTTCAGGGAGAAGGTTCCAAAACCGGAAAAAATCGGCTGGGAAAATTTAGAAGGTTCCCAAAACCGGGATCTGTGAAACGTGTTAAACAGGCCGGCCCATTTAAATCGCTCACATCTGGTTGCCTGTGCGTTTGCCCGACATTTTGACGCAACGAGCGTCAAATACGATATTCCTGGCTAATCAGCCCAGACTTTTTCTTCAACGCATGCATCTTGGCCCATGCTTTTTACAACGTGGCCAACCCGGACGTGGACTATGGTGCTTTTTACGTGTGCGACTTGACCGCTCTTTGCGGTGCACTTGTTACTCTTTCCACACTTGTAATTCCTTTTTTTTTACTTATACTAACTATAACTCTTGTCAGACACCAATTAATGTGTTGAGCGTGTCAATAAAAAAGTCATACAACACCGGACTGAATTTGAGGCTTGTAATATACTTCATGAATTTAGGAGCTCGAATGTAGAGGCTCACAAACTAGCAAAGCACGCTTTATCTTTCGGGGTTGGCCGCCATGTTTGGTTAGACCAGCCCAACGATCTTGATTTCATCCCTGTAAACATTGTGACGACGTAATAAAGCTTTGCAGTTTGTCTAAAAAAAACCAATTCATGTGTTGAGCGTGTCAATAAAAAAATATGTATGCACCTCTATATTGTTGTACGTAACTCTTAAAATCTTTTAATCTTAGCCCTTGTAATTTAGATCAACGCATCAAATATTTTTAACCAATGTGGATTTACGTAATGGCTTGTTTGACTCCTGTTTTAATTATATAACTAGCGAAGCTACCCGCGCATTTGCGCGGCTAGATTTTTTTATATATTTATAAATATTGTTTAGATCTGAGATAATCTGTAGTATGCTTAACTTCATAAAATTATGAATGATTTTACTATAAAAAAATCATCCATGCTAGATAAAAAATAATGATATTTATGTTTATATTGGTAGAACAATGGATGTTGTTATAAATGTTTGATGACACATATTATTCTTAATTTACGTTGTTTTGATTCATTCAAATAGGGAGTTCCAAACTAAGGATGAAAACCTCACTGTTATATCTTCTAGAGAGAATGTTCAACAATGTATAAGATATGAGCATTTTTGTTCTCCTTCGTCGTCTGCCTCATCATTAGCAATATTGCACTTACATTAATGCAATATCTTGCATCTAGCTAATTTCTCGCACTCATCCAAGTCTAATTCATGTTTTTCTTGCCTATTTGGGATAGCGCATTCATTGTTATACATATTCTCACCAAAATATGCTAAGTCGTTCTCTCTAGAATACTCTTGGCCTACCTTGTATATTTTTATATTGTGACAACATTGCTTGTTCAAGTTGCACTCTTTAATACAACTAAAATAGCTTTCTAAATATTCTACATGATATGTGCTCCAACCTCTATTTTTTGGGGGGGATTCGGAAACTTTATTGGTGCCTCCACATAACCATGTTCCTTTGCTTACACACACTTCATATTGACATTTATTTGTTGATGCTTCTTCTTGGATCAATATCTTGCATGCCCTCTGTGATATTTGTATCTAGGAACGTACTCTTTGGCCATTCCAAATTTACCAAATCCCATTTTTTTTCAGTAACCATGAATCGGATCTACCATTAATTTACATTCTGATTGTGTACATGTCAATATGTGGTTTACTAATCCAATTGGTAAGGGCTGATTGCAATAGCTTTTAGTAGCATTTTTTGCTTTCTAATCAGAACATGAAGGGTGGTTCATATAAGCATTTTTTTTTGCTTTCAAGGAGCGTTTTACTGATCTAAATGCTCTTACATTTCTCTTGGGAGGGGGGGGGGGGGGGGGGGGTGACATGCCTATGCATGTGTTGCTTCGTATGACCTTAATCACAAAAAAGCAAGTACTGTTGCCTCAAATGTGTTGGACTCGGTTAGATTAGGCTATTTGGGGGGAAAAAATTCCAACGTTGTTTGGCCTACACGTACTTTTCTTCTAAAAGCCTTCTTTTAAGTTTATATATTTTCTGTGTATGATCTAGTTCTATGTGCGGTGTCCAAACTGGACTCAACTTGTAGGTGAACATGTTTCATTATTGTTTCGGGCAGAACTTTATGTAGGATTTTTTTAGAGGTAGTTTCCTTTTTTCTCTCTCTATTTTTTAACGGACGTGTCTATGATGACTCTGTACGTGACTTTTATTTCAAACAGGCCTTCACATAGTTTCCATTTTCAGTAATGCGTACTATCGTATGCATGTTGGACTGCCCATTGACACACATAAAAAAAATACTCCCAGAGACCTGTCAATAATAGGATCTGTACGCTCTTTATATTTTACGTAACATTTTCATCTTTTAATCTCAACCGTTATAATTAGAATCAACGGAATATGTTTTTTCTTATGTGGATTTTTTTAATACCATCCAATGTAGTTCTATTATTTATCCATTCACTAAGTGTATCTAATATTACAACCGAATTCATATATAATATTCATAAATTTTACACTGATTTACTATAGCATTGTATATATGTTTCTAACAGAATTATAAAAATAAAATGGCTAGTTTTTCTAACAGTATCATATATAGTACTCCTCCTGATCCAAAATAAGGGTCGTGGTTTTAATTCAAATTTGATCTAAAACCATGGCACTTATTTTGGATCGAAATGAGGGCTATAAAACAAAGTAGTAATATTTATTCATCCGGTAAATGTTATTTATAGATTGGACGGATCTATGTATTTCACGCTTCTAATCTTTTACCACCTCTCGCTTGTTCTTTTTACCCTTTGATGACCCACTATTATTTGCCCATGAGCTTTTCTGATTACCTGGAGTTTGAAACTGGGCCAAAATGTGACAGATTCCTTCGAATCGGAAAAAGGTGGCAGGTTCCTTACGTTGCCTTTAGATGGCTTTACGTAGTGTCTAGAGGGCTATCCAAGTTTCTTTTTCCTCATAACAGAATTCAAACGTGATGTTGGCTTTCCAATCTTTGAGTTTTCCTTCTCCTATACGTGATTCTTTTTCTTTTTTGCACTGTTTACATCATAGGTAATTGTACGTGGCAGGTTTAATATGTGCCAAATAGTACATGCCTAGAATATTTGTATGTAACGTAATATCATTAAATCTGAGCCGTAAATATTATTAATCAACAATGTATATTATTTTAGCTTATGTGGAAGAACATGGTGGCTAATTTGACTTATGTCTTAATCTCTCCCTAATCTCTACCTACTAATAAAGCACCGAGCGCTCCTGGTCGTACGTCGTCGGCGTTTTTATAGAAAAACCCCTATTTTAGTTTAGTTATTCAACCCGCAGTCCTGTTTTAAGTGGGTATCTGAAAAAATGCTTCATGTTCATAAAAACACCCATGCGTTAGTTACAATTCTACCCGCGATCCTTTATTAAACGTCACCACCGGGCACCACCGCCGCTATCCATTTGCGTTCTCCATCGCCGGGGCCGCAGCTTGCCGCCGGCGTCCACGCCGCAGGAGCCAAGGAAGGGGCGCCCTGCTGGTTTGCCGGCGCTGGAGAGGCTCGTGGCAGGGAACTCCTCACCTCTGCTTCGGGCACGAGGCGGCTGAAGCGTTGCCGACGCTGGAGAGGCTCGTGGCAGGGAGCTCCTCTCCTCTGCTTCGGGCACAAGGCGGTTGAAGCGCTCGAGCTGCAGAGCAGCGGGGCGAGGGCGATGGGTGGCGCGGGCGCTGGACGGGACTTGGTGCAGGTCTTCCGCGAGATGGGGATGGCCTTGAGGGGGTCTGGAGACCGGCGGGTCGCGAGCCGACTGAAGCACTCGGGATGTAGAGCTGCGGGGCGGGGGCCAAAGGGTGGCGCGGGCGCTGGATGGGAGACTTGATGCAGGTCTTCGGCGAGATGGGGATGGCATGGAGGGGGTCTGGACGCCGGCGACGCTCGGGCATCGGGCGGCCATGGTCCTCTCTATCTGCTGAAAAATAGAAGACGGAGAGAGAGATCTTAGAGAAAAGAAGCCCGGGAGAGAGAGGAGAGATGGAGGAGGGAGAGGGCTCACCGACGGTGCGACTTTGCCGGAGACGCTCGACAGCACCGTGGGCCGTGGGCGTTGACATGTTGCTCAGGGGCTGCGGGCCGTGGGCGACGTTGTGCTCGCGCGCGAGACCGACCCATGTCTAATTTGGAGGTGAAGGGGGTGCATCGACGGCGGTGCTCGAGCTGCGACGGTGGCCTCGAGCGGGAGGAGTGACGGAGCCAATCTGATATGAAAAACCAGAAAAGGGGGCCGATAGTGGCTGTCGAAGCTGGAGCGCTGGCGGCCGCCGGTGGAGCGCGGAATCCGCTGGCGTGCGGAGGTGGTGCGGGTGTGCGGGAGATGCGTTGAGGAGAGAATCTAGCGGCAGCAACGAGGGAGGTTGTGTTGTTCTGTAACAAGAGAATGAGGAGATAAGGTTACGACGACAGACTCTATAGGACACCTGGAGTCTAGTTTCTTCTAGACAAGCCGATGTGTGACAGCTAGCTAGCGCATGCTTTTTTTTGCGAGGGAGCTAGCTAGCGCATGTTGACGATTAAAGTCTCCGAGTCCATCACGACGTGTGTTAGCATGCAAAATTACTTTTTGTTTTAAGGTTCAATTTTACTCTGTTTATGGATTAGGATTAGATAAAGTTGAACTAAGGCCAACTTCAATGGGCAACCCATTTCACCCGGCCGCGTCCGTTTAAGGTGAAACGGACACAAATCGAATTTGATTGTTATCTTTGTATTTTTATCTGGAATTTAAACTATTTATTATTATTATACTATGTAATTTATTTGGCTATAAATTATATGCAATGAGTGTTTTTATTCGATTCTGAAACTATATTATTGAGAATAAAAATTGTCTACATTTGGCCGTCCGGCCGAGCGGACCAAATGCGTCGTCGGCGTTGGACGCACTGCCAATGCGTCCACAAAAGAGGCCTAACGGTGCTCCTTTATCCAAACCAAATGACAAAATCCGAACAAAATAGACTTTTGTTTGAGGTCAACAAAATTTGGAGAAAATAGACTTCTGTTTGGGGTCGCCTGTTGGAGTTGGCCTAACATATATACACAAAGTAGGGCACGCACAACAAAAACATATATGCTTGCATGTTCAGTAAAGTAAATAACAAATAAATTGTCTCCAAATGCAATTGATTTTGGTTCATATAAGTGCATAATGAATCATCAACGCCAAAACACAGGTATATACGTGTCATAACAATAGAGTCTTTAGTTGATCTCAATAAAACTATTGTTCCGGATCAGGAAAAGGATGCCATGCTTGAAGTCCCTAAAGAGGGCGTATTGGATGTGGTATGAAGGAACTTGACAACCGCCTTATACACACTTTTGCCCCAAACTATGAAGGAACATCAATAATTGTATCTAGGTAAAATTACTTTGAAAGTGTTGCATGCACAACATTTTTATTGTCTGGTAGTAGTACAATAATTGATCTAACGCACCAAAGAGTCCTATTGTTAATTGATCCATGATTTTTGTCATTGTCATACTTAACCTCTATCTCTTCAGCCTGATTAATGATAATTGATGTTTGCTTTACCGCAAAGCACGTCAATTTTATTCTCCCGTTGCAATGCACGGGCAATTTTCTTAGTCTTTATCTTTATCTTTATCTTTACCTACTAATAAAGCACGCATTGCTTCCGTCGGGTTCACAGTCACTTTCCACTAATAAAGTTGCAAATAATTACCCACCACTGCTATCCATAGGTGAAAAAAATGATTCGCTAAAGATCTCAAAAAAGACATTAAAGAAAAAGGATTAAAAAAATAAAGAGCTGCCCGACCCAACTCTTCTTCCCTAATGCGGACAGCCCGACTGTTTGTAACGTGATTGTATTAGAAAACATAGGTTCGACTAGAAAATATTCTGGCTTGCCTTATACTCCAAGTAGATCATGTACTCCTATATATATGCTCATGAGGCTCAAGCAATATAACGAACTGTTCCACCAAATCTCTCTATCCCTTCTAACATGGTATCTATCGCAAGTCGATCCTAAACCCTAGCCACCGCCGCTTCCGCACCCGCGCGCCGCCCCGGGGCGGTCGACCTCCATGACCGCCGCCGGGGGCCGCGCCGCCCGTACCTAGGGTTCGTCCGCCGGCCGTGTTGGCCGACTGCCCTAAAGAGTCTTTTTTCCCGATCCTTTGATCCAGTTTTCTCTCTCGCTGGTCGCTTTGATCGGCATCTACTTTTTGTTTTTTCGGTCTATGTGATCCGGTTTGCGTCGCCAACCGCCGCCGTCGACCCCGTGCGCCTCTACTCCAACACCGGCGCGATTGGCCGGCTTCTTCATCGACGCGTCGTCCGCGCGTCTGCCCGTTGGTCGCCCGGACTCGGCGGCCTCACGCGTCGTCCGTGCGTCGGCCCGCCGGTCGCCCCGACCCGGCGGCCTCGTGTCATGCGGCGGCCCTTCACCGCCGCCGTTCGTGTGACAGCCCGCCCGTCGATCTACACCGGCCGTCACCACCCTGCTCCAAATGGGACTCCTGCATCACCCCGACCTGGCGGCCTCGCGCCATGCGGCGGTCAATCATAGCCGCCCTGCCGCCCGCCGCCGCCGGCTTCATCTCGGACACCGCCGCCACCGCACCTCCATCGAGCGGCGTCCCCGACCTCGCACGCGATCGGATTGATCACCCGCCCGCCGCTGCGATTCGCCTCATCTACGCCGTGCGACGGACCTGGCCTGTCGGTTGCGCGCGCCTACGCAGGCCCCGTGAAGACCGTCCCGAGTTCAGCGCGTCCCTCTACCGATCGAGCAACGGGCTGCCGCTGCGTCGCCCCATCGGGTCGCAGCGCCACCGCCCCGTGGTTCTTCTCCCAGCTACACCAACCCGCGTCACCGCTGCATCGCCCCTTCGGGCCGTAGTGCCGCGGCCCGCGGTCCCCCGCCGCCCCGAGGGTGTCCGCTCTAGGCCGTCCCGTGGCTGCACCGACTCTCGCGCCGCCGCTGCGTTGCCCCGTCGGGCCGTAGCGAGCATGGCACGCTGAGGGAGTCCTGGATTAGGGGGTGTTCGGGTAGCCGGACTATACCTTCGGCCGGACTCCAGGACTATGAAGATACAAGATTGAAGACTTTGTCCCGTGTCCAGATGGGACTTTCCTTGGCGTGGAAGGCAAGCTTGGCGATGCGGATATTCAAGATCTCGTACCATTGTAACCGACTTTGTGTAACCCTAACCCTCTACGGTGTCTATATAAACCGGAGGGTTTTAGTCCGTAGGACGACTTCATCATACAACAATCATACCATAGGCTAGCTTCTAGGGTTTAGCCTCCTTGATCTCGTGGTAGATCTACTCTTGTACTACCCATATCATCAATATTAATCAAGCAGGATGTAGGGTTTTACCTCCATCAAGAGGGCCCGGACTTGGGTAAAACATCGTGTTCCTTGCCTCCTGTTACCATCCGGCCTAGACGCACAGTTCGGGACCCCCTACCCGAGATCCGTCGGTTTTGACACCAACATTGGTGCTTTCATTGAGAGTTCCTCTGTGTCGTCGCTTTTAGGCCCGATGGCTCCTTCGATCATCAACAATGATGCAGTCCAGGGTGAGACTTTTCTCCCCGGACAGATCTTCGTCTTCGGCGGCTTCGCACTGCGGGCCAATTGGCTTGGCCACCTTGAGCAGATCGAAAGCTACGCCCCTGGCCATCAGGTCAGGTTTGGAAGCCTAAATTACATGGCTGACATCCGCGGGGACTTGATCTTCGACGGATTCGAGCCACAGCCAAGCGCGCCGCACTGTCTTGATGGGCATGATATAGCTCTGCCACCAAACAGTGCCTTGGAGGCCGCACACGCATCGGTTCCGACCATTGATTCGGAGCCTACTGCGCCGATCGAGGATCAGCGGTTGGACGCTGCCTCAGGGGCTGCGATCTCAGAGGCGATCGAGCCAAACTCCAGCCCCGCACTCCGCATGGCCCGTGACTCTGAGGAGCCGGATTCCTTTCCGAACTCCGAGCCCTCCGCGCCCCTGCCGATCGAATCCGATTGGGCGTCGATAATGGAGTTCACCGCCGCAGACATCTTTCAGCACTTGCCCTTCGGTGACATCCTGAATTCGCTAAAGTCTCTCTCTTTATCAGGAGAGCCCTGGCCGGACTACGGTCAGCAAGGATGGGATTCGGATGATGAAGAAATTCAAAACCCACCCACCACCCACTTCGTAGCCACTGTCAACGACTTAACCGACATGCTCGACTTCGACTCCGAAGACATCGACGGTATGGACGACGATGCAGGAGACAACCAAGAACCAACGCCTATAGGGCATTGGACATCCACCTCATCTCACGATGTGTACATGGTGGATACCCCTAAAGGAAGCAACAACGAGGAAAATGGGGATGGAAAGAGGGATTGATCTCTCGAAAAACAATCAAAGCGTCGGCGTAAACGCCGACCCAAGCCCCGCCTCGATAAAGACCCAGCCATAGAGCAGGATGAGCCGGTAGATGACGAGCATGCCTTAGAGCAACCGTCCCAACAGGACAACATGGATAGAGAAACCGAACATCCCTCCCCTGGCGAAAATGGCATTCCGGACGACCCTACGCCGGACAAGCCCAGGAAGCAGAAGAACCTCCACAAACGGCTCATTGCAACCGCACGCAGCCTGAAAAAGCAGAAGCGTAAGCTAAAAACTGCAGAAGATGCACTCAGGATCAGATGGAGTAAACTAATCAATACCGCGGACAAATACGGCGACAGTCGCCGCACTAAAAGCTATCCGAAGAGAAAGCTACTACCTGAATTCGACGAGGAGGCCTTAGAGCCCTCACATTCCAAAAGTGAGAAAGCCACACGGTCGGATAGACGACCCCATTGCCAGCATAAAGCGGCAAGCAGCGCCGCACCTAAGCCGGCATGCGACCCACTTAAGGATTTGCATCATGGCCCAGCCAGGTCCATTTACAGGCCAAGAAAGCAAGCTCTCGTAAGCAATGCAATAAAGCCATTATCAGAATCCGGCACACCCAAATACAGGGGTGCCGCACACCCCCTATGTTTCACCGATGAGGTCCTGGATTATGAATTTCCAGCGGGATTCAAACCCGTAAACATAGAGGCATATGATGGAACAACAGACCCTGGAGTCTGGATCGAGGATTATATCCTCCACATACATATGGCTAGAGGAGATGACCTCCACGCCATAAAATACTTACCCCTCAAGCTTAAAGGGCCAGCCCGGCATTGGCTCAAAAGCCTTCCTGAAAACACAATCGGAAGTTGGGAAGAGCTTGAGGACGCTTTCCGAGCAAATTTTCAAGGGACCTATGTCCGCCCTCCGGATGCAGATGATCTTAGTCACATAACTCAACAGCCCGGAGAGTCCGCTCGGCAATTCTGGAATAGATTTCTTACT
The DNA here is from genome assembly GCA_034509565.1 of Triticum monococcum. Classification (NCBI taxonomy): domain Eukaryota; kingdom Viridiplantae; phylum Streptophyta; class Magnoliopsida; order Poales; family Poaceae; genus Triticum; species Triticum monococcum. The sequence goes on from CM067845.1 coordinate 638,407,112, forward strand.
AAAAAGAATCACATAGTCGACTCTCCGGACGCTGAAGCCTTAGCGGCTTTCAGGCATAATGTCCAAGACGAATGGCTCGCCAGACACCTCGGCCAAGAAAAGCCAAGAACAATGGTCGCACTAACAAGCCTCATGACCCGCTTTTACGCAGGAGAGGACAATTGGTTGGCAAGATGCAGCACCAGTGACCCAAGTACATCCGAAACTAGGGATGGAAACGGAAAACCGCGACGCAATAAGGACCGTCGCCGGACTAAGGAAGAAAGTCCGAAGAGCACGGCAGTCAACGCCGGATTCAAAAGCTCACGACAGAATCAGAAAAAGCCACCCCTCCAAGATAATAGGGACGACCTATCCAACCTAAACAAAATCTTGGATAGGATATATCAAATACACAGCACTCCCGGAAAGCCTGCTAACCATACCCACAAAGATTGTTGGGTTTTCAAACAATCCGGCAGACTCAACGCCGAACACAAGGGGCTCGACACACCAAGCGAAGACGAAGACGAACCCCAAAAGCAGAGTACCAGGAAACAAAAGAATTTCCCACAAGAAGTAAAAACAGTAAACTTACTCCACATAACAAAACGTGAGGCGCCCATAAAGGTACGCGCCCCACGGCCTATCCCAAAGGAATCCCGCCACTGGTTGTCAAAACCAATCATCTTCGATCATCTGGATTATTCTAGAAGTATCAGGAACCCATGCTGGACTGCCCTGGTACTCGATCCAATAATTGGCAGACTCCAGTTTTCAAATGTCCTTATGGACGGTGGCAGCGGACTCAACCTGATATATCAGGACTCAATCTGCCACATGGGGATCGACCCAAAAAGAATTCGCCACAGCAAAACTTCCTTTCAAGGAGTAACGCCAGGTCTGGACACCCATTGCATGGGTTTTCTCTGGCTCGAGGTTATTTTCGGCTCTGCCGATAACTTCCGTCGTGAAAAGCTGACTTTCCAGATCGTCCCATTCTCAAGTCGCTACCAAGCACTACTGGGACGCGAAGCTTTCGCCCGCTTTAACGCAATACCGCATTATGCATCTCTTACGCTTAAGATGCCCGGTCCACGCGGCATCATCTCCTTAAAGGGGAAGCAGTGAGAACACCTCCCCCAGGCGGAGGATTGTGTGGCCGCTTTAACAGCCCCACAATACAATGGCTTCACCAGCCAGAACATTGGAACAGGTCATTAAGACCACGGACACGGATAGACGAGTCCAACACAAAAGTATCGTTGATAAAGGCTTAGTGGCCATATACCCCTGCACTAGGGGCTTCACACGTATAAAATAAGAGACAATAAAGCTCAATTTTTCATATTTTATTTTACACTTTGTTTATTTCATATAACCTTTGTTCGGCACGCCCCTTTTTCAACTTAGTTGCTCTCTTTTTATATATGAACGTCGTGCTGCGCCCGTCCAGGATACGGCACAACGGAGACACAGGCGCATATGTGCAGTAGGGACCCGTTCCAAGGATTCTTTTCAGATTAAGACCCTGCGTAAACCTTTTTTACTGTCTCTTGTTGATACACATCCCCTGGTTCTATGACCAAGAAGGAGGCTGGCGTCTTGGCATGTGGCCATGTCAGATTTCTTGCGCGTACCTGCACACTAGGGGCTTATACCTCAGAGCGTTACCTCGCCCACTCTCATAAAGACCGAATACCTTAGGGAGTGTTCGGCGTCGCGAGTTTGGCCTTATATGCATCAGCTCCGAGTCATGATTTTGGTCAAATGTTGGGTTGCCCGGCTCCTGTGTTCGGCCGCCTTACGTTCCGCTCTATCGGCTAAGGCGGCACCAGGAGAACTACTGCGATTGTGCCCTGGTTCGGCCAGGCGAGCACCTCAGTAGAGAAAGCAGAAAACCAACTGTCATGATATGGAGTGAGACTGGTCAACCACTCAATGACTCTCCGGAATCTGTAGGATTCCTCCGCATTAACGAAGGGCCGTTTCCCGGCCAGGCACATACACGCCCCGAATTCGGGCGAGCGCAGTCGCCACCAGGGGCTACCTAAATAGTCCCATTGTCAAGCTCCTATGGCTAAGTGAAAGTGTTAAAGCATTATAGTCCGGTTGCCTAGCTCGCTACACTATCACCTCCTTTGTAGGACCAAGACGTTGGATTAAGTGTGAAAATGCGCCTTCTGCGAGTACCCCCGCACTATGTGCGTGGGGGCTGAAGCCAACGACTGCAATCTTTCAGATTTTGTATATATATATATATATATCTTAAAACGGCCGCACAGGAGGTGTTCCAAATACTTGAAGGCACAAGTATAAAAGGCTACTACAATTCATCAAAATATTTCTTTATAATTACATATGCTATCAGAACATAGCATCCTTCGAGCACTATGCCTCTATTACACGAGCGCCTTCAAGGACTTCCTGAAAATAGTGCTCGGAGGGTACTCGGCTTTTGTCCGAATCTCGGGATGCAACAACGGTGGTCTCCATCTCTGCCCAGTATGTCTTGACACGAGCAAGAGCCATCCGTGCGCCCTCTATGCATGCTGACCTCTTCATCGCATTGATACATGGCACCGCGTCAAGGAATTGCTGCACCAAGCTGAAATAACTTTTCGGCTCCGATCTCCTCGGCCACAGATGACCCATGACGTACTTCATGGCGAGTCCGGACAATCTATTCAGTTCGGCCCATTGAGCCAGACGATCGTCCACTGCCAGTGGATGCTCTGGATTTTGGAACTGCGACCAGAAAAGCCTTTCCACTTCGCGATCTTCTTGATCTCGAAAGTATTCGGTCGCATCAGCAGCACTCACTGCCAAATCTAGATAGGTGTCCTCCGCACTCCACATCCGGTCCAACGGAGCAAACTTCAGATCACAAAACTTCCTCCGCAGCATAAAGGGCTTTCCAGCCGCAATCTGTCCGGCCTGACGCAGCTCTCATCGCAGAGCGAGCGTCCTTGGCATCAGCAACGGCCTTCTCTAAGTCCGTCTGTCTCGCCCGGTCTTCTTTCTCAAGAAACTTGCAATGGTCAGCAGCACTTTTTAACTTCACGGCCATCTCCTTCTTGCTTCGGCAGTGAGCAGCCTGTTCGGCTCTCAGCTCTTCAAGGGCCTTCTTGGCAGCCGCATCACTTTTCCTGGCTTGTTCCTTAGCTCGGGCAAGTTCCGCCCGAAGACTCTCCACGGCGGCCGCACCATCTGCGTCAAGCACACACATTGTAAGATACTGGCATAAAGCTCCTCTTACCAGATGCCGCCCGAGGAATTGCATACCTTGAGCCTCATCAAGCCGCTCGTTGACGAGCGTGATGTCGGCATCTGCCACGTCAAGTTGCCGCTTTAGTTCGGCAAAATCATCAGTTCGGCTCGATTCCGGACACTTCGCCACCTGTATACAAAGGCGACATTTTAGACCTGGGATTATGATCCTCTGCGCGCCGTCAATTTTGAGAACGCATAGAGTCTAAGGGGCTATTATCTACACAGGGCGCATCTTGTTTATGCGCAACTGACAAAGAAGTACATTATCAAACGTACCTCAAAACCCGTCAGCAAACTTCTGACGGTCTCATGCAATCCGCTTTCCACAGACGAAATCCTTCCAATCATCGTACCCATCAATGCACGGTGCTCCTCTGAGATAGAAGCTCGCCCCAGCAGAATCATCAGCTCCTCCGACCGTGCATCGGACGGTGCCGGACTCGTCCTATAACCTCCATCGAAGGCCGGATGCGGAGAACCTTGGGGGGACATATGGCTACCTTCCACCCCTGCCGGATTCGGAGAAACCCTCTGTGACGACACTGTTGGAAATATGCCCTAGAGGCAATAATAAATTAGTTATTATTATATTTCCTTGTTCATGATAATCGTTTATTATCCATGCTAGAATTGTATTGATAGGAAACTCAGATACATGTGTGGATACATAGACAACACCATGTCCCTAGTAAGCCTCTAGTTGACTAGCTCGTTGATCAATAGATGGTTATGGTTTCCTGACCATGGACATTGGATGTCGTTGATAACGAGATCACATCATTAGGAGAATGATGTGATGGACAAGACCCAATCCTAAGCCTAGCACAAGATCATGTAGTTCGTATGCTAAAGCTTTTCTAATGTCAAGTATCATTTCCTTAGACCATGAGATTGTGCAACTCCCGGATACCGTAGGAGTGCTTTGGGTGTGCCAAATGTCACAACATAACTGGGTGGCTATACAGGTACGCTACAGGTATCTCCGAAAGTGTCTGTTGGGTTGGCACGAATCGAGACTGGGATTTGTCACTCCGTGTAAACGGAGAGGTATCTTTGGGCCCACTCGGTAGGACATCATCATAATGTGCACAATGTGATCAAGGAGTTGATCACGGGATGATGTGTTACGGAACGAGTAAAGAGACTTGCCGGTAACGAGATTGAACAAGGTATTGGGATACTGACGATCGAATCTCGGGCAAGTATCGTACCGATAGACAAAGGGAATTGTATACGGGATTGATTAAGTCCTTGACATCGTGGTTCATCCGATAAGATCATCGTGGAGCATGTGGGAGCCAACATGGGTATCCAGATCCTGCTATTGGTTATTGACCGGAGAACGTCTCGGTCATGTCTGCATGGTTCCCAAACCCGTAGGGTCTACACACTTAAGGTTCGATGACGCTAGGGTTATACGGAATAGATATACGTGGTTACCGAATGTTGTTCGGAGTCCTGTATGAGATCCCGGACGTCACGAGGAGTTCCGGAATGGTCCAGAGGTAAAGATTTATATATGGGAAGTCCTATTTTGGTCACCGGAAAAGTTTCGGGTTTTATCGGTAATGTACCGGGACCACCGGGAGGGTCCCGGTGGTCCACCAAGTGGGGCCACCAGCCCCGGAGGGCTGCATGGGCCAAGTGTGGGAGGGGACCAGCCCCAGGTGGGCTGGTGCACCCCCCACCAAGGCCCAAGGCACAAGGGAGAGTGGAAGGGGGCAAATCCTGGGCTCAGATGGGCCTAAGGCCCAACTAGTGGTGCGCCCCCTCTCTCCCCCCTTGGCCGCCCCCCCTAGATGGGATCTAGGGTTGGCCGCCACCCCTAGGGGTGGAAACCTAGGTGGGGGCACAGCCCCTCCCCCCCTATATATACTTGAGGTTTTGGGCTGCCATAGACACGATTCAATCTCCTTCTTGGCGCAGCCCTACCCCTCTCCCTCCTCGTCTCTTGCGGTGCTTGGTGAAGCCCTGCTGGAGTACCACACTCCTCCACCACCACCACGTCGTCGTGCTGCTGCTGGATGGAGTCTTACCCAACCTCTCCTTCTCCCCTTGCTGGATCAAGGCGTAGGAGACGTCACCGGGCTGTACGTGTGTTGAACACGGAGGTGCCGTCCGTTCGACACTAGGATCATCGGTGATTTGGATCACGACGAGTATGACTCCATCAACCACGTTCACTTGAACGCTTCCGCTTAGCGATCTACAAGGGTATGTAGATGCACTCTCATTCCCTCGTTGCTAGATTACTCCATAGATTGATCTTGGTGCTGCGTAGAAAATTTTGAATTTCTGCTACGTTCCCCAATAGCGGCATCATGAGCTAGGTCTATGCGTAGTTACTATGCACGAGTAGAACACAAAGTAGTTGTGGGCATCGATATTGTCAATTATCTTGCCGTTACTAGTCTTATCTTGATTCGGCGGCATCGTGGGATGAAGCGGCCCGGACCGACCTTACACGTACTCTTACGTGAGACTGGTTCCACCGACTGACATGCACTAGTTGCATAAGGTGGCTAGCGGGTGTCTGTCTCTCCCACTTTAGTCGGATCGGATTCGATGAAAAGGGTCCTTATGAAGGGTAAATAGAAATTGGCATATCACGTTGTGGTTTTCGCGTAGGTAAGAAACGTTCTTGCTGGAAACCTATAGCAGCCACGTAAAAACTTGCAACAACAATTAGAGGACGTCTAACTTGTTTTTGCAGCAAGTGTTTTGTGATGTGATGTGGCCAAAGGATGTGATGAATGATATATATGTGATGTATGAGATCATGTTCTTGTAATAGGAATCACGACTTGCATGTCGATGAGTATGACAACCGGCAGGAGCCATAGGAGTTGTCTTTATTTTTTGTATGACCTGCGTGTCATTGAGAAACGCCATGTAAATTAATTTACTTTATTGCTAAACGTGTTAGCCATAGTAGTAGAAGTAATAGTTGGTGAGCAACTTCATGGAGACATGATGATGGAGATCATGATGATGGAGATCATCGTGTCATGCCGGTGACAAGATGATCATGGAGCCCCAAGATGGAGATCAAAGGAGCTATATGATATTGGCCATATCATGTCACTATTATTTGATTGCATGTGATGTTTATCATGTTTTTGCATCTTGTTTACTTAGAATGATGGTAGTAAATAAGATGATCCCTCATTAAAATTTCAAGAAAGTGTTCCCCCTAACTGTGCACCGTTGCGAAAGTTCGTCGTTTCGAAGCACCACGTGATGATTGGGTGTGATAGATTCTAATGTTCACATACAATGGGTGTAAGACAAATTTACACACACGAAACACTTAGGTTGACTTGACGAGCCTAGCATGTATAGACATGGCCTCGGAACACAAGAGACCGAAAGGTCGAGCATGAGTCATATGGTAGATACGATCAACATGAAGATGTTCATCGATGATGACTAGTCCGTCTCACGTGATGATCGGACACGGCCTAGTTGACTCGGATCATGTAATCACTTAGATGACTAGAGGGATGTCTATCTGAGTGGGAGTTCATAAGATGAACTTAATTATCCTGAACATAGTCAAAAGGTCTTCACAAATTATGTCATAGCTCGCGCTTCAGTTCTGCTATTTAGATATGTTCCTGGAGAAAATTTAGTTGAAAGATGATAGTAGCAATTATGCAGACTAGGTCCGTAAACTGAGGATTGTCCTCATTGCTTCATAGAAGGCTTATGTCCTTAATGCACTGCTCAGTGTGCTGAGCCTCGAATGTCGTCTGTGGATGTTGCGAACATCTGACATACACATTTTGATAACTACGTGATAGTTCAGTTAAACGGTTTAGAGTTGAGGTACCGAAGACGTTTTGAAACGTCGCGAAACATATGAGATGTTTCGAGGGCTGAAATTGGGATTTCAGGCTCGTGCCCACGTCAAGAGGTATAAGACCTCCGACGATTTTCTTAGCCTGCAAACTAAGGGAGAAAAGCTCAATTGTTGAGCTTGTGCTCAGATTGTCTGAGTACAACAATCTTTTGAATCGACTGGGAGTTGATCTTCCAGATGAGATAGTGATGTTTCTCCGAAGTCATTACCACCAAGATGTTAGAGCTTCATGATGAACTATAATATATCAGGGACATATATGATGATCCTTGAGATATTCGCGATGCTTAACACCACAAAAGTAGAAATCAAGAAGGAGCATCAATTGTTGATGGTTGGTGAAACCACTAGTTTCAAGAAGGGCAATGGCAAGAAGGGATACTTCGTGAAATGGAAAATCAGCTGCTGCTCTAGTGAAGAAACCCAAGGTTGAACCCAAACCCGAGACTAAGTGCTTCTGTAATAAGGGGAACAACCACTGGAGCAGAATTACCCTAGATACTTGGTAGATGAGAAGGCTGGCAAGGTCGACCGAAGTATATTGGATATGCATTATAATGTGTACTTTACTAGTACTCCTAGTAGCACCAGGGGATTAGATACCGGTTCGGTTGCTAAGTGTTAGTAACTCGAAACAAAAGGCTACGGAATAAACGGAGACTAGCTAAAAGGTGAGATGACGATATGTGTTGGAAGTATTTCCAAGGTTGATCAAATATCGTACGCTCCCTCTACCATCGAGATTGGTATTAAAACCTAAATAATTGTTATTTGGTGTTTGCGTTGAGCATAGACATGATTGGATTATGTCTATCGCGATACGGTTATTCATTTAAGGAGAATAATGGTTACTCTGTTTATTTGAATAATACCATCCCGATCATAGTGATACACATTTTCATGCCAAAGGTATAAGATAGTAATGATAGTACCACACAAATGTGGCACTGCAATTTGAGTCATATTGGTATAAAACGCATGAAGAAGCTCCATGTTGATGGATCTTTGGACTCACTCATTTTGAAAGGATTGAGACATGCGAACCATGTTTGTTGGTAGATATGCATGAAGAAACTCTATACAGATGGATCGTTTGGACTCACTTGATTTTGAATCACTTGAGACATGCAAATCATACCACATGGGCAAGATGTCTGAAAAGCCTCGTTTTCAGTAAGATGGAACAAGAAAGCAACTTGTTGGAAGTAATACATCTTGATGTGCGCAGTCCAATGAGTGCTGAGGCATGTAGTGGATATCGTTATGTTCTTACTTCACAAATGATTTGAGTAGGTACTGAGTATATTTACTTGATGAAACATAAGTCTGAATTATTGAAAGGTTCAAGTAATTTCAGAGTGAAATTGAACATCGTCGTGACAAGAGGATAAAATGTCTATGATATGATCGTAGAGATGAATATCTGAATTATGAGTTTGGCACAGAATTAAGACATTGTGGAAATTGTTTCACAACTAATACAGCCTGGAACACCATAGTGTGATGGTGTGTCCGAACATCATAACTGCACCCTATTGGATATGATGCATACCATGATGTCTCTTATCGAATTACCATGATAGTTTATGGGTTAGGCATTAGAGACAACCACATTCACTTTAAATAGGGCACCACGTAATTCCGATGAGATGACACCGTATGAACTATGGTTTAGAGAAACCTAAGCTGTCATTTCTTAAAAGTTTGGGGCTGCAACGCTTATGTGAAAAAGTTTCAGGCTAATAAGCTCGAACCCAAAGCGGATAAATGCATCTTCATAGGACACCCAAAATAGTTGGGTATACCTCCTGTCTCAGATCCGAAAGCAATAGGGATTGTTTCTGAAATCGGGTCCTTTCTTGAGGAAAAGTTTCTCTCGAAAGAATTGAGTGGGAGGATGGTGGAGACTTGATGAGGTCATTGAACCGTCTCTTCAACTAGTGTGTGGCAGGGCACAGGGAGTTGTTCCTGTGGCACCTACACCAATTGAACTGGAAGCTTATGATAGTGACCATGAAACTTCAGATCAAGTCACTACCAAACCTCGTGGGTGTTGGGGAACGTAGCAGAAATTCAAAATTTTCCTACGTGTCACCAAGATCTCTCTATGGAGAGACTAGCAACGAGGGGAAGGAGAGTGCATCTACATACCCTTGTAGATCGCTAAGCGGAAGCGTTCAAGTGAATGAGGTTGATGGAGTCATACTCGTCGTGATCCAAATCACCGATGACCAAGTGCCGAACGGACGGCACCTCCGCGTTCAACACACGTACAGCCCGGTGACGTCACCCATGCCTTGATCCAGCAAGGAGAGAGGGAGAGGTTGAGGAAGACTCCATCCAGCAGCAGCACAACAGCGTGGTGGTGATGGAGGAGCGTGGCAATCCTGCAGGGCTTCGCCAAGCACCACGGGATATGAGGAGAAAGAGAGGGAGGGCTGCACCAACAGGGAGAGATCTAATCGCGTGTTATGGGCAGCCCCTAGGACTCAATATATATAGGGGAGAGGGAGGAGGGTGCGCCCCCTCTAGGGTTCCCACCCCTAGGGGGGCGGCAGCCCTAGATGGGAAAGGGAAGGCGGACAAGAGGGGGAGAGGGGGGCGCCCCCTAGGGTGGGCCTTAGGCCCATCTAAGCCTAGGGTTTCCCCTTCTCCTCATTTTGCTGCGCCTTGGGCCTTGTGGGAAGCGCACCAGCCCACTTAGGGGCTGGTCCCTCACCACTCTTGGCCCATGCAAGCCTCCGGGGTTGGTGGCCCCACTTGGTGGACCCCCGGGACCCTCCCGGTGGTCCCGGTACGTTACCGATAAAACCCGAAACTCTTCCGGTGACCAAAACAGGACTTCCCATATATAAATCTTTACCTCCGGACCATTATGGAACTCCTCATGACGTCCGGGATCTCATCCGGGACTCCGAACAACATTCGGTAACCACATACAAACTTCCTTTATAACCCTAGTGTCATCGAACCTTAAGTGTGTAGACCCTACGGGTTCGGGAGACATGCAGACATGACCGAGACGTTCTCCAGTCAATAACCAACAGCGGGATCTAGATACCCATGTTGGCTCCCACATGTTCCACGATGATCTCATCGGATGAACCACGATGTCAAGGACTTAAACAATCCCGTATACAATTCCCTTTGTCTATCGGTACGATACTTGCCCGAGATTCGATCGTCGGTATCCCGATACCTTGTTCAATCTCGTTACCGGCAAGTCTCTTTACTCGTTCCGTAACACATCATCCCGTGATCAACTCCTTGGTCACATTGTGCACATTATGATGATGTCCTACCGAGTGGGCCCAAAGATACCTCTCCGTTTACACGGAGTGACAAATCCCAGTCTCGATTCGTGCCAACCCAACAGACACTTTCGGAGATACCTATAGTGTACCTTTATAGCCACCCAGTTACGTTGTGACGTTTGGCACACCCAAAGCACTCCTACGGTATCCGGGAGTTGCACAATCTCATGGTCTAAGGAAATGATACTTGACATTAGAAAAGCTTTAGCATACGAACTACACGATCTAGTGCTATGCTTAGGATTGGGTCTTGTCCATCACATCATTCTCCTAATGATGTGATCCTGTTATCAACGACATCCAATGTCCATGGTCAGGAAACCGTAACCATCTATTGATCAACGAGCTAGTCAACTAGAGGCTTACTAGGGACATGCTGTTGTCTATGTATCCACACATGTATCTGAGTTTCCTATCAATACAATTATAGCATGGATAATAAACGATTATCATGAACAAGGAAATATAATAATAACTTATTTATTATTGCCTCTAGGGCATATTTCCAATAGTCTCCCACTTGCACTAGAGTCAATAATCTAGTTCACATCGCCATGTGATTAACACTCACAGGTCACATCGCCATGTGACCAACATCCAAAGAGTTTACTAGAGTCAATAATCTAGTTCACATCACTATGTGATTAACACTCAATGAGTTCTGGGTTTGATCATGTTGCTTGTGAGAGAGGTTTTAGTCAACGGGGCTGCAACATTCAGATCTGTATGTACTTCGCAAATTTCTATGTCATCTTGTAGATGCAACTACTACGCTACATTTGGAGCCATTTCAAACAACTGTTCTACTTGGAGCTATTCCAAATCGTTGCTCCATTATATGTATCCGGTATCTCTACTCAGAGCTATCTGGATAGGTGTTAAGCTTGCATCGACGTAACCCTTTACGACGAACTCTTTTACCACCTCCATAATCGAGAAAGTTCCTTAGTCCACTAGTTACTAAGGATAACTTTGACCGATGTCCTGTGATCCATTCTTGGATCACTCTTGTACCCCTTGACTGACTCATGGCAAGGCACACTCCAGGTGCGGTACACAGCATAGCATACTATAGAGTCTACGTCTTAAGCATAGGGGACGACCTTCGTCCTTTCTCTCTCTTCTGCCGTGGTCGAGCTTTAAGTCTTAACTTCATACCTTACAACTCAGGCAAGAACTCCTTCTTTGACTGATCCATCTTGAACACCTTCAAGATCATGTCAAGGTATGTGCTCATTTGAAAGTACCATTAAGCGTTTTGATCTATCCTTATAGATCTTGATGCTCAATGCTCAAGTAGCTTAATCCAGGCTTTCCATTGAAAAACACTTTCCAAATAACCCTATATGCTTTCCAGAAATTCTACGTCATTTCTGATCAACAATATGTCAACAACATATATTCATCAGAAATTCTATAATGCTCCCACTCACTTCTTTGGAAATACAAGTTTCTCATAAACTTTGTATACACCAAAATCTTTGATCATCATCATAGCATACATTCCAACTCCGAGATGCTTACTCTAGTCCTTAGAAGGATTGCTGGAGCTTTGCATACTTATTAGCATCTTTCAGGATTGACAAAACCTTCCGTTTGTATCACATACAACCTTTCCTCAAGAAAATCGTCGAGGAAACAATGTTTTGACATCCTATCTGCAAGATTTCATAAATAATGCAGTAATCGCTAATATAATTCCAACAGACTCTTAGCATCGCTACGAGTGAGAAAGTCTCATCATAGTCAACTCTTTAAACTTGTCGGGAAACACCTTAACGACAAGTCGAGCTTTCTCAATGGTGACACTTACCATCATTGTCTGTCTTCCTTTTAAAATCCATCTGTACTCAACAGCCTTACGACCATCAAGTAGTTCTTCCAAAGTCTACACTTTGTTTTCATATATGGATCCTCTCTCGGATTATATGGCCTCGAGCCATTTATCGGAATCTGGGCCCACCATCGCTTCTCCATAGCTCGTAGGTTCATTGTTGTCTAGCAACATGACTTCCAAGACAGGATCACGTACCACTTTGAAGTAGTGCGCATCCTTGTCATCCCACGAGGTTTGGCAGTGACTTGATCTGAAGTTTCATGATCACTATCATAAGCTTCCACTTCAATTGGTGTGGGTGCCACAGGAACAACTCCCTGTGCCCTGCCACACACTAGTTGAAGAGACGGTTCAATAACCTCATCAAGTCTCCACCATTCCCCCACTCATTTCTTTCAAGAGAAACTTTTCCTCGAGAAAGGACCCGATTCTTGAAACAATCCCTTATTGCTTTCGGATCTGAGACAGGAGGTATACCCAACTGTTTTTGGGTGTCCTATGAAGATGCATTTATCCGCTTTGGGTTCGAGCTTATCAGCCTGAAACTTTTTCACATAAGCGTCGCAGCCCCAAACCTTTTAAGAAATGACAGCTTAGGTTTCTCTAAACCATAGTTCATACGGTGTCATCTCATCGGAATTACGTGGTGCCCTATTTAAAGTGAATGTGGTTGTCTCTAATGCCTAACCCATAAAACTATTGTGGTAATTCAATGAGAGACATCATGGTATGCATCATATCCAATAGGGTGCAGTTATGATGTTCGGACACACCATCACACTATGGTGTTCCAGGCTGTATTAGTTGTGAAACAATTTCCACAATGTCTTAATTCTGTGCCAAACTCGTAATTCAGATATTCATCTCTATGATCATATCATAGATCTTTTATCCTCTTGTCACGACGATCTTTCAACTTCACCTTGAAATTACTTGAACCTTTCAATAATTCAGACTCGTGATTCATCAAGTAAATATACTCAACATCTACTCAAATCATTTGTGAAGTAAGAACATAACGATATCCACTACACGCCTCAGCACTCATTGGACTGCACACATCAAAATGTATTACTTCCAGCAAGTTGCTTTCTGGTTCCATTTTACTGAAACCGAGGCTTTCAGTCATCTTGCCCATGTGGTATGATTTGCATGTCTCAAGTGATTCAAAATCAAGTGAGTTCAAACGGTCCATCTGCATGGAGTTTCTTCATGCATATACACCAATAGACATGGTTCGCATGTCTCAAACTTTTCAAAAACGAGTGAGCCCAAAGATCCATCAACATGGAGCTTCTTCATGCGTTTTATACCGATATGACTTACGTGGCAGTGCCACAAGTAGGTGGTACTACCATTACTCTCTTTTGGCATGAACATGTGTATCACTATGATCGAGATTCAATAAACCATTCATTTTAGGTGTAAGACCATTGAAGGTATTATTCAAATAAATAGAGTAACCATTATTCTCCTTAAATGAATAACCGTATTGCGATAGACATAATCCAATCATGTTTATGCTCAACGCAAACACCAATCTCGATGGTAGAGGGAGCGTACGATATTTGATCAACCTTGGAAATACTTCCAACACATATCGTCAGCTCACCTTTAGCTAGTCTCCATTTATTCCGTAGCTTTTATTTCGAGTTACTAACACTTAGCAACCGAACCGGTATCTAATACCCTGGTGCTACTAGGAGTACTAGTAAAGTACACATTAGCAGAATGTATATCCAATATACTTCTATCGATAGCCTTCTCATCTACCAAGTATCTAGGGTAATTCTGCTCCAGTGGCTGTTCCCCTTATTACAGAAGCACTCAGTCTCGGGTTTGGGTTCAACCTTGGGTTTCTCCACTAGAGCAGCAGCTGATTTGTCGTTTCATGAAGTATCCCTTCTTGCCCTTGCCCTTCTTGAAACTAGTGGTTTCACTAACCATCAACAATTGATGCTCCTTCTTGATTTCTACTTTCGCGGTGTCAAACATCACGAATATTTCAAGGATCATCATATCTATCCCTGATATGTTATAGTTCATCACGAAGCTCTAGCTGCTTGGTGGCAATGACTTTAGAAAAACATCACTATCTCATCTGGAAGATTAACTCCCACTCGATTCAAGTGATTGTTGTACTCAGACAATCTGTGCACAAGCTCAACGATTGAGCTTTTCTCCTTAGTTTGTAGGCTAAGAAACTCGTCGGAGGTCTTATACCTCTTGACGTGGGCACGAGCCTGAAATCCCAATTTCAGCCCTCGAAACATCTCATATGTTCCGCGACGTTTCGAAACCGTCTATGGTGCCTCAACTCTAAACCGTTTAACTGAACTATCACGTAGTCATCAAAACGTGTATGTTAGATGTTCGCAACACCCACAGACGACGTTCGAGGTTCAGCACACTAAGCGGTGCATTAAGGACATAAGCCTTCTACGAAGCAACGAGGACAATCCTCGGTTTACGGACCTAGTCCGCATAATTGCTACTATCAACTAAATTTTCTCTAGGAACGTATCTAAACAGTAGAACTGAAGCGCGAGATATAATTTGCGAAGCCCCTTTTTGACTATGTTCAGGATAATTAAGTTCATCTTATGAACTCCCACTCAGATAGACATCCCTCTAGTCATCTAAGTGATTACATGATCCGAGTCAACTAGTCCGTGTCTGATCATCACGTGAGACGGACTAGTCATCATTGGTGAACATCTTCATGTTGATCGTATCTACCATACGACTCATGCTCGACCTTTCGGTCTCTTGTGTTCCGAGGCCATGTCTGTACATGCTAGGCTCGTCAAGTTAACCCTAAGTGTTTTGCATGTGTAAAACTGTCTTACACCCGTTGTATGTGAACGTAAGGATCTATCACACCCGATCATCACGTGGTGCTTCGAAACGACGAACTTTAGCAACGGTGCACAGTTAGGGGAGAACACATTCTTGAAATTGTAATGAGGGATCATATTATTTACTACCATCGTTCTAAGCAAATAAGACGTATAAACATGATAAACATCACATGCAATCAAATAATAGTGACATGATATGGCCAATATCATATAGCTCCTTTGATCTCCATCTTGGGGCTCCATGATCATCTTGTCACCGGCATGACACCATGATCTCCATCATCATGATCTCCATCATCGTGTCTTCTTGAAGTTGTCTCGTCATCTATTACTTCTACTACTATGGCTAACGCTTTAGCAATAAAGTAAAGTAATTACACGACGTTTAAGTTGACACGCAGGTCATAAATAAATAAAGACAACTCCTATGGCTCCTGCCGGTTGTCATACTCATCGACATGCAAGTCGTGATACCTATTACAAGAACATGATCAATCTCATACATCACATATATCATTCATCATATCCTTTTGGCCATATCACATCACATAGCATACCCTGCAAAAACAAGTTAGACGTCCTCTAATTGTTGTTTGCATGTTTTACGTGGCTGCTATGGGTTTCTAGCAAGAACGTTTCTTACCTACGCAAAACCACAACGTGATATGCCAATTGCTATTTACCCTTCATAAGGACCCTTTTCATCGAATCCGACCCGACTAAAAAGGGAGAGACAGACACCCGCCAGCCACCTTATGCAACTAGTGCATGTTTGTCGGTGGAACCGGTCTCACGTAAGCATACGTGTAAGGTTGGTCCGGGCCGCTTCATCCCACAATACCGTCGAATCAAGATAAGACTAGTAACGGCAAGCATATTGAACAAAATCAACGCCCACAACTTCTTTGTGTTCTACTCGTGCATAGAATCTACGCATAGACCTAGCTCATGATGCCACTGTTGGGGAACGTAGCAGAAATTCAAAATTTTCCTACGTGTCACCAAGATCTATCTATGGAGAGACTAGCAACGAGGGGAAGGAGAGTGCATCTACATACCCTTGTAGATCGCTAAGCGGAAGCGTTCAAGTGAACGGGGTTGATGGAGTCGTACTCGTCGTGATCCAAATCACCGATGACCAAGTGCCGAACGGACGGCACCTCCGCGTTCAACACACGTACAGCCCGGTGACGTCTCCCATGCCTTGATCCAGCAAGGAGAGAGGGAGAGGTTGAGGAAGACTCCATCCAGCAGCAGCACAACGGCGTGGTGGTGATGGAGGAGCGTGGCAATCCTGCAGGGCTTCGCCAAGCACCACGGGATATGAGGAGAAAGAGAGGGTGTCACGACCGATTTTCCAATAAAAATATTTATTGAAAAACCAATCTTTTAAGTCCAGCATGAGAGAAATCCTCCTCGCTGGTCGACAAACTCTTGATACAATAAGCCAGTAGCATAGAATATATTACAGGGTTGAGCTAGGGCTGCTTAACAAATTATTACAAGTGCGCCAATAATTATACATAATGGTGGATTTAACACAATGAGGTGGTGGCATACTACTGACTCGAGGACAAAGTGATGGTGGAATAACACCGCGGGGAGTGTGATAACATGACTCTCAAACTGGCATCACATCGAGCGTCGAGGTGAGGCTCGATGAACGTTATTCGAGTTGCGGAAGCGGATATAATACAGTGACCAAATCCAGGGTCGCACGAGACTGACTGGGATTCCTCTAGGCGTCGGACTCACTATCGAACTTTTCATCCATGAGATCGCCTTCGTCAGCATCTGGCCAAATCAACAAGCCAGTGAGTACTTTGAAAGTACTCGCAAGACAGTTCGGACGTAAGATATAACAAATGCATGCATGAATGCGTCATGATTTATTTTTCCAATGCACATTCAATAATTTGCATAACGAAGTAAGTGCGAGGGAAACGGCGGTAGTCCGCCTGAAATCCCAACAAAATATAAATGAAAACCGATCGGGTGTCTGAAGCGACGCCTCGAAAGGTGAACAAATAATAACGAAAAATCATGCCACAGTCGGACGTCTGAGCGACATCACAGAAAGGGCTTTAAAAGAAATGCCACAGTCGGACGTCTGAGCGACATCACAGAAAGGGCTTTAAAAGAAATGCCACAGTCGGACGTCTGAGCGACATCACAGAAAGGGCTTTAAAAGGAATGCCACAGTCGGACGTCTGAGCGACATCACAGAAAGGGCTTTAAAATAAATGCCACAGTCGGACGTCTGAGCGACATCACAGAAAGGGCTTTAAAAGGAATGCCACAGTCGGACGTCCGAGCGACATCACAGAAAGGGCTTTAAAAGAAATGCTACAGTCGGACGTCTGAGCGACATCACGGAAAGGGCTTTAAAAGAAATGCCACAGTCGGACGTCTGAGCGACATCACAGAAAGGGCTTTAAAAGAAATACCACAGTCGGACGTCTGAGCGACATCACAGAAAGGGCTTTAAAAGAAATGCCACAGTCGGACGTCTGAGCGACATCACAGAAAGGGCTTTAAAAGAAATGCCACAGTCGGACGTCTGAGCGACATCACAGAAAGGGCTTTAAAAGAAATGCCATAGTCGGACGTCTGAGCGACATCACAGAAAGGGCTTTATTCACAAGTAAATAATACTCATAATAAATATTCAATTCATGATAATAAACGGGTTAGTCAATCCACAGGAATAAACATTTAACCGGGCTTAGTACTCATGTGATTCACCGGAATATCTGTCACCAAAACTGGCACTTGTCAGAATAAGTTAGTGCAAAATTTGGATATGGATAAGATGATTTGGAGATTGATGACTCTGCAGAGTTTGTACAAAAATTTCCCACAGTTAACGGATTTCCGTAGTCACGAAGGACTAGTTCCGTTTACGGTATTTCGGAAGAAACACAGCTAACCAGTACACACCCATCCTACCTCTCGATGCCAGGACTCACCCTAGACATCGTCCAAGAAAAACTTTGAGACGGGGAGATCACAATCTCGAATAGCATGGGATCAAATTTATATACGCGCGCTCTAAGGGGTGCCCCCCTCTCGGTCCCAACCGGAAACACCCATGCCCCCTGACCGGATGACTGGCTTTAATCCAGGGCCATGGAACCATCATCCCGGCCTCTCCTTTTGGTGTGTACCAGGAAAGCGGTTTGCAACTTACTAATCCATATTCCTTGCGGAAAACATGTGGTAGTACAAGGAAGGAAATGGGAGGACTGGACCGATACGGTTTGACACTATAGTCATATAGTCTGGCATAAGACTGGCATGCTACAACACTGCCATCTTACCCATCCTCATGCCAACACATGGCCATTCATACTCACATCCATCCACCTATGGATCATCGAGCTCACTTACCTCAACAATGCATGAAAATAACGTTCATCGGTATGCTCATCAACATGCCATGAAACTAACTAAATGCAAAACATGCCAAGTCACTCATCATATCAAAAGTTCAAACATGCTTGCCTGGTTCAGAGTAGTCGGAGCCTAGCTCGGTGAAGTTCGCGGCTCCGTCACCTCCTTCGGTATCTACGGTATAAAGAAAATATATGCGCTAACGTAAATACCAAGAGGTGCACAAAAAGTATTCCAAATAATTTTCAAATAAATCTGATAAAAAACTAGACAAACTTTTAAAGAGAACAGAAAAAGAATCAATCAAAAATACTTTTCTGTTAAAAAGTTATAAGGGTTTTTGTCCAGGGACTCATCTGTAATGAAACAGAAAGTTTCCAGGGGCTAGCTTATAAAAACAGAAAACGAACCAGTAGAGAATACGCCAGCCCAAGGGGAAAACGCATTTGACAGAATACGCTTCCAGAAAGCGGTTCGATTAGAAAAGGACAGAGAGGCTGACGGGCAGGTCCCACCCGTCAGGTTTAAAAGTTTAAAAGAGGCGGCAGAGCTCGACGGTGTCCGAGAGCCGCGGTGGTCGCCGGCGGCGATCCACGGCGAGGTAGGGGGATTGGAGGGTACCTCCGTGTTCAGGGCGCCCTTCCGCGTCGGTTGGTGGTGGTGGTGGTCGCCGGCGAGTACCACATCGACGGCGAGCCTTGCTCCGGCGGATGGCGGCTCGGGTGGAGATGGATCTCGCCGGGGAGAGCTGCGAAGGTCAAATTGATGCTTGGGTTAGCTCACTGGGTGCTCGAGGAAGCTACTGACGAAGTTTGGGCGCCGGAGATGGCCTCACCGGAGCGAATCGAGGTGGAGGCCGAGGCGGAACGAGGCGGCCGGAGTCGGGGGAGGAGACCTCCTTGAGGTCCTCCTAGTGGCCTGGCGGGGTGTTTGTGAGGTGCAGTGGTGGTGCGTGCTCGAGGGCGAGCTCGGGGTCTCCTTTTATAGGCGATCCGAGGCGGTGGCCGTGAACAGGGATTTCCAGCCATGGATTACGGCGGCGCAGCGCTTGGTCGGGGAGTTTAGGAGGTTGGGCAGCAATGTGGAGGTCCACTGGTTCCATTCCGATGCTAAACGGACTTGGATTAGAAGCTTAGGGCAGTCTTGGTCGGAACGGGACGGCGCGGGTCCGTCGGCGGCAGAGAGCATGCTCTGTGCTTGCCGGGCCACGGCGACGGTGCAGCGGGGCGGCGCTGTCATGCATGTGCCACGCGGAGAGCCAGGGAGCGTTGGGCGGCGCCGAACGGCGTTGAGCCACCGTTTTGATCCCTGTCGGCCGCTACGGGGGTCCGGCCGCCGCAAGACACGCCGGCGCAGGCGGGCCAGGGCGCCACCGACGCCAGGAAGGCACCAAGCACGCGTGCGGCGCTCCAGACAGGAGGAAGAGGCCGCGCGCGTCGCGCCACAGCGCACTGTCGACGCGTGACTGAACCCTGACGAAGAGAAACGACACTGAACCCTGAAACTCTGAATTTACTGAAAGTGCAAGGAAACAGTGCATGCAAGGTGTTCGACAGAATGATACTGGCCTCTAGGGATTTTTCCTTGAGCTGAAACTTGGTGGAGTGGCTACTCATTGCTCCAGTAGGCTGCCTGAATTTTGGTGGAATTTTTGGAGAAGTATAGATATGAATTTCACCAAATTTGGCAAATCTGGTCCAAACTTGCAGAGGCTGAAATTTGAAAAATTTGAAAAGAGGAGGAGTGGATCAAGATGGTTCTAGGTTGTGGATGCTAAGGACAATCCAGAGGAGTTGGTTTGAGGTCAAAACTCAAATGAAAAAGGGTACTTGCTTTGAAAAACACTCAGGCTCCAAATAATTGACAGAAATTGATTTGAGAGGAAAAATAATTAGAATAAAATCCAAAACTTGTTTGGATTAGTTGGGACAGAGAACTTAGGTTGATTACAAGGAGGAGGAAAGGATTTTGAGAGGTTTTACCACATGGGCAAAAAAAAATTACAAAGTCATGGGGGGAAAGTTTCAAGATATGAAAATCCCCAAATTTTCATAGAGTTTCTTTTTAAAAGAAGAAGACTAAACTCCCAAAATAAATATAATTTGAGAAGAGAACCAACAGAGGATGTTTTGAATGATCAAACACCAAAGTTTGAAGAAGAAATCAAAATCCTTACCAAAGGAAAGGAAGTTTTCAAGAGGAAGGATTTCTAGAAAAGAAATTTTAAATGCTCTCTTTTAAAATCCAACAAAGTTTTTGAAGAAAACCAAATCAAAATTTTTGGAGTGTCACAACACCTACCCCCTTAGGAAAAATCTCATCCCCGAGATTTCAGCTGTCCCTCAAATAAATGTGGATGCTCTGTCCGAAGAAAATCCTCTCTTTCCCAAGTTGCTTCACTGTCGGTGTGATTGCTCCACTGGACTCTGAAGAATTTGATGGTCTTCTGCCGGGTCCTCCTTTCAGACTCCTCTAATATTTTTACTGGACGTTCCCGATAAGTGAGGTCTGGCTGCACGTCAATGCTCTCATGGGATACTTGTTTCTCTGGGTTGCTTACGCACTTCCTCAATTGCGAGACGTGGAACACATCATGGACATCGGATAATTCCTCGGGTAAGTCTAGCTGGTAGGCTACCGTGCCTCTTCGTGCCATTATACAGAATGGTCCAATGAATCTTGGTGCTAGCTTCCCTTTAATCTTGAATCATTGCAATCCTCTCATAGGAGATACTCTCAGGTATACGAACTCACCGGGCTTGAAGCTGACCCTACGATGTTTCTGATCATAATAACTCTTCTATCGACTTTGAGCGGTCTTAAGTCGGTCTCTGATTAGCTTGACTTTTTCCTCGGCTTCTCTAAGCATGTCTGGTCCGAAGATGCGGCTGTCTCCGGTCTCTGACCAATTTAGCGGGGTACGACATCTCCGTCCGTATAAAGCCTCAAATGGTGCCATCTGCAGGCTGGCCTGGTAGCTATTGTTGTACGCGAACTCGGCGTATGGCAGGCTTTCTTCCCAACTGGTTCCATATGTGAGGACACATGCCCTCAGCATGTCTTCTAAAACTTGGTTTACGCGTTCCGTTTGTCCATCAGTCTGTGGGTGGTATGCTGTACTGAAGGCTAGTTGAGTTCCCAGAGCCTGTTGTAAATGCTCCCAAAATTTTGAGACGAATTGAGTGCCCCTGTCAGATATTATAGTCTTCAGGACACCGTGCAGACAAACTATACGGGATAGATAAATCCTGGCAAGCCTCTGAGCGTTGTAGGTTGTCTTCACTGGAATGAAATGTGCCACTTTGGTTAATCTGTCGGTGATGACCCATATGGTATCATTCCCATGTCGTGACCGAGGTAGTCCGACAATGAAATCCATCCCTATTTCATCCCATTTCCACTCAGGTATTTTGTTAGGTTGCAGTAGCCCGGCTGGCCTCTGATGCTCAGCTTTTATGCGTTGACAAGAGTCGCAACATGCAATGAAGGTGGCTATGTCCCTCTTCATACCGTGCCACCAAAATCTTTCCTGAATATCTTTATACATCTTGGTTCCTCCAGGGTGGATCGAGTACGGGGCGGTGTGGGCTTCAGCTAGGATTTGTTGTTTGAGGTCCTTTATATCTGGTACGCAGAGTCTGTCTCTATACCATAATATTCCTCCATCGTCTATGACGAATGCCGAGGCCTTGCCCATACTTACCTTTCTTTTGATGCCTTCGATGCTGGGGTGACCAGGTTGAGCTTCTTTAAGTCCCTCCACAAGGTCGGGTTGTATTTCCAAGTTTGATATGGTGCCCTTTGCTACCATTATCAAGTTGAGTTTGGCAAACTCTTGTTGGAACTCGGGCCTTAAGCTTTGCAGACTGTTTTCGTCGGAGCTGGGGTTCCGACTAAGAGCATCGGCCACTACATTTGCTTTACCTGGATGGTAGTGGATACCAACATCATAATCCTTTACCAATTCCAACCAGCGTCATTGCCGTAAATTTAGTTCTGGCTGCGTGAAAATATATTTAAGACTTTTATGATCCGTATATATTTCACATCGATTCCCAAGTAAGAAATGCCTCCATTCCTTGAGTGCATGTATGGCTGCTGCCATTTCTAAGTCATGAGTGGGATAATTTTCCTCATGCTTGCGAAGTTGCCTTGAAGCATAGGCGACAACCTTGCCTTCTTGCATCAACACGCATCCGAGACCCTTTCTGGACGCGTCACAAGACACTTCAAAATTTTTGTGTATGTCTGGCACAATTAATAATGGTGCTGTTGTTAATTTCCGCTTTAGCTCTTGGAAACTCCTTTCGCAGGCTTCTGTCCATTCAAACTTCTTGTCTTTCTTGAGTAACTGCGTCATAGGCTTGGCTATGGTGGAGAATCCTTCAATAAATCTGCGGTAATATCCTACCATTCCCAAGAAACTACGCATGTCTGTTACGCTCGCTAGCGACTTCCAGCCAAGTATGGCCTTGACTTTCTCCGGGTCCACTGCGATACCGTCTTGGGTTAGTACGTGGCCTAGAAAGCCTACTTGTCTTAGCCAGAATTCGCACTTGCTGAACTTGGCATACAATTGGTGTTTCCTGAGTTCTCCTAGCACAATCCTGAGATGTTCTGCGTGCTCTTCTGGTGTCTTGGAGTATATCAGAATGTCGTCGATGAATACCACAACGAACTTGTCCATATACTTCATAAATACTTTGTTCATGAGGTGAACAAAATATGCAGGGGCAAGTTAATCCAAATGGCATTACTGTGAACTCATACAGTCCATATCTGGAGGTGAAGGCTGTTTTGGGGATATCTTCCGTTCGCACTTTTAATTGATGGTATCCAGACCTTAAGTCAATTTTTGAGAATACCTTGGCCTGAGCGAGTTGATCAAACAAATCATTTATCCTTGGCATCGGGTATTTGTTCTTGACTGTGACCATGTTAAGTGCTCGATAGTCAATACACAATCTCAGTGTTCCACCCTTCTTTTTGGCAAATAGAATTGGTGATCCCCAAGGTGAGGAGCTGGCTCGAATGTATCCTTTGTCTAGCAATTCTTTTATTTGTTTCTTCAATTGAACAACTCAGATGGTGCCATTCAGTATGGTTTCTTGTATATGGGGGTGGTTCCTGGTGCGAGCTCAATGCAGAACTCTATCTCTCGGTCTGGTGGCATGCCTGGTAGCTCTTCAGGGAATACGTCTGGAAATTCACGCACTACTGGAACCTTGTTTAGCTCAGAAACGTCCACCTTATTTAATCTCGGTTGCCGGGGTCTTTTTCCTTCCTTGGCTGACACTCTTATTGTCTTCCCGTGGTGGTGCGTGAGGATTACGGTCCGGTTGAAACAGTCAATAAAACCCTTGTTGGTGGTCAGCCAGTCCATCCCTAGGATGACATCCAGTCCTTTGTTTTCCAGTACAATAAGATTGGCGTGAAACTCCAATCCTTTGAACTCAATGACCACATCCTGACAGTAATTCTGAGTGACTTGCTGAATCCCAGGGGACTTGATGATCATGGATTTCTCCAAAGGAAGCATCGAAAAAAAAATTGCAAAGCAAAATTTTTTGAAATGAAAGAGTGAGAAGCTCCAGAATCAAACAAAACCGTTGCAGGTATTGTGTTGACAGGAAACGTACCAAGTACGATATCCGGAGCATTTTGTGCCTCCTCTTTGGTTACGTGGTTCAGATGACCCTTCCTGTGGTTGTTGCTGGGATTGAAATTGTTTCGCCTGGGCGCTGAATTATTGCCGCCGTTGTTTGGCTTTGGGGTTGAGTTTCTAGGCTTGGGACACTGTTTGGCATAGTGTCCTTCTTCTCCACAGGCGTAACAGGTAACGCCGGGGCGATATGTGAACTCCTTGTCCCTTGCATGAAAGTTCTTGATTGGGCATGAGACGTTGGATGAGGATTTGTGCGTCCCACCCTTTTGAAAATCTGTCCTGCTTCGGTGATTGCGAGCATGGTTGGTCTGGTCCCTTTTTCGCTTGCGGATATCTTCCAGGCTGCGTCTCTCATTTTCCAGAGTAATCCCTTTGTCCACCAGAGTTTTAAAATCTGGAAAAGTGTGCAAGACTAGTTGGCATTTAAGCGCGGGCGCTAGACCGTCAAGGAATTTCTCCATCTTCTTACTTTCAGTCATACGCTCCTCATTGGCGTAGCGAGACAATAGAGTAAATTGACCATTGTAATCTGACACTGTCATGTTCCTTTGTTTGAGGTCATCGAACTCTCTCTTCTTGATTTTCATAATGCTCTTAGGAATGTGTGCACCACGGAAACCTTCCTTGAAATCATCCCAGGTTATGTCATTTTCGTAGGGATGCATGTGCAGGAAATTCTCCCACCACGATGCGGCTGCTCCTGTGAGATAGTGCGGAGCATCAATACCTTCTCGGGGTCTGAACATTTTGCAATAATTAATTTCCTCTCCATATCTCGAAGCCAGTCCTCGTCTTCAAGAGGCTTGTCAGTATGAGAAAATGTCTGGGGACGTGTCTTCTATAGCTCAGATAACTTGGAATGCTGCTGATACTGTCCATGGTGATTTCCCATGTTGATGACTTGGTTCATCATTTCACGATGTTGTTGCTGACTCTGTTCATAAAGGCGGCACATCTGAGAAAGTGCCGTTTCACTGCCCTGTTGACTCGACTGTCCTTGTGTGAAATTGTTGCCTGGTTGAGTGTCATAATTTTCCTCTGGCGGAGCAGGCATGGAGCGAGTCCAAGGGCGAGACATTTTTCACTCTGGGGATATATTTTGTAAAACTCATAAGAAAAGTGAAAATGGTCGCCAAAACAACTCAAAAATGCACAAGGATGGCAAATAAATTAAAGGACCAAGATCACTTAAGAAAACAAAATGATTTTGCGCACGGAGAAGGACTGCTCATTATATATCTTACACGCGGGCGATAATTATACAGTACATCACTCAGGATATGCGTACATAATCCTGACATGTTATTTAGGCTAGTGCACTTCTCCAGTCTACATGATGCGCAAACAAGCTACTTCTCACAACCTACGTACATATCTTACAAAGCGGTACATCGCATGACGGCTAAGCGTACTCAGTCGGAAATGCTGACGATCTCCTTGGCCCTGCCAAGGGTGAGGCGCAATGAGGCTGGGGACTCGACCTCCTCCTCACTAATAGGCTCCAGACGTGAAGAGCTGCGTCGGGTCGATGGAGCGGGTGCCAGGGGCGGAGCAACACGAATAGGAGTAGGCACAACGGGTGGTGCAGTGCGCGTTGGAGTGGGCGCAAAGGCCTGGTTGAACCCTCCGGTGGCAGACAGGCGACGAGTAGGTGCACAAGACGCTGATGACGAGACAAAAGTCAGTGGCGGTGCGACGGGCAGGAGCTCCCTCCTGTTGGCGGCACAGCCATGGACTGAGTCCATGCGGGCAGCCACGAAGTCGTCCACCAGGTTGTCGAAGGCTGCCTCCAGAGCCGGAGATACTCAATAAGCATCTCAAAAGCCTTGTCTCGTTCTCCTCTAGGGCAGGAGAATGCGTAGTGACAGGTGTAGGGCACATGACATGGAAGATAGCGGTAGCGGCGAGTCTTCATCGCGGGAAGGACATCCCTGAGGCGAGCTATCGCCTCGCGGGCTGCCATCTGCAAAGCATGGCTCTCCGTAGGCATGGCTCTTCCCACGAACAGGAAGCAGCGTAACTCACCACGCCCTCCCTTGAACTTCACCGTGGCCTGGTGCATGGTCAGACTGTCGTTGACTTTGTGCTGGCGGAGTGTGAAGACTGGGCGCACGGATGGCCCCATCGCGACCTGAACGATGAAGGAGAGAAGCTTGACGAACCCATCAGGTACGTTGGCGAAGGTCTGAGACTCGCAGTTGTTGTCGGCCATCTACAAAAGTAGGCAAAAATCCTGAATGGTCAGATCATAAATTTATGCTGACTGTCAGAAAATGACTACAATTGCAAAAAAAATAAATCGGCCCTATCATGCTAATAACCAATTAGTGATCGCACCTAGTGGCTTCCTACAGTCAGCCTGGCTCTGATATCAAGCTTGTCACGACCGGTTTTCCAATAAAAATATTTATTGAAAAACCAATCTTTTAAGTCCAGCATGAGAGAAATCCTCCTCGCTGGTCGACAAACTCTTGATACAATAAGCCAGTAGCATAGAATATATTACAGGGTTGAGCTAGGGCTGCTCAACAAATTATTACAAGCACGCCAATAATTATACATAATGGCGGATTTAACACAATGAGGTGGTGGCATACTACTAACTCGAGGACAAAGTGATGGTGGAATAACACCGCGGGGAGTGTGATAACATGACTCTCAAACTGGCATCACATCGAGCGTCGAGGTGAGGCTCGATGAACGTTATTCGAGTTGCGGAAGCGGATATAATACAGTGACCAAATCCAGGATCGCACGAGACTGACTGGGATTCCTCTAGGCGTCGGACTCGCTATCGAACTCTTCATCCATGAGATTGCCTTCGTCAGCATCTGGCCAAATCAACAAGCCAGTGAGTACTTTGAAAGTACTCGCAAGACAGTTCGGACGTAAGATATAACAAATGCATGCATGAATGCGTCATGATTTATTTTTCCAATGCACATTCAATAATTTGCATAACGAAGTAAGTGCGAGGGAAACGGCGGTAGTCCGCCTGAAATCCCAACAAAATATAAATGAAAACCGATCGGGTGTCTGAAGCGACGCCTCGAAAGGTGAACAAATAATAATGAAAAATCATGCCACAGTCGGACGTCTGAGCGACATCACAGAAAGGGCTTTAAAAGAAATGCCACAGTCGGACGTCTGAGCGACATCACAGAAAGGGCTTTAAAAGAAATGCCACAGTCGGACGTCTGAGCGACATCACAGAAAGGGCTTTAAAAGGAATGCCACAGTCGGACGTCTGAGCGACATCACAAAAAGGGCTTTAAAATAAATGCCACAGTCGGACGTCTGAGCGACATCACAGAAAGGGCTTCAAAAGGAATGCCACAGTCGGACGTCCGAGTGACATCACAGAAAGGGCTTTAAAAGAAATGCTACAGTCGGACGTCTGAGCGACATCACGGAAAGGGCTTTAAAAGAAATGCCACAGTCGGACGTCTGAGCGACATCACAGAAAGGGCTTTAAAAGAAATACCACAGTCGGACGTCTGAGCGACATCACAGAAAGGGCTTTAAAAGAAATGCCATAGTCGGACGTCTGAGCGACATCACAGAAAGGGCTTTAAAAGAAATGCCACAGTCGGACGTCTGAGCGACATCACAGAAAGGGCTTTAAAAGAAATGCCACAGTCGGACGTCTGAGCGACATCACAGAAAGGGCTTTATTCACAAGTAAATAATACTCATAATAAATATTCAATTCATGATAATAAACGGGTTAGTCAATCCACAGGAATAAACATTTAACCGGGCTTAGTACTCATGTGATTCACCGGAATATCTGTCACCAAAACTGGCACTTGTCAGAATAAGTTAGTGCAAAATTTGAATATGGATAAGATGATTTGGAGATTCATGACTCTGCAGAGTTTGTACAAAAATTTCCCATAGTTAACGGATTTCCGTAGTCACGAAGGACTAGTTCCGTTTACGGTATTTCGGAAGAAACACAGCTAACCAGTACACACCCATCCTACCTCTCGATGCCAGGACTCACCCTAGACATCGTCCAAGAAAAACTTTGAGACGGGGAGATCACAATCTCGAATAGCATGGGATCAAATTTATATACGCGCGCTCTAAGGGGTGCCCCCCTCTCGGTCCCAACCGGAAACACCCATGCCCCCTGACCGGATGACTGGCTTTAATCCAGGGCCATGGAACCATCATCCCGGCCTCTCCTTTTGGTGTGTACCAGGAAAGCGGTTTGCAACTTACTAATCCATATTCCTTGCGGAAAACATGTGGTAGTACAAGGAAGGAAATGGGAGGACTGGACCGATACGGTTTGACACTATAGTCATATAGTCTGGCATAAGACTGGCATGCTACAACACTGCCATCTTACCCATCCTCATGCCAACACATGGCCATTCATACTCACATCCATCCACCTATGGATCATCGAGCTCACTTACCTCAACAATGCATGAAAATAACGTTCATCGGTATGCTCATCAACATGCCATGAAACTAACTAAATGCAAAACATGCCAAGTCACTCATCATATCAAAAGTTCAAACATGCTTGCCTGGTTCAGAGTAGTCGGAGCCTATCTCGGTGAAGTTCGCGGCTCCGTCACCTCCTTCGGTATCTACGGTATAAAGAAAATATATGCGCTAACGTAAATACCAAGAGGTGCACAAAAAGTATTCCAAATAATTTTCAAATAAATCTGATAAAAAACTAGACAAAATTTTAAAGAGAACAGAAAAAGAATCAATCAAAAATACTTTTCTGTTAAAAAGTTATAAGGGTTTTTGTCCAGGGACTCATCTGTAATGAAACAGAAAGTTTCCAGGGGCTAGCTTATAAAAATAGAAAACGAACCAGTAGAGAATACGCCAGCCCAAGGGGAAAACGCATTTGATAGAATACGCTTCCAGAAAGCGGTTCGATTAGAAAAGGACAGAGAGGCTGACGGGCAGGTCCCACCCGTCAGGTTTAAAAGTTTAAAAGAGGCGGCAGAGCTCGACGGTGTCCGAGAGCCGCGGTGGTCGCCGGCGGCGATCCATGGCGAGGTAGGGGGATCGGAGGGTACCTCCGTGTTCAGGGCGCCCTTCCGCGTCGGTTGGTGGTGGTGGTGGTCGCCGGCGAGTACCACATCGACGGCGAGCCTTGCTCCGGCGGATGGCGGCTCGGGTGGAGATGGATCTCGCCGGGGAGAGCTGCGAAGGTCAAATTGATGCTTGGGTTAGCTCACTGGGTGCTCGAGGAAGCTACTGACGAAGTTTGGGCGCCGGAGATGGCCTCACCGGAGCGAATCGAGGTGGAGGCCGAGGCGGAACGAGGCGGCCGGAGTCGGGGGAGGAGACCTCCTTGAGGTCCTCCTAGTGGCCTGGCGGGGTGTTTGTGAGGTGCAGTGGTGGTGCGTGCTCGAGGGCGAGCTCGGGGTCTCCTTTTATAGGCGATCCGAGGCGGTGGCCGTGAACGGGGATTTCTAGCGATGGATTACGGCGGCGCAGCGCTTGGTCGGGGAGTTTAGGAGGTTGGGCAGCAATGTGGAGGTCCACTGGTTCCATTCCGATGCTAAACAGGCTTGGATTAGAAGCTTAGGGCAGTCTTGGTCGGAACGGGACGGCGCGGGTCCGTCGGCGGCAGAGAGCACACTCTGTGCTTGCCGGGCCACGGCGACGGTGCAGCGGGGCTGCGCTGTCATGCATGTGCCACGCGGAGAGCCAGGGAGCGTTGGGCGGCGCCGAACGGCGTTGAGCCGCCGTTTTGATCCCTGTCGGCCGCTACGGGGGTCCGGCCGCCGCAAGACACGCCGGCGCAGGCAGGCCAGGGCGCCACCGATGCCAGGAAGGCGCCAAGCGCGCGTGCGGCGCTCCAGACAGGAGGAAGAGGCCGCGCACGTCGCGCCACAGCGCACTGTCGACGTGTGACTGAACCCTGACGAAGAGAAACGACACTGAACCCTGAAACTCTGAATTTACTGAAAGTGCAAGGAAACAGTGCATGCAAGGTGTTCGACAGAATGATACTGGCCTCTAGGGATTTTTCCTTGAGCTGAAACTTGGTGGAGTGGCTACTCATTGCTCCAGTAGTCTGCCTGAATTTTGGTGGAATTTTTGGAGAAGTATAGATATGAATTTCACCAAATTTGGCAAATCTGGTCCAAACTTGCAGAGGCTGAAATTTGAAAAATTTGAAAAGAGGAGGAGTGGATCAAGATGGTTCTAGGTTGTGGATGCTAAGGACAATCCAGAGGAGTTAGTTTGAGGTCAAAACTCAAATGAAAAATGGTACTTGCTTTGAAAAACACTCAGGCTCCAAATAATTCATAGAAATTGATTTGAGAGGAAAAATAATTAGAATAAAATCCAAAACTTGTTTGGATTAGTTGGGAGAGAGAACTTAGGTTGATTACAAGGAGGAGGAAAGGATTTTGAGAGGTTTTACCACATGGGCAAAAAAATTACAAAGTCATGGGGGGGGAAGTTTCAAGATATGAAAATCCCCAAATCTTCATAGGTTTCTTTTTAAAAGAAGAAGACTAAACTCCCAAAATAAATATAATTTGAGAAGAGAACCAATAGAGGAAGTTTTGAATGATCAAACACCAAAGTTTGAAGAAGAAATCAAAATCCTTACCAAAGGAAAGGAAGTTTTCAAGAGGAAGGATTTCTAGAAAAGAAATTTTAAATGCTCTCTTTTAAAATCCAACAAAGTTTTTGAAGAAAACCAAATTAAAATTTTTGGAGTGTCACAGAGGGAGGGCTGCACCAACAGGGAGAGATCTAATCGCGTGTTATGGGCAGCCCCTAGGCCTCAATATATATAGGGGAGAGGGAGGAGGGTGCGCCCCCTCTAGGGTTCCCACCCCTAGGGGGGCGGCAGCCCTAGATGGGAAAGGGGAGGCGGCCAAGAGGGGGAGAGGGGGGGCGCCCCCTAGGGTGGGCCTTAGGCCCATCTAAGCCTAGGGTTTCCCCTTCTCCTCCTTTTGCTGCTCCTTGGGCCTTGTGGGAGGCGCACCAGCCCACTTAGGGGCTAGTCCGTCACCACTCTTGGCCCATGCAAGCCTCCGGGGTTGGTGGCCCCACTTGGTGGACCCCCGGGACCCTCCCGGTGGTCCCGGTACGTTACCGATAAAACCCGAAACTCTTTCGGTGACCAAAACAGGACTTCCCATATATAAATCTTTACCTCCGGACCATTCCGGAACTCCTCGTGATGTCTGGGATCTCATCCAGGACTCCGAACAACATTCGGTAACCACATACAAACTTCCTTTATAACCCTAGCGTCATCGAACCTTAAGTGTGTAGACCCTACGGGTTCGGGAGACATGCAAACATGACCGAGACGTTCTCCGGTCAATAACCAACAACGGGATCTGGATACCCATGTTGGCTCCCACATGTTCCACGATGATCTCATCGGATGAACCACGATGTCAAGGACTTAAACAATCCCGTATACAATTCCCTTTGTCTATCGGTACGATACTTGCCCGAGATTCGATCGTCGGTATCCCGATACCTTGTTCAATCTCGTTACCGGCAAGTCTCTTTACTCGTTTCGTAACACATCATCCCGTGATCAACTCCTTGGTCACATTGTGCACATTATGATGATGTCCTACCGAGTGGGCCCAGAGATACCTCTCCGTTTACACGGAGTGACAAATCCCAGTCTCGATTCGTGCCAACCCAACAGACACTTTTGAAGATACCTGTAGTGTACCTTTATAGCCACCTAGTTACGTTGTGACGTTTGGCACACCCAAAGCACTCCTACGGTATCCGGGAGTTGCACAATCTCATGGTCTAAGGAAATGATACTTGACATTAGAAAATCTTTAGCATACGAACTACACGATCTAGTGCTATGCTTAGGATTGGGTCTTGTCCATCACATCATTCTCCTAATGATGTGATCCCGTTATCAACGACATCCAATGTCCATGGTCAGGAAACCATAACCATCTATTGATCAACGAGCTAGTCAACTAGAGGCTTACTAGGGACATGCTGTTGTCTATGTATCCACACATGTATCTGAGTTTCCTATCAATACAATTATAGCATGGATAATAAACGATTATCATGAACAAGGAAATATAATAATAACTTATTTATTATTTCCTCTAGGGCATATTTCCAACAGTGGGATGACAAGGATGCGTACTACTTCAGAGTGGTACGTAATCCTGTCTTGGAATTCATGTTGCTAGACAACAATGAACCTACGAGCTATGGAGAAGCGATGGTGGGCTTGGATTCCAAAATGGCTCGAGGCTATATAATCCGAGAGAGGATCCATATATGAAAACAAAGTGTAGACTTTGGAAGAACTACTTGATGGTCGTAAGGCTGTTAGGTACATATGGATTTTTAAGGAAGACGGACAATGATGGTAAGTATCACCATTGAGAAAGCTCGACTTGTCGTTAAGATGTTTTCCGACAAGTTCAAGGAGTTGACTATGATGAGATTTTCTCATTCGTAGTGATGCTAAGAATCTGTTGGAATTATATTAGCGATTACTACATTATTTATGAAATCTTGCAGATAGGATGTCAAAAACATTGTTTCCTCGACGATTTTTTGAGGAAAGGTTGTATGTGATACAACCGGAAGGTTTTGTCAATCCTGAAAGATGCTAATAAGTATGCAAAGCTCCAGCAATCCTTTTAAGGACTGGAGTAAGCATCTCGGAGTTGGAATGTATGCTTTGATGAGATGATCAAAGATTTTGGGTGTATACAAAGTTTATGAGAAACTTGTATTTCCAAAGAAGTGAATGGGAGCACTATAGAATTTCTGATGAATATATGTTGTTGACATATTGTTGATCAGAAATGACGTAGAATTTCTGGAAAGCATATAGGGTTATTTGGAAAGTGTTTTTCAATGGAAAGCCTGGATTAAGCTACTTGAACATTGAGCATCAAGGATAGATCAAAACGCT
The DNA here is from genome assembly GCA_034509565.1 of Triticum monococcum. NCBI lineage: Eukaryota > Viridiplantae > Streptophyta > Magnoliopsida > Poales > Poaceae > Triticum > Triticum monococcum. The sequence goes on from CM067845.1 coordinate 638,440,219, forward strand.
TAATGGTACTTTCAAATGAGCACATACCTTGACATGATCTTGAAGGTGTTCAAGATGGATCAGTCAAAGAAGGAGTTCTTGCCTGAGTTGTAAGGTATGAAGTTAAGACTTAAAGCTCGACCACGGCAGAAGAAAGAGGAAGGACAAAGGTCGTCCCCTATGCTTTTGTCATAGGCTCTATACGGTATGCCATGCTGAGTACCGCACCTGATGTGTGCCTTGCCACATATCTGGCAAGAGGGTACAAAGGTAATCTAGGAGTAGATCACCAGATAGCGGTCTAAATTATCCTTAGAGGAATAAGGATATGTTTCTCGGTTATGGAGGTGATAAAGAGTTTGACGTAAAGAGTTACGTCGATGCAAGCTTAACACCTATCCGGATAGCTCTGAGTAGAGATACCGGATACGTATAATGGAGCAACAATTTAGAATAGCCCCAAGTAGAACAGTTATTTGAAATGGCACCAAATGTAGCGTAGTAGTTGCATCTGCAAGATGACATAGAAATTTGCGAAGTACATACGGATCTGAATGCTGCAGACCCGTTGACTGAAACCTCTCTCACAAGCATAACATGATCAAACCCAGAACTCTTTGGGTGTTAGTCACATGGGGATGTGACCTTGAGTGTTAATCACATATCGATGTGAACTGGATTATTGACTCTAGTGCAAGTGGGAGACTGTTGGAAATATGCCCTAGAGGCAATAATAAATTGGTTATTATTATATTTCCTTGTTCATGATAATCGTTTATTATCCATGCTAGAATTGTATTGATAGGAAACTCAGATACATGTGTGGATACATAGACAACACCATGTCCCTAGTAAGCCTCTAGTTGACTAGCTCGTTGATCAATAGATGGTTATGGTTTCCTAACCATGGACATTGGATGTCGTTGATAACGGGATCACATCATTAGGAGAATGATGTGATAGACAAGACCCAATCCTAAGCCTAGAACAAGATCATGTAGTTCGTATACTAAAGCTTTTCTAATGTCAAGTATCATTTCCTTAGACCATGAGATTTTGCAACTCCCGGATACCGTAGGAGTGCTTTGGGTGTGCCAAACGTCACAACGTAACTGGGTGGCTATAAAGGTACACTACAGGTATCTCCGAAAGTGTCTGTTGGGTTGGCACGAATCGAGACTGGGATTTGTCACTCCATGTAAACGGAGAGGTATCTCTGGGCCCACTCGGTGGGACATCATCATAACGTGCACAATGTGATCAAGGAGTTGATCACGGGATGATGTGTTACGGAACGAGTAAAGAGACTTGCCGGTAACGAGATTGAACAAGGTATCGGGATACCGACGATCGAATCTCGGGCAAGTATCGTACCGATAGACAAAGGGAATTGTATACGAGATTGATTAAGTCCTTGACATCATGGTTCATCCGATAAGATCATCGTGGAGCATGTGGGAGCCAACATGGGTATCCAGATCCCGCTATTGGTTATTGACCGGAGAACGTCTCGATCATGTCTGCATGGTTCCCGAACCCGTAGGGTCTACACACTTAAGGTTCGATGACGCTAGGGTTATAGGGAATAGATATACGTGGTTACCGAATGTTGTTCGGAGTTCGAGATCCTGGACATCACGAGGAGTTCCGGAATGGTCCGGAGGTAAAGATTTATATATGGGAAGCCCTGTTTTGGTCACCAGAAAAGTTTCAGGTTTTATCGGTAATGTACCGGGACCACCGGGAGGGTCCCGGTGGTCCACCAAGTGGGGCCACCAGCCCCGGAGGGCTGCATGGGCCAAGTGTGGGAGGGGACCAGCCCCAGGTGGGCTGGTGCGCCCCCAAACCAAGGCCCAAGGCGCAAGGGAGAGTGGAAGGGGGCAAACCCTAGGCTCAGATGGGCCTAAGGCCCACCTAGTGGTGCGCCCCCCTCTCTCCCCCCTTGGCCGCCCCACTAGATGGGATCTAGGGCTGGCCGCCACCCCTAGGGGTGGAAACCTAGGTGGGGGCGCAGCCCCTCCCCTTCCCCTATATATACTTGAGGTTTTGGGCTGCCATAGACACGATTCAATCTCCTTCTTGGCGCAGCCCTACCCCTCTCCCTCCTCGTCTCTTGCGGTGCTTGGCGAAGCCCTGCTGGAGTACCACACTCCTCCACCACCACCACGCCGTCGTGCTGCTGCTGGATGGAGTCTTCCCCAACCTCTCCTTCTCCCCTTGCTGTATCAAGGCGTAGGAGACGTCACCGGGCTGTACGTGTGTTGAACACGGAGGTGCCGTCCGTTCGGCACTAGGATCATCGGTGATTTGGATCACGACGAGTACGACTCCATCAACCCCATTCACTTGATCGCTTCCGCTTAGCGATCTACAAGGGTATGTAGATGCACTCTCCTGCCCTTGTTGCTAGATTACTGCATAGATTGATCTTGGTGATGCGTAGAAAATTTTGAATTTCTGCTACGTTCCCCAACAGACACCTCAGGGTCGCCCGCCTCGCCAGGCGGTACGGCAGGGGGAGGCGTTCCACTCTCCATCATCTCCGGAAGAAGATCCCCCGAAGACGAGCTTTACTGAGAAGGGCTGAGATCCGAGCTACAAAGTAAAATTTTGGTTAATCTTCTCAGATAAAAAGTAAGGATTTCTCTCATACCTCTAAAGGAAAATCTTTCTCTACTTACGGCTCGCTGGAGGGCTGATCCCTTTGAGGGCGTAGTTCGGCCGAGGATCTCCCCGGCGTCGGACCCTCTGACGAGGACTTTTCCCCCCGCTTTGAGGCCATGGTCTCCGGGTCGTCAGAGGCGGCCCGCTTCTTCCCCCTAGGAGAGGAATTGTCGGTTCCTCCCTTCGGAGCAGCCTCCTTCGAGGAGGCCATAGTTTCCTTGTCCTCCCCCTCACTTTCCTCCGAAGGCACGATCTTCAACATTCTGACTAGCACGGGATCCGGCCTGGTCTCAGGAAGGGGAGCCGGACACCTGATCAGCTTTGCCGTCGCTATCCACTCGTGTTTAAAAGGACAGCTCTTTTAGGGGCGAATTTATGACAATTTTACGGATAGCGAGTCCAGGCACAAGGTTACTTACTTGAGTATCCGTGCGATTGCAGCTTAAACCTGTGTCCTCGGTCAAATCCGGACACATTGCTTGTGATCCGAAGAACATTTTATACATCTCCACGGGCGTTGCGCCCATAAAATGCTGGAGAGCTCGTGGTCCCTCCGGATTAAACTCCCACAGACGAAGGGAGCGATGTTTGCCGGGCAATGTTCGGCGAATTAGTATGACCTGCGTCACCTTGACCAGGTTGAGGTCTCTTTCTAAGAGATCCCTAATGCGGCCCTGCAACAAGGGCACGTCTTTGGATAACCCCCAATCTAATCCTTTGTTGACCCATGACGCTAGCCGTGGTGGGGGACCTAAGCGAAAGGCAGGAGGCGCCACCCACTTGGCGCTCCTGGGAGCGGTGATATAGAACCACTCTCGTTGCCACAAGCTGAGCTCCTCTTGAAAGGAGCCCTCGGGCCATGGAGCATCAGCATTCTTACTTATGACAGCGCCTCCGCACTCTGCGTGTCGTCCCTCGATCATCTTCGGCTCCACTCCAAAAGTCTTGAGCCATAACCCGAAGTGAGGAGTAACACGGAGGAACGCTTCGCACACAACGATGAATGAGGAAATGTGGAGGATGGACTCCGGAGCTAAGTCATGAAATTCTAACCCATAATAGAACATCAGCCCCCTCAGGAAGGGATCCATCGGGAAGCCTAACCCCCGAGGGAAGTGAGACATGAACACTACGCTCTCACCGGGCTGGGGACTGGGAATAGCCTGCCCTTGAGCAGGCAACCTATGCGAAATTTCGGCGGTCAAGAACTTAGCCTCTCTCAATTTTAGCACATCCTCCTCCGTGACGGAGGAGGGCATCCATCGGCCTTGAAGGTCGGAACCGGACATTGTCGAAGGTCCGAAGCGCCTGGAATCTGGAGCCTAGGGTGTTGGAACTCGAGGCGACGGGCGAACTTGTTTTAAGATTGGAGAAAAGGAGTAAGGCCCTGGTCTCTTTATAAGAGGTTGGATACCAGGAGCCCTCCCCGTAACCGTTTGGGACTCGCCTTTAATCGAGAAGACATGCTAACGGGCATGATTGGGTTACCCACGTCCGTATTGATGAGAATCCCGTAAATAAAGGGGACACGATCTCTGCTTTGACAAGACGTGCCAAGGAAACCGCCTCGCAAAACACGCTGAGGTGGAAAAGTGAAAACAATTCGAATAAAGGCTTGGCCGTAGTGTGATGTCACGCTGCGGAATACGTCAGCAGATTAGATTTGTGTTAATATTATTCTCTCTGTGGCAATACGTGGAAACTTATTTTGCAGAGCTGGACATTACTCTTGGTGTTTACAAACTTTTATGAAGAATTTGGAGGAGGAACCCGCCTTGCAATGCCGAAGACAATCTACGCGCCGGACTCGTCGTCATTGAAGCCTGGTTCAGGGGCTACTGAGGGAGTCCTGGATTAGGGGGTGTTCGGGTAGCCGGACTATACCTTCAGTCGGACTCCAGGACTATGAAGATACAAGATTGAAGACTTCGTCCCGTGTCCGGATGGGACTTTCCTTGGCGTGGAAGGCAAGCTTGGCGATGCGGATATTCAAGATCTCCTACCATTGTAACCGACTTTGTGTAACCCTAACCCTCTCCGGTGTCTATATAAACCGGAGGGTTTTAGTCCGTAGGACGACTTCATCATACAACAATCATACCATAGACTAGCTTCTAGGGTTTAGCCTCCTTGATCTCGTGGTAGATCTACTCTTGTACTGCCCATATCATCAATATTAATCAAGCAGGACGTAGGGTTTTACCTCCATCAAGAGGGCCCGAACCTGGGTAAAACATCGTGTTCCTTGCCTCCTGTTACCATCCGGCCTAGACGCACAGTTCGGGACCCCCTACCCGAGATCCGCCGGTTTTGACACCGACACACGCGGTCCACGCCGCCGTCCCAAGGCCGTCCCCGCGGTTGCACCGACTCGCGAACCGCCGTTGCGTCGCCCCTCCGGGCCGCAGCGTCGCGGCCCGCGGTCCCAGCCGCCGCCCCGAGTTCTTCCCGCCGTCGCCCGACCCGCCTGCCGCCGCTGCGTCGCCCCTTCGGGCCGTAGCGCCGCGGCCCGCGGTCCACTCCGCCGTCACCACGTGTCGACCTCCCGTGGTATGCGCTGCGCCGTCTCTCTTGACGCGGGAACACCACCGTCCGCGCCGGTCTTCGTCATGCTGTCAGGGTTCTTCGCCTACTTCGAGCACCGCTGCCGCACTCCTAACCTAGCCGCCGCCGCCGCTCTTCTTTGGCCACCACCGCCGCTACCTTCGTAGCCGCCGCCGCCCGTCCATCCCCTTCGTCTTCGTCGAAGCACCAGCCCGTCGCCAGCGTCGCCGTCATCTACCCCGACCACCGTTGGTGACATCGGCCCCACGCCGATGGACGCCGCATTCATCGTCGAGTTCTTCTCTGCTGGCCCCTCCGACTTCTCCGACATGGCGTACAGCTCGTGCATGTCCCTCGTCTACGCATGCCCGGTGCTGGCAACACTGATGTGTTCATGCCTTCGTCCATGATGTGTCCCCGGGCTTGGCAAACCCGCCGCGACGCGTCGTCAACAACATTTTCTTCCCGGCGCACCCCTACTTCGACACCACTGCACCCATGCTAACTCGGCGCCCCCTTGTGCCCGCGGCTCCAAGGCGACTTCCTCGACACCGGCTACCCCAACTCGACATCGACTACGGCATTCTTCGCACGGCTACCTCGACCATGGCTCCACCACCCACGCTCTCGGCTACCTCGACAAACGGCACAAAGGGCTACCGCCTGCTTGAGCAACATCATTGGTTTCCACTCCAGCCACGACTCCGCGATGCGTCGACCGTTATGACTGGGGGAGGGGGGTGTCCGTCGGATTGCCTTCGGATTCTTCTCCAGTCTCACTGTCTGCGTCGCTACCGTTGTGACTGCGGGGGATGTTGAGTAACGTGATTGTATTAGGAAACATAGGTTAGACTAGAAAATATTCTGGCTTGCCTTGTACTCCAAGTAGATCATGTATTTCTATATATATTCCCACGAGGTTCAAGCAATCTAACGAACTATTCCACCAAATCTCTCTAACACCGACCTCCCACCGCCGCCGATGTCTCCCACCGCGTTAACCTCCCAGGTCCCGCCGCCGCCCAGGAGCCCCCCTCCCTCCCCAGTCGTCCGCCAGATGGGCCACGCGCGCGGAATCAGCTTGGATGGAGGCCGTGAGTGGAGTGTGCCGTAGCCTCTGGCTGCGGAGGAAGAGAGCGGAAGAGATGTGGTGCCCTGTGCCGCTCGAAGTTCATTCGGGGAATCGCTCAAGGTGCTCGAGGCCGACATCCAGCATGCCAGCGTTGTTAACGTCGCATCTCCGAACTGCACGAGGGACTACGACGGGCGTATCTGCAGATGCCGATGTCCTACAGCCCCGACACACACTTCTTCCTCTTCCCCCGCTCGGCGAACCATCTGCAGCCTCACCGGTGCACTCGACGTCTCGACCTCATGGGATCCTCAGCTACAATTCTCAGTCCTCGCGTTTGTGTGGTTTGATTCAAGAATTGGTGGCATATTGTGGTCACTGCACTTGTATTTTGTGGTAATTGTGCAGCTTTATGTTGCAGTTTGGAGTTTGGACCTATGATACTGATGCCCATTGTCTGTCTATAGCTGTGACATTTTCTCCCCTCATGCGACTGCAACAAGGGGTGCGACAAGCAGAGGGCAGTCTGCTCGGAGTTGCTAACGAGCAAGAGGTTGGTCTCCGAGATTGACGCTGACATAGACAAGCAGTGGGAGGTCTGCATGGAGTTAAAAAACAGCAGGGTTGTGCTGCCCAACTTCAGCCATGAATGGTATGTGCATCAAGTGCTACCGTCAATGGTGAGAACAAGAACCTGATCCCCACACCTTTTTCTCTGTCATGTTCAACCATAGCAACAATGTTTGGTGTTTAATTTAATTCCATCTTCAGAGCTAGCTTAGTCGATACTAAATGTTCCGTGTTATTAAGTGCTCACCACCGGAGCCTCTTTGTTCACATGTCTATGCCATATAAGTAAGTTGGTGTGACCATGATTTATGGAAAAATATTGAGCAACCTCTGTATCTGCTTACCAGTTTTGTGCTTGGTTCTTACGAGGTCTGACTTTCCCCACATACATGTATGTATTAGAGATTTACAAGGTCAAATTTTTCTTTAGAATTGTATATGGCAAGTTCACCACATACATGTAAGTGAACTTAATGAGGTTTTAAGCTGCAAAAGTAATTTGCATTTATATTTTTTAGATTGACTGACATAGAGCTTTCAAACTCGGCTGACAATCATGGGGTTTTACATTGCATGTCTACTGCAGCAAAATGACTACAAAGAATTCCTTAACAGGTAAACGAGCAGAAGGAATGCACAAACTACTTACCGGGTCATAGTTCCTCACACACCAAAATAAAAAGCTTGCCAATTTATACATCCAATGCATGAGCAGATGAGCTTTCTCTGCAGATGAACAATTATATTTCACTAGACTGCCTCCTGCCAAAAAAATTGTTGTGGTCATTCAACCATGTATTTATAAGCTAAAAGTTCACATATGAGATTAGTCTAGATCAATGATAAACATGTCCAGGCTCCAGATTATTCCATGAAGCATATTATGATTATTCCTTTATCTGGTTGATGATTTGGCTGCACGTCATGTTTTTGCATTCACTTTCATCTACGATGCATGTGTATTTGTGGGTTATTTTTCCTTTGCACCTGACTCATGCCGTTTGGGCCTTCCAACTTTTATTCATCTGCATGTATGAGGAAATTTATGAAAAAGGTTTATTATTTTGTTTATCATCATTCCTATTCTTACATAAGCAAACATCCTCATCACTACCGGAACAGGGCTCTAAGCCGACAGCCAAATGTATGCCGACGGCCACCGTCGGCCTAATCCGAGCTATGCCGACAGCTAGGTCCTAGCCGTCGGCGTACAATGGCCGTCGTGCTATCCCCGTCTACGCCGACAGCAGCCGTCGGCACATAACAGCCGTCGGCTTATCCTAGACTACGCCTACAGCTGCCGTCGGCATATATAGGCCGTCGGCATAGATACGGGCCCGCCGACAACACTCATCACGGCCGGCTAACAACGTCAAATCTATGCCGACGGCCGTGACGGGTGGCCGTCGGCATAGATACGGGTGACACGTCACCGATCCAGAGCGCACCGACCAGGACCTATGCCGACGGCAGCCGTCGGCATAGCTGACACGTCATCGATCCGCGGCGCTGTCCATCTGCCCTGGCCGCAGCTATGCCGACGGCTTTGCCGTCGGCATAGTTTTTTTTCTTCTTTTTTTCTTTTTTTCCATATAGTATTATTATTATTATTATTATTAAGCATACAGTATGTGTTAATAAGCATACATATAGATTGTGTTAATAAGCATACATATAGTATGTGTTAATAAGCATATAGTATGTTAATAAGCATATAGTATGTGTTAATAAGCATACATATAGTTTTTTTCTTTTTCTTCACTGTTTTCTTTATTATTATTATTTAACTAACTTACATACAGTATGTGTTAATAAGCATACATACATTATTTTTCGGTTCTGTACAGAGTGTGACCCCCCTCACGAACGGTGCCGCCGCCAGCCGGCAACTGGAATGGGGAACGATCGCATCGGGTCTATACGAAGGGGACTTTGCTCCAAGTGTTCATATATATCGGATGACCTACCACAATCAGATGGTGTTATGCCATGTCCGAAGAGGCGGCACGCATCTCCGGGGTGTGGCCCCGTCACGGACGGCTCCGCCGCCGGCACCTGGAGGGGGGGAACGGACGCGTCGGGTCTACATGGAGTGGATGTATCTGTGGGTTTGGCCCGGATGTTGCTCCCGGGTGTCCTTATGGGCGGACCTGACACAACCGGGTGGAGAGGTCCCCTGGTCAAAGCCCGTCCGTGCAAAGTCAAAGGGCTAGATCCCGTGGTCAAACGCTACAGGGTTAGCCGGGACGGGGGCCCTGGGGGGGTAGCAATGCCATCGGAGCGTCGTACCGGGCCCTCATACATGCGGGGTGGTGTTGTGGCATGTCCGAAGAGGCAGCACGCGTCTCCGGGGTGTGGCCCCCGTCACGGACGGCGCCGACGCCGGCTCCTGGAGGGGGAAACGGACACGTCGGGTCTACACAGAGAGGATCTTGCTGTGGGTCTGGCCCGGATGTTGCTCCCCGGTGTCCCTTTGGGCCGACCTGACACAACCGGGTGGAGAGGTCCGCTGGTCAAAGCCTATCCGTGGGAAGTCAAAGGGCTGGATCTCGTGGTCAACCGCTCCAGGGTTAGGCGGAACGGGGGCCCTGGGGGGTAGCAATGCCACCGGAGCGTCGTACCACGCCTCATACATGTGGGGTGGTGTTGTGGCATGTCCGAAGAGGACTCACGCGTCTCCGGTGCGTGGCCCCCCTCACAGACGGCGTCGCCGCCGGCACCTGGAGGGGGGAAACTACCGCATCGGGTCTACACGGAGTGGATTTAGCTATGCATTTGGCCCAGATGTTGCTCCCCGGTGTCCCTCTGGGCCGACCCGACACAACCGGGTGGAGAGGTCCACTGGTCAAAGCCCATCCGTGCAAAGTCAAAGGGCTAGATCCCGTGGTCAACCGCTCCAGGGTTAGGCGGGACGGGGGCCCTGGGGGATAGCAATGTCACCGGAGCGTCGTACCGGGCCCTCATACATGCGGGGTGGTGTTGTGGCATGTCCGAAGAGGCGACACGCATCTCTGGGGTGTGCCCCCCATCACGGACGGCGCTGCTGCCGTCACCTGGAGGGGGGGAACGGACGCGTCTGGTCTACACGGAGTGGATATAGCTGTGGGTTTGGCCCGGATGTTGCTCATGGGTGTCCCTATGGGTAGACCTGACACAACCGGGTGGAGAGGTCCACTGGTCAGAGCCCGTCCGTGGGAAGTGAAAGGGCTAGATCTCGTGATCAACCGCTCCTAGGTTAGGCGGGACGGGGGCCCTGGGGGTAGCAATGCCACCGGAGCATCGCACCGGGCCCTCATACATGCGGGGTGGTGTGGTGGCATGTCCGAAGAGGCGGCACGTGTCTCCGGGGCATGGCCCCCCTCACGGACGGCGATGACACGGTAGTAGACGTTCTACGGTAACGATGCGGCGTGAATATTATTAAATACTCGGAGCGCGATAAAATCATGAGTTTTTTTTGCACGACGTCAGCACATGTGCTATAGGAGCGATGGTATTTTTTCATAATTTTTGGTGATGGAGAAGTATCCGAAAAATTTCCTCTACGCGGATTGTCCTTCGCGCGTCTACGGCTGTGGCCGGCGGCCTCCGGGGGCTAGCATGCCGCCAAATCTTGCGTAGGCAGCCTCTCACAAGTCTGGAAGTGTTGTGGCAGTTGCAAACGCCCGGCACGCGTGTCCGGTGTGTGCCCCCCCCTCACGGACGGTGCCGCAGCCGGCACCTGGAGGGGGGAAACGGACGCGCCGGGTCTACACGGAGGGGATCTTGTTGTGGGTCTGGCCCGGATGTTGCTCCAAAGTGTTCCTATGGGGTGACCTAACACAACTGGGTGGGGAGGTCGCTGGTCAAAGCCCGTCCGTGCAAAGTCAAAGGGCTAGATCCCGTGGTCAAACGCTACAGGGTCGGGCGGGACGGGGGCCCTGTGGGGGTAGCAATGCCACCGGAGCATCGCATCGGGCCCTCATACATGCGGGGTGGTGTGGTGAAATGTCCGAAGAGGTGGCACGCGTCTCCGGGGCATGGCCCCCCTCACGGACGGCGCCGCCGCCGGCACCTGGAGGGGGGAAACGGATGCGTCGGGTCTACACGGAGGGGATCTTGTTGTGGGTCTGGCCCGGATGTTGCTCCAAAGTGTTCCTATGGGCTGACCTAACACAACTGGGTGGGGAGGTCCGCTGGTCAAAGCCCGTCCGTGCAAAGTCAAAGGGCTAGATCCCGTGGCCAAACACTACAGGGTTAGGCGGGACGGGGGACCTGGGGGGTAGCAATGGCACCGGAGCGTCGTACTGGGACCTCATACATGCGAGGTGGTGTTGTGGCATGTCCGAAGAGGCGACACGCATCTCCGGGGTGTGCCCCCCATCACGGACGGTGCCACTGCCGGCACCTAGAGGGGGGGAACGGACGCGTCGGGTCTACACGGAGTGGATGTAGCTGTGGTTTGGCCCGGATGTTGCTCCCGGGTGTCCCTATGGGTAGACCTAACACAACCGGGTGGAGAGATCCACTGGTCAGAGCCCGTCTGTGGGAAGTCAAAGGGCTAGATCTCGTGATCAACCGCTCCTGGGTTAGTCGGGACGGGGGCCCTGGGGGGTAGCAATGCCACCGGAGCGTCGTACCGGCCCCTCATACATGCGGGGTGGTGTTGTGGCATGTCCGAGGAGGCGGCACGCGTCTCGGGGTGTGGCACCCCTCATTGACGGCGCCACCGCCGGCACCTCCCCTCTGTGTGGTTCCGGGAGAGGAGAGGGCTGAGCGGTTTAAAATAATAAAAAATCTATATGAAAAAATTTATATAAAATAAAAAAGTATGCGTTATCAGTGACGTGGGTAATAAAAAAATAAAATAAAAAAATAAAAAAGTATGCCTACGGCTAAGCCGTCGGCATAGGTGCCACGTGGCCTCCTCACGTATGCAGACGGCTTAGCCGTCGGCATAGGCTGCCTTATCCACCCGTGGGGCGAACCCCCTCCACTCATTCCCCATCGCGCCCCCGACGCTGCGTCGCTCCCCGCCGCCCCCATGCTGCGCCGCGGCTCCACCCACACCGCTCCCCGCCGCCCGCTCGACCAGCCACGCCGCTCCCCGCCACCCGCTCGACCCGTGCCACTCCCCGCCGCCAGCCGCCGCCGCCCGTGCCCCTCCCCGCCCCTCGCCCCGACCCTCTCCGCCCCCTCCTCGCTGCACCGCCGTCCACCCGAACCCGCCCCGGCCTCCCAACGCCACCCCGACCCCACAACGCCACCGTCCACCCGGCCCGCACCGACCCCGTCTCGCGCCGCCGCCGGCCGCAGGGCTCCCCGCCCCTGGCTCGGCCTCCCGGAGCCCGCAGGCCGCCCCGACGAGCACTCCTAGGCGCGGCTTCGGCCGGCCCTGCTTCGACGAGCACTCCCGCCCAGTGAGCTCCTCCCTCCACCGCCAGACGCCGCCGTGCCCCCTCCCAGCCCCAGTGAGCATCCGTTGTTCTCGTTGCTTGTGTTCATGGTGGCTGGATGAATAGATAGATGCTAGATAGATGGATGGATGCTAGATGAATATATAGATGGATGCTAGATGAATAGATAGATGGATGGATATTTAGATATATACTAGATAGTTTTGTGTAGTTTTATTAGGTATTTAGATGCATACTAGATAGTTTTTACTAAGTTTGTGAATATAGATGAATTAGATGTTGGGCAAATTTGTGATAGATGGATGGATATTGGTTAAGTTAGTGTTATGGTCATGTTGATTCATATATAAGAAGCAAATCGAGGCACTTGGTTTCTAAAATACTTAATAAAGATTTTTTTTGCAATTTGACATTTTGTTTCATGTCGATTCATAATGTTGTGCCAAATGGTTAATGTGAGGTGAAGACCTAATTTTTTTCACTTGATGGAATTAACAGGATTTGTGGTGTTCCCATCTTCGTGGAGTGACCGTCGACGTTGGAGGTGTTGGTCCAGGATCGTCCCTCCTTTGATCGACTACATCCTCTACATCGGAGGGTGAGCAGCAATTCCATGACCTCGTCCACTTTTTTTCCATGTCACTAGATTAAATTTTCACATCAAGTCGCGTAACCTAGGTCTCCCGTCCGAAAGGGTTGCATCGATAAATATGCATTCAATTGCATATTTATCACCGCAGCTCTTTCGGATTGTCCAGCGCTTTCCACGGACAGCCCGAGGATGTGTAGATTGGGTACGTTGTTCATGCTCTACCCCGTTCCGAGACAGGATTTCGGCGGCACCTCCCTGTTGTTCTCCGGATGCACATTCTCTCGGCATTTTGCCGAGACGTGTATTTGGAGAACAGCGGGGAGGTGCTGCCGAAATTTTGTCTCGGAATGGGGTAGAGCATGGACAACATACTCAATCTACACATTCTCGGGTGGGATTAGGACCCATCTTTACCTATTAGAGATGTAGGTGGATTAAATGTCGATTCTCGTCAACCTTGTAAAAAATAAAATATTTATGTGAGTAATTTAAATGAATCCTTAATTTTGTTGTGTGGCTTCCAATAAAGCAGAGATGGCAGATAATCAGTGGATGTATAGTGGATTTTTCCGTCGGAATCAAGTAACAACAGAGTGGGTCGAGAAAACTGATGTGTTTTTGAAAGAGATATTCCGTAGTCCAATGAGGATGGTGCCAGAATGCCCGTGTGCCAGATGTAAGAGACGTATCCGCAGAGATAAGAGTGAGATGACTAAGCACCTTCGCACGCATGGATTTATGCCCAACTTTAATATGCCGATAAACTTTGCCCAGCGGGACCGTGGTAGAGAGGATGTGATACGACAACGCGTCGCTGGTTATGAGGACGATGGGGTTAGAGACATGCTAGATGATGTCTTTGCTGCACAGCCGACACCTCCGTCACATTCAGCGAATGAACCGGAGGAGCCGGAGGAAACCGCAAAGGCCTTCCTGGAAATCTTGGCCTCGTCAAAGAAACCTCTCTATGAGGGTGCCAAGCTGTCTGTGCTGGATGCCATCTCACAACTGATGGCAGTCAAGGCTGAGTACGGCTGTAGCCGAGGTTGCTTCGAAGCATTTCTGGGAGTATGGGCTAACAGCCTGCCTGAGGGCCATGAACTGCCGAAAACCATGTACGGTACGAAGAAAATCATGAAGGCGCTCTCGATGGACTATGAGAAAATACATGTTTGTCCAAAGAATTGCCTTTTGTTTAGGCATGAGTATGCGGATGACAAGTACTGTAGGAAGTGCGGTTCCTCTCGGTATATTGAGGTGGTCGATAAGCATGGTCAGAAGCAGCAGCTAAAAATCCCTGTGAAGGTTCTTCGGTATCTTGATTTTATAAAAAGACTGCAGCGCCTTTTCATCACCGAGGAGTCTGCCAAAATGATGAAGTGGCACAAGGAAGGGAAAAGGTACAATCCAAAAAAAATTGTACATCCATCAGGAGGTGAAGCATGGAAGTCATTCGATATAGAGTACCTGGAGGAAGCAGCCGAGGCTGGGAATGTCAGAATTGCTATAACAGGTGATGGGTTCAATCCATATGGTATGTCGTCTAATCCATACAGCTGTTGGCCTATATTTGTTATTCCGCTGAATCTCCCTCCCGGCGCCATAATGCAACGCAAGACCATGTTCCTGTCGCTTATAATTCCGGGGCCTGAATATCCGGGGAAGAATTTGAGTGTGTTTATGCAGCCGTTGGTGGATGATTTGCACCATTCTTGGTACTTCCCGAGGTTGACATACGACCGACATCTGCAGAAAAATTTCTTGATGAAAGTTTGGCTACAATATTGCATGCATGACTTTCCCGGTTATGCCTTGTTCTGCGGATGGTGTACAAGTGGAAAGATGCCTTGCCCAGTGTGCATGCAGGCCTTGATTTTCATTTGGCTGAAGAAGGGTGGCAAGTATGTGCATTTGACATGCATCGACAGTTCCTCCCTCCAGACCATCCTGATAGGGAAGACAAGAAGAACTTCACAAAAGGCAAAGTTGTCCATGAAGTAAACGAGATTCCAACGTTTTCTGGTGCGGATGTGCTTGCTCAGCTGAAAGCTCTTAAGCCTGCCGGTGAGGGAAAAGGCAAAGGCAAAGGCAAAGACGAGGGCGAGGGCAAAGGAAAAAGTAAAGAGAAAATTTTTGAAGGATATGGTGAGACGCACAACTGGACTCACATTACCCCCTTCACGCAGCTTCCCTATTTTAAGGACCTCAAACTTCCATACAACATAGACGTGATGCACACCGAAAAGAATGTCGCAGAGTCCCTTTTTCACACGATCCTCAACATTCCTGATAAGACAAAGGATAATGTTAATGCTAGAGTTGATCAACAGAATATTTGCGATAGACCATGTCTACACATGCAGCCTCCCACAGGCAGTCGAAAATCTTGGTTCAAGCCAGATGCTGACTTCGTACTTAAAAAGGATCATAAGATGGAGACATTCAAGTGGCTGAAACACGTCGTGAAGTTCACTGATGGTTATGCGTCGAATATAAGTAAGGGGGTCAATCTTTCAATGGGTAGAGTGACCGGGCTCAAGAGTCATGACTATCATGTATGGATTGAGCGGATTATGCCGGTGATGGTTCCGGGCTATGTTCCCGAGCGTGTCTGGCGTGTG
This sequence comes from Triticum monococcum, assembly GCA_034509565.1. NCBI lineage: Eukaryota > Viridiplantae > Streptophyta > Magnoliopsida > Poales > Poaceae > Triticum > Triticum monococcum. Next base: position 638,455,657 of record CM067845.1, read on the forward strand.
CTTGCGGAGTTAAGCCATTTCTTCCGCACGCTTTGTGCTAAAGAAGTATGTCCTGAGAAGATAAAAGAAATGCATAAGAAGGCGCCGGAGTTGATATGCAAGCTAGAGAAGATCTTCCCGCCAGGCTTCTTTACTCCGATGACACATCTCCTTTTGCACCTCCCGAACGAGGTATTGTTGGGGGGCCCTGTGCAGAATCGTTGGCAGTACGGCCCTGAGAGACAGAACAAGCATCTGAGACAGAAATGTGGAAACAAAGCTAAGATTGAAGCTTCCATAGCTGAGGCAGTTATCCTAGAGGAGGTGGCAGACCTCAGGACAGCCTACTATCCGGACCATGTTCCCACGTTGCACAATAAGGTGTCTCGATACAATACAGAAGAACCCAAGTATAAACCCAAGTTGCCTCTATTCATCGGGCAAGGTAGTAGGGCTGGATGCTCAAAATCTTATCTCATGCCACGAGATGAGTGGGAGGATGTCATGTTCTATATCTTGCACAACATCAAGGAAGTTGAGGATGAGTGGATGAGGTAATACCTTTGCACCATTCTTTTAGTCAATTCGTTATGTTCACTTTGCCTAGTTCTTATATCGCTTTTCTTATTGTAGTCGATTCGTTGAAGAAGAATGGACGAGAATGCTGCCTCCTTCTGAAGCGGAGGCACTTGCTCTTCTCCGAAAGGGTGCTGATGGAAGGAAAAATTTCGTTGCGTGGTTCATCGAGAAAGTAATTTTTCACACTTTCAATTAAACTCATGCACCCTATAATTTCAATTAAACTCATGCACCCTATAATTTCAATTAAACTCATGCACCCTATAATTTTAATTAAACTTGTAGGGAAATGATCCGACCGAATCAATGGATGAAGAATTGAGATGGGTTTCCATGGGTTTTGATCCTGTCGTCATGACATGCGAAAAGTATTGTACAGGACGACCGCTAAGGCCGTGATCACCAAATTTTGGGTAAGTTCTCTTCTGAATCACTTGTCTTCAGTTTCGTTCATAGTTTATCATTGAATCACTCAACTCATGCCTTGTTTGCTTCTGGTTTATGCATGATTGCAGCAACTCTATAGAGTTCTTGACGAGCACAAGGCCAGAGCCGACGTGGTCTTGCTTGCGGCTGCGAAGAAGAAAGCTCGTCAGTTGCAGTACGAGGTGCGCTGGGTTGCCGTCTCGCAGTACTACCACATCTACCTACACCAAAAGATGACCAAAAGTCAAGCGCAGAAGCTACGACTTACCTTGAGCAAGGAGCAGTTCATGATGGTAACTATTACTAACTTTTCATTGTTTCAAGCAGTCAACTATATGTTTTGTGCTCACATGTCATGCTTCCAAAATTTGCATAGGTTGTTCCTCATTGGTGCTATGGAAGGCATGACGGATGGGCGAGTTTGGTGGATAGGTGGCTCGGCGCCGATGCAGAGTTTGCTGCCAAGAGCATCAAGGCCCGGGCTAACCGTGGAGACGACGGGACACACGGCCAAGGAAACAGGAACCACTGGGGCTTCAAGGCCATGAAGGTATATCTATGTGCATGATGCATTTTTGTTCTTCTTTACGTCATGTTCTTATGTATGGCTGACTTCTATTTGACGTTGTAGGAGGACAAGTTGAAGAGGCCGCTCTCAAACATGGAGTCGTGGAAGCTGGCCCGCGAGCGGAGTCATCGCAAGGAGGGCGAGAGCCAGTACTACGGCAAGACCGAGGAGCACCTGGGGTCTTACATTCATCACTATCAGGAGTTGCATCCGGATGTTCCTGTTGCTGAGGTCGCCCAGTCTCAGATCGACGACACGGCGGTGGTGGCCATCCAGGGGAAGAAGAATGGCCGGTATCCGTGTTTCGATGGCTTGATCACTCCTTCGATCTCGTACACACGGCTTCGGGCTAGCAACCCGAGCCAGTTAGAGAGTACGGGGCGTTCACAGACTCCCTTAGCCCGTCAGCATGATGTAAGTACTTCCTATTTATCTTTTTCTATCTTGCATTCTCAGTTTATTTTCAGCATTGCTCACTTAGAAACAACCTAAATTATGTAGGCATATAAGGAGTTTGTCGAGCATAGGAATCTCGAGGTGCGGGAGTACTTGAAACGAGTGAAGGCAAACGATGATTACAACCGTCAGATGATGACGGTTAGTTTTGCCCTCTTAAAACCAACCTAAATTTTTGCACTTTCATTCCTTTTGAGCTTCTAGTTTGCTTGTTTAACTAACATTCAGGCTATGTTGGCGTCTTGGACTAACCGCACGGATCCACCACAAATGGGACCCCCACCACCACCTGCGGGAGAACCCCCACACGTGCCCACGTTCGATGAATGGGTGGCACTAGGCAGTGATGGTCCGGTTAGTACACTTGCCTAACTACTAGCAAACTAGTTCTCGTTCATGAAACACTATCATATCATATTTATCGTTAGGATCTTTTCTGAAACATGTAGGGGACCGGTGGCTCGACTCCTGCTCCGTCGACCCCAGTCACTCCGATCTGGCAGAGTGGTGGTGGTCGCGATGGCGGTTTTGGCGGAGGTGGTGGTGGTGGTTTTGACGGAGGTGGTGCTTTTGGCGGAGGTGGTGGTGGTTTTGGCGGAGGTGCTCTTGCTTGATGATTCCGTGCATGTGGCCATCGTGCCATGCCTTTCATATTCCTACTTTTATCATGTTTCATGTGTTGCACTACTTTTATGTTCATGAACTTCCGTCGGTGATGATCTTTAGATGATGTGATGAACTTGAGTATGTTTAGATGATGATGGTGAACTTGAGTATGTTTAGATGAACTTGAGTATGTTCACATGATGAATTGTCATATTTCTGCATAATTTCATATTGTTATGTTTTCAAATGTTGTCAAATGAATTGGAAAAGAGAAAACAGGGGAAATAAAAAAACCACCAGGAGCTATGCCTACGGCAAAGCCGTCGGCATATATACGCCCAGGAGTTACCAGGAGCTGCCACGTGGCAGAGATATGCCTACGGCAAAGCCGTAGTCATAGATGGAAATCTATGCCGACGGCTTTGCCGTAGGCATATCTCTGCCGCCAGGAGAAGCCAGGGGACGACAAGTGGCGCACGTATGCCGACGGCTTGGCCGTCGGCATAGATTTCCATATATGCCGACGGCCAAACCGTCGGCATACGTGCGCCATGTGTCGTCCCCTGAATCGCCAGCGCTGTTGACGGCGCCGTCCGTTGCCGTCAGACGAAAAACAACGCCGACGGCTAAACTATGCCGACGGCTACCCCACGGCCGTTGGCATATGCACCTATGCCGACGGCTATACTACGCCGACGGTCTGACACATCTACGCTGACGTAATCTACGCCGACGGGGCTATACCGACGGCAGCCGTAGGCATAGATCTATGCCGACGGCAAAGGACCTATGCCGACGGCCGTTGGCCGTAGGCATAGCCCGCGAGTCCGGTAGTGCATGTGTTGGTTTTTCATTTCCATTCAACGTCATTAAATTATAGTCATACCTGCTTTGAAATGGTTCCAGCGTGTGCTCGATGCATTGTTCCCCTTAGTTTTTGGAGGAACATGTGCTATTGCTGGAGCTTTTAGTTGTGGAAGAACATTCGTTACTTGGGCACTTTAATTATGACGTGATCACCTTACTGTCATGTTGTCATAGCTGCATAAAAAGCTTCTTCTATAATATTTTTGTGGTACCATCTCTATACCGCTACTGATTTTAAAAATCTCCAGGATACTACAATTTTGAAGTTGTTGTTTATGTGGGATGTGCTGAAAGATGAAATGAGGCGGCATGGGTTTTCCCCAATCGACAATGAGATTGACCAATGAATGTGAGGAACGGAGCTGCTCCAAGTGTGTCGCAAGCTCATCATGCTGTTGTTACTCTAGGTTGAGAGCTGACAACAATGATCTGACGAGCCACCTTAAATAAAAGGTACACTGGGATGTGTTTTGGGGGTTGAGGAGGAGCTCGTGATTTCTAGGTCGGCCTGTCCGTCTACATCGTTGGCATTATTGTCATGCTTGCCAGTCGGGTAAACATGTGCAAATGACACCCTAAGATATCGAACAAATTTTGTGCCGAAGGCCGGAATCTCGCCTCGCTCAACCCGTTGGCTCCCATCACCAATGAAAAAGGATATGGACAACTTAGTTTTCTCCCGTGGCAACGCACGGGCATGTGTGCTAGTCTATCCCCTAATAATAAAGCACGGATTGACTCCGTGGATTCACCGTCGTAATACGCTTTCTCCCGTGAATTTACGCTTACTTTCTCCTGTAGAGGACAATTTCGTTTATGTGCGCTTCAAACAAAGTGCGGTCCATCGAAACTCCTGGCACATGTGGCTATGTGTGGACGGTTTGAATTAATAAAGTAAAATAAATTATCTGAGATGATACTAAAATTACTTTTTTCTGTAGAGGACAATTTCGTTTATGTGTGCTTCAAACAAAGTGCGGCCCATCGAAACTCCTGGCCCATGCGGCTATGTGTGGACGGTTTGAATTAATAAAGTAAAATAAACAAAAAAGGGCCCATCGAAACTCCTGGCCCATGCGGCTATGTGTGGACGGTTTGAATTAATGAAGTAAAATAAATTATCTGAGGTGGTACTAAAATTATTTTCTCCTGTAGAGGACAATTTCGTTTATGTGCGCTTCAAACAAAATGCGGCGCATCAAAACTCCTGGCTCATGCGGCTATGTGTGGACGGTTTGAATTAATAAAGTAAAATAAACAAAAAAGGTGCATATGTGGGATTTGATCCCTGGAACAAGGGGTCTATTCCAAGTGCTTCTGCCAGTCAGGCTAGAGAAGTACCTGTGATGAATACAGGATTCGGAAAGATAAGTACTAAAATGAAGCAGCGACGCATTCCTAAAAAAAGCGCACAAACCTTTCTGAAACTGGCCTTCCAAAAACGTCAAATCAGGGCAGGCGGCATTGGATTACCAGGGCCTTATGAAATATGCGGCTCCGGCTCCTGGAGTAGGAGGGGCCCGGTCCGTCCGCCCGGTAGCAGCAAATGGGCGGGGGCTGGGCCGTCGTCCCACAGAGTGCGTGTACAAGGTGTATGTGGTGCATGACACGTCCCATGCCTCGGTCGACAACTGCGTCGACCAGCTGGTGTCAATCACCGACCTATTCCTCTCATGGCCACCAGTCGGTAGAAAACTCGCCTAGCTCGACCCGTTGACGCCCGTCAGCAATGCATGAGAATCGAACTAGGAGTCTTTGGTGTGTTTGACTTTGACACAAACTACTCATTTTTATCTATTAAATTAGCGGAGAGATGGCAGATTTTTGTGCAACATCCTTAATCTTGCTCCTGTTGCAACACACGGACACATTTGTCACTGGAATTTGATCCCTGGTCTGCCATGTTGGTCACGGCACAGCAAACCACTCGGACTAGGCTCCTAAGCTTGCTATTTTGGGCGTCTGGAACCTTAAGAATAAAGGGCAGGTGTACTCGGGCCGAGATCAATGGCCACGGTCGTGATGGGCATGTACGAGTGCTGCGGCCCACTCGACGGACAAGGGACCAGGCTGAAAGTTGTTTTTCATATTTGTTTACTTATCAAATAGTCTCACCTTGCTATTTTACATTAATTTTTACCAGTTTATATACAATTTTTAGGTTCTCAGGAATCAAGAAGCTGCTTTGGAAATTAAGCAAAGAAATAAAGAAAGGAAATAGACATTCTTTGCATGAGAAATAAAGAAGGAAGATGGTAATTATGTGGAGCCGGCAAGAAAGGTAATATGTATTGAATAGGAAATAAAAAAGGAAGGAAAGAAGGAAATTGATGGTAATTATGTGGGCGCCATACTAATCCCAGGAGTAATTAGCAGGCCTAGCAAAAAAGGAAAAAAATTTGCATGAGAAATAAAGAAGGAAGGAGAAAGAAAGAGGAAGGAAATGGGCGGTAATTATGTGGGCATCATAATATAAAGAAAGAAAGAGAAAGAAAAACTAATTAACAGGAGGTGCGGGAATCAATGGCAGATTGACATGCCATCTTATGAGTAAAGATGATGTGGCATTTTTTAATCCTCACTAAATTCATGTCATTTTTTCTTCTATTATGTTTTCCTTGCTCTTATAATCTTTACTAAATTTGCGCCAAATTTGTAGCACATTGAACATTATGTTTGCACATACAATTCTCGCTAAATTTATGTCAATTGTTTCAGCCGTTCTAACCCACAGGCATATATAGTATTTTTAATATATAAATGGAGGTATAATATTATTGGTCCTCCCATTTCGTATGTCCATGGTGCTTCTTCATACGGAGCTAGGCTATTCTACCAATCGTTTGTCTTGGGCCACTTGGCCTCTGCCACGTTCGCCCGCGTAACGTTCCACCAGTAAAAAGAACCGATGCCCTCCCAACATATCCGTGCGACTTGGTCCAACAAATCAAACCCACCACCCCTTTTAGGAGATGAGGCAAATAATAATTGACCGTTACTGGAATCAAACTCACAACCTCCAGTGTTTTTGGCGTTGATCGTGTTACCCTACAAAAAAGTGTTGATCATTTTAAAATAAAAATGAATTTAGTTTTTGTTTGTGTCCTACACAGATTGGTACTAAACTATTATGATGTAAAATCCAGATAACATAAACACAAGGCACAAGTATTTGATTGTGCAGATATGGGTTATGTAGCCGGGATCTCAAACGTGACCGTTCGCTTGTCTGTCCATGCAGATGATGCAATTCCTTATTGGTTTCAAGCTTAGGTGGAATGTTCGCCGTGTAGTGGACATCGTTACCGACAATGATGACAAAAAAAAAAGTGGTAACAGGGATGGGGCGCTAGGGGTGATAATTTATTTCTTCTGTTGCAACGCACGTGCACTTTTGCTAGTCTCTCTATATAATACATAATGAGCGTGGGGTTCACCGTTGCGGCTTTTTTACACAAAGGTCCCTGTGCTTTTTATGAATTAACCAGCCGTCCCTACTTTAGTTAAACGATTCGTCCAGGCCGTCTTCCTTTCCAGTCGCGCAGCAACAGGATAAGGTGAGCGCCGCGCCCTTGCCGGTGGACGGCTACAGCCGCGGCGCGAGGAGCGCCGGAGTGGAAGGAGCGTCGGGGTGTGTGTGGCGCGGCAGGAGTCCCCACGGCGGCTCACGGCTACAGCCGCGGCCCTCTGCAGTCTGAGCCGCGGAGGAGTGGAAGGAGCGCCGGGGAGGGGGACACTCTACGGCGGCGGTGCTTGGGGCTCCGACGAACGGAGGCGGGTGGCGATAGGATAAGCTCTGCGGCGACGCCCTGAAGGCCATCAGCCATGGAGGTTGCGGCTGCGCGTGCGCCCGCGAGCGGTTGCGCGTGGCTGGATGTTGCGCACGCGGCCGCCGACATTCGCCGACCGGCCTACGAGGTCGAGGTAGACTCATATGGAACACGAGGCCGAGGTAACGTACGCATACAAAGCTAGCTACCTAACCAGCTGAATCGGCTTCCTTTCGATTTTGATGGAGGAGCTACTGGCTGGATCGGCTTCTTGTGGGCGCATTGGTAGGGGAACTACGCGAGGAACCGAGCTGGTGGCCGGTGCCGGGTCCACTGCACACAGCAGTCGCCGCCACATCTGTCGTCTCCAGATCTGAGCAGATGCTCGCCGCCGTCCCTTTCGACAACATGTGCTCCGCCTCATCGAGCAAGGACGCGGGGTGCTGCTTCTGAGTACACAGGAACCGCCTCATCCGGAGAGGACTCGCCGCTGTTCCACAACGAGGACGCCGCCAAGGTCGTTCCGCAACACGCCGTTGTTCCAGCAATAAAACGCAGGTTTTGTCGGCCCTAAATTGTCTCCTTTGCTGATAATGATTATTTATTTGTCCTTCCTCTGCACAATTGAGCGCATGATTTCAATTGCCATCGTACAATCTGCATCACATGCCATGCTAAAGGCAGTTATGTCATTTGATTAACAGAGTACTAGATTCAACATGATCGGAGCATCAGTGGCCTTGAAGTAGCAAGCCTGTTAGCAACACACTGCTATTGATTTTTTTTCAGCCGTGTTCAGAGCAAGAAAGCTATTTTGTCTTTTCAATGCAACCTTAGGAAGATTACCAGGGAGCCCTAATTGCCAGAATTAAATCTTGATGACTACAAAAGTAAGGTGTGCAGTAAGCAAGTTTAGAGAGGGACATATCAAGTTTAGTCTGAATTAGAACAAGACAGGTTTGACAAACAACACACTTCTGGCCATTGTTTAATTGATTGTTATTAGGGAGCAAAGATATGCACACCTTCCTTTTCTTGAACTATGCTGAGAGCACATAGTTTCATGTTGTCAATTCATAGATCATCACAGGATTAGAACTTGCTCTACAGGAAATTAGTAATTCTCTGTACTGCATTTTTTCAAAGTAAGAATAAAATGAGACATGAGTTGTGACACTGCAGGACAATGAGACTATTTGAGGGTCTATTTTGTGCACAAGCTGAATTATTATTGTTTGGGCAATCTGATTATGCAATGTTTAACCTTTGGGTACAATGGAAGTTACTGACAGATGTTATGTAACTGAACTAATTTCTCTCGTTTGATTTACCGCAAAAATGTAAATACTAAGGATGAGCAGAGAGAAGAACAAAAGTCACTGATTTGGGAAATAAATAATGTTAGCATAGAAGAGCATAGCAATTGTTCTTTGCAAGTTGTAGTACATAGGATCTTAGTAGTGAAATTATTCTAGGTGTTGTTTGATAAGTATCTGCCATGGCATTAACAATGCAATTATTTTGAATCGTTTATCCATCTATTATTGCTGCTGCACACTGAGGTTTGATTCTACATATTCTGCATATGCTACATGAATATTGATGCAGAAACTGTTGTTCAACTATGAAATTAAACTGTACCTCTGCTATGCGATTGAAGGAGCATACATATTTTGGGCTTTCGTGGTTTTGGGTCAGGTTTAGTATTGTTCATAGTCGTACATTTTGTACAAGCTGGTATTTATTTATGCATTCACATATTGTAGTTGCTGAAAAGTTCACATTGTTTCTTCTCCTGTGCTTTTTATTCTGATTTGCTCGAAATTCTATATCAGGAGGATTATGCTCAGTAGGATATATTTGGGAAGACTAGAACCTTATAAAATTTGTTTACTAACTTATGTAATACTTGAAGATTTGTCATATTCAGTATCATTGTTGTTATCTAATGCTTGAAGTACATCTCAACTTCGGAATTTTCAGTAGATGACACAGTCATCAAAAATATTGAAACTACTCTCAATGATGAAACTTAAAAGACCAAAGGAAATAATTTAACACATTCAACGAAGATTATTCATAGCCTCCGTAGTTAAGAGTCTTCCATGATGGAAAATCTCGAAGGTATTGTATTTGAGAAAATTGTTGTTTAGCCCCGTTGCAACGCACGAGCACTTTTGCTAGTAATAATAAAGCACGAATTGAGTCTGCCGGGTTCACCGTCGCGCACGTTTTGCAAAAAAGTCCCTCAAGTTGATAAGAATCAACCCACGGTCCACCGTAGCCAGATGCAAGTGAAAAAAAAAAACGGTTCGTACGCTGAACTGACTCGCCCGTCGTTGACTCTCGATAAAATTGTTGCCCCGCACGAGGGTTTCTTCGGCGGCCGCGCCCCCATCCCTCCGCGGCCGCCCTGCGGTGCCCGTCCTCGGTCCGCGGTCGCCAAATACGGACGAGATCGACAGGATCCGCCGCATCTCGCGCGACACCCAGCCGCTGCTGCTCATCGGCCATGCGGGGAGCACGGCCATGCGGGGAGCACGGACCAGCTGCTCGTCGACATCCATCCCGCAGCACCGCCGAAGACGGTGCCCAGCCTCCTCGACAGCGCGCGGCTCCTACTTGCCACACGGTATGCCCCCTGCCCGCCGCTCCCCTGGATCCCACTCCCCCTACCATAATATTCCTATTTCAAGGCATGCAAAGTGTTTGATGAAATTTGACAGTAAAATTGTTTTCTGTGCTGGCCGGTAGAACGGCCGCGTCGCCAAGCTGCAGCGGGTGCCGCGGCGGACGAGACGCTGCAATGCCGCGTGGTGACGCCGCTTGTGTCGGAGCCCGAAGCGCCCGCGGAGCTGGCACGGTGGTGGCTCTGCTGTATGTGGGAGCTCGGTTCCGTCCTCAACTTCCTCCACGTGCGTGTCCCTTTTCCACCATCATACCCTACCCCCAGCGGCCGGCAGATCGGCGTACTGGGTTTGCTTCTTCGCTTAGGCTTCTAGGAATTTACTGCTAATCTTTGGTTTTTTTGCATTAACTATTTGAGCACATGGTACAGTAGCAGCATGGCTGATGCCTGCTATTTGAGTGAAATGAATTATACGTCCTTGAACTATTTCAGAGGTGTCATGTAGGTCCTTGAACTATAAATAGTGTCATCCAGGTCCTCAAAGGTACTCAAAGTGTAATAAGTGTGTACGTACTTGTCACCTCGGTGATAGTTCAAAGACCTACGTGACACCTTTGAAATAGATAGAGGACCTCGATGACACACACATTGCACTTTGAGGACATGGCTGACACTTTTCATAGTTTAAGGACCTATGTGACACCTCTGAAATAGTTCAAGGACCCAGGATGCACTTCACTCCTGCTATTTCATCGCTGGAACATACTTCATTCATTGATTTACCAGAGTATATATGTATTTGATCACATGCTCTGCTTAGGCAATACATGTTGTTCAGCCAGCATCTCTAGGATTGGTTATGTTGGAAACAATTTAATGCCAGTATTGATATTCCATTCACTAAACTAACAGAGATCCAAACTGCAGGTTGCAGAAGATGATGTACCAATAGTTGCATCACATGGCTTAGTCCTGTACATGAGAATTGCTTGATCAGATATTCAGATTCAGTCTTATCTTCATAGTTTTTCTAATTGTTCGATCTTGTGCAGAGCTGAAATTGAATTGTACAAGGAGCTTGAACCATCGACTCGCTTACTGATCTTGAAAGCAATATGCGACATACGTGTCGAGGTTCGTGCTATTGCCATCCTAGGGAGGCAATGAAGTTTTTCAAAGTGCCAATCTTTTCAAATGTGCATTGCGGTAGAGTACTGTTACACCATTTTGATGTTGTATGTCTCAATTGTGTTTTGTGTTAAGTATATCAATCCTAACTTTGACTGACAGTTTGAACCGAGTTCCATTATGTTGATTCAGATTGTTAGAAAGCTTATTTCACTATGTCGAGAAGCAATACAGGGGCATGAAGCAAGCGAGCAGGTGTGCGCAGCGACTTGCTACTGCACTAATAGCCTTGACAGAGCACCGGGGCCGGCTCGACAGGGCATGCCGCCTGCCCGTGGACACCTGGATGTGCGCGACGGAGATGAATCCGCTCCGTCGCCTCTGCAGCCTGGACAGAGCTCCGCCAGTGCTGGTGATGGCGCTCTCCATCTACTTTCTCCACCGGCTATCAGAGAGTAGAGATCATATCATGGATTTGTTTTTTCTTCAGAGACGTGCTCCCGTCGTTGTTGGCTGTCGAATTTGCAATGCAATCCATCCCTATGTCGATGTCTTAACCACTTCGTACTTCTGCACAATCAGCAGAACATAGCAGCTGCCGCATTTTACCCATTGATTTCTTGGAGTGATCCAAACCTAGGAAAGCCTGCTACTTGTGCAAGCAACAGGGTAAGAAGTTTCAGTTTTCTTACTAATGCACCTCAATTTGTAAGGTTAGAACATTTTATTCACCAGTCCTATTTTTTATCTATACTGATGATCATTTTTTCATCTCTGTGATCTTCTTTGCTCCAGTTGTGTTAATACTTTGTTTGCGTGTCAGTGGAAATTAAAATTTCTTGCTACCATGAGAGTTACTCCATGTCAGTATGTACATGCAGATGTAAGCAATGGAGAAACTCGTGCAGATGATGATTGAAGAATTTTTCACGAATTTTCCAACCCAAACTGGCTACAGAGTTGGGGAAAAGACGAGTCTAGGCTCTTGATGAACACATCTTCTTTCCCAGGTGACTAACAGTTGGCACCTCTATACATTACATCAGGCCAACGCTACAAAGCCCCTGTATGCCTCTGCCTGCCTGCCTCAATGGACATTCCGGTCACAAAAAAGTAGATAAAAATACTCATCACTTTGTCAAAATACATGTTGGTTATCTTATGAACAAGTATAGCTGTCAGCAGAGTACAAGAAAATATGTTTCAATTTTTCCATGAAGCAAACTTATATTATGCTGCTGCAACAACAACAACAACAACAACAACAACAACAACAACAACAAAGCCTTTAGTCCCAAACAAGTTGGGGTAGGCTAGAGGTGAAACCTATAAGATCTCGCAACCAACTCATGGCTCTGGCACATGGATAGCAAGCTTTCACGCACCCCTGTCCATAGCTAACTCTTTGGTGATACTCCAATCCCTCATGTCTCTCTTAACAGACTCCTCCCATGTCAAATTCGGTCTACCCCGTCCTCTCTTGACATTCTCCGCACGCTTTAGCCGTCCGCTATGCACTGGAGCTTCTGGAGGCCTGCGCTGAATATGCCCAAACCATCTCAGACGATGTTGGACAAGCTTCTCCTCAATTGGTGCTACCCCAACTCTATCTCTTATATCATCATTCCGGACTCGATCCTTCCTCGTGTGGCCACACATCCATCTCAACATACGCATCTCCGCCACACCTAACTGTTGAACATGTTGCCTTTTAGTCGGCCAACACTCCGCGCCATACAACATTGCGGGTTGAACCGCCGTCCTGTAGAACTTGCCTTTTAGCTTTTGTGGCACTCTCTTGTCACAGAGAATGCCAGAAGCTTGGCGCCACTTCATCCATCCGGCTTTGATTCGATGGTTCACATCTTCATCAATACCCCCATCCTCCTGCAACATTGACCCCAAATACTGAAAGGTGTCCTTCCGAGGTACCACCTGGCCATCAAGGCTAACCTCCTCCTCCTCCTCACACCTAGTAGTACTGGAACCGCACATCATGTACTCGGTTTTAGTTCTACTAAGCCTAAACCCTTTTGATTCCAAGGTTTGTCTCCATAATTCTAACTTCCTATTTACCCCCGTTCGACTATCGTCAACTAGCACCACATCATCCGCAAAGAGCATACACCATGGGATATCTCCTTGTATATCCCTTGTGACCCCATCCATCACCAATGCAAAAAGATAAGGGCTCAAAGCTGACCCTTGATGCAGTCCTATCTTAATCAGGACGTCATCGGTGTCGACATCACTTGTTCGAACACTTGTCACAACATTATCGTACATGTCCTTAATGAGGGTAATGTACTTTGCTGGGACTTTGTGTTTCTCCAAGGCCCACCACATGACATTCCACGGTATCTTATCATAGGCCTTCTCCAAGTCAATGAACACCATATGCAAGTCCTTCTTTTGCTCCCTATATCTCTCCATAAGTTGTCGTACCAAGAAAATGGCTTCCATGGTCGACCTCCCAGGCATGAAACCAAACTGATTTTTGGTCACGCTTGTCATTCTTCTTAAGCGGTGCTCAATGACTCTCCCATAGCTTCATTGTATGGCTCATCAGCTTAATTCCACGGTAATTAGTACAACTCTGAACATCCCCCTTGTTCTTGAAGATTGGTACTAATATACTCCATCTCCATTCTTCTGGCATCTTGTTTGCCCGAAAAATGAGGTTGAAAAGCTTGGTTAGCCATACTATCGCTATGTCCCCGAGACATTTCCACACCTCAATGGGGATATAATCAGGGCCCATCGCCTTGCCTCCTTTCATCCTTTTTAAAGCCTCCTTCACCTCAGACTCTTGGATTCGCCGCACAAAACGCATGCTGGTCTCATCAAAGGAGTCGTTTAGTTCAATGGTAGAACTCTCATTCTCCCCATTGAACAACTTGTCGAAATACTCCTGCCATCTATGCTTAATCTCCTCGTCCTTCACCAAGAGTTGGCCTGCTCCGTCCTTGATGCATTTGACTTGGCCAATATCCCTCGTCTTCCTCTCTCGGATCTTGGCCATCTTATAGATGTCCCTTTCACCTTCCTTCATGCCTAACCGTTGGTAGAGGTCCTCATATGCCCGACCCCTTGCTTCACCAACAGCTTGCTTTGCGGCCTTCTTCGCCATCTTGTACTTCTTTATGTTGTCTGCACTCCTATCCAGGTATAGGCGTCTGAAGCAATCTTTCTTCTCTTTAATCGCCTTCTGGACATCATCATTCCACCACCAGGTATCCTTATCTTCGCTTCTCCTTCCCCTGGACACTCCAAACTCCTCTGAGGCCACCTTACGAATGCAAGTCGCCATCTTCATCCACACATTGTCCTCATCCCCTCCTTCCTCCCAAGGGCCCTCCTTAATGACCCATCTCCTTGAACACCTGAGCTACCTCCCCCTTGAGCTTCCACCACTTCGTTCTAGTGAGTTTGGCACGCTTATCCTGCTGGACACGAATCCGGAAGCGGAAGTCAGCAACCACTAGCTTATGCTGGGGTACAACACTCTCTCCAGGTATCACCTTACAGTCTCACTAGTAGAAAAAGGGCCTTCAGTCCCGGTTCATAAGGGCCTTTAGTCCCGGTTCTAGAACTGGGACTAAAATGTCGGTACTAATGCCTCTCCCTTTTGTTAGGGAACGTAGCAGAAATTCAAAATTTTCCTACGTGTCACCAAGATCAATCTATGGAGTCATCTAGCAACGAGGGAGGAGTGGATCTACATACCCTTGTAGATCGCGCGCGGAAGCGTTCAAGAGAACGGGGTTGATGGAGTCGTACTCGTCGTGATTCAAATCACCGATGATCCTAGCGCCGAACGGACGGCACCTCCGCGTTCAACACACGTACGGAGCAGCGATGTCTCCTCCTTCTTGATCCAGCAAGGGGGGAGGAGAGGTTAATGGAGATCCAGTAGCACGACGGCGTGATGGTGGAAGTAGCGGGATTCCAACAGGGCTTCGCCAAGCGCTGTGGGAGGAGGGAGATGTGTCACGGGAGGGAGAGGGAGGCGCCAGGGCTCAGGTTTTGCTGACCTCCCTTCCCCCACTATATATAGGGCCAAGGGAGAGGGGGGGGGGGGGCGCAGCCTTGGCCCTTCCTCCAAGGAAGGGTGCGGCTAGGGAGGACTCCCTCCTCCCCAAGGCACCTCGGAGGTGCCTTCCCCTTTTAGGACTCTTCCTTTCCCTCTTCTCTTGGCGCATGGGCCTCTTGGGACTGGTGCCCTTGGCCCATATAGGCCAAAGCGCACACCCTACAGCCCATGTGGCCCCCGGGGCAGGTGGCCCCACCCGGTGGACCCCCGGGACCCTTCCGGTGGTCCCGGTACAATACCGGTGACCCCGAAACTTGTCCCGATGGTCGAAATAGCACTTCCTATATATAATTCTTTACCTCCAGACCATTCCGGAACTCCTCGTGACGTCCGGGATCTCATCCAGGACTCCGAACAACATTTGGGTTACCGCATACTAATATCTCTATAACCCTAGCGTCACCGAACCTTAAGTGTGTAGACCCTACGGGTTCGGGAAGCATGCAGACATGACCGAGACGTTCTCTGGTCAATAACCAACAGCGGGATCTGGATACCCATGTTGGCTCCCACATGTTCCACGTGAAGGAAATATGCCCTAGAGGCAATAATAAAGTTATTATTTATTTCCTTATATCATGATAAATGTTTATTATTCATGCTAGAATTGTATTAATCGGAAACATAATACATGTGTGAATACATAGACAAACAGAGTGTCACTAGTATGCCTCTACTTGACTAGCTCGTTAATCAAAGATGGTTATGTTTCCTAACCATGGACAAAGAGTTGTTATTTGATTAACGGGATCACATCATTAGTTGAATGATCTGATTGACATGACCCATTCCATTAGCTTAGCACCCGATCGTTTAGTATGTTGCTATTGCTTTCTTCATGACTTATACATGTTCCTATGACTATGAGATTATGCAACTCCCGTTTGCCGGAGGAACACTTTGTGTGCTACCAAACGTCACAACGTAAATGGGTGATTATAAAGGAGCTCTACAGGTGTCTCCAATGGTAGATGTTGGGTTGGCGTATTTCGAGATTAGGATTTGTCACTCCGAATGTCGGAGAGGTATCTCTGGGCCCTCTCGGTAATGCACATCACTTAAGCCTTGCAAGCATTGCAACTAATGAGTTAGTTGCGGGATGATGTATTACGGAACGAGTAAAGAGACTTGCCGGTAACGAGATTGAACTAGGTATTGGATACCAACGATCGAATCTCGGGCAAGTAACATACCGATGACAAAGGGAACAACGTATGTTGTTATGCGGTCTGACCGATAAAGATCTTCGTAGAATATGTAGGAGCCAATATGGGCATCCAGGTCCCGCTATTGGTTATTGACCGGAGACGTGTCTCGGTCATGTCTACATTGTTCTCGAACCATAGGGTCCGCACGCTTAAGGTTTCGATGACAATTATATTATGAGTTTTGATGTACCGAAGGAGTTCGGAGTCCCGGATGAGATCGGGGACATGACGATGAGTCTCGAAATGGTCGAGACGTAAAGATCGATATATTGGACGACTATATTCGGACGTCGGAAAGGTTCCGAGTGATTCGGGTATTTTTCGGAGTACCGGAGAGTTACGGGAATTCGCTGGGAGAAGTCTTGGGCCTTGATGGGCTTTAGTGGGAAGAGGAGAAAGGGCCTGCTGCGCCCCCCCTCCCCTCTAGTCCGAATTGGACTAGGGAAAAGGGGGCCGGCCACCTTTCCTACTCCTCCAATTCCTTCTCCCTTCCTCCCCTCTTGGTGGACTCCTACTAGGACTTGGAGTCCTAGTAGGACTCCACATCCTGGCCGCGCCTAGCCTTGGCCGGCCTCCTCCTCCTCCTCCTCCTCCATCCTTTATATACAGGGGCAGGGGGCACCCCATAGACACACAAGTTGATCCTTGAGATCGTTCCTTAGCCGTGTACGGTGCCCCCTGCCACTATATTCCACCTCGATCATATTGTTGTAGTGCTTAGGCGAAGCCCTGCGTCGGTAGAACATCAAGATCGTCACCACGCCATCGTGCTAACGGAACTCTTCCCTGACGCTTTGCTGGATCGGAGCCCGGGGATCGTCATCGAGCTGTACGTGTGCTAAGAACTCGGAGGTGCCGGAGTAACGGTACTTGGATCGGTCGGATCGGGAAGACGTACGACTACTTCCTCTACGTTGCGTGATCGCTTCCGCAGTCGGTCTGCGTTGGTACGTAGACAACACTCTCCCCTCTCGTTGCAGTGCATCACCATGATCTTGCGTGAGCGTAGGAAATTTTTGAAATTACTACGTTCCCCAACAGTGGCATCCGAGCCTAGGTTTTATGGTTTGATGTTATTTGCACGAGTAGAACACAAGCGAGTTGTGGGCGATATAAGTCATATTGCCTACCAGCATATCATACTTTGGTTCAGCGGTATTGTTGGACGAGATGACCCGGACCAACATTACGTGTACGCTTACGCAAGATCGGTTCCCTCGACGTGCTTTGCACATAGATGGCTTGCGGGCGACTGTCTCTCCAACTTTAGTTGAACCGAGTGTGGCTACGCCCGGTCCTTGAGAAGGTTAAAATGGAGTCTATTTGACAAACTATCGTTGTGGTTTTGATGCGTATGTGAGATTGGTTCTTGCTTAAAGCCCGTAGCAGCCACGTAAAACTTGCAACAACAAAGTAGAGGACGTCTAACTTGTTTTTGCAGGGCATGTTGTGATGTGATATGGTCAAGGCATGATGCTAAATTTTATTGTATGAGATGATCATGTTTTGTAACCGAGTTATCGGCAACTGGCAGGAGCCATATGGTTGTCGCTTTATTGTATGCAATGCAATCGCGATGTAATGCTTTACTTTATTACTAAGCGGTAGTGATAGTCGTGGAAGCATAAGATTGGCGAGACGACAACGATGCTACGATGGAGATCAAGGTGTCGCGCCGGTGACGATGGTGATCATGACGGTGCTTCGGAGATGGAGATCACAAGCACAAGATGATGATGGCCATATCATATCACTTATATTGATTGCATGTGATGTTTATCTTTTTATGCATCTTATCTTGCTTTGATTGACGGTAGCATTATAAGATGATCTCTCACTAAATTATCAAGAAGTGTTCTCCCTGAGTATGCACCGTTGCCAAAGTTCGTCGTGCCTAGACACCACGTGATGATCGGGTGTGATAAGCTCTACGTCCATCTACAACGGGTGCAAGCCAGTTTTGCACACGCAGAATACTCAGGTTAAACTTGACGAGCCTAGCATATGCAGATATGGCCTCGAAACACGGAGACCGAAAGGTCGAGCGTGTATCATATAGTAGATATGATCAACATAACGATGTTCACCATTGAAAACTACTCCATCTCACGTGATGATCGGTTATGGTTTAGTTGATTTGGATCACGTAATCACTTAGAGGATTAGAGGGATGTCTATCTAAGTGGGAGTTCTTAAGTAATATGATTAATTGAACTTAAATTTATCATGAACTTAGTCCTGGTAGTATTTTGCAAATTATGTTGTAGATCAATAGCTCGCATTGTTGCTTCCCTGTGTTTATTTTGATATGTTCCTAGAGAAAATTGTGTTGAAAGATTTTAGTAGCAATGATGCGGATTGGATCCGTGATCTGAGGTTTATCCTCATTGCTGCACAGAAGAATTATGTCCTTGATGCACCGCTAGGTGACAGACCTATTGCAGGAGCAGATGCAGACGTTATGAACGTTTGGCTAGCTCAATATGATGACTACTTGATAGTTTAGTGCACCATGCTTAATGGCTTAGAATCGGGACTTCAAAGACGTTTTGAACGTCATGGACCATATGAGATGTTCCAGGAGTTGAAGTTAATATTTCAAGCAAATACCCGAGTTGAGAGATATGAAGTCTCCAACAAGTTCTATAGCTAAAAGATGGAGGAGAATCGCTCAACTAGTGAGCATGTGCTCAGATTGTCTGGGTACTACAATCGCTTGAATCAAGTGGGAGTTAATCTTCCAGATAAGATAGTGATTGACAGAATTCTCTAATCACCATCACCAAGTTAGTAGAACTTCGTGATGAACTATAATATGCAAGGGATAACGGATACAACTCCCAAGCTCTTCGTGATGATGAAATCAACGAAGGTAGAAATCAAGAAAAACATCAAGTGTTGATGGTTGACAAGACCACTAGTTTTAAGAAAAGGGCAAAGGGAAGAAGGGGAACTTCAAGAAGAACAGCAAGCAAGTTGCTGCTTAAGTGAAGAAGCCCAAGTCTGATCCTAAGCCTGAGACTAAGTGCTTCTACTGCAAAGGGACTGGTCACTGGAAGCGGAACTACCCCAAGTGATTGGCGGATAAGAAGGATGGCAAAGTGAAGATAAGTATATTTGATATACATGTTATTGATGTGTACTTTACTAGTGTTTATAGCAACCCCTCAGTATTTGATGCTAGTTCAGTTGCTAAGAGTAGTAACTCGAAACGGGAGTTGCAGAATGAACAGAGACTAGTTAAGGGTGAAGTGACGATGTGTGTTGGAAGTGGTTCCAAGATTGATATGATCATCATCGCACACTCCCTATACTTTCGGGATTAGTGTTGAACCTAAATAAGTGTTATTTGGTGTTTGCGTTGAGCATGAATATGATTTGATCATGTTTATTGTAATACGGTTATTCATTTAAGTAAAAGAATGAATTGTTGTTCTGTTTACATGAATAAAACCTTATATGATTACACACCCAATGAAAATAGTTCATTGGATCTCGATCTTAATAATACACATATTCATAATATTGAAACCAAAAGATGCGAAGTTAATAATGATAGTGCAACTTATTTGTGGCACTGCCGTTTAGGTCATATTGGTGTAAAGCGCATGAAGAAACTCCATGTTGATGGGATTTTGGAATCACTTGATTATGAATCACTTGATGCTTGCGAACCATGCCTTATGGGCAAGATGACTAAAACACCGTTCTCCGGAACAATGAAGCAAACAACAGATTTGTTGGAAATCATACATACTGATGTATGTGGTCCGATGAATATTAAGGCTTACAGCAGGTATCATTATTTTTTGACCTTCACAAGATGATTTGAGCAGATATGGGGATATCTACTTGATGAAACATAAGTCTGAAACACTTGAACAGTTCAAAGAATTTCAGAGTGAAGTGGAAAATCATCGTGACAAGAAAATAAAAGTTTCTACGATATGATCGCAGAGGTAAAATATTTGAGTTACGAGTTTGGTCTTCAGTTAAAACAATGTGAAATAGTTTCACTACTCACGCCACCTGGAACACCACAGCATAATGGTGTGTCCCAACGTCATAACCGTACTTTATTGGATATATGATGTATCTTACCGATCTACCACTATCGTTTTGGGGTTATGCATTAGAGACAACTACATTCACGTTAAATAGGGCACCATCAAAATCCGTTGAGACGACGCCTTATGAACTATGGTTTGGCAAGAAACCAAAGTTGTCGTTTCTTAAAGTTTGGGGTTGTGATGCTTATATGAAAAAGTTTCATCCTAATAAGCTCAAACCCAAATCGGAGAAATATGTCTTCATAGGATACCCAAAGGAAACTGTTGGGTACACCTTCTATCACAGATCCGAAGGCAAGACATTCGTTGCTAAGAATGGATCCTTTCCAGAGAAGGAGTTTCTCTCGAAAGAAGTGAGTGGGAGGAAAGTAGAAAACTTGATAAGGTAATTGTACCTTCTCCCTTATTGGAAAGTAGTTCATCACAAAACCTGTTCTTGTGACTACTACACCAATTAGTGAGGAGGCTAATGATGATGATCATGTAACTTCAGATCAAGTTACTACCGAATCTCATAGGTAATCCAGAGTGAGATCCACACCAGAGTGGTACGGTAATCCTGTTCTGGAAGTCATGTTACTAGACCATGACGAACTTGTGAACTATGAGGAAGCGATGATGAGCCCAGATTCCGCGAAATGGTTTGAAGCCATGAAATCTGAGATATGATCCATGTATGAGAACAAAGTTTGGACTTTGGTTGACTTGCCCGATGATCAGCAAGCAATTGAGAATAAATGGATCTTCAAGAGGAAGATGGACGCTGATAGTAGTGTTACTATCTACAAAGCTAGAATTTTCGCAAAAGGTTTTCGACAAGTTCAAGGTGTTGACTACGATGAGAGTTTCTCACTCGTATCTATGCTAGAGTCTGTCAGAATCATGTTAGTAATTGCCACATTTTATGAAATCTGGCGAATGGATAAAACAAAACTGCATTCCTTAATGGATTTATTAAAGAAGAGTTGTATATGATGCAATTAGAAGGTTTTGTCAATCCGAAAGGTGCTAACAAAATGTGCAAGCTCCAGCAATCCATCTGTGGACTGGTGCAAGCATCTCGGAGTTGGAATATACGCTTTGATGAGTTGATCAAAGCATATAGTTTTATACAGACTTGCGGTGAAGCCTGTATTTACAAGAAAGTGAGTGGGAGCACTACAACATTTCTGATAAGTATATGTGAATGACATATTGTTGATCGGAAATAATGTATAATTATTTTGTAAAGCATAAAGGAGTGTTTGAAAGGAGTTTTTCAAAGAAAGACTTCGGTGAAGCTGCTTACATATTGAGCTTCAAGATCTATAGAGATAGATCAAGACGCTTGATAAGTTTTTTCAATGAGTACATACCTTGACAAGATTTTGAAGTAGTTCAAAATGGAGCAGTCAAAGAAAGATTTCTTGCCTGTATTACAAGGTGTGAAGTTGAGTAAGACTCAAAGCCCGACCACGGCAGAAGATAGAAAGAGAATGAAAGTCATTCCCTATGCCTTGGCCATAGGTTCTATAAAGTATGTCATGCTGTATACCAGATCTATTATATACCCTGCACTGATTTGGCAAGGGAGTAGAATAGTGATCTAGGAGTAGATCACTGGACAGCGGTCAGAATTATCCTTAGTGAAATAAGGGTATGTTTCTCGATTATGGACGTGACAAAAAGGTTCGTCGTAAAGGGTTACGTCGATGCAAGTTTTTGACACTAATCTAGATGACTCCAAGTCTCGGTCTAGATACATATTGAAAGTGGGAGCAATTAGCTAGAGTAGCTCCATGCAGAGCATTGTTGACATAGAAATTTGCAAAATACATGTGGATCTGAATGTGGCAGACCCGTTGACTAAAATTCTCTCACAAGAAAAAACATGATCACTTTTTGGGTATTAATCACATAGCGATGTGAACTAGATTACCGACTCTAGTAAACCCTTTGAGTGTTGGTCACATGACGATGTGAACTATGGGTGTTAATCACATGGTGATGTGAACTATTGCTGTTAAATCACATGGCGATGTGAACTAGATTATTGACTCTAGTGCAAGTGGGAGACTGAAGGAAATATGCCCTAGAGGCAATAATGAAGTTATTATTTATTTCCTTATATCATGATAAATGTTTATTATTCATGCTAGAATTGTATTAACCGGAAACATAAATACATGTGTGAATACATAGACAAACAGAGTGTCACTAGTATGCCTCTACTTGACTAGCTCGTTAATCAAAGATGGTTATGTTTCCTAACCATGGACAAAGAGTTGTTATTTGATTAACAGGATCACATCATTAGTTGAATGGTCGGATTGACATGACCCATTCCATTAGCTTAGCATCCGATCGTTTAGTATGTTGTTATTGCTTTCTTCATGACTTATACATGTTCCTATGACTATGAGATTATGCAACTCCCGTTTGCCGGAGGAACACTTTGTGTGCTACCAAACGTCACAACGTAAATGGGTGATTATAAAGGAGCTCTACAGGTGTCTCCAATGGTGGATGTTGGGTTGGCGTATTTCGAGATTAGGATTTGTCACTCCGAATGTCGGAGAGGTATCTCTGGGCCCTCTCGGTAATGCACATCACTTAAGCCTTGCAAGCATTGCAACTAATGAGTTAGTTGCGGGATGATGTATTACGGAACGAGTAAAGAGACTTGCCGGTAACGAGATTGAACTAGGTATTGGATACCAACGATCGAATCTCGGGCAAGTAACATACCGATGACAAAGGGAACAACGTATGTTGTTATGCGGTCTGACCGATAAAGATCTTCGTAGAATATGTAGGAGCCAATATGGGCATCCAGGTCCCGCTATTGGTTATTGACCAGAGACGTGTCTCGGTCATGTCTACATTGTTCTCGAACCGTAGGGTCCGCACGCTTAAGGTTTCGATGACAATTATATTATGAGTTTTGATGTACCGAAGGAGTTCGGAGTCCCGGATGAGATCGGGGACATGACGAGGAGTCTCGAAATGGTCGAGACGTAAAGATCGATATATTGGACGACTATATTCGGACTTCGGAAAGGTTCCGAGTGATTCGGGTATTTTTCGGAGTACCGGAGAGTTACGGGAATTCGCTGGGAGAAGTCTTGGGCCTTGATGGGCTTTAGTGGGAAGAGGAGAAAGGGCCTGCTGCGCCCCCCCTCCCCTCTAGTCCGAATTGGCTAGGGAAAAGGGGGCCGGCCACCTTTCCTACTCCTCCAATTCCTTCTCCCTTCCTCCCCTCTTGGTGGACTCCTACTAGGACTTGGAGTCCTAGTAGGACTCCACATCCTGGCCGCGCCTAGCCTTGGCCGGCCTCCTCCTCCTCCTCCATCCTTTATATACAGGGGCAGGGGGCACCCCATAGACACACAAGTTGATCCTTGAGATCGTTCCTTAGCCGTGTGCGGTGCCCCCTGCCACTATATTCCACCTCGATCATATCGTTGTAGTGCTTAGGCGAAGCCCTGCGTCGGTAGAACATCAAGATCGTCACGACGCCGTCGTGCTGACGGAACTCTTCCCCGACGCTTTGCTGGATCGGAGCCCGGGGATCGTCATCGAGCTGTATGTGTGCTAAGAACTCGGAGGTGCCGGAGTAACGGTACTTGGATCGGTCGGATCGGGAAGACGTACGACTACTTCCTCTACGTTGTGTGATCGCTTCCGCAGTCGGTCTGCGTTGGTACATAGACAACACTCTCCCCTTTCGTTGCAGTGCATCACCATGATCTTGCGTGTGCGTAGGAAATTTTTGAAATTACTACGTTCCCCAACACCATGATGATCTCATCAGATGAACCATGATGTCAAGGACTTAATTAATCCCGTATACAATTCCCTTTGTCTAGCGGCACGATACTTGCCCGAGATTCGATCATCGGTATCCCGATACCTTGTTCAATCTCGTTACCGGCAAGTCTCTTTACTGTTCCATAACACATCATCCCGTGATCAACTCCTTGATCACATTGTGCACATTATGATGATGTCCTACCGAGTGGGCCCAGAGATACCTCTCCGCTTACACGGAGTGACAAATCCCAGTCTCGATTCGTGCCAACCCAACAGACACTTTCGGAGATACCCGTAGTGCACCTTTATAGTCACCCAGTTACGTTGTGACGTTTGGCACACCCAAAGCACTCCTACGGTATCTGGGAGTTGCACAATCTCATGGTCTAAGGAAATGATACTTGACATTTGAAAAGCTTTAGCATACGAACTACACGATCTAGTGCTATGCTTAGGATTGGGTCTTGTCCATCACATCATTCTCCTAATGATGTGATCTCGTTATCAACGACATCCAAAGTCCATGGTCAGGAAACCGTGACCATCTATTAATCAACGAGCTAGTCAACTAGAGGCTTACTAGGTACATGGTGTTGTCTATGTATCCACACATGTATCTGAGTTTCCTATCAATACAATTCTAGCATGGATAATAAACGATTATCATGAACAAGGAAATATAATAATAATCAATTTATTATTGCCTCTAGGGCATATTTCCAACAGTCTCCCACTTGCACTAGAGTCAATAATCTAGTTCACATCGCCATGTGATTAACACTCATAGGTCACATCGCCATGTGACCAACATCCAAAAAGTTTACTAGAGTCAATAATCTAGTTCACATCACTATGTGATTAACACTCAATGAGTTCTGGGTTTGATCATGTTGCTTGTGAGAGAGGTTTTAGTCAACGGGTCTGAACCTTTCAGATCCGTGTGTGCTTTACAAATCTCTATGTCATCTCCTAGATGTAGCTACCACATTCTATTTGGAGCTATTCCAAATAACTGTTCTACTTGGAGCTATTCTAAATTGTTGCTCCATTATACGTATCCGGTATCTCTACTCAGAGCTATCCGGATAGGTGTTAAAGCTTGCATCGACATAACACTTTACGACGAACTCTTTTACCACCTCCATAATTGAGAAAATTCCTTAGTCCACTAGTTACTAAGGATAACTTTGACCGCTGTCCTGTGATCCATTCTTGGATCACTCTTGTACCCCTTGACTGACTCATGGCAAGGCACACTTCAGGTGCGGCACACAGCATAGCATACTGTAGAGAGCCTATGACGAAAGCATAGGGGATGACCTTCGTCCTTCCTCTTTCTTCTGCCGTGGTCGAGCTTTAAGTCTTAACTTCATACCATACAACTCAGGCAAGAACTCCTTCTTTGACTGATCCATCTTGAACACCTTCAAGATCATGTCAAGGTATGTGCTCATTTGAAAGTACCATTAAGCGTTTTGATCTATCCTTATAGATCTTGATGCTCAATGTTCAAGTAGCTTAATCCAGGCTTTCCATTGAAAAACACTTTCCAAATAACCCTATATGCTTTCCGGAAATTCTACGTCATTTCCGATCAACAATATGTCAACAACATATACTCATCAGAAATTCTATAGTGCTCCCACTCACTTCTTTGGAAATACAAGTTTCTCATGAACTTTATATACGCCCAAAATCTATGATCATCATCAAAGCATACATTCCAACTCCGAGATGCTTACTCCAGTCCTTAGAAGGATTGCTGGAGCTTTGCATACTTATTAGCATCTTTCAGGATTGACAAAACCTTCCGGTTGTATTACATACAACCTTTCCTCAAGAAAATCGTCGAGGAAACAATGTTTTGACATCCTATCTGCAAGATTTCATAAATAATGCAGTAATCGCTAATATAATTCCAACAGACTCGTAGCATCGCTACGAGTGAGAAAGTCTCATCGTAGTCAACTCCTTGAACTTGTCGGAAAACATCTTAACGACAAGTCGAGCTTTCTTAATGGTGATACTTACCATCATTGTCCGTCTTCCTTTTAAAATCCATCTGTACTCAACAGCCTTACGACCATCAAGTAGTTCTTCCAAAGTCTACACTTTGTTTTCATATATGGATCCTCTCTCGGATTATATGGCATCAAGCCATTTTGGAATCCAGGCCCACCATCGCTTCTCCATAGCTCGTAGGTTCATTGTTATCTAGCAACATGACTTCCAAGATAGGATTACGTACCACTCTGAAGTAGTATGCATCCTTGTCATCCCACGAGGTTTGGTAGTGACTTGATCTGAAGTTTCATGATCACTATCATAAGCTTCCACGTCAATTGGTGTAGGTGCCACAGGAACAACTTCCTGTGCCCTGCCACACACTAGGTGAAGAGACGGTTTAATAACCTCATCAAGTCTCCACCATCCTCCCACTCAATTCTTTCGAGAGAAACTTTTCCTCGAGAAAGGACCCGATAATAGAAACAATCCCTTATTGCTTTCGGATCTGAGACAGGAGGTATACCCAACTGTTTTGGGTGTCCTATGAAGATGCATTTATCCGCTTTGGGTTCGAGCTTATCAGCCTGAAACTTTTCACATAAGCGTCGCAGCCCCAAACTTTTAAGAAATGACAGCTTAGGTTTCTCTAAACCATAGTTCATACGGTGTCATCTCATCAGAATTACGTGGTGCCCTATTTAAAGTGAATGTGGTTGTCTCTAATGCCTAACCCATAAACTATCGTGGTAATTTGGTAAGAGACATCATGGTATGCATCATATCCAATAGGGCGCAGTTATGATGTACGGACACACCATCACACTATGGTGTTCCAGGCTGTATTAGTTGTGAAACAATTTCCACAATGTCTTAATTCTGTGCCAAACTCGCAATTCAGATATTCATCTCTATGATCATATCATAAATCTTTTATCCTCTTGTCCCGATGATCTTTCAACTTCACACTGAAATTACTTGAACCATTCAATAATTCAGACTCGTGATTCATCAAGTAAATATACTCAACATCTACTCAAATCTTCCGTGAAGTAAGAACATAACGATATCCACTACATGCCTCAGCACTCATTGGACTGCACACATCAAAATGTATTACTTCCAACAAGTTGCTTTCTAGTTTCATTTTACTGAAAATGAGGCTTTCAGTCATCTTGCCCATGTGGTATGATTTGCATGTCTCAAGTGATTCAGAATCAAGTGAGTCAAAACGGTCCATTTGCATGGAGTTTCTTCATGCATCTACACCAATAGACATGGTTCGCATGTCTCAAACTTTTCAAAAATGAGTAAGTCCAAATATCCATCAACATGGAGCTTCTTCATGCGTTTCATACCGATATGACTTACGTGGCAGTGCCACAAGTAGGTGGTACTATCATTACTATCTTATATCTTTTGGCATGAACATGTGTATCACTACGATCGAGATTCAATAAACTATTCATTTTTAGGCGTAAGACCATTGAAGGTATTATTCAAATAAACAGAGTAACAATTATTCTCCTTAAATGAATAACCGTATTGCTATAGTCATAATCCAATCATGTCTATGCTCAACGCAAACACCAAATAACAATTATTTAGGTTTTAACACCAATCTCGATGGTAGAGGGAGCGTGTGATGCTTGATGATATCAACATTGGAAACACTTCCAACTCATATCGTCAGCTCACCTTTAGCTAGTCTCCGTTTTTTCTGTAGCTTCTATTTCGAGTTACTAACACTTAGCAACCGAACCGGTATCTAATACCCTGGTGCTACTAGGAGTACTAGTAAAGTACACATCAACACAATGTATATCCAATATACTTCTATCGACCTTGCCAGCCTTCTCATCTACCAAGTATCTAGGGTAATTCTGCTCCAGTGGCTGTTCCCCTTATCACAGAAGCACTTAGTCTCGGGTTTGGGTTCAACCTTGGGTTTCTTCACTAGAGCAGCAGTTGATTTGCCGTTTCATGAACTATCCCTTCTTGCCCTTGCCCTTCTTGAAACTAGTGGTTTCACCGTGGTGTCAAACATCGCGAATATCTCAAGGATCATCATATATGTCCCTGATATGTTATAGTTCATCACGAAGCTCTAGCAGCTTGGTGGTAATGACTTCGGAGAAACATCACTATCTTATCTGGAAGATCAACTCCCACTTGATTCAAATGATTGTTGTACTCAGACAATCTGAGCACTAGCTCAACAATTGAGTTTTTCTCCTTAGTTTGCAGGCTAAGAAAATCGTCGGAGGTCTTATACCTCTTGACGTGGGCACGAGCCTGAAATCCCAATTTCAGTCCTTGGAACATCTCATATGCTCTGCGATGTTTCAAAAACATCTTTGGTGCCTCAACTCTAAACCGTTTAACTGAACTATCACATAGTTATCAAAATGTGTATGTCAGATGTTCGCAACATCCACAGACGACGTTCGAGGTTCAACACACTGAGCGGTGCATTAAGGACACAAGCCTTCTATGAAGCAATGAGGACAATCCTCAGTTTACGGACCTAGTCCGCATAATTGCTACTATCAACTTTCAACTAAATTTTCTCTAGGAACATATCTAAATAGTAGAACTGAAGCGCGAGCTACGACATAATTTGCGAAGACCTTTTGACTATGTTCAGGATAATTAAGTTCATCTTATGAACTCCCACTCAGATAGACATCCCTCTAGTCATCTAAGTGATTACATGATCCGAGTCAACTAGGCCGTGTCCGATCATCACGTGAGACGGACTAGTCAACGTCGGTGAACATCTTCATGTTGATCGTATCTACCATACGACTCTTGCTCGACCTTTCGGTCTTCTGTGTTCCGAGGCCATGTCTGTACATGCTAGGCTCGTCAAGTTAACCTAAGTGTTTTGCATGTGTTCCGAGGCCATGTCTGTACATGCTAGGCTCGTCAACACCCGCTGTATTCGAACGTAAGAAT
The DNA here is from genome assembly GCA_034509565.1 of Triticum monococcum. Lineage (NCBI taxonomy): Eukaryota > Viridiplantae > Streptophyta > Magnoliopsida > Poales > Poaceae > Triticum > Triticum monococcum. The sequence goes on from CM067845.1 coordinate 638,484,790, forward strand.
CTATACACCCGATCATCACGTGGTGCTTTGAAACAATGAACTGTCACAACGGTGCACAGTTAGGGGGAACACTTTCTTGAAATTTTAATGAGGGATCATCTTATTTACTACCGTCATTCTAAGCAAATAAGATGTATAGACATGATAAACATCACATGCAATCAAATAGTGACATGATATGGCCAATATCATATTGCTCCTTTTGATCTCCATCTTCAGGGCTCCATGATCATCATCGTCACCGGCATGACACCATGATCTCCATCATCGTGTCTCCATGAAGTTGCCTCGCCAACTATTACTTCTACTACTACAGCTAACGGTTAGCAATAAAGTAAAGTAATTACATGACGTTTATGTTGACACGTAGGTCATAAATAAATTAAGACAACTCCTATGGCTCCTGCCGGTTGTCATACTCATCGACATGCAAGTCGTGATTCCTATTACAAGAACATGATCAATCTCATACATCACATATATCATTCATCACATCCTTTTGGCCATATCACATCACATAGCATACCCTGCAAAAACAAGTTAGACGTCCTCTAATTGTTGTTTGCATGTTTTACGTGGCTGCTATGGGTTTCTAGCAAGAACGTTTCTTACCTACGCAAAGACCACAACGTGATATGCCAATTGCTATTTACCCTTCATAGGACCCTTTTCATCGAATCCGGTCCGACTAAAGTGGGAGAGACTGACACCCGCCAGCCACCTTATGCAACTAGTGCATGTTTGTTGGTGGAACCGGTCTCACGTAAGCGTATGTGTAAGGTTGGTCCGGGCCGCTTCATCCCACAATGCCGCCGAATCAAGATTGGACTAGTAACGGTAAGCATATTGAACAAGATCAATGCCCACAACTACTTTGTGTTCTACTCGTGCATAGTAACTAAGCATAGACCTTGCTCATGATGCCACTGTTGGGGAACGTAGCAGAAATTCAAAATTTTCCTACGTGTCACCAAGATCAATCTATGGAGTCATCTAGCAACGAGGGAGGAGTGGATCTACATACCCTTGTAGATCGCGCGTGGAAGCGTTCAAGAGAACGGGGTTGATGGAGTCGTACTCGTCGTGATTCAAATCACCGATGATCCTAGCGCCAAACGGAGGGCACCTCCGCGTTCAACACACGTATGGAGCAGCGACGTCTCCTCCTTCTTGATCCAGCAAGGGGGGAGGAGAGGTTAATGGAGATCCAGCAGCACGACGGCATGATGGTGGAAGTAGCGGGATTCCAACAGGGCTTCGCCAAGCGCTGCGGGAGGAGGGAGATGTGTCACGGGAGGGAGAGGGAGGCGCCAGGGCTTAGGTTTTGCTGACCTCCCTTCCCCCCACTATATATAGGGCCAAGGGAGAGGGGGGGGCAGCCTTGGCCCTTCCTCCAAGGAAGGGTGCGGCTAGGGAGGAGTCCCTCCTCCCCAAGGCACCTCGGAGGTGCCTTCCCCTTTTAGGACTCTTCCTTTCCCTATTCTCTTAGCGCATGAGCCTCTTGGGGCTGGTGCCCTTGGCCCATATAGGCCAAGGCGCACCCCCTACAGCCCATGTGGCCCCCGGGGCAGGTGGCCCCACCCGGTGGACCCCCGGGACCCTTCCGGTGGTCCCGGTACAATACCGGTGACCCCAAAACTTGTCCCGATGGCCGAAATAGCACTTCCTATATATAATTCTTTACCTCCGGACCATTCCGGAACTCCTCGTGATGTCCGGGATCTCATCCGGGACTCCGAACAACATTCGGGTTACCGCATACTAATATCTCTATAACCCTAGCGTCACCGAACCTTAAGTGTGTAGACCCTACGGGTTCGGGAAGCATGCAGACATGACCGAGACGTTCCCTGGTCAATAACCAACAGCGGGATCTGGATACCCATGTTGGCTCCCACATGTTCCACGATGATCTCATTGGATGAACCACGATGTCAAGGACTTAATCAATCCCGTATACAATTCCCTTTGTCTAGCGGTACGATACTTGCCCAAGATTCGATCATCGGTATCCCGATACCTTGTTCAATCTCGTTACCGGCAAGTCTCTTTACTCATTCCGTAACACATCATCCCGTGATCAACTCCTTGATCACATTGTGCACATTATGATGATGTCCTACCGAGTGGGCCCAGAGATACCTCTCCGCTTACACTGAGTGACAAATCCCAGTCTCGATTCGTGCCAACCCAACAGACACTTTCGGAGATACCCGTAGTGCACCTTTATAGTCACCCAGTTACGTTGTGACGTTTGGCACACCCAAAGCACTCCTACGGTATCCGGGAGTTGCACAATCTCATGGTCTAAGGAAATGATACTTGACATTAGAAAAGCTTTAGCATACGAACTACATGATCTAGTGCTATGCTTAGGATTGGGTCTTGTCCATCACATCATTCTCCTAATGATGTGATCTCGTTATCAACGACATCCAATGTCCATGGTCAGGAAACCGTGACCATCTATTGATCAACGAGCTAGTCAACTAGAGGCTTACTAGGGACATGGTGTTGTCTATGTATCCACACATGTATCTGAGTTTCCTATCAATACAATTCTATCATGGATAATCAACGATTATCATGAACAAGGAAATATAATAATAATCAATTTATTATTGCCTCTAGGGCATATTTCCAACACCTTTAGTCCCGGTTCAATCCAGAACCGGGACTAAAGGGCGCGGCCACGTGGAGCTCCACCTTTAGTCCCGGTTGGTAACACCAACCGGGACTAAAGGAAATTTTATGATTTTTTTTGAAAAAAAATTGAATTCTTTTTATTTTCAAATTTCTGAATTATTTTAACCTCTAGTCTGTAATCACCACCCCTCATCACTTCTCAATTTATCCTCTAATCACCCCTCATCATTCCAAATCATCTAACTTCCCGAACGGTCACCCATCCTCCCACTCCCCAGCCTGAGCACGCTTAACTTTCGGGTTCTATTCTCCCTTGCTCCAAGTCTGCACTTGTTGTTTTCCTGACAATACTAAGATGTCAATCCTATTAACCTTCAGGAATTTTGCTTAAGCATGAAGTGACACATTTCATAGTTTTATTTTGAAACTATTGTTTTAAAAAACAATAATTATTTAGTAACACCAATATTTCTTGAATAATTAGTTTGACCATTGTTTGACCACAGTTTGACCAGATTTGACCAAAATTGAAATAATTGAAATAATTATTTAGTAACACTAATATTCTATAATAATTAGTTTGACCATTGTTTGACCACAGTTTGCCCACTGTTTGAATTTTTTTCGATTTTTTTCATTCTAGATCTTAAAAGCCCCGTAACTTTTTTCTATTAGGTTTTTGAGAATTTTGAAAATGTTTAACGGGGTACCCCCAGTTAAATTCGGATGTAACTTTTCGAGAAGATGATTTTGTTGGGTAACGTAGTAATTTCAAAAAAATTCCTACGCACACGCAAGATCATGGTGATGCATAGCAACGAGAGGGGAGAGTATGATCTACGTACCCTTGTAGATCGACAACGGAAGCGTTGACACAACGTAGAGGAAGTAGTCGTACGTCTTCCCGATCCGACCAATCCAAGCACCGTTACTCCGGAACCTCCGAGTTCTTCGCACACGTACAGCTCGATGATGATCCTCGGGCTCCGATCCAGCAAAGCATCGGGGAAGAGTTATGTCAGCACGACGGCGTGGTGACGATCTTGATGTTCTACTGTCGCAGGGCTTCGCCTAAGCACTGCTACAATATAACCGAGGTGGAATATGGTGGAGGGGGGCACCGCACACGGCTAAGGAACGATCACGAAGATCAACTTGTGTGTTCTAGGGTGCTCCCCTGCCCCCGTATATAAAGGAGCCAAGGGGAGGGGGCGGCCGGCCAAGGAGGGGCGCGCCAGGGGGGAGTCCTACTTCCACTGGGAGTAGGACTCCCTTCTTTCCTAGTTGGATAAGGAGAAGGGGGAAAGAGGAGAAAGAGAGGAAGGAAAGGGGGGCGCCGCCCCCCTTCCCTTGTCCTATTCGGACTAGGAAGGGGAGGGGCACGCGGCCACCTCCTGCCTCCTTCTCTCTTCTCCCTCAAGGCCCATGTAGGCCCAATAAACCCCCGGGGGGTTCCGGTAACCCCCCGGTACTTCGGTAAAATGCCGATTTCACCCGGAACGATTCCGATGTCCAAATATAGGCTTCCAATATATCGATCTTTATGTCTCGACCATTTCGAGACTCCTCGTCATGTCCGTGATCACATCCGAGACTCCGAACAACCTTCGGTACATCAAAATACATAAACTCATAATGAAACTGTCATCGTAACTTTAAGCGTGCGGACCCTACGGTTCGAGAACAATGTAGACATGACTGAGACACGTCTCCGGTCAATAACCAATAGCGGGACCTGGATGCCCATATTGGCTCCTACATATTCTACGAAGATCTTTATTGGTCAGACCGCATAACAACATACGTTGTTCCCTTTGTCATCGGTATGTTACTTGTCCGAGATTCGATTGTCGGTATCCAATACCTAGTTCAATCTCGTTATCGGCAAGTCTCTTTACTCGTTCCGTAATACATCATCTCGCAACTAAATCATTAGTTGCAATGCTTGCAAGGCTTATGTGATGTGCATTACCGAGAGGGCCCAGAGATACCTCTCCAACAATCGGAGTGACAAATCCTAATCTCGAAATACGCCAACCCAACATCTACCTTTGGAGATACCTGTAGAGCACCTTTATAATCACTCATTTACGTTGTGACGTTTGGTAGCACACAAAGTGTTCCTCCGGCAAACGGGAGTTGCATAATCTCATAGTCATAGGAACATGTATAAGTCATGAAGAAAGCAATAGCAACATACTAAATGATCAGGTGCTAAGCTAATGGAATTAGTCATGTCAATCAGATCATTCACCTAATGATGTGATCCATTAATCAAATAACAACTCTTTGTTCATGGTTAGGAAACATAACCATCTTTGATTAATGAGCTAGTCAAGTGGAGACATACTAGTGACATTCTGTTTGTCTATGTATTCACACATGTATTATGTTTCCGGTTAATACAATTCTAGCATGAATAATAAACATTTATCATGATATAAGGAAATAAATAATAACTTTATTATTGCCTCTAGGGCATATTTCCTTCAGTCTCCCACTTGCACTAGAGTCAATAATCTAGATTACACAGTAATGATTCTAACACCCATGGAGCCTTGGTGCTGATCATGTTTTGCTCGTGGAAGAGGCTTAGTCAACGGGTCTGCAACATTCAGATCCGTATGTATCTTGCAAATCTCTATGTCTCCCACCTGGACTAGATCCCGAATGGAATTGAAGCGTCTCTTGATGTGCTTGGTTCTCTTGTGAAATCTGGATTCCTCTGCCAAGGCAATTGCACCAGTATTGTCACAAAAGATTTTCATTGGACCCGATGCACTAGGTATGGCACCTAGATCGGATATGAACTCCTTTATCCAGACTCCTTCGTTTGCTGCTTCCGAAGCAGCTATGTACTCCGCTTCACATGTAGATCCCGCTACGACGCTTTGTTTAGAACTGCACCAACTGACAGCTCCACCGTTTAATGTAAACACGTATCCGGTTTGCGATTTAGAATCGTCTGGATCAGTGTCAAAGCTTGCATCAACGTAACCGTTTACGATGAGCTCTTTGTCACCTCCATATACAAGAAACATATCCTTAGTCCTTTTCAGGTACTTCAGGATGTTCTTGACCACTGTCCAGTGATCCACTCCTGGATTACTTTGGTACCTCCCTGCTAAACTTATAGCAAGGCACACATCAGGTCTGGTACACAGCATTGCATACATGATAGAGCCTATGGCTGAAGCATAGGGAACATCTTTCATTTTCTCTCTATCTTCTGCAGTGGTTGAGCATTGAGTCTTACTCAACTTCACACCTTGTAACACAAGCAAGAATCCTTTCTTTGCTTCATCCATTTTGAACTTCTTCAAAACTTTGTCAAGGTATGTGCTTTGTGAAAGTCCAATTAAGCGTCTTGATCTATCTCTATAGATCTTAATGCCCAATATGTAAGCAGCTTCACCGAGGTCTTTCATTGAAAAACTCTTATTCAAGTATCCCTTTATGCTATCCAGAAATTCTATATCATTTCCAATTAGTAATATGTCATCCACATATAATATCAGAAATGCTACAGAGCTCTCACTCACTTTCTTGTAAATACAGGCTTCTCCAAAAGTCTGTATAAAACCAAATGCTTTGATCACACTATCAAAGCGTTTATTCCAACTCCGAGAGGCTTGCACCAGTCCATAAATGGATCGCCGGAGCTTGCACACTTTGTTAGCTCCCTTTGGATCGACAAAACCTTTTGGTTGCATCATATACAACTCTTCTTCTAGAAATCCATTTAGGAATGCAGTTTTGACATCCATCTGCCAAATTTCATAATCATAAAATGCGGCAATTGCTAACATGATTCGGACAGACTTAAGCATCGCTACGGGTGAGAAGGTCTCATCGTAGTCAATCCCTTGAACTTGCTGAAAACCTTTTGCGACAAGTCGAGCTTTGTAGACAGTAATATTACCGTCAGTCTCAGTCTTCTTCTTGAAGATCCATTTATTCTCAATTTCTTGCCGATCATCGGGCAAGTCAACCAAAGTCCATACTTTGTTCTCATACATGGATCCCATCTCAGATTTCATGGCTTCAAGCCATTTTGCGGAATCTGGGCTCACCATCGCTTCTTCATAGTTCGTAGGTTCATCATGATCTAGTAGCATGACTTCCAGAAAAGGATTACCGTACCACTCGGGCACGGATCTCACTCTGGTTGATCTACGAGGTTCAGTAGTATCTTGTTCTGAAATTTCATGATCATCATCATTAGCTTCCTCACTAACTGGTGTAGGTGTCACTGAAACAGTTTTCTGTGATGCACTACTCTCCAATAAGGGAGCAAGTACAGTTACCTCGTCAAGTTCTACTTTCCTCCCACTCACTTCTTTCGAGAGAAACTCCTTCTCCAGAAAGTTTCCGAATTTAGCAACAAAAGTCTTGCCTTCGGATCTGTGATAGAAGGTGTATCCAATAGTTTCCTTTGGATATCCTATGAAGACAAATTTATCCGATTTGGTTTCGAGCTTATCAGGTTGAAGCTTTTTCACATAAGCATCGCAGCCCCAAACTTTCAGGAACGACAACTTTGGTTTCTTGCCAAACCACAGTTCATAAGGCGTCGTCTCAACGGATTTTGATGGTGCCCTATTTAACGTGAATGCGGCCGTCTCTAGAGCGTATCCCCAAAACGATAGCGGTAAATCAGTAAGAGACATCATAGATCGCACCATATCTAGTAAAGTACGATTACGACGTTCGGATACACCATTACGCTGTGGTGTTCTGGGTGGCGTGAGTTGCGAAACTATTCCGCATTGCTTCAAATGTACACCAAACTCGTAACTCAAATATTCTCCTCCACGATCAGATCGTAGAAACTTTATTTTCTTGTTACGATGATTTTCAACCTCACTCTGAAATTCTTTGAACTTTTCAAATGTTTTAGACTTATGTTTCATTAAGTAGATATACCCATATCTGCTTAAGTCATCTGTGAAGGTGAGAAAATAACGATATCCGCCACGAGCCTCAATATTCATCGGACCACATACATTTGTATGTATGATTTCCAACAAATCTGTTGCTCTCTCCATAGTACCGAAGAACGGTGTTTTAGTCATCTTGCCCATGAGGCACGGTTCGCAAGTACCAAGTGATTCATAATCAAGTGGTTCCAAAAGTCCATCAGTATGGAGTTTCTTCATGCGCTTTACACCGATATGACCTAAACGGCAGTGCCACAAATAAGTTGCACCATCATTATCAACTCTGCATCTTTTGGCTTCAACATTATGAATATGTGTATCACTACTATCAAGATTCAATAAGAATAGACCACTCTTCAAGGGTGCATGACCATAAAAGATATTACTCATATAAATAGAACAACCATTATTCTCTGATTTAAATGAATAACCGCCTCGCATTAAACAAGATCCAGATATAATGTTCATGCTCAACGCTGGCACCAAATAACAATTATTTAGGTCTAATACTAATCCCGAAGGTAGATGTAGAGGTAGCGTGCCGACCGCGATCACATCGACTTTGGAACTGTTTCCCACGCGCATCGTCACCTCGTCCTTAGCCAATCTTCACTTAATCCGTAGTCCCTGTTTCGAGTTGCAAATATTAGCAACAGAACCAGTATCAAATACCTAGGTGCTACTGCGAGCCTTAGTAAGGTACACATCAATAACATGTATATCACATATACCTTTGTTCACCTTGCCATCCTTCTTATCCGCCAAATACTTGGGGCAGTTCCACTTCCAGTGACCAGTCTGCTTGCAGTAGAAGCACTCAGTTTCAGGCTTAGGTCCAGGTTTGGGTTTCTTCTCTTGAGTAGCAACTTGCTTGCCGTTCTTTTTGAAGTTCCCCTTCTTCTTCCCTTTGCCCTTTTTCTTGAAACTAGTTGTCTTGTTGACCATCAACACTTGATGCTCCTTCTTGATTTCTACCTCCACAGCTTTCAGCATTGCGAAGAGCTCGGGAATAGTCTTATTCATCCCTTGCATATTATAGTTCATCATGAAGCTCTTGTAGCTTGGTGGCAGTGATTGGAGAATTCTGTCAATGACGCAATCATCTAGAAGATTAACTCCCAATTGAATCAAGTGATTATTATACCCAGACATTTTGAGTATATGCTCACTGACAGAACTGTTCTCCTCCATCTTGCAGCTATAGAACTTATTGGAGATTTCATATCTCTCAATCTGGGCATTTGCTTGAAATATTAACTTCAACTCCTGGAACATCTCATATGCTCCATGACATTCAAAACATTGTTGAAGTCCCAATTCTAAGCCATAAAGCATGGCACACTGAACTATCGAGTAGTCATCAGCTTTGCTCTGCCAGACGTTCATAACATCTGGTGTTGCTCTAGCAGCAGGCCTGGCACCCAGCGGTGCTTCCAGGACGTAATTCTTCTATGCAGCAATGAGGATAATCCTCAAGTTACGGACCCAGTCAGTGTAATTGCTACCATCAACTTTCAGCTTTGCTTTCTCAAGGAACGCATTAAAATTCAACGGAACAACAGCACGAGCCATCTATCTACAATCAAGCATAAACAAGCAAGATACTATCAGGTACTAAGTTTCATGATAAATTTAGGTTCAATTAATTTACTTAAAGAATTCCCACTTAGATAGACATCCCTCTAATCCTCTAAGTGATTACATGATCCAAATCAACTAAACCATGTCCGATCATCACGTGAGATGGAGTAGTTTCATTGGTGAACATCACTATGTTGATCATATCTACTATATGATTCACGCTCGACCTTTCGGTCTCCGTGTTCCGAGGCCATATCTGTATATGCTTGGCTCGTCAAGTATAACCTGAGTATTCCCCGTGTGCAACTGTTTTGCACCTGTTGTATTTGAACGTAGAGCCTATCACACCCGATCATCACGTGGTGTCTCAGCACGAAGAACTTTCGCAACGGTGCATACTCAGGGAGAACACTTCTTGATAATTAGTGAGAGATCATCTTATAATGCTACCGTCAATCAAAGCAAGATAAGATGCATAAAAGATAAACATCACATGCAATCAATATAAGTGATATGATATGGCCATCATCATCTTGTGCTTGTGATCTCCATCTTCGAAGCACCGTCATGATCACCATCGTCACCGGTGCGACACCTTGATCTCCATCGTAGCATCGTTGTCGTCTCGCCAATCTTATGCTTCTACGACTATCGCTACCGCTTAGTGATAAAGTAAAGCATTACAGCGCGATTGCATTGCATACAATAAAGCGACAACCATATGGCTCCTGCCAGTTGCCGATAACTTGGTTACAAAACATGATCATCTCATACAATAAAATTTAGCATCATGCCTTGACCATATCACATCACAACATGCCCTGCAAAAACAAGTTAGACGTCCTCTACTTTGTTGTTGCAAGTTTTACGTGGCTGCTATGGGCTTAAGCAAGAACCAATCTTACCTACGCATCAAAACCACAACGATAGTTTGTCAAGTTGGTGCTGTTTTAACCTTCGCAAGGACCGGGCGTAGCCACACTCGGTTCAACTAAAGTTGGAGAAACTGTCACCTGCAAGCCACCTCTGTTCAAAGCACGTCGGGAGAACCGGTCTCGTGTAAGCGTACGCGTAATGTTGGTCCGGGCCGCTTCGTCCAACAATACCGCCGAACCAAAGTATGACATGCTGGTAAGCAGTATGACTTATATCGCCCACAACTCACTTGTGTTCTACTCGTGCATATAACATCAACATATAAAACCTAGGCTCGGATGCCACTGTTGGGTAACGTAGTAATTTCAAAAAATTCCTACGCACACGCAAGATCATGGTGATGCATAGCAACGAGAGGGGAGAGTATGATCTACGTACCCTTGTAGATCGACAACGGAAGCGTTGACACAACGTAGAGGAAGTAGTCGTACGTCTTCCCGATCCGACCGATCCAAGCACCGTTACTCCGGCACCTCCGAGTTCTTAGCACACGTACAGCTCGATGATGATCCCCGGGCTCCGATCCAGCACAACGTCGGGGAAGAGTTATGTCAGCACGACGGCATGGTGACGATCTTGATGTTCAACTGTCGCACGGCTTCGCCTAAGCACCGCTACAATATAACCGAGGTGGAATATGGTGGAGGGGGGCACCGCACACGGCTAAGGAACGATCACGAAGATCAACTTGTGTGTTCTAGGGTGCTCCCCTGCCCCCGTATATAAAGGAGCCAAGGGGAGGGTGCGGCCGGCCAAGGAGGGGCGCGCCAGGGGGGAGTCCTACTCCCATCGGGAGTAGGACTCCCTTCTTTCCTAGTTGGATAAGGAGAAGGGGGGAAAGAGGAGGAAGAGAGGAAGGAAAGGGGGGGGCCTTCCCTTGTCCTATTCGAACTAGGAAGGGGAGGGGCGCACGGCCACCTCCTGCCTCCTTCTCTCTTCTCCCTCAAGGCCCATGTAGGCCCAATAACCCCCCGGGGGGTTCCGGTAACCCCCCGGTACTCCGGTAAAATGCCGATTTCACCCGGAACGATTCCGATGTCCAAATATAGGCTTCCAATATATCGATCTTTATGTCTCGACCATTTCGAGACTCCTCATCATGTCCGTGATCACATCCGGGACTCCGAACAACCTTCGGTACATCAAAATACATAAACTCATAATGAAACTGTCATCGTAACTTTAAGCGTGCGGACCCTACGGTTCAAGAACAATGTAGACATGACCGAGACACGTCTCCGGTCAATAACCAATAGCGGGACCTGGATGCCCATATTGGCTCCTACATATTCTACGAAGATCTTTATCGGTCAGACCGCATAACAACATACGTTGTTCCCTTTGTCATCGGTATGTTACTTGTCCGAGATTCGATCGTCGGTATCCAATACCTAGTTCAATCTCATTACCGGCAAGTCTCTTTACTCGTTCCCTAATACATCATATCGCAACTAACTCATTAGTTGCAATGCTTGCAAGGCTTATGTGATGTGCATTACCGAGAGGGCCCAGAGATACCTCTCCGACAATCGGAGTGACAAATCCTAATCTCGAAATACGCCAACCCAACATCTACCTTTGGAGACACCTGTAGAGCACCTTTATAATCACCCATTTACGTTGTGACATTTGGTAGCACACAAAGTGTTCCCCCGGCAAACGGGAGTTGCATAATCTCATAGTCATAGGAACATGTATAAGTCATGAAGAAAGCAATAGCAACATACTAAACGATCGGGTGCTAAGCTAATGGAATGAATCATGTCAATCAGATCATTCACCTAATGATGTGATCCGTTAATCAAATAACAACTCTTTGTTCATGGTTAGGAAACATAACCATCTTTGATTAACGAGCTAGTCAAGTAGAGGCATACTAGTGACATTCTGTTTGTCTATGTATTCACACATGTATTATGTTTCCGGTTAATACAATTCTAGCATGAATAATAAACATTTATCATGATATAAGGAAATAAATAATAACTTTATTATTGCCTCTAGGGCATATTTCCTTCAGATTTTTCATATAAAAAACTTTTTCATCCGAGTTAGTATTCAAAAGTTATGCCCATTTTTACAAATTTCAGAGAGATTTTGCAAATAAAGTCAAAATTCACATTTGCAAATTTTCCCAACAACTAGACCACATATCACATGAGAAACTTATTTTCTTTTATTTTTTGACATTTCCATCATTTTCTTTTATTTTTTTAAAACTGAAAAGGCGATCCACGGGGGGGGGGGGGGGGGGGTGGGGGGTAGAGTTTGAAAATGGGACCTTTAGTACCGGTTCGTGGCACGAACCGGGACTAAAGGTCTCATCCCCATTAGTCCCGGTTCGTGCCTCAAACTGGGACTAAATGTCTAATCTTTAGTCTTTAGTCCCGGTTTGAGGCACGAACCGGGACCAATGGTTGTGGGCCAGGAGCGAGGCCCATTGGTCCCGGTTCATCCCACCAACCGGGACCAAAAGGTCCAGATGAACCGGGACCAATGGCCCACGTGGCCCGGCCGGCCCCCTGGGCTCATGAACCGGGACCAATGCCCCAATTGGTCCCGGTTCTGGACTGAACCGGGACTAATGGGGTTACCCAGCCTGGACCAAAGCCTCCTTTTCTACTAGTGTCTAAGCACGCACGCCTATCTTCTCTTCTCGAGAGGATGAAATCAATCTGGCTAGAGTGTTGGCCACTACTAAAAGTCACCAGATGTGATTCTCTCTTTCTAAAGAGGGTGTTACCTACAATCATATTGTAGGCTAGAGCAAAGCTTAAGACATCTTCTCCTTCTTGATTCCTGATGCCATAGCCAAAGCCCCCATTCGCCCTTTCAAAACCTGTGTTAGATGTACCCACGTGGCCATTGAGGTCTCCTCCTATGAAGAGTTTCTCACCAATCGGTACACTCCTAACCATGTCTTCCAGGCCTTCCCAGAACTCCCTCTTGGTGTTCTCATTGTGGCCTACTTGCGGGGCATACGCGCTGATAACATTGAGAACCAAGTACTCAACTACCAGCTTGACCAGGATAATCCGGTCCCCACGTCTCTTGACGTCTACCACTCCATACTTGAGGCTCTTGTTGATCAAGATGCCTACGCCATTTCTGTTTGCAGCCGTCCCCGTGTACCACAGCTTGAAGCCGGTATCCTCCACCTCCTTCGCCTTCTGTCCTCTCCATTTAGTTTCTTGGACGCAAAGGATATCAACACCTCTCCTCACCGCTGCATCAACTAGCTCCTGAAGCTTCCTTGTCAGAGACCCTACGTTCCAGCTACCTAAGCGAATCCTCCTAGGCTCGGCTAGCTTCCTTACCCTTCGCACTCGTTGAGTCAAATGCGAAGACCCTTGCTCATTTTTCACTACATCCAGGCGCCGATATAGCGCGCCACTAAGGATGCGACGACCCGATCCTTGCTCACTTGCCACCGTATCCGAATCAAGATACGGCGTGCCACTTGGGGGGTGACGGCTCGGCCCTTGCCCATTTTCCACCACACCCGGGTTCCGATGTGGCGCGTCGCTGGGAGGGTTACGCCCCAACGAAAATCTTTTGGGTTTCATCTCCATAAGAATGGCTGAGTTTTTACGTTGGCTCGCCAAGCCTATCACAACCCTCCTCCTTTACCCGGGCTTGGGACCGGCTATGTTGAGACAACATAGGCGGAGTTAGCAAACTTATATTATGATTATCACATTTTGATCTTGGAGTAATGGTCGACTTTAGTAGATGTTACTGCACTATACACCAGTCCCGTATTTCTACCTACAAGTCTGAGCTCCATCGGGATAATCGGATTAGTGTATCACAACCTTGATGTTTTTAAACATGCATATTTTGTAGTTATTTTAGTATTATGCAGAATGCATATCTATCCCTCGAATTTATGTATCAATTCTGCAATTTCTTGGCATTTCAGGTTTGGGAATATTTGACTCAGAGCTTTTGCTGAATGGTATTGTCGTCCAGAAGATAGAGTTTGAAAGGTATGTCCTGGTGCTCCTCACTTTCTGGGATGATCAATCTTCTATTATACATGGCGACGTACACAGGACAAGCCCAAGCTAGCTGATCAAAAGGCACACAATCTGTATACGCACGCAAGAGTTGTTGGCGGCTAAAATCATGAAGCAACGGACTAACAAATTGTGGCCAGCATACACGCAGGCGAAGATAGCCAATGTATTTGCATGTTTTCTTGACTTAGACTACAATGCATTTTCCATGAAATAAATTATCTTGCCATCTGGTCTTTAGATACAGACATACAATAGATTAAATGTATAGACGTCGGCACAAATTTCAAATTTTGGGACGTAACCAAAATAGTTGGCACAACTTTGGGAGACAAAGAGAATAATTGTAGTTGTGTACAACGAGAAGCTCCCTTTCTTTTGAAATCATAGTCTGAAATCATACTATATAAGAGGGTACTTTTGCAACATGTGCATTTTCTTACTTTCGAAATCATACTATATATTATTTAAAAAATGTCGTGCACACAACGTTTCTTGGCCGATATGCACATGACACTCTATTTGAGTGGGGTAGAAGTGTTGGCCAACTGCATCCGATGGTCGCCACAGCGTGTCGGCCATAAATCAGACACAGTTTTGTGGTTCTTATGGCACTGATCTATTATTTTCTCCCTTCCCCTCTCATCTTCTTGATTTTTAATAGTTTATATATTAATTCAAGCTCAGGCTTACCTTCAAGCCTTAAAATTGTTGTTCTGCCAGGTTTAGAGAGGGCTGGTGGACAGGAAGCCAATGGGCTACATTTTAGCTCTTTAATTTGTTCATGCTTGTCTTATGCTGATAAGTTTTTTCTTCCTTTGTTTCCTAGGAAAAAGTAATCAAACAATCCCACTCGCTACTGCGACATAGCATTAGTTACACACGAACGCTCATCCCCTCTTGAAAATTTCCAATTAGTTTAGTACTACCTTTTTATGCAGGTAAACAATCTGTTGATTGTGTGTAGCATAAGCTGTGACGAGTGTTGGGCGTTGTGTTGAAATAGAGGACATGAAGTGTGTGGGAGACGAGGGTGTGTGTGTTTGGCGTAGAGGCCTATGATATTTTTCTTTTCGTTGCAATGCATGGGCATTTTTGCTAGTTATATAAATAGATAGATTTATACACTCAGTGCAGGTTGATATAGATCAGGATGCCCTGAGCCCAGGGCCGGTCGCCGAAGGCAGCACCTCCAGCTCCAGCAAGGACGCGGCCTGCAGTGTCAGCGGCGCCAGCTCCGCATCGCCGTCTCCATCCAGCGGAAGACACGACAGGTCCAAGCACGATGGCAGAGCCCGGAGTTCCTGCACCGCTTGGACAAGGACATGCTGATTGCTGAAGCCCGTGGGAATGGGCCGCGAGCTCGACACCCATCCCAGCAGTAGGCATGGTTCGGTGGCCCGGCGACGCCAGCGGAGCAGCCAGATCCAGTCCCTCCCGATCTGGAACGAGCAGGGGAAGCGGAGCAGGGGACTCGGGCGGAGGGGCGCGGATCGCCACAGGAGCTGAGATCGACGCAGGGGGCATCAGCACGGCACCGCACGGTGCAGCTGGGGCAGCGGGTGTCCGAGCCGTCGTCGAGAGCATGAGAGGCGGCGGGCGCGACCCAAGTGACCCCGAATAGCAGGGGCAGGGCGAGGGCCGCTGCGGCAAGCGAGGCGGCGGGAGCGGAGATCGTTGGGACAGGGCCGGAATGACCCCCGTCGAGTGCGTGGAACTACGCAGGAGTCGCCAATCCCATCCTACTGCTCCTCACAATGTCTCTTATGGCTGCTGCTCGTCTAACCGTTGTCAATTTGTCTTTTAAAAATCACATCATTTTAGCGGTTCCATATAGCTCAAGATAATACGCATACCCCGACTCAAATATATGCGGTAATGTTGGGCTTCGCTCCATTTAGAATAACGTGTATATCGAGTGGGCACCGAAGTAGTCTGCTTCTCGTTTATTTAAGTGTATTTGCCCTGCTGTTCATCGATCACTAAGTTGCATGCTAGCAGAGTGCGTGCATGAGACATGAGTCAATCTCTCTCTCTCTTTTGAGCATCAGTATAGACACAAGCGCTCATATACACGCGCATACACTCGTCACCGTAGGCGCCTCGTCGTCGACGGGAACGTCTTCTCCCACTGAAAGCGTATCGCCGAAAATCCTGAAATAAATTCAGGAATAATGCGAGCACCAGGATTTGAACCCTAGTGGATTGGGGATAGCACTGTCCACCTAACCAACTCAACCACAGGTTGATTCGCTCTCTCTCTCTCTACTAGATAGAAATGTAATAGTATCTACGTATTAATTAATCTTGATGTACTAGACATAAATGCAATGACATGTACAATGGTGCTATTTTACAGTAGCCACATAGGTTAAATATAATGTTGACGTGAAGGAGAGAGAAATTATTGAAAAAATGCTTGTCGATTTTCTCTCATTTAAGAGATCTCTTAGCACAAGATGTTTCACCGCGTTTTTAGGAATAACTAGTTATTAAAGATAAGAGATGATGTAACTCATTGTAGATGTGCTTTTATTGTGATTTCAAAATTACATGCAAGGCCTAATTAAGATAGAGTAAAATGCATCACAAGTCCTAAAACTATCATAGGTGTGTCAGTTTAGTCCTATAACTTTCAAACTGCACTTTTGGGTCCTAAAACTATCGGAAGTATGTCAGTTTAGTCCTATAACTTCGAAACTGCACTTTTGGGTCCTAAAACTATTGGAGGTGTGTCATTTTTAGTCCCATAACTTCAAAATTGCAGTTTTGGGTCTCAAAACTATGTATGTTTGTTCATCTGAGGTCCTAATCTTGCATGGCCACCATCCATGGTGCATTTTTCAACTGAGCCCTTTGTATGTGTTTATATCCCCCAAAGTGGTACATACGCTTCCATGTTGTAGTGTGTCCTGCAACCTGCATGGCCATGAGCTGCGCGGTAGCCTCCCTGAGAGGTTTGGCGTGACCGTCGGGGAGACCCCGAGCTAGTCGGCATGAAGGACGACATCCCTCTCCCTCGGTGAGGCCGCCGGGGAGATCCCGAGCCAATTGGGATGAAGTACGCCATCCCACCTCTCTCTCTCTCTCTCTCTCTCTCTCTCTGTTTGATAATATCGTCGTTGCCCCGACACCCTTGCCGTAGAGTTGGCCGTGCAGGCTGTTGTTTGGGCACGAGCATGTTCATAGGTGGTGAGCTGTCGGGCGACACAGAGGAGTGCGCGGAAACTGCAAAGCTAGCGCAGAGGTCGTCGAGAGTGACACAACCCTAGCAGTAGCCATAGGTGGGTAGCAATTGGACGTTGTGCGACATGTCGTCCTGCTGCTGTTGGGGGAGGCTGAGATGACCGGTCTGAAGGAAATATGCCCTAGAGGCAATAATAAAATTATTATTTATTTCCTTATATCATGATAAATGTTTATTATTCATGCTAGAATTGCATTAACTGGAAACATAATACATGTGTGAATACATAGACAAATAGAGTGTCACTAGTATGCCTCTACTTGACTAGCTCGTTAATCAAAGATGGTTATGTTTCCTAACCATGGACAAAGAGTTGTTATTTGATTAACGGGATCACATCATTAGGTGAATGATCTGATTGACATGCATGACCCATTCCATTAGCTTAGCACCCGATCGTTTAGTATGTTGCTATTGCTTTCTTCATGACTTATACATGTTCCTATGACTATAAGATTATGCAACTCCCGTTTGCCGGAGGGACACTTTGTGTGCTACCAAACGTCACAACATAACTTGGTGATTATAAAGGTGCTCTACAGGTGTTTCCAAAGGTACATGTTGGGTTGGCATATTTTAAAATTAGGATTTGTCACTCCGATTGTTGGAGAGGTATCTCTGGGCCCTCTCGGTAATGCACATCACATAAGCCTTGCAAGCATTACAACTAATGAGTTAGTTGTGAGATGATGTATTACGGAACGAGTAAAGAGACTTGCCGGTAACGAGATTGAACTAGGTATTGAGATACCGACGATCGAATCTCGGGCAAGTAACATATCGATGACAAAGGGAACAACGTATGTTGTTATGCGGTCTGACCGATAAAGATCTTCGTAGAATATGTAGGAACCAATATGAGCATCTAGGTTCCGCTATTAGTTATTGGCCGGAGACGTGTCTCGGTCATGTCTACATTGTTCTCGAATCGTAGGGTCCGCACGCTTAACGTTACGATGACAGTTTCATTATAAGTTTATGTATTTTGATGTACCGAAGGTTGTTCGAAGTCCCGTATGTGATCATGGACATGACGAGGAGTCTCGAAATGGTCGAGACATAAAGATCGATATATTGGAAGCCTATATTTGGATATCGGAATCGTTCCGGGTGAAATCGGGATTTTACCGGAGTACCGGGGGGTTACCGGAACCCCCTCGGGGGTTATTGGGCCTACATGGGTCCTAAGGGAGAAGAGGAAAGGAGGCAAGAGGTGGCCGCACACCCCTCCCCTCCCTAGTCCGAATAGGACAAGGAGAGGGGGGCGCCGCCCACCTTTCCTTTCCCTCTTCCTCCTCTTTCCCACTTCTCCTTCTCCAACTAGGAAAGAAGGGAGTCCTACTCCTGGTGGGAGTAGGACTCCCCCTTGGCGCGCCCTCCTTGGCCGGCCGCCCCCTCCCCTTGGCTCCTTTATATACGGGGGCAGGGGGCACCCTAGAACACACAAGTTGATCTTAGTGATCGTTCCTTAGCCGTGTGCGATGCCCCCCTCCACCATATTCCACCTCGGTCATATTGTAGCGGTGCTTAGGCGAAGCCCTGCGACGGTTGAACATCAAGATCGTCACCACGCCGTCGTGCTGATGGAACTCCTCCCCGAAGCTTTGCTGGATCGGAGCCCGGGGAGCGTCATCGAGCTGAACGTGTGCCAAGAACTCGGAGGTGCCGGAGTAACGGTGCTTGGATCGGTTGGACCGGGAAGACGTACGACTACCTCCTCTACATTGCGTCAACGCTTCCGCTTCGGTCTACGAGGGTACGTAGACAACACTCTCCCCTCTCATTGCTATGCATCACCATGATCTTGTGTGTGCGTAGGAATTTTTTTTAAATTACTGCATTCCCCAACAGTGTAACGCCCTGGACACACCCGCCGGTGGTCGTTACTCCTAGCAGGATCTAGACTGGCCCCATATATCAATACTAGTCTTTTCTGCGCACTTTGTCCTCACTCGTGCGCACCCGGGAGCAACTTCCCGGTCGGTCACCCATCCTGACACTACTCCAAGCTGAGCACGCTTAACTTTGGAGTTCTATCCGAATGGGCTCCCAGAAAAGAAGGAATTCCTTATTGATATGAGTAGTCTATCATCCCTAATAAGCCAAGCTATCACATACACGCCCACTTAGAGGAACCGACGTCCTGGTCGGGCCACATGAATGTTACCTCTTGGCACATACGTCTGTGCATCCAGTCCGGTACATGTGCCATGTCAGGTGCCATGACAGGTCACAAACGTCATGAACAACATAACCACACACCTGTCCGCAAACATCCGTGTAACCGCGAGGGTCGGCTCTGATACCAACTTGTAACGCCCTGGACACACCCGCCGGTGGTCGTTACTCCTGGCGGGATCTAGACTGGCCTCACAGATCAATACTAGTCTTTTCTGCGCACTTTGTCCTCACTCGTGCGCACCCGGGAGCAACTTCCCGGTCGGTCACCCATCCTGACACTACTCCAAGCTGAGCACGCTTAACTTTAGAGTTCTGTCCGAATGGGCTCCCAGAAAAGAAGGAATTCCTTATTGATATGAGTAGTCTATCATCCCTAATAAGCCAGGCTATCACACAGTGGTATCAGAGCCTAGGTTTTATGGTTTGATGTTATATGCACGAGTAGAACACAAGTGAGTTGTGGGTGATATAAGTCATACTGCTTACCAGCATGTCATACTTTGGTTCGGCGGTATTGTTGGATGAAGCGGCCCGTACCGACATTACGCGTACGCTTACGCGAGACTGGTTCTACCGCCGTGCTTTGCACACAGGTGGCTGGCGGGTGTCAGTTTCTCCAACTTTAGTTGAACCGAGTGTGGCTACGCCCGGTCCTTGCGAAGGTTAAAACAGCACCAACTTGACAAACTATCGTTGTGGTTTTGATGCGTAGGTAAGATTGGTTCTTGCTTAAGCCCGTAGCAGCCACGTAAAACTTGCAACAAACAAAGTAGAGGATGTCTAACTTGTTTTTGCAGGGCATGTTGTGATGTGACATGGTCAAGGCATGATGCTAAATTTTATTGTATGAGATGATCATGTTTTGTAACCAAGTTATCGGCAACTGGAAGGAGCCATATGGTTGTCGCTTTATTGTATGCAATGCAATCGCCGTGTAATGCTTTACTTTATCACTAAGCGGCAGCGATAGTCGTAGAAGCATAAGATTGGCGAGACGACAACGATGCTATGATGGAGATCAAGGTGTCGCGCCGGTGACGATGGTGATCATGACGGTGCTTCGGAGATGGAGATCACAAGCACAAGATGATGATGGCCATATCATATCACTTATATTGATTGCATGTGATGTTTATCTTTTATGCATCTTATCTTGCTTTGATTGACAGTAGCATTATAAGATGATCTCTCACTAAATTTCAAGATAAAAAGTGTTCTCCCTGAGTATGCACCGTTGCCAAAGTTCGTCGTGCCCAGACACCACGTGATGATCAGGTGTGATAAGCTCTACGTCCATCTACAACGGGTGCAAGCCAGTTTTGCACACGCAGAATACTCATGTTAAACTTGACGAGCCTAGCATATGCAGATATGGCCTCGGAACACTGAGACCGAAAGGTCGAGCGTGAATCATATAGTAGATATGATCAACATAGCGATGTTCACCATTGAGAACTACTCCATTTCACGTGATGATCGGTTATGGTTTAGTTGATTTGGATCACGTGATCACTTAGATGATTAGAGGGATGTCTATCTAAGTGGGAGTTCTTAAGTAATATGATTAATTGAACTTAAATTTATCATAAACTTAGTCCCTGATAGTATCTTGCTTGTTTATGTTGATTGTAGATAGATGGCCCGTGGTGTTGTTCCGTTGAATTTTAATGCGTTGCTTGAGAAAGCAAAGTTGAAAGATGATGGTAGCAATTACACGGACTGGGTCCGTAACTTGAGGATTATCCTCATTGCTGCACAGAAGAGTTACGTCCTGGAAGCACCACTGGGTGCCAGGCCTGCTGCTGACGCAACTGATGACGTTAAGAACGTCTGGCAGAGCAAAGCTAATGATTACTCGATAGTTCAATGTGCCATGCTTTACGGCTTAGAACCGGGACTTCAACGATGTTTTGAACGTCATGGGGCATATGAGATGTTCCAGGAGTTGAAGTTAATATTCCAGCAGAATGCCCGGATTGACAGATATGAAGTCTCCAATAAATTCTATAGCTGCAAGATGGAGGAGAATAATTCTGTCAGTGAGCATATACTCAAGATGTCTGGGTATTGTAATCACTTGATTCAACTGGGAGTTAATCTTCCGGATGATAGCGTCATTGACAAGATTCTCCAATCACTTCCACCAAGCTACAAGAGCTTCGTGATGAACTATAATATGCAAGGGATGGATAAGACAATTCCCGAGCTCTTCGCAATGCTAAAGGCTACGGAGGTAGAAATCAAGAAGGAGCATCAAGTGTTGATGGTCAACAAGACCACTAGTTTCAAGAAAAAGGGCAAAGGGAAGAAGAAGGGGAACTTCAAGAAGAACAGCAAGCAAGTTGCTGCTCAGGAGAAGAAACCCAAGTCTGGACCTAAGCCAGAAACTAAGTGCTTCTACTTCAAGCAGACTGGTCACTGGAAGCGGAACTGCCCCAAGTATTTGGCGGATAAGAAGGATGGCAAGGTGAACAAAGGTATATGTGATATACATGTTATTGATGTGTACCTTACTAATGCTCGCAGTAGCACCTGGGTATTTGATACTGGTTCTGTTGCTAATATTTGCAACTCGAAACAGGGACTACGGATTAAGCGAAGATTGGCTAAGGACGAGGTGACGATGCGCGTGGGAAACGGTTCCAAAGTCGATGTGATCGCGGTCGGCACGCTACCTCTACATCTACCTTCGGGATTAGTATTAGACCTAAATAATTGTTATTTGTGCCAGCGTTGAGCATGAACATTATATCTGGATCTTGTTTAATGCGAGGCGGTTATTCATTTAAATCAGAGAATAATGGTTGTTCTATTTATATGAGTAATATCTTTTATGGTCATGCACCCTTGAAGAGTGGTCTATTTTTGATGAATCTCGATAGTAGTGATACACATATTCATAATGTTGAAGCCAAAAGATGCAAGGTTGATAATGATAGTGCAACTTATTTGTGGCACTGCCGTTTAGGTCATATCGGTGTAAAGCGCATGAAGAAACTCCATACTGATGGACTTTTGGAACCACTTGATTATAAATCACTTGGTACTTGCGAACCGTGCCTCATGGGCAAGATGACTAAAACACCGTTCTCCGGTACTATGGAGAGAGCAAGAGATTTGTTCGAAATCATACATACAGATGTATGTGGTCCGATGAATGTTGAGGCTCGTGGCGGATATCGTTATTTTCTCACCTTCACAGATGATTTAAGCAGATATGGGTATATCTACTTAATGAAGCATAAGTCTGAAACATTTGAAAAGTTCAAAGAATTTCAGAGTGAAGTTGAAAATCATCGTAGCACGAAAATAAAGTTTCTACGATCTGATCGTGGAGGAGAATATTTGAGTTACGAGTTTGGTCTACATTTGAAACAATGCGGAATAGTTTTGCAGCTCACGCCACCCGGAACACCACAACATAATGGTGTGTCCGAATGTCGTAATCGTACTTTACTTGATATGGTGCGATCTATGATGTCTCTTACAGATTTACCGCTATCGTTTTGGGGTTATGCTTTAGAGACGGCCGCATTCACGTTAAATAGGGCACCATCAAAATCCGTTGAGACGACGCCTTATGAACTATGGTTTGGCAAGAAACCAAAGTTGTCGTTTCTTAAAGTTTGGGGCTGTGATGCTTATGTGAAAAAGCTTCAACCTGATAAGTTCGAACCCAAATCGGAGAAAATGTGTCTTCATAGGATACCCAAAGGAGACTGTTGGGTACACCTTCTATCACAGATCCGAAGGCAAGACATTCGTTGCTAAAAATGGATCCTTTCTAGTGAAGGAGTTTCTCTCGAAAGAAGTGAATGGGAGGAAAGTAGAACTTGATGAGGTAACTGTACCTGCTCCCTTATTGGAAAGTAGTACATCACAGAAACCGGTTTCTATGACACCTAAACCAATTAGTGAGGAAGTTAATGATGATGATCATAGAACTTCAGATCAAGTTGCTACTGAACCTCGTAGATCAAACAGAGTAAGATCCGCACCAGAGTGCTACGGTAATCATGTTTTGGAAGTCATGCTACTAGATCATGATGAACCTACGAACTATGAAGAAGTGATGGTGAGCCCAGATTCTGCGAAATGGCTTGAAGCCATGAAATCTGAGATGGGATCCATGTATGAGAACAAAGTGTGGACTTTGGTTGACTTTCCCGATGATCGGCAAGTAGTTGAGAATAAATGGATCTTCAAGAAGAAGACTGACGCTGACGGTAATGTTACTGTCTACAAAGCTCGACTTGTTGCAAAAGGTTTTCGACAAGTTCAAGGGATTGACTACGATGAGACCTTCTCACCCGTAGTGATGCTTAAGTCTGTCCGAATCATGTTAGCAATTGCCGCATTTTATGATTATGAAATTTGGCAAATGGATGTCAAAACTGCATTCCTAAATGGATTTCTGTAAGAAGAGTTGTATATGATGCAACCAGAAGGTTTTGTCGATCCAAAGGGAGCTAACAAAGTGTGCAAGCTCCAACGATCCATTTATGGACTGGTGCAAGCCTCTCGGAGTTGGAATAAACGCTTTGATAGTGTGATCAAAACATTTGGTTTTATACAGACTTTTGGAGAAGCCTGTATTTACAAGAAAGTGAGTGGGAGCTCTGTAGTATTTCTGATATTATATGTGGATGACATATTACTAATTGGAAATGATATAGAATTTCTGGATAGCATAAAGGGATACTTGAATAAGAGTTTTTCAATGAAAGACCTCGGTGAAGCTGCTTACATATTAGGCATTAAGATCTATAGAGATAGATCAAGACGCTTAATTGGACTTTCACAAAGCACATACCTTGACAAAGTTTTGAAGAAATTCAAAATGGATCAAGCAAAGAAAGGGTTCTTGCCTGTGTTCCAAGGTGTGAAGTTGAGTAAGACTCAATGCCCGACCACTGCAGAAGATAGAGAGAAAATGAAAGATGTTCCCTATGCTTCAGCCATAGGCTCTATCATGTATGCAATGCTGTGTACTAGACCTGATGTGTGCCTTGCTATAAGTCTAGCAGGGAGGTACCAAAGTAATCCAGGAGTGGATCACTGGACAGCGGTCAAGAACATCCTGAAATACCTGAAAAGGACTAAGGATATGTTTCTCGTTTATGAAGGTGACAAAGAGCTCATCGCAAATAGTTACGTTGATGCAAGCTTTGACATTGATCCGGATGATTCTAAGTCGCAAACCGGATACGTGTTTACATTAAACGGTGGAGGTGTCAGTTGGTGCAGTTCTAAACAAAGTGTCGTGGCGGGATCTACGTGTGAAGCGGAATACATAGCTGCTTCGGAAGCAGCAAATGAAGGAGTCTGGATGAAGGAGTTCATATCCGATCTAGGTGTCATACCTAGTGCATCGGGTCCAATGAAAATCTTTTGTGACAATACTGGTGCAATTGCCTTGGCAAAGGAATCCAGATTTCACAAGAGAACCAAGCACATCAAGAGACGCTTCAATTCCATCCGGGATCTAGTCCAGGTGGGAGACATAGAGATTTGCAAGATACATACCGATCTAAATGTAGCAGACCCGTTGACTAAGCCTCTTCCACAAGCAAAACATGATCAGCACCAAGGCTCCATGGGTGTTAGAATCATTACTGTGTAATCTAGATTATTGACTCTAGTGCAAGTGGGAGACTGAAGGAAATATGCCCTAGAGGCAATAATAAAGTTATTATTTATTTCCTTATATCATGATAAATGTTTATTATTCATGCTAGAATTGTATTAACCGGAAACATAATACATGTGTGAATACATAGACAAACAGAGTGTCACTAGTATGCCTCTACTTGACTAGCTTGTTAATCAAAGATGGTTATGTTTCCTAACCATGGACAAAGAGTTGTTATTTGATTAACGGGATCACATCATTAGGTGAATGATCTGATTGACATGACCCATTCCATTAGCTTAGCTCCCGATCGTTTAGTATGTTGCTATTGCTTTCTTCATGACTTATACATGTTCCTATGACTATGAGATTATGCAACTCCCGTTTGCCGGAGGAACACTTTGTGTGCTACCAAATGTCACAACGTAACTTGGTGATTATAAAGGTGCTCTACAGGTGTCTCCAAAGGTACATGTTGGGTTGGCATATTTCGAGATTAGGATTTGTCACTCCGATTGTTGGAGAGGTATCTCTGGGCCCTCTCGGTAATGCACATCACATAAGCCTTGCAAGCATTACAACTAATGAGTTAGTTGCGAGATGATGTATTACGGAACGAGTAAAGAGACTTGCCGGTAACGAGATTGAACTAGGTATTGAGATACCGACGATCGAATCTCGGGCAAGTAACATACCGATGACAAAGGGAACAACGTATGTTGTTATGCGGTCTGACCGATAAAGAT
The DNA here is from genome assembly GCA_034509565.1 of Triticum monococcum. Classification (NCBI taxonomy): domain Eukaryota; kingdom Viridiplantae; phylum Streptophyta; class Magnoliopsida; order Poales; family Poaceae; genus Triticum; species Triticum monococcum. The sequence continues at coordinate 638,510,718 of CM067845.1, forward strand.
CTTCGTAGAATATGTAGGAACCAATATGAGCATCCAGGTTCCGCTATTGGTTATTGACCGAAGACGTGTCTCGGTCATGTCTACATTGTTCTCGAACCATAGGGTCCGCACGCTTAACGTTACGATGATAGTTTCATTATGAGTTTATGTATTTTGATGTACCGAAGGTTGTTCGGTGTCCCGGATGTGATCATGGACATGACGAGGAGTCTCGAAATGGTCGAGACATAAAGCTCGATATATTGGAAGCCTATATTTGGATATCGGAATCGTTCCGGGTGAAATCGGGATTTTAGCGGAGTACCGGGGGGTTACCGGAACCCCCCGGGGGTTATTGGGCCTACATGGGCCCTAAGGGAGAAGAGGAAAGGAGGCAAGAGGTGGCCGCGCGCCCCTCCCCTCCCTAGTCCGAATAGGACAAGGAGAGGGGGGCGGCGCCCCCCTTTCCTTTCCCTCTTCCTCCTCTTTCCCACTTCTCCTTCTCCAACTAGGAAAGAAGGGAGTCCTACTCCCGGTGGGAGTAGGACTCCCCCTTGGCGCGCCCTCCTTGGCCGGCCGCCCCCTCCCCTTGGCTCCTTTATATACGGGGGCAGGGGGGCACCCTAGAACACACAAGTTGATCTTCGTGATTGTTCCTTAGCCGTGTGCGGTGCCCCCCTCCACCATATTCCACCTCGGTCATATTGTAGCGGTGCTTAGGCGAAGCCCTGCGACAGTTGAACATCAAGATTGTCACCATGCCGTCGTGCTGACGGAACTCCTCCCTGAAGCTTTGCTGGATTGGACCTCGGGGAGCGTTGTGTGCCAAGAACTCGGAGGTGCCGGAGTAACGGTGCTTGGTTCGGTTGGACCGGGAAGACGTACGACTACCTCCTCTACGTTGCGTCAACGCTTCCGCTTCGGTCTACGAGGGTACGTAGACAACACTCTCCCCTCTCGTTGCTATGCATCACCATGATCTTGTGTGTGCGTAGGAAATTTTTTAAAATTACTACATTCCCCAACACGGTCTACTCTCCTCGCTGGAGCTCAAACCATCATTCCACTGATGGCCTCTGTACCATCGCCTCTGAGCATTCTGTGCGTGGGAGAAGACGAGCGCGTGAGAACGAGGCGAGACAACGCTCTAGTTTTTTTGCATATTTACCTGGTGGGCCCATTGGGTCAGGTCAACGTGGCTACAATCCAAGCATTTCCAAGTGACTCGTTGGTGGGTCAATGCTAACCATGCAAGCTTGGGACCTAAGAGGAAGAAACTTACATAGTTTTGGGACCCACAACTACTGTTTCAAAGTTATAGGACTAAACTGACACACCTTTGATAGTTTTAGGACCCAAAAGTGCAGTTTCGAAGTTATAGGACTAAACTGACACACCTTTGATAGTTTTAGGACCCAAAAGTGCAGTTTCAAAGTTATAGGACTAAATTGACACACCTCCGATAGTTTTAGGACTTATGATGCATTTTACTCATTAAGATAAGACTATCATATCAACCATTGTGCATGCCTTGCAGATTTGTTTGTCCATTTCAGCAGGTGCATGCATGGATTAGTTGATCATCTCCTTTTGTGTACATACACTAGCTAGTTAGAAATGTATTCAAATTAGATGAGAGACTATAGCAAGATGATGATATTAATACAAGGAAGGGGAATATCGCATACTAGTACTTATCTATAATACTTAAATAGTTGATCCCCACTACACCTAATTCTCTTAGCATGCAGCCCCCCACATCATCATTGTGCCATGTCAGCATTCCCACTAGCCTATTTTCCAATTTTTGACTTCAGAAAACTATTCAGTCGTCGTGGGCCATTTATTTTCAGAAGTTGAGAAAGTCCAAGCGATACAACACCTCAATTACTCTCCCCACCGATTCCCTGATTCCGCGCCTCTCTTCATCTTCTACGCTAGAATCTGGCTGCCAGCCTCCTCACCCCGGCGTTCAGAGATGCCCCCTCCCGCTGTCCCTCCGCCCCCGGTCGTCCTCGCAGTCGCAGCGGCGGCATTAGACGCACCGAATGTGGTGGACGCGGCCATCCCCGTCGAGGCCCCAGTTTCTGTGGTATCCAGCAGGGTGGCCTCGTGAAGTTACAGATTGCTGACAACCCCTCGCCTCCTCGCCTGTCACGCCCTCGATGCGGCTATAGCTCCCACGTGTCGAGGCACGACTTAGAGACATAACCGCATTGAAAGCAATGTCGCAAGTTAGGCAATCATCACAACATCCCATGTAATATAAGAATAAAAGGGGAGATACATAGTTGGCTTACACTCTCCACGTCACATCAAAGTACATAAATAACATAGCATCATCCAAACACTCATGGCCCGACTACGGCGCCGAAATAGAAAAGAACCCAGCATGCGACAAGGCCCTGAATCGAACCCCAACTAGGCACCACTACTGATCATCAGGAAAAGACACGTAGTAATGCTGAGAGTCCTCGTCGAACTCCCACTTGAGCTCGTATGCGTCACCTGGAGCGGAATCACCTGGACCTGCATATGGAGTTATCGTATCTGTGAGCCACAGGGACTCAGCAATCTCGCACCCTCGCGATCAAGACTATTTAAGCTTATAGGAAGGATAGGCAAATATAAGTGGAGCTGCAGCAAGCGACTAGCATATATGGTGGCTAACTTATACGTAAAAGAGAGCGAGAAGAGGAGGCAAAGCGCGAGCAAGAATCTAAAGGAACAACCTGCGCAAGCATAACTCCAACACCGTGTCCACTTCCTGGACTCCGCCGAGAAGGGGCCATCACGGTAACACACACGGTTGATTCATTTTAATTAAGTTTAAGTTCAAGTTATCTACAACCGGACATTAACAAATTCCCATCTGCCCATAACCGCGGGCATGGCTTTCGAAAGTTCAATCCCTGCAGGGGAGTCCCAACTTAGCCCATGACAAGCTCTCACGGTCAACGAAGGAATAGACCTCCACCCAAGACACACCGATCAGAATCGGTATCCCGGTACAACAAGTCATTTTGACAGGTCAAAACTAAACCAGCAACACCGCCCGAATGTGCCGACAAATCCCGATAGGAGCTGCACATATCTCTTTCTCAGGGCACACTCAGATTGTCCTAGGTACGGGTAGGCCAGCCCAGAGTTGCCCCTGGTGGCCACCGGCAGCTGACAGGTGGACCAACACTCAGAGGAGCACTGGCCCGGGGGGGTTTAAATAAGATGACCCTCGGGCTCCGGAAACCCAAGGGAAAAAGGCTAGGTGGCAAATAGTAAAACCAATGTTGGGCATTGCTGGCAAAGCTTTAATCAAGGCGAACTATCAAGGGGTTCCCATTATAGCCCAACCGTGTAAGGGACACAAAAATCCGGGAACATAACACCGATATGACAGAAACTAGGGCGGCAAGAGTGGAACAAAACACTAGGCGAGAGGCCGAGCCTTCCACCCTTTACCAAGTATATAGATGCATTAAGATAACATAGCAATATAATGATATCCCAACAAGTAAGTAAATGATCCAACAAGGAACGGCTCCAATCTTCACCTGCAACTAGCAACACTATAAGAGGGGCTGAGCAAAGTGGTAACATAGCCAATCAACGGTTTGCTAGGACATGGTGGGTTAGAGGTTCAACATGGCAATTGGGAGGCTGACAAGCAAAAGGTAGGCATCGTAGCATTGGCATAGCAAGAGCGAGCAAACTAGCATAGCAAAGATAGTAGTGATTTCGAGGGTAGGATCATCTTGCCTGCAAAGCTGTCAGAGTTGACTGGATCCTCAAAAGCAAACTCAACGGGCTCCTCGTTAGCGAACTCGTCTCCCGGCTCTACCCAAACAAGACAAATAAGCAACAAGGATACAATCAACCACGTGCAAACTTAAACAATAAGATGCAAAGATGGTATGCTATGCGGGATGCGATGCAGGATGCAAAATGCAAGATATGACAGGAAATGCATGAACCTGGCCTCAACTTGGAAAACCAAGTGTGCCACTGGAAAGAGGGGATGAAATCGCTTGAAAACGATATAAAGATCATTGGAATCGGAGTTACGGTTTGGAAATGGCAAGCGTTTTAAGATATGACACCGGTCTGCGATTTACAGCAAGTAGGCATCTAAATGCAATGAAATGAACATGCTACAACCACCAAACATGACAACACAACACATGGCAGGGATGCCCACAAGATGCTTAACAAAAGACTAGCACTGAGCCACGGCCAATTCATCCATTATGAGGTTCAAACAAGCATGGCAAAAACGCAAATGCAAAACAGATTTCAGACTTGGTGAAATTAACACTAGTCTGAAATTTCAAATCACGAAGCCCTCTTCGGAGCAGCAAAACAACATGATACATGACCCGATTATGATAAATAAGAACATGGCATGGAGCTACTCAACAAGATTAACAAAAGTCCCAAAGTGACCTGGGGCCAAAAGGGATCACAAAATATACTAACAAGCACACGAACATAGCTAAAACATAATCAGTTTTCAGACTTAGTGAAAACTAAGACATGCTGAAATATAACTCACGAAGGCATGTAAACGAGCTCGATGCACTCACCACGGTGCAAGTCATGGCAAGGCAAGCATACATCCATTAAGAAGGCACAAAATTCTAGCTAGACATGGCAAGAACAATGGCATAGCATGCACGGATCAACTACAATAGCATCGGCAAAATCGCAAACGAGTTGACGATCTGCCCAGAATCACAACGAAGCAAACGTAGAGCTCGATTGACTCCAGCTAGGGTGCTCCAAAATTGCAAGTAAAGACATGGATGGATAGAGCATAACAAGATTAACAAAACTCCTTTACTGATCATCCTCAAAAGAGGCATGGATCACTAGGAAACTGCAAGAACATATGGCATCATGAACTGAATAATCCCAGACTTAGTGAAAACAACTAAGTCCCTGAAAACAGATTTACCGGGTGCCTCACTTTGCAAGCTTGCACAAGTCACCACACACATCCTAAAAATGCATGGGTTGCACCTCTGGAAAGATAACAAGATGCTTAACAAAACATATGAAGGACTCACAGGCATATCATGCACACATTAATCATGGCAAAAATGACAAAAGTCTAAGATGAACTAGCAGATTTGACAATTAACTCACGAAGCCTCCTTCTAGCAGCATTTTGGGCATCAAGATGAACTCAAATGAAAATGATGCAATGGAATGAAATGATGTACTCGTCGAGACGAACATTTTGATATACTATATGTCCAAATCGGAGATACGTATGCGGAGATATCACCGGTCAAAGTATGCACAAAAATTAAGGGGGGAGAGAGAAAAAGTCAACCATCTCAAAATATCTCAGATCTCAGATCTGAGATCCGGTGCACTGTACATGGCGCGGACTTCGAGGTCGCCGGATTTGAGGTCGTGCTCGCCGGAGTGGAGGGAGGAAGAGGCCGGCGGGGCCGGCCGGATCCGGGGCGGTGAGGGGCGGAGGCGCCGGCGGTGGTGGCCGGCCGTGGGCGGTGAGGCGAGCCGGCGGCTGAGGACGGCGGCTGAGGCGGGCGGCGGCGATGGCGGCTCCGGGCGGCGCTGGGCGGCGGCCCGCGGTGGCGGAGCCGGGGGCCGGGCGTGGGCCTCCCGGGCCAGCGGCACGGTAGGTGGCGGAGGCCACGTGGCAACGGCGGGTTGGCTGCGGCGATGCGTCCGGTCGGATCGGACGTGTCCGGCCGGTGCGGGGATCCTTTTTTTTAGACTAGGGTTTCGGGGAGAGAGAGATTCGAAAACGAAGGGGGGTATTTATAGGCATAAGTGGAGTTAGGAGAGTCCAAATGAGGTGTGGTTTTCGGCCACGCGATCATGATCGAACGCTCTAGATGATGGAGCAGAGTTTGGTGGGTTTTGGGCCAAATTGGAGGGGTGTTGGGCTGCAACACACACGAGGCCTTTTCGGTCCCTCGGTTAACCGTTGGAGTATCAAACGAAGTCCAAATGATACGAAACTTGACAGGCGGTCTACCGGTAGTAAACCAAGGCCGCTTGGCAAGTCTCGGTCCAATCCGGAAATGTTTAACCCCCACACACGGAAGAAAGCTAGAATTGACCACCAGAGGAGAACGAAGCGTCGGAATGCAAAAGGGACAACGGGGAAAATGCTCGAATGCATGAGATGAACACGTATGCGAATGCAATGCACATGATGACATGATATGAGATGCATAAAAACAAAAACAACACACGGAGACAAAGACCCGAACCCGAGAAATAAATATAACTTAACGCCGGAAACGGCAAGAGTTGGGGTACAAATTGGGAAAGTTATATCCGGGGCGTTACATCGCCGGTGCCATGGCCTGCAAGCCATCCCCGCGCAGCCGAGCCGTGCCTCCCCTCCGCCCCCTCCCCGCGTCGGCGGCCTCGGATGCACACACCGGATGAGGCCCTTAGCCGGGACACATCTCCAGCCCTCCGTCGCATCGCCTCCCCTCTATGCAACAGCTTATCCCTACCGCGTCAAGACCAAGATTTTGCTGTGCTGAGGCTTCCGTGCAATAATTTTGCAAAGAGAAGTAGGTGAGAAGGATCTGTAGTTCAGTTTTTCTCAGATCGTAGATTGAATGTCAGTTTTAACTCCATCGTGGCAACACAAAGTGTAGGTCTGACTACAATGGTCAGAACCCATATTGTTTCGTGTCTAGACTGATCTGGTTTTTGCTATAAAAATTTGCTGGGCATTTCTTAAACATGGCTTACATTTGGCTCTCTGTACTTTACTCTGGGGCAATAGCGTGTTGTTCATCTGAATTTGCATTAGTCAAGATTGCATCAATTTCATTTGAAGGCGTCTATAACATTGGCTTGATCTCATTTTTTATTAGATAAGATATTAATCATATATGTGCATCATTTTCTTGGGGATAATCAAATCATTCGTCCCATTTATACTGTTTCTTTGGCTTGCTATGCAGGCTACATCGAAGGCATTGGCAAAGCCATTAATTGGTTACCGGATGTAATGATCTTTACTCTTTCGAGAGATCTTCCTATTTGAATTGTTCCCAAAGGTGATCAGAAATCTAAATTGCTCCGCTATGAAATCTCGGTGTGTCTTCTTATTTTTTTTCCATAGGATTGATAGCCTAATTTAGGGAAGTCGCAAACTAAAGCTATGAATTATACATGAGGTGGAGTATGTGATCCCGAGCTACAGTGATCTCGGATGAACAGTAAAATGCAAAAAAATGCAAAACTTTCAAAAAAATCTGAATTGTTTTTGCAAGAAACTTTGATGTTTTGTCTACATGCATGCAAATTTTCATAATGAAATTACATTTGTAGGGATCACTGGTTCTTGGGATCATATGAGTACTTTCAGGGCCGTACCTAGAAAATCAGAGGCCCGGAGCGAATCAAAATTTAGGCCCTGACATTTGAAAGGGCGGATTAAAATGTATAGTGTGTTCTCATTGCAGCAATATAATGTTCATATAGAATTACACCACCAGATGCACATGTTCAAGAAAGAATTACACCACTGGATGTACTAGTCTACTTATAAACTAATAAAAGAATAGGGTGCCGAGAACTGCCACAGCCTTACCAGGACTCTGTAGGTTTTGATCATAGAAGACTGCAAATGAAGCTCGGATGGTTCATTGTAGGTCAGCCACAAAGCAGTGCAAGGGGCAACTCCAATCGCTACAGGGCCCCAAAAATGATGTACAAGAGCATATGAGAATTGAGAGGAAAGCTCCCCAATATATAGAAGATTGGAGTACATGACCACGCCAGTTTGCTGCCACTAATGCCTTTCTTTTGGGAAATCGTGAAGCATTAGTCCCGAGGAGAATTGGAAAAGAATCAAGATGGGGAGGAAACGATGGGTCCATGAGTTAATTTGGGGCCTGTGAAATTGATTTTTTGAAATAGCTGCAACGCATTTGGAGAGAGAGAGAGGTGATGGATTGGAGGGAGAAGCAGCTGCCTTGGGGTCCGACATTTCCATCATTTTTTACTCCAATTAATGCTCTGTTTAACACCTTAATTACCTGCAGCCGGGGCCCTCCAATTTTTGGGGCCATGTTCAACCGCTCCGGTTGCACCTGCTGACATACGGCCCTGAGTACTTTCACTACTATATTTGCTTCATGAATGTATTTAAGAAAAAAGGAGATGGAAGACTTTGCCATCATCATTTTTATAATGGGTTACAAACAAGCATCTTTTGCCAAGTGACTTTCTATTATGCAAATGTGCAATGCATTAGATCAAGGCACCCATAAATATGACACTGAGAGTTTTTAATCCATGTTTCTTTCGAATAACCATAAATTTTAATTAGTTCTAAGTTGTTGTCATGTGTGTTTAAATGCAACACTCATTTACATACTTCCTCACTGTAATGTGCAGGCACCCTCATACTTCCTCACTGTAATGTGCAGGCACCCTCATTTGTTGCTAGGTTTGGTATGTCAGGAGAGTATCATTCTCATATATTTCTAATTTTATTCTTGATAAGTTATTACTATAAATTCCCGCAGGGGTATCATCTAGTTATGATAGAAAATTAGTAAGTAGAGACAACAATCAAGAGAGGACACTCGACAGACAGACAGAGACATGTGGAAGACAAAAGACAAATACACACATGCAAAACGAAATAAAGACACATAATTTTTTCTGACGAGGCCATGTGGAGGATGCACATGCCCCAGTTCCTTCCCATACACACACAGAGGCACAATTAAGCATGCATGCATGCATAGCATAGACATGTCGACTGAGACCTAGTTAAGGCAGTACTAGGCCCGGCCGGCCTATATATGCACTCAACTCTTATTTGGATACTTATCACATGCACTTGCAGATAGACACGTACGCACACAAGTGTTTGAGTGCGGCTTGTACTAGCTAGTCGTCTACAGCCCAGGCTGGTACGCGACTCCGGTGGCGTTGAGCCACTCGTCCCCACGGATGAATTGCTTCACCGTGTAATGCTCAGCTTGACCAGCGTCCATAACGTGGAGCCAGGGCACACGCTTGCTCAAGTTTGCCCCAGGGCCTGTGTTCGCGAACTCGCCGTAATAAACTGTAGGCGGGACGTTGCCGTCTGCTTTGTCCCATGGAACCCATCCGCTGGGATGCACGATGCCGTCGAGGAAAGACTGCATGAAGACCACATGGGAATGGTTCTTCCACGGCCTGCCTAAGTACGTCTCGGCACCGTTGAGATCGTCATGTGATGTCACCCTGCAATTCTGGAACGAGAAGCCTGAGGAACCGTCAGGACCGTCGCGGCCTTGGGCTGTAATAACATTGTGTTTTCCTTTCAGCGGGGCACGTGCAAGGAGAAGGCTCTCCTGGAACACGGCCTTAGCATTGCCGTAAATGAAGTCCACGGTTCCGGAGATAATGCAATTCCGGTAGAACTGGCGATTGGAGTCGGCGAGGAGCGTGTCCTCATATCCCTTGAACTCGCAGCGATAGAACACCGAATGTTTGGAGTCTGACCTGAGAGCCACTGCTGCACCCGCCTCCCTGCCCGCCGTATTCTCAATGGTGAGGTCACGCGCCATGAGCATTGTGCCTTTGGCATCTGCATGCATGCGCGCAAATAAATTAAGCTTATGTCGAGCCAATGCAGGATATATAGCTACTATATATTAAGCCAATGAAAGAAGTGAAAAATAAGACTTATAATATAAAAAAATCAAGGAAATGAGATGAGCCAATTAAGCAGCAGTAGTACTAGTAAGCATGCAACAAATAAAGCTTGTTTGAAACACTTACAAACGACGGCCGTGTCATACGAGGCCCACCCGCCACCACTTCTACTCTTGTTGCCGGAGATTACCGTCTCATTGATTCCATCCCCAATCAACGCTATGTTGTTCTTCCTTACCACCACCTCCTCACGATATATTCCCCTCTTTATGTATATCACGTACCTCTTCCCTCTCACCGGCCGAGCTGCATCCAGGGCCTCGCTGACAGTGCTGAAGTGACCGCTCGCGTCCTTGGCAACCACCATGTCCACTTGCATATCGCCGACCGTCAAGTCCAACAGCTGCCGGTCCCTGGGTTGCACCCACGGAGGCATGGTGGTGGTGGTGGTGCTGCCAGCATCATTCCAAGCTAAGGTTTCTACAGCTGAGGCGTGGTGGTTGTTGAGGAGTAGGATCACCAAGAGAACCAATACAAGCGAGCTGCCTCTACCCATTCTGCTAGCTGTGTGATTTGCAGGAGCTGCTTGAGATCGGATTGTACGTGGCCATACATATATATACTGTAGCAATAGAGAAGCTCATGGGTCATGGCTCTCCTTCTATTTCTCCGGGACACAGAGCCGAAGATTTTGATTCTGCCCAATCCTAAGTAAACAAGGCACATGGGCTCCAAAAGTGAACATGGCTGCCTTGTTAGGCCGGCATCGAGGCCTTTACTGTTCATTCAAATTCAATGCGAGCAGTAAAGTACTACTACTAGGTGTAGTGTTAGGTGCTGTTGGAGTTAAACACGTCTCCGTCTCCTAGTCGGCTCGGATCGGTAACATATGTGGTGAAACGAGCCAACTCATGCACCTCGTCGGCTCGAGCTCAGTGGTAGCTGCTGTTTGCTCAAAAATTGCTGCAAGATTTGCTGAACATATCTTCCACTGCTGCAAGATTTGCTTTGTTCTACTGCAGTTCATTCCCCAGCAGAAAAACTGTTCAATGAGTTTTAAGATCCACTTCATAGTTCATACATACTAGACTTACTAGAACTACTTTTTATGTGATCAAGAACTATTTTTTATGTGATCAAGCTGTGTCATTAGTTTTATTTGCCGCGAACTCTGTACTTTACTTCGTTTTCCCTTTTGTTTATGCCTACATGAACCAGAAAACACCAATTTTGGTTTTAGAGGAGTGAATTGCAGAAAACCACCACATTGAAGCCTAGGGTTGCAGAAAAGACTCTTCTACGATTTTGTGCCAGAAAACACTGATTTTGGTCCTAATCATTTGCAGAAAACACCTAACCATCTGTTCGGGCATTTTAACCTCTATTATGACAGGTGGGGCCTGTTTCTGAGGACGTGGCTTAACGCCCACGAGCTCACGTCGTCTGACGACGCTACAGTGGCAACGGACGCGCCGTCTCGGTCAAAACGGCACGAGTCCCTTATCCACTTCATTCTCCCCTTTGCCCACTCTACTCTCCTCTGTCTCTCTTTCTCCCCGTGCTCCATGGCGACGGCGAGCCTGACGACAGCGGGGGAGTGGATGCCGTCGGCGGGGGAGTGGATGGAGATGGCAGCGGAGGGTTGCTTCGCGGCGGCCAATCGAACCAACTGGAGGAGGTGTGCGGCAGCTCAAACCCTAGTCGGGCCCCAAAGAGGAGAGCGCCGTCACAGTCGCTGGAGTACCGCGCCACCGGCGCTCTTGCCCGTGCTGTGCAAGCTACTCCGACGGGTAGCCACCAATGGGCTTCTGGATTTGGCGGCGTTGAGTAAGTTGTCCCCCTCCTTTACCGTCGATTCTAGGGTTAGGGTTCAATTTCTCATAGTTCAATAGTTAGGCTTCGATTTGAATGAACTATAGGTCATTATTGTTTGCAGTCTAACCTCTGATATGTATCCTATCAGTTAGATGAATTTACTTCAGTGTATGAAGTTAACTGAATTTTCTCAGTGTACAAAAGATTTTTAGTTGACTGAATATTGTTTAGTGTCAATAGTTAATTGAATTCTATCAGCGTCTGAAGTTAACTGGATTTAAGGTAGTGTATGAAGTTAAATGTATTTGCTTCAGTGTATGAACTTAACTGAATTTATTCAGTGTTCAAAAGATTTCAGTGAACTGAATATGCACTGCATATAATGTAGTCGGTGCATAGAAACTGTATGTGTGCTAATTAGTTTTTTTGTGCACTGCATATACTTGAGTTTGTTATTGATTTTATTTATTAGAAACGTATGCATAGAAATTAATGTGTAGCTTCTTTGCTTTGAATTTAAGAGGAGGTGGTACCACAAGGGGAAAAGAGGAGGAAGTTGAAAGTAAAGGGGCCAACCAGTAGATCACATGCAAGTTTGGAGCAAGAATTTGAGGATGTTTGGGTACCATCATCTGATGAGGATCCAAATCCTAGTGATTTGAAGGAGGAGGAGGAGGATGATGGGGCAGTACCCCTAGCTTTTGTGCTTGGCAATAAGAGTAGGGCCAAAAAACCCAAACCAAGAATCTGGTATGCTGAGGCTAGAGAGAGCCCAGAGATGCACTTTGTAAAGAAGCTTTGTTTTGATGATGTTTACCAATTTAGAAGGGCACTTCTCACATTCCACATAACTCAAAACAGAAACTATCAGTTTCATAGGAACTACGATGACAGAATCATAGCTATTTACAGAGATGAACATTTCCCTTTCTTCATTGTAGCTTCTGTGTTGGCAAATGAGAGAACATTTTGCATTAGAAAGGCAAATTTTGTACACACATGTCTAGCTGTAGTAGAGAGCACCAAGGTGACTACCAAGTGGGTCACACATCAGGTGTTAGAAGCAATAAAAACAGATTTGAACACATCAATACCTACAATAATACAAAATCTTTAGAGCAAGTATGGAGTTGAAATCAACACTCATATGGCCTAAAGGGCCGAGAACAAAGAAGTTAAGATGGTGCAAGGAGATCAGAGGGGGCAGTATACCAGGATCAGGGATTACTTGCAGGCTGTCTTGGACACAAATCCAGGTAGTAGGTGCATTGTCACTACTAAGTTCTTAAAGGAGCATCCAAGCATAAATCCAACGTTCCATGGTTTGTTCATATGTTTGAATGCTTGCAAGGAAAGATTTCTGAATGGATGTAGACCATTCATAGGTGATTACTTTTCCTTGTTTACTTTGCCTTGTTTGAATGCCTTGTTTCTAACTTGTGTTGTGTGCAATTGCAGGTGTGGATGGATGCTTCATCAAGCTATCTACTGGCCAACAAATCTTGGCTGCCACAGGAAGGGGTGGGAATAATAACATATATCCCATTGCTTTTGCAATTGTGGACAAAGAAGACACAAGCAGTTGGACTTGGTTTCTATCTGAACTAAACATAGCAATTGGTGGAGAATCGGGGAGATTTGGTTATTACACCATAATCTCTGATAGACAGAAGGTAATTCCCATTCTGGGGTACTATTTGATAATATACATTGCTTACTAATTGCTTAGTTTATAATTGCATAGTTCATAATTGCATAGTTCATAATTTCTTAGTTCATATTTGCTTAGTTGTTGGTCATATACATTGCTTAGTTGTGATTATGGTGATTTATCCAAACAGGGCCTTCTTAAAGCTGCAAACAATGTATTTCCCAACTGCCCACATAGATTTTGCCTTAGACACATCTATCAAAACTTTCAGACTGCTAGTTTTAGGGGGGCAGATTAAAGAAGTACATGGATAAAGCTAGTTACTCTTATACTCAACATGACCATCTTGCTGCAATGGATGATCTTAGAAAAGAGTATAAGGCTGATTGGGCTTGGCTTAACAAAATTCCTAGTTACTTGGGCTAGATTTGCAATGGACTTCAATTGCAAAACTGACCTAGTTGTCAATAATATTAGTGAGGTCTTTAACAAGATGATATTAGATGTGAGGGGCAAACCAATAAAGACCATGATAGATGGAATCAAGACTAAGTTGATGATTAGATTCAATAGAAATAGGACTAAGATAGAGGTAGCCAAGTGGGATATGTGCCCAACATATGCTGAGTTGCTTGAAGAAGCAAATAAAAATTCTAGGCAGTGTCAAGCATTGATGGCTGGGCCAAATATCTACCAAGTGACAAGCAATGAGAGAACTTATTCAGTTAACCTACAACATAGGACATGTGAGTGCAGGAAATGAGATATGACTGCAGTTGAAAGGATCGATATAGTTGACTAGAGGGGGGGTGAATAGGCAACTAACAATTTTTAGCTTTTCTTTAACAATTTAAACTTTGCATCAAAGTAGGTTGTCTAGATATGCAATTAAGTGAGCAACCTATATGATACAACAACGATAGGAACACAAGCAAGCAAGAGATACAACACAAATAGGCTTGCACAAGTAAAGGCACGAGATAACCAAGAGTGGAGCCGGTGGGGACGAGGATGTGTTGCCGAAGTTCCTTCCCTTTGAAGGGAAGTACGTCTCCGTTGGAGCGGTGTGGAGGCACAATGCTCCCCAAGAAGCCACTAGGGCCACCGTATTCTCCTCACGCCCTCACACAATGCGAGATGCCGTTAATCCACTATTGGTGCCCTTGGAGGCGGCGACCGAACCTTTACAAACAAGGTTGGGGCAATCTCCACAACTTAATTGGAGGCTCCCAACGACACCACGAAGCTTCACCATAATGGACTATGGCTTCACGGTGACCTCAACCGTCTAGGGTGCTCAAACACCCAAGAGTAACAAGATCCGCAAGGGATTAGTGACGGGAATTAAATTTCTCTTGGTGGAAGTGTAGATCGGGGCCTTCTCAACCCACTCCCGAGCAAATCAACAAGTTTGATTGGCTAGGGAGTGAGATCGGGCGAAAATGGAGCTTGGAGCAACAATGGAGCTTAGGGTTGGAAGAGGTGGTCAACTAGAGGTAGGAGACGACCCTTTTATAGTGGTGGACGAAATCCAACCGTTATCCACTTAACCAGCCCGCGACACGCGGTACTACCGCTCTAGAGGCGCGGTACTACCGCAAGGCCGCACGGTACTACCGTGGGCGACCACAGTACTACCGCGGCAACAGCGGGGGCTAGAGCAAGCCTGACAGGAGGCAGCACTACCGTGAGCGCGGTACTACCGCTCCCCCTTGCGGTACTACCGCAAGGCAGGAAAGCCCTAGCCTGGGAAGGGCGCGGATGAATAAAATTACATCCGTGCCTACTTCCACTGGAAACAAACGGTGCTAAAATCCGACATGGTACTACCGCAGGAGAGCGGTACTACCGCGTGGCTGCTGGATCAGGCCGCACACGGTACTACCGCGCACGAGGCGCGGTACTACAGCGGAGGCACGGATGTAAAAAAATTACATCCGCCCCTACTACCGTGCCTAAGGCACGGTACTACCGCATGTGCCTGCGGTACTACCGCTCCATGGAGCAGTACTACCGCAAGCACAGCAACAACAGCCAAGACAACCGCAAGGAGGATAAACGGGGGATGCTCCAAAGTGCAAGGGAAAGGTGGAGATAAGGAAGGGAACGTGTACGTGATTATTCCACCCAAACCTTTCCGACGCGGACCCCCTCTTAATAGTACGTCTTTCCTACGACTCAAATCCACCAAAAAGAAACGTAGCGAAACGCCGTCTTCAATAGTCTTCGAGGGGCACCAAACCGTCTTGTGCCTAGTGAAGAAATGTCTGAGAAACTCAAGGCACACGATTAGTCCGCAAAAGCATTGTCATCAATCACCAAAACACCTTAGGGATAAATATGCCCTTACAATCTCCCCCTTTTTGGTGGACTGATGACAATACGGGATTTGCGCAAAAGGTAAATACACTAGAGCATAGGCAAACCCCTCCTCTCTAAAATATAGACAGGCTCCCCCTAGATGTGTGCAATCTAGATGGATGCTTTGGACTGCACGTCACACAACTAGGATCAACACTCCCCCTATATTTTAGAGACAAGGCAT
Source organism: Triticum monococcum (assembly GCA_034509565.1). Taxonomy (NCBI): domain Eukaryota; kingdom Viridiplantae; phylum Streptophyta; class Magnoliopsida; order Poales; family Poaceae; genus Triticum; species Triticum monococcum. The sequence continues at coordinate 638,526,359 of CM067845.1, forward strand.
ATCTAGCAATGATAAGGCTAATCAACTAATCAAGAGCATAAAACATAGGTAGCACAATATAACATAAGCTCGCTAAGATAGGATAAAGTGCATATGTCTTACACCATATGAATGATAAGTCTCAAACCAAACCAAAGCAAACGAAACGAGGTCCAAAACGAGACAACAAACACACCAAACACAACGACACACGAGCAACAAACACACCAAACACAACGACACATGAGCAAATCCCTACACTCTCTCCCCCTTTGGCAACGAGACGCCAAAAAGGCAGAGAGGACACCTACACACTCAGGGTGGCTCAAGCGGAGAAATCATCCTAGTGCTCCTCGTCAGACTCGGCGGCAGGGATGTCCTCCTCGATGTCCTCGTCAAAATCCGTCCACTTGAAGCCCTGCTTCGTCATCCACTCGGCCTCCGGAGTGATGTTCCTCTCTGACCCGCTAGATTGTGCCTCACCAAAGACCCTCAAAATGTGCAAGTCACGGCGGTGATCCTCCTTGGAGGCAACGTGAGTCCTGTACTGCCCCTTAGCTTGCATGCAGAAGAGTCTTCATCTTGTCCTTCAGCTTCTTGGACCACGAGGGCTCAGAGGAACTCTAGGAAGACCTAGCAGCACGATCCTCAGCAACATTCTCTGCTCCAGTCTCCTCCTCACCAACAACCCTCCTAGCAACAGACGCCTCAGCACGAGTAGTAGTGTTGGCCCAGTTGGGCTTGACACGGAGACTGATGGGATCATGCCTAATCCAATTTGATGCAAGGAACTCATCTCCAGGGTACAGCTTCTCCCAAGTCTTGGAGATCAGCAGAAACAAGTATGGCCCGTAGATAGGCACCTTGCGGTTGAACACCGCAAACCGAAGCTCATGCCACATGATGTGTGAGACATCCAGAGGCTGAGTCTGAGAAACCCGGGCCTCCTCGCACATGAGCATCATATCCACCATATATGCATGAACCTTATCCTTGTCGCCAATGCGCGGGAACAGAGAGTTAGAAGATGCGATACATGATATCTAGAAAGGAGTTCAGCACCCAGGCTGACTTGCCATTGGGGAGCACCTTCTCAACATAGTACTATTGGAGCCTGTTCTTGTTAGCAGACTCAGGATGGGCATGGGGACGAACACCAACAGGAGTGTTGAGCCTGTCATCTAGAACATGGAACAGATCCATGAACTCCTTCCAGGTAGCGGTCAACTGACGGCCGTTGGTCATCCACGTCATCCGCCGCTCCTCCCCAGGGTGAAAGTACACAGAGGCAAAGAACTAACAAACAAGCTCAGGGTCAAAGTCCAGATGGAAGGAGATCACATGCTCAATACCAAACTGCTCCACCAAGTTCAGAGCCTCTCCAAAGTACGCACGAAACTTTTCCTTCCTCATGTGAGGCATGTCAATCCACTTGACCTCCACGTAGGTATTCTGCTTGTTCTTGATGACATCCAGATAATTGAGAGTCTGCTGCTTGGTCCAGAACAACTCACAGCCTCTGATGGTACCACGAGGGTTCACATAAGGGTTCATCTGCCTGAGACGGACGTATTCAGAAAGGGGTACCTCATCCATGCTCTTAGCGGGTTCCTTGTTCTTGCTAGCGGTGGTCTTGACATGACGCTTGGGGGCATTGGAGCCCTCTGGTGCTTCACCTTGATTGCGCAAACGCTTGGAGCCAGTGTCACGACTGGATTTGACCCCACGGTAGTACTGCCAAGTGTTGCGTTACTAAGATTTTAGTACCGCTCCTAGTCGCGGTAGTACCATGAGAAGTCACGGTAGTACCGGGTCTGGGAGCGGTAGTAGGATCCTAGTGCCACAGCTAGCACGGTAGTACCGCACGAGACGGGCGGTAGTACCGCACATGAGGCGCGATAGTACCGCACCGCGTTAGACCCGAACCAGTTCAAATCTAAGAAAAAGCCGCGAAACCACGGTGGTACTACGGTTGATCAAATCTATCACAGGACAATTTATCAAGTATAATTCCTACGCAACACGACTCTCCTACATCCTACTCTTGCACAGATTTGGCCTAAAATCTCAAGAACAACATGCATCTCCCCAAAAACCTAGAAGCGAAAGAACAACCAAGAAAGAGAGGGATTTGGGGAAAAACCTTGTTCCATGGCAAGAGGAAGTGGTGGGGAACGATCCCACCGGTCGGAATCCGAGGAGAGTGGCCGGAGATGGAGATCCGGCGAGGACCTCCGGCGCCATTCGTGAGCAAGAGAGAGAGAGATGTGGGGAGGGAGACAAGTGAATGGGTATGGGGAGTTGGAACTTCCCTGCCCGAGTCATAACCCCCACACCCACTCGATGGCGCGGTACTACCGTGCGTCATCGCGGGAGTACCGCTTGGCGAAAGTACTGCACCTGCGCGGTAGTACCGCTCTTCTGGGCGGTAGTAAAAAATTACTGCCGCGTTGTTGCGGTAGTACCGTGCCCTCTCAACGCGGTAGTACCGTGGCTAGCCGCAGTAGTACCGTGAGCTCAAGAAGTTGCTCGTCTCAAGCACAAGAAAAAGAGGTCTTTGCACGAAAACTTCGAGGCAGCACAACACCACAAGAACACGCGACTCGCGAAGGCAGAAAGGCAAAAGATAACACGAACACAACCACGAGACACCACCTCTCCAAAGAGAGGGCGATGGCCGGAGCCACCTATGTGTGAGTTAATTGGTATGGCACCGCGAAGAATTATCCTTGGGCCCATGACCAAAACTCGTCTTTGAAGCACAAGTACCATAAAAAATGGCTAATGTGAAAGAGTTGATCGATTTATGCATAATGGGGGAAGGGAGAGTTCATTGAGAGAACAACACTCCCCCTATGTCCATGCCTACACCTAAACAATACAACACATTGAGTATGGTAGGGTGTGCAAGGGTTCAAGCAACATTGCTCGAATCAATGATATTTAGCTCATGCCTTAACTCGCGAAATCTTGGTTCATCCAAAGGCTTCGTGAAGATATATGTAAGGTTATCATGAGTGTTGATGTAGTTGAGCTCGATCTCCCCTCGCCTAATGTGATCCCGGATGAAGTGATACCGAATCTCAATATGCTTCTTCTTGAAGTTTTGCACTAGGTTGAGAGAAATCTTGATGGCACTTTCATTGTCACACCAAAGAGGCACTTTGTCACAAATGACACCGTAATCCTTTAAAGTTTGCCTCATCCATAAGAGTTGTGCACAACAACTACCGGCCGCTACATACCCCGCTTCGGTGGACGAGAGAGACACACAACTTTGCTTTTTGGAAGACCAACTTACCAAAGAGCAACCAAGGAATTGGCACCCTCCGGAAGTGGACTTCCTATCCACTTTGTCTCCCGTCCAATCGGAATCCGAATATCCTACAATCTTGAAGTTTTCTCCTCTTGGGTACCATAAGCCAAAGTTTGGGATATGAGCCTAATATCAAAAGATTCGCTTGCCCGCCACAAAGTGGCTTTCCTTAGGTGCGCCTTGAAACCGGGCACAAATTCCCACACTCAACATGATATCCGGTCTAGATGCACAAAGGTAAAGCAAGGATCCAATCATGGAGCGATACACCTATTGATCCACCGCTTTACCATTGGGATCAATGTCAAGTTGGCACTTGGTAGGCATTGGAGTGGAAGTCGGCTTGACATCGCTTAGTTTGAATCTCTTGAGCATGTCTTGAGTGTATTTTGGCTTGGTTGATGAAGGTACCTTCTCTTCTTTGCTTCACTTCGAAACCTAGAAAGAACTTCAACTCTCCCATGGAAGACATCTTGAACTTTGAGGTCATTAGTGCGGCAAATTCATCATTGAAAGCTTTGTTAGGGGAACCAAAGATAATGTCATCAACATATAGTTGGCACACAAAAAACTCCCCTTTGACCTTCTTAGTAAAAAGAGTGGGATCAATTAGCCCAACTTCAAACTCGTGATCTTGTAGCAACTCGGTAAGGTGGTCATACCACGCACATGGGGCTTGTTTAAGGCCATAGAGTGCCTTATCGAGTTGATACACATGATCGGGAAAGTAGGGATCCTCGAACCCGGGGGGTTGTTTGACGTAAACCAACTCATTAATAGGACCATTAAGAAAAGCACTCTTCACATCCATTTGTTGCAACTTAAAGTTGTGATGAGAAGCATAAGCAATCAACAAACGAATGGATTCAAGACGAGCAATGGGAGCAAAGGTTTCACCGTAGTCGATACCCTTGACTTGGGAGTAGCCTTGTGCCACCAATCTTGCCTTGTTGCGAATGATGGTCCCATGAGCATCTTGCTTGTTCTTGAAAATCCACTTGGTCCCAATGACATTGTGGTTCCCCGTTGGCCTTGGCACCAACCTCCACACCTTGTACTCGAAGTTGTGTAGTTCTTCATGCATGGCATTAAGCCAATCCGGATCTTCGAGTGCTTCATATACCTTTCTGGGTTCAACACAAGAGACAAACGCGTGATGTTCACAATAGTTTGCCAATTGTCACGAGTGCTTACCCCCTTTTGAATGCTTCCAAGTACGTTCTTCATGAGATGACCCTTGGTGGAGAGCTTGGAAGCAATCTTGGCGGCACGACGCTCTAATTCCTCCTCGGTGGTGAGTTGAGGAGCGGTCACTTGATCATCTTGAGCGTCGTCTTGAGCTTGTTCTTGACCTTGAACTTGCTCGGGGGAGAGAACTTGACCTTGGGCATCACTTGGTGTATCAACACATTCTTGAGCATGATCTTGCCCTTGGTCTTTTTCAAGAGGTTGAGGGCCTTCACTTTGTTCTTCGGAAGCGTGTGGGCCTTGGGTCAGTGATGGCTCCACTTGAGTGGAGCTTTGTCCTTCTCCTTCGGCCACAAGGGGTTCCTCAATGGGTAGGATAAAACCAACACCCATTCTTCTTATGGCTTGAGGAGGAATTTCATCACCTACATCACAAGTGCCACTTTGCTCCACTTGGGAGCCATTATTCTCATCAAACTCCACGTTACACGTCTCCTCAATAAGTCCCGTGGATTTATTGAGGACACGGTAAGCACGAGAGTTTGTAGCATAACCAAAAAAATATGCCCTCATAAGCTCTAGCCTCAAATTTAGACAACCGAACACCTTTCTTGAGAATGAAACACTTACACCCGAACACCCGAAAGTACTTGAGGTTGGGCTTGTTACCGGTGAGTATCTCATATGGAGTCTTGTTCAAGCCCTTGCGGAGGTAGAGCCGATTGAATGCATGACATGCGGTGTTGATGGCTTCGGCCCAAAAGTTGTATGGAGACTTGAACTCCGCCATCATGGTCCTTGCCGCATCCATCAATGTCCGGTTCTTCCTCTCCGCAACACCGTTTTGTTGAGGGGTGTATGGTGCGGAATATTGATGCTTGATCCCCTCATCACTAAGAAACTCATCCAAGGTGTAGTTCTTGAACTCGGTGCCGTTGTCACTTCTTATTGTCAAGATCTTTGCATTGTGTTGACGTTGTGCTTCATTTGCAAAGTCAATGACGGTTTGTTGGGTCTCGCTCTTCGTCTTGAAGAAATACACCCAAGTGTATCTTGAATAGTCATCCACAATCACCAAGCAATACTTTCTACCCCCAAGACTATCAAAGGATGGAGGCCCAAAGAGATGCAAGTGAAGGAGCTCCAAAGGCCTCTTCGAGTAAATGATAGTCATGGGAGGGTGAGCCTTCTCATGAAGCTTTCCTTCGATACAAGCACTGCAAGCACGATCTTTAGCAAAACTAACATTCGTTAGTCCACGGACATGGTCCCCCTTGAGAAGACTTTGCAAAGATCTCATATTGACATGGGATAAATGGCGATGCCAAAGCCATCCCACGTCAACTTTAGCCATTAGGCATGTCGCGGTCTTAGTGGGTTGCTCCGAAAGGTTAATCACATATAGACCGTTCTCAACATGCCCAACAAAGGCTACTTTAAGAGTCTTGCTCCACAAGAGGGCCACGGTATCAATATCAAAGAAAGTGGTAAAGAACATGATTGCAAGTTGACGAACGGAAAGTAAATTGTATGCAAGGGACTCTACAAGCATGACCTTCTCGATCGTGAGATCATGAGAAATGACAACCTTGTCGAGTCCCAATACCTTAGAAGACGAGGCATCACCCCACTCAACATTGGTGGGCATGGATGGAATATTGTGCACGTCCACCACCAAGTCCTTGCTTCCGGTCATATGATTTGTAGCTCCACTATCGAGCAACCATGACCCCCCACCGGAAGCAAACACCTACAAGAGATCAATGCTTGGTTTTAGGTACCCATTTTGTAATGGGTCCTTTGATGTTAGTAACAAGGGTCTTAGGAACCCAGATAGACCATTCAATGTATTCATAAGGAGAACCAACAAATTTGGCATAAACATGCCCATTACTAGCACGGCATAACACATAAGAAGGATTAAAGTCGTCGGCTTTATTGGGAGGGGTGGCATTGCCCTTCTTGACACCACCACCCTTCGCATTGTTCTTCTTCTCCTTGGAAACACCCTCTCCCTCCTTCACAAAAGTTTGCTTGAGAGGAGGAGGTCGTTTGGTCTTGTCATTCTTCTTCTTGTTCTTGGGCTTGGGTGCGAACCCAATCCCCTCCTTGGCCACAACTTCCTTTTGATTGCTCAAAAGGTCATTGAGGTTCTTCTCACCTTGTATGCATGTAACAAGGCCTTTCTTAAGTTGCTCCTTCAACTTAGCATTCTCCTCAACAAGATGCACATGCTCACAGCAAGGGTTAGTAGCATTTGCATTATCAATCAAAACCATATGAGGAAAAGTGGATTTCTCCTTGGTTAGCTTTACTTGGAGTTGATCATGAGACTCTTTGAGGCTAGCATGAACACCCTTCAAGACTTTGTGAGCCTTGTCGAGAATGTCAAACTCCTCTTTGAGTCTAGCAAGATCAACCCCAAGCTTTTCCTTCTCGGAGCTTAGCACACGAGAAACAACAAGAGCATTGAAAGTGCGTTATATCGACTAGAGGGGGGGTGAATAGGCGATTTTTATGAAAGTCTTCAAAACGTGGAGGTTATGAAGACAAACAGTGAAGATAGGCCTATCACTATGCAGCGGAAGTTAGATTACACAAGCAAGCTAAGGTCAAGTATTCAATAGAGTGAAAGCACACTAACAATAGCTTCAGTGTAATTGGGATCAGGTAGGAAGAAGTTATGAAGCCAATCAAATCATACAGTTATGTTGTGAAGACAAAAGATAGAGCAAGCATGCAATGGCTTCACAATGAATAACGGTAAGTTGAAGGGAAGTGAAGATGAAACCAGTGACACGTTGAAGACAATGATTTGTTGGACCAGTTCCAGTTGCTGTGACAACTGTACGTCTAGTTGGAGCGGCTAGGTATTCAAACCAAAGGACACACAGTCCCGGACACCCAGTCAAGGACACTTAGTCCAAGACACCCAGTCCTCACCGTATTCTCCTTGAGCTAGGGTCACACAGACCTCGCCCAATCACTCAGGTAAGTCTTCAAGGTAGACTCCCAAACCTTCACAGACTTCGTTCACCGGCCATCCACAATTACTCTTGGATGCTCAGAACGCGACGCCTAACCGTCTGGAGGATGCACAGTCCTCAAGTGTAATAAGTCTTTAGATCACACAGACAAGAAGACTTAAGTGATGCCCAATTTACTCTGGCTCTGGGTGGTTAGGGCTTTTCTCCTCACAAAGGATTTTCTCTCAAAGGCTTCGAGGTGGGTTGCTCTCAAACGACAAAAGCCGTGCACTGAAATCTGAGCAGCCAGCCGTTTATGGTTGTGGGGGTGGACTATTTATAGCCACTTGGCAACCCTGACCTGATTTGTCCGAAATGACCCTGGGTCACTAAGGAACTGACACGTGTACCAACGGTCGGATTTTGAACTCTCACGGCAACTTTACTTGGGCTGCAAGTAAAGCTGACTTGTCTGACTCTGGACAAGATTTTCTCTCATTGTCTTCACTCGAAGACATAGGATTTGAATTAGGCATCACTTCAGTCATCCTGACTGGTTCTCTTGGACCCCACTTAACAGTACGGTGGTTCCTATGACACAACATGAATAAGTAAAACTACGAAGGATCTAAGTCTTCGAGTTCCAAAGGCGTCATGGGGAGTCTTCATATGTCATTGACTTCGACATGAATGTCTTCACGAACCACCATTGTCTTCAATGTCTTCGTACATTTTTGGGGGTCATCTCTGGTAGCTAAACCGAATCAATGAGGGACTTCTACCTGTGTTATCCTGCAATTCTCACAAACACATTAGTCCCTCAACTAGGTTTGTCGTCAATACTCCAAAACCAACTAGGGGTGGCACTAGATGCACTTACAAGCATGATCAAGATCCTTCTTTAATTTAGCATGGTCATCGCTGTATGACTCCTCAAGAGCCAAACAAAGACCACACTCTTCCTCAAGAGCATTGGAAAGATCTAAAATCTCATCGGCATAGTCACGACTATGCCCCTCCATCTTAGAGATGGTATTTTCGTGAGCCTCGATCATGTCATTGGCTTCCCTAAGTTGTTCCAAGAGAGCAACGAAGTGCTTCTTGGATTTACCCTTGAGTTTACCCATAAAGGTCTCAAACTCATTCTCCTCCACAATAGTTCCCTCATTTTCATCAATGCACTCCGTCAAAGAGGGATGATTAATGATGGTAGTTTTGATGTTGGGGGTTACCTTGTTGGTGGCTTTAGCCATGAGGCACTTGGCGGCGATGCTTTCATTTGGTGAGTCAAAGAGAGACACCAGTGGAGTCGTCGCAATGGCAACGGATTCACCATCTTCATCATCATTATCATCCTCATTGTACTCTTCTTGAACCGCCAATGCCTTGGGAGGAGTCTTCTTGGTGAAGTTGCTCTTGTTTGGGAACGACTTGGCCTTGTCCTTACGGATGAGCTTGCCACCATTGTCTTCCCTCTTCTCATAAGGGCACTCCTCAACAAAGTGGCTCACATTGACACAATTGAAGCAAGTCCTCACTCGTTGCTTGCCCTTTGCCCCACTTGAATTGTTCTTGTTGAAGTTGGGCCTTGAGTTCTTCTTGCTCCAAAATTGCCTTGAAGCAAGGGCCATGTGTTCATGATAGGAATACTTTATATCTTCGAGGTTGCTCTCCTCTTCTTCCTCCTCTTCTTCTTCTTCGACACAAACCTTGGCCTTTAATGCAAGGTTAGGCCTTTTTGCTCTTTGAGACCGAAGCACCGCACTGTCGGCGGTCTTGTCCAATATGCTCATAGTCACAAACTCATCCAACACCTCACTTGAGGACAAGGTGTGGAAGTCCGGCCTTTGACGGATGACGGAGGACATGGCTTTGTGGTAGGGCATCATTGCCTTGAGGAATTTGCGCTTGATCCAGTTGTCGTCCGTGTCCTTAGTTCCATGATCCCGGAGAGAGACCACGAGCTTGGTAACTCTCCGATAGAGCTCATGGGGTTCTTCGTCATCTTTCATTGCAAACTCATCGGCTTCATCTTGTACCACTTCATAGTTGGAATGTTGAATGCTTGCGCTTCCCCGATAGAGGGAAACCACTTTGTGCCAAGCATCTTTGGCCAATGAGTAGGGCCGAAGACGCGGGAGGTCTTCGAGAAGGATTGCTTCTTGGATGATGAAGAGAGCATTCTCATTGAATTGATTCTCCACTTCTTCTCTAGGAGTGAAGTTGCTTCGGTCATGCGGATAAAAACCTTCTTCAATGATTCTCCAAAGGTTAGTGTCTACATGATTTAAATGACGCTTAAAACAATAGACCCAAGAATCAAAATCCTCCTTTTTGTCAATCTTGGGGGGGGACCGGCATGATTCAAGTGAGTGGAAGGAATCGGTCCACCATAAACGGGTGGAGGTTGCACATGGGCAAAGATGCCGGTGCCATTCTTACCACTAGACAAAGGGGCTTTCTCACTGGTAGCTTCCTCCTTGTCGGGGTTAGCATCCGTCACCGTGTTGGCGGGATCACCCACTTTCAATGGTGCGGTGGAAAGTTTAAGCCCTTCTAAGAATTCCTTAAACATGTCTTTGACCTCGGTCGTCATGGAGGTTTTCAATGTGTCCAACGCCACATTGAACTCCTCGCGTGAGATCGAGTTACCCCCATCTCCCGTAGACGATATCAGATTCGCACCAGAGTGCTCTGCCACATCGTCTTCGACGTCAACCATACTCTTCGGACGGTAAAGTCCTTAAAAAGAGACGAGGCTCTGATACCAATTGAAAGGATCGATGTAGTTGACTAGAGGGGGGGGGGGTGAATAGGCAACTAACAATTTTTAGCTTTTCTTTAACAATTTAAACTTTGCATCAAAGTAGGTTGTCTAGATATGCAACTAAGTGAGCAACCTATATGATGCAACAATGATAGGAACACAAGCAAGCAAGAGATACAACACAAATAAGCTTGCACAAGTAAAGGCATGAGATAACCAAGAGTGGAGCCGGTGAAGACGAGGATGTGTTGCCGAAGTTCCTTCCCTTTGAGGGGACGTACGTCTCCATTGGAGTGGTGTGGAGGCACAATGCTCCCCAAGAAGCCACTAGGGCCACCGTATTCTCCTCACGCCCTCACACAATGCGAGATGCCGTGAATCCACTATTGGTACCCTTGGAGGCGGCGACTGAACCTTTACAAACAAGGTTGGGGCAATCTCGACAACTTAATTGGAGGATCCCAACGACACCACGAAGCTTCACCATAATGGACTATGGCTTCGCGGTGACCTCAACCTTCTAGGGTGCTCAAACACCCAAGAGTAACAAGATCCGCAAGGGATTAGTGGGGGGAATCAAATTTCTCTTGGTGGAAGTGTAGATCGGGGCCTTCTCAACCACTCCCGAGCAAATCAACAAGTTTGATCGGCTAGGGAGTGAGATCGAGCGAAAATGAGCTTGGAGCAACAATGGAGCTTAGGGTTGGAAGAGGTGGTCAACTAGAGGTAGGAGACGACCCTTTTATAGTGGTGGACGAAATCCAACTGTTATCCACTTAACCAGCCTGCGACATGTGGTACTGCCGCTCCAGAGGCGCGGTACTACCGCAAGGCCGCGCGGTACTACCGTGGGCTACCATAGTACTACCATGGCAGGAGCAGGGGCTAGAGCAAGCCTGACAGGAGGCAGTACTACCGCGAGCGTGGTACTATCGCTCCCCCTTGCGGTACTACCGCAAGGCAGGAAAGCCCTAGTCTGGGAAGGGCACGGATGAATAAAATTACATCCGTGCCTACTTCCACTAGAAAACAAACGGTGCTAAAATCCGACACGGTACTACCGCAGGAGAGCGGTACTACCGCGTGGCTGCTGGATCAGGCTGCACATGGTACTACCACGCACGAGGCGCGGTACTACCGCGGAGGCGCGGATGTAAAAAATTACATCCGCCCCTACTACCACAACGCAGCGGTACTTGGCCTGAGGGCCAAAGTAGTACGACTCCAGAGGAGCGGTACTACCGTGGGCTCCCGCGGTACTACCGCGCCTAAGGCACGGTACTACCGCATGTGCCTGCGGTACTACTGCTCCAGGGAGCAGTACTACCGCAAGCACAGCAACAACAGCCAAGACAACCGCAAGGAGGATAAACGGGGGATGCTCCAAAGTGCAAGGGAAAGGTGGAGACAAGGAAGGGAACGTGTACGTGATGATTCCACCCAAACCTTTCCGATGCGGACCCCCTCTTAATAGTACGGCTTTCCTATGACTCAAATCCACCAAAAAGAAACGTAGCGAAACGTCGTCTTCAATAGTCTTCGAGGGGCACCAAACCGTCTTGTGCCTTGTGAAGAAATGTCTAAGAAACTCAAGGCACACGATTAGTCCGCAAAAGCATTGTCATCAATCACCAAAACACCTTAGGGATAAATATGCCCTTACAGCAGTCCCATGCAATCATGCAATATCAGCTATCACCAAAGCCAAACTGAGGCCTGAGGACTTTGTACATGACTTTTCCAAAAAGCCAATGTATCTGGCAGCATACAACCCCATCATATTCCTTGTACTAGGACAAGATCTGTGGCCCAAGACCAAAACCAGAGACATAGAACCTCCAGTGTTCAAGGATAAGCCAGGGAAGCATCAAACCAAGGGTAGAAGGAGTCAGTTTGAGCCACCGGCACCCAAAGATACATCTAGGATGGCCTCAATTACATGCAGCAACTGTCAGCTTGTAGGTCACGGTTACACATCATGCAAAAAGACTCTAAAACCAGGCTTAGCAATGAGAAAGAACAAGCATCAGGTTTGTACTAACTGTCATTCATTTTATTTTCTAGCAGTTCAATGTATTAACTTGCTAGAATTCTTACATGCAGTCTAACAACACAGAGGAGGGTAGCACACAAGGGAACAGGGCACCAATAGCACCAAGGGGATCAACAAGTGGAGCACCCAGGGGAGCACCAAGGGCAGCTTCTTCAACAGCTCCAACACCAAGGGCAGCTTCTTCAACTGATCCAGCACCTAGGACAGCTTCTTGAACTGCTCAGCACCAAGGGCAGCTTCTTCAGCTGCAGGTGCAGCAACAAGGGCAGCCAGCTCAACTGCTACCAGGAGAGCTTGTTCAGCTGTAGCAGTTAGGAGAGCTTCATTAGCTGCAGCTGCCACAGCAGCACCATTCTTGCCACCAAGACAGATAAAGCAACCCGGCAGGCTCAAAGACTATTTCTATGCTTCTGGGAGCTGATGTTGAAATCTTATGGCAGAACTTGATGATGATGTTATCTGGCTAAACTAGTAGTTGCTAAGATCTATTTTGGCAACAACTTATGGTACTGTAATCTAGCTAAACTAGTCATTGCTATGTTGTTGGATCTAGTTTCATGATGATGTGATATGGTACTGTAATCTATGAATCTATGAATCTATATGATGCAATGTATTTAAGCCTTTCTATTTGTCTCAAGTTATGATGTTGGATTGTTATTATGGCCATTACAAAATGAGGCTCAAGGTGACCCTAGGGTCACTTCATCGATATGTCGACAAAATGAGGCTGTAGGTAACCCTTGGGTCATTCCATCAATATGTCGACAAGATGAGGCTCAAGGTGACCCTAGGGTCATTTCATTGATATATCGACAAAGTGAGGCTGTAGGTAACCCTTGGGTCATTCCGTCGATATATCGACAAGATGAGGCTCAAGGTAACCCTAGGGCCATTTCATCAATATATCGACAAAATGAGGCTCTAGGTAACCCTTGGGTCATTCCATCGATATATCGACAAGATGAGGTCAAGGTAACCCTAGGGTCATTTGATCGATATATCGACAAAATGAGGCTCTAGGTAACCCTTGGGTCATTTCATCGATATGTCGACAAGATGAGGCTCAAGGTAACCCTAGGGTCATTTCATCGATATGTCGACAAGACGAGGCTCAAGGTGACCCTAGAGTCATTTCATTGATATGTCGACAAAATGAGGCTCTAGGTAACCCTTGGGTCATTCCATCGACACGTCGACAAGATGAGGCTCAAGGTAACCCTAGGGTCATTTCATCGATATGTCGAAAAGATGAGGCTCAAGGTGACCCTAGAGTCATTTCATCGATATGTCAACAAAATGAGGATCAAGGTAACCCTAGGGTCATTTCATCGATATGTCAACAAGATGAGGCTCAAGGTTACCATAGGGTCATTTCATCAATATATTGACAAAATGAGGCTCTAGATAACCCTTGGGTCATTCCATCAATATGTCGACAAGGTGAGGCTATGGTTACCTTGTCCATATATCTATGAAATGACCCTCAAGGTAAATCCATGAATCTAGATGACAAAATTTACTAACTAAGCACATGCACCACATATCATCATATTGGACTAACATCAAGTTTCATCATATTGCATAACTGGATCCAACAACATAGTTCACAAAATACATACTTAAAGTGCTTGGTTCAGAAATTCAAACTGAAGTACTGCATAGATGATTTTTTTTTGAATTTTTGCATAGATGATTATCATCTACATTACAACACTTCTGGATCCAACTACATTGTTAAACAATGCATACTAGATGCACACTAGTCATCTAAGATGGCCTTCACCCCTTGGACCTTCTGCTTTATCTTTTCCTCAGACTTCTGAAGCTCAGAAATGTGAAACTACACACTACTAGGGAAAAGCCTAGCAGCAGCGCGGGTTTTGGGTGTATCAGTAGCGCGGGTGCCCGCCCTACTGATACGGCGCCACAGCTAACTTGTAGCAGTAGCGCGTGTTGACACACGCTATTGCTTACATGGTTAGTTGTAGCGTGCGTTGCAGACAACACTACTGCTAATTATCTGTAGCGGGTCTTATACCCCGCGCTACTGCTATAACTTTCAAAAAAAAATCTCGATTCCCTGCATGTTGTCAATGGCAGCAGTTGTTCGATCTAGCGACGGTTGGGGTCGCCGGAGGCATGAACGGACGGCGGCAGACCAGATCCGGCGGTGGCTGTTGGAGAGGGCCCGTTTCTATGGAAGAGCCAGGCCGCGGCATGGGGCTCCTCTTCCCGACCATGCCAGATAGCTCCTGGTCGTCCATGGCAACGACCTGCACGGGCATGGACATGGGAGGGTGAGGCAAAATAGAGGGGGGGAGAGAAAAGGAAAACTGAGGAAGAGATGAAGGTGACGGAGGGAGCAGCGGAGCTAGTGCCGGTGGTGAGGTGCTCCGGTGTGGTGGCGCGAGGCGGCGGCCTCCTAGACGTCGGTGGAAGACCGGCGAGCTCCTATACGCTGGTGGTGCGAGGCGGCGGCCTCTTTTGGTGCCATGGAGGAGGAGGGGCGCATGGGCAAGAGGTCCATGTGAGAGCGTATGGAAAGAGAGAGGAGAGAGTGGTGGAAGAGAGGAGGGATTTGGGGGAGGAGATGGGACGATTCGGCCAAGGATATGGGGACTTCACCTACCTCGTACTCAGTAGTAGCAAGGGGTATAAAACCGCGCTACTACTATCAACTTAGTAGTAGCGCGGGTTTATACCCCTCGCTACTACTATGGCATGTCTCGGGGGGCACGGTAGAGACCGCTTAGTAGTAGCGAGGGTTAAAAATCCACGCTACTACTATCAACTTACTAGTAGCGAGGCGTAAAAGCCCGCGCTACTAGTAAGTAGCAGTAGGGAGGGGTATAAACCCTCGCTACTAGTAAGTGTCTGCATATAAGCTTTTCCCTAGTAGTGTACAACTTAAGCCTCTCTTCTGTCAGCCTTTCCTTCTCTTTCACATGATTGAATTTCAGATTCCTAATCACATTGGCTTGAGCACCTGTGAGATGCTTCAGAGTTTCATATTTTCCATGCAGCTTCTTATTCTCCTCATCTTTCTTTGACAGCTCTGACTTCAAGTTTCCAACTTCATTCTCTAGCTCAGCTATATTCACAGCTGCATTGTCCTGCTCCCGCTGATAGCTTAGCTACACAACCCTCTGCTCCTGGGCATCCAAAAGAGCAGTCACATCAACAACTAACTTCTCATAGTTCTCCTGCAGTTTCTTCTTCTCTTCTGTGAGGGCGTGAATTTTAAATGAACTCTCAAGGTTGTCATTGGTCCTTGCTGCCTTACTCTCCTCATACATATCCCATAACTTGGCCAATGCCTTCTCCATTGAGTCTGGCCATTCAAAATCAATCCATTGCACTACTCCACAATTTATGCCTTCCTGTACAACAAACATAATATAAATAAATAATAAGCTAACTGAGTGCACTGTTAATGAGGTTAAGTAAAGATGAGACAACACTTGGCTTAAGCAATATTAATAAGACTTGCATTGTTAAAGAAATTTAGGGAAGTAATTTCTACAGCAAGAACATTGGACAACAATTGCTAGCAAATAAACAATGACCACTGTTAAGTATGAGCTAACTGAGTTCAGTAAACAATGACCACAACAATTGCTAATTATGAGCTAATTGAGTTCAGTAAGTAATTGAGTAAGCACTGACCATAGTGCAACACAGAAATAAACAAAGACCTAGCACTAACCAAAGCTAAACAACTAGTTAAACAACTAATTAAGCACTAACCAGATCCATTAAACAACTAGTTAAACAATGTTGTCCAACCATTAAACATAGCAAATGAGCATACCCAAGAGGAACACTTTTTATGAATCGTACCTTCTCGGCACATCCAAGAAACCTCTTGCCCGTGTGCATCCCTTCAAAAGCAACTAAGCGCTCTGCCGGCTGGCCGTGTTCGCACAACACACTGACATCTGCATTAGTGCCGCAAAAATTTGGGTCATGCATGGTAGCAGGAAGCTGTGGGAGCAAACAAACAAATCCCTAGGTTCAGATCGAGTTCATTCACTAAATCCCCAATTCACAAACCCTAACCCTAGCTATCTAAAGAACTGACCTTGATAATGGCATCACAGAGGAGGTGATGTTCACCACTGATTCCTCACTGCTATCGCCGTCATTCCACGACACCATGGCGCGGTGGAGCAGCAGAACGGCGGCTGGCGTTGGGGGCGGCGGTGGCGGGGGAGAAGAACAGAGAGTGAGGAGCCACATGGGAGAGAGTGAGGCAACAAGCCGTTTTAACCGAGACGGCGCGTCCGTTGCCACTATAGCGCCGTCAGACGGCGTGAGCTCGTGGGCGTTAAGCCACGTCCTAAAAAAGGGCCCCACCTGTCATAATAGAGGTTAAAATATCCGAACAGACGGTTAGGTGTTTTCTGTAAATGATTAGGACCAAAATCAGTGTTTTTCTGGTACAAAATCATAGAAGAGTCTTTTCTGCAACCTTAGGCTTTAATGTGATGGTTTTCTGCAATTCACTCAGCCATTCTGCTAGCTGCGTAATTTGCAGGAGCTGCTTGAGATCGGATTGTACGTGGCCATACATATATATATACTGTAGCAATAGAGAAGCTCGTGGGTCATGGCTCTCCTTCTCTTTCTCCGGGACACAGAGCCGAAGATTTTGATTCTGCCCAACCCGAAGTAAACAAGGCACATGGGCTCCAAAAGTGAACATGGCTGCCTTGTTAGGCCGGCATCGAGGCCTTCACTATTCATTCAATGCGAGCAGTAAGGTACTACTACTAGGTGTAGTGTAGGTGCTGTTGGAGTTAAACACGTCTCCATCTCCTAGCCGGCTCAGACTGGTAACATATGTGGTGAAACGAGCCAACTCATGCACCTCGTCGGCTCGAGCTCAGTGGTAGCTGCTGATTGCTCAAAAATTGCTGCAAGATTTGCCGAACATATCTTCCACTGCTGCAAGATTTGCTTTGTTCTACTGCAGTTCATTCCCCAGCAGAAAATTTGTTTAATGAGTTTTAAGATCCACTTCATAGTTCATACATACTAGACTTACTAGAACTACTTTTTATGTGATCAAGAACTATTTTTTTATGTGATCAAGCTGTGTCATTAGTTTTATTTGCCGCGAACTCTGTACTTTACTTCGTTTTCCCTTTTGTTTATGCCTACACGAACCAGCTGCATCTTGTTTTTAGCCTTGGTTAATTCTAGCCTATGCCATCCTTTCCCAACTTTAATCCAACATTTAGAAAGAAAGTCCCGTTCAGTATTATTCCTTGTGAGTACTCCTTTGGTACTTTTGTCTCTGAAATTCTATTGGTGATCTTTTTTACCTTTGCTTGCAGGGCATGTCAGGGAACTTCTCGTGAGTAATATCTTAAAAAAAGTGGTTAACAGGGAGTTTGCGGATGTGCCTGCAATAGATTATATTTGCTGTGTTTTATGTGTCAAAATTTTTTTTTGCTGTGTTTTCTTCTGGTTCACTTTGTTGATCTTAAAATGGAACTGCACTTTGATGTTCAATTGAAATTTCTGGAAGCATTACTAGTTCATCTTATTCATGAAAATTTTATTGTTGCAATTCATGTTCCACCAATGCTTTTCGAATCAACAATACTGATCTAGGGTACATGTCCTGGAGTCATCTTACCAATTCTTGATACATGTAACTGTAGTACGTGTGAACTGTAATTGGAGATACTGATTTCAGTAGATGATTCTTAACAGGATGTGCAAGCGAGTTCAAGGCCCTGCGTCATCCAGAAGGAACCATGTTGTAATTTCCCATCTGCGCTAACGCTCGATCTAAAAGCGCGACTGCTGGACGACATTTCTTTTGGTGGATGATTCTCCTTGTACTCTGGCCAACCTGTGGCTATCACTATTTTTATTTCTAACTGTTTTTGAATTAAGTCTGATGCTTGCGCCTGTGCTCGCATCCGACAAATCACTGTTTGTGCAATTGTGGTTTCATTCTATAAATATATATGTACACTGTTTCCAAATGTGTATATGACAGTGGTGTACGACAGTGTCCCTGTCAAAATTTCTGGAGCTTTTACAATCTATACCTACTAATAAAGCAAGATGCGTTTCTTCAATTTTTTCATCCGTTCACCAATATTAATTTTTTTCTAAGAATTGTTCTATCCGATGTGGTACTAATATTTTGTTTGCTAGAACAAAAATAATTTCGCAGGAGACAGCTGGGCCGAAACTGGTCCTGTGCTCATTTTTTCGAGCTGGGCCGCGGTGGTACTAATCCACTTTGTGGCTTGTCAACCACGTGGGCCAAACTGGGCCTGATCTGCACTTCTTTTTAAAGAACGTCAATTGGAGTACTAGCAAAAATATGTCTTGTGAGGGTTCGAACTCATGACCAAGCCATCCGTTCCAAAGGCTCCGCCCAACTGAGCTACTGTACATGTGTTGTCAAAATCGGTTCGATAAGGTTTAAATAGTCCCACCTCGCTTATTTTCATTCAATCACATCAATTTACTAGCAGAATGCCCATGCGTTGCTACGGGCTATCCGCAATATCTGTAACATCCGGGTTCAACACAAAAACCCTATCCAATGACGCACCTTCTCTTTTTCTGTCGGAACCCCTCATTCTTGACTGATTTTCCGCCGTAGCGAGACATTTCTCGTTTTTTGTCTCACTGGCGCCACCTCTTTTAAAAGCATATGACAGCCAACTCATCTTCGCCATGCATTGCAGTAAGGATGAAATTCTCTTGTTTACGATATAATAGAGTGGGTTAAACTAACACATACTATTGACACAAAACAACAAATAACTATAGAGATCTTTCCTAGTCATCAATAAGCTCCACCTCCATCCCACATATGCTAGAAGGGATAATTGTCGTTTTTCTCTTCTTCATATTTCCCTACGTCTTTTACTCCATGCCTCTTCGCCAATCCGTTTAATTGGCACCAACCAGCACCACGTCAACATTAATGTGTTCATCATCGATGCCTCATCTTCTTCTTTCTCATTCCTCGGCAACTTTAGTTCTCGTTCCTACTTATTTCCTAGAATACTCTTTCTTTCTTTTTTTCTCTTATTATTTGGAACACTCTTACTTTCTCCAACACCATGCACCACTTTGGCTTCAGTTCTTTTTTCTTCTTGTTTTTGGAACACTCTTCCTTTTTACTATAGCATGAACCACCTAGCTAGTGTTGTGTCATGTTGTCCTCACCCGCGAACATTTCGGCCACCGCCATCGAGTGGACATCCCGCGGAGCATAGACTTCATCCATCTTGGTGAATGCTAGGTCGCCCATGTCGCGAGCGCATGGTGGTCGTTGTCCATGTTGGCAAGCGGTGCTTGGTGCTTTGCAATGTAACTGAGAGCCCGTTGATTGTTTTTGCCCACAAGCGCTTTCAAAATGATTCTCCATGACTAATTGCTTGCTTAATTAATTAAGTACACAAAAAATGAATGACCTACCTATTTCTCTACATGTCTAATTAATTGCCAACCAAATCAATTAATTATCTGACTAATTGGAAATATCCCTACTTCTAATTATCTGTAGGCATTGGCTAACAAATTAATTAATTGCATTAATAACTCAATTTTTAAATGATTCAGTGCGAAAAAATTCATATTCAAATGGACCTAATTAATTGCATCAATGGTTTGATTTCCAAATTGGTTTAGTGGTCGATTTCTAAATTATTTTCGCATGAATGGCTGCTACCAAACGACTATGACGATGACTACCGAGTAATGTAGGACACATTTCCTTAATAAATTTCTTGACATTTAAATGGACACATTTGATTTGAGATTGTAGTCGTCTAGCTTTTTATTTGACTGACAAGAAATATAATATGACCGCGTCCACATGGCGGTCGGACGAGCCACCTCCCGTCACGGCCGTCCTTGATGCCGTGATCCACTCCCTGGCATTCTCGAGCATCGCGCCAGGGTTAGACCCAGCCATGACATCCTCCATGGTGTCGTGCACGACGTCCCTCCGCAAGAGCGGGCTTATGCGTACGCCCATAGAAAACTTGTGACCGTCAATTAATAGTAGAGATAATGATCATAATAAATAATATAGCATGGGGATTAGCAATTTGTTATGAAGTAATATATTATTTTATTATGAAAGGAGATCGAGAAAAAACTTATATCTTTCTTTTAGGGAAGTGATCTCACATATATGATGCTAAATACCCGTGGGTTGCTACGGGATGAAATAATATTTAAAGAGTGGTAGTGGTGGCGTGTGACCGATTGTCGTAGGTCATCACCATCGTCCTTGCGGGTGTGGTCGGAACCCTCGACCGTTAGTGCTTGGTCGTCCTCAAATACGTGACTGTTGACCTTGTTCTATGGCATCTGTTATTCTCGACCACAAACATTTTGGCAACCATCAGTGTGTGGACGACGGTCATCATCCATCTTTACGAATGTTTGGTCGCTCATGTCACGAGGCGTGGTGGTTGTTATCTATGTTGGCAAACGCTGGCCAACCATGTTGTTGAGAGCATGTTGGCAGTCACCAATGGCAGCGATAGCCTAGCTACTGGCCGTCCTCGTCCACAAACGCTTTCAAACTGATTCGGCACGATTAACTGCCTGCCTAATTAATTAATACCATGCCTAATTAATGGCATGCCTAATTATTTGCATGCCTATTAATTGTTTGCCTATTTAACTAATTATTTGTCTAATTCAAAAAATCCCCATTTCTAATTGTACACAATCCTAATTAACTGGATGTATAATTAATTAGTTGAATTAATGATTCGGTTTTTGAATTGACTCAATGCAAAAAAATGCTTATTTAAATAGACCTAATTAATTGCACACATAATTAACTGCCTGACTAACTAATTACATTAATGGCTTGATTTTGAAATTGATTCAGCACTTGGTTTTTAAATTGTTTCTGCATTAATGGTTGTGTGTGAAATGGCAATGTAGCAACATTTCTTTAATAGTATATATATTAGATAATGACTTCCTCTAAGAAGCTCCACTTTTGTGCGTGTGTTTTTAACAAACAGTTCATTTATATATATGACAATCATATAATCCCACTGGGGTTTTTAGTACTATACTACAAGCAATGAAATTATCACCCTGAAGAATACCGCCACAAGGAACCTAGAGACAAATAAACAGTGGATCTGCAACCATTGAAGTTAAATATATGGCAACTTAATGGGAAATTGTTATTTTCCTTTCCTCCGCAGGTTTCCTTATCTCCACATTAATTGTTTCTGGGTCTTCGCTCCTCGCTTTGACTCTCAGAGCACATCCAAATTTTTATGTACTTGGTTTTTTTCTTTTTTGCTAATTTTGGGAAATCAGCACCAAGCAAGGCATTGCTTATCGTGGTAGTTTCTCTAATTTTGTTGAAATAGTAAACATGGTTTTGAGGATCTTGTCTTACAATTTTAACATCATGTCAGCTAAACTTACACATCACACAGGTAAACCAGCTAGAGATTGAGAAGTAGTGCATTTTGGTCACCAAGAGCATTCTCATATTTGACCAAAGAAAATTTTCCAAACAAAAAGCACGCCGTTGCAGCTGGATGGCTGTGCCAATGCATGCGCTAATTAACCCCACACGACCAGCAGCCAAGACACTTCTGCAACTGCATGTTTGCTTAACCCGTCGCTTCATCTGAGTACGCCAAAACTATGAAGCTATATTGGTTTACTACTTCCAGTCGCAAATCAGTTTCAATTCACCTGGCCAGGCAAAAGTTGCATCCAATGCGTAAGCACGATCAGGAGGATTGACAAAAATCTAGATAATTAGTGTACCTGTGACTTGGAGTTGACTTGATGCAACTGCCGCTTCTTGATTCGCCTACTCCTTCTTTGGTCTCCTCTCAACACTACCACTCTACCAGATCCGTGTCCATGGAATCGGACCCTTCGCCATTACGGAGGCAGGGGAGGTGGCGTTGGGAGGCGCCGAGCAAGGTGGCCAGCAGCGAGCGGGACGGTGGCGGCGGCAGCGAGCCATCGAAAGGACGGCGGCATTCTGCAACGGGAGAGACAGCGGGCTGCGTGCGAGCAGAGGTTAGACCTCTCGCTGGAAGTCCCAAAGGATGTGGGCGTTGGTTTTCTTTTGAGAGGTGCCCCATGATTGATTTGGTTTGGAGAGGATCGGAAAACGGGATCTGTTTCCTTTTTCGTGTGCGACGACATAATTGGAAGGGACGACGACTGACGAACGAAAGTACGAAACTGACCATCACGACCGCAGACTCCTCCATTACGAGTAGAGATAGCCTTTGAGGTAATTGAAATCTATTACCATATAATTACTGTATTCGAAATTTTCTGAGTTATGGCCTTACCATACCTGGATTGATAGCCTTTAGGATAATTTAAATTTATTGCCATATAATTACCATATTCGAAATTTTCTGAGTCATGACCTTACCATATTTGGATTGATGAGATTTCTGAGTTTATAGCCTTCCATGCGTGGATTAATTGTGATTGATTACCATAAATACGTTGGATATTGCCGGCCAGACGAGAGAGGAGGAAAACCGATGGAAGGGGGTGGTGGGAGGTGGGACAAAAAAAACCAGACGAAAAATAACCGGTTGAAAATAAACCGGTTGAAAATGGTGGGACTATTCAACCAACTCGTCCATTAGGAGTAGAGATATACGTTGGCGACTTCCACAAGAATCAAGGAGCAACATTGATAATCAACAAATGGGGGTTGACAATAAACGAAAGGCATAGACTTTACGGTCCTATTAAATTAAATGGAAGGAAGAAGAATATGAAGAAAGGTCACGTGATGAAGGGAGAGACTCTCTCTATATATGGTGGGCTGATTAAAGGAATTCATTGGTACATAATGAGGGTAATTAAGGAGGGAAGAGAAATAGGAAGGCCACGTTGATGGGGGGAGACATGATCGGCTGAATAATGAGGCTAATTAAGGAGGGGAGGAAGAGGACTAGGAAGGCCAAAAAATAGGAAGACCACCTTGACACGGAAGGCACATACCGCGATCAATAATGAAGGGGGAAAAAGCCCTAAAAACCCTTAAAAGCCGTTAATAAAAATATGTTTTTGTCTTCATGCAAAACTTGCTACAAGTAATGCTAACTTCGAGCACCACTATGTTCAAAATAAATAAATTCATGCACCACTATTACCTGCCCTTAAACTACAAATATTGTGGCAAAAGACCCAACTGTCCAAGGAGGAGAGAGCCACGCCGAGTGCGGGCTTATGGCGGCCGAGCCCCAGGCAGGCCGGAATCATGGTCGTTCGAATGGGCTTTGGGATCTGAAATCAGTCACGCTGTTGGCAGGCTGCTGTCAGCCTAGGCCCGCATATACGGTCCGGGATACAACTAGTTGCAGCGTAGGCGTACATGTTTGGCCCAGCGGCTTCGTTCGAATTGGCACATGAAAGAGAATCTCATCCTCCTCCCCTGATGTTATCCTGAACCCCGTGGGAGAAGCGGCAGCGACAGAACAGCCGTGCCTCTCCTCGGCCCCATTCACTCTCTCCGCCGGACGACGGCGGCGCCGGTGCTGTGCCGCGAGATGTCCAACAATGGTGTTGACTGCAATGGGTATGTGTATTCCGCGGCCCCCCTTTTTCCTTCCGGCCCCCTCCTTTTCTTCAGGTCATGGCCTGCTTAATCCCCATGGCGGATTTGGATAGAGTTGACTGAGGAGCTTGATTTTGTACAGGATCCTTGGGGTTTACTGCTTCTCTCCAACCTGTGGAGTTGCAGGACTCCATGAGTGTCGTCAATGGCCAGATGGGTGACGGCGGCGCGGCCGCACATCCACGTATAGATCCTCGTCTCTTTCCATTGATCTGAGTTCGTTTTGCTGTGTCAAACCCTTTTCTGCAGGATGCGTGTTCATGCGGCAGAGCTGATTGGTGCTGTCCTACCGGTGGAGTCACAGGATTCCATGGCATCGCAGATGACCAGATGAGCCGCGGTGGCGAGGGCACAGAGATGTATGGGAACACCGGCTTTTGCGGCGTGATCAGAAGCTATAAGCGGCTGGACAAGGAGGTAATTGTGGATTAAAAATTCTCTCATCTAGCACATGAAATGGTTTAATTTTGGGGATAATGCTAGACTGCCATGGTTTTCTAGTCAAAGACGCTTGTTGTTCAAACTAGAAGCATCCGAATTTGCAAAACAGATAGCCTCTTTTGTGCCTTGAATTGCGAAGCTAATTGAGATTTCCTGGTTGTTTGTGTATAGCATACCTTTTTTTGGTCCTGAATTCTGAACCTTGCTGAAATTTTTTTGGTTGTGTGTTATGACTTATGAGTGTAGTATACATTTTTTGGCCTGATTTCTTAACCATATCCGGGTATTGATTTTCCACAATCAGTGATGCACTCATGGTCATGTGTATTTGTTTGTCTACGTTACTTAATAGATTTAGTTTTTTTATCTGTATGCAGCCATCAGTTAGGTAACTGAAATTTGCTGACAGTGGTGCATTATGTTCTTTAACTGCTATACTGAAGCAGTGGATCAAAACATTTAAAAACAATCAGCTCGTAAGTAATTAACTAGGACTTGGTGGTTATTTTATTATTATAGTATACATTTTTGGGCCTGAATTATGAATGTGACTGAAATATCCTTGTTTTGTGTTATTAGTAGAATAGTCCCCCCCCCCTAATTCTTAACCTAACTGAAATTTATTTGCTAGGGTGAGGATCGGAAAAACACCTGTCAAGCATGAGTGGGGTTTCACTCTGATTTGGTATCGACATTTCCTTTTCTTTTTTTGCAGAGTGGAGTTTCATTGAGAGCTAACCTGCCAATCGAGAGGCATGCCAATAATGTTTACATCCGGGTGACTTTTGATCAATTTAGCGAAGTTATGTACAAAGCTGGTGCATATGTGCTGGAAGAACTAGAACTGAACATATGTTAGCATTTGGATTTTACAGTGTCCAATTGCTAGTAATGTACATATTTGCTGCAGGTTAATTAGTTGGTCTATAGTACGCGGTGGTAACTTGGTTATCTGCCGCTGACTAATTATCTGAACATTGTTATGGTGTTGGCAGACTATATCAGTGCGTATACTATCATAGCTTTGGTTTAAACTACAAACTATCCGAAATTCTGATTTACGATGTGTGGCTTTGAGTGTTGCTAGCTTTTGTTGGAGATGGAATACCAAAGATCACTCTGAAAAGTTTGTTTTTTACAAAACCTTTAGGCCCTGAGTTGAATTTTGTTTTTGTTGGCATAATAGATGAAAATGTAGCCTTGGCTTCATATTTTGGAAGTTGAAGTATAAGATTATATATATATTTTTTGCGGGAAAAGTATAAGATTATATTACCATTTTCAGTATGCCTTACTCGCTAATGCAGATGTGCTAGGCGTTTTATTTATTTTTGATTTAAATTTACAACGCTAAATAAATCCGCTAGTTATCATGCGAATCATGTTTTATACTATGTGATTGTTTAACTGGACCAAATGGGCGGTACAGATTAACTGACTAAGCGTCCATTGGAGAGACTAATCTCATCGTTGCACTGGATGGCACCTTACTACTAGAATCAGAACTTGTGGGGTGGGCTGGACTGATCTGTTTGCGTCAGTCTCGAGCGTGAACTGATAGTACAGTTGAGGAGGGCACGTCAGTTTTGGTCGTTTTTTTTATTTGAGAGAGAGAGAATTTTGATCGTTGTTAACACAGTGCACGCATGCCCATTGTTCATCTCTTTTCCGGCTGCTCTGCTCACGGGCATGTCAACACTGTAGGAGTGCACGCGTGCTCGACACATTGGTGGGCTAGCTGTAGGAGGTGAAAGCTGATGGAAGCGCTACTCCCAAAAACTTTTCTCGTCGAGCCTGCCGCGCCACGCCGGGCAGCTGAGTGACAAGAATGCCAAACATGCAATGAGCATGACCCTGCCGTTGGGTAGTGTTAAGTATCTCAACTAGCGCTTGTTAAAAAGACTGTTTACCCTATGACAATCCTCATTAGCGAGCTCAAGTATCTCGGATGGGTGGATTTTATAGCGTGTCAAACTGACAAAAAATATCAACAAAACAGCCATAAAAAATTTCACACGGCAGTGGTAGATGGCGACAACTATGATTGAGGTGACGGCGTAGTAAATTCCCATACGTGACATGACTGTAAAAAAAGAACCAGGATGCGCGGCGGAAAGCTGATGCACAGCAGCGGGCATCACGCATAAAACCTGAACTGGCTAATGATATTTATATGGTTAATAGCAGCCGTCACATGTAAAACCTGAACTCGCTAATGCTAGTTACATCCGTGACAGCGTGGCACTATCGCGTCGTTGAGCTTGACTTAATACAATCACATGTTCCAAAAATGTTAAACTTCTTTAGATCGCAAGCATCACATGACTTGCATCGTACTGTAAGCAAGGGGGACATCTTACTACAACAATCAATGGTTAAATCCATGGTCAAACCTGGCAATTACTATAACAATCAATGTACTGTAATTGGGGCTGCTTAGAGAACTGATAACAAGCGAACCAACTTGCGTGTTAGCTGGTCGTCGGTGTGCCACGTCCGCGATTGAAGTACGACGTGCATGTCCGTACTGGAGCAACGTTGCAGACTCACCACCACAAGTTTGTATAGACCGAACATGTCAGTACATGCACCGTCATGGAGTTCCAGCGAACGGCGGCTTGAGTAGCCAGCGGGTAACTGAGGGCTGAGCCACTGAGTTGCTGAGCCGCATCTCCCCCCCCTCCGCCGGCGGACACTCCGGTCCCGGCGTCCACCTCTCTCCGCCGCCGGCCCTTCCGGCCCCGGCGCCCCCCTTTCCCCGCCCTCCCTTCCTTCCTTGGGTGCGCGCTGCCATGGCTTCTGGCGGCGGCAGCCCCTCTTCGGTCTCGCCCAGGCTGCAGCCTATTGTGTCGGGCCTGGGGCTCTCGGAGTCACCGGGTTCTGCCGGCTCGTCGGCCCGGGCTCCTGCCCCTGCTCGCGACGCTGCGCCAGTGCCGGCGACGGGCCCGGCTGCGCCCTGGCGCCGTCCTGGCCCCTCCCGCAAGGCCATGTGGCGCCGGCGCAAGGCGCTGCAGAAACAGTCCGCTGCTGGCAGATCTGGACCTCGTTCGCGTTCACCTTCATCCTCCCCGGCGAGGCGGGAGATTCCAGCGGATTTGTATGGCCTGTGTTTGAAGTGCTTCCGGGAGGGGCACCGGAGGGAAGGCTGCACTTTTCCGCCTCTGTGCATCCGCTGCGGGCTCGAAGGCCACATCTCGCCGGAGTGCAAGAGGCCGCGGAGCCCTCGATCTAAGGAAGATCTCCGGCGTGAAACCATGGCCAAGGTTGCGCGCTCCTCTCAGCAGCTGCTGCAGGCTGGGCCTACGAACAGGCTGTCGCCGGTTGCTCGGCAGGCCACTCCGGTGGAGAGGCCCTCGCCAGTGCCGGCCGACACCGCATCTGTGGGGCTCAGCCTGGCACCGCAAGCTGCTGTAGGAGGCGTCTGCATTCTTCGCCGAACGGCGGAGATGGACGACCTTGAGTCCCGGCTCAAGCTCGCCGTGGTGGCCTACGTTGGCGGACCGAGACCGCTGGTATCGTGCCTGAATGCCGCGGAGGCCATTACGAAGGAACTGAGCATCCCGCGCCACTGCTTCTCGGTGCACAAGTACCAACCGGAGGACTTTCTTGTGGTCTTCTCTTAGGCGATTTGGAGGAACAGGATTCTGTCTGCGGGCTCTATCGACCCCGGGCCGTTCAAGCTCTTTGTCCGTCCGTGGCTGCGACAAGCGCAGGCTGTGTCGAGGATGATGCACACGCAGGTTGATCTCATGATCGAGGGAGTTCCATCTCATGTCTGGACCAGGGAAACGACGGTGGAGCTTCTGGGCACGGCGTGTCTTGTGGACAGCCTTGCGCCGGAGACAGCCAACAGGGAGGACTTGTCCTTGTTCAAGGTTCGCGCTTGGTGTGTAGACCCTGACGCGGTGCCGTCGGACAAGCTGATTTGGGTCCCGGAGCCGGAGGTTGACGAGGGACCGGCGACGAGGCTGCCGACCTCCCGGCAACTCTTGGAATACAAAGCACTCATCCATATCGGGCGCATCAGGGAGCACGAGGGGCCGGGCACATGGCTGCGGCCTCCTAGCTCCGATGGGAGTGGCCAAAGTGGCCTGCCGGACGACTCAGGTGACTTCTCTGGTCATGGAGAGTGGAGAACCCTGCCATGGACGCGAGGTGTGCGCGATCACCGCGGCTCGTTCAATGGTCACCATGGAGGCTCCTACAGGCAGGCTCTGCGTGGGCGCGTCGAGCCTTCCAGCTGGCGCATCCCTCCCATGGCGGATGGCGGCGCAGTCGTTGCACGGCCAAGTCCTGCTGCTCCGGCGGCCACAGTGCTGACGTCGAGCGCAGCTGCGGCTGCCACGGCGGCTGGGAGTTCGCTGGGCAGGTCTGGACCGGTGGAGGTGGAGCTGGCGCCTAGTAGACAGGTGGGGCCTGCTTTGCGATCACGCGTGCAGGATAGGGTGGAGCCTGCTGGCGTTCAGGTGCTTTTTGACCATGCATCGGGCCCGCAGATGCCCTTAATTCAAACTGGGCCGGAGGACAAGAACGACACGTGCCAGGAGGATCGGGCCGTTCTTGAGCCAGCTGACATGGAGCATATCACAAACAACATGGCTGATCCAGAAGAATCGGGGGATCCCGAGGAGCGCATGCTGGTTTCGACGCGCTCAGTGGGGCAGAGCGAAGATTCCCAGATCCTGGCCAACGGCGATCTGCCAACGGCTGAGGTGGGCCAAGGGGAGGCGGTACGTACGGATGAGGCGCCAGCACCCACCACGGAGGTGGGGCCACTGGAGCAGGCGGACCCTGGCCTGTTGGTGCTGCGCGTGGCAGGCGAGAGGGGGCCAACCTCGGATCCCTTGCACGCCACGCCCGAGGTGGATTCCGCGCCACAGGACAAGGATGGGGGGCAATCGAACCCCGAGGCGGTGCAGGAGTCAGGTCCCATGGGCCCTGCTGCGGAGGTGATTACGTACAATGCATGCATGCACGAGGAGGTGATTGGAATCGCTGGGACGCATCCGGATGGGGCTTTTACCGGTGCCTTGGCCATGCCTCTGTCCAACAAGGAGATCATTGCCATTGGCAACATCAAGGCCTTCTGTGCAGGACTTTTGAAGAAACTTGCCCCGCCGCTGCTTAAGGAATTTGAAGGGCTCAGTGGAGTCCGCTCCGGCCAGGACCCGTTCACACCGCGACGTGCCACCAGGTCTGGACGTACTATTGGGCAGAAGATGAAGACTAAGGCGTCGGCAGCAGAAACAGTTCTCCTGAAGGCTCTGGGTTTTGCTTGCGACGATCTGGCGGTCTCTGACGACGCGCTAGAGCAGCTACGCACGGTCTTTGACTCACCGCTCCAGGAACCTCAGCTCCGAGCGATCGCAGCCATTTTTGGCAAAGCGATACCCTTAGACCTAGGAGCCGACTCGGAGACGGTTGCACCGATCATGGTGTAGTTGTAGAGGGGCTCGTCGACATGGAGACAATCGTTGTCATCTCGTACGCAGGAATGGAGTTAGTTTGCTGGAATGTGCGTGGCCTAAACAGGCCAGCTAGGAGGAAATCTTTACGTGAATTTGTAAGCTCGTTGCACGTGGCAATTTGTTGTATTTTGGAGACCAAATTGGAGAGGGTGGATCAGTTCACCATTATGCAATGTATGGGGCCCAATTTCGATGGTTACACCTACCTTCCGGCGTCTAACACTAGGGGCGGGATTTTCATTGCCTGGGACTCTACCAGGGTCCAGCTGTCTAACCATGTCAATGACACCCACTTCATTTCCAGTTACATGTCGTCTGTGGGGGGTCCACCTTGGTGGCTGACTGTGGTTTATCGACCTCAGGATGACGGGCAAAAAATTGAGTTTCTGCACGACTTGGCGGAGCGTAGATGTTTGTGCCCCGGGCCATGGTTACTTATTGGCGACTTCAACTTAATACTTCACGCGCAAGATAAAAATAACTCTCTGATCGATAGGCGCATGATGAGACGGTTCAAAAACTTCGTCGATGATAACGCTCTTAAAGAGCTCTTCTTACATGGGCGCAACTACACGTGGAGTAATGAGCGCGAGAACCCCACGATGACTAAGATAGACCGCGCTTTTGTCTCCACTGACTGGGAACTTGACCACCCCGGTTGCCTTCTCCAGGCTTTGTCCACGGCAATTTCTGATCATTGCCCCCTTCACCTGGCGTTGGACGATCACATGGGGCCGCGGAGGCGATTTCGCTTTGAGAAGTTTTGGGTGAAGATGGAGGGTTTCTTGGAGGTGGTGCAGGAGGCTTGGACTTGTGATGAGACAATCACGGACCCGTTCAGGAGACTTGACATCCTCTTTAGAAACACGGCAAAAACACTCGCGATTTGGGGCCAGAAGAGAGTGGGCAACATCAAGATGCAGCTGACTGTGGCCAACATTGTCATTCTGAGATTCGATCGTGCTCAGGAGCTCCGGGTGCTCACGGAGGAGGAGAGGTGGCTCAGAAGATCACTCAAACAGCTTGTTCTTGGCCTTGCATCTTTGGATAGAACGATCTCTCGGCAGAGATCGCGTATCACTTGGCTTCGGGAGGGGGATGCGAATACACAACTCTTCCATTTGGTTGCGAATGGCAGGAGGATGAAGAACTATATTCCATCTCTCTTGGTAGATGGGCGCATCGTCACAGACCAAGCCGGAAAGGAGGCCGCATTTTATGACACTTACAAGGAATTGCTTGGGAAGGAGGTCGCTCGCGAGTTCACCCTGGATTTAGACGAGCTTGGCATTACTAGACTTGACCTGTCGGATCAAGATCTCCTGTTCAGTGACGAGGAGATATGGACTGTGATTAGGAACATGCCGGCGGATCGAGCCCTGGGACCGGATGGCTTCATCGGCCTTTTCTTTCAGAAGGCCTGGGAGATCATAAAAGTGGACATCATCGCGGCTTTGCACAAGCTCTTCGCTGGAAATGGGCGCGGGTTTGGCAGGCTGAACCAAATGTTGATCACCTTAATTCCAAAAACCCCGGAGGCCTCAACAACTCTTGACTACCGACCCATAAGTCGTGAGCATAGTCTCCCGAAGATTGCTTCCAAGCTCTTGGCAAATAGACTTAGTCCGCGGATGGGAGAGCTAGTTCACATTAACCAATTGGCGTTCATCAAGGGAAGAAGCATACATGACAATTTCCTGCTCGTTAGGCAAATGGCCCGGAGGTTGCATCAACGGAAGGCCAAAGGAGTAATGCTCAAGCTCGATATCTCTAAAGCTTTTGACTCCCTTTCGTGGCCCTTCCTCTTCGAGGTGCTGAGGGCGAAAGGATTTTCGGAAAGATGGATCTCATGGATTGGTATCTTGCTCACGACTTCCAGTTCAAGAGTCTTGGTTAACGGTTGTGCTGGTGCAAAGTTCATGCATGCCAAAGGACTTCGACAAGGGGACCCAGCCTCCGCTCTGCTTTTCATTATCGCAATGGATGTCCTAACCTCTCTCGTCATCAAAGCGCATGACCAAGGGATTCTTAACCCTATTGTCAGTTGTACCCCGATGCTGAGGCTCTCCCTGTACGCGGACGATGTGGTTCTTTACATTAGACCGACCAGACCGGAGCTGCAATTTGTGAAGGACCTCCTGGGCATCTTTGGAGTAGCTTCGGGATTGAGAGTAAACTATGCTAAGTCAGCGGCAATTCTCATAAGATCCGAGGAGGAGGATGTGGAGCTGGTCAGGAATGCTCTACCATGGAAGATCGATTCCTTCCCGTGCAAGTACTTGGGTCTATAGTTAAGCATCAAGCAACTCAAGTGAAATGAATGGCAGCCGATCGTTGATGCGGCTCTCCATATCATGCCTGGTTGGCAGCGTGGGCTTGTCACTAGGCCTGGACGCCTCGTCCTGGTAAATCAAGTCATGAGAGCGAGGCCAACGCACCACCTCATGGTCGCGGAAGCGCCAAAGTGGGCTCTGGAACAAGTAGATAAGGGATGCCACGCTTTTTTCTGGGCTGGTACGGAAGCTGTAAATGGTGGCAAATGTGTGGTTTCTTGGAGGAGAGTATGCCGCCCCAAGCAGCTCGGAGGCTTGGGCATCATTGATCTACACAAGCATGGCATCGCCCGGAGGCTTAGATGGGAATGGCTTAGGAGAACGGACCCATCAAGGCCCTGGCAGGGCCTAAACCTCACCGTGGATAAACAGGTGGTACTTGCTTTCCGGAGTCTTGTCAAATGGCGTGTTGGGAATGGAGAGCACGCCCTTTTCTGGAGAGATAGATGGCTCAATGGAGGCACGGTTGCGGAAATTGCACCCTTGGTGGCTGCCAGAGTTAGGACGCAGGTGGCAAACAAATGCCTCGTTAGCGAGGGGCTTTGCTCGCACGCTTGGACGGATGATATCGTCGGGATCCTTGATGCAGACGCACTAGCACAGTTCATCCGGCTATGGGAGCTTCTTATGGAGGTACACTTGGACTTGGAGCTAGAAGATGCTCCTCTTTGGGCATGGAATGAATCCGGCGTCTATTCTGCGACATCGGCATATAGGATGCTCTGCATGGGTGGGATCCGGTTCCGCCCTTTCGCGGCCATCTGGAAATGCTGGGCGCCGCTGTCCTGTCGGATCTTCATGTGGCTCGCGGTGCAATATCGTCTTTGGACTTCGGATAGGAGAACTAGACATGGGCTACAAGACCAAACCTCCCCGTGCTACCTCTGTGATCAGGACGAGGACAATGTGGACCACATCCTGCTTCAATGTGTGTGTGCCAGGCACGTGTGGTTTCTCTGTTTCACCAGGATCGGAGTGGATCTTAATCTTTGCCCCAGAGGAATGGTGGTGCGAGGCGAGAAAGCGGATTGCCAAGACAAGCAGGAAAGGCTTTGACACAGTGGTTATGTTAATATGTTGGTCGCTGTGGAAGCAGAGGAATGCGAGAGTCTTTGGTAGGAGCGGCACGTTAGATGTGTTCGGCGTGATGGAGGTCAATTTCCACGAATTGATCGCTTGGAAGCAGGCCAGAGCGACCGGAGTGGAGCACGTAGTTGAGTAGCACATAGTGTATTGTGTTTGGAGTGGAGGCGATGTCCTGGTCGGCTTGTGACCATGTGACTAGCTACAAAACTCTCTTGTACATATTTTTCTCCTTCTATAAAGCTATGGTACGCCTTTGACGTACCCTCGAAAAAAAAGAACATGTCAGTACTGACCAGGTCGAACATGTATAGATCGTCGCAGTGCTGTTCGTACATGTCAGCTTCGCGTCAGAGCCCTATAGACTTTTGCATGTGCATGGGGCCTGCTTGCTCCAATACGGACCAAAAATAAATAGAATACGTGAGGGATACGCTGCCAGCAGGAATCCACATGGCGTCCTGACGGCCTCGATACCGGCGTGCCTGGTGCGCGGCCGCCGTTTGCATTTTCCGGAGCCACGCCTCCTTATATACTGGTTGGCTAATTAACCTTCAATAGGGAGAGCTAATTAAAAGGATTCTTGCGACATGCATATATATAATTAAAGGAGGCACACACATGATGCTCATTTAAACGGGATAATAAAATTCCTTGATCGGGCATACGTGATTTTGTTTTTGCATCTTGATCAGTTCTGTTCAATCAACAAAGCTACGTATACATTGAATTGGACTTTAACTGGCTAGCCCTCATTTCGGTGTTCACTCATTAGTAAAGCACGGCTGAAATGGACGTGGAGTTTCTACACCCAGGAGCAAATGCTCCTGGTGTGAACAGTAGCATCAAATAAATTCAAAAAGTAATTCAAAAAATTCTGAATTTTTTTTGTGGCATATTTTCACAAATATTTGATGTGCATGCAAGATTTCATCGCAAAATCACACTGGTGGAAGGTGTGGTAAAGAAAACAAAATCGATGCTCTGAAAATGTTATTTACAAAAGCATTTTGGAGCTCTGATTTTGTTCTTTTTGGCACGCCTTTCACTAATGTGATTTCGCGATGAAATTTTGCATGCACAACAAAAATTTGTGAAAGTATGCCACAAAAAAATTTCATAATTTTTTGAATATTTTTTCTATTTTTTTAATTTTACTGTTCATACCAGGAGCATTTGCTCCTGGGTGTAGAAATGTACTTTCGGGCTGAAATGTCAAACAATGGATACATTAATTACAGTTTTTACAAAGACGGTTTACTTGAAAGAACACCAATTCTTCATGTTAGTTATGTGGGTCATAAATAAAATCATCACTTATATTTTAGGCCATACATTTGTTTAAGAGAAATCATAATTATTGGATTACGACTGCTGGAGTGTGATAAATTTTTCTCCCGTTGCAACGCACGGCCCATTTTCCTAGTCATATCCTAATTTCAATAAACTTATGTGAGACAATTGCAGCCTCGATGAAACTACTTTAGTACATCTTGAAGCCTTGGTGCAACTTCTCTGGAGTATTACACTTCATATGAATTATTAATACTCTCATACAAAAGCATCTGTTAATTCTGTATATGAATAAGCAAATCTGGAAAATGTCATATATTCTTTTCCACAGAACAAC
The DNA here is from genome assembly GCA_034509565.1 of Triticum monococcum. Classification (NCBI taxonomy): domain Eukaryota; kingdom Viridiplantae; phylum Streptophyta; class Magnoliopsida; order Poales; family Poaceae; genus Triticum; species Triticum monococcum. Next base: position 638,561,209 of record CM067845.1, read on the forward strand.
AATATCACAGATTTGTCGGTTCACAATAAGTTAAAGCGTCCTTTGCAAAAGAAAGAGAAAAAAAATAAGCAACTGCAGATTTACATAACTCCTGTCCGCTCCTTCTATTCACCTAAAAAATGAGTCGATCAGTCCCTCCCTAACTAGGCAGTCAAACAACTGTTAAACTGGATCACCATGTACATAGATACAATTCAGTTAACTTCCAAAGGGGCATGAACTTAAGAAATTCTATACATTATAGAGAGAAACAATTTGGACTTAACCAGCTCCAGACTTGTACCTGGAGCAGAACATTAATTTCTGCAACTTCATGAGGACAAACCTTATTCAACAATTTCCCAAGTTCAACATGCCTGGTCATTTGGTAATAAAGGAAAATTTTGCCGCTGCTCAAGTTATGCACTCCAGGCTCCAGACTCAAGACTACTACTCCAGCCAGATGAGCTAATCTGATCCTAGGCATGCTTCTCCAGAATCACTACAGGAAGCTCAAGATCACTCTTACCTTCGTAAAATTTTACGAAACTTAAAACAAAAGCTTGGCCAAACAAATGTCTCAATGAAGATGAGACATGCCTTCATATACAATCTAAAGAAGAGTAACACTGCTACTTGAAAAGCAGTACAGATTTCCATACATCTTAAACAAGACTATTGCATTCTCTATTTTGAGATTTCCCGAACTTCAGGCAAGGGTCATGTCAGAATTTTCATCGCTTCACTGCTACAGGACCGCCATGAAGATACAAATATGCCTGAAAATAAGAATATACTATTATCAAACATGTTCTCACTTATCTTGATATTTTTTCCAGATGATGATGCTAAAATACGGAGCGACAAAAAATAGAGGTAAAAATGAATGGTTCTCAATACACATAGTAATAAGGTTGCACTAATTCGGAAATTAGTCACACAAGCATGACATACAACAAGCTGGCTACAACTGACAGTAAGACACAAAGACAAACCAAATCTTCAAATCTACATTAAGCTAGGCTTAGGAATTCCTTGATAAGTAATACAATCTTTTCTTTCTAGTTAAACACGCCTAATGAGACAACATGGTTAGTGTTAGCTACTTCCTAAAGCTAACAATAACCGCATCCAAAGTCACAGACATACTCCCTCCGTTCCCAAATATTAGTCTTTCAGGAGATTCCAACAAGTCAGTACATACGAAGCAAAATTAGTGATTCTACACTCTAAAATATGTCTACATACATCCGTATGTTGTTGTCCATTTGAAATGTCTAAAAAGACTTATATTTAGGAACGGAGGGAGTATAACGTATGCATGCTTCAGTGACACACTTGCAAATGTGAGCTCCTAGAAAGACCACAAGTCAAAAACCTCATCGCCTACGAATATCACCGCCATTCCAGCGAGAATGTATCCAACTGAATGACTTCAAAGAGTTATTCAAACATTGAATTAACCACCGCCCATACTTATCGGTGACCTTTTGGATTCTATTTTCCCTGTAACGAATAAGAAAACCACATTAGCAAAACTGTAGAAAGGACATCGACATTTTTTCAAGGTTGCTTACTTTACCTCTTTTTCTTTTGGTTCACAGTCTGTTCTGAACCCCTTTTCAATCTGTTACCACTCCCTTTTGTGTTTGCTACATCTGGTGGATGAATATTGATCACACTGGGGAATGATGTTCCAACGAAGGATTCAAATTCTTGAACTTTACATTGCCCACTAATGGCACCCATTTGTCCCAATTGCGTGAAGGCATCATCAACAACCTTGTGAAAATATCTCATTTTGTCCTCACAATGTTTCGCTACATGAAGTGCCAAGCTGAATTTTGAACATGTTTCCGAGTACAACTTTTTTATGATAGGTCAAAGACATGTAGATGGGCCTTCTAGCTCATGTCCGTTGGCGTCATAGGAAAGCTGACGTGCAGCCATTTTAGTCCACCTATGCAACACATATTGACTAGGAATTTCATTACACCCTTCATTCTTTAAGACAATAATGATGTAACGGCAGATGATACCCACTGATTCGAACATCCTACAAGAACAGTGTGTTGCCTTGGTACTAGTGTTGGAACTAACTACTCTAACCTTCCCACTCTTGCTGCTAATACCAATGGTCCGGACCTCACCAACTTGCACGATGGATTTAACATGACAATAATCCCTTGCAGCCACCACTACGGCTGCATCTTGCACATAAAGTCAGTGCTATATATTACTATCCACTTGTTTTAAATGAATTGGGGGAAGTGAGGAATGGGAAGAGACAATTTGACTGCACCTGAATAATATAAGAATCAAATACGATGCAAATACCTCAGATCCTTGAGTTGTAAAGGCGGATGGCCGACTCCCACGCAGTCGTGTTGTTGATCCACAGAGCTACATCGCCGATTCGCTACAAAGATGCAATCACAGCGCGCTGCCGCTGGAACTCATGATTTGGATCCGGGCGTTGGTGTTTCAACGCTGGCGGCCGGAGATGGAGATGGAGATGGAGAGGAAGAGGATAGGGACAGCCGACAGGGAGTTCTCATGGAAGAGGAGAGGGAGATCGAGGGACGGAGGTGAGTCGTCCAATTTTTCGACTAACCCTAGCTCAGCCTCGGGCCCTGATTCAGTGGTACAGGTACATAAAAGAACAGAGGAAAGGAATGAGACGATTGGATTTCGGAGGGACTCATGCGCACTTAAGTGATTTTACAAGGTCCATTATGTAAGAGGTACCGACGACCACACCCCCTTCATCAATTTTTCATCCAATAGCTCACACTGGTAGAAAAATGGTCTGTTGTCCCGGTTCGTAAGGGCCTTTTGTCCCGGTTCCTGAACCGGGACTAAATGGTCGGTACTAATGCCCTGTCCCTTTAGTCCCGATTCAATCCAGAACCGGGACAGATGGGCCTCCACGTGGCCTGTGCGCGGAGCCCAGGCAGGAGACCCTTTGGTCCCGGTTGGTGGCACCAACCGGGACCAATAGGCATCCACGCGTCAGCATTTCTGTGGCTGGGGTTTTTGTTTTTTTTGAGGGGGGGGTTCGGGGTTTTGGGGGGTTAATTTAGGTGTTTTATATATTGTGTTAGCTAACTATAATTAATAGAGAGAAGTGTCCTCTCTTATGTCTGTGCTTGGTCGACGCTACGTACTATACATACATATAGAGAGGACTAGACACGCTAGCTAGCTAGTAAGCAAACGAAGGAAACAGAAGATCGTCATGAACATATATGCATACAGAGAGAAGTGATATCGACCACCTCTCCTTCTCTGAGAGATTGGTCGAACAACAAGTTCTCGTATATCTATCCGACACTACCAGCTATATATATACAATAATTATCTCTTACAAATATAATCATACGGACTCATGGTCCACATAGTATTCTCCGTCTTCAGCAATCACGTGGTCAAGAAAGAATGCCGCCAATTCCTCTTGAATTGCTCACATGCGAGCTGGTGCTAGGAGTTCATCCTGTTTCCGAAACATCTAATTTAAAGAAGGGGGTCAATACATATATATATATATATATATATATATGAATGAAACTCAACACAAATGATGGTAATAAAATAAAATTGTGAATGTTGGTATTTACGTACTTCATATTGTTCGTCAGTGTAGCCCCACAGCTCGTCGTTCTTTCGGTTCTCACTGTGCCATCGCATCAACTTGGCATGCTCTTCGTTTCTGAACAGACGTTTCAACCGTGGTATTATAGGAGCATACCACATCACCTTCGCAGGAACCCTCTTCCTGGGGGGCTCGCCGTCAACATCACTAGGGTCATCTCGTCTGATCTTATACCGCAATGCACCATATACCAGGCATGCGTTCAGATCTTTGTATGCACCGCGGTAGAGGATGCAGTCATTAGGGCATGCATGTATCTTCTCTACCTCCAATCCTAGAGGGCATACGACCTTCTTTGCTGCGTATGTACTGTCGGGCAATTCGTTATCCTTTGGAAGCTTCTTCTTCAATATTTTCAGTAGCTTCTCAAATCCTTTGTCAGCCACAACATTCTCTACCTTCCACTACAGCAATTCCAGTATGGTACCGAGCTTTGTGTTTCCATCTTCGCAATTGGGGTATAACCCTTTTTTGTGATCCTCTAACATGCGATCGAACTTCAGCTTCTCCTTTTGACTTTCGCATTGCGTCCTTGCATCGACAATGACCCGGCGGAGATCATCATCATCGGGTACATCGTCTGGTTCCTCTTGATCTTCAGCAGCTTCACCCGTTGCAGCATCATTGGGCACATCGTCTGGTTCCTCTTGATCTTCACCAGCTCCCCCCGTTGCAGCATCACCGTATTCAGGGAGCACATAGTTGTCATCGTACTCTTCTTCTTCGCCGTCTTCCATCATAACCCCTATTTCTCCGTGCCTCGTCCAAACATTATAGTGTGGCATGAAACCCTTGTAAAGCAGGTGGGAGTGAAGGATTTTCCGGTTAGAGTAAGACCTCGTATTCCCACATTCAGTGCATGGACAACACATAAAACCATTCTGCTTGTTTGCCTCAGCCGCATCGAGAAACTCATGCACGCCCTTAATGTACTCGCAGGTGTGTCTGTCACCGTACATCCATTGCCGGTTCATCTGCGTGCCTTATATATAATTAAGTGTCCAAATTAATAGAAGTTCATCATCACATTAAAACCAAAGTGCATACATAGTTCTCATCTGACAACATATAGCTCTCCAGAGCATCTAATTAATTAAACCAAACATTGAAACTATGTAAAACATTTCAATACGAAAACAAATGCGATCATAATCGCAACCAAGGTAACAATTGATCCAACGGCATAATGATACCAAGCCTCGGTATGAATGGCATATTTTCTAATCTTTCTAATCTTCAAGCGCATTGCATCCATCTTGATCTTGTGATCGTCAACGACATCCGCAACATGCAACTCCAATATCATCTTCTCCTCCTCAATTTTTTTTTATTTTTTCCTTCAACAAATTGTTTTCTTCTTCAACTAAATTTAACCTCTCGACAATAGGGTTGGTTGGCATTTCCGATTCACATACATCCTACATAAATAAAATCTATGTCATGTTGGCTGGCATAATTTTCATAAACAATAAATGAACCAATAGTTATAAAGATAATATATATACCACATCCGAATCATAGACAGGACGAGGGCCGACGGGGGCGGATACCAAAACCATCGCACTATATAAGATGCAATAATAAAAGTAATAAAATAATACAAGTATCTATGTAAACATACAAGTAAGAATATTTTTCCTTTCAGAAAGAAGATAAGAACAAGAGGCTCACCACGGTGGTGCCGGCGATGAGCTCGGCGCAGGTGATCGACGGCGGTGAAGACGGGGATGGGGCGTGACGGACCGCTAAACCTAGACAAATATTATGGAAAATGGAGCTTGGAGGTCGAGCTTGGAGAGGAGAAAGCTTAAGTAGTGTGGCTCGGGCATTCCATCGAACACCTTGTGTGCATAGGAGGTGAGCTAGAGCAAAACCAAGCCCTCTCCCCCTCGGCAAGAGAAAAACAGAGCACTGGGGTGCTCTGCTCGCGAGCGAGGGGTATATAGACACCTCATTGGTCCCAGTTGGTGACATGAGCCGGGACTAATGGGGAGCCTTTGGTCCCGGTTCAAGCCACCAACCGGGACCAATGGTGGTGGGCCAGGAGCGAGGCCCATTGGTCCCGGTTCATCCCACCAACCAGGACCAAAAGGTCCAGATGAACCGGGACCAATGGCCCACGTGGCCCGGCCGGCCCCCTGGGCTCACGAACCGGGACCAATGCCCACATTGGTCCCAGTTCTGGACTGAACCGGGACTAATGGGCTGACCCGGCCTGAACCAAAGCCCTGTTTTCTACTAGTGGTCGCAGACCATACACACACCACATTCGTGAATAGCGGCGACCAGGTCATTAACTCAACATTGTTTACACTTTCTCCTCCCCTTGCAACCTTTGAGTATTGGCCCCCACATGCGGTGCTTCCTGGTCCACCTTTTCAGTCATGACACCCTGATACGTCCATTTTGCATCATGTTTCCTTACTGTTATTTACAATGTTTTTATCCATAATAAGGCTTTTTGGAGTATCTGTAATGCCCTTTCTCTCATAATTTGCAAGGTACACACCAAGAGGGAGAATTTTGGCAGCTAGAAATCTGGACCTGGAAAAGCTACGTCAGGCCACCTATTCTGCACAACTCCAAACAAGCTGAAACTTCACGGAGATTTTTTATGGATTATTTAAGAATTATTGGAGCAAATAACTACCAGAGGGGGCCCACTAGGTGGGCACAACACACCTGGGCGCACAGAGCCCATGCGCGCCCTGGTGGGTTGTGCCCTCCTCGGCCCACCTCCGGTGACCATCTTTTGGTATATAATTCATTTTGACCTAGAAAAAATAAGGAGAGGACTTTCGGGACGAAGCGCCACCAACTCGAGGCAGAACTTGGGCAAGAGAATTTTTGCCCTCCGAAGGAGCAATTATGCCGGGGGAACTTCCCTTCCGGAGAGGGAAATCATCTTCATCATCATCACCAACAACTCCCCCATCTTGGGGAGGGCAATCTCCATCAACATCTTCAACAAAACCATCTCCTCCCAAACCATAGTTCATCTCTTATGTTCAATTTTGTTACCGAAACCATAAATTGGTACTTGTGGGTGACTAGTAGTGTTGATTACATCTTGTAGTTGATTACTATATGGTTTATTTGGTGGAAGATTATATGTTCAGATCCAATATTCTATTTAATACCCCTCTGATCATGCGCATGTTTATCATTTGTGAGTAGTTACCTTTGTTCTTGAGGTCACGGGAGAAATCATGTTGCAAGTAATCATGTGAATTTGATATGTGTTCGATATTTTGATAGTATGTATGTTGTGATTCCCTTAGTGGTGTCATGTGAACATCGACTATATGAAACTTTACCATATTTGGGCCTAAGGGAATGCATTATGGAGTAGCAATTAGATGATGGGTTGCGAGAGTGACAGGAGCTTAAACCCCACTTTATGCACTATTCCGTAAGGGACCATTGGATCCAAAAGTTTAATGCTATGGTTAGAATTTATTCTTAATACTTTTCTCGTAGTTGCGGATGCTTGCGGAAGGGTTAATCATAACTAGGAGGTTTGTTCAAGTAAGAACAACACCTAAGCACCGGTCCACCCACATATCAAATTATCGAAGTAGCGAACACAAATCGAACCAACATGATGAAAGTGACTAGATGAAATTCCCGTGTACCCTCAAGAACGCTTTGCTTATCATAAGAGACCGTTTTGGCCTGTCCTTTTCCTCAAACGGATTGGGCTACCCTACTGCACTTTTGTTACTACTATCGTTACTTGATCGTTACAAATTATCTTGCTATCAAACTACTCTGCTACTTACAATTTCAACACTTGCAGACATTCACTACAGGAATCAAGAACTTTGCCGTCAGCCATGGATCGCAAAGGCATGCATGGAGGACAGCAAAGACCTTTGCCATCAGCCAGTGGACGGCAAGACGTTTGGCTGAATAGGCTTCGGCAAAGGCTTCTTTGCCGTCTGCTGGCGGATGACAAAGATACAAAGGTCTTTGTCGTCCGCCAGCCAACGACAAAGAGCCTAGACGGTGCACGTGCCAGCTTAGGTCCATTAAGGGGTTAACGGCGTGCATTGCCGTCAGCTGGCAGACGACAAAGACCTTTGCCAATTTGCCGTCCGCTAGCATTGAATCATTGCCATCCGCCAGCGGACGGCATAGCATGCCACGCGGCAGCACCTGGGGGGCTCTCCTATTTGGTAGCTTTGCTGTGAGCTGGCTGATGACAAATATTAAACGTTCTTTGCCGTCCGCTGGCCGGCGGCAAAGCATCCAAATAGCCAGCCTACTGTCCTAGGTTACACATGTAGCTGACACGTGGCATGTTTGCCGTACGCTAGCTGATGGCAAAGCTCTTTGTCGTCCTCCAGCAGATGGCAAAGTGTCTATATAGCCCCTGATTTTTTCTGTTTTTTCTTGAATTCATTCAATTTGACAGAATTTCATACACACACACACACACACACACACACACACACACACACACACATATATATACACACACACATATGAAAATACTTCGACAAGTATACCAACACGTATACATACCAAATCATATCCCTGCCATATGGATATGATTATTGATATGTCCATATTGCATCATGCTTTTATATCGATATTTATTGCATTATGGGTTGTTATTACACATGATGTCACAATACTTATGCCAATTCTGTCTTATTTTATAAGGTTTACATAAAGAGGGAGAATGCCGACAACTGGGATTCTGGGCTGGAAAAGGAGCAAATATTAGAGACCTATTCTACACAGCTCCAAAAGTCCTGAAACTTCATGAAAGTTATTTTCAGAATATAAAAAAATACTGAGTGCAAGAAGTTCTAGAGGGGGGCCACACCCTGCCCACGAGGGTGGGGGCGCGCCCTACCCCCTTGGGTGCGCCCCCTGCCTCGTGGCCCCCCTGGTGGCCCTCCGATGCCCATCTTCTGCTATATGGAGTCCTTCGATGAGACAAAAAAAATCAGAAGCAAGCTTTCGGGACAAGACTCCGCCGCCACAAGGCGGAACCTTGGCGGAACCAATCTAGGGCTCTGACGGAGCTGTTATGCCGGGGAAACTTCCCTTCGGGAGGGGGAAATCATCGCCATTGTCATCACCAACGATCCTCTCATCGGGAGGGGGTCAATCTCCACCAACATCTTCACCATCACCATCTCCTCTCAAAACCTAGTTCATCTCTTGTATGCAATTCTTGTCTCCAAGTCTGGGATTGGCACCTGTGGGTTGCTAGTAGTGTTAATTACTCCTTGTAGTTGATGCTAGTTGGTTTATTTGGTGGAAGATCATATGTTCAGATCCTATATGCATATTAATACCCCTCTGATTATGAACCTGAATATGCTTTGTGAGTAGTTACGTTTGTTCCTGAGGACATGGGAGAAGTCTTGCTATTAGTAGTCATGTGAATTTGGTATTCGTTCGATATTTTGATGAGATGTATGTTGTCTCTCCTCTAGTGGTGTTATGTGAACGTCGACTACATGACACTTCACCATTATTTGGGCCTAGAGGAAGGCATTGGGAAGTAATAAGTAGATGATGGGTTGCTAGAGTGACAGAAGCTTAAACTCTAGTTTTTGCGTTGCTTCGTAGGGGCTGATTTGGATCCATATGTTTCATGCTATGGTTAGGTTTACCTTAATACTTTTGTTGTAGGTGCAAATGCTTGCAATAAAGGTTAATCATAAGTGGGATGCTTGTCCAAGTAAGGACAGCACCCAAGCACCGGTCCACCCACATATCAGATTATCTAAGTACCGAACGCGAATCATATGATCGTGATGAAACCTAGCTTGACGATATTCCCATGTGTCCTCGGGAGCGCTTTTCTCTCTATAAGAATTTGTCGAGGCTTGTCCTTTGCTACAGAAAGGATTGGGCCACCTTGCTGCACTTTAATTACTTTTGTTACTTGTTGCTCATTACAAATTATCTTATCACAAAACTATCTGTTACCTATAATTTCAGTGCTTGCAGAGAATACCTTGCTGAAAACCGCTTATCATTTCCTTCTGCTCCTCGTTGGGTTCAACACTCTTACTTATCTAAAGGACTACGATAGATCCCCTATACTTGTGGGTTATCAAGACTCTTTTCTGGCGCCGTTGCCGGCGAGTGAAGCGCCTTTGGTAGGTGAAATTTGGTAAGGAAAAATTTATATAGTGTGCTGAAATTTACTGTCACTTGTTACTATGGAAAGTAATCCTTTGAGGGGCTTGTTCAGGGTATCTTCACCCCGACCAGTAGAGCATAGAGTTGCTCCTCAACCTACTGAACCTACTGAAAATGAAAACGTCTGCTTTGAAATTCCTTCGGGTATGATAGAAAAACTACTAGCTAATCCTTTTGCAGGAGATGGAACATTACATCCTAATGAGCACCTAATATATGTGGATGAAGTTTGTGGATTATTTAAGCTTGCAGGTATGCCCGATGATGTTATCAAGAAGAAGGTCTTCCCTTTATCTTTGGAGGGAGACGCATTGACATGGTATAGGCTATGTGATGATATGGGATCATGGAACTACAAACGATTGAAATTGGAATTTCATTAGAAGTTTTATCCTATGCATCTTGTTCATCGTGATCGCAATTATATGTATAATTTTTGGCTTCGCGAAGGAGAAAGCATCGCTCAAGATTGGGGGAGGCTTAAATCAATGTTATATTCATGCCCCAATCATGAGCTCTCAAGAGAAGTGATTATTCAAAAATTTTATGCTCGGCTTTCTGATAACAACTGCCCCATGCTCGATACTTCTTGTGCTGGCTCTTTTATGATGAAAACTATTGAATTCAAATGGGATTTATTGGAAAGAATTAAATGCAACTCTGAAGATTGGGATCTCGACGAAGGTAAGGAGTCAGGTATGACACCTAAGTTTGATTGTGTTAAATCTTTTATGGATACCGATATTTTCCGTAAATTTGGCACTAAATATGGACTTGACTCTGAGATAATAGCTTCTTTCTGTTAATCTTTTGCTACTCATATTGATCTCCCTAGGAAGAAGTGGTTTAAATATCATCCTCCCATAGAAGTAAAAGTAGCTGCACCTATTAAAGTTGAAGAAAAGACTATCACTTATAATGATCCTATTGTTCCTACTGCTTATGTTGAGAAACCACCTTTTCCTATTAGGATAAAAGATCATGCTAAAGCTTCAAATGTGGTTCGTAAAAGCAATATTAGAACCTATACACCTCCTGAGCAAGTTAAAGTTGAACCTAATATTGCTATTGTTAAGGATCTCTTGGCTGATAATATTGATGGGCATGTTATTTATTTCTGTGATGAAACTGCTAGAATTGCTAAACCTTGTGCTAAAGATAAACATAGACCTATAGTAGGCATGCCTGTTATTTCTGTTAAAATAGGATATCATTGTTATCATGGCTTGTGTGATATGGGTGCTAGTTCTAGTGCAATACCTATTGACTTGTACAACGAGATTATGCATGATATTGCACCTGCTGAGTTAGAAGATATTGATGTCACAATTAAACTTGCCAATAGAGATACTATTTCACCAATTGGGATTGTTAGAGATGTTGAAGTCTTGTGTCGGAAAACTAAATATCCAGCTAATTTTCTTGTTCTTGGTTCCCCACAAGATAGTTTTTGTCCCATTGTATTTGGTAGACCCTTCTTAAATACTGTTAATGCTAGGATAGACTGCAAAAAGGATGTTTTTACTATTGGTTTAGGTGATATGTCTCATGAGTTCAACTTTTCTAAATTTCGTAGACAACACCGTGAAGAAGAATTGCCTAGTAAAGATGAAATTATTGGTCTTGCTTCTATTGCCGTACCTCCTAGTGATCCATTAGAACAATATTTGCTAGACCATGAAAATGATATGTATATTAATGAAAGAAGGGAAATAGATGAAGTGTTCTTTAAACAGGGACATATTCTGAAACACAACTTGCCTGTTGAAATCTTAGGGGATCCTCCTCCACCCAAGGGTGATCCCGTGTTTGAGCTTAAACCATTGCCTGATACTCTTAAATATGCTTATCTTGATGAAAAGAAGATATACCCTGTTATTATTAGTGCTAACCTTTCAGAGAAGGAGGAAGAAAAATTATTGAAAACTCTGAAGAAGCACCGTGCTGCTATTGGATATACTCTTGATGATCTTAAGGGCATTAGTCCCACTCTATGTCAACACAAAATAAATTTGGAGAAAGATGCCAAACCAGTTATTGATCATCAACGATGACTGAATCCTAAGATGAAAGAAGTGGTAAGAAAGGAAATACTAAAGCTCCTTGAGGCAGGTATAATTTATCCCGTTGCTGATAGTCAGTGGGTAAGTCCTGTCCATTGTGTTCCTAAGAAGGGAGGTATTACTATCGTTCCTAATGATAAAGATGAATTGATTCCACAAAGAATTATTACAGGTTATAGGATGGTAATTGATTTCCGCAAATTAAATAAGGCTACTAAAAAAGATCATTACCCCTTACCTTTTATTGATCAAATGCTAGAAAGATTATCCAAACATACACATTCTTGCTTTCTAGATGGTTATTCTGGTTTCTCTCAAATACCTGTGTCAACTGATGATCAATCTAAGACCACTTTTACTTGCCCTTTCGGTACTTTTGCTTATAGAAATATGCCTTTTGGTTTATGTAATGCACCTGCTACCTTTCAAAGATGCATGATGGCTATATTTTCTGATTTTTGTGAAAAGATATGTGAGGTATTCATGGATGATTTCTCCGTTGATGGACGCTCTTTCGATGATTGCTTAAGCAACCTTGAATGAGTTTTGCAGAGATGTGAAGAAACTAACCTTGTCTTGAATTGGGAGAAATGCCACTTTATGGTCAATGAAGGTATTGTCTTGGGGCACAAAATTTCTGAAAGAGGCGTTGAAGTTGATAAAGCTAAAGTTGATGCTATTGAAAAGATGCCGTGTCCCAAGGACATCAAATGTATAAGAAGTTTCCTTGGTCATGCCGGTTTTATAGGAGGTTCATTAAGGACTTCTCAAATATTTCTCGACCTCTGAGTAATTTATTACAAAAAGATGTACCATTCGTCTTTGATGATGATTGTGTAGAAGCCTTTGAAGTACTTAAGAAAGCATTAATCTCTGCACCTATTGTTCAGCCACCTGATTGGAATTTACCTTTTAAAATTATGTGTGATGCTAGTGATTATGCTGTAGGTGCTGTTCTAGGGCAAAGAGTAGATAAGAAACTAAATGTTATTCAATATGCTAGTAAAACTCTAGAAAATGCTCAGAGAAATTATGCTACTACTGAAAAAGAATTCTTAGCAGTTGTATTTGCTTGTGATAAGTTCAGACCTTATATTGTTGATTCTAAAGTAACTATTCACACAGATCATGCTGCTATTAAATATCTTATGGAAAAAGAAAGATGCTAAACCTAGACTTATTAGATGGGTTCTCCTCCTACAAGAATTTGATCTGCATATTATTGATAGAAAGGGAGCTGAGAACCCCATTGCAGATAGCTTGTCTAGGTTGGAAAATGTTCTTCATGACCCACTACCTATTGATGACAGCTTTCCTGATGAACAACTAAATATCATAAATGCTTCTCATACTGTTCCATGGTATGCTGATTATGCTAATTACATTATTGCTAAATTTATACCACCTAGTTTCACATACCAGCAAAAGAAAAAGTTTTTCTATGATTTAAGACATTACTTCTGGGATGATCCACATCTTTATAAAGAAGGAGTAGATGGTGTTATTAGAAGTTGTGTACCTGAGCATGAACAGGAACAGATCCTATGCAAGTGTCACTCCGAGGCTTATGGAGGACAACATGCTGGAGATAGAACTGCACATAAGGTATTGCAATCCGGTTTTTATTGACCTACTCTCTTCAAGGATGCCCGTAAGTTTGTCCTGTCTTGTGATGAATGTCAAAGAATTGGTAATATTAGTAGACATCAAGAAATGCCTATGAATTATTCACTTGTTATTGAACCATTTGATGTTTGGGGCTTTGATTATATGGGACCTTTTCCTGCCTCTAATGGATATACACATATTTTAGTTGTTGTTGATTATGTTACTAAGTGGGTAGAAGTTATTCCAACTAGTAGTGCTGATCATAACACCTCTATTAAGATGCTTAAATAAGTTATTTTTCCGAGGTTTGGAGTCCCTAGATATTTAATGACTGATGGTGGTTCACATTTTATTCATGGTGCTTTCTGTAAAATGCTTGCTAAGTATGATGTTAACCATAGAATTGCATCTCCTTATCACCCACAGTCTAGTGGTCAAGTAGAATTGAGTAATAGAGAACTCAAATTAATTTTGCAAAAGACTGTTAATAGATCTAGAAAGAATTGGTCCAAGCAACTTGATGATGCATTATGGGCCTATAGAACTGCATATAAAAATCCTATGGGCATGTCTCCGTATAAAATGGTTTATGGAAAAGCATGTCACTTACCTCTCGAACTAGAACATAAGGCATATTGGGCTATTAAAGAGCTCAATTATGATTTCAAACTTGCCGGTGAGAAGAGGTTATTTGACATTAGCTCACTTGATGAATGGAGAACCCAAGCCTACGAGAATGCCAGATTGTTTAAAGAAAAAGTTAAAAGATGGCATGACAAAAGTATACAAAAGCGTGAGTTTAATGTAGGTGATTATGTATTGCTATACAACTCTTGTTTAAGATTTTTTATAGGAAAGCTTCTCTCTAAATGGGAAGGTCCTTACGTTATCGAGGAGGTCTATCGTTCCGGTGCCATAAAAATCAACGACTTCGAAGGCACAAATCCGAAGGTGGTGAACGGTCAAAGAATCAAATATTATATCTCAGGTAATCCTATAAATGTTGAAACCAATATTATTGAAACCGTAACCCCATAGGAATACATAAGGGACACTTTACGGAACGTTTCAGACTCCGGAAAGGAATAGGTATGTGGTACGGTAAGTAAACCGACTCCAAAACAGTTCTAATGGCAATTTTTCTCCGTTTTGGAATATTTAGAAAAATAGAAAAATAAGTAGTCCGGGAAGGACACGAGGGCTCCACGAGGGTGGAGGGTGTGCCCCCTGCATCGTGGGCACCTCGTGTGCTCTCCAAACTCCGTTTTCTTGCACGTTACGCATTTTGATCGGTAAAAATTCATTATATAATCTCCCGAAGGTTTTGACCACAGTATCACGCAAAAATCTACTGTTCTTGTTTCGAGCTGTTTCAGCTGCAGATTAGAGCAATATGTCGTCCCAGGATTCGGAAGGAGAAAGCTATGTGGTTGATTATCTTGTAGATCCTAAGGTCTATGGGACGTGGAGTATTGTGGTTGGACTACGGAAGAAGAAGAGGACTATGAACCCAAGGGAAAGGACGAGACGAGTTCAGATGAAGATGAAGTCCCATTACCTCAACCTGGGGACATGCATGTGGAGTTCAAAAGTCAATCCTCTCTGATAGAGCAAAGAAACCTAAGATCGAGTTTATCCCTTTTCGCCTCTTGTAGGAAAACAAACATGAATTATCCAAGAAGATATTAAGCCTTGAGCAGGAGATCGATGACCCGAGGGATCAAAATTCTATCCTCAAGCGCAAATTAAGGAAGAAGCCTACGTCATCAACAACTCCACCCTCTCCACCAACAAAGAAGAATTGAGTATCTGGTATGGGCACTCCCCTTGGCAACTGCCAAGCTTGGGGGAGGTGCCCTAGTATCATATCACCATCACTTCTATCTTTACCATTTTTCTTAGTTTGATCCTTTTGGTAATATCATGATCTAGTAGCATAAAGTTTTAGTATGATCTAGTTGTGAGTTTTGCTTATGATCCTTCTATGTAATCGAGTCCGTGAGCTATTTATAATAAAGATTAGTGTTGAGTCAAGGGCTTGATTATTTTGCCATAATCTTGAGTGAATAAAAGAAAAGAGAAAGAAATAAAAAGAAACAAAGAGATCATATGGATCTTATGGAGAGTAATGAGCTCACATAGAAAGAGTATGATGAATAAAAGTTGTTGAGAGTTGACAAACATAGTTTTGGTCATCGTTGCAATTAATAGGAAGTAATAAAGAAAGAGAGGTCTTCACATATAAATACACTATCTTGGACATCTTTTATGATAGTGAGCACTCATTAAAATATGACATGCTAAAGAGTTGACGTTGGACAAGGAAGACAACGTAATGGGTTATGTTTTCTTACATCTGAGATAAATTATATTGTCATGGATCATCCAACATGATTGAGCTTGCCTTTCCCCCTCATGCTAGCCAAATTCTTTGCACCAAGTAGAGATACTACTTGTGCTTCCAAACACCCTTAAACCAGTTTTGCCATTAGAGTCCACCATACCTACCTATGGATTGAGTAAGATCCCTCAAGTAAGTTGTCATCGGTGCAAGCAATAAAAATTGCCCTCTAAATATGCATGACTTATTAGTGTGGGAGAAAATAAGCTTTATACTATCGTGTGATATGGAAGAAATAAAAGCGACGGACTGCATAATAAAGGTGCATATCACAAGTGGCAATATAAAGTGACGTTCTTTCGCATTAAGGTTTTGTGCATCCAACCATAAAAGCGCATGACAACCCCTGCTTCCCTCTGCGAAGGGCCGATCTTTTACTTTTATCTCCTACCTTACATAAGAGTCATGGTGATCTTCACCCTTCCTTTTTACATTTTATCTTTTGGCAAGCACAACATGTTGGAAAGATCCTGGTATATATGGCTAATTGGATGTGAGTTTTCACGAACTATTATTATTGACATTGCCCTTGAGGTAAAACGTTGGGAGGCAAAACTATAAGCCCCTATCTTTCTCTCTGTCCGATTAAAACTCCATACCCATAAGTATTGCGTGAGTGTTAGCAATTTTGAAAGACTATATGATAGTTGAGTATGTGGACTTGCTGAAAAGCTCTTATATTGACTCTTTCCTATGTTGTGATAAATTGCAATTGCTCCAATGACTGAGATTATAGTTTGTTAGTTTTCAACGAAGTTTATGATTCATACTTGAAATTGTGATTGAATTGTTACTCTAGCATAAGAGATCATATGACAAGAATTATATAAGTTGCTGTTTTAAGAATGATCATGATGCCCTCATGTCCGTATTTTATTTTTATCGACACCTCTATCTCTACACATGTGGCCATATTTTTCGATTTCGGCTTTCGCTTGAGGACAAGCGAGGTCTAAGCTTAGGGGAGTTGATACGTCCATTTTGCATCATGCTTTTATATCGATATTTATTGCATTATGGGTTGTTATTACACATTATGTCACAATACTTATGCCTATTCACTCTTATTTTACAAGGTTTACATAAAGAGGGAGAATGCCGGCAGCTGGGATTCTGGGCTGGAAAAGGAGCAAATATTAGAGACCTATTCTGCACAACTCCAAAAGTCCTGAAACTTCACGGAAGTCATTTTCAGAATATATAAAAATACTGAGCGCAAGAAGTTCCAGAGGGGGCCACACCCTGCCCACGAGGGTGGGGGCGCGCTCTACCCCCCTGGGCGCGCCCCCATGCCTCGTGGCCCCCATGGTGGCCCTCCGATGCCCATCTTCTGCTATATGGAGTCCTTCGATGAGAAAAAAAATCAGAAGCAAGCTTTCGGGACAAGACTCCGCCGCCACAAGGCGGAACCTTGGCGGAACCAATCTAGGGCTCTGACGGACCTGTTCTGCCGGGGAAACTTCCCTCCGGGAGGGGGAAATCATCGCCATCGTCATGACGAACGATCCTCTCATCGGGAGGGGGTCAATCTCCATCAACATCTTCACCAGCACCATCTCCTCTCAAACCCTAGTTCATCTCCTGTATCCAATTCTTGTCTCCAAGTCTGGGATTGGTACCTATGGGTTGCTAGTAGTGTTAATTACTCCTTGTAGTTGATGCTAGTTGGTTTATTTGGTGGAAGATCATATGTTCAGATCCTATATGCATATTAATACCCCTCTGATTATGAACATGAATATGCTTTGTGAGTAGTTACATTTGTTCCTGAGGACATGTGAGAAGTCTTGCTATTAGTAGTCATGTGAATTTCGTATTCGTTCAATATTTTGATGAGATGTATGTTGTCTCTCCTCTAGTGGTGTTATGTGAACGTCGACTACATGCCACTTCACCATTATTTAGGCCTAGAGGAAGGCATTGGGAAGTAATAAGTAGATGATGGGTTGCTAGAGTGACAGAAGTTTAAACCCTAGTTTATGCGTTGCTTTGTAAGGGGCTGATTTGGATCCATATGTTTCATGCTATGGTTAGGTTTACCTTAATACTTTTGTTGTAATTGCGGATGCTTGCAATAGAGGTTAATCATAAGTGGGATGCTTGTCCAAGTAAGGACAACACCCAAGCACCTGTGCACCCACATATCAGATTATCAAAGTACCGAACGCGAATCATATGATCATGATGAAACCTAGCTTGACGATATTCCCATGTGTCCTCGGGAGCGCTTTTCTCTATACAAGAATTTGTCCAGGCTTGTCCTTTGCTACAAAAAGGATTGGGCCACCTTGCTGCACTTTATTTACTTTTGTTACTAGTTGCTCGTTACAAATTATCTTATCACAAAACTATCTGTTACCTATAATTTCAGTGCTTGCAGAGAATACCTTGCTGAAAACCACTTATCATTTCCTTCTGCTCCTCGTTGGGTTCGACAGTCTTACTTATAGAAAGGACTACGATAGATCCCCTTTACTTGTGGGTCATCAATCATCCAACACATATACATAGCAAATGGTTTCATCCAACACATATACATAGCCAACATTTCCAACAACAAGCATACAATTGTTTCATCCATACATACATATATAGGTTGCAACTTTGACATTGTTCATCGTACAAAATCAAAACAAGAAGGAAGAATAAAGAGAAGAGTAGACTCCATCAACGCAAGCTTCGTCATCTAAAGCAAATCTGCAAATTGGGAAAGAAGCAAGTTAGAAGAAGAAGAAGACTAGCTAGAAAATGAAGAAGAAGAAGAAGAAGAAGAAGAGGAAGAAAAGGAAGAAAAGGAAGAAGAAGAAGATTTTTTTCTTCTCTTTCTTTTTCTCCTGTCCTCTATTTTATCTTCTTCTTCTTCTTCTTCTTCTTCTTCTTCTTCTAACTAAGGTAGGTAAAAATGCTAAGTGTAGGTCATTTTAGAGCTAAGCTAGGTAAATAGGTCATTTTGGAGCTTACTAAGGTTATTATGTCATTTTCGAGGAAAGTAAGGTAAGTCTATATCATTTTGGAGGTAACAAAGATTATGATGACATTTTTGAGGAAAGAAAACTAAGTATAGCTCATTTTTGTCTAACTTAGGTAGTTATGCCATTTAGGAGGAAAGTAAGCTAAGTATGCATTTGTTAAGCAAAACACTAGAGAAAACTTACCCTCATCACAAAAAATGCGATGAAGATCACAAATAAGGTAACAATTGATCCAATGGCATAATGATACCAAGCCTCATTATCAATGGCATATTTTCTAATCTTCTTAAGCTTCAGGCACATTGCATCCATCTTCTAGCACATTGCATTCATCTTCATCTTGTGATCATCGACTACATCGGCAACATACAACTCCGATGTCATCTTCTCTTCTTTTATTTTTTTCTTTCACATACTCATTTTCTCTTTCAACTGAATTTAACTTCTCGACAAGAGGGTTGGCTTAAAATTCCAGTTCACATACCTCATAGATGAAAATATCTCTATGTCAACTTGATGGCCATAATTTTCATAAATGAGAAATGCAACAAATAGTTATGAAAGATAATTTACCACATCTGAATCATAAAGCGGGCGAGGGCCGACGGGGACGGACATCAAGACCATGGCACTATGTATAAGAAAAAATCATACAAAGCAAGAAAAATATATAAGTAACTATATAAATCATACAATCATATAAGTAACTATATAAATCAAGTAGAACATAAAAAATTGAATACCTAGTCATAATCTGGTTCAATACATGCTTTGGGATCAATAAATGCATCATCATCATCACTATCAGTAATGACGTGCTCATCGTCATCATTAATAAATGCATCATCATGTGGAAGGCCACCTCTACGTAATCTGCCAAGCATTGACAGGTCATCCGCAACAGTAACCTCTTCTAGTTCAGGCTCTTCTTGTCCTGGCTAAGGGGTGAAGTAGAGTAGTTCTTCAAACGTTTTTTTGGAAAGACACGTTTCTTGGAAGAATTCTCCTTCATATGTGTCTGGGTTAATGTGAGGTTCATAATCATCTTCATTGGGGGCAGGTGGCCTAACACATGGCGGTACTTCATAAACGACATCCCAACCTTTGAGATTAGGATCACTTTGACATGCCACTAGTAGAAAAAGGGCCATTTGTCCCGGTTCATAAGGCCCATCTGTCCCGGTTGCGGAACTAGGACTAAATGGTCGTTACTAATGCCCTCGGCCTTTAGTCCCGGTTCTTATACGAACCGGGGCAGATGGGCCTCCACGTGGCCACTGTGGCGAGCCCAGGCAAGAGGGCCTTTAGTCCCGGTTGGTGGCACCAATCGGGACCAATAGGCATCCACGCCTCAGCTGTTCAGGGGCTAGGGTTTTTGTTTTTTCTGAAGGGGGGGGTGGATTTGGGGGTTTTGTATGGTTAATTAAGGTGTTTCATATATTGTGTTAGGTAGCTATTTAATTAATAGAGATAAGTGTCCTCTCTTATCTCCGTGCTTGGTCGACGCTATGTACTATACGTATAGAGAGGCCCTCGACACACTAGCTAGTAAGAAAATGAAGGAAACCATTAAGTACAGAAGTTTGTCATGCATACCGAGAGAAGTGATCGACCTCTCCTTCTCTGAGAGATTGGTCGAACAACAAGTTTTTGTATTATCTATCCGACGCTACTGGCTACATACATATACAATATGTAAGATCCGTTACAATCCCCTAGCATCTGAAATCAAGTTCCACATGGTATTCTCCGGCTTTATTGATGACGTGGTCAAGAAAGAATCCCGCTAATTCCTCTTGAATTGCTTTCATGCGATCTTCTGGTAGGAGTTCATTCCGCATCTCCCACGTCTAATTTGAAGAAGGGGGTTAATACATATATATGAATGAAACTCAACATAAATGATGGTGTAATAAAATGAAATTGTGAATATTATTGCTTACGCCATCAAATTGTCTTTTAGAGTAGCCCCGCTTATCTTTGCAAGTCGCGTTGTAGATGAACTCGCACATGTAGTATCCACAATAATCATTCCCTTGTTCCTGCCCCAAACACTTTAAGAGAAATAGAGGTCAATCAAACTGATAATGAAGCATTATAAATGGCATTGATGAAAGTAGCTAGAATCAACGGGATTGAGATGCGCAAAACTAGCTAGCTAGTATTACTTACTTTCAGGTATGTCCATCGCAGCTCCCCCGGCAGTCCCAGAGCTTGTGCGGTGAATACTTTCCAAACCTGTGAGACAAAGAAAACAATTACTTGATATCAGTAAATGAACAAAAAGTTGCCGATATGGTGCGATAATGATCGATTGAACTTACTTCTCGAGCATTTTAGTCATGTCCGCATAGGTCTCGGGAGATTTTCATCTCGAGTCTAAGACGGTTACTAGTCCCTGCTCAAGCTTAATCTCCAGGAGAATATAGTGGAAGATGCGCACGCATGCATAACTCATCAATTACATTACTATAACCTCCCTCAAGTAATAAGGGAAACCGAATATGCACAAGACAGTAACACTCACTTGAAGTTGTAAGGAAAGAGTATTTTATCTTTGTTTTGATTTACAGTCAATGATTTGAGCAAGTTGGCCTCAGCATCATCAGCGTTCTTTTCAACCTCAAATTTATCCATCCATCCATTCATACATACATACATGGACAAAAAAATGCTATGGACAAAAACATCAGTAGTAATTATTTTTTAATGATTTGGCCTCAAAAAATTCTTTTATTAGTATTTTCAAACTCTAGAATGACCTTTTTGCACTAGAACTATTTCAAATAATTCCTTTAAAATGCCACAATTTTTTTGAGAAGTCCTCTGATGCCTATAGATTATTTTTATTCAAAAACCCACTTTGGTCCTTTGAAAATTTTGAGCACAACTTCCATTTTTCAATTTTGGTCCAATCTTGGCATTGAACTACAACCCTATTTTTCCTTGCTAAAAAATTCTAAATTTTTTACATCTTGTAGTCCTTCCTACTAAACCCTTAAGTCCAGAAGGGCAGCCCCAATTTCATCTAGCAAGTCCACCAAAACAATTCATGTAGTTTCTATCCAGCACTAAATTTTAATAAAACTTGCACTAACAAGTTTTTCCTTTTATCAAACCAACTTGACCATCTTCACTAACATCCAAGGAGACATCATCCCACCAAGTTTCACATAAAACAAAGTTCCCTAGCTAGCCCTAGCATTTCATCAAACACCTTGTGGACATGGCTGAAAACATGCAATTCTCTAAAACTATGCACTGAACCAACTTCACCATCATCACATACATGAAGGAAGGACTGAGGAGAGGGGTGGGAGGGAGGAGGGAGTACCGGCCTGTCCGGCAGGGAGTGGTGCAGTGGCGTTGACAGCAGGGCAGGGGCCCGTCGGCGTTGGCATCGAGGTCGAGGCAGGGGCGCACAGCAACGTTGTCGGTGCAGGGTAGGGGCGTGACGGCGTCGGGGCAAGGAAGGGATGCACATCATCGGTGTCGGGGCAGGGCAAGGGCGCACGACGTCGGCGTCGGGGCAGGGCAGGGGCGCACCATGTCGGCGTCGGGGTAGGGCAGGGGCGCACGACGTCGGCATCGGGACAGGGCAGGGGCGCGGCGGCGTCGGGGCAGGCAGGGCATGGCAACGGCGTCGACATCGAGGTCTGGCAGCCTGGCGGCGTCGAGGTGTTGGTCGGTGTCAAGGAGTTCGGCGGCAGAGAGGCATATCGAAGAACTGAATGAAAAAATTGACAAGTGCTGCTTATATACCAAGAGGGACTAAAGGGGTGCATTGGTCTCGATTCATGGTCCCGGTTGGTGGCACCAACCTGGACTAAAGGGGGGGCATTGGTTCCGGTTGGTGCCACGAACCGGTACCAATGCACCCCTTTAGTCCCGGTTGGTGCCACCAACCGGGACCAAAGGCCTTGCACAGCGGGGTGGTGGTGGGAGTTTAGTCCCACCTCGCTAGTTGAGAGGGGCGCGCAGTGGTTTATAAGCCCCACTGCCGCACCCCTCTTGAGCTCCTCTCCGTTGCAGGCTTACGAGCCTAATTGTAACTGCTACGGCTGATGGGCCTGCTCGGCCTTCTGGAGGCCTGAATCCTGGCCCATGGATGGGTTTCTAGTCGTATTCAGGCCGTGGTGGTCCAGTAGGTGGCAATCTTTTTATTTTTCCCAGTTTTTTGTTTTCTTTTTTGCTTTATTTTTTTGTTTTGTTTCTACTTACAACAAAATACTTATTTATTTTATTTTATTTTGTTTCTAGTTACTTATTTATTTTATTTTATGATAATTCCTTTTGCTATTAAAGATTTAACAAAAAAAGTTCTTTATGAAAATTCTTTTTGCTTTTAATGATTTTGAACAGAAAATACTTTGATAATTTTAGTTGCATCAATTTTATATAATTTTAGTTTCATAAATTTTAGAGGTTGCTTATAATGTTTTGAAGAGAAAATATTTGATAATTTTAGTTTCAAAAATTTTATTTATGTTATTAAATTTTATTTTGTTTCTACTTATATATTTTATTAAAGCTTATATTATTTTGTTTCGAATTACTTATTTATTTTATTTTATGATAATTCTTTTTGCTGAAAGACCC
Organism: Triticum monococcum; assembly: GCA_034509565.1. NCBI lineage: Eukaryota > Viridiplantae > Streptophyta > Magnoliopsida > Poales > Poaceae > Triticum > Triticum monococcum. The sequence continues at coordinate 638,584,651 of CM067845.1, forward strand.
TGAAATTCGTATATATTATGCATTTACTGATTATTTTGAGCTATAAGACCCTGAAATTGAAAAGCACTACAAATGATCTCTGAAAAGGTTGAAAGTTGGCATGGTATCATCATTTCAGCATGTGCAAGAAAGTAGAGAGGCTTACGGCAAAAACTGGATGCACTTCGTGTACAAAACAGACAATCTCTTTCAAAGTATGAGGGTTTCATAGGGAAACTCGTCTGTTACAAAGGGATTTCATTTTTTTTGAACTTATTTGAACTCCATACTTTTTCTGTGTTCAAAACGTACCACTCAAAGCCACATCATCAATTTCAACCCTTTCTGACTTCATTTGTTATTTTTCATGCATTTACTGATTATTTTGAGCTATAAGACCCTGAAATTGAAAAGCACTACAAATGAACTTTGAAAAGGTTGAAAGTTGGCACGGTATCACCATTTCACCCACATAGCATGTGCAAGAAAGTAGAGAGGCTTACGGCAAAAACTGGATGCACTTCGTGTATAAAACCATCGAACACCTAGACAAATCTTGGGGAAAATGGAGCTTGGAGGCCGAGCTTCGAGAGGAGAAAGCTTAACTAGCATGGCTTGGGCATTTCATCGAACACCTCGTGTGCATAGGAGGTGAGCTAGAGCACCCAAATGCCCTCTCCTCGCCAGCCAGAAAAAATAGAGCACTGTGGAGTGCTCTGCTGCGGCGACGTGGTATATATAGGCAACTCATTTATCCCGGTTCGTGGCTGGAACCGGGACTAAAGCCCAGCCTTCTGTCTCGGTTCGAGCCAAGAACCGGGACCAATGTTTGTGGGCCAGGAGCGAGGCCCATTGGTCCCGGTTCGTGCCTGGAACTGTGACAAATGGTTCCATACAAACTGGGACCAATGCCCACGAGGCCCTGGCCGCCCCCCTGGGCTCACGAACCCAGACGAATGCATCCATTGGTCCCGGTTCGTGGAAGAACCGGGACTAATGGGCTGGCCAAGCCCGAACGAAAGCCCCCTTTTCTACTAGTGGGCCCACGATAGATAGAAAACTTGGGTTGCCTGTTGATCCATAATATAGACATCGGGAACATCCAAATGGGTGCTTTGATTGATTTCCACTAGCCCTATATGTTCATGAGTCCTTCTAGTCTCCTTTGGCAGGAACCAATAACATTTGAAGACTACGGCGTTTGGTGGGTTTGCACCATAGAATTGAAGTTCATAAATTGCTTCAACTCTTCCATAATACTCGGTATCTCCTTCGCCGATAGCAGAGACACAACAATTTGTAGACTTTTGGTCGGACATAGATAGTTCTTTGGCATAGGTACGAAAGCGATACCCGTTGATGTCGTATTTTTCAAATGAATAGACCTTATAGTCAAAACCATTAGCGACTTGTCTCAATTCGGCGTCCATAAGCTCTGAATTAGCCTACAAGTTTAATACGAAAGGGATTTTTGCATTAACCACAAATTAGACGAAGAAAAGAAATTGTCTAATGGAAATTACCGTTTGTTTGAACTAAGAGATGAAACCGGGATAGCCGCCTCCATGCTTCGTGTACAAAACGGTCAATCTCTTTCGAAGTATCAGGGTTCCATACAGAAACTCGTCTGTTACAAAGGGATTTCATTTTTTTGAACTTATTTGAACTCCATACTTTTTCCGTGTTCAAAATGCACCATTCAAAGCCACATCATCAATTTTCAACCCTTTCTAACTTCATGTATTATTTTTCATGCATTTACTGATTATTTTGAGCTATAAGACCCTGAAATTGAAAAGCACTACAAATGAACTCTGAAAAGGTTGAAAGTTGGCATGGTATCATCATTTCACCCACATAGCATGTGCAAGAAAGTAGGGAGGCTTACGGCAAAAACTGGATGCACTTCGTGTACAAAACAGACAATCTCTTTCGAAGTATCAGGGTTTCATATGGTAACTCGTCTCTTACAAAGGCATTTCATTTTTTCAACTTATTTAAACTCCATACTTTTTTTGTGTTCAAAATGCGCCATTCAAAGCCACATCATCAATTTTCAACCCTTTCTTACTTCATTTGTTATTTTTCATGCATTTACTGATTATTTTGAGCTATAAGACCCTAAAATTGAAAAGCACTACAAATGAACTCTGGAAAGGTTGAAAGTTGGCATGGTATCATCATTTCACCCACATAGCATGTGCAAGAAAGTAGAGAGGCTTACAGCAAAAATTGGATGCACTTCGTGTACAAAACGGACAATCTCTTTCGAAGTATTACGGTTTCATACAGAAACTCGTGTGTTACAAAGGGATTTCATTTTTTTGAACTTATTTGATCTCCATACTTTTTCTGTGTTCAAAATGCACCATTCAAAGCCACATCATCAATTTTCAACCCTTTCTGACTTCATTTGTTATTTTTCATGCAATTACTGATTACTTTGAGCTATAAGACCCTGAAATTGAAAAGCACTACAAATGAACTCTGAAAAGGTTGAAAGTTGGCATGGTATTATCATTTCACCCACATAGCATGTGCAAGAAAGTAGAGAGGCTTACTGCAGCATTGGATTTCCTTGAAGAGGAAACGATGATGCAGCAAAGTAGCGTAAGTATTTCCCTCAGTTTTTGAGAACCAAGGTATCAATCCAGTAGGAGGCTACGCGCGAGTCCCTCATACCTGCACAAAACAAATAACTCCTCGCAACTAACGCGATAAGGGGTTGTCAATCCCTTCATGGTCACTTACGAGAGTGAGATCTGATAGATATGATATGATAATATTTTTGGTATTTTTGTGATAAAGATGCAAAGTAAAAAGAAAATGAAATAACTAAGTATTGGAAGATTAATATGATGAAGATTGACCCGGGGGCCATAGGTTTCACTAGTGGCTTCTCTCAAGAGCATAAGTATTTTACGGTGGGTGAACGAATTACTATTGAGCAATTGACAGAATTGAGCATAGTTATGAGAATATCTAGGTATGATCATGTATAGAGGCATCACGTCCGAGACAAGTAGACCGACTCCTGCCTACATCTACTACTATTACTCCACCCATCGACCGCTAACCAGCATGCATCTAGAGTATTAAGTTCATGAAAACAGAGTAACGCCTTAAGCAAGATGACATGATATAGAGCGATAAATTCATGCAATATGATAAAAAGCCCATCTTGTTATCCTCGATGGCAAAAATACAATATGTGCCTTGCCGCCCCTGCTGTCACTGGAAAAGGACACCACAAGATTGAACCCAAAGCTAAGCACTTCTCCCATTGCAAGAAAGATCAATCTAGTAGGCCAAACCAAACTGATAATTCGAAGAGACTTGCAAAGATAACCAATCATACATAAAAGAATTCAGAGAAGATTCAAATGTTGTTCATAGATAATCTTGATCATAAACCCACAATTCATTAGTCTCAACAAACACACCGCAAAAAGAAGATTACATCAAATAGATCTCCACAAGAGAGGGGGAGAACATTGTATTGAGATCCAAAAAGAGAGAAGAAGCCATCTAGCTAATAACAATGGACCCGAAGGTCTGAGGTAAACTACTCACACTTCATCGGAGAGGCTATGGTGTTGATGTAGAAGCCCTCCGTGATGGATGCCCCCTCCGGCGGAGCTCCGGAACAGGCCCCAAGATGGGATCTCATGGATACAGAAGGTTGCGGCGGTGGAATTAGGTTTTTTTGGCTCCCTTTTTGATCGTTTGGGGGTACGTAGGTATATATAGGAGGAAGAAGTACATCGATGGAGCATCAGGGGGCCCACGAGGGTGGAGGGTGTGCCTGGGGGGGGGGAGGGTAGGCGCCCCCTACCTTGTGGCTTCCTCCTTTATTTATTGACGTAGGGTCCAAGTCTCCTAGATCATGTTCGTTCCGAAAATCACGTTCCCGAAGGTTTCATTCCGCTTGGACTCCGTTTGATATTCCTTTTCTGCAGAACTCTAAAATAGGCAAAAAACAGCAATTCGGGCTGGGCCTCCGGTTAATAGGTTAGTCCCAAAAATAATGTAAAAGTGGATAATAAAGCCCAATAATGTCCAAAACAGTAGATAATATAGCATGGAGCAATAAAAATTATAGATATGTTGGAGACGTATCAAGCATCCCCAAGCTTAATTCCTGCTCGTCCTCGAGTAGGTAAATGATAAAAAAGATAATTTTGATGCGGAGTGCTACTTGGCATAATTTTAATGTAATTTTCTTAATTGTGGTATGAATATTCAGATCCGAAATATTCAAGATAAAAGTTCATACTGACATGAAAATAATAATATTTCAAGCATACTAACTGAGCAATTATGTCTTCTCAAAATAACATGGCCAAAGAAAGTTCATCCCTACAAAATCATATAGTTTAGTCATGCTCCATTTTCGTCACACAAGAATGCTCTCATCATGCACAACCCTGATGACAAGCCAAGTAATTGTTTCATACTTTAGTAATCTCAAACCTATAAACTTTCACGCAATATATGAGCGCGAGCCATGGACATAGCACTATGGGTGGAATAGAATATGATGATGGGGGTTATGTGGAGAAGACAAAAAAGGAGAAAGTCTGACATCAACGAGGCTAATCAATGGGCTATGGAGATGCCCATCGATTGATGTTAATGCAAGGAGTAGGGATTGCCATGCAACGGATGCACTAGAGCTATAAATGCATGAAAGCTCAACAAAAGAAACTAAGTGGGTGTGCATCCAACTTGCTTGCTCATGAAGACCTAGGGCACTTGAGAAGGCCCATTGTTGGAATATACAAGCCAAGTTCTATAATGAAAAATTCCCACTAGTATATGAAAGTGACAAAAAAAGACTCTCTATCATGAATATTATGGTGCTACTTTGAAGCACAAGTGCGGCAAAGGATAGTAGCATTGTCCCTTCTCTCTCTCTCTCTCTCTCTCTCTCTCTCTCTCTCTCTCTTTGGGCCTTCTCTTCTTTTTATGGCCTTTATCTTCCTTTTTTAATTCCTCACTTGGGACAATGCTCTAGCAAATGATGATCATCACACTTCTATTTATTTACAACTCAGAGATTACAACTCGATGCTAGAATAAAAGATGACTCTATATGAATGCCTCCGGCGGTGTACCGGGATATGCAATGAACCAAGAGTGACATGTATGGAAGAATTATGAATGGTGGCTTTGCCACAAATACTATGTCAACTACATGATCACGCTAAGTGATGTCTACTACACAACCTTCTTCTTGTAGATGTTGTTGGGCCTCCAAGTGCAGAGGTTTGTAGGACAGTAGAAAATTTCCCTCAAGTGGATGACCTAAGGTTTATCAATCCGTAGGGGGCGTAGGATGAAGATGGTCTCTCTCAAGCAACCCTGCAACCAAATAACAAAGAGTCTCTTGTGTCCCCAACACACCCAATACAATGGTAAATTGTATCGGTGCACTAGTTCGGCGAAGAGATGGTGATACAAGTGGTATATGGATAGTAGATAAAGGTATATGTAATCTGAAATTATAAAAACAGCAAGGTAACAAGTGATAAAAGTGAGCGTAAACGGTATTGCAATGCTATGAAACAAGGCCTAGGGTTCATACTTTCGCTAGTGTAAGTTCCCTCAACAATAGTAACATAATTGGATCATAAAACTATCCCTCAACATGCAACAAAGAGTCACTCCAAAGTCACTAATAGCGGAGAACAAACGAAGAGATTATGGTAGGGTACGAAACCACCTCAGAGTTATTCTTTCCAGTCAATCCGTTGGGCTATTCCTATAAGTGTCACAAACAGCCCTAGAGTTCATACTAGAATAACACCTTAAGACACAAATCAACCAAAACCCTAATGTCACCTAGATACTCCAATGTCACCTCAAGTATCCATGGGTATGATTATACGATATGCATCACACAATCTCAGATTCATCTACTCAACCAACACAAAGGACCTCAAAGAGTGCCCCAAAGTTCTATCGGAGAATCACGACGAAAACGTGTGCCAACCCCTATGCATAGGTTCATGGGCGGAACCCGCAAGTTGATCACCAAAACATACATCAAGTGAATCACGTGATATCCCATTGTCACCACAGATATCCACGGCAAGACATACATCAAGTGTTCTCAAATCTTTAAAGACTCAATCCGATAAGATTACTACAAAGGGGAAACTCAATTCATTACAAGAGAGAAGAGGGAGAGGAGAAACATAGGATCCAACTATAATAGCAAAGCTCGCGATACATCAAGATCATATCACCTCAAGAACACGAGAGAGAGAGATCAAACACATAGCTACTGGTACATACCCTCAGCCCCGAGGGAAAACTACTCCCTCCTCGTCATGGAGAGCACCAGGATGATGAAGATGGCCACCGGAGATGGATTTCCCCCTCCGGCAGGGTGCCGGAACAGGTCTAGATTGGTTTTCGGTGGCTACGGAGGCTTCTGGCGGCAGAACTCCCGATCTATTGTGCTCGATGGAAGTTTTACGATACGTAGGTATATATGGGTACAAGGGTACGTCGGTGGACCGAAGGGGGGGCCACGAGGCAGGGGGCGCGCCCCCTACCCTCGTGAGCTCCTCCTTCATCTTCTGACGTAGGGTCCAAGTCTATCCGGTAGGTTTCCTTCCAAAAATAACTTCTCTAGTTGATTTCGTTCCGTTTCGACTCCGTTTGATATTCCTTTTCCTTGAAACACTGAAATAGGCATAAAACAGCAAATCTGGGCTGGGCCTCCGGTTAATAGGTTAGTCCCAAAAATAATATAAAAGTGGAAAATAAAGCCCAATATTGCCTAAAACAGTTGATAATATAGCATGGAGCAATCAAAAATTGTAGATACGTTGGAGACGTATCAAGCATCCCCAAGCTTAATTCGTGCTCGTCCTCGAGTAGGTAAATGATAAAAAGAGAATTTTTGATGCGGAGTGCTACTTGGCATAATTCAATGTGATTCTTCTTAATTGTGGCATGAATATTCAGATCCATAAGATTCAAGACAAAAGTTCATATTGACATAAAAATGATAATACTTCAAGCATACTAATAAATCAATTATGTCTTCTCAAAATATCATGGCCAAAGAAAGCTATCCCTACAAAATCATATAGTCTGGCTATGCTTTATCTTCACCACACAAAGTATTTAAATCATGCCCAACCCCGATGACAAGCCAAGCAATTGTTTCATACTTTTGATGTTCTCAAACTTTTTAAATCTTCACGCAATATATGAGCATGAGCCATGGACATAACACTATAGGTGGAATAGAATGGTGGTTGTGGAGAAGACAAAAAGGGAGAAGATAGTCTCACATCAACTAGGCGTATCAACGGGCTATGGAGATGCCCATCAATAGAATCAATGTGAGTGAGTAGGGATTGCCATGCAATGGATGCACTAGAGCTATAAATGTATGAAAGCTCAACAAAAGAAACTAGTGGGTGTGCATCCAACTCGCTTGCTCACGAAGACCTAGGGCATTTTGAGGAAGCCCATCATTGGAATATACAAGCCAAGTTCTATAATGAAAGATTCCCACTAGTATATGAAAGTGACAACATAGGAGAATCTCTATCATGAAGATCATGGTGCTACTTTGAAGCACACGTGTGGTAAAAGAATAGTAGCATTGTCCCTTCTCTCTTTTTCTCTCATTTTTTGGGCCTTCTCTTTTTTATGGCCTCTTTTCTCTTTTTTTATTTGGGCTTCTTTGTCCTCTTTTATTTATTTATTTTCGTCCGGAGTCTCATCCCGACTTGTGGGGGAATCATAGTCTCCATCATCCTTTCCTCACTGGGACAATGCTCTAATAATGATGATCATCACACTTTTATTTACTTACAACTCAAGAATTACAACTCGATACTTAGAACAAGATATGACTCTATATGAATGCCTCCGGCGGTGTACCGGGATATGCAATGAATCAAGAGTGACATGTATGAAAGAATTATGAACGGTGGCTTTGCCACAATTACGATGTCATCCACATGATCATGCTAGCAATATGACAATGATGAATATGTCATGATAAACGGAATGGTGGAAAGTTGCATGGCAATATATCTCGGAATGGCTATGGAAATGCCATAATAGGGAAATATGGTGGCTGTTTTGAGGAAGGTATATGGTGGGTTTATGGTATCGGCGAAAGTTGCATGGTACTAGAGAGGCTAGCAATGGTGGAAGGGTGAGAGTGCGTATAATCCATGGACTCAACATTAGTCATAAAGAACTCACATACTTATTGCAAACATCTATTATTTATCGAAACAAAGTACTACGTGCATGCTCCTAGGGGGATAGATTGGTAGGAAAAGACCATCGCTCGTCCCCGACCGCCACTCATAAGGAAGGCAATCAATAAATAAATCATGCTCCGACTTCATCACATAACGGTTCACCATACGTGCATGCTACGGGATTCACAAACTTCAACACAAGTATTTCTCAAATTCACAACTACTCAACTAGCATGACTCTAATATCACCATCTCCATATCTCAAAACAATTATGAAGTATCAAACTTCTCATAGTATTCAACACACCCATAAGAGAATTTTATTATTCTTGAATACCTAGCATATTAGGATTTTAAGCAAATTACCATGCTATTTAAGACTCTCAAAATAATCAAAGTGAAGCATGAGAGTTCATATATTTCTTCAAAATGAAACTACCACCATGCTCTAAAAGATATAAGTGAAGTACTAGAGCAAATGACAAACTACTCCGAGAGATTTAAGTGAAGATCAATGAGTAGTCGAATAATTATGCAACTATGTGAAGACTCTCTAACATTTAATAATTTCAGATCTTGATATTTTATTCAAACAGCAAGAAAAGCAAAATAAAATGACATTCTAAGAATGGCAAACATCATGTGAAGAAGCAAAAACTTAGGATCAACTGAAACTAACCGATAATTGTTGAAGAAGAAAGGTGGGATGCCAACCGGGGCATCCCCAAGCTTAGATGCTTGAGAATTCTTGAAATATTATCTTGGGATGCCTTGGGCATCCCTAAGATTGAGCTTTTATGTCTCCTTAATTCCTCTCATATCACGGTCTCCCTAAATCTCAAAAGCTTCATCCACACAAAACTCAACAAGGACTCGTGAGATAAGTTAGTATAAACCATTTGCCAAAACCTTATCATACTCTACTGTAGCAAATCCCTAAAATTATTATTCAACATTGCATACTAAATTCATCTACATATTTAATAGTCCTATCCTCAAATAGAATCATTAAAGAAGCAAACATATGCAAACAATGCAAACATAACAGCAATCTGCCTAAACAGGACAGTCTGTAAAGAATGCAGCAACATCCATACTTACCTAGCTCCAAAAATTATGAAAGAAAATTCACACTGTAGTAAATTTATCAGAGCTTAATATGCAAAATGTTTCAACATTTTATCACATTCTTACTTTTCTAGGTAATTATTGCAACAGCGGTAAACTTTCTGTTTTCAAACAGCAACATGCATACTTGTAACATAGGCATAGTAAAGGCTATCAATGCCACTTTTATTGAAATAAAAGATGCAAAACATTGTTCTAAACAACATCAAGAAAATCCTAACAAAATAAATTGACGCTCCAAGCAAAACACATATCATGTGGTGAATAAAAATATAGCTCCAAGTAAAGTTACCGATGAACGAAGACGAAAGAGGGGATGCCTTCCGGGGCATCCCCAAGCTTAGGCTCTTGGCTATCCTTGAATATTACCTTGGGGTGCCTTGGTCATCCCCAATCTTAGGCTCTTGCCACTCCTTATTCCATAGTCCATCGAATCCTCACCCAAAACTTGAAAACTTCACAACACAAAACTTAAAGTAGAAAACTCATGAGCTCCGTTAGCGAAAGAAAACAAAACACCCCTTCAAGGTACTGTAATGAACTCATTATTTTTTTTATTGGTGTTAAACCTACTGTATTCCAACTTATCTATGGTTCATGCCCTCCGATACTACTCATAGATTCATCAAAATAAGCAAACAACACACGAAAAACAGAATCTGTCAAAAACAGAACAGTCTGTAGTAATCTGGATTAAACGTATACTTCTGGAACTCATAAAATTCTCATATAAATTTCTGGACCTGAGGAATTTATCTACTAATCATCTTCAAAAATAATTAATTGAATATCACTCTCCAAATAAAAATGGCAGCAATTCTCGTGAGCGCTAAAGTTTCTGTTTTTGACAGCATGATCGCAAAGACTTTCCCCAAGTCTTGCCAACGGTTCTACTTGGCACAAACACTAATTAAAATCATAAAACCACATATAAGCAGAGGCTAGATGAATTATTTATTATTAAACAGGAACAAAAAGCAAGGAGCTAAAATAAAATTGGGTTGCCTCCCAACAAGCGATATCGTTTAACGCCCCTAGCTAGGCGTGATGATTTCAATGATGCTCACATAAAAGATAAGAATTGAAACATAAAGAGAGCATCATAAAGAATATTACTAGCACATTTAAGTCTAACATACTTCCTATGCATAAGGATTTTGTGAGCAAACAACTTATGGGAACAAGAATCAACTTGCATAGGAAGGTAAAACAAGCATAACTTCAAAACTTTAAGCACATAGAGAGGAAACTTGATATTATTGCAATTCCTACAAGCATATGTTCCTCCCTCATAATAACATTCAGTGGCATCATGAATGAATTCAACAATATAACTAGCACCTAAAGCATTCTTTTCATGATCTATAAGCATAGAAAATTTACTACTCTCAACATAAGCAAAATTCTTCTCATGAATAATAGTGGGAGCAAACTCAACAAAATAAATATCATGTGAGGCATAATCCAATTGAAACTAAAATCATGATGACAAGTTTCATGGATATCATTATTCTTTATAGCATACAAGTCATCACAATAATCATCATAGATAGCAACTTTGTTCTCATAATCAATTGGAACCTCTTCCAGAATAGTGGATTCATCACAAAATAAAGTGATGACCTCTCCAAATCCACTTTCATCAATATAATCATAATAAATAGGAGGCATGCTTTCATCATAATAAATTTTCTCATCAAAACTTGGGGGACAAAAAATATCATCTTCGTCAAACATAGCTTCCCCAAGCTTATGGCTTTGCATATCATTAGCATCATGGATATTCAAGGAATTCATACTAACAACATTGCAATCATGCTCATCATTCAAATATTTAGTGCCAAACATATTATAGATTTCTTCTTCTAGCACTTGAGCACAATTATCCTTTCCATCATACTCACGAAAGATATTAAAAAGGTGAAGCGTATGAGACAAACTCAATTCCCTTTTTTATAGTTTTCTTTTATAAACTAAACTAGTGATAGAACAAGAAACTAAAAGACTCGATTGCAAGATCTAAAGATATACCTTCAAGCACTCACCTCCCCGGCAACGGTGCCAGAAAAGAGCTTGATGTCTACTACACAACCTTCTTCTTGTAGACGTTGTTGGGTCTCCAAGTGCAGAGGTTTGTAGGACAGTAGCAAATTTCCCTCAGGTGGATGACCTAAGGTTTATCAATCCGTAGGAGGCGTAGGATGAAGATGGTCTCTCTCAAGCAACCCTGCAACCAAATAACAAAGAGTCTCTTGTGTCCCCAACACACCCAATACAATGGTAAATTGTATAGGTGCACTAGTTCGGCGAAGAGATGGTGATACAAGTGGTATATGGATAGTAGATAAAGGTATTTGTAATCTGAAATTATAAAAACAGAAAGGTAACAAGTGACAAAAGTGAGTGTAAACGGTATTGCAATGCTATGAAACAAGGCCTAGGGTTCATACTTTCGCTAGTGTAAGTTCCCTCAACAATACTAACATAACTGGATCATAAAACTATCCCTCAAGATGCAACAAAGAGTCACTCCAAAGTCACTAATAGCGGAGAACGAACGAAGAGATTATGGTAGGGTACGAAACCACCTCAAGGTTATTCTTTCCAATCAATCCGTTGGGCTATTCCTATAAGTGTCACAAACAGCCCTAGAGTTCGTACTAGAATAACACCTTAAGACACAAATCAACCAAAACCCTAATGTCACCTAGATACTTCAATGTCACCTCAAGTATCCGTGGGTATGATTATACGATATGCATCACACAATCTCAGATTCATCTATTCAACCAACACAAAGGACCTCAAAGAGTGCCCCAAAGTTCTATCGGAGAATCACGACGAAAACGTGTGCCAACCCCTATGCATAGGTTCATGGGCGGAACCCGCAAGTTGATCACCAAAACATACATCAAGTGAATCACGTGATATCCCATTGTCACCACAGATATCCACGGCAAGACATACATCAAGTGTTCTCAAATCTTTAAAGACTCAATCCGATAAGATTACTTCAAAGGGGAAACTCAATTCATTACAAGAGAGAAGAGGGGGAGGAGAAACATAGGATCCAACTATAATAGCAAAGCTCGCGATACATCAAGATCGTATCACCTCAAGAACACGAGAGAGAGAGAGAGAGAGAGATCAAACACATAGCTACTGGTACATACCCTCACCCCCGAGGGAGAACTACTCCCTCCTCGTCATGGAGAGCACCGAGATTATGAAGATGGCCACTGGAGATGGATTGCTCCCTCCGGCAGGGTGCCGGAACGGGTCTAGATTGGTTTTCGGTGGCTACGGAGGCTTCTGGTGGCGGAACTCCCGATCTATTGTGCTCCATGGAAGTTCTACGACACGTAGGTATATATGGGTACAAGGAGTACATTGGTGGACCGAAGGGGGGGCCACGAGGCAGGGGGCGCGCCCCTACCCTCGTGAGCTCCTCCTTCATCTTCTGACGTAGGGTCCAAGTCTATCCGGTAGGTTTCCTTCCAAAAATAACTTCTCCAGTTGATTTCGTTCCGTTTCGACTCCGTTTGATATTCCTTTTCCTCGAAACACTGAAATAGGCATAAAGCAGCAAATCTGGGCTGGGCCTCCAATTAATAGGTTAGTCCAAAAAATAATATAAAAGTGGAAAATAAAGCCCAATATTGCCTAAAACAGTTGATAATATATCATGGAGCAATAAAAAATTATAGATACGTTGGAGACGTATCACTAAGCAATATGACAATGATGAATGTGTCATGATAAACGGAATGGTGGAAAGTTGCATGGCAATATATCTCGGAATGGCTATGGAAATGCCATAATAGGTAGGTATGGTGGCTGTTTTGAGGAATATATAAGGAGGTTTATGTGTGAAAGAGCGTATCATATCACGGGGTTTGGATGCACCGGCGAAGTTTGCACCAACTCTCAATGTGAGAAAGGGCAATGCACGATACCGAAGAGGCTAGCAATGATGGAAGGGTGAGAGTGCGTATAATCCATGGACTCAACATTAGTCATAAAGAACTCACATACTTATTGCAAAAATGTACAAGTCATCAAAAACCAAGCACTACGCGCATGCTCCTAGGGGGATAGATTGGTAGGAAAAGACCATCGCTCGTCCCCAACCGCCACTCATAAGGAGGACAATCAAAGAACACCTCATGTTTCAAATTTGTTACATAACGTTTACCATATGTGCATGCTACTGGACTTGCAAACTTCAACACAAGCATTTCTCAAATTCACAACTACTCAACTAGCACGACTTTGATATTATTACCTCCATATCTCAAAACAATTATCAATCATCAAACTTCTCTTAGTATTAAAAACACTCATAAGATTTTTTTACTAATCTTGAATACCTAGCATATTAGGATTATTTAAGAAAATTACCATGCTATTTAAGACTCTCAAAATAATCTAAGTGAAGCATGAGAGATCAATAGTTTCTATAAAACAAATCCACCATCGTGCTCTAAAAGATATAAGTGAAGCACTAGAGCAAAACTATACAACTCAAAAGATATAAGTGAAGCACATAGAGTATTCTAACAAATTCGAAATCATGTATGGCTCTCTCAAAAGGTGTGTACAGAAAGGATTATTGTGGTAAACTAAAAATCAAAGAATCAAATCATACAAGATGCTCCAAGAAAAACACATATCATGTGGTGAATAAAAATATAGCTCCAAGTAAAGTTACCGATGGAAGTAGACGAAAGAGGGAATGCCTTCCGGGGCATCCCCAAGCTTTGGATTTTAGGTGTCCTTAGATTATCTTGGGGGTGCCATGGGCATCCCCAAGCTTAGGCTCTTGCCACTCCTTGTTCCATAATCCATGAAATCTTTACCCAAAACTTGAAAACTTCACAACACAAAACTTAAAGTAGAAAATCTTGTGAGCTCCGTCAGCGAAAGAAAACAAAATACCACTTCAACGTACTGTAATGAACTCATTCTTTATTTAAATTGGTGTTAAACCTACTGTATTCCAACTTCTCTATGGTTTATAAACTATTTTACTAGCCATAGATTCATCAAAATAAGCAAACAACACACGAAAAATTGAACCTTTCAAAAACAGAACAGTCTGTAGTAATCTGTAACTAGCGCAAGATCGGGAACCCAAAAAATTCTAAAATAAATTTCTGGACGTGAGGAATTTATCTATTAATCAGCTGCAAAAAGAATTAACTAAATATCACTTTCCAAATAAAAATTCCAGAAGTTCTCGTGAGCGCTAAAGTTTCTGTTTTTTACAGCAAGATAACAAGACTTTCCCCAAGTCTTCCCAACGGTTCTACTTGGCACACACACTAATTAAACACAAAAAACACAACCAAAACAGAGGTAGGTAAATTATTTATTACTAAACAGGAGCAAAAATCAAGGAATAAAAATAAAATTGGGTTGCCTCCCAACAAGCGCTATCGTTTAACGCCCCTAGCTAGGCATAAAAAGCAAGGATAGATCTAGGTATTGTCATCTTTGGTAGGCAATCCATAAGTGGCTCTCATAATAGATTCATAAGGTAACTTAATTTTCTTTCTAGGAAAGTTTTCCATGCCTTTCCTTAATGGAAATTGGAATCTAATATTTCGTTCCTTCATATCAATAATTGCACCAATCGTTCTAAGAAAAGGTCTACCAAGGATAATAGGACATGAAGGATTGCAATCTATGTCAAGAACAATAAAATCTATGGGCACATAATTCCTATTCGCAACAATAAGAACTTCATTGATTCTTCCCATTGGTTTCTTAATAGTGGAATCCACAAGGTGCAATTTTAAAGAGCAATCAACAAAATCACGGAAACCTTACAAATCACACAAAGTCTTTGGAATCGTGGAAACACTAGCACCCAAATCACATAAAGCATAGAACTCGTGATCTTTAATCTTAATTTTAATAGTTGGTTCCCACTCATCATAAAGTTTTCTAGGGATAGAAACTTCCAACTCAAGTTTTTCTTCATAAGATTGCATCAAGGCATCAACGATATGTTTAGTAAACGCTTTATTTTGACTATAAGCATGAGGAGAATTTAGCACGGATTGCAACAAGGAAATACAATCAATCAAAGAGCAATTTTCATAATTAAATTCCTTGAAATCCAAAATAGTGGGTTTAGCAACATCTAGGGTTTTAATTTCTTCAATCCCACTTTCATCAAATTTAGCATCAAGATCTAAAAACTCCAAATTTTTGGAATGCCTTCTAGGTAAAGGTGGATCACATTGAGTCCCATCATTATCAAGATTCATATTGCAAAACAAAGATTTAATAGGGGACACATCAATAACTTTTAGATCTTCATCTTTATTTTCATAAAAATCCGGTTTAGCGGCCATCCTATTAACTAAGGTAGCCTGCTTATCTGAAATTTCAGCAGTCAATTTCTCAAGACGAGCAATTTGGGATCTTAAACCATCAAATTCTTTAGACATATCATCAAGCTCTTTATTCATAAAACTCATAAAACTTTTCTGTTCCTTAAGCTCATTTCTGAAGAAATTATTATGCTCAAATTGCAAAATCATAAAACTCCTAACATTGCTTTCGATCTCTTCTAACCTTTTAAGGTGAAGATCACCAAATCTAGGTAGAGCCATTGAGACAAACAAGCAAACCAACACACAAGCAAACAAAAAGCAAGCAGGCAAAAAGAGGCAAATAGAGAAAAAGAGGGAGGATAGAGAGAGAGAGTGGGCGAATAAAACGGCAAGGGTGAAGTGGGGGAGAGGAAAACGAGAGGCAAATGGCAAATAATGTAATGCGGGAGATAAGGGGTGATGGGTACTTGGTATGTTGACTTTTGCGTAGACTCCCCGACAACGGCGCCAGAAATGGCTTGTTGTCGGGAGTCCAAATCTTGACTTGACCTTGCGTAAGCCTCCCCGGCAACGGCGCCAGAAATCTTCTTGCTACCTCTTGAGCACTGCGTTGGATTTCCTTGAAGAGGAAAGGATGATGCAGCAAAGTAGCGTAAGTATTTCCCTTAGTTTTTGAGAACCAAGGTATCAATCCAGTAGGAGGCTACGCGCAAGTCCCTCGTACCTGCACAAAACAAATAACTCCTCGCAACCAACGCGATAAGGGGTTGTCAATCCCTTTACGGTCACTTGCGAGAGTGAGATCTGATAGATATGATAGGATAATATTTTTGGTATTTTTGTGATAAAGATGCAAAGTAAAATAAAAGCAAAGTAAGAAAGCAAAGAAAATAACTAAGTATTGGAAGATTAATATGATGAAGATAGACCCGGGGGCCATAGGTTTCACTAGTGGCTTCTCTCAAGAGCATAAGTATTTTACGGTGGGTGAACGAATTACTATTGAGCAATTGACAGAATTGAGCATAGTTATGAGAATATCTAGGTATGATCATGTATATAGGCATCACGTCCGAGACAAGTAGACCGACTCCTGCCTACATCTACTACTATTACTCCCCTCATCGACCGCTATCCAGCATGCATCTAGAGTATTAAGTTCATGAAAACAGAGTAGCGCCTTAAGCAAGATGACATGATGTAGAGGGATAATTCATGCAATATGATAAAAACCCCATCTTGTCATCCTCGATGGCAACAATACAATACGTGCCTTGCTGCCACCACTGTCACTGGGAAAGGGCACCGCAAGATTGAACCCAAAGCTAAGCACTTCTCCCATTACAAGAAAGGTCAATCTAGTAGGCCAAACGAAACTGATAATTCGAAGAGACTTGCAAAGATAACCAATCATACATAAAAGAATTCAGAGAAGATTCAAATATTGTTCATAGATAATCTTGATCATAAACCCACAATTCATCGGTCTCAACAAACACACCGCAAAAACAAAATTACATCGAATAGATCTCCACAAGAGAGGGGGAGAACATTGTATTGAGATCCAAAAATAGAGAAGAAGCCATCTAGCTAATAACTATGGACCCGAAGGTCTGAGGTAAACTACTCACACTTCATCGGAAAGGCTATGGTGTTAATGTAGAAGCCCTCTGTGATGGATGCCCCCTCCCGCGGAGCTCCGGAACAGGCCCGGAGATGGGATCTCGTGGATACAGAAGGTTGCGGCGGTGGAATTAGGTTTTTTGGCTCCCTTTTGGATCGTTTGGGGGTACGTAGGTATATATAGGAGGAAGGAGTACGTCGGTGGAGCAACAGGGGGCCCACAAGGGTGGAGGGCGTGCCTGGGAGGGGGGGGTAGGCGCGCCCCCTACCTTGTGGCTTCCTCCTTTATTTCTTGACATAGGGTCCAAGTCTCCTGGATCATGTTCGTTCCGAAAATCACGTTCCCGAAGGTTTCATTCCGTTTGGACTCCGTTTGATATTCCTTTTCTGCGAAACTCTGAAATAGGCAAAATACAGCAATTCTGGGCTGGGCCTCCGGTTAATAGGTTAGTCCCAAAAATAATATAAAAGTGGATAATAAAGCCCAATAATGTCCAAAACAGTAGATAATATAGCATGGAGCAATCAAAAATTATAGATACATTGGAGGCGTATCACTTACGGCAAAAATTGGATGCACTTCGTGTACAAAACGGACAATGTCTTTCGAAGTATCAGTGTTTCATACGGAAACTCGTCTGTTACAAAGGGATTTCATTTTTTTAACTTATTTGAACTCCATACTTTTTTCGTGTTCAAAATGCACCATTCAAAGCCACATCATCAATTTTCAACCCTTTTTGACTTCATTTGTTATTTTTCATGCATTTACTGATTATTTTGAGCTATAAGACCCTGAAATTGAAAGGCACTACAAATGAACTCTGAAAAGGTTGAAAGTTGGCATGATATCATCATTTCACCTACATAGCATGTGCAAGAAAGTAGAGAGGCTTCGGCAAAAACTGGATGCACTTCGTGTACAAAACGGACAATCTCTTTCGAAGTATGAGGGTTTCATACGGAAACTCGCCTGTTACAAAGGGATTTCATTTTTTTGAACTTATTCACACTCCATACTTTTTCTGTGTTCAAAATGCACCATTCAAAGCCACATCATCAATTTTCAACCCTTTCTAACTTCATTTGTTATTTTTCATGCATTTACCGATTATTTTGAGCTATAAGACCCTGAAATTGAAAAGCACTACAAATGAACTCTGAAAAGGTTGAAAGTTGGCATGGTATCATCATTTCACCCACATAGCATGTGTAAGAATGTAGAGAGTCTTACGACAAAAACTGGATGCACTTCGTGTACAAAACGGACAATCTCTTTCGAAGTATCAGGGTTTCATACGGAAACTCGTCTGTTACAAAGGGATTTCTTTTTTTGAAGTTATTTGAACTCCATACTTTTTCTATGTTCAAAATGCACCATTCAAAGCCACATCATCAATTTTCAACCCTTTCTGACTTCATTTGTTATTTTTCATGCATTTACTGATTATTTTGAGCTATAAGACCCTGAAATTGAAAAGCACTACAAATGATCTTTGAAAAGGTTGAAAGTTGGCATGGTATCATCATTTCACCCACATAGCATGTGCAAGAAAGTAGAGAGGCTTACGGAAAAAACTGGATGCACTTCGTGTATAAAATGCACCATTTAAAGCCACATCATCAATTTAGTACATATAGCTCTCATGAATAGATAAGTTTCCAAATTAATAGAAGTTCATCATCACATTAAAAACAAAGTACATACATAGTTCTCATTGAACAACATATAGCTCTCCACAGCATCTAGTTAAACCATACATTGAAACTATGTAAAACCTTTCAATGCAACAACAAATGCAATCATAATCACAACCAAGGTAAAAATTGATCCAACGGCATAATGATACCAAGCCTCGGTATCAATGGCATATTTTCTAATCTTTCTAATCTTCAACCACATTTCATCCATCTTGATCTTGTGATCATCGACGACATCCGCAACATGCAACTCCAATATCATCTTCTCCTCCTCAATTTTTTTTATATTTTTCCTTCAAGTAATTGTTTTTTCTTTAACTAAATTTAACCTCTCGACAATAGGGTCGGTTGGAATTTCCGGTTCAACTACCTCCTACATAAATAAAATCTATGTCAACTTGATGGGCATAATTGTCATAAACAATAAATGAACCAAATAGTTATAAAAGATAATATATACACCACATCCGAATCATATCCAGGATGAGGGCCGACGGGGGCGGATGCCAAAACCATCGCACTATATAATAACAAGCAATAATGAAAATAAGAAAATTAGACAAGTATCTATCTAAAGTAAGAATTTTTTTCTTTCAGAAGAAGATATGAGGCTCACCACGGTGGTGCAGGTGACGAGATCGGCGCGGGCGATCAACGGCGATGAGACGGGGACGGGACGTGACGGACCGCTAAACCTAGACAAATCTCGAGGAAAATGGAGCTTGGAGGTCGAGCTTCGAGAGGAGAAAGCTTAACTAGCATGGCTTGGGAATTTCATCGAACATTTCGTGTGCATAGGAGGTGAGCTAGAGCACCCAAATGCCCTCTCCTCGCCGGACAGAAAAAACAGAGCACTGTGGAGTGCTCTGCTGCGGCGACGGGGTATATATAGGCAACTCATTTGTCCCGGTTCATGGCTGGAACCGGGACTAAAGCCCAGCCTTCTGTCCCGGTTCGAGCCAAGAACCGGGACCAATGTTTGTGGGCCAGGAGCGAGGCCCATTGGTCCCGGTTCATGCCTGGAACCGGCACAAATGGGTCCATACGAACCGGGACCAATGCCCACGAGGCCCCGGCCGCCCCCTGGGCTCACGAACCGGGACGAATGCATCCATTGGTCCCGGTTCATGGAAGAACCGGGACTAATGGGCTGGCCAGGCCCGAACGAAAGCCCTCTTTTCTACTAGTGGGCCCACGGTAGATAGAAAACTTGGGTTGCCTGTTGAGCCATAATATAGACATCGGGAACATCCAAATGGGTGCTTTGATTGATTTCCACTAGCCCTATATGTTCATGAGTCCTTCTAGTCTCCTTCGGAAGGAACCAATAACATTTGAAGACTACGGCGTTTGGTGGGTTTGCACCATAGAATTGAAGTTCATAAATTGCTTCAACTCTTCCATAGTACTCAGTATCTCCTTCGCCGATAGCAGAGACACAACAATTTGTAGACTTTTGGTCGGCCATAGATAGCTCTTTGCGATAGGTACGAAAGCGATACCCGTTGATGTCGTATTTTTCAAATGAACAGACCTTATAGTCAAAACCATTAGCGACTTGTCTAAATTCGGCGTCCATAAGCTCTGAATTAGCCTACAAGTTTAATACGAAAGGGACTTTTGCATTAGCCACAAATTAGACGAAGAAATGAAATTGTCTAATGGAAATTACCGTTTGTTTGAACCAAGAGATGAAACCAGGATAGCCGCCTCCATGCTTTGCTAGAAGCTCATACTCTTCGATGGAATCCTTTTGGATCACCGCTCCATACGAGAATTTGGCGATGTGTCGACTGTATCAAATTTATCCGGGAATAAGAGCAGTTCAAAGGAATTATAAGTTGCGAAACAATGTATCGAGAACTTACTCGATGTATGGACACACTTCTGTTAGGTTGGTGAAGATATACAACGAAATAATCTTCCATTCTTCGAAATCCAATGTTAAGGAATTAGAAGCACCGACTGGTGCGAGATCCCCTTTCAATAGGCTGAGGTTGGATCCAGCCTTTTTAGGTTCGTCAGCATTGTACCGAGGCTTCGGATTATGCAAATGACGGTTTTTGGCTTCGTAGTGTGGTGCACGAAGTTTGCCGCCTCCTCAGTAATGAATGCCTCAGCCATTGATGCTTCAATTCTACATTTATTTTTACATTTTGCTCATAGCGTCTTCTGCATCCTCTCAGTGGCGTAGCACCAACGATTTTGCACGCCCCCCCAATCTTGCCTCGGTTGGGAGATGCAAAATCAAGTGCTGCATTGGATTAAAGAAGCCCGGCGGAAAGATCTTCTCTAACTTGCAGATAATTCTGGCACCAACTCTTCCATTTATTCTAGCAGGCCAGGTGATAGTTCTTTCGCACAGAGAACACGGAATAAATAGCTCAGCTCTGCTAGTACTAGCCATTCATCCTCAGGGATGAAGCCACGCAACATCACCGGCATTACCCGCTCAATCCATATGTGCCAATCTTGAATCTTCAGACCAAATATCTTGAATTTATCAAGACGTGCTCCCCTATTTAGATTCGCTACATACCCATCGGGGAACATCAACTGTTGTTGCACCCACAAGATAATTTCCCTCATAGCTAGCCTTCCAAGATTGAACCATGCCTTTGGCTTCGTCCAGTTCTGCTTTCCTTTCGGTTCTTTCATGTTTTGTAACGGCCTATCACATAGCGCCTCTAGATCAACTCTAGCCTTAGTATTATCCTTTGACTTCCCATCTATGCCGAATAATATACCAAAAAGTGCCTCGGTGATATTCTTCTCAGTGTGCATCACATTGATGTTGTGTGGGCAAAGGAGGTCTTTGAAGTAAGGCAGATCCCACAAGCATGTCTTGTGAGTCCAGGCGTGTTTCAAATTATACCCCTTGAAATACCCTGGACGCTCTGGATCCGGCTCGAGAGCGTTTAACTGATCCAGTGTCTCTTGGCCTGTCAACGCAGGTGGTGCAGAGTTTTTGACAACTCTACCTCTGATGAAGTTCTTCTTGTCTTTCCTGAACTTATGGCGAGGATCCAGGAACTGTCTATGCATGTTGAAGCAAGAAAACCTGTGACCGGCCTGAAGCCAACGAAACTCAAGAGCTCCCTTGCATGTGGGGGCGCGGGAACCTTCCATGCATACACCAGCCAACGAATAGCGCATACGCCGACAAGTCATGTGTCGAGTACATGTACCAGACACGCATTATGAAGTTCCGTTTGCTAAAGGCGTCGTATGTCTAGAACCCATTATCCCAGGCTTCTCGCAAATCGTCCTTCAGTGGCTGCATGTACACATTCATATTCTTCCCCGGATAGTTGGGCCTTGGAATTATCAATGTCAGGAAAATGTTCTTTCTTTGCATAATCTGTCCGGGGGGAGATTGAGTGGAAAGACAAATACGGGCCAACCACTGTATTGGGCTGCCATCAGACCAAACACACTGAACCCATCCGTGCTGATGCCGACTCGAGGATGCCTCAGATCTGCCGCTTTGTTATGATGTAGTGCATCGAAGCTCTTCCATGCTTCACCATCCGATGTGTGCACCATCATCAGCTTCCCATCCACATCTAGTTGGGTTCTTTTTCCCGTTTTGTGCCTTGTCATCTGTCTTACCGTCTCTTCAACCATGAAAAGGCGTTGAAGTCTTGGTACGGTTGGCATATACCGAAGAACATTAACGGGGATTTTGGTCTGCGTCTTCTCACCCATTCCGTTGTCTACCACAACATACCTGGATGACTTGCAAATGGGACAATAGTTCAAGTCTGCATAATGAAGCCTAAGTAAGGCACATCCTTTCTCACAGGCATGTATCTTCTCATAGGGCATCTTAAGAGCATGGAGGATTTTGTCTGACTGGTACAGGTTTGCAGGTAGTACATGGCCTTTGGGTAGAAAACATCCAAATACTGTCATCATTGCGTCATAGCATTCTATGCCCAAGTTGAATTGAGCCTTCAGAGCCATTATTTGTGAGATGGCATCCAGCTGACAAAGCTCGGTGTGCTCGTGGAGAGGACGTTTTGAAGACTCCAACATTTCATTGAAGGCCTTTGCAGATTCCTCCATCCATCGTCCGAGTCCCGAGCATCATCAAAGTCTTGCACCATGTCTTGGATCCTGGTACCATGCTTGTCGGTGTGACGACGAAGCACCTCAGCTCTGGCACATTGGGCAGACTCACCATGAAATGTCCACACCATATAATCTGGCGTAAAACCCCACTTATGCATGTGTTTACCCATTTCATCCTCTGTCCTCTTGTGCCAATAGTTGCACCCGGCGCAGGGGCACCATGTTGTACTCTGACCATTTGCAAATGCGGCTCTCAGAAACCCCTTGGTTTTTGTTAACCATTCAATGGTCATGTCTTTCTGACTAGTGTGACCGGTGTACATCCACACACGATCAGTCATCTTGACGAGCTACTCGACACATAAGAAATATATATATAAATCATCACTTATATATTCATCAGTTAATGGAGTTTGTCACTTTTATTACGTCCATGCAACCTAGATGCTAATAGGTAAAGATAGGTCCTAATCCCACCCGAGTATGTGTAGATTGGGTTCATTTTCCCATGCTCTGCTCCGGATTCGACGCAAAATTTCGGCAGCACCTCCCGCTATTCTCCTGATACACGTCTTGGCAATAAGCAGAGAGGATGTGTACCTGAAGAACAACAGGGAGGCACTGACGAAATTCTGTATCGGATCCGGAGCAGAGCATATGGGAAAACGAACCCAATCTACACATACTTGGGCTGTCCATGGGTAACGTTGGATAATTTGAAAGAATCACAGTTATAAATATGCAAATGCATGCATATTTATAGATGTAACCCTTTTGAACGGGAGACGCATAGTGGTCACGCATACTGATGATTGAAGACACCTATAGCTAGCAAGTTTCATCGGCATGAAGACCGAAACATAGAAAATCAAGGGGGGGGGGAGGGAGGAGATGTCATTTGTGCTAACCCACGAACGTAGGGGCGGAGCTCATCGAACACTAGACCCTCACAGCGACGAAAAAACTACACATTTAAATAGAGAGTTTCACAGCAATATTGTTTTTTATGTCAACCTAACTAAATATTTACAACAGGACAAGCGGGTTAGGGGTTCCTCGGCGTCGATAGAACCCTAAATAGCAAGTACCATCAGTGCAAGATACATGAGGCGCTCCACGTTGAACACTAGATCCACGTCCCACAAGTGACGCTGGCGCCCGGCGTCCCGCAACAATAGTTCTGGTGGCCGATCACGGTCAAACACCTTGGCAAATTTTTCTGGCAGCCTCTGTGATGAGGAATAAAGCCAAGTTTTGAAATTTCAAACAACCAAACCGACTTGAGTCAGTTTGGGTGTTTCAAGTTTCAACACTTAGCTTTCAATCGTCATCTCAGAGGTTGCTAGAGAAATTCACGACGGTGTTCAACCGCCATCGACGCCGAGAACTGTTGCTGCGGGACGCAAGACCCCTGTGTCACTTGTGGGACGTGGACGTAGTATTCGACACCGACGAGCACATGTATTTAGGGTACCATCGACACCGAGGAACCCCCTAACCCACTCGTCCTTGGGTAAACTAAATGAGCATGCATTCAATAAGCAAAACTAACTAAACTAAACCTAAACTAAACCAGAAACTTAACCTAAAGTAAACTAACTAAACTAAACTAAACCTAAACTAAATTATACTAAACCTAATTAAATTAATCTAAAAAACAGAAAAAGAAAAGGTCTCACCTTGGAGCGGTGAGGCGGCGTGGCGGGGTAGGCCGGCGCAGAGGGGCGGGGTGGCCGGGGCGGGACCGACGTGGCCTGGCGGGGTGGCTGGGACAGCGAGGAGGCACGGGCCGACAAGGACGGGACTGGGCGCCGCGGGGTGGAGCGGCCCGACGCAGCGGGGCGGGGCGGCGACACGGGCCGAGGCTGCATGGTGAGGCGGGGCGGCCGTGGTGGGGCGGCGGTGTGGGGTTGGGATGAGGGGAGGGAGAGAGAGGGGTAGGGCGATGGCGTTTTGTTTTATATAGGGCACAACTCTTTGCCATCCGCTAGCTGACGGCAAAGAGCCTAACTAACTGACGTTAGTTTGGCCACTTTCTTTGCCGTCCGCTAGCGGACGGCAAAGGTTCTATGCCATTAGCTAGCTGACAGCAAAGATGGGCCTGATGGCAAACACTTTCTTTGTCGTCAGGTGCTTCTTTGCCATCAGTTTTCTGCAAGCTGATGGCAAAGACCCTCTTGGCCATAAGCTAGTTGACCGCAAAGAACCGGCTGACGACAAAGTTCCTGATTTCGGTAGTGATTACCTTACTGAAAACTACTTGTCATTTCCTTCTCCTCCTCGTTGGGTTCAACACTCTTACTTGTTGAAAAGAGCTACAATTGTTCCCCTATACTTGTGGGTCATCAAGGCTATTATTTGGCGCCGTTGCCGGGGAGTGAAGCGCTTTTGGTAAGTGGAATTTGGTAAGGAAACATTTATATAGTGTGCTGAAATTTTTTGTCACCTGTTACTATGGAAAACAATCCTTTGAGGGGTTTGTTTGGGGTATCTTCACCTCGTCGGGAACCACAATTAACTACCCCTCAACCTACTGCACCTATTGAAAATATTGAATATGAAATTCCTTCGGGTATGATAGAACAACTGCTAGCTAATCCTTATGCAGGAGATGGAACCGAACATCCTGATATGCACTTGATATATGTAGAACAAATTTGTGGATTGTTTAAGCTTGCAAGTTTACCCGGAGATAAAGTTATTGAGGGAGTCCTGGATTAGGGGGTCTCCGGACAGCCGGACTATATCCTTTGGCCGGACTGTTGACTATGAAGATACAAGATTTAAGACTTCGTCTCGTGTCCGGATGGGACTTTTACTTGGCGTAGAAGGCAAGCTAGGCAATACGAATATGTATGTCTCCTCCTTTGTAACCGACCTTGTGTAAACCCTAGCCCCCCGGTGTCTATATAAACCAGAGGGTTTTAGTCCGTAGGACAACATACAATCATACCATAGGCTAGCTTCTAGGGTTTAGCCTCTCTGATCTCTTGGTAGATCAACTCTTCTACTACTCATATTATCAAGAATAGTCAAGCATGACGTAGGGTTTTACCTCCATCAAGAGGGCCCGAACCTGGGTAAAACATCGTGTCCCCTGCCTCCTGTTACCATCCGCCTTAGACGCACAGTTCGGGACCCCCTACCCGAGATCCGCCGGCTTTGACACTGACATTGGTGCTTTCATTGAGACTTCCACTGTGCCGTCACCGTAAGGAAGGATGGCTCGTCTCGTTGTTAAAAACAACATTACCGCTGTGGGATTCCTGGCTGTCGGCCAAACTCTCTGGCTAGGCAGTTTCATCATGACCGCCCGTTCGGCTGCTGCACCGACGATGACTTCTCGGGTCATCGAAAACAGCCTCCATGTCGGCTCGGAATTCACCGAGCAGATGGATACAATGGAGCTCTCTTCCCTAAACGAGCTCTTGGATCGCATCGCTGCCTTGGGAGTCGCTACGGACTATGATCGGATTGGGCTTAAACCCGATCAAAGGGAGATTAACTCTCCACCGGTCAACCATCATATTGCCGTGGTGGAGGAACAATGCGGCGATTCTTCCTCTATCTTGAGGACTAACTATGTCCAGATTCCTGAGCTCTCCGAGCCGGATACCCGTTTATGGGAGGACATCACCCAAGCCCTGAACCTAGAGTCAGGCAGCGGGCCAGACTCATCGAGCAACATCCTGGAATCCGAACTTCCAAGATTGGAAACACCTCGGCCCCTGGGTCTCAGATCGGGTAAGGGTTCAGACTCAAATACACCCACCCATCCAGACATAAACGATCTTTCCCACATCAGGCAAGAGCCCCATGAAACAGTACATCATTATTGGGCCAGATTCCTCCTTGTGATGAACAAGGTTAAGGACTGCAGCGAGGAAGACACAGACTCATTTTTCTGCAGTAACTGCACAGACAAGGGAATCCTTAATGCCACAAGTCATCGTGACATATCACGCTTCGCCGACTTGGCGTCCATAGTACGAAAGTACTGTGCGATGGAAAGTGCCTGGAAAACCAAAACGAAATTTTGGGATAATCCGGCTCCGAATATACACCCAGTCCGAAGTAAAAGGGTGCACTATCATAAGACACCCGAGTTAATTACAAAGAAGCAAAAACCCTCTACAGGGTGTGGAACCGTATTGGAGGGATGGATCAACAGAACCTACAAAATTCATAAGTACAGCGGATACCATACCAACACACAGCCTTAGAGCATGTTGGATACTCCGGCAGGTGGCCAAAAGCGTCGAGGATCTTCTCATCCTAGATGCCACAAAGCACCATCCCGGGGATAACAATATGGTATTAATAGTCTTTGAGACCTTCGCATCAAATAAGGCGCAAGCGAACACTCCGCAGCATTGCCAAAATCGGCCACGTGGCCGCAATAAATCCATGGAGCGACACGACTATTACCTTCAATGCAAGTGACGAACCTAAATTCCGAATAGCCCGAGCACCAGCCGCACTGATTCTCAGTCCAATTGTGGTCGGCTTTTGACTCACCAAAGTACTCATGGACGGCGGCAGTGGATTAAACCTCATCTATGAGGAAACTCTTCAAAAAATGGAAATAGACTGGAACCGCATTAAGCAAAGTAGCACAACCTTCAGAGGAATCATCCCCAGTCGGGAAGCACGTTGTGCTGGGAAAATCACACTAGATGTGGTATTCGGCACAACAGAGAACTATAGGTCCGAAGAAATTACATTCCAAGTGGCCCCGTTCAGTAGTGGATACCACGCCCTTTTAGGGCGGGAGGCATTCACGATCTTCCAAGCGATACCCCATTATGGGTACATGAAGCTCAAAATACCCGGGCCCAACGGAATCATCACTCTCGCTAGTGATCCGGACACAGCACTCCGCGCCGAAAACAAAACAGCCGCATTGGCCCTCGAGGCATTATCCGAAGCCCTTTCGGCCGAGGAATTAACTGCACTACGCTCCAAAGTGGACAGGGATGACGTGATACTTGACAAGAGATCCAAGTCCACCTCTTTTAAACCAGCGGATGAAATAGTCAAATTCCAAGTCCACCCAATGGACCCTACAAAAACAGCCTCCATCGAGGCACAGTTAAACCCCGTTGTGGACGCCGCACTACGAGAGTTCCTGCGCGAGAATTGGGACATACTCGCCTGGCACCCCTCAGACATGCCAGGATTCCCACACAGGCTGGCCGAGCACAGCCTCAATATTCTAAAGGGATTCAAGCCGGTCAAGCAGACTCTTTGGCGTTTCTCTGAACCTAAGAGACAAGCTATGGGAGAAGAACTAGCCAAGTTATTAGAGGCCGGATTCATTAGAGAAATAAAACACCCGGACTGGCTAGCAAAACTGGTGATGGTACCAAAGAAGGACAAATCCTGGCGCCTGTGTGTCGATTTTAAGGACCTCAACAAGGCCTGCCCAAAGGATCCCTTCCCCTCCCCCGCATTGATCAAATTATCGATGCTACCGTAGGTCACGAGTCATTGTGTTTCCTCGACGCATACTCCGGCTACCACCAAATCAAGATGGCGGAGTCCGACCAAGCCGCAACGGCATTTATCACACCATCCGGCCCCTTCTGTTCAACACAATGCCTTTTGGGCTAAAAAACACCGGCACAACATATCAGCGCATGATTCAGACATGTCTGCAGAAACAGATCGGCAAAACAGTAGAGGCATACGTAGATGATGTGGTTGTCAAAACCAAGCACGTCGACTCTCTAATATACGACTTGAGGCTCACATTCGACAACCTCCGACAATACGACATCAAGCTCAATCCGGAAAAATGCATTTTCGGCGTACCAGCTGGAAAGCTCCTAGGCTTCATTGTCTCCAGTAGAGGAATTGAAGCTAATCCAGCCAAAATCCGAGCTCTGTCACAGTTGGCTACCCCAACAGACCTCAAACAAATCCAGAAATTAACTGGATGTGTGGCGGCTCTAAGCCGCTTTATCTCCCGCTTAGGAGAAAAGGCATTACCCCTTTATCGCCTCCTTGGAGCACCAAACACTTCGAGTGGACGGACGCTGCCACAGCCGGATTGGAAGAAATAAAAGCCACACTGGCAACCAACCCAATCCTGGCCACGCCAAACATCGGCGAACCAATGTTGTTGTACATTGCGGCAACTCATCAGGTTGTAAGCGCAGTGCTCGTCGTCAAACGAGAAGCGGACGGACATAAATTCCCCCTTCAAAAGCCGGTATATTATGTATCCACTGTTCTCACTCCATGCAAGTCACGGTACCCACATTATCAAAAGATAGCCTATGCGGTATTCATGGCATCCCGGAAGCTGCGACACTACTTTCAAGAGTGCTCGATTACAGTAGCCTCGGAAGTGCCACTTAATGATATTATAAACAATCGCGACACCACGGGCCGGATTGCCAAATGGGCCTTTGAGCTCCTCCCGTTCGACATAACATACAAACCCCGGCGAGCCACTAAATCGCAAGTATTGGCCGACTTTGTCGCCGAATGGATGGAAGCCGAACAACCTAAAGAGTACGGCGCATACTCCAATTGGATCATGCACTTCGACAGCTCCAAAATGCTGGCTGGTCTGGGGGCTGGCGTCGTCCTGATGTCCCCAACTGGAGATACAGTTCAATACATACTACAGATATTGTATACATACTCCAACAACGCAGCCGAATACGAAACCCTGTTACATGGTCTCTGGATGGCAGTTTCCATGGGCATTCAACGCCTGGAGGAGCATGAGGATTCGAACCTCGCAATATCCCAAATAAATGGAGACTTAGATGCCAAGGATCCGAAGATGGCGGCCTATCGCAATGCTGTCCTAAAGATGTCAACTCGGTTCGAGGGGCTCAAATTTCACCATGTGGCTCGGGAAAATAATCAGGCGGCGGATATCCTCACCCGCATCGGTGCAAAACGCGATGCGATCCCCCCAACATCTTTTTGGAAAGGTTGTTTAAGCCATCCGTGGTATGGGAAGGGGACACCGGTAACAATAGTCCGGACCCGACCAAAATGCTCGATACCGAACACTCTAACATAATCGGAGGCTCTGCCACCGAAATAACACCTTCAGCCCATGTAATAATGGCCATCATCGCCTCGTGGACAGAACCATTCCTGGCCTACCTAACTAGGCAGGAACTTCCCGAGGACCAAAATGAGGGACGCTGCATAGTGCGGTGATCTAAAGCCTACAGGGTCCATGAGGTAGAGATGTATAAAAAAAGCACTACCGGAGTCCTTCAAAGGTGCATCTCCGAAGAGCAAGGGCGGAAACTTTTGGTGGAAATTCACACCGGACTCGGCAGCCACCACGCCGTAGCCCGGGCCCTTGTAAGCAAGGCCTTCCGTACAGGTTTTTATTGGCCGACGGCCCGGGTAGATGCACAGGACTTGGTCCAACGCTGCGTCGGTTGCCAGCTTTTTGCAAACCAAAGCCACATGCCACCCACCGCCCTCCAAATAATCCCCATTACCCGGCCCTTCGCGGTCTAGGGGCTTGACATGGTTGGACCCCTTAAAGGGGGAACCCATAAGAAAAAAATACTTATTGGTCATGATGGATAAATTCACCAAATGGATAGAAGCCAAACCTGTTAAAACGGTCGAATCCGGACCGGTGATAGACTTCATATCCGAGGTTGTACACCGTTATGGCGTCCCCCACAGCATCATCACTGACAACGACACGAACTTTACGGCCGACGAGGTAAAACTCTGGTGCAGCAACATGGGCATCAAGCTCGATTATGCTTTTGTCGATCACCCACAAACCAACAGCCAAGTTGAGCGAGCAAATGGTCTTATCATGAGCGGCATGAAACCCAGATTAGTGCGGTCCTTAAAGGAGTTTAACACGCACTAGGTAGAGGAGCTCGACTCTGTACTCTGGGGCTGTGGACCACGCCGAATCGTACTACCGGATACACACCCTTCTTTATGGTTTACGGCGCAGAGGCGGTTCTGCCCAATGACATAATTCATGACTCACCTCGAGTGTGCATGTACGAAGAAAGAGAAGCCGAGCTCGATCAGCAGGATAGTCTAGACACCCTGGAGGAGGAGCGCGACGTGGCAAAAGCCTGTTCCGCATTCTATCAGCAATAGGCTCGATGATACCAAAGAAGAGAAGTACGGACCAAAACTTATAACATTGGCGAGCTAGTTCTACGCCAGCCAGAGAAGAAAAAGACCAAGCTCGAGCCCAAATGGGAAGGTCCCTTCATTATTGACCAAGTTCTGACCGGTGGAGCGTACCGTCTGCGGGATGCATCGAATAATCGACTTGAGCCGAACCCATGGAACGCAGCCAGGCTCCGAAGATTCTACACCTAGTGCCGAACTCTATGTTCGTCTCCTTCCTCTGTCCATTTTTCGCATTTACATTATCTGTCTTTTTTCTCTTTCTTTCTTTTATTCTTTCTCAAGGCCTTCAAGGGCCAACTTGTGCCTTGCTTGCACACTATTGACGCGCTAACCATGCTCATTATACCTGGGGGCTTCTTACACAGAAGCTTAATTATTTATCTGCGCTTCATGCCCCGCACATGTGTTATTATTCCGCATGTACCTTTTCTTCGCCATTATATGCATCGATATGACTTCAGTTTTGGCCAAGCTGGGTTGCCTGGCTCTTGTATTTATGCCCTACGTTCCCGTTAATTCGGCTAGGGCATAGGGGAGCACCTCTGCGATTGTTACTACTGGGTCAGCCGGATGTGTACCTCAGACTGGGTGAAGCCGAAAGCTAGCGTTCTTAAGGGAATATTCGGTCGGTGACCTAAAAGATGATCTTTTCACTTATTTATTTACGCGCCCCCAGATGCTTTTTCCTGCGTCTTTTTCGCAAAATGGACATGCACTTTAGGGCATGCCTCCCAGGGAAAGGAACCCCTAACAGAACTATTCTCCTTGGAAGATGTTTCTTACTACCCATGTAATATAACATAACTAGTTTGGTACTTGTCTGTTCAAGCACTAATGACCCCTACGCCTGGTATCCACGCATACCCCGGTTCTTATATAACTGAGCGGGTATTCGGATACACTCCGGACTATCGGTTCCCGAGGTTGAAGCGAAAAGGTCCGCCATGACAAATGATTTACAATCCGGCTAGAAGGCATTATACATGTCATTTTAATTACATAGTCATGTAGACTGACTAAATTCCTCTTCTATACCATCCAACAGGCTATCCAGCCTACAATCCTGTTGGGAATACTTTGCGGCTAATTCTACTTGCCCATACACTAAGCTAACGGGGATCTCTTTCCCATTGGGCCCCATAGGTCCGACCTCGGCCATGTGCTTTGGGTCAGCCTTGGTATACCCCGTCTTCACCATGGCCTAGGCTTCCCTGGCACCTTGACGGCAAGCCGATATCTTCCATAATCAGAAGCGCCACCGTGCTCCCTTGAGATTCTCTGCAAGCTCTCCAATGCCTTCTAGCAGGGAGACAGATGGCCACAAGGCCTGGGCAATACCTTGCATCAGCTGCCGAACTTGTTCGTGCAGTCGTGAGAGCTCGGGTTGAAGATCACCTGCAGACCCGGGCATCTCCTCTGCGGGACGACCCGTCAGCATACTTGTAGACATAATTCTGTTGGCCAGCTTCTCCGTTGCCCCCCTTTTAAGGGTTCATCCAAGCACTTACTGAAAATGCCGCGTCAAAGCAGCTTATTCTCCTTCTAGCAGTCCGCAAGCTGGGCTCGAACATCATTCAGTTCCACGCTCAGCTTGGTATTGGGGTCTTGGAGATTGTTTTGCTCCCACCTGACCTCAGTCAGCACGCGTTCGCCAGCCTTTAGCTGTCGTACGACATACTGGTCCTCCGGATTCTCTCTGGATTCATCTGCAGTATCTATTGTTAGATCTGCAGCCACAACCACATGCTATATGGTACCTATCATTCTTCAAAAGAAATGTTACCAGCCGGGGACTTTTTAGGTTCCTTCAATGCGGCAACGGCGGCCCGAAGTTGGGTCTTGCATCCCTCCAGCTCCTGTGACAGTCGAGTATTCTTCTCTGTAAGAACCTGCACAATAGATGATCCTTAAATCAGTTCTGCTAACTGTTTCAGGTCTTAGGGGCTACTGATACATATAATCGTTAGATTTGCTTACCCGTACATCCCTTACATACTGGTCCGTGGCTCTGGCTAGACCATTTTGAGCAGCATAGAGGTACGCGTCTCCAAAATTAAAGGCATCAAATGCCTCTGGTGAGAAGCAAGCGTCACAGAGTACGGCCCGACGACGCCTATGATTCATGGTGCTCTCCACTTCTGAATTTGTAGCGGATAGTCTATCTGCATCCTCTGTAGGGGGAGTATCCGGCGTCCGCCCCATGTCGGCTTCCGCCTCTATGTCCGGTCCTGGAGCCCGACTGGTGGAAGCATGATCGGCAGCCTCACCGGACATATTCCGGCAAGCGTTTTTTCTGCTAAAGAAACATGGACGTCATTACATTTTGAGAAAGACGACAACCATGGAGCGGGGTTTTTGTCATACCTCTGCACCGGCATCTCCGTCCTGACCGCCTTCCTTTTTTGCCTGCCCGGCCTCGGTGCCTCTTGTTGGCGAGTTGCTGCGGGTTCGACATGGCGTCCCGAATGCCTTCCCTGTAAAACACCATATGTATATGGTAGGTGAAGTGTCTAAGAGGGGATCCTAGTTTTTGGAGTTGGGATTTTTGGTTTTTCTTACGTGCGACGCAGGAAGCTGTCCGGGATAGTCGACCGTAATGGCCACCATGGCGTCATCACATCTTAATTGATAGAACTGCCGGTCTATCAGCTCCACGAATATGTTCGGATCTTCTTCGAGTCCGGGACCGAGGGCCCGGTCAGGGTCCTCTGGTTGTGGAGATGGGTTGTTGACCTCCCTCATGGCTTTTCGCAGCTCCTGCTGCAAAATGGCAAGGTGAGTACCTACGACAAAGAATGCAGGAAGAATGGGAGTAAGGAGATATAACTCACCCAGCTTGGAGGGTTGTACATGGAGAATCCATCCCGTGGCTTGATGTGGATGAACTCCTCTTCCTCTCCCTTGAACAACTCGGACAATTTTTTTGCTAAAGCAGCAGCGTTTCCCGGACCCTTACGCCCGCAACGGGTGGCATCATCTTCCCCGTTAAAACACCACAAGGAGTGCCCTCGATATTGAAGTGGCTGCACTCCCCGCATTATGCATATTGACATAACCTTGATTATTGTCAATCCTGATTGAGCCAGCGCTTTAATCCGGTTCATCAGGTAAAGGACTTCTCCGTTGTTTTCCTCCTGGTGGCTCCGTTGGCGCCAACTTCGGCGTTTCTTCAGAGGAGCGTTGTTGAACTCAGGAAGACCGGAAGGGGGACGTCCTCCATATAAAACCATTCCGAAGGCCAGTCTTCGGATGTCTTCTTCGGAGTACCGGACAGGTATCCGGTTTCGGCGATGCAAAATAACCTTTTCCATAGCTCGAAATGAGCCTCACAGCCCAGGAATAACTCGCAGAGGGCAACATAGCCGGCGATGTGTAATATGGAAGCATGGGTGAAATTATGCAGTTGGAGACTGTAAAACTCAAGGAGCCCGCGGAGGAACGGATGAATTGGAAATCCGTGTCCCCTTAATAAGTAAGGAACAAGGCGTACCCGCTTCCCCGTAGAGGGGCTGGGGAAGCTCTCCGCTTGCTCCTCGCCATTGTAGGTGGCGAGCCCGGCTCGGACGGGAACCATATACGCTGGAGGGAGAAATCCCTTGGTCTGCAGTTCGACTAATCGACTATGTGGGACAGAACACCTCTCCCAATCACCGGGCGTAGGGCTACGGGGGCGGGAGGAGGAGCTGCGGAGGTCGGCCATGCTGGAGTGTATTTTTCCGAAGCGCGCTCCAATGGATTCTCGCTGGGGGAGGATGGCATGGATTGGATCTAAGAATCCCCATCCCTTTAATAGATAATTTATTTATCTAGCTAGGGGGGAGAATGTAAAAACGCCCTGGCTCCTCGTATTCATTCGACGCGTGGAAGATAGCCCTTATTGGGCGCAGAAGCCAAGAAGTCCAACATTTATGGTACCGGACACTACTTGACAAACATTCAAAATTTGGAGAAGAACCCGCCTTGCAATGCCTAAGACAATACTGCGTGTCGGACTTGACGTCATTGAAGCCTAGTTCGGGGCGGGCTACTGAGGGAGTCCTGGATTAGGGGGTCTCCGGACAGCCGGACTATATCCTTTGGCCGGACTGTTGGACTATGAAGATACAAGATTGAAGGCTTTGTCTTGTGTCTGGATGGGACTTTTACTTGGCGTAGAAGGCAAGCTAGGCAATACGAATATGTATGTCTCCTCCTTTGTAACCGACCTTGTGTAAACCCTAGCCCCCCCGGTGTCTATATAAACCGGAGGGTTTTAATCCGTAGGACAACATACAATCATACCATAGGCTAGCTTCTCGGGTTTAGCCTCTCTAATCTCGTGGTAGATCAACTCTTGTACTGCTCATATTATCAAGAATAATCAAGAAGGACGTAGGGTTTTACCTCCATCAAGAGGGCCCGAACCTGGGTAAAACATCGTGTCCCCTACCTTCTGTTGCCATCCGCCTTAGACGCACAGTTCGGGACCCCCTACCCGAGATCTGCCGGTTTTGACACCAACAGTTATGAAGAAGGGTTTCCTTTTATCTTTGAAGGGAAAGGTGTTGGCATGGTATTGGCTATGCGATGATATTGGATCATGGAACTGGAATTGTTTGAAATTGGAGTTCCACAAAAAAATTTATCCTATGCATATAGTTCATCGTGATCGGAATTATATATATAATTTTTGGCCTCGTGAAGGAGAAAGTATCGCTCTAGCTGGGGGGAGGATTAAGTCAATCTTATATTCATTCCCCAATCATGAGCTCTCAGGAGAAATTATTATTCAGAATTTTTATGCTTGACTTTCTCGTAATGATCCAACCATGCTTGATACTTCTTGTGTTGGTTCCTTTATGAAGAAGACTATTGAATTCCGGTGGGATCTTTTGAAAAGAATTAAGCGCAACTCTGAAGATTGGGAAGTCAACAATGGTAAAGAGTCAGGTATTAAACTTAAGTATGATTGTGTTAAATCTTTTATGGATACCGATGCTTTTCAAAAGTTTAGCACTAAATATGGACTTGACTCTAAGATAGTAGCCTCCTTTGGTGAATCATTTGCTACTCATGTTGAACTCCCTAAAGAGAAGTGGTTTAAATATCACCCACCTACTAAAGAAGAAATCAAAGAACTGGTATCAGTCAAGGAAGAAACTATACTTTATAATGTTGATCCAGTTGTTCCTTCTGCTTATATTGAGAAACCACCTTTCCCTGTTAGGATAAATGAACATGCTAAAGTTTCAACTGTGGTTAACAAAAGCTACATTAGAACACCAAAATCTGATGAACAAATTAAAGTAGAACCTAGTATTTCTATGGTTAAAGATCTCTTGGAACAAGATATGGATGGGCATGTTATTTACTTCTGCGAAGAAGCTGCTAGAATTGCCAAACTTGGTAAGAAAGATAAATATAGACCTGTTCTTGGCATGCCTGTCATTTCCGTTAAAATAGGAGATCACTGTTATCATGGTTTATGTGACATAGGTGCTAGTGTGAGTGCTATTCCTTACACCTTATATCAAGAAGTATTAAAGACATAGCACCCGCAGAGATAGAAGAAATAGATGTTACTATTAAACTTGCTAATAGAGACACAATATCACCAATTGGGATTGTTAGAGATGTTGAAGTCTTGTGTGGGAAAATAAAATACCCAACTGATATTCTTGTTCTTGGTTCCCCACAAGATGACTTTTGTCCCATTATCTTTGGTAGAACCTTCTTGAACATCATTAATGCTAAGATAGATTGTGAGAAACAAACTTTCGGTGTTAGTTTTGGTAATGAGTCTCATGAGTTTAATTTTTTCAAGTTTAGTCGAAATCTTCATGAAGAAGAATTGCCTAGTAAGGGTGAATTAATTGGTCTTGCTTCTATTGCTGTACCACCTAATGATCCTTTAGAACATTATTTGCTAGACCATGAGAATGATTTTCATATGCATGAAAGAAATGAAATAGATAAAATTTTCTTTGAACAACGTCCT
The DNA here is from genome assembly GCA_034509565.1 of Triticum monococcum. NCBI lineage: Eukaryota > Viridiplantae > Streptophyta > Magnoliopsida > Poales > Poaceae > Triticum > Triticum monococcum. The sequence continues at coordinate 638,621,865 of CM067845.1, forward strand.
CTGCTTAACCACAACTTGCCCGTTGAAGCTCTAGGAGGTCCTCCTCCACCCAAAGGTGATCCTGTGGTTGAATTAAAACAATTGCCAGACACTTTGAAATATGCTTATCTTGATGAAAAGAAGATATCACTACTAGGGAAAAGGCTAGCAGCAGCGCGGGTTTTAGGTGTATCATCAGCGCGGGGATCGGCGCTACTAATAAGACGCTACAGCTAATAGTTAGTAATAGCGTGGGAGAAACCCGCGCTACTACTAACTTTGTTATAGAAGCGTGTGCGACCCACACTACTGCTATTACAGACTCGCGCTACTACTAATGAAGTAGTAGAAGCGTGCCTACAATACCAGCGCTACTAGTATCCTAAATACTAGTAGGGCACTTTTTTCCCAACGCTACTAGTAGCAAATTAGGAATTAAAAAAATAAAAATAGATGCAGTATTCATGAATGGAGATCAGAGACACGTCCAGTGCAAAATAAATTTCAGAGAACCATCTTAACACTTGCAGTGTTCATGGATGCAACATTCAACATCTCAATTCGAAGAGATCACGAAGACACACACAACCATCATCAAAAGGTTGGTACCTTCCCTAGCATTTCACCACCAACCTAACCAGACCACTTCTCTAGATGTATGTACAAAGCGTCGAGGTCCTCCACCTTGAGGAACTCCGGACAGTGGCGTCGTCCTCCACCTCGGTGACCTCCGGATGGTGGCGTCGAGGTCCTCCACCCCGGGGACCTCCTGCGTCGCAATCACCTGGACGATAATCTCTATGACACGTTCGCGGGGCTTCACGGTGAAGTCTGCCTCCGAGTAGTTGAAGAGCACGACTCCCATCGGGCCGCAGTAGTCCTCGTAGATCACCCTGCACCCAGTTGAGAAAGTGAAAACTTGTTAGTTCGCGCCCTTGTGCAGGTCTAGTAGGGTATTTTCTTCAATTATCTGTCTCTTTTAGTCTATTATGAATCTTCAAAACGCTCTTATATTAGTTTACAGAGGGAGTAGTATATAAGGATGCCCATCATCTTGTGGAAAAATGTACTAGCTACAAATAATGAACTATTCATGTTGAACAATTTAAATTCGAACAATTGTGAATAATGATTCAGCTTACACATCCTATAAACAAAATGGTCAACTCCAGGATGTATCCATCAACTACCTAAATTTTAACATGGAAACCTTCCATAATATATAGACGGGAAAGAGATAGAAAAATGGATCATGCTTGAGATAGAGATTCTTACTGCAAATCTTAACAGAAGACATGACCTGCCAACACCTGAGTCTCCAATAAGCAATAGCTTGAAGAGGTAATCACTACATGGTCAAATAAGAGAATGTTAGTCTCCAGCAAACACAGTGCACAGAGAATAAAACAAGTAGTGGTGACATTTTCAAGATGATAAAAAAGGGCAGCGCTGCACATAGCTCCTGCTTGCGCAGGGTTCGCGGAAGGGTCCGGCCACTTCCAAAGATGATAATAAGATACAATAACTATGTCCAGGCTTGGAAGATTGAAAATAAATTAAAAGAGAAATGTATTCAAGATAATAACACACAACAATTAGATGGAATAATAATGTCAGGCTTAGACAAGTAAGTAGAGACAGATGAAGGGACATTTTGCTGTTTAATACTCAGCCAAAATGCCAGTTTTGCTAAGCTAATAGATCCCTATGTACTAGTGTGTGATTACTGTGATAGAATGTAAAAATAGTTCCCCTTGCAGAATTAAGACTAGTACTATAACAACAACCAGCGCCCATTGATTCCTGCGATGAGAACCGTCTTTGAACAAAAGATCGCGCATTTGATGATCTGATACGAGCAAGTACTATAGTACTAAAGATCACGCATCTCAGAAGTTTATAATGATATTACGCTTATGGTGCCTAAATTATTCTCCATATGCCGTAGCAGCAGCAGCAAACATGATTAAGTCAGTGCTGTAAAACAATTACACATGGTGCTAAGTAAGATACCCCAGCTCCAAACATCTAAAATAGTCATTTCTTCTGTTTGGCACCTAGCAACATATCTAATGGCTACATTTAGTTTGTCTTCCGCAGGTTTCCACACGCATCCATATTTTCTCAAGCCAAGTATGCATGTATGTTGGTTAATTAATTGTGTTGTTGCAGTAAACAAGTACCCTCTACAAAATTCGTATTGAGACTTTTTTTAAAACAGCCTCTATAAGGCCGTAAACTGGCATACGAAAACAATGCGCTCAGGATACTAACTTTCGGGACAACAAACTAAAATGATGGCCGCTTCAAACCATACATCCAAACGACGCAAATAAATACTCTACGCAAAGCTTGGAACTTTCTTTACAAGTTTCATATAGAGGCAACTCGAAATTCTAAGAATAACTAACTCGTTTTTCACCTAGAAGCTGGCTGTCCAGATTTGACAGTGCAGTTTTTAACTGAACCAGATTCTTATCTGACAGAAGTAGCACCCAACAAAATGCAGATAGACATGTAACTAAATTATGCAACTGAACTTTTAGCAGGAAGCAAGCACTCGCCAAAATTCAGACAGGCATGTAACTAACTTCTGTAATAACTGAATTTAGCAGCAGGCGAGCACCCAACAAAATTCAGATAGGCATGCAACTAAATTCTGCAACTGAATTTCTAGCAACAAGGAAGCACCCAGCAAAATTCAGATAGGCATTATACTAGATTCTGCAATGTAATGTTTATCTTACTCAGACGCAGAGAAGGTATCCACCAAAATTCAGTCTGACAGCTACATGTAACCCAAATTCAGACATACTACATGTAACCCAAATTCTTCTACAACTCAACTTGTAACCACCAAATTCAGACAAGCAAGCAACCAAATCAATTGGATCATCAGTGAGTCACCTGCAGCACGACGGAGTTGATGGCATCGGCGTATCTGACGGCGAGGTTGAGCGACATACAGCGGGCGGGGGCCATGGCGTAGCACCTGGTGCGGCCCCTCTCGACCTTGCCGAGCTTGTCGAGGTTGAGCACGACGACCATGGTGAGCATGGCGGCGACGCCGGCGCCGAGGGAGTGGCCCGTGAAGGTGAGCGTGTAGGCGGGGTACCGGTCGAGGAGGTCCCGGAGCAGGTCGCACTCCCTGTCGAGCACCCAGCCGGCGGCGCGGAGGAGGCCGTTGTGGACGTAGCCGCCGTCGAAGCGGCGCTTGCCGAGGCGGTTATCGAGGAGCAGCGCGTAGTCGGACTCGCGGCCAAGGTTGAGGCCGCGCAGCGCAAGCACGAAGTCGGCGTGCGCGTGGTCGAGGTAGACGAGGTAGGGCGTGACCCGGCCCCCCGTGTCGGCGTAGGTGCGGCGGCGCACAACGTTTGAGGGGTCGAGGAGGAGGGCCGGCGCGGCGAGGAGGTCGGGCGGGGCATAATTGGCCATGACGAGGCGGCACATCCTGGGCACGGGCGCGAAGTCGGCGGCGGTGGCGTGGCCCCAGGTGGCGCTGTTGTGGTGGCTGGAGTGGACGCACCGCTTCCACGCCCTGCGGCGGGGCGAGCCGTAGGCGGCGGCGGCGCTGGGGGGCCCCTGCGCGGGCGGCTCCCTCTCCATGGCGGGTTGGGACTTGGGAGAGGAGGAGAGGAGGTGGGAGCGGAGACGGGATTGGGGATCTGGATCGGGCGTTGAGTGTTTTTTTTTTTTTGAGACATGGCGTGGGATGGTTGGTGGGGTGGGAGCAGATGCAGGTGGTAGCATGGGGTATATAACCCACGCTATTACTATCGACTTAGTGGTAGCGTGTGTTTATAACCCGCGCTACTAGTACAGCTGGTCCCGGGAGGCACGGTGGAAATCACTTAGTAGTAGCGAGGGGTAAAAACCCGCGCTACTACTATCGGGTTATTAGTAGCGCGGTTTCCTCAAGCTCGCTGCTGCTAATTAGCAGTAGCGTTTGTTTTTAAACCGCGTTGCTGCTAAGATTCTGTGTATAAGGTTTTCCCTAGTAGTGTATATCCTGTTATTATCAGTGCTAACCTTTCAGAACATGAAGAAGAAAGATTATTGAAAGTTCTGAGGAAGCATCGAGCTGCTATTGGATATACTCTTGATGATTTCAAGGGCATTAGTCCCACTCTATGTTAGCACAAAGTTAATATGGAACCTGATGCTAAACCCATTGTTGATCACCAACGTCAGTTAAATCCGAAGATGAAAGAAGTAGTAAGAACAGAAATATTAAAACTTCTGGAAGAAGGTATAATCTATCACATAGCTGATAGTAGATGGGCAAGACCTGTTCATTGTGTTCCTAAGAAAGGTGGTATTACTGTTGTTCCTAATGATAAGAATGAACTTATTTCACAAAGAATTGTTAGAGGCTATAGATGGTAATTGATTTTAGAAATTAAACAAAGCAACTAGAAAAGATCATTACCCTTTGCCTTTTATTGATCAACTGCTTGAAAGATTATCTAAGCACACACACATTTGCTTCCTTGATCGATATTCAGGATTTTCACAAATACCTGTTTCTCAACCTGATCAAGAAAATACCACTTCTACTTGTCCCTTTGGAACCTATGCATATAGACGTATGCCTTTTGGTTTATGTAATGCACCTGCTACCTTTCAAAGATGTATGACTGCTATATTCTCTGACTTTTGTGAAAATATTGTTGAGGTTTTCATGGATGACTTTTTTGTTTATCGGAAGTCTTTTGATGATTGTTTAAGCAATCTTGATCGAGTTTTGTAGAGATGTGAACAAAGAAATCTTGTCTTGAATTGGGAAAAGTGCCACTTTATGGTTAATGAAGGCATTGTCTTGGGTCATAAAATTTCTGAAAGAGGTATTGAAGTGGATCAATCTGAGGTTGATGCAATTGAGAAAATGCCATGTCCTAAAGATATAAAAGGTATTCATAGTTTCTTAGGAGATTTATCAAAGACTTTTCAAAAATTTCTAGGCCTCTTACTAGTCTCTTGCAGAAGGATATTCCTTTTGTTTCTGACGATGATTGTTTAGAAGCCTTTGAAACACTTAAGAAAGCCTTAATTACTGCACCTATTGTTCAACCACCTGATTGGAATTTGCCTTTTGAAATTATGTGTGATGCTAGTGATTATGTTGTTGGTGTTGTTCTAGGACAAAGAGTTGGTAAGCAACTTAATGTTATTCATTATGCTAGTAAAACTCTAGGCAGTGCTCAAAGAAATTATGCTACTACTGAAAAAGAATTCTTAGCAGTGGTGTTTGCTTGTGACAAGTTTAGACCTTATATTGTTGATTCCAAAGTAACTATTCGCACAGACCATGCTGCTATTAAATATCTTATGGAAAAGAAAGATGATAAACCTAGACTTATTCGATGGGTTCTCTTGTTACAAGAATTTGATCTACATATCATTGATAGAAAAGGAGCTGAGAACCGAGTAGTTGATATTTTATCTAGGTTTGAAAATGTGCTTGATGACCCACTACCTATTGATGATAGTTTTCCTGATGAGCAGTTAGCTGCAATAAATGTTTCTCATGGTACTCCTTGGTATGCTGATTACGCTAATTACATTGTTGCTAAATATTTACCACCTATCTTTACATACCAACAAAATAAAAAAAATCTTCTATGATTTAAGACATTACTTTTGGGATGACCCACATCTTTATAAAGAAGGAGTAGACGATATTATTAGACGTTGTGTATATGAGCATGAACAGGGACAAATCCTATGGAAATGTCACTCCGAAGCTTATGGAGGGCATCATGCTGGAGATAGAACTGCTCAGAAGGTATTGCAATCTGGATTTTATTGGCCTGCTCTCTTCAAGGATGCCCGTAAGTTTGTCTTATCCTGTGAAGAATGTCAAAGAATAGGTAATATCGGTAAGCGTCAAGAAATGCGTATGAATTATTCACTTGTTGTTGAACCATTTGATGTTTGGGGATTTGATTACATGGGACCTTTTCCTTCCTCTAATGGGTATACTCATATTTTGGTTGCTGTTGATTATGTTACTAAATGGGTAGAAGCTATTCCAACTAGTAGTGTTGATCACAACACCTCTATTAAAATGCTTAAGGAAGTTATTTTCCCAAGGTTTGGAGTCCCTAGATATTTAATGACTGATGGTGGTTCACACTTTATTCATGGTGCTTTCCGTAAAATGCTTGCCAAGTATGATGTTAACCATAGAATTGCATCACCATATGATCCTTAGTCTAGTGGTCAAGTTGAACTTAGCAATAGAGAAATAAAATTAACTTTGCAAAAGACTATTAATAGGTCCAGGTAGAATTGGTCTAAGAAATTAGATGATGCACTTTGGGCTTACAGAACAGCATATAAAAATCCTATGGGTATGTCTCCTTATAAAATGGTTGATGGAAAAGCTTGTCATTTGCCTCTTGAGTTAGAACATAAAGCATATTGGGCAATCAAAGAGCTCAACTATGATTTCAAACTTGCTGGTGAAAAGAGGTTATTTGATATTAGCTCATTAGATGAGGAGAATCCAAGCTTATGAAAATGCAAAATTATTTAAGAAAAAGTAAAAAGATGGCATGACAAAAGAATTCAAAGGCGTGAGTTTAAGGTCGGAGAATATGTTGTTTTGTACAAATCTCGTTTTAGATTCTTTGCAGGAAAGCTCCTCTCAAAATGGGAAGGCCCATACGTCATCGAGGAGGTTTACTGGTCTGGAGCCATCAAAATAAACAATTCCGAAGGTACTAACCCGAAGGTTGTCAATGGGCAACGAATATATCATTATATCTCTAGTATGCCTATTAATGTTGAAAGTAATATTATCCAAACTATGACACCAGAAGAACACATGAAAGAGTCCTTCCGGAACACTCCAGAATCGTGAAAATAAGGAGGCACATGATACGGTAAGTAAATAGACCCCAAAAAATCCGCAAAAATATTTTTTATCAGTTTTGGCATATTTAGGAATTTTTGGAATAAAGAAACTTCCAGGAAGCGTCCCCTGGTGGGCACAAGACACCAGGGCACGCCAGGCAAGCCTGACACGCCTAGGTGGGTTGTGCCCACCTGGGACACCTTCCGTACTCCGTTTTCCTACCATATGCTTGTCCTCCAAGATAAAAGATCTATATATACTTCCCGAACCTGTTGATCACCGTATCGCGGAGAAATCCCGTGTTCTCTTTTCTTGCTGTTTTCTGCGTAGACCTGAAATATGTCTTCCCAAGACTCTGACGGTGAGAGCTATGTCTCACATCTCATTGCTGACCCAAAGACCTAGGGGACCTATCTCCTTATGGCCGAACTACAGATGACGGGGAGGATGCTCACTTGATAAGGGTTGATGATTCAAGCTCGAAGGAGGAGGATGTTCCTCTAACTCAACCTGGGGATATGCATGTAGAGTTCAAGAAGTCCAGTCTTCCTAAGAGAACTAATCGATCTATTCCTTCTTGTTTTGGCAGAAAAGCAAAGGAGATTTATGTGACAAGATCTTGAAGGTGGAGTTGGAGGTCAATGATTTAAAGGAGGAAATTGCTCTCCTCAACTACAATATGAAAAAGATGAAGGAACAATTGTCACCACTACAACCATCTTCTTCACCACCAAAAGAAAATTGAGTATCGGGTATGGGCACTCCCCTTGGCTTCCGTCAAGCTTGGGGGAGGTGCCCCGGTATCGTATCATCCCACTATCTTTTTGCTTTTACTTATTTTAGTTCGATCCTTTTGGTTTAGATGAATAAAAGTTTAGTTCGATCCTTTCTTCTTTGTGAGTTTTCTTAGTGATATATCCTTGTAATCATGTGCATGTTATATTATAAAGTTTAGTATGAGTTTTTGCTTTCTTTACTTTCACGTTGCAAATAAAAGAAAAGAAATAAGAAAGGAAACAAATAAAAGAAAGGGAATAAATCAATAAGATTATATACTAATCCTATGGTAGGTGATGGCACCACATAAGGAAAAGTATAAGTAGAAAATTTTATTAGAGATTGACAAACATAGCGTTAGTCAATGATGCAACTCATGAAAGAATTAATAAGGGAAGAGAAGATTTGTCACATCCCTAGTTCTGGTATGATTCAGGCTTCCTTTGTGCATCATGTTTAAGTTTCAAATGAAATTGAAATGGGGAATGTTTCAAACCCTAGCACCAAAGCAAATTCAAATAGATTCAAATTAAAAATGGAATTTCAATGAACCCAAATTGCTCTTCAAAAATGTTCATCGTCGGTGGAAAATGTTGCAAACAACAACCAGAGGTTTAGCACATTTTTGCTAAACATTTTGGATTTTTGAATGAACCCATATGTATTTGAATTGGAGCTGTTTAAAATAATATAAATATTTTAAAGGCTCCAAAAATGTTGGAAATTAGTGAGGGCCTCTGGTATATTATAACTAGTGGTCACAAGGAATCTCAACATTTTTATAGTTGTTCTAGTATTATTTTTTAAGTCAAAACCAAATGTCAAAATAGAAAAGAAAACAAAAAATGGGAAAACTTACCTGGGCCACTTACCTGAGGCCTAGCACTGTGCGGCCCAGCTGGCCGGCCCAGCCAGCTGGCCCTGCTAGTCGGCGTCTCCACCGCGCCAGGAGGACGCCGAGCACGCGCTCGCCGCACGCGGCCACGCGCCCGGCCACCTCCTGCCTCCCTGCTTGCTCCGCGACCCCTGCAGCGTCGCCACGCACCCCCCAGCTCTCTCTCACTCTCCCGTGCTTCTCCCCTCCTCTGCTCTCACTCTCTCTCACACGGTCCGAGCGCCACCGTCGCCGCCAACAAGCACCACCGCGGCCACTGCCTCCCCCTCGCCCCCTGGACATGCCCAGGGGCTCTGCGACGTCGTCTTCGTCATCTCCACCGAGCCAAGCGAGCCGGGGCGCGCCATAGCGTCGTCAGCACCATCGTCTTCAACTTTGGACGCCGCCGACTGCCGACTCTGATTCGCCGTCTTCAGCGCCTCCCCGACCCACTGGCCTGCTCAGCGAGTCCGCTGTGGGCTCCTCCGCCGTTTGCATCTTTTCCCGTTGCCCCGCACGTCCTCTAGCCGCCTCTGCCACCGGAGCCGAGAGCTCCGTGCCGCCATCCATGGCGCCACCGTGGCCAGGGCCTGAACCAGCCGCTCCCGCATGCGTCATCATTCTCCTCACCTCCCCAGGAGCATGTAGCCACCATCAGCTCCTCCCCACGTGCCCCCTATCTCCAACCCGAGCACGCCCGAACTCCGGCCGCCGCACTCGTCGTCGCCGGCGCCACTCCGGCCACTCCCCGGCCGCGCCACCACCACGGTTGGATGCGGAGGAGCGTCCGCATCCCGTAGCTGCGCTCTGCGCGCCAAATGGCCCCCTGTAGGCAAAACCCGCAGCGCACCGCCGCGTCTGGACTCGCCAGCGGCTAAACGCCGGCGACCACTGACCGTTGACAGGCGTGGGTTGACCCCACTTCCCGGTTTGACCTCCCCATCTCTCTCTCACTGACTTGCGGGCCCCGCCCGACTAACTACTCTAGTTAGCACTAATTAACTAGTTAGGTTAGTTATTTCAGTCACTAACTAGTGGGCCTTGCCCAGTTAGTTAGGACTAACTAACTTAGTTAGTTGACTGGGTCACTAACCAGTGGGACCCACTGGTCAGGTTTGACCTAGTCAGCCCCGTTGACTCGTTTACATCATGCTGACATAGTGCTGACGCAGTTATTCATTTTCTGTTATTAAAACAAATTTGGAAAATCCAGAAAATGATATAAACTTCTAAAATCCATAGAAATTCAACCGTAGCTCAGAATGAAATAATCTATATATGAAAAACGATCAGAAAAATGCAAGGAATCCATTTATGCCAGTTACATGCGTGAAAAACCAACTTATACATGCTGTATAAGTGAAAACATAATATGGGCATGTTAAATGCTTCATTTTGAATTGCATTTGAATCTATGATTCAAATGGGCTTCAACCAACTTGGTAGCATCTTGCATTAGCCCAAACACTACCATTTGCACATGTCATGTTCATGCATCATATTGTTGCATTTGTTTGTGTATTGATTGCCGGCACCGTTTCTTCTCGATAGGTTCCACTCCGGAAGGTGTTCCCGAGTACCTGTCCGAGGAGTAGTGCCCCTTTGTTGATCTATCATGCTAGCAACCCCCCTTGAGCATTTCGATAAATCCCACTCTCTCGCTAATGCTCCTTATACTGCATTAGGACAACAACGATTCAACTGCTACTTTCTGCTGCGGTAGTTGAACCCATTCCTCTGCATGACCTGTCATTGCCACAGTAAATAGTTGAAACCCACTAGCATGAGTAGGAGCTGCTTGAGCCTTGATGTGCCTACTCATCCATGCTTGTTTTCTTTATGCCAACTATGCTTAGAGTTGTGTCAGGTCTGATTCATCGGGAATGAATCGGAGTGGTGAACATGTCCTACCGATAAAGGCTAAGTGTGTGAACACGTTTTGGTAAAGGTAGCGATGAGAGGCCATGTAGGAGTACATGGTGGGTTGTTGATACGTCTCCAACGTATCTATAATTTTTGATTGCTCCATGCTATATTATCTACTGTTTTGGACTATATTGGGCTTTATTTTCCACTTTTATATTATTTTGGGGACTAACCTATTAACCGGAGACCCAGCCCAGAATTGCTGTTTTTTTGCCTATTTCAGTGTTTCGAAGAAACGGAAAATCAAACGGAGTCCAAACGGAATAAAATCTTCGGGAACGTGATTTTCTCACCGAACGTGATCCAAGAGACTTGGACCCTGCTCCAAGGAACAAAAGAGGCGGTCACGAGGGTGGGGGGCGCCCCCCTTGGGCACGCCCCTGCCTCGTAGGCCCCTCGTTGCTCCTCCGGCGTACTTCTTCCTCCTATATATACAAACGTACCCCCAAACGATCAGAACAGGAGCCAAAAACCTAATTCCACCGCCGCAACTTTCTGTATCCACGAGATCCCATCTTGGGGCCTGTTCCGGAACTCCGTCGGAAGAGGGCCGTCATCACGGAAGGCTTCTAGATCATCATAGCCTCTCTGATGAAGTGTGAGTAGTTTACCTCAGACCTCCGGGTCCATAGTTAGTAGCTAGATGGCTTCTTCTCTCTCTTTGAATCTCAATACAAAGTTCTCCCCCTCTCTCGAGGAGATCTATTCGATGTAATCTTCTTTTTGCGGTGTGTTTGTTGAGACCGATGAATTGTGGGTTTATGATCAAGTCTATCTATGAATAATATTTGAATCTTCTCTGAATTCTTTTATGTATGATTGGTTATCTTTGCAAGTCTCTTCGAATTATCCGTTTGGTTTGGCCAACTAGATTGGTAGTTCTTGCCATGGGAGAAGTGCTTAGCTTTGGGTTCGATCTTGCGGAGTCCTTACCTATTGACAGAAGGGGCAGCAAGGCACGTATTGTATCGTTGCCATCGAGGATAACAAGATGGGGTTTATTTCATATTGCATGAATTTATCTCTCTACATCATGTCATCTTGCTTAAGGCGTTACTCTGTTTTTAACTTAATACTCTAGATGCATGCTGGATAGCGGTCGATGAGTGGAGTAATAGTAGTAGATGCAGAATCGTTTCCATCTACTTGTCACAGACATGATGCCTATATACATGATCATGCCTAGATATTATGATAATTATGCACAATTCTATCAATTGCTCAACAGTAATTTGTTCACCCACCGTAGAATACTTATGCTCTTGAGAGAAGCCACTAGTGAAACCTATGGCCCCCGAGTCTATTCTCATCATATCAATCTCCATCACTTTAATATTGTTTTGCTATTTACTTTTCCTTTACTTTTACTTTGCATATTTATATCAAAAAATACCAAAAATATTCTATCTATCAGATCTCACTCTCGTAAGTGACTGTGAAGGGCTTGACAACCCCTAATCGCGTTGGTTGCGAGTAGATATCGTTTTGTGCAGGTACGAGGGAGTTGAGCGTGGCCTCCTACTGGATTGATACCTTGGTTCTCAAAAACTGAGGGAAATACTTACGCTACTCTGCTGCATCATCCCTTCCTCTTCAGGGAAAACCAACACAAGTTCAAGGCGTAGCAAGAAGGATTTCTGGCGCCGATGCCGGGGAGTCTACGCAAAAAGTCAATATACCAAGTACCCATCACAATCCCTATCTCTCACATTACATTATTTGCCATTTGCCTCTCATTTTCCTCTCCCCCACTTCACCCTTGCCGTTTTATTCGCCCTCTCTCTCTATCCTCCCTCTCTATTTGCCTCTTTTTGCCCGCTTGCTTTTTGTTTGCTCGTATGGTTGGAATAGTCAGTTATTTATTACTAAACAGAGAAGCTAATATCTATGGATCCTCATCCGCTTGCCAATCTTTTTAAGGGATCCAATTATGATGAACCAATTCCTAGTGATTTGGATGCACTAGATTATCTTTATAAGCTTTTCCCTGAAGTACGTAAATCGGAAAATTGTGATGAAGCGCTTTATGAAGTGACTCATGATAGATCTTTGAATAAAAAGCATTATTGCAATGATTTTATTATAAATTCTCTTGATGTCAATTGTGCTAATAAGATGCAAAACCCTAAGCTTGGGGATGCTAGTTTTGCTATGTTTACTACTTGTTGCAATGATTATGATTGGGGTGATTCTTCTTTTGATCTTGAAAATTTATTTAAACCCCATGATGAATATGAGATTGATTATAATGTTTTCAATAATATTGAAAGTGGGTTTGGAAGAATGTCAACCTTAGAACCCACATATTTAGAGAATGTTCAATCTTATGAAGTTTTTGATAAAAGTGTGTTTGGGAAGGTCATGACTTTAGTTAATGTTAATCCCACTATTTCGGAAAAGTGCCAACCATGCATGCATGTGGATCATGTTGAGAATATTTTATGTGATAGCTGTATTGTTGAATTTGCTTATGATCCTACATGTAATTACTATGAGAGAGGAAAATATGGTTGTAGAAATTTTTCATGTTACTAAATTACCTCTCGTTATGTTGAGATTGCCATTGTTTCTTTCCTCTTCCTTGCATATGCTAGTTTTTGCTTGCCTTGATAATTTGTTTGCCTATAAGATGCCTATGCATAGGAAGTATGTTAGACTTAGATTTGTTTGTCACATGCTTTATGATGCTCCTTTTGTGCTTCAATTCTTGTCCTCCATGTGAGCATCATTAAAATTATCAATGCCTAGCTATAAGGCTTTAAAGAAAAGCGCTTGTTGGGAGACAACCCAATATTTATCCTTGCTAATATTTAATAAATAAATTATTTAGCCTCTGTTTTGTTTGTGTTTTTTGTGTTTAATTAGTGTTTGTGCCAAGTAGAACCGTTGGGAAGACTTGGGGAAAGTCTTGTTGAACTTTCTGTAAAAAACAGAAACTTTAGCGCTCACGAGAACTGCTGTCATTTTTATTTGAAGAGTGATATTTAGTTAATTATTTTTGAAGATTATTAATAGATAAATTCCTCACGTCCAGCAATTTAGTTTAGAATTTTTGGGGTTACTGATCTTGCGCTAGCTACAGATTACTACAGACTGTTCTGTTTTTGACAGATTCTGTTTTTCGTGTGTTGTTTGCTTATTTTGATGAATCTATGGCTAGTAAAATAGTTTATAATCCATAGAGAAGTTGGAATACAGTAGGTTTAACACCAATATAAATAAACAATGAGTTCATTACAGTACCTTGAAGTGGTATTTGGTTTTCTTTCGCTAACGGAGCTCACGAGTTTTCTATTTTGAGTTTTGTGTTGTGAAGTTTTCAAGTTTTGGGTGAATTCTTTTGATGGGTAATGGAACAAGGAGTGGAAAGAGCCTAAGCTTGGGGATGCCCATGGCACCCCCAAGATAATCTAAGGACACCTAAAATCCAAAGCTTGGGGATGCCTCGGAAGGCATCTCCTCTTTTCGTCCACTTCCATCGGTAATTTACTTGGAGCTATATTTTTATTCACCAACATGATATGTTTTTTGCTTGGAGCGTCTTGTATTATTTGTGTCTTTGTTTGCTAGTATACCACAATCATCCTTGCTGTACACACCTTTTGAGAGAGCCATAGATGAATTAAAATTTGATAGAATACTCTATGTGCTTCACTTATATCTTTTGAGCTAGATAATTTTGCTCTATGTGATTCACTTATATCTTTTGAGCTAGATAATTTTTCTCTATGTGCTTCACTTATATATTTTGAGCTAGATAATTTTACTCTGTGTGCTTCACTTATATCCTTCGAGTTAGATAATTTTGCTCTATGTGCTTCACTTAGATCTTTTAGAGCACGGTGGTGGATTTGTTTTAAAGAAACTATTGATCTCTCATGCTTCACTTAAATTAATTCGAGAGTCTCTTAAATAGCATGGTAATTTGCCTAATAATAATATGTTTGGTATTCAAAATTTGTGAAACTTTCTTTTGAGTGTGTTGAATACTAAGAAAAGATTGAAGCATGATAATTGTTTTGAGATATGGAGGTGATAATATTAAAGTCATGCTAGTTGAGTAGTTGTGGATTTAAAGAATACTTGTGTTGAAGTTTGTGATTCCCGTAGCATGCACGTATGGTGAACCATTATGTGATGAAGTTGGAGCATGATTTATTTATTGATTGTCTTCCTTATGAGTGGCGGTCGGGGACGAGCGATGGTCTTTTCCTACCAATCTATCCCCCTAGGAGCATGCGTGTAGTACTTTGCTTTGATAGCTTCTAAATTTTTGCAATAAGTATATGAGTTCTTTATGGCTAATGTTGAGTCCATGGATTATACGCACTCTCACCCTTCCACCCTTGCTAGCCTATCTAATACCGCGCAACTTTCGCCGGTATCATACACCTACTATATACCTTCCTCAAAACAGCCACCATACCTACCTATTATGGCATTTCCATAGCCATTCCGAGATATATTGCCATGCATCTTTCCACCATCTAGTTCATCACGACACATTCATCATTGTCATATTGCATATCCCGGTACACCGCCGGATGCATTCACATAGAGTCATATTTTGTTCTAAGTATCGAGTTGTAATTGTTGAGTTGTAAGAAAAATAAAAGTGTGATGATCATCATTATTAGAGCATTGTCCCAGTGAGGAAAGAATGATGGAGACTATGATTCCCCCACAAGCCGGCATGAGACTCCGGACGAAAAAAAGACGCCAAAGAAGCCCAAATAAAAAAAGAGAAAGGCCATAAAAAATAAAAAAATATATATAAAAAAATGAGAGAAAAAGAGAGAAGGGACAATGTTACTATCCTTTTACCACACATGTGCTTCAAAGTAGCACCATGATCTTCATAGTAGAGAGTCTCTCATGTTATCACTTTCATACACTAGTGGGAATCTTTCATTATAGAACTTGGCTTGTATATTCCAATGATGGGCTTCCTCAAATTTCCCTAGGTCTTCATGAGCAAGCAAGTTGGATGCACACCCACTAGTTTCCTTTGTTGAGCTTTCATATATTTATAGCTCTAGTGCATCCGTTGCATGGTAATCCCTACTCACTCACATTGATATCTATTAATGGGCATCTCCATAGCCCGTTGATACGCCTAGTTGATGTGAGACTATCTTCTCCCTTTTTGTCCTCTCCACAACCACCATTCTATTCCACCTATAGTGCTATATCCATGGCTCACGCTCATGTATTGCGTGAAGATTGAAAAAGTTTCGAAAAAGTTAGAGTATGAAACAATTGCTTGGCTTGTCATCGGGGTTGTGCATGATTTAAATACTTTGTGTGGGGAAGATGGAGCATAGCCAGACTATATGATTTTGTAGGGATAACTTTCTTTAGCCATGTTATTTTGAGAAGACATAATTGCTTTGTTAGTATGCTTGAAGTATTATTATTTTCTATGTCAATATAAACCGTTGTCTTGAATCTTTCTAATCTGAATATTCATACCACAATTAAGAAGATTTGCATTGAAATTATGCCAAGTAGCACTCCACATCAAAAATTCTTTTTTATCATTTACCTACTCGAGGACGAGCAGGAATTAAGCTTGGGGATGCCTGATACGTCTCGAACGTATCTATAATTTTTCATTGCTCCATGCTATATTATCTACTGTTTTGGACTATATTGGGCTTTATTTTCCACTTTTATATTATTTTGGGACTAAACTATTAACCGGAGGCCCAACCCAGAATTGCTGTTTTTTTGCCTATTTCAGTGTTTTGAAGAAACGAAATATCAAACAGAGTCCAGACGGAATAGAATCTTTGGGAACGTGATTTTTTCACCGAACCTGATCCAGGAGACTTGGACCCTTCTCCAAGGAACAAAAGAGGCGATCACGAGGGTGGGGGCGCCCCCCTAGGGCGCGCCCCCTGCCTCGTGGGCCCCTCGTTGCTCCTCCGGCATACTTCTTCCTCCTATATATACACACGTACCCCCAAACGATCAGAACAGGAGCCAAAAACCTAATTCCACCGTCGCAACTTTCTGTATCCACGAGATCCCATCTTGGGGCCTGTTTCGGAGCTCTGCCAGAAGAGGGCCGTCATCATGGAGGGCTTCTACATCATCATAGCCTCTCCGATACAGTGTGAGTAGTTTACCTCAGACCTTTGGGTCCATAGTTAGTAGCTAGATGGCTTCTTCTCTCTCTTTGAATCTCAATACAAAGTTCTCCCCCTCTCTTGTGGAGATCTATTCAATGTAATCTTCTTTTTGCGGTGTGTTTGTTGAGACCGATGAATTGTGGGTTTATGATCAAGTCTATCTATGAATAATATTTGAATCTTCTCTGAATTCTTTATGTATGATTGGTTATCTTTGCAAGTCTCTTCGAATTATCCGTTTGGTTTGGCCAACTAGATTGGTAGTTCTTGCCATGGGAGAAGTGCTTAGCTTTGGGTTCGATCTTGCGGAGTCCTTACCCAGTGACAGAAGGGGCAGCAAGGCACGTATTGTATTGTTGCCATCGAGGATAACAAGATGGGGTTTATTTCATATTGCATGAATTTATCTCCCTACATCATGTCATCTTGCTTAAGGCGTTACTCTGTTTTTAACTTAATACTCTAGATGCATGCTGGATAGCGGTTGATGAGTGGAGTAATAGTAGTAGATGCAGAATCATTTCGATCTACTTGTCACGGATGTGATGCCTATATACATGATCATGCCTAGATATTCTCATAATTATGCACAATTCTATCAATTTCTCAACAGTAATTTGTTCACCCACCTTAGAATAGTTATGCTCTTGAGAGAAGCCACTAGTGAAACCTATGGCCCCCGGGTCTATTCTCATCATATCAATCTCCATCACTTTAAGATCGTTTTGCTATTTACTTTGCCTTTACTTTTACTTTGCAGCTTTATATCAAAAAATACCAAAAATATTCTATCTATCAGATCTCACTCTCGTAAGTGACCGTGAAGGGCTTGACAACCCCTAATCGTGTTGGTTGCGAGTAGCTATTGTTTTGTGCAGGTACGAGGGACTTGAGCGTGGCCTCCTACTGGATTGATACCTTGGTTCTCAAAAACTGAGGGAAATACTTACGCTACTCTGCTGCATCATCCCTTCCTCTTCGGGGAAAACCAACGCAAGCTCAAGACGTAGCAGTTGTCTCATTGGAACCATCCCTAAGCACTAAGTTCTGTGTATGTTATCCAAGTCCAGTTACTACCACACATTGGGTTCCGGTTATCCGGCCCCTCTCGGCTTATTAATCTACTTGATCTCTGTCCAGGAGTTGCAACTAGTTTCTGGCGTTTGTAGGTAGTGCTAGTTGTCTACCAGGTGGTGTCCGACGGGACGGGCTTGGGACAGACTAGGCACAGTGGCACGGTGTACCAAGTGGCACCCGGATGGTGGGCTTGGGAACCCTGCACACATTGTTTGGGGCCGTACTGGAGACTTTGGCTGGAACTCCTTGCGGATGGAACTCGAATATGCGATAAACCTGGACGAGAGACTTGTGTGGTTAGTCAGGTCGTGGCCGACACCCTCGCCCGGCTTCCGCTTGAAGGTTGCCGAGGTACATAACGTGTACAGGGCGATAAGTGGCGAGAGCGTGTGTGAAGAAGTACACCCCTGCAGGGTTAACATTATCTATTCGAATAGCCGTTTTCCTCAGATATGGAAACTTGGAGGACTTATGTAGTACATAGACAACTTGAAGTGGATACTCTAAAATACGCAAGATAAGCGTGAGTGCTATGGATGGCCTTCTCGTAGGGAGACGGGAACAGATCCATAGTGGAGTTTTGATATGGTGAATATGTGGACTCGTGTGCGTCTTCTCACCTCAAAGAAGTTTCTAATACTCGTAGTATAGGTTAGCCACTGAGTCAAAGCTGGCTTGCTGCTGTTAAAACTCCACCACCCCCCTTTGTTGATAATTTTGCATATGTAGATAGTTCTGATGTAAGACTTGCTGAGTACCTTCATACTCACGTTTGCTTATTTATGTTTTGCAGTTGGTTACACTAGTTCGACGAGTAGCCTGTATCCCAGCTAAGATCTTGTACCCTTGGGAGGGTCTTGTAGATAGTCAGGCTTCTCAGCCCTTTTCTTTTGTAGTTGTCTGTACTCAGGCATGTAATGCTTCCGTTGCTTGTATGCTCTGAATGATGGGTCATGAGACCCTTGTTTGTATTGAATGCTTTGTGGCTCTTCCGGGCCTTTATATATATATATATATATATATATGAGTTTGAGTTATGTTGTGATGCCATGTTGTACATCACATACTTGCATGTTATGCGTATGTGTAACGTGTATTGTTATGTGTGGGATCCGACAATCTAGTTGTTTATCCTTGGTAGCCTCTCTTATGGGGAAATGTAGTCTAGTGCTTCCACTGAGCCTTGGTAGTCTGCTACAGCCCGGTTTACCGGAGTCCTGCTAGCCCAGCACTACTGTTCCGGAACACTTAGACTGGCCGACATGTGATTCACTTCGTTCCTGTGTCTGTCCCTTCGGGGAAATGTCATGTGGAGACATCCGGAGTCCTGTTAGCCTGCTACAGCCCGGGTTCCCGGAGTCCTGTTAGCCCAGTTGCTACAACCCGGATTCATACGCTGTTGACCGACATGCTCGAGGTTGATTCATGTATGCCTGTCCCTGTAAGTTAGTGCCACTTTGGGTTCACGACTAGTCATGGCGGCCCGGGTTCTCTGTAATATGGATGGTAGGGACACTATCATATACGTGAGCCAAAAGGCGCAAACGGTCCCGGGCCAGGCGTCGGTGTCAAAACCGGCGGATCTCGGGTAGGGGGTCCCGAACTGTGCGTCTAGGCCGGATGGTAACAGGAGGCAAGGGACACGAAGTTTTACCCAAGTTCGGGCCCTCTCGATGGAGGTAAAACCCTACGTCCTGCTTGATTAATATTGATGATATGGGTAGTAGATGATATGGGTAGTACAAGAGTTGATCTACCACGAGATCAGAGAGGCTAAACCCTAGAAGCTAGCCTATGGTATGATTGTTGACGTGTATGTTGTCCTACGGACTAAAACCCTCCGATTTATATAGACACCGGAGAGGGTTAGGGTTACATAGAGTCAGTTACAATGGTAGGAGATCTTGAATGTCCGCATCGCCAAGCTTGCCTTCCATGCCAAGGAAAGTCCCTTCCGGACACGGGACGAAGTCTTCAATCTTGTATCTTCATAGTCCAGGAGTCCGGCTGAAGGTATAGTTCGGCTATCCGAACACCCCCTAATCCAGGACTCCCTCAGTAGCCCCCGAACCAGGCTTCAATGACGATGAGTCCGGCACGCAGATTGTCTTCGTCATTGCAAGGCGGGTTCTCCTCCAAATTCCGTGTACCTGCTGAATAAAGTCCGTTTTTTGTAAATGTTGTGCTCCTTGGCGTCTACGCCCAATAATGGCCGTCTCCCATGTGTCAAACGAATGAAAAGTCAGGGTGTTTTTACATTCACACCCCTAGCCGCGTAAATGAGCCGCCCATTTAAGGGGACGAGGATTTAGATCCATACCGCACCTTCTCCCCTCCGCGAGTGTTAATCAGAACGCAGCCGACAAAGGTCCATTCCATCATGGCCAGCCATCGCAACTCCTCCTCTCGCCCTTCCAGCCCTAAGCCTGGATATTGTGAGAGATGCTCCATCCCGCATGGCGAGCTAGCGACGTTCCAGACCAAGGGATTTCTCCCCCCGGCCTATATGGTCCCGGTTTGAGTCGGTCTTGCCGTCTACAACGGCAGAGAGCAGGCAGAGAATGCCCCTAATCCCTCCAAAGGAGAGCGGGTGTGCCTTGTCCCTTACTTAATAAGGGGGCTTGGATTTCCCATCCACCCATTTCTCCGGGGGCTGCTGGAGTTCTACGGCCTCCAGCTACATCATCTCACGCCTGCCTCAGTATTGCATATCGCGGGCTTTGTAGCCCTCTGTGAGCTGTTTTTGGGCGTTGAGGCTCATTTCGGGCTATGGAAAGAGCTGTTCTGCTTGGTGCCCCATTCTAAGAAGGGGTCAATATATCAAGTGGGCGGAGCCGAAGTATGGCGCATCGCCGGGACCGGATACCTATCTGGAACCCCAAAGAAGGCGTCTGAGGACCGGCCTTCGGAATGGTTTTATATAGAGGACGTCCCGCTGCCGGATCCTGTCCGGACCGGCCTCCCTGAGTTCGATAGTGCTCCACTGAAGAAGCGCGCCTAAGTTGGCGTCCACGGAGCCCTCAGAGGGAAAGCGACAAGGACATTCTTTACCTGATGGGCCGGATAAGATTGTTAGCTCATTCCGGACTAACCATGATCAAGGTCATGGCCACATGCATCATGCGAGGGGTGCAGCCGCTACAGTATAGAGGCCACCCCATGTGGGACTTCAACGGGGAGGATGACGCCACCCGCTACGGCCGTAAAGGGCCGGATTTGGCCGAGGCTCTAACAAAGACCTTGTCTGCTTTGTACAAGGGAGAAGAAGAGGAATTTCTCCGCGTCGACCCGCAGGGTGGATTTTCTATGTACAATCCCCCAAGCTGGGTAAGTGGTCACATTCACTCGCCCATCCGTTTTATATTCCCATTGTTAAATATTTAGTCTAACGACTTCAACGCAGGAACTGCGCTAGGCTGTTAAAGAAATAAACAGCCCTCCTCCACAACCCGAGGATCTAGGACGGTCCCTCGACCCGGTCTCCCAAGAGGACCCGGACTTATCTGTGGAGCTGATTGATGGAGTGTACCATCAAATGAGCAAGGACAATGCCTTGGTGGCCATTACGGCCGATTACCCAGGGCTAATCCCGGTGAGACGGGAGGCCGAACCTGCGGCAACAAGCCAACGAGGGGCCGCAGGGCCCCGTGGGCGAAAAAGAGGTGTAGTCCGGACCAAGGCATTAGCGCAAAGGTATGGCGTGCCCCCTTATCCCAGGTATTATACCTTCAAGGCATATTAACACTCATGCTCTCTTCAGGACAAAGAGACCTCGCCGGACTATATCCGGAGAGGCTGCCAATTGCGCCTCCACTGGCCAGGCTCCAAAGCCTGGTCCGGAGGCGGAGGCAAACACAAGGCGCGCACCGGACGCTCCTCTGACAGAGGATGTGGATAGGTTGTCTGCCACCAATTCTGAGGTGAAGAGTGCCATGAACCACAAGCGTTGCCGGACAATTCTTCGCGACGCTTGTTTCTCACAAGAGGCATTAGATGCCTTCAATTCGGGAGATGTGCACCTCCGTGCTGCTCAAAATGGTTCCAGAGCCACGGAGCAATATGTAAAAGACATACGGGTAAGAATTTTTTGGTAATTATATAAATATACCAGTAGCCCCAGAGACTTGAAACAATTAGAATAACTGATTTAAGGATCATTTGTTATGCAGGTTCTTACAGAAAAGAATTCCCTATTGTCCCAGGAGCTGGAAGAGTGCAAAGCCCAACTTGAGGCCGCACTAGCCGCGGCAGGGGAGCACAAGGAGACCCCCTCTGGTAATATACCCTTCGAAAGATAAGTATTTTGCGAAGCGCGACATGGGTGCGAATCTGACAAATGAAATTGCAGATGGCGCCGGATTGGATCCGGAAAGGCAACAACTCCCACGCCAGCTGAAGGCTGGTGAGAAGGTGCTGACAAAGGTGAGGCGGGAGAAGAACGATCTCCAAGATGCCAACACCAAGCTGGGCGTAGAACTGAAAGATGTTCGTGCCCAGCTGTCAGACTCCGTTAAGGAGAATTTGCGGCTTCAGCGCGGCATATTTAGTAAGTGCTTGAACGAACCTTTAAAAAAAAGAGTTCGGCGGGGAAGTCGACTAACACAGTAATGTCTGTAGGTGTGCTAACAGGTCGTCCTGCAGAGGAGATGCCCGGTTCTACGTGTGACCTTCTTCCCAAGCTCTCGCAACTGCTCGAGCGAGTTCGACAGGCGATGCAAGGCGTCGCCCAGGCCTTGTGGCCATCCATCTCCATGACTGAAGGTCTTGGAGAGCTTGCGGAGAAGCTAAAGGGAGAACGGCGGCGCTTCCGATTGTGGAAGATATCGGCCTGCCATCAAGGCGCTTGGGAGGCCTGGGCCATGGTGAAGACGCGGTACACAAAGGCTGACCCCAACCACATGGCCGAGGTTGGTCCTATGGGGCCCGATGGGAAGGAGATCCCTGTAAGCTTAGTATACGGCCAAGTAGAATTGGCCGCATAGTATTCCCAGCAGGATTGTAAATTAGACAGCCTGTTAGATGGTATTGAAGAGGAATACAATCAGTCAGAATGACTAGGTAATTGAATTGACATATATAATGCCTTCTAGCCAGATTGTAGATCGTTTGTCATGGCTGACCTTTTCGCTTCAGCCTCGGGACCTGACGGTCCAAAGTGTGTCTGAATTCCCATGCGGTTATATAAGAACCGGGGAATGCATGGAGACCATACGTAGGGGTCATTAGTGCATGAACAGACAAGTGCCCGACTAGTTATGTTATATTACATGGTTAGTAAGAAACATCTTCCAGGGAGAATAGTTCCGTTAGGGGTTCCTTTCCCTAGGAGGCATGCCCTAAAGTGCATGTCCATTCTGCGAAAAAGACGCAGGAAAAAGCATCAGGGGGCGCGTAAATAAATAAGTGAAAAGATCATCTTTTAGGTCACCGACCGAATATTCCCTTAAGAATGCTAGCTTTCGGCTTCACCTAGTCTGAGGTACACATCCGGCTTATCCGGCAGTAACAATCATAGAGGTGCTCCCTTTACCGCCTAGCCGAACAATCGGGAACGTAGGGGTAAGCACAGGAGCCAGGCAACCCAGCTTGGCCAAAACTTAAGTCATATCGATGCATATAATGGTGAAATAAAAGGTACATGCGGAAGTGTAACACATGTGTGTGGCATAAAGCCCGTATAAATAAGCTTCTTGTTAAAAGAAGCCCCCAGGTATAATGAGTGCGAATAGCACGTCATTTGATGGGCCTTTAAAGACTATAAGAGAAAGTGAGGGAAGAAGGAGAGAAATATAAGACAGACAGTATATAAAAAATGGACAGAGGAAGGAGACGAACACAGAGTCCAATGCTAGGCATAGAATCTTCAGAGACGGGATGTGTTCCATGGGTTCTTCTTGAGTCGGTCATCCGATGCATCTCGTAGGCGGTACGCTCCACCAGTCAGGACTTGGTCAATTATGAAGGGACCTTCCCACTTGGGCTTGAGTTTGTCCTTTTTCTTGTCCGGCAGACGTAGAACTAATTCGCGAACGTTATAATTTTTGGCCCGTACTTCTCTGCATTATTATCTTCGAGCCTACTGTTGATAGAATGCGGAATGGGCTTTTGCCACGTCACGCTCCTCCTCCAATGTGTCCAAACTATCCTGCCGATCGAGCTCGGCTTCTCTTTCTTCGTACATGCGCACTCGAGGTGAGTCATGAATTATGTCGCAAGGCAAAACTGCCTCTGCGCCGTACACCATAAAGAATGGTGTGTATCCGGTGGTGCGATTCGGCGTAGTCCGCAGCCCCCGGAGTATGGAGTCGAGCTCCTCTACCCAGTGTGTGTTAGATTCCTTGAGGGACCGCACTAATCTGGGTTTAATGCCGCTCATGATAAGACCATTTGCACGTTTGACCTGGCCATTAGTTTGTGGGTGATAGACGGAAGCATAGTCGAGCTTGATGCCCATGTTTTTGCACCAGAGTTTTACTTCGTCGGCCGTAAAATTCGTGCCATTATCACTGATGATGCTATGGGGGACGCCGTAATGGTGTACAAACCGGGATAAGAAGTCTATCACCGGTCCGGATTCGGCCGTCTTAACAACAGGCTTGGCTTCTATCCATTTGGTGAACTTATCCACCATGACCAGTAAATACTTTTGCTTGTGGGTTCCGCCTTTAAGGGGTCCAACAATGTCAAGCCCCCAGACCGCGAAGGGCCAAGTAATGGGGATAGTTTGCAGGGCGGTGGGTGGCATGTGGCTTTGGTTTGCAAAGAGCTGGCAACCGACGCATCGTTGGACTAAGTCCTGGGCGTCTGCCTGGGCCGTCGGCCAATAAAAACCTGTACGGAAGGCCTTGCTTACAAGGGACCGAGCTGCAGCGTGATGACCACCGAGTCCAGCATGAATTTCAGCCAGGAGGTTCCGCCCTTCCTCTTTGGAGATGCACCTTTGAAGGACTCCGGTAGTGCTTTTCTTATAAAGCTCTCCCTCGCGGACTTTGTAGGCTTTAGATCGCCGCACTATGCAGCGTGCCTCATTTTGGTCCTCAGGGAGTTCCTGCCTAGTAAGGTAGGCAAGGAATGGTTCTGTCTATGGGGCGATGACGGCCATTATTATGTGGGCTGAAGGTGATGTTTCATTGGCAGAGCCTCCGATTGTGTCAGAATGTTCGGTGTCGGGCAGTGCGGTTGGGTCCGGGCTGTTATTGTTCGGCTCCCCTTCCCATACTACGGATGGCTTGAACAGCCTTTCCAAGAAGATGTTGGGGGGGACTGCATCGTGTTTTGCGCCGATGCGTGCCAGGACATCTGCCGCCTGATTATTTTTCCCGGGCTATATGACGAAATTCAAGCCCTTCGAACCGAGCTAACATTTTGAGGACGGCATTGCGGTAGGCCGCCATTTTTGGATCCTTGGCATCGAAGTCTCCATTAATTTGGGATATTGCGAGGTTTGAGTCCCCGCGCACCTCTAGGCGTTGAATGCCCATGGATACTGCCATCCGGAGACCATGTAAAAGGGCCTCATATTCGGCTGCATTGTTGGAGTCTGTGTACATAATCTGGATTACGTATTGAACTGTGTCTCCTGTGGGGGACGTCAAAACGACGCCAGCCCCTAGTCCGGCCAACATCTTCGAGCTGTCGAAATGCATGATCCAATTTGAATATGTGCCGTACTCTTTAGGGAGTTCGGCCTCCGTCCATTCTGCGACGAAGTCAGCCAAAACTTGCAACTTGATGGCTCGCCGTGGCTTATAAGTTATGTCGAACGGGAGGAGCACAATGGCCCATTTTGCAATCCGGCCCGTTGCGTCACGGTTGTTTATAATATCATTAAGTGGTACTTCCGAGGCTACTGTAATTGAACACTCTTCAAAGTAGTGTCGTAGCTTCCGGGATGCCATGAATACCGCGTACGCAATCTTTTAATAATGCGGGTACCATGATTTGCACGGAGTGAGGACAATGGACACATAATAGACCAACTTTTGAAGGGGGAATTTGTGTTCGTCCGTTTCTCGTTCGACGACGAGCACTGCGCTTACAACCTGATGTGTTGCTGCAATGTACAATAGCATTGGTTCGCCAATGTTTGGCGCGGCCAGGACTGGGTTTGTTGCCAATATGGCTTTTATTTCGTCGAGTCTAGCCGTGGCTGCATCCGTCCACTCGAAGTGTTCGGTGCGCCGAAGGAGGCGGTAGAGGGGTAGGGCCTTTTCTCCCAAGCGGGAGATAAAGCGGCTTAAAGCCGCCACGCATCCGGTTAACTTTTGTATTTGTTTGAGGTCTTTTGGGATATCCAATTGTGACAGAGCTCGGCTCTTTGCTGGATTTGCTTCAATTCCCCTACCGGATACAATGAAGCCCAAGAGCTTTCCGGCTGGAACACCGAAAACGCATTTTTCCGGATTGAGCTTGATGTCGTATGTTCGGAGGTTATCAAATGTGAGCCTCAAGTCGTCTACTAGAGATTCGACATGTCTTGTTTTGACGACCACATCATCTACTCATGCCTCCACCGTTTTGCCGATTTGGTTTGCCAGACATGTCTGAATCATGCGCTGATACGTTGCGCCAGCGTTTTTGAGCCCGAAGGGCATTGTGTTGAAGCAGAATGGGCCGTATGGTGTGATGAATGCCGTTGCGGCTTGGTATGACTCTGCCATCTTGATTTGATGGTAGCCGGAGTATGCGTCGAGGAAACACAACGAATCGTGTCCTGTGGTAGCGTTGATAATTTGATCGATGCGAGGGAGGGGGAAGGGATCCTTTGGGCAAGCCTTGTTAAGGTCTTTAAAATCAACGCACATGCGCCAGGATTTGTCCTTCTTTGGTACCATTACCAGGTTTGCTAGCTAGTCTGGATGTTTTATATCTTTGATGAATCCGGCCTCCAATAGCTTTGCTAGCTCTTGTCCCATGGCCTGTCTCTTAGGTTCGGAAAAACGCCAAAGAGCTTGTTTGACAGGTTTGAATCCTTTTAGGATATTTAAGCTGTGCTCGGCCAGCCTGCGTGGGATTCCTGGCATGTCTGAAGGGTGCCAGGCGAAAATGTCTCAGTTCTCTCGTAGGATCTCTCGTAGTGCGGCGTCTACATCAGGGTTTAACTGTGCCCCGATGGAAGCTGTTTTATTGGGGTCCGTTGGATGGACATGGAATTTGACTATTTCGTCCGCCGGTTTAAAGGAGGTGGACTTGGATCTTTTGTCGAGTACCACATCATCCCTATTCACCATGGAGCGCAGCGCAGTCAGTTCCTCAGCCGCTAGGGCTTCGGATAGTGCCTCGAGGGCCAGTGCGGCTGTCTTGTTTTCGGCGCGGAGTGCTATGTCCGGATCACTAGCGAGAGTGATGATTTTGTTAGGCCCGGGCATCTTGAGCTTCATGTACCCGTAATGGGGTATTGCTTGGAAGATTGTAAACGCTTCCCGCCCTAGCAGAGCATGATAACCGCTACTGAACAGAGCCACTTGGAACGTGACCTCTTCGGACCTGTAATTATCCGGCGTGCCGAACACCACATCTAGTGTGATTTTTCCTGTACAGTGCGCTTCCCGACTAGGGATTATTCCTCTAAAGGTTGTGCTGCTTCGCTCAATGCGGTTCCAGTCTATTTCCATTTTTGAAGGGTTTCCTCATAAATGAGGTTCAATCCGCTGTCGCCATCCATGAGTACCTTGGTAAGATGAAAGCCGTCCACTATTGGACTGAGGACCAATGCGGCTGGTGCTCAGGCTGTTCGGAATTTAGGTTCATCACTGGCATTAAAGGTAATAGCCGTGTCACTCCATGGGTTTATTGTTGCTACTTAGTAGACTTCGGCAAGGCTGCGGTGTGTCCTTTTCGCATATTATTTGACGCGAAGGTCTCGAAGACTGTTAATAGCGCATTGGTGTCTCTGGGGTGGCTTTCTGTGACCTCCGGAATTAGGAGATTTTTGCCAATTTTGGCCACCTGCCGGAGTATCCAACATGCTCTAAGGCTGTGAGTTGGAGTGGCGTCCTCTGTACTATGAATTTTACAGGGTCCATTAAGCCATCCTTCCAATACGGTTCCATGCCCTATAGAGGGTTTTTGCCTTTTGGCGTTTGACCCGGGTGTCTGGCGATGATGCACCCTTTTATTTTGGACTGGGTTTGCATTTAGGGCCGGATTGTCCCAAAATTTTGTTTCGGTTTTCTGGGCGCTTTCCATCGCACAGTACTTTCGTACTATGGACGCCAAGTCAACAAAGCGTGTAATATCACGGCGGCTTATGGCGTTGAGGATTCCCTTGTCCGTGCAATTATTCTAGAAGAATGAAATCACGTCTCCCTCGCGGTAGTCCTTTATCCTGTTCATAACCAGGAGGAATCTGGCCCAGTAATGATGTACTGTTTCTTCGGGCTCTTGCCTGATTTGGGATAGATCGCTAATGTTTGGGTGGGTGGGTGGAATTAAATCCGAAGCCTCACCCCATCTGAGGCTAAGAGGCCGAGGAATTTCCGAACTCGAAAATTTGGATTCCTGGATGTCGTCCAATGAATCAAGTCCGTCGCCTGCCTCTAGGTTCAGGTCTTCAGTGATGTCCTCCCCTCCACGAGTATCCTTGGAGGGATTGGGAATCCGGACGTAACGAGTCCTTAAGATAGATGAGGGGTCGCCACACTGTCCCTCTACCACGGCAACATGGTGGGTGACTTGGGGAGAGTTAATCTCTTTCAGATCGGGTTTAGGCCCAATCTGGTTGTAATACGTAGTGACTCCCAGGGCAGTGAAGCGATCCAAGAGCTCATTTATGGAGGAGAGCCCCAATGGATCTAACTGCTCGGCCAGTTCCGAGCTGATGTGAAGATCGTTTTCGATGACTCGAGAGGTCATCGTCAGCATAGAGGCGGAACAAGCGGTCATAAGAAAACCACCTAGCCGGAGGGTTTGGCCAACAGCCAAAGCTCCCTTAGCAACGGTACTGTCTTTAAAGACGGGGAGAGGCATCCTTCCTGATGGCGACGACACAGAGGAACTCTCAACGAAAGCACCAATGTCAGTGTCAAAACCGGTGGATCTCGGGTAGGGGGTCCCGAACTGTGCGTCTAGGCCGGATGGTAACAGGAGGCAAGGGACACGAAGTTTTACCCAGGTTCGGGCCCTCTTGATGGAGGTAAAACCCTACGTCCTGCTTGATTAATATTGATGATATGGGTAGTACAAGAGTTGATCTACCATGAGATCAGAGAGGCTAAACCCTAGAAGCTAGCCTATGGTATGATTGTTGACGTGTATGTTGTCCTACGGACTAAAACCCTCCGGTTTATATAGACACCGGAGAGGGTTAGGGTTACATAGAGTCGGTTACAATGGTAGGAGATCTTGAATATCCGCATTGCCAAGCTTGCCTTCCATGCTAAGGAAAGTCCCTTCCAGACACGTGATGAAGTCTTCAATCTTGTATCTTCATAGTCCAGGAGTCCGGCTGAAGGTATAGTTCGGCTATCCGAACACCCCCTAATCCAGGACTCCCTCACCAGGTAAGGTGGCACCCATGGGAATACTGTGTGTGAGGCCGCAAAGTGATATGATGTGTTACATGCTAGATCGGTGTGACTTAGGATCGGGGCCCCGACAGCGTTGGTATGAGAGCCTGACTGACTGTAGGATTACCTAGCCAAACTGGTCGAAGTTGAGTCTAGAAATGATTTAGTTATATAAGGGAATTGATTGTGGAAGGGAACGTAAGGTTCTTTTTACTCCTTTACCTCATGTCATTCTTTCTGAGTCAGCCTTTTCTTTTCTACGAGGGTTAAGGACTAGGCTTCTCCTCTATCTCTCAGGATGACTTGTTACTAAACCGTAAAGTCTTAGAATTGCTGGGTTTGTGTCTCCGTACAGTTCTTCTACTTCCGGGTGTCATCAGTTTGACCCAGAACCTTGATATTATGATGCTGAGTGATTATGCTATTCCTTTGATGAATGTCTCAAAATCCTTTTTGAGCATTTACAGCCGTTATGCTGCCGAAATTGTCCTAAGATCTCAAGAGTTTCCAATGCTTTTGCATTACTTTCCACATCCTTATGTCGATGCTAATTCCACCCTTGTTTCCTTAGTTTCTGTGCCAGGATGTCGTCTGCTAACCGAGGTTCAGTTGCTCATAGCAAGAACCACGGAGATGGTAGGGATGAGGATCCTCCTGACCAGCCTTTGATGGCAGAGTTCTTGTTAGCATCCGAGAGGAACAAGCGTGAGACTAACCGCTTGCTGGCACAGATTGAGCAGAACACCGCACATCAGCATAAGAAGTTGGTTTCCATCACCGACTTCATTGGTCTGAAACCACCCACCTTCCATCATTCCATTGAGCCACTCGATGCAGATGACTGGCTCCGAAGCATCACTCTTAAGCTGTGTTCTGCGAACGTGGCTGAAGGTGACAAGGTCACCTATGCTACCTATCACCTGGAAGGTCCTGCTAGTATTTGGTGGCAGAGCTATGAGGCTATGCTTCCAGCTGGCCAGATTCCTACCTGGAGGGATTTCACAGAGGCTTTTTGTGAGCACCACATTCCTCAGGCTCTCATTGACCGCAAGACGGAAGATTTCTGTAGTTTTACCCAGGGTAAGCTGCCTGTTGATGCTTACAGTAGAGAGTTTGGAAACCTCGCCCGCTATGCTACAGAAGAAGTGTCCACGGACGCCAAGAAGCAGGATAGATTCCGGAAGGGTCTCAACCCTAAGTTGCATTGTGATCTCCACCTGCATCATTGTGATACTTTCCAGGCTCTTGTGAACAAGGCCATTAATGCAGAGACAGCTCAGCTCACTTAAGAGGAGTCTCACAAGCACAACCGTGATCTGGGTTCTTCCTCCCGCTCTGTCTCTCAAAAGCGACGGATTTGGATTCCAAACTCAGCTCTTCCACCTGGATATGCACTGAGGCCATCCGATGTGGCGCCTCACCCAGCTCAGGAATGTGCTCCACCCAGGCCTATTAGTGGACCACTTGCCAAAGTAGGTCTACGTCCTACCTCAGGAACTTGCTTCACCTGCGGAGAACCAGGACACTATGCACATGACTGCCCTCAGTCCAATTATACTCCACCCCAGTCTGAGAGGTCTGTTGGCCGTGAAAAGCCATCAGGCAAGATGATCAGTACCAAGCCAGCCACCACTGAACGAGCATGTGTGCACCACGTCTCAGCTACAGAAGCTCAAGATGATCCCGACGTCGTACTGGGTACGCTTCTTATCAATTGTCACCCAGCTTCAGTTCTGTTCGATATTGGAGCATCTCACTCCTTCATATCCGAAGGTTATGCTCGGTTGCACGACATGTCATTTTGTGATATGCCAACTCCACTAATAATCCAGACTCCTAGTTCCAAATGGCAAACCTCCAAGGTAAGCCATGGTAATGAAATCCTTGTTGACAGACTGGTATTCCTTGCCTCTTTGATATCTCTCAAGTCTTCAGATATTAACATCATCTTGGGCATGGACTGGATGATAGCTCATCATGCCAAGATCGATTGTTACACTAGATCTGTTCAACTTACACATCCATCTGGCAAAATAGTCACTGTCTCCACCAGAGTTGCAAGGCGTTAACTCTATTCTCTTAATGCCAGCCCTCTTCCAGACCTTGAAGATATTCCGGTAGTCCGTGACTTCCCGGATGTCTTTCCAGAAGAACTGCCAGGTGTCCCACCTGACAGAGATGTAGAGTTTGTCATAGAACTTATCCCAGGAACTGTTCCAATCTCTAGGAGACCATACAAGATGGCACCTTTGGAGTTAGCCGAGCTTAATAAACAACATGATGAGTCCTTGCAAAAGGGTTTCATCCGTCCCAGTTCTTCTCCTTGGGCTTGTCATGTCCTGTTCATCAAGAAGAAGGATGGTACGGATCGGATTGTTGTAGATTATCGTCCCGTTAATTTGGTCACGATAAAGAACAAGTATCCGCTCCCCAGGATCAACGACCTGTATGATCAGCTTGATGGATCCTCAGTCTTTTCTAAGATGGATTTGAGGTTAGGCTACCACCAAATCAAAATCAGAAACGGGGACATCCCCAAAACGGCCTTTGTCACTCGTTATGGTCAATACGAGTACACCGTGATGTCTTTTGGCCTAACCAATGCTCTAGCTACTTTCTCCCGCTTGATGAACTCGATCTTTATGGAGTACTTAGATAAGTTCGTCGTGGTTTACCTCGATGATATTCTTATTTACTCAAAGAACGAGGAAGAGCATGCCCAACATCTTAGACTTGTGTTAGAAAAACTCAGAGAGCACCGTCTTTATGACAAGTTCTCCAAGTGTGAATTTTGGTTGCCATAAGTGACCTATCTAGGCCACGTGATCTCTGGTAAGGGCATTGTTGTCAATCCCGAGAGAGTTAAAGCCGTTCTCGATTGGACTCCACCCGAAACGGTCAAACAAGTTAGGAGTTTCCTTGGTCTTGCCAGTTATTGTCGTCATTTTGTTGAAAACTTCTCCAAAGTGGCCAAACCCCTCATGGAACTTCTCAAGAAAGATAAAAGCTTTAAGTGGACCCCACAGTGTGAGCACAATTTCCAGGAACTAAAAAGACGCCTGACTTCTGCGCCCATACTCGTGCCACCGGATTTCACTAAAGACTTTGTTATCTATTGCGACGCTTCACGTCAAGGACTAGGTTGCATTCTTATGCAGGATCATCATGTGATTGCCTATGCATCTCGACAGTTGCATCCACATGAGGAAAATTATCCTACACATGATCTAGAGCTTGCAGCCGTAGTCTATGCACCTAAGACTTGGCGACATTACCTTCTTGGTAACCGTTGCGAAATCTACACTGACCATCAGAGTCTCAAGTATATCTTCACCCAACCGGATTTGAATCTCAGACAGAGATGTTGGTTGGAGTTGATCTCGGATTATGACTTAGGAATCACCTACACCCCAGGCAAAGACAATGTCATGGCTGATGCTTTAGGTCGTAAATCCTATTGCAACAACCTCATGTTGCAACAATGTCAACCACCCCTCCATGAGGAATTCTGTAAGCTTAACCTTCACATAGCTCCGCATGGTTCCCTTTCTACCTTGGTGGCGAAACCTACCCTTCCGGATCAGATCATAGAGGCTCAGAAGCATGATACGGGAATCTCCTGGATCAAGAAAAATATTTCCAAGGGAGTTGCTGGCTGTTTCTCTATGGATGAACGTGGTGTTGTTTACTTTGGAAACCATTTGGTGGTTCCCAAATGTCAACAAATGCAGCAACTGATCCTTAAAGAGGCCCATGAATCTCCTCTCACGATTCATCCCGGTAGTACCAAGATGTATCAGGGCCTACGCCAGAGGTTCTGGTGGACAAGGATGAAGAGAGAAATCGCTCAGTATATTGCCAACTGTGACGTTTGTCGTCGCGTTAAGGCAGAGCATCAAAGACCTGCTGGCACCCTTCAACCTTTAACTATTCCCGGGTGGAAATGGGACAAAGTTGGTATGGACTTCATCACCGGCTTTCCCAGGACCAAGAAAGGAAATAATGCTATCTTCGTAGTCATTGATCGTCTTTCCAAAGTGGCTCACTTCCTACATGTTCAAGAGAGTATCAGTGCTAGTCAGCTCGCTGACTTATATATCTCTAGAATAGTGTCACTCCATGGTGTTCCACCAGAGATCAATTCAGACCGTGGCAGTCTTTTCACCTCTCATTTCTGGGAAAGTTTCCAGAATGCCATGGGAACCCATCTTTCTTTCAGTACCGCTTTCCACCCTCAGTCAAGTGGTCAGGTGGAAAGGGTCAACCAAATTCTCGAAGACATGCTTAGAGCTTGCGTTATCTCATTCGGTATGGATTGGGAGAAATGTCTTCCCTTTGCCGAGTTTGCTTATAACAATAGCTACCAATCCAGTCTTAAGAAAGCACCCTTCGAGATTCTGTATGGACGAAGATGTCGAACACTTTTGAACTGGTCAGAAACCGGTGAAAGACAATTCTTTGGACCGGATATGATCCAGGAGGCAGAAGAGCAAGTTCGCATCATTCGTGAGAATTTGAAAACAGCCCAATCTCATCAAAAGAGCCAGTATGACCGTCGTCATAAGGAAGTGGCTTATGAAGTTGGCGACAAGGCTTACCTTTGGGTTACTCCTTTGAGGGGTACCCATCGTTTTGGTATCAAGGGCAAGTTGGCTCCTCGTTACATTCACTACTAGGAAAAGGGCTATAGATGAAATTGACATTAATGGCGTACCAGAC
The DNA here is from genome assembly GCA_034509565.1 of Triticum monococcum. Lineage (NCBI taxonomy): Eukaryota > Viridiplantae > Streptophyta > Magnoliopsida > Poales > Poaceae > Triticum > Triticum monococcum. Next base: position 638,655,717 of record CM067845.1, read on the forward strand.
ATGTGGTGCGCCATTACTATATACTAATGGCGCACCATGTGTTGGTACGCCATTAGTGTCCAAATACTAATGGCGCACCACATCCACGATGCGCCATTAGTAAAAAAAAATTAATTTTTTTTCAAAACTACTAATGGCGCACCATGGGAGTGGTGCACCATTACTGGTTGAACTAGTAATGGCGCACCAAGCCACGGTGCGCCATTAGTAATTTGGCCCAAATTCCCCCGAATGCACCCCCCCCCCCGTGGACCGCCTTTTCAGTTTCAAAAAAATAAAAGAAAATGATAGAAATGTCAAAAAATAAAAGAAAATAAGATTCCCATGTGATATTTGGTCTAGTTGTTAGCAAAATTTACAAACATGAATTTTCAACTTTTTTGCAAAATCTCTCGAGAATTTGTAAAATTGGGCATAACTTTTGCATACGAACTCGGATGAAAAAGTTTTTTATATGAAAAATCATCTACTCGATAAGTTACATCCGAATTTAATGGGGGGAACCCCGTTAAACATTTTCAAAATCCTCAAAAACCTAACAGAAAAAAGTTACGGGGCTTTTAAGATCTGGGGAGGCAAAAAAATTCAAAAAAAATTAAACTTACTAATGGCGCGCCTGCCCATGGTGCGCCATTACTATCTTCCCGCCTTCAAAATTCAAAATAAGTCAAAAAATAAAAAAAAAAGTTACTAATGGCGCACCTGCCCGTGGTGCGCCATTAGTATCTTCCCGCCTTCAAAATTCAAAATAAATCAAAAAAATAAAAAAAAAGTTAGTAATGGCGCACCTGCCCGCGGTGCGCCATTAATACGCCGTATATATATGGCTGGACGTGGTCCTCTCCTCCTTACCTCTTCATTCTTCTCCTCCACTCCACCTCTCCTCCACTCCATCTCCTCATCTCCTCCACTCCATCTTCCCTTCTCTCCTCCACCATAGTACCCTCCTCCTCTCCGGCGACCTCCTCCTCCTCTCCGGCGAGCTCCTCCTCCCTCCTCTCCTCCCCTCCCCTCCCCTCACGGTTTCTCCTCCCTCCTCTTCGGTGAGCTCCTCCTACCTCCTCTCCGGTGAGCTCCTCCTCCCTCCTCTCCTCCCATCCCCTTCATGGTTTCTCCTTCCTCCTCTCCGATGCTCCGGTGAACTCCTCTCCGGCGACCTCCTCCTCCTCCTCTCCGGTGAACTCCTCCTCCTCCTCTCCAGCGATGTAGGCGAGCGCCTCTCCGGTGACCTCCTCCTCCTCCTTTTCGGCGAACTCCTCTCCGGAAAAAGAACACGGCAAAAGAACGCACTAGATCCAAAAACAGGAACAAAATTTGAAATAATATCGTGCCAAAAAATGAGAAAAAAAATGAGCAAAAAATGGGCAAAAAACACGATCTAGATCCAAATTCAAAATTCAAAAATAGCAATGGCGCACGGTGGGGGTTAGACGGTGCGCCACTACTATTTTCCCGCCTTCAAAATTCAAAAATACTAATGGCGCACCAGTGGCCTATACTAATGGCGCACCAGTGGCCTATACTAACGGCGCACCGTGGCCTATACTAATGGCGCACTAGTGGTGCGCCATTAGTATACCAGATACTAATGGCGCACCAGTGGTGCGCCATTAGTAAAAAATACTAGTGGCGTGATACTAATGGCGCACCAGTGATGCGCCATTAGTAGGCAAAACTGGTGCGCCATTAGTAGCCCTTTTCCTAGTAGTGATTGGTCCTTTTCGCATTCTCGCTAAACGAGGAGAGGTTGCCTACCAGTTGGAACTACCCCCACATCTTTCTCGAGTTCATGATGTCTTCCACGTCTCTCAAGTCAGGCATTGCTTCTCGGATCCCATCCGCAGAGTGGACCACGAAACGCTTGATCTCCAGGATAACCTCACTTATCGAGAGTACCCTGTTCGCATTCTGGATCAAGCAGAGCGTGTCACTCGACGTCATAACATCAAGTTTCTCAAGGTTCAGTGGTCTCATCATTCCGAGAGAAAAGCTACTTTGCAGCGAGAAGATCGTCTTTGACTTGAGTACCCCGCTTTCTTTCCGCCGACTCCAGAATCTCGGGACGAGATCCTTTCGAGTGGGGGCGAGTTGTCACATCCCTAGTTCTGGTATGATCCAGGCTTGCTTGTGCATCATGTTTAAGTTTCAAATGAAATTGAAATGGGGAATGTTTCAAACCCTAGCACCAAAGCAAATTCAAATAGATTCAAATTAAAAATGGAATTTCAATGAACCCAAAATGCTCATAAAAATGTTCATGGTCTTTGGAAAATGTTGCAAACAACAACCAGAGGTGATGCACATTTTTGCTAAACATTTTGGATTTTTGAATGAATCCATATGTATTTGAATTGCGGCTGTGTAAAATAATATAAATATTTTAAAGGCTCCAAAAATGTTGGAAATTGGTGAGGGCCTCTGGTAAATTATAACTAGTGGTCACAAGGAATCTCAACATTTTTATAGTTGTGCTAGTATTATTTTTTAAGTCAAAAACAAATGTCAGAAATAGAAAAGAAAACAAAAAAATGGGAAAACTTACCTGGGCCACTTACCTGAGGCCTGGCACTATGCGACCCAGCTGGCCGGCCTAGCCAGCTGGCCCTGCCAGTTGTCGTCTCCACCGCGCCAGGAGGACACCGAGCATGCGCTCGCCGCACGCGGCCACGCTCCCGGCCACCTCCTGCCTCCCTGCTTGCTCCGCGACCCCTGCAGCGTCGCCACACCCCCCTAGCTCTCTCTCTCACTCTCCCGTGATTCTCCCCTCCTCTGCTCTTACTCTCTCTCGCACGGTCCGAGCGCCACCGTCGCCGCCGACAAGCACTACCGCGGCCACTGCCTCCCCCTCGCCCCCTGGACATGCCCAGGAGCTCCGCGACGCCGTCTTCGTAATCTCCACCGAGCCAAGCGAGCCGGGGCATGCCATAGCGTCGTCATCACCATCGTCTTCAACTTCGGACGCCGCCGACTGCCGACTCCGATTCGTCGTCTTCAGCACCGCCCCGAGCCCACCGGCCTGCTCAGTGAGTCCGCTGTGAGCTCCTCCGCCGTTCGCCTCTTTTCCCGTTACCCCGCACGTCCTCTAGCCGCCTCTGCCACCAGAGCTGAGAGCTCCGTGCCGCCGGCCATGGCGCCACCGTGGCCAGAGCCCGAACCAGCCGCTCCCTCATGTGTCATCGTTCTCCTCACCTCCCCAGGAGCATGTAGCCACCATCAGCTCCTCCCAACGTGCCCCTAGCTCCAACTCGAGCACGCCCGAACTCCGGCCGCCGCACTTGTCGTCGCCGGCGCCACTCCAGCCACTCCCCGTCCGCGCCACCACCATGGTTGGATGCGGACGAGCATCCGCATCCCGTAGTTGCGCTCCGCGCGCCAAATGGCCCTCATTAGGCAAAACCCGCAGCGCACCGCCGCGTCTGGACTCGTCGGCGGCTAAACGCCGGCGACCACTGACCATTGACCGGCATGGGTTAACCCCACTGCCCGGTTTGACCTCCCCCTCTCTCTCTCACTGACTTGCGGGCCCCGCCCGACTAACTACTCTAGTTAGCACTAATTAACTACTTAGGTTAGTTACTTCAGTCACTGACTAGTGGGCCCTGCCCAGTTAGTTAGGACTAACTAACTTAGTTAGTTGACTGGGTCACTGACCAGTGGGACCCACTGGTCAAGTTTGACCTAGTCAGCCCCGTTGACTCGCTTACGTCATGCTGACGTAGTGCTGACACAGTTATTCATTTTCTAGTATTAAAACAAATTAGGAAAATCCAGAAAATGATATAAACTTCTAAAATTCATAGAAATTCAACCATAGCTCAGAATGAAATAATTTATATATGAAAAACGATCAGAAAAATGCAAGGAATCCATTTATGCTAGTTACATGCATGAAAAACCAACTTATACATGTTGTATAAGTGAAAACATAATATGGGCATTCTAAATGCTTCATTTTGAATTGCATTTGAATCTTTGATTCAAATGGGCTTCATCCAACTTGGTAGCATCTTGCATTAGCCCAAACACTACCATTAGCCCAAACACTACCATTTGCATATTGTTGCATTTGTTTGTGTATTGATTGCCGGCACCGTTTCTTCTTGATAGGTTCCACTTCGGAAGGTGTTCCCGAGTACCTGTCAGTGGAGCAGTGCCCCGTCATTGATCTATCATGCAAGCAACCCCCCCTTGAGAATTTCTATAAATCCCACTCTCTCGCTCCTGCTCCTTATACGGCATTAGGACAACAACGATTAAACTGCTACTTTCTGCTGCGGTAGTTGAACCCATTCCTCAACATGACCTGTCATTGCCACAGTAAATAGTTGAAATCCACTAGCATGAGTAGGAGTTGCTTGAGCCTTGATGTGCCTACTCATCCATGCCTGTTTTCTTTATGCCAGCTATGCTTAGAGTTGTGTTAGGTCTGATTCATCGGGAATGAATCGGAGTGGTGAACATGTCCTACCGATAAAGGCTAAGTGTGTGAACACGTTTTGGTTGAGGTAGCGATGAGAGGCCATGTAGGAGTACATGGTGGGTTGTCTCGTTGGAACCGTCCCTAAGCACTGAGTTCTGTGTATGTTATCCAAGTCCAGTTACTACCACACATTGGGTTCCGGTTATCCGGCCCCTCTCGGCTTATTAATCTACTTGATCTCTGTCCAGGAGTTGCAACTAGTTTCTGGCGTTTGTAGGTAGTGCTAGTTGTCTACCAGGTGGTGTCCGACGGGATGGGCTTGGGACAGACTAGGCACAGTGGCACGGTGTACCAAGTGGCACCCGGATGGCGGTCTTGGGAACCCTGCACACATCTTTTGGGGCCGTACTGGAGACTTCGGCCGGAACTCCTTGCGGATGGAACTCGAATAGGCGATAAACCTGGACGAGAGACTTGTGTGGTTAGTCAGGTCGTGGCCGACACCCTCGCCCGGCTTCTTCTTGAAGGTTGCCGAGGTACATGACGTGTACAGGGCAATAAGTGGCGAGAGCATGTGTGAAGAAGTACACACCTGCAGGGTTAACATTATCTATTCGAATAGCCATTTTCCTCGGATATGGAAACTTGGAGGACTTATGTAGTACATAGACAACTTGAAGTGGATACTCTAAAATACGCAAGATAAGCGTGAGTGCTATGGATGGCCTTCTCGTAGGGAGACAGGAATAGATCCATAGTGGAGTTTTGATATGGTGAATATGTGGACTCATGTGCGTCTTCTCACCTCAAAGAAGTTTCTGATACTCGTAGTATAGGTTAGCCACTGAGTCAAAGCTGGCTTGCTGCTGTTAAAACTCCACCACCCCTTTGTTGATAATGTTGCATATGTAGATAGTTCTGATGTAAGACTTGCTGAGTACATTCGTACTCACGTTTGCTTATTTATGTTTTGCAGTTGGTTACACTAGTGACTTCAACGAGTAGCTTGTATCCCAACTACGATCTTGTACCCTTGGGAGGGTCTTGTAGATAGTCAGGCTTCTCAGCCTTTTTCTTTTGTAGTTGTCTGTACTCAGGCATGTAATGCTTCCGTTGCTTGTATGCTCTGAATAATGGGTCATGAGACCCCTGTTTGTATTGAATGCTTTGTGGCTCTTCCGGGCCTTTATATATATGAGTTTGAGTTATGTTGTGATGCCATATTGTACATCACATACTTGCATGTTATGCGTACGTGTAACATGTATTGCTATGTGTGGGATCCGACAATCTAGTTGTTTATCCTTGGTAGCCTCTTTTATGGGGAAATGTAGTCTAGTGCTTCCACTGAGCCTTGGTAGTCCACTACAGCCCGGTTTACCGGAGTCCTACTAGCCCAGCACTACTGCTCCGGAACACTTAGACTGGCCGACATGTGATCCACTTCGTTCCCGTGTCTGTCCCTTCGGGAAATGTCACGCGGAGACATCCGGAGTCCTGTTAGCCTGCTATAGCCCGGGTTCCCGGAGTACTATTAGCCCAGTTGCTATAGCCTGGGTTCATACGCTGTTGACCAACATGCTCAAGGTTGATTCATGTATGCATGTCCCTATAAGTCAGTGCCACTTTGGGTTCACGACTAGTCATGTCGGCCTGGGTTCTCTGTCATATACGTAAGCCAAAAGGCGCAAACGGTCCCAGGCTAGGAAAGGTGGCACCCGTGGGAATACCGTGCGTGAGGCCGCAAAGTGATATGATGTGTTACATGCTAGATCGGTGTGACTTAGGATTGGGGTCCCGACAAGATTCACATATAAATAAACTATCCTAGAAATCTTTTGTGATTGTGAGCCCTCATCAAAATATTATATGCCAAAATTGTTGACGTTGGACAAGGAAGACAACTTAATGATTTATGTTTGTTCATATTCACATAGAAGCCATATTGTCATAGATCCTTTAACATGTGGTGCTTTCCCCTATCTTTGCTAGCCAAAAATTCCGCACTAAGTAGAGATACTACTTGTGCATCCAAAAACCCTTAAACCCAAATCTTATTTTCGAAGTGTCCATCATACCTCACTAGGGATTGAGCAAGATCCCTCAAGTAAGTTGTCATCGGTGCAAAAAGGCAATTAAAATTGTTCTAAAAGTGTGAGATCATTTAGTGTAAGAGAAAATTGAGCGTTGCATGAACTTGTGATGGTGAAGAATAAAAGTGACAGACTGAATAATAAAGATCGCTATAACAAGGGGCAATGTAACATGACGTTATTTTGCACTAAGGGATTGAGCATACAAACAAATAAGCGCATGCCAACCTCTGCTTCCCTGTGCGAAGGGCATACCTTTTACTTTTATGTATTTACTTTTATGCAAGAGTAAAAGTTTTTTCTCTATTCCTTTTATTTTTCTCCTTTGGCAAGCATCATGTGGTGAGGAAAGATCTAGGCACATATGTCCAGTTGAATATGGGTGGCATGAGTTATTATTGTTGACATCACCCTTGAGGTGATTATGTTGGGAGGGTAACCATAAGCCCCTATCTTTCTATGTGTTTGGTCGAAACGTTTTGCTCATGGGTACATGGTGAGTGTTAGCAATCATAGAAGACTATATGATGGTTGAGTATGTGGACTTGCCTAAAGGCTCCGACACGTGACCCTTCCTGAAAAGATGATGAATTGTAGTTGCAAAGTTGACTGAGAACATAGTTTGTTGGTTTTTAATAGAGTTTTTTGCTTTATACTTTGATTGTGTGATGAACTATTACTTATTCATGTGAAGTATATGATAAATTTTCTATGATAAAAGTCCTATGTTTAATTTTGTTGCTGTTATAATAATCAACATGATGCTTCTATGTCCGTATTTTGTTTTTTTGACACCTCTCTCTCAAAGCACGTGGACATGTTTTTTGATTTCGGTTTTCGCTTGAGGACAAGCGAGGTCTAAGCTTGGGGAAGTTGATACATCCATTTTGAATCATGTTTCCTTACTGTTATTTACCAATGTTTTTATCCATAATAAGGCTTTTTGGAGTAATTCTAATGCCTTTTCTCTCATAATTTGCAAGGTACACACCAAGAGGGAGAATTCTGGCAGCTGGAAATTTGGGCCTGGAAAAGCTACGCCAATCCACCTATTTTGCACAACTCCAAACAAGCTGAAACTTCACGGAGATTCTTTATGGATTATTTAAGAATTATTGGAGCAAATAACTACCAGAGGGGCCCCCCAGGTGGGCACAACCCACCTGGGCACGCCAGGGAGCCCAGGCGCGGCTTGGTGGGTTGTGCCCTCCTTGGCCCACCTACGGTGCCCATATTTTGGTATATAAGTCATTTTGACCTAGAAAATATAAGGAGAGGACTTTCGGGACGAAGCGCCGCCGCCTCGAGGCGGAACTTGGGCAGGAGCAGTTTTGCCCTCCGGTGTAGCGATTCCACCGGGGGAACTTCCCTCCCGGAAGGGGGAAATCATCATCATCATCATCACCAACAACTCTCCCATCCTGGGGAGGGCAATATCCATCAACATCTTCAACAGCACCATCTCCTCTCAAATCCTAGTTCCTCTCTTGTGTTCAATCTTGTTACCAGAACTATAGATTGGTACTTGTGACTAGTAGTGTTGATTACATCTTGTAGTTGATTACTATATGGTTTATTTGGTGGAAGATTATATGTTTAGATCCAATATGCTATTTAATACCCGTCTGATCATGAGAATGGTTATCATTTGTGAGTAGTTACCTTTGTTCTTGAGGTCACGGGAGAAATCATGTTGCAAGTAATCATGTGAATTTGATATGTGTTCGATATTTTGATAGTATGTATGTTGTGATTCCCTTAGTGGTGTCATGCGATAGTCGACTACATGACACTTCACCATATTTGTGCCTAAGGGAATGCATTTTGGAGTAGCAATTAGATGATGGGTTGCGAGAGTAACAGAAGCTTAAACCCTAGTTTATGCGCTATTCCGTAAGGGACCAATTGGATCCAAAAGTTTAATGCTATGGTTAGAATTTATTCTTAATACTTTTCTCGTAGTTGCGGATGCTTGCGGGAGGGTTAATCATAAGTAGGAGGTTTGTTCAAGTACTAACAACACCTAAGCACTGTTCCACCCACATATCAAATTATCAAAGTAGCGAACACAAATCAAACCAACATGATCAAACTGACTAGATGAAATTCCCGTGTACCCTTAAGAACGCTTTGCTTATCATAAGAGACCGTTTTGGCCTGTCCTTTGCCTCAAAAGGGTTGGGCTACCTTGCTGCACTTTTGTTACTACTCTCGTTACTTGCTCGTTACAAATTATCTTGCTATCAAACTACTCTGCTACTTACTATTTCAACACTTGCAGACATTACCTTACTGAAAACTATTTGTCATTTACTTCTGCTCCTCGTTGGGTTTGACACTCTTACTTATAGAAACGAGCTACAATTGGTCCCCTATACTTGTGGGTCATCACACCCACTTGCAAACTGACTTTTCTCCAAGTTGAGGAGAAAGACAGAAATCGTTGATGGAATATCGGAAGATCTTCCCATGTCATCAAAGAGGATGGTAGAGTTGTCCCATTGAACGAGGATGTGTTACCTGTTTGCTCCTTGTGTTCTTGATGTCTACTACGCAACTTTATCCTTGTAGACGATGTTGGGCCTCCAAGTGCAGAGTTTTGTAGGACAGCAGCAAATTTCCCTCAAGTGGATGACTTAAGCTTTATCAATCCATGGGGGGCATAGGATGAAGATGGTATCTTTCAAACAACCCTGCAACCAAATAAGAAAGAGTCTCTTGTGTCCCCAACACACCCAATACGACGGTAAATTGTATAGGTGCAATAGTTCAGCGAAGAGATGGTGATACAAGTGCAATATTATATCCCTCTTGGATGCCTATCATATTAGGACTAAATTCATAACCTAAGCAAATTACCATCTTGTTGAAGACTCTCAAAATGATGTAAATGAAGCATGAGAGTTCATCAATTTCTTCAAAATAAAACTACCATCATGCTCTAAAAAGATATAAGTGATGCACTAGAGCAAACGACAAACTACTCCAAAAGATATAAGTGAAAATCAATGAGTAGTTGAATAATTATGTAACTATGTGAAGACTCTCTAACATTTAAGAATTTCAGATCTTGGGATATTATTCAAACAGCAATCAAAACAAAATAAAATGACATTGCAAGGATAGCACAAATCATGTGAAGAAGCAAAAACTTAGGCTCAACCAAAACTGACCGATAGTTGTTGAAGAAGAAAGGTGGGATGCCAACCGGGGCATCCCCAAGCTTAGATGCTTGAGACTTTTTGAAATATTGACTAGGGATGCTTTTGGAATCACCAAGCTTGAGCATTTGTGTCTCCTTAATTCTTCTCATATCACGGTTTCCCTAATTCTTAAAAACTTCATCCACACAAAACTCAACAATAACGTGTGGGATAAGTTAGTATAAATCAATGCTAAACCTTATCATTCTCTACTGTAGCAAATCACGAAAATTATTATTTGATATTGCCTACTAAATGCCTCTGCATATATAATACTCCAATCCTCAATTAGAATCATTAAACAAGCAAACAATGCAAACATAACAACAATCTGTCTAAACAGAACAGTCCGTAAAGAGTGCAAGAGGATTCATACTTCTCTAACTTCGAAAATTCTGAAAATTACCACATTGTAGATAATTTGTTGTTGCTCATTGTGTAAAAATTTCAAGATTTTATCATGTTCCGACTTTCCAGAAGAATTCAGACAATGATAGAGAAATTTCTGTTTTCAAAACAGCAACATATAGACATGCAAAATAAGCATGGTAAAGGATATACTTGACCTTTTTATTGAAGCAAAAGACACAAAACATTAATATAAATAGCAGAAAGGAAATCCTAATAAAACAAAATGATGCTCCAAGCAAAACATATATCATGTGGTGAATAAAAATATAGCTCTCCAAGTAAGTTTGCCTATGAACGAAGATGAAAGAGGGGATGCCATCCGGGGCATCCCCAAGCTTAGGCTCTTGGTCATCCTTGAATATTACCTTGGGGTGCCTTGGGCATCCCCAAGCTTAGGCTCTTTCCACTCCTTATTCCATATTCCATCAAAACTTTACCCAAAACTTGAAAACTTCACAACACAAAACTCAACAGAAAACTTGTAAGCTCCGTTAGTATAATAAAGAAAATCACCACTTAGGTACTGTCAATACAAGATTCATAATTTTTCTCAAACTATTCCTACAGTAACCTATCATTTCTACAATTTATATTAAGCAATATAAGCCATAGAAACTAGAAAACAAGCAAACTATGCATCGAAAACATAATTTGTCAAAAACAGGACAGTCTGTAGTAATCTATAACTCTCGACTACTTATGTAACTTCAAAATTTCTAACAAATTAGGAAAGCCTGATTAATTTGTTTATTAATCTTCTACAAAAAGGATCAGTAGTTTATCATGCTCCTGTTAAAAATGAGAATTGTTTTCCTGAGTCCAAAATTTTCTGTTTTCAGCAAGATCAAAGCAACTATCACCATAGATCATCCCAACGGTCTTACTTGGCACTTTATTGAAACAAAAGCTATAAAACATGATTACTACAGTAGCATAATCATGTGAACACGCAAAAATAGTAGGTATAAATGTAGGGTTGTCTCCCAACAAGTTCTTTTCTTTAATGCCTTTCTAGCCAGGCATGATGATTTCAATGATGCTTACATAAAGGAAAGAATTGAAACATAACGGGAGCATCATGAAGCATATGATAGGCACATTTAAGTCTAACCAACTTCCCATGCATAGGGATTTTGTAGAAAATAACTAATGGGAACGAGAATTAACTTGCATAGGAAGGTAAAGCAATCATAACTTCAAGATTTTCAACACATAGAGAGGAAACTTGATATTATAGCAACTCCTACAAGCATATATTCCTCCCTCATAATAATTTTCAGTAGCATCATGAATGAATTGAACAATATAACCATCACATAAAGCATTATTTTCATGATCTACAAGCATAGAAATTTTACTACTCTCCACATAAGCAAAATTCTTCTCATTCATAGTAGTGGGAGCAAACTCAATAAAATAACTATCATGTGAGGCATGATCCAATAGAAAACTAAAATCATGATGACAAGTTTCATGGTTATCATTATTCTTTATAGCATACATATCATCACAATAATCATCATAGATAGGAGGCATGATATCATCATAGTAAATTTGCTCATCAAAACTTAGGAGACTAAAAATATCATCTTCATCAAACATAGCATCCCCAAGCTTGTAGCTTTGCATATCATTAGCATCATGGATATTCAAAGAATTCATACTAACAACATTGCAATCACGCTCATCATCCAAAGATTTAGTGCCAAACATTTTAATGCATCCTTCTTCTAACACTTTGGCACAATTATCGGAATCTTTATTTTCACGAAAGACATTAAAAATATGAAGCATATGAGGCAACCTCAATTCCATTTTTGTAGTTTTCTTTTATAAACTAAACTAGTGATAAAACAAGAAACTAAAAGATTCGACTGCAAGATACAAAGATATACCTTCAAGCGCTAACCTCCCCGGCAACGGCGCTAGAAAAGAGCTTGATGTCTACTACGCAACTTTATCCTTGTAGACGTTGTTGGGCCTCCAAGTGCAGAGTTTTGTAGGACAACAAATTTCCCTCAAGTGGACGACCTGAGGTTTATCAATCTGTGGGAGGCGTAGGATGAAGATGGTCTCTCTCAAACAACCCTGCAACCAAATAAGAAAGAGTCTCTTGTGTCCCCAACACACCCAATACAATGGTAAATTGTATAGGTGCACTAGTTCGGCGAAGAGATGGTGATACAAGTGCAATATGGATGGTAGATATGAAGGAAATATGCCCTAGAGGCAATAATAAAGTTGTTATTTTATATTTCCTTATATCATGATAATTTTTTATTATTCATGCTAGAATTGTATTAACCGGAAACTTGATACATGTGTGGATAGATAGACAAAACAATGTATCCCTAGTATGACTCTACTAGACTAGCTCTTTAATCAAAGATGGTTAAATTTCCTAACCATAGACATGGGTTGTCATTTGATGAACGGGATCACATCATTAGGAGAATGATGTGATGGACAAGACCCATCCGTTAGCATAGCATATTGATCGTTTAGTTTTATTGCTATTGCTTTCTTCATATCAAATACATATTCCTTCGACTATGAGATTATGCAACTCCCGGATACCAGAGGAATACCTTGTGTGCTATAAAATGTCACAACGTAACTGGGTGATTATAAAGATGCTCTATATGTATCTCCAAAGGTGTTTCTTCGGTTGGCATGGATCGAGATTAGGATTTGTCACTCCGAGTATCAGAGAGGTATCTCTGGGCCCTCTCGGTAATGCACATCATAATAAGACTTGCAAGCAATGTGACTAATGAGTTAGTTACGGGATGATGCATTACAGAACGAGTAAAGAGACTAGCCAGTAACGATATTGAACTAGGTATGAAGATACCAATGATCGAATCTTGGGCAAGTAACATATCGATGACAAAGGGAATGATGTATGTTGTCATTGCGCTTTGACCGATAAAGATCTTCGTAGAATATGTAGGAACCGATATGAGCATCCAGGTTCCGCTGTTGGTTATTGATCGGAGATGTGTCTCGGTCATGTCTACATAGTTCTCGAACCCGTAGGGTCCGCACGCTTAACGTTCGATGACGATTTATATTAGGAGTTATGTGTTTTGGTGATCGATTATTGTTTGGAGTCCCGGATGAGATCACGTACATGACAAGGAGTCCCGAAAATGGTTGAGAGGTAAATATTGATATATTGGATGATGATATTCGGACACCGGAATGGTTCCGGAGTGTTTCGGGTATTTATTGGAGTACCGGGAGGTTACCGGACCACCCCCCTCCCCCCGAGGGAAGTAGTGGGCCAACATGGGCCATAGGGGAGAGAGAGGGAAGCCCACAAGGGGTGGAGCCCCCCATGGGCAGTCCAAATTGGACAAGGGGAAGGGGGCGCGGCCCCCTTTCCTTCTCCCTCTCCCTCTCCTTCCCCCTTTCCCCCTCCGAAAGAAGGAAGGAGGGGGGCGACTTGGACTGGGAGTCCTAGTCGGTTTCCCCCCATGTCGCGCCCCCTTGGGCCGGCGTCCTCCCCTCCTCCTTTATATACGGGGGCAGGGGGCACCCCAAAGCACATCAATTATTCTCTTAGCCGTGTGCGGTGCTGTAACATCCCAAATTTTCAATTTGGAATGCTATACATAGATCATTCATGCATATGATATTTTATTGCACTTTGTTTCGCGAATCCTCGAAATCCTAAGCAACTTAAGGACCCTCGGAGAGAGTTGGGGATTTCCCTGTTTTCATATTTGAGTTTTATCAAATATTGAAACGAGGATTTTTGGTTTTAATTATTTTTCTCTCCAAAAATATTTCATATTAAAATACATGAGAGGAGATAATATGACTTCTCCAAAATAATTGAAATATTGAAGGAAAAAGATTAAAATCAAATATTTGATTTTTATCCGGAGTTTATTGCTATTTTATTTGAATTAGAAAAATTGCACGTTTTTCAAAGTTGCATTTTAGGGCCAAGAAAATGTTCATGTAGTTCTAAATATTTTATTTAGGCGGTGAAAATTTGTTTTGGCATTTTTAGATTTTTTTTTATTTTCTAGGCTTTTTTTAGTTTTGACAAAATTTTATTTAAAAAACGCGCAATGGCTAACTGGGCCGAAGCCCAGCCGCCGACCCAATCCCCGCGCCGCCGTCTCCTAGCGGGAGACCGCCGCCGCGCCACCCGAACCAGAGTCCGGCCGGGACTCCGCTTCCCCGCGTCGTGCCCCTTCCCCCAAGCCACGCCGCCCCCGCCTCCTTATAAGCCGCCACCCCCGCCCCCTAGAGCCGCCACCCCCTCCCCCCGCCCGCAATCGCCGCCGCCGCTTGCCCGCGCCGCCGCTCGCTTGCCGCGCCGCCCGTTTGCCGCGCCTCACAGGAGCTGCCGCCGCCGCCCTGCACTGCCCCGCCGCCCGCCGGAGCAGCCCCGCCATGCCGGACTTCACCGGAGGTAGAACCGTTCGGTTTTTGTTTTAAAAAAAACCCGGTTTGGTTTTTTTCTAGAAACCCTTGTTTTTTTGGATAGATCGGTTCATCGGTTTTTTGCAGTTTAGTAACTTTGCGGATGTTCGTCCGTACATTCGTTTTAACGAACGGAGTTTACTCGTTAGTAACAGACAAGGAACGCTCGTTCGTTAGCCTGTTCGTCAGTTTTCTTTTCGCTCGTTTGTCGGAATCAGGTGATTCAAGCGCCTAGATCTTTGTCTCGAAACCCTCTTTCCGTTTAACCAACTTGAACAAGCTTTTGCTACTGTAAAATCTGACCTAGGTGCAGATTAGTAAATGGATCTTGTTTCATTCGGAGTTTGAGATTCGTTGCTCCGTTTGATTTGATTCTTTTCGCAAACTGGAGTTCTTAAGTTGAGCTTTCTAGTTAGATCTTCTTGTTTGAGTTTTACCCGTGTTTCTTTGCTTGATTGCTTATGTATGCTATTGTTTGTTTGCGATAGAACACCCGGAGTGCGAAGCGTGCTACTACGAATCCCTAGGTTTTGCGGATCATCAGCAAGGCAAGTAACACTTTGATCATACCCCTTTATCACCCAGTTTTTATGCATTAGTTCCAATCCTCAAACATTGCATGGTTAGGATGTGATTAATATGTGGGTTGGGAAGTAGTTGATGAGGTAGAACCTTTTGCCTTGTTTTATTCAAACCCTTGGGAGTTACTTCTACGTATTGCTTATATTGCTATGCTATGCTGGTAGACGTGGTTGGGTGAGTGAAATCCATGACAGATGTGAGATTGTTAATTAAGGGTTCAACTTAAGGTGGCGACTTGAATACACATCTGGGTGGATTGTTTGTTGGGCACTGCTACGTCTCGAGCTAGCGTTGGTTTTCCCCGAAGAGGAGGGGATGATGCAGCACAGTAGCGTAAGTATTTCCCTTAGTTTTTGAGAACCAAGGTATCAATCCAGTAGGAGGTCACGCGCAAGTCCCTCGTACCTGCACAAAATGGTAGCAACTGGCAACCAACGCTTAGGGGTTGTCAATCCCGTCACGGTCACTTACGAGAGTGAGATCTGATAGAGATAATATTTTTGGTATTTTTGGTATTTTTGGTATAAAGATGCAAAGTGAAAAGTAAAAGCAAAACAAGTAAAATAAAGTAATGGAGATTGATATGATGAGAATAGACCCGGGGGCCATAGGTTTCACTAGTGGCTTCTCTCAAGAGCATAGATATTCTATGGTGGGTGAACAAATTACTGTTGAGCAATTAATAGAATTGAGCATAGTTATGAGGTTATCTAGGTATGATCATGTATATAGGCATCACGTCCGTGACAAGTAGACCGACTCCTGCCTGCATCTACTAGTATTACTCCACTCATCGACCGCTATCCAGCATGCATCTAGAGTATTAAGTTAAAAACAGAGTAACGCCTTAAGCAAGATGACATGATGTAGAGGAATAAATTCATGCAATATGATAAATACCCCATCTTGTTATCCTCGATGGCAACAATACAATACGTGCCTTGCAACTCTTTCTGTCACTGAGTAAGGACACCGCAAGATTGAACCCAAAGCTAAGCACTTCTCCCATTGCAAGAACTACCAATCTAGTTGGCCAAACCAAAAGGATAATTTGAAGAGACTTGCAAAGATAACTCAATCATACATAAAAGAATTCAGAGAAGATTCAAATATTATTCATAGATAAGTTGGATCATAAACCGACAATTCATCGGTCTCAACAAACACACCGCAAAAATAAGATTACAGCGAATAGATCTCCACGAGAGAGGGGGAGAACATTGTATTGAGATCCAAAAAGAGAGAAGAAGCCATCTAGCTACTAGCTATGGACCCGAAGGTCTGAAGTAAACTACTCACACTTCATCGGAAGGGCTATGGTGTTGATGTAGAAGCCCTCCGTGATGGATGCCCTCTCCGCCGGAGCTCCGGAATAGGCCCCAAGATGGGATCTCGTGGATACAGGAAGTTGCGGTGGTGGAATTAGGTTTTTGGCTCTGTGTCTGGTCTAATGGGGGTACGTAGGTATATATAGGAGGAAGGAGCACGTCGGTGGAGCTCCGAGGGGCCCACGAGGCAGGGGGGCGCGCCCAGGGGGGCGCCCTCCACCCTCATGACCTCCCCGGAAACTTCTTGGAGTAGGGTGCAAGTCTCCTGGATCACGTTCGGTGAGAAGATCACGTTCCCGAAGGTTTCATTCCGTTTGGACTCCGTTTGATATTCTGTTTCCTCGAAATACTGAAATAGGCAAAAACAACAATTCTGGGCTGGGCCTCCGGTTAATAGGTTAGTCCCAAAATAATATAAAAGTGGAAAATAAAGCCCAATATAGTCCAAAATAGTAGATAAAGTAGCATGGAGCAATCAAAAATTATAGATACGTTGGAGACGTATCAGGCATCCCCAAGCTTAATTCTTGCTCGTCCTCGAGTAGATAAATGATAAAAAGAGAATTTTTGATGCGGAGTGATACTTTGGCATAATTTCAATGTAAATCTTCTTAATCATGGTATGAATATTCAGATCTGAAAGGTTCAAGACAAAAGTTCATATTGACATAAAAATGATAATACTTCAAGCATACTAATTAAACAATTATGTCATCTCAAAATAACATGGCCAAAGGAAGTTCATCCCTACAAAATCATATAGTTAGGCTATGCTTCATTTTCGTCACACAAAGATGTTCCCAACTTCTAGACCCCCGATGACAAGCCAAGCAATTGTTTCATACTCAAATAATCTCAAACTTTTTCGACCTTCATGCAATACATGAGCGCGAGCCATGGACATAGCACTATGGGTGGTATAGAATATGATGATGGGGATTGTGTGGAGAGGACAAAAAAGGAGAAAGTCTGACATCAACGAGGCTAATCAATGAGCTATGGAGATGCCCATCAATTGAGGTTAATGCAAGGAGTAGGGATTGCCATGCAACGGATGCACTAGAGCTAAGAATGCTCAACAAAAGAAAACTGGTGGGTGTGCATCCAACTTGCTTCCTCATGAAGACCTAGGGCATTTTGAGGAAGCCCATCGTTGGAATATACAAGCCAAGTTCTATAATGAAAAATTCCCACTAGTATGAACAAGACAACTTATGAGACTCACTATATGAAAATCATGGTGCTACTTTGAAGCACAATATATGAGACTCACTACATGAAGAACAAGGTGCTACTTTGAAGCACAAGTGTGGAAAAAGAGATAGTAGCATTGCCCTTTTTATTTTCTCCATCTTTTTTTGGGCCTTTTTTTGGCCTTTCTCTTTTTTTGATTGGGCAATGCTCTAATAATGATGATCATCACACTTCTATTGATTACAACATAATGATTACAACTCGATACTAGAACAAGATATGACTCTATATGAATGCCTCCGGCGGTGTACCGAGATGGTGCAATGAATCAAGAGTGACATGTATGAAAAATAATGCATCGTGGCTTTGCCACAAATACGATGTCAACTACAAGATCATGCAATGGCAATATGACAAAAGTAAAGCATGTCATGATGATGATGATGATGATGGTGGAAGTTGCATGGCAATATATCTCGGAATGGCTATGGAAATGCCATGATAGGTAGGTATGGTGGCTGTTTTTAGGAAGATATAGGGAGGTTTATGTGTGAAAGAGCGTATCATATCACGGGGTTTGGATGCACCGGTGAAGTTTGCACCAACTCTCAATGTGAGAAAGGGCAATGCACGGTACTGAAGAGGCTAGCAAATGGCGGAAAGGTAAAAGTGCGTATAATCCATGGACTCAACATTAGTCAAAAGAACTCATATACTTATTGCAAAAATTTAGAAGTCGTCAAAAATCAAGTACTACGCGCATGCTCCTAGGGGGATAGATTGGTAGGAAAAGACCATCGCTCGTCCCCGACCGCCACTCATAAGGATGCACAAGCCAGGTACACTTCATGCTTCAAATTTGTTACACAACTTTAACCATACGTGCATGCTACGGGACTTGCTAACTTCAACACAAGTATTTCTCAAATTCACAACTACTCAACTAGCACGACTATGATATTGTCACCTCCATATCTCAAAACAATTATCAAGCATCAAACTTATCTTAGTATTCAACCCACTAAAAAGAAAGTTTCACATATCTTGAATACCAAGTATATTAACATTAAGCAAATTACCATGCTATTAACGACTCTCAAAATAATCTAAGTGAAGCTTGAGAGATCAAGTTTCTTTAAAACAAACCACCACCGTGCTCTAAAAGATCTAAGTGAAGCACTAGAGCAAAAATTATCACGCTCAAAAAGATGTAAGTGAAGCAAATAGAGTAAACTATCAAGCTCAAAAGATATAAGTGAAGCACATAGAGCATTCTAACAAATTTCAATTCATACATGGCTCTCTCAAAAGGTGTGTACAGCAAGGATGATTGTGGTAGACTAACAAGCAAAGACACAAATAATACAAGACGCTCCAAGCAAAACACATATCATGTGGTGAATAAAAATATAGCTCCAAGTAAATTACCGATGGAAGTGGACGAAAGAGGAGATGCCTTCCGGGGCATCCCCAAGCTTTGACTTTTTGGTGTCCTTGGATTATCTTGGGGGTGCCTTGGTCATCCACAAGCTTAGGCTCTTGCCACTCCTTGTTCCATAATCCATCAAAAGAATTCACCCAAAACTTGAAAACTTCACAACACAAAACTCAATAGAAATCTCGTGAGCTCCGTTAGAGAAAGAAAACAAAAGACTACTTTAAGTTACTGTAGTGAACTTGTTCTTTATTTGTATTGGTGTTAAACCTACTGTATTCCAACTTCTCTATGGTTTATAAACTATTTTACTAGCCATAGATTCATCAAAATAAGCAAACAACACACGCAAAACAGAATCTGTCAAAAACAGAACAGTCTGTAGTAATCTGTTACTAACGCAAACTTATGGAACCCAAAAACTTCTACCAAAATTAGACGACCTGGGAAATTTGTTTATTGATCAGCAGAAACTGGAATCACTATTTTATCACGTTCTGGTGATTTTTGAAAATTCGGGCACTGAGTGCAAAGATTCTGGAAATTACAGCAAGATCAAATAACTATCTTCCAAGAAGATCTAATAGGTTTAACTTGGCACAAACACTAATTAAAAGATAAAACCACATATAAACAGAATCTAGATGGATTATTTATTCCTAAACAGAACCAAAAACAAAAAACACAAAATAAAATTGGGTTGCCTCCCAACAAGCGCTATCGTTTAACGCCCCTAGCTAGGCATAAAAGCAAGGATAGATCTAGGTATTGCCATCTTTGGTAGGCAATCCATAAGTGGCTCTCATGATAGATTCATATGGTAATTTTATTTTCTTTCTAGGAAAGTGTTCCATGCTCTTCTTTAAGGGAAATTGGAATTTAATATTCCCTTCCTTCATAGCAATAATTGCACCAATCGTTCTAAGGAAAGGTCTACCAAGAATAATAGGACATGAAGGATTGCAATCTATATCAAGAACGATAAAATCTACGGGCACATAATTCCTATTTGCAACAATAAGAACATCATTAATTCTTCCCATAGGCTTTTTAATAGTGGAATCTGCAAGATGCAAGTTTAGAGAGCAATCATCAAAGTCACGGAAATCTAGCAAATCACACAAAGCTTTGGGGATAGTAGAGACACTAGCACCCAAATCACACAAAGCATGAAACTCATAATTTTTAATTTTAATCTTAATTGTAGGGTCCCACTCATCATGGAGTTTTCTAGGGATAGAAACTTTCAACTCAAGTTTTTTTCATAAGATTGCATTAAGGCGTCAACAATGTGTTCGGTAAAGGCCTTATTTCGACTATAAGCATGAGGAGATTTTAATACGGATTGCAACAAGGAAATACAATCAATTAAAGAGCAATTTTCATAGTTAAATTCCTTGAGATCCAAAATAGTGGGTTTAGCAATATCTAGATTTTTATTTCTTTCAATCCCTTTTTTATCAATTTCATCATTAGGATCTAAAAACTCAGAATTCTTAGAACGCCTTCCAGGTAAGGGAAGATCATAATCAGATTCATCAAGATTCACATTGCAAAACAACAATTTAATAGGGGACACATAAATAACTTTTAGATCTTCATCTTGATTCTCATAGTTATTCGGTTTAGCGACCATCTTATTGACTAAGGTGGCTTGCATATCCAAAATTTCAGCGGTCATTTTTTCAAGATGAGCAATTTGGGCTCTTACACCATCAAATTCTTTGGACATATCATCGATCTCTTTATTAATATAACTCATGAAACTCTTTTGTTCCTTAAGCTCGTTTCTAAAGAAATTATTATGCTCAAATTCCAAGACCATAAACTTCCTGACATCGTTTTCGATATCTTCTAGCCTTTTAAGGTGAAGATCACCAAAATTAGGTAAGGCCATCGTGACGAACAAGCAAGCAAACTAACACACGAGCAAACAAAAGGCAAAAGGGAAAAAGAGGAGGAGATTGGGAAAGAGAGGGTGAATAAAACGGCAAGGGTGAAGTGGGGGAGAGGAAAACGAGAGGCAAATGGCAAATAATGTAATGCGAGAGATAGAGATTGTGATGGGTACTTGGTATGTTTACTTTTGCGTAGGCTTCCCTAGCAACGGCGCCAGAAATGGCTCGTTGACGGGAGAGTAAATCTTGACTTGACTTGGCGTAGGCCTCCCCGGCAACGGCGCCAGAAATCCTTCTTGCTACGTCTCGAGCTAGCGTTGGTTTTCCCCGAAGAGGCGGGGGTGATGCAGCACAGTAGAGTAAGTATTTCCCTCAGTTTTTGAGAACCAAGGTATCAATCCAGTAGGAGGTCACGCGCAAGTCCCTCGTACCTGCACAAAACGGTAGGAACTCGCAACCAACGCTTAGGGGTTGTCAATCCCGTCACGGTCACTTACGAGAGTGAGATCTGATAGAGATAATATTTTTGGTATTTTTGGTATTTTTGGTATAAAGATGAAAAGTGAAAAGTAAAAGCAAAACAAGTAAAATAAAGTAATGGAGATTGATATGATGAGAATAGACCCGGGGGCCATAGGTTTCACTAGTGGCTTCTCTCAAGAGCATAGATATTCTACGGTGGGTGAACAAATTACTGTTGAGCAATTAATAGAATTGAGCATAGTTATGAGGTTATCTAGGTATGATCATGTATATAGGCATCACGTCCGTGACAAGTAGACCGACTCCTGCCTGCATCTACTACTATTACTCCACTCATCGACCGCTATCTAGCATGCATCTAGAGTATTAAGTTAAAAATAGAGTAACGCCTTAAGCAAGATGACATGATGTAGAGGAATAAATTCATGCAATATGATAAATACCCCATCTTGTTATCCTTGATGGCAACAATACAATATGTGCCTTGCAACTCTTTCTGTCACTGAGTAAGGACACCGCAAGATTGATCCCAAAGCTAAGCACTTCTCCCATTGCAAGAACTACCAATCTAGTTGGCCAAACCAAACGGATAATTCAAAGAGACTTGCAAAGATAACTCAATCATACATAAAAGAATTTAGAGAAGATTCAAATATTATTCACAGATAAGTTGGATCATAAACCCACAATTCATCGGTCTCAACAAACACACCGCAAAAATAAGATTACATCGAATAGATCTCCACGAGAGAGGGGGAGAACATTGTATTGAGATCCAAAAAGAGAGAAGAAGCCATCTAGCTACTAGCTATGGACCCGAAGGTCTGAAGTAAACCACTCACACTTCATCGGAAGGGCTATGGTGTTGATGTAGAAGCCCTCTGTGATGGATGCCCTCCCCGGCGGAGCTCCAGAACAGGCCCCAAGATGGGATCTCGTGGATACAGGAAGTTGCGGCGGTGGAATTAGGTTTTTGGCTCCGTCTCTAGTCTAATGGGGGTACGTAGGTATATATAGGAGGAAGGAGCACGTCGGCGGAGCTCCGAGGGGCCCACGAGGCAGGGGGCGCGCCCAGGGGGGGCACCCTCCACCCTCATGACCTCCCCGGAAACTTCTTGGAGTAGGGTCCAAGTCTCCTGGATCACGTTCGGTGAGAAGATCACGTTCCCATAGGTTTCATTCTGTTTGATATTCTGTTTCCTCGAAATACTGAAATAGGCAAAAAACAACAATTCTGGGCTGGGCCTCCGGTTAATAGGTTAGTCCCAAAAATAATATAAAAGTGGAAAATAAAGCCCAATATAGTCCAAAACAGTATATAAAGTAGCATGGAGCAATCAAAAATTATAGATACGTTGGAGACGTATCAGGCATCTGGAGAATCCAGTGTTGTCCTAGGATATCCCGGAGTACCCGTGTGATAATCCTATGGTCCGCCACCCAGGCTCAAAGGGAACTGAGATATTTTCATGCTATAAACTTCCGTGTGCAGCCACAAGCTATTATGGGCTCTAGCATAGTTGAGTAAGTTGCGTGAAGCTTCCGAAGAGGTGGATCAGCAGGTAGTGGGATGTAGGTTTGGTACGGTCTGCCCGGAGTAAGGAGTTAATGCTTCTAAAAAACTATGTCTCGGTCATCCGTTTCTCAAACACCCTGTAGTGCGAGAAATCCAACAGAGGAGATCAGGTCTTGTGGGGAAAAGTGCGCAAACCTCTGCAGAGTGTATGAACCAATCATGGTTAGCCGTGTCCCCGATTATGGACATCTTGAGTATCTAGTACTTGGAGTATCATAAGTATCTCATCACTCTAAACTAATATTGTTGGGTTGTTAATTACTTTAATTGGGATTGAGTTGGAGGAACCTTCTCAATGATGTTTTAACTACCATGATAGTTAAATAAAATATATTCCTTTGTTGTAGGAAAAAATTGGCTTTTCGCAAAAACTATAACCATAGAGCTTTCCACCAGCCAAATATGCATGTAGTGATAGCATTATTCTGTTTTTGCTCTACTCTGTTATCTTGCCAGCATATTCCATGTGCTGACCCATTTTTGGGCTGCAACGTATTATGTTGTAGACTTTTCAGATGAGGAGTAAGGTTCATTAGGTCGTTGCCGTGCAGCTCAGCTATGCCGTTGGACTTGATGGACTCACTTTATCTTCCAAGCCTCCCACTGTTATCGTATTAGATGGCCTTAAGCCATATTTATTTTAATAAGTTCTCTTTTGAGACATTCGATGTAATAAGTGTGTGATTGCTACTCTGTTATAAATCCTTGAGTACTGTGTGTGTCAGCATTACCGATCCAGGGATGACACTGAAGCACAGACACTTGGCTGTTTGAGGTCGGGTCACTACAAGATGGTATGAGAGCACACGCTGAGTGTAGGACACGACCACTAAGCTAAAGCCCTAGATCACTATTCTCTTCTCATTTCTGAATCCTCTCCATTTTCTACTCTTTAGGATGGCGGATGCAAGGAACAAGTTTGCACAACCGGATGAAGAAGCACCTTTTGGACGACACTTGAAGGAAGTCACTTGGTACCTGAACATTGGAATACCAAGCTTCACCGGGACATACAACGCCACATTACAAGAAGAGGAGCGATGGATGATTCAAGTTCAAGTTCCAGGAAGGACATTCACGCCAGTCACTAAGCCCATAGAGTTTTCCTTCGATGCACCAACCTGGAGTCTAGGAAAGAGTATGGCAGCTCACATCACCATGGGACGCATTGGAGAAGTTTATCATAAGGAGCTTAAGGATACTATCTATCAGATTTGTGGGCGCCGAGATGAGCAATGGAAGATGATCAGCACCAGGAAGGATAGATCAATTGCAGCTTTCATTCAGGAGTTAAACCAACACATTCGTCGCTAGGAGAACCAGATGTGCGCAGGCATGATAGATCTGAAGAAGGCGATGACAAGGATCACGGAACTGGAGGAAGAACTTAAGGTTACTCATGAAGATTGTGAGGAGGAAATCGTCGTACTAGTGGAGAAGAATGACGATCTAGAAAGGAAGCTAGGAGTATTTCTGGGAGACCCCACACCAGGAGGAGCAGACAAAGAACCCAAGGAGATTCGCCCGGAGGACTACATTATCATCGACGACACCGACTCGGACCCCAACAATAGCGATGATGATTATGAAGACGAAGCTAGAGCAGACATCATGGAGTCTTCAACTGAAGAATGTTTTTAGTAGACCACCACATCAGTAGTAGAATTCCACCATGTATATAGTATAGTCTGAGCACTTTTGTAACGATAGTTAGATCGATTGTATGCCCTTGCTTGATTGATTGAGTGAAATGATTGTGTTTGTCTCATGTGCATTTGGGTAGTGTTTTTCTCATTAGACCTCATTCTATCCTAATCTCTCCCCTCTAAACCCATAAGATGCCTCCGAGACGTGACCCCGGATTTACTTTCCCACCTGAGCTCACTCAGTTGATCCAGCAGCAGAATACCCTGATGCAGTTGTTAGTTCAGAACCAAGGCAACAACAACAACAACAACAATCCACCACCACCGCCACCAGTTGACAACTTAGCCCGTTTCCTGAGGTTGCAGCCGCCAGTGTTTCCAGTAGCACCGAGCCCATAGTAGCAAATGATTGGCTCCGCTAGATTGGAAGGGAGTTAATCACTGCAGGATGTACCAATGTTGATAAGGTGCGTTTTGCCGCACATAAGTTGGATGGACCAGCAGCCTCATGGTGGGAGAATTACATAGTCACCTACCCTATAGCCATTGTTACATGGGATCAGTTTCAGCAAGCTTTCCATATAGCCCATGTCTCAACTGGAGCTATGAGTATGAAGAAGCGTGAGTTTTGCAACTTACGACAGGGGAACTGTACTGTGGCTCAGTACGCGGATGAGTTTAGCAAGTTACCTCGCTATGCCCCTGATGATGTGGCCACAGATATCGCAAAGCAGGAGAAGTTTATGGCAGGGCTGAATGATGAGATGAGCATGCAGTTGATGGTGGCAACATTCAACAACTACCAGGAGTTGGTAGATAAGGCTCTTATGATTGAAGGGGAGCAGCAACAAATTGAGAGCCGTAAGAGGAAGTATGGACAAGGAAGGTATAATTCAGGAGCTCAGCAGAAGCCTCGCCTAACACCGAACTCGGGAGGACTTGTTCATAACCATGGGGAGCCCCAGTGCTTTTGGTCGAGAAGAAGGATAAGTCTCTAAGAATGGTTGTTGATTATCGTGCGTTAAATGAGGTGACGATCAAGAACAAATACCCACTGCCGATGATCAATGATTTGTTCGACCAGCTGCAAGGAGCTAAGATGTTTTCAAAGATCGACCTGCGATCTGGATATCACCAGCTGAAGATACGAGAGAAGGACATACCAAAGACAGCATTCACCACACGGTACGGGATGTATGAATATATGGTCATGTCGTTTGGACTGACTAACGCCCCTGCCCACTTCATGAGCATGATGAACAAAGTGTTCATGGAGTATTTGGATAAGTTTGTTGCGGTGTTCATTGATGATATAATGGTATATTCGAAGAATGAGGAGGAGCATGAAGAGCATTTGCGCTTAGTTCTCGAGAAACTCAGGGAACATCAGTTGTATGCCAAGTTCAGCAAATGCGAGTTTTGGCTGAAGGAGGTTGGATTCCTTGGACATGTTATATCAGGAGAAGGTGTAGTAGTAGATCCTACCAAGGTTCAGTCAGTCACTGAATGGTTGGCACCCACTTCAGTTAGCGAGATCCGCAGTTTTCTTGGACTCGCAGGATAATATCAGAGATTCATTGATAATTTTTCCAAAATTGCGAAGCCAATGACAGAGTTATTGAAGAAGGATACCAAATTTAAATGGACGGAAGAATCTGAAGCAAGTTTTCAGGAGTTAAAGAAATGTTTGACTACAGCCCCAGTGCGGATTCTGCCGGATATACGTAAGGAGTTCCAAGTGTATTGCGATGCCTCTCCCCTAGGACTTGGAAGTGTGCTTATGCAGGACAGAAGAGTTGTTTCATATGCCTCGCGACAACTGAAACCGCATGAGTTGAATTATGGCACGCATGATTTGGGGTTGGCTGTCGTAGTGCATGCGTTGAAGACTTGGAGGCATTACCTTAATGGAAATCGTTGTGATGTGTACACGGATCATAAGAGTTTGATGTACATTTTCACACAGAAGGAGCTGAACCTTAGGAAGAGGAGATGGTTGGAGCTTATAAAGAATTATGACATGAAGCTTCACTACCATCCAGGCAAGGCCAATGTCATAGCCGACGCTTTAAGCCAGAAGAGTTATGCTAATACCCTAGTGAGCACGGGATTTCCGAAGGAGTTAGCAGAGGATCTCAGGGAACTTCGATTGGAGATTGTTCCTAGAGGTTTTGTTGCAACCATAGAGGTTCAGTCTACATTGTTAGGAAAGATTCGAGAAGCTCAGAAGGAGGACAAAGATATTGCCGAGATAAAAGAGAGAATGAGCGAAGGAAAGGCCAAAGGTTTTCGTGAGGATGAGCACGACACCTTATGGTTTGAGGACCGTGTTTATGTGCCCAATAACACAAAGATCAGGAAGTTAATACTTCAGGAGGCTCATGACTCACCATACTTGAAACACCCCGGAAACACCAAGATGTATTTGTATTTGAAGGAACGTTTCTGATGGACTGGTATGAAGAAGGATATTGCCGAGTATGTAGCCGTATGTGATGTATGTCAGAGAGTGAAGGCTGAGCATCAAAAGCCAGTAGGATTGTTACAGCCTATGCCGATACCCGAATGGAAGTGGGATAAACTTGGCATGGATTTTATCACCGGATTACCCAAGACCAAATCAGGATACAATTCTATATGGGTAGTAGTTGATCGCTTGACCAAAGTAGCTCACTTTATCCCAGTGAAAACCACATATACAAGTGCGAAGTTGTCCAAGATATATATGCCCAGGATCGTATGTCTGCATGGAGTTCCAAGGACCATCGTATCAGATAGAGGGACTCAGTTTACTTAAAAGTTTTGGCATCAGTTGCACCAAACTTTGGGGACAAGGCTGGAATTCAGTACAGCTTTTCACCCGCAAACAGATGGACAGACCGAGAGAGTCAACCAGATTCTAGAGGATATGTTGAGGGCTTGTGCGCTAGATTATGGATCTAGTTGGGATGACAATTTGCCCTACACGGAGTTCTCATACAACAACAGCTACCAAGCCAGTTTGAAGATGGCACCGTTCGAAGCCTTGTACGGACGAAGGTGCAGAACACCGTTGATGTGGGAGGAAGTTGGAGACCGATAATTGTTTGGACCAGATTTGATCAAAGAGTCTGAAGAGAAGGTTAAGTTGATTTGAGATAGACTGAAGATAGCTCAGTCCAGGCAGAAGAGTTATGCAGATTCGAAACGCAAGGAAATAACCTATGAAATTGGAGATAGAGCATACCTACGAGTGTCACCCTTGCGAGGAGTGAAACGTTATGGAGTTAAGGGAAAGCTAGCCCCGAGATTTGTAGGGTCGTATCGAATTTTGGAACGTATGGGAGAAGTTTCCTACAAGTTGGAGTTACCTAAAGGACTGTCAGGAGTTCATGATGTATTTCATGTTTCACAGTTGAAGAAGGGTCATGCTGAGATGGCCGATATACCGTTAAGAGATATAGTACCCTTGGATGCGATTCAGTTGGACAGTGATTTGACCTATGAGGAGAAGCCAGTCAGGATTCTCGAATTTGCCAGCCGAGTCACCCGCAGCAAGGTTATCAAGTTTTGCAAAGTTCAATGGAGCCACCATACCGAGGATGAAGCCACCTGGGAACGAGAGGATGATCTTCGCAAAGACCACCCACACCTATTCTCTAGCCAACCCAAATCTCGAGGGCGAGATTCATCTTAAGGGGGTAGGTTTGTAACATCCCAAATTTTCAATTTGGAATGTTATACATAGATCATTCATGCATATCATATTTTATTGCACTTCGTTTCGCGAATCCTCGAAATCTTAAGCAACTCAAGGACCCTCCGAGAGAGTTGGGGATTTCCCTGTTTTCGTATTTGAGTTTTATCAAATATTGAAACAAGGATTTTTGGTTTTAATTATTTTTCCCTCCGAAAATATTTCATATTAAAATAAATGAGAGGAGATAATATGACTTCTCCAAAATAAATTAAATATTGGAGGAAAAATATTAAAATCAAATATTTGATTTTTTTATCCGGAGTTTATTGCTATTTTATTTGAATTAGAAAAATTGCATGTTTTTCAAAGTTGCATTTTAGGGCCAAGAAAATGTTCCATCTTGTTCTAAATATTTTATTTAGGCGGCGAAAATTTGTTTTGGCATTTTTAGTTTTTTATTTTATTTTCTAGGATTTTTGTAGTTTCGGCGGAATTTTATTTTAAAAACGCGCAGTGGCTAACTGGGCTGAAGCCCAGCTACCGACCCACTCCCCGCGCCGTCTTCTCCTACGGGAGACCGCCGCCGCGCCGCCCAAACCGGAGTCCGGCCGGGACTCCGCTTCCCCGCTCCGTGCCCCCTCTCCCTAGCCACGCCGCCCCCGCCTCCTTATAAGCAGCCACCCCCGCCACCTAGAGCCGCCACCCCGCCGCCCGCAACCGCCACCGCCGCCGCGCCGCCGCCACCCGTCACCGGAGACGCCGCCGTCCCCCTTTACCCGCACCGCCGCCGCCCCGCACTGCCCTGCCGCCCGCCGGTTCAGCCCCGCCATGCCGGACTTCGTTGGAGGTAGAACCGTTTGTTTTTAAAAAAAAACAGTTCGTTTTTTTCTAGAAACCCTAGTTTTTTGGATAGATCGGTTCACCCGTTTTTCGCGGTTTAGTTACTTTGCGGACGTTTGTCCGTACATTCGTTTTAACGAATGGGGTTTACTCGTTAGTAACAGACAACGAACGCTCGTTCGTTAGCCTATTCGTCAGTTTTCTTTTTCTCGGATTTTCCGCGATTATTTTCAATCGCGATTTCTGATCCGATTTTTGTTTTAGTTTATCTTTTCGCTCGTTTGTCGGAATCATGCGATTCAAGCGCCTAGATCTTCATCTCAAAACCCTCTTTCCATTTAACCAACTTGAACAAGCTTTTGCTACTGTAAAATCTGACCTAGGTCCAGATTAGTAAATGGATCTTGTTTCTTTCGCAGTTTGAGATTTGTTGCTCCGTTTGATTTGATTCTTTTCGCAAACCGGAGTTCTTAAGTTGAGCTTTCTGGTTAGATCTTCTTGTTTGAGTTTTACTCGTGTTTCTTTGCTTGATTGCTTATGTATGCTATTGTTTGTTTGCGATAGAACACCCGGAGTGCGAAGCGTGCTACTATGAATCCCTAGGTTTTGCGGATCATCAACAAGGCAAGTAACACTTTGATCATACCCCTTTATCACCCACTTTTTATGCATTAGTTCCAATCATCAAACATTACATGGTTAGGATGTGATTAATATGTGGGTTGGGAAGTAGTTGATGAGGTAGAACCTATTCCCCTGTTATATTCAAACCCTTGTGAGTTACTTCTACGTATTGCTTATATTGCTATGCTATGCTCATAGACGTGGTTGGGTGAGTGAAATCCATGACAGATGTGAGATTGTTAATTAAGGGTTCAACTTAAGGTGGCAACTTGAATACACATCTGGGTGGATGTTGTTTGTTGGGCACCTGGAGAATCCAGTGTTGTCCTAGGATATCCCGGAGTACCCGTGTGATAATCCTATGGTCTGCCACCCAGGCTCAAAGGGAACTGAGATATTTTCATGCTAGAAACTTCCGTGTGCAGCCACAAGCTATTATGGGCTCTAGCATAGTTGAGTAAGTTGCGTGAAACTTCCGAAGAGGTGGATCAGCAGGTAGTGGGATGTAGGTTTGGTATGGTCTGCCCGGGGTAAGGAGTTAATGCTTCTGAAAAACTGTGTCTCGGTCATCCGTTTCTCAAACACCCTGTAGTGCGAGAAATCCAACGGAGGAGATCAAGTCTTGTGGGGAAAAGTGTGCAAACCTCCGCAGAGTGTATAAACTAATCATGGTTAGCCGTGTCCCCGGTTATGGACATCTTGAGTATCTAGTACTTGGAGTATCATAAGTATCTCATCACTCTAAACTAATATTGTTGTGTTGTTAATTACTTTAATTGGGATTGAGTTCGAGGAACCTTCTCAATGATGTTTCAACTACCATGATAGTTAAATAAAATCTATTCCTTTGTTGTAGGAAAAAATTGGCTTTTCGCAAAAACTATAACCATAGAGCTTTCCACCAGCCTAATATGCATGTAGTGATAGCATTATTCTGTTTTTGCTCTACTGTGTTATCTTGCCAGCATATTCCATGTGCTGGCGCGTTTTCGGGCTGCAACGTATTATGTTGCAGACTTTTCAGACGAGGAGTAAGGTTCATTAGGTCATTGCCGTGCAGCTCAGCTATGCCGTTGGACTTGATGGACTCACTTTATCTTCCTAGCCTCCCGCTGTTATCGTATAAGATGGCCTTAAGCCATATTTATTGTAATAAGTTCTCTTTTGAGACATTCGATGTAATAAGTGTGTGATTGCTACTCTGTTATAAATCCTCGAGTATTGTGTGTGTCAGCATTATTGATCCAGGGATGACACTGAAGCACAGATACTTGGCCGTTTGAGGTCGGGTCGCTACAGGTGCCCCCCTCCACAGTTTACTCCTCCGATCATATTGTCGTAGTGCTTAGGCAGAGCCCTGCGCGGATCACATCACCATCACCGTCACCACGCCGTCGTGCTGACGAAACTCTCCCTCGAACGCTAGTGACAAAGTTCTCTAGTCACTATCACCAAGTTACGAGAACTTCGTGATGAACTATAATATGCAAGGGATGACAAAAATGATTCCCATGCTCTCCGCGATGCTGAAATTAGCGAAAGTAGAAATCAAGAAAGAGCATCAAGTGTTGATGGTTAACAAGACCACTAGTTTCAAGAAAAAGGGCAAGGGAAAGATGGGGAACTTCAAGAAGAATGAAAAGCAAGTTGCCACTCTCGTGAAGAAGCCCAAAGCTGGACCTAAACCTGAAACTGAGTGCTTCTACTACAAACAAAATGGTCACCGGAAGCGGAACTGCCCCAAATGCTTGTCGGATAAGAAGGATGGCAAATTGAACATAGGTATATTTGATATACATGTTATTGATGTGTACTTTACTAGTGTTCACAGTAGCCCCTGGATATTTGATACTAGTTCAGTTGCTAAGATTAGTAACTCGAAACAAGAGTTACAAAATGAATAGAGACTAGTTGAGGGTGAAGTGATGATGTGTGTTAGAAGTGATTCCAAGATTGATAAGATCACCTTCGCATACTCCCTCTACCTTCGGGATTAGTATTGGACCTAAATAAATGTTATTTGGAGTTTGCATTGAGCATGAATATGATTGGATCATGTTTATTGCGATACGGTTATTCATTCAAGTCAGAGAATAATTGTTGTTATGTTTACATGAATAAAACCTTCTATGGTATTACATCCAATGTAAATGGTTTACTAAATCTCGATCGCAGTGATACACATATTCATAATATTGATGCCAAAAGATGCAAAGTTAATAATGATAGTGCAACATGTTTGTGGCACTGCCATTTAGGTCATATTAGTGTAAAACACCTGAAGAAACTCCATTCAGATGGACTTTTGGAATCACTTGATTATGAATCATTTAATACTTGTGAACCATGCCTCATGGGCAAGATGGCTAAAACTCTGTTCTCCGGAACAATGGAGCGAGCCAATGACTTATTGGAAATAATACATACCGATGTATGCGGTCTAATGAGTGTTGAGGCTTGCAGCGGGTATCATTATTTTCTGACCTTCACAGATGATTTGAGCAGATATGAGTATATCTACTTAATGAAACACAAGTCTAAAACGTTTCAAAAGTTCAAAGAATTTCAGAGTGAAGTGGAGAATCATCATAATAAGAAAATAAAGTTTCTACGTTCTGATCACGGAGGCGAATATTTGAGTTACGAGTTTGGCCTTCATTTAAAACAAATAGTTTCACAACTCACGCCACCTGGAGCACCATAGCGTAATGGTTTGTCCGAACATCGTAATGTACTTTATTAGATATGGTGTGATCTATGATGTCTCTTACCACTATCGTTTTGGGGTTATGCATTAGAGACAGCTGCATTCACCTTAAATAGGGCACCATCTAAATTTGTTGAGACGACACCGTATGAACTAAGGTTTGGCAAGAGGGAAAATTTTGTTTTTGCGACTCTAGATTTTGCCAATTTTTCATATACCACTCTAGGTTTTGACATTTCAGTTTTGCCACTCTTAGCTTTTGACAATTATCACAATTGCCATTCCGTGGCAAATCCAAAATAAATTAGAGTGGCAATTGTGATACATTGTCAAAAGCTAGAGTGGCAAAAGTGAAACAAAATTATTTTGCTTTTGCCACATAATGGCAATTGTGATATTTATCAAAAGCTAAGAGTGGCAATACTGAAATGTCAAAATCTAGAGTGGCATCAGGAAAATAGGCAAAACCTAGAGTGGAAAAAACAAAATTTTCATTGGCAAGAAACCTAAGCTGTCATTTCTTAAAGTTTGGGGTTACGATGCTTATGACAAAGGAAATGGCGTATGATGTCATTGCGGTTTGACCGATAAAGATCTTCGTAGAATATATAGGAACCAATATGAGCATCCAGGTTCTGCTATTGGTTATGGATCGACGATGTGTCTCGGTCATGTCTACATAGTTCTTGAACCCGTAGGGTCCGCACGCTTAACGTTCTATGACGATTTGTATTGTGAGTTATGTGTTTTGGTGACCGAATATTGTTCGGAGTCCCAGATGAGATCACTGACATGACGAGGAGTCTCGAAATGGTTTAGAGGTAAAGATTGGTATATTGGACGAGCATATTCGGACATCAGAATGGTTACGGAGTGTTTCGGGTATTTATCAGAGTACCGGGAGGTTACGGGAACCCCACGGAGGTAATATGGGCCAACATGGGCCATAGGGGAGAGAGAGGGAAGCCCACAAGGGGTGGCACACACATCCTCCATGGGCAGTCCAAATTGGACAAGGGGAAGGGGGCGCGGCCCCCTTTCCTTCTCCCTCTCCCTCTCCTTCCCCCTTTCCTCCTCCGAAAGAAGGAAGGGGGCCCGACTTGGACTAGGAGTCCTAGTCGGTCCCCCCCATGATGCGCCCCTTGGGCCGGCCTCCTCCCCTCCTCCTTTATATATGGGGGCAGGGGGCACCCGAAAGCACATCAATTGTTCTCTTAGCCGTGTGCAGTGACCCCCTCCATAGTTTACTCCTCCGGTCATATTATTGTAGTGCTTAGGCGAAGCCCTGCATGGATCACATCACCATCACCATCACCGTCACCACACCATCGTGCTGACAAAACTCTCCCTCGACACTTTTATGGATCAAGAGTTCTAGGGACTTCATTGAGCTGAACGTGTGCAGAACTCGGAGGTGTCGTACGTTCGGTGCTTGATTGGTTGGATCGCAAAGATGTTCGACTACATCAACCGAGTTAAGCTAACGCTTCCGCTTTCGGTCTACGAGGGTACATGGACACAATCTCCCCCTCTCGTTGCCATGCATCTCCTAGATAGATCTTGCGTGATTGTAGGAAATTTTTTAAATTGCATGCTACGTTCCCCAACGGGATATAGGTTTTTGTAATATGAAAATATAAAAACAGTAAGGTAACTAGTAGCAAAAGTGAGCGAAAACGGTATTGCAATGCTTGGAAACAAGGCCTAGGGTTCATACTTTCACTAGTGTAAGTTCTCTCAACAATGATAATATAACTAGATCATATAACAATCCCTCAACGTGCAACAATGAGTCACTCCAAAGTCACTAATAGCGGAGAACAAACGAAGAGATTATTGTAGGGTACGAAACCACCTCAAAGTTATTCTTTCTGATTGATCTATTGGGTTATTCCTATAAGTGTCACAAACATCCCTAGAGCTCATACTAAAATAACAAATTAAAACACACATCAACCAAACCCCTAATGTCACCTAGATACTCCAATGTCACCACAAGTATCCGCGGTTTTGATTATACGATATGCATCACACAATCTCAGATTCATCTATTCGAACCAACACAAAGAACTTCAAAGAGTGCCCCATAGTTTCTACTAGAAAGTCAAGATGAAAATGTGTGCCAACCCCTATGCAAGTTCTCAAGGTCACAGAACCCGCAAGTTGATCACCAAAACATACATCAAGTAGATCGCGTGAATATCCCATTGTCACCATAGATAAACACATGCAAGACATACATCAAGTGTTCTCAAATCCTTAAAGACTCAATCCGATAAGATAACTTCAAAGGGAAAACTCAATCCATTAAAAGAAGGTAGAGGGGGAGAAACATCATAAGATCCAACTATAATAGCAAAGCTTGTGATACATCAAGATCGTGCCATATCAAGAACACAAGAGAGAGAGACATATCAAACACATAGCTATTGGTACATATCCTCAGCCCCGAGGGTGAACTACTCCCTCCTCACCATGGAGAGCGCCGGGATGATGAATATGTCCACCGGTGATGATTCCCCCCTCCGGCAAGGTGCCGGAACAGGGTCTAGATTGGTTTTTGGTGGTTACAGAGGCTTGCGGCTATGGAACTCCCGATCTAGGTTTCTAGATGTTTCTATATTTATAGGAATTTTTGGCGTCCAGAACAAGTAAGGGGGGGGTCCATGAGTCAACCACAAGGTCGGAGGGTGTCGGTGTCAAAACCGACAAATCTCGGGGTAGGGGGTCCCGAGCTGTGGATTCTCAGATCAATGGAAACAAGAACGAAGGAGACAATGTTTTACCCAGGTTCGGGCCCTCTTGATGGAGGTAAAACCCTACGTCATGCTCTTGTTTATGTTGATGGAGTATCAAGTACATAGTTGATCTACCTCGACATCATATATTGTGGTCTAAAACCTGAGGGTATGATGAATAATGTCATAATGATCTAGCATATCCCTATCGACTAGCCTGGCCTCGGCTTATATAATGTACCAGAGGCCTAGGATAACAAGAGTCCTAGTCGAATACGTCGGTGGAGAGGAGTCCTTATCTTGATCACCAAGTCTTGTGGAATCTTCCTCATGTATACATAGGCTTTCCGAACTGGCCCATAAGTAAACGACCATGGGGGTCCTCGGCCCAATCCAACTGATCGGGAGATGACGTGGTGAGTACCCCCTGGTCCAGGACACCGTCAGTAGCCCCCTAAACCGGTCTTCAAGTTGGGGACGCTCCTCGGTTCTTCCGAACTGTTCTTCGTCTTCGGTCATCGGTCTTGAAAACTGGTTCAACAAATCTTCCCATCTTCTATCTTGAGGATTACCGAGCTAAATCTGAAGATCTCACACATCGGGTATCTGAGGAGCCCTTTAAGTCTTCGGCCTTTATCAATGCCTTGTTATTTTTATGCCACACCTCGGGTTTGAAGTGCTTGTCGTGCGGCAGTGTCCTCTTGCATCCGAGCTCCAACGCCGGACTGCATTCAAGGTATCTTTTGCAGTCAAGCACCAACGTCGGACCGCTTCCGAGCTCCAACACCGAAATGTATCCGAGCTCCAATGCCGGACTATGTCCAAGCTCCAACGCCGGACTGTCAAGTCGAGGGCAAGCGCTTACAAGCTGCCTCGCGAGCCCAAAGTAGCTGCTTGGAACCGGCTCGGCAGGCCATAGCTGGATAACCATATCTTTCATGGCTAGTTCTGCCGCCTTATGCAGTTCGATCAGTTGTTTCAGTTGATCGGCAAAAGGCACCAGATAATTCGGTGACAAATACAGCGACCAAAAGAGCTTATCGGCGGTGTTCCTTCCTTCAGCTTGGTAGAATTGAGCGGCATCTGATATACTGTGAGGTAGCTCGGCAAATACACCCGAGAAGTCCGGATTCACAATCAGAAACATAGTTTTCCCTTCAAATACTTGCTTTATATGGGAAAAGCCTTACCCGCCGCGATCTTCCTCGGCTCTTGGATCCCCTGCAGGGCGCTTTGGGTTTCCCCACGGGCGTCGCTCGTGGCTTGATGCGCCTTGGTGAGTTTGGACTCTTTCTCCTTTAAACTCTGCTCCAAGGCCTCGCATTTA
Organism: Triticum monococcum; assembly: GCA_034509565.1. NCBI lineage: Eukaryota > Viridiplantae > Streptophyta > Magnoliopsida > Poales > Poaceae > Triticum > Triticum monococcum. Next base: position 638,692,341 of record CM067845.1, read on the forward strand.
CTCACGGCCTCTTGCAGCTCCTGCTCAGCTTTAATAACTCTGGCTTCGTGTTTCTCACGAAGAGTCCGCTCCATGGCCGCCTTTTTCTCGGCCTCGACAACAGCCCTTTTGAGGGCCTCGACTTTGGTCATAACCTCTAGCACAAATTATGCGGCTTATTTCATACTGAACATTTATTTTTACAATAAATGCGTGCAACGCTTGTGCATACCTTGTTTATCCCTCAACTGCATTTTTAATTGGCCAATTTCTTCTATCGCCCGCTCCAGACTTTGATTCAGTCCAGAGATCTCTGCAGTACGAGAGGCACTAGCCGATACAGGTATCTGCTTGGAACAGAAGAGAAATCAATATCACTCAATGAGTCTTCCTGGGATCGTCAATGCGATCCCCTGTCCGATTCCTTCTTTCACCGAATAGGGTATCAGGGGCTACTATCTATACTATGACACTCTTTGGCAACTTATAAAACATACCTCAAAGCCTCTTATAAGGCTGATACAGGCTTCGTTCAGTCCACTCTCGGTTGACTGAATCTTCTCAATCACTGCACCCATAAGGGCACGGTGTTTGTCAACAATGGAGGCGTCTCGTAACGCCACCAACAAAGCATCCGGCACCTCTGGATGGACAGAGGTCGCCGGCGGAACAGGCATGCTCCCTCCAGCTGAAGGAGGCTGCCTTCTTGATTCTTGAGCCGTATAAACCTCTAGAATCGCATCTGGTGAGGAGCCGAACTAAAGGTTTCCCCCGCCGTCAGACCCTATGGGAATCTTTTTCCCCACGTGTCCGCCCCTGTGGTTTGACCTCCAGGCGCCGCCTTCACGGTTTCTTCCTTTCCTCCTTGGCCGGGGTCCCTCCGGGACGAAGCCTCGGTGTTATGCACCTGTTTGGAGGAAGGGGCCTTTTGGGGCGTCCCACTCTCCATAGCATTCGAGCTCAGCAGGTCCTCTGATGAGGATTGTTTGGTACGGGACCTCACCGGACTACCAAAAAATATGGCTTAAGGTTAAAATACTAAGCCACAATGAGTCCAGACGCTTAAACGTACTCGGATTTTATATACTTACGAGTTGACCATGGGCTGGGCCCTGGGATCCCATGCCAGGTCGCTGTCGGCGGCGACAGTGGACTCCTTCGGAAGAGAAGCCCTTCCCCTTTTGGGCAGTTCGGCCTCCAAGGGTGCGGAGCCCGTTCTCTTCCTCCTTCCCCCCGCAAGGGATTCGTCTTCCTCCTCCTTTTTATCCTCTTCGGAGGCAGAACGGGCATCAGAGCCTTCGGGTATTACGTCCAAAGTGTTGCGACGATGAAGGTCGCCCCGAGTCTTTTTGGCCTCCTTTTAGGCCATCCTCTTCGGCACCTTGTAGGGCGCCGGGACCAGCATCTTCATTAGAAGTGGGATGGCTAGGTCTTCGGGCAGCGGGGCCGGACAATAGATCCGCTCTGCCTTCTTTGTCCAGCTCTAGGGAGTTGAATAAACATGCGTTAAGCGCTTCCTTTGGGTCATGCGGATAGAAAAGTTTGATAAGCTCACCGAACTTGCAAGGCGGGACAGTTGGTACCCGCGGTCTTCGGCGGAGTCCGGCCATGATTTGCTGGACTTGAAAAGCACCTTCCAAATGTCCTCGTGCGAGGAGCCGAAAACCTTCACAAAGTTTGGTGCCTGGTCGGATGAAAATCCCATAGATTGCAAGTACGGTGTTGACAAGGCAATATCCGGCGGACTAACATCACCTGGACTACGTTGACAAGTTCAATGTTCTTATCTCCCATATCTTTAACGCGCGTCTGAAGCACCGACAGTTCGTCGAACGAGGACCAGTCCAGGCCTTTCTTGACCCAGAATGTAAGCCGCAGAGGGGCACCGGATCGGAACTCGGGAGAGGCGGCCCATTCCTTGCCGCACGGCTCAGTGATGTAAAACCACTGTTGTTGCCACTCCTTGACAGAATCATTAAAGATTCCCGTTGGCCATATGACGCTGGGCATCTTGCTCACCATAGCGCCCCCGCACTCGGCGTGCTCACCGCCCACCACCTTGGGCTTCACATTAAAAACCTTCAGCCATAAACCGAAGTGCGGCGAGATGCGGAGGAAAGCCTCGCACACAACAATAAATGTCGATATGTTGAGGAGGGAATTAGGGGACAGATCATGAAGATCGATCCCATAATAGTACATGATGCCGCGAACGAACGAGTGGAGGGGAAACCCTAGCCCGCGAACAAAATGAGGGAGGAATACAACCCTCTCATGGGGTTCCGGTGTAGGGACGATCTGTCCCACCGTCGGGAGACAGTGGCTGATTTTCTTGACAAATACCCGGCCTCCCAAAGCTTTTTGATATCCTGCTCTCGGACAGTAGAGGCCATCCATTTGACTCCTGCTCCGGATCCGAACATCTTTGGAAGGCCTTTTGTGGGTAGAGAAGATGAATGCCTGGGCGCTGGAGCCTGAGCAGAAGGGAATGAATCAGGAAGAAGGCGTGGGTGGAAAGAGTGAATCCTTGTCCCTTTATAAGGGCAGAAGAGGCGGTGTGCCTCCCCACCTGGTAAAACCTCTTATTCCCCAAGCGTCGTAATTGATAGCATGGTTGGGTTACCCACATCCGTATTTATGAGAATCCCATGATAGGGGGACACGATCTCTGCTTTGATAAGACGTGTCAAGAAAATCACCTCACGATATGTGCGGTGCTGGTTGAGAAAAACGGTGCGAATAATGACTGGGCCATGACATGATATCATGTTGCTAAACGTGTTAGCAGGTTAGATTTGTGGAAATATTATTCTCTCTATGGTGGTATGCGGAATTTGTTTTGCAGAGCCAGACACTATCCTTGTGTTCAAAATCTTCTATGGAGTATTCAGAGGAGGAACCCGCCTTGCAATGCCGAAGACGAAACTACACACCGGACTCATCGTCATTGAAAACCTGGTTCACGGGCTACTAAGGGAGTCCTGGATTAGGGGGTCTTCGGACAGCCGGACTATATCCTTTGGTCGGAATTTTGGACTATAAAGATACAAGATTGAAGACTTCGTCTCGTATCCAGATGGGACTCTCCTTGGCGTGGAAGGCAAGCTAGGCAATATGGATATGTAGATCTCCTCCCTTGTAACCGACTCTGTGTAACCCTAGCCCCCTCCGGTGTCTATATAAACCGAAGGGTTTAGTCCGTAGGAGAACATACAATCATACCATAGGCTAGCTTCTAGGGTTTAGCCTCTACGATCTCGTGGTAGATCAACTCTTGTAATACTCATATCATCAAGAACAATCAAGCAGGACGTAGGGTATTACCTCCATCAAGAGGGCCCGAACCTGGGTAAACATCATGTCCCCTGCCTCCTGTTACCATCCTCCTTAGATGCACTGTTCGGGACCCCCTACCCGAGATCTGCGAGTTTTGACACTGACACATGTCACTCTTGATTCATTCCATATCCCGGTACACCGCCGGAGGCATTCACATAGAGTCATATTTTGTTCTAAGTATCGAGTTGTAATTCTTGAGTTGTAAGAAAATAAAAGTGTGATGATCATCATTATTAGAGCATTGCCCCAGTGAGGAAAGGATGATGGGGACTATGATTCCTCCACAAGTCGGGATGAGACTCCGGACGGAATAAAAGAGAGGCCAAAGAAGCCCAAATAAAAAAATGAGAGAAAAAGAGAGAAGGGACAATGCTACTATCCTTTTACCACACTTGTGCTTCAAAGTAGCACCATGATCTTCATGATAGAGAGTCTCCTTTGTTATCACTTTCATATACTAGTGGGAATTTTTCATTATAGAACTTGGCTTGCATATTCCAATGATGGGCTTCCTAAAAATGCCATAGGTCTTCGTGAGTAAGCAAGTTGGATGCACACCCACTTGGTTTCTTTTTGAGCTTTCATATACTTATAGCTCTAGTGCATACGTTGCATGGCAATCCCTATTCACTCACATTAATATCTATTGATGGGCATCTCCATAGCCCGTTGATACGCCTAGTTGATGTGAGACTATCTTCTCCCTTTTTGTCTTCTCCAGAACCACCATTCTATTCCACCTAAAGTGCTATGTCCATGGCTCCCCCTCATGTATTGCGTGAAAATTGAAAAAGGTTGAGAACATTAAAAGTATGAAACAAGTGCTTGGCTTGTCATCGGGGTTGTGCATGATTTAAATACTTTGTGTGGTGAAGATAGAGCATAGCCAGACTATATGATTTTGTAGGGATAACTTTCTTTGGCCATGTTATTTTGAGAAGATATAATTGCTTAGTTAGTATGCTTGAAGTATTATTATTTCTATGTCAATATTAAACTTTTGTCTTGAAGCTTTCGGATCTGAATATTCATACCACAATTAAGAAGAATTACATTGAAATTATGCCAAGTAGCATTCCACATCAAAAATTCTATTTTTATCATTTACCTACTCGAGGACGGGCAGGAATTAAGCTTGGGGATGCTTGATACGTCTCCAACGTATCTATAATTTTTGATTGCTCCATGCTATATTATATTCTGTTTTGGACATTATTGGGCTTTATTATTCACTTTTATATTATTTTTGGGACTAACCTATTAACCGGAGGCCCAGCACAGAATTGTTTTTTTGCCTATTTTAGGGTTTCGAAGAAAAGGAATATCAAACGGAGTCCAAACGGAATGAAACATTCGGGAACATGATTTTTGGAACGAACAAGATCCAGGAGACTTGGACCCTACGTCAAGCGACCAACAGGGAGGCCACGAGGTAGGGGGCGCGCCTACCCCCCCCCCCCCAGGCATGCCCTCCACCCTCGTGGGCCCCCTGTTGCTCCACCGACGTACTTCTTCCTCCTATATATACCTATGTACCCCCAAACGATCAGATACGGAGCTAAAACCCTAATTCCACTGCCATAACTTTCTGTATCCACGATATCCCATCTTGGGGTCTGTTCCGGAGCTCCGCCGGAGGGGGCATGGATCACGGAGGGCTTCTACATCAACACCATAGCCTCTCCGATGAAGTGTGAGTAGTTTACCTCAGACCTTCGGGTCCATAGTTATTAGCTAGATGTCTTCTTCTCTCTTTTTGGATCTCAATACAAAGTTCTCCCCCTCTCTTGTGGAGATCTATTTGATGTAATCTTCTTTTGCAGTGTGTTTGTTGAGACAGATGAATTGTGGGTTTATGAGCAAGTTTATCTATGAACAATATTTGAATCTTCTCTGAATTCTTTTATGTCTGATTGGTTATCTTTGCAAGTCTCTTCAAATTATCAGTTTGGTTTGGCCTACTAGATTGATCTTTCTTGCAATGGGAGAAGTGCTTAGCTTTGGGTTCAATCTTGCGGTGTCCTTTCCCAGTGACAGTAGGGGCAGCAAGGCACATATTGTATTGTTGCCATCGAGGATAACAAGATGGGGTTTTCATCATATTGCATGAGTTTATCCCTCTACATCGTCTCATCTTGCTTAAATCGTTACTCTGTTCTTCTGAACTTAATACTCTAGATGCATGCTGGATAGCGGTCGATGAGTGGAGTAATAGTAGTAGATGGAGGCAGGAGTTGGTCTACTTATCTCGGACGTGATGCCTATATACATGATCATATCTAGATATTCTCATAACTATGCTCAATTCTGTCAATTGCTCAACAGTAATTTGTTCACCCACCGTAAAATACTTATGCTCTTGAGAGAAGCCATTAGTGAAACCTATGGCCCCCGGGTCTATCTTCATCATATTAATCTTCCATTACTTAGTTATTTTCATTGCCTTTTATTTTACTTTGCATCTTTAGCATAAAAAATACCAAAAATATTATCTTATCATATCTATCAGATCTCACTCTCGTAAGTGACCGTGTAGGGATTGACAACCCCTTATCACGTTGGTTGCGAGGATTCATTTCTTTTGTGTAGGTGCGAGGGACTCGCGCGTAGCCTCCTACTGGATTGATACCTTGTGTCAGTATCAAAACCAGTGGATCTCGGGTAGGGGGTCTCGAACTGTGCGTCTAGGTCGGATGGTAACAGGAGGCAAGGAACACGATGTTATACCCAGGTTCAGGCCCTCTTGATGGACGTAAAACCCTACGTCCTGCTTGATTAATATTGATGATATGGGTAGTACAAGAGTAGATCTACCATGAGATCAGAGAGGCTAAACCCTAGAAGCTAGCCTATGGTATGATTGTATGTTATGGTTGTTGTCCTACGGACTAAAACACTTCGGTTTATATTGACACTGAAGAGGGTTAGGGTTACACAAGGTCAGTTACAAAGGAGGAGATATCCATATCCGTATTGCCTAGCTTGCCTTCCACGCCAAGTAGAGTCCCACCCGGACACGAGACGAAGTCTTCAATCTTGTATCTTCATAGTCTAATAGTCCAGCCAATGGAGATAGTCCGGCTGTCCGGAGACCCCCTAATCCAGGACTCCCTCAGTAGCCCCTGAACCAGGCTTCAATGACGATGAGTCTGGCGCGCAGTATTGTCTTCGGCATTGCAAGGCGGGTTCCTTCTCCGAATACATCACAGAAGAATTTGAATACGAGGATAGTGTCCGACCATGCAAAATAAGTTCCACATTCCACCGTAGAGAGAATAATATTTTCGCAGATCTAATTTGCTGGCTTGTTTTGGCAGCATGACGTTACGTCACGGCCTGGTGATTATTCGAACCATTTCTCTTAACCAGCCCCGCACATAACGCGAGGCAGTTTTTCGACACGTCTTGTCAAAGGAGAGATCGTTCCCCCTTATTATGGGATTCTCATCAGTACGGGTGTGGGTAACCCAACCGTGTCTAGGACTCCTAGATTATAGGCAAGTCCTAAACGGCTACGGAGAGGACGCTTGATATTCACCCTCTTTATAAAGGGACGAGGTTTTCGCTTTTCCCTCTCGTGCTCAATCGAACCCTTCCCTCGCCTCGAGTTCTAACACCCAAAGCCCAGGTTAGGTGCTTCGGATCTTCAATCATGTCCGGATCCAGCCTTTAAGGCCAATGGATGCCCTCCTCCGTTACGGAAGAGTACATTAAGAAGTTGAGGGAGGCCAGATACCTGACCGCCGAGGTTTTGCATCGGTTGCCTGCTCGAGGGCAGATCGTCCCTACTCCCGAACCCAACGAGAACGTCGTGTTCGTCTCCCGCTTCCTCCGAGGTCTAGGCCTCACTCTGGATCCCTTCGTCCGGGGTTTGATGTTCTATTACGGGCTATATTTCCATGATCTAGCTCCGGACTCCTTTCTCCACATCTCGACATTTATCGTCGTGTGTGAGGCCTTCCTCCGCATTACCCCTCACTTCGGCTTGTGGCTCAAGACCTTTGAAGTGAAGCCGAAGGTGATCGAGGGCAACATGCAGCGTGCGGAGGTGCATAAATAGGCAAGATGGCAGGAGCTCCATGGCCGAATGGTTCCTTTCCAGAGGTGTCCGAATTATGGCAGCGGGAGTGGATTTACGTCACAGCTCCCAGAAGTGCCAAGTGGGCGGCTGCCCCCGCTTTCCGCTCGGGCCACCCACCACAACTGATGTCATGGATTAGCAGAGGTCTGAGCTGGGGTCTAGCCAAGGACGTGCCTACACTGTAAAGCCGCATCCGAGATCTCTTCGAGGGATATTTTAATTTGGTTGCGGTAATACAAGTTATGCTGGTTCGCCAAGTCCAGCGTTGCAAACGTCGGCCCCTTCGCTTGTGGGAGTTCAACCCAGAAGGACCACGTGCCATTCAAAGTTTCCTCGGCCTGACGCACGAGGAGATGTACAAGTTATTCTTTGGCCCTCGAATGGAGTGTCCGGATACTACCGAGGACGTGGGCCTGAGTAGTAACCGTGCCGCCAAACAAGTAAGAAATCCTCTAGCCGAACACACTGTCTTTTATTCATCATGAAGTTATTCTTGAGAGTTCGTCCTTTGACCAGGACTGGCTAACAAAGGCGAAGATGATTCGGTGTTTGGCCCCCCTCCCTGAAGGTTTGGAAAATCCGGTGTTGGAAAAGATGCTCGAGCTCGCACCTTGCCCGGAACCTTCGAAGGAAGAGACATGGCGGCTAATACGGGCGGACACGGGCCCCCATCGCTGTCATTTTCCAACCGAGGGAATGAGCGCCTCGATGAAGGAGGGTGACCGGGGGACGAAAAGGACTGCTTCCGAAGATTCGGAAGCCGAGGCCTCCAAACGGGAGAAGAAGTCTCCCATAGAGGGTCCTGCCTCGGGGGGTGCTTTTGCCGCAAAAAGTCCGCGGGGGGATCAGCCCTCCAACGAGTCGTAAGTGATCCAAAATACTTTAATAGTAAAGGTATGCTATCTTTTTTCTGAGAAAAACGCATATATCTTGCAGTTCGGGCCTTAGCCCCTCTCAGCTGAGCTCGTCTTCGGGAGATCTTCTTCCAGAGATGATGGAGAGAGAAACGCCTCCTCCGGACTCCTCCGCTCAAGAAGCGGGTGACCCCGAAGTGTTGTCACGGAGGGCCTCTCCGGATCCGGTGAGGCCAAAAGATAATCCCATAGACCCCCGAAGTCCCCAGCGTCCGGCTCCCAAAGAGAGCAGACAAAAGAGTCCGGCACCGTTTGGTAAGCGGTCGGACGTTCTGAGGGAGTTGGTGGGGCGAGTGGCCATCTCAGAAGAACACTGTACGCTGATGGGTACGGTGATGGAGAGAATTTCGTCCGCCGGACGCGGATTACATGAATCCTTTATGAGTCTACTGACAGGCTTTGAGGTACGTGGTAGTACTGCACATGTTAGGTGTGCCCTGTGTAGATAGTAGCCCCTGAGACTCTGGTTGTCGACGAGAAGGGCGACGAACAGAGGATCATAGTCCCAAGCAATAACCAGACTGCCTTTATGTGCAGGCGGTGGGAACTCCGGTGGCTAGCCGGACTAGTGAATTTGCCGAACTAAAACGGCAACTGGATGTGGCGGACGCCAACATCGAGCTTGTCAACAAGAGGCTTGATGAGGCATAGGGTAAGTGTTATTATCTAGTGAACACCACATAGTAAGAGCAGCATGATGCCAGTATCTTTAATATGTTGTGACTACAGATGGAGTTGCCACCGTGGAAACCATGTGGGCAAAACTTGCCCGAGCCAAGGAACAAGCGAGGATTAGTAATGCGGCTGCTTTGAAGGTGGCCGAAGAGTTGAAAGCTGAGAAGGCCGCACATTGCGAGAGCCAAGAGAAGATGGCCAAGATGGCCGTAGAATTAAAAGACACTGTCGACCGTTGCCAGGTCCTTGAAGAAGAAAACCGAGCGAAGGCAACGGACCTTGAGAAGGCCACGATGGCAAACAAAGACACCCGCTCTGCTATGAGAGCGAAGGAGGAGCTGCGGGAAGCCGGGGATATTGCGGATGGGAAGCCCTTCATGCTACGGAGGAAGTTCGGAGATCCACGGTATGCCCCTCTGGATCGGCTGTGGAGTTCGGCACATGCATATATGGACTTGGCGGCGAGCGCGGCCGATGCGGCCAAATACTTCCAAGGTCAAGCAGATCGTGGGGTGGACAAGCTGTTCTGGTCGCAATTCAACGTTCCAGAGCGCCCGCTTCCTTTGACTGATCAGCTAGCCGAATGGGCCGAACTAAACAGGTTGTCCGGACTCGCCATGAGGTCCGTCATGGATCAGCTATGGCCGGAAAAGCCAAAGCCGAATAGCTATTTTAGCTTAGTGCAGCAGGTCCTTGGTCCGGTGCCACGCATTGACGCGATGAAGAGGTCGGCGTGCATAGAAGGCTCGCGGATGGCCCTTGCCAGTGTTAAATCATACTGGGCGGAGATGGACGCTACCACTGTTGTGGCGCAGGGTTCGGCCATAGGCCGAGTGGCTGCCGAGCACTATTTCGAGGAGGTTCTCGAGGGTGCTCGTTTGATGGTGGCCCAGTGCTCGAAGAATATTATGTTTGAGTGACATGTATTCCCATTGTAAACACAATGTTTTTATGAAATTTTATAAGGCTGTGTTTATACTTTTGCCCGAAAGTAATATGATGCCTCATGTGCGGCCGTTTATGTATACATGTGTATAACCTGAAAGATTGCAGTCGTCGGCTTCAGCCCCGACGCATATAATGCGGAGGTGCTCGCAAAAAACGATGTTCACACTTTACCCAACGTCTTGGTCCTATTAAGGAGGTGATAGCGCAGCGAACGAGGCAATCGGACTATAATGCTTTAACACTTTCACTTAGCCACAGGAGTTTGACAGTGGGGCTACTAGATAGCCCCTGGTGGTTCCGCACTCTCTCAATCTCGGGGTGCGTACATGCCTGGCCGGGAAACGGCCATTCATTAAGGCGGAGGAATTCTAACATCCCTATAGGTCATCGAGTGGTTGACCAGTCTCACACTATATCATGACAGTCAGTTTTCGGCTTTCTCTACTGAGGTGCTCGTCCGGATGAACCAGGGCACAATCGTAGTAGTTCTCCTGGTGCTGCCTTGGCCGGTAAAGCGTACGTAAGGCACCAAAATGCAGGAGCCGGGAAAACCCAACATTTGACCAAAGACAATTATTCGGAGCTGATGCATATAAGGCCAAACTCGCGACGCCGAACACTCCCTAAGGTATTCAGTCTTATGGTATAAACCGGGCCTAAATAGTGCCCTTTGTAAGAAGCCCCTTGTGTCCAGGTATGTGCATTATTCTGACGTGGCCACATGCCAAGACGTCAACATCCTTCTCAATTGTGTTGAGAATTCGGTGGATGTGTATCAACAAGAGACAGTAAAAAGGTTTACGCAGGGTCTTAATCTAAAAAGAATCCTTGGAGCGGGTCCCTGTTGCACGTCTGCGCCTGTGTCTCCGTTGTGCCGTATCCTGGATGGGTGTAGCACGATGATCATTTGTCTACGCGCGTTGAGCCCCTTGTATGTGTAATAGGGGTGTGATCATTGATCCGGTATGCATTACATATAGCTACGCCGGACTCGTCTAACCATGTCCGAGGTCTTGACGACCTGATAAATGCTTTAGTTGGTCGGGCCGTTTTTATTGTGTGGCTGCCAAGGCAGCCGCACTCTCTTCGGCGCGCAAAGATCGCTTAATACTTTTGTTCACTGTAATGATGCCACGTGGGCCGGGCATCTTGAGTGTGCGGGAAGCGTAGTGCAGTATTGCATTAAAGCGAACGAAAGCTTCGCGTCCGAGTAGTGCTTGATAGCCACTTTAGAACGGAGCGATGTGGAAGGTTAAATGTTTGCTACGGAAGTTATCAGGGAAGCCGAATATAACCTTTAGTAGCAGGGAGCCCGTGCAATGAGCCCATGGGCCTAGCGTTACTCCTTTAAAGGTAGTATTGTTTTGGCAAATTTTTGTTGGGTCTATCCCCATTTCGCAGATTGTGTTCTGGTATACCAGGTTTAGACTGCTGCCACCGTCCATCAGGACTCGTGTGAAGTGGTACCCGTCAGTTATTGGGTCTAATACTAGGGCAGCCCATCCTGCACGCCGGATACTTGCTGAGTAATCATGATGGTCGAAAGTGATCAGTTGAGATGACCAGTGGCAGGACTCCGCGATGATAGACCCTTGGGCATAATTTTCTGGGAGTGCCATTTTGTTTCTCCCCTTGATCACGTGTAACACGTTTACTGTTTTGACTTCTAGTGGAAATTTCTTTTGTTCCCCAGTGTCTTGCTTGAGAGGCTCATCCACGTCTTCGCTTGGTGTATCTTCCCCCTTGTGTACGGCGTTGAGCTTGCCGGACTGCTTGAAGACCCAACATTCTCTGTGGGTATGATTAGCGGGTTTACCGGGGGTGCTATGGATCTGACGTATTTTGTCCAGAATTTTGTTTAAGCTGGACAGTTCATCTCTGGCGCCTTTAGAGGGCGGCTTTTGCTGACCTGGCCGAGAATTTTTGAATCCGGCGTTTACTGCCGTGCTCTTCGTGATGTCTTCTTTGTTCCGGCGTTTGTTATTGCTGTTGCGCCGTGATTTCCCGTTTCCATCTCTAACTTCAGATGTACTGGGGTTGCTGGTGCTGCATCTGGCTAGCCAGCTGTCCTCAACCACGCAAAAGCGGGTCATGAGGCTTGTTAATGCTACCATTGTTCTCGGATTTTCTTGGCCGAGGTGTCTGGCAAGCCATTCATCACGGACGCTATGCTTAAAAGCTGCCAAGGCTTCGGCGTCCGGACAGTCAACAATTTGGTTCTTTTTAGTAAGAAACCTGTTCCAAAGTTTTCGGGCTGACTCTCTGGGCTGTTGAGTTATATGACTCAAATCGTCCGCGTCCGGAGGTCGGACATATGTCCCTTGAAAATTTGCCCGAAAAGTGTCTTTGAGTTCTTCCCAGCTTCCAATGGAGTTTTCGGGGAGGCTTTTAAGCCAGTGCCGAGCTGGCCCTTTGAGTTTGAGGGGTAAATACTTTATGGCGTGGAGATCATCTCCCCGAGCCATATGGATATGGAGGATATAGCCTCAATCCAGACCCCAGGGTCTGTTGTTCCGTCGTATGCCTCTATGTTTACAGGTTTGAATCCCTCTGGAAATTCATGGTCCAGCACCTCATCGGTGAAACATAGGGGGTGTGTGGCACCCCTGTATCTGGGCATACCGCGTTGTTCGGATGTTTGTTGTGTTGCATCGTATGCTGGAGCACGCTTGCGTGGTCCATAGATGGATCTGGTTTCGCCGTCCTTTTGATGCGAGCCCTCACGTAGACCGCGTATTGGCTTATGTGCGGCGTTGCTTGCCGCTTTATGTTGGCCGTGAGGTCGTCTATCCGGCCAGATGGCTGTTTTAATTTTTGGTTGTGGGGGGTCTATGGCCTCCTCATCGAATTCAGGTAGCAACTTCCGCTTTGGGTAGCTCTTGGTGGGCGATTGCCGCCTACTTCACTGCTGTGTTGAGTACTTTACTCCGTCTGATTTGGAGTGTGTCCTGCGCAGCCTTTAGCCTTTGCTTCTGCTTTTTCAGACTCCTCGTGGTGGCAACAAGCCTTTGACGGGCATTCTGCTGCTCCGGGTGTCTGTCCGGTGTTATGTCGTCCGGACTATTATCTTTGACAGAATTGGTTTGTTTGGTTTGATTCTCCGTGTTGTCGTGGTCTGGCAATGCCTCGCCCTGCTCTAGCGCTGGGTCTGTATCATCGTTGTTTCTACCGAGCCAGGATTTGAGGCGGCGCTTACGCCACCGCTTTGACTGCTTCTCGAGGGGACAAGCCTTCGGTGCGTCCTTCTGTTCCTCGTCGTCATCTTTTGGAGTGTCCACCATGTATACGTCATATGACGGGGTGACTTTCCAGTGCCCTATAGTCTCTGGTTCATGTTCGTCTCCTGCATCGTCGTCCATACCGTCGATGTTTTCGGAGTCGAAGTCGAGCATGTTGGTTAAATCATCGACAGTGGCTACCAAGTGGGTGGTGGGTGGGCGTCGAATTTCTTCATCGTCCGTATCCCAATCCTGCTGGCCATAATCCGGCCAGGGCTCTCTTGACAAAGAAAGAGACCTTAGTGAATTCAGAATGTCACCAAGGGGCGAGTGCTGGAAGATATCCGCGGCGGTGAATTCCATGATCTGCGCCCAATCAGATTCGATTGGCAACGGCGCGGATGGTTCGGAGTCCGGAAAAGAGTCCGGCTCCTTGGAGTTACGGGTTGTGCAGAGGTTTAGGCTGGTGTTTGGCTAGATTGCCGTTGAGATTGCAGCCCCTGAGGCGGTGTCCAACCACCCGTCCTCGACCTGCACAGTTAGCTCCGAGCTAAGAGTCGGAGCTGATTCGGGCGTAGCCTCTGGGGTACTGTTCGGCGGCAGAGCTAGGTCATACCCATCGCGACAGTGCGGCGCGCCCGGCTACGGCTCGAATCCATCGAAGATCAAGTCTCCGCAGATTTCGGCCGTGTTAGTTCAAACTTCCAAATCTGACCTGATGGCCAGGGGCGTAGCTTTCAATCTACTCCAGATGGCCAAGCGAATTAGCCTACAGTGCAAAGCCGCTGAATACAAAGATTTGTCCGGGGAGAAAAGTCTCACCCTGGACCGCATCGCTATCGATGATAGTAGGAGCCATCAAGCCTAACGGCGACGACACAGAGGATCTCTCAATGAAAGCACCAATGTCAGTGTCAAAACCGGCAGATCTCGGGTAGGGGGTCCCGAACTGTGCGCCTAGGCCGGATGGTAACAGGAGGCAAGGAACACGATGTTTTAACCAGGTTCGGGCCCTCTTGATGGAGGTAAAACCCTACATCCTGCTTGATTAATATTGATGATATGGGTAGTACAAGAGTAGATCTACCACGAGATCGAAGAGGCTAAACCCTAGAAGCTAGCCTATGATATGATTGTATATTATGGTTGTTGTCCTACGGACTAAAACCCTTCGGTTTATATAGACATCGAAGAGGGTTAGGGTTACACAAGGTCGGTTACAAAGGAGGAGATATCCATATCCGTATTGCCTAGCCTGCCTTCCACGCCAAGTAGAGTCCCACCCGGACACGAGATGAAGTCTTTAATTTTGTATCTTCATAGTCTAACAGTCCGGCCAATGGAGATAGTCCGGCTGTCCGGAGACCCCCTAATCCAGGACTCCCTCACCTTGGTTCTCAAAAACTTAGGGAAATACTTACGCTACTTTGCTGCACCACCCTTTCTTCTTCAAGGGAAAACCAACGCAAGTGCTCAAGAGGTAGCAAGCCCCAACGTCGGACTATATTTGAGGTGTCACAGATCACCTTGGTTGAAAAAAGCTAAAGGAATTTAGCCAAGCTTAATGCCGGGAATTCCATCTGTAGAGCCATCCACTTGCATCTGAGCTATATCCCAAAATGCTTTCGAGGTGGTTCAACACCTCGGTCATGGGCTGATTGTATGCTGATTTTATTTTCGATGCGTGCAAATTTATTTGTTGTCAATATGTACAACCAGTAGCCCTCAAGGTGTGTGTCAGTCTAAAACCCGAGATGCACTGATGACCCACAAGTATAGGGGATCTATCGTAGTCCTTTCGATAAGTAAGAGTGTCCAACCCAACAAGGAGCAGAAGGAAATGATAAGCGGTTTTCAGCAAGGTATTCTCTGCAAGCACTGAAATTATAGGTAATAGATAGTTTTGTGATAAGATAATTTGTAAGGAGCAACAAGTAACAAAAGTAAATAAAGTGCGGCGATGTGGACCAATCCTTTTTGTAGCAAAGGACAAGCCTGGACAAATTCTTATATAGAGAAAAGCGCTCCGAGGACACATGGGAATTATCGTCAAGCTAGGTTTCATCACGATAATATGATTCGCGTTCGGTACTTTGATAATTTGGTATGTGTGTGGACCGTTGCTTGGGTGCTGTCCTTACTTGGACAAGCATCCCACTTATGATTAACCTCTATTGCAAGCATCCGCAACTACAACAAAAGTATTAAGGTAAACCTAACCATAGCATGAAACATATGGAACCAAATCAGCCCCTTACGAAGCAACACATAAACTAGGGTTTAAGCTTCTGTCACTCTAGCAACCCATCATCTACTTATTACTTCCCAATGCCTTCCTCTAGGCCCAAATAATGGTGAAGTGTCATGTAGTTGACGTTCACATAACACCACTAGAGGAGAGACAACATACATCTCATCAAAATATCAAACGAATACCAAATTCACATGACTACTAATAGCAAGACTTCTCCCGTGTCCTCATGAACAAACGTAACTACTCACAAAGCATATTCATGTTCATAATCAGAGGGGTATTAATATGCATATAGGATCTGAACATATGATCTTCCACCAAATAAACCAACTAGCATCAACTACAAGGAGTAATCAACACTACTAGCAACCCACAGGTACCAATCCCAGACTTGGAGACAAGAATTGGATACAAGAGATGAACTAGGGTTTGAGAGGAGATGGTGCTGGTGAAGATGTTGATGGAGATTGACCCCCTCCCAATGAGAGGATCTTTGGTCCTGACGATGGCGATAATTTCCCCCTCCCGGAGGGAAGTGTCCCCGGCAGAACAGCTCCGCCGGAGCCCTAGATTGGTTCCGCCAAGGTTCTGCCTCGTGGCTGCGGAGTCTCATCCCGAAAGCTTTCTTTTTAATTTTTTTTCTCATCGAAAGACTCCATATAGCAGAAGATGGGCATCGGAGGGCCACCAGGGGGCCACGAGGCAGGGGGCGCGCCCCCACCCTCGTGGGTAGGGTGTGGCCCCCCTCTGGAACTTCTTGCGCTTAGTATTTTTTATATATATTCTGAAAATGACTTCCGTGAAGTTTCAGGACTTTTGGAGCTGTGCAGAATAGGTCTCTAATATTTGCTCCTTTTCCAGCCCAGAATCCCAGCTGCTGGCATTCTCCCTCTTTATGTAAACCTTGTAAAATAAGAGAGAATAGGCATAAGTATTGTGATATAATGTGTAATAACAGCCCATAATGCAATAAATATCGATATAAAAGCATGATGCAAAATGGAAGTATCATGCACTTGAAGGAAAACATGAAACCGCTGATCCTAGTAGCCCCTGAGACCCAGGTTAATTTTTGAAATTGGCCTGAGGATCAACTCCTAGCTCGGCAGCATACGTAGGAATAGAAACGCAGTGTAATATATTAGAGGTAATAGTGATCGACGGACGGGCCCCTGAGAGAGGGTCGTGAGAAGTCGCCGTGATATATTAACTTGATGCCGGATAAGTCCCAGATGGTACTTATTGTTGTCCGAAGACGCGCTTGTCCATAGTTTGGTCATGCCGAACACTAAGCACTTTGAATTTGTCTGCATTGAATAGGCAATGTAGTAGCTCCCGAGCCACTGGTCGGGTGGCAGCACCAAATCAGGGGATCGATGTGCCCCTTTAATGTTTATAAATAATGAGTGTGAAGCCCAGTAGCCCCTGAGCCTTAATGTGGTCACGGGTGGCCAAATTAAGGATCGATATCCGTTTGACAGAAACAATTTGTTGTGTTTAATATAAACTTCTCAAAAAGAGAATAAGATCCCTTAAAGGAGCTTAAAGCTGGTCGAAATCCGTGCTCGCCAAGGTAGGCCCCAAGGGGTTTAAAAGATAGGTTGCAATAAATGGATTTTACTCACAATTTTTATGTGTAATGATTCTATGTATCCAAGTACTTTACATCATTAATGCTCGGATCCGCATTGTACAAAACTTTGTTGACCGACCATCAGCTTCAACCTCCTCGGCCAGTAGCTGGGGAGTGTTTGTCCTACTTTATAAACCCTTTACAAGGGCAAAGTTTTACGACAAACATGGCAATCCGGCCATATGGTTTTGTAAACAAAGGTATGCGGAGAGAATGTTATATTACTATTAAATGAAAAAAAAACATATTCCAAAGAAAATAGTCCCGCTATCGGTTCTTTCTTTTGGGTTGTCATGCTGATCATGATATAAAACCTCACCTCCAATCAATGTGGGAGGAAAATATTGAGGATTCAGTTTGGGTAAAGTTCCCGAACTATGTGGTCTTTAGTGAACCTAAATTTTCACTTTTGTTGTTGCCGACCAATTACATCCTTTCAGATCACTAGCTTTCGGCTTCTCCCGGTCTGAGGTACTAACTCAGATGATCCGGTAGTAACAATCACAGAGGTGCTCCCTTTACCGCCTAGCCGAACAATCGGGAATGTAGGGGTAAGCACAGGAGCCAGGCAACCCAGCTTGGCCAAAATCTTAAGTCAAATTGATGCATATTTATGGCTTTATAACAATGATTGCGAAAGGCAGCCCTCGTATATTAAATACAAATGTTGATGATATGTTTATTTTGACTCCGTTGCGACTCTTTATCAGTTGAAAGTGGCCCATCGTCGGCTTCCACCCCCTTGTAGATGCTACGCAGGGTGTTTTCGCGATAACAAAACAACCCTGAGCCGACATCTTGGTGCCCGGAGGCGGTTGTGTTAGCGGAAATAAGGCAATCAGATATGTGGGCTTTATAACTTTCACTTAGTCATAGGAGCTTTAAACTGGGAAAGCTAGCTACGAGCCCTCGGTTAGTGTTTGGCACCGACCGATGTCTAGCCATTAACACTTCGGCCAATGTTATGAAAGGCACATCGTTTATCACGGGGTAATCGGTATCGATCTATAGTTCGACACTGTCATCGAATCGCTGACCAGTTTTCGCCCATTGTGACAATCAGTTTTTAGCTTTCTCCACTGAGGTGCTTAACCATTCGAGCTGGAAGCACAATCGTAGTGGTTCTCACTTTGCGCACCTAGCCGAACAAGGAAAAACGTAGGAGGCAAGCACAGGAACTGGGCAACCCAACTATTGACCGAAGGCACAATCTGAAACTGATGCATATAAAGCAATATTCAAGAACATTTAGCCAAGGACTCCTCGGAGTACCTTGGCTTTTGGTGGGTTCGGCTCAAGTCACAGCCCCCCGTTGATATTGTCGATGCTTGAAAAGTGTACGACGGTGTACTGCGGGATTTATGTTCGGACCCAACACCAAGGTGCAGGTCGGTAGGAAGAATGCCGAACTATGGGTCGAAAAAGATTTCGCAAGCTGGATTATTACACAGGGTACCTCGGTCAAGAGGATGTCCCGCCTCATAAAAGAAAGACACCCAAATAGATCAAAAGTGCCATAAGTTTAAAAAACCAAAAAACTTATGCAGAAACTTTACGTCCGAACTAAATCAATTTTTTTGGTGCCAATCCGAAAATTGGTCTTAAAATTAGTTTGTGCTTCCGTCATGCTTTAACATGACACATCCGATCTCAAGACGTCGAGTGGGTCAACCTTCAGCTTCAACCTCCTATCCCAAAGGCGGAGTACTTCTCATTAGGCCAGTTTAGCGAACTAAACTCGAGCGGTGGGGGCGCCCTCCACCCTTGTGGATAACTCGGGACTCTTCTGGCCCAACTCTTTTGTTTTGGGGGCTTCTTCTGGTCCATAAGAAATCGCCATAAATTTTCAGCTCAATTGGACTCCATTTGATATTCCTTTTCTGCAAAACTCAAAAATAAGAAGAAAAAAACAGAAACTGGTACTGGGCTCTAGGTTAATAGGCTAATCCCAAAAGTCATATAAAATAGCATATAAATGCATATAAACATCCAAGATAGATAATATAATAGCATGAAACAACAAAAAAGTATAGATATGTTGGAGACGTATCAGTTCCCATGGTCTTGTTGTCGACGTTGTTTACGCTTTCTCCTCCCCTTGCAGCCTCTAGCTATTGGGCCTTGCCTATGGTGCTTCCTGGTTCGCCTTCCTAGTCATGACACGTTGTCTCCTTTGTTTTCTTCACTTTATTGCATTGTCTTCCTCCCTTGCCGACGCATTCTTCCTTCCACCGCGGGCTTGTCCTTCCTCCACCCCATCAACCCGCCTAACTCCACCGGCCTGAGTGCCTGTCGACGCCACTGGCGGCCAACATCGCTCCAACTATCGCCTCGACAATCCCTTGAATCCATTCCTTCTCCAGCGTCGACAACTGCACCTCGTACTCACACTGTTAACCCTTTTGCTCACCTATATCAAAGACGTCGCATCTGACCATATTACCCTATTGATGTCCCATTCTTGGATTGTTCTAGACCCTGTCTTCGTCTCGTTCCCTTCTTTTCCTTGTCGATGATGATGCACGTCCCCATCTTGGGCTTGGGATTGCGCGTTCGTCCTCTCTGAATTGATATATATGACTCAAATGCGTCTTTATGCACACCGGTGAATTTTCATGCCGATCAATATGATTCAAATCGTCGATATAATCCCTCAGCGCAAACAAAACTTTTCATCTCTCCATAACGGCTCCTCTCTCCTCCCACCACAATGGCATAGGGCTGCAATGCAACGACGTATCCTTCTGAAGGTAAATGGCAGAAAATTTACAGACTTGAACATCTAACACGATGTGTTTTTGTTTGGCTGGATGTGAAATAAATGGATCTTAACTTCCCAAATGCAGTTCTATCTATTTCTGAATCTGAAGATACAGTACTCAGTTTGAGCTTGAGCTACAAATTCTATGACTAAAGAACTCCAATAGTGAAGAAAAGAACTCGCTCCCGTGTCGCCCCCGAGCGGCACCGGGGCACCCCAACCCTAGCAGCCAGCGGGCACCACCTCCCCTCTCCTCCCCCGCCGCGGGCGGCGGGCGCCGCCGGGCGAAGCCCGTGCGGTGCCGGCAGCGGTGGGACTGCTCTCTCGCGGCGGCCGTTTTCCCTGGCATCGCGGAACTGCGGGTGGGCGCTGCTAGATGCGGATCTGGCGCTGTTCGCGCGGCCCGTCTGCTCAAGATGGTGGTGCTCGGCCCGGCAACATCGTGGTGGTTCCTCTGGCGAACCATGGTGCTGTAGATCCAGCGGTTGGCGGTGTTTTGGTGGCTCCTGGCTCGTGGATCTGGCAGATGGCGTGGCGGCCGGCATGTTCTGCCGATGCGGCGGCGCCCTCTTGCGGTGCAGCGGCTGCTGCGGGGTGCCTGGGCTTTGGCCTGGCACCTCAGCTGCGGGATGGGGCGGGGTGGCGGCCCCCCTCCTGGCTTGGTGCTGCAGATCTGGCTGGATTGCTAGCCCGACGCGGCTGGCAGCGTGGTGGAGGGTGCCGGGGATGCGGCCCCGGATTCGGTGGCAGCGGCTTCAGCTAGGAGGTGGTGTGCGTCTGGATGTGGTGGGTCGTGTGATCCCATGGCCAGTTCGGGGTCGGCCTCAGCAGGAAGGCTGGTGATTATTGGATGTGCAGGTTCGGGCGGGTGGTGATTGAGCATCTCCGGGAGAAATCCTATTTCCGGCCTCTCCGGATCCGGCGACGACGACGCCCGCGGGCATCGCGCTCTTTCTTGAAAGCGTCGCTGTTGTGGGGTGCTCCTCCCCTCTTCCCACGGCCTTGGTTTCGAGGGGAAACCTCATATCCGTGTGATCGGGCGATGAAGGCGCCTCACGTCTTCTTCCTGCTTGGGGGCATCGTCTCGAAGCTGGCCACAACCTGGAGACCAGTGGATGGCGGCATCTTCGCTGCATGGGAGGCGGCATCTTCGCTGCGTGGTTGGCTGAGGCAGCCATTTCAGGGGCGCTGATTTCTGTTTGGCAACGATGATGACGTCGAGAGGAGCTTGGGTCGCGGCTCGGGCTTCGGTAGTTAGATCTTCCCGGTGTGTCTGAGGTTGCTCTTCTGTTGGTCACTGAGTTGTTTTTGAAGTCGAAGCTGTGGTGGAGCGAGTCCAGGTAGTGACGATGACAGACACTCGGTGGTCATTTACGGAGGGCGTGGTCAGCGCACGTCCTGCATATTTCCCTTGCGATGCTCGTCTTCAAAGTCGGAGTTGTCGGTTGTTCGCGCGTGTGGCCATCTGTTGGCATGTGACTAGGTTAGCCGGTGGTATCCATGTTCTGTGGGTTGAGTTATATTGGTTTTAGCCCGGTTTTCTTCAACTAACCGGGCAACTCTCACTATATTCTTAATCAATGAAAATGGCAAGTGTTTTGCCTCGTTTAAAAAAAAATCTAAAGATACGATGATCCCTTCCCAGGGCGATTGCAGTCTGGGCCGTGCGATCTCCTCCCCAAGCCGATCTCGGCCATCCTTTTTCTCACCGTGGCTGCTAAACGGCAACCCGCAGAAAACCAAACGTGCCAATCCCCTCTCGTCTCCGCCGCCACCCCTTCTCGCGCGTCTCTCCCCCGGGTCCCCTCCGCTCCCGCCGCAGCTCTCCGCTTCTCCCTCGGCGCCACCAGCTCCCGCCGTCGAGCTCCACGCTCCTCCAATCACCGTCCCCGGATTCTTCTTCCCCGCATCCCCTCCCGCCCTAGCGCCACCAGCGGCCATGCTTCCAATGAGACCACTGGGCGGCGGCGAGGAGTAATCGATATAGATAGACGCAGTATATAAATCTTCAACGCCAAGCCCACCTCCAGAATGGCAGAGCGTTGCAAGATCTCTGCTGCCATTGTAGCCGGATGTGACGAAAGGTCTTGTGTGCTCAAGGTAGATGGATACTCCAGAGCCAAGGCGCTACTCAAGAACGACGAATTCGTGACCTCTACTTCTTTTTTGGTGTTGGCGGCCACGACTGGGTCGTGAGATATTACCCAAACGGCTTTGGTAAGAATTATGCCGATTACGTCTGTGTTTCTGTACTTCTAGAATCTGCCGGAGATGCGAAGGCGAAAGTCACGGTCAGTGTGCTTGACGAGAACGGAGAACCGGTGCCTCCATACATCTCTAACATCCCTGTACGTACCTTCTCAAGGGGCGATTCACACTGGTGCTTTGACATCAGGAAGCCTTATCTGGAGGGATCGGAGCATCTGAAAGATGATTGTCTTACCATCAGGTGCGATGTCACCGTCATGAAGGAGATCCATGGCGAAGAAGCAAGGGTTCCTCCAAGCGACCTGCAGCAGCATCTTGGCGACCTACTCAAGAACCAGGACGCAGCAGACCTAACCTTTCAAGTCGGTGCACAGAGATTATCTGCTCACAGGTGTGTCCTTGCTGCTCGGTCGTCAGTCTTCAAGGCCGAGCTCCTCGGCGCCATGGAGGAGAGTTCCTCTGGTCATATTGAAATCTGTTACATGGAAGCTGATGTTTTCAAGTCCTTGCTCCATTTCATTTACACCGACTCGGTTCCTCCAGTGCTTGATGTGGTGATGGCCGGCCATCTGCTCGTGGCGGCTGACAGGTACAACATCGGCAGGCTGAGGCAGATCTGTGAGGAAAAATTGTGCAATAACATTGCTGCCAACATGGTGGCAACCAGCTTGGCTTTAGCGGAGCAGCATGTTTTCCATGATCTCAAAGAAGCTTGCTTCCAGTTCCTTGCTTCTCCGTCCAATTTGGAGGCGATGATGGCAAGCGAAGGTTATGAGCATCTCAAGTCCAGCTGCCCATCTCAAGGAGCTAATAGCTAGAATCCTCCCGGCTGAATGGAACGCGGCTAAGGATATTGTCATGACAATGTGGAAGTAATGCCTATAGACCAGTTATCATATATGCCATCGAGATTTTAGTAGTAATGGTTAAGCTACTTCTCCATGTGAGGTTGTGTGCATGTTTCAGAACAAAAATTGCTACTCCCTCTGTTCACTTTTATAAGACGTCTTTATCTGCTCAGGTCAGTAAATGGTTATTTTCCTTTCTCGCGAAATAAAAGAAAGTAGTAGTATTGAGACAGCCGCCCATCTACGTACCTTGATTATCCATTGTGTGTTAGTTTAATTATTATTGAGTCAATTACATCATGTGTGCATGGTTACATTCTGCTGGATGCAGAATTAGTGCATCCTTGTTCCAGTGCTCGCATAACTCACCTAAATGTGGACTTGTTTTGGAGAATAGAAGCTTCATTACCTTAAGCTTGGGCCCTTGCACCAACTGAAGCCGTTGCAGATGAGGGAGGCTACCAACCGGTAGAATCAGTCAATCAGTCGAAAATGACAAGAGCCGATGACGGCGGATTTCCTCTCGGTTGCTCTGTTTTGTAGCGACTGACTACAATTGTAGGTTTTGTGTGCCGTCCTTAATACGTCACTAGTAGATGCTTGTGTTACTTCGCTGTGTCGGTTATTAGTACAAAGTTAGGTCATCTATTTTGAAACGGAGGTAGTACTTTTGCACTGCAAGCTGAATGTAAAATATGTATGCCGTGTATGTGGACGTTGTGATCTTGCGTTGTAATTCAGTCTAAAGCACTAAGCAAAAGAAATAAAAAAGGTGTGCATGTAATCCTCAAGCATTGACTGAAAATATCTTCTGTTAGCTATAGTTGTGATGGATGGAGCGTGGGTTTATTATTTCGCAATGGTTATTGCTGGCAGTGCATCTGTGTGCTTGTTATGCTGTTGAGGATGGTTCGGACTCAGTTTTCGAAAAGACGGGTTTATAGGCATATCTGTGCTTTCTGTTGCTGGAGTAAATCGGTTTCGCACATTTTCTGGTCCATGGAAACCAACCTCGTACTACCTGTCTAGTTTTGATTCTTTGTTGCAGATCTTGTTCACAACAGAGTCGGTGGATGTGTGTTGTCTCCTCGTTTTGAAAAACGGTAGGCACCAGCGCAAGTAAACGTTTTCATATCCATATGCAAATGCAATGCATGCACTTTTTACAGTTTCATTCAGTCGACTGCTCCTCCCGCCTTCTTTTTCTTCTTACTCCCACCCGTGATCAGCAACCCCACCTCCACCAGGCTACCGCCTTGGCGCCCCGTTCCTCCCTCTGAACCTCCCTTCTTCGATGCCGGCGATCGCACTTGCACCGTCAGCCCTCTTAAGGCTTTGTTCGGTTCCACTGGAACCAAACCTCTAGGGGATTAGACCCACACAGGGATTTGGTGATCCCCACCTCGTCACCCAATCCCCTAACCAACAAACCCTGCTAATCCATGTACAACAATATGTGTTCGGTTAGTCCCCGGCAACCTCCCATCAATGGCCTTTGTACACTTCAGCACCAAATCAACTAAACCTCCTATCGTTGTTCTTTGCACCAAATCAAAAGAACATCACACACACAACAAACTTGCTATAAATTTCATACATCCAAGCACCAAATCCGCATAACAGTATTTTTGTTGCGTCAGAACAAAACATTATATGAGAAGCTTGCTGCAAGTTGATATTTTAGAAGAAAAAATATCAAACTATAACATGAATTCTGAATGTTTAGAAGTCAAAAAACGACCCTAATCAACAATCACCGATGTACAATATTATTATATTTCCGACCATGATCAAATTATTGCTGTATAGAACAGACGACTCTAATCTCGTCGATGTCGCTTCCGTAGTGATTGATGCACTGCATTGGCAAAAAAGGGCGGTCAGTCCACATCAAAGGACTGATATCAAAGCATTGATGACCAGCTAGCAAAGAAAGATCATAAAATAATCGTGCATTGATTTCAAAATTTCACGGATCAAATGGGCAGCAACATCGCATCCATATCCACTAAACAAATGATCTTCCAATGGAAAGCTGCAAATAGCAGCACAGAATAATAATATTAGAAATGAACAACCAGGCATATATATCAATGATACAGCGTTATACATCGTGTAAGAATACACTAAATTCGTATGACCACAAAAAACTATGGTCTACTTTCAGAGAACAGTACCAAAATCACAAGTTTATGAACAAAGATTTCTTTCTTTCTTTCCCCGCAAAAAAAAAAGATTTCTTTCTTTGGTACAAAATAATACTTGCAAAAGGAGGGCAAAGCAAAATTAAATGAAATGCGGAGATAGATCAATTCAGTTCCAATATGCACTGTATAAATAAGAGCTTCCATTACAGTCATAATCAGGGGAAAACAGGACAAAGAAAGGACAAGATAAGTACATAAAAAAGGACAAGATAAGATGATGTACATGAATGGATTCTCATCTCATAAGCATTTATCATGGTGCATTCTAGGGAAATCAAATTTCAGATAAAAAGTTATGAAATCTGGCGGATACCAATGGATGCACACACTACACATATTCTGGGTGTTCAAGACCAGTATGCATGAAAATAGCTACAAGGGGGATTCTTGCATATTCTAGATGATCTTGCAAGGAAATAAGAGAACAAGGGAGGTTCATGTGGGCTACTTGAGCCATCAGCTTCAGGTTACTAGATGAACAAGGGAGGTTCATGTGAGATAGATGAAGATGCGAGTCCCAGTAGGGTACAAAGAAAACCAAGTATGTACATCAAGATTAATATACCTTAGTCTTCACGATGCTGCCCCAAGCGGGGTCTTGCTGCGGCTGTGAGGCGGTGAAGCTGGCCTACAGAAAATGGAGGCAAAATGCAGATTTAGACATCGAAAGTAGTATGAAACAGTTATCGTTCTAATGTAGCACATACAAGTGAGGTCAAGCAACATAAAGTAGTATGAAACAGTTATCGTTCTAATGGAGGCAATATATTTTTTTCTCTTATTACAAAAACATTTTATGTCTACACATCTCAATATATTCTATATGTTCTGACAAGTAAAACTTTCTGCATCTAAATTAGTAAAATGCACTGTCGTAGTTGCATGGCTTCAAGATGCCTTGATCTCAAAGCATTTTACCTAAATTTCTCTTCACCCCCACTGTCAGAAAAAATTCATGTAGTTGATGTTCACCTCAGTTACATAAAACTCAACTTTTCTCACCTCCCAAGGATATCATTGACAAACCTATATAGCTACAATTGCACCTTGTTGATTCTCTACAGGTTGCTGCAAATATAGTACTGAATCTCAGGGACAAATAAATACTAGATTACTAGTAGCATATATGTGCACTGCTAATGACATTGACAAAAAGATTCGACTATGTAGCAGATTTGGTTAGATTCAACTAGGTACACCATTTGCACCAAATCACAGGTAGAGAAAGTACAGAGGAGGGTACTGGGAAGCTGTAGTAAGCAGAGAGGAGAGGTGGAGCCTCGCCGGCAAGACGGCCCTTGTCACCGGTGGAAAAGGGGACGGGAAACCCTAGAAATCAAAAGGGGGGAGAGGAAGGAAACAAGGGTGGGGGAGAAGATCTTACCGGCATAGAAACGTTGGGGAGGGCCACCGGAGAAGGTTGGTGCGGCCACCGAGCTCGCGCCGGGGATGGAAGAAGAGGGTCGCAGATCGGCTGCTGACTTGGGGAGAGTGGGGCGAGGTAGAAGGATGGCGCAGCAGCCGGTCTTCAGTGGAGGAGAGAGATCGCCCGCTCCGGCCCCTCGCCGTCGCCTAGTTCTTCCCTGTCGGCGTCGGCGCCGCCGCCGCTCTCGCCCGCTCCTCCTTTTTCTTTCGAGCCGAGAAGACTGAGACGACTGGTTTTGTTCCACGGGTGGGGAGACGTGGGTGAAAACCCAGTGGAATCCCTGTGGTTTGGGGTGGATTTGGATGGGATATCAACCCGGCCGGGTTTAACCGAAGACGCATATAAGGTAGGTCGGGATCCTACCCCGACCGGGGTCAAAAGCACGTGGATTAGGCCAAAACCCCGCCGATCCGGCGGGGGCGGGGATTAAACGAACAAAGCCTTAGGCTCTTACTCGCGTCCGCCGGTCTGTTTCCGTCTTGTTCCCGGCTCGTCCTCACGGACTGGTTCGTCCTCTCTGCAAGAATCGACTGAACTGGATGATTTAGTAGCAAACACGTCTTTTATGTACAATGGAGATTTTTTCCCATCAGACAATTTAACCCCTCGGCACGAGCGGCATGGCGGTCTTCCTCGCTCTCGGCACGTGGAACGGGCCGGCGGCCAGACTTACCATCACCGTGTCGTCGAAGGCGAGGTTGAACATCAGCTGGGACAAGGAGAGGTCCACACGGCCGGGCGTTGCTGTTCTCCACGACGACCTTGATGGAGTGGAGAGTTGGATGTCCGGCAGCCGGCCCTGCTGCCGGCCGGTGGTTGATGACGATCGTAGCTAGAGCTTGGACGTGGCGCAGCTGCACCTCCACGTCCAAACTCTAGGTAGGATTGTACGTACGTGAATTAGTAGAAAAGGAGGCAAAGATCCAGGCCGGGTTAGCCCATTAATCCCGGTTCATGAGCTTAGGAGGCCGGCCGGGCCACGTGGGTCATTGGTCCCGATTCGTCTGAACCTTTTGGTCCTAATTGGTGGAACGAACCGTGACCAATGGGCCTCGTTCCTGGTCCATCATTATTGGTCCTGGTTGGTGGCTTGAGCCGGGACCAAAGGCTCCCTTTTAGTCCCGCTTCATGCCACCAACCGGGACCAATGAGGTGCCTATATATACCCCCTTGTGTAAGAGCAGAGCACTCTGCTCTGTTTTTCTGACCGAGGGGGAGAGGGCTTGGTGGTGCTCTAGCTTACCTCCTATGCACACAAGGTGTTCGATGGAATGCCCGAGCCACACTACTTAAGCTTTCTCCTCTCCAAGCTTCATTTTTTTCAATATTTGTTTAGGTTTAGCGGTCCGTCATGCCCTGTCCCCGTCTTCACCACCGTCGATCACCTGCGCCGAGCTCATCGCCGGCACCACCATGGTGAGCCTCTTGTTCTTATCTTCTTTCTGAAAGGAAAAAATATTCTTACTTGTATGTTTACATAGATACTTGTATTATTTTCTTACTTTTATTATTTCATCTTATATAGTGCGATGATTTTGGTATCCGCCGCCGTCGGCCCTCGTCCTGTCTATGATTCGGATGTGGTATATATATTATCTTTATAACTATTGGTTCATTTATTGTTTATGAAAATTATGCCGACCAACGTGACATAGATTTTATTTATCTAGGATGTATGTGAACCGGAAATTCCAAGCGACCCTATTGTCGAGAGGTTAAATTTAGTTGAAGAAGAAAACAATTTCTTGAAGGAAAAAATAAAAAAATTGAGGAGGAGAAGATGATATTGGAGTTGCATGTTGCGGATGTCGTCGATGATCACAAGATCAAGATGGATGCAATGCGCTTGAAGATTAGAAAGATTAGAAAATATGCCATTCATACCGAGGCTTGGTATCATTATGTCGTTGGATCAATTGTTACCTTGGTTGCGATAATGATCGCATTTGTTTTCGCATTGAAATGTTTTACATAGTTTCAATGTATGGTTTAATTAATTAGATGCTCTGGAGAGCTATATGTTGTTAGATGAGAACTATGTATGTACTTTGGTTTTAATGTGATGATAAACTTCTATTAATTTGGACACTTAATTATATATAATGCACGCAGATGAACCGGCAACGGATGAACGGTGACAGACACACCTCCGAGTACATTAAGGGCGTGCATGAGTTTCTCGATGCGGCTGAGGCAAACAAGCAGAATGGTTTTATGTGTTTTCCATGCACTGAATGTGGGAATACGATGTCTTACTTAACCGGAAAATCCTTCACTCCCACCTGCTTTACAAGGGTATCATGCCACACTATAATGTTTGGACGAGGCACGGAGAAATAGGGATTATGATGGAAGACGGCGAAGAAGAAGAGTACGATAACAACTATGTGCCCCTTGAATACAGTGATGCTGCAACGGGGGGAGCTGGTGAAGATCAAGAGGAATCAGACGATGTGCCCAATGATGCTGCAACAGGTGAAGCTGCTGAAGATCAAGAGGAACCAGACGATGTGCCCAATGATGATGATCTCCGCCGGGTCATTGTCGATGCAAGAACGCAATGCGAAAGTCAAAAGGAGAAGCTGAAGTTCGATCGCATGTTAGAGGATCACAAAAAAGGGTTGTACCCCAATTGCGAAGATGGCAACACAAAACTCGGTGCCATACTGGAATTGTTGCAGTGGAAGGCAGAGAATGCTATGCCTGACAAAGGATTTGAAAAAGTTACTGAAAATATTGAAGAAGCTTCCAAAAGATAACAAATTGCCCGACAGTACATACGCAGCAAATAAGGTCGTATGCCCTCTAGGATTGGAGGTGGAGAAGATACATGCATGCCCTAATGACTGCATCCTCTACCACGGTGCATACAAGGATCTGAACGCATACCCGGTATGCGATGCATTGCAGTATAAGATCAGACGAGATGACCCTGGTGATGTTGATGGCGAGCCCCCCAGGAAGAGGGTTCCTGCGAAGGTGATGTGGTATGCTCCTATAATACCACGGTTGAAACATCTGTTCAGAAACGGAGAGCATGCCAAGTTGATGCGATGGCACAGTGAGGACCGTAACAAAGACGGAAAGTTGAGAGCACCCGCTGACGGGTCGCAGTGGAGAAAAATCGAGAGAAAGTACTGGGATGAGTTTGCAAAGGACCCAAGGAACGTATGGTTTGCTTTAAGCTCGGATGGCATTAATCCTTTCGGGGAGCGGAGCAGCAATCACAGCACCTGGCCCGTGACTCTATGTATGTATAACCTTCCTCCTTGGATGTGCACAAAGCGGAAGTTCATTATGATGTCAGTTCTCATCCAAGGCCCTAAGCAACCCGGCAACGACATTGATGTGTACCTAAGGCCATTAGTTGAAGAACTTTTACAGCTGTGGAATGGAAATGGTGTACGTATGTAGGATGAGCACAGACAGGAGGAATTTAACCTAAAGGCGTTGCTGTTCATGACCATCAACGATTGGCCCGCTCTCAGTAACCTTTCACGACAGACAAACAAAGCATACCACGCATGCACGCACTGTTTAGATGACACTGAAAGTATATACCTAGACAAATGCAGGAAGATTGTGTTGGAAATATGCCCTAGAGGCAATAATAAATAAGTTATTATTATATTTCCTTGTTCATGATAATCGTTTATTATCCATGCTAGAATTGTATTGATAGGAAACTCAGATACATGTGTGGATACATAGACGACACCATGTCCCTAGTAAGCCTCTAGTTGACTAGCTCGTTGATCAATAGATGGTCACGGTTTCCTGACCATGGACATTGGATGTCGTTGATAACGAGATCACATCATTAGGAGAATGATGTGATGGACAAGACCCAATCCTAAGCCTAGCACAAAGATCGTGTAGTTCGTATGCTAAAGCTTTTCTAATGTAAAGTATCATTTCCTTAGACCATGAGATTGTGCAACTCCCGGATACCGTAGGAGTGCTTTGGGTGTGCCAAACGTCACAACGTAACTGGGTGACTATAAAGGTGCACTACGGGTATCTCCGAAAGTGTCTGTTGGGTTGGCACGAATCGAGACTGGGATTTGTCACTCCGTGTGACGGAGAGGTATCTCTGGGCCCACTCGGTAGGACATCATCATAATGTGCACAATGTGATCAAGGAGTTGATCACGGGATGATGTGTTATGGAACGAGTAAAGAGACTTGCCGGTAACGAGATTGAACAAGGTATCGGGATACCGACGATCGAATCTCGGGCAAGTATCGTACCGCTAGACAAAGGGAATTGTATACGGGATTGATCGAATCCTCGACATCGTGGTTCATCCGATGAGATCATCGTGGAACATGTGGGAGCCAACATGGGTATCCAGATCCCGCTGTTGGTTATTGAGCGGAGAATGTCTCGGTCATGTCTGCATGGTTCCCGAACCCGTAGGGTCTACACACTTAAGGTTCAGTGACGCTAGGGTTATAGAGATATTAGTATGCGGTAACCCGAATGTTGTTCGGAGTCCCGGATGAGATCCCGGACGTCACGAGGAGTTCCGGAATGGTCTGGAGGTAAAGAATTATATATAGGAAGTGCTATTTCGGCCATCGGGACAAGTTTCGGGGTCACCGGTATTGTACCGGGACCACCGGAAGGGTCCCGGGGGTCCACCGGGTGGGGCCACCTGCCCCGGGGGCCACATGGGCTGTAGGGGGTGCGCCTTGGCCTATATGGGCCAAGGGCACCAGCCCCAAGAGGCCCATGCGCCAAGAGAGAGGGAAAAGGAAGAGTCCTAAAGGGGGAAGGCACCTCCGAGGTGCCTTGGGGAGGAGGGACTCCTCCCTAGCCGCACCCTTCCTTGGAGGAAGGGCCAAGGCTGCGCCCCCCCCCTCTCCCTTGGCCCTATATATAGTGGGGGGGGAGGGAGGGCAAACCAATCTAAGGCCTGGCGCCTCCCTCTCCCTCCCGTGACACATCTCCATCCTCCCGCAGCGCTTAGCGAAGCCCTGTTGGAATCCCGCTACTTCCACCACCACGCCGTCGTGCTGCTGGATCTCCATTAACCTCTCCTCCCCCCTTGCTGGATCAAGAAGGAGGAGACGTCGCTGCTCCGTACGTGTCTTGAACACGGAGGTGCCGTCCGTTCGGCGCTAGGATCATCGATGATTTGGATCACGACGTGTACGACTCCATCAACCCCGTTCTCTTGAACGCTTCCGCTTAGCGATCTACAAGGGTATGTAGATGCACTCTCCTTCCCCTCGTTGCTGGTTTCTCCATAGATAGATCTTGGTGACACATAGGAAAATTTTGAATTTCTGCTACGTTCCCCAACAGTGGCATCATGAGCTAGGTCTATGCGTAGTTACTATGCACGAGTAGAACACAAAGTAGTTGTGGGCGTTGATTTTGTTCAATATGCTTGCCGTTACTAGTCCAATCTTGTTTCGACGGTATTGTGGGATGAAGCGGCCCAGAACGACCTTACACGTACTCTTACGTGAGACTGGTTCCACCAACTAACATGCACTAGTTGCATAAGGTGGCTGGCGGGTGTCTGTCTCTCCCACTTTAGTCGGATCGGATTCGATGAAAAGGGTCCTTATGAAGGGTAAATAGCAATTGGCATATCACGTTGTGGTTTTTGCGTAGGTAAGAAACGTTCTTGCTAGAAACCCATAGCAGCCACGTAAAACATGCAAACAACAATTAGAGGACGTCTAACTTGTTTTTGCAGGGTATGCTATGTGATGTGATATGGCCAAAGGATGTGATGAATGATATATGTGATGTATGAGATTGATCATGTTCTTGTAATAGGAATCACGACTTGCATGTCGATGAGTATGACAACCGGCAGGAGCCATAGGAGTTGTAGTAATTTATTTATGACCTGCGTGTCAACATAAACGTCATGTAATTACTTTACTTTATTGCTAACCGTTAGCTGTAGTAGTAGAAGTAATAGATGATGTGACAACTTCAAGAAGACACGATGATGGAGATCATGGTGTCATGCCGGGGACAATGATGATCATGGAGCCCCGAAGATGGAGATCAAAAGGAGCAATATGATATTGGCCATATCATGTCACTATTTGATTGCATGTGATGTTTATCATGATTATGCATCTTATTTGCTTAGAACAACGGTAGTAAATAAGATGATCCCTCTTTAAAATTTCAAGAAAGTGTTCCCCCTAACTGTGCACCGTTGCGACAGTTCGTTGTTTCAATGCACCACATGATGATCGGGTGTTTGATTCAAACGTTCACATACAACGGGTGTAAGACAGATTTACACATGCAAACACTTAGGTTGACTTGACGAGCCTAGCATGTGTACAGACTGAAGGAAATATGCCCTAGAGGCAATAATAAAGTTATTATTTATTTCCTTATATCATGATAAATGTTTATTATTCATGCTAGAATTGTATTAACCGGAAACATAATACATGTGTGAATACATAGACAAACAGAGTGTCACTAGTATGCCTCTACTTGACTAGCTCGTTAATCAAAGATGGTTATGTTTCCTAACCATGAACAAAGAGTTGTTATTTGATTAACGAGGTCACATCATTAGTTGAATGATCTGATTGACATGACCCATTCCATTAGCTTAGCACCCGATCGTTTAGTATGTTGCTATTGCTTTCTTCATGACTTATAAATGTTCCTATAACTATGAGATTATGCAACTCCCGTTTAACGGAGGAACACTTTGGGTACTACCAAACGTCACAACGTAACTGGGTGACTATAAAGGAGTACTACAGGTGTCTCCAATGGTAGATGTTGGGTTGGCGTATTTCGAGATTAGGGTTTGTCACTCCGAGTGTCGGAGAGGTATCTCTGGGCCCTCTCGGTAATACACATCACATAAGCCTTGCAAGCATTATAACTAAGATGTTAGTTGTGAGATGATGTATTACGGAACGAGTAAAGAGACTTACCAGTAACGAGATTGAACTAGGTATTGGATACCGACGATCGAATCTCGGGCAAGTAACATACCGATGACAAAGGGAACAACATATGTTGTTATGCGGTCTGACCGATAAAAATCTTTGTAGAATATGTAGGAGCCAATATGGGCATCCAGGTCCCGCTATTGGTTATTGACCGGAGATGTGTCTCGGTCATGTCTACATTGTTCTCGAACCGTAGGGTCTGCACGCTTAACGTTACGATGACAGTTATTATGAGTTTATGCATTTTGATGTACCGAAGATTGTTCGGAGTCCCGGATGTGATCACGGACATGACGAGGAGTCTCGAAATGGTCGAGACGTAAAGATTGATATATTGGAAGCCTATGTTTGGACATCGGAAGTGTTCCGGGTGAAATCAGGATTTTACCGGAATACCGGGAGGGTTACCGGAACCCCCCGGGAGCCAAATGGGCCAACATGGGCCTTAGTGGAAAGGTGAAAAGGCTGCCCACATAGGGCTGCGTGCCTCCCCCCTTCCCTAGTCCTATTAGGACTAGGAGAAGGGGCCGGCCCCCTCTTTCTCTCTTCTCTTTGGAGAATCCTAGTTGGAATACGATTGGAGGGGGGGAGTCCTACTCCCGGTAGGAGTAGGACTCCTCCTGGCGCACCAAGGGGCCGGCCGCACCTCTCCCCCTTTGCCCCTTTATATACGGGGGCAGGGAGCACCTCTAGACACACAAGTTGATCCTTGAGATCGTTCCTTAGCCGTGTGCGGTGCCCCCTGCCACCAAATTCCACCTCGATCATACCGTTGTAGTGCTTAGGCGAAGCCCTGCGTCGGTAGTACATCAAGATCATCACCACGCCGTCGTGCTGACGGAACTCTTCCTCGACGCTTTGCTGGATCGGAGCCCGAGGATCGTCATCGAGCTGTACGTGTGCTAAGAACTCGGAGGTGCCGGAGTAACGGTGCTTGGATCGGTCGGATCGGGAAGAAGACGTACGACTACTTCCTCTATGTTGTGTGATCGCTTCCGTAGTCGGTCTGCGTTGGTACGTAGACAACACTCTCCCCCTCGTTGCTGTGCATCACCATGATCTTGCGTGTGCGTAGGAAATTTTTTGAAATTACTACGTTCCCCAACAGTGGCATCCGAGCCTAGGTTTTATGGTTTGATGTTATTTGCACGAGTAGAACACAAGTGAGTTGTGGGAGATACAAGTCATACTGCCTACCAGCATGTCATACTTTGGTTCGGCGGTATTGTTGGACGAGACAATCCGGACCAACCTTACGCGTACTCTTACGCGAGACCGGTTCCCTCGACGTGCTTTGCACATAGATGGCTTGCGGAAGACTGTCTCTCCAACTTTAGTTGAACCAAGTGTGGCTACGCCCGGTCCTTGAGAAGGTTAAAACAGAGTCTATTTGACGAACTATCGTTGTGGTTTTGATGCGTAGGTGAGATGAGTTCTTACTTAAGCCCGTAGCAGCCACGTAAAACTTGCAACAACAAAGTAGAGGACGTCTAACTTGTTTTTGCAGGGCATGTTGTGATGTGATATGGTCAAGGCATGATGCTGATTTTATTGTATGAGATGATCATGTTTTGTAACCAAGTTATCAGCAACTGGCAGGAGCCATATGGTTGTCCCTTTATTGTATGCAATGCAATCGCGATGTAATGCTTTACTTTATTACTAAGCGGTAGTGATAGTCATGGAAGCATAAGATTGGCGAGACGACAACGATGCTACGATGGAGATCAAGGTGTCGCGCCGGTGACGATGGTGATCATGACGGTGCTTCGGAGATGGAGATCACAAGCACAAGATGATGATGGCCATATCATATCACTTATATTGATTGCATGTGATGTTTATCCTTTTATGCATCTTATCTTGCTTTGTTTGACGGTAGCATTATAAGATGATCTCTCACTAAATTATCAAGAAGTGTTCTCCCTGAGTATGCACCGTTGCCAAAGTTCGTCGTGTCCAGACACCTCGTGATGATCGGGTGTGATAAGCTCTACCTCCATCTACAACGGGTGCAAGCCAGTTTTGCACACGTAGAATACTCAGGTTAAACTTGACGAGCCTAGCATATGCAGATATGGCCTCGGAACACAGAGACCGAAAGGTCGAGCGTGAATCATATAGTAGATATGATCAACATGACGATGTTCACCATTGAAAACTACTCCATCTCACGTGATGATCGGTTATGGTTTAGTTGATTTGGATCACGTGATCACTTAGAGGATTAGAGGGATGTCTATCTAAGTGGGAGTTCCTAAGTAATTTGATTAACTGAACTTAAACTTATCATGAACTTAGTACCTGATAGTATCTTGCTTGTTTATGTTGATTGTAGATAGATGGCTCGTGTTGTTGTTCCGTTGAATTTTAATGCGTTCCTTGAGAAAGCAAAGTTGAAAGATGATGGTAGCAATTACACGGACTGGGTCCGTAACCTGAGGATTATCCTCATTGCTGCACAGAAGAATTACGTCCTGGAAGCACCGCTGGGTGCCAGGCCTGCTGCTGGAGCAACGCCAGATGTTATGAACGTCTGGCAGAGCAAAGCTGATGACTACTCGATAGTTCAGTGTGCCATGCTTTACGGCTTAGAATCGGGACTTCAACGACGTTTTGAACGTCATGGAGCATATGAGATGTTCCAGGAGTTGAAGTTAATATTTCAAGCAAATGCCCGAATTGAGAGATATGAAGTCTCCAATAAGTTCTATAGCTGCAAGATGGAGGAGAACAGTTCTGTCAGTGAGCATATACTCAAAATGTCTGGGTATAATAATCACTTGATTCAGATGGGAGTTAATCTTCCAGATGATTGCGTCATTGACAGAATTCTCCAATCACTGCCACCAAGCTACAAGAGCTTCGTGATGAACTATAATATGCAAGGGATGAACAAGACTATTCCCGAGCTCTTCGCAATGCTGAAAGCTGCGGAGGTAGAAATCAAGAAGGAGCATCAAGTGTTGATGGTCAGCAAGACCACTAGTTTCAAGAAAAAGGGCAAAGGGAAGAAGAAGGGGAACTTCAAGAAGAACAGCAAGCAAGTTGCTGCTCAGGAGAAGAAACCCAAGTCTGGACCTAAGCCTGAAACTGAGTGCTTCTACTGCAAGCAGACTGGTCACTGGAAGCGGAACTGCCCCAAGTATTTGGCGGATAAGAAGGATGGCAAGGTGAACAAAGGTATATGTGATATACATGTTATTGATGTGTACCTTACTAGAGCTCGCAGTAGCACCTGGGTATTTGATACTGGTTCTGTTGCTAATATTTGCAACTCGAAACAGGGACTACGGAATAAGCGGACACTAGCAAAGGACGAGGTGACGATGCGTGTGGGAAACGGTTCCAAAGTCGATGTGATCGCGGTCGGCACGCTACCTCTACATCTACCTTCGGGATTAATATTAGACCTAAATAATTGTTATTTGGTGCCAGCGTTGAGCATGAACATTATATCTGGATCTTGTTTAATGCGAGACGGTTATTCATTTAAATCAAAGAATAATGGTTGTTCTATTTATATGAGTAATATCTTTTATGGTCATGCACCTTTGAAGAGTGGTCTATTCTTGTTGAATCTCGATAGTAGTGATACACATATTCATAATGTAGAAGCCAAAAGATGCAGAGTTGATAATGATAGTGCAACTTATTTGTGGCACTGCCGTTTAGGTCATATCGGTGTAAAGCGCATGAAGAAACTCCATATTGATGGGCTTTTGGAACCACTTGATTATGAATCACTTGGTACTTGCGAACCGTGCCTCATAGGCAAGATGACTAAAACACCGTTCTCCGGTACTATGGAGAGAGCAACAGATTTATTGGAAATCATACATACCGATGTATGTGGTCCGATGAATATTGAGGCTCATGGCGGATATCGTTATTTTCTCACCTTCACAGATGATTTAAGCAGATATGGGTATATCTACTTAATGAAACATAAGTCTGAAACATTTGAAAAGTTCAAAGAATTTCAGAGTGAAGTTGAAAATCATCGTAACAAGAAAATAAAGTTTCTACGATCTGATCGTGGAGGAGAATATTTGAGTTACGAGTTTGGTGTACATTTGAAAAATTGTGGAATAGTTTCGCAACTCACGCCACCCGGAACACCACAGCGTAATGGTGTGTCCGAACGTCGTAATCGTACTTTACTAGATATGGTGCGATCTATGATGTCTCTTACTGATTTACCGCTATCGTTTTGGGGTTATGCTTTAGAGACGGCCGCATTCACGTTAAATAGGGCACCATCAAAATCCGTTGAGACGACACCTTATGAACTATGGTTTGGCAAGAAACCAAAGTTGTCGTTTCTTAAAGTTTGGGGCTGCGATCCTTATGTGAAAAAGCTTCAACCTGATAAGCTCGAACCCAAAGCGGAAAAATGTGTCTTCATAGGATACCCAAAGGAAAGTATTGGGTATACCTTCTATCATAGATCCGAAGGCAAGACATTTGTTGCTAAGAATGGATCATTTCTAGAGAAGGAGTTTCTCTCGAAAGAAGTGAGTGGGAGAAAAGTAGAACTTGACGAGGTAACTGTACCTGCTCCCTTATTGGAAAATAGTACATCACAGAAAACTGTTTCTGCGACACCTATACCAATTAGTGAGGAAGCTAATGATGATGATCATGAAACTTCAGGACAAGATACTACTGAACCACGTAGATCAACCAGAGTGAGATCCGCACCAGAGTGGTGCGGTAATCCAATTCTGGAAGTCATGCTACTAGATCATGATGAACCTACGAACTATGAAGAAGCGATGGTGAGCCGAGATTCCGCGAAGTGGCTTGAGGCCATGAAATCTGAGATGGGATCCATGTATGAGAACAAAGTATGGACTTTGGTTGACTTGCCCGATGATCGGCAAGCAATTGAGAATAAATGGATCTTCAAGAAAAAGACTGACGCTGACGGTAATGTTACTGTCTATAAAGCTCGACTTGTCGCAAAAGGTTTTTCGACAAGTTCAAGGGGTTGACTACGATGAGACCTTCTCACCCGTAGCGATGCTTAAATCCGTCAGAATCATGTTAGCAATTGCCGCATTTTATGATTATGAAATATGGCAGATGGATGTCAAAACTGCATTCCTGAATGGATTTCTGGAAGAAGAGTTGTATATGATGCAACCAGAAGGTTTTGTCGATCCAAAGGGAGCTAACAAAGTGTGCAAACTCCAGCGATCCATTTATGGACTGGTGCAAGCATCTCGGAGTTGGAATAAACGCTTTGATAGTGTGATCAAAGCATTTGGCTTTATACAGACTTTTAGAGAAGCCTGTATTTACAAGAAAGTGAGTGGGAGCTCTGTAGCATTTCTGATATTATATGTGGATGACATATTGCTGATTGGAAATGATATAGAATTTCTGGATAGCATAAAGGGATACTTGAATAAAAGTTTTTCGATGAAAGACCTTGGGGAAGATGCTTACATATTAGGCATAAAGATCTATAGAGATAGATCAAAACGCTTAATTGGACTTTCACAAAGCACATACCTTGACAAGATTTTGAAGAAGTTCAAAATGGATCAAGCAAAGAAAGGGTTCTTGCCTGTGTTACAAAGTGTGAAGTTGAGTCAGACTCAATGCCCGACCACTGCAGAAGATAGAGAGAAAATGAAAGATGTTCCCTATGCTTCAGCCATAGGCTCTATCATGTATGCAATGCTGTGTACCAGACCTGATGTGTGCCTTGCTATAAGTTTAGCAGGGAGGTACCAAAGTAATCCAGGAGTGGATCACTGGATAGCGGTCAAGAACATCCTGAAATACCTGAAAAGGACTAAGGATATGTTTCTCGTATATGGAGGAGACAAAGAGCTCACCGTAAGAGGTTACGTTGATGCAAGCTTTGACACTGATCCGGACGATTCTAAATCGCGAACCGGATACGTGTTTACTTTAAACGGTGGAGCTGTCAGTTGGTGCAGTTCTAAACAAAGCGTCGTAGCGGGATCTACATGTGAAGCGGAGTACATAGCTGCTTTGGAAGCAGTGAACGAAGGAGTCTGGATGAAGGAGTTCATATCCGATCTAGGTGTCATACCTAGTGCATCGGGTCCAATGAAAATCTTTTGTGACAATACTGGTGCAATTGCTTTGGCAAAGGAATCCAGATTTCACAAAAGGACCAAACACATCAAGAGACGCTTCAACTCCATCCGGGATCTAGTCCAGGTGGGAGACATAGAGATTTGCAAGATACATACGGATCTGAATGTTGCAGACCTGTTGACTAAGCCTCTTCCACGAGCAAAACATGATCGGCACCAAGGCTCCATGGGTGTTAGAATCATTACTGTGTAATCTAGATTATTGACTCTAGTGCAAGTGGGAGACTGAAGGAAATATGCCCTAGAGGCAATAATAAAGTTATTATTTATTTCCTTATATCATGATAAATGTTTATTATTCATGCTAGAATTGTATTAACCGGAAACATAATACATGTGTGAATACATAGACAAACAGAGTGTCACTAGTATGCCTCTACTTGACTAGCTCGTTAATCAAAGATGGTTATGTTTCCTAACCATGAACAAAGAGTTGTTATTTGATTAACGAGGTCACATCATTAGTTGAATGATCTGATTGACATGACCCATTCCATTAGCTTAGCACCCGATCGTTTAGTATGTTGCTATTGCTTTCTTCATGACTTATACATGTTCCTATAACTATGAGATTATGCAACTCCCGTTTACCGGAGGAACACTTTGGGTACTACCAAACGTCACAACGTAACTGGGTGATTATAAAGGAGTACTACAGGTGTCTCCAATGGTAGATATTGGGTTGGCGTATTTCGAGATTAGGGTTTGTCACTCCGAGTGTCGGAGAGGTATCTCTGGGCCCTCTCGGTAATACACATCACATAAGCCTTGCAAGCATTATAACTAAGATGTTAGTTGTGAGATGATGTATTACGGAACGAGTAAAGAGACTTACCAATAACGAGATTGAACTAGGTATTGGATACCGACGATCGAATCTCGGGCAAGTAACATACCGATGACAAAGGGAACAACATATGTTGTTATGCGGTCTGACCGATAAAGATCTTCGTATAATATGTAGGAGCCAATATGGGCATCCAGGTCCTGCTATTGGTTATTGACCGAAGACGTGTCTCGGTCATGTCTACATTGTTCTCGAACCGTAGGGTCCGCACGCTTAACGTTACGATGACAGTTATTATGAGTTTATGCATTTTGATGTACCGAAGGTTGTTCGGAGTCCCGGATGTGATCACGGACATGACGAGGAGTCTCGAAATGGTCGAGACGTAAAGATTGATATATTGGAAGCCTATGTTTGGACATCGGAAGTGTTCCGGGTGAAATCGGGATTTTACCGGAATACCGGGAGGGTTACCGGAACCCCCCGGGAGCCAAATGGGCCAACATGGGCCTTAGTGGAAAGGTGAAAAGGCTGCCCACATAGGGCTGCGTGCCTCCCCCCTTCCCTAGTCCTATTAGGACTAGGAGAAGGGGCCGGCCCCCTCTTTCTCTCTTCTCTTTGGAGAATCCTAGTTGGAATACGATTGGAGGGGGGGAGTCCTACTCCCGGTAGGAGTAGGACTCCTCCTGGCGCACCAAGGGGCCGGCCGCACCTCTCCCCCTTTGCCCCTTTATATACGGGGGCAGGGAGCACCTCTAGACACACAAGTTGATCCTTGAGATCGTTCCTTAGCCGTGTGCGGTGCCCCCTGCCACCAAATTCCACCTCGATCATACCGTTGTAGTGCTTAGGCGAAGCCCTGCGTCGGTAGTACATCAAGATCGTCACCACGCCGTCGTGCTAACGGAACTCTTCCTCGACGCTTTGCTGGATCGGAGCCCGAGGATCGTCATCGAGCTCTACGTGTGCTAAGAACTCGGAGGTGCCGGAGTAACGGTGCTTGGATCGGTCGGATCGGGAAGAAGACGTACGACTACTTCCTCTACGTTGTGTGATCGCTTCCGCAGTTGGTCTGCGTTGGTACGTAGACAACACTCTCCCCCTCGTTGCTGTGCATCACCATGATCTTGCGTGTGTGTAGGAAATTTTTTGAAATTACTACGTTCCCCAACACAGACATGGCCTCGGAACACAGAAGACCGAAAGGTCGAGTATGAGTCGTATGGTAGATACGATCAGCATGAAGATGTTCACCGATGTTGACTAGTCCGTCTCACGTGATGATCGGACATGGCCTAGTTGACTCGGATCATGTAATCACTTAGATGACTAGAGGGATGTCTATCTGAGTGGGAGTTCATAAGATGAACTTGTTTATCCTGAACATAGTCAAAAAGGATTTTGCAAATTATGTCATAGCTTGCGCTTCAGTTCTACTTTTTAAATATGTTCCTAGAGAAAATTTAGTTGAAAGTTGATAGTAGCAATTATGCGGACTAGGTCCGTAAACTGAGGATTTCCCTCATTGCTTCATTGAAGGCTTATGTCCTTAATGCACCGCTCAGTGTGATGAACCTTGAACGTTGTCTGTGGATGTTGCGAACATCCGACATACACATTTTGATAACTACGTGATAGTTCAGTTAAACGGTTTAGAGTTGAGGCACCGAAGACGTTTTTGAAACGTCGCAAAACATATGAGATGTTTCGAGGGCTGAAATTGGGATTTCAGGCTCGTGCCCACGTCAGGAGGTATAAGACCTCCGACGATTTTCTTAGCCTACAAACTAAGGGAGAAAAGCTCAATTGTTGAGCTTGTGCTCAGATTGTCTGAGTACAACATTCATTTGAATCGAGTGGGAGTTGATCTTCTAGATGAGATAATGATGTTTCTCCGAAGTCATTACCACCAAGCTGCTAGAGCTTCGTGATGAACTATAATATATCAGGGACATATATGATGATCCTTGAGATATTCGCGATGTTTGACACCACAAAAGTAGAAATCAAGAAGGAGCATCAATTGTTGATGGTTGGTGAAACCACTAGTTTCAAGAAGGGCAAGGGCACGAAGGGATACTTCATGAAACGGCAATTCAGCTGCTGCTCTAGTGAAGAAACCCAAGGTTGAACCCAAACCCGAGACTAAGTGCTTCTGTAATAAGGGGAACAGCCACTGGAGCAGAATTACCCTAGATACTTGGTAGATTGGAAGGCTGGCAAGGTCGATAGAAGTATATTGGATATACATTGTGTTGATGTGTACTTTACTAGTACTCCTAGTAGCACCAGGGTATTAGGTACCGGTTCGGTTGCTAAGTGTTAGTAACTCGAAATAAAAGCTACAGAATAAACGGAGACTACCTAAAGGTGAGCAGACGATATGTGTTGGAAGTGTTACCAATGTTGATATGATCAAGCATCGCACGCTCCCTCTACCATCGAGATTGGTGTTAAACCTAAATAATTGTTATTTTGTGTTTGCGTTGAGCATAGACGTGATTGGATTATGTCTATCGCAATACGGTTATTCATTTAAGGAGAATAATGGTTACTCTATTTATTTGAGTAATACCTTCAATGGTCTTACACCTAAAATGAATTGTTTGTTGAATCTCGATCATAGTGATACACATGTTCATGCCAAAAGATAGTAATGATAGTACCACCTACTTGTGGCACTGCCACATAAGTCATATCGGTATAAAACGCATGAAGAAGCTCCATGTTGATGCATCTTTGGACTCACTCATTTTTGAAAAGTTTGAGACATGCGAACCATGTCTATTGGTGTATATGCATGAAGAAACTCCATGCAAATGGACCGTTTGGACTCACTTGATTTTGAATCACTTGAGACATGCAAATCATACCACATGGGCAAGATGACTGAAAGCCTCATTTTCAGTAGAATGGAAACTAGAAAGCAACTTGTTGGAAGTAATACATTTTGATGTGTGCTGTCCAATGAGTGCTGAGGCGTGTAGTGGATATCGTTATGTTCTTACTTCACAGATGATTTGAGTAGATGTTGAGTATATTTACTTGATGAATCACGAGTCTGAATTATTGAAAGGTTCAAGTAATTTCAGGGTGAAGTTGAAAGATCGTC
Source organism: Triticum monococcum (assembly GCA_034509565.1). Lineage (NCBI taxonomy): Eukaryota > Viridiplantae > Streptophyta > Magnoliopsida > Poales > Poaceae > Triticum > Triticum monococcum. The sequence goes on from CM067845.1 coordinate 638,735,819, forward strand.
GTGACAAGAGGATAAAGTATCTATGATATGATCATAGAGATGAATATCTGAATTACGAGTTTGGCACAGAATTAAGACATTGTGGAAATTGTTTCACAACTGATACAGCCTGGAACACCATAGTGTGATGGTGTGTCCGAACATCATAACTGCACCCTATTGGATATGATGCATACCATGATGTCTCTTATCGAATTACCACGATAGTTTATGGGTTAGGCATTAGAGACAACCACATTCACTTTAAATAGGGCACCACGTAATTCCGATGAGATGACACTGTATGAACTATGGTTTAGAGAAACCTAAGCTGTCATTTCTTAAAAGTTTGGGGCTGCGACGCTTATGTGAAAAAGTTTCAGGCTGATAAGCTCAAACCCAAAGCGGATAAATGCATCTTCATAGGACACCCAAAAACAGTTGGGTATGCCTCCTGTCTCAGATTCGAAAGCAATAAAGGATTGTTTCTAGAATCGGGTCATTTCTCGAGGAAAAGTTTCTCTCGAAGGAATTGAGTGGGAGGATGGTGGAGACTTGATGATGTTATTGAACCGTCACTTCAACTAGTGTATAGCAGGACACAAAGAGTTGTTCCTATGGCACCTACACCAATTGAAGTGGAAGCTTATGATAGTGATCATGAAACTTCAGATCAAGTCACTACCAAACCTCGTAGGATGACAAGGATGTGTACTACTTCAGAGTGGTATGTAATCCTGTCTTGGAAGTCATGTTGCTAGACAACAATGAACCTACGAGCTATGGAGAAGCGATGGTGGGCCTGGATTCCGATAAATGGCTCGAGGCCATAAAATCCGAGAGAGGATCCATGTATGAAAACAAAGTGTAGACTTTGGCGGAACAGCTCGATGGTCGTAAGGCTGTTGAGTACAGATGGATTTTAAAAGGAAGACGGACACTAATGGTAAGTATCACCATTAAGAAAGCTCGACTTGTTGTTAAGATGTTTTCTGACAAGTTCAAGGAGTTGACTACGGTGAGACTTTCTCACTTGTAGCGATGCTAAGAGTCTGTTGGAATTATGTTAGCGATTACTGCATTATTTATGAAATCTTGCAGATAGGATGTCAAAACATTGTTTCCTCGATGATTTTCTTGAGGAAAGGTTGTATGTGATACAACCGGAAGGTTTTGTCAATCCTGAAAGATGCTAATAAGTATGCAAAGCTCCAGCAATCCTTCTGAGGACTGGAGTAAGCATCTCGGAGTTGGAATGTATGCTTTGATGAGATGATCAAAGATTTTGGGTGTATACATAGTTTATGAGAAACTTGTATTTCCAAAGAAGTGAGTGGGAGCACTATAGAATTTCTGATAAGTATATGTTGTTAACATATTGTTGATCAGAAATGACGTAGAATTTCTGGAAAGCATATAGGGTTATTTGGAAAGTGTTTTTCAATGGAAAGCCTGGATTAAGCTACTTGAACATTGAGCATCAAGATCTATATGGATAGATCAAAACGCTTAGTGGTACTTTCAAATGAGCACATACCTTGACATGATCTTGAAGGTGTTCAAGTTGGATCAGTCAAAGAAGGAGTTCTTGCCTGAGTTGCAAGGTATGAAGTTAAGACTTAAAGCTCGACCACGGCAGAATAGAGAGAAAGGACGAAGGTCATCCCCTATGCTTAAGACGTAGGCTCTACAGTATGCTATGCTGTGTACCGCACCTGAAGTGTGCCTTGCCATAAGTCAGTCAAGGGGTACAAGAGTGATCCAAGAATGGATCACAGGACAACGGTCAAAGTTATCCTTAGTAACTAGTGGACTAAGGAATTTTCTCGATTATGGAGGTGGTAAAAGAGTTCGTCGTAAAGGGTTACGTCGATGCAAGCTTAACACCTATCCGGATAGCTCTGAGTAGAGATTCCGGATACGTATAATGGAGCAACAATTTAGAATAGCTCCAAGTAGAACAGTTATTTGGAATAGCTCCAAATAGAACGTGGTAGCTACATCTAGGAGATTGCATAGAGATTTGTAAAGCACACACGGATCTAAAAGGTTCAGACCTGTTGACTAAAACCTCTTTCACAAGCAACATGATCAAACCCAGAACTCATTGAGTGTTAATCACATAGTGATGTGAACTAGATTATTGACTCTAGTAAACTCTTTGGATGTTGGTCACATGGCGATGTGACCTGTGAGTGTTAATCACATGGCGATGTGAACTAGATTATTGACTCTAGTGCAAGTGGGAGACTGTTGGAAATATGCCCTAGAGGCAATAATAAATAAGTTATTATTATATTTCCTTGTTCATGATAATCGTTTATTATCCATGCTAGAATTGTATTGATAGGAAACTCAGATACATGTGTGGATACATAGACAACACCATGTCCCTAGTAAGCCTCTAGTTGACTAGCTCGTTGATCAATAGATGGTCACAATTTCCTGACCATGGACATTGGATGTCGTTGATAACGAGATCACATCATTAGGAGAATGATGTGATGGACAAGACTCAATCCAAAGCCTAGCACAAAGATCGTGTAGTTCGTATGCTAAAGCTTTTCTAATGTAAAGTATCATTTCCTTAGACCATGAGATTGTGCAACTCCTGGATACCGTAGGAGTGCTTTGGGTGTGCCAAATGTAACAACGTAACTGGGTGACTATAAAGGTGCACTACGGGTATCTCCGAAAGTGTCTGTTGGGTTGGCACGAATCGAGACTGGGATTTGTCACTCCGTGTGACGGAGAGGTATCTCTGGGCCCACTCGGTAGGACATCATCATAATGTGCACAATGTGATCAAGGAGTTGATCACGGGATGATGTGTTACGGAACGAGTAAAGAGACTTGCCGGTAACGAGATTGAACAAGGTATCGGGATACCGACGATCGAATCTCGGGCAAGTATCGTACCGCTAGACAAAGGGAATTGTATACGGGATTGATTGAATCCTCGACATCGTGGTTCATCCAATGAGATCATCGTGGAACATGTGGGAGCCAACATGGGTATCCAGATCCCGCTGTTGGTTATTGACCGGAGAACGTCTCGGTCATGTCTGCATGGTTCCCGAACCCGTAGGGTCTACACACTTAAGGTTCAGTGACGCTAGGGTTATAGAGATATTAGTATGCGGTAACCCGAATGTTGTTCGGAGTCCCGAATGAGATCCCGGACGTCACGAGGAGTTCCGGAATGGTCCGGAGGTAAAGAATTATATATAGTAAGTGCTATTTCGGCCATCGGGACAAGTTTCGGGGTCACCGGTATTGTACCGGGACCACCGGAAGGGTCCCGGGGGTCCACCAGGTGGGGCCACCTGCCCCGGGGGCCACATGGGCTGTAGGGGGTGCGGCTTGGCCTATATGGGCCAAGGGCACCAGCCCCAAGAGGCCCATGCGCCAAGAGAGAGGGAAAAGGAAGAGTCCTAAAGGGGGAAGGCACCTCCGAGGTGCCTTGGGGAGGAGGGACTCCTCCCTAGCCGCACCCTTCCTTGGAGGAAGGGCCAAGTCTGCGCCCTCCCTCTCCCTTGGCCCTATATATAGTGGGGGGAAGGGAGGGCAAACCAATCTAAGGCCTGGCGCCTCCCTCTCCCTCCCGTGACACATCTCCCTCCTCCCGCAGCGCTTAGCGAAGCCCTGTTGGAATCCCGCTACTTCCACCACCACGCCGTCGTGCTGCTGGATCTCCATTAACCTCTCCTCCCCCCTTGCTGGATCAAGAAGGAGGAGACGTCGCTGCTCCGTACGTGTGTTGAACGTGGAGGTGCCGTCCGTTCGGCGCTAGGATCATCGGTGATTTGGATCACGACGAGTACGACTCCATCAACCCCGTTCTCTTGAACGCTTCCGCTTAGCGATCTACAAGGGTATGTAGATGCACTCTCCTTCCCCTCGTTGCTGGTTTCTCCATAGATAGATCTTGGTGACACGTAGGAAAATTTGGAATTTCTGCTACGTTCCCCAACAGAATGTGTACCTGGGCCATCGTCGATTTCTTCCGACCAACCATCAATGTGGAAAAAAAGGCAAGTATTTCAAAGGCGAGGCAGATCACCGGAGGAAGCCTGCCATGCGTACCGGTGATCACGTACTTGCTATGGTCAATGATTTACACGTAATTTTTGGAAAGGGTCCCGGCGCACTAGCTGTTCTGAATGACGCTGAGGGACACGCACCCATGTGGAAGAAGAAATCTATATTTTGGGAGCTACCCTACTGGAAAGACCTAGAGGTCCGCTCTTCAATCGACGTGATGCACGTGACGAAGAAACTTTGCGTGAACCTGCTAGGCTTCTTGGGCGTGTATGGAAAGACAAAAGATACACCTGAGGCACGGGAGGACCTGCAACGTTTGCACGAAAAAGACGGCATGCCTCCGAAGCAATATGAAGGTCCTGCTAGCTACGCTCTTACGAAAGAAGAGAAAGAAATCTTCTTTGAATGCCTGCTCAGTATGAAGGTCCCGACTGGCTTCTCGTCGAATATAAAGGGAATAATAAATACGCTAGAGAAAAAGTTCCAGAACCTAAAGTCTCATGACTGCCACGTGATTATGACGCAACTGCTTTCGGTTGCATTGAGGGGGCTTCTACCAGAAAACGTCCGATTAGCCATTGTGAAGCTATGTGCATTCCTCAATGCAATCTCTTATAAGGTGATCGATCCAGAAATTGTACCAAGGCTAAGGAATGATGTGGCGCAATGTCTTGTCAGTTTCGAGTTGGTGTTCCCACCATCCTTCTTCAATATCATGACGCACATCCTAGTTCATCTAGTCGACGAGATTGTCATTCTGGGGCCCGTATTTCTACACAATATGTTCCCCTTTGAGAGGTTCATGGGAGTCCTAAAGAAATATGTCCGTAACCGCGCTAGGCCAGAAGGAAGCATCTCCATGGGCCATCAAACAGAGGATGTCATCGGGTTTTGTGTTGACTTCATTCCTGGCCTTAAGAAGATAGGTCTCCCTAAATCGCGGTATGAGGGGAGACTGACTGGAGAAGGCACTCTTGGAAGTGACTCTATAATATGCAGGGACGGATATTCTTGGTCTCAAGCACACTATACAGTTCTATAGAACTCTACCTTGGTGACCCCGTATGTCGATGAACACAAGAACAATCTGCGCTCCAAACACCCGGAGCAGTGCGACAAATGGATTACATGTGAACACGTCAGGACTTTCAGCAGTTGGTTGGAAACACGTCTCAGAGGTGACAACACTGTTTGTGATGAGTTGTACTTGTTGTCCAGGGGACCATCTTTGACTGTATTGACTTATAAAGGATACGAGATAAATGGGAATACATTTTACACGATCACCCAAGATCAAAAGAGCACCAACCAAAACAGCGGTATCCGCTTTGATGCAGCAACCGAGAGGGGAAAGGACACATATTATGATTACATAGTGGACATATGGGAACTTGACTACGGACATGATTTTAAGGTCCCTTTGTTTAAGTGCAAATGGGTCAATCTGTCAGGAGGCGGGGTACAGGTAGACCCACAGTACGGAATGACAACAGTGGATCTGAAAAATCTTGGGTACACTGACGAACCTTCGTCCTAGCCAATGATGTCGCACAGGTTATCTATGTGAAGGACATGTCTACCAAACCGAGAAAAAGAAAAGATAAGGAAGCGAATACGTCATACGATGAGCCAAAGCGCCACATAGTTCTTTTAGGAAAAATGGACATCCTGGGAGTGGAGGGCAAGACAGACATGTCTGAAGATTATGAAAAGTTTCATGAAATTCCTCCCTTCAATGTCAAGGCTGACCCAAGCATCCTGATAAACAATAAAGATTATCCATGGTTACGGCGCAATAAGTAAATGACACAAGCGAAGAAAAAGTGAAGACTTTCTCCCGCAACTATTATGATGATACCATGCCAACTTTGTAACACACGAGTATGCTATGCCAACTTTTTTAGATTTCATTTGAAAACTATGAATTTAGGTCGAATTTTATCTATATGTGCATCTATGTTCATTTTTTAGTAAAGTTAATCATAAACTTATGATTCACACAAATTTCAAAGAATTCAAATTTTAACTATTCAAATTTGAAAACTAATGGCACTACCAAAAAGTTTATAATTTTGCTGACCTAAAAGCAAAAAAGAATTAAAAAATAAAGCAAAAAACAAAAGAAAATAAATAATACAAAAAACAAAACAAAAAAACTGGAAAAAAAATAAAAATAGCAACAATAAGTATTTTGTTGTAAGCAGAAACAAAATAAAATAAATAAAGCAACAAAGAAAACAAAAGAACTAAAAAAGTGTTTTCAAATTTGAAAACTAATGACACTAACAGAAAGTTTATAATTTTTCTAAAACTAAAAGCAAAAAGAATTAAAAAAATAAAGCAAAAAACAAAAGAAAATAAATAATGCAGAAAACAAAACAAAAAAACTGGAAAAAATAGGGCTCACCCCTGGCCCATGACCATTAGTCCCGGTTTGTGCCACAAACCAGGACTAAAGGGTTGGTCCTCATTGCGCTCAGAGTTTAGTCCCGCCTCGCCAACCGAAGGGCGCCCACACCGGTTTATAAGCCCGTCCCTCTCTGCCTTGTTGAGCTCCTCTCAAAGTGAAAATAGATGACTCATATACAGGGAATTTGACGTAAATTCATAATGAATTTCTTTGAAATTCATAGAAATTGATTATGAATTTAGGTTGAATTTTCTCTATAGGTGCATCTATGTTCATTTTTTAGTAAAGTTAATCACAAACTTGTGATTCACACAAATTTTAAAAAATTCAAATTTAAACTATTCAAATTTTAAAACTAATGGCACTAACAGAAAGTTTATAATTTTTGTGACCTAAAAGAAAAAAGAAATCACTAAAAAACTATAAGTATTTAGTTCTAAGTAGAAATGAAAAAATAAATAGCAAAAAAGAAAAAAAAAACTATAATATTTGTTATGACTAACTAAAATTACCAAATTGAGTATAATGATAAAACACAGTAATATTAAATAGCAGGAAAAAGAATGACTCAAAAATCAATTTTTATAGTAAAGTTATTCATAAACTAGTGATTCACACAAATTTAAAAAAAATCAAATTTAAACTATTCAAATTTTAAAACTAATGGCACTAACAGAAAGTTTATAATTTTTGTGACCTAAAAGAAAAAATAAATCACTAAAAAACTATAAGTATTTAGTTCTAAGTAGAAATGAAAAAATAAATAGCAAAAAAATGCCATCTACTAGGCCAGCATGGCCTGAATATGACTAGAAATCCAACCATGGGCCAGGATTCAGGCCCGCAGCAGGCCTAGTAGGCCCACAGGCATTGCAGTGTCCTATTAGGCCCGTAAGCCTGCAGTTCAGAGGAGTTCAAAAGGGAACACAGAGCAGGGCTTATAAACAGGTGCGGGAGCTCTTCAGCTAGCGAGGTGGGACTAAAAATCCCACCGCACCGCACCACGGCGCAGGCCATTGGTCCCGGTTAGACGCACGAACCGGGACCATAGGGGGGCATTCGTACCGGTTCGTGGCACAAACCGGTACGAATGCCTACCTATGGTCCCGGTTCGTGCGACGAACCGGGACCAATGGCCTCTGCTTCCCGCCCTTTGGGCTGCCGAAATGAGACCTTTGGTCCTGGTTGGTAGCACGAACCGGGACCATAGGTGGCATTGGTACCGGTTCGTGCCACGAACCGAGACTAATGCTTCATGTATATATACCCACCACTTAGCGGTTTCAGTTTACATCGCCCATTTCCCCCTGACGCCGTCGAGCTCATCGCCGCCAGGCTGCCTCGCCGTCGCCGCCCACGCCGTTGCCCCTGCCCCGCCCCCGAGCCCACGCCGACGCCGTCCGCCGCCCACGCCGTTGCCATCCGCCGCCCCCGAGCGTGCCCTGCCGCACCCCCTGCGCCCCCGAGCCCGTCCGCCGCCCCCGAGCGCGCCTTGCCTCGCCGTCGTCGCCGAGCGTGCCCCGTCGTCGCCCTCGCCGACCCCGAGCCCGTCCTCGTCGCCGTCACCACCGACGCCGGCCGCCCGCGTCTCCTCCCCGATCCCGCCGGGAGAGGTAGCTACCGCCCCATCCTCCCCCCTTCCTTCCTTCCCCTTGCAAAATATTGATATGATGAATTTGATATGATGAATGAGGGGGTCATGTGTATGTATGTATGTGTGTATGTATATGTAAATATTGATATGATGAAATTTTTGTTCATATATATTGTAGATGTATGTATGATGAATTTTGATATTTTTTTTGTTCATATATATTGTAGATGTCTATGTATGTATGGAATGATATCAATGGATGTATGTATATAGAACATTCGTAGATATGACGAATACGATATGATCAATGTCCCCCTCCGGTTCACTCGGGAACACTAACTCTCTCGGAGAAAAAATGTTATCGGGGAGAAAAAAAAAGTTCTAGGATCGTCAAGGGGTCGAGAGGGGGTCGAGGGTCGCCGAGGGGTCGAGGGTCGAGAGAGGGTCGAGGGTTGCCCAGGGGTCGAGGGTCGAGAGGGGGTCGACGATCACCGAGGGGTCGAGGGTCGAGAGGTGGTCTAGGGTCGCCAAGGGGTCGAGGGTCGTCGAACATGAGAGGAAGAAGAGGATAAAAAAAGAAGAGGTTACTCCTCTATTCTTTCTTCTCCTCTTTTTTTCTTCTTCTTCCTATTTTTTTTATCGGGAACGAGGGTCGTCGAGGGTCGCCGAGCGGTAGAGGAAACCCTAAATAGCAAGTATCGTCAGTGTGAGATACATGTGGCCGTCGGTGTCGGACACTACATCCACGTCCCACAAGTGACCCGGGCGTCGACGCCCACGTCACTTGTGGGACGTAGATGTAGTGTTCAACGCCGACGCCACATGTATATATATATATATATATATATATATATATATATATAGTGTTACTATTCATCACCCAGGGTGTAGAATAAGTTATTCTTCACCCGAGGTAATCTTACGATCATTTCATAATTAAATTATGTTTGGAATTAAAATTGTTACATTTTATTGATTCACTATGTAAAATTTGACATAAGAAAATAAAAATATAGGTCATAAGACAAGAAAATTTGTAGTTTATGTGTATTTTAGACTATGTTTTTACGTTTGTAATTTTACATAACATAAAATATTTTTTACGGCGATTATATATTTTCTTACGGTCTCTTTTTGCGTCGGAAATAAGACAAAACTTACGAAACGTAAAATTACGGTGCATTGATGGTAAAATAGATGGGGGGGGTGAAGAATAACTATTCCTCACCAAGGATGACGAATAGCGCGACCCTATATATATATATATATATATATATATATATATATGCAAAAGATAGATTATCGGGGAGGGGGTATATCGACCCCCCCCCCTCGTGTTGAAGTTATCGGGAAGGGGTATATTGACCCCCCCCCCACCACGTGTCGAAGAAAAAAAGAAGACACGTGGGGGGGTCGATATACCCCCTCCCGATAACTTAAACATGAGGGGGGTCGATATAACCCCTCCCCAATAATATTATTTTCCCATGTACGTATGTCGTGTCGATATAAACTCCCAATAACTTCAACACGTGGGGGGGTCGATATACCCCCTCCCGATAACTTCAACACGGGGGGGGGGGGGGGTCGATATACCCCCTCCTGATAACTTCAACATGTGGGGGGTCGATATACCCCCTCCTCGATAATATTATTTTCCCATGTACGTATGTCGTCGTTGTCGATATACCCCAAACCCTTGAAGCGTTGTCGAGGCCACCCCAAACCCTAGAGAAGCAGCGTCGAGGCCACTAATTAATATTAGTTCTAAGTTTGCCACTAATATATCCATCTTTCATGTTTGAATAATAATTGCCATGTTATAAATATTTGTAGAAACTATGTACACCGCCCGAGACGAAGTACAAGAAGAGTTGTTGGGGGACATAATCGCACGAGGAAGTGATGTCGTCTGCTCGTTGTTTCTCAATGACACCGATGATCTGGAAGCAGCTAGCTATGATTATGATGGCTCCGATGACCCAATGCCGGTGCAAGAAGGAGACCGTGAGGACGGCTCCGGTGACCCAATGCCGGTGCAAGAAGGAGACCGTGATGACGGCTCCGGTGACCGAACTGAGTCCGGCTAGGTATATATATTAGTTAAGCCTGTGCTGACTAGATAATTGACGCATTCATTGTTTTGGTATGTACACATATTAATTAAGTCTTTGTTCTTTTTTCTAGCCCTCCGGGTCGAGCACAACTTCGGTAAAGAGACGAGGCCCGAAGAAAAAGTTGAGCTCGGATGAAAGGTTTGAGATTATAGCAATCGCGCCCGACGGCCAACCGATTGAACCCATCCGGACAAAGAACGCATTTGTTGCTCAGTGCGGGGTTCTGGTTAGGGACAAGATCTCAATCAGCATCCAGCAATGGTTAAAGCCGGCTACAGAAGACCCTGAGGTGTCTTATGTCAATGATATGCAGAAAAATGATCTTTGGACTGAGCTGAAGTCAAATTTCACCCTACCGCCAGAGGATGATCCGGAGAAGCCAATTAAAGAGCAATTAATCAAGTCTTTTGCTCTTAAGAGGATGGCAGACCTATTTAGGAGGTGGAAGAAAGAGTTGAATAAGTTTGTCGATAAAAAAGAGACACCAGAATTCAAGGGCAGATATGAGAAGATCAGAGATCACTGGACCACATTTGTGGCCCACAAGACATCGGAAAAGAGTAAGAAGATGTCGGCGATAAACAAGCAAAATGCTGTGAAGAAGAAGCATCACCATCGCACGGGGTCAGGTGGCTACCTCGTAGCCCAGCCTAAGTGGGCCAAGGCTGAGAATGATCTGGTTGATAAAGGGATCGAACCAGAGACAATTAACTGGCCAGATCATTGCCGGACTTCGTTCTTTGGGGCTGGCAGAACATTGGACCCTGTATCAGAGAAGTGCATTTGGACGGACAAGCAAATGGAAATACCAGTCAAGAGGCTTAAGCACTATATCGAAGCAGCGCAGCAAGGGACGTTCGTTCTAGACAAAGAGAACGACGAGCTCACAATGGCCCTCGGGAATCCTGAGCACCCTGGACGGACACGAGGCACGCTAGGCTCCATTCCGTGGAAGGCTGGGTTTCCGAACGCAGGCGGTTACAAATGCCACAAGAGGAGGAAGAAAGTGGAGCAGACCCAAATGCAGGCGTTGCACGTTAGGGTACAAGCGATAGAGGAACGAGAAGCAAATCGCAGAAAACGAACTGCCGAAGCTTCCCCCGAAGCTACCCCGCCATCTCAGCGAAGAAGCAGCGTGGCTTCCACCGAGCTGCTTCAGCCGGAGCATGTCTTGACGGCTCCTGCCAGCTATCCCGTGGATGCTATCACAGAGTCTCAAAATTGCCACCTTATGACGCAATGGATTAATATGAAGGTCAAGGCGGCTGTTGCTCTGTTTTTCCTACTGAACACGGCGCAACTTTTCACTGCCGGCCGATTCCAAAAGGATATGCTAGGGTGATAGTGGATGAAATAATGGAGGGATTTGAGGACCTCCAGCTTGACCACCCTACCGGTGAAGGGGAGACTCGGATGGGTTCTGCTCTGAAGACTCCATGCCTATGGCGGAAGAAGCTCATCAACCTTCCGAACTGGACGCCTCCGCCTCTTCCTCCTCCTCCGGCGAGTCAGGGCACTCCGCCTCCTCCTCCGGTGAGTGACGATCAGGGCACTCGACCGGCTCCTTCTCCGGCGCGTGGCGGCACTCCGCCTCCTTCTCCGCCTACGCCGGCGCGCCCGAGCAGCCAGCCTCCTCCTTCTCCGCTTCGTCAGCAAGGGCGGAAGAGACCCGCCGCCGCTCCGGCTGCTCCGGCGCGTCGTAGTCCTTCTCCTCCGCCTCGTAACCAAGTAAAGAAGACAGACGCTTCGTCTACTCTGCCAGCGTCTAGCAGTACAGCCAGAGGCGGGAGGACATACAGATTCGGTCCTTCTCTAAAGACTCAAGAGAAGTTACCATACGAGAGGACCCAAGAGGAGAACGCCGAGATCGCGCGAGAAGAAGTGAGGAACTTCTTTGAAGGGGTGAAAGCAAAGAAACATCCACCTCCGGAGGAGAAGGTAGATCCGGTGAAAGCGAAGCACACTCTGGCTGCCCTGACAAAACCACCCAAGTCTCCGCCGAAAGGCAACTATGAGCGCATTATTGAAAAGGCATTTGACGAAGCGGAGCGGTCAGGAAGTACTGCCAGTGATCAAAGGATGAAAGAACGATGAGCTGGGAAACAAATTTCCCAGCTCGGCGAACAAGCGAAGCAATCGTGCCCCCCACTCAAGGTGCCTAGCGACATCATCGCTAATGATCCGAGGATGGTGCCCGGTTATAGCAATCTTGGAGATTACCTGCCCGACGATGTACAATATGATTTCTTGGAGGTGCAGATACAAAGATACGAGTACAGGAAGCCTCTCGTCAAAGATGAAATATCTCTATCAACGATGATGCGAAGATTGCATGATTGGTACTTGAAAATCTGCAGAGAGTCTGGGGGGAGGAATACTTTGTATGTGAGAGTTAAAAAGGAGCATGACCTCGTTGGAATTGAACTGTTGCCTGTTCCATTTGAGGAGTTCTTTCAGTTTTTCAATCAATTGGCCCTCGATAAAGCAACGGTCATCTGCTATTGTCTGTAAGTAGTACTACTTCTGTAATTAAGTCTCTCTATATAGCTTAGCTCTTTCATTGCATGTATTTATAATTATCCTCACTATATTATGCAGATTGAAGATCGTCGAATTGAAGAAAAGACAAATCGGTGATATTGGGTTCATTAACACAAATCTCATAGATGCAACTGAGGTTAAATTTCATGCCGCAGATACCGAGGCCAACTTGCTACGATCGTTGGTAATAAATGAAAACAAAGATGTAATACTCTTTCCTTACAACTTCAATTGAGTGTTACTGTCTTGTGCATATTCGGTTTCCCTTATATATTAGTCAAGGTTATAGTAATATAATTGATGAGTTATGCATGCGTGCGTAGGTTTCACTAAATTCTCTTAGAGATTAAGCTTGAGCAGGGAGTAGTAACTGTCTTGAACTCTAAACGAAAAGATCCCCAGGAGTATGCGGACATGACTCAAATGCTCGAGAAGTAAGTTAAATCGATCATTATCCACCATATCAGCAACTTTGTTCATTTCTGATATCAAGTAATTGTTTTCTTTGTCTGGCAGAGTTTGGAGAAAATTCACCAAAAAAGCTCCGGGACTGCCGAAGAAGCTGGAATTTAGACACCCGAAAGTAAGTACTATAGTAGCATGTTCCGCGCATCTCCTAATGATTCAAGCGCTAGTTTCATCAATACCATTTGGAATTCTTGCTTATCAGTTTGATTGACCTCTATTTCTTGTAAAGTGGTTGTGGCAGGAATAAGGGAATGATTTCTATGGATACTACGTTTGCGACTCCATCCGCCACACGACCTGTGAGCGGGGCTACTCTAACGAACAATATGAAGTGCGTAAATAACAATATTCACAATTTTATTTTATTACCATCATTTGTGTTGAGTTTCATTCATTCATATATATATGTATTGACCCCCTTCTTCAAATTAGATGTTTCGGAAGCGGGATGAACTCCTAGCACCAGCTCGCATGCGAGCAATTCAAGAGGAATTGGCGGCATTCTTTCTTGACCATGTGATCGCTGAAGACGGAGAATACTATGTGGACCATGCGACTGTATGTTAGAAGATTATATTTGTAAGAGATAATTATTGTATATATGTAGCCAGTAGTGTCGGATAGATATACGAGAACTTGTTTTTCGACTAATCTCTTGGAGAAGGAGAGGTGGTTGATATCACTTCTCTCTGTATGTATATATGTTCATGACGATCTTTTGTTTCCTTCATTTGCTTACTAACTAGCTAGCGTGTCTAGTCCTCTATACGTATTTATAGTACGTAGCGTCGACCAAGCACGGACATAAGAGAGGACACTTCTCTCTATTAATTATAGCTAGCTAACACAATATATGAAACACCTAAATTAACCCCTCAAAACCCCCAACCCCCCCTCCCCTTAAAAAAAATAAAAACCCCAACCACAGAAATGCTGACACGTGGATGCCTATTGGTCCCGGTTGGTGCCACCAACCGGGACCAAAGGCCCTCCTGCCTGGGCTCCGCGCACAGGCCACGTGAAGGCCCATCTGTCCCGGTTCTGGACTGAACCGGGACGAAAGGGACAAGACATTAGTAACGACCTTTTAATCCTGCTTTAGGAACCGGGACAAAAGGCCCTTACGAACCGGGACAATAGGCCCGTTTTTTACTAGTGGTGAGTGAGTTCGTGGTGGAATGCATATCTGACTTAGCGTGCAGTGGTGGTAAAACTGACTATACACGACGAGTATATATTCCCACATGCGCCTTTAAGGCCAACTCCACCGCGCGACCCCAAACGGACGTCCGTTTTGTCCGGTTTTTTGTCCCTTTGGGTAGGGATTTGGGGTCGTGTCCGGGCCTGTCCTGAGATGCGGTGGTCGTGCGCCCAGCGCGCAGCCGCATCCTTTTGCCCATCCTGTCCGCGTCTATTTTAAAAAGGGACGTTTCAAATGCCAAGCCCCAGTTCACAACCCGAGTTCATCACGCCGGCAACAAAGCCAGCGGCCTACACGACCATCGCCGGCAACACAACCAGCCTCCAAAATGAATAGTTGTCCTCGCCGGCAACACAGCCAGCGGCCGGCAACACAGCCGGCCTCCAAAATGAATGTTTTTTCGCCGGTACACTGCCAGCGGCCCAGCGGGCGGGCGACACCCATGCCAGCCTCCAAAAAGAACGGCCACGCCGATCAGACGACCTAGTTCAGGCCTTCGGCGTCGAGCATCTCCTTCTGCTTGGCCTCGAACCAGGCCCTCATCTTGTCGCTCATCTTCGACAAGTCCACGCTCACGATCGCAAGGGCCACCTCCTTCGCTTTGGTGGCGGCATTGGTGGCCTCGATGTCGAGCTGCCTCTGCCTGGCCTTGACGTTGTCGGCCTCGATGTCGAGCTGCCTTTGCCGGGCGGCCTCTTCCATGTCGAGCTGCCTTTGCCGGGCCGCCTCCTCCATGTCTATCTTCCTCTTCTTGGCCGCCTCCTCCATCTCAAGCTTCTGTCGTTGGAGGTCTAGGTATTGCTTCATTTGCTTGTCCTTGCTTTGCCGCTTCTTCTCGTCCCTCACATCCTTATGTGACATCATGCCATGCAAGGTCTCATGCAAGGCCATTAATGAGGCGTCACGTATGTCGTCCATCTTTGAGTTGGTCTTACCCCTCGGCCTCTTCAACGCCTCGCCATCCCCACCTCCGGCGAACTTGGCCGTCTTCTTGCCTCTCTTCCTTTGAAGTTCACAGTATTGATCCTTGAACTTAGGGCAATTGTTGATGATCGTCCAACAATGCGTAAGAGTGAATGGCTTGTCATTGTGCCGGGCCTTGAATGCCTCCAAAGATTGAAATGCCTACACACCACATGATCAACAACAAGTGAACATGCAAACATATACACGGCCGAAGTCTCATGGCCGTAGCAAGGGCTAGAAAGAGTCTCCAACGCCGAGACCACTCACGGGCCGTGCTTCAACGCTCTCAAGTGCGGCACAATACTTGTTGCACTCTTGTTGGATGAACAACCATCTTTTTTAAATCAAACCGATGCCATGGTTGCTTGTAATTTGGTAGGGCTCAAACATCTTCCTTTCATGGAATGTTTTATGGACTCTCGTCCAAAAAATAATGCCCTTTTGTTGCGCGCCGGTCCTTGGATCTTGGCTAATCTCCATCCAACATTGGCAAATCAACTTGTCCTCATCTTGTGTATATGAACCGGTGCGAATGCTCTTCCGCTTCTTTTGTGCTTCCGCTCTTTGGGTGAGCTCATCTATGAACAATGGAGCGCCACTAATATCAACATCATTGGCTTCATCTTCATCTTCACCTTCGACATAGATGTCATCGTCTTCATGCCATGAATCACCATGGTCGTAGTCAGCACGGTCGTCGGCCTCTTCATCGGGCACGTACTGGGCGCGGCCATCCTGACTTTGGGTCTCATCGGGGTCGTAGGCACGGCCATGCCCACCCTGGAAGATCACGTCCACCATGTACTGGTTGTAGAAGGGGTCGTCTACCGTCGGCGTTGAGGTTGGCATTTCGTCAAATAACACGCGGGGGCCCGGCATGGTGCCCGTGAACGGTGCACGCGCCTGCTTTCTTTGCATCTCGACGGAAGGCCGCCCGCCGCTGCTGGACCCAGGCGTCACGTTGAGGTCGATGACGGCCGCGGGGCGTGGTGTGGACGGCACGAACAAGCCCACGTCCGGCGACGCCGAGAAACGGGTCTGGCCGTCGTGCCTGGGTGGAGAAAAGCTGGGCGACATGGGCGCGGCGCGCGACATCGACGACTGGCAGTGCGTAGGCCGGGCGACCGACGAGCCTGTGCTCGCCGGGCCGACGGCCGCTGCATGGAACCCCGCCGACGGCCCATGCCAAGCATGAGAATGGCATGCGCTTTGTTGACGAGGTCCTCCTTCTCGTCGGCAGCGGCCTTGCGCCGCGCGGCCTCCAGCTCCTCGCGTTGGGCGGCGAACTTGGCCGCGGCAGCATTGATCTTGACGGCCGCTCTCCGTTCCCTCCTCTTCGCCGATTCCGCGTCCAACTTGGCGATCTCCTCCGGCGTGTACTCCGACCGCGGCTTCCTTGGCGCCTTCTTCTTCACCTTTGCGGTCGGGTCGACGGCCAGGCCGCCGGAACTCGGCGGGGCGTCGGCCATGGACGGGGGAGAGAGGGGGGAGGGACGTAGGAGGGTTTGGGGGAAATGGCGCCAAATGGCCGTCGGGGGGTTTTAGGTTTCTCTCACCGACAGGCGGGCCAGGGGAGGATAAGCGCGCGTGTCCCGCCCGTCCGCGCGCTGTCCGTTTCACCCCAAAAACAGCGCAAGTTTGGGCCGGGGATGGTTCGAAAGCGGACACAAAGCGGACAAAAGTCCGTTTGCTCCCGCGCGCTGGGCCGCCTTTTTTGTCCCTTTTACCCTAAACAAAAGGGGCCGGATAGGATAGGGTCGCGCGGTGGAGTTGGCCTAAGCAAAGGAAGAAAATGCGTGATTCGAAGGGGAACGTGCACGTCGACGGCCGGCACCTCACCTGGTTGTATCAGTAGCTCACTAGATGGATGACCGATCACCGGCTCCGACCGCCGCCCGCCGCTCTCTGCTCACTATTTTCTGCCCGTGCGACAGTGTCTCCGGCCGGTGCCCGTGCGTCGGGACCGTCAGTCCGTGCCCTACCGCGTACGCGCACGATCGCGTGCAGACGAGCAGTCTTGACCGTGATGGTTTGTGCGGCATAGCGCCTATGTGACGCGTTGCGTCAAACAGATGTCGCTTCGCACATGCACTCTCCCTACTGGGCTAACCATGTTAGACGCAAAGCACTGTACAAACCGACGCGCTGTAGGGTTTGGTGTACTGTAGCGGCCGATTCACTATACTAGACCGGACATTGCTGCAAGCCGATCCATTGTAGCGAACCGGCCATTGTAGCATTTCCTGTCGGTTTTATAAATCTTGAACATTTCTTTAAAAAGACCAAAAACATAACAAGTCAATTTTTTTACATGCGAACATTTAAAAAAAATCAAACAGTTTTATAGACTGCTATTATTATTTTTGAAAATTCTGATTATTTTCAGGGAAGCTAAACATTTTTCGAGAATTACCCTTTTTTGAATTTGTGAGCAAATTTTGGAAATGGGCACATCTTTTGAAATTTTTAAAAAAACATCAAACACAAAAACTTCTGAATTTCTGATTTTTAAATGGGATATTTTTTAAAATTCTATAATATTTTTGAAAGCATGAACATTTTTAAAAATCATTGAACATTTTTTTTACTTTGTGAATACATTTTGAAAACATGATTTTGTTTTGTTAAACTCCAAACATTATTTGAAATTCCCTGAAATATTGATGATAAGGTGAACATTCTTTTGAAAATTTCAGAACAATTTTTTGAAATGGAGCTTTCTTAAAAAAGGAAAAGTGACAAAATAATAACCGGCTCCACTCGCCCTTCCATGCGTCGCCCTCTCAGCGGCATTCTACCGTCTCTCCGGTCGCCTGCTAGCCTACTAGGTCGACATGGCCTCGTCATCCGCGCCCTACGTGCCCGCGGGGGAAGGATCTGCTCCTGCTTCGTTCCTGGACGCCCTGCTCGCGCAGAGCGGTGCGGGTGCTGAGGTGCCTTCAATGCCGGCCGTGGGGGAGGGGGCAGAGGACGCATCTGCAGTCTGTAATCATTGTTCCCTCACCGCCTTCTATGCATATGCCTCCTGCCCATATTGATGAGGGGGGATGGAATATGGTGGGGAGGGGGAGGCATCCTCCTTATCACCGGATCCCGCCGCTGCATCCTGAGCCCAAGGCCAGCTAGTTCAAAGAGCTTCTGTTCAAGAAAGCGAGGGGCAAGTGTTTTAGGTGTCTTGAGCCTGACCACCGGATTGCCAAGTGCACCAACAGAGCCAAGTGTCTATTGTGCGGTGAGGTTGGCCACCGAGCTAGGTGGTGCCCGCCGTAGATCCAGCCACCAGTTGAGTCGCCACAATAGAGACAAGTATTTTGCTTTTGTGTGTGCAGGTGATGTTCACGAGGCTTTGCGTGATTCTTCTATTGGTTCGATAAACCTTAATCGCAGCTCACAAGTAGCATTAGGGAAGGTGAGGAGGGAGAGTGGGAAGGAGTGGCCCGAAGGCGGTGCACGGGGAGGTAAGTGGGGGTCGGAGCTGCAGGAGGCGAGGCTGGTTGAAGAAGTCTTGTGCGACTGCGACATAATGAACCCTAGGGGGTGTGAGGGTAAATGGGGAGAGGAGTGGCTCATGCGAGGAAGGGGCGAGCGGCTTGCTGCTCAAGTATACGGAAGGTTCGGGTTTTTTGGGAATGGAAGGTTCGTTGAGTAAAAAACGACAGGACTGGTGAAGGAAAATCGGTGATGGTCGTGGATAAAAAAAAATCAATGGGAGTGGGATCGAGGGGATCCTATCGATCAATGGTGAGGGCAATAACGAACGAAGAAGCGACCTATATACTGCCATTTTAAGAGTAGAGATGCCAACACAAAATAATAGGTTAGTGATAGAAAAATAATAATGAAAATGAAACCAAAAAATGAAACATCGAAAAAAAACTAGAAAAATGCGTGCACGTGTCAAATGGGCCGGCCATGTTTGATCGTAGTTGATTTTTTTTGGCAAGATTTGATTTGAGTATGAGTAGAAGAAAACTTTGGATTTCGTTGACATTTCTTAAGATTTGATTTAAATGAGTTAAGACATGGTGCTGTTTTTATTAAGTGTCGATTTGGTTAAGATTTAATTTGAATAAGTTAATGTATGACATTGTTTTGGAAAGTGTCGATCGACTTGAATGAGTTAATGCATGATGTTGTTTTTATTAATGCCGATTTGATTCAGAATTTTTTTTTTCAAAATTTGATTTGAATGAGTTAATGCATACACTGTTTTTGGTAAGCGCCGATATCAATATTTTGATATGATATTAATTGCACGTTAAATATGTTGATCGCTTGCACCGAAGCAATCTAAGTTGTTGGATAATTATGGTTTGATGGCTGAGATTACGTGGGTTTATTTCTCCGAATCTTTTTATATTGATATATAGATTTATATTATTAGTTGCTAAATAAAGTTGCCCTGTTTGACAAAAAAAATATTTGGAAAAGAAAAGCAAACGCGTCTTTATATGTACGCTGATTAGTAGTGCGTCTGGTAAGAATAATCAGCAGAAAACCTAAGGCACTAATCCCCTCTCCGCTCCGCCGCCACCCCTTTTCCGGCGTGCCTCTCCCCCCGATCCCCTCCGCTCCCGCCGCCGCGCTCAGCTTCTCCCTGCTTGCTATCATCTCCCGCCGTCGACCTCCACCCTCTCCCAATCCCCGCCCCGGCGCTCCCTCCCCACACCCTATCGCCACATCCTCCAATCCCTATCGCCAGCGGCGGCGTGCTTCCGGCGACACCACCGGACGACGGCGAGAAGGAATAGATATTGCTAGGCGCAGCAAAACGAATCTTTCCTCTAGCCAGTCTTTCATCTTAGTCCAAGCCCACCTCCACAATGGCAGAGCCCTGCAAGATTCCTGCTGCCATGGTAGCCGAATCTGTGGAGAGGTCATATGTGCTCAAAGTAGATGGATACTCAAGAGTGAAGGGGCTACTGAAGAACGGCAAGTTCGTCGCCTCCACCCCTTTCAGTGTTGGAGGCCACAACTGGACCGTGAAATATTACCCGAACGGTTGCCCCAAGTACTGTGACGATTTCATATCCCTTTATGTGCACCATGAATCTGCCGGCGCCAAAGAAGTGAAGGCGAAATTGACGCTCAATGTGCTTGACAAGAATGGGAATCCGGTGCCTTCGTACACCCGTACCACCCCTGTGAATACTTTCTCCAAGAAAGCTCCAACCTGTGGCTACTATGACTTCATCCCGAAGGATGAACTTGAGGGATCGGCGCATCTTAGAGGCGATTGTCTCACCATCAGGTGTGATGTCACTGTTTTGAAGGAGATCGAAGAAGCAATGGTTCCTCCAAGCGACCTGCACCAGCATCTCGGTCATCTCCTGAAGAGCAATGATGCAGCGGACATGACCTTTCAAGTCGACGGACAGAGATACTCCGCTCATCGGTGTGTCGTTGCCGCTCGGTCGTCTGTTTTCAAGGCGGAGCTCCTCGGCGCCATGGAGGAGAGTTCCGGTAGTACCATTGTAATCCGGGACATGGAAGCTGATGTGTTCGAGTCCTTGCTCCATTTCATATACACCGACTCGGTTCCTCCGGTGCTTGATGTGGTGATGGCCGGCCATCTACTCGTGGCGGCTGACAGGTACAACATCGGTAGGCTGAAGGTGATATGCGAGGAGAAATTGTGCAGTCACATTGATTCCAACATGGTGGCTACCAGCTTGGCTTTGGCTGAGCAACATGGTTTCCGTCGTCTCAAAGAAGCTTGTTTGCAGTTCCTTGCTTCTCCGTCCAATTTGGAGGCTATGATGACAAGTGATGGCTATGAGCATCTGAAATCCAGCTGCCCAGCTGTTCTTAAGGAGCTGATAGCTAGAATCATCCCGGCTGAATTTACATCAGCGAAGGATATTATCATGACAATGTGGAAGTAATGCCTGCCATATACCATTATCATATACTGTCATCCAAATTTTATTACCAAAGGATATTATGCTACATCTCCATGTATCGTGTATGTTTCAAAATAAAAATGCTACTTTTCAATCATCCAATCACTCACGTGATGGGAATGGTTATTTTATTTTCTTGTGAGATAAAAGAAAGTATTATAGAGAGACTGCCCATGTGCGTGTCTTGTATCCTTGATTATCCACCGTGCATTAGTTTTATTATTATTGAGTCGATTACTCGATTACTTCATGGGTGCATGGTTAGGTTCAGCTGGATGCAGAATTAGGGTCATCCGTCTTTCAATGCCTTGCATGGATTGTCTAGACGACTGTTTTTATCCTTTTTTTCAGCAAATAGAAGCTTCATTACCCCCTGCTCGTTTATGTGGATTTTAGGATCATGTGTTGTATTGTAGTTCAGTTTAAAGCACTAAGCAAAAATAAAATAAAAAAATCTGCATGTAATCCTCAACCACTGATTATAATATCTTCGGTTAGCTAATACTCCGAGAAGTTGTGAGGGTCATTGATTGTTATTCCCCTTTGAATATCGCTGGTATTGCTGTTGTGTTAAGGACTTGGTATGCTGTTGAGGGTTATTCAGGCTTCAGACTTAGTTTTTGAAAAGTCCGTTTTAAAGTATTGTAGGAGAAACAAGTTAACTGCCGTGAAACTAGCGCCAAAGGTTAATCTGGTTGCTGTCTTGTTGACTAAATTGGCGGGAGGAAGAAAAAGTTGTTGCGGTCGAGTATAGAGAAAACACGCCAAAATTGAGTTTCTTAACATGCTAAACGTGATCATGAAAATGTCCTTGTGGTGTGCATGATGATTCATTCAGGCCGGTACATTCAACTGGATTATATAGTGCTTTCATTGGTATAACCCTTTGACTGTTGTTCGTCCGACCAAAAGTTCTGAATTATATCTGCAAGTTGCAACACATTCAACTGGATTATACTGTCATTGGTGTTCCAAATGGTCAGGATGCTTCCGAGTTCTGAATTATACTACTCCCGGAGTATACTGCAGATCGTATAGTTCTTTCTTGCCGATTTTCTGTTCTCGGCAAAGCGCTCTGCCATTTTGTGGGAGGTGAAGCATTGGCAGCTGAAAAGTTTATTGTTTTTCGCAAAAAGAAGAAAAGTTTTTTTTATATAGGCAGATGAAAGTTTTTTTTATGACTGTTGATTTGAGTCACATTGATCATCTTTGTTGCATGCACTGTATCGGCAGATGAAAAGGTTTTGTTTGGCCTGTCTTCGTTTGCAGTGCAGTGGCGTCTACTGGTGAAGGTAATCGAGTAGTAAATGTCAGGCAGGCAGGCGGACGCAAACATTTATTAGATCGAGATGCGAAGAGGCCACTATTTTTTGTTTGACTGAATGTGAACCGATGGATTTAACTTCCCAAGTGCACCTCTATATATAGGTACATGATTCCGTAAAATCTTTGCTCGCCAGTCTTCCATCCTGCTAGTCCAATCTACCAAGCCAAGCCCACCCCCAGAATGGCAGAGCTATGCAAGATCTCTGCGGCCATGGTATCTGAGGAAAGGTCATTTGTGCTCAAGTTCGATGGATACTCGAGAGC
Organism: Triticum monococcum; assembly: GCA_034509565.1. Classification (NCBI taxonomy): domain Eukaryota; kingdom Viridiplantae; phylum Streptophyta; class Magnoliopsida; order Poales; family Poaceae; genus Triticum; species Triticum monococcum. Next base: position 638,758,632 of record CM067845.1, read on the forward strand.
CAAGGCGCTACTCAACAACAGCCAGCTTGTGATTTCTACCCCATTCAGTGTTGGAGGTCACAAGTGGACCGTGAGATATTACCCAAACGGTGTCCTTAAGAATTATGCCGAGTTCATCTTTCTTTATCTGCATCTTGAATCTGCTGATGCCGAAGGCGTGAAGGCGAAATACGTGCTTGCTGTACTTGACAAGAATGGAGAAGCCGTTCCTTCATACAGCCATACTAATCCCATGCGTACATTCTCAAAAGGTTCAGACTACAGCTACCCACTCATGATCAATAAGGCTGATCTGGAGGCATTGGTGCATCTGAGAAATGACTGTCTCACCATCAGGTGCGATGTCACCATCAGGGAGTTCAAGAGCCAAGAGGCAAATATTCCTCCAACTGACATGTACCAGCATCTTGCCGACCTCCTCAAGAACAAGGACGCTGCAGACATAACCTTTGAAGTCGGCGCACAAAGTTTCTTGGCCCACAGGTGTGTCCTTGCTGCTCGCTCATCAGTCTTCAAGGCGGAGCTCCTTGGCGCCAAGAAGGAGAGTTCTGCAGCTAGTACTATTAAAATTCATGACATGGAAGCTGATGTGTTCAAGTCCTTGCTCCACTTCATATACACTGACTCAGTTCCTGTGCTTGAGATGGCTAGCAACAAAGGCGAAACTGATGTGGTTATGGCTGGCCATCTGCTGGTAGCAGCTGACAGATACAACATCGTCAGGCTGAAGCAGATATGTGAGGAGAAATTGTGCAATCACATTGATTCCAAGATGGTGGCCACCAGCTTGGCTTTAGCCGAGCAGCATGGCTTCCATCGTCTCAAAGAAGCTTGTTTGCGGTTCCTTGCTTCTCCGTCCAACTTCGAGGCAATGATAGCAAGTGATGGGTATGAGCATCTGAGATCTAGCTGCCCATCTGTTCTCAAGGAGCTCATAGCTAGAATCCTCCCGGCTGAATGGAAGGTGGCAAAGGATATTCTCACTACAATTTAGTAGTAATTTGTTTGGTTCTACTATCATATATGTCATCCAAATTTTTAGTACTAATTGATGCAATTGTTATGCTACTTCTTCATGCATGGTTTCTTGCATGTTCCTTAAAAAAAGCTTAGTACCGATCATTTGGTTTAATATATTTTCAGGCAATCATGGTTGATTTATTTTTCTTGTGAGAAGAGTGAATGCATTGTTTGATTATCCGTTGTTTGCCAATCAACCTCCCAAAACCAATGGACACGTACCCGAAAAAGCCTAGAGATGGACACGACAGAAACATGCATGCTTCCGGCGGGCCAAAAGTGCCAATTGGGAAACAAACGATTGGAATTTAGAGGAAATGAAATAAATCCCCTTAGATGCAAATCTACTGATGTGTTATCGAACAGTGGAAAGAAAGTTTTGATTCCTTAGAGAAAATAACAATAATGGACTTATAGTCTGCTTACATGACATTTTTGCTTATGTGGAGCGTGCGTTAGCGAAAACGTCGGTAGAATTAGTGCCATCCTTGTTCCAATGCTCGCATAATACTCTGTTTTTCTTCTTTTGAAAATAGAAGCTTCATCACGTTGGCCTTTGTACCAACTAAAACCGTTGCAGATGAGGCTTCCGGTAGAATCAGTCAAGAATGGCTCTCCTGCATGGTTAAAAAAAAAAGAATCAGTCAAGAATGACCAAATGAAAAGAGCCGATGACAAGGGGCGCCTCACTGCTTCCCTGTTTTTTTGGTGGCCGACTACAACGGTAGTTCACATTTTTACTGTTTCTTTTTAATAAGCCGTTGCCGTGGCCAGAACATACTACACCGTTGCTTGTGGAGAGCAACCACACATAAGGAGGAAGAAGATCCAGAGAGGAATGATAGAAATACAGAGGAAGGACGCAGAGAGATTCAGTTCATTTCACCGGCTGGTGCTTTGCTTCTGTAGTAAACGATCCATGCCACCAGCCCCAGTTCACCATGCCATTACGCCTCCATATAGGGACATGACAATGCTGAGTCCTCTGAATATTGGTTTTTTAAAAGGCTCTCTGAATATTGCTGGTAGTGCAGCTCAGCAGCTGTGTACTTGTGATGCTGTTGAGAGCAGTCCGGTTTCAGTTTCAGAAAAGTTGACTGAAGGGATTGTAGGGGAAACCAGGTTTTTTCTAGTTTTCAGTTAAGCATGGATGTATCTATGTTGTCTGCTAAATAAATAAATAAAAATCTTCAAAAAGGAGGTTGAAATCCCCGGCCTCTGCATCGGCATGATGTGATGCGTTTGGAGAATGAAAAAGTTACTGCGGTCGAGTACAGTGAAATCATTCTCCAAAATCTCTACACAGCTTGTTAATTTGCTTAACATGATCACAAAAATGTGCTCGTGGTGTGGATGATGATTTCTTCTGGTCGTTGCGTTCAGCTGGACTGTGGTACTTTGGCGTGTCAAAGAAACGTGATCTAGCATTTTGCAGAGTCTTATCTATATATATAGAGGTGCACCTGGGAGTATATCTGGCCATGGGCCGGGCCGGGCCGGGCCTAAAAAAGCCCATGGCAGAAAACTGAGGCCCAGGCCCTACCATCGGGCCTACTTTTCAAGCCCAAGCCCGGCCCATCTCATAAAAAGCCCTGAAAAGCCCTTAGGGCTTAGGGCTGTGGGCCGGGCCTCTTCCTTAAAATGCCAATATGCCGAACCCAAGCCCATCCAGGCCCTGCTGATGGGCTCAAAACTCAGGCCCAAGCCCGGCCCCTGGACAAGCCCATCAGGCCTAGGCCCTGGATTTTAGGGCCGGGCCTGGGTGGGCCGACAGGGCCGGGCCTGAGATGTCCAGGACTACCTGGGAGTACTGTCATTTGAGTTTGGTGCACCACAAACGCTCCCCTTGCCTGTTGTTCTGCCCGCCCAAAACGTCAAGATGCTTCTGAATTATATGTCTTTTCCCCCTAACATCGCAGCTTTAACAAACCATGAAATCTGCCATGACATATGCGTTCTTCACGCGAGCACCAACCTGACGAGTAGGTTCTTGGTTGCAGATTTTGTTCACAACAGAGCACTAGCTAGCTGGATATATTATCCGTTGTCTCCACGTTTTCAGAAACGGCAACAATACGCGCCACGGCAAGCAAACCTTTCCATCTGCCGATGCAATGCATGCATCCAGTGGTGATTTCCCCCGTCGTTCAGTGTGACCTGGATCCACAATTCAACTCGTCGGCAAACAAAAAAAACCTGTTCATCTGTCAATGCTCCATCGTGGCCCCCTTTCACCTCCCACCAATGGCAGAGCGCTGCAATGCAATGGCGTCTCCTCGTGAGGCGAAACGAGTAGTAAATGACATGCAGCAAATTTAGGCGGACGAAAACATCTGCTAGATCCAAGTGTGAACAGACCACTGTTTTCGTTTGACAAAATGTGAAACGAATGGATTTCACTTCCCAACTGCGCCTCTCTCTATATATATAGATAGGCGCATCAAAATCTTTCCTCGCCAATCTCCCTCCCATCCCACTCCAAGGTGTACTCCCGAGTCCCAATCCCGCCCCCAGAATGGCAGAGCAACGCAAGATCTCTGTGGCCATGATATCTGAGGAAAGGTCATTTGTGCTCAAGGTGGATGAATACTCAAGAGTCAAGGCGCAACTCAAGATCGGCGAGAATCTGACTTCTACCCCTTTCACTGTTGGAGGCAATAAATGGGCCGTGATATATTACCCAAACGACGTCTGGGCGAGTAATGGCGATTCCATCTCTCTTTATCTATTTCATGAATCTGCCGATGCCGGAGATGTGAAGGCCAAATTCTCGGTCAGTGTACTTGACAAGAATGGAGAACCGGTGCCTTCATACAGCCGTACCAACCCTATGCGTACCTTCTCTGAAGGTTCAGTCTGGAGCTCTGCACTCGTGATCAAGAAGGCTGATCTGGAGGCATCGTGGCATCTGAGAGATGATTGTCTCACCATCAGGTGTGATCTCACTGTCATGAAGGAGATCAAGAGCGAAGAAACAAAGGTTGCTCCAAGCGACCTGCACCAACATCTTGGTGACCTCCTGAAGAACAAAGACGCAGCAGACCTAGTCTTTCAGGTTGGTGGACAGAGATTCTCCGCTCACAGGTGTGTCCTTGCTGCTAGGTCATCCGTCTTCAAGGCTGAGCTCCTCAACGCCATGAAGGAGAGTTCTGCAGCTAGTCCTATTGAAATTCGTGACATGGAAGCTGATGTGTTCAAGTCCTTGCTACACTTCATATACACCGACTCGGTTCCTCTGCTTGAGACGGCTTGCAACAAAGGCGAAACTGATGTGGTTATGGCTGGCCATCTCCTGGTAGCTCCTGACAGATTCAACATCGTCAGGCTGAAGCAGATATGTGAGGAGAAATTGGGCAATCACATCGATTCCAACATGGTGGCAACCAGCTTGGCTTTAGCTGAGCAGCATGGATTCCATCGTCTCAAACAAGCTTGTTTGCAGTTCCTTGCTTCTCCGTCCAACTTTGATGCGATGGTGGCAAGTGATGGGTATGAGCATCTCAAATCCAGCTACCCATCTGTTCTCAAGGAGCTCATAGCTAGAATGATCCCGTCTGAATTTAAATCAGCAAAGGATGTTATCATGGCAATTTAGTAGTAATCTGTTTGATATCATTATCATATACTCCCTCCGTTCCTTAATATTTGTCTTTCTAGAGATTTCAACAAATAACTACATACGGAGTAAAATGAGTGAATCTATACTTTAAAATATGTCTATATACATCCCTATATGGTAATCCATTTGAAACCTCTAAAAAGACAAATATTTAGGAACGGAGGGAGTATATGTCATCCAACTTTTAGTACTAATCGGTGCAACTGTTATGCTACTTCTCCATGTATGGTTTCATGCATGTTTCAGAAAAAAATTGTAAGTACCGATCATTCAGTTTAATATATGTTCAGGCGACTAGTATGGTTACTTTTTCTTCCTACGAGAAGAAGAAAAGTGTTGTTTGATTATCCAATGTTTGCCAATCGAAAATCTTACGGACGACACTTGCAGAAACAATCTTACGGACGTGTGTGTGTCATTTGCACACGAAATCAGAATAAAAATAGTTTTAGTTTCCATTCAGTCTCCACACGAAATCTTTGATAGAAAAGCTTGAATAAAATTACTATAAGAACACTTACTAGGTGGATAAAGTATACTCCCTCCGTTCCAAATTACTCGTCGTGGTTTTAGTTCAAATTGGTTTTAGTTTAAATTTGAACTAAAACCACGACGAGTAATTTGGAACGGAGGGAGTACAACCCAACTGATAATAATAATAATTGAAATAATAAAAGAAATTTGCTAATAGGATTTCAGTCAAACTCCCTATGAAATCCTTGATAAAGAAATTCAGAGAACATAGATCAAGTCTATACATATGAAATACATCTAGATGCGATAAAGAGCCAAATTTAGTTTATTATTATATGTAAATTAGGAATTGCTTTTACATAATACACTCTATTGTTTGTTTGAAATTCAGAATAAGAAATACAAGGAATCTTCATTTTTTTTGTTTCCTAAGAATTCCATATGAGATCCTAAAATACCTACACTTAGAAAAAAGTATGGATAGAATACTAGGTGCATAAACAATAGTCCCTTTTATACATGAACTTCATCATAATATATTATAGGGAAAAGCTTATCATCACCCGTCGGATCACAGCGGCAACGTCCGCCACCTCCAATGCATGACACGTGTTCAGTGAGGGCTGGTATACCGTCCTTCATCAAACGCGCTTTTGCAACAGAGGCTATGTTTCTGGAACATATGTGGTGTTGCAGTAGTTTACGACAGGTCTATGTTCTACAACAAAACCTCTATTGTGAAAATTTTCTACAACTAGACCTCAGTTGCAAAAAAAAAATTGCAACAAGATCTCAGTTGCCAAAAAATTTGCAACAAAACATCTGCTGCAAAAAATTTCTGGAACAAGACCTATGTGTTAGAATTGTGTTAAAAACTCAAATTTATATTGCGTTTCCGAGATGATGATTTCAGATTAAAAAATCTCTAAAAGATTCAAAAGAAACATGATAACCAGATGTTCTCCAGTTGTTGTTATTTACATACCGACAATAAAAGCATTCATTTTAGGCCAAGAAGAAAGGATGCAGTAAAAAATTAAGCTTTCGTAGTAAAAAAAATAGATTGTGAACAATTTTTCACTCAATGAATTTTTTGTAAATTCGTGAAAGTTTTTAAATTTTGTGTTTTTTGTAAGTTGCTGATATTTTTAAAACTCTCAGTAAAATCAAATTGAAGAAATTCTTGAATTTTTTTCAAAATTACTGAACTTTTTTTATTTCATGATATTTTTTAAAACAATCCATGAGCTTTTTTTGTTAAATTTTGTGAACATTTTTAAAACTTGTGAGCTTTATTTAAATCCATAAACTATGTATGATTTCCCAATCCGTTTCAAAAAATTCGTAAAAAATCGCACTTATTTTTATAGGACATCAATGAACAACAGAAAATTTTGGGCGAAAGAAAACCCTGTGAAGAGCCGGCCAGAGTGAGCGAGAGGGCAAGGCTAAGCAAGGGCTACAGCGAGATTGGGCCAACCTACGTGAGGCGGCGCGTGGGAGCTGGTTGGCCAGTTGGAGCCTTAAGCACTGGAAAGGACCTCTCCCGGATGAGCAGATGTGTGAGAGGGCAAATTTGACCAATTTGACCTGTGGACGAAATTAAATCACAGAATGAACTAACCGTGAAACTATTTCATGTGGCTGATCTTTTTGTGTGACACCCGACACGAAGGCGCCAGAGTACATTGGGCAACGCCTCACAGATAGGCGCTACATGCTTGGCGAGCATTGCACCCCAGACTGCCTAAAAATTATTAAGTCATTGTGCAGAGCCTAAGAGCTAGGCGCTGCACTGTATACTGCGGCGCCTAGCTCTCAGGCGCTGCACTAGTGGTTGCACTACAAAATGAAGCAACCACTCACTACCAGAATCTCCTCCTATGCCGACGGCGGCATAGCCCTGAATCCCGTCGAGACAGACCTATGCCGACGGCACCCGTCGGCATAGGGCCGTCGGCAACATATACGTCGGCGTAGCCCGGGAGGCCGTCGGCATAGTAGCTTTCCCGACGGGGGCTGTACATCTATGCCGACGGTCCTGGCCGTCGGCAACGTTCACGTCTAACGGCGGTCGCCGTCAAGTGTGGCCAATGTCTGGTCGCCACGTGGCACACCTACGCCGACGGCCTAGCCATCGGCTTAGTTTGAAACTAAGCCCTAGCCGTCGGCATAGGTGTGCCATGTGGCGACCAGACGTTAATCATGGGCCAGGGATATGCCGACGACCCAGCCGTCAGCTTAGTTTGAAACTATGCCGACGGCTAGGCCGTCGGCATATCCCTTTCTCAAGAGCTCCCAGTTGCTGACACGTGGCGTCTATGCCGATGGCCTAGCCGTCGGCTTAGTTTAAAAACTGTGCTGACTGCTAGGCCGTCGGCATAGACACCACGTGTCAGCAACTGGGAGCTCACGCCAGCCCTAGCCGTCGGCATAGTTTGCATTTATTTTTTTTCTTTTTTCTGTTTGTTTTCAGATCGATTCAATTCAAATATACAACACATATCGGCAGATATATATGATGGAAATAGACATACAGAACACATCGGGATATCATCCGGCACCATCACAACAATATATGCATAAGCATCATCACAATCAACATAAACATAAGCATAAGCATATAGAGAAGCACACAAGTCATCTAAAGGATCATCACCACACACAAGTCATCTAAAGAAACATAAGCATAAGCACACAAGTAACCGAAAGGCTTAAGCGCCAGGACGTCGAGCACCACGGAGGTCGTCACCGCCAAGACCGTCGAAGCCCAGGTCGTCAGTGCTAGCGGCAGCGCTACCGCCAAGACCGCCTCCACCTCCGCCTCCGCCTTCGTGGATCGGAGTGATCGGGCTCCGTGTCTCGGGAGTGCTACGAAGACCACCGCCAACAGTAGATCCACCTGTTCCCTGGATGTTGAAAAGACATATTCACGGGATATATGACTGTGTTGAAAGGCATGACATGCTTTGGGTGAATAGATTGGGGAAGAACTAACTGGCGAGGGGCCAGCGTTCTGTGCCACAAACTCCTCAAAGGTCAGCAGCACTGGTTGTGCTGGAGGACATTGTGCTGGCTGCAACTAAGGACACCTGCCGGCCGCCATTTCCTGAAAAGCCTGCTGCATCTGGCGATCCCTCCGCACTTGGTGTTCATAAAGCCTCTCATGCCATGCCATGGTCTCCTGGCGTGTGTACTCCAGGTAGGCCTACGGTATGACATGATGGAACTCATAAAACTACTAAATGCGGAAAATAAAGTGAGCAATGAAGATAAGAGGGAAAATACTTACAGATTGTTGCTCCTGAAAGAGGTACTCTGACTGTGCACTGGTCACTGGCTGGCTCGTGCGCTGGCTCAGGATCGGGGTGATCCGACGGAGCTGTGTTTAGGAGATAGTAGGAGTGATCACAGCATCGAGAACCACCTCCCGACCGTGCTCCTTGGGCCCCATGCTCACCACCGCCCTCTCGTCCAGATCCGCCGCAATGGGGTCAAGTGTGTCAGGATGTAACTTCAGATATGCTTCGGAGTAGGCGTTCTTCCTCCCCACGGTCTTCTTGCCGCAGTACTTGGGCTCGCCAGGCTTGGGGTCCTTCCGCGTATGGGCGATCTCCCACGCCTGCATGTGTGAGAGCGGCCGCTTCAGTTTCTCCACCTACACCACCAAACAGAGGTTAGTCATACATAAGAAAGTGATGGCAAATAGAAGAAGAAGAATGTTTAATGGGGTTAGTCATACATTGATACGTCTCCAACGTATCTATAATTTTTGATTGCTCCATGCTATATTATCTACTGTTTTGGACATTATTGGGCTTTATTATCCACTTTTATATTATTTTTGGGACTAACCTATTAACCGGAGACCCAGCCCAGAATTGCTGTTTTTTTGCCTGCTTTAGGGTTTCGAAGAAAAGGAATATCAAACGGAGTCCAAACGGAATGAAACCTTCAGGAACGTGATTTTCTCACCGAATACAACTCAGGAGACTTGGACCCTACGTCAAGGCATGTAATAGGAGCCCACGAGGTAGGGGGGCGCGCCTACCCCCCCAAGTGCGCCCTCCACCCTCGTGAGGCCCCTGTTGCTCCACCGACGTACTTGTTCCTCCTATATATATCCAGGTACCCCCTAACGATCAGAACAGGAGCCAAAACCCTAATTCCACCGCCGTAACTTCCTGTATCCACGAGATCCCATCTTGGGGCCTGTTCCGGAGCTCCGCCAGAGGGGGCATCGATCACGGAGGGATTCTACATCAACACCATAGCCTCTCCGATGAAGTGTGAGTAGTTTACTTCAGACCTACGGGTCCATAGTTAGTAGCTAGATGGCTTCTTCTCTCTTTTTGGATCTCAATACAATGTTCTCCCCCTCTCTTGTGGAGATCTATTCGATGTAATCTTTTTTTGCGGTGTGTTTGTTGAGACCGATGAATTGTGGGTTTATGATCAAGTCTATCTATGAATAATATTTGAATCTTGTCTGAATTCTTTTATGTATGATTGGTTATCTTTAAAAGTCTCTTCGAATTATCAGTTTGGTTTGGCCTACTAGATTGATCTTTCTTGCAATGGGAAAAGTGCTTAGCTTTGGGTTCAATCTTGCGGTGTCCTTTCCCGGTGACAGTAAGGGCAACAAGGCACGTATTGTATTGTTGCCATCGAGGATAACAAGATGGGGTTTTCTTCATATTGCATGAGTCTATCCCTCTACATCAATCTTGCTTAAGGCGTTACTCTGCTTTTAACTTAATACTCTAGATGCATGCTGGATAGCGGTCGATGGGTGGAGTAATAGTAGTAGATGCAGGCAGGAGTCGGTCTACTTGTCTCGGACATGATGCCTATATACATGATCATACCTAGATATTCTAATAACTATGCTCAATTCTGTCAATTGCTCAACAGTAATGTGTTCACCCACCGTACAATACTTATGCTCTCGAGAGAAGCCACTAGTGAAACCTATGGCCCCGGGTCTATCTCTATCATATCAATATCCTACTACTTAGTTATTTACTTTGCTTTTATTTTACTTTGCATCTTTATCATAAAAATACCAAAAATATTACCTTATCATATCTATCAGATCTCACTCTCGTAAGTGGCCCTATAGGGATTGACAACCCCTATTTGCGTTGGTTGCGAGGATTTATTTGTTTTGTGCAGGTATGAGGGACTCGCGCGTAGCCTCCTACTGGATTGATGCCTTGGTTCGCAAAAACTGAGGGAAATACTTACGCTACTTTGCTGCATCATCCCTTCCTCTTCGGGGAAAACCAACGCAGTGCTAAAAGAGGTAGCAAGAAGGATTTCTGGCGCCTTTGCCGGGGAGGCCTACGCAAAAGTCAACATACCGAGTACCCATCACATACCCTTATCTCCCGCATTACATTATTTGCCATTTGCCTCTCGTTTTCCTCTCCCCCCAATTCACCCTTGCCGTTTTATTGGCCCTGTCTCTCTATCCTCCCTCTCTTTCTCTATTTGCCTCTTTTTGTCCGCTTGCTTTTTGTTTGCTTGTGTGTTAGTTTTCTTGTTTGTCACGATGGCTCAAGATAATACTAAATTGTGTGACTTCACCAATACCAACAACAATGATTTTATTAGCACTCCGATTTCTCCTCTTACCGATGCTGAATCTTGTGAAATTAATACTGCTTTGCTGAATCTTGTCATGAAATATCCATTCTCCGGCCTTCCTAGTGAAGATGCCGCTACCCATCTTAATAGCTTTGTTGATTTGTGTGACATGCAAAAGAAGAAAGATGTGGATAATGATATTGTTAAATTGAAGCTATTTCCTTTTTTCGCTTAGAGATCGTGCTAAAGCTTGGTTTTCGTCTTTGCCTAAAAATAGTATTGATTCATGGAACAAGTGCAAAGATGCTTTTATCTCTAAGTATTTTCCTCCCTCTAAGATCATCTCTCTTAGAAACGATATTATGAACTTTAAGCAACTTGATCATGAACATGTTGCACAAGCTTGGGAGAGAATGAAATTAATGATACGTAATTGCTCTACTCATGGTTCAAATTTGTGGATGATTGTTCAGAATTTTTATGCCGGATTGAATTTTGCTTCTAGAAATCTTTTAGATTTGGCCGTGGGAGGCACTTTTATGGAAATCACCTTAGGAGAAGCTACTAAACTCCTAGATAATATTATGGTTAATTATTCTCAATGGCATACTGAAAGATCTACTAATAAAAAGGTGCATGTGATAGAAGAAATTAATGTTTTGAGTGGAAAGATGGATGAACTTATGAAATTATTTGCTAATAAGAGTGTTTCTTCTGATCCTAATGATATGCCCTTTTCTACTTTGATTGAGAATAATAATGAATCTATGGATGTGAATTTTGTGTTGGGGAACGTAGCAGAAATTCAAAATTTTATACGCATCACCAAGATCAATCTATGGAGTAATCTAGCAACGAGGGGAAGGAGAGTGCATCTACATACCCTTGTAGATCGCTAAGCGGAAGCGTTCAAGTGAACGGGGTTGATGGAGTCGTACTCGTCGTGATTCAAATCACCGATGATCCTAGTGCCGAACGGATGGCACCTCCGCGTTCAACACACATACAGCCCTGTGACGTCTCCTACGCCTTGATCCAGCAAGGGGAGAAGGAGAGGTTGGGGAAGACTCCATCTAGCAGCAGCACAACGGCATGGTGGTGGTGGAGGAGCGTGGTACTCCAGCAGGGCTTCGCCAAGCACCGCAAGAGACGAGGAGGGAGAGGGGTAGGGCTGCGCCAAGAAGTAGAGGAACTTGTGTTTCTTGGGCAGCCCAAACCTCAAGTATATATAGGGGGAGGGGAGGGGCTGCGCCCCCACCTAGGGTTCCCTCCCTAGGGGTGGCAGCGGCCCCCAGATCCCATCTGGGTGGCGGCCAGGTGGAGGGGAGAGGGAGGCGCACCAGGCAGGGGCCCTAAGGCCCATCTGCCCTTAGGGTTTGCCCCCCTCCTCCCCTTAGGCGCCTTGGGCCCTTGTGGGGGGGCGGACCAGCCCACCTGGGGCTGGTCCCCTCCCACACTTGGCCCATGCGGCCCTCCGGGGCTTGTGGCCCCACTTGGTGGACCCCCGGGACCCTCCCGGTGGTCCGGGTACGTTACCATAAAACCCGAAACTTTTTCGGTGACCAAAACAGGACTTCCCATATATATATCTTTACCTTCGGACCATTCCGGAACTCCTCGTGACGTCCGGGATCTTATCCGGGACTCCGAACAACATTCGGTAACCACGTATATCTATTCCTTATAACCCTACGGGTTTGGGAGACATGCAGACATGACCGAGATGACTCTCCGGTCAATAACCAACAGAGGGATCTGGATACCCATGTTGGCTCCCACATGTTCCACGATGATCTCATCGGATGAACCACAATGTCAAGGACTTAATCAATCCCGTATACAATTCCCTTTGTCTAGCGGTACGATACTCGCCCGAGATTCGATCGTCGGTATCCCGATACCTTGTTCAATCTCGTTAGCGGCAAGTCTCTTTACTCGTTCCGTAACACATTATCCTGTGATCAACTCCTTGATCACATTGTGCACATTATGATGATGTCCTACCAAGTGGGCCCAGAGATACCTCTCCGTTTACATGGAGTGACAAATCCCAGTCTCGATTCGTGCCAACCCAACAGACACTTTCGGAGATACCTGTAGTGTACCTTTATAGCCACCCAGTTATGTTGTGACGTTTGGCACACCCAAAGCACTCCTGCGGTATCCGGGAGTTGCACAATCTCATGGTCTAAGGAAATGATACTTGACATTAGAAAAGCTTTAGCATACGAACTACATGATCTTGTGCTAGGCGTAGGATTGGGTCTTGTCCATCACATCATTCTCCTAATGATGTGATCCCGTTATCAACGACATCCAATGTCCATGGTCAGGAAACCATAACCATCTATTGATCAACGAGCTAGTCAACTAGAGGCTTACTAGGGACATGGTGTTGTCTATGTATCCACACATGTATCTGAGTTTCCTATCAATACAATTCTAGCATGGATAACAAACGATTATCATGAACAAGGAAATATAATAATAACCAATTTATTATTGCCTCTAGGGCATATTTCCAACAGTCTCCCACTTGCACTAGAGTCAATAATCCAGTTCACATCGATATGTGATTAACACTCAAGGTCACATCCCCATGTGACTAACACCCAAAGAGTTCTGGGTTTGATCATGTTATTCTTGTGAGAGAGGTTTCAGTCAATGGGTCTGCAGCATTCAGATCCGTATGTACTTCACAAATTTCTATGTCATCTTGTAGATGCAACTACTACGCTACATTTGGTGCCATTCCAAATAACTGTTCTACTTGGAGCTATTCTAAATTGTTGCTCCATTATACGTATCCGGTATCTCTACTCAGAGCTATCCGGATAGGTGTTAAGCTTGCATCGACGTAACTCTTTACGTCGAACTCTTTATCACCTCCATAACCGAGAAACATATCCTTATTCCTCTAAGGATAATTTAGACCGCTATCTGGTGATCTACTCCTATATCACCTTTGTACCCTCTTGCCAAATATGTGGCAAGGCACATATCAGGTGTGGTACTCAGCATGGCATACCGTATGGAGCCTATGGCAAAAGCATAGGGGACGACATTCGTCCTTCCTCTTTCTTCTGCCGTGGTCGTGCTTTAAGTCTTAACTTCATACCTTACAACTCAGGCAAGAACTCCTTCTTTGACTGATCCATCTTGAACACCTTCAAGATCATGTCAAGGTATGTGCTCATTTGAAAGTACCATTAAGCGTTTTGATCTATCCTTATAGATCTTGATGCTCAATGTTCAAGTAGCTAATCCAGGCTTTCCATTGAAAAACACTTTCCAAATAACCCTATATGCTTTCCAGAAATTCTACGTCATTTCTGATCAACAATATGTCAACAACATATATTCATCAGAAATTCTATAGTGCTCCCACTCACTTCTTTGAAAATACAAGTTTCTCATAAACTTTGTATACACCCAAAATCTTTGATCGTCTCATCAAAGCATACATTCCAACTCCGAGATGCTTACTCCAGTCCTTAGTAGGATTGCTGGAGCTTTGCATACTTATTAGCATCTTTCAGGATTGACAAAACTTTTACTCAAGAAAATCGTCGAGGAAACAATGTTTTGACATCCTATCTGCAAGATTTCATAAATAATGCAGTAATTGCTAATATAATTCCAACAAACTCTTAGCATCGCTACGAGTGAGAAAGTCTCATCGTAGTCAACTCCTTGAACTTGTCGGAAAACATCTTAACGACAAGTCAAGCTTTCTTAATGGTGATACTTACCATCATTGTCCGTCTTCCTTTTAAAATCCATATGTACCTAACAGCCTTACGACCATCAAGTAGTTCTTCCAAAGTCTACACTTTGTTTTCATATATGGATCCTCTCTCGGATTATATGGCCTCGAGCCATTTTGGAATCCAGGCCCACCATCGCTTCTCCATAGCTTGCAGGTTCATTGTTGTCTAGCAACATGACTTCCAAGACAGGATTACGTACCACTCTGAAGTAGTACGCATCCTTGTCATCCCACGAGGTTTGGTAGTGACTTGATCTGAAGTTTCATGATCACTATCATAAGCTTCCACTTCAATTGGTGTAGGTGCCACAGGAACAACTCCCTGTGCCCTGCCACACACTAGTTGAAGAGACGGTCCAATAACCTCATCAAGTCTCCACCATCCTCCCACTCAATTCCTTCGAGAGAAACTTTTCCTCGAGAAGGGACCCGATTCTAGAAACAATCCCTTATTGCTTTCGGATCTGAGACAGGAGGTATACCCAACTGTTTTGGGTGTCCTATGAAGATGCATTTATCCGCTTTGGGTTCGAGCTTATCAGCCTGAAACTTTTTCACATAAGCGTCGCAGCCCCAAACTTTTAAGAAATGACAGCTTAGGTTTCTCTAAACCATAGTTCATACAGTGTCATCTCATCGGAATTACGTGGTGCCCTATTTAAAGTGAATGTGGTTGTCTCTAATGCCTAACCCATAAACTATCGTGGTAATTCAATAAGAGACATCATGGTATGCATCATATCCAATAGGGTGCAGTTATGATGTTCGGACACACCATCACACTATGGTGTTCTAGGCTGTATTAGTTGTGAAACAATTTCCACAATGTCTTAATTCTGTGCCAAACTCGTAATTCAGATATTCATCTCTATGATCATATCATAGATATTTTATCCTCTTGTCACGACGATCTTTCAACTTCACCCTAAAATTACTTGAACCTTCCAATAATTCAGACTCGTGATTCATCAAGTAAATATACTCAACATCTACTCAAATCATCTGTGAAGTAAGACCATAACGATATCCACTACACGCCTCAGCACGCATTGGACTGCACACATCAAAATGTATTACTTTCAACAAGTTGCTTTCTAGTTCCATTTTACTGAAAACGAGGCTTTCAGTCATCTTGCCCATGTGGTATGATTTGCATGTCTCAAGTGATTCAAAATCAAGTGAGTCCAAACGGTCCATTTGCATGGAGTTTCTTCATGCATATACACCAATAGACATGGTTCGCATGTCTCAAACTTTTCAAAACGAGTGAGCCCAAAGATCCATCAACATGGAGCTTCTTCATGCGTTTTATACCGATATGACTTACGTGGCAGTGCCACAAGTAGGTGGTACTATCATGACTATCTTATATCTTTTGGCATGAACATGTGTATCACTACGATCGAGATTCAATAAACCATTCATTTTAGGTGCAAGACCATTGAAGGTATTATTCAAAAAAACAAAGTAACCATTATTCTCCTTAAATGAATAACCATATTGCGATAGACATAATCCAATCATGTCTATGCTCAACGCAAACACCAATCTCGATGGTAGAGGGAGCGTGCGATGCTTGATCTCATCAAGCTTGGAAAAACTTCCAACACATATTGCCAGCTCACCTTTAGCTAGTCTCTGTTTACTCCGCAGCCTTTTATTTCGAGTTTACTAACATTTAGCAACCGAACCAGTATCTAATACCATGGTGCTACTAGGAGTACTAGTAAAGTACACATTAACACAATGTATATCCAATATACTTCTATCGACCTTGCCAGCCTTCTCATCTACCAAGTATCTAGGGTAATTCTGCTCCAGTGTCTGTTCCCCTTATTACAGAAGCACTTAGTCTCGGGTTTGGGTTCAACCTTGGGTTTCTTCACTAGAGCAGCAGCTGATTTGCTGTTTCATGAAGTATCCCCTTTTGCCCTTGCCTTTTGTGGTGTCAAACATCGCGATTATCTCAAGGATCATCATATATGTCCCTGATATATTATAGTTCATCACGAAGCTCTAGCAGCTTGGTGGTAATGACTTCAGAGAAACATCACTATCTCATCTGGAAGATCAACTCCCACTCGATTCAAATGATTGTTGTACTCAGACAATCTGAGCACAAGCTCAACAATTGAGCTTTTCTCCCTTAGTTTGCAGGCTAAGAAAATCGTCGGAGGTCTTATACCTCTCGACGTGGGCACGATCCTGAAATCCCAATTTCAGTCCTTGGAACATCTCATATGTTCTGCGATGTTTCAAAAACATCTTTGGTGCCTCAACTCTAAACCGTTTAACTGAACTATCACGTAGTTATCAAAATGTGTATGTCAGATGTTCACAACATCCACAGACGACGTTCGAGGTTCAGCACACTGAGCGGTGCATTAAGGACATAAGCCTTCTATGAAGCAATGAGGACAATCCTCAGTTTACGGACCTAGTCCGCATAATTGCTACTATCAACTTTCAACTAAATTTTCTCTAGGAACATATCTAAACAGTAGAACTGAAGCGCGAGCCACGACATAATTTGCGAAGACCTTTTGACTATGTTCAGGATAATTAAGGTCATCTTATGAACTCCCACTCAGATAGGCATCCCTCTAGTCATCTAAGTGATTACATGATCCGAGTCAACTAGGCCGTGTCCGATCATCACGTGAGACGGACTAGTCATCATCGGTGAACATCTTCATGTTGATCGTATCTACCATACGACTCATGCTCGACCTTTCAGTCTCTTGTGTTCCGAGGCCATGTCTGTACATGCTAGGCTCATCAAGTCAACCTAAGTGTTTCACGTGTGTAAATCTGGCTTACACCCGTTGTATGTGAACGTAAGAATCTATCACACCCGATCATCACGTGGTGCTTCGAAACGACGAACTTTCACAACGGTGCACAGTTAGGGGGAACACTTTCTTGAAATTAATGATACGTAATTGCTCTACTCATGGTTCAAATTTGTGGATGATTGTTCAGAATTTTTATGCCGGATTGAATTTTGCTTCTAGAAATCTTTTAGATTTGGCCGTGGGAGGCACTTTTATGGAAATCACCTTAGGAGAAGCTACTAAACTCCTAGATAATATTATGGTTAATTATTCTCAATGGCATACTGAAAGATCTACTAATAAAAAGGTGCATGCGATAGAAGAAATTAATGTTTTGAGTGGAAAGATGGATGAACTTATGAAATTATTTGCTAATAAGAGTGTTTCTTCTGATCCTAATGATATGCCCTTTTCTACTTTGATTGAGAATAATAATGAATCTATGGATGTGAATTTTGTGTTGGGGAACGTAGCAGAAATTCAAAATTTTATACGCATCACCAAGATCAATCTATGGAGTAATCTAGCAACGAGGGGAAGGAGAGTGCATCTACATACCCTTGTAGATCGCTAAGCGGAAGCGTTCAACTGAACGGGGTTGATGGAGTCGTACTCGTCATGATTCAAATCACCGATGATCCTAGTGCCGAACGGACGGCACCTCCTCGTTCAACACACGTACAGCCCGGTGACGTCTCCTACGCCTTGATCCAGCAAGGGGAGAAGGAGAGGTTGGGGAAGACTCCATCCAGCAGCAGCACAACGGCGTGGTGGTGGTGGAGGAGCGTGGTACTCCAGCAGGGCTTCGCCAAGCACCGCAAGAGACGAGGAGGGAGAGGGGTAGGGCTGCGCCAAGAAGGAGAGGAACTTGTGTGTCTTGGGCAGCCCAAACCTCAAGTATATATAGGGGGAGGGGAGGGGCTGCGCCCCCACCTAGGGTTCCCTCCCTAGGGGTGGCGGCAGCCCCCAGATCCCATCTGGGTGGCGGCCAGGTGGAGGGGAGAGGGAGGCGCACCAGACATGGGCCCTAAGGCCCATCTGCCCTTAGGGTTTGCCCCCCCTCCCCGTAGGCGCCTTGGGCCCTTGTGGGGGGGGGGCGCACCAGCCCACCTGGGGCTGGTCCCCTCCCACACTTGGCCCATGCAGCCCTCCGGGGCTTGTGGCCCCACTTGGTGGACCCCCGGGACCCTCCCGGTGGTCCCGGTACGTTACCGATAAAACCCGAAACTTTTCTGGTGACCAAAACAGGACTTCCCATATATAAATCTTTACCTCCGGACCATTCCGGAACTCCTCGTGACGTCCGGGATCTTATCCGGGACTCCGAACAACATTCGGTAACCACGTATATCTATTCCTTATAACCCTAGCGTCATCGAACCTTAAGTGTGTAGACCCTACGGGTTCGGGAGACATGCAGACATGACCGAGATGACTCTCCGGTCAATAACCAACAGCGGGATCTGGATACACATGTTGGCTCCCACATGTTCCACGATGATCTCATCGGATGAACCACGACGTCAAGGACTTAATCAATCCCGTATACAATTCCCTTTGTCTAGCGGTACGATACTCGCCCGAGATTCGATCGTCGGTATCCCGATACCTTGTTCGATCTCGTTACCGGCAAGTCTCTTTACTCGTTCCGTAACACATCATCCTGTGATCAACTCCTTGTTCTCATTGTGCACATTATGATGATGTCGTACCGAGTGGGCCCAGAGATACCTCTCCGTTTACACGGAGTGACAAATCCCAGTGTCGATTTGTGCCAACCCAACAGACACTTTCAGAGATACCTGTAGTGTACCTTTATAGCCACCCAGTTACGTTGTGACGTTTGGCACACCCAAAGCACTCCTGCGGTATCCGGGAGTTGCACAATCTCATGGTCTAAGGAAATGATACTTGACATTAAAAAAGCTTTAGCATACGAACTACATGATCTTGTGCTAGGCTTAGGATTGGGTCTTGTCCATCACATCATTCTCCTAATGATGTGATCCCGTTATCAACGACATCCAATGTCCATGGTCAGGAAACCGTAACCATCTATTGATCAACGAGCTAGTCAACTAGAGGCTTACTAGGGACATGGTGTTGTCTATGTATCCACACATGTATTTGAGTTTCCTATCAATACAATTCTAGCATGGATAATAAACGTTTATCATGAACAAGGAAATATAATAATAACCAATTTATTATTGCCTCTAGGGCATATTTCCAACATTTTGTTGGTAGGAACAATTTTGGTAATAATGCGTATAGAGGAAATTTCAATCCTAGGCCTTATCCTAGTAATCCCTCTAATAATTATGGTAATTCCTACAACAATTCGTATGGAAATTATAATAAGATGCCCTCTGATTTTGATTCTAATATTAAAGAATTTATTACTTCGCAAAAGAATTTAATGCTATGATTGAAGAAAAATTGCTTAAGATTGACGATTTGGCTAGGAACGTTGATAGAAATGCTCTTGATGTTGATTCTTTGAAACTTAGATCTATTCCTCCTAAGCATGATATCAATGAGTCTCTCAAAGCCATGAGAATTTCCATTGACGAGTGCAAAGAAAGAACCGCTAGGATGCGTGCTAAAAAAGATGCCTTTATAAAAGCGTGTTCTTCTAGTTCCTATGAAAATAATGATGACGATCTAAAAGTTATTGATGTGTCCCCTATTAAATCTTTGTTTTGCAATATGAATCTTGATAATGATGGGACTGAACATGATCCACCTTTACCTAGAAGGCGTTCCAAGAATTCTGAATCTTTTGACCTTGATGCTAAATTTGATAAAAGTGGGATTGAAGAAATTAAAACGCTAGATGTTGCTAATCCCACTATTATGTATTTCAAGGAATTTAACTATGAGAATCGCTCTTTGATTGATTGTATTTCCTTGTTGCAATCCATGCTAAATTCTCCTCGTGCTTATAGTCAAAATAAAGCGTTTACTAAACATATCGTTGAGGCCTTGATGCAATCTTATGAAGAAAAACTTGAATTAGAAGTTTCTATCCCTAGAAAACTTTATGATGAGTGGGAACCAACTATTAAAATGAAAATTAAAGATCATGAATGCTATGCTTTATGTGATTTGGGTGCTAGTGTTTCCACGATTCCAAAGACTTTGTGTGATTTGTTAGGTTTCCGTGATTTTGATGATTGCTCTCTAAACTTGCACCTTGCGGATTCCACTATTAAGAAACCTATGGGAAGAATTAATGATGTTCTTATTGTTGCAAATAGGAATTATGTGCCCGTAGATTTTATTGTTCTTGACATAGATTGCAATCCTTCATGTCCTATTATTCTTGGTAGACCTTTTCTTAGAACGATTGGTGCAATTATTGATATGAAGGAAGGAAATATTAGATTCCAATTTCCGTTAAGGAAAGGCATGGAACGCTTTCCTAGAAATAAAATTAAATTACCTTATGAATCTATTATGAGAGCCACTTATGGATTGCCTACCAAAGATGGCAATACCTAGATCTATTCGTGCTTGTTATGCCTAGCTAGGGGCGTTAAACGACAGCGCTTGTTGGGAGGCAACCCAATTTTATTTTTATTCCTTGATTTTTGCCTCTGATTAGTAATAAATAAATTATTTAGCCTCTGTTTTGGTTGTGTTTTTTGTGTTTAATTAGTGTTTGTGCCAAGTATAACCGTTGGGAAGACTTGGGGAAAGTCTTGTTGAACTTGCTGTAAAAACAGAAACTTTAGTGCTCACGAGAACTGCAGCCATTTTTATTTGGAAAGTGATATTTAGTTAGTTCTTTTTGCAGATGATTAATAGATAAATTACTCACGTCCAGAAATTTATTTTAGAATTTTTGGGGTTCCATATCTTGCGCTAGCTACAGATTACTACGGACTGTTCTGTTTTTGACAGATTCTGTTTTGCGTGTGTTGTTTGCTTATTTTGATGAATCTATGGCTAGTAAAATAGTTTATGAACCATAGAGAAGTTGGAATACACTAGGTATAGCACCCATATAAATAAGTAATGAGTTCATTACAGTACCTTGAAGTGGTCTTTTGTTTTCTTTCGCTAACGGAGCTCACGAGTTTTCTACTTTAAGTTTTGTGTTGTGAAGTTTTCAAGTTTTGGGTAAAGATTTGATGGATTATGGAACAAGGAGTGGCAAGAGCCTAAGCTTGGGTATGCCCATGGCACCCCCAATATAATCTAAGGACTCACCTAAAAGCCAAAGCTTGGGGATGCCCCGGAAGGCATCCCCTCTTTCGTCTATTTCTATCGGTAACTTTACTTGGAGCTATATTTTTATTTACCACATGATATGTGTTTTACTTGGAGCGTCTTGTATGATTTGAGTCTTTGCTTGTTAGTTTACCACAATCATCCTTGCTGTACACACCTTTTGAGAGAGCCATACATGATTTGGAATTTGTTAGAATACTCTATGTGCTTCGCTTATATCTTTTGAGTTATATAATTTTGCTCTAGTGCTTCACTTATATCTTTTAGAGCACGGTGGTGGATTTGTTTTATAGGAACTATTGATCTCTCATGCTTCACTTAGATTATTTTGAGAGTCTTAATATCATGGCAATTTGCTTAAAATCCTAATATGCTTGGTATCCAAGATTAATAATAAAACTTTCTTATGAGTGTGTTGAATACTAAGAGAAGTTTGATGCTTGATGATTGTTTTGAGACATGGAGGTAATAATATCAAAGTTGTGCTAGTTGAGTAGTTGTGAAATTTAGAAATACTTGTGTTGAGGTTTGCAAGTCCCGTAGCATGCACGTATGGTAAACGTTATGCAACAAATTTGAAACATGAGGTGTTATTTGATTGTCTTCCTTATGAGTGGCGGTCGGGGACGAGCGATGGTCTTTTCCTACCAATCTATCCCCCTAGGAGCATGCACATAGTACTGAGGTTTTTGATGACTTATAGATTTTTGCAATAAGTATGTGAGTTCTTTATGACTAATGTTGAGAACATGGATTATACGCACTCTCACCCTTCCATATTTGCTAGCCTCTTCGGTACCGTGCATTGCCCTTTCTCACATTGAGAGTTGGCGCAAACTTCGCCGGTGCATCCAAACCCCGTGATATGATACGCTCTTTCACACATAAACCTCCTTATATCTTCCTCAAAACAGCCACCATACCTACCTATTATGGCATTTCCATAGCCATTCCGAGATATATTGGCATGCAACTTTCCATCATCCCGTTCATCATGACACATTCATCATTGTCATATTGCTTAGCATGGTCATGTAGTTGACATAGTATTTGTGGCAAAGCCACCATTCATAATTCTTTCATACATGTCACTCATGAGTCATTGCATATGCCGGTACACCGCCGGAGGCATTCATATAGAGTCATCTTTTGTTCTAGTATCGAGTTGTAAATAAATAGAAGTGTGATGATCATCATTTTCTAGAACATTGTCCCAAGTGAGGAATAAAAAAAGAGAGAGAAAGGCCATAAAAAAGAGAAGGCCCCTCAAAAAAGAGAAAGGCCATAAAAAAAGGAGAAGGCCCAAAAAGAAAAAAAAAGAAAAAAATGAGAGAAAAAGAGAGAAGGGACAATGTTACTATCCTTTGCCACACTTGTGCTTCAAAGTAGCACCATGATCTTCATAGTATTGAGTCTCTCATGTTATCACTTTCATATACTAGTGGGAATTTTTCATTATAGAACTTGGCTTGTATATTCCAACAATGGGCCTCCTCAAGTGCCCTAGGTCTTCGTGAGCAAGCAAGTTGGAAGCACACCCACTAGTTTCTTTTGTTGAGCTTTCATACATTTATAGCTCTAGTGCATCCGTTGCATGGGAATCCCTACTCCTTGCATTAACATCAATCGGTGGGCATCTCTGTAAGTGCATCTAGTGCCACCCCTAGTTGGTTTTGGAGTATTGACGACAAACCTAGTTGAAGGACTAATGTGTTTGTGAGAATTGCAGGATAACACAGGTAGAAGTCCCTCATTGATTCGGTCTTACTACCAGAGATGACCCCTAAAAATGTACGAAGACATTGAAGACAATGGTGGTACATGAAGACATTCACATTGAAGACTATGACAAGAGAAGACACCACGTGAAGCCTATGGAACTCGAAGACTTAGATCCTTCGTAGTTTTATTTCATTTGTGTTGAGTCATAGGAACCACCATACTGTTAAGTGGGGTCCAAGAGAACCAGTCAGAATGACTGAAGTGATGCCTAATTCAAATCCTATGTCTTCGAGCAAAGACTATGAGAGCAAATCTTGTCCAGAGTCGGACAAGTCAGCTTTACATGCAGCCCAAGTAAAGTTGCCATGTGAGTTCAAAATCTGACCGTTGGAACACGTGTCAGTTCCTTAGTGACCCAGGGTCATTTCGGATAAATCAGGCCGGGTTGTGCAGTGGCTATAAATAGTCCACCCCCTTCAACCATATACGATTGGCTGCTCAGATTTCAGTGCACGGCTTTTGTCGTTTAAGAGCAACCCACCTCGAAACTTTTGAGAGAAAATTCCTAGCGAGGAGAAAAGCCCTAACCACCCAGAGCCAGAGTAAATTGGGCATCACTTAAGTCTTCTTGTCTGAGTGATCTGAAGACTTATTACACTTGAGGACTGTGCATCCTCCAGACGGTTAGGCATTGCGTTCTGAGCATCCAAGAGAAATTGTGGATTGCCGGTGAACGAAGTCTGTGAAGGTTTGGGAGTCTACCTTGAAGACTTACTGGAGTGATTGGGCAAGGTCTGTGTGACCTTAGCTCAAGGAGAATACGGTGAGGACTGGGTGTCCTGAGCTGCGTGTTCAGGACTGGGTGTCCGGGACTGTGTGTCCTTTGGTTTAAATACCTAGCCGCTCCAACCAGACATATAGTTGTCACAGCAACTGGAACTGGTCCAACAAATCATTGTCTTCAACGTGTCACTGGTTTCATCTTCACTTCCCTTCAACTTACTGTTATTCATTGTGAAGCCATTGCATGCTTGCTCTATCTTTTGTCTTCACAACATAACTGTATGATTTGATTGGCTTCATAACTTCTTCCTACCCGATCCTTATTACACTGCTGCTACTTGTCATTGTGAATTCACTCTACTGAATACTTGACCATGGCTTGCCTAGTGTAATCTAACTTCCGCTGCATAAGTGATAGGCATATCTATACTGTTTGTCTTCATAACTTTCACGTTTTGAAGACTTTCATAAAAATCGCCTATTCACCCCCCTCTAGTCGATATAACGCACTTTCAATTGGTATCAGAGCAAGGTGCTACCTTGTTCTGTGTGATTCGGTTTAACCACCTGGAGTTTTAGCTATGTCGACTGCAGGGATAATCGAAGTCTCCGCTACGTGCCCCGTCTTTGATGGAACTGAATATCCCTACTGGAAGAATAAGATGCGCATGCATCTTGAAGCCATTGACGTCGACCTATGGTATGTCGTCGAAAACGGCGTTCCCAAGGCTGGAGAAGGTGTCACTGCTGCTGATGTCAAGAAGTTCACTCAACTGGACTCTACTGCCAAGAATATCATCTGTGGTCATCTGACCAAGGGACAGTACGGCCGTGTGAGTGCCTTGAAGACATCCAAGCTGGTCTGGGACTGGCTCTCCAAGGTCAATGAAGGCATCTCAACCCTGAGAGATCAGAGAATCAGTGTTCTTCGTAACCTCTTCAACCGCTTCAAGCGAAATGACAATGAGAATGTCCAGCACACATTTGACCGGCTCACTGACATCACAAATGAGCTTCAAGCCCTCGGCGCCACTGAGATCACCAAACATGAAATCGTCAAGACGCTGCTGAGATCGCTTGATAGTTCGTTTGACATCCTAGCCCTGATGATTCAAGAACGTCCTGATTTCAAGACACTCGATGCGTCTGACATACTTGAGAGGCTCAACACACATGAGTTTCAGCTTTCTGAGAAAAGAGATATCTACTGTCCAAACTATGGGCGAACTCGTGCCTTGAAGGCAAAAGCTGTTTCCCCATCTGAAGAAGAATCTGACAGCAGTTCTGATGATCCTGAAGACATTGGAAGGGAACTTGCAATGCTAGTGAAGAAGTTCCAAAAATTCACCAAGAAGAAAGGCTTCAGAAAGTCTTCACGATCAAGCTCAAGGAATGATGAAGCTTCTGCTCATTACTATAAGAAGAAAACATGCCACAAGTGCAAGAAAACTGGACACTTCATCTCTGAGTGTCCACAGTGGGACAATGAGAACAGAAGGAAGAAGAAGAGCAAGGAATATGACTCTGACGACAAGAAGAAGAAAAAATACTCAAAGTCTTCTTCCAAGTCTTCCTCAAAGTCTTCATCACACAAGAAGAGCTCATCTGGCAAGGCACGTGCGTTTGTTGGCAAGGAAATGGATTCAGAGGAGGAGTCCGCTTCTGAGGAGGCAGAGGTGGAGTCTGAGGAGGAGTCTGATTCTGGCATTGCAAGTCTGGCTACCGCATATGTCGCCAAGTCCATCTTCAACACTGAAGACAATGACATCATCACCGACACCGATGCAAATGACAAGGACGACTCCACTCCTACCTACTGCTTCATGGCACGCGGTGCCAAGGTAAACACACGCACTACTCGCTATCAAACATCTAGTGACAATGACTCTAATTGTGATTCAAAACCCAGCTACAAAACACTTGCTAAAATTGCAACAGAACAACAAAAGGCCATGGATCATATTCAAAAACTGTTAGACAGAAGCGATGATCTGTTGGGTGCTGAAATGACTCGATCTGAATCCTTAATTGAAGACATAAAAAATCTTCACGTTAAGTATCAGGAACTTGAAGATCATCTTGATACTCTCTCAACAACTCATGAAAAGCTTTCCTATGATTATCTTCGAAGGAAGCAAGAACTTGAGAAATTGAGAGCGGCTCATGAAGATCTTCAAAAGGAAAACGAGTCACTTCGCGCCGAACAGATCAGTTCCGCTCAGGAAGGATTTGAACCACCATGTCTTAAATGCATTGAGCGTGATAATGCTACTTCTGTTGCTGAATGTTCCACTTCTACTACTGTTCCAATATCTTCAACTGTTGATGTGGTAACTAACCCCTCTGCTGAGGATACCACTGCTATTGCTGATGAGAATGCTAGGTTGAAGACATTGCTTGAAACAGGGATGTACAAAAGTCTTAAAGGACATTAGACATTATGTGATGTCCTCAAGAAGCAGATTCTGAACCGAAACCCTAGGAAAGAGGGTGTTGGGTTCGTAAGGAAAATAAATGCAGATGGCTCTTACTGGAAACCTGAGCAGTACCCCAAAACCACATGGGTTGCTGCAAAGGAATCCTTAGCAGATCCATCCAATCTATCTGGCTTCACCTGTGCTAACCCCATTATCATTGATGAATCCTTTGATGCAAACTATAAACTGTTCAAGAATCAGAATGGTGAAGTGTTTGCCAGGTACATTGGTACTAACTGCAGGAATGGACCGCCTATGAAGAAGATCTGGGTTCCGAAAACGTGTTTGGAAAATCTTCATGTGAATGTCTTCATGACACCTCACATGAAGAAGACAAACCTCAGACCAAAGGCTTCATATGGTCCAAAGGCTTCATACAGACAGAGGACTCACCAGAGTCGCACTAACGCAAATGTTTTGCAGGGAAATCATACTCAGGCATATGAATATGAGAACGGTTCATCAAACCGCCATGTTCATATGACCAAGAATTATTCTGCCTATTCTTATGAGTACTATTGTCCGCCAGCTAGACTGTTTGCTAGGGCTCCAAAGCCAAAATTCTCAGATGCTGCACTCAGACTTATTGCTTCTAAGCCACCCTTGAAGATGTGGGTGGTTAAGAATGCTTAACTCTCTTTTGCAGGGAAAGGTCTCCAGCAGAAAACCAAAATCTTCTGACGCTAGCTGGGGACCTTAAAAAAACTTATAGGGCGCAAGATCAAATGCCCGAATGGCATCACTATGTATTTCGTTCCTGAATCGCATGCTACTCTCCCTATTAGTCCTAATCTGGATCTAAGTTTTCATAGCCCACTGGTTCGTCAAATGTTTTTGCTTCACAATTCTCTTCGTGAAGCCTATCCCCCTAACTGCACTGTAGGGTACGACACCAGCGTCTTCAGAGTCTTTAGAATGGATTATTGACAGTGGGTGTACAAGTCACATGACTGGCAAAAGAAGCCTTCTTATGGACTCAACCTTACGTCCATCTGACAAGAGCCACATCACATTTGCTGACACTGGTAAAAGTAAGGTATTGGGTCTAGGTAGAGTTGCAATCTCAAAGGATCAACACATGGATAAAGTCATGCTTGTTGAATCCCTTGGCTTCAACTTAATGTCTGTCTCAATGCTTTGTGATTTGAACATGGTCGTAATATTTGGAAAATATCGTTGCCCGGTACTAATGGAATCTGACAAGTCTCTAGTGTTTGAAGGGTATCGGAAAGATGATTTGTATGTGATAGATTTCTCAGCAGGGCCACAGCTTGCAGTATGTCTTCTGGCAAAGGCTTCAGAATGCTGGCTTTGGCATCGGAGGCTTGGGCATGCTGGCATGAGGAACCTCCACACCCTTGCAAAGAAGAAGCATGTCATAGGCATCGAAGGCGTCAAGTTCAAGAAAAATCACTTATGCGGTGCCTATGAAGCAGGGAAGATGACAAGAGCAAAACATCCTTCGAAGACAATCATGACCACTACTCGACCCTTCGAACTGCTTCACATGGATCTTTTTGGTCCCACTCACTACTCAACCTTCTCCACTACTGCTTGCCTCTATGGCTTCGTCATTGTTGATGATTACTCCAGATATACTTGGGTGCACATAATTCTTTACAAGGCTGAAGTGCAGGATGTTTTCAGACGCTTCGCCAATCGAGCTATGAACAATTATGGCGCCAAGATAAAAGCACATCAGAAGTGACAATGGCACTGAATTCAAGAACACTGGCCTTGATACATATCTTGATACTTTGGGCATCACACATGAATTCTCAGCTCCGTACACGCCACAGCAGAATGGCATCGTCGAACGCAAGAACAGAACACTCATTGGGATGGCCAGAACAATGCTAGATGAGTACAAGACTCCGAGAAAATTCTGGCCTGAAGCCATTGACACTGCATGCCATACAATCAATTGCGTTTATCTTCACAAGCTTCTGAACAAGACATCTTATGAACTCCTAACTGGCAAGAAGCCAAATGCCAGTTACTTCAGAGTATTTGGCGCAAGATGCTGGATCAAGGACCCACACCACACCTCAAAGTTTGCACCAAAAGCACATGAGGGCTTCATGCTTGGATATGGAAAGGATTCGCACTCCTACAGAGTCTTCAATCTCTTTCACTATAAAGTGGTTGAAACAGTGGATGTGCGATTCGATGAAACCAATGGATCACAAAGAGAGCAACTGCCAAATGTGCTAGATGAAGTTCCAGCTAGTGAATCAATCAAGCTTATGGGAACTGGAGAGATTGTACCTTCTGAAGCTCATCCTGAAGAAGAACTTATCATCTCAGCACCTGATCCACATGAAGACAATGCTCAGCCTGAAGACATACCTCCCAACGACAACACAGATCAGCAAGAGCAAAGTCTTCGCCCTGTACATCCTCGTGTTGCCAATGAAGTGTAGATTGACAGAATAATTGACAGCATCAATGCACCTAGTCCACTCACTCGTTCAAGGGCAACTCAACTGGCAAATTTTTGTGGGCACTTCGCATTCGTTTCAATCTCAGAACCCAACAAAGTTGAAGAAGCCTTTATGGAACCTGAATGGATTCAAGCAATGCAAGAAGAGCTTCAACAGTTTGATTTGAACAACGTGTGGGAATTGGTTAAGCGTCCTGATCCACGGAAGCATAACATAATAGGCAGCAAATGGATATACCGCAACAAGCAAGATGAGCATGGTCAGATCGTCAGAAACAAAGCTCGCCTCGTTGCTCAAGGATATACTGAAGTGGAAGGCATTGACTTTGATGAAACCTTTGCTCCTGTGGCTAGACTTGAAGCCATACGTATACTGCTGGCCTATGCAAATCATCACAACATAATTCTGTATCAAATGGATGTGAAGAGTGCCTTTCTCAATGGCAAGATTGAAGAAGAAGTGTATGTTGCAGAACCACCAGGGTTTGAAGATCCAAAATATCCTGACATGGTATACAAGCTCAATAAGGCACTGTATGGCCTCAAACAAGCCCCTCGGGCCTGGTATGACACAATCAAATACTTCCTGAAGAGCAAAGGCTTCATACCTGGTTCCCTTGATCCCACTCTCTTCACGAAGACATATGATGGTGAACTATTTGTGTGCCAAATATATGTGGATGACATTATCTTCGGCTGCACCAATCAGAAATACAGTGAAGAGTTTGGATATATGATGCAAGAGCAATATCAGATGTCTATGATGGGGGAGTTGAAATTCTTCCTCGGTCTTCAAATACAGCAACAACGCAACGGCATCTTCATATCTCAAGAGAAATATCTTAAAGAGTGCCTGAAGAAGTTCAGTATGCAAGACTGCAAAGGCTTCACAACACCAATGCCAGCCTAACATCACCTGGGTCCCGACGACAATGGTAAAGAGTTCGATCAAAAGGTATACCGCTCCATGATTGGTTCTTTGCTTTATTTATGTGCATCTAGGCCAGATATTATGCTTAGTGTTTGCATGTGTGCTCAATTTCAAGCGACACCAAAGGAGTCGCATCACTTAGCTGTGAAGCGAATTCTTCGATATTTGGCTCACACACCAACTCTAGGATTATGGTATCCAAAGGGCTCAGAGTTTGATCTGGTTGGATTCTCGGATGCTGATTATGCTGGTGACAAGGTTGATCGGAAGTCTACATCAGGCACATGCCACTTTCTGGGACGATCACTTGTATGTTGGTCTTCAAAGAAGCAGAACTGTGTATCCCTCTCCACTGCCGAATCTGAATACATTGCTGCTGGATCTTGCTGCACTCAGCTTCTGTGGATGAAGCAAACTCTCAAGGACTATGACATTCATCTGAAGCAAGTGCCACTTTACTGCGACAACGAAAGCGCCCTCAAGATCGCCAACAACCCAGTTCAGCACTCGAAGACAAAGCACATTGAAATTCGTCATCACTTTCTCAGAGATCATGTTGCAAAGGAAGATATTGATATCATACACGTCAACACTGAAGAGCAATTGGCAGATATCTTCACCAAACCCTTGGATGAGAAGAGATTTTGCAAGTTACGATGTGAGCTAAATATCTTGGAATCCTCAAATGTCCTGTGATCAGGCACATATCCTAACACTTATGCATATTGATGACTTAGATGTGCAACACATGAAGTATCGTATATCTTCAATCAACGAAGACATACATTCTAAGTGTGAATACATTAATGTGGAAATTGACTTCAGAGCGCCACGATAATTGTGCGCCGTGTCTGAGTCTAATACTTCCTATACGGTGGGTAACGCCACCACCAAACGTTCTATTTTGAAGTATTTTACTCATGGCGTTACCTTGCAATGTCTTCACATTTGGTTTGGCTTCAATCTCAACATGTCCTCATGATTATCTTCACTATGTTGATTATATAGATATATATGTAGTAGTGTTCTGTCCTCTACAACATTCACTTATAGCTATGTCTTCTTGTTTGAATCTTTTGAACTAAGTGAATGTGATCGGACCCTAACCCCTCTATGCTTTCTACCTCAAACTCTATCTCTCCAAGTCATATGCATTCTATTGAAACTGTCGAATATCTTCTCTGCGTCCTTGTTAGCAGAAGACACATAGACAAACTTTAAAACCGTTTTCAATGCTCATTCATCCATAAGAAATCCGGAGAAGTAGGAACGACCACCCAACAATCCAGGCGTGCGTGGGATGTGGAACTGCCCCCGATATTCCGCATGGTGGACACATGCTGTTCAGATGCGAATCGCCAGGGGCACCTGTGTAATAGCGCAGTGCCGCCTCTATACCTATAAATAAACGATTCACCGCGGTCATTATCTCTTCTTCCACCCTCGCACGAACCCTAGCGCCATCGCTAGCTCTCGACGACGCCGGCGACGAAGCGCTTCACTGCCGCAACCTCTCCGACGCCGTTTTCACGCCGACCGCGGACATCGTTCTCTCCGCCGTCGCCGTAGGTGTCTTCCGTCGCCAAGTTAGGGCACGGAGGATTGAACTGCTCGGCCTCATCTCTCACTCAGTCTAGCAGTTCCAAGTGCGGTAAATAAATCTTCTTTTTACAGCCTCTTTTGATCCTATAGTTCGGTCACTTTCAGCCATAAGAAGTTTCTAGTCACACAAGTTAGATCTCTCTCAGTCTGCATCTCATAACTTGCCTAGTATATTCACTTGGGATTCATGAAGTAGTTAGATTCCTCACTTGTACTGATTTGTGGGTTCGTACAAATCTGGAACCAACTTCTTTTCTATGAGTGAATGTCTTCGCACGCTGAGGTCAATGTCTTCTAAACCGATTATCTTCAAAATCTTCTGAGAATGCATATGACCTCTTCCCCTTCCCTCGCACCTTAATGCTGTCACAGGTACATGTCCGTGGGAGAATCCTTTGGTTCTCATAGTCTGCATTCATTTGCAGAATTCTTACAGCATCACATCAACTCTCCTGAAGCCAATTCTTGTTGGTCAAGCAAAAGGAAGCCTTTGAAGCCTTCCAAGTTAAGATTTATGGCTTCAGAAATAGCAGCAAGGAAGGGAGGCAGACAGCGACGTGGTGGAACATCCAAAGATCTGCCTGATGAATTGGCAGAGATGTAAAAAACTGATCCTGAAGAGAACTACGGTCAGCGCAAGACACGAATCCAATGGATTCGAAGATATTGGGCAGAGCAATGGTTCCAATACCGCTTCGTCACTCAGGAGTATGCGGAGAAGTGCGCCATCAAGAGACCGTGGGGAGACGTACTATACAAAAATCTCGTACCCAGGTCCAGAGACGAAGCCATTGCTCAAGGCTTCTACCCATGCATGGTTCGAGGACCACAACCAACTGAAGCGCATCCGTCATCACTCCTCTGGTGTCGCGATGACAATCTGCTCAAGCGCAACTTCCAGTTTGCCCAGAACTCTGTGAAGCAAAACAAGAAGAAGTTGGGGTTAGACTTCAACCCTGGTCCCTCCTCTCCAAGGGCGGATGGCATACGCGACCCCGAACCCAATATCATCGGTCTGTATGCCAATCTTGCAGGCCTCATCACCCGCATCCTAGTCCAAGGGACAGCCGTGAATGAACCTCCAGCTGACACTGAGTCTGATGACGCACCGGCAGCGCCGAAGCCAAAGCAGATGAAGAAGCCAAAAGCTTCAAAGCCGGCCCCATCACCCAAACTCTCAAGGGCGAAGCCATTGGCAACTGCACCTCCTGAAGCCAGTGTGCAGTCTGAAGACTTATCACGAGTCTCCAAGCCCCAGAAGGCCAAGAAGCCTCAGCCACACACAGGCAAAGAGCTCACAGCTGCTGCCATTCTGCGCAGCGAAACCATTGATCTGTCAAGCGATGAAGATCTTGGAGATGATGCTCTTGAGCAGCTCATCAAGAGCAAGGAAGAAGCTGAAATCTTCAACAATCCGCCTCTGTTTGATGTCGCCATCATCCACAACTTCATCGATGAATGGTTTGCCTCACCGAACATAAGCTTCGAAGATCTGCAGCTGCCCATAGGCCTCAGCGTCGCCTTCCAAGGCGCTATTGCTTCAGAACTTGTAATTGCTCAACGCATTGTTGAACTAAAGCAGAAAATTGATTTTGAAAAGGCTCAGTTCAAGAAGCACATGGCCAAGCTCAGCGTGCAAGAAGTGAAAAACTTCAAGATCATGTTGCACGAGCTAAAGGAGAACTTTTTGAAGAAGCGTGCTGAAGCTCAAGGTTCGCGGGAGCAAATGAAGACTCTGGCTGATCGCTGTGTGCAGGCCTACAATGAGGCCGAGAAACGCAAGGCACTTGGGCGTCCCAGCATCGACCCCAGGATGGCCTCAAAGAAGAAGAAGAAGCCTGCTGTGACTGAACCAGAGGCACCAAGACAAGAAGCTGTTCCGATTGTCTTCCCCACTGCTACGACTGGCTCGAAGCCAAAGAGCCGGTCCACCGCTTCAGAGCTCAAGAAGACACGGACTGCAGAGGCTGAAGCTAGGAACAGGAAACACTCTGAAGCCTCTCCTTCTGACCCCACCAAGAAGAAGCGCAAGATCAAGAAAGCTCGGGCTGCTCCCACAGAGCCCTTAATGGTTGAACCCCTCTTTGTCATCTATCCTGACGCAGATCGTCAGCTGACAGTTCAGGAGCCTGCTCCCACAGAGGCTCCTAAAGCTGAAGACATTCCAGCAGCCGACCCCATCGCCGCTGAAGACATTGGTCATCAGGACAATGTGCAAGATGATGCATCCCTTCCTCAACTTGAAACAAGTGAACTCATCAGCATTTGTCGTCCATTGACGCCAATTGCACAAGATGCATCGTGGGAAAATCGCCCACAAGAGGAAGACATTGAGGCCCAGCCCACTGCAACTCCAGAGGCGTCATCTGCATTCCGCAGGCTTCGCAAAGGTCCAAGGCCTCAAGCTTCGGCTGAAGACAGTCCGGCTGCATCAGCCGAAGACAATGAAGAAGTACCACCAGAACCCACTTCCCCGCTCCAACAAGAAGCAGTTCCCCAGGAGAACGTGCCTGAGTTTGTCCCTCCAACTACACAAGTGGAGGCTGAAAATGTTGAGGCTGCCACAAACAACACCGAAGCCAATGTGGAGCCCTCCCCACCCAAAGCTTCTGAAGACAGTGAAGCTACTGATCAAGATACGTCTGTTCCTGAGTCTGCTGCAGGTCCTCAATTTGATTACCATGTTGAGCATAGGCCTCGGGTCCAGACACCAATCCCACGACTGCCAAGGTTCCCAGGTCCTGCATCAGCTCCTGGCTCCTTCAACATCAATAGCTTCAAGGCAGACAATACCTTTTTCAACAGCTCCAAGAACCCCTATTCAAGGGAAAGGATTGAATCAGATAGGTTCTGGAGCTATCCTCAGCGCAGCTACTACTCATGCATCCTGTACAAGCAAGGTCACATCTTCCCACACATGCACCTTGATGTTGAAGCCATTGCTGGTCTGCCCTGTTTAGAGGAAGCTTTGGATTGCTTCAAGCAAGTAGGTCTGCTGCAGTTTGTGACTGATGAGGAGCACTGGAATGAAGAGCTTCTATTGCAATTCTATGCCACCCTCCGTATCAAAGGCTACAACAGAGATCCGAAGACTTGGGTCCTGGAGTGGATGACCGGAAATGTCCATCATGAAGCCAATGCATTTGATATCATTGAGCTCACCGGCCTGCCCACTCCGGGCGAATTCTTCGAAGAAGGCTGTCAGCTACACAATGAAGCCATTGCCCCATGATGCACCCTATCCAACTGAGTTCTTCGTTGAAGACCTAGAGTACCTGCCCAGAACCATATATCACATCATCAGGCGGACTCTCTGGCCCATTAAGGGACACTCTCCACATGCCAAGGTTGAGGGTGCAATGAAGACTATGATATTTTGTATCATACATGGCAAATGCTTCAACGCTCAGGACTTCTTCATCCACCAACTTGCAGCGTCAGGCTCAGACTTATTTGGTTTGAAGTTCTATGCTCCTTGGGTAATGAGGCTGATCAAACTACACTCTGCAATCTCATATCAGCCTTCAGCCCGCAACCATCAGATTTTCTTGCCAGATGTGGACACATCTGCTGAAGCTGTATATCCCGAGCCTGCCAAGCAACCCTTAAGTCTTCAAAATGCAGAACACCAGTGCTTCACACAGAACGTTCAAGGTGTTGAAGCCATCTCCAGGGTGTATCCGTTGGCTGGCACTACACGTGCACCATGCCTAGCATCTACTGAAGCCACAGACAGCACACATGCACAAAGGCCCAAGAAGCGCGCTCGTGCCCTCAATGACCGAGAGCTTCTTGTGGCCCTTCACCAAAAGCAAGATAGGCATCACGACTGGTTGAAGAGACAGATGAAAAGCCTCTTGGTGGATGTCAATCGCATCAGAAATCTTGCCACCAAGAATGCATTCGTTGCTCATGAAACTTGTCGCCGCACCTGGAAAGGGCTCTCAATGATGTGTTCTGAAGCTGAACTTCAAGAGGATGGCTTCAAAGAGTGATTCAAGTTTGACTCCACACCTCCTAGAAGGGCTGTGATGTGAAGCACACCATCACTTGAAGACTCTGAGTTCTCTTCATCTGCTGCCACCGTAAATGCAAGAATTATCGAGGATGAAGACGACGCTACATCACCGTCACCTCCCTCAACGCGCGTCGACTCTGCACCAAGCTCTTCAGCACCGCCAAACAACTCCACCGACCCTGCTGCACCTGGGAACGCGTAGAGAACTCTATGTCTTCCAACCTTTTTGGTCATCACTGACAAAAGGGGGAGAAGCATATGATGTTGTTAGTCTTCAAGCGGGTCAATATGGGCGGGTGCCTTATTTTTGCTACATTTTGCTTCGTGCTTACAACTCCCGTTTCTGCTACATTTGCTTCTTTGAGTTGTAACACTTAGACTCGATGGTCATCTGCTACCTGTCTATCACTCTATTTTGCGAAGATAAATTCCGCACATGTGACGATAAATTTCGCACTTAGATCATTCTGCAGACGTCCATTTTTCATTATGCATGTCATTATCTTCGTATACTCTTACATGCATAGTGGATTGTCATCATAAGTTGAAGTGGATCTCCACAAGTACAACCTGCCATGTGCATTTGCATTCAAGAAGCAAATTACTTATATGCACATCTTCAGGGGGAGCCCTTGCAGCTTATGAAGACAATTCCTTACAATTTCACAAATTATATTCCCCGTTGAAAACTTCAACTAGTTTGTCATCAATCACCAAAAAGGGGGAGATTGTAAGTGGATCTAGTGCCACCCCTAGATGGTTTTGGAGTATTGGCGACAAAGCTAGTTGAAGGACTAATGTGTTTGTGAGAATTGCAGGATAACACAGGTAGAAGTCCCTCATTGATTCGGTCTTACTACCAGAGATGACCCCTAAAAATGTATGAAGACATTGAAGACAATGGTGGTACATGAAGACATTCACATTGAAGACTATGACAAGAGAAGACACCACGTGAAGCCTATGGAACTCGAAGACTTAGATCCTTCGTAGTTTTATTTCATTTGTGTTGAGTCATAGGAACCACCGTACTGTTAAGCAGGGTCCAAGAGAACCAGTCAGAATGACTGAAGTGATGCCTAATTCAAATCCTATGTCTTTGAGCGAAGACTATGAGAGCAAATCTTGTCCAGAGTCAGACAAGTCAGCTTTACTTGCAGCCCAAGTAAAGTTGCCATGTGAGTTCAAAATCTGACCGTTGGAACACGTGTCAGTTCCTTAGTGACCCAGGGTCATTTCGGATAAATCAGGTCGGGTTGTGCAGTGGCTATAAATAGTCCACCCCCTTCAACCATATACAATTGGCTGCTCAGATTTCAGTGCACGGCTTTTGTCGTTTAAGAGCAACCCACCTCGAAGCTTTTGAGAGAAAGTTCCTAGCGAGGAGAAAAGCCCTAACCACCCAGAGCCAGAGTAAATTGGGCATCACTTAAGTCTTCTTGTCTGAGTGATCTGAAGACTTATTACACTTGAGGACTGTGCATCCTCCAGACAGTTAGGCGTCACGTTCTGAGCATCCAAGAGAAATTGTGGATTGCCGGTGAATGAAGTCTGTGAAGTTTTGGG
The DNA here is from genome assembly GCA_034509565.1 of Triticum monococcum. NCBI lineage: Eukaryota > Viridiplantae > Streptophyta > Magnoliopsida > Poales > Poaceae > Triticum > Triticum monococcum. Next base: position 638,795,715 of record CM067845.1, read on the forward strand.
AGTCTACCTTGAAGACTTACTAGAGTGATTGGGCGAGGTCTGTGTGACCTTAGCTCAAGGAGAATACGGTGAGGACTGGGTGTCCTGAGCTGTGTGTTCAGGACTTGGTGTCCGGGACTGTATGTCCTTTGGTTTAAATACCTAGCCGCTCCAACCAGACGTATAGTTGTCACAGCAACTGGAACTGGTCCAACAAATCATTTTCTTCAACGTGTCACTCGTTTCATCTTCACTTCCCTTCAACTTACTGTTATTCATTGTGAAGCCATTGCATGGTTGCTCTATCTTTTGTCTTCACAACATAACTGTATGATTTGATTGGCTTCATAACTTCTTCCTACCCGATCCTTATTACACTGCTGCTACTTGTCATTGTGAATTCACTCTACTGAATACTTGACCATGGCTTGCCTAGTGTAATCTAACTTCCGCTGCATAAGTGATAGGCATATCTGTGCTGTTTGTCTTCATAACTTTCACGTTTTGAAGACTTTCATAAAAATCGCCTATTCACCCCCCCTCTAGTCAATATAACGCACTTTCAATCTCCATAGCCCATTGATTAGCCTCGTTGGTGTGAGACTTTTTTTGTCTTCTCCACATAACCCCCCTCATTATATTCTATTCCACCTATAGTGCTATGTGTTGGGGAACGTAGTAATTTCAAAATTTTCCTACGCACACGCAAGATCATGGTGATGCATATCAACGAGAGGGGAGAGTGTTGTCTACGTACCCTCGTAGACCGACAGCGGAAGCGTTATGACAACACAGTTGATGTAGTCGTACGTCTTCACGGCCCGACCGATCAAGCACCGAAACTATGGCACCTCCGAGTTTTAGCACATGTTCAGCTCGATGACGATCCCCGGACTCTGATCCAGCAAAGTGTCGGGGAAGAGTTCCATCAGCACGACGGCGTGGTGACGATCTTGATGTTCTACCGTCGCAGGGTTTCGCCTAAGCACCGCTACAATATTATCGAGGAGTATGGTGGAAGGGGGCACCGCACATGGCTAAGAAAACGATCATGAGGATCAACTTGTGTGTCTAGAGGTGCCCCCCTGCCCCCGTATATAAAGGAGCAAGGGGGGAGGAGGCCGACCCTAGGAGGGGCGCGCCAGGGGAGTAGGATTCCTACTCCTAGTTGGAGTAGGTTTCCTCCTTTCCTAGTCCAACTAGGAGAAGGGGGGAAAGGGGGGAAGAGGGGAAGGAAGGGAGAGAGGGGCCACGCCCCAAACCCCTTGTCCAATTCAGACTGGGCTTGGGAGGGGCGCGCGCCACCTCCTGGTCCTTCCCACTAAGGCCCATTAAGGCCCATTGCTTCTTCCTCATATTCCCGTAACTCCCCGGTACCTCCAAAAATACCCGAATCACTCGGAACCTTTCCGATGTCCGAATATAGTTGTCCAATATATCGATCTTTACGTCTCGACCATTTCGAGACTCCTCTTCATGTCCCCGATCTCATCCGGGACTTCGAACTCCTTCGGTACATCAAAACTTATAAACTCATAATATAACTATCATCGAAACCTTAAGCGTGCGGACCCTACGGGTTCGAGAACAATGTAAACATGACCGAGACATGTCTCCGGTCAATAACCAATAGCGGAACCTAGATGCTCATATTGGCTCCCACATATTCTACGAAGATCTTTATCGGTCAGACCGCATAACAACATACGGTGTTCCCTTTGTCATCGGTATGTTACTTGCCCGAGATTTGATCGTTGGTATCTTAATACCTAGTTCAATCTCATTACCGGCAAGTCCCTTTACTCGTTCCGTAATACATCATCTCACAACTAACTCATTAGTTGCAATGCTTGCAAGGCTTATGTGATGTGCATTACCGAGAGGGCCCAGAGATACCTCTCCGACAATCGGAGTGACAAATCCTAATCTCGAAATACGCCAACCCAACATGTACCTTTGGAGACACCTATAGAGCTCCTTTATAATCACCCAATTACGTTGTGACGTTTGGTAGCACACAAAGTGTTCCCCCGGAAAACGGGAGTTGCATAATCTCATAGTCATAGGAACATGTATAAGTCATGAAGAAAGCAATAGCAACATACTAAACGATCGGGTGCTAAGCTAATGGAATGGGTCATGTCAATCACATCATTCTCCTAATGATGTGATCCCGTTAATCAAATGACAACTCTTTGTCTATGGCTAGGAAACACAACCATCTTTGATCAACGAGCTAGTCAAGTAGAGGCATACTTGTGACACTCTGTTTGTCTATGTATTCACACATGTATTATGTTTCCGGTTAATACAATTCTAGCATCAATAATAAACATTTATCATGAAATAAGGAAATAAATATTAACTTTATTATTGCCTCTAGGGCATATTTCCTTCAGTCTCCCACTTGCACTAGAGTCAATAATCTAGTTCACATCCCCATGTGATTCAACACTAATAGTTCACATCACCATGTGATTAACACCCATAGTTCACATAGTCATGTGACCTTCACCCAAAAGGTTTACTAGAGTCAGTAATCTAGTTCACATCGCTTATGTGATTACCCAAAGAATACTAAGGTGTGATTATGTTTTGCTTGTGAGATAATTTTAGTCAACGGGTCTGTCACATACAGATCCGTAAGTATTTTGTGAATTCTATGTCTACAATGCTCTGCACAGAGCTACTCTAGCTAATTGCTCCCACTTTCAATATGTATCTAGATCGAGATTTAGAGTCAGCCAGATCTGTGTCAAAACTTGCATCGATGTAACTTTTTACGATGAACCCTTTTTTTCACCTCCATAATTGAGAACTATCTCCTTATTCCACTAAGGATAATTTTGACCGCTGTCCAGTGATCTACTCTTAGATCACTATTGTACTCCCTTGCTTAACACAATGTAGGGTATACAATAGATCTGGTACATAGCATGACATACTTTATAGAACCGATGGCTGAGGCATAGGGAATGACTTTCATTCTCTTTCTATCTTCTGCCGTGGTCGGGTTTTGAGTCTTACTCAATTTCACACCTTGTAACACAGCCAAGAACCCTTTCTTTGACTGTTCCATTTTTGAACTACTTCAAAATGTTGTCAAGGTATGTACTCATTGAAAAAACTTACCAAGTGTCTTGATCTATCTCTATAGATCTTGATGCTTAATATGTAAGCAGCTTCACCGAGGTCTTTCTTTGAAAAACTCCTTTCAAACACTCCTTTATGCTTTGCAGAATAATTCAACATTATTTCTGATCAATAATATGTCATTCACATATACTTATCAAAAATTATGTAGTGCTCCCACTCACTTTCTTGTAAACACAGGCTTCACTGCAAGTCTGTATAAAACTATATGCTTTGATCAACTTATCAAAGCGTATATTCCAACTCCAAGATGCTTGCGTCAGTCCATAGATGGATAGCTGGAGCTTGCATATTTTGTTAGCACCTTTAGGATTGACAAAACCTTCTGGTTGCATCATATACAACTCTTCTTTAATTAATCCATTAAGGAATGAAGTTTTGTTTATCCATTTGCCAGATTTCATAAAATGTGGCAATTGCTAACATGATTCGGACAGACTTAAGCACAGATATGAGTGAGAAATTCTCATCGTAGTCAACACCTTGAACTTGTCGAAAACCTTTTTGCGACAATTCTAGCTTTGTAGATAGTAACACCACTGTCAGCGTCCATCTTCCTCTTGAAGATCCATTTATTTTCTATGGCTTGCTGATCATCGGGCAAGTCAACCAAAGTCCATACTTTGTTTTCATACATGGATCCCCTCTCAGATTTCATGGCTTCAAGCCATTTTGCGGAATCTGGACTCACCGTCGCTTCTTCATAGTTCATAGGTTCATCAAGATCTAGTAGCATTATTTCCAGAACAGGATTACCGTACCACTCTAGTGCGGATCTTACTCTGGTTGATCTACGAGGTTCAGTAATAACTTGATATGAAGTTTCATGATCATCATCATTAACTTCCTCACTAATTGGTGTAGGTGTCACAGAAACCATTTTCTATGATGAACTACTTTCCAATAAGGGAGCAGGTGCAGTTACCTCATCAAGTTCTACTTTCCTCCCACTCACTTCTTTCGAGAGAAACTCCTTCTCTTGAAAGGATCCATTCTCAGCAATGAATAACTTGCCTTCGGATCTGTGATAGAAGGTGTACCCAACAGTCTCCTTTGGGTATCCTATGAAGACATATTTCTCCGATTTGGGTTTGAGCTTATCAGGATGAAACCTTTTCATATAAGCATCACAACCCCAAACTTTAAGAAACGACAACTTTGGTTTCTTGCCAAACCACAGTTCAGATTGTGTCGTCTCAACGGACTTAGATGGTGACTTAGATGGTGCCCTTTTAAACGTGAATGCAGCTGTCTTTGATGCATAACCCCAAAACGATGTTGGTAAATCTGTAAGAAACATCATAGATTGCACTATATCCAATAAAGTACGACTACGACTTTTGGACACACCATTACGCTGTGGTGTTCCGGGTGGCATGAATTTGTGAAACTATTCCACATAGTTTTAATTAAAGACCAAACTCGTAACTCAAATATTTGTCTCTACGATCAGATCGTAGAAACCATATTTTTCTTTTTACGATGATTTTCCACTTCACTCTGAAATTCTTTAAACTTTTCAAATGTTTCAGACTTATGTTTCATCAAGTAGATATACCCATATCTGCTCAAATCATATGTGAAGGTCAGAAAATAACGATACCCGCCACGAGCTTCAACACTCATCGGATCGCATACATCGGTATGTATTATTTCCAATAAGTCAGTTGCTCGCTCCATTGTTCCGGAGAACGGAGTCTTTAGTCATCTTGCCCATAAGGCATGGTTCGCAAGCACCAAATGATTCATAATCAAGTGATTCCAAAATCCCATCAGCATGGAGTTTCTTCATGCGCTTTACACCAATATGACCTAAACGACAGTGCCACAAATAAGTTGCACTATCATTATTAACTTCGCATCTTTTGGTTTCAATATTATGAATATGAGTATCACTACGATCGAGATCCAATGAACTATTTTTATTGGGTGTGTAACCATATAAGGTTTTATTCATGTAAACAGAACAACAATTTATTCTCTTACTTAAATGAATAACCGTATTACAATAAACATGATCAAATCATATCCATGCTCAACGCAAACACCAAATAACACTTATTTAGGTTCAACATTAATCCCGAAAGTATAGGGAGTGTGCGATGATGATCATATCAATCTTGGAACCATTTCCAACACACATCGTCACTTCACCCTTAACTAGTCTCTGTTTATTCTGCAACTCCCGTTTCGAGTTACTAATCTTAGCAACTGAACTGGTATCAAATACTGAGGGGTTGCTATAAACACTAGTAAAGTACACATCAATAACATGTATATCAAATATACTTATGTTCACTTTGCCATCCTTCTTATCAGCCAATCATTTGGGGTAGTTCCGCTTCCAATGACCAGTCCCTTTGCAGTTGAAGCACTTAGTCTCAGGCTTAGGACCAGACTTGGGCTTCTTCACTTGAGCAGCAACTTGCTTGCTGTTCTTCTTGAAGTTCCCCTTCTTCCCTCTGCCCTTTTCCTGAAACTAGTGGTCTTGTCTACCATCAACACTTGATATTTTTCTCGATTTCTACCTTCGTCAATTTCAGCATTACGAAGAGTTTGGGAATCGTTTCCGTTATCCCTTGCATATCATAGTTCATCACGAAGTTCTACTAACTTGGTGATGGTGACTACAGAATTCTGTCAATCACTATTTTATCTGGAAGATTAACTCCCACTTTATTCAAGCAATTGTAGTACCCAGACAATCTGAGCACATGCTCACTAGTTGAGCGATTCTCCTCCATATTTTAGGTATAGAACTTGTTGGAGACTTCATACCTCTCAACTCGGGTATTTGCTTGAAATATTAACTTCAACTCCTGGAACATCTCATATGGTCCATGACGTTCAAAACGTCTTTGAAGTCCCGCTTCTAAGCCGTTAAGCATGGTGCACTAAACTATCAAGTAGTCATCATATTGAGCTAGCCAATCATTCATAACGTCTACATCTGCTCCTGCAATAGGTCTGTCACCTAGCGGTGCATCAAGGACATAATTCTTCTGTGCAGCAATGAGGATAAACCTCAGATCACGGATCCAATCCGCATCATTGCTACTAACATCTTTCAACACAATTTTCACTAGGAACATATCAAAATAAACATATGAAAGCAACAACGCGAGCTATTCATCTACAACATAGATATGCTAATACTACCAGGACTAAGTTCATGATAAATTAAAGTTCAATTACTTAAGAACTCCCACTTAGATAGACATCCCTCTAATCCTCTAAGTGATCACGTGATCCAAATCAACTAAACCATGTCCGATCATCACGTGAGATGGAGTAGTTCCAATGGTGAACATCACTATGTTGATCATATCTACTATATGATTCACACTCGACCTTTCGGTCTCCGTGTTCCGAGGCCATATCTGTTATATGCTAGGCTCGTCAAGTTTAACCTGAGTATTCCGCGTGTGCAACTATTTTGCACCCGTTGTATTTGAACGTAGAGCCTATCACACCCGATCATCACGTGGTGTCTCAGCACGAAGAACTTTCGCAATGGTGCATACTCAGAGAGAACACTTCTTGATAATTAGTGAGAGATCATCTTAAAATGCTACTGTCAATCAAAGCAAGATAACATGCATAAAAGATAAACATCACATGCAATCAATATAAGTGATATGATATGGCCATCATCGTCTTGTGCTTGTGATCACCATCTTCGAAGCACCGTCATGATCACCATCGTCACCGGCGCGACACCTTGATCATCATCGTAGCATCGTTGTTGTCTCGCCAATCTTATGCTTCCACGACTATCGCTACCGCTTAGTGATAAAGTAAAGCATTACAGCGCAATTGCATAGCATACAATAAAGCGACAACCATATGGCTCCTGCCAGTTGCCGATAACTCAGTTACAAAACATGATCATCTCATATAATAAAATTTAGCATCATGTCTTGACCATAACACATCACAACATGCCCTACAAAAACAAGTTAGACGTCCTCTACTTTGTTTGTTGCAAGTTTTATGTGGCTGCTACGGGCTTAAGCAAGAACCAATCTTACCTACGCATCAAAACCACAACGATAGTTTGTCAAGTTGGTGCTGTTTTAACCTTCGCAAGGACCGGGCGTAGCCACACTCGGTTCAACTAAAGTTGGAGAAACTGACACCCGCCAGCCACCTGTGTGCAAAGCACGTTGGTAGAACCAGTCTCGCGTAAGCGTACGCGTAATGTCGGTCCGGGCCGCTTCATCCAACAATACCGCTGAACCAAAGTATGACATGCTGGTAAGAAGTTATATCGCCCACAACTCACTTGTGCTCTACTCGTGCACAACATCAACACATAAAACCTAGGCTCGGATACCATTGTTGGGGAACGTAGTAATTTCAAAATTTTCCTACGCAAACGCAAGATCATGGTGATGCATAGCAATGAGAGGGGAGAGTGTTGTCTACGTACCCTTGTAGACCGACATCGGAAGCGTTATGACAACGTGGTTGATGTATTCGTACGTCTTCACGGCCCGACCGATCAAGCACCGAACCTACGGCACCTCCGAGTTTTAGCACACGTTCAGCTCGATGACGATCTTCGGACTCCGATCCAGCAAAGTGTTGGGGAAGAGTTCCGTCAGCACGATGGCGTGGTGACGATCTTGATGTTCTACCGTCGCAGGGCTTCGCCTAAGCACCGCTACAATATTATCGAGGAGTATGGTGGAAGGGGGCACCGCACATAGCTAAGAAAACGATCACGAGGATCAACTTGTGTGTCTAGAGGTGCCCCCCTGCCCCCGTATATAAAGGAGCAAGGGGGGAGGAGGCCGGCCCTAGGAGGGGCGCGCCAGGGGAGTAGGATTCCTACTCCTAGTTGGAGTAGGTTTCCTCCTTTCCTAGTCCAACTAGGAGAAGGGGGAAAAGGGGGGAAGACGGGAAGGAAGGGAGAGAGGGGCCGCGCCCCAAACCCCTTGTCCAATTCGGACTGGGCTTGGGAGGGGCACGCGCCACCTCCTGGTCCTTCCCACTACGGCCCATTAAGGCCCATTACTTCTTTCTCGTATTCCCGTAACTCCCTGGTACCTCCGAAAATACCCGAATCACTCGGAACCTTTCCAATGTCCGAATATAGTCGTCCAATATATCGATCTTTACGTCTCGACCATTTCGAGACTCCTCGTCATGTCCCCGATCTCATCCGGGACTCCGAACTCCTTCGGTACATCAAAACTTATAAACTCATAATATAACTATCATCGAAACCTTAAGCGTGCGGACCCTACGGGTTCGAGAACAATGTAGACATGACCGAGACATGTCTCCGGTCAATAACCAATAGCGGAACCTGGATGCTCATATTGGCTCCCACATATTCTATGAAGATCTTTATCGGTCAGACCGCATAACAACATACGGTGTTCCCTTTGTCATCGGTATGTTACTTTCCCGAGATTCGATCGTCGGTATCTTAATACCTAGTTCAATCTCGTTACCGGCAAGTCTCTTTACTCGTTCCGTAATACATCATCTCACAACTAACTCATTAGTTGCAATGCTTGCAAGGCTTATGTGGTGTGCATTACCGAGAGGGCCCAGAGATACCTCTCCGACAATCGGAGTGACAAATCCTAATCTCGAAATACGCCAACCCAACATGTACCTTTGGAGACACCTGTAGAGCTCCTTTATAATCACCCAGTTACGTTGTGACGTTTGGTAGCACACAAAGTGTTCCTCCGGTAAACGGGAGTTGCATAATCTCATAGTCATAGGAACATGTATAAGTCATGAAGAAAGCAACAGCAACATACTAAACGATCGGGTGCTAAGCTAATGGAATGGGTCATGTCAATCACATCATTCTCCTAATGATGTGATCCCGTTAATCAAATGACAACTCTTTGTCTATGGCTAGGAAACACAACCATCTTTGATCAACGAGCTAGTCAAGTAGAGGCATACTAGTGACACTCTGTTTGTCTATGTATTCACACATGTATTATGTTTCCGGTTAATTCAAATTGTAGCATGAATAATAAACATTTATCATGAAATAAGGAAATAAATAATAACTTTATTATTGCCTCTAGGGCATATTTCCTTCACTATGTCCATGGCTCACGCTCATATATTGCGTGGAAGTTTATAGGTTTGAGATTACTAAAGTATGAAACAATTGCTTGGCTTGTCATCGGGGTTGTGCATGATGATAGCATTCTTGTGTGACGAAAATGAAACATGACTAAACCATATGATTTTGTAGGGATGAACTTTCTTTGGCCATGTTATTTTGAGAAGACATAATTGCTTAGTTAGTATGCTTGAAGTATTATCATTTTTATGTCAATATGAACTTTTGTGTTGAATCTTTCGGATCTGAATATTCATACCACAATTAAGAAGAATTACATTAAAATTATGCCAAGTAGCACTCTGCATCAAAAATTCTGTTTTTATCATTTACCTACTCGAGGACGAGCAGGAATTAAGCTTGGGGATGCTTGATACGTCTCCAACTTCTCTATAATTTTTGATTACTCCATGCTATATTATCTACTGTTTTGGACATTATTGGGCTTTATTATTCACTTTTATATTATTTTTGGGACTAACGTATTAACCGGAGGCCCAGCCCAGAATTGTTGTTTTTTGCCTGTTTTAGGGTTTCGAAGAAAAGGAATATCAAACGGAGTCCAAACGGAATGAAACCTTCGGGAACATGATTTTCTCACCGAATACAACTCAGGAGACTTGGAACCTACGTCAAGCCAGCTAACAGGAGCCCACGAGGTAGGGGGCGTGCCTACCCCTCCCCCCTAGGCACGCCCTCCACCATTGTGGGGCCCCTGTTGCTCCACCGATGTACTTCTTCCTCCTATATATATCCACGTACCCCCAAACCATCAGAACAGGAGCCAAAACCCTAATTCCATCGCCGTAACTTTCTGTATCCACGAGATCCCATCTTGGGGCCTGTTCCGGAGCTCCGCCGAAGGGGGCATCGATCATGGAGGGCTTCTACATCAACACCATAGCCTCTCCGATGAAGTGTGAGTAGTTTACTTCAGACCTACGGGTCCATAGTTAGTAGCTAGATGGCTTCTTCTCTCTTTTTGGATCTCAATACGATGTTCTCCTCCTCTCTTGTGGTGATCTATTCGATGTAATCTTTTTTTGCGGTGTGTTTGTTGAGACCAACGAATTGTGGGTTTATGATCAAGTCTATCTATGAATAATATTTGAATCTTCTCTGAATTCTTTTATGTATGATTGGTTATCTTTGCAAGTATCTTTGAGTTATCAATTTGGTTTGGCCTACTAGATTGATCTTTCTTGCAATGGGAGAAGTGCTTAGCTTTGAGTTCAATCTTGAAGTGTCCTTTCCCGGTGACAGTAAGGGTAGCAAGGCATGTATTGTATTGTTGCCATCGAGGATAACAAGATGGGGTTTTCTTCATATTGCATGAGTATATCCCTCTACATCATGTCATCTTGCTTAAGGCGTTAGTCTATTTTTAACTTAATATTCTAGATGCATGCTGGATAGCGATCGATGAGTGGACTAATAGTAGTAGATGCAGGCAGGAGTCGGTCTACTTGTCTCGGACGTGATGCCTATATACATGATCATACCTAGATATTCTAATAGCTATGCTTAATTCTATCAATTGCTCAATAGTTATTTGTTCACCCACCGTAGAATACTTATGCTCTCGAGAGAAGCCACTAGTGAAACTATGGCCCCCGGGTCTATCTCTATCATATCAATCTCCTACTACTTAGTTATTTACTTTGCTATTTACTTTGCTTTTATTTTACTTTGCATCTTTATCATAAAAATACCAAAAATATTATCTTATCATATCTATCAGATCTCACTCTCGTAAGTGGCCCTATAGGGATTGAGAACCCCAATTTGCATTGGTTGCGAGGATTTATTTGTTTTGTGCAGGTACGAGGGACTCGTGCGTAGCCTCCTACTGGATTGATACCTTGGTTCTCAAAAACTCAGGGAAATACTTACGCTACTTTGCTGCATCATCCCTTCCTCTTCGGGGAAAACCAACGCAGTGCTAAAAGAGGTAGCATACATTAACTGCCTTGTGGAGATAGTGGTTTCGGTTTCCCTGAGCATGTACTCCCTCCTTCCCTCGGTTAGCCTTGTTTTTGATTCTCATAGCCGCCCATGCTCCAGCCTCATCACACCAAAGAACCACCAATGCCGCCCAGGACTCGTCTTTTCCATAACACCAATTTGGACACACCTACATAATGAAAGCATAATGGCATGTCAACACGAAACGGTGAAATGTACCACAAGGTAATGAAAGCATAATGAAAAGTCTTTTATACTTACCGCCAAGTACTCGTGCCTCTCCAAGGTAATGCCCATCCTCTGCGCTTCTTCCTTGGTCATCTTCACACCAAGAGCGTCGTGATAGTATGTCGAGATGGCCACATAGCGCACCTCGTACTGCATCTGGCGGGCCTTCTTCTTGCATTGGCGCAACACAATCAGGTCCGCTCTGGCCCTGTGCTCCGGAAGAACTCGATAGAATTTCTACAATCATGCATGAAACAAGAATGGAAGAATCCATGAGTTAAATCATTCATGAAACTAGAATGGACTTGTGCTTCTGAAGAGAACTCACCCAGAAAGTAGTGATCACGGCCTTGGTATGGGTCTCATGGTCCGCATGGAGGGCCGCTTCCCAGTGGTCCCAGCTCGTGGCTAAAACCCGACGGTCCGGGTGCCTGACTGGATCCGGATAGTACAACCCCGACTAGTATAACATTAGCAAGACAGTGGTGAGGCCATTGGGAATATGGACCCCTTTAGAATATATCCAGTTGCTGCAAAAGAATGAACTATTAGCATGTGACAAGCAAAATAAATAACAACCGGAATAAGCACGTGACAAGCAAAATAATGAAATTATTATAAAGTGGCACTTACTCTTTCCTCATGGGCTCAATGAGCCACTTCTGCTCCTCAGTAGAAGGAACGTGCTTTGGTAGCTTTGCGTTACCACGCAGCCACCCCTTGTTGTCAACCCCCTTCCCGTCACCACCATCATCCCCGCCACCACCCTCCTCCCCTGCCTCCCCCTCCCCAACCTCCTCCTCCTCGCCTGCCTCCTCCTCCACCTCCTCCTCGGCCCCATCCTGAACCTCCTTCTCCTCCTCGCCAGAGGGTACCTCACTATAGGAGGGTACCTCACTAGAGGAGGGCCTCGAAGACAACACCCCTAAGTCGGTGAGGGCACGCTCTTTCTGGCCGCGACCCCCTGTAGTGGCTCTCCCCCCACCACCTCGCCCTCTAGAGGCTCTCCCCCGCCCCCTCCTCCTCCACTAGGGGCACCTCTCCCTCGACCTCCCTGTGAGGAGTGATCGTCAAGTAGTCGAGGGGGAGGATTACGTGCTCGACCACTCCGACTAGGCAGGCCGACGACCTTGCATAGGAAACCCACGCCGTCGGCCTTCCCCTTGCCCATGTTCCATGAGCCTGCATTGAAAAGAGAATAAGCAATTAGTAAATTAATGAAATGAAGGAAAAGGCATGATAATAAACACATTAATAAAAAAGCATAAAAGGCATATTCCTAAACTATAGAAAAAAGACTTGAAACGTACATCTGCTAGAACCCATATGAATGATCACTGTTGTAACCTCTTTCTCGGTCCGTCTCATCATCACTATCAATCATATCATCTTCGTTGTCCGACGGAGGTGGAGGCTCTTCCTCGTCGTCAGCGTCTTCGTTTAACTTTTCTAGCATAAGTATGTCATTTTCATTGACAATGGTCTCACCATCATTCCGTGCATCATCGACGTTTGGATCCACATCATCATTAGCCAATGGTCTAGCGTCATCGTTTCTAACTACATCATCATCATCATCATCATCAGGTTGCTCTTGATAGAACACTCCCTCGTATGTCATGGGGTTAATGTTGTAGTAATCGTCTTCATTTGGGTCCGGTAGCTTACCATGTGGCGACACCTTGAACACAACTTCCCAACCCTTTAGTTACTCTTTCTGGCATGGGTAAGGTAGATAATATACTTGTGTAGCTTGGGTAGCCGCAATGAAGAGATCGGCTCCGGCATAGACGGTTGATGGTTTAACTTCAACCAAACCAATGGAAGGCGTATGTTTTACCCCCTCCCGCAGATCGAACCATCGGCATTTGAACACAGGCAGACTTAGGGTCTCGCACCCCTGGCAGAATTTAACCTCATATATATTTTGTACCCTTCCATAGTAGTCTACTGAATTTTGACCGGGGGTGTACACTTCGGTATTTATAGTTTTGGGATCGAGCCAGCTATTTTGGTGCTCCTCTGTATGGAAGCGATACCCATTCACATCATACTTTTTACATGTCATGATGGCAGGGTCAAAGCCCATGGAAACCCATCTCAATTCATCATCCATAGATATGTTCGGATCTTTTCCCTACAAGTATAATTGAAATTGTTGCGTGCATTAGTTCGGTTAACTAATAAATGTTGAACTAGGTATTTAATAGGGGAGTGTGGAAAATTACTTTCTCCATGAACCAAGCAACACAATTTTTACGTCCAGGGTTTCCATGACGGAGAAGAGTAAGTGCCTCCGCCTCAGTAGGAGGATTCATTCCCGTCCATTCCTCTTGAACGAAATCACTAAAAAATAAAAGCGGTGTTAGACCGGGACTAAGTGAACATGGAACATGACGATGTGGAAGACATAAAGGAATGGTGTAGTGGTATTACCTCATCCACACTTCCTCAACTTCCTTGATGTTGTGCAAGATATAGAACATGAGGTCATCCCACTCTTGTCGTGGCATGTTATAAGATTTTGAGGCCCCAGCCCTCCCACCTTGAGCGTTGAATAGATGGAGCCTGGGTTGATACTTGGGCTCTTCTATATTGTATCAAGGCACCTTGTTATGCAGATGGGGAACGTGGTCTGGATAGTATGATGTCCTGAGGTCTGACACCTCCTCTAGGATAACTGCCTCAACTATGGAAGCTTCAATATTAGCTTTGTTTCCACATTTCCATCGGAGATGCTTGTTCTGTCTCTCAGGGCCGTACTGCCAGCGATTCTGCACAGCCCCCCCCCCCAACAATACCTCGTTTGCGAGGTGCAGAATGAGATGTGTCATCGGAGTAAAGAAGCCTGGCGGAAAGATCTTCTCTAGCTTGACTATCAACTCCGGTGCCTTCTTATGAAATTTTTGAATCACCTCTTTACTTACTTCTTTAGCACAGAGCATGCGGAAGAAATGGCTAAGCTCGGCAAGCACTCGCCAGACATGCTCGGGGACATAGCCTCGAACCATCACTGGCATTATCCACTCAATCCATACATGGTAGTCATGACTCTTCAGGCCGGTCACTTTGCCCGTTGAAAGATTGACTCCCTTACTTATATTCGATGCATAACCATCGGTGAACTTCAAAATTTGTTTCAGCCAGATAAGTACTTCCTTTTTTTGGCGGTTTAAGGACAGAGTCAGCATCTGGCTTGAACCAGTTTTTTTGACCGCCTGTGGGAGGCTTCATGTTCATGCGTGGTCTATCACAAATTCTCTGTTGATTGGCTCTAGCTTTAACGTTATCAGGAATGTTGAGGATCGTGTGGAAAAGGGACTCTGCCACATTCTTTTCGGTGTGCATCACATCAATATTGTAAGGAAGTTTGAGGCCCTTGAAATAGGGAAGCTGCGAGACGGGGGTAATGTGAGTCCAGTTGTGCGTCTCACCATATCCCTCGAAGCCTTTGGCTTTGGCTTTGGCTTTGCCTTTGACTTTAGGCTTGAGAGCTTTTAGCTGAGCAAGAACATCTACCCTCGAAAATTTTGGAATCTCGGTTACTTGATGAACAACCCGGCCTTTCATGAAGTTCTTCTTGTCTTCTCTGTCTGGATGGTCTGGAGGGAGGAACTGTCGATGCAGGTCAAAGGCTACAAACTTGCCACCCTTACTCAGCCAAATCATTCGCAGAGCCTGCATGCACACTGGGCATGGCATCTTCCCACTTGTACACCATCCGCAGAATAGAGCATAGCCGGGAAAGTCATGTATGCAATAGTGCAACCAAACTTTCATCAAGAAATTTCTCTGTAGATCCCGGTCGTATGTCAACCTCGGAAAGTACCAAGAATGGTGCAAAGCATCCACCAGCGGCTGCATAAACACACCCAATTGCTTACCCGGGTATTCAGGCCCCGGAATGATGAGCGACAAGAACATGGTCTTCCGTTGCATTAGGGCACCGGGAGGAAGATTGAGAGGAATTACAAACACGGGCCAGCAGCTGTATGGATTGGACGACATACCATATGGATTCAACCCATCACCTGATATGGCTATTCTGACATTCCTAGCCTTGGCTGCTTCCTCGGGGTATTCTTCATCGAACGACTTCCATGCTTCCCCTTTCGATGGATGTACGATTTTTTTGGATTGTACCTTATACCTTCCTTGTGCCACTTCATCATTTTGGCAGACTCCTTCGTGATGAAAAGGCGCTGCAGTCTTTTCATAAAATCAAGATACCGAAGAACCTTAATGAGGATGGTTAGTGCAAGTGCGTTATATTGACTAGAGGGGGGGTGAATAGGCGATTTTTATGAAAGTCTTCAAAACATGGATGTTTCGAAGACAAATAATAGAAATAAACCTATTACCATGCAGCGGAAGGTAGACTACATTAGGCAAACCATAGTCAAGTATTCAATGGAGTGAGAGCACAATGACTAATGGCGGCAATGTAGTAAGGATCAGGTAGGAAGATATTATGAAGCCAAACAGAACACGTAGTCACTCAGTGAAGACAAAAGATAGTGCAAACATATAATGACTTCACAGGGAGTAACAGTAAGTAAGGGGAAGGGAAGGATGAAACCAGTGACTCGTTGGAGACAATGATTTGTTGGACCAGTTCCAGTTGCTGTGACAACTATACGTCTGGTTAGGGCGGCTAGGTATTTAAACCTGAGGACACACAGTCCCGGACAACCAGTCCTGAACACGCAGCTCAGGGCACCCAGTCCTCACCATATTCCCCTTGAGCTAAGGTCACACAGACCTCGCCCAATCACTCTGGTAAGTCTTCAAGGTAGACTCCCAAACCTTCACAGACTTCGTTCACCGGCGATCCACAATGTCTCTTGGATGCTCAGAACGCGACGCCTAACCGGCTGGAGGATTCACAGTCCTCAAGTGTAATAAGTCTTCAGATCACACAGATAAGAAGACTTAAGTGATGCCTAATTCTCTTTGGCTCTAGGTGGTTAGGGCTTTATCCTCGCAAGGAATTCTATCTCAAAGGCTTCGAGGTGGGTTGCTCTCAAACGAAAAAAGCCGTACACTAACTCTAAGCAGCCAACCATTTATGGTTGTAGGGGGTGGGCTATTTATAGCCACTAGGCAACCCGACCTGATTTGTCCGAAATGACCCTGGGTCACTAAGGAACTGACACTTGTTCCAACGGTCAGATTTCAAACTCACACGGCAACTTTACTTGGGCTACAAGCAAAGATGACTTGTCTGACTCTGGACAAGATTCGCTCTCATAGTCTTCACTCGAAGACATAGGTTTTGGTTAAGCATCACTTCAGTCATTCTGACTGGTTCTCTTGGACCCCACTTAACAGTACGGTGGTTCCTATGACTCAACAAAGAAGAAAAAGAACTATGAAAGATCTATGTCTTCGAGCTCCATAGGCTTCATGCGATGTCTTATCTTGTCATAGTCTTCAATGTGAATATCTTCATATACCACCTTTGACATCAATGTCTTCATACATTTTTAGGGGTCATCTCTGGTAGGAAAACCGAATCAATGAGGGACTTCTACGTGTGTTATCCTGCAATTCTCACAAACACATTAGTCCTATAAGTGCATCTAGTGCCACCCCTAGTTGGTTTTGGAGTATTGACGACAAACCTAGTTGAGGGACTAATGTGTTTGTGAGAATTGCAGGATAACACAGGTAGAAGTCCCTCATTGATTCGGTTTAGTTATCAGAGATGACCCCTAAAAATGTACAAAGACATTGAAGACAATGGTGGTTCATGAAGACATTCATGTCGAAGACAATGACATATGAAGACTCCCCATGAAGCCTATGGAACTCGAAGACTTAGATCCTTCGTAGTTTTACTTTATTCATGTTGTGTCATAGGAACCACCGTACTGTTAAGTGGGGTCCAAGAGAACCAGTCAGGGTGACTGAAGTGCTGCCTAATTCAAATCCTATGTCTTCGAGTGAAGACAATGAGAGAAAATCTTGTCCAGAGTCAGACAAGTCAGCTTTACTTGTAGCCCAAGTAAAGTTGCCGTGTGAGTTCGAAATCCGACCGTTAGTACACGTGTCAGTTCCTTAGTGATCCAGGGTCATTTCGGACAAATCAGGTCGGGTTGCCTAGTGGCTATAAATAGTCCACCCCCTACAACCATAAATGGTTGGCTGCTCAGATTTCAGTGCACGGCTTTTGTCGTTTGAGAGCAACCCACCTCGAAGCCGTTGAGAGAAAATCCCTAGCGAGGAGAAAAGCCCTAACCACCCAGAGCCAGAGTAATTGGGCATCACTTAAGTCTTCTTGTCTAAGTGATCTGAAGACTTATTACACTTGAGGACTGTGCATCCTCCAGACGGTTAGGCGTCGCGTTCTGAGCATCCAAGAGGAATTGTGGATTGCCGGTGAACGAAGTCTGTGAAGGTTTGGGAGTCTACCTTGAAGACTTACCAGAGTGATTGGGCGGGGTCTGTGTGACCTTAGCTCAAGGAGAAAACGGTGAGGACTGGGTGTCCTGAGCTGCGTGTTCAGGACTGGGTGTCCGGGACTGTGTGTCCTTTGGTTTAAATACCTAGCCGCTCCAACCAGACGTACAGTTGTCACAGCAACTAGAACTGGTCCAACATATCATTGTCTTCAACGTGTCACTGGTTTCATCTTCACCTCCCTTTACTTACCAGTACACATTGTGAAGCTATTGCATTCTCGCTTTATCTTCTGTCTTCACAACTTGACTGTATGATCTGTTTGGCTTCATAACTTCTTCCAACCTGATCCTCATTACACTGAAGCTGTTTGTCACTATGCTTTCACTATATTGTATACTTGACTACGGCTTGCATTGTGTAATCTAACTTCCGCTGCATAGTGATAGGCTTGTTCACTCTGTTTGTCTTCATAACTTCCACGTTTTGAAGACTTTCATAAAAATCGCCTATTCACCCCCCTCTAGTCGATATAACGCACTTTCAATTGGTATCAGAGCAAGGTGCTCCCTTGTTCTGTGTGATTCAGTTTAACCACCTGGAGTTTTAGCTATGTCGACTGCAGGGATAATTAAAGTCTCCGCTGCGTGCCCCGTCTTCGATGGAACTGAATATCCCTACTGGAAGAATAAGATGCGCATGCATCTTGAAGCCATTGACGTCGACCTATGGTATGTCGTCGAAAACGGTGTTCCCAAGGCTGGAAAAGGTGTCACTGCTGCTGATGTCAAGAAGTTCACTCATCTGGACTCCACTGCCAAGAATATTATCTGTGGTCATCTGACCAAGGGACAGTACGGCCGTGTGAGTGCCTTGAAGACATCCAAGCTGGTTTGGGACTGGCTCTCTAAGGTCAATGAAGGCATCTCAACCCAGAGAGATCAGAGAATCAGTGTTCTTCGCAATCTCTTCAACCGCTTCAAGCGAAATGACAATGAGAATGTCCAGCACACATTTGACCGGCTCACTGACATCACAAATGAGCTTCAAGCCCTCGGCGCCACTGAGATCACCAAGCATGAAATCGTCAAGACGCTGCTGAGATCACTTGACAGTTGATTTGACATCCTAGCCCTGATGATTCAAGAACGTCCAGACTTCAAGACACTCGATCCGTCTGACATACTTGAGAGGCTCAACACACATGAGTTTCAGCTTTCTGAGAAAAGAGATATCTACGGTCCAAACTATGGGCGAACTCGTGCCTTGAAGGCAAAAGCTGTGTCCTCATCTGAAGAAGAATCTGACAGCAGTTCTGATGATCCTGAAGACATCGGAAGGGAACTTGCAATGCTAGTGAAGAAGTTCCAGAAATTCACCAAGAAGAAAGGCTTCAGAAAGTCTTCACGATCAAGCTCAAGAAATGATGAAGCTTCTGCTCATGACTACAAGAAGAAAACATGTCACAAGTGCAAGAAAACTGGACACTTCATCTCTGAATGTCCATAGTAGGACAATGAGAACAGAAAGAAGAAGAAGAGCAAGGAATATGACTCTGACGATAAGAAGACGAAGAAATACTCAAAGTCTTCGTCCAAGTCTTCCTCAAAGTCTTCATCACACAAGAAGAATTCATCTGGCAAGGCTCGTGCGTTTGTTGGCAATGAAATGGATTCAGAGGAGGAGTCTGCTTCTGAGGAGGCGGGTGTGGAATCTGAGGAGGAGTCTGATTCAGGCATTGCGAGTCTAGCTACAGCCTACGTCGCCAAGTCTATCTTCAACACTGAAGACAATGACTCCATCAACAACACCAATGCAAATGACAAGGACGACTCTACTCCTACCTACTGCTTCATGGCACGTGGTGCCAAGGTAACCACACGCACTACTCACTATCAAACATCCAGTGACGATGACTCTGATTGTGATTCAAAACCCAGCTACAAAACACTTGCTAAAATTGCAACTGAACAACAAAAGGCCATGGAACATATTCAAAAACTATTAGACAGAAGCGATGATCTGTTGGGTGCTGAAATGACTCGTTCTGAATCCTTAATTGAAGACATAAAAAATCTTCATGTTAAGTATCAGGAACTCGAAGATCGTCTTGAGACTCTCTCAACTACTCATGAAAAGCTTTCCTATGATGATCTTCAAAAGGAAAACGAGTCACTTCGAGCCGAACAGATCAGGTCTGCTCAGGAAGGATTTGAACCACCATGCCTTAAATGCATTGAGCGTGATAATGCAACTTCTGTTGCTGAATGTTCCACTTCTACTGCTGTTGCAATATCTTCAACTGTTGAAGTGGTAACTAACCCCTCTGCTGAGGATACCACTGCTATTGCTGATGAGAATGCTAGGTTGAAGACATTGCTTGAAACAGGGATGTACAAAAGTCTCAAAGGACATCAGACATTATGTGATGTCCTCAAGAAGCAGATTCTAAACTGAAACCCTAGGTAGGAGGGTGTTGGGTTCGTGAGGAAAATTAATGCAGATGGCTCTTACTGGAAACCTGAGCAGTACCCCAAAACCACATGGGTTGCTGCAAAGGAATCCTCAACAGATCCATCCAATCTATCTGGCTTCACTTGTGCTAATCCTATTATCATTGATGAATCCTTTGATGCAAACTATAAAGTGTTTAAGAATCAGAATGGTGAAGTATTTGCCAGGTACATTGGTACTAACTGCAGGAATGGACCGCCTATGAAGAAGATCTGGGTTCCAAAAACGTGTCTTGAGAATCTTCCTGTGAATGTCTTCATGACACCTCACATGAAGAAGACAAACCTCAAACCAAAGGCTTCATATGGTCCAAAGGCTTCATATAGGCAGAGGACTCACTTGAGTCGCACTAACACAAATATTTTGCAGGGAAACCATGCTCAAGCATATGAGAGCGGTTCTTCAAACCGTCAGTTTCATATGACCAAGAACTATTCTGCCTATTCTTATGAGTACTATTGCCCACCTGCTAGACTGTTTGCTAGGGCTCCAAAGCCAAAATTCTCAGATGCTGCACTTAGACTTATTGCTTCTAAGCCACCCTTGAAGATGTGGGTGGTTAAGAAAGCTTAACTCTCTTTTTGCAGGGAAAGGTCTCCAGCACAAAACCAAAATCTTCTGACGCTATTGCTGGGGACCTTAAAAATCTTGTGGGGCACAAGATCAAATGCCCGAATGGCATCACTATGTATTTCGTACCTGAATCACATGCTACTCTCCCCACTTACCCTAACCTGGATTTAAGCTTTCATAACCCACTGGTTCGTCAAATGTTTTTGCTTCACAATACTCTTGGTGAAGCCTATCCCCCTAACTGCACTGTAGGGTACGACACCAGTGACTTCAGAGTCTTCAGAATGGATTATTGACAGTGGGTGTACAAATCACATGACTGGCAAAAGAAGTCTCTTTATGGACTCAACCTTACGTCCATCTGACAAGAGCCACATCACATTCGCTGACACTGGTAAAAGTAAGGTACTGGGTTTAGGTAGGGTTGCAATCTCAAAGGATCAACACATGGATAAAGTCATGTTTGTTGAATCCCTTGGCTTCAACTTAAGGTCTGTTTCGATGCTTTGCGATTTGAACATGATTGTAATCTTTGGAAAATATCGTTGCCTGGTACTAATGGAATCTGACAAGTCTCTAGTGTTTGAAGGATATCGAAAAGATGATTTGTACGTGGTAGATTTCTCAGCAGGGCCACAGCTTGCACTTTGTCTTCTCGCAAAGGCTTCAGAATGCTGGCTTTGGCATCAAAGACTTGGGCGTGCTGGCATGAGGAACCTGCACACCCTTGCGAAGAAGAAGCATGTCATAGGCATCGAGGGCGTCAAGTTCAAGAAAGATCACTTATGCGGTGCCTGTGAAGCTGAGAAGATGACAAGGGCAAAACATCCTTCGAAGACAATCATGACCACTACTCAACCCTTCGAACTGCTTCACATGGATCTCTTTGGTCCCACTCACTACTCGACTTTTTCCACTACTGCTTGCCTCTATGGCTTCGTCATTGTTGATGATTACTCTAGATATACTTGGGTGCACATAATCCTTTACAAGACTGAAGTGCAGGATGTCTTCAGACGCTTCGCAAATCGGGCTATGAACAATTATGGCGCCAAGATAAAGCACATCAGAAGTGACAATGGCACAGAATTCAAGAACACTGGCCTTGACACATATCTTGATACATTGGGCATCACTCATGAATTCTCAGCTCCATACACGCCACAACAGAATGGCATCATTGAACGCAAGAACAGAACACTCATTGAGATGGCCAGAACAATGTTAGATGAGTACAAGACACCAAGAAAATTCTGGACTGAAGCCATTGACACTGCATGCCATACTATCAACCATGTATATCTTCACAAGCTGCTGAACAAGACATCTTATGAACTTCTGACTGGCAAGAAGCCAAATGTCAATTACTTCAGAGTATTTGGATCAAGATGCTGGATCAAGGACCCTCACCACATCTCAAAATTTGCTCGAAAAGCACATGAGGGCTTCATGCTTGGATATGGAAAGGATTCGCACTCCTACAGAGTCTTCAATCTCTTTCACTACAAAGTGGTTGAAACAGTGGATGTGCGGTTTGATGAGACCAATGGGTCACAAAGAGAGCAACTGCCAGATGTGCTAGATGAAGTTCCAGCCAGTGAATCAATCAAGCTAATGGGAACTGGAGAAATTATACCTTCTGAAGCTCGTCCTGAAGAAGAACTTATCATCTCAGCACCTGATCCACGTGAAGACAATGCTCAGCCTGAAGACATTCCTCCCCATGACAACGTAGATCAGCAAGAGCAAAGTCTTTGACCCCTACATCCTCGTGTTGCCAATGAAGTGCAGATTGACAGAATCATTGATAGCATCAATGCACCAGGTCCACAGACTCGGTCAGGGGCAACTCAACTGGCAAATTTCTGCGGACACTTCGCATTCGTTGCAATCATTGAACCCAAGAAAATTGATGAAGCCTTTATGGAACCTGAATGGATTCAAGCTATGCAAGAAGAGCTTCAACAGTTTGAGCTGAACAATGTATGGGAGTTGGTTAAGCGTCCTGATCCACGGAAGCATAACATAATAGGCACCAAATGGATATACCGCAACAAGCAAGATGAGCATGGCCAAGTCGTCAGAAACAAGGCTCGTCTCGTTGCTCAAGGATATACTCAAGTGGAAGGCATTGACTTCGATGAAACATTTGCTCCCGTTGCCAGACTTGAAGCCATCCGTATACTGCTGGCCTATGCAAATCATCACATAATCATTCTGTATCAAATGGATGTAAAAAGTGCCTTCCTCAATGGAAAAATTGAAGAAGAAGTGTATGTTGCACAACCACCTAGGTTTGAAGATCCAAAACATCCTGACATGGTTTACAAGCTCAATAAGGCACTATATGGCCTCAAACAAGCCCCTCGGGCCTGGTATGATACACTCAAATACTTCCTGAAGAGCAAAGGCTTCATACCTGGTTCCCTGGATCCCACTCTCTTCATGAAAACATATGATGGTGAACTGTTTGTGTGCCAAATATATGTGGATGACATTATCTTCGGCTGCACCAATCAGAAGTACAGTGAGGAGTTCGGATATATGATGCAAGAGCAATATCAGATGTCTATGATGGGGGAGCTGAAATTCTTCCTCGGTCTTCAGATACGGCAACAACGCAATGACATCTTCATATCTCAAGAGAAATATCTCAAAGACTGCCTGAAGAAGTTCGGTATGCAAGACTGCAAAGGCTTCACAACACCAATGCCAGCCAAACATCATCTGGGTCCTGACGACAATGGTAAAGAGTTCGATCAAAAGGTATACCGCTCCATGATTGGTTCTTTGCTTTATTTATGTGCATCTAGGCCAGATATTATGCTTAGTGTTTGCATGTGTGCTCGGTTCCAAGCGGCACCAAAGGAGTCGCATCACTTAGCTGTGAAGCGAATTCTTCGATATTTGGCTCACACCCCAACTCTAGGATTATGGTATCCAAAGGGGCCAGAGTTTGATCTGGTTGGATTTTCGGATGCTGATTACGCTGGTGACAAGGTTGATCGGAAGTCCACATCAGGCACATGTCACTTTCTGGGTCGATCACTTGTCTGTTGGTCTTCAAAGAAGCAGAACTGTGTATCTCTCTCCACTGCTGAATCTGAATACATTGCTGTTGGATCCTGCTGCGCTTAGCTTCTATGGATGAAGCAAACCCTCAAGAATTATGGCATTCATCTGAAGCAAGTGCCACTCTACTGCGACAACGAAAGCGCCATCAAGATCGCCAACAACCCAGTTCAGCACCCGAAGACAAAGCACATTGAAATTCGTCATCATTTTCTCAGAGATCATGTTGCAAAGGAAGACATTGATATCATACACGTCAACACTGAAGAGCAATTGGCAGATATCTTCACCAAGCCCTTGGACGAGAAGAGATTTTGCAAGTTACGGTGTGAGCTAAATATCTTGGAATCCTCAAATGTCTTGTGATCAGGCACACATCCTAACACTTATGCATGATGATGACTTAGATGTGCAACACACGAAGTAACGTATATCTTCAAGTAATGAAGACATACATTCTAAGTGTGAATACATTAACGTGGAATTTGACTTCGGAGCGCCACGATAATTGTGCGCCGTGTCTGGGTCTAATACTTCCTATACGGTGGGTAATGCCACCACCAAATTTTCTGCTTGAAGTGTTTCACTCATGGCATTACATTTGCTATGTCTTCACATTTGGTTTGGCTTCAATCTCAACATGTCTTCATGATTATCTCCACTATGTTGATTATATATGTACTGGTGTTCTGTCCTCTACAGCATTCACTTATAGCTATGTCTTCTTGATTGAATCTTTTGAACTAAGTGAATGTGATCGGACCCTAACCTCTCCATGCTTCCTACCTCAAACTCTATCTCTCCAAGTCATATGCATTCTATTGAAACTGTCGAATGTCTTCACTGCATCCTTGTCAGATGAAGACACAGAGACAAACTCTAAAACAGCTTTCAATGTTTTTCCATCAACAAGAAATCCGGAGGAGTAGGAACGGCTCCCGACAAACAAGGCGTGCATGGGGTGAAACTGCCCCCACAATTCCGCATGCTGGCCACGTACTGATCAGATGCGAATCGCCAGGGGCACCTGAGTAATAGCGCAGTGCCGCCCATATCCCTATAAATACACGTTTCACTGCGGTCATTATCTCTTCTTCCACCCTCGCACGAACCCTAGCGCCACCGCTAACTCTCAACGATGCGGGCGACGAAGTGCTTCACTGCCGCAACCTCTCCGACGCCGTTCTCACGCCGACTGCGGACATCCGTCTCTCCGTTGTCGCCGTAGGTGTCTTCCGTCGCCAAGTTAGGGCACGGAGGATCGAGCTACTCGGCCTCAACTCTCAACTCATCTAGCAGTTCCAAGTCTGGTAAATGACAAGTCTTTTTAACAGCCTCTTTTGATCCTATAGCTTCATCACTTTCTGCCAAAAGAGGTTTCCATTCACACAAGTTACATCTCTCTCATCTGCAACTCATAACTTGCCTAGTATATTCACTTGTTCTTCATGAAGTAGTTAGATTCCTCACTTGTACTGATCTATAGGTTAGTACAAATCTGGAACCAACTTCTTTCTTATAAAGTGAATGTCTTCGCATGATAAGGTCAATATCTTCTAAACTGATTTGTCTTCAAAATCTTCTGAGAATGCATATGACCTCTTCCCCTTCCCTCGCACCTTAATGCTGTCACAGGTACATGTTCGTGGGAGAATCTTTTGGTTCTCATAGTCTGCATTCATTTGCAGAGTTCCTACAGCATCACATCAATTCACCCGCAGCAAGTTCCTGTTGGTCAAGAAAAAGGAAGCCTTTGAAGACTTTGAATCTCTTAAAGCCTTCCAAGTTAAGCTTCATGGCAACAGAAAAACCAGCAAGGAAGGGAGGCAGACAGAGACGTGGTGAAACGTCTAAGGATCTGCCTGAGGATTTGGCAGAAATGTACCAAACTGATCCTGAAGAGAGCTATGGTCAGCGCAAGACACGAATCCAATGGATTCGAAGATATTGGGCAGAACAGTGGTTCCAATACCGCTTCGTAACCAAGGAATATGCAGAAAAGTGCGCCATCAAGAGACCATGGGGAGACGCACTGTACAAAAACCTTGTACCCCGAACCAGAGACGAAGCCATTGCTCAAGGCTTCTTTCCATGCATGGTCAGGGGACAACAGCCAGCTGACGCACATCCATCATCCCTTCTCTGGTGTCTCGATGACACTCTGTTCAAGCGCAACTTCCAATTTGCTCAGAACTCTGCGAAGCAAAACAAGAAGGCGTTTGGGTTGGACTTCAACCCTGGTCCCTCCAAACCAAGGGAAGATGGCACACGCGACACAAATCCCAATGTCATCGGGCCGTATGCCAATCTCGAAGGCCTCATCACTCGCATTCTAGTCCAAGGGACTGCCGTGAACGACCCTCCAGCAGACACTGAGTCTGATGACGCTCCTGCTGCCCCGGAGCCGAAGCAGATGAAGAAGAAGTCAAAAGCTTCCAAGCCAGCCGCTTCTCCCAAGATCTCCAGAGCGAAGCCATTGGCCACTGCACCTCCAAGCCCCAAGAAGCCAAGAAGCCTCAGCCACACACTAGCAAAGAGCTCACTGCCGCTGCCATTCTTTGCTGCGAGGCCATGGATCTGTCAAGTGACGAAGATCTTGCCGATGACGCTCTTGAGCATCTCATCAAGAGCAAGGAGGAAGCTGAAATCTTCAACAATCTGCCTCTGTTCGATGCAGCAATCATCCACAACTTCATTGATGAGTGGTTTGATACACCCAACATCAGCTTCGATGATCTGCAGCTGCCCATTGGCCTCAGCGTAGCCTTCCAAGGAGCTATTGCTTCAGAACTCGCAATTGCCCAGCGCATAGTGGTACTGAAGCAGAAGATAGATTTTGAAAAGGCTCAGTTCAAGCAGAACATGGCCACGCTCAGCGTCCAAGAAGTCAAAGACTTCAAAGTCATGCTGCACGAGTTGAAGGAAAACTTTATGCAGAAATGTGCAGAGGCTCAGGGTTCGCGTGAGCGCATGAAGAATTTGGCTGATCTCTGTGTGCAGGCCTACAATGAGGCCGAAAAGCGAAAGGCTCTTGGGCATCCCAGCATCGACCCCAGGATGGCCGCAAGGAAAAAGAAGAAGCCCATTGTGGCTGAACAAGAGGCCCCATGACAAGAAGCTGTTCCGATTGTCTTCCCCACTGCCAAGCCTGGCACGAAGCCAAAGCACCGCTCAACCGCTTCAGAGCTTAAGAAGACAAGGACAGCCGAAGCTGAAGCAAGGAAGAGGAAACACCCTGAAGCCTCTCCTTCAGACCCCACCACCAAGAAGCGCAAGACCAAGAAGTCTCGGGCTGCTCCCACAGAGCCCCTGATAGTCGAACCCCTCTCTGTCCGCTTTCCTAACAAAGATCGTCAGCTGATCGTGCATGAGCCTGCTTTCACAGAGGCTCCGCACGCTGAAGACATTCCAGCAGCCGACCCCAACGCTGCTGAAGACATTGGTCTCCAAGACAATGTGCAAGGTGATGCAGTCCTTCCTCAGCTCGAAACGAGCGAAATGATCAGCATTGGTCGTCCCTTGACGCCAATCACCCAAGATGCATCGTGGGCGGATCGCCCACAGGAGGAAGAGAATGAGCCCCAGCCCACAGCAACTCCACCAGCGTCGCCTACATTCCGTAGGCTTCGCAAAGGGCCAAGGGCTCAGCCTGCTGACGACATTCCGGCTGCATCAGCCGAAGAACATGAAGAAGAGCATGAAGAACCTCAAGCTCCATCTCTCCCGCACCAACAAGAAGAAGTTCTCAAGGAGAACGTACCTGAATCCATCCCTCTCACTACACGTGATGAGGCTGCCACACCCAATACTGAAGCATTTGTGGAGCCCGACCAACCAACAGCTTCAAGAGATACTGAAGCTACTGCCTCTGACCCTTCTGTGCCTGAGTCTGCTGCCGGTCCACAGTTCAACTATCATGTTGCGCACAGGCCCCAGGTACAGAAGCCAATCCCACGACTGCCAAGGTTCCCAGGTCCTGCAACTGCTCCTGGCTCCTTTAATGTCAATAGCTTCAGGGAAGATAACACTTTCTTCAACCGCTCCAAGAACCCTTACTCAAAGGAACAGATTGTGTCAGATAGGTTCTGGAGCTACCCACAGCGCAGCTACTACTCCTGCGTCCTCTACAACCAAGGCCATATCTTTCCACACCAGCGCCTTGAGGTTGAAGCTATTGCTGGTCTGCCTGGTCTGGAAGAAGCACTGGACTGCTTCAAGCAAGTTGGCCTGCTGCCGTTTGTCACAGATGAAGAGCACTGGAATGAAGAGCTTCTGCTCCAGTTCTATGTCACACTGCACATCAAAGGCTACAACAGAGATCTGAAGACTTGGGTCCTGGAGTGGATGACCGGCAATGTCCATCATGAAGCCAATGCATTTGATATCATTGAGCTCACCGGCCTACCCACTCCTGGCGAACTCTTCAAAGAAGGCTGCCAACTCCATGTTGAAGCAGTTGAAAGCATATTTCAGCGACCTGAGCCAAATATGAGTCAGATGCTCTCCATGATGAAGCCATTGCTTCCTGATGCACCTTACCCAACCGAGTTCTTCGTTGAAGACTTAGAGTACCTGCCCAGAACTATCTATCACATCGTCAGGCGGACTCTATGGCCCATTAATGGGCACTCTCGATATGCCAAGGTTGAAGGTGCCATGAAGACTCTCATCTTCTGCATCCTGCATGGCAAATGCTTCAATGCCCAGGATCTCTTTATACGTCAACTTGCAGCGTCTGGCTCAGATCTCTTTGGTCTGAAGATTTATGCTCCATGGGTTATGAGGCTCATCAAGCTCCACTCTGCTATATCCTATCAGCCCTCTGCTCGCAATCACAGAATCTTCTTACCTGATGTGGACACCTCTGCTGAAGCGATTTATCCTGAGCCTGCCAAGCAGCCATTAAGTCTTCAGAATGCAGAACACCAGAGCTTCACTCAGCATGATGACGGTGTTGAAGCCATTTCCAGAGTCTATCCAATGGCCGGCACCACACGTGCCCCTGCATCAACTGAAGCTACTGACAGCACCGCTGCACCGAGACCCAAGAAACGTGCTCGTACGCTCACTGACCGTGAACTTCTTGTGGCTCTGCACCAAAAGCAAGATAGGCATCACAACTGGCTCAAACGGCAGATGCGCAGTATCATGCAAGACGTCAATCGCATCAGGAATCTAGCCACCAAAAATGCCTTTGTCGCACATGAAACATGTCGCCGAACTTGGAAAGGCCTCACCATGATGTGCACTGAAGCTGAATTGCAAGAGGATGGCTTCAAAGAGAGATTCAAGTTTGACTCCACACCCCCCAGAAGAGCTGTGTTGCGTGGAACTCCATCGCTTGAAGAATCAGAGTTCTCTTCCTCTGCTGCCACAGTGACGGGGAAAATTATTAAGGAAGAAGACGACGCTACATCACCACCAATGTCTTCAGCGCGTGTCGTCACTGCACCAAGCTCGCCAGCACCACCAAACGCCTCCACCGACCCTGCTGCGCCTGGGAACGCGTAGAACACTCTGTGTCTTCAAACCTTTTTGGTCATCACTGACAAAAGGGGAAGAAGCATATGATGTTTATAGTCTTCAAGCGGGTCAATAATATGGGCGGGTGCTTTATATTTTGCATTTTGCTTCGTGCTTACAACTCTCATTTTGCTACATTTGGTTCTTTGAGTTGTAACACTTAAACTTGATGGTCGTCTGCTACTATGTTTGCCACTGTGTTTTTGCGAAGATAAATTCCGCATGTACGACGATAAGTTCCGCACTTATATCATTTCGCAGACGTCCATTTTTCATTATGCATGTCATTATCTTCATATATCTTTACATGCAGAGTGGATTGTCATCATAAGTTGAAGTGGATTCCCAAAAATACAACCTGCTATGTGCATTTGCAATCCAGAAGCAAATCACTTATATGCACATCTTCAGGGGGAGCCCTTGCAGCTTATGAAGACAATTCCTTTACAATTTCACAAATTATATTCCCCGTTGAAAACTTGAACTAGTTTGTCATCAATCACCAAAAAGGGGGAGATTGTAAGTGCATCTAGTGCCACCCCTAGTTGGTTTTGGAGTATTGACGACAAACCTAGTTGAGGGACTAATGTGTTTGTGAGAATTGCAGGATAACACAGGTAGAAGTCCCTCATTGATTCGGTTTAGTTACCAGAGATGACCCCTAAAAATGTATGAAGACATTGAAGACAATGGTGGTTCATGAAGACATTCATGTCGAAGACAATGACATATGAAGACTCCCCATGAAGCCTATGGAACTCGAAGACTTAGATCCTTCGTAGTTTTACTTTATTCATGTTGTGTCATAGGAACCACCGTACTGTTAAGTGGGGTCCAAGAGAACCAGTCAGGGTGACTGAAGTGATGCCTAATTCAAATCCTATGTCATCGAGTGAAGACAATGAGAGAAAATCTTGTCCAGAGTCAGACAAGTCAGCTTTACTTGTAGCCCAAGTAAAGTTGCCGTGTGAGTTCGAAATCCGATCGTTAGTACACGTGTCAGTTCCTTAGTGACCCAGGGTCATTTCGGACAAATCAGGTCGGGTTGCCTAGTGGCTATAAATAGTCCACCCCCTACAACCATAAACGGTTGGCTGCTCAGATTTCAGTTCACGGCTTTTGTCGTTTGAGAGCAACCCACCTCGAAGCCTTTGAGAGAAAATCCCTAGCAAGGAGAAAAGCCCTAACCACCCAGAGCCAGAGTAATTGGGCATCACTTAAGTCTTCTTGTCTGAGTGATCTGAAGACTTATTACACTTGAGGACTGTGCATCCTCCAGATGGTTAGGCGTCGCGTTCTGAGCATCCAAGAGGAATTGTGGATTGCCGGTGAACGAAGTCTGTGAAGGTTTGGGAGTCTACCTTGAAGACTTACCAGAGTGATTGGGCGGGGTCTGTGTGACCTTAGCTCAAGGAGAAAACGGTGAGGACTGGGTGTCCTGAGCTGCGTGTTCAGGACTGGGTGTCCGGGAC
Organism: Triticum monococcum; assembly: GCA_034509565.1. NCBI lineage: Eukaryota > Viridiplantae > Streptophyta > Magnoliopsida > Poales > Poaceae > Triticum > Triticum monococcum. The sequence goes on from CM067845.1 coordinate 638,826,696, forward strand.
TGTGTGTCCTTTGGTTTAAATACCTAGCCGCTCCAACCAGACGTACAGTTGTCACAGCAACTGGAACTGGTCCAACATATCATTGTCTTCAATGTGTCACTGGTTTCATCTTCACCTCCCTTTACTTACTAGTACACATTGTGATGCTATTGCATGCTTGCTTTATCTTCTGTCTTCACAACTTGACTGTATGATCTGTTTGGCTTCATAACTTCTTCCAACCTGATCCTCATTACACTGAAGCTATTTGTCACTGTGCTTTCACTATATTGTATACTTGACTTCGGCTTGCGTTGTGTAATCTAACTTCCGCTGCATAGTGATAGGCTTGTTCACTCTGTTTGTCTTCATAACTTCCACGTTTTGAAGACTTTCATAAAAATCGCCTATTCACCCCCCCTCTAGTCGATATAACGCACTTTCAAGTCCCTCAACTAGGTTTGTCGTCAATACTCCAAAACCAACCAGGGGTGGCACTAGATGCACTTACAATCTCCCCCTTTTTGGTGATTGATGACAAACTAGTTGAAGTTTTCAACGGGGAATATAATATGTGAAATTGTAAAGGATAAGGAATTGTCTTCATAAGTTGCAAGGGCTCCCCCTGAAGATGTGCATATAAGTAATTTGCTTTTGGAATGCAAATGCACATGGCAGGTTGTGCTTGTGGAGATCCTCTTCAACTTATGATGACAATCCACTATGCATGTGAAGGTATGTGAAGATAATGACATGCATAATGGAAAATGGACATCTGCAAAATGATCTAAGTGTGGAATTTATCGTCGCACATGCGGAATTTATCATCGCATCACAAAGTGGCAAATAAGTAGCAGACGACCATCGAGTTTAAGTGTTACAACTCAAAGAACCAAATGTATCAAAACGAGAGTTGTAAACACGAAGCAAAATATGAAGCACCCGCCCATATGGAACCGCTTGAAGACTATCAAACTCATATGCTTCTCCCCCTTTTGCCAGTAAGGACCAAAAAGGTTTGAAAACATAGAGCATCTACTCGTTCCCATGAAGAGTAGGTGAAGCAGCAGGGTCGTCGGTGGTGTTCGGCGGTGCAGAAGAACTTGGAGCAGTGTCGAAGCGTGCTGAAAGAGGTGGCGGTGAAGTAGCATCGTCTTCATCCTTGATCACTTTGGCATTCACAGTTGCAGCAGAGGAAGAGAACTCAAAGTATTCAAGAGATGGGAGTTCGTCGCAGCACTGCCCTTCGAGGAGGTGTGGAGTCAAACTTGGAAGCGCTCAGAGAAGCCATCCTCTTGAAGATCATCTTCAGAGCACATCAGCGTCAGCCCTTTCCATGTGCGTCGAGAGGTTTCATGGGCAACAAAGGCATTCTTGGTGGCAAGATTGCGAATCCGATTAACATCCACTAAGAGGCTTTGCATTTGACGCTTCAGTCAGTCATGATGCCTATCCTGTTTCTGATGAAGAGCCACAAGAAGCTCTCGGTCATTGAGAACACGAGTGCGCTTCCTGGGTCGTTGGGCAATTGTGCTATCAGTTGCTTCAGTGAGAGCAGGATGCGGTGCACGTGTAGTGCCAGCCAAAGGATACACACGAGTGACTGCTTCAACTCCTTCAATGTTCTGAGAAAAACTTTGATGCTCTGCATTCTGAAGACTTAGAGGTTCCTTGGCAGGCTCAGGATAGATGGCTTCGATAGACATATCCACATCAGGCAAAAAGATCCAATGATTGCGAGCAGATGGCTGATATGAGATAGCGGAGTGAAGTTTGATCAGCCGCATTACCCATGGGGCATAGAACTTCAAGCCAAAAAGATCAGAGCCTGATGCAGCAAGTTGGTGAATGAAGAAGTCCTGTGCATTGAAGCATTTGCCATGAAGAATATAGAAGACCAAAGTCTTCATTGCACCTTCCAGCTTGGCATGTGGAGAGTGTCCTTTGATGGGACAGAGAGTTCGCCTTATGATGTGATAAATAGTCCTTGGCAGATACTCTAGGTCTTCAACAAAGAACTCTTTGGGATATGCAGCATCTTGGGGCAATGGCTTCATCATACTGAGCATCTGACTCATGTTAGGTTCAGGCTTCTGAAAGATGCTCTCCACAGCTTCACTATGAAGTTGACAGCCAGATTCATAGAGATCGCCAGGAACAGAAGCAGTGGGATCAGTGGCTTCGCTGACTTCTGGTGCTTGGGTTGGTGAAGGCTCCACATTAGCTTCAGCCGTGACAGCGTGAGTGGCTTCATTGGTGTTGATGGTGGCAGCCTCAAGATTTTCAACCTCCACTTGACGAGCTGGAGGGTCGGTTACAGTCACGTTCTCCTCAAGAACCGCTTCTTGGTGGGACAGGGGAGTAGCAGCTTGTGGGGCTTCTTGTTCATCGGCTGATGCAGCCGGAATGTCTTCAGCAGTTTTAGCTTCAGACTCAGAGACTGGAGGCCTTGGTCCTTTGCGAAGCCTGCGCAACGCTAGCGACGCCTGTGGAGTTGGAGTTGGTTGGGCCTCAAAGTCTTCTTCCTCTTGTGGGCGATCAGCCCATGAAGCATCCTGAGCAATTGGTGTCAGAGGACGACCAATGCTGACGAGTTTGCTATGCGTTAGCACAGGCGATGATACCTGTTGGTGCTCGAGCTGAGGAAGGACTGCATCATCTTCAACATGGTCATGGGGACCAATGTCTTCAGCAGCGATAGGATCAGCTGCTGGAAAGTCTTCAGCTTCATGAGCCTCTGTGAAAGCAGGCTCATGGACAGTCAGTTGACGTTCTTGCGGTTCAGCGTCAGGGTGAACCATGGAGATGGGTTCAACAATCAAGGGCTCTGTGGGAGCAGCCCGTTCCTTCTTGGTCTTCCTCTTCTTCTTGGAGGGGGCAGTAGCAGAGGCTTCAAGATGTTTCCTCTTCCTGGCTTCAGCCTCAGCAGTCCTCATCTTTTTCAGTTCTGAAGCGGTTGACCGGGCCTTTGGCTTCGAGCCAGTCATGCTAGTTGGGAAGACAATGGGATCTGCTTCCTTCCTTGGTGCGTTGGGTTCAGCCACAATGGGATTCTTCTTCTGCTTAGCAGCCATCCTAGGATCAATGCCCGGACGCCCAAGGGCCTTGTGCTTCTCAGCTTCGTTGTAGCCTTTCACACACTTGTCAGCCAGGCTCTTCATGCGCTCCCGAGAACCTTGAGCTTCTATGCGTTTCTTGAGAAAGGCTTCTTTGAGCTCGTGCAGCATAATCTTGAAGTTTTTCACCTCTTGCACGCTGAGTTTGGCCATATGCTTCTTGAAATGAGCCTTTTCATAGTCAATCTTTTGCTTCAGTTCGACGATGCGCTGAGCGAGAGCTAGCTCTGAAGCAATGGCGCCATGGAAGGCGACACTGAGGCCAATGGGTAGTTGCAGATCTTCGAAGCTGATGTTTGGCATGTCAAACCACTCATCAATGAAGTTGTGGATGATTGTCACGTCAAAGAGAGGCAGATCATTGAAGATTTCTGCTTCTTCTTTGCTCTTGATGAGTTGCTCAAGAGCGTCATCTGCAAGATCTTCATCACTGGACAGATCAATGGCATCGTTGCGCAAAATGGCAGCAGCTGTCAGCTCTTGCCGGTGTGTGGCAGAGGCATCTTGACCTTCTGGGGCTTGGAGATGCGTGACAAATCTTCAGACTGCACACTGTCTTCAGGAGGTGCAGTTGCCAGTGGCTTCACCCGTGAGATTTTTGGTGCAGAGGCAGGCTTTGAAGCTTTTGGCTGCTTCAGCTTCTTTGGCTTCGGCGCTGCAGGCGCTTCATCTGATTCAGCGTCATCTGCAGGCTCATTCACGGCTGTCCCTTGAACCACGATGTGAGTGATGAGACCTTCCAAGTTGTAGAAGGGCCCAAGAAGGTTGGGTTCAGCTTCGCGAGTTCCATCGGCACGGGGAGTAGAGGGACTAGGGTTGAAATCTAATCCCAAAGACTTCTTGTTCTGCTTCGCTGAGTTCTGGGCAAACTAGAAGTTGCACTTAAATAGATTGTCGTCACGACACCATAGCAGGGACGATGGGTCAGCATCCGCAGGCTGTGGTCCACGGACCATGCAGGGATAGAAGCCTTGTTCAATGGCTTCATCTCTGGTCCTGGGTTGAAGATTTTTGTAGAGGATGTCTCCTCATGGTCACTTGATGGCATTCTTTTCAGCATATTCCTTTGTCACAAATCTGTACTTGAACCATTGTTCTGCCCAATAGCGTCGAATCCATTGGATTCGTGTCTTGCACTGATTGTAATCCTCTTCAGGATCTGTCTTGTACAGCTCTGAGAGGTCATCGGGCAGATCTCTTGATGTTTCTCCTCGATGCTTTCTGCCACCTTTCCTTGCTGATTTCTCTGAAGCCATGAACTTTAAACTAAAAGGCTTCAATATGTTCAAAGGCTTCAAAGGTTTTCGCTTGCTGGACAAACAGGAACTGGCTTCAGGAGAATTTATGTGATGCTGTAAGTATTCTGCAAATGAATGCAGACTATGAGAACCAAGGAATTCTCCCACGGACATGTATCTGTGACAGCATTAAGGTGCGAGGGAAGGGGAAGAGGTCATATGCATTCTCAGAAGATTTTGAAGATAAATCAGTTTAGAAGACATTGACCTCATCGTGCAAAGACATTCACTCATAGATAAGGAGTTGGTTCCAGATTTGTACGAATCCATGGATCAGTACAAGTGAGGAATCTAACTACTTTGTGAAATACAAGTGAATATTCTAGGCATATTATGAGATGCAGTATGTAAGAGATCCAACTTGTGTGAACAGAAACTGCTTGTGGTAGAAAGTGACGAAGCTATAGGATCAAGGGGGCTGTAAAAAGGAAGTTTTATTTACCACACGAAGAACTGCTAGACGGAGTGGAAGAGGAGGCCAAGCAGTTCGATCGTCCGTGCCCTAACTTGGCGACGGAAGACACCTACGGCGACGGTGGAGAAGACGATGTCCGCGGTCGGCGTGAAGACGACGTCGGAGAGGTTGCGGCAGCAAGCGCTTCGTCGCCGGCGTCGTCGAGGGCTAGCGGTGGCGCTAGGGTTCATGCGAGAGTGGAAGAAGAGATAATGACTGCTGTGAGGTGTGTATTTATAGGTACAGGGGTGGCACTGCGTTATTACATAGGTGCCCCTTGCGATTCACATCTGAGGAACACGTGGCCATCATGCAGCATATTGAGGGTTGTTCCACGTCCCACGCACGCCTGGATTGTCGGGTGGTCGTTCCCACTTCTCTGGGTTTCAGGTGAAGGAATGAGCATTGAAAACGGACTTAATGTTTGTCTCTGTATCTTCTGCTGACAAGGACACAGAGAAGACATTCGACAGTTTCAATAGAATGCATATGATTTGGAGAGATAGAGTTTGAGATAGAAAGCATAGAGAGGTTAGGGTCCAATCACATTCACTTAGTTCAAAAGATTCAACAAGAAGACATAGCTATAAGTGAATGCTGTAGAGGACAGAACACTAGTGTGTATATATATATATATATATATATATATATATATATATATATATATATATATATAATCAACATAGTGAAGATAATCATGAAGACATGTCGAAATTGAAGCCAAACCAAATGTGAAGACATAGCACATGTAATGCCATGAGTGAAACACTTCAAACAGAATATTTTGGTGGTGGCGTTACCCACCGTATAGGAAGTATTAGATCCAGACACGACGCACAATTATCATGGCGCTCCGAAGTCAAATTCCATATTAATGTATTCACACTTAGAATGTATGTCTTCATTGATTGAAGATATACTTTACTTCGTGTGTTGCACATCTAAGTCATCAATATGCATAAGTGTTAGGATGTGTGCCTGATCACAGGACATTTGAGGATTCCAAGATATTTAGCTCACACCATAACTTGCAAAATCTCTTTTCATCCAAGGGCTTGGTAAAGATATCTGCCAATTGCTCTTCAGTGTTGACGTGTATGATGTCAATATCTTCCTTCACAACATGATCTCTGAGAAAGTGATGACGAATTTCAATGTGTTTTGTCTTCGAGTGCTGAACTGGGTTGTTGGCAATCTTGATGGCGCTTTCGTTGTCACAAAAGAGTGGCACTTGCTTCAGATGAATGCCATAGTCCTTGAGTGTTTGCTTCATCCACAGAAGCTGAGCGTAGCAAGATCCAACAGCAATGTATTCAAATTCAGAAGTGGAGAGAGATACACAGTTCTGCTTCTTTGAAGACCAGCATACAAGTGATCGTCCCAGAAAGTGACATGTGCCTGATGTAGACTTGCGATCCACTTTGTCACCAGCATAATCAGCATCCGAGAATCCAACCAGATCAAACTCTGAGCCCTTTGGATACCATAATCCTAGAGTTGGGATGTGAGCCAAATATCGCTTCACAGCTAAGTGATGCGACTCCTTTGGTGCCGCTTGAAATTGAGCACACATGCAAACACTAAGCATAGTATCTGGCCTAGATGCACATAGATAAAGCAAAGAACCAATCATGGAGCGGTATACCTTTTGGTCGAACTCTTTACCATTGTCATCGGGACCCAGATGATGCTTGGCTGGCATTGGCGTCGTGAAGCCTTTGCAGTCTTGCATACCGAACTTCTTCAGGCAATCTTTGAGATACTTCTCTTGAGATATGAAGAGGCCATTACGTTGCTGTCGTATTTGAAGACCGAGGAAGAACTTCAGCTCTCCCATCATGGACATCTGATATTGCTCTTGCATCATATATCCAAACTCTTCACTGTACTTCTGATTGGTGCAGCCGAAGATAATGTCATCCACATATATTTGGCACACAAACAGTTCACCATCATATGTCTTCATGAAGAGAGTGGGGTCGAGGGAACCAGGTATGAAGCCTTTGCTCTTCAGGAAGTATTTGAGTGTGTCATACCAGGCCCGAGGGGCTTGTTTGAGGCCATACAGTGCCTTGTTGAGCTTGTATACCATGTCAGGATGTTTTGGATGTTCAAAGCCAGGCGGTTGTGCAACATACACTTCTTCTTCAATCTTGCCATTGAGAAAGGCGCTCTTCACATCCATTTGATATAGAAGTATGTTGTGATGATTTGCATAGGCTAGCAGTATGCGTATGGCTTCCAGTCTAGCCACAGGAGAAAATGTTTCATCGAAGTCAATGCCTTGCACTTGAGTATATCCTTGAGCAATGAGACGAGCTTTGTTTCTGACAACTTGACCATGCTCATCTTGCTTGTTGTGGTATATCCATTTGGCGCTTATTATGTTGTGCTTCCGAGGATCAGGACACTTAACCAGTTCCCATACATTGTTCAGCTCAAACTATTGAAGCTCTTCTTGCATAGCTTGAATCCATTCAGGTTCCATGAAGGCTTCTTCAACTTTCTTAGGTTCTGTTATTGAGACGAATGCGAAGTGCCCATAGAAATTTGCTAGCTGAGTTGCCCTTGAACAAGTGAGCGGACCGGGTGCATTGATGCTATCAATTATTCTCTCAATCTGCACTTCATTGGCAACACGAGGATGTACAGGGCGAAGGTTTTGCTCTTGCTGATCATTGCCATTGTTAGTGGGATTGTCTTCAAGCTGAGCATTGTCTTCAGGTTGATCAGGTGCGGAGATGATAAGTTCCTCTTCAGGTTGAGCTTCAGAGGGTATGATTTCTCCGGTTCCCATAAGCTTGATTGATTCGCTGGATGGAACTTCATCTAGCACATTTGGGAGGTGCTCTCTTTGTGAACCGTTAGTCTCATCAAACCGCACATCCACTGTTTCAACTAATTTATAATGAAAGAGATTGAAGACTCTGTAGGAGTGCGAATTCTTTCCATATCCAAGCATAAAACCCTCATGTGCTTTTGGTGCAAATCTTGATGTGTGATGTGGATCCTTGATCCAGCACCTGGCGCCAAATACTCTGAAGTAACTGACATTTGGCTTCTTGCCAGTAAGGAGCTCATAAGATGTCTTGTTCAGAAGCTTGTGAAGATAAACACGATTGATTGTATGGCATGCAGTATCAATGGCTTCAGGACAGAATTTTCTTGGAGTCTTGTATTCATCAAGCATCGTTCGGGCCATCTCAATGAGTGTTTTGTTCTTGCGTTCGACGATGCCATTCTGCTGTGGCGTGTACGGGGCTGAGAATGCATGTGTGATGCCCAAGGTATCAAGATATGTATCAAGGCCGGTGTTCTTGAACTCAGTGCCATTGTCACTTCTGATGTGCTTTATCTTGGCGCCATAGTTGTTCATTGCTCGATTGGCGAAGCGTCTGAAGACATCCTGCACTTCAGTCTTGTAGAGGATTATGTGCACCCAAGTATATCTAGAATAATCATCAACAATGACAAAGACATAGAGACAAGCAGTAGTAGTAAGAGTTGAGTAATGAGTGGGACCAAAAAGATCCATGTGGAGCAGTTCGAAGGGTCGAGAAGTTGTCATGATTGTCTTCGAGGGATGTTTGGCCCTCATCATCTTTCCTGCTTCACAGGCGCCGCATAAGTGATATTTCTTGAACTTGACACCCTCGATGCCTATGACATGCTTCCTCTTTGCAAGGGTGTGGAGGTTCCTCATGCCAGCATGCCCTAGCCTCCGATGCCAGAGCCAGCATTCTGAAGCTTTTGCTAGAAGACATAAGGCAAGCTGTGGTCCTGCTGAGAAATCTACCACGTACAAATCATCTTTCCGATACCCTTCAAACACTAGAGACTTGTCATATTCCATTAGTACAAGGCAGCGATATTTTCCAAATATTACGACCATGTTCAAATCGCAAAGCATTGAGACAGACATTAAGTTGAAGCCAAGAGATTCAACAAGCATGACTTTATCCATGTGTTGATCCTTTGAGATTGCAACTCTACCTAGGCCCAATACCTTACTTTTACCAGTGTCAGCAAATCTGATGTGACTCTTGTCGAATGGACGTAAGGTTGAGTCCATAAGAAGGCTTCTTTTTGCCAGTCATGTGATTGGTACACCCACTATCAATAATCCATTCTGAAGACGCTGGTGTCGTACCCTACAGTGCAGTTAGGGGGATAGGCTTCACGAAGAGAATTGTGAAGCAAAAACATTTGACGAACCAGTGGGTTATGAAAGCTTAGATCCAGATTAGGACTAATAGGGAGAGTAGAAAGCGATTCAGGAACGAAGTACATAGTAAGACCATTCGGGCATTTGATCTTGCGCCCTACAAGATGTTTAAGGTCCCCAACAATAGCGTCAGACGATTTTGGTTTTCTGCTGGAGACCTTTCCCTGCAAAAGAGAGTTAAGCTTTCTTAGCCACCCACATCTTCAAGGGTGGCTTAGAAGCAATAAGTCTAAGTGCAGCATCTGAGAACTTTGGCTTTGGAGCCCTAGCAAACAGTCTTGCAGGCGGACAATAGTACTCATAAGAATAAGTGGAATAGTTCTTGGTCTTATGAACATGTCGGTTTGATGAACCGCGCTCATATTCATAGGCATGAGTATGGTTTCCCTGCAAAACATTTGCGTTAGTGCGACTCAGGTGAGTCCTCTGTCTGTATGAAGCCTTTGGACTGTATGAAGCCTGTAGTCTGGGGTTTGTCTTCTTCACGTGTGGTGTCATGATGACATTCACAGGAAGATTATCCACACACTTTTTCGGAACCCAGATCTTCTTCATAGGCGGTCCATTCCTGCAGTTAGTACCAATGTACCTGGCAAACACTTCACCATTCTGATTCTTAAACAGTTTATAGTTTGCATCAAAGGATTCATCAATGACAATGGGGTTTGCACAAGTGAATCCAGATAGAGTGGATGGATCTGCTGAAGATTCCTTTGCAGCAACCCATGTGGTTTTGGGGTACTGCTCAGGTTTCCAGTAAGAGCCATCAGCATTCATTTTCCTTACGAACCCAACACCCTCTTTCCTCGGGTTTTGGTTCAAGATATGCTTTTTGAGGACATCACATAGTGTCTGATGCCCTTTAAGACTTTTGTACATCCTTGTTTCAAGCAATGTCTTCAACCTAGCATTCTCATCAGCAATAGCAGTGGAATCCTCAGCAGAGGGGTTAGTTCCCACATCAACAATTGAAGATATTGCAGCAGTAGCAGCAGTAGAACATTCAGCAACAGTAGTAGCATTATCACGCTTAATGCATTTAAGACATGGTGGTTCAAATCCTTCCTGAGCGGAACTGATCTGTTTGGCGCGAAGTGACTCATTTTCCTTTTGAAGATCTTCATGAGCCGCTCTCAATTTCTCAAGATCTTGCTTCCTTTGAAGATAATCATAGGAAAGCTTTTCATGAGTTGTTGAGAGCGTTTCATGATGACTTTCAAGTTCCTCATACTTAACGTGAAGATTTTTTATGTCTTCAATTAAGGACTCAGAACGAGTCATTTCAGCGCCTAACAGATCATCGCTTTTTCTAACAGTTTTTGAATATGTTCCATGGCTTTTTGTTGTTCAGTTGCAATTTTAGCAAGTGTTTTGTAGCTGGGTTTTGAACCACAATCAGAGTCATTGTCACTAGATGTTTGATAGTGAGTAGTGCGTGTGTTTACCTTGGCACCGCGTCCCATGAAGCAGTAGGTAGGAGCGGAGTAGTCCTTGTCATTTGCATTGGTGTCGGTGATGAAGTCATTGTCTTCAGTGTTGAAGATGGACTTGGCAACGTATGTTGTAGCCAGACTTGCGACGCCAGAATCGGACTCCTCCTCAGACTCCACCTCCGCCTCCTCAGAAGCGGACTCCTCCTCTTAATCCATTTCCTTGCCAACAAACGCACGTGCCTTGCCAGATGAGCTCTTCTTGTGTGATGAAGACTTTCAGGAAGACTTGGAAGAAGACTTTGAGTATTTCTTCTTCTTGTCGTCAGAGTCATATTCCTTGCTCTTCTTCTTCTTTTTGTTCTCATTGTCCCACTTCAGACACTCAGAGATGAATTGGCCAGGTTTCTTGCACTTGTGACATGTTTTCTTCTTGTAGTCATGAGCAGAAGCTTCAACATTCCTTGAGCTTGATCGGGAAGACTTTTTGAAACCTTTCTTCTTGGTGAATTTTTGGAACTTCTTCACAAGCATAGCATGTTCCCTTCCAATGTCTTCAGGATCATCCGAACTGCTGTCAGATTCTTCTTCAGATGAGGAGACAGCTTTTGCCTTCAAGGCACGAGTTCGCCCATAGTATGGACCGTAGATATCTCTTTTCTCAAAACGCTGAAACTCATGTGTGTTGAGCCTCTCAAGTATGTCAGACGGATCGAGTGTCTTGAAATCAGGACATTCTCGAATCATCAGGGCTAGGGTGTCAAACGAACTGTCAAGTGATCTCAGTAGTGTCTTGACGACTTCATGCTTGGTGATCTCAGTAGCGCCAAGGGCTTGAAGCTCATTTGTGATGTCAGTGAGTCGATCAAATGTGCGCTGGACATTCTCATTGTCATTTCTCTTGAAGCGGTTGAAGAGGTTGCGAAGGACACTGATTCTCTGATTTCTCTAGGTTGAGACGCCTTCGTTGACTTTGGAGAGCCAGTCCCAGACTAGCTTAGATGTTTCCAAAGCACTCACACGGCCATATTGTCCTTTGGTCAGATGACCACAGATGATATTCTTGGCAGTAGAGTCCAGTTGAATAAACTTCTTGACATTAGCAGCAGTGACACCTTCTCCAGCCTTGGGAACACCGTTCTTGACGACATACCATAGGTCGACCTCAATGGCTTCAAGATGCATGCGCATCTTATTCTTCGAGTAGGGATATTCAGTTCCATCGAAGACGGGGCACGCAGCGGGGACTTTAATTATCCCTGCAGTCGACATAGCTAAAACTCCAGGTGATTAAACCGAATCACACAGAACAAGGGAGTACCTTGCTCTGATACCAATTGAAAGTGCGTTATATCGACTAGAGGGGGGTGAATAGGCGATTTTTATGAAAGTCTTCAAAACATGGAAGTTTCGAAGACAAACAATAGAAATAAACCTATTACCATGCAGCGGAAGGTAGACTACACTAGGCAAACCATAGTCAAGTATTCAATGGAGTGAGAGCACAATGACTAATGGCGGCAATGTAGTAAGGATCAGGTAGGAAGATATTATGAAGCCAAACAGAACACGCAGTCACTCAGTGAAGACAAAAGATAGTGCAAACATATAATGACTTCACAGGGAGTAATAGTAAGTAAGGGGAAGGGAAGGATGAAACCAGTGACTCGTTGGAGACAATGATTTGTTGGACCAGTTCCAGTTGCTGTGACAACTGTACGTCTGGTTAGGGCGGCTAGGTATTTAAACCTGAGGACACACAGTCCCGGACACCCAGTCCTGAACACGCAGCTCAGGACACCCAGTCCTCACCATATTCCCCTTGAGCTAAGGTCACACAGACCTCGCCCAATCACTCCGGTAAGTCTTCAAGGTAGACTCCCAAACCTTCACAGACTTCGTTCACCGGCGATCCACAATGTCTCTTGGATGCTCAGAACGCGACGCCTAACTGGCTGGAGGATTCACAGTCCTCAAGTGTAATAAGTCTTCAGATCACACAGACAAGAAGACTTAAGTGATGCCTAATTCTCTTTGGCTCTGGGTGGTTAGGGCTTTATCCTCGCAAGGAATTCTCTCTCAAAGGCTTCGAGGTGGGTTGCTCTCAAACGACAAAAGCCGTACACTAACTCTGAGGAGCCAACCATTTATGGTTGTAGGGGGTGGGCTATTTATAGCCACTAGGCAACCCGACCTGATTTGTCCAAAATGACCCTGGGTCACTAAGGAACTGACACGTGTTCCAACGGTCAGATTTCAAACTCACACGGCAACTTTACTTGGGCTACAAGCAAAGCTGACTTGTCCGACTGTGGACAAGATTCGCTCTCATAGTCTTCACTCGAAGACATAGGTTTTGGTTAAGCATCACTTCAGTCATTCTGACTGGTTCTCTTGGACCCCACTTAACAGTACGGTGGTTCCTATGACTCAACAAAGAAGAAAAAGAACTACGAAAGATCTAAGTCTTCAAGCTCCATAGGCTTCATGCGATGTCTTCTCTTGTCATAGTCTTCAATGTGAATATCTTCATATACCACCTTTGACATCAATGTCTTCATACATTTTTAGGGGTGGCACTAGATGCACTTACAGTTAGCTGCTTTTTCTTACCATCCTCACCGAGCACCTCAATGTATCGAGATGAACCGCACTTCCTACAGTACTTGTCATCCGCATACTCGTGCCTAAACAACAGGCAATTCTTCGGGCAAACATCTATTTTCTCATAACCCATAGAGAGTGCCTTCATGATTTTCTTTGTATCGTACATGCTTTTCGGTAGTTCATGACCCTCAGGGAGGCTGTTAGCCCATACTCCCAGGAATGCTTCGAAGCATTTCTGGCTATAGCCGTACTTAGCCTTGACTGCAATCAATTGCGAGATGGTATCCAGCTGAGATATTTTCGCACCCGCATAAAGAGGTTTCTTCGACGAGGCCAAGACCTCCAAGAAGGCCTTTGCAGTTGCCTCCGGCTCCTCCAGTTCATTCTCTGAAGGTGACACATTTGCCGTTTCTGCAACAATGACATCATCTAGCATGTCCCTGACCCCGTCATCCTCATATCCATCGATGTGTTGTCGCATCACCTCCTCTCTACCATGGTCCTGCTCGACTATGTTTATCGGCGGCGTGTCAAAGTTTGGCATATATCCGTGCGTGCGAAGGTGCTCACTCATGTCCGTCTGATTTCTACGGTGACGTCTGGCACATCTCGCACAGGGGCATGGTGGGATAATTCTCATTGGACGACGGAATATCTCCTTCAAATACACTTCAGTATTCGCGATCCACTCTGATGTTACTCGATTCTGACGGATAAAACCACTGTACATCCACTGATTATCTGCCATCCTCTGCTTTTTTGCAAGCCACACAACATAATTAAGGATTCACTTAAATTAATCACATCAAATTTTCAGTTTCTACCGCGTTGAATCCACCTACATCTCTAATAGGTAAAGATGGGTCCTAATCCCACCCGAGGATGTGTAGATTGAGTACGTTCTCCATTCTACCCCGTTCCGAGACAAAATTTCGGCAGCACCTCCCCGTTGTTCTCTAGATACATGTCTCGGCAAATAGCCGAGAGAATGTGCTCCGGAGGACAATGGGGAGGCGCCGCCGAAATCCTATCTCGGAACGGGGTAGAACATGGAGAACATACCCAATCTACACATCGTTGGGCTGTCCGTGGAAAATGCTGGACAATCCGAAAGAGCTGCGGTGATAAATATGCAATTGAATGCATATTTATCGATGCAACCCTTTCAGACGGGAGACGCCTAGGTTACGCCAGTTGACTTGAGAATGAAATCTAGTGATATGAAAAAATGGAGGAGATGGACTTGTAGCTCACCCTCGGCTGTAGAGGAAGTAGTCGAACAGCAGAGGGATGCTCAGGGGGACCAACGCGTCATACAACGGTCACTCCGATGAAATGCGACAGCACAAAGCCTGCACAATCCACCGAAAGAACAACTTAGAGCATCACATCTCAGTCAATCAAAATTTTGTCTTCAATTTTTTTGCAATATCATCATGATGAACTAACCACTAACCATGATCCAAATTTTAACATCTGTCTATCTATCTACTTCACAAAACATCTATCTACAAATCATATCGAGAGATGCGACGCCACAAACCCTATAAATTCCACCGAGTAAAATGTTTGGAACTTCGCATCTCATGTAGCATTTCAACAACATCTCAAATTGTAGGATAGAATGCATATATTCTACATTATTCAAAACATAAAGTAAAAAACTTAGATGATCATGATACATCAAATTAAATTTTTACCGCATTGATTAATTTTTTTGGTCAAAACTAAAATGTACCTACCTATCCATACATTGATGTACCTAGAAATTTATCTACTTATCTATCCATTTCATTCAACTATCCAAATTTTAACATTTCTCTATCTATCTACTAAAATTGCAGTAAACATACAAAATAATTGCACTACACTAATTTTGTATATCTAGCTAACACAACAGCGGCATGAGCTACAACTCCGGCGAGTGACCGGGGGGCGGGGGAGCTCACCGAGGGGAAGCAGCACCGAAGCTGCTGGAGGACAGCAGGGGCGGGGGAGGTGGCTACATCGGAGGGGGCCGAGACGAGGCAAGGGCGGGGCCTGGCAGACAGTGGTCGGGGCCAGGCGGACGGTTGTCGGCGCGGTGGCGGAGGAGGCCGGTCGGAGCCGGGCTAGGAGAAGGGGGCGTCGAGGCAGGGGGGTCCTTAGGGAGGGCGTCGGCGGAGGGGGTGGAGCAGCGGCCGGAGATCAGGCCAGGGACTCCGGCGGGGGGGGGGGGGGCCATGGCAGCGCGGCGCGGGTGGGTGGAGACGACAGCGGTGGTGGGTGGGTGGCTGGGCGAAGACGGGGCGGGTGGGGCGGAGATGACGACGGCGCGGCGCGCCGGTTGGTGGAAATGGCGGCGGCTGGTGGCGGGGGCGAGCAACTAGGGTGGTGTCGACGGCACGGAGAGGGTGGCGGCGGCGGTTGGGTGTCGAGGAGAGGGAGTTGGATCGAGGTGCGAGGAGAGAAACGAGTGGAGGAGGAGGGCCGAGTAGTGGATAAGGGGGGGGGGGCTATGCCGACGGCATGGCCATCGGCATAGGCTTGGTCCCACGTGCCACGTGTCAATCTATGCCGACAGCTAAGCCGTTGGCATAGATAGTTTGCATTTTTTATTTTTTATAATGGCATATGTGTGACTCTCAACACACTGTAAAAAATAGTCCCACCTCCCCAAAGACAAGTGAAAGTGCAACTATCCCTAGGTGGTTTTGGTAATTCATAACAACATATAGCTCATTGAGCTAATGATATTTTAAGATGATTATTTTAGGAAAGCACAATGATTGGCATGGCATGGATGTGAAAGTGGAACCCTCAAAATGCTAAGGACAAAGAATTGGCTCAAGCTCAAAAGTTCAAGACTCTTCATTTTATATTTTAGTGATCCAAGATCACATTGAGTCTTTAGGAAAAGCCAATACTAACAAGGAGGGATGGGGTGTTGCTTAATGAGCCTCTTGCTCTATGTGCTTGGTGATATGCTCCAAAATCCTCAACCACTTTTCCATAGCCACAAATGACCTAAACCCTAAGCCAAACTCGGTCATACCGATTCTGTCAATCCGGCGCCACCGAGTTTCACTTGTCATTTGCCACTACCAAACCCTAGCAATTCGGTCCTACCGATAAGGATCTCGGTCTCACCGAGATGGGATTCCAAACTCTCTGTTTCCCTTTCGTAACTTTTTGGTCTCACCGAAAGAGCGAATCGGTCCCCACCGAGATTGCAATGTAAACTCTCTGTTTCCTTCTTGTAACTTTTCGGTCTCACCGAAAGAGCGAGTCGGTCCCACCGAGTTTGCCTGACCAACTCTCTGGTTAGCTTATTGCCTAACTCGGTCTCACCGAGTGTTTGCAATCGGTCTCACCGAGATTACGTTATGCCCAAACCCTAACCGAATCGGTCCTACCGAGTTGCATGTCAGTCCCACCGAAATTCCTAACGGTACTAGGTTTACTATTTCGGTCCGACCGAGTTTTCTGATTCGTTCCCACCGAGATTGGTAAATTTTGTGTAACGGTTGGATTTTGTGTGGAGGCTATATATACCCCTCCACCACCTCTTCATTCGGAGAGAGAGAAATCAGAACACATACACCATTCCTACACATATGTTCTGAGAGAGAACCACCTACTCATGTGTTGAGACCAAGATATTCCATTCAAACCATATGAATCTTGATCTCTAGCCTTCCCCAAGTTGCTTTCCACTCAAATCTTCTTTCCACCAGACCCAAATCCTATGAGAGAGAGTTGAGTGTTGGGGAGACTATCATTTGAAGCACAAGAGCAAGGAGTTCATCATCAACACACCATTTGTTACTTCTTGGAGAGTGGTGTCTCCTAGATTGGCTAGGTGTCACTTGGGAGCCTCCGACAAGATTGTGGAGTTTAACCAAGGAGTTTGTAAGGGCAAGGAGATCGCCTACTTCGTGAAGATCTACCGCTAGTGAGGCAAGTCCTTCGTGGGCGATGGCCATGGTGGGATAGACAAGGTTGCTTCTTCGTGGACCCTTCGTGGGTGGAGCCCTCCGTGGACTCGCGCAACCATTACCCTTCGTGGGTTGAAGTCTCCATCAACGTGGATGTAGGATAGCACCACCTATCCGAACCACGGGAAAAACATCTGTGTCTCCAATAGCATTTGAATTCTCCAAACCCTTCCCTTTATATTCTTGCAAGTTGCATGCTTTACTTTCTGCTGCCAATATACTCTTTGCATGCCTGCTTGAATTGTGTGATGATTGCTTGACTTGTCCTAATATAGCTAAAATTTGCCAAGAACTAAAATTGGGAAAAGGTTAAGTTTTTATTTGGTCAAGTAGTCTAATCACCCCCCCTCTAGACATACTTTCGATCCTACAAGTGGTATCAGAGCTTTGGTCTCCATTTGCCTTGATCTCCATAGCTTTTGGTGGTCATAGCCTTGGTTTCACAACCTAGGAGAGTATGGCGTCTAGCGAGGGAAATTATCACCATAGAGGTCCTTACTTTGATGGCACTAATTTTGCTAGTTGGAAGCATAACATGAAAATGCATATTCGTGGACATAACCCCGCCGTATGGGCTATTGTTTGTGTTGGTTTGCAAGGTGTGTTCTTTGATGGGAGAGAACCAAACCGTGAAGCTACCGCGGATGAGTTGAAGATGTTGCAATACAATGCTGAAGCTTGTGATATTCTCTTCAATGGATTGTGCCCTGAAGAATTCAACAAAATCAGCCGCCTTGAGAATGCAAAGGAAATTTGGGATACTTTGATTGATATGCACGAAGGTACCGACTCCGTCAAAGAATCCAAGTTGGATGTGCTCCAAATTAAACTTGACAAGTTCAAGATGAAGGATGGTGAAGGTGTCGCTGAAATGTACTCTAGGCTTGCTCTCATCACAAATGAGATTGCCGGCTTAGGAAGTGAAGAGATGACCGATAGATTCATCATCAAGAAGATCCTAAGAGCCTTGGATGGGAAATATGATACCGTGTGCACATTGATCCAAATGATGCCCAATTACAAAGATCTCAAACCAACGGAAGTGATTGGAAGGATTGTTGCTCATGAGATGTCACTCAAGGATAAAGAGGAACTTCACAACAAATCAAGTGGTGCCTACAAAGCCTCATGTGAAGTCCCCGCATCATCAAGTGAGAAACAAAACTTCAATGAAGAATTGAGCTTAATGGTGAAGAACTTCAACAAGTTCTACAAGAGTAGAAGCAAAGATAGAAGCTTCAAGTCAAGGTCCTACAATGACAAAAGATCTTCTAGTCGAGAGCGAAACTGCTATAATTGTGGAAGACCCGGACAATATTCCAATGAGTGTACGGCTCCCCACAAGAGAAGAGAAGATTCTCCAAAAAGAAGAAGCAAAGAATCACCACCAAGAGAGAGAAGGAGTAGAGATGATCATTATGAATGGAGCTACTCATGGAGAAGCAAGGATTTGGAAAGGAAGGAAAAATCATCAAGGAGCTACACAAAATGAAGACATCAAGCTCATGTTGGTGAATGGGTATCCGGCTCCGACTCCGACAGTCACTCCGAGAGAAGTTATCACTCTGACTCCGAAGATACTCAAGATGAAGGTGTTGCCGGTCTAGCACTTGTGTCAACCAACTCCTACGACATATTTGACTCACCAAATGAAGGAATTGGAAGATGCTTCATGGCCAAAGGTCCTAAGGTAACACACCCCGAGTATGTTGATTTTAATAGTGATGAAGATGACTTGTTAGGTGATGATGACTTGCTTGTTGACAACTCTAGTGATGAGTACTATGATGAAACATCAATTAATCATGCTAATCAAGATAAAACGAATGACAATGATAAGGAGAAGATTGAGGCTCTAACTAAAGAACTAAACACTCTTAAGTTAGCTCATGAAACCATCTTCGAAGATCATCGAGAACTTTTAAGAGCTCATGAGAAATTACGCTTTGAAAAGCTCAATCTTGAGCAAGAGCATGAGTTCTTAAAGGCAATCAATGATGATCTCCGCAAGAAAAGTTCTTCCTACATTGCCAAGCGTTTACTATTATCCACTTACATGCCTCAAGTCAAGTCTAGTAACAAGCACAAGAAAGATTCTTCCTCTAGTAGTAACAATGATCATGCTAAATCCATTATTGTTGCTTCTAGTAGTTCTCTTGATTCCACTAATGATTCTCTTAGCCAAGTTACACTTGAGCAAGAAAATAGCTTATTGAAGGGGATTGTAGAGAAAGGAGTATACAAAAGCCTTGCCGGAAGTAAGCAATTCGAGGAAATTCTGCGCAAGCAAGGAATGCACCGGAAGAATCAAGGTGTTGGTTTTGAACGAAAGTTCAATGCCAATGGAGTTGAGTGGGAAGAAGATCAATACCCCAAGACAAAGTTTGTTCTTCAACAAGAGAAGTATGATACTTCTTTCAAGGGGACACAAGCTCAAGATGATCTTCCACCACAAGACTACAAGCAAAAAGGCAAGGACAAGCTTCAAGAGGAGATTGATGCATTTGAAGAAGCTCCTAAGACCTTAGTCAAGTGGATTCCCAAGACTACTTCAAGTTCCACTTCATCAAGTATGACTGCAACTCCAAGGATTCCCATCAAGATGGTGTGGATCCAAAAGAAGAACTAGAGAGTTCTTGAGGGTGACTCCGCCAACATATTTCACTCTCATCATTTTGGCAAGAACAAGTGCAATCAACTTCCACATCATGCACTAGTTCAAGGAGTCACAAACCCTCTTGTTGGTAAGACAAGGGACAAGGTAACCTAAAGTTTTAATGGACATCATCTTGTGTGTGCATCACTCTATGTCTATGGATATCCTTGTTTGTTCCTTGTGGGACTAACCCATGTAGGTATTGAAAGTGCAATTCACTCAAATGGATAGCTCCAAGTGATCTACATCAACATTGAGCATCCACATCTTCAACATCTACATGAAGTCATCATCGACAAAACCCAAGGTTAGTTCATCCCTCTTAGGGGGGATATCACATCTAGGGGGAGCTTTACTCTAAAACTTGAGTTAAAGCAACTCTAAAGGTGTGAATACAACAATGCTTTATGTAAAAGTGGTAACCCCACTTGAGCTTAAACGATGAGTATGACCTACGATCAAGTGTTCTCACTTGACTCCTAAGTCAATATACTCATATATAGATGACCTAGTCATCGCAAATTGCTTGATAGATGCTAGAATTGTTTGTGCATGCTTTGCCACATATTTCATTTGCCATCTTATTGTGTGAGCATGTTGGTTGCATATTTTACTCATTCGAGGACATCCACTTGTTGTTTTGATTGTTTGGCTTTATCTCCTTTTGCCAAGTGGATGGACAAGAATGCCTAAGAACCTCCTCTAGCTATCTATGCTTTTCTCGTCTCAAACTCTATTCATGCTGCATCACAAAATTTGATCAAGTCAGATTCGAACCACTCTGTGTGAGGAGCGCTCGGAGTCCCCGATTCGTCATAGACTTAAACTTACAAAACCTCTTTATGAATCTCGGTCTGACTGCTACCATACTTTCGGTCCTACCGAGTTCATTAAGTTGATCTAGGTTTTCGATCTCGGTGCAACCGATTTGAACATTTCGGTCACACCGAGTTGCAATAACTGTATACAGTTTTGCATCTCGGTGCCACCGAGTTGTTCCACTCGGTCACACCGACAGGGTCGGGCTATATATAGTGACGGGCAAAATTTTCGAAATTTCTCCGAAACCTCTTCGCCCGCACATAGCTCGCTCTGCCTCCTGGGTCTCCGGATCGTCCTCCTCGCCGCCAGCCGCCTCCAGTCGCTGGTCTCCGTCGCCGTCAACGGAAATTCTGCCCCGCCATTGCCGCCGTAGCGAGTCTCCGCCGAACTAGGGTATGGACTCGATCTTTGTGCTATTCTCCAATCAGATTCCTAGCACATTGTGATCATCATGATTCTTGCCACGTTTGATAAACTCCTATCCAGTCAATGAACTCATAGATTAGGTTTAATTCGAAAATTTTAGGGTTAGGTTTCCGCCGAAACCATCTCGAACCCACCGAGTTGAAAAACTCGGTCCCACCGATTTGGCTTATGCCATTGCACAAGTAAAACTCGGTCTGACCGAGAATTACTTATCGGTGTGATCGATTTTGGAACTCAGTGAAACCCTAGCAGTCTCTGTGCCACCGAACTGTGACTCGGTCTGACCTAGTTCACTAGTTTAGGTTCCAAAACTGCTTCGGTGTCACCGAGTTTGAAAATCGGTAGATCCGAGATGATTTCAGTGGGAAACTAAAACCAAGTTTTTGAATTAATCTTTTGCAAAAATCTCTGCATTTTGTGATGCTCATCCACTCTATCTCATCTATAATCTATTCACAGGGCCAGCAGTCAGATTTGCATCATGTTAGACCAAAGTGACAGCCAGAACCTCTCGGAGCAGCAAGTGGTGATGAGTGAGGGCACTAGTCCCTCCAGCTCTTCAGATGATGGCAGCAGGAGCACCCCCAGCAATCTGCCTAAGGCTGCCACACGTCAAAGGAAGAAGAGAACTTCTGATTCTGAAGATGAAGACTATGTGGCAGAGGAAGAGGCCACATCAAAGAGAGTTGAGCCAGCTCAAGGCACAAAGCCAGGGCTGAAAATCAAAAGGCCAGCAGACAGGCAGCCCATGTCAAAGGCTAGAGCTTCAACTGAGAAGCCTGCTCCCATTGAGCCCATTGCTGCTGAGGGAAAAAAGAGGAAAGAAAGAGTGAAGAAGACTGTAGCCAGAGTGCCTGGGAAGGCCTCCATCATGGAAGATGAGGAGGAAGAAGAAGAGGTTGCTGCACCAGCACCCAAGGCAGCCAAACTTATGGGAGATGCCATAAGGTCAGGGGCAACTGCATCCAAGCCCAAGGAAGCACCCAAGGCTGCATCTAAGCCAAAGAGTGCACCCAAGAGAAACACAAGAAGCATCCCAGCCACTGAGAAGAACAAGGCCCCAGTGCCTGAAGTTGCAGAGGAAGAGGAAGAGCATGTCCTTAGGAAGCTCAAGCCCAAGATCCCAGACCACAACGGTGCTCATCCTGTGGCTGAAAATATGAAGCTCAGGAAAGACTCGGGGCTGAGGAAGTGGAGAGAGACAGATCCCTATGCTACCAGAAGAAGGACTGTAGTGGATTACAGGTTTCACACCAAGGAGCAGCAGGATTTCTATGAGACCGTTTTGCTTGACAAGAAGCCAATAGTGTGTGACATGAGATGCGTCGACTGGACCTACATGAAGGAAAATGAGGAACACTATTCTGGAGTATATGACAGCTTTAGTGCGTGTGGAGTTGCAAACTTTGTTGGGCAGAAGCTCACAAAGTGGAACGAGGAGCTAATCATGCAATTCAACTCCATAGCACACTTCTACCCAGATGGGAGGATCACTTGGATGTCAGAGGGTACAAGGTACCAGTCCATAGTTGAGGAATGGGCAAAGTTGATCAATGCCCCAGAGGAGCAAGCAGATGACTTGGACATTTATGCCAAGAAGAAGATGGACCACAACTCCATGGCAAATATGTACAAGGAGATTCCCACAGATGATCTTGACACTCACCAGTTTGGGTCAGTGAAGCACTTGCTATCAGGACTGCCTACGATCAACTGGATCCTTAGGCACACCCTTTTGCCCAAGTCTGGAGATCACCGGATGATTAGAGGTCATGCCATTAATTTGCTTCATGTGTTTGACGTGCCTCAGAAGTTCAAAGTCATGAGCCTCATAGTGGAGACAGTCAAGAGGACAGCTGCGGATCAGAAGAGGAGTTGTGGGTATGCCCCATAGATTCAGGAGCTCATCAACTCAAAGATGGGCACGGGCACATACTTGTTGGATAAGGAACACCTGCCCATCCGTCCAGACTTCGAAGATAATCAAGTGATTATGACTGAGAATGAGCCCTCATCTGCCCATGCACAAGCCAAGAAGGAGAAAGCTTCCACGATGCCTACTCAAGAGGAGGCATCTGAATACTTCCTGAAAACCAAACAAGAGCAGCTTGGTTACCTGATTGCGTCCACCTTGCGGATTGAGCAAGGTCTAGCCACCCTGACTCAGAACCAGGCAAGCTTGGAGAGGATCATGGAACAGAGGTTCTATGACTTGGACATCAAGGTGACTGAGATACAGACTGCCGTGGAGCAGCTCCAGGATGACATGAATGAGAGGAGATGCAGGACTACGACTGATGCTTTTGCCAGGGTGCCACGAGGTCCGAGGTCGTCTGCACTGCCAGTTGCTGACACCAGAGCTACCACATCTGCGCCAGCCACAGCCTCAGTTCCACCAGCTCCAGCATCCACTTCAGCCTCAACTCCGACCACGTCTACCGAAGGCTTCGTCCTTGGAGTGCTCCAGACTCCACCACCACCTGAAGATCAAGCCTGAGCGTCGACTTAGCACTATGCATTTTCTAGGAACTTTTTGGTAACTTGTTGCCAAAGGGGGAGAAAATGTATAGATCATAGGCTTCGAGAGAGAGTGTTGCTTTCATTCTCTCTTGTTTTATTTGGTGGTTTTTCAAACTTTATTTGCTTGTGTGTGAGATACTACGTCCTTATGCCTGTGAGACATCGATGATCATGTGTTTGATCATA
This sequence comes from Triticum monococcum, assembly GCA_034509565.1. Classification (NCBI taxonomy): domain Eukaryota; kingdom Viridiplantae; phylum Streptophyta; class Magnoliopsida; order Poales; family Poaceae; genus Triticum; species Triticum monococcum. The sequence goes on from CM067845.1 coordinate 638,850,392, forward strand.
AGCTACACTTAATATTTGCTTAATGTTTGCTTAATATTATCATTCTATCTATCTTATGTGATCACTCACTATTCTTGGTGATGAGTGCATGTACTTCTTTCTTATCATTTTTTAGCGCTCCACCAAGATGTATGTGACATGGAAGAGTAACCCATGATTCTAACTCTTTGTGCATTTGCAGTCCAAAGCAAATTTTAAAATATGCACAAATTTAGGGGGAGCTCTTACTTGTCACATACTTCTCAAAGCGACGATATATTTCATGATTATTATAATTTGTCGAAGCTTTGATCTATATGTTGTCATCAATTACCAAAAAGGGGGAGATTGAAAGTGCAACTATCCCTAGGTGGTTTTGGTAATTCATAACAACATATAGCTCATTGAGCTAATGATATTTCAAGATGATTATTTCAGGAAAGCTCAATGATTGGCATGGCATGGATGTGAAAGTGGAACCCTAAAAATGCTAAGGACAAAGAATTGGCTCAAGCTCAAAAGTTCAAGACTCTTCATTTTATATTTTAGTGATCCAAGATCACATTGAGTCTTTAGGAAAAGCCAATACTATCAAGGAGGGATGAGGTGTTGCTTAATGAGCCTCGTGCTCTATGTGCTTGGTGATATGCTCCAAAATCCTCAACCACTTTTCCATAGCCACAAATGACCTAAACCCTAAGCCAAACTCGGTCATACCGATTCTGTCAATCCGGCGCCACCGAGTTTCACTTGTCATTTGCCACTGCCAAACCCTAGCAATTCGGTCCTACCGATAAGGATCTCAGTCTCACCAAGATGGGATTGCAAACTCTCTGTTTCCCTTTCGTAACTTTTCGGTCTCACCGAAAGAGCAAATCGGTCCCACTGAGATTGCAATGTAAACTCTCTGTTTCCTTCTTGTAACTTTTCGGTCTCACCGAAAGAGCGAGTCGGTCCCACCGAGTTTGCCTGACCAACTCTCTGGTTAGCTTATTACCTAACTCGGTCTCACCGAGTTTGTGCAATCGGTCTCACCGAGATTACGTTATGCCCAAACCCTAACCGAATCGGTCCTACCGAGTTGCATGTCAGTCCCACCGAAATTCCTAACGGTCACTAGGTTTACTATTTCGGTCCGACCGAGTTTTCTGATTCGGTCCCACCGAGATTGGTAAATTGTGTGTAACGGTTGGATTTTGTGTGGAGGCTATATATACCCCTCCACCACCTCTTCATTCGGAGAGAGAGCAATCAGAACACATACACCATTCCTACTCATATGTTCTGAGAGAGAACCACCTACTCATGTGTTGAGACCAAGATATTCCATTCAAACCATATGAATCTTGATCTCTAGCCTTCCCCAAGTTGCTTTCCACTCAAATCTTCTTTCCACCAGATCCAAATCCTATGAGAGAGAGTTGAGTGTTGGGGAGACTATCATTTGAAGCACAAGAGCAAGGAGTTCATCATCAACACACCATTTGTTACTTCTTGGAGATTGCTGTCTCCTAGATTGGCCAGGTGTCATTTGGGAGCCTCCGACAAGATTGTGGAGTTGAACCAAGGAGTTTGTAAGGGCAAGGATATCGCCTACTTCGTGAAGATCGACCGCTAGTGAGGCAAGTCCTTCGTGGGCGATGGCCATGGTGGGATAGATAAGGTTGCTTCTTCGTGGACCCTTCGTGGGTGGAGCCCTCCGTGGACTCGCGCAACCGTTACCCTTCGTGGGTTGAAGTCTCCATCAACGTGGATGTAGGATAGCACCACCTATCCGAACCACGGGAAAAACATCCGTTTCTCCAATAGCGTTTGAATTCTCCAAACCCTTCCCTTTATATTCTTGCAAGTTGCATGCTTTACTTTCCGCTGCCAATATACTCTTTGCATGCCTGCTTGAATTGTGTGATGATTTCTTGACTTGTCCTAATATAGCTAAAATATGCCAAGAACTAAAATTGGGAAAAGGTTAAGTTTTTATTTGGTCAAGTAGTCTAATCACCCCCCCCCCTCTAGACATACTTTCGATCCTACAAGTGGTATCAGAGCTTTGGTCTCCATTTGCCTTGATCTCCATAGCTTTTGGTGGTCATAGCCTTGGTTTCACAACCAAGGAGAGTATGGCGTCTAGCGAGGGAAATTATCACCGTAGAGGTCCTTACTTTGATGGCACTAATTTTGCTAGTTGGAAGCTTAAAATGAAAATGCATATTCTTGGACATAACCCCGCCGTATGGGCTATTGTTTGTGTTGGTTTGCAAGGTGAGTTCTTTGATGGGAGAGAACCAAACCGTGAAGCTACCGCGGATGAGTTGAAGATGTTGCAATACAATGCTCAAGCTTGTGATATTCTCTTCAACGGATTGTGCCCCAAAGAATTCAACAAAATCAGCCGCCTTGAGAATGCAAAGGAAATTTGGGATACTTTGATTGATATGCACGAAGGTACCGACTCCTTCAAAGAATCCAAGTTGGATGTGCTCCAAAGTCAACTTGACAAGTTCAAGATGAAGGATGGTGAAGGTGTCGCTGAAATGTACTCTAGGCTTGCTCTCATCACAAATGAGATTGCCGGCTTAGGAAGTGAAGAGATGACCGATAGATTCATCATCAAGAAGATCCTAAGAGCCTTGGATGGGAAATATGATACCGTGTGCACATTGATCCAAATGATGCCCAATTACAAAGATCTCAAACCAACGGAAGTGATTGGAAGGATTGTTGCTCATAAGATGTCACTCAAGGATAAAGAGGAACTTCACAACAAATCAAGTGGTGCCTACAAAGCCTCATGTGAAGTCCCCGCATCATCAAGTGAGAAACAAAACTTCAATGAAGAATTGAGCTTAATGGTGAAGAACTTCAACAAGTTCTACAAGAGTAGAAGCAAAGATAGAAGCTTCAAGTCAAGGTCCTACAATGACAAAAGATCTCCTAGTCGAGAGCGAAACTGCTACAATTGTGGAAGACCCGGACACTATTCCAATGAGTGTACGGCTCCCCACAAGAGAAGAGAAGATTCTCCAAAAAGAAGAAGCAAAGAATCACCACCAAGAGAGAGAAGGAGTATAGATGATCGTTATGAACGGAGATACTCACGGAGAAGCAAGGATTCGGAAAGGAAGGGAAAATCATCAAGGAGCTACACAAAACGAAGACATCGAGCTCATGGTGGTGAATGGGTATCCGGCTCCGACTCCGACAGTCACTCCGAGAGAAGTTATCACTCCGACTCCGAAGATACTCAAGATGAAGGTGTTGCCGGTCTAGCACTTGTGTCAACCAACTCCTACGACATATTTGACTCACCAAATGAAGGAATTGGAATATGCTTCATGGCCAAAGGTCCTAAGGTAACACACCCCGAGTATGTTGATTTTAATAGTGATGAAGATGACTTGTTAGGTGATGATGACTTGCTTGTTGACAACTCTAGTGATGAGTACTATGATGAAACATCAATTAATCATGCTAATCAAGATAAAACGAATGACAATGATAAGGAGAAGATTGAGGCTCTAACTAAAGAACTAAACACTCTTAAGTTAGCTCATGAAACCATCTTCGAAGATCATCGAGAACTTTTAAGAGCTCATGAGAAATTACGCTTTGAAAAGCTCAATCTTGAGCAAGAGCATGTGTTCTTAAAGGCAATGATAAGGAGAAGATTGAGGTCTCCATCAACCATTACCCTTCGTGGGTTGAAGTCTCCATCAACGTGGATGTAGGATAGCACCACCTATCCGAACCACGGGAAAAACATCCGTGTCTCCAATAGCGTTTGAATTCTCCAAACCCTTCCTTTTATATTCTTGCAAGTTGCATGCTTTACTTTCCGCTGCCAATATACTCTTTGCATGCTTGCTTGAATTATGTGATGATTGCTTGACTTGTCCTAATATAGCTAAAATCTGCCAAGACCTAAAATTGGGAAAAGGTTAAGTTTTTATTTGGTCAAGTAGTCTAATCACCCCCCCTCTAGACATACTTTCGATCCTACAACAAGCAACATGACCTGTTTAAAAAGTTGGCTAATCCATACGAAGTGAGCTCCGGTATTCGTTAGACTTCTGCTAAGAAAATGGACAATTACGGTGAAACGTTCAGTTACCGGCCTGGTGCCCGGGTCTGAAGGTTTCACCGTGATAGTCCATTTTCCATGATGGATGCCGGTTGTGCCCCCCCCCCCTCATCGACGACGGCACCACCGACACCTGGAGGGGGAAAACGGACGCATAAGGGCTACACGGAGGGGATCTTCCTGTGGGTCTGGCCCGGATGTTGCTCCAATGTATTCCTATGGGCTGATCAAACACAACCGGATGGATAGGTCCACTGGTCAAAGCCCGTCCATGCAAAGTCAAAGGGCTAGATCTCGTGGTCAAATGCTATAGGGTTAGGCGGGACGGGGGCCCTGGGGGGATAGCAATGCCACCCGAGCGTCGCACCGGGACCTCATACATGCGGGGTGGTGTGGTGGCATGTCCGAAGAGGCGGCACACATCTCCGGGGTGTGCCCGCCTCACAGACGGCGGCGCCGCCAACACCTGGAGGGGGGCAACGGACGCGTCGGGTCTACACGGAGGGGATCTTGCTGTGGGCCGGGCCTGGATGTTGCTCCAAAGTGTTCCTACAGGCTGACCTAACACAACCGGGTGGAGAGGTCCACTGGTCAAAGCCCGTCCATGCAAAGTTAAAGGGTTAGATCCTGTGGTCAAATGCTACATGGTTAGGCGAGATGGGGGCCCTCGGTGGTAGCAATGCCACCGGAGCGTCGCACCGGGACCTCATACATGCGAGGTGGTGTGGTGGCATGTCCGAAGAGGCGGCACTCATCTCCGGGGTATGCCCTCCCTCACGGACGGTGCCGCCGCTGGCACCTAGAGGGGGGAAACGGACGCGTTGGGTCTACACGGAGGGGATCTTGCTGTGAGTCTGGCCCGGATGTTGCTCCAAAGTGTTCCTATGGGCTTATCTAACACAACCGGATGGATAGGTCCACTGCTCAAAGCCCGTCTGTGCAAAGTCAAAGGGCTAGATCCCGTGGTCAAACGCTAAAGGGTTAGGCGGGACGGGGGCCCTGGAGGATAGCAATACCACCCGAGCGTCGCACCGGGCCCTCATACATGCAGGGTGCTGTGGTGGCATGTGCGAAGAGGTGGTACGCGTCTTTGGGTTGTCCCCCCCCCCCTCACGGACGGCGCCGCCGCCGACACCTGGAGGGGGTAAATGAACGCGTCGGGTCTACACGGAGGGGATCTTGCTGTGGGTCTGGCCCTGATGTTGCTCCAATGTGTTCCTATGGGCTGACCTAACACAACCGGGTGGAGACATCCACTGGTCAAAGCCCGTCCATGCAAAGTCAAAGGGCTAGATCCCGTGGTCAAATGCTACAGGGTTAGGCGGGATGGGGACCCTGGGTGTAGCAATGCCACCGGAGCATTGCACCGGGCCCTCATACATGTGGGCTGGTGTGGTGGCATGTCCGAAGAGGCGGCACGCATCTCCGGGGTGTGCCCCCTCAAGGACGGCGCCGCCGCCGGCACCCGGATGGGGGGCAACGGACGCGTCGGGTCTACACGGAGTGGATCTTGCTGTGGGTTTTGCTCGGATGTTGCTCCAATGTGTTCCTTTGGGCTGACCTAACACAACCGGGTGGAGAGGTCCACTGGTCAAAGCCCGTCCGTGCAAAGTTAAAGGGTTAGATCCCGTGGTCAAACGCTACAGGGTTAGGCGGGACGGGGGCCCTCGGGGGTAGCAATGCCACCGGAGCGTTGCACCGGGACCTCATACATGCGAGGTGGTGTGGTAGCATGTCCGAAGAGGTGACACGCGTCTCCGGGGTGTGCCCCCCCCCCCCTCACGGACGGTGCCGCCGCCGGCACCTAAATGGGGGGAACGGACGCGTCGGGTCTACACGGAGGGGATCTTGCTGTGGGTCTAGCCCGAATGTTGCTCCAAAGTGTTCCTATGGGCTGATCTAACATAACCGGATGGATAGGTCCACTGGTCAAAGCCCGTCCGTACAAAGTCAATGGGCTAGATCCCGTGGTCAAACGCTACAGGGTTAGGCGAGACGAGGACCCTCGGTGTAGCAATGCCACCGGAGCATCGCACTGGGCCCACATACATGAGGGGTGGTGTGGTGGCATGTCAGAAGAGGCGGCACGCGTCTCCTGGTTGTGCCCCCCCCCCTCACTGAGGGCACCGCCGCCGGCACCTGGAGGGGAAAAACGGACGCGTAAGGGCTACACAGAGGGGATCTTGCTGTGGGTCTGGCCCGGATGTTGCTCCAAAGTGTTCCTTTGGGCTGATCTAACACAACCGGATGGATAGGTCCACTGCTCAAAGCCCGTCCATGCAAAGTCAAAGGCCTAGATCCCATGGTCAAACACTACAGGGTTAGGTGGGACGGGGGCCCTTGGGGGATAGCAATGCCAACCGGACGTCGCACCGGGCCCTCATACATGCGGGGTGGTGTGGTGGCATGTCTGAAGAGGCGGCACGCGTCTCCGGGGTGTGCCCCCTCACGGACGGCGCCGCCGCCGGCACCTGGAGGGGGGAAACGGACGCGTCGGGTCTACACGGAGTGGATCTTGCTGTGGGTCTGGCCCGGATGTTGCTCCAAAGTGTTCCTTTGGGCTGGCCTAACACAACCGGGTGGAGAGGTCCACTGGTCAAAGCCCGTCCGTGCAAAGTCAAAGGGTTAGATCCCGTGGTCAAACGCTACAGGGTTAGGCGGGATGGGGGCCCTCGGGGGTAGCAATGCCACCGGAGTGTCGCACCGGGACCTCATACATGCGGGGTGGTGTGGTGCAATGCCCGAAGAGGCGGCACGCATCTCCGGGGTATGCCCTCCCTCACGGACGGTGCCTCCGCCTGCACCTGGAGGGGGGAAACGGACACGTCGGGTCTACACGGAGGGGATCTTGTTTTGGGTCTGGCCCGGATGTTGCTCCAAAGTGTTCCTATGGGCTGATCTAACACAACCGGATGGATAGGTCCACTACTCAAAGCCCGTCCGTGCAAAGTCAAAGGGCTAGATCCCGTGGTCAAACGCTACAGGGTTAGGCGGGACGGGGGCCCTGGGGATAGCAATGCCACCCGAGCGTCGCACCGGGCCCTCATACATGCGGGGTGTTGTGGTCGCATGTCCGAAGAGGTGGTACGCGTCTTTGGGGTGTGCCCCCCTCACGAACAGCGCCGCCGCCGACACTTGGAGGGGGGAAACGAACGCGTCGGGTCTACACGGAGGGGATCTTGCTGTGGGTCTGGCCCGGATGTTGCTCCAATGTGTTCCTATGGGCTGACCTAACACAACCGGGTGGAGACGCCCACTGGTCAAAGCCCGTCCATGCAAAGTCAAAGGGCTAGATCCCGTGGTCAAACGCTACAGGGTTAGGCGGGATGGGGACCCTGGGTGTAGCAATGCAACCGGAGCGTCGCACCGGGCCCTCATTCATGCGGGGTGGTGTTGTGGCATGTCCGAAGAGGCGACAAGCGTCTCCGGGGTGTGCCCCCTCACGGACGGCGCGCCGCTGGCACCTGGAGGGGGGAAACGGACGCGTCGGGTCTTCACGGAGTGGATCTTGCTGTGGGTCTGGCCCGGATGTTGCTGCAAAGTGTTCCTTTGGGCTGACCTAACACAACCGGGTGGAGAGGTCCACTGGTGAAAGCCCGTCCGTGCAAAGTCAAAGGGTTAGATCCCGTGGTCAAATGCTACAGGGTTAGGCGGGACGGGGGCCCTTGGGGGTAGCAATGCCACCAGAGCGTCGCACCGGGACCTCATACATGCGGGGTGGTCTGGTAGCATGTCCGAAGAGGCGACACACGTCTTCGGGGTGTGCCCCCCCCCCCTCACGGACGGTGCCGCCACCGGCACCTGGAGGGGGAAACGGACGCGTCGGGTCTACATGGAGGGGATCTTGCTGTGGGTCTGGCCCGAATGTTGCTCCAAAGTGTTCCTATGGGCTAATCTAACACAACCGGATGGATAGGTCCACTGCTTAAAGCCCGTCCATACAAAGTCAAAGGGCTAGATCCCGTGGTCAAACGCTACAGGGTTAGGCGGGACGGGGGCCCTGGGGGATAGCAATGCCACCCGAGTTTTGCACCGGGCCCTCATACATGCAGGGTGGTGTGGTGGCATGTCCAAACAGGCGGCACGCATCTCCGGGGTGTGCCTCCTCACGGACGGCGCCACCGCCGGCACCTGGAGGGGGAAACGAACGCGTCGGGTCTACACGGATGGGATCTTGTTGTGGGTCTGGCCCGGATGTTGCTCCAATGTGTTCCTATGGGCTGACCTAACACAACCGGCTGGAGAGGTCCAGTGGTCAAAGCCCATCCGTGCAAAGTCAAAGGGCTAGATCCCGTGGTTAAACGCTACAGGGTTAGGCGGGACGGGGACCCTGGGTGTAGCAATGCCACCGGAGCATCGCTCCGGGCCCTCATACATGAGGGGTGGTGTGGTGGCATGTCCTAAGAGGCGGCACGCATCTCCTGGTTGTGCCCCCCTCACTGACGGCGCAGCTGCCGGCACCTGGAGAGAAGGAGTATAGATGATCGTTATGAACGGAGATACTCACGGAGAAGCAAGGATTCGGAAAGGAAGGGAAAATCATCAAGGAGCTACACAAAACGAAGACATCGAGCTCATGGTGGTGAATGGGTATCCGGCTCCGACTCCGACAGTCACTCCGAGAGAAGTTATCACTCCGACTCCGAAGATACTCAAGATGAAGGTGTTGCCGGTCTAGCACTTGTGTCAACCAACTCCTACGACATATTTGACTCACCAAATGAAGGAATTGGAAGATGCTTCATGGCCAAAGGTCCTAAGGTAACACACCCCGAGTATGTTGATTTTAATAGTGATGAAGATGACTTGTTAGGTGATGATGACTTGCTTGTTGACAACTCTAGTGATGAGTACTATGATGAAACATCAATTAATCATGCTAATCAAGATAAAACGAATGACAATGATAAGGAGAAGATTGAGGCTCTAACTAAAGAACTAAACACTCTTAAGTTAGCTCATGAAACCATCTTCGAAGATCATCGAGAACTTTTAAGAGCTCATGAGAAATTACGCTTTGAAAAGCTCAATCTTGAGCAAGAGCATGTGTTCTTAAAGGCAATGATAAGGAGAAGATTGAGGTCTCCATCAACCATTACCCTTCGTGGGTTGAAGTCTCCATCAACGTGGATGTAGGATAGCACCACCTATCCGAACCACGGGAAAAACATCCGTGTCTCCAATAGCGTTTGAATTCTCCAAACCCTTCCTTTTATATTCTTGCAAGTTGCATGCTTTACTTTCCGCTGCCAATATACTCTTTGCATGCTTGCTTGAATTATGTGATGATTGCTTGACTTGTCCTAATATAGCTAAAATCTGCCAAGACCTAAAATTGGGAAAAGGTTAAGTTTTTATTTGGTCAAGTAGTCTAATCACCCCCCCTCTAGACATACTTTCGATCCTACAACAAGCAACATGACCTGTTTAAAAAGTTGGCTAATCCATACGAAGTGAGCTCCGGTATTCGTTAGACTTCTGCTAAGAAAATGGACAATTACGGTGAAACGTTCAGTTACCGGCCTGGTGCCCGGGTCTGAAGGTTTCACCGTGATAGTCCATTTTCCATGATGGATGCCGGTTGTGCCCCCCCCCCCCCTCATCGACGACGGCACCACCGACACCTGGAGGGGGAAAACGGACGCATAAGGGCTACACGGAGGGGATCTTCCTGGGGGTCTGGCCCGGATGTTGCTCCAATGTATTCCTATGGGCTGATCAAACACAACCGGATGGATAGGTCCACTGGTCAAAGCCCGTCCATGCAAAGTCAAAGGGCTAGATCTCGTGGTCAAATGCTATAGGGTTAGGCGGGACGGGGGCCCTGGGGGGATAGCAATGCCACCCGAGCGTCGCACCGGGACCTCATACATGCGGGGTGGTGTGGTGGCATGTCCGAAGAGGCGGCACACATCTCCGGGGTGTGCCCGCCTCACAGACGGCGGCGCCGCCAACACCTGGAGGGGGGCAACGGACGCGTCGGGTCTACACGGAGGGGATCTTGCTGTGGGCCGGGCCTGGATGTTGCTCCAAAGTGTTCCTACAGGCTGACCTAACACAACCGGGTGGAGAGGTCCACTGGTCAAAGCCCGTCCATGCAAAGTTAAAGGGTTAGATCCTGTGGTCAAATGCTACATGGTTAGGCGAGATGGGGGCCCTCGATGGTAGCAATGCCACCGGAGCGTCGCACCGGGACCTCATACATGCGAGGTGGTGTGGTGGCATGTCCGAAGAGGCGGCACGCATCTCCGGGGTATGCCCTCCCTCACGGACGGTGCCGCCGCTGGCACCTAGAGGGGGGAAACGGACGCGTTGGGTCTACACGGAGGGGATCTTGCTGTGAGTCTGGCCCGGATGTTGCTCCAAAGTGTTCCTATGGGCTTATCTAACACAACCGGATGGATAGGTCCACTGCTCAAAGCCCGTCTGTGCAAAGTCAAAGGGCTAGATCCCGTGGTCAAACGCTACAGGGTTAGGCGGGACGGGGGCCCTGGAGGATAGCAATACCACCCGAGCGTCGCACCGGGCCCTCATACATGCAGGGTGCTGTGGTGGCATGTGCGGAGAGGTGGTACGCGTCTTTGGGTTGTCCCCCCCCCCTCACGGACGGCGCCGCCGCCGACACCTGGAGGGGGTAAATGAACGCGTCGGGTCTACACGGAGGGGATCTTGCTGTGGGTCTGGCCCTGATGTTGCTCCAATGTGTTCCTATGGGCTGACCTAACACAACCGGGTGGAGACATCCACTGGTCAAAGCCCGTCCATGCAAAGTCAAAGGGCTAGATCCCGTGGTCAAATGCTACAGGGTTAGGCGGGATGGGGACCCTGGGTGTAGCAATGCCACCGGAGCATTGCACCGGGCCCTCATACATGTGGGCTGGTGTGGTGGCATGTCCGAAGAGGCGGCACGCATCTCCGGGGTGTGCCCCCTCAAGGACGGCGCCGCCGCCGGCACCCGGATGGGGGGCAACGGACGCGTTGGGTCTACACGGAGTGGATCTTGCTGTGGGTTTTGCTCGGATGTTGCTCCAATGTGTTCCTTTGGGCTGACCTAACACAACCGGGTGGAGAGGTCCACTGGTCAAAGCCCGTCCGTGCAAAGTTAAAGGGTTAGATCCCGTGGTCAAACGCTACAGGGTTAGGCGGGACGGGGGCCCTCGGGGGTAGCAATGCCACCGGAGCGTTGCACCGGGACCTCATACATGCGAGGTGGTATGGTAGCATGTCCGAAGAGGTGACACGCGTCTCCGGGGTGTGCCCCCCCCCCCTCACGGACGGTGCCGCCGCCGGCACCTAAATGGGGGGAACGGACGCGTCGGGTCTACACGGAGGGGATCTTGCTGTGGGTCTAGCCCGAATGTTGCTCCAAAGTGTTCCTATGGGCTGATCTAACATAACCGGATGGATAGGTCCACTGGTCAAAGCCCGTCCGTACAAAGTCAATGGGCTAGATCCCGTGGTCAAACGCTACAGGGTTAGGCGAGACGAGGACCCTCGGTGTAGCAATGCCACCGGAGCATCGCACTGGGCCCACATACATGAGGGGTGGTGTGGTGGCATGTCAGAAGAGGCGGCACGCGTCTCCTGGTTGTGCCCCCCCCCCCTCACTGAGGGCACCGCCGCCGGCACCTGGAGGGGAAAAACGGACGCGTAAGGGCTACACAGAGGGGATCTTGCTGTGGGTCTGGCCCGGATGTTGCTCCAAAGTGTTCCTTTGGGCTGATCTAACACAACCGGATGGATAGGTCCACTGCTCAAAGCCCGTCCATGCAAAGTCAAAGGCCTAGATCCCATGGTCAAACACTACAGGGTTAGGTGGGACGGGGGCCCTTGGGGGATAGCAATGCCAACCGGACGTCGCACCGGGCCCTCATACATGCGGGGTGGTGTGGTGGCATGTCTGAAGAGGCGGCACGCGTCTCCGGGGTGTGCCCCCTCACGGACGGCGCCGCCGCCGGCACCTGGAGGGGGGAAACGGACGCGTCGGGTCTACACGGAGTGGATCTTGCTGTGGGTCTGGCCCGGATGTTGCTCCAAAGTGTTCCTTTGGGCTGGCCTAACACAACCGGGTGGAGAGGTCCACTGGTCAAAGCCCGTCCGTGCAAAGTCAAAGGGTTAGATCCCGTGGTCAAACGCTACAGGGTTAGGCGGGATGGGGGCCCTCGGGGGTAGCAATGCCACCGGAGTGTCGCACCGGGACCTCATACATGCGGGGTGGTGTGGTGCAATGCCCGAAGAGGCGGCACGCATCTCCGGGGTATGCCCTCCCTCACGGACGGTGCCTCCGCCTGCACCTGGAGGGGGGAAACGGACACGTCGGGTCTACACGGAGGGGATCTTGTTTTGGGTCTGGCCCGGATGTTGCTCCAAAGTGTTCCTATGGGCTGATCTAACACAACCGGATGGATAGGTCCACTACTCAAAGCCCGTCCGTGCAAAGTCAAAGGGCTAGATCCCGTGGTCAAACGCTACAGGGTTAGGCGGGACGGGGGCCCTGGGGATAGCAATGCCACCCGAGCGTCGCACCGGGCCCTCATACATGCGGGGTGTTGTGGTCGCATGTCCGAAGAGGTGGTACGCGTCTTTGGGGTGTGCCCCCCTCACGAACAGCGCCGCCGCCGACACTTGGAGGGGGGAAACGAACGCGTCGGGTCTACACGGAGGGGATCTTGCTGTGGGTCTGGCCCGGATGTTGCTCCAATGTGTTCCTATGGGCTGACCTAACACAACCGGGTGGAGACGCCCACTGGTCAAAGCCCGTCCATGCAAAGTCAAAGGGCTAGATCCCGTGGTCAAACGCTACAAGGTTAGGCGGGATGGGGACCCTGGGTGTAGCAATGCAACCGGAGCGTCGCACCGGGCCCTCATTCATGCGGGGTGGTGTTGTGGCATGTCCGAAGAGGAGACAAGCGTCTCCGGGGTGTGCCCCCTCACGGACGGCGCGCCGCTGGCACCTGGAGGGGGGAAACGGACGCGTCGGGTCTTCACGGAGTGGATCTTGCTGTGGGTCTGGCCCGGATGTTGCTGCAAAGTGTTCCTTTGGGCTGACCTAACACAACCGGGTGGAGAGGTCCACTGGTGAAAGCCCGTCCGTGCAAAGTCAAAGGGTTAGATCCCGTGGTCAAATGCTACAGGGTTAGGCGGGACGGGGGCCCTTGGGGGTAGCAATGCCACCAGAGCGTCGCACCGGGACCTCATACATGCGGGGTGGTCTGGTAGCATGTCCGAAGAGGCGACACACGTCTTCGGGGTGTGCCCCCCCCCCCTCACGGACGGTGCCGCCACCGGCACCTGGAGGGGGAAACGGACGCGTCGGGTCTACATGGAGGGGATCTTGCTGTGGGTCTGGCCCGAATGTTGCTCCAAAGTGTTCCTATGGGCTAATCTAACACAACCGGATGGATAGGTCCACTGCTTAAAGCCCGTCCATACAAAGTCAAAGGGCTAGATCCCATGGTCAAACGCTACAGGGTTAGGCGGGACGGGGGCCCTGGGGGATAGCAATGCCACCCGAGTTTTGCACCGGGCCCTCATACATGCAGGGTGGTGTGGTGGCATGTCCAAACAGGCGGCACGCATCTCCGGGGTGTGCCTCCTCACGGACGGCGCCACCGCCGGCACCTGGAGGGGGAAACGAACGCGTGGGTCTACACGGATGGGATCTTGTTGTGGGTCTGGCCCGGATGTTGCTCCAATGTGTTCCTATGGGCTGACCTAACACAACCGGCTGGAGAGGTCCAGTGGTCAAAGCCCATCCGTGCAAAGTCAAAGGGCTAGATCCCGTGGTTAAACGCTACAGGGTTAGGCGGGACGGGGACCCTGGGTGTAGCAATGCCACCGGAGCATCGCTCCGGGCCCTCATACATGAGGGGTGGTGTGGTGGCATGTCCTAAGAGGCGGCACGCATCTCCTGGTTGTGCCCCCCTCACTGACGGCGCAGCTGCCGACACCTGGAGGGGTAAAACGGATGCGTAAGGGCTACACGGAGGGGATCTTGCTGTGGGTCTGGCCCGGATGTTGCTCCAAAGTGTTCCTTTGGGCTGATCTAACACAACGAGATGGATAGGTCCACTGCTCAAAGCCCGTCCGTGCAAAGTCATAGGGCTCAATGCCGTGGTCAAACGCTACAGGATTAGGCGGGATGGGGGCCCTGGGGGGATAGCAATGCCACCCATGAAGGAAATATGCCCTAGAGGCAATAATAGAGTTATTATTTATTTCCTTATATCATGATAAATGTTTATTATTCATGCTAGAATTGTATTAACCGGAAACATAAGACATGTGTGAATACATAGACAAACAGAGTGTCACTAGTATGCCTCTACTTGACTAGCTCGTTAATCAAAGATGGTTAAGTTTCCTGACCATGAACAATGTGTTGTTATTTGATTAACGAGGTCACATCATTAGTTGAATGATCTGATTGACATGACCCATTCCATTAGCTTAGCACCCGATCGTTTAGTATGTTGCTATTGCTTTCTTCATGACTTATACATGTTCCTATGACTATGAGATTATGCAACTCCCGTTTGCCGGAGGAACACTTTGGGTGCTACCAAACGTCACAACGTAATTGGGTGATTATAAAGGAGTACTACAGGTGTCTCCAATGGTAGATGTTGGGATGGCGTATTTCGAGATTAGGATTTGTCACTCCGATTATCGGAGAGGTATCTCTGGGCCCTCTCGGTAATGCACATTACACAAGCCTTGCAAGCATTGCAACTAATGAGTTAGCTGCGGGATGATGTATTACAGAACGAGTAAAGAGACTTGCCTGTAACGAGATTGAACTAGGTATTGGATACCGACGATCGAATCTCGGGCAAGTAACATACCGATGACAAAGGGAACAATGTATGTTGTTATGCGGTCTGACCGATAAAGATCTTCGTAGAATATGTAGGAGCCAATATGGGCATCCAGGTCCCACCATTGGTTATTGACCGGAGACGTATCTCGGTCATGTCTACATTGTTCTCGAACCATAGGGTCCGCACGCTTAACGTTACGATGATAGTTATTGTGAGTTTATGCATTTTGATGTACCGAAGGTTGTTCGGAGTCCCGGATGTGATCACGGACATGACGAGGAGTCTCGAAATGGTCGAGACATAAAGATTGATATATTGGAAGCCTATGTTTGGACATCGGAAGTGTTCCGGGTGAAATCGGGATTTTACCGGATTACCGGGAGGGTTACCGGAACCCCCCGGGAGCCAAATGGGCCTACATGGGCCTTAGTGGAAAGGTGAAAGGGGCTGCCATGGAGGGCTGCGCGCCTCCCCCCCTCCCCTAGTCCTATTAGGACTAGGAGAGGTGGCCGGCCACCTCTCTCTCTTTCCCCCTTGGAGTCCTAGTTGGAATAGGATTGGAGGGGGGGGTCCTACTCCCGGTAGGAGTAGGACTTCTCCTGCGCCTCCCTTGCTTGGCCGGCCAGCCCTACCCCTCTCATCCTTTATATACGGGGGCAGGGGGCACCTCTAGACACACAAGTTGATCCTTGAGATTGTTCCTTAGCCGTGTGCGGTGCCCCCTGCCACCAAATTCCACCTCGATCATACCGTTGTAGTGCTTAGGCGAAGCCCTGCGTCGGTAGTACATCAAGATCGTCACCACGCTGTCGTGCTGACAGAACTCTTCCTCGACGCTTTGCTGGATCGGAGCCAGAGGATCATCATCGAGCTGAACGTGTGCTAAGAACTCGGAGGTGCCGGAGTAACGGTGCTTGGATCGGTCGGATTGGGAAGACGTACGACTACTTCCTCTACGTTGTGTGATCGCTTCCGCAGTCGGTCTGCGTTGGTACGTAGACAACACTCTCCCCTCTTGTTGCTATGCATCACCATGATCTTGCGTGTGCGTAGGAAATTTTTTGAAATTACTACGTTCCCCAACAGTGGTATCAGAGCCAGGTTTTATGGTTTGATGTTATTTGCACGAGTAGAACACAAGTGAGTTGTGGGCGATACAAGTCATACTGCCTACCAGCATGTCATACTTTGGTTCGGCGGTATTGTTGGACGAGACGACCCGGACCAACCTTACGCGTACGCTTACGCGAGACCGGTTCCCTCGACGTGCTTTGCACATAGATGGCTTGCGGGCGACTGTCTCTCCAACTTTAGTTGAACCGAGTGTGGCTACGCCCGGTCCTTGAGAAGGTTAAAACGGAGTCTATTTGACAAACTATCGTTGTGGTTTTGATGCGTAGGTGAGATGAGTTCTTGCTTAAGCCCGTAGCAGCCACGTAAAACTTGCAACAACAAAGTAGAGGACGTCTAAGTTGTTTTTGCAGGGCATGATGTGATGTGATATGGTCAAGGCATGATGCTAAATTTTACTGTATGAGATGATAATGGTTTGTAACCAAGTTATCGGCAACTGGCAGGAGCCATATGGTTGTCGCTTTATTGTATGCAATGCAATCGCAATGTAATGCTTTACTTTATTACTAAGCGATAGTGATAGTCGTGGAAGCATAAGATTGGCGAGACGACGACGATGCTACGATGGAGATCAAGGTGTCGTGCCGGTGACGATGGTGATCATGACAGTGCTTCGGAGATGGAGATCACAAGCACAAGATGATAATGGCCATATCATATCACTTATATTGATTGCATGTGATGTTTATCTTTTATGCATCTTATCTTGCTTTGATTGACGGTAGCATTATAAGATGATCTCTCACTAAATTATCAAGAAGTGTTCTCCCTGAGTATGCATCGTTGCCAAAGTTCGTCGTGCCCAGACACCACGTGATGATCGGGTGTGATAAGCTCTACGTCCATCTACAATGGGTGCAAGCCAGTTTTGCACATGCAGAATACTCAGGTTAAACTTGACGAGCCTAGCATATGCAGATATGGCCTCGGAACACAGAGACCGAAAGGTCGAGCGTGAATCATATAGTAGATATGATCAACATAAAGATGTTCACCATTGAAAACTACGCCATCTCACGTGATGATCGGTTATGGTTTAGTTGATTTGGATCACGTGATCACTTAGAGGATTAGAGGGATGTCTATCTAAGTGGGAGTTCTTAAGTAATATGATTAAATTGAACTTAAATTTATCATGAACTTAGTCCTGGTAGTATTTTGCAAATTATGTTGTAGATCAATAGCTCGCGTTGTTGCTTCCGTGTGTTTATTTTGATATGTTCCTAGAGAAAATTGTGTTGAAAGATGTTAGTAGCAATGATGCGGATTGGATCCGTGATCAGAGGTTTATCCTCATTGCTGCACAGAAGAATTATGTCCTTTATGCACCGCTAGGTGACAGACCTATTGCAGGAGCAAATGCAGACGTTATGAACGTTTGGCTAGCTCAATATGATGACTACTTGATAGTTTAGTGCACCATGCTTAATGGCTTAGAATCGGGACTTCAAAGATGTTTTGAACGTCATGGACCATATGAGATGTTCCAGGAGTTGAAGTTAATATTTCAAGCAAATACCCGAGTTGAGAGATATGAAGTCTCCAACAAGTTCTATAGCTAAAAGATGGAGGAGAATCGCTCAACTAGTGAGCATGTGTTCAGATTGTCTGGGTACTACATTCGCTTGAATCAAGTGGGAGTTAATCTTCCAGATAAGATAGTGATTGACAGAATTCTCTAGTCACCATGACCAAGTTAGTAGAACTTCGTGATGAACTATAGTATGCAAGGGATGACGAAAACGACTCCCGAGCTTTTCATGATGATGAAATCGATGAAGGTAGAAATCAAGAAAAACATCAAGTGTTGATGATAGACAAGACCACTAGTTTCAAGAAAAGGGCAGAGGAAAGAAGGGGAACTTCAAAAAGAACAGCAAGCAAGTTGTTGCTCAAGTGAAGAAGCCCAAGTCTGGACCTGTAACGCCCCGAGACCGATGTGCCAGGTGTCGTGCAGTTATTCGATGTTGTTGCGTTGTCATGTGCTTGCGTGTTGCTTCATGTTACGTCATCATGTGCATTGCATCATGTCATCATGTCATCATGTCATAATCTTTTGCATCTCAACTAAATAATTCGTATGGATCTTCGATCCATTTAAATCGAGGGAAGGATGACTTCTCTTTATAACATATCCTCCCAATATTAGGGAGCTATAATAAATATTCCATTCTTTTGGAGTCACCCATAAACACACTTGCAAAAATCCCAATGCCTTTTATTATTTCTTCTCTTGGCCTCTAACTTTGTCACATGTCCTTTCATCATTTTCCCGGAGCACCCCACCGTTCATCTCATGTCACGCTCCCGCCGCATTTTCGTTTGCACCGGGATCTCAATCGAGTTACCGGAACCGATATGTTGCCATGGCATCACTTTCGGATTCGTTGCCGTGGCACCCCTTTCGTTTCCGCCACGATGACAAATGCCTCGTGTCTTATCATGATAACTTTTTCATAAATATTGAATAAAACTTGCTCATGTCTTCCGCATCATCATAACAACAATTAAAATGTTGTTTGTTTAAATTTTGCTTAAATGCCATGCTAAAATGCTTTAATTCATATCTAATTAACCGCAACTCCGATTTTAATAAACTTTATATGTAAATGGGGTAGAATTTTGCCTAGTTTAACATGGTGGCCTCATCTTGCATGTTAAACAACTCTAAAATTGTGTTTAGGACAGATCAGGACCAAACCTAATATTTGCACATGGGGATTTTCCGGACTTGTTGTTTTGTTGTTCCGGCCTCATTTAAACTTGCCTAGGGTAGATAGTTTCATCATGTTTCATCCGCTTGCCATGTTAATCAACATTTAATATTGTTGGGTACATAAACGAGAGAGAACTAAATAATTGATGTGGTGTTTTGACAATATGCATCTCGTTGCATATTGAGCTCCACTTAAATTTGTAGGATTGCTTGTGCACTTCGCCATGCCATGCCTCTTTAAACCGGACATGCATCATACTCGTTTGTGCATCATGCCATGTTGATGCCGTGGTTGTTTACTATGCTGTGTGCTTTTTTTCCGGTGATTGCTTCTTCGGGTTGATTCCGGTAACGTCGTGTTGTGAGGATCCGTTCGTCTTCGTCCGTTTATCTCCTTCATGGACTCGTTCTTCTTCCTTGCGGGATTTTAGGCAAGATGATCATACCCTCGAAATCACTTCTATCTTTGCTTTGCTAGATGCTCGCTCTTTTGCTATGCCATTGCTACGATGCCTACCACTTGCTTGTCAGCCTCCCAAATTGCCATGTTCAGCCTCTAAACCACCATTATCCTAGCAAACTGTTGATTGGCTATGTTACCGCTTTGCTCAGCCCCTCTTATAGCGTTGTTAGTTGCAGGTGAAGATTGAAGTTTGTTCCTTGTTGGAACATGGAGATGTTGTTCCTTGTTGGAACATGTTTACTTGTTGGGATATCACAATATATCTTATTTAATTAATGCATCTATATACTTGGTAAAGGGTGGAAGGCTCGGCCTTATGCCTGGTGTTTTGTTCCACTCTTGCCGCCCTAGTTTCCGTCATATCGGTGTTATGTTCCCGGATTTTGCGTCCCTTACGCGGTTGGGCTATAATGGGAACCCCTTGACAGTTCGACTTAAGTAAAGCTTCTCTAGCAATGCCCGACATTGGTTTTACCATTTGCCACCTAGCCTTTTCTTTCCCTTGGGTTCTGCAGACTCAAGGGTCATCATTATTTTAACCCCCCCCCCCCCCCCGGGCCAGTGCTCCTCTGAGTGTTGGTCCGAAACGTCAGCCGCCGGTGGCTACCAGGGGCAACTCTGGGCTGGCCTACCGGAAGTTTGGACAATCTGAGTGTGCCCTGAGAAAGAGATATGTGCAGCTCCTATCGGGATTTGTCGGCACATTCGGGCGGTGTTGCTGGTTTAGTTTTACCCTGTCGAAATGTCTTGTTGTACCGAGGTACCGAGTCTGATCGGAATGTCTCGGGTGGAGGTCTATTCCTTCGTTGACCGTGAGAGCTTGTCATGGGCTAAGTTGGGACACCCATGCAGGGATTTGAACTTTCGAAAGCCGTGCCCGCGGTTATGGGCAGATGGGAATTTGTTAACGTCCGGTTGTAGAAAACCTGAACTTGATCTTAATTAAAATGAATCAACCGCGTGTGTAACCGTGATGGTCTCTTTCCGGCGGAGTCCGGGAAGTGAACACGGTTGTTGGAGTTATGCTTGACGTAGGTAGTCCAGGATCACTTCTTGATCATACTTTTATCGACCGTGCTGTGCCTTCTCTTCTCGCTCTCTTTTGCGAATAGGTTAGCCACAATATATGCTAGTCGCTTGCTGCAACTCCACCTCATACCTTTACCTTACCCATAAGCTTAAATAGTCTTGATCGCGAGGGTGCAAGATTGCTGAGTCCTTGTGGCCCACAGATACTTCCAAAACCAGTTTGCAGGTGCCGATGAGTCCGAGCAGATGACGCAACCAAGCTTAGGAGGAGCTCGATGAAGATCTTGTTTATTTGTGTTGTTTCGTTCTAGTTGATCAGTAGTGGAGCCCAGTTGGGGTCGATCGGGGACCTTTGTCGCATTTGGGGTTCTTCTTTTATTTTGGTTCCGTAGTCGGACCATGAGTGTATTTGGTTGATGTAATGTTTATTCATGTAATTGTGTGAAGTGGCGATTGTAAGCCAACTATGTACCTCTTTCCCTTATTATTATTACATGGGTTGTGTGAAGATTACCTCACTTGCGACATTGCCTTCAATGCGATTATGCCTCTAAGTCGTGCCTCGACACGTGGGAGATATAGTCGCATCGAGGGTGTTACAGGACCTAAGCCTGAGACTGAGTGCTTCTACTGCAAAGGGACTGGTCACTGGAAGCGGAACTACCCCAAGTGATTGGCGGATAAGAAGGATGGCAAAATGAACATAAGTATATTTGATATACATGTTATTGATGTGTACTTTACTAGTGTTTATAGCAAACCCTCAGTATTTGATACTAGTTCAGTTGCTAAGATTAGTAACTCGAAACGGGAGTTGCAGAATAAACAGAGACTAGTTAAGGGTGAAGTGACGATGAGTGTTGGAAGTGGTTCCAAGATTGATATGATCATCATCGCACACTCCCTATAATTTCGGGATTAGTGTTGAACCTAAATAAGTGTTATTTGGTTTTTGCGTTGAGCATGAATATGATTTGATCATGTTTATTGTAATACGGTTATTCATTTAAGTAAGAGAATAAATTGTTGTTTTGTTTACATGAATAAAACCTTATATGGTTACACACCCAATGAAAATAGTTCATTGGATCTCGATCGTAGTGATACACATAATCATAATATTGAAATCAAAAGATGCAAAGTTAATAATGATAGTGCAACTTATTTGTAGCACTGCCGTTTAGGTCATATTGGTGTAAAGCGCATGAAGAAACTCCATGCTGATGGGCTTTTGGAATCACTTGATTATGAATCAGTTGATGCTTGCGAACCATGCCTCATGGGCAGGATGACTAAGACTCTGTTCTTCGGAACAATGGAGCGAGCAAAAGATTTGATGGAAATCATACATACTGATGTATGTGGTCCAATGAATATTGAGGATCGCAACAGGTATCATTATTTTCTGATCTTCATAGATGATTTGAGCAGATATGAGTATATCTACTTAATGAAACATAAGTCTGAAACATTTGAAAAGTTCAAAGAATTTCAGAGTGAAGTGAAAAATCATCGTGACAAGAAAATAAAGTTTCTACGATCTGATCGCGGAGACAAATATTTGAGTTACGAGTTTGGTCTTCAATTAAAACAATGTGGAATAGTTTCACAAACTCATGCCACATGGAACACCACAGCATAATGGTGTGTCCGAACGTCATAACTGTACTTTATTGGATATAGTGCAATCTATGATGTCTCTTACCGATCTACCACTATCGTTTTGGGGTTATGCATTAGAGACAGCTGCATTCACGTTAAAAGGGCACCATCTAAATCTGTTGAGACGACACCGTATGAACTGTGGTTTGGCAAGAAACCAAAGTTGTCATTTCTTAAAGTTTGGGGTTGCAATGCTTATGTGAAAAAGTTTCATCCTGATAAGCTCAAAACCAAATCAGAGAAATATGTCTTCATAGGATACCCAAAAGGATACTGTTGGGTACACCTTCTATCACAGATCCGAAGGCAAGGCTTTTGTTGCTAAATTCGGAAACTTTCTTGAGAAGGAGTTTCTCTCGAAAGAAGTGAGTGGGAGGAAAGTAGAACTTGACGAGGTAACTGTACCCGCTCCCTTATTAGAAAGTAGTACATCACAGAAAACTGTTTCTGCGACACCTACACCAATAAGTGAGGAAGTTAATGATAATGATCATGAAACTTCAGAACAAGATACTACTGAACCTCGTAGATCAACCAGAGCAAGATCCGCGCCAGAGTGGTACGGTAATCCAGTTCTGGAAGTCATGCTACTAGATCATGATGAACCTACGAACTATGAGGAAGCGATGATGAGCCCAGATTCTGCGAAATGGTTTGAGGCCATGAAATCTGAGATATGATCCATGTATGAGAACAAAGTTTGGACTTTGGTTGACTTGCTCGATGATCGGCAAGCAATTGAGAATAAATGGATCTTCAAGAGGAAGACGGACGCTGATAGTAGTGTTACTATCTACAAAGCTAGAATTGTCGCAAAAAGGTTTTCGACAAGTTCAAGGTGTTGACTATGATGAGAGCTTCTCACTCGTATCTATGCTTGAGTCTGTCCGAATCATGTTAGTAATTGCCGCATTTTATGAAATCTGGCAAATGGATAAACAAAACTGCATTCCTTAATGGATTTATTAAAGAAGAGTTGTATATGATGCAACCAGAAGGTTTTGTCAATCCGAAAGATGCTAACAAAATGTGCAAGCTCCAGCGATCCATCTGTGGACTGGTGCAAGCATCTCGGAGTTGGAATATACGCTTTGATGAGTTGATCAAAGCATATAGTTTTATACAGACTTGCGGTGAAGCCTGTATTTACAAGAAAGTGAGTGGGAGCACTACAGCATTTCTGATAAGTATATGTGAATGACATATTGTTGATTGGAAATAATGTAGAATTATTCTGTAAAGCATAAAGGAGTGTTTGAAAGGAGTTTTTCAAAGAAAGACTTCGGTGAAGCTGCTTATATATTGAGCTTCAAGATCTATAGAGATAGATCAAGACGCTTGATACGTTTTTTCAATGAGTACATACCTTGACAAGATTTTGAAGTAGTTCAAAATGGAGCAGTCAAAGAAAGAGTTCTTGCCTGTATTACAAGGTGTGAAGTTGAGTAAGACTCAAAGCCCGACCACGGCAGAAGATAGAAAGAGAATGAAAGTCATTCCCTATACCTTGGCCATAGGTTCTATAAAGTATGTCATGCTGTATACCTGATCTATTGTATACCCTGCACTGATTTGGCAAGGAAGTACAATAGTGATCTAGGAGTAGATCACTGGACAGCGGTCAGAATTATCCTTAGTGAAATAAGGATATGTTTCTTGATTATGGACGTGACAAAAAGGTTCGTCGTAAAGGGTTACGCCGATACAAGTTTTTGACACTGATCCAGATGAATCTAAAGTCTCAATCTGGATACATATTGAAAGTGGGAGCAATTAGCTAGAGTAGCTCCGTGTAGAGCATTGTAGACATAGAACTTGCGAAATACTTACGGATCTGAATGTGACAGACCCGTTGACTAAAATTATCTCACAAGCAAAACATGATCACACCTTAGTACTCTTTGGGTGTTAATCACATAGATATGTGAACTAGATTACTGACTCTAGTAAACCCTTTGAGTGTTGGTCACATGACGATGTGAACTATGGGTGTTAATCACATGGTGATGTGAACTATTGTTGTTAAATCACATGGCGATGTGAACTAGATTATTGACTCTAGTTCAAGTGGGAGACTGAAGGAAATATGCCCTAGAATTGTATTAACCGAAAACATAATACATGTGTGAATACATAGACAAATAGAGTGTCAATAGTATGCCTCTACTTGACTAGCTCGTTAATCAAAGATGGTTAAGTTTCCTGACCATGAACAATGTGTTGTTATTTGATTAACGAGGTCACATCATTAGTTGAATGATCTGATTGACATGACCCATTCCATTAGCTTAGCACCCGATCGTTTAGTATGTTGCTATTGCTTTCTTCATGACTTATACATGTTCCTATGACTATGAGATTATGCAACTCCCATTTGCTGGAGGAACACTTTGGGTGCTACCAAACGTCACAACGTAACTGGGTGATTATAAAGGAGTACTACAGGTGTCTCCAATGGTAGATGTTGGGTTTGCGTATTTCGAGATTAGGATTTGTCACTCCGATTGTCGGAGAGGTATCTCTGGGCCCTCTCGGTAATGCACATTACACAAGCCTTGCAAGCATTGCAACTAATGAGTTAGTTGCGGGATGATGTATTACAGAACGAGTAAAGAGACTTGCCGGTAACGAGATTGAACTAGGTATTGTATACCGACGATCGAATCTCAGGCAAGTAACATACCGATGACAAAGGGAACAACGTATGTTGTTATGCGGTCTGACGGATAAAGATCCTCGTGGAATATGTAGGAGCCAATTTGGGCATCCAGGTCCCGCCATTGGTTATTGACCGGAGACGTGTCTCGGTCATGTCTACATTGTTCTCGAACTATAGGGTCCGCACGCTTAACGTTACGATGACAGTTATTGCGAGTTTATGCATTTTGATGTACCGAAGGTTGTTCGGAGTCCCGGATGTGATCACGGACATGACGAGGAGTTTCGAAATGGTCGAGACATAAACATTGATATATTGGAAGCCTATGTTTGGACATCGGAAGTGTTCCGGGTGAAATCGGGATTTTACCGGATTACCGGGAGGGTTACCGGAACCCCCTGGGAGCCAAATGGGCCTACATGGGCCTTAGTGGAAAGGTGAAAGGGGCTGCCATGGAGGGCTGCACGCCTCCCCCCTCCCCTAATCCTATTAGGAATCGGAGAGGTGGCCGGCCACCTCTCTCTCTCTTTCCCCCTTGGAGTCCTAGTTGGAATAGGATTGGAGGGGGGAGTCCTACTCCCGGTAGGAGTAGGACTTCTCCTGCGCCTCCCTTGCTTGGCCGGCCAGCCCTCCCCCTCTCATCCTTTATATACGGGGGCAGGGGGCACCTCTAGACACACAAGTTAATCCTTGAGATCATTCCTTAGCCGTGTGCGGTGCCCCCTGCCACCAAATTCCACCTCGATCATACCGTTGTAGTGCTTAGGCGAAGCCCTGCGTCGGTAGTACATCAAGATCGTCACCACGCCGTTGTGCTGACGGAACTCTTCCTCGACACTTTGCTGGATCGGAGCCCGAGGATCGTCATCGAGCTGAACGTGTGCTAAGAACTCGGAGGTGCCGGAGTAACGGTGCTTGGATCGGTCGGATCGGGAAGACATACGACTACTTCCTCTATGTTGTGTGATCGCTTCCGCAGTCGGTCTGCGTTGGTACGTAGACAACACTCTCCCCTCTCGTTTCTATGCATCACCATGATCTTGCGTGTGCGTAGGAAATTTTTTGAAATTACTACGTTCCCCAACAACCCGAGCATCGCACCAGGCCCTCATACATGCGGGGTGATGTGGTGGCATGTCCGAAGAGGCGGCACGCGTCTCTGGGGTGTGCCCCCCTCACCGAAGGCGCCGCCGCCGGCACCTGAAGGGGGGAAACGGATGCATCGGGTCTACACGGAGGGGATCTTGCTGTGGGTCTGGCCCGGATGTTGATCCAAAGTGTTCCTATGGGCTGACCTAACACAACCGGGTGGAGACGTCCATTGGTCAAAGCCCGTCCATGCAAAGTCAAAGGGCTAGATCCCCTGGTCAAACGCTACAGGGTTAGGCGGGATGGGGACCCTGGGTGTAGCAATGCCACCGGAGCGTCACACCAGGCCCTCATACTTGCAGGGTGGTGTTGTGGCATGTCCGAAGAGGCGGCACGCGTCTCCGGGGTGTGCCCCTCACGGACGGCGCCGCCGCCGGCACCTGGAGGGGGGAAACGGACGCGTCGGTTCTACACGGAGTGGATCTTGCTGTGGGTCTGGCCCGGATGTTGCTCCAAAGTGTTCCTTTGGGCTGACCTAACACAACCGGGTGGAGAGGTCGACTGGTCAAAGCCCGTCCATGCAAAGTCAAAGGTTTAGATCCCCTGGTCAAACGCTACAGGGTTAGGCGGGACGAGGGCCCTCGGGGGTAGCAATGCCACCGGAGCGTTGCACCGGGACCTCATACATGCGGGGTGGTGTGGTAACATGTCCGAAGAGGCGACACGCGTCTCCGGGGTGTACCCCCCCCCCCTCACGGATGGTGCCGCCGCCGGCACCTGGATGGGGGAAACGGACGCGTCGGGTCTACACGGAGGGGATCTTGCGGTGGGTCTGGCCCGAATGTTGCTCCAAAGTGTTCCTATGGGCTGATCTAACACAACCGGATGGATAGGTCCACAGCTCAAAGCCCGTCTATACAAAGTCAAAGGGCTAGATCCCGTGGTCAAACGCTACAGGGTTAGGCGGGACAGGGGCCCTGGGGGATAGCAATGCCACCCGAGCATCGCACCGGGCCCTCATACATGCAGGGTGGTGTGGTGGCATGTCCGAAGAGGCAGCACGCGTCTCCGGGGTGTGCCTCCTCACGGACGGCGCCACCGCCGGCACCTGGATGGGGAAACGAACGCGTCGGGTCTACACGGATGGGATCTTGCCGTGGGTCTGGCCCGGATGTTGCTCCAATGTGTTCCTATGGGCTGACCTAACACAACCGGCTGGAGAGGTCAAGTGGTTAAAGCCCGTCCGTGCAAAGTTAAAGGGCTAGTACCCGTGGTCAAACGCTACAAGGTTAGGCGGGACGGGGACCCTGGGTGTAGCAATGCCACCGGAGCATCGCACCAGGTCCTCGTACATGAGGGGTGGTGTGGTGGCATGTCCTAAGAGGCGGCACGCGTCTCCTGGTTGTGCCCCCCTCACTGACGGCGCAGCCGCCGGCACCTGGAGGGGTAAAACGGACGCGTAAGGGCTACACGGAGGGGATCTTGTTGTGGGTCTGGCCCGGATGTTGCTCCAAAGTGTTCCTTTGGGCTGATCTAACACAACCGGATGGATAGGTCCACTGCTCAAAGCCCGTCCGTGCAAAGTCATAGGGCTCGATCCCGTGGTCAAACGCTACAGGATTAGGCGGGACGGGAGCCCTGGGGGGATAGCAATGCCACCTGAGCATCGCACCGGGCCCTCATACATGCCGGGTGGTGTGGTGGCATGTCCGAAGAGGCGGCACGCGTCTCCGGGGTGTGCCCCCCTCACAGAAGGCGCCGCCGCCGGCACCTGAAGGGGGGAAACGGACGCATCGGGTCTACACGGAGGGGATCTTGCTGTGGGTCTGGCCCGGATGTTGATCCAAAGTGTTCCTATGGGCTGACGTAACACAACCGGGTGGAGATGTCCACTGGTCAAAGCTTGTCCATGCAAAGTCAAAGGGCTAGATCCCGTGGTCAAATGCTACAGGGTTAGGCGGGATGGGGACCCTGGGTGTAGCAATGCCACCGGAGCGTCGCACCGGGCCCTCATACATGCGGGGTGGTGTTGTGGCATGTCCGAAGAGGTGGCACGCGTCTCCGGGGTGTGCCCCCTCACGGACGGCGCCGCCGCCGGCACCCGGAGGGGGGAAACGAACGCGTCGGGTCTACACGGAGTGGATCTTGCTGTGGGTCTGGCCCGGATGTTGCTCCAAAGTGTTCCTTTGGGCTGACCTAACACAACCGGGTGGAGAGGTCCACTGGTCAAAGCCCGTCCGTGCAAAGTCAAAGGGTTAGATCCCGTGGTCAAACGCTACAGGGTTAGGCGGGACGGGGGCCCTCGGGGGTAGCAATGCCACCGGAGCATCGCACCGGGACCTCATACATGCGGGATGGTGTGGTAGCATGTCTGAAGAGGCGACACGCGTCTCCGGGGTGTGCCCCCCCTCACGAAAGGTGCCGCCGCCGGCACCTGGAGGGGGGAAACGGACGCGTCGGGTCTACACGGAAGGGATCTTGCTGTGGGTCTGGCCCGAATGTTGCTCCAAAGTGTTCCTATGGGCTGATCTAACACAACCGGATGGATAGGTCCACTGCTCAAAGCCCGTCCGTACAAAGTCAAAGGGCTAGATCCCGTGGTCAAACGCTACAGGGTTAGGCGGGACGGGGACCCTGGGTGTAGCAATGCCACTAGAGCATCGCACCGGGCCCTCATACATGATGGGTGGTGTGGTGGCATGTCCGAAGAGGCGGCACGCGTCTCCTGGTTCTGCCCCCCCCCCCCTCACTGAGGGCGCCGCCGCCGGCACCTGGAGGGGAAAAACGGACGCGTAAGGACTACACAGAGGCGATCTTGCTGTGGGTCTGGCCCGGATGTTGCTCCAAAGTGTTCCTTTGGGCCGATCTAACACAACCAGATGGACAGGTCCACTGCTCAAATCCCGTCCGTGCAAAGTCAAAGGCCTAGATCCTGTGGTCAAACACTACAGGGTTAGGTGAGACGGGGGCCCTTGGGGGATAGCAATGCCACCCGAACATCGCACCGGGCCCTCATACATGCGGGGTGGTGTGGTGGCATGTCCGAAGAGGCGGCACGCGTATCCGGGGTGTGCCCCCTCACGGACGGCGCCGCCGCCGGCACCTGGAGGGGGGAAACGGACGCGTCGGGTCTACACGGAGTGGATCTTGCTGTGGGTCTTGCCCGGATATTGCTCCAAAGTGTTCCTTTGGGCTGGCCTAACACAACCGGGTGGAGAGGTCCACTGGTCAAAGCCCGTCCGTGCAAAGTCAAAGGGTTAGATCCCGTGGTCAAACGCTACAGGGTTAGGAGGGACGGGGGCCCTGGGGGATAGCAATGCCACCCGAGCGTCGCACCGGGCCCTCATACATGCAGGGTGGTGTGGTGGCATGTCCGAAGAGGCGGCACGCGTCTCCGGGGTGTGCCTCCTCATGGACGGCGCCACCGCCGGCACCTGGAGGGGGAAACGAACTTGTCGGGTCTACACGGAGGGGATCTTGCTGTGGGTCTGGCCCGGATGTTGCTACAATGTGTTCCTATGGGCTGACCTAACACAACCGGCTGGACAGGTCCAGTGGTCAAAGCCTGTCCATGCAAAGTCAAAGGGCTAGATCCCGTGGTCAAACGCTACAGGGTTAGGCGGGACGGGCACCCTGGGTGTAGCTATGCCACTAGAGCATCGCACCGGGCCCTCATACATGATGGGTGGTGTGGTGGCATGTCCGTAGAGGCGGCACGCGTCTCCTGGTTGTGCCCCCCCCCCCTCACTGAGGGCGCCGCCGCCGGCACCTGGAGGGGAAAAACGGACGCGTAAGGGCTACACAGAGGCGATCTAGCTGTGGGTCTGGCCCGGATGTTGCTCCAAAGTGTTCCTTTGGGCTGATCTAACACAACTGGATGGATAGGTCCACTGCTCAAAGCCCGTCCATGCAAAGTCAAAGGCCTAGATCCCGTGGTCAAACACTACAGGGTTAGGTGAGACGGGGGCCCTTGGGGGATAGCAATGCCACCCGAACATCGCACCGGGCCCTCATACATGCGGGGTGGTGTGGTGGCATGTCCGAAGAGGCGGCACGCGTCTCCGGGGTGTGCCCCCTCACGGACGGCGCCGCCGCCGGCACCTGGAGGGGGGAAACGGACGCGTCGGGTCTACACGGAGTGGATCTTGCTGTGGGTCTTTCCCGGATATTGCTCCAAAGTGTTCCTTTGGGCTGGCCTAACACAACCGGGTGGAGAGGTCCACTGGTCAAAGCCCGTCCGTGCAAAGTCAAAGGGTTAGATCCCGTGGTCAAACGCTACAGGGTTAGGCGGGACGGGGGCCCTGGCGGATAGCAATGCCACCCGAGCGTCGCACCGGGCCCTCATACATGCAGGGTGGTGTGGTGGCATGTCCGAAGAGGCGGCACGCGTCTCCGGGGTGTGCCTCCTCATGGACGGCGCCACCGCCGGCACCTGGAGGGGGAAACGAACTTGTCGGGTCTACACGGAGGGGATCTTGCTCTGGGTCTGGCCCGGATGTTGCTACAATGTGTTCCTATGGGCTGACCTAACACAACCGGCTGGACAGGTCCAGTGGTCAAAGCTTGTCCATGCAAAGTCAAAGGGCTAGATCCCGTGGTCAAACGCTACAGGGTTAGGCGGGACGGGGACCCTGGGTGTAGCAATGCCACAAGAGCATCGCACCGGGCCCTCATACATGATGGGTGGTGTGGTGGTATGTCCGAAGAGGCGGCACGCGTCTCCTGGTTGTGCCCCCCCCCCCCCTCACTGAGGGCGCCGCCGCCGGCACCTGGAGGGGAAAAACGGACGCGTAAGGGCTACACAGAGGCGATCTTGCTGTGGGTCTGGCCCGGATGTTTCTCCAAAGTGTTCCTTTGGGCCGATCTAACACAACCGGATGGATAGGTCCACTTCTCAAACCCGTCCGTGCAAAGTCAAAGGCCTAGATCCCTGGTCAAACACTACAGGGTTAGGTGAGACGGGGGCCCTTGGGGGATAGCAATGCCACCCGAACATCGCACCGGGCCCTCATACATGCGGGGTGGTGTGGTGGCATGTCCGGGTGTGCCCCCTCATGGACGGCGCCGCCGCCGGCACCTGGAGGGGGGAAACAGACGCGTCGGGTCTACACGGAGTGGATCTTGCTGTGGGTCTTGCCCGGATATTGCTCCAAAGTGTTCCTTTGGGCTGGCCGAACACAACCGGGTGGAGAGGTCCACTGGTCAAAGCCCGTTCGTGCAAAGTCAAAGGGTTAGATCCCGTGGTCAAACGCTACACGATTATGCGGGATGGGGGCCCTCGGGGGTAGCAATGCCACTGGAGCGTCGCACCGGGACCTCATATATGCGGGTTGGTGTGGTGGCATGTCCGAAGAGGTGGCACGCATCTCCGGGGTATGCCCTCCCTCACGGACGGTGCCGCCGCCGGCACTTGGAGGGGGGAAACAGACGCGTCGGGTCTACACGGAGGGGATCTTGCTGTGGGTCTGGCCCGGATGTTGCTCCAAAGTGTTCCTGTGGGCTGATCTAACACAACCGGATGGATAGGTCCACTACTCAAAGCCCGTCCGTGCAAATTCAAAGGGCTAGATCCCGTGGTCAAACGCTACAGGGTTAGGCGGGACGGGGGCCCTGGGGGATAGCAAGGCCACCCGAGCATCGCACCGTGCCCTCATACATGCGGGGTGCTGTGGTGGCATGTCCGGAGAGGTGGTACGCGTCTTTGGGGTGTGCCCCCCTCACGGACGGCGCCGCGCCGACACCTAGAGGGGGGAAACGAACGCGTCTGGTCTACACGGAGGGGATCTTGCTGTGGGTCTGGCCCGGATGTTGCTCCAATGTGTTCCTATGGGCCGACCTAACACAACCGGGTGGAGACGTCCAGTGGTCAAAGCCCGTCCATGCAAAGTCAAAGGGCTAGATCCCGTGGTCAAACGCTACAGGGTTAGGCGGGATGGGGACCCTGGGTGTAGCAATGCCACCGGAGAGTCGCACCGGGCCCTCATACATGCGGGGTGGTGTTGTGGCATGTCCGAAGAGGCGGCACGCGTCTCCGGGCTGTGCCCCCTCATGGACGGCGCCGCCGCCGGCACCTGGAGTGGGGAAACGGACGCGTCGAGTCTACACGGAGTGGATCTCGCTGTGTGTCTGGCCCGGATGTTGCTCCAAAGTGTTCCTTTGGGCTGATGTAACACAACCGGATGGGTAGGTCCACTGCTCAAAGCCCGTCCGTGCAAATTCAGAGGCCTAGATCCCTTGGTCAAACGCTACAGGGTTAGGCGGGACGGGGGCCCTTGGGGGATAGCAATGCCACCCGAGCGTCGCACCGGGCCCTCATACATGCGGGGTGGTGTGGTGGCATGTCCGAAGAGGCGGCACGCATCTCCGGGGTGTGCCTCCTCACGGACGGCGCCACCGCCGGCACCTGGATGGGGAAACGAACGCGTCGGGTCGACGCTGATGTGATCTTGCTGTGGGTCTGGCCCTGATGTTGCTCCAATGTGTTCCTATGGGCTGACCTAACACAACCGGCTGGAGAGGTCCAGTGGTCAAAGCTCGTCCGTGCAAAGTTAAAGGGCTAGATCCCGTGGTCAAACGCTATAAGGTTAGGCGGGACGGGGACCCTGGGTGTAGCAATGCCACCGGAGCATCGCACCGGGTCCTCATACATGAGGGGTGGTGTGGTGGCATGTCCTAAGAGGCAGCACACGTCTCCTGGTTGTGCCCCCCTCACTGACGGCGCAGCCGCCGGCACCTGGAGGGGTAAAACGGACGCGTAAGGGCTACACGGAGGGGATCTTGTTGTGGGTCTGGCCCGGATGTTGCTCCAAAGTGTTCCTTTGGGCTGATCTAACACAACCGGATGGATAGGTCCACTGCTCAAAGCCCGTCCGTGCAAAGTCATAGGGCTCGATCCCGTGGTCAAACGCTACAGGATTAGGCGGGACGGGAGCCCTGGGGGGATAGCAATGCCACCTGAGCATCGCACCGGGCCCTCATACATGCCGGGTGGTGTGGTGGCATGTCCGAAGAGGCGGCACGCGTCTCCGGGGTGTGCCGCCCTCACGGAAGGCGCCGCCGCCGGCACCTGAAGGGGGGAAACGGACGCATCGGGTCTACACGGAGGGGATCTTGCTGTGGGTCTGGCCCGGATGTTGATCCAAAGTGTTCCTATGGGCTGACCTAACACAACCGGGTGGAGATGTCCACTGGTCAAAGCCTGTCCATGCAAAGTCAAAGGGCTAGATCCCGTGGTCAAACGCTACAGGGTTAGGCGGGATGGGGACCCTGGGTGTAGCAATGCCACCGGAGCGTCGCACCGGGCCCTCATACATGCGGGGTGGTGTTGTGGCATGTCCGAAGAGGTGGCACGCGTCTCCGGGGTGTGCCCCCTCACGGACGGCGCCGCCGCCGGCACCCGGAGGGGGGAAACGGACGCGTCGGGTCTACACGGAGTGGATCTTGCTGTGGGTCTGGCCCGGATGTTGCTCCAAAGTGTTCCTTTGGGCTGACCTAACACAACCGGGTGGAGAGGTCCACTGGTCAAAGCCCGTCCGTGCAAAGTCAAAGGGTTAGATCCCGTGGTCAAGCGCTACAGGGTTAGGCGGGACGGGGGCCCTCGGGGGTAGCAATGCCACCGGAGCGTCGCACCGGGACCTCATGCATGCGGGATGGTGTGGTAGCATGTCCGAAGAGGCGACACGCGTCTCCGGGGTGTGCCCCCTCACGGATGGTGCCGCCGCCGGCACCTGGAGGGGGGAAACGGACGCGTCGGTTCTACACGGAGGGGATCTTGCTGTGGGTCTGGCCCGAATGTTGCTCCAAAGTGTTCCTATGGGCTGATCTAACACAACCGGATGGATAGGTCCACTGCTCAAAGCCCGTCCGTACAAAGTCAAAGGGCTAGATCCCGTGGTCAAACGCTGTAGGGTTAGGCGGGACGGGGGCCCTGGGGGATAGCAATGCCACCCGAGCGTCGCACCGGGCCCTCATACATGCAGGGTGGTGTGGTGGCATGTCCGAAGAGGCGGCACGCGTCTCCGGGGTGTGCCTCCTCACGGACGGCGCCACCGCCAGCACCTGGAGGGGGAAACGAACGCGTCGGGTCTACACGGAGGGGATCTTGCTGTGGGTCTGGCCCGGATGTTGCTGCAATGTGTTCCTATGGGCTGACCTAACACAACCGGCTGGAGAGGTCCAGTGGTCAAAGCCCGTCCGTGCAAAGTCAAAGGGCTAGATCCCGTGGTCAAATGCTACAGGGTTAGGCGGGGCGGGGACCCTGGGTGTAGCAATGCCACCAGAGCATCACACCGGGCCCTCATACATGATGGGTGGTGTGGTGGCATGTCCGAAGAGGCGGCACGAGTCTCCTGGTTGTGCCCCCCCCCTAACTGAGGGCGCCGCCGCCGGCACCTAGAGGGTAAAAACGGACGCGTAAGGGCTACACAGAGGCGATCTTGCTGTGGGTCTGGCCCGGATGTTTCCCCAAAGTGTTCCTTTAGGCTGATCTAACACAACCGGATGGATAGGTCCACTGCTCAAAGCCCGTCCGTGCAAAGTCAAAGGCCTAGATCCCGTGGTCAAACGCTACAGGGTTAGGCGGGACGGGGGCCCTTGGGGGATAGCAATGCCACCCGAGCGGCGCACCGGGCCCTCATACATGCGCGGTGGTGTGGTGGCATGTCCGAAGAGGCGGCACGCGTCTCCGGGGTGTGCCCCCTCACGGACAGCGCCGCCGCTGGCACCTGGAGGGGGGAAACGGACGCGTCGGGTCTACACGGAGTGGATCTTGCTGTGGGTATGGCCCGGATGTTGCTCCAAAGTGTTCCTTTGGGCTGACCTAACACAACCGGGTGGAGAGGTCCACTGGTCAAAGCCCGTCCGTGCAAAGTCAAAGGGTTAGATCCCGTGGTCAAACGCTACAGGATTAGGCGGGACGGGGGCCCTCGGGGGTAGCAATGCCACCGGAGCGTCGCACCAGGACCTCATACATGCAGGGTGGTGTGGTAGCATGTCCGAAGAGGCGACACGCGTCTCCGGGGTGTGCCCCCCTCACGGACGGTGCCGCCGCCGGCACCTGGATGGGGGAAACGGATGCGTCGGGTCTACACGGAGGGGATCTTGCTGTGCGTCTGGCCCGAATGTTGCTCCAAAGTGTTCCTATGGGATGATCTAACACAACCGGATGGATAGGTCCACTACTCAAAGCCCGTCCGTACAAAGTCAATGGGCTAGATCCCGTGGTCAAACGCTATAGGGTTAGGCGGGACGGGGGCCCTGTGTTGGGGAACGTTGTAGAAAACAAAAAATTTCCTACGGCTTCACCAAGATCCATCTATGAGTTCATCTAGCAACGAGTAATCGGATGCATCTACATACCTTTGTAGATCGCGAGCGGAAGCGTTCAAAGAACAGGGATGATGTAGTCGAACATGACGTGATCCAAATCACCGATGACCAAGCGCCGAACGGATGGCACCTCCGCGTTCAACACACGTACGGAGCGGATGACGTCTCCTCCTTCTTGATCCAGCAAGGGGGAAGGAGAGGTTGATGAAGATCCAGCAGCACGACGGCGTGGTGGTGGATGCAGGGCGTCCCAGTAGCAGGGCTTCGCCGTGTACTACGAGGAAGAGGTGTAGCAAGGGAGAGGGAGGCGCCAAAGGCTGAGGTATGAAGTCCTCCATCTCCCCCACTATATATAGGGGTGCCAAGGGGGGGAGCCGGCCCTAGGAGATCCAATCTCCTAGGGGGGCGGCGGCCAAGGTGTGGGGGGCTTGCCCCCCAAGCAAGGGGGCGCCCCCCTTTAGGGTTTCCCCTAAACCCTAGGCGCATGGGCCCTTTTGGGGCTGGTGCCCGTGGCCCATATAGGCCAAGGCGCACCCCTACAGCCCATGTGGCCCCCCGGGGCAGGTGGCCCCACCCGGTGGACCCCCGGGACCCTTCCGGTGGTCGCGGTACAATACCGGTGACCCCGAAACTTGTCCCGATGGCCGAAATAGCACTTCCTATATATAATTCTTTACCTCCGGACCATTCTGGAACTCCTCGTGACGTCCGGGATCTCATCCGGGACTCCGAACAACATTCGGGTTACTGCATATACATATCTTCACAACCCTAGCGTCACCGAACCTTAAGTGTGTAGACCCTACGGGTTCGGGAGATATGCAGACATGACCGAGATGACTCTCCGGTCAATAACCAACAGCGGGATCTGGATACCCATGTTGGCTCCCACATACTCCACGATGATCTCATCGGATGAACCACGATGTCGAGGATTCAAGCAACCCCGTATACAATTCCCTTTATCAATCGATATGTTACTTGCCCGAGATTCGATCGTCGGTATCCCAATACCTCGTTCAATCTCGTTACCGGCAAGTCACTTTACTCGTACCGTAATGCATGATCCCGTGACTAGACACTTGGTCACTTTGAGCTCATTATGATGATGCATTACCGAGTGGGCCCAGTGATACCTCTCCGTCATACGGAGTGACAAATCCCAGTTTTGATCCATGTTAACCCAACAGACACTTTCGGAGATACTCGTAGTCTACCTTTATAGTCACCCAGTTACGTTGTGACGTTTGGTATACCCAAAGCACTCCTACGGTATCCGGGAGTTACACGATCTCATGGTCTAAGGAAAGGATACTTGACATTGGAAAAACTCTAGCAAACGAACTATACGATCTTTATGCTATGCTTAGGATTGGGTCTTGTCCATCACATCATTCTCCTAATGATGTGATCCCGTTATCAATTACATCCAATGTCCATAGTCAGGAAACCATGACTATCTGTTGATCAACGAGCTAGTCAACTAGAGGCTTACTAGGGACATGTTGGTGTCTGTTATTCACACATGTATTACGATTTCCGGATAACACAATTATAGCATGAATAAAGACAATTATCATGAACAAGGAAATATAATAATAATGCTTTTATTATTGCGTCTAGGGCATATTTCCAACAGTCTCCCACTTGCACTAGAGTCAATAATCTAGTTACATTGTGATGAATCGAACACCCATGGAATTCTGGTGTTGATCATGTTTTGCCCTAGGGAGAGGTTTAGTCAACGGATCTGCTACATTCAGGTCCGTATGCACTTTACAAATATCTATGTCTCCATCTTGAACATTTTCACGAATGGAGTTGAAGCGACGCTTGATGTGCCTTGTCTTCTTGTGAAACCTGGGCTCCTTGGCAAGTGCAATAGCTCCAGTGTTGTCACAAAAGAGTTTGATTGGCCCCGACGCATTGGGTATGACTCCTAGGTCGGTGATGAACTCCTTCACCCATATTGCTTCATGTGCTGCCTCCGAGGCTGCCATGTACTCCGCTTCACATGTAGATCCCGCCACGACGCTCTGCTTGCAACTGCACCAGCTTACTGCCCCACCATTCAAATTATACACGTATCCGGTTTGTGACTTAGAGTCATCCAGATCTGTGTCGAAGCTAGCGTCGACGTAACCCTTTACGACGAGCTCTTCGTCACCTCCATAAACGAGAAACATTTCCTTAGTCCTTTTCATGTACTTCAGGATATTCTTGACCGCTGTCCAGTGTTCCTTGCCGTGATTACTTTGGTACCTTCCTACCAAACTTACGGCAAGGTTTACATCAGGTCTGGTACACAGCATGGCATACATAATAGAACCTATGGCTGAGGCATAGGGGATGACACTCATCTCTTCTATCTCTTCTGCCGTGGTCGGACATTGAGCTGAGCTCAATTTCATACCTTGTAGCACAGGCAAGAACCCCTTCTTGGACTGATCCATATTGAACTTTTTCAATATCTTATCAAGGTATGTGCTTTGTGAAAGACCTATGAGGCGTCTCGATCTATCTCTATAGATCTTGATGCCTAATATATAAGCAGCTTCTCCAAGGTCCTTCATTGAAAAACTCTTATTCAAGTAGGCCTTGATGTTGTCCAAAAGTTCTATATCATTTCCCATCAAAAGTATGTCATCTACATATAATATGAGAAATGCTACAGAGCTCCCACTCACTTTCTTGTAAACGCAGGCTTCTCCATAAGTCTGCGTAAACCCAAACGCTTTGATCAACTCATCAAAGCGAATGTTCCAACTCCGAGATGCTTGCACCAGCCCATAAATCGAGCGTTGGAGCTTGCACACCTTGTTAGCATTCTTCGGATCGACAAAACCTTCCGGCTGCATCATATACAATTCTTCCTTAAGGAAACCATTAAGGAATGTCGTTTTGACGTCCATTTGCCATATCTCATAATCATAGTATGCGGCAACTGCTAACATAATTCGGACGGACTTCAGCTTCGCTACTGGTGAGAATGTCTCATCGTAGTCCACCCCTTGAACTTGTCGATAACCCTTAGCGACAAGCCGAGCTTTATGGATGGTCACATTACCATCCGCGTCTGTCTTCTTCTTGAAGATCCATTTATTTTCTATGGCTCGCCGATCATCGGGCAAGTCAATCAAAGTCCATACTTCGTTTTCATACATGGATCCTATCTCGGATTTCATGGCTTCCATCCATTTGTCGGAATCCGGGCCCGCCATCGCTTCTTCATAGTTCGAAGGTTCACCGTTGTCTAACAACATGATTTCCAAGACAGGGTTGCCGTACCACTCTGGTGCGGAACGTGTCCTTGTGGACCTTCGTATTTCTTTAGGAGCTTGATCAGAAGTATCTTGATCATCATCAATAACTTCCTCTCTAGTCGGTGCAGGCACCTCAGGAACATTTTCTTGAGTTGCGCCATTTTCCGGTTCAAGAGGTAATACTTCATCAAGTTCTACTTTCCTCCCACTTACTTCTTTCGAGAGAAACTCTTTCTCTAGAAAGAATCCATTCTTGGCAACAAAGATCTTGCCTTCGGATCTGAGGTAGAAGGTATACCCAATAGTTTCTTTAGGGTATCCTATGAAGACGCATTTTTCCGACTTGGGTTCGAGCTTTTCAGGTTGAAGTTTCTTGACATAAGCATCGCATCCCCAAACTTTTAGAAACGACAACTTAGGTTTCTTCCCAAACCATAATTGAAACGGTGTCGTCTCAACAGATTTCGACGGAGCCCTATTTAAAGTGAATGCGGCAGTCTCTAAAGCATAGCCCCAAAAAGATAGCGGTAAATCGGTAAGAGACATCATAGATCGCACCATATCTAATAGAGTGTGATTACAACGTTCGGACACACCATTACACTGAGGTGTTCCAGGCGTCGTGAGTTGTGAAACTATTCCACATTTTCTAAAGTGTGTGCCAAACTCGTGACTCAAGTATTCTCCTCCACGATCTGATCGTAGAAACTTGATTTTCCTGTCACGTTGATTTTCAACCTCACTCTGAAATTCCTTGAACTTTTCAAAGGTTTTAGACTTGTGTTTCATTAAGTAGATATACCCATATCTACTCAAATCATCGGTGAGGGTGAGAACATAACGATAGCCACCGCGAGCCTCAACACTCATTGGACCGCACACATCACTATGTATGATTTCCAATAAGTTGGTTGCTCGCTCCATTGTTCCTGAGAACGGAGTCTTGGTCATCTTACCCATGAGGCATGGTTCGCACGTGTCAAATGATTCGTAATCAAGAGACTCTAAAAGTCCATCTGCATGGAGCTTCTTCATGCGTTTGACACCTATGTGACCAAGGCGGCAGTGCCACAAATATGTGGGACTATCATTATCAACTTTACATCTTTTGGTACTCACACTATGAATATGTGTAGCATTACGCTCGAGATTCATTAAGAATAAACCATTCACCATAGGAGCATGACCATAAAACATATCTCTCATATAAATAGAACAACCATTATTCTCGGATTTAAATGAGTAGCCATCTCGTATTAAATGAGATCCCGATACAATGTTCATGCTCAAAGCTGGCACTAAATAACAATTATTAAGGTTTAAAACTAATCCCGAAGGCAAATATAGAGGTAGCGTGCTGACGGCGATCACATTGACCTTGGAACCATTCCCGACGTGCATCGTCACCTCATCCTTTGCCAGTCTCCGCTTATTCCGCAGCCCCTGCTTTGAGTTACAAATGTGAGCAACTGCACCAGTATCAAATACCCAGGAGCTACTACGGGTACTAGTAAGGTACACATCAATTACATGTATATCATATATACCTTTTGTTTTGTCGGCCTTCTTGTCCGCTAAGTATTTGGGGCAGTTCCGCTTCCAGTGACCACTTCCCTTGCAATAAAAGCACTCAGTCTCGGGCTTGGGTCCATTCTTTGGCTTCTTCCCGGCAGCTTTCTTGCCAGGCGCGGCAACTTCCTTGCCGACCTTCTTGAAGTTCTTTTTACCCTTGCCCTTCTTGAACTTAGTGGTTTTATTTACCATCAACACTTGATGTTCCTTCTTGACTTCTACCTCTACTGATTTCAGCATTGCAAATACCTCAGGAATGGTCTTTTGCATCCCCTGCATATTGAAGTTCATCACAAAGCTCTTGTAGCTTGGTGGAAGCGACTGGAGGATTCTGTCAATGACCGCATCATCCGGGAGATTAACTCCCAGCTGAGTCAAGCGGTTATGTAACCCAGACATAGTGAGTATGTGCTCACTAACAGAACTATTTTCCTCCATCTTACAGCTAAAAAATTTGTCGGAGACTTCATATCTCTCGACCCGGGCATGAGCTTGAAAAACCAATTTCAGCTCTTCGAACATCTCATATGCTCCATGTCTCTCAAAACGCTTTTGGAGCCCCGGCTCTAAACTGTAAAGCATGCCGCACTAAACGAGGGAGTAGTCATCAGCATGTGTCTGCCAAGCGTTCATAACGTCTTGGTTCTGTGGGACAGGTGGATCACCGAGCGGTGCTTGTAGGACATAATATTTCTTGGCAGCTATGAGGATGATCCTCAGGTTCCGGACCCAGTCCGTATAGTTGCTGCCATCGTCTTTCAGCTTGGTTTTCTCTAGGAACGCGTTGAAATTGAAGACAACGTTGGCCATTTGATCTACAAGACATATTGTAAAGATTTTAGACTAAGTTCATGATAATTAAGTTCATCTATTCAATGAACTCCCACTTAGATAGACATCCCTCTGCTATTCATCTAAGTATAACATGATCCGAGTCAACTAGGCCGTGTCCGTTCATCACGTGAGACGGACTAGTCAACGTCGGTGAACATCTTCATGTTGATCGTATCTTCTATACGACTCATGCTCAACCTTTCGGTCTTCTGTGTTCCGAGGCCATGTCTATACACATGCTAGGCTCGTCAAGTCAACCTAAGTGTTTGCATGTGTAAATCTGTCTTACACCCGTTGTATGTGAACGTTTGGATCAAACACCCGATCATCACGTGGTGCATTGAAACAACGAACTGTCGCAACGGTGCACAGTTAGGGGGAACACTTTCTTGAAATTATTATGAGGGATCATCTTATTTACTACCGTCGTTCTAAGTAAACAAGATGCAAAACATGATAAACATTACATGCAATCAAATAATAACAGTGACATGATATGGCCATTATCACACAGCTCCTTTGATCTCCATCTTGGGGCTCCATGATCATCCTGTCACCGGCATGACACCATGATCTCCATCATCATGATCTCCATCATCGTGTCTCCATGAAGTTGCTCGCCAACTATTACTTCTACTACTATGTCTAACACGTTTAGCAATAAATTAAAGTAATTTACATGGCGTTTTCTCAATGACATGCAGGTCATACAAAAATAAAGACAACTCCTATGGCTCCTGCCGGTTGTCATACTCATCGACATGCAAGTCGTGATTCCTATTACAATAGCATGAACAACTCATACATCACATATATATCATTCATCATTCATCACAACTTTGGCCATATCATATCACAAAGCACTTGCTGCAAAAACAAGTTAGACGTTCTCTAATTGTTGTTGCATGTTTTACGTGGTTGAAGTAGGGTTCTAGCAAGAACGTTTTCTTACCTACGTGAAAACCACAACGTGATTTGTCAACTTCTATTTACCCTTCATAAGGACCCTTTTCATCGAATCCGCTCCAACTAAAGTAGGAGAGACAGTCACCTGCTAGCCACCTTATGCACCTAGTGCATGTTAGTCGGTGGAACGGTCTCACGTAAGGATACGTGTAAGGTTGGTCCGGGCCGCTTCATCCCACAATACCTTTGAAGCAAGATAAGACTAGTAGCGGCAAGAAAGTTGACAACATCTACGCCCACAACAAATTGTGTTCTCACGCAAGAAGAACTATGCATAGACCTAGCTCATGATGCCACTGTTGGCGAACGTTGCAGAAAACAAAAAATTTCCTACGGCTTCACCAAGATCCATCTATGAGTTCATCTAGCAACGAGTAATCGGATGCATCTACATACCTTTGTAGATCGCGAGCGGAAGCGTTCAAAGACCGGGGATGATGTAGTCGAACACGACGTGATCCAAATCACCGATGACCAAGCGCCGAACGGACGGCACCTCCGCGTTCAACACACGTACGGAGCGGATGACGTCTCCTCCTTCTTGATCCAGCAAGGGGGAAGGAGAGGTTGATGAAGATCTAGCAGCATGACGGCGTGGTGGTGGATGCAGGGCGTCACAGTAGCAGGGCTTCGCCGTGTACTACGAGGGAGAGGTGTAGCAAGGGAGAGGGAGGCGCCAAAGGCTGAGGTATGAAGTCCTCCATCTCCCCCACTATATATAGGGGTGCCAAGGGGGGGGGAGCCGGCCCTAGGAGATCCAATCTCCTAGGGGGGCGGCGGCCAAGGGGTGGGGGGCTTGCCCCCCAAGCAAGGGGCCGCCCCCTTTAGGGTTTCCCCTAAACCCTAGGCGCATGGGCCCTTTTGGGACTGGGGCCCTTGGCCCATATAGGCCAAGGCGCACCCCTACAGCCCATGTGGCCCCCTGGGGCAGGTGGCCCCACCCGGTGGACCCCCGGGACCCTTTCGGTGGTCCCGGTACAATACCGGTGACCCCGAAACTTGTCCCGATGGCCGAAATAGCACTTCCTATATATAATTCTTTACCTCCGGACCATTCCGGAACTCCTAGTGACGTCCGAGATCTCATCCGGGACTCCGAACAACATTCCGGTTACTGCATATACATATCTTCACAACCCTAGCGTCACCGAACCTTAAGTGTGTAGACCCTACGGGTTCGGGAGATATGCAGACATGACCGAGACAACTCTCCGGTCAATAACCAACAGCGGGATCTGGATACCCATGTTGGCTCCCACATACTCCACGATGATCTCATCGGATGAACCACGATGTCGAGGATTCAAGCAACCCCGTATACAATTCCCTTTATCAATCGATATGTTACTTGCCCGAGATTCGATCGTCGGTATCCCAATACCTCGTTCAATCTCGTTACCGGCAAGTCACTTTACTCGTACTGTAATGCATGATCCCGTGACCAGACACTTGGTCACTTTGAGCTCATTATGATGATGCATTACCGAGTGGGCCCAGTGATACCTCTCCGTCATACGGAGTGACAAATCCCAGTCTTGATCCATGTCAACCCAACAGACACTTTCGGAGATACCCGTAGTCTACCTTTATAGTCACCCAATTACGTTGTGACGTTTGGTATACCCAAAGCACTCCTACGGTATCCGGGAGTTACACGATCTCATGGTCTAAGGAAAGGATACTTGACATTGGAAAAACTCTAGCAAACGAGCTATACGATCTTTATGCTATGCTTAGGATTGGGTCTTGTCCATCACATCATTCTCCTAATGATGTGATCCTGTTATCAATGACATCCAATGTCCATAGTCAGGAAACCATGACTATTTGTTGATCAACGAGCTAGTCAACTAGAGGCTTACTAGGGACATGTTGGTGTCTGTTATTCACACATGTATTACGATTTCCGGATAACACAATTATAGCATGAATAAAGACAATTATCATGAACAAGGAAATATAATAATAATGCTTTTATTATTGCCTCTAGGGCATATTTCCAACACCCTGGGGGATAGCAATGCCACCCGATCGTCGCACCTGGCCCTCATACATGCAGGGTGGTGTGGAGGCATGTCCGAAGAGGCGGCACGCGTCTCCGGGGTGTGCCTCCTCACGGACGGCACCACCGCCGGCATCTGGATGGGGAAACGAACGCGTCGGGTCTACATGGAGGGGATCTTGCTGTGGGTCTGGCCCGGATGTTGCTCCAATGTGTTCCTATAGGCTGACCTAACACAACCGGCTGGAGAGGTCCAATGGTCAAAGCCCATCCGTGCAAAGTCAAAGGGCTAGATCCCGTGGTCAAACGCTACAAGGTTAGGCTGGACGGGGACCCTGGGTGTAGCAATGCCACGGGAGCATCGCACCGGGCCCTCATACATGAGGGGTGGTGTGGTGGCATGTCCTAAGAGGCGGCACGCGTCTCCTGGTTGTGCCCCCCCCCCACTGACGGC
This sequence comes from Triticum monococcum, assembly GCA_034509565.1. NCBI lineage: Eukaryota > Viridiplantae > Streptophyta > Magnoliopsida > Poales > Poaceae > Triticum > Triticum monococcum. The sequence continues at coordinate 638,894,442 of CM067845.1, forward strand.
GCAGCCGCCGGCACCTGGAGGGGTAAAACGGACGCGTAAGGGCTACATGGAGGGGATCTTGCTGTGGGTCTGGCCCGGATGTTGCTCCAAAGTGTTCCTTTGGGCTGATCTAACACAACCGGATGGATAGGTCCACTGCTCAAAGCCCGTCCGTGCAAAGTCATAGGGCTCGATCCCATGGTCAAACGCTACAGGATTAGGCAGGACGGGGGCCCTGGGGATAGCAATGCCACCTGAGCATCGCACCGGGCCCTCATACATGCGGGGTGGTGTGGTGGCATGTCCGAAGAGGCGGCACGCGTCTCCGGGGTGTGCCCCCCTCACGGAAGGCGCCGCCGACGGCACCTGAAGGGGAGAAACGGACGCATCGGGTCTACACGGAGGGGATCTTGCTATGGGTCTGGCCCGGATGTTGATCCAAAGTGTCCCTATGGGCTGACCTAACACAACCGAGTGAAGAGGTCCACTGGTCAAAGCCCGTCCGTGCAAAGTCAAAGGGTTAAATCCCGTGGTCGAACGCTACAGGGTTAGGCGGGACGGGAACCCTGGGGAGTAGCAATGCCACCGAAGCGTCACACCGGGCCCTCATACAATGCGGTGTGGTGTGGTGGCATGTCTGAAGAGGCGGCAAGCATCTCCGGGGTGTGCCCCCTCACGGACGGCGCCACCGCCGGCACCTGGAGGGGGAAACGGATGTGTCGGGTCTACACGGAGGGGATCTTGCTGTGGGTCTGGCCCGGATGTTGCTCCAATGTGTTCCTTTCTGCTGACCTAACACAACCGGGTGCAAAGGTCCAATGGTCAAAGCCCGTCCGTGCAAAGTCAAAGGGCTAGATCCCGTGGCCAAACTCTATAGGGTTAGGCGGGACGGGGACCCTGCGGGTAGCAACGCCGTCGGAGCATCGCACCGGGCCCTCATACATGAGGGATGGTGTGGTGGCATGTCCCAAGAGGCGGCACACGTCTCCGGGTTGTGCCCCCCCCCCACTCACTGACGGCACCGCCGCCGGCACCTAGAGGGGGAAAACGGACGCGTAGGGGCTACACGATGGGGATCTTGATGTGGGTCTGTCCCGGATGTTGCTCCAAAGTGTTCCTATGGGCTGATCTAACACAACCGGATGGATAGGTCCACTGCCCAAAGCCCATCCGTGCAAAGTCAAAGGGCTAGATCCCATGGTCAAACGCTACAGGGTTAGGCGGGATGGGGGCCCTGGGGGGATAGCAATGCCACCCGAGCGTCACACCGGTCCCTCATACATGCGGGGTGGTGTGGTGGCATGTCCGAAGAGGCGGCACGCATCTTCGGGGTGTGCCTCCCTCACGGACGGCGCCGCCGCCGGCACCTAAAGGGGGGGGGGGACGGACGCCTCGGGGCTACACGGAGGGGATCTTGCTGTGGGTCTGGCCCGGATGTTGCTCCAAATTATTCCTATGGGCTGAAGTAACACAACCGGGTGGAGAGGTCCACTGGTCAAAGCCCATCCGTGCAAAGTCAAAGAGTTAGATCCCATGGTCAAACGCTATAGGGTTAGGCGGGACGGGGGCCCTCGGGGGTAGCAATGCCACCGGAGCGTCGCGTCGGGACCTCATACATGCGCGGTGGTGTGGTGGCATGTCCGAAGAGGCGGCACACGTCTCCGGGGTGTGCCCCCCTCCCCCACGGACGGTGCTGCCGCTGGCACCTAGAGGGGGGAAGCGGACGCGTCGGGTCTACACGGAGGGGATTTTGCTGTGGGTCTGGCCCGGATGTTGCTCCAAAGTGTTCCTATGGGCTGACCTAACACAACCGGGTGGATAGGTCCACTGCTCAAAGCCCGTCCGTGCAAAGTTAAAGGGCTAGATCCCGTGGTCAAACACTATAGGGTTAGGCGGGACGGGGACCCTGGGTGTAGCAATGCCACCGGAGCGTCGCACCGGGCCCTCATACATGAGGGGTGGTGTGGTGGCATGTCCGAAGAGGCGGCATGCGTCTCCGGGTTGTGCCCCCCCTCACTGACGGCGCCGCCGCCGGCACCTAGAGGGGGAAAACGAACACATAAGGGCTACACGGAGGGGATCTTGCTGTGGGTCTGGCCCGGATGTTGCTCCAAAGTGTTCCTTTGGGCTGATCTAACACAGCCGGATGGATATGTCCACTACTCAAAGCCCGTCCGTGCAAAGTCAAAGGGCTAGATCCCGTGGTCAAACGCTACAGGGTTAGGCGGGACGGGGGCCCTGGGGGGATAGCAATGCCAGCCGAGCATCGCACCGGGCCCTCATACATGTGGGGTGGTGTGGTGGCTTGTCCAAAGAGGTGGCACGCGTCTCCGGGGTGTGCCCCTCTCAGGGACGGCGCCGCCGCCGGCACTTGGAGGGGGGAAACGGACGCATCGGGTCTACACGGAGGGGATCTTGCTGTGGGTCTGGCCCGAATGTTGCTCCAAAGTGTTCCTATGGGCTGATCTAACACAACCGGATGGATAGGTCCACTGCTGAAAGCCCGTCCGTACAAAGTCAAAGGGCTAGATCCCGTGGTCAAACGCTACAGGGTTAGCAGGACGGGGGCCCTGGGGGATAGCAATGCCACCCGAGCGTCGCACCGGGCCCTCATACATGCAGGGTGGTGTGGTGGCATGTCCGAAGAGGCGGCACGCATCTCTGGGGTGTGCCTCCTCACGGACGGCGCCACCGCCGGCACCTGGAGGGGGGAAACGGACGCGTCGGGTCTACACGGAGGGGATCTTGCTGTGGGTCTGGCCCGGATGTTGCTCCAATGTGTTCCTATGGGCTGACCTAACACAACCGGGTGGAGAGGTCCACTGGTCAAAGCCCGTCCGTGCAAAGTCAAAGGGCTAGATCCCGTGGTCAAACGCTACAGGGTTAGGCGGGACGGGGGGCCTGGGGGGGTAGCAATGCCACCCGAGCATCGCACCGGGAACTCATACATGTCGTACGGTGTGGTGGCATATCCGAAGAGGTGGCACACGTCTCCAGGGTTTGGCCCCCTCCAAGTGACGGCGACACTGCCTTGCGTGCAGGGGGCACACCGCGGAGCCCCAAGACGGGTGTCTACGCATGCCTGAACACTCTCACATATGCATCGGGACCCGTGCGATGTTTTGGTGACATAGCTACACCCCGAATCCCCCCACTAACCAGAATTCCCCCCGTGTTGACCCTTACCCCCTCCGTGACCCGGCGATAGCAACGTTCGTAATGGGGGGGGGGGGCAATCGATATACCATCGGGGTATGTTTTTTAGATAAGGCATAATTATGTTATGCAAAAACAAAAACTAAAATAAAGTAAAAATAAGAAAATAAAGTAAAAATCTAAAAATAAAGTAAAATAAATGTATGCCGATGGCCTCTGTGCACATAGGGTGGTGCAGTCTCACGGATCGATGACGTGGCATGGCACACGAATCTTTGACGTGGCAAAGGGGCCTATGCCGACGGCTATGCCGTAGGCATACCTTTGCCATAGATAGCATAAAGCAAAATTAAAAATAAAAGTAAATAAACATATGCCGGCATAGGTGCGCACACTGATCGATGATGTGGCAGAGGGCCAGGTCTATGCCGACGGCTATGCCGTAGGCATACCTCTGCCATAGATATGCCGACGCCGCCGTTACCTCCCGTCGGCGTAGTTTCAACGCCGTCAAATGTTCAGCGCTGACCGGGTAGGTGGGCCCGGGCTATGCCGACGGGTCCCGTAGGCGTATCTCGAGCGGTCCCGACGGCCTCGTCTATGCCGACGGGATGGATGTATGCCGACGGATTTTCTACGCCTACGGCCAGTCCTTGGCCGTCGGCATGGTCCATCTATGCCGACGAGGGACGTCGGCATAGACGAGGCCGTCGGCGTAAGCAGTTATAGCAAATTGGGTTAAAAACTCAAATTTATATTGCGTTTCCAAGATGATGATTTCAGATTAAAAAATCTCTAAAAGATTCAAAAGGAACATGATAACCAGATGTTCTCCAGTTGTTGTTATTTACATACCGACAATAAAAGCATTCATTTTAGGCCAAGAAGAAAGGATGCAGTAAAAAAATTAAGCTTTCGTAGTAAAAATAGATTGTGAGCTTGTTTTAATTCATGATATTTTTTAAAACAATTCATGAGCTTTTTTGTTAAATTTTGTGAACATTTTTAAAACTTGTGAACTTTATTTAAATCCATAAACTATGTATGATTTCCCAATTCGTTTCAAAAAATTCATAAAAAATCACACTTATTTTTTATAGGACATCAATGAACAACAGAAAATTTTGGGCGAAAGAAAACCTGTGAAGAGCCGGCCAGAGTGAGCGAGAGGGCAAGGCTAAGCGAGCGCTACAGCGAGATTGGGCCAACTTACGTGAGGAGGCGCGTGGGAGCTGGTTGGCCAGTTGGAGCCTTAAGCACTGGAAAGGACCTCTCCCGGATGAGCAGATGTGTGAGAGGGAAAATTTGACCAATTTGACCTGTGGACGAAATCAAATCACAGAATGAACTACCACGTGAAACTATTTCACGTGGCTGATCTTTTTGTGTGATGCCCGACATGAAGGCGCCACAGTATATTGTGCTATGCCTCACAGATAGGCGCTACATGCTTGGCCAGCATTGCATCCCAGACTGTCTAAAAATTGTTAAGTCATTGTGCAGAGCCTAAGAGCTAGGCGCTGCACTGTATAGTGCGGCGCCTAACTCTCAGGCGCTGCACTAGTGGTTGTACAACAAAATGAAGCAACAAGTACTAGTGCAACGCCTAGAAGCTAGGCGCTACACTGTATAGTGTGGCGCCTAGCTCTCAGGCGCTGCACACTGACTTAGTAATTGCCAGATCACACGGGTGCGACGCTGGCCAGGCGTGTAGCGCCTATCTGTGAGGCATTGCATACTGTAGTATGGCGCCTTCGTGTCGGGCGTCACACAGAAAGGTCAGCCGCGTGAAATAGTTTCACGGGCAGTTTATTCTATGATTTGATTTTGTTCATAGGTCAAATTTGTCAATTTTGCCGTGTGAGAGAGACGTGAGCGCTCGATAGGACTCATTGTAAGCCATACATAGTCGTACCCCTGTGTTGCGTCGTGAGGACTCTCGAGGATGATCTGGTTGTTACACAGGGGCGGAACCAGGATTTGGGTTGTGGGAGGGGGGGGCAAGCAAAGTTGAAAAAAAATTAACAACCGAGGATCTAGAGCCCCGCTCCCGCTCCCGCTAGGGTTCCCCCCGCCGCCCCGCGCGAGCGCGGGCGCTCCGCCCCGCCCCTTCCCCCTTTCCCCTCCTCCTCGTCCAGCCGCCTCCGCCGTCTCCCCGGGACGCGGCCGGGGCGGCGCCCGCCCCCTCCCTCCTCGTCCGCCCACCTTCGTCCCCCCCTCCCCGCCGCTGGCGGGCGCCCCCGGATCTTGTCGGGTGGTGTCGGCGGCGGCGGATCGTTCCTTCGCTGCGCGCGCTGCTCCTTCATGGGGTGAGGGGACGCGGCGGTGCTGCTCGGCCGGTGGCGGTCCGGCGGCACTCGCCGTGGTGGTGCCGCCTCTTGGCGGCAGGGCGGTCCGGTGGTGCTGGTCGGCCGGCAGCATGTCCCCGGCCCAGATCTGGGCCGTAGGGTCCCGTTTGGGTCCTTGCGGGTCGTCTCCGGTGCGACCGCGATGCCATATGTATGGGGAGGCAGGGGAGCGGCTTGGACTGGGACAGTGACGCCGGTGGCATGCCAGCTGCTGCGCGGAGGTGGGAGCTGTCTGGGCCTTTGAGGGCCCGGCCGGGCCTGTGGGGCCACGGGCCCGGTAGGCTCCTGCTATGGCGTCCAGTCGGCTACTGTCGTGGAGGGTGGAGGTGGGTCCCTCCCGTAAGCCGACGGTGCTGCTACACTAGTCCCGGCTCCTCTTCTTCGTTGTGCAGGCCATCTTCGCAGTGCTGTGGTGAGACGGCGTGGGAAGCTTCGTGTCCGTATTGGCGCTGGGTGGTGGTCGGTTTGGTGGCGAGCTCCAAAGTGCCTGAGGTAGAGGATGGGATCGGGAGAAATCCCTGTTGGTTTGGCCGACACCGACGCGGTGGCGCTTGAGGGTGCCGCCAGACCTTCCTGGAGGGCGTCGGGGCTACCCTTCCTCTCTCCTCGCCGCGTACCGGGGGAAACCCTTGGCGGCAGCGTCGTCATCGTCACTTTCATTCTTGGAGGTGTTGATTGGTACCGGCACTTCGGAGTCTCGGAGCTTGGTGGGCGATCTCCGGTGGACGCAGTGGTCGCGAGGCTTCGTCGTTTTTGTCGGTCCGCCGTTTTCGGCATTTGTTTCTTTTTCTTTTCTTTTGGGCGTGCTTGTGCTGCTTCCGCCCCAGCACCTATCGTTGGATGTATCAGATGGTTGCTTTGGAATACAAAGCGGGGGAAACCATTTTTCTTAAAAAAAATTAAGAACCTAATACTATATTTATATGTAGCTTCGAACTTTGAATGTATATAATATAGTTAAATTTGTATTTGTTAATAATTTACCCTACATTGTCAATAAGATCAAAATTACTAATAATTTCATGTCGTCAATACCTCCCCTTGCGCGCTAGCGCAACTCTGTAAACTGGCCTTCTTGACGCTTTGAGTACCGCATTCATGTGGGGAGCTCTCCCCATCTCCCCAGGTGATTGTTCAAAAAAATAAAACTAATGACTTTAATAAAAGATAACTTAATTGCTAGATAATTCCCTATGAATGTTGATTATCATGCAATTCAAAACAAGTTGTCTCCAATCGGACCAGGATTGGTAACTTGCACATTAGCCTCGTTAACGATATCAGTAGGTTGGGAAACTCAAAACAACATGCTTAAAAATCGAATTAATCTCTGTGATGTTTGGCGGCGCTTTTCTTTTCATACCCGCCTAGCAAATCAACCAACCAAAAGAAATCTAAAATGAACTAGAATCGTAATTCACCATTGAAATAACTATAATAGGATTTAGAATTTCAATGCATCTATGATAAGAGTTGAGAGAGATTAGCACGGAGTACTTGTGATGCTAACCTTTGGCTGTTGACTCGGAGTATGGGACGTTAGAGAATTGACGGGAGTATGCAGGATCGCTCATCCCGGACCCGGAGCCCGTGTCTCTCTTGATTGGGCTTTATTATGGGCCATTGCCGGTTTGCCCTTTTGCAGATTTTATTATTCTCTGTTTGAGTTCCAACTTCCAAGTGTTGTAGCTGTATTGAGGCCGTTTCGTTAGTCAGCTGGTTTTACCAGAAAATAAATCAAACACAGTGTGTGTCCTAGTGCAAACGTCTGCTGATCCAATGCACGCACCCTTTATTATCTGCAAAAAATGATGATTTTCCGCCATCTTTGCTTGATCAACTCCAGGGGCAAAGAACCACGCATGCACAAAACAATGTGGCATATACTGTACGGAGCGTCGAGAACCGGCTCTCGGTAATATGAAAGAAACTGACGGAGCCGTCAGTTGCGAACGGGCATGCCACGTGGCTCCTCTTTGCCGTATGTGGCTCTCGGCGTCTTCACCGTTTGCCGTGCGGTCTTGTTCGCCGTGAGCCCATGATGGCAACGTTAGCTACTTGCCGTGAAGCCAGGTTTGCCGAGTGTGGCTCTCGGCGTTGTTTACTTTACCGAGTGTCCGTGTTTTGGCTCTCGACGAAGAGCCTGGCACCCCACGTATACGGAAATTCCAGTAGTGCACGCACATGTTCTTCCCTACTTCACAAGACACCGACTCTCCTTCTCCTTCTGTTGGCGCCACCGCCAATCATCCCCGTCTCCTATGGCTTTTGGGTCTTGGACGTGTGGAGGATCTCGAACCCCTAGCGGTGGGAGGAACTCCACTCTCGTTTTTGTTGGGCTTTGTGCCTGGGTTGAGGCTTTGTGGTAGTGGCGATGTCCCTCAGTAGGAATATTGTCTCCCCCGTTCGATCCCCTATCCCGATGGTGCGTGTAGCAACATTGGAGTGTGTGTGGACATGTCTTCGTCAGGTCTCATGAGATTCAGTCAGTGTTGGTCTTCGATTTGCGTTGCTGGAGGGTGTGTGGACATGTGTCTCCATCGGATTTCATGAGATTCGGTCAGTATTTGTCTTCGATGGATCTTTTTGGATCCGGACTCCGTTCGTCTTTATTTGGGTGTTTACAAGTTTGATCCTTCTGATCTACGAATCTCTCCATCGTCGATGATTGCTGTTCTGGTACACTAGTCTCATGTGGCCTTTACATACATCTAGTCCTTCTGGAATGCTGCAAGAAATCCTCCGCCGTTGCTCTGGCCAGAGCCAAGCTGATGAAGCAGGAGCTGTGGGCTAAATACATGATGAAGCTGGCGTGCGAAGGTGCAAAGGAGGATGACTTGGCGCTGGAAGCTGCTAGTGTAGGTCGTTTGTGTTGAGTTTCCCAGGTGTGGCGTGCGTATGCCTGTGCCACTAGGGGTTAGATGATCAAGCCCGTGATTGGTCTGGGGGTTTCAGTTATTTGTCGTTCTTCGTGTCTTTCCTTTAGGATTTTGCTGGGGTTGATACCTTTTGTCCTCCCTCGCGTGCTGTAATCTTGACATTGTTGGTTTCGTTTTCTATGAAAATGGAACCGGGGCGTAGGCCCTTTCCCTCTAAAAAAAAATTTTTGTCCGGCTTAGGTGATGAAAGGGCGACGATGATTACATGCATTCTGCTCGCTCCAGTGTTTATTGTCGTTGCTAGATGATTCATGGATCTGGTTGTAATTTTTTTTACTTTTAATGCTCTTTTTACTGCCATAATTGAATGAATATAACAGAAGTTCCTCTTTAAAAAAATGATGATCTTCCTCGCGCTTCGATCAACGTGACCCAAATCAATACTCGGGCACAAACAAAACCTTCCATGTGCCAATGCTCCATCGCGGCTCCTTTCACCTCTCACCAATGGCAGAGCGCTGCAACGCAATGGCGTATCCCCGTGAAGGTATCCTTGCGGAGCTCCACCAAAAGATCTCCGCCTCCCTCCTCCCAGTAGTTGTGGGCGGAGATTTTAACCTCATCCGTTCTCCGGACGAGAAGAATAATGATAGGATTAACCTCCCCCGGATGCAGTTGTTCAACGACTGGATCGCGGAGCTCGGCCTCCGGGAGATCGAGCGGACGGGGGCGCGATTCACCTGGACTAACCGTCAGGCCGACCCGACGCGATTCGTCTTGGATCGTGTCCTAGTTTCCCCGGAGTGGGAATTGAGGTGCCCCCTGACCTCGCTTCGGGCGATTACCCGGATTGGGTCTGACCACGTCCCTCTCCTCCTATCCTCTGCGGACGAGCGCCCCCCTCCCGCCGCGGTTTAGGTTTGAGTCCTTTTGGCTCAACCAGGCCGGCTTTCGGGATGCGGTCTCTGCTCGTTGGACTCTTGCTCGCGCCTCTCCCCATCGCTCCATGTCCGCCGTTGACTCGTGGCACTTCTGCGCCAAGCTTGCCCGCCAATTCATGAAGGGCTGGGGCGCTAATCTTGGTCGTGACCTCCGCGAGCGTAAAAGATCTCTCCTGTTGGCTATTCAGGCTCTGGACGCCCGGGCCGACTCCTCCGGGCTCTCCCCAGATGAGTGGATGCTGAGATATGATCTTGAGGATCAACTCTCCTCCATCTACACAGATGAGGAGGCATACTGGAGGTTGCGTGGTACCCAAAGATGGGTGCTCCGCGGCGATGCGAACACTGCATATTTCCAGGCGGTTGCGAATGGCCGACGCCGGAGAAATTCCATCCACTGCTTGTGGGAGGATGACGCCCCCCTTGTCCGTCCCGCGGCCATTCGGGCTCATGTAGACGGCTTGTACAAAGCCCTCTTTACCCCCACCCCTCGGGGTGGGGCTAGTCTCGCCCCCGACACTTGGACGGGGGTGGAGTTGGTTTTCGACGAGGCCAACGCGGCCCTTGTTGCCCCCTTCGCCAAAGAAGAGGTACTCGCGGCCATTAAAGGAATGAACCCCTCCTTGGCCCCGGGTCCGGATGGCTTGCCCATTACGTTCTTTAAAACGTTCTGGCAGACAGTCAAACCTGAGGTCATGGCCCTCTTCGAGGAGTTCTATTCGGGATCTATGGACCTTGGTCGCCTCAATTATGGGATCATTACCCTCATCCCAAAGGTTCCGGGCGCCTCTGATATTCGCCAGTTTCGTCCCATCACCGTGATTAACGTGATATTCCGGATCCTGGCCAAAGGGTACGCCAATAGGGTGACCCTGCTTGCTAACTCGATCACTCACCCGAACCAATCGGCCTTCATCCAAGGCCGGTTTATTTTAGATGGTGTGTTGGTCTTCCATGAAGTCCTTCATGAAGTTCGGGTGAAACAACATCGCGCTGTCTTCCTGAAGCTGGACTTTCATAAAGCTTATGATACTGTGCACTGGCCTTTCCTTCGGGAAGTGCTGCTGCGTAAGGGCTTTGACGACCGTTGGGTGACTCGCGTGATGCAATTAGTCTCCTGTGGGCGGACCGCGGTGAACATCAACGGCGAGATTGGGCCATACTTCCCCACTCTCTGTGGGGTGCGTCAGGGGGACCCGTTCTCGTCGTTCCTGTTCAACATGGTGGTCGATGCTCTGGCCGCCATCCTGGACAAAGCCAAGGGTGCCGGTCATATTCATGGCATTGTCCCCCACCTAGTCGGAGGGGGAGGGGTCTCCCTCCTTCAATACGCGGATGACACCATAATAATGGTTGAAGGTTCTACTCAGGACGTGGCTAACCTGAAGTTCCTCCTCCTGTGCTTCCAGCAGATGTCGGGCCTAATGATCAACTTCGATAAGAGCGAAGTGATGGTTATTGGTTACCCTCTGGTGGAAGCTCAGGCTATCGCTGACCGACTTAACTGTCGGCTGGGTTCTTTCCCCACGACCTACCTGGGGATCCCCATTAGTGATTTGCACCTCACCGTGGCGGACCTCCGCCCCACGGTGACCCATATGCAACATCGCGTCGAGCCTTGGAAAGGGCGCTGGCTATCGAAGGCTGCGCGTGTGATTCTCATCAACTCCTCTCTCGCCAGCCTTCTTTGGTACCTCATGACCTTTTATAGCCTCCATGAAACGCTGCACATGGAAATTGCCAAGTACCAATCCAGGTTCTACTGGGCTGGCGAGGATGACAGACAGAAGTACCATATGGTCAGTTGGCCGGACATAGGTAAACCCAAGGACCAGGGGGGTCTGGGGATTTTGTCCTCCCGGCGCATGAACATCGCCCTCCTGACCCGGTGGCTATGGCATATTGCTAATGGTGACAGAGGGCTTTGGTTCACCATCATCCGAAACAAATACCTCCGTGGACAGCCTCTGGCTTTCTGTCAGCGTTTGGGCGGATCCCAGTTTTGGCAGGCCGTCATTCAGATGCTCCCTGTGCTTCGCATTGGCACGTCCATCTCGGTTGGGTCTGGGTCCGCGACCCTGTTCTGGTTTGATCGGTGGATCGGCGACACCCCTCTGGCCGCCCGCTTTCCCGAGCTCTTCGCCATTGCTGTTGACCCGCGGGTCTCTGTTGAGACGGCCCTTATTGACATAGGGCGCCTCGCGTTTCGCCGCCCTTTTGGCCCACCCGAAGTGGCCGCCTGGGATGCCCTCCTCGAGGACATCGCCCTTCTCCCGATGAACGTCACCGACACCCCGGACGCCATCTCTTGGCGCCTAGAATCTTCCGGACGCTTCTCTACTAAGTCCCTATACGCGGCCATCGCGCCTTCGCCCGCCCCTGAGCCCTTCAGTTTGATCTGGGATATCCGCCTGCCACTGAAGATTAGGATCTTCCTTTGGCAATGGATTCGTGGACGCCTCCCCTCCGGAGTCGAAGTCCTCAAGCGTAACGGACCTGGAGATGGACTTTGCCCCCTGTGAGGCACGGTGAAGGACGCTAACCACATCTTCTTCGCGTGCTCCACGGCCCAGTTTCTTTGGTCCAGTTTCCGCGAGACGGTTGGTGGACAGTGGTGCAATTCCAATTTCCCCGACCTTCTCGCAGAGATCCATGCCTCCCCCCTCGCTACCGACATATCCGTTGGCTCTGCGTAGGGGTCCTCGCCTGGACGCTGTGGACTGTCCGCAATAAGCTTGTCATCCAAAAGGTTACTCTCAGACGTGCTACTGACGCTATTTTTAAAATGTGTGGGTACGTGTAGCTTTGGCGGCCGCTTAGCCGCCCTCAGGATCGGGACGTCATCAACACCCTCCTCACCGACCTTCAATCGCTCGCCTTCCGCCTGGCGCCATCACTTCCGCCCCCCCCCCCCCCCCCCCCCCCGGGAGCCCGACTAGTTGCAGTCGTTTATTTCTGTTCTGGGGCTTGTTGAGCTGTGCCCTTAGTATTAACCCTTATGGATCCTGTGTGCTGTATGAACTTGGTGTGTGTGTGTTTGAATCTCTGTGAAATTGTTGGCTTGGGCATGTGCTTTATAATATAAAGCGGGGCGAAAGCCTTTTTCAATAAGGTAAACGAGCGAGATAAATATATCGCAGGCAGGACAGGACAGGACGCAAACATATAGTAGATCGAGATGTCCCGTGTTGGACATAAACACACACTTACACAGAGCGTGCATGCATGTGTCCTGGTATGTTCAGTACTCCATACCGAGTCGGTTAATATTAGAATATTAGAGTCGGTCACCGAGTATTCCTCCAGAACGTACATCAGGCCTTTACATACGCCAGGGATTGTAGGAGAAATCCCGTGAGTTGAGTTCAAATATCAATCACTAAATCAAAAGAAACAGGACCGATTCCAATCGGTTCGACTGTTTCACGTGCGTACGCTTGTGTTCCGTTCCGGCCGGCGGCAAGAATCAATCGAGTCACGCTGCTTGTGTACTACTCCTACGTACGTGCCTTGTGGTCTCTACATACATAAGCTAGCTATATATATATAGTCGGCCGATTAGAGGAAAGGAACTTCCTTGTGTCCGTCGTCCAGACACCACTCGGCGTTGGGGCTATGATGATGAGTTGGACTGATGAACCGGAGTTCCCAAGTGCACCTCTCGCCACAGATAGGCGCAGCAAAATCTTTCCTCCCGCCAGCCCTCCATCTTACCCCGAGTCCAAGACCAAGCCCGCCTCCATAATGGCAGAGCCCTACGAGATCCCTGCCGCCATGATCGCTGAATCCGAGAAAAGGTCGTACGTGCTCAAGATAGACGGATACTCGATGGCCAACGCGCTGCTCAAGAACGGGGAGTGCATGACTTCCTCCCCATTCAGCGTTGGAGGCCACAACTGGGTCGTGAGATATTACCCCAACGGCTATCCTAGGCACTGTGACAATTATATCTCTCTCTATGTACAGCTTGAAGCTGCCGATGCCGAGGACGTGAAGGCGAAGGCCAAATTGAAGCTCAGCGTACTCGACAAGAATGCAAATCCGGTGCCTTCGTACAGCCGTACCATCCCTCTACACACCTTCTCAAGGAGGGCTCCAGACCGTGGCTACCATGACTTCATCCACAAGGCTGGCCTTGAGGTATCGCCGCACCTTAGAGACGATTGTCTCACCATCAGGTGCGATGTCACCGTCGTCAAGGACATCGACCAAGAAGCAAGGATTCCTCCAAGCGACCTGCACCGGCATCTCGGCGATCTCCTACAGAGCAAGGATGGAGCGGACCTGACTTTTCAAGTCGGCGGACGGACATTCCCGGCTCACAGGTGTGTCCTCGCAGCTCGGTCATCCGTGTTCAAGGCGGGGCTCCTCGGCGCCATGGCGGAGAGTTCCTCTAGTACTATTGAAATTCGTGACATGGAACCTGATGTGTTTGAGTACTTGCTCCATTTCATATACACCGACTCGGTTCCTCTACTTGATGTGGTGATGGCCGGGCATCTACTCGAAGCGGCTGACAGGTACGACATCGGTAGGCTGAAGGTGATATGCGAGGAGAAATTGTGCAGTCATATTGATTCCAACATGGTGGCGACCAGCTTGGCTTTGGCCAAGCAGCATGGTTTCCGTCGTCTCAAACAAGCTTGTTTGCAGTTCCTTGCTTCTCCCTCCAATTTGAATGCTACGATAGCAAGTGATGGCTTTAAGCATCTGCTATCCAGCTGCGGCTGGTCTGCTTTTGAGGAGCTGAGAGATAGAACTAGCCGGCTGAATTCAGAAAAGGATATTATCATGACATTCCGGAAGTAATGCTTCCGTAGTAGTATTATTAATGTCATCCATTTTTTTATAGTAAAAAATGATTATGCTCTCCACGTATTTTCTTTTCAAAAAGAGAATAATCCCTGGTCTCTGCATCGGTCGATGCATACAATCATTTTTAGCAAATTATTCAATAAAGCCTTATAAAATAAATACACGAATCAACTAAAAACCACCTTTCTGGCAAAAGTTATTGTGATACATGCAAGCTTTGACGATGTGACTTGACCTTTGCATCAAACACACATCATATAATCCGATGGCCTCGCCAAGCCGCCCGCCGGTGAGCCGGGAGCACTCACCAGTCTAGCAAACCCTCAATGCGCATTCCATACGCATGCTCTGTAATCCGCTGCCACCATCTTTCGTCGTCTCATCTTCAGGAGTGGTTAGTACATTGACCTTATCAGTCCCTTTTGCCGTTGATGCCACCATGATGTCAGACAGTGCCACCCTCCCGCGCGTGCCCCTCAACATGCGTCCGTCGCCCAGACTCCGTTGTACCATGCAGCTGATACCCGCCGTCATCAATGCGATACATGCAACACCGCTTCTTCTCTTGTCCCCTCGAGGCAGCACCGCTCCAAACAGTGCCCCCAAGAGGGAGACGGCCTCGAAGGCACTGTCATAGTCCGACCCGAGAGACACAAAACTAGGTTTTCCTTGGAGCAGTTGAAACGCGGTGACGACGATTGCAATCGACGATGCCTTTGGCAAGGAGACGACGCCCACGGCCCCGTCGTCGTCCTCCATGACCGAGCTCGACATGGGTTTCACCGGAAGTTGTGCCACACTGAACTAGTAGCTGCCCGGAACCGCGCTGTGACTGCGCGCATAGTAGCCGGAACGCCGGCAGGGATCTAGCATCCCTCTTCGACCCTTTATCTGTTGTTGTCTGGCCACGGGCCCCATTAACAACGGATCTGGGTGGGGGCCAGATCCACGGCACACGGTCACCCACCATAGCCAGGGAAGCGTGCGAGCTCATGCGGGCATGGAGGCGAGCGCCACCGCTGCATGGCCAGGAATGTTGTCCTGGTCGCTGCGCGCACTCACCCCGCTGGTCTCGCCCCAGCCAATCACGAGGGTGGCTGCCGCATCCACCGCCCTCGGCAGGGACCGCGTCCAGGACTACGACGCCCGGAGAATGATGAACACCTGAACCGGAGCACCATTGCCTCAAGCACGCACGACCGGACCATGCATGTGGGCCTCCTAGCGCATCCGACACCATGCGACCGCTCGCTGGAGAGTGTGGAAGCCCTGCTGCCGTCACCCCGTAGATCCTCCCGAGGCATCCCGTGGGCCGCTGCCGATGGGATCCAAGCTGGGAAGGAGAGGTCCACTCAAAGAACGCCCCGCCGTCTTCGTCCCTGAGCCATGCAGGCTTTGCCGGCAGGGCCTCAGGCGACGGCGAGACAAGGAAGAGGTTGGTGGGAGACATGTGGCGGTGCGACTGAATCGCCCCCGCAGTGACCCAAGCGGGGCAACCCAGGGGTTATCTAAAGGGAAACGTTTACCTCCGGACGACCGGCCGAGCGCTCGGCGGTCACTCCTCGCTCGCTCGCTCTGTCACGTAGGAATAGACTAGCACATGCTTCGGGTGGGCCTGCAGCTTATCTCTTCCCCGCCGCACTTTTTTTTTCTTTTTTTTCTGGGCTTATTCTTCGTCTCGTCTTGTCACTTTTTCCTCTCGCCTTACCTCCTGCATCTCAAACAGCTCTCCCATAGATGCTACAACCGAACAGATATTTTGCTGGAATCGATGGTAAATTTTGCTGGAAACAGTGTTGACTTTTTGCTGCATGGGTGATACAACTAGTTCTGTGTAACCCACAAAGCTGCAACCAACACCCGAGAAAGCTACAACCAACCATGAAAAAGTTTCAACCAAAGATAATCTGGGGCCGGCCAGTGCTGCAACCGTTGACAGAAAAAGCTTCAACCATAGATGAGAAAAGCATCAACCAGGCACCGTGAAAAGGAAAAAGCTACAACCGTTGACTAAAAAAGCTTCAACCGTAGATGCAAAAGTTTCAACTAGGACATTGTGCAACAAAAAAAGCTGCAACCACTAACAAAAAAACTTCAACTGTAGATGCAAATAGCTTCAACCGGCGATGGAAAAAAGCTTCATGGAGGCTCGGGTTTTCACGAAAGCCACAACAGCCCAATGAACTGCTACATGAGTGCTTTTTTAGTTGTAACTATAAACTACAAAATATGCTAGAAACATATAACTATTTTGCTTCCATAGTTTTTCCGTTTTTGTTGTGAGCTTTTTTGCACAATGCAACATATGTTTTTTTCATTGTAAAGGTAACAAAATTTATGCTACAAACATTCAACTATTTTTTTTGTTTTGATTTTTGATTTTTGATTTTTGTTGTGAAGTTTTACTGCAATGCTACATACACAATACATTTTAATAACAAGTGCAGATTTTCTGTGTACATTTTTGATTGAAACTATTGAGTGTAGATAGCAGAGCGAAGTCACATCATCTTTTTGATGGGCTCCACCCACCTGACAATATGCAACCTCCACCGCATGGCCCTGGCCCTGATGCATATGAAAAAGCGACTTCCAAATAGTGCAAGTGGACCAGCGTGCGTACACAGGAAAAAAAAAGAAACGACATGCGCCGCTTTTATTCCACCAGTTTAATCGAACGGATTAAAATAATCGAATCGACGGCTGGGGCGCGACCGGCCGAACTGTTGGGCCGGCACACCGACGCCTAATGCTCGCCTTATCTAAAAGGATATATTTTCTTACTGGTATGGTTGCGTGTATGTTTAAGAAAAAAAATGTTATTCACATGTAAACTAATATAAGACATTTTAAAGATATAAAAGTCTTATATCAGTTTATAGTGGGAGTACTTATCAATCATCAAATCATCCAAGGCATGTTCTAAAAAACAAGGAAAAGCACAATAGTTGGAATTACGTGGATAAGTTGAGGCTTTTACTCGATGAGGACTATGACTCAGAATTACCAGGTAAAACTAATTTCTTGATACTACAATAAATAGAGCAGTTCTCAAATGCAAAAATGCAAAAGTCACAACTGAGATGTACCGGGTAAAATTGCTCAGGAGAAATTCATAAATGAGAATACCATAGATATCCATAAATCCACGATGACTAATTTTCTAAAATAAACTTGATAATTAATCACTTAGTCCTCTCAACTGATTTGTCATAAATCACCAAAACACATCTTCTAAATCACTTTCCTCCTATTGACCCTCAATGAGAAGCATATCTAGGTTGAGTTCTTTCAGCAGGGGATGTTGATGCACTGGAGTCCCCTTCGTGCTTGATCACCTTCTCTCAACCTTCAATAAAAAGCTTAGCTACGATAGGTTGAGGCGTTTTAGCAGAGGATGTCGATTCCCCATTAACGATGCAGTCTTGCCTGATCTCGCTGATAACAATATGAACCAACATCATAGTCCTCATTGACATGTGTTTACCTAACATCATGGCAAAACAATCCTCATCAGCTACATTCAGGAATTTCTTTTGAATGTTGTCATAGTACCAGGGTTACTTCTCAAATTGCTTGAGCATATTCGTCCAAGTTATTATGCTAAAGTTTATGGTCAATTCATAATCAAATATGCTGCTAACTACGATGCTACCATCACGCAGGCGATCGGTGCGACGCCCATGCCAAATCTTCAACATAATTGGAACATTGTTGGTCGTGTCATCAGTGAGGTGGAGGCATTATATGAGTGCATAGAATGTGATTGGAAGTGGAGGGAAGAAAGAAGGGCTATATGCACCAACAATTAGGTATGTGCCACCATCGAGCGTCCTGGCAAATTATCAGGCATGTACCGAGAGACATGATTCTGGACCATGGTTCAGCCGAACCTATGGTCTATGTCCTACGATTTAACATCCTACTATATGTGGATTTGTGACATGCATGCCAACTGCATTTTTTAATCAACCATGCATGGATCTTCATGAATAGACATGCATGTTTAATCATCCATGCATGGATCCTCATGAATAGTGTCTAGAAATCAATGATGCAGAGTGTAGGTTCGGCTAAACCATGGTTCCATAAAACATTTTCGGGCATGTACCACTATCGAGTGCTGCTGGTGGACCTCAAGTTTAACTAGAGCTTTTGAAATAAAGAAAACAAACTCGGTTTTAGAGGGAAAACAAGTCTCTATACAAAAGAAGTTGAAATAAAGAAACAAAACTAAAGATTATGAGAGATTGTTTCAACTAGAGCATGATGATCCGACTCAAAGAAAAAAAACTAGAGCATGATGATAGATCCCATCATCTCACATGATCAGTGGCGTCCGTAGCCTCGGCCCAAAAAGGTTGATACCACGCAATTACACAATTGACCAGTCCTGCTCCAACTCCAAAGGCGATCTTAGTTTGAAGTATCAACATTTTGTTAAGATGTTAAACGCGACCATGACAGAAAAGATGTTGTATTGCTGCCGTTGGTGTTCTAATGTTCCTCTTGCCCGTTCTTCCCAAAATGGCGAGGATGCTTCTAATAAAGAGAAAAGTATGTTTTTGGTCCCTTAAGTTTCCAAAAAGTACAAACTTGGTCCTTTAAAATTTTTTGGTATACATTTGGTCCCTCAAGTCTCAAAGCCGGACAAGTTTGGTCCTAAACCAGATTTTGACCCCATTGACCGGGTTTGACCGCCACAAAACCGCCCAATGAACAGTAAATCCGAGTTTAAAAAAAATATCTTCAAAAAAATCTGAAATTTTTTGGGGTCCAATATGGTTACATGCGCAAGGTGCGACCAACATTTTTTCATGAAATGACGTAGGACGGGCTCTAGCAAAAAAAAGGCTATTTTTTATGTGCGAAAATTTGTTTTTTTTTGCCACGAGCTCCTTGAGTCTCGAAACACCACCAAATTTTGGTCGAATCTTGAGTATGTAATCATATTAGACCCCAATAAATTTCAGATTTTTTTTGAATTTTTCAGATTTTGTTTTCGAATTTACTGTTCATCGGACGTAGATATTTTTCCTTTTTTGCCATGAGCTCCTCGAGTATCGAAAGACCACGAAAATTTGGTCACACCCTGCGCATGTAAGCATATTGCACCCCAAGAAATTTCAGATCTTTTTGAAGAATTTTTTTAAAAAACTCGAATTTACTGTTCATCAGGGGGTTTTGTGGCGGTCAAACCCGGTCAACAGGGTCAAAATCTGGTTTAGGACCAAACTTGTCCGGTTTTAAAACTTAAGGGACCAAATGTATATCAAAAAATCTTAAGGGATCAAGTATGTACTTTTTGGGAATTTGAGGGACCAAAAACATACTTTTCTCTCTAATAAATTGCACCATTACCTGATCAGGGCGAATGCAGTCTCAGCCGTCCTGCCTCCTGCCTGAGCCCATCTCGGCCGTCCGTTTTTCTAACAGCGTCTGGTAAAAACCATCCGGCAGAAAACCTAACTCGCTGTCCGCTCTACTGCTTCCGCCGCCACCCTTCCCCCCGCGCGTCTCTGCCACCACCTCCAATCCCTAGCGCCGGCGGCGGCGGCCGTGCTTCCAGCGACATCACTGGACAGCGGCGAGAATGAATAGATACAGATGGAGGGAACAAAACTAGTCCTCCCTCTGGCGAAACTTGCATCCTACTCCAAACCCACCTCCAGATCAATGGCAGATGAATGCAAGATTTCTGCTGCCATGGTATCTGAGGAAAGGTCTTATGCGCGGTCATATGTGCTCAAGGTAGATGGATACTCAAGAGCCAAGGCGCTACTCAAGAACGGCGAGGACGTGGCCTCTACCCCTTTCAGTGTTGGCGGCCACGACTGGGCCGTGCGCTACTACCCAAACGGCAACGATGATGATTCTACCGATTTCATCTCTCTTTATCTCGAGCTTAAATCTGCCGATGCTGAAGATGTGAAGGCGAAATTCACGTTCAGTGTACTTGACGAGGATGGAGAACCGGTGCCCTCATACAGCTGTACGCACCCTATACATACCTTCTCAAGCAAAGGTGATAACTGGGGTTACCCTAACTTCGTCAAGAAGGCTGATCTGGAGGCATCGGTGCATATAAGAGACGACTGTCTCACCATCAGGTGCGATGTCACCGTCATCCACGACGAAGAAACAAGGGTTTCTCCAAGCGACCTGCACCGTCATCTCGGCGGCCTTCTAAACAACAAGGATGCAGCAGACATAGGCTTTCAGGTAGGTGGACAGAGCTTCTCGGCCCATAGGTGTGTCCTCGCTGCTCGGTCATCAGTCTTTAAGGCGGAGCTCCTCGGCGCCATGGAGGAGAGTTATGCAGCTAGTCCTATTGAAATCCGTGACATTGAAGCTGATGTGTTCAAGTCCTTGCTCCACTTCATATACACCGACACAGTTTCTCCTGTGCTTGATGTGGTGATGGCCGGCCATCTACTTGTTGCGGCTGACAGATACAACATCGGCAGGCTGAAGATGATATGCGAGGAGAAATTGTGCAGTCACATTGATTCCGACATGGTGGCAACTAGTTTGGCATTGGCCGAGCAGCATGGTTTCCATGCTCTCAAAAAAGCTTGTTTAAAGTACCTTGCTTCTCCGTCCAATTTGGAGGCGATGATGGTGAGTGATGGGTATGAGCATCTGAAATCTAGTTGCCCATCTGTTTTCAAGGACCTCGTAGCTGGAATCCTCCCGGCTGAACTGAAAGCAGCAAAGGATATTATCATGACAATGTGGAAGTAATGCCTACAGAACTATTATCATATATGTCATCCATATTTTGGTAGTAATGGTTATGCTACATTTCCATGTTTGGTAGTATTAATCATTCAGTCTAATCTATGTTCACGTGAGTAGAATGGTTCTTCTCGTCACCGCTGCCCTGTTTTGTAGTGACTGACTACAATGCTAGGTTGTGTGGGTCCTTCAAGTAGCACTATTAGATGATGGTGTTTCTTTCTTTGTTCGGTTATTAGCAGTTTAGCACTCATGTCTACTTTCGCACTGAAAAACTGAATGTGAAATATGGATGCCATGTCTGTGGACCATGGGATCTTGTGTTGTAATTCAGTTGAAAGCACTAAGCCGAAGTCTTAACAGTTTTTCAAAATGAAATATTGGTATTTAAAAAAAGCACTAAGCCGTAATCCTCAAGCATTTTAATATTGTTATCCTCTGTTAGCTAATATACTAGTTTTGACGGGCATTGGTTATTATTCCCCTCTGAACAGTGCTGGTAGTGTTGCTGTGCACTTGTTATGCTCTTGGGGCCGGGTTGTTTGGGTTCAGTTTTAGGAAACTCGATTTTAAAGGAGAAAAAAAAAGGTTATTGTAGTTTTCTGTTAAGCATGACTAGGGCAGTTCTGTTGTCTGCTAAATACAGAGTGGTTGTTGTCTTGAGAAAATGTAGGGCGAACAATCTGAGTACAGTAAAAACTATCTTCAAATCTCTTGTTGCGGTCGGTATAATCGGCGTTCAGGTCGTTACGTTCAGCTGGATTGTACTATCATTGGTGTCCTAATCGATTGCACACACTTTCTGGTCACGCGAACGCGAACCTGGCTAATTGGTTCTTTGTTGCTGATTTTGTTCTCACAAGAAGGGCCGTGCCATTTGTCGTTGAAAGGTGTAGCCTCTGGAGGTGAAAAGTTTTACTATTTGTTCATTGAAAGGCTTAATTCTCGATTCAGGGTCACATGGAAAATCATTAGTGCGGCATGCATTGCATCGGCAGGTGAAAAGGTTCCCTAGTCATTTGCAGTGCAGTGGAAGGTAAACGAGTAGTAGTAAATGGCAGGCAGCAAATGTGCGCAGGCGCTCAAATCTAAATGGAGATGCGAACAGGCCACTGTTTTCGTTTGGCTGGATGTGAAATGAAGGGATCCAACTTCCCAAGTCCTTTCTATATATATTGATGGAGCGAAATTCTTATCTCATCAGTCTTCCATCCTACTCCAATCCACCAATCCCGCCTCTAGAATGGCAGAGCAGTGCAAGATCTCTGCTGCCATTGTAGTTGAGGAGAAGTCGTGTGTGCTCAAGGTGGATGGATACTCAAGAACCAAAGCCCTAATCAAGAACGGCGAGTGGATGACTTCTCCACCCTTCAGTGTTGGAGGCCACGACTGGGCCGTGGAATACTGCCCAAATGGTTTCGCTACGAATTGTGCTGATTCCATATCTCTTTATCTTCTTCTTCAATCTGCTGGTGCCGAAGATGTGAAGGCGAAATTCACGCTCAGTGTACTTGACAAGAATGGAGAACCAGTGCCTTCATACAGCCATGCCAGCCCTATGCGTGCCTTCTCAAAAGGTTCACCCTGGAGCTACCCAGTCCTGATCAAGAAGGCTGATCTGGAGGCATCGGTGCATCTAAGAGACGACTGTCTCACCATCAGGTGTGATGTCACCGTCATCCATGACAAAGAGACAAGGGTTCCTCCAAGCGACCTGCACTGGCATCTCGGCGATCTGCTCAAGAACAAGGATGCAGCGGAACTCATCTTTCAAGTCAACGGACAGACATTCTCTGCTCACAGGTGTGTCCTCGCTGCTCGCTCATCCGTCTTCAGAGCGGAGCTCCTCGGTGCCATGAAGGAGAGTTCTACAGCTACTCCTATTGAAATCTGTGACATGGAACCAGATGTATTCAATTCCTTGCTCCACTACATATACACCGATTCAGTCCCTCCGATGCTTGATGTGGTGATGGCTGGCCATCTTCTAGTGGCGGCCGACAGGTACAATATTGTCAGGCTAAAGCAGATATGCGAGGAGAAACTGTGCAATCACATTGATTCCAACATGGTGGCAACTAATTTGGCTCTAGCAGAGCAGCATGGTTTCTGTCATCTCAAAGAAGCTTGTTTGCAATTCCTTGCCTCCCCATCCAATTTGGAGGCAATGATTGCAAGTGAGGGTTACGAGCATCTTAAGTCCAGCTGCCCGTCTGTTCTCAAGGAGCTCATAGCAAGAATCCTGCCGGCTGAACTGAAAGCGGCAAAGGATATCATCATGGCAATGTGGAGGTAATGCCTACAGTACTATCATCATGTAGACATCCTAATTTTAGTAGTACTCCATGTATGGCTGCATGTATGTTTCGAAACAAAAATGCTACTTATCAATCGTATTCAATCTACTCATGTGAGTAGAATGGCTATCATTTTCCTTTCTTGCTAGATAAAAGAAAGCATTATTGAGACTTATCCATTGTGTATTTATTTAATCATTAAGTCTGATTGCTGTTATCTTCCTCTATTCTTCTCCTGCAAGTGATCTTTTGTAACAACCCCAATGTATGCAGCCGGGATAAGCCCCGCAATATAACTACAATCATGTGGCCCTGTACGATGGCGAGACGCTTCTGCCAATTTTACACATTGTGTATTAGTTTACTTATTGATGAGTCGATTACTTCATGCATGCCGTTCTTGCTTTGTATCGTCACCGCCACGGCGCCGCCCTGTTTTGTATCGACCGACTACAACGGTAGTTTGCACATGTCCTTGATACATTATAACATTAGATGCTTGTGTTGCTTCATTCTGTCCGGATATTAGCAGAGAATAGTTGCTGCAGTGGTTGCATGGCTTTTCATTGATTGTCAGCTCCTGAACCACTCCAAGGCAGACTGACGGAGTGTGATAGCTTCAGCTGTATTGGCATCAAGAACCTGATTCAGGGGGCAATTAGAATGTGAGGCCCCTGATAGGTTGCACAGGAGAACTGAGGTAGGATTGGGGAAATTGGGGAAGAACAGAGAAAGGAGAAGAGCGGACAGAGAAACAGAGAGGGAGATGCAGACATTTTTATTCTTCTTCGATAAACAACAACCAAGCAGTATACACCAGGTTTAAGCACTGGACCCATTCATCGCACACAGTCCGCACACCACAGTGGATTGGGTCCAACAATCCCACACTCATCGTTCATCATCATCTCTGATATATTCAGAGTAGCTAGAGAACTTGACACCGAAGCAGCACCAAAATCATGGACGATGGCACCGCATGATCCTTATTATTCCTGAACTGTCTGCATGGGAGTAACCAGCATAAACATTCAGTAAAAGCATACCATGGGGTGGTTTCCTCTGACCACTACGCCTCGGAGGTGTTGGTTTGTTGCCAAGGTGTTGATGGCCACCATCGATTTGGAAGGGTTCTGCACACGCTCGCCATTCCTTTTCTGCCACCTCTCCCACCATATGCACCAACAGGCTGTAGTGACAAAATCCTGAAATGTACAGTCACTATGTACTGCTCCTGCCATTTTGGATCAGAGGAGAAATTCAAGTACACTGGACCCAGTCACCCAGGGGTACCATTTATCATCTTTTCGATGCCAAGTTCCTTGCAAAGTCCAAACACAGTTTGCCCTTTCACACGTAAAATGTACATGTCAAATATCTTCAGCATCCTTTCTGCAGACATGACATAACGCAGAGTTCATCATATGCCTGTTCGTGAGCATGCAAAACATGGAATTGTTCCATGTAGGCAGCGCCAGATAAAGATCTTCGCTTTCGTAGGTAATTTGAGTCTTCATAATAATTTCCACATAGGGTGCGCGAAGGAACTTCCCTGTACATTTGTGCGCCACGACTTCTCACCATGCTGTGAGTCCCACTCATTATGTTGTTGATTGTTTTTTGAGCTGGAAACTGTAGAACAACATAATGAAAAAAAAAATCAAATGTTTTTTGGGCCAAGAATTCTCTCCTAAGGGCTCCATTTTCATTGGTCACACAAGCAACGACACCCGATGAATAAATAAATAAATACAAAGGATAAAACGAAAAATCAAATGTAAAGTCTAGATGCAACCCAATAGTCAGAGGCCCAAGGAGAGATGAAGCCCACTCATGCTATCCATCATGGACCAGACATCAACACCTCCATGAACCAAGTGCGTAGACACAAGAAGACTAGAATAGCCTTACTTTCCTTTAATTTTAAGGGTAATTTAGACTTTCCAAGAGTTTACTCTTTTTCCCTTGCTTTTCCCATGGGTCAAGTGTTGGTGGTTATTTGTACAAGGTCCTAGGCCTATAAAAGGTACCCCGTGGGTCACAGGTAATCCATCTCTCATGTTGGGATAATGGAGCTCTCTCACTCAATGTGAGACCTAGACTCCCTTTGAGACGATCCTGCAGGCCTAGTGAATTTCCCTCCGGGGTGCAGGCTCGTAAAGGAAACATCCCAAGGAAAGCTTGCCCCGTGTCGACGATGGATTGGCATTTGGTTGAGTGTTGATCAATACTTGAGGTCCCTCAACGGGGTTATGCTTCACTCAGAAGAGTGTTGTCAAACCTGGTTATAAACACTTGTCCCACTCCCAAGTATACATTGACCCGTCGAACGGCCGTCGCATGTGATCCCTTGCGTGGTTGCCAATTGAGACCCTCGTTAGCATCGTAGCATGTCAATCTGATCACTGAAGAACGCCCGCCCCGTTCTCTATGTTGTTTTCTACTGCAAAAACATTGGCATCGTCCGTGGGGATCAACTAACTAAAGTTGTGTCCCTTCCAACTTTTCGTGAAAAAACCCAATCGTCCATTCGAGAACAAGTCAAGATCACCTCCCTGTTGAAATGTAGTATGGGCTATAGACCCCATATAATTTTTTTAGAAAATCTCTAACGGCCCATGTGGGTAACATGACCAGGTGGTAGGAAGTCGCGTCGTGTTTCATGAATGAGCCGAGCTGATGTCAGACCTACGTCATGCATGCGCTTAATTTTTGCCAGTCAGCTTAACAAATGTAGATGTCAGATTCTACAGTAGCTATTTCGCATAGCCGACCGACAGACTGATGTAACGGCGGCCCGATCTTTCGATGAGAGTGGGGATAATTATCAATTTGGTGGATTTTAACCTTGACGATCCGGCTATACCGTACCCAACGATACGCCTCGACAATCGCTAAACCAATCTCCGATGGTTATTGACCTTACCGTAGGCACGATCAACCTGAACAACGAGGTTCGAGTTCCTGCAAGCAACCGAAGAACCGGCAAGAACAAAGGTGAATTGCAACTGAAATTGCGGATAATAAACTGAGCACACGAACTAGATGAAAAGTTGGGGTTCCACTGTGGATCTGACAAGGCGGTAGTCCTACACGTCTCGTAGATGCAAATTGTAGCGATGGCTAAACAATACAATAAAACCCGAGTCTAAACCCTAACTTAACCTAGCTATTTATTAAAGCAGATGCCGCCTGGGGCTGATCGGACACCGGTCCGTACGGCGACCGAGTGCTACACGTAAGAAGTAGTCAAATTGTGTTGGCCCACCATGGCCCAAAATGTGGTGTCTCTTGGTCCATGTAACAAAAATCAATTGGCTTGGGTCTTGTGGCGTCTGCTTCCTGTATCATGGCATGCACGATGGATGGTGCGGTGTGTGCATGCATGCAAGGACGGCTGAGAGCATGCACGCAAATAGTGTTGTTCCATTTGGTTTAAAGGCTCCTCTTCAATTGATTGTTTGATCCCTTGATTTCTGAGTACAATTAAATCAGAACATGAGTGTAATATCATATTCTCGTTAGCTAAATCATATGTACAAAGGAGCGATAGTACCTGGCCATTTATTTGTCTCGCTCGCGCTCTAGTAATAGGACCAGGTGGAATAACTGATGTAGGAGTCACGGCGGGTGTAACAATAGAAGAGATGTCCTCATCATCCCCCCCCCCCCCCCCCTTCTTGAATCGAAGTCGTCCTCGACGGCATCTCATCGTCATCATCCAAATAAGGCTTTAAATCTGCAACGTTAAATGTGGGACTAACCCGAAATTCTGCAGGCAAATCAAGCTTATATGCATTCTCGTTAATTTTTTCAAGCACTTTAAAAGGTCCATCCGCACGAGGCATTAATTTTGACTTTCGTAAATCAGGGAAGCGGTCTTTTCGCAAATGTAACCATACTAAATCACCTGGTTCAAACACAATATTTTTCCTACCCTGACTACCAGCAAGTTTATACTTGGTATTCATGCATTCAATATTTTTCTTAGTCATCTCATGCATTTTCAATACTAACTCAGCACGTTCTTTAGCATCAAGGTTTACCTTCTCCGAAGATGGAATAGGAAATAAATCAATTGGCGCACGAGGTATAAATCCATAAACAATCTCGAAAGGGCATAATTTTGTGGTGGAATGAACGGAACGATTATAATCAAACTCTACATGAGGCAGGCAATCTTCCCACATTTTTAAGTTCTTTTTCAAAACAGCCCTAAGCATAGTAGACAATGTTCGATTAACCACTTCAGTTTGACCATCTGTTTGAGGATGACATGTAGTACTAAATAAAAGCTTAGTCCCCAATTTTGTCCACAACACCCTCCAAAAGTGGCTAAGAAATTTTGTGTCACGATCAGAAACAATTGTATTTGGCACACCATGTAAACGAACTACTTCTCTGAAGAACAAATCAGCAATGTGAGTAGCATCGTCACTTTTATGACAAGGTATAAAATGTGCCATCTTAGAGAATCTATCGACAACAACAAATATACTATCCCTCCCCCATCGTGTTCTAGGCAGTCCTAATACAAAGTCCAAAGATATATCTTCCCAAGGAGTGCTAGGAACAGGAAGAGGCATATATAAACCATGTGGGTTCAAGCGTGACTTAGCTTTTTGGCATGTCGTGCAGCGTGCAACATATCTCTCCACATCCCTTCTCATTTTTGGCCAAAAGAAATGACTAGCAAGGATGTCTTCTGTCTTCTTGACCCCAAAATGTCCCATAAGTCCTCCTCCATGCGACTCCTGTAACAACAAAAGACGAATAGAGCTATCTGGGATGCATAGCTTGTTAGCGCGAAAAACAAATCCGTCATTAATGACGAACTTGTTCCAAGTTCTACCCTATCTGCAATTGAGCAATATATCTTTAAAGTCAACATCATTAGCGTATTGCTCTTTTATAGTTTCAAGTCCAAAAATTTGGAAGTCAAGTTGTGATAACATAGTATAGCGTCTAGACAAGGCATCGGCAATAACATTCTCCTTCCCTTTCTTGTGTTTAATAACATAAGGAAAGGATTCAATAAATTCAACCCATTTTGCGTGTCTACGATTCAGTTTGCTTTGACTTCTAATATGCTTGAGGGATTCATGATCAGAATGTATGACAAACTCCTTAGGCCATAAATAATGTTGCCATGTCTCCAAAGTCCGAACTAGTGCATAAAGTTCTTTATCATATGTTGAATAATTCAGACTAGGCCCACTGAGCTTTTCACTAAAGCATGCTATTGGTTTTCCTTCTTGCAATAAAACACCACCTAAACCAATGCCGCTAGCATCACATTCTAATTCAAACATCTTATTAAAATCAGGTAATTGCAGCAAAGGGGCGTGTGTAAGCTTATCTTTAAGAATAGTGAAGGCTTCCTCTTGTGCGTCGCTCCAAACAAATGGCACATTTTTCTTTATGAGCTCGTTGAGCGGCGCTGCGATGGTACTAAAATCTTTCACGAACCGCCGATAGAACCCAGCAAGTCCGAGAAAACTTCGTACCCGTGTGACCGAGTTAGGCGTCGGCCAACTCTGGATCGCTTCAACCTTGACTTTATCAACTTCAATTCCCTGCATTGTCACAACATAGCCAAGAAAAGCGACTCGATCCGTGCAAAAAGTGCACTTCTCGATATTACCAAATAAACGTGCATCACGCAGAGCAGAAAAAACAGCACGCAAATGGTCTAAGTGTTCCTCTAGTGACTTGCTATAAATCAAAATATCATCGAAATATACTACCACAAATCGTCCAATAAAAGCTCGCAAAACTTCATTCATTAGTCTCATGAAAGTACTAGGTGCATTAGTCAATCCAAAAGGCATAACTAACCACTCATATAAACCAAATTTAGTTTTGAAAGCAGTTTTCCATTCATCACCTAGTTTCATACGAATTTGATGGTAGCCACTACGCAAGTCCACTTTAGAAAACACAACTGAGCCACTGAGTTCATCAAGTATGTCATCTAATCTAGGAATAGGATGACGATATCGAATTGTAATATTATTGATGGCTCTACAATCAACACACATACGCGAAGTACCGTCTTTTTTAGGAACAAGTAAAATTGGTACAGCACATGGACTAAGGGATTCACGAATGTAACCTTTTTCAAGTAGTTCGTGAACTTGTCGCTGAATCTCCTTAGTCTCCTCTGGATTAGTCCGGTACGGCGCACGGTTGGGTAATGAGGCGCCAGGTATCAAGTCAATTTGATGTTCAATTCCTCTCATAGGTGGCAGCCCCGGTGGTACTTCCTTTGGAAAAACATCATGATACTCCTGCAAAAGGTTAGCGACAACAGGAGGCAAAGAAGAAGGCATATCCTCAAATGAAAACAAAACTTCTTTGCAAATAAGAGCATAACATTCATCAGTATGAGCATCTAACTCAAAAATTTCAGCACGTGTAGCTAAGAAAGATACACCTTTCAATTTAATTTCTTTAGATGTGCTAGGATCAGATTTGTGCAGCTTATTAAATTGTTCTAACTCATCAACAACTTTCTGATTTTCAGATTGAGTACGCTCAATATTTGTGTTTCTACTAGCCCTAGCAAGATCATCTTTTAAAATTTGCTCAGGAGACATAGGGTGCAGAATGATTTTCTTTCCTTTATGTGTGAGAGTGTACTGATTAGTTCTACCATCATGTAAACATTGTTTATCATATTGCCATGGCCTTCCTAGTAACATAGAACAAGCTTGCATAGGCACAATATCACAATCAATAGTGTCATGGTATGAACCTAAAGAAAAAGGAACTCTCACCATGTGTGTTACCTTTACCTTTCCACCATCATTAAACCATTGAATGTAGTATGGTTGTGGATGTTATCGCCAAGGTAGGGAGAGCTTCTCCACCATGTCAATGCTTGCTAAATTGTTACAACTCCCTCCATCAATGATTATGCGAACGGAACGCTCCTTGACGACTCCTTTGATGTGGAAGAGGTTGTGACGTTGATCCTTCTTTGCTTTGACAATCTGAGCACTAAGTACACGATGTGATATAAGACTCATGTACTTATCGGCGTCGTCAGCGGTCACATGTTCTTCCTCTTGCTCCGGTCTTGTGTCATCGTCTTCATGTGTAGCAAGCAAGGCATATGTGTCTTCATCAAAATCACTAGCAGAGTCGTACTCGCTGTCTTCACGAATGATCAATACACGCTTATTAGGACACTCCTTCATGACATGGCCAAATCCCTTGCAAGTGTGGCATTGGATATCCTTTGTTCTTTTGGAGGAAGCGAACGATGACGATGAACTTTTTGTTGGAATTTGTGTAGTACTTTTCAGTGGTGCCGAAGTGTGTGATGCTGAAGTTGATGAAGAAGGCCCCGGTCGAGAGGTTGCAGGTGCTGTTGTAGAGGTGCGAGTGGACGGGGCAGCAGGAGTGCGCGACGCCCATGTGGAAGTACGACCTGCAGAAAAATTAGGACGCAGTCTGGAACGACCCTGCACCTCATGTTCAGCATGTATAGCAAGATGGAATAAACGGGTCATTGAATGATAATCCTTATAAGCAAGTATGTCATAAATTTCTCTATTCAATCCACCCAAGAACCTAGCCATAGAGGCTTCCTCAGTCTCAACTAAACCACAACGTAACATGCCCATTTGCAATTCTTGATAATAGTCTTCCACAGATTTAGATCCTTGGTTCAAGCGTTGTAGTTTATTTAGCAAGTCACGTTCATAATATCCAGGAACAAAACGGTGATGCATTACTAATTTCAAAGCTTCCCAAGTGGCAGGAATATTATTAGGATGTTTACGACAATGTGCTCTTCACCAAACAGAAGCAAAAGCACTAAACTCACTAGTTGCAGCCCTAACTCTTTTATCATCAGGAAAATCATGGCAAGCAAATTTTTGATCAACTAGTAATTCCCAGTCAAGATAAACATCTGGATCATATTTCCCATCAAAAGGAGGCATGACAAATTTAATTCTACCCAAAGAATCGTCATGGCCACGTACCTGAGGACGCTGGTGTCGTCCATACCTTGTTGATTATTGCGTAGTCAACGATGATCACGATCATTGTTATCATTAACTGCATCAGGATCCTCAGAATCACCATCATAGTTGTCATCTTGGATGTCGTCGGCTATCGAGTTGGCGTTGCGAGGACGGGGCTGGTCGACGGCATCGGTGTATGAAAGAGGGTGCCTCGGGTCTCCTGGGAGTACCCGACGAGCTCGTTGCAGACCTGTGTTGGTGGCTGGAAGATGCGGAGCGGAAGTGGAGGCGGCACCTAGACGGCCATCCTGGGCATCAAGACGTTTCATAATAGATGCAAGTGTTTGGGTGAACGTCTCATTGCTATCCTCGATCGACTTGAGACGCTTATCAAGTGCACCCTCGAACGATGTGAACCGCTCGGTGTATGCATGCACATCCTCCTCAAGGCGTGCCACCGTGGCTTTCATGTTGTCTTCGTCACCTGCCATGGTTAGGACGGAACAAGAACAAAATCATAAGTATATTGCTCCTACAGTAACTATAGTGAGGCGGTGGAAAATGTCTCTCAACTCTCGAGCAATTACCAAGCTCTTACCAGTTCTTACCGTGCTGCAGTGGTTGTCGGCCGTTGGCGATGTCAAAAGTGATCAAAAGATTGATATAGCGATTGCCAAGGGACCGAACAAGATACGATATAGGAAGTGGAGCTTGGTGAAGGTTTCCTCAACTCACAATATGTGGCACAATTAAGCAAAAAGTAATGCAAGCTGAATAATTGCTCAAACTCCTAACTAGTGCTGGCGGTCGACTAGTAAGAGAGAAAACAATCTAAGCCTAGATACTGAGTCACGTGAGTGGGAACCGATGAAAATTTGAGACAACTCTAATTAGCTAGATATAAGTGAAGTACAAGCAAGTGTACAGCAACGGAGAAAAGACAAATGTCCAGACAGTGTCACTGGGATGATAAAGAATAAGTCCTGGACAGAAGGAAAATAATGCCCAAAAGATGCTAGCCGGCCTGATTTTTTGCAACTTTTTCTTTTAACTTTTTTTTTCTTTT
The DNA here is from genome assembly GCA_034509565.1 of Triticum monococcum. Taxonomy (NCBI): domain Eukaryota; kingdom Viridiplantae; phylum Streptophyta; class Magnoliopsida; order Poales; family Poaceae; genus Triticum; species Triticum monococcum. Next base: position 638,926,637 of record CM067845.1, read on the forward strand.
TCTTATTTTTTTCTTTTTTTCTTTCTTCCACTTTTTTTTCTTTTTTTTTTCAAGCCAGTTACTAGCGAGTATACCCAAGATGGCACGTACACAAATTGGCCAAAAGAAGAAACAAAAGTGCCTTGGCCGAGTGCTACAGCAAGGAAAGAAGACTATAAAAGCTAGCTAGTCAGCCGGCGGAGATTTTTGGGGTGGCGCGTGGTGGCAGACAAAACATGTGAGATGTCTGGTGCCTCGCGTAACGCAAAACCTGGTAGATGGCAAACACGCATAGCGTCAGACAGAGATAACTGTGCGTCTGGTCGTTCGCGTAATGCTGAGTGCGGTAATGTGGAGAGCGATCGTAATCAACACCTGCCTATTTTTTTGGAATTTTCTTCAGATTGGAAAGTAGCGTTGCGGCAAGGATTATGTGGGTGGACAAAAACAGATTGATCTAGTAGATGATTTGCTCTCCGACTAATCTAAACCAGCACTAATTCTAGGATGAATGCAACCAACAATTCAACTACACAAATACTAGATACAAAAATTGCTAAAGGCGAAAAAGGTAGGTGTAAAGGATGAACTAATCTATTTTTTTGGCTTTTTTGTGGGTTTATAGGACAGAAAATAACTAATCTAATAAAACTGTAAATCTCTCACCGATCAACCTGAAAACTGATACCACTTGATGTAACGGCGGCCCGATCTTTCGATGAGAGTGGGGATAATTATCGATTTGGTGGATTTTGACCTTGACGATCCGGCTATACCGTACCCGACGATACGCCTCGACAATCCCTAAACCAATCTCCGATGGTTATTGACCTTGCCGTAGGCACGATCAACCTGAACAACGAGGTTCGAGTTCCTGCAAGCAACCGAAGAACCGGCAAGAACAAAGGTGAATTGCAACTGAAATTGCGGATAATAAACTGAGCACACGAACTAGATGGAAAGTTGGGGTTCCACTGTGGATCTGACAAGGCGGTAGTCCTACACGTCTTGTAGATGCGAATTGTAGCGATGGCTAGACAATACAATAAAACCCGAGTCTAAACCCTAACTTAACCTAGCTATTTATTAAAGCAGATGCCGTCTGGGGCTGATCGGACACCGGTCCATACAGCGACCGAGTGCTGCACGTAGGAAGTAGTCAAATCGTGTTGGCCCACCATGGCCCAAAACGTGGTGTCTCTTGGTCCATGTAACAAAAATCAATTGGCTTGGGTCTTGTGGCGTCTGCTTCCTGTACCATGGCATGCACCATGGATGGTGCGGTGTGTGCATGCATGCAAGGACGGCTGAGAGCATGCACGCAAATAGTGTTGTTCCATTTGGTTTAAAGGCTCCTCTTCAATTGATTGTTTGATCCCTTGATTTCTAAGTACAATTAAATCAGAATATGAGTGTAATATCATATTCTCGTTAGCTAAATCATATGTACAAAGGAGCGATAGTACCTGGCCATTTATTTGTCTCGCTCGCGCTCTAGTAATAGGACCAGGTGGAATAACTGATGTAGGAGTCACGGCGGGTGTAACAATAGAAGAGATGTCCTCATCACAGATCGAACCGAGATGTGTCGACCCATTTGTAGATAGAGACTATATTATAAAACCCAGTTTTGGGAACCGAGATGTTCACATTTCTAAAAATATTCGCAAATTTGAAAAATGTTTGTTTTTTTTGTTTTCAAACAATATTCAACAGTTGTAAGAATTTGCCTGAAAAAATGTTCAGTTCTTCAATTTCTTTAGAAAATTATTCACAAACCTTTGAAAAATGTCCCTGTCTAAAAATTTTGTGTTTTGAAATTTCTCTTAAATTTGTTAAAAAAAGGTTGCCATTTTAAGAAAAAACATGTAAAAATGTTCTCAAAATGTATTTTTTTTTTGCATTTTCAGTTGTTGTTCTCATTTTGGAAAAAAAATCGCAAACTATAATAAGTGTTAAAACTTTTGAAAAATTGTTCGCATAAGTAAAAACATGTTCCCAAATAGTTAAGAATGTTCAAATTTCTTATTTTTTTTAAAGAATCACTATTTTGAAAAAGTGTTGGAAAAATTTAACAATGTACACACTTTGTTATAACAGCAAAAGAGCCCGTGCGTTGCAACGGGAGAGAAAACATAACACACGCTCTTAACTCAACAATCATCACTCAAGACCACAATAGGTCCATCTCCTTTATTTTTGTGAGGCATCATATTTGTGTTGCCGCTTATCCTCCTTCTCACCCTCGCCGACGATGGCCTTGGCGTTCACACAAAACAACAAAAAACGTGTGTTGAATATGGTTAATCCTAAGGCGTCTCTCTCTCCCTCTCTCCTTCCTCTCCCCCTCTCTCTCTTCCTCTCTCTCTCCTTGCGACATTTTTCAGAGGTATGAATGTGTAGTTATCGATATTTTCTTTTCCCTATATGGTTATAGTGGGGTGTTTATTTGCAATCCGGATCGCCGCCGGTATGAAAAAAAAAAATCTTGCGCTATAAATTATAAGTTGGCTTCCATAACAATATTTTAAAAATATTTAACAGGTAAAATTAACATCATATTTAGATTCACACATTTTTTTAATAAAATTTTATATATGATATGTTAAAATCGAAGTTACGGTTTAAAAGAGACAGATAATTTAGAAAATCATTTGGTTTGACTCAAATATATTCCAAAATAATATTTAAAAATACTTAATAGGTAAAATAATCTCATATTCATATTCTACATATTTTTCTAATCAAATTTCATATATAACATGTTTAAATCAGAGTTACGGTTTAAAAGATATGTATGATTTTAAAAAGCATTTGTTTGACTTAAATATGATCCGCGGATGAATTACCTAAAACATCAGTGGGGGTTTCGAAAAATATAAAATAACGGTTCGGGTGTGACTTAAATCCGAACGGCGGGTTGATTTCAAGAAAAGACAGGGACTTTTGTGTAAAATACAAAAATAATGATTCGTTTTAACTTAAAACAGGACTGCGGGTTGAATTCTTTGAAATAGAGGGATTTTTCTTAAAAATGTCATGACGGATGAAAGAAATCCAATTTGCTTTATTATTAGGTAAAGAAGAATTAGATTCAATCATTTGAATGATTCAAATTCAACATGCACAACAAATAAATCATGAACACACATATAGCTGTACCGATCAAGCAAATCAAATTAAAACATGCATACAGCTCATCCAAGAGGCACCACATCGATCAAGGTTGATCCAAAATCACCAAAACACAACATGTCTTATGTTGCGGATCCAGCCCAATAGAAGGCATGCAACATGAACTCAAACACTATAATCACCAAAGTAATCATGACCACCTCCATCATCACCACCATTCACACTTCTTGTTGCGTTGCTGGAGTCGTGGGAGGCGACCTACCATCGTCGGAGACGCCGCAACCTTGCCACCGACCTTGTTCCCGGAGTTGGTTGTCGGTGCGGTGGCCCCAAGGTTGTCAGAATCGCGATTCTGTTATACGATTCTACGACTTTACGATCCAAACTAACCCCTCTAATTCTATGATTTTAGTTCATAGAATCTACGTTTTTACGATCTTGATAGCGAAGATTCTACGATTTGCGATCCTACCATCAGAGCTCCGATCCGATTCAAAATCACGATTCTGACAACCTTGGGTGGCCCAAGTAGGTTCTTGGTGCCCTACCTCTTCCTTGGTGCAGGCGGCAGTGCGGGGGTCATTTCCGGCAGCAGTGGCCAGCGGGGTGGCAGAAGGATCTTGCCTCCCCATCCTGGCTGGAATCGGGGGCATCGGCGGTGGCAGCACCGAGAATGGTCAATGATGGCTACAAGTGGTGGCTACTTTTGAGCAGGAAGAGAGGGTGCGGAAACTTTTGCTCTGGGACGTGACGAGTATATTTGAGAGAGTTGGGCTCACTTTTGAGGCCTCCCAGTAAAATTTACTAACAGTTGAGACATCGGTTAGGTGCAGTGAGAGGATGAAAAATATAGAGTTATAGCTTTACAGGGGATTGGTTAGAGATTCTCTTAATCCTTAGGAGGAAAACCGAAGGGTGGCATTGGCATGTACAGGAGCAATTGAGTGCCCTGGTTGGTGGTCTCCATAGGAACATACCCGTTTGATTTGTCAATGAGGATATAACACTTTTGGCGTCAAAATATTTGAACCCCTATAAATCCTAAACGGTTTGGATTTTAAGCATGTCACCCTAAATGTTTTTTATGGCAACTTTAGTTGATACGAGGCGGCAACTTTAGTTGATAAAATATGGGAACTTTTCCCAGTTCGTTTTTTGACAGAAAATTGCCATTTTTGCCAACCTCACCTGAACGAAAGTTGCCCTAAAAGAACGTTCGGATTGCCATGCTTAAAATCCGAATGTTCGGAATTTATCATTTCCGAATTATTTAGTGGGTTGTGAAATATTTTTAACCCCGAAATTTTGATGCAAATTAAGTGAAACTTGAAATCGCAAAATCTGAAATAATTTTTGAAATATGCGCAATTTCTGAAATTTCACACGTTACAGTGAGCTCCGAAATAATTTGGTTTCCAAAATTAAAAACCTTGCCTGAGAGACGATTACCTCACCCTCAGGTGCGATGTCACCGGGCGAAGGAGATCAAGAGCCAAGAAACAAGGGTTGCTCCAAGCGACCTGCACCAGCATCTGGGTGACCTCCTCAAGAACAAAGACGCAGCAAACCTAGCCTTTCAGGTCAGCGGACAGAGTTTCTCTGCTCACAAGTGTGTCCTTGCAGCTCGATCATCCGTCTTCAAGGTGGAGCTCCTCGGCGCCATGAAGGAGAGTTGTGCAGGTAGTCCCTGCTCCACTTCATATACACCGATTCGGTCCCTCCGGTGCTTGATGTGGTGATGGCTGGCCATTTGCTAGTGGTGGCTGACAGGTACAATATCTTCAGGCTGAAGCAGATATGCGAGGAGAAACTGTGTAGTCACATTGATTCCGACATGGTGGCCACCAGTTTGGCTATAGCCGAGCAGCATGGTTTCCATGGTCTCAAAGAAGCTTGTTTCCAGTTCCTCGCTTGTCCGTCCAATTTGGAGGCGATGACCCCCGCTCCCGCTAGGCTCCCACTAGGGTTCCCCCCGCCGCCGCCGGCCTCCCGGCGCGGCGCCCCGCTCCCCCACTCCCGCTTCCCCGCTCCCGCTCCCCCATTCCCGCCGCCGCCTAGCGCGAGCGCGGGCTTCCCGCCTCGCCCCTCCCCCCTTTCCCCTCCTCGTCCCGCCGCCTCTGCCGTCTCCCTAGGAGGCGGCTGGGGCGGCGCGCGACCCCCTCCCTCCTCGTCCGCCTCCTCTTCGTCCCCCCTCCCCCCGCCGCCGCCGCCGGCGGGCGCCCCCGAATCTGGTCGGGTGGTGTCGGCGACGGCGGGTCGTTCCTTCCCCGCGCGTGCTCCTCCTTCCCGGGGTGGGGGGAGGCGGCGGTGCTGCTCGGCCGGTGGCGGTCCGGCGTCCTGGTGCGGAGGCCAGCGGCACTCACCGTGGTGGTGCCGCCTCTTGGCGGCAAGGCTGTCCGGTGGTGCTGGTCGGCCGGTGGCATGTCCCCGGCCCAGATCTGGGCCCATAGGGTCCCTTCTGGGTCCTTGTGGGTCGGCTCCGGCGCGCCCGCGACGCCCTCTGTATGGGGAGCCAGGGGAGCGGCTTGGACTGGGACAGTGACGCCAACGGCGTGCCAGCTGCTGCGCGGAGGCGGGAGCTGTTCGGGCCTTTGAGGGCCCGGCCGGGCCTGTGGGGCCACGGGCCCGGTAGGCTCCTGCTATGGCGTCCAGTTGGCTACCGTCGTGGACTGTGGAGGTGGGGCCCTCCCGTGTGCCGACGGTGTTGCTGCACTAGTCCCGGCTCTTCTTCTTCATTGTGCAGACCATCTTCGCGGTGTTGTGGTGAGACAGCGTGGGAAGCTTCGTGTCCATGTTGGCGCTGGGTGGTGGTCGGTTTGGTGGCGAGCTCTGAAGTACCTGAGGTAGAGGCTGGGATCGGGAGAATCTGTTTGCTTGGCTGACACCGACGCGGTGGCGCTTGAGGGTGCCGCCAGACCTTCCTGAAGGGCGTCAGGGCTACCCTGCCTCTCTCCTCGCCGCGTACCGGGGGAAACCCTTGGCAGCAGCATCGTCATCGTCATGTTCCTTCTTGGAGGTGTTGATTGGTACCGGCACTTCGGAGTCTCGGAGCTTGGTGGGAGATCTCCGGTGGACGCAGCGGTCACGAGGCTTCGTCGTTTTTGTCGATCCGCCGTTATCAGCATTTGTTTCGTTTCTTTTCCTTTTTCTTTTTTTTTCTTTTGGGTGTGCTTGTGCTTCTTCCGCCTCAGCACCTATTGTTGGTTGTATCAAATGGTTGCTTTGTAATATAAAACGGGGAAAACCCTTTTTCGTAATTTGGAGGTGATGATGACAAGCGCCGGTTATGAACATCTCAAGTCCAGCTGCCCGTCCCGCCGTCCGTTCTCAAGGAGCTCAAAGCTAGAACTCTCCCGACTGAATGGAACGCGGCAAAGGATATTATCATGGAAATTTAGTAGTAAATGCGTTTGGTACTGTTATTTTATATGTCATCCAAGTTTTTAGTACTGAGAATGGTTATGTTTGTGAACAAATGCTTCTTATCGTTCATACTCAATATACTCAGGTGAGTAGAATGGTTAGTTTCTTTTTTTAGAAAAGGAGCAAGACCCCCGGCCTCTGCATCTGGGCGATGCATACAACCACTTTATTAATTATTCTTAAAAGACCTTATAAAGAAATACATCAATAAGTCTGAAACCATTGTCTAGGCAACATCTGTTGCTACTCCTATTTATTTGATGAAGGGATGCTGATAGTCTGGGCCTAATACCAAACAGACCTCGCAGCCAAATCTAACATCTAAAACCTGAGTTCCCATCCAGGACGCCTGCCGGGTATGGGTCATCCACCGGTCCGGCGCACTCCTCAACCAGGGTGCCTGCCGGGTATGAGGCCGTCGCAGCCACCTGCCACCAATCCATCTTCAGAGATTGTACTGCTGCATCTACCTTGCCCGGTCTAGCTGCCGTCGACGCCACCACGACGCCAGACAACGCCACCATCCTACGCTCGTCCATCAACACACACCCAGCAGCGAGACCCTGCTGCTCCATGCCGCTGAGACCCGCCATTGTCGACGTATCAGATGCAACGCCGCTCCTCCTTCGCGAACACCACCTTCTACCACTGGTCCTATCCCCTCCACCTGTAGATCCTTTGCACTCCCAACCGAGCCCCAGTGCCCCTGACGACACCTCCAGGAAGGTCACGACGCAAAAAGCGCCGCTGCCGCCAGATCCGAAAAGGATTGAAGGTTTTCACCGCGCCGGGGATCGGGGTGGGTAGATTGGGCCCTCAGCTGCGCCTTCATGAAGGAAAGCGGCGCCCATGAGCGTCGCCGCCGCCGGGCCGGCTAGATTGGCCAAGGTTTCCCCCGGACCCAAAGTACACCACCAGGGCTCACCACCACCGGAGCCTGCAGCCGCAAACCACCAGGACGACGACAGAGGCAGCAGGAGAAAGGGGAACCTCCAGATCTGACGCAATGGAGAACCACGCCATGGTTGGACTCCACCAGCGACCCGCCACCCGCGCGGCCGAGTACGCTGGCCAGCGTTGCCTGCAGACGTCTCCAGCCGCCGGACGACGCCGCCTCGCCGATAGGGCCGCCGCCCAAGGATCCGTAGGCCACCGACGCGATACTCCAGCCCGCAGGCCGACGAGATCGATCCGGGCGCCGAGATCCCCGCCGCCACCTTCCCCGGCGTCCGCGCGGGCTTTGCCGGCGGCCGTCTCCGGCGGCGGCGAGGGATGGAAGGGGGATGAGGGGAGGCGGGCGGCGATAGATGGGATCGCCCCCGAGTCGCCAAGGTGACGCGAGGGCCGCGTCATGGTTAGTTTCTTTTAACGTGAGATAAAAGGAATTAGTATTATTGAGACTCCCCATGTACGTTCCTTTCTTATCCACTCTATTAGTTTAATTATTGAGCATATTACTTCATGGGTGCATGGTTAGGTTCAGCAGGATGCAGAATTAGTTTCATCTGTTTTCCAGTGCCCAACAGGATTGAGCATATTACTGTTTATTGATAGCTTCGTTTTGTAGTTCAGTTTAAAGCACTGATTATTGATAGCTTTGTGTTGTAGTTCAGTTTAAATCACTGATTATTGATAGCTTTGTGTTTTAGTTCAGTTTAAATCACTGATTATTGATTTTTTTTCTGACAAAGAATCACTGATTATTGACAGCTAATACGCTGAGTAGTTGTGAAGGGACATCGGTTATTATTTCCCTCTGAATATCGTTCGTAGTGCTGCTGCGTCTTTCTTATGCTGATGATGGCTGTTTAGATTCAGTTTTAGAAAAGTCTGTTTTAAATAGATGTTTAGGGGAAACAGGTTTCTGTAGTTTTCTGTCAAGCACAACTGTTGTACTTATGTTGTCTGCTAAATATATGATGCGCTGGGAGAAAAAAGAAGTGGTTGTTGTGGTCGAGTACGGTGAAAACATTCTCAAAAGTCTCTGCAGCTTGTTAAGATGTTAAACGTGATCACCAGAAAAAAGAGTCGTTGCGGTCATACATTCAGCTTGTACTGTCATTGGTGTTCCAGTGCCCCCTTTTAATTTGCCAGTTGTTAGTTTTCTTTTGCGAATACGCAAAGCTTGCGTATCATTTTATTGATAGAAAAAAGAAGAAAGAGTACAATAAAGGATACAACACATGCCATGAACGCAAAAAGGCATAAACATGATGTCCAAAGCAGAGAGAGAGACGGGTGCTAAGCCCGAGCAGGGTGAAGGACACAACTAAACCAACCAAACCTGAAACTAGAGGAGCAGACCAAATCAGCATGACGTCCTCCTGGCGGTGGCGTGAAGGGCTGTGGGCAGCGGTGGTGCGCGCCGTGCCAGCGCCTGCGGCTTCCCACGTGCGCCTAGATCCAGATCTCGGCTGGGTCTGGCAGCGGGTGGGGCCTCGTCAGCAGGGTCTGGGCACGTGCAGCGGCGCCTAGGCTAGTTATGGTCGGCTGCGGGAGGCTCTGGAGGTGCGTGCTGCCGGTTCCGGTCCCTCTTACCGGCAGTGGTGGTCGCGGGGTGTTGGCGGAGGTCTTCGGGCTGAAGCATGGGTGGGCTGCGACGGCGTGGTAGCGACTCACGGCGATGCGTGGGCCGTGTGCAGCCGTGGCTGGACGTGCTCCGGCGTCCGCTCGTCTGCGGGCGGTCTTTGTGGATGCTTCTAGATATCTTCCATGGTTGCATGTGGTGGCTGGTCCGGCTTCTAGCGTCGTTGAGCGGGTGACAGGTTTGGGCTAGGTGCAGATCCAGGCAGGGAGCTCTGGTTGGGCATCAGGGGTGATGTTTGGAGAGGGGGTGGGACAGATGGGTGGCGCGATGCGGTCGGGCCACCCGTCACCGGCAGGGGTGCCGGACGTCAACATAGTCCGCTCGCGCCCGACCTCTTCTCCGACCTGGTTGCTCCCCGATCGATCTGGTCGTTTCGGTCGCTGGCGGCTCTCTCGGTGGTCGGAGTTTGCCGGTTGGTCATCATTCACAGTCGTGAAGGATCTTTGGGGCATCTTGTTTCCCAGGCGGCGGCCCGGGAGGTGGGAGCAGCAGTGCTTGTGGGCTGAGATCGCGGCTCAGGTGTGGGCGGCCAGTGGCCATGGCCGCATAGGCGGTGTGGTGGCTGCCATCTCGATGTTCTCGTCAAGGCGGAGTTTCCGAGCCAGGGTGAAAACCCTGTCTGGTTTGGCCAGACCGACGGAGACGGCGCCTGTGGGTGTCGCCATCTTACTGAAGCCTCCGTTGTGGTTGCTCCCTCCCTTCGTCGCGCTTCGGATGAAAATCCGATCTTTTGATCGGGCGGTGGCGGTGGTGTTGTGTCGTGTCCTTCCCGAAGGCACCGTCTTGGAGCGCTTGGTTTCGTTGAGCCTCAACTTCACCTCTTCGCGATATCTTCATCGGAAGGGCGCCGGCGGCTCTATTGTGATGCTTAATGTCTTCTCCTGTAGTCTACTTCAAGTCGTGCGCCATGTTGCTTTTGTAGCCCTTTGGCACCTATATATGTATCTGGTCTTGGGTGTATGTGAGTGTGGTGTGGGGTATTGTGTTTGTATCGGTTTTGGATGTCGGTTGGTTGTTGCTTTATACTATATAAAGTGAGCCGAAAGCCTTTTTTGATAACACGGTAGAACAACTCAGCTGGTCGCAGCCATATCTATACTTCCTTTTGTTTTAAGTAAAACGGGAGGGGAGACCCATACCTACAGATTTTTATAAAATACCCATGAACAAAACGTTTACTGGGGGCAACAGTTCTTACATACCAGGGTACACAGCAGGAGAGAAACGGAGGGACAAGTGCAAAAGCAGATAACAAAGGGGAAGGAAATTGGCCAGCTCGTGATCCATTTGATAGAAGTTCATCTTTCTTAGCCCCGTGCACCCAGATTTTAACCATGGCCGACCCTTTGATTCCTTGCTAGCCAGATAGACCAAAGTACATCGATTGCAATCGCGCGACCATGATCTTCGTTTGTCTTCAGAGAGGAACGACTTACATCCGTCAGTAAAAATGTCAGCCGGTTCATTCACATCACCGATTCATTTGCACGTATTTTCTGGTCGCACGAATAGCAACCTTGGTTCTCTGCTGCAGATTTTGATCATTATTAATCACAGCCAATGCCCCATCGTGGCCCCCTTTCACCTTCCACCAATGGCAGAGCGCTGCAACACAATGGCGTCTCCTCGTGAGGGCAAACGAGTAGTAAATGACATGCAGCAACGCAAACATCTAGTAGATCGAAAGTGTGAACAGGTCACTGTTTCCCCTTGACTGAATGTGAAACGAATGGATCTAACTTCCCCGAGTACTTGTACACCTCTATATAAAGATAGATAGAGGCAGCAAATGCATCTTCCCTCTCGCCAGTCTTCTACCTTACAGGGTGTTTGGTTCAGGGACTTTTTAGTCCCAGAGACTAGAAAAAGTCCCTAAAAAGTCCCTAAGAACCAAACGGGAGGGACTTTTTTTACAGGGACTAGAAAAAGACTCTATTGAAGAGTCTTTTTTGATTAGTCCCTAGGACTAGAAAAAGTCCTAGGACTTTTGAAACAAACACCCCCTTACTCCAACTCTCCAAGCCCACCTCCATAGTCCATAATGGCAGAGCACTGCAAGCTTGCTGCTGCCATGGTAGCTGAATCTGAGGAAAGGTCATATGTGGTAAAGGTAGATGGATACTCAAGAGTAAAGGGGCTACTGAAGAACGGGGAGTTCGTCATTTCTACCCCTTTCAGTGTTGGAGGTCACAACTGGAACGTGGAATATTACCCCAACGGTTACCCCGAGGATTGTTCTGATTTCATATCTCTTTATCTATTTCATGAATCTGCCGATGCCGGAGATGTGAAGGCCAAATTCACGGTCAGTGTACTTGACAAGAATGGAGAACCGGTGGCTTCATGCAACCGTACCTCCGACCCTGTAACCTTCTCAAAGGAGGTTTCATATTGTGGTTACGACGACTTCATCAAGAATGATTTGGAGGCATCAGCGCATCTGAGAGACGATTGTTTCACCATCAGGTTCGATGTCACCGTCATAAAGGACATCCACGGTGAAGAAAAATCGGTTCTTCCAAGCGACCTGCACCGGCATTTCGGCGGCATGCTCAAGAACAAGGATGCAGCAGACCTCACCTTTAAGGTTGGGGGACAGGAATTCTCTGCTCACAGGTGTCCTTGCTGCTCGCTCACCCGTCTTCAAGGCAGAGCTCCTCGGCGCCATGGAGGAGAGTTCCAGTAGTACTATCGAAATTCATGACATGGAACCTGATGTATTCGAGTCCTTGCTCCATTTTATATACACCGACTCCGCTCCTGTGCTTCAGATGGCCAGTGAAAAAAATGAACCATGTGTAGATGTGGTGATGGCCGGCCATCTACTTGTGGCGGCTGACAGGTACAATATTGGGAGGCTGAGGGTGATACTTGAGGAGAAACTGTGCAGTCACATTGATTCCAGCATGGTGGCAACCAGCTTGGCTTTAGCTGAGCAGCATGGTTTCCATTGTCTCAAAGAAGCTTGTTTCCAGTTCCTCTCTTCTCCACCCAATTTGGAGGCAATGATGGCAAGTGATGGGTATGAGCACCTGAAATCCAGCTGTCCATCTGTTCTCAAGGAGCTGATAGCTAGAATCATCCCAGCTGAATGGAAAGCGGCAAAGGATATTATCATGGCAATTTAGTAACCATTCAAATTATTATTTTTATTATTAATCATTATGCTACTTCTTCATGTATGAAGGGGAAAATACTATTTATCAATCATATTCAACCTACTCATGTGAGCAGAATGGTCACTTTCTTTTCTTGCTAGATAAAAGAAAACATTGCTGAGACTGCACATGCACGTACCGCACTTATCCATTGTGTATTAGTTTACTTATTGACTCAATTACTTCATGCGTGCACTGTTGTGTTCAGTATGGATGCCCTTCATGTGGACATTGAGACCTTCCATTGTACAGTTCAGCTGTATCGGCATCAAGAATCTGATTCAGGAGGCAATTAGAAGCACCAAAAAACATATATACGAACAGGTTGTCATTCGTTTTCTGCCACCTCTCAACTACCGTATGTACCAACAGGCTGTAGCGACAACATCCTGGAATGCTACAGTACCCAGGCACTGCTCCTGAGATTTTGGGTCATAGGGGAGAAATTCAAGTACACAGGACCCAGCTCGATCCACCCCAAGGACATCATTTCTCGTCTTTTTGATGTGAAGTTCCTTTCAAACAGATTTTGCCTGTTCACACGTAAGAAGTATATGTCGAATATCTTCAGCGTCCTTTCTATGGACATGACATAGCTCAGAGTTCATTATATGCCTATTTGTGAGAATGCAGAAACATGGAATTGTTCCGTGTAGGCAGCGCCAGATAAATATCTTCACCTTTGCAGGTATTTGAGTCTCTAATATTTTCCACATAGGGTGCAAAAAGGAGCTTCCATGTCCATTTTGCGACGCAACTTTTCACCATGCTGTTGAGTCTCAGTCATTATGCTGTTGAAGGTTGTTCAGTTTTTATTTTTAATTTTAAGGAAATTAGTTTTAAAGAGATTGTAGGGGAAAACAGGTTTAGTACTCCCTCTGTTCACTTTTATAAGACCTTGAAGACATTTCAGACAATGTGCAAAACAGACTATTTTGAGTTGTCTAAAATAACTTATAAAAGTGAACGGAGGGAGTAGTTTTGTAGATAGTTTTTGTATTGTAGTTTCTGTTAAGCACAACTGTTGTAGTGTATACTGTGTGGTGCCCCCGCCAAAAAAAAAGTATACTGTGTGGTTAAAAAAATGGCATTTAAGTGCGCCACAGAGTGGTTGTTGTCTTGAGAAAATGGCGAAATATAAAGTTGTTGCGGGTGAGTATAGTGAAAACATTCTCCAGAATCATGTTGCGGTCGAATATCATTGTTGTTCAGGTTATTACTTTTAGCTGGATTATAGTCATTGGTGTTCCAAACGGGAAATATGCTTCTGAATTATACTACTCAACTGTAACACAGCAGATTTTTTGAAAAACATGCCTTTACACCAAGTAAAACCGTTGTAGACGAGACTATCAAGAGAATCAGTCTAAAATGACCAAATGGCACGAGTCGATGATGGCAGGCCTCATCAACGTTGCCCTGTTTTGTAGAAACTGACAATGGTTGGTTGCTTGGGTCCTTAAAACATCTAATGCTGGTCGTAATGGGAGTATCATAACTAGTATCATGCATGCTAACTAGGCAATTTAGATGATGTGGCGTAGAACTAAATGAAAAAAGAGAAGGTTGAGTATCATATTATGATACCGTATCATAATAAATGCTACACTACTATGTGCCATGCATGGCAATAAATAAAGTCATCTGTGATACTACTATATGATACCCCCTCCGTTTTTATTTAGTCCGCATATTAGCTTTGGTCAAAGTCAAGCTTTGTAAACTTTGACTACGTTTATAAACAAAAATATTAACATATACAATAAAAAATCAATACCACTAGATTCATTATTGAATGTACTTTCACGTCATATAGATTTGTTATGGTAAATGTTTATATATTTTTCTATAAGCTTGGTCAAACTTTGCAAAGTTTGACTTTGGTCAAACCTAATATGCACACTAAATAAAAATGGAGGGAGTACTATGCATTAGAGAGGTAGTATCATACACTAGTATCATATGCATGATACTAACTTATGATACTACCCATTACAAGCAGCCTATAGTAGATGTTTGTGCTACTACTTGGTTCTGTCCGGCTATTACCACTCATGTCTACTATGCACCGAAAACTGAATAATTAAATGTAAAGTATGGATGCTGTGTATGTGGACCCTGGGATCATGTGTTATAATTAAGTTTAAAACACTAAGCAAAAGAAATCTTCTAGTAACCCTCAAGCATTGACTATTAAATATCTTTTGCTGGATATAGTTATGATGGGGCATATGGTACTTATTTCGGTTTGATTATTGTTGGTAATGCAATTGTTATGCTGGGCTATAGATAGAATGGAGAACTAAGAACGCGCGTCGCCTCTAGCGCACGGGGAAACCCTAACCGCGCCGCCAGCCGCCCCTCCCCAGTCCTCCGCCGCTTCGCCGCCGCCGGAGGGGCCACCGGCGAAGCCCGCGTGGTCCCCAGGGAAGGTGGCGGCGGGGCGTCCTCGTCGTTTTGCCATTGCCTCGCGCATCTCGCGGCGGTCGGTGGCACGCGGTGGGTTTCCGCCGATGGATGGCGCCTGCTGCCCGTGGGGCGGCGTCCCTCACAGCGGCAGGGCTGCCCCTGAAGGGCGCTTGGTGGTGGCCACTTGACGGCGTGTGGGTTGGCCGGATCTGGGCTTCTGGTCTGCGTCCCCGTCGTGGCAGCGCTTGACGTTGTCCTCGGCCATGGGGCGCGGCCCTGGACGCGCCTCGCGCCGGTGGTGCTGGCCAGGACGCACGCTGGCAGTGCCCTACTTCATCTCACGTCGTCTTGCTGGCCAGTGGTGGTGGTCATCTTCTTCGCTAGAGATGGCCGGCCAGAGGCTTGGTGATCGGATCTCGAGATCCATCATCTAGTCTCGGCTGCGAGTTGGGGAGACATGGTTGTCGGTGAAAACCGAGCCAACGGCAGGCAATGGCGGCGTTCTACGCCGTTACCTTGGTGGAGGCATCGTCGTGTTACTACTGCGACCCACTCATGCTGCTCCGGGGGAAACCCTAGGATCTGGTGTTCCAGATCAGATGATGACGACATTGCGGTGTTGTTTCTCTCTTGGGAGCATCGTTTGTGAAGCATGAAGGAAATATGCCCTAGAGGCAATAATAAAGTTATTATTTATTTCCTTATATCATGATAAATGTTTATTATTCATGCTAGAATTGTATTAACCGGAAACATAATACATGTGTGAATACATAGACAAACAGAGTGTCACTAGTATGCCTCTACTTGACTAGCTCGTTAATCAAAAGATGGTTATGTTTTCTAACCATGGACAAAAAAGGGTTGTTATTTGATTAACGAGGTCACATCATTAGTTGAATGATCTGATTGACATGACCCATTTCATTAGCTTAGCACCCGATCGTTTAGTATGTTGCTATTGCTTTCTTCATAACTTATACATGTTCCTATGACTATGAGATTATGCAACTCCCGTTTGCCGGAGGAACACTTTGGGTACTACCAAACGTCACAACGTAACTGGGTGATTATAAAGGAGTACTACAGGTGTCTCCAATGGTAGATGTTGGGTTGGCGTATTTCGAGATTAGGGTTTGTCACTCCGATTGTCGGAGAGGTATCTCTGGGCCATCTCGGTAATACACATCACATAAGCCGTGCAAGCATTATAACTAAGATGTTAGTTGTGAGATGATGTATTACGGAACTAGTAAAGAGACTTGCCAGTAACGAGATTGAACTAGGTATAGGATACCGACGATCGAATCTCGGGCAAGTAACATACCGATGACAAAGGGAACAACGTGTGTTGTTATGCGGTCTGACCGATAAAGATCTTCGTAGAATATGTAGGAGCCAATATGGGCATCCAGGTCCCGCTATTGGTTATTGACCGGAGACGTGTCTCGGTCATGTCTACATTGTTCTCGAACCGTAGGGTCCGCACGCTTAACGTTACGATGACAGTTATTATGAGTTTATGCATTTTGATGTACCGAAGGTTGTTCGGAGTCCCGGATGTGATCACGGACATGACAAGGAGTCTCGAAATGGTAGAGACGTAAAGATTGATATATTGGAAGCCTATGATTGGACATCGGAAGTGTTCCGGGTGAAATCGGGATTTTACCGGAATACCGGGAGGGTTACTGGAACCCCCCGGGAGCTAGATGGGCCATAATGGGCCTTAGTGGAAAAGAGAAGGGGCTGCCCGAGATGGTCTGCGCGCCTCCCCCTTCCCCTAGTCCTATTAGGACTAGGAAAGGGTGGCCGGCCACCTCCTCCTCTTTTCCCCTCCGAGGAATCCTAGTTGGACTAGGATTGGAGGGGGAATCCTACTCCCAGTGGGAGTAGGACTCTCCTGCGCCACCCTAGCTTGGCCGGCCAGCCCTCCCCCTCTCAACCTTTATATACGGGGGCAGGGGGCACCTCTAGACACACAAGTTGATCCTTGAGATCGTTCCTTAGCCGTGTGCGGTGCCCCCTGCCACCAAATTCCACCTCGATCATACCGTTGTAGTGCTTAGGCGAAGCCCTGCGTCGGTAGAACATCAAGATCGTCACCACGCCGTCGTGCTGACGGAACTCTTCCTCGACGCTTTGCTGGATCGGAGCCCGAGGATCGTCATCGAGCTGAACGTGTGCTAAGAACTCGGAGGTGCCGGAGTAACGGTGCTTGGATCGGTCGGATCGGGAAGAAGACGTACGACTACTTCCTCTATGTTGTGTCAACGCTTCCGTTGTGATCTACAAGGGTACGTTGATCAGACTCTCCCCCTCGTTGCTATGCATCACCATGATCTTGCGTGTGCGTAGGAAATTTTTTGAAATTACTACGTTCCCCAACAGTGGCATCCGAGCCTAGGTTTTATGGTTTGATGTTATTTGCACGAGTAGAACACAAGTGAGTTGTGGGCGATACAAGTCATACTGCCTACCAGCATGTCATACTTTGGTTCGGCGGTATTGTTGGACGAGACGACCCGGACCAACCTTACGCGTACGCTTATGCGAGACCGGTTCCCTCGACGTGCTTTGCACATAGATGGCTTGCGGGCGACTGTCTCTCCAACTTTAGTTGAACCGAGTGTGGCTACGCCCGGTCCTTGAGAAGGTTAAAACGGAGTCTATTTGACAAACTATCGTTGTGGTTTTGATGCGTAGGTGAGATGAGTTCTTGCTTAAGCCTGTAGCAGCCACGTAAAACTTGCAACAACAAAGTAGAGGACGTCTAACTTGTTTTTGCAGGGCATGTTGTGATGTGATATGGTCAAGGTATGATGCTGATTTTATTGTATGAGATGATCATGTTTTGTAACCAAGTTATCGGCAACTGGCAGGAGCCATATGTTTGTCGCTTTATTGTATGCAATGCAATCGCGATGTAATGCTTTACTTTATTACTAAACGGTAGTGATAGTCGTGGAAGCATAAGATTGGCGAGACGACAACGATGCTACGATGGAGATCAAGGTGTCGCGCCGGTGACGATGGTGATCATGACGGTGCTTCGGAGATGGAGATCACAAGCACAAGATGATGATGGCCATATCATATCACTTATATTGATTGCATGTGATGTTTATCCTTTTATGCATCTTATCTTGCTTTGATTGACGGTAGCATTATAAGATGATCTCTCACTAAATTATCAAGAAGTGTTCTCCCTGAGTATGCACCGTTGCCAAAGTTCGTCGTGCCCAGGCGCCACGTGATGATCGGGTGTGATGAGCTCTACGTCCATCTACAACGGGTGCAAGCCAGTTTTGCACACGCAGAATACTCAGGTTAAACTTGACGAGCCTAGCATATGCAGATATGGCCTCGGAACACAGAGACCAAAAGGTCGAGCGTGAATCATATAGTAGATATGATCTACATAAAGATGTTCACCATTGAAAACTACTCCATCTCACGTGATGATCGGTTATGGTTTAGTTGATTTGGATCACGTGATCACTTAGAGGATTAGAGGGATGTCTATCTAAGTGGGAGTTCTTTAAGTAATTTGATTAATTGAACTTAAATTTATCATGAACTTAGTCCTGGTAGTATTTTGCAAATTATGTTGTAGATCAATAGCTCGCGTTGTTGCTTCCCTGTGTTTATTTTGATATGTTCCTAGAGAAAATTGTGTTGAAAGATGTTAGTAGCAATGATGCGGATTGGATCCGTGATCTGAGGTTTATCATCATTGCTGCACAGAAGAATTATGTCCTTGATGCACCGCTAGGTGACAGACCTATTGCAGGAGCAGATGCAAACGTTATGAACGTTTGGCTAGCTCAATAAGATGACTACTTGATAGTTTAGTGCACCATGCTTAACGGCTTAGAATCGGGACTTCAAAGACGTTTTGAACATCATGGACCATATGAGATGTTCCAGGAGTTGAAGTTAATATTTCAAGCAAATACCCGAGTTGAGAGATATGAAGTCTCCAACAAGTTCTATAGCTAAAAGATGGAGGAGAATTGCTCAACTAGTGAGCATGTGCTCAGATTGTCTGGGTACTACAATTGCTTGAATCAAGTGGGAGTTAATCTTCCAGATAAGATAGTGATTGACAGAATTCTCTAGTCACCATCACCAAGTTAGTAGAACTTCGTGATGAACTATGATATGCAAGGGATAACGGAAACGATTCCCAAGCTCTTCGTGATGCTGAAATCAACGAAGGTAGAAATCAAGAAAAACATCAAGTGTTGATGGTTGACAAGACCACTAGTTTCAAGAAAAGGGCAAAGGGAAGAAGGGGAACTTCAAGAAGAACGGCAAACAAGTTGCTGATCAAGTGAAGAAGCCCAAGTCTGGTCCTAAGCCTGAGACTAAGTGCTTCTACTGCAAAGGGACTGGTCACTGGAAGCGGAACTACCCCAAGTATTTGGCGGATAAGAAGGATGGCAAAGTGAACAAAAGTATATTTGATATACATGTTATTGATGTGTACTTTACTAGTGTTTATAGCAACCCCTTAGTATTTGATGCTAGTTCAGTTGCTAAGAGTAGTAACTCGAAACGGGAGTTGCAGAATGAACAGAGACTAGTTAAGGGTGAAGTGACGATGTGTGTTGGAAGTGGTTCCAAGATTGATATGATCATCATCGCACACTCCCTATACTTTCGGGATTAGTGTTGAACCTAAATAAGTGTTATTTGGTGTTTGCGTTGAGCATGAATATGATTTGATCATGTTTATTGTAATACGGTTATTCATTTAAGTAAAAAGAATAAATTGTTGTTCTGTTTACATGAATAAAACCTTATATGGTTACACACCCAATGAAAATAGTTTGTTGGATCTCGATCGTAGTGATACACATAATCATAATATTGAAACCAAAAGATGCAAAGTTAATAATGATAGTGCAACTTATTTGTAGCACTGCCGTTTAGGTCATATTGGTGTAAAGCGCATGAAGAAACTCCATGCTGATGGGATTTTGGAATCACTTGATTATGAATCACTTGATGCTTGCGAACCATGCCTTATAGGCAAGATGACTAAAACGCCGTTCTCCGGAACAATGAAGCAAGCAACAGATTTGTTGGAAATCATACATACTGATGTATGTGGTCCAATGAATATTAAGGCTTACAGAAGGTATCATTATTTTCTGACCTTCACAAGATGATTTGAGCAGATATGGGGATATCTACTTGATGAAACATAAGTCTGAAACATTTGAACAGTTCAAAGAATTTCAGAGTGAAGTGGAAAATCATTGTGACAAGAAAATAAAAGTTTCTACGATATGATCGCAGAGGTAAAATATTTGAGTTACGAGTTTGGTCTTCAGTTAAAACAATGTGAAATAGTTTCACTACGCACGCCACCTGGAACACCACAGCATAATGGTGTGTCCGAACGTCATAACCGTACTTTATTGGATATAGTGCAATCTATGATGTATCTTACCGATCTACCACTATCGTTTTGGGGGTTATGCATTAGAGACAGCTGCATTCACATTAAATAAGGCACCATCTAAATCCGTTGAGACGACACCGTGTGAACTGTGGTTTAGCAAGAAACCAAAGTAGTCGTTTCTTAAAGTTTGGGGTTGTGATGCTTATGTGAAAAAGTTTCATCCTGATAAGCTCAAAACCAAATCGGAGAAATATGTCTTCATAGGATACCCAAAAGAAGACTGTTGGGTACACCTTCTATCACAGATCCGAAGGCAAGATATTCGTTGCCGAGAATGGATCCTTTCTAGAGAAGGAGTTTCTCTCGAAAGAAGTGAGTGGGAGGAAAGTAGAAAACTTGATAAGGTAATTGTACCTTCTCCCTTATTGGAAAGTAGTACATCACAGAAACCAGTTTCTGTGACACCTACAACAATTAGTGAGGAAGCTAATGATGATGATCATGTAACTTCAGATCAAGTTACTACCGAATCTCGTAGGTAAACCAGAGTGAGATCCGCACCAGAGTGGTACGGTAATCCTGTTCTGGAAGTCATGTTACTAGACCATGACGAACTTGCGAACTATGAGGAAGCGATGATGAGCCCAGATTCCGCGAAATGGTTTGAGTCCATGAAATCTGAGATATGATCCATGTATGAGAACAAAGTTTGGACTTTGGTTGACTTGCCCGATGATCAGCAAGCAATTGAGAATAAATGGATCTTCAAGAGGAAGACGGACGTTGATAGTAGTGTTTGAAGGAAATATGCCCTAGAGGCAATAATAAAGTTATTATTTATTTCCTTATATCATGATAAATGTTTATTATTCATGCTAGAATTGTATTAACCGGAAACATAATACATGTGTGAATACATAGACCAACAGAGTGTCACTAGTATGCCTCTACTTGACTAGCTCGTTAATCAAAGATGGTTATGTTTCCTAACCATGAACAAAGAGTTGTTATTTGATTAACGAGGTCACATCATTAGTAGAATGATCTGATTGACATGACCCATTGCATTAGCATAGCACCCGATCGTTTAGTATGTTGCTATTGCTTTCTTCATGACTTATACATGTTCCTATAACTATGAGATTATGCAACTCCCGTTTACCGGAGGAACACTTTGGGTACTACCAAACGTCACAACGTAACTGGGTGATTATAAAGGAGTACTACAGGTGTCTCCAATGGTAGATGTTGGGTTGGCGTATTTCGAGATTAGGGTTTGTCACTCCGATTGTCGGAGAGGTATCTCTGGGCCCTCTCGGTAATGCACATCACATAAGCCTTGCAAGCACTGCAACTAATATGTTAGTTGTGAGATGATGTATTACGGAACGAGTAAAGAGACTTGCCGGTAACGAGATTGAACTAGGTATTGGATACCGACGATCGAATCTCGGGCAAGTAACATACCGATGACAAAGGGAACAACGTATGTTGTTATACGGTCTGACCGATAAAGATCTTCATAGAATATGTAGGAGCCAATATGGGCATCCAGGTCCCGCTATTGGTTATTGACCGGAAGCGTGTCTCGGTCATGTCTACATTGTTCTCGAACCGTAGGGTCCGCACGCTTAATGTTACGATGACAGATATTATGAGTTTATGCATTTTGATGTACCGAAGGTTGTTCGGAGTCCCGGATGAGATCAAGGACATCACGAGGAGTCTAGAAATGGTCGAGACGTAAAGATTGATATATTGGAAGCCTATGTTTGGACATCGGAAGTGTTCCAGGTGAAATCGGGATTTTACCGGAATACCGGGAGGGTTACCGGAACCCCCCGGGAGACTAATGGGCCTATTGGGCCTTAGTGGAAAAGAGAAAAGGGAAGCCCACTAGCTGGCCGGCGCCCCCCTAGAGTCCTATTAGGAATAGGATAAGGGGCCGGCCCCCCTTCTCTCTCTTTTCCCCCCGGGAGTCCTAATTGGATTAGGATTGGGGGGAGGAGTCCTACTCCCGGTGGGAGTAGGACTCCCCTGCGCCTCCTCTCCCTTGGCCGGCCGGCTCCCCTCCTCCAACCTTTATATACGGGGGCAGGGGGCACCCCAAGACACACAACTTGATCCTTGAGATCGTTCCTTAGCCGTGTGCGGTGCCCCTTGCCACCAAATTCCACCTCGATCATACCGTTGTAGTGCTTAGGCGAAGCCCTGCGTCGGTAGTACATCAAGATCGTCATCACGCCGTCGTGCTGACGGAACTCTTCCTCGACGCTTTGCTGGATCGGAGCCCGAGGAACGTCATCGAGCTGAACGTGTGCTAAGAACTCGGAGGTGCCGGAGTAACGGTGCTTGGATCGGTCGGATCGGGAAGAAGCTGTACGACTACTTCCACTACGTTGTGTGATCGCTTCCGCAGTCGGTCTGCGTTGGTACGTAGACAACACTCTCCCCTCTCATTGCTATGCATCACCATGATCTTGCGTGTGCGTAGGAAAATTTTCAAAATTACTACGTTCCCCAACAGTGGCATCCGAGCCTAGGTTTTATGGTTTGATGTTATATGCACGAGTAGAACACAAGTGAGTTGTGGGCGATACAAGTCATACTGCCTACCAGCATGTCATACTTTGGTTCGGCGGTATTGTTGGTTGAGAAGATCCGGACCAACCTTACGCGTACTCTTACGCGAGACCGGTTCCCTCGACGTGCTTTGCACATAGATGGCTTGCGGAAGACTGTCTCTCCAACTTTAGTTGAACCAAGTGTGACTACGCCCGGTCCTTGAGAAGGTTAAAACGGAGTCTATTTGACGAACTATCGTTGTGGTTTTGATGCGTAGGTGAGATGCGTTCTTACTTAAGCCCGTAGCAGCCACGTAAAACTTGCAATAACAAAGTAGAGGACGTCTAACTTGTTTTTGCAGGGTATGTTGTGATGTGATATGGTCAAGGCATGATGCTGATTTTATTGTATGAGATGATCATGTTTTGTAACCGAGTTATCGGCAACTGGCAGGAGCCATATGGTTGTCGCTTTATTGTATGCAATGCAATCGCGATGTAATGCTTTAGTTTATTACTAAACGGTAGTGATAGTCGTGGAAGCATAAGATTGGCGAGACGACAACGTTGCTACGATGGAGATCAAGGTGGCGCGCCGGTGACGATGGTGATCATGACGGTGCTTCGGAGATGGAGATCACAAGCACAAGATGATGATGGCCATATCATATCACTTATATTGATTGCATGTGATGTTTATCCTTTTATGCATCTTATCTTGCTTTGATTGACGGTAGCATTATAAGATGATCTCTCACTAAATTATCAAGAAGTGTTCTCCCTGAGTATGCACCCTTGCCAAAGTTCGTCGTGCCCAGACACCACGTGATGATCGGGTGTGATAAGCTCTACGTCCATCTACAACGGGTGCAAGCCAGTTTTGCACACGCAGAATACTCAGGTTAAACTTGACGAGCCTAGCATATGCAGATATGGCCTCGGAACACAGAGAACGAAAGGTCGAGCGTGAATCATATAGTAGATATGATCAACATGACGATGTTCACCATTGAAAACTACTCCATCTCACGTGATGATCGGTTATGGTTTAGTTGATTTGGATCACGTGATCACTTAGAGGATTAGAGGGATGTCTATCTAAGTGGGAGTTCCTAAGTAATTTGATTAACTGAACTTAAACTTATCATGAACTTAGTACCTGATAGTATCTTGCTTGTTTATGTTGATTGTAGATAGATGGCTCGTGCTGTTGTTCCGTTGAATTTTAATGCGTTCCTTGAGAAAGCAAAGTTGAAAGATGATGGTAGCAATTACACGGACTGGGTCCGTAACCTGAGGATTATCCTCATTGCTGCACAGAAGAATTACGTCCTGGAAGCACCGCTGGGTGACAGGCCTGCTGCTGGAGCAACGCCAGATTTTATGAACGTCTGGCAGAGCAAAGCTGATGACTACTCGATAGTTCAGTGTGCCATGCTTTACGGCTTAGAATCGGGACTTCAACGACGTTTTGAACGTCATGGTGCATATGAGATGTTCCAGGAGTTGAAGTTAATATTTCAAGCAAATGCCCGAATTGAGAGATATGAAGTCTCCAATAAGTTCTATAGCTGCAAGATGGAGGAGAACAGTTCTGTCAGTGAGCATATACTCAAAATGTCTGGGTATAATAATCACTTGATTCAGATGGGAGTTAATCTTCCAGATGACTGTGTCATTGACAGAATTCTCCAATCACTGCCACCAAGCTACAAGAGCTTCGTGATGAACTATAATATGCAAGGGATGAACAAGACTATTCCCGAGCTCTTCGCAATGCTGAAAGCTGCGGAGGTAGAAATCAAAAAGGAGCATCAAGTGTTGATGGTTAACAAAACCACTAGTTTCAAGAAAAAAGGCAAAGGGAAGAAGAAGGGAAACTTCAAGAAGAACAGCAAGCAAGTTGCTGCTCAGGAGAAGAAACCCAAGTCTGGACCTAAGCCTGAAACTGAGTGCTTCTACTGCAAGCAGACTGGTCACGGGAAGCGGAACTGCCCCAAGTATTTGGCGGATAAGAAGGATGGCAAAGTGAGCAAAGGTATATGTGATATACATGTTATTGATGTGTACCTTACTAGAGCTCGCAGTAGCACCTGGGTATTTGATACTGGTTCTGTTGCTAATATTTGCAACTCGAAACAGGGACTACGGAATAAGCGGACACTAGCAAAGGACGAGGTGACGATGCGCGTGGGAAACGGTTCCAAAGTCGATGTGATCGCGGTCGGCACGCTACCTCTACATCTACCTTCGGGATTAATATTAGACCTAAATAATTGTTATTTGGTGCCAGCGTTGAGCATGAACATTATATCTGGATCTTGTTTGATGCGAGACGGTTATTCATTTAAATCAGAGGATAATGGTTGTTCTATTTATATGAATAATATCTTTTATGGTCATGCACCTTTGAAGAGTGGTCTATTCTTGTTAAGCCTCGAAGATAGTAATACACATATTCATAATGTAGAAGCCAAAAGATGCAAAGTTAATAATGATAGTGCAACTTATTTGTGGCACTGCCGTTTAGGTCATATCGGTGTAAAGCGCATGAAGAAACTCCATACTGATGGGTTTTTGGAATCACTTGATTATGAATCACTTGGTACTTGCGAACCGTGCCTCATAGGCAAGATGACTAAAACACCGTTCTCCGGTACTATGGAGAGAGCAACAGATTTGTTGGAAATCATACATACCGATGTATGTGGTCCGATGAATATTGAGGCTCGTGGCGGATATCGTTATTTTCTCACCTTCACAGATGATTTAAGCAGATATGGGTATATCTACTTAATGAAACATAAGTCTGAAACATTTGAAAAATTCAAGGAATTTCAGAGTGAAGTTGAAAATCATCGTAACAAGAAAATAAAATTTCTACGATCTGATCGTGGAGGAGAATATTTGAGTTACGAGTTTGGTGTACATTTGAAAAATTGTGGAATAGTTTCGCAACTCACGCCACCCGGAACACCACAGCGTAATGGTGTGTCCGAACGTCGTAATCGTACTTTACTAGATATGGTGCGATCTATGATGTCTCTTACTGATTTACCGCTATCGTTTTGGGGTTATGCTTTAGAGACGGCCGCATTCACGTTAAATAGGGCACCATCAAAATCCGTTGAGACGACGCCTTATGAACTATGGTTTGGCAAGAAGCCAAAGTTGTCGTTTCTTAAAGTTTGGGGCTGCGATGCTTACGTGAAAAAGCTTCAACCTGATAAGCTCGAACCCAAAGCAAAGAAATGTGTCTTCATAGGATACCCAAAGGAAACTGTTGGGTATACCTTCTATCACAGATCCGAAGGCAAGACATTCGTTGCTAAGAATGGATCATTTCTAGAGAAAGAGTTTCTCTCGAAAGAAGTGAGTGGGAGGAAAGTAGAACTTGACGAGGTAACTGTACCTGCTCCCTTATTGGAAAATAGTACATCACAGAAAACTGTTTCTGCGACACCTATACCAATCAGTGAGGAAGCTAATGATGATGGTCATGAATCTTCAGGGCAAGATTCTACTGAACCACGTAGATCAACCAGAGTGAGATCCGCACCAGAGTGGTATGGAAATCCAGTTCTGGAAGTCATGCTACTAGATCATGATGAACCTACGAACTATGAAGAAGCGATGGTGAGCCCAGATTCCGCAAAGTGGCTTGAGGCCATGAAATCTGAGATGGGATCCATGTATGAGAACAAAGTATGGACTTTGGTTGACTTGCCCAATGATCGGCAAGCAATTGAGAATAAATGGATCTTCAAGAAAAAGACTGACGCTGACGGTAATGTTACTGTCTATAAAGCTCGACTTGTCGCAAAAGGTTTTCGACAAGTTCAAGGGGTTGACTACGATGAGACTTTCTCACCCGTAGCGATGCTTAAGTCCGTCAGAATTATGTTAGCAATTGCCGCATTTTATGATTATGAAATATGGCAGATGGATGTCAAAACTGCATTCCTGAATGGATTTCTGGAAGAAGAGTTGTATATGATACAACCAGAAGGTTTTGTCGATCCAAAAGAAGCTAACAAAGTATGCAAACTCCAGCGATCCATTTATGGACTGGTGCAAGCATCTCGGAGTTGGAATAAACGCTTTGATAGTGTGATCAAAGCATTTGGCTTTATACAGACTTTTGGAGAAGCCTGTATTTACAAGAAAGTGAGTGGGAGCTCTGTAGCATTTCTGATATTATATGTGGATGACATATTGTTGATTGGAAATGATATAGAATTTCTGGATAGCATAAAGGGATACTTGAATAAAAGTTTTTCGATGAAAGACCTCGGGGAAGCTGCTTACATATTAGGCATAAAGATCTATAGAGATAGATCAAAACGCTTAATTGGACTTTCACAGAGCACATACCTTGACAAGATTTTGAAAAAGTTCAAAATGGATCAAGCAAAGAAAGGGTTCTTGCCTGTGTTACAAGGTGTGAAGTTGAGTCAAACTCAATGCCCGACCACTGCAGAAGATAGAGAGAAGATGAAAGATGTTACCTATGCTTCAGCCATAGGCTCTATCATGTATGCAATGCTGTGTACCAGACCTGATGTGTGCCTTGCTATAAGTTTAGCAGGGAGGTACCAAAGTAATCCAGGAGTGGATCACTGGACAGCGGTCAAGAACATCCTGAAATACCTGAAAAGGACTAAGGATATGTTTCTCGTATATGGAGGTGACAAAGAGCTCACCGTAAGAGGTTACGTTGATGCAAGCTTTGACACTGATCCGGACGATTCTAAATCGCAAACCGGATACGTGTTTACTTTAAACGGTGGAGCTGTCAGTTGGTGCAGTTCTAAACAAAGCGTCGTAGCGGGATCTACATGTGGAGCGGAGTACATAGCTGCTTCGGAAGCAGCAAACGAAGGAGTCTGGATGAAGGAGTTCATATCCGATCTAGGTGTCATACCTAGTGCATCGGGTCCAATGAAAATCTTCTGTGACAATACTGGTGCAATTGCCTTGGCAAAGGAATCCAGATTTCACAAGAGGACCAAACACATCAAGAGACGCTTCAACTCCATCTGGGATTTAGTCCAGGTGGGAGACATAGAGATTTGCAAGATACATACGGATCTGAATGTTGCAGACCCGTTGACTAAGCCTCTTCCACGAGCAAAACATGATCAGCACCAAGGCTCCATGGGTGTTAGAATCATTACTGTGTAATCTAGATTATTGACTCTAGTGCAAGTGGGAGACTGAAGGAAATATGCCCTAGAGGCAATAATAAAGTTATTATTTATTTCCTTATATCATGATAAATGTTTATTATTCATGCTAGAATTGTATTAACCGGAAACATAATACATGTGTGAATACATAGACCAACAGAGTGTCACTAGTATGCCTCTACTTGACTAGCTCGTTAATCAAAGATGGTTATGTTTCCTAACCATGAACAAAGAGTTGTTATTTGATTAACGAGGTCACATCATTAGTAGAATGATCTGATTGACATGACCCATTGCATTAGCATAGCACCCGATCATTTAGTATGTTGCTATTGCTTTCTTCATGACTTATACATGTTCCTATAACTATGAGATTATGCAACTCCCGTTTACCGGAGGAACACTTTGGGTACTACCAAACGTCACAACGTAACTGGGTGATTATAAAGGAGTACTACAGGTGTCTCCAATGGTAGATGTTGGGTTGGCGTATTTCGAGATTAGGGTTTGTCACTCCGATTGTCGGAGAGGTATCTCTGGGCCCTCTCGGTAATGCACATCACATAAGCCTTGCAAGCACTGCAACTAATATGTTAGTTGTGAGATGATGTATTACGGAACGAGTAAAGAGACTTGCCGGTAACGAGATTGAACTAGGTATTGGATACCGACGATCGAATCTCGGGCAAGTAACATACCGATGACAAAGGGAACAACGTATGTTGTTATACGGTCTGACCGATAAAGATCTTCGTAGAATATGTAGGAGCCAATATGGGTATCCAGGTCCCGCTATTGGTTATTGACCGGAAGCGTGTCTCGGTCATGTCTACATTGTTCTCGAACCGTAGGGTCCGCACGCTTAACGTTACGATGACAGATATTATGAGTTTATGCATTTTGATGTACCGAAGGTTGTTCGGAGTCCCGGATGAGATCAAGGACATGACGAGGAGTCTCGAAATGGTCGAGACGTAAAGATTGATATATTGGAAGCCTATGTTTGGACATCGGAAGTGTTCCAGGTGAAATCGGGATTTTACCGGAATACCGGGAGGGTTACCGGAACCCCCCGGGAGACTAATGGGCCTATTGGGCCTTAGTGGAAAAGAGAAAAGGGAAGCCCACTAGCTGGCCGGCTCCCCCCTAGAGTCCTATTAGGAATAGGATAAGGGGCCAGCCCCCCTTCTCTCTCTTTTCCCCCCGGGAGTCCTAATTGGATTAGGATTGGGGGGAGGAGTCCTACTCCCGGTGGGAGTAGGACTCCCCTGCGCCTCCTCTCCCTTGGCCGGCCGGCTCCCCTCCTCCAACCTTTATATACGGGGGCAGGGGGCACCCCAAGACACACAACTTGATCCTTGAGATCGTTCCTTAGCCGTGTGTGGTGCCCCCTGCCACCAAATTCCACCTCGATCATACCGTTGTAGTGCTTAGGCGAAGCCCTGCGTCGGTAGTATATCAAGATCGTCATCACGCCGTCGTGCTGACGAAACTCTTCCTCGACGCTTTGCTGGATCGGAGCCCGAGGAACGTCATCGAGCTGAACGTGTGCTAAGAACTCGGAGGTGCCGGAGTAACGGTGCTTGGATCGGTCGGATCAGGAAGAAGCTGTACGACTACTTCCACTACGTTGTGTGATCGCTTCCGCAGTCGGTCTGCTTTGGTACGTAGACAACACTCTCCCCTCTCGTTGCTATGCATCACCATGATCTTGCGTGTGCGTAGGAAAATTTTCGAAATTACTACGTTCCCCAACAGTGTTACTATCTACAAAGCTAGAATTGTCGCAAAAGGTTTTCGACAAGTTCAAAGTGTTGACTACGATGAGAGTTTCTCACCCGTATCTATGCTTAAGTCTGTTCGAATCATGTTAGCAATTGCCGCATTTTATGAAATCTGGCAAATGGATAAACAAAACTGCATTCCTTAATGGATTTCTTAAAGAAGAGTTGTATATGATGCAACCAGTAGGTTTTGTCAATCCTAAAGGTGCTAACAAAATATGCAAGCTCCAGCGATTCATCTATGGACTGGTGCAAGCATCTCAGAGTTGGAATACACGCTTTGATAAGTTGATCAAAGCATATAGTTTTATACAGACTTGCGGTGAAGCCTATATTTACGAGAAAGTGAGTGGGAGCACTACAGCATTTCTGATAAGTATATGTGAATGACATATTGTTGATCAGAAATAATGTAGAATTATTCTGTAAAGCATAAAGGAGTGTTTGAAAGGAGTTTTTCAAAGAAAGACTTCGGTGAAGCTGCTTACATATTGAGCTTCAAGATCTATAGAGATAGATCAAGACGCTTGATAAGTTTTTTCAATAAGTACATACCTTGACAAGATTTTGAAGTAGTTCAAAATGGAGCAATCAAAGAAAGAGTTCTTGCCTGTATTACAAGGTGTGAAGTTGAGTAAGACTCAAAGCCCGACCACGGCAGAAGATAGAAAGAGAATGAAAGTCATTCCCTATGCCTTGGCCATAGGTTCTATAAAGTATGTCATGCTGTATACCAGATCTATTGTATACCCTGCACTGATTTGGCAAGGGAGTAAAATAGTGATCTAGGAGTAGATCACTGGACAGCGGTCAGAATTATCCTTAGTGAAATAAGGATATGTTTCTCGATTATGGACGTGACAAAAAGGTTCGTCGTAAAGGGTTACGTCGATGCAAGTTTTTGGCACTGATCCAGATGAATCTAAAGTCTTAGTCTGGATACATATTGAAAGTGGGAGCAATTAGCTAGAGTAGCTCCATGTAGAGCATTGTAGACATAGAACTTGCAAAATACTTACAGATCTGAATGTGACAGACCCGTTGACTAAAATTATCTCACAAGCAAAACATGATCACACCTTAGTATTCTTTGGGTGTTAATCACATAGATATGTGAACTAGATTACTGACTCTAGTAAACCCTTTGAGTGTTAGTCACATGATGATGTGAACTATGGGTGTTAATCACATGGTGATGTGAACTATTGCTGTTAAATCACATGGCGATGTGAACTAGATTATTGACTCTATTGCAAGTGGGAGACTGAAGGAAATATGCCCTAGAGGCAATAATAAAGTTATTGTTTATTTCCTTATATCATGATAAATGTTTATTATTCATGCTAGAATTGTATTAACCGGAAACATAATACATGTGTGAATACATAGACAAACAGAGTGTCACTAGTATGCCTCTACTTGACTAGCTCGTTAATCAAAAGATGGTTATGTTTCCTAACCATGGACAAAAGAGTTGTTATTTGATTAACGAGGTCACATCATTAGTTGAATGATCTGATTGACATGACCCATTTCATTAGCTTAGCACCCGATCGTTTAGTATGTTACTATTGCTTTCTTCATAACTTATACATGTTCCTATGACTATGAGATTATGCAACTCCCGTTTGCCGGAGGAACACTTTGGGTGCTGCCAAACGTCACAACGTAACTGGGTGATTATAAAGGAGTACTACAGGTGTCTCCAATGGTAGATGTTGGGTTGGCGTATTTCGAGATTAGGGTTTGTCACTCCGATTGTCGGAGAGGTATCTCTGGGCCATCTCGGTAATACACATCACATAAGCCTTGCAAGCATTATAACTAAGATGTTAGTTGTGAGATGATGTATTACGGAACGAGTAAAGAGACTTGCCAGTAACGAGATTGAACTAGGTATAGGATACCGACGATCGAATCTCGGGCAAGTAACATACCGATGACAAAGGGAACAACGTATGTTGTTATGCGGTCTGACCGATAAAGATCTTCGTAGAATATGTAGGAGCCAATATGGGCATCCAGGTCCCGCTATTGGTTATTGACCGGAGACGTGTCTCGGTCATGTCTACATTGTTCTCGAACCGTAGGGTCCGCACGCTTAACGTTATGATGACAGTTATTATGAGTTTATGCATTTTGATGTACTGAAGGTTGTTCGGAGTCCCGGATGTGATCACGTACATGACGAGGAGTCTCGAAATGGTCGAGACATAAAGATTGATATATTGGAAGCCTATGATTGGACATCGGAAGTGTTCCGGGTGAAATCGGGATTTTACCGGAATACCGGGAGGGTTACCGGAACCCCCCGGGAGCTAGATGGGCCATAATGGGCCTTAGTGGAAAAGAGAAGGGGCTGCCCTAGATGGGTTGCGCGCCTCCCCCTTCCCCTAGTCCTATTAGGACTAGGAAAGGGTGGCCGGCCACCTCCTCCTCTTTTCCCCTCCGAGGAATCCTAGTTGGACTAGGATTGGAGGGGGAATCCTACTCCCAGTGGGAGTAGGACTCTCCTGCGCCTCCCTAGCTTGGCCGGCCAGCCCTCCCCCTCTCAACCTTTATATACGGGGGCAGGGGGCACCTCTAGACACACAAGTTGATCCTTGAGATCGTTCCTTAGCCGTGTGCGGTGCCCCCTGCCACCAAATTCCACCTCGATCATACCGTTGTAGTGCTTAGGCGAAGCCCTGCGTCGGTAGAACATCAAGATCGTCACCACGCCGTCGTGCTAACGGAACTCTTCCTCGACGCTTTGCTGGATCGGAGCCCGAGGATCGTCATCGAGCTGAACATGTGCTAAGAACTCGGAGGTGCCGGAGTAACGGTGCTTGGATCGGTCGGATCGGGAAGAAGACGTACGACTACTTCCTCTATGTTGTGTCAACGCTTCCGTTGTGATCTACAAGGGTACGTAGATCAGACTCTCCCCCTCGTTGCTATGCATCACCATGATCTTGCGTGTGCGTAGGAATTTTTTTGAAATTATTACGTTCCCCAACAAAGAAGTGCTGGAAGTTAGAGTCGGGAGGTCGAGCGGCTTCGTCTTGCACGGAGCTTCGGTAGAGATGTCAAGTCATGCCTGACCGACAGGTGCTACGCTTTGTCATGCCTAGTCGGCAGGTGCTACTGTACATCCCAAAATTTTAATTTGGAATGTTATACACTAGATCATCATTTCATATAATATTTTATTGCATTTTGGCTGATTCTAGAAAATTCTACGCAACTCAAGGACCTTCGGAGAGAGTTGGTAATTTCGTTATTTTCATATTTGAGTTTTCTCAAATTTTGAAAATAGGATCATTTGATTTTATTTATTTTATCTTCACTTATTTCTATTACAAAAATATGAGAGAGGGAATAAAATGACTTTTCCAAAATAAAGAAATATTGAGGATTTAATAAAAAATCAAATAAGATTTTATTTTGGTTTTATTTGCTATTTTATTTGAATTTAGGAAAAATGCGTGTTTTTCAAAATTGTATTTAGGCCCCAAATAAATGTTCATCCTGTGCGGCTTGATTTTAGAAGCCGGGGAAAAATTATTTCGGAATTTTTGGAGTCCGTTTAGTATTGCTTTTGTTTTTTTTTCTGACTGTAACTTAAAAAAAACGCAACCGACCTACTGGGCCGTGTCTGACCTGGACACTTGGCCCGGGCGGCTTTATATAGCCGGGGAGGCCCAGCCAGACCCCCAAACCCTAGCCGCCGCCAACCCCGCAGCCCTAGCCCGCCACCGCTGCCACCCGACGCGCTGCCGCCCGCCGCCGCCGCCGCCGCCGGAGCCGCCGCCGGAGGTTGACCTCACCGCCATCAGTTTTTCTCGAAAACCGATCGGTTTTCCGTCGGTTTTGTTCGGTTTTTTAGTTTCGTTTTTTTAATAGATCGGTTTTCCGGTTTATTTATATAGCGAGCGTTCGCTCGTCCGTTTGTTTTAACGAACGCGCTCATCGTTTAGATCCAGTTAACGAACGTCCGTTCGTTAATCTGTTCGTCGTTTTCTTTTTCTCGGATTAAATCCGCGATTTTTCTGATCGCGATTACTGATCCATTTTTCGTTCTACTATAACTTTTCGCTCGTTTATCGGAATCAGGCGATTCAAGCTCCTGGAGTTTCGTCTCGAAACCCTCTTTCCGTTTAACCAACTCAAACACATTTTTGCATCTATAAAAATTGCCCTAGATCCAGAATAGTAAACGAAGGCTGTTTCTTTTGCCGTTTGTCCTTCGTTGCTTTGTTCGTTTTGATTCTTTTTGCCAACCGGAGTTCTTAAGTTGAACTATCTGGTTAGATCTCTTATTTGAATTTTACATGTGCATTAGTTGAATACTTATTTTATGCTTGTTTGTTTGCGATAGAGTACCCGGAGTGCGCCGCTTGCTACTTCGAATCGCTAGGTTTCCTGGATCATCAGTAAGGCAAGTAACACTTTGATCATGCCTCCTACTACCCTGTTTTATTGCATTAGATCAATCCTCACACATTGCATGATGAGGATCTAATTAAATCGTGGGGTTGGAAAGTAGTTGAGGTAGTACCTATTGCCAGTTTATTATCAAACCTTTGGGAGTTACTTCTATGTTGCTTATTATGCTATGCTATGCTAGTAGACGTGGATTGGGTGAGTGTATCCATGACAGATGTGAGATTGTTAAATTAATGGTTTATCTAAGGTGGCAACTTAAATACACATCTGGGTGGATTAAGGCACCTGGGTATTCCAGTGATTGCCTGTTTTTCTTTTGGACCGCCACCCAGGCTCAAAGGAATCATGAGATAATTCATGCTAGAAACTTCTGTGTGCAGCCACAAGCTACTATGGGCTCTAGCATAGTTGATTAAGTCGTGCGAACTATTACAGTGGTAGACTAGCAGATGTAGGGGAAAGTAGGTGTAACGGTCTACCCGATCGTAAGGTGCTAGCGCTTCTGAAAGACTATGTCTCGGTCATCCGTTTCTCAAACACCATGTAGTGCGAGAAATCAAACGGAGGTGATCGAGTCTTGTGGGGAAAAAGTGCACAAACCTCTGCAGAGTGTATAAACTAATCATGCTTAGTCGTGTCCTCGATTATGGACAACTTGAGTATCTAGTACCTGGATTATCATGTGAATCTCACCATGTTACTCTAATTAATTTTGTTGGGTTTTGTTTAATGATGATTCTTAATTGGGATTGAGAATGCTGTCAACTATTCTCAATGTTTAACAACTACCATGATAGTTAAATAAAATTTATTCCTTTGCAGTAGGGAAAAATTGGCTTTACGCAAAACTGTAACCATAGAGCTTTTCACCGGCCAAATATGCATGTAGTATAGTCTTATTCCTTCATTGCTCTCTATGTGTTATATTGCCAGCATATTCCATGTGCTGACCCGTTTCGGGCTGCAACGTTCATGTTGCAGACTTTTCAGACGACGATTAAGGTGCCTTTAGGTCGTGGTTCTATACTTAGTGATGCCGTTGGAGTTGATGGACTCACTTATCTTCCAAGCCTTCCGCTGTTATCATTATTAGATGGCATTAAGCCATATTTATTGTATTAAGTTCTCTTTTGAGACACCCGATATAATAAGTGTGTGATTGCTAATCTGTTATAAATCCCTCAAGTACTGTGTGGTGTCAGCATTACTGATCCAGGGATGACACCTGAGCACAGAGATTGGACCATTTGAGGTCTGGTCACTACAAGATGGTATCAGAGCACATGCTGACTGTAAGACACGACCACTAAGCTAAAGCCCTAGATCACTACTCAATCTCTTCTCATTCTGACTCCTCACCTTTTCTACTCTTTTAGGATGGCAGATACAAGGAACAAGTTTACGCAACCGGTTGAAGATACACCCTTTGTACGTCACTTGAAGGAAGTCACTAGATATCCGAACATAGGAGTACCAAGCTTCACCGGAACCTACAACGCCACTTTACCCGAAGAAGAGCGCTGGATGATTCAAGTTCAAGTTCCAGGAAGGACGTTCATGCCAGTCACTGAGTCCATAGAGTTTTCTTTTGATGCACCAACTTGGAGTCTAGGAAAGAGCATGGCAGCTCACATTGCCATGGGACGCATTGGAGAAGTTTACCGCAATGATCTCAAGGATACTATCTACCAGATTTGTGGGCGCCGAGATGAGCACTGGGAGATGATCAGCACCAGGAAAGATAGATCAATTACAGCTTTAACCAGGAGTTAAACCAGCACATTCGACGTTAGGAGAACTAGATGTGCACCAACATGATAGATCTAAAGAAGGCAAAGACTAGAATCAAGGAACTGGAGGAAGAACTCAAGGCTACACGTGAAGATTATGAAGAGGAAATCGAAGTATTAGTGGAGAAGAATGACGACCTGATCAAGAAGATTGGAATATTCATGGGAGGCCCTACACCAGTAGAAGAAGACGAAGAACCCAAGGAGATCCGCCCGAAAGACTACATCATCATTGACGACACCGACTCGGATCCAGATGATAGCGATGATGACTATGTTGATGAAGCTGGAGCAGATATCATGGAGTCTGCAACCGAAGAATATTTCTAGTAGACCACCCCATCAGTAGTAGTAGTCCACCATGTAAATATAGTAGTTCGAGCACTTTTGCGATAGATAGATTGATTGTATGCCCTTGTTTGATTGATTGAATGAAGTGATATTGTTTGCCTTTGCCTCATGTGCATATGGGTAGTGTTTTCTCTCTAGAACCCTCTCTATTTTTAAATCTCATCCTTTCTAAAACCCTCAGATGCCTCCGAGACATGACCTCGGATTTACCTTTCCACCGGAGCTCACCCAGTTGATCCAGCAGCAGAACACATTGATGCAGTTGCTAGTCCAGAATCAGAATCAGGGGAACAACAACAACAACCCACCACCACCACCACCACCTGTTGATCACTTAGCCTGTTTTCTTAGGCTGAATCCGCCGGTGTTTTCCAGTAGCACCGAGCCGATAGTAGCAGATGATTGGCTCCGCAAGACAGCAAGGGAGTTGACCACCGCAGGATGCACAGATGCGGAAAAGGTGAAGTTTGCCACACATCAGCTTGAAGGACCCGCATCATCATGGTGGGAGAATTTCACAGCCACTTTCCCTGTCGACACTGTCACGTGGGACCAGTTTCAGCAGGCTTTCCGTACTGCCCATGTTTCAGCAGGAGCTATGGCCATGAAGAAGCGAGAGTTTCGCAACTTGTGCTAAGGAGGTAGGACAGTTGGCTAGTATGTGGAGGACTTTAGTAAGTTAGCACGTTATGCCCCAGATGACGTAGCTACGGATGCAGCTAAGCAGGAGAAGTTTCTAGAAGGACTGAATGATGAGTTGAGCATGCAGTTGATGGTAGCAACCTTCAACAACTACCAGGAGTTGGTAGATCGTGCTCTTATGATTGAAGGGAAGCAACAGTAGATTGAGAATCGCAAGAGGAAGTATGGGCAAGGGGAGTACAATTCAGGAGCTCAGCAGAAGCCACGTTTTACCCCTAGACCGGGAGGACATTTTCAGCATACCCATGGAGGAGGTAGCTCGCACAATCACAATGGCACCAAGAAT
Organism: Triticum monococcum; assembly: GCA_034509565.1. Classification (NCBI taxonomy): domain Eukaryota; kingdom Viridiplantae; phylum Streptophyta; class Magnoliopsida; order Poales; family Poaceae; genus Triticum; species Triticum monococcum. The sequence continues at coordinate 638,963,835 of CM067845.1, forward strand.
GGTAATGGGAATGGAGGAAGCAATGGCCAGAACCGCACCAACCCATCAACCCCAGCCAAGAGAGACCTGAGCCAAGTCACTTGCTTTAAGTGCCAGAAGACCGGACATTATGCCAATGAATGTCCTGAATCCCAGAATGGAAATGGCAATGGAAGCTCTGGGAAGAAGCCGAACCCTTTCAACAGGGGACAAGTGAACCACGTTAACCTGGAGGAGGTTGAAGAGCAGCCGGATGCAGTAATCGGCAAGTTTTTGGTTAAGTCATTTACTGCACTCGTTCTTTTCGATACCAGTGCATCGCATTCATACATATCAAGGGGATTTGTGGATAAGTATAACCTGCCCACCAAAGTTCTTAGAACACCTATGTTAGTAAGCTCACCAGGAGTGGAGTATATGGCTAGCCAGGGATGTTTTCAAGTGCCATTGAGTATAGGTAGGCATGTGTTTCCCTCGGATTTGATCATTTTGGAATCACAAGGTTTGGATGTAATTCTGGGTATGGATTGGCTGTCGATGTATGGAGGAAACATCGATTGCGCCAGTAAGTCAATTTTGCTTACCACCCCAAAAGGGAGAAGGATCAAGTATGTATCCCGGCATGTGCCGAAGAGGACTCAAGTAAATTGTCTAACAGGAGTTGTGCAGGAGGAAGTACCAGTAGTGAAGGATTTCCCTGATGTATTTCCAGAAGAGTTGCCAGGCATGCCACCGGATAGAGATATTGAGTTTTTGATTGAGCTTTTGCCAGGTACAGGACCAATATCTAAGAGACCATATAGGATGCCCGCAAAGGATTTGGTGGAGATTAAGATGCAGATTAAGGAGTTACTGGATAAAGGATATATCCGCCCAAGTTCTTCGCCTTGGGGGTCGCCAGTACTTCTAGTGGAGAAGAATGATGGATCGTTAAGAATGGTTGTTGATTATCGAGGATTGAATGAAGTAACAATCAAGAACAAGTACCCACTACCGATGATCAATGATCTGTTTGATCGATTGCAAGGAGCTAAGGTATTTTCCAAGATCGATCTGCGATCAGGATACCACCAGTTGAATATTCGAGAACAGGATATACCTAAGATAGCTTTTACCACCAGGTATGGGCTGTACGAGTATATCGTTATGTCATTTGGTCTGACTAACGCATCTGCATATTTTATGAACATGATGAACTAAGTGTTTATGGAGTTTCTGGATAAATTCTTCATAGTGTTCATCGATGATATCCTGGTTTACTCAAAGAATGAAGAGGAGCATAAGGAGCATTTGCGATTGGTACTTGGTAAGCTCAGAGAACATCAGTTATATGCCAAGTTTAGCAAATGTGAGTTCTGGTTGAAGGAAGTTGGATTTCTCGGACACGTTATGTCCGAAGAAGGTATTGCAGTAGATCCCACTAAGGTTGACATTGTGACAAATTGGGAAGCCCCAACAACAGTTGGAGAGATCCGGAGTTTTCTTGGACTCGCGGGATACTACCGGAGGTTCATTGAAAATTTCTCGAAGATTGTGAAGCCTATGATGGAGTTGTTGAAGAAGGATACCAAGTTCATATGGACTGAGGAATGTGAGGCCAGTTTCCAGGAGTTGAAGAAACGTTTGGTTACATCACCTATGTTGATTTTGCCAGATCAGACCAAGGATTATGAGGTGTATTGTGACGCTTCACGTCAAGGACTTGGAGCAGTGCTTATGCAGGAAGGAAGAGTTGTTTCGTATGCCTCACGATAGCTTAAGCCTCATGAGTTAAATTATGCTACGCATGATTTGGAGTTAGCAGCCGTAGTGCATGCATTGAAGACTTGGAGACATTTTCTCATTAGGAACCATTGTGAGGTGTACACAGATCACAAGAGTTTGAAGTATATTTTCACACAGAAGGAGTTGAATCTCAGGCAAAGGAGATGATTGGAGCTCATCAAGGATTATGATATGAGATTGCATTATCACCCCGAAAAGGCTAACGTAGTAGCTGACTCGTTGAGTCGTAAGAGCCATGTCAACACACTAATGACGGGAGATTTACCAAGGGAGTTAGCCAAAAAATCTTCGTGAGCTATGTTTGGAGATAGTTCCGAGAGGCTATGTAGCAGCATTGGAGATTCAGTCGACTTTGATGGATAAGATCAGAGAAGCCCAGAAGACTAACAAGGGGATCTCTTCTATTAAGGAGAAAATGAGCAAGGGAAAAGCTAAAGGATTTCATGAGGATGAGCACGATACCTTATGGTTTGAAGACTGTGTTTATGTGCCCAATGACCCGGAGATCAGGAAGTTAATTCTGCAAGAGGCCCATGATTCACCATATTCAATTCACCCAGGAAATACCAAGAAGTATTTGGATTTGAAGGATACTTTATGGTGGACCGGAATGAAGAAGGATATTGCGAAGTATGTAGCAGTTTGTGATGTATGTCAGAGAGTAAAGGCAGAGCATCAGAAGCCAGCAGGATTGCTACAACCATTGCCAATACCCGAATGGAAGTGGGATAAGCTAGGCATGGATTTTATTACGGGTTTACCCAGAACTCGTTCAGGCTATGACTCGATTTGGGTTGTAGTTGATCGTTTGACAAAGGTAGCTCATTTCATTCTAGTGAAGACTACCTATACCAGTGCAAAGTTGGCCAAGATATACATGACTAGAATCGTATGTCTGCATGGAGTTCCAAGGAGCATTGTATCAGATAGAGGAACCCAGTTACCTCAAATTTTTGGAATTAGTTGCATGAAACTTTAGGTACCAGGCTAGAGTTCAGTACAGCTTTCCATCCGCAGATAGATGGACAGACCGAGAGGGTCGATCAGATTTTGGAGAATATGCTGAGAGCTTGTGCGCTAGATTATGGATCTAGTTGGGACGAGAATTTTCCATATGCAGAGTTCTCTTATAACAACAGTTATCAATGCAGTTTGAAGATGGCCCCTTTCGAAGCCTTGTATGGAAGGAGGTGTAGGACCCTATTGTCGTGGGATAAAGTTGGAGACTGCCAGTTGTTTGGACCGGATCTGATTAAGGGGTCTGAACAGAATGTGAAATTGATTCGCGATAGGCTCAAGGTAGCCCAATCCAGGTAGAAGAGCCATGCAGATTCTAAACGCAAGGAGACAGTTTACAAAGTCGGAGACCGAGTTGATCTTCGAGTATCTCCACTTCGAGGAGTTAAGCGCTTTGGAGTTAATGGAAAGTTAGCACCACGTTTTGTAGGACCATACAAAGTTTTGGAACGTATGGGAGAAGTAGCCTACAAGTTGGAGTTGCCCGAAGGATTGTTAGGAGTTCACGACGTGTTCCACGTTTCCCAGATGAAGAAGTTCCACGCTGAGATGGCTGATATACCGCTGAGAGACACAGTGCCGCTGGAAGCGATTCAGTTGGACAGTGATTTGACCTATGAGGAGAAACCAGTTAAGATTCTTGAGTATGCCAGCCAAGTCACCCGCAGCAAGGTTATTAAGTTTTGCAAAGTTCAGTGGAGCCACCACACGGAGGATGAAGCCACCTAGGAGCGAGAGGAAGAATTGCTAAAGGACAACCCTCACCAATTTTCTAGCCAACACGAATCTCGAGGGCGAGATTCATCTTAAGGGGGTAGGTTTGTAACATCCCAAATTTTCAATTTGGAATGTTATACACTAGATCATCATTGCATATCATATTTTATTGCATTTTGGCTGATCCTAGAAAATTCTACGCAACTCAAGGACCCTCGGAGAGAGTTGTGAATTTCGTTATTTTCATATTTGAGTTTTCTCAAATTTTGAAAATAGGATCATTTGATTTTATTTATTTTATCTTCACTTATTTCTATTACAAAAATATGAGAGAGGGAATAAAATGACTTTCCCAAAATAAAGAAATATTGAGGATTTAATAAAAAAATCAAATAAGATTTTATTTTGGTTTTATTTGCTATTTTATTTGAATTTAGAAAAAATGCGCGTTCTTCAAAATTGCATTTAGGCCTCAAATAAATGTTCATCCTGTCCGGCTCGATTTTAGAAGCCGGGGAAAATTTATTTCGGGATTTTTGAAGTTCGTTTAGTATTCCTGTTGTTTTTTTTCTGAGCGTAACTTTAAAAAAACGCAACCGGCCTACTGGGCCGTGTCCGACCTGGACACTTGGCCCGGCTGGCTTTATATAGCCGGGGAGGCCCAGCCGGACCCCCAAACCCTAGCCGCCGCCAACCCCGCCGCCGCCGCCGCCCGCCGCGCCGCCGCCGTCACCCGCTGCGCCGCCGCCCGCCACGCCGCCGACGCCTGAGCCGCTGCCCGCCGGATCCGCCGCCGCCGGAGGTTGACCTCACTGCCACCGGTTTTTCTCGAAAATCGATCGGTTTTCCGTCGGTTTTGTTCCGTCGGTTTTGTTCGGTTTTCCGGTTTATTTATTTAGCGAGCGTTCGCTCGTCCGTTCGTTTTAACGAACGCGTTCATCGTTTAGATCCAGTTAACGAACATTCGTTCGTTAATCTGTTCGTCGTTTTCTTTTTCTCAGATTAAATCCGTGATTTTTTTTGATCACGATTCCTGATCCGTTTTTCGTTCTAGTATAACTTTTCGCTCGTTTATCGGAATCAGGCGATTCAAGTGCCTGGAGTTTCGTCTCGAAACCCTATTTCCGTTTAACCAACTCAACAAGTTTTTGCATCTGTAAAAATTGCCCTAGATTAAGAATAGTAAACGAATCTTGTTTCTTTTGCCGTTTGTCTTTCGTTGCTTCGTTCGTTTTGATTCTTTTTGCCAACCGGAGTTCTTAAGTTGAACTATCTGGTTAGATCTCTTATTTGAGTTTTACCTGTGAATTAGTTGAGTACTTATTGTATGCTTGTTCGTTTGCGATAGAGTACCCGGAGTGCGCCGCTTGCTACTTCGAATCACTAGGTTTCCCGGATCATCAGCAAGGCAAGTAACACTTTGATCAGGCCTCCTACTACCCAGTTTTATTGCATTAGATCAATCCTCACACATTGCATGATTAGGATCTAATTAAATTGTGGGGTTGGGAAGTAGTTGAGGTAGTACCTATTACCTGTTTATTATCAAACCTTTGGGAGTTACTTCTACATTGCTTATTATGCTATGATATGCTAGTAGACGTGAATTGGGTGAATGTATCCATGAAAGATGTGATATTGTTAAATTAATGGTTTATCTAAGGTGGCAACTTAAATACACATCTGGGTGGATTGAGGCACCTGGGTATTCCAGTGATTGCTTGTTTTTCTTTTGGACTGCCATCCGGGCTCAAAGGGATCATGAGATTATTCATGCTAGAAACTTCCGTGTGCAGCCACAAGCTACTATGGGCTCTAGCATAGTTGATTAAGTCGTGCGAACTCTTACAGTGGTAGACTAGCAGATGTAGGGGAAAGTAGGTGTAACGGTCTACCCGATCGTAAGTTGCTAGCGCTTCTGAAAGACTATGTCTCGGTCATCCATTTCTCAAACACCATGTAGTGCGAGAAATCAAACGGAGGCGATCGAGTCTTGTGGGGAAAAGTGCGCAAACCTCTACAGAGTGTATAAACTAATCATGGTTAGCCGTGTCCTCGGTTATGGACAACTTGAGTATCTAGTACCTGGATTATCATGTGAATCTCATCATGTTACTCTAATTAATTTTGTTGGGTTTTGTTTAATGATGATGCTTAATTGGGATTGAGAATGCTGTCAAACATTCTTAATGTTTAACAGCTACCATGATAGTTAAATAATATTTATTACTTTGCAGTAGGGAAAAATTGGCTTTACGCAAAACTGTAATCATATAGCTTTTCACCAGCCAAATATGCATTCCTTCATTGCTCTCTCTGTGTTACATTGCCAGCATATTCCATGTGCTGACCCGTTTCGGCCTGCAACGTTCATGTTGCATACTTTTGAGACGATAATTAAGGTGCCTTTAGGTCGTGGTTCTATACTCAGTGATGCCGTTGGAGTTGATGGACTCACTTATCTTCCAAGCCTTCCGCTGTTATCGTTATTAGATGGCCTTAAGCCATATTTATTGTATTAAGTTCTCTTTTGAGACACTCGATGTAATAAGTGTGTGATTGCTACTCTGTTATAAATCCCTCAAGTACTGTGTGGTGTCAGCATTACTGATCCAGGGATGACACCTGGGCACAGAGATTGGACCGTTTGAGGCCTGGTCGCTACAGCTACGCACGACAGATCTTCCAAGGACTTCAAGTTGTGTCGGCTGGTGGTACTTGGCAGCATGGCGCTGAGGTGTATCAGTGGCGACCGCGACGTGCTCAGCTGTTTGCGCGCAGGGCGGAGGTGCCATTGGGCGCCGTGGTGGCGTCGATGATAGCTAGACCGAGCAAGGTTCATGCATCAGTATAATTCTGAAGATGGAGCAGTGGCGGTTGGCGGCGGCGACCTTTGAGAGCACGCCGGACCAGTGTGTGCCCCAAGACCCGGCAAGTGGCTAGGTTGGGGTCTCAGGTCTTAGATGTCAGGCTTGGCCGTGAAGTCTGTGGTATTAGGACTATCAACATTCCTTCATCAACTGGATAGGAGTAGTGACAAATGTTGCCTAGTCGGTGGCTTCAGACTTACTGTTGTATTTCTTTGTAAGGTCTTTTGTGAATAATTATTAAAGTGGCTGCATGCATTGTCCAGATACAAAGTCCGGGGGTCCTCCTCCATTTCTAAAAAAAGAAGTCGGTTATACACACTTGTTATGTTGTTGAGGATTGTTCAGATTCGGTATTTGAAAAGTCGGTCTTAAAAGGGATTGTGGTGGAAACTGGTTTTTGTAGTTTTATTTTACGAAAAATGTATTTGGCAACCCTGTGACAGATTGCAAAAACGCCACACAAGCTGGGAGATGTCGGATCACCATCACGCAATTGAACCGGTACACAGAAAGAAAACGCCCGAACAGATCGAACCCCACCCTCACGAGAAAACCAATAGTGCTACCCTCTCTCCCCTGACCCCGACTCGATCCCCATTCCAGCCGTCGGCGAGCTCGCACGCTGCTACCTCTTGAGCACTGCGTTGGTTTTCCCTTGAAGAAGAAAGGGTGATGCAGTAAAGTTGCGTAAGTATTTCCCTTAGTTTTTGAGAACCAAGGTATCAATCCAGTAGGAGATCATGCTCAAGTCCCACACACCTACATAAACAAATAAGAACCTCGCTACCAACGCGATAAAGGGGTTGCCAATCCCTTCACGGTCACTTACGAGAGTAAGATCTGATAGATATGATAAGATAATATTTTTGGTATTTTTATGATCAAGAGAAATAAAGATGCAAAATAAAATAAACGGCAAAAGAAATAACTAAGTATTGGAAGATTAATATGATGGAAGATAGACCCGGGGGGCATAGGTTTCACTAGTGGCTTCTCTCAAGAACATAAGTATTACGGTGGGTAAACGAATTACTGTCGAGCAATTGATAGAATTGAGCATAGTTATGAGAATATCTAGGTATGATCATGTATATAGGAATCACGTCCGTGACAAGTAGACCGAAACGATTCTGCATCTACTACTATTACTCCACACATCGACCGCTATACAACATGCATCTAGAGTATTAAGTTCATAAGAACAGAGTAATGCTTTAAGAAAGATGACATGATGTAGAGGGATAAACTCATGCAATATGATGTAAACCCCAGCTTTTTATCCTTGATGGCAACAATACAATACGTGTCGGTTCCCGTTCTGTCACTGGGATCGAGCACCGCAAGATTGAACCCAAAGCTAAGCACTTCTCCCATTGCAAGAAATATGAATCTAGTAGGCCAAACCAAACTGATAATTCGAAGAGACTTGCAAAGATAAGCCAATCATACATAAAAGAATTCAGAGGAAAATCAAATATTGTTCATAGATAATCTGAATCATAAACCCACAATTCATCGGATCTCGACAAACACACCGCAAAAGAAGATTACATCGAATAGATCTCCAAGAAGACTGAGGAGAACTTTGTATTGAGATCCAAAGAGAGAGAAGAAGTCATCTAGCTCATAACTATGGACCCGAAGGTCTGAAGTAAACTACTCACACATCACCGGAGAGGCCATGGAGTTGATGTAGAGGCCCTCCGTGATCAATGCCCCCTCCGGTGGAGCTCTGGAAAAGGCCCCGAGATGGGATCTCTCAGGTACAGAAGGTTGCGGTGGTGGAATTAGGTTTTCGTGGTGCTCCTGGATGTTGGGGGGTATGTGGATATATATAGGAGGAAGAAGTATGTCAGTGGAGCAACGAGGGGCCCACGAGGGTGGAGGGCGCGCCCAGGGAGGGTAGGCGCGCCTCCCTGCCTCGTGCCCTCCTCGATCGTTTCTTGACGCACACTCCAAGTCTCCTGGATCACGTTTGTTGAGAAAATCACGTTCCCAAAGGTTTCGTTCCGTTTGGACTTCGTTTGATATTCCTTTTCTTCGGAACCCTAAAATAGGCAAAAAAACAATTTGGGCTGGGCCTTCAGTTAGTAGGTTAGTCCCAAAATGATATAAAAGTGTAAAATAAAGCCCATTAACATCCAAAATAGATAGTATAATAGCATGGAGCAATAAAAAATTATAGATACATTGGAGACGTATCACACACCGCCATGGTCGCTCCCCCACTAGCACGCCACCGCCAACGAAAGCTCCTACCTCCGCTCCACCTCCCCGCGCCACCAACACTCCCCTCCACCTTCCCACATCAGGCCGATTTGCGCCGCCCCCTCTACCTCGTGCGCGCCGCTCCAACCCAACCACGTGCCGGTGACTAGCCAGCCGACGAGGACTCTGTCCGATGTCCATCGTGGATTGGCCCGTGGATAGAATGGCCGCTGGTGGCGGTCACCGTGCCGGCAAGGCTCTGCCAAACCAATTCAATGGATGGTCAGTCGGTCCCCTCGGCCATTTGAAAACTCTGTTTCATCTAACGTCCCTCCACACTACTCATCTAGTTCTGTATGGATTCTGTTTAGTTGTGGCAGTTGCCAACATTGTGAACATTCAGTAATTCACTCGTGTTTCTTTAACTACTTAACCAAGCAGTATTGATTTGTTAGATCTGAAACTTACCAAGTTAGCTAATATATATAGTTGCTTGCCTATCCTACTACCATGTTCGGCCAGAATGACGATGAAGGCGTAATCCTGGTCCTGTATTTCAAAATATCCGATAGCTTCGACAAGGAGATTTCTTCTTAGCTCAGGGAAAACATCAAGGTCAGCAAAATTTATTGCATTTCATAAGCTAAACATTTTCAGCACCTCAGACACGTTTCTGATGAGTAATTGGTTATGCAGAGTGTTATGAATGAGGAAATGATGAAGGTCAATGGGGTTCCCGGTGGACAGGAACATGCCCTACACAGAGAGGCTGGAAATTCTGGCCGACATTGTGAACCCCAAGATCTGCAGCTTAGTGCAGCCGAGGGGAGGCTTGTGCAGTCCTACAACCAAAAGCCAGTGTTGTCTAGACCTTAGCACAAATTCCACAAGCTATACTAACCATTCATGCTTCCTCACGTCTGCATCAACGTGCTCAAATTCAAATATTCTTGATGTGCCCCAGATTGAAACATGTGCATATGTCTACTTATTATGATGCAGGGCTCAAACTACTTTGAGATCGATGTCGACGTGCACTGGTTCAGCTGCATATCATGAAAGGGCCTCGAGACCTTCCGAGAGCGGCACAAAGATGGCATCATCGATCTTGGGCTGACCATTCAGGTACTTACGTTTCCTTGTGTTCTTGGCCTTGGGACCAGTTGGCATGAGGAGTATTTTGTTCAGAGGAAGGCTAAAGTATGAACCTGATGCATCTGGGGCCTTATAACTTACACTATGTCATATTGGTCACTTCTAGCGTGTCACCATGATAACACTCACTTTGCAAACCTGTTTAAATCTTTTATTTTTCAGCATAATCTACATGATAATTCATATTGATTTAGCTTGATAAATTATATCATGCCAGCATTCTAACTCGAACCGCTTTGAATACTTATTTTTCTTACTTAACTTATGCAACTTGAGCTTGATAACTTGCGTTGTATCAAAATGTTTAGCTCTAACAGGTTTGAACACTCATGTTTTACTTCAACTTGATGACTTATGCAGCTTGAACCTAATAATTTATAGTATGTCGTCCTGAATAAATTTCAGTGTGTCAACATGATAAAAACCACTTTGTTAGCCTATTTAACTCATTATATTTTTTTCAACATGGTAACTAGAACACTTCTAACTGATAATTCATATTGCTTTAGCCTAACAAATTATACCGTGTCAGCATTTTTTAATTTTCTTTGACTTTGAAGACTATAGGGTTTACACCCCACATCATTTTATTAAAAACTTAAAACAGAAGGTACAACAAAGAGTTCCTCTAGAAAAGGAACTGAGCAGCAAAGAGGAGAAAAATAAAAACTGTACAAGCTAGTCTAAACAGAGAAGGAAAGAACTAACTAGAACAAAGAAAAAGATTACAAATGCAGGACCCCTCAGGAGGCAGGAAATCAATCCATTTGATCAAAGCTTCTTTGTGTCTTGACTTGATTCTGTGAGCCAAGAGAGAGATGTCTTGGACAAAGCCATTCCTCCACTGCCTGAAGGTAGGTCTGATAAACCTAAAAACTTTGTCATTCCTGACTTTCCAAATATTCCACCAAGTAAGGAAGACCACCTCTGAGAAGAAAGGCTTATTGAAATCCTTCCTAGCATGATGTGCAATCTGCACCATATCCTGACTATTCAGCCAAGTAATTTGAAGATAGTTCCACACTCTCATGCTGAAGTTGCACTGGAAAAATAAATGATTCCTGTCTTCAAGTGCTCTCGTGGGACAAAGTACACATTCAGGCCCATCATTAATCTTCCAATGCCCGCGCTGAATCATATCCTTGGTGTTTACTCTGTCCATAATGACAAGCCAGGCAAACATTTTAATTGTCATTGTACAAAAAGATTTCCATATCCAACTGAGAATAGGCTTGGCAGGAATTGACTGATGAACAAAGTCATAGTACTTCTTTGCTGTAAACCCAGCTTTCTTCCCATGTCTCCATTCCCAGGAATCATTAGAAGCAACATCCAGGGAAATCCCAGACAAGATTTCAGATAGTTGATTGAACTCCCTATAGGCCAACTCAGATAATGGCAAGGAGAATATACTATGCAACTCTCCAGTCTGCAACACTTCCATAACTGAGCATTTTTTAATTTGATCTGCTTTCAATAATTTTTTTTACTTTCAACTCGATAATTTATGCAATTTGAGCCTGGTAACTTAATATGCCAGCTTGATAACTGAAGTGTCACCATGTTTAACTCACACTTTGTCAGCATGTTTAACTCTTTCTATTTCTTGTCATGGTAACTTCATTTTAGCATGATAATTTATGATGTGTCAGCACGATAACTTGTATTTGTTTCGATCGATTACTTGTATTGTTTTAACCTGATAAACCACATTTCTCTTTATCTTATCAAACGGCGGGGAGCCGCATGAACAGGGGCTTCTCAAGCCACCGTACGACCATCCCCCAACGTTCCTTCATCCTCGTCGTAGTCACCCGCTCTGTGTCTCTCAACCTCAGGGTGGCCATCGGCGTCACCAAGCTCGCTAGCACAGTCGTCTTGGTGCCATGGTGCTTAGTTCTACATAGGTGTGTCCTTCAGCTTCCTCCAGGCCACCGACATCGACCTCAGCGTGCAGTACAACCTCACCGTCTGGATCATCTGTAGCAAGTTCCAGACCCTCACTTTCCTCTACTCCGTAAGAAACCAATCAACCATCATGCTTCTGAATTGCTTGCTACAGTGTGCAAAATATGGCTTGCCGCTGGTCGTCTTTGATTCATTTTACCTGAATTCAGTGTGTGGTCGCGTCCGGCATGTCCTTCGTGATGCTGACATGGTGCATCAACCCAGGACCTAGCCTGGTCAATGGGAAATTCTAACCGCACTAACCAGGTCAGCTACATCATGCTTGTGCTAAGATTCATCAATCCATGTAGTTGTATATTCGTGGAACTAGTGAATAAAAAAGCATCATGCAAGACCCAACACTTATGGAATCGACCCGTAGATAACTCATTCCACCCTAGTTATTGTTCAATATATGTGATGGCCTGGCTTATTAGGGATGATAGACTACTCATATCAATAAGGAATTCCTTCTTTTCCGGGAGTCCATTCGGACAGAACTCCAAAGTTAAGTGTGCTCAGCTTGGAGTAGTGTCAGGATGGGTGACCGACCGAGAAGTTGCTCCCGGGTGCGCATGAGTGAGGACAAAGTGCGCAGAAAAGACTAGTATTGATCTGTGGGGTCAGTCTAGATCCTGCCAGGAGTAACGACCACCGGCGAGTGTGTCCGGGGCGTTATAAGTTGGTATGAGAGCCGACCCTCGCGGTTACACGGATGGTTGCGGACAGATGCGTGGTCATGTTGTTCATGACGTTTGTGACCCGTCGTGGCACACGGCATGTCACATGTACTGGACTGGAAGCACAGACGTATGTGCCAAGAGGGAACATTCCTGTGGCCCGACGAGGACGTCGGTTCCTCTGAGTGGGGGTGTATGTGATGGCCTGGCTTATTAGGGATGATAGACTACTCATATCAATAAGGAATTCCTTCTTTTCCGGGAGCCCATTCGGACAGAACTCCAAAGTTAAGCGTGCTCAGCTTGGAGTAGTGTCAGGATGGGTGACCGACCGGGAAGTTGCTCTCGGGTGCGCAGGAGTGAGGACAAAGTGCGCAGAAAAGACTAGTATTGATCTGTGGGGTCAGTCTAGATCCTGCCAGGAGTAACGACCACCGGCGGGTGTGTCCGTGGCGTTACAATATATGAACACTAAAAAAGTTATTATTGCAAGAAGTTTTCTTACACGACGGCCTGAGGGGCTGCTAAGTTACCCGGGCCTAGTAACTTTTGACCGGGAGATAAAATTTGTTGGAACACACCTCAGTAACTCCCGCGAAAATAGCATGGTAATTTATGCACCGCATGGTTGGTAAGTTAGATACCGTGTGTCCTATTAACTTCAACTCGGGGAAAAATACATCGATAACTCCGATAACTCCTACCTAAATAGCATGGTAATTTAACACACCATAGACATGATAACTTCAATGTCTAGTGCATGGAGAGAAGACTGGGAAACCTTTTTTTGCCTCCCGTAACTTCAGTGTAATCAACATGATAATTCACGTAATGATGGCATGATAACTTAGTATAAATAACACGGTAACTTTGACACGTCGTGGAGCAATGTTGTTGAAAAATATACCTCTATAACTTATGTGTAAATAGCATGGTAACGCATCGTAGGCGTGATAACTTAAGTTTATAACATTGCGGTAACTTTTGACCGAGGATTTTTTTGTTGAAACTTACAACAGTATCTTTTTTGTTGAAAAACATACCCTAGATAACTTATATAAAAATAGCATGGTAATATACGAACCACATACTTCATAACTTACGCACCGCGATAACTCTGTCCAAGGAGAGGAACAAGTTGTTGAAAAACATACTCCCATTAACATATGGGAAAATAATACGGTAATGTATGAACCGCATACCCGTTAACATACATACAAACACCATAATAACTTTGAACAGTGGAAAAGAAGTTGTTGAAAATATACCCTAGATAGTTTTTTTGAAAATAACATGATAATATACTAACCACATACCTGATAACTTAGGTACAGATAGGTAAATTTGGAAAAGTTCTTGAAAAATATACCCCTAATAACCTATGTGAAAAAAACACACCGTAATATATGAATGGCATACCCCATAATGTACGTATAAACACTGTGGTAACTTCAACCAAGGGGGGAAAGGTTATTGAAAATCAAAATATACCCCTAGTAATTTATGTGAAAATAACACGGTAATAAATGAATCGCATACTTGATAACTTACTTACAAACCCCGTGGTAACTTTGACCAAAGGGAAAAATATTATAAAAACATACTCTCGATAACTTATGTGAAAATAGCACGGTAATATACGAACACATACCTGATAACTTATGTACGATACCGCCTTAAATTGACCAAGGGAGAAAAAAGTTGTTAAGAAAATACCCCTCACTAATTTCTATGTAAACATCATGGTAATATACGACCCACATAGTTGATAACTTACGCGAAAACACTATGGTAATTTGCACCTGAAAGGAGGGAATGGGATGATCAGTTTTGTGAACCATATGAACCGGTGTTGGACGTGTAGAAAAAATAATGGAACTCGGGCGCATAGTCCTAAAAACCAGACAAGTGAGGCTGTCGTTTTTTATTTTTCAGTTAATGATCGTTGTCTTTTTTTTGTGCAATCTCGTCTCAAGAAGATTCAACTAGTATGTAAGTTTGGTGGAATCAACAAAAGGAGCCAACCTAGCTGGTTGATGTGGTTACATTTAGTATGGGAGGGTGTGGGTTCGATCCCCTTGTTGATAGGCCTATTTTTTGCCTATTTTTAAACTGCTGATTGTGCGTGTGCAGCAGCCAAGAAAATCGGGGCGAGCCCGCAACCACGTGTGCAGAGGAAAAATAAATCGGGAGGAGGCAGAAAAATCATGAAAAAATCGGATCGTAGGAGGGGGTTCGTTCGAGAAGTGGTGGGATCGAAGGGAAGGGGTGGTGTGGTACTTTTTGCAATCTGTCACACGGTTGCCAGGTATTACAGTCCTTTCTTTTAAGCCTAACTGTTGTGGTTCTGTTTTCTGCTAATGTGTTCTGAAAAGAAAGGGATTCTCTCGCTGGATAACTTCTGAGTTAAATGATTGTCTTGAATATTTGATATTTAAACCTTGGAAATGTGGGCTTGGGCCTCGTGGGCCTCTTAGCAATCCTACCAATGAGCCTACCTAGTGTTAGGTGATTCCATCACATAACATGTCAATACAGGATGCATGCCCGCAATCCTACCAATGAGCCTACCTAGTGTTAGGTGATTCCATCACATAACATGTCAATACAGGATGCATGCCCGCTCTGTGATTGCGAGGACTCGTGGCGGCACGCTCTATTGTCGTGCACTATGTCAAGGTGTGTTTGGACACTGTCTAATGAAGCGCTTGTCTCGCGCATGACAAATAATATGGAGGGAAAAAAAATCCTATTTGACGCTCTTTGCATCAAATTGCCGGCGCCTCACATAGGCGAGTGACCGAGCAGCGACGCGGTTGGCCGGCCCAGTTTTTCAGCGTACAATCACAACTAGCCAGCCGGTCTTTTTTTTACTACTTTTTTGTTTTCTTTTGTTTTTTGTTTCTGTTTCTTTTTTCACCTTTTCTTTTCTTTTGTTTTTTGTTACTTTTTTCCTTTTTTCCTTTTCAAGGTTATTTTTTAAAACCAAGTTCATGTTCGAAAACTGTTCTTCAATTTAGAAAAATGTTTGAAACTTAAAAAATGGTCGTTTTTTAAAA
This sequence comes from Triticum monococcum, assembly GCA_034509565.1. Classification (NCBI taxonomy): domain Eukaryota; kingdom Viridiplantae; phylum Streptophyta; class Magnoliopsida; order Poales; family Poaceae; genus Triticum; species Triticum monococcum. The sequence continues at coordinate 638,979,252 of CM067845.1, forward strand.
ATTATTCATAAATTCAAAAAAAGTTCATGATTTTCCAAAAATGTTCTTGTTTTGATAAAATGTTGCGAATGCTTTTTTTCAAAATTTTCAAACAATATTCGGATGTTAAAAAAATGTTTGTGATTTTAAAAAATGTTCTTGCTTCCAGAAAATATAAAAATTCAAATACGATGATTTTTCCAAAAAAAATAAAAAATGTTTGCATACATTTTTCAAAAAATGTTCACTTATTCAAAAAACAATTGTGTGTTCTTTAGATATAAGTTCGGAATATTTCTGCTCCAAAATTTCATAACTTACCAAAAAATGTTCATGTTTTCATTTTTTGAAGCTTCAAAAAATGTTCCCGTGTAAATAAGTGTTCAGACATTTCAAAAAAAATGTTCAAGTTTGCAAATTTTAGTCGAGACTTTAAAATGTTCGCATTTGCCTAGTTTTGTTTTGGAATTTCAAAAAATGTTCCCATTAAGAAAACTGTTCCTGATTTCGAAAAATATTTATTATTTTCTTAAACATTTCGGTTTATGAAAAACTATTATGAAATTTGAAAGGTATTTGCGTTTGAGAAAATACTCAGTTTTTTTAAAAAATGCATTCAAAATTCCGAAAATAATTCGGATCTGCCCTGTGGGTTGGTTCTGAAAGATTGACACTGCTATATAAATAGAAATGCTCTCTCACTAGCTCAGCTGGTCGCAGATCCTAATCTGTAGCACGAGATCCCTGGTTTGATTCCCCGCAAAATTGGATTTTTTAGCTACAAGAATACGTACAAGTCCACTGGCGGTACTAGGCCGGCCTAGTCGGAGGCCGCCTGTGCGAAGCGACCCAACACTTTTCCGCAAAGTGCGGCAACAGTAATACAAGTCCGCTGGCGGTACTGGGCCAGCCCAGTCGGAGGCCACCTGTGCGAAGCGACAACACTTTGCCACAGAGTGCGGCATATAGGAGGTCCCTAATATGGAGCCTAGTGTGAGACTTTGGATGTTTGAGCTCTTTGATTCCTTGGATCATGCGAGCTTCACAAGGATGGCCGTCACCCTTTGGCCCATATGGTATGCCAGAAGTAAAGCAATGTATGAATCCATCTTCCAAAGCTCACAACAGACAATCTCTTTTATAAACAATTTCATTGCAGAGTTTGGGCAATCGGCAATCAAGCAAGAGCGACAAGAAACAACTGCAGTACCATCTGCACAACCAAAACAGTGGCTAACGCCTCCTAGTGGTGCTGTGAACAGTTGCCGCTGTGTGTCGAGACCATTCTGGTCTATACCTAGAGTCCTCAACAGTGGTATTTTCACGAAATCATTGACCCTCTGATTTTGGAGACATACGCTTGCCGAGAAGCTTTAGCACTAGCTGGTGACCTAGCTATCCAAAATATATGCGTGGCCTCGCACTGCCAAGGGGTGGTGAATGATATCAACAATGGGACAGGACGTCCCAATGCAGCAATAGTACATGAAATAATGAATCGTTGTAATAGTTTTATCTCTTGTTCTTTCATCCATGAGCTTAGGAACTTTAATTTTGAGGCTCATAATCTCGCCAAGTTCGCTTCTAATCTAGGGGTAGGTAGACACGTTTGGTTGGACAATCCTCATGACCCAAACCATGTACCTATCACTGGTGCGCGTCGGTGCTATACAAACGGTTTTTAACCCCTTTCCGTGACGGCATTTGCAACCGTCGCCTAGTCAGTGTGGGCGATAGGGGGGTCCTTCCCACACGATCCAGAAACCATCAGGGATATGCCCTTCTGGCACACACGCTCGGCAAAATGAGGTCGTGTGCGATCGAAGAGCGCTCAAATATGAAAATACGTACAGTAGAGCTAAAAAATACTATTATACAAGCGAAATTGTTTCCGGTCGCAAGTGCATCCCACACAGTCAGTCCCTGCGAAACGTTTCCGTTCGTATGTACATCCCACACAGTCGCTGCAAGGAAAACGTTTCCGTTCATAGGTACATCACACACAATTTTTCCTGTTAAATCGTTTGTGTTATTGAATGTATCACACACGATTCGTAGAAGAAACTGTGTGGCAAAGGTTGTCCATCACACATAGTTTTTATATGGTAAACGTCTGCGCAAGGTGACCTAACGCAAACAGTTTTCAAGAGAAAGTGGTGTGTGATTGTTTATTGATCCAACGCGGTTTTTTCCTAGAAACTGTGTGCGTTGCCTGAGGTCATCGCCCACGGTATTTTTTCAATAACCGTTTGCAATAGCAAAACCTAATTAGCAGGCTAATTCGTCATTAGCAGACTAATTGCTCTATTATTAATAATTCATTTATTAATCTAATTGACATTCATATTAAGCACATAATATATTTCATTTCCATATTAAGGAAGCAGAATTTCATAATTGAAATACATCAAAGTACAACATGATATAGCTTCAGCACTTAGCTACCCCATTACACAACTGCACCAGTACCAAGTTTCACATGCAACATATAGAACCTTTCGAAATTAGTATCATAGACACTATATAGACGGATGCATCTCATCTTGAAAACCGCTGAAGCGAAAGGCGAATATTGAGCCTTCATTCATGTTGAAGGTCTTTGCAACTTTAGGCCAGTGCCTGTGGATGATTGACCGTCCGTCCTTCGTCCTCTTCAGGACACTTCAATATTGAACCGTGAGTGTTGTATGAAAACCTTCCTCGCCTCCTGACCATAGAGGTGGTTTGAGAGGTAATCATGAGTGAACTGCTTTGGAAAGGCCTGAAAACAAGGATGTGCATAAATATCTTCTCTATATTGGAAATGGGGCAAAGAAATAAAAAAGACAATGTATAATAGTTAGTACCATCTTGTAGTGAATTGATGTCTTATTCATTGTGTAGAAAAAGATCTTGTTGTTTTTTGTCACTAATTTCTTTATCCTAACAATCTTTCTGAGTTTCTTGATTGGATTAATATTTATGGACAACTAATTTCCCCATATGCAAAAAGGGTCGAACAGTGGGTCAAAACCTCTGACAACAGGACCTACATGTGCAAGACCAAATTGTTAAAAACCAAAATATTAGAATGGTTCCAGCAATTACACAATAATGTGCTATTAGACAACGGACCATGCACGTATTAACCTCGATTGTAAACCTCAGTGCTTCCCATTGTTTCCCTACAACACATATAAGGTAGTTAATCATCAGGTTAAGTAGGGTTCACATGCTATCAGTAAAATATGTTGATGAAAAATAAGCACATTGCAGATTCATTAGATTAATTCAAACCACATGGAAAAACCATTTATCCAAACCAAGCATGATTAAGAAGTAGGAAATATAGCACTTGTATATGTTTCTCATGTATTAAGTGCAGCCAAATTCGATTTATTCCTCACATGTACAACAATACAAAATTCTACCCACGACAATTGGACATCGCATTACAGAATTGAACCAAACAGTTAACTAAACACCACAACAAATGAACCAAACATTAACTGAGCACCACATTGCACAATATAACATATTCCTAATAAAAAATCAGATAGTTAACCAAATAGTTAACTACAGCCAATTGTAATAATTGTATTTGTTTCTCATATATTTACTACAATCAAATTCAATTTATTCCTCACATGGTATACAATAACAGAATACACCCACAACTATTGAACATCGCATTGCAGGATTGAACCAAACAGTTAACTAACCACCACAACACAAATGAACCAAATGTTAACTGAGCATCATATTACACAATGTATAACCAAACCAAGCATGCTTGACAACTTGGAAATATAGCAATTGTATTCGTTTCTCATGTGTTTTGTAAAGATAAATTCGATTTATTTCTCACATGGAAGACAATACAAAATTGCATCCTGAAGAATTGAACATCACATTTGCAGAATTGAACCAAACAGTTATCTGAAGAAAACAACTAATTAACAAAATAGTTAATAAGTGAGCATCACACTGCACAATATATAGAACATATACACTAGAAACATATTGCATAGTAAAATTAGATAGCACAATTCACTAGAATTTGTGAAGGAAAGGCAGGAGCAGCACACGTAACGGGTAAACCGAGCATACTTAACCGGCGTAGCTAGCAAATGGCAAGGTGCACCTCCAAGATCTGGGGGTCGGCACGAATGGCAGCCATCGCGACCTCATCCGCGCGTGCGGACGTGATTTTCTTCTCCGCTGCCAAATGCTCCTTGAGATCCTAGCTATACTGCGTGCATCATGGCTTAGGGAGGCGCTTATTTGGTGGAAGGGTCGGTGATTTAGATGGAAGGTGTCGCGCTCGCGCTGGTGGTCAGGGCATGTGGGATGTGGAAGAAGGAGGAGGATGGGGGTCGGGTGTGGATTACCTACCTGGATAGACGAGGCCGAGCAGCGTGAAGGAGGGTCACCGACGAGGAGGCGGCGCTGCAAGCAAGGAGTGCAGGTTTCAACTTGGAAAGGAAGGCGGAAACAGGGGAAATGTGGATTTTGGTAAGGGGGGAGGTAGATATTTCCGTGGAAGCCGAAAATTTGGAATCGCTTCAGCGCAAAACTGGCACGCAAAGTATCATCAGACACGGTCCCTTATTCAGAACTGTGTACGATATGCGAACATCACAAACGATTTGGATAGCTTAACCCATGTGTGATGAGTTTGAATGTCAAAAAAAATGTTCGAATTTCCATGGTTACAGTGGTCATCCACGTCATTGCATAATTTGGGTACACAAAGGAGACTACAGCACACCCACACTTCTTAATCGAGCAAGTTCAGGAATTAAACAGAGCTAGCAGACCTAAACATTACGCTAACAAATTAAAGACCGGCGCTCTTAATTAAAAAAAACAAAGAGTACTACTACGGCTGGTGCTCGTCGATCTTCGCCGTGGCCTCCATGTCCAGCTCGCGCCCGACGGTCTCCTGGGGAAGGGGCTCCATGGCATCCATCTCACCATACTCAACAAACATGTCGCCATCCGCGTCCTCCATCTCTTTGGAAAAGGCCGCCACCTGTTGGGCGTGGCCGGACACGATCTGGGCTTGGACAGCCTCCGTCGTCGCAAGGTATGCGGCGGAAGAACGGGCGGCTACTCGAACGCTCTCGGCGATTGCCAACTCTTCGGCCGTGGGTTGCCGACCGTTGTCGGAGAAGCTTCGTTCGATTTGTGCGGTGACCGCTAAGAGCTGGGTGTGGGCGGCCTCGACATGGTCGTGGGTGGTCTCCATCAGGGCTAAGGCCGCTGCTGCGAAACAGACAGCTGCTGTGCCGCTCTCGCCAATTGTTATCCCCGGGCCAGATGTTGTTGCCGCCACCTGAGAAGTAACAACAGCCATTTGGGCTGCCATAGCCGCCCAGTCACAGATTGCGGCCGCGCTCATGCACCTTGTTAGCATGCGCATGGTGGCTGCGGCCGCGCTCTCGCCAAAGTGGGCCACCAAAGTTGCCCTCACGATGCGGGTCCACGTGCCCATCTTTCACCGACGACGATTGAACAGTGAAATGATATTTGGGGAGCGAGCTAGTGTGCTTGAGACGTCGGCTGTGAACTGTAGCCGAAGCACCTTCTCGCTTAAGTCATAGGCGTACTATACACCGACGGTGCTCCAGGATATTTTGTGCTGCATCTCACACGGTTCGTGATAATAAATTGTGTGCAATCTACTTGATTTTTCATCTTGATTTGAATTACATAATGGGTCATAGCAGCAATGGACGGTGTTTGAATTGCTAGACCTTTTATATGGAGTGAACAAGCAACTGTATGTGAGTTGTAAAAGAATTGAAATTATTCCGTGTTCATTTGAACATTTTATACATTAAATTGGTTTCTATCCATTTCAGGTGCAAAATTCAAAATTAAACTACATGCACATGCTCCGGTGCACCAACATGAGTTGTAAAATTATATATGTGTTTATGGATTTATGCTTATCTCCCATGCAAGAAATGCGGACGAAATTCAAACACCACGGCATTGTGGCTCTTCCGCAAACGCCGATGTACTTGCTTTTGTAATTCTAGTAAAATCCAAAATTCGTCCGAAATTCATGAAACTTGGCATGCTATCATGGAGAGGCGTCAACATGCCGTGTTAAAAAATTTGTCCCATTTGAGGCAGATTTGGGTATAAGCTTCTCATAAACCTGAGCTTCTCACAACAAATGTGATGATTTCGGTAGGGAATGTTTCACCTTTCCGGACGAAACGATATTCGTTGCTTTTTCTCGATTTTGAATTTTTTCCTAGTGTCAACATAGAACAACAGGAGTGTTGTGTTAATTTTTTGGATTTTTTAGGGTTCGCTTGGACATTTTTATACATTAATTGAGTCTTCTGTGCATTCATGAACATAATTTAATTTTGAACTACACGCACATGCTGTAATGCATATAAATTAGTTAAAAATTGAAATCTGTATCCTTGGTTGCATGTTTAGGTCTCATGCAAGAAATGAGAGTGAATGTCATACACCCATCCACCGTCACTAGGCCGCAAACATTGGGATACCTAATTTTTAAATTCTAGTAAATCCAAAATTCATCTGAAATTCATGAAACTTAGCATGCTATCATGGAGCGGCATCAACATGTCGTGGAATTTTTTTGTCTCATTTGGGGCAGGTTTGGTGATACGTCCATTTTGCATCATGCTTTTATATCGATATTTATTGCATTATGGGCTGTTATTACACATTATGTCACAATACTTATGCCTATTCTCTCTTATTTTACAAGGTTTACATAAAGAGGGAGAATGCCGGCAGCTGGGATTCTAGGCTGGAGAAGGAGAAAATGTTAGGGACCTATTCTGCACAGCTCCAAAAGTCCTGAAACTTCACGAGAGACGTTTTCAGAATATATAAAATATACTGAGAGCAAGAAGTTCACCAGGGGGCCACACCCTGCCCACGAGGGTGGGGGGCGTGCCCCCTACCTCGTGGGCCCCCTGGTGGCCCTCCGATGACCATCTTCTGCTATATGCAGTCTTTCGATGAGAAAAAATCATAAGCCATCTTTCCGGACGAAACTCCGCCGCCACGAGGTGGAACCTTGGCGGAACCAATCTAGGGCTCTGGCGGAGCTGTTCTGCTGGGGAAACTTCCCTCCGGGAGGGGGAAATCATCGTCATCGTCATCACCAACGCTCCTCTCATCGGGAGAGGGCAATCTCCATCAACATCTTCACCAGCACCATCTCCTCTCAAAACCCTAGTTCATCTCTTGTATCCAATTCTTGTCTCCAAGTCCGGGATTGGTACGTGTGGTTGCTAGTAGTGTTAATTACTCCTTCTAGTTGATGCTATTTGGTTTATTTGGTGGAAGATCACATGTTCAGATCCTATATGCATATTAATACCCCTCCGATTATGAACATGAATATGCTTTGTGAGTAGTTACGTTTGTTCCTGAGGACATGGGAGAAGTCTTGCTATTAGTAGTTATGTGAATTTGGTATTCGTTCGATATTTTGATGAGATGTATGTTGTCTCTCCTCTAGTGGTGTTATATGAACGTCGACTACATAACACTTCACCATTATTTGGGCCTAGAGGAAGGCATTGGGAAGTAATAAGTAGATGATGGGTTGCTAGAGTGACAGAAGCTTAAACCCTAGTTTATGCATTGCTTCGTAAGGGGCTGATTTGGATCCATATGTTTCATGCCATGGTTAGGTTTACCTTAATACTTTTGTTGTAGTTGCGGATGCTTGCAATAAAGGTTAATCATAAGTGGGATGCTTGTCCAAGTAAGGACAACAGCCAAGCACCGGTCCACCCACATACCAAATTATCAAAGTACCGAATGCGAATCATATGAGCGTGATGAAAACTAGCTTGACGATATTCCCATGTGTCCTCGGGAGCGCTTTACATCATATAAAAGTTTGTCCAGGCTTGTCCTTTGCTACAAAAAGGATTGGGCCACCTTGCTGCACTTTATTTACTTTTGTTACTTGTTGCTCGTTACAAATTATCCTATCACAAAACTATCTTTTACCTATAATTTCAGTACCTGCAGAGAATACCTTGCTGAAAATTGCTTATCATTTCCTTCTGCTCCTCATTGGGTTTGACACTCTTACTTATCGAAAGGACTATGATAGATCCCCTATACTTGTGGGTCATCATTTGGGTATATGATTCTCACAAACTAGAGCTTCTCACAACAAGCATGATGATTTCGGTAGGGAACATCATACCTTTGGGGACGAAGCGATATCCATTACCTCTTATTGCTTCCAAAATTTTCTCGTGTAAACATAGAACAACATGAGTGTTGTGTCCATTTTTGTGAATTTCCGGGGTTCGTTTGGATATTTTTATACATTAACTGAGTTTTCAATGCATTTAATTGCATAACTCAGATTTGAACTACATGCACATGCTCCAGTGCATATAAATTGGTTGAAAAATCAAATCTATGTCCTTGGGTGCATGCTTAGGTCCCATGCTAGAAATGAGAATGAATTTCAAACACTAGGGCACCGTTGATTGTCGGCAAAATGTTGAGATACTTTATTTTTAAAAATCTAGTAAATCCAAAACTCATCCGAAATTCATGAAACTTGGCATGCTATCATGGAGCGGCATCAACATGCCGTGGTAAAATTTTTGTCTCATTTGGGCCAGGTTTGGGTATAAGCTTCTCATAAGCCTGAGCTTCTCACAACAAATGTGATGATTTCGGTAGGGAATGTTTCACCTTTCTGGACGAAACGATATCCGTTGCTTTTTCTCGATTTTGAATTATTTCCTAGTGTCAACATAGAACAACAGGAGTGTTGTGTTAATTTTTGGGATTTTTCAGGGTTTGCTTGGACATTTTTATACATTAATTGAGTTTTCTGTGCATTCATGTGCATAATTTAATTTTGAACTACAAGCACATGTTGTAATGCATATAAATTAGTTAAAAATTGAAATATGTATCCTTGGTTGCCTGTTTAGGTCTCATGCAAGAAATGAAAGTGAATGTCAAACACCCTGCCACCGTCACTCGGCCGAAAACATTGAGATTCCTGATTTTTAAATTCTAGTAAATCCAAAATTCGTCTGAAATTCATGAAAGTTAGCATGCTATCATGGAGCAGCATCAACATGCCGTGGTAAATTTTTTGTCTCATTTGGGGCAGGTTTGGTGATACGTCCATTTTGCATTATGCTTTTATATCGATATTTATTGCATTATTGGCTATTATTACACATTATGTCACAATACTTATGCCTATTCTCTCTTATTTTACAAGGTTTACATAAAGAGGGAGAATGCCGGCAGCTGGAATTCTGGGCTGGAAAAGGAGCAAATATTAGAGACCTATTCTGCACAGCTCCAAAAGTCCTGAAACTTCACGGAAGACTTTTTCAGAATATATAGAAAATACTGAGAGCAAGAAGTTCACCAGGGGGCCACACCCTGCCCACGAGGGTGGGGGGCGCGCCCTACACCCCTGGGCACGCCCCCCTACCTCGTGGGCCCCCTGGTGGCCTTCCAATGACCATCTTCTGCTATATGGAGTCTTTTGATGAGGAAAAAATCACAAGCCATCTTTCCGGACGAGACTCCGCCGCCACGAGGCGGAACCAATCTAGGGCTCTGGCGGAGCTGTTCTGCCGGGGAAACTTCCCTCCGGGAGGGGGATATCATCGTCATCGTCATCACCAACGCTCCTCTCATCGGGAGAGGGAAATCTCCATCAACATCTTCACCAGCACCATCTCCTCTCAAAACCCTAGTTCATCTCTTGTATCCAATTCTTGTCTCCAAGTCTGGATTGGTACCCGTGGTTTGCTAATAGTGTTAATTACTCCTTGTAGTTGTTGCTAGTTGGTTTATTTGGTGGAAGATCATATGTTCAGATCCTATATGCATATTAATACCCATCTTATTATGAACATGAATATGCTTTGTGAGTAGTTATGTTTGTTCCTTAGGACATGGGAGAAGTCTTGCTATTAGTAGTCATGTAAATTTGGTATTTGTTCGATATTTTGATGAGATGTATGTCTTCTCTCCTCTAGTGGTGTTATGTGAACGTCGACTACATAACACTTCACCATTATTTGGGCCTAGAGGAAGGCATTGGGAAGTAATAAGTAGATGATGGGTTGCTAGAGTGACAGAAGCTTAAACCCTAGTTTATGCATTGCTTCGTAAGTGGCTGATTTGGATCCATATGTTTCATGCCATGGTTAGGTTTACCTTAATACTTTTGTTGTAGTTGCAGATGCTTGCAATAGAGGTTAATCATAAGTGGGATACTTGTCCAAGTAAGGACAACACCCAAGCAACTGTCCACCCACATACCAAATTATCAAATTACCAAACGTGAATCATATGAGCGTGATGAAAACTAGCTTGACGATATTCCCATGTGTCCTCGGGAGCACTTTACATCATATAAGAGTTTGTCCAGGCTTGTCCTTTGTTACAAAAAGGATTGGGCCACCTTGCTGCACTTTATTTACTTTTGTTACTTGTTGCTCGTTACAAATTATCGTATCACAAAACTATCTGTTACCTATAATTTCAGTGCTTGCTGAGAATACCTTGCTGAAAACTGCTTATCATTTCCTTCTGCTCTTTGTTTGGTTTGACACTCTTACTTATCGAAAGGACTACGATAGATACCCTATACTTGTGGGTCATCAAGACTCTTTTCGGGCGCCGTTGCTGGGGAGTGAAGCGCCTTTGGTAGGTGGAATTTGCTAAGGATAAATTTATATAGTGTGCTAAAATTTACTGTCACTTGTTACTATGGAAAGTAATCCTTTGAGGGGCTTGTTCGGGGTATCTTCACCCCGACCAGTAGAGCAAAGAGTTGCTTCTCAACCTACTGAACCTACCAAAAATGAAAATGTATTCTTTGAAATTCCTTCGGGTATGATAGAAAAACTGCTAGCTAATCCTTTTGCAGGAGACGGAACAATTCATCCTGATGAGACCTAATATATGTGGATGAAGTTTGTGGATTATTTAAGCTTGCAGGTGTACCCAGAGATGTTATTAAGAAGAAGGTATTCCCTTTATCTTTGAAGGAAGATGCATTTACATGGTATAGGCTATGTGATGATACGGGGTCATGGAACTACAAACGATTGAAATTGGAATTTCATCAGAAGTTTTATCCTATGCATCTTGTTCATCGCGATCGCAATTATATATATAATTTTTTGCCTCACGAAGGAGAAAGCATCGCTTAGGCTTGGGGGAGTCTTAAATCAATGTTATATTCATGCCCAAATCATGAGCTCTCAAGAGAAATGATTATTCAAAATTTATATGCTCGACTTTCTGATAACAATCGCACCATGCTCGATACTTCTTGTGCTGGCTCTTTTATGACGAAGACTATTGAATTCAAATGGGATTTATTGGAAAGAATTAAACGCAACTCTGAAGATTGGGACCTCGACGAAGGTAAGGAGTCAGGTATGACACCTAAGTTTGATTGTGTTAAATCTTTTATGGATACCGGTGTTTTCCGTAAATTTAGCACTGAATATATGGACTTGACTCTGAGATAGTAGCTTCTTTCTGTGAATCTTTTGCTACTCATGTTGATCTCCCTAGGGAGAAGTGGTTTAAATATCATCCTCCCATAGAAGTAAAAGTAGCTGCACCTATTAAAGTTGAAGAAAAGACTGTCACTTATAATGATCCTATTATTCCTATTGCTTATGTTGAGAAACCACCTTTTCCTGTTAGGATAAAGGATCATGCTAAAGCTTCAACTGTGGTTCGTAAAAGAAATATTAGAACTTATACACCTGCTGAGCAAATTAAAGTTGAACCTAATATTGCTATTGTTAAAGATCTCTTGTCTGATAATATTGATGGGCATGTTATTCATTTCCGTGATGAGACTACTAGAATTGCTAAACCTTGTGCTAAAGATAAACCTAGATCTTTGGTAGGCATGCCTGTTATTTCTATCAAAATAGGAGATCATTGTTATCATGGCTTATGTGATATGGGTGCTAGTGCTAGTGCAATGCCTATTGATTTATACAGAGAAATTATGCATGACATTGCACCCGCTGAGTTAGAAGATATTGATGTCACAATTAAACTTGCCAATAGAGATACTATTTCACGAATGGGAATTGTTAGAGATGTTGAAGTCTTGTGTGGGAAAACTAAATATCCTGCTGATTTTCTTGTTCTTGGTTCCCCACAAAATAGCTTTTGTCCTATTATATTTGGTAGGCCCTTCTTGAACACTGTTAATGCTAAGATAGATTGCAAAAAGGATGTTGTTACTATTTGTTTAGGTGATATGTCTCATGAATTTAATTTCTCTAAATTTCGTAGACAACACCGTGAAGAGGAATTACCTAGTAAAGATGAAATTATTGGTCTTGCTGCTATTGCCGTACCTCCTTTAGAACAATATTTGCTAGACCATGAAAATGATATGTTTATGAATGAAAGAAGGGAAATAGATGAAGTATTCTTTAAACAGGAACCCATCCTGAAACACAATTTGCCTGTTGAAATCCTAGGGGATCCTCCTCCACCCAAGGGTGATCCCGTGTTTGAGCTTAAACCGTTACCTGATACTCTTAAATATGCTTATCTTGATGAGAAAAAGATATATCTTGTTATTATTAGTGCTAACCTTTCAGAGCATGAAGAAGAGAGATTATTGAAAACTCTGAAGAAACACCGTGCTGCTATTGGATATACTCTTGATGATCTTAAGGGCATTAGTCCCACTCTGTGTCAACATGAAACAAATTTGGAGGAAGATTCCAAACCAGTTCGTGATCATTGTCGGTGGGAACGACACCTATGGGATCACAAGAATCCCTACTACGGTTGCGGGGCGCGGGGTCGTGAGAAGAGCGGATCTAACACATAGCACACAGTTCGTTTATCCAGGTTCAGGCCGGGAGGATGCGTAAAACCCTACTCCTGCTTTGGTGGATTATATATCTGTGTTCTTGAGCTAGCTATGGGGAGTGAGGAGCTCCAAAAAGCCGAATCCCCCTCCTGGTCGCCTCGGGCCTCCTTTTATTGGAAAAGGGGTAGCCACAGTGGCACACAGGAGGTGGAAAGGGAACATTGATGCGAGGTTATCCCTCGCATTACATGGCAAGGCGCCTTTAATGCGTCTTGCCCAGGTGTCCTTGCTTTATCGGGGACGGGGGAGAGCCCTGTCTCGTCCGTCGCTGCTCCCTCTTGTTTCGACACGCGCCCTGACCAGCGGCGCCCGCGGTGCCATGTAGGCAGGCACGCAGCTGAGGTGGCGCAGTGGTGGGTCTTCATGAAGATCCGCATGCCGCCACGCAAGTGCCTGCCCAGCTGGTTGGGTTGGCAGCTGCATGCGAACGGCGGTGGAGGTTTGCCTGGCGTGGGCCTGATGGTGGCCCTATGGGTGTTCTTGGCAAGGGCCTTGCCGGGGCCCCGGCAAGGGTCTTGCCGTGGCGCCTGCTGTCATCCCCGGCAAGGCTCTTGCCGGGGCCTTGTGGTCCTCCTTGGTTGGGATCCCGCCAAGGATCATCATCTTCTAAAGGGTGTATCTGATCTTGAATGCCTTCACAAAGATCTGCATGCCACCACGGGGATGTCTCCCGAATCCTTGCCCCACGGGGGCAGTGGACTCAAGGGTGACTCACTCCGTGGGCGTGGGGCGAGCTGCCACGGCAAGGGTCTTGCCAGGTTTGCTAAACCGCCTCCCGGCAAGGACCTTGCCGGGGGGGTCCGCTTCGGCCCCTTTGCTCTTTGTGGTATTGGTCTTGGCGTCATTCTGCTTCTCCTGAGCTTCGGCCTTACCTTGGCTCACCTCCCTTGCCTTGCTCAGTGTGGTGGTGCCCGTGGCTCAGACTGCCCGTGCATAGTTATAGGGGTACAATAAGTGTACCCCTCTTTTTGTACACCGACAGGAGCCCCCGGGCCTGGGCCACACGTAAGCATAATCGCGTCATTGGGCTAGGCCCAAAAACGGTGCGCGGGTAGGCGGGGTGGTTTTTACCGCGGTAAGTTTCTTTGCGCGCTGCGCTTCCCATGCTTCCCGCGTGTGGCGCGACGTGGGGAGGCGTGTGTGATGTGGGCGGCATGCGTGGGGTTGCTTCCAGTGGGCATGCGTGACATCATAGTTAATGTGAAAGGAGGCGGCCTGCGTTTTCCCCCATAAGAAGGAATAACCGCGGGCGCGCTGCTCACTTTCTCCTCTTTCCTCGTGCCTTTTCCAATCTCAGAGCCGCCGTTTCCTCTCTTCCTTCCTTCCTAAGCTTCCGCCGTCGCCCGCTGTCGTTGCTTCGCAATCCCCCTTCCTTAGCCCTCTGAACTTCTTGGTCGCCATGGCTCCCAAATTCGCCAAGGACAAGGGGGTGGCTAAGGGCGCCGGGGCGGTGGAGCCAGCGGTGAGCGCGCTGTCGGGGGACCGGACGAAGTCCGCCTTCTTCTTCCCCTCGACGGTTGACATTCGAGAGCTCCGGGCCTCCTTCAAGCCCCTATGGGGAGTGAAGACGGGGGGAGAGGATTCGGGACACCCGGCGACGCGCGTCATTCCTGCCGCTTGCGCTGATCCTACCTCAAATCGGTACCCCTTCTTCGTTGATTACTTTTCCTGCGGGTTATGCCCCCCTTTCTCTGATTTCTTCTGTGACGTTATGCGCACCTTCGGCTTTCGCCTCTTGGATTTTACTCCAAATGCGGTGGCGTGCATGGCTTTCTTCGCGCATCTTTGCGAAGGCTTTGCCGAGGTGCAGCCCAACACGGCGCTCTTCCGCCATTACTTCTTCCCTCGAATCCAGCCAGGAGGAGCCGTCTCCGGTTGCGTCACCTGGATCTCAAGATCCAAGGGGGCGTACCCAGACGGTGCCGCTAAGGAGAGGTGGGAGGAATGGCGTGGCCGGTGGTGCTGGATTGAAGATGAAAACCCGTCGGAATTCTGCAAGGTCCGGCGAGTGCCGCCGGTCCGTGGCAGCCATTGGAGCGATGTCAATGCCGCCGATGGGAGGCTCACCGTCGCCACCACCAGGATTCTCCGGCTCACCCAGGCCGGACTCACCCTTGAGATGATCGGGGCGGACTTCATTCGCCGCCGGATCGCCCCGTTGCACAACAAGTGGAGGCCAGCTTGGCTCTTTACGAACCCGGCTGACATTATGCGACTCCGCCCCGGCCTTGATCACAACTTCACAGTGCTGGCGCACGCCCACTTTTGCCAGCGGATTTTCTAGCTTGATGTGGGTGCTGATGGCGAGGTCGGGCGGACCGGCAAGGCCGCGAGGGCTGCCACAAAGGTTGGCAAGTCTCTCAAGGGGCCATTTTTCAAGCTGCCAGCGGGGGTGGTCCTGTTGTGCAACAATTCGCGTCGGTCCGAGATCATCGCCATGATGCCAGACTGCAATGTGCACGGCCCTGTCCCGAGCTGGGAGGAGCCGAAGGACGAGGATGTGCAGCAAGTTTTCGACACCCTGATCGAGGTGTACGTCAATGCCGATGCCGAGCGGTGGCTTATCATGGACACGACCCAGGCAGAGCTGGACTACATCGCCACTAGGGCGAGGGAGGCACAGCTTGCCGTGGAGGCCGGCAGCGCCGGGAGCATGGAGGACAAGGCCGCAACGGCGGCAGAGGAAGAGGAGCTCACCCGGTGGGCGGCGGCCTCCTGGGAGGCCAGCAGCACCGACACTGGGTCTCCGCTCGTCGAAGATGCGGCCGATGAGTCATCGTCGGAGGAGGAGGACGTGACGGCGGGCTCGACGCCAGCCAGGGGAAGAGGGCGAGTCCTGCGGCGGTCTGGCTCTGGCAAGCCGGTACGGCCCGGCAGGGTTACGCGGCCTCAATTGACCCTGGAGGGGTCCGGGCGCCACACGAGGGCCACGGCAGCGAAGAGGCTGATGAGGGCCGCTGAGAAGAAGAAGGCGACAGCCCCTTCCTCATCCGGGCATGCACAAACCCCGCCGCCTCCTTCGCCTCCTTCGGCAGGCGTTGACTCGGATGATGATGTGGAGCTCCCTTTTGATCTCGGGCCTCTCAGCCTAGAGAGGAAAAGGAAACTGGTGGAAGAGGAGGAGACGGACGGCGAGTAAGTTCTCCGTTCCTTACTGTCATCTCCATTTCCTCGAATTGGGTCGCTTGTCTTGATCCATCTTTGCTTCCATAGGGAGACAGAGACGTTGGCCCAGAGGGCGAAGAGGGCGAGGACCTCGGCAAGCAGCCAGCCCCCAGCTGGGGCTTCAAAGAGACCAATGGTGGTGCTGAGCAGCCCGGACAGCAGCCCCCGGCGCAGCCCCCAGCGTAAGTTCGTCATCCTCTTCTTACTCGACATGTGGTAGGTGCTCGATGCTATGATGCTGACCTTGCCGGGTTTGCAGGAGGGGAGCGGTAGCAGGAGGAGCCACAGAGGGCTACTCCTAACACACCAACCCCATCGACTACGCCGCCGCGGGGGGCGTCCCCAGCAAGGGCATCAGGCACGGAGCCCACACCCATGGAGGAAGAGGGGAACTTGGGCGCTGGTGGCTCTGCCACGGCGCCAAATGCTGGCGGAGAGGGGACTTCTGCTTCGCAACCTGGCACTGGTGAGTCGCCTGTCCTTCGTCTCTGTTTTTCCCTTACTCTTTTCTTGGCTTCATTGCTCCCGTTGCTGCCTAGGCCCTCCTTTAATAGGTATGGATGACGTGGATACTGCTGCTGGGAACATTGCTGAGGAGGCCGCCAAGGATGCTGCCGAGGACACCGCGGCAGGGGCCGCCAAGGCGACCGGCGAGGCTTCTGCCGAGGGCGCCAGTGGTGGACCTGCCGATGAGGTCGGCAAGGCCTCCGCCGAGGAAGAGGTGGTGGGTGACCAGCCTCCCTCCTCCTCAACCTCGGGCCCCGGTAAATATCTGAAGGTGGGCGACGATCTCTTCGTCCACCTCCCAGGGACGTCAAGCCGGGCGCCCGCCGAAGGGAAAGTTTTCGACGGCGAGGTGCTTGCTGCCACCAGGCTCGAGGTGGTTGATGAGCCGGGCGTTGGTGGCGACGGTTCTCCAGAAGAGCAGCTTTTCTGTGCCATGGGGGCCAATTTCCGGAAGCTCCAAGTGCTCTACCGTGCTTGCCTGGACAAGGTCAAGTCCAGGATGGCAACGGTGGACAACGCGGAGGTGGACTTCAAGGCGCGCGTTGCCGAGACGCAGACCTGGTTCCACCAGGCTCGCGAGGAGCAGAGGGCCTTTCAGGAGAAATTAGCCGAGCGCGATGTGGAGCTCACCATGAAGATGGCCGACATCGAGAAGGCCCAGGAAAAGGCGGTGAACTTGGCTGCCACGGCCGAGGCCGCCCGGAACCAGCATCAAGCCACCTTGGATTCCCAGGAAGAGGACCTCACCGCGCGTGAGGCGAAGCTTGCCGCAGCGCTCCGTGGAAAGGATGAGGAGCTCGAGGCCCTTGTCACGCGGCGGACCCGCAAGCTGGAGCAGAGGCACAAGGAGGCATTCGATGCCCAGGCTCTGGCCCATGCCGACAAGGTAAGGGAGTTGGAGGTGGTGCAGGACGAGCTGAAGGAGCAGGCCCTCAAACTGTCCAACGAGAAGAGCACGCTCAACAGCGCCTTGGTGGAGGCGCAAGGAGCGGTCATCAGCAGGGATGGGGAGCTCTCCGAAGCGCAAAACTCCGTCAGAGACCTCAAGCTGAAGCTGGAGGATCTCGAGAAGATGCTGTCGGAGAGCAGGGCTCGGGAGGAGACCTTGACCAGGAGCCTGAAGGAGGAGAAGCAGCTGTGGGCGAACGAGGCTGCCTCCCACCAGGATTATGTGGCGGGCGAGAATAGATGGATCAGCCGTCTGGAGGAGGTCGCCGGCAGGGTCACCTCGCAGTTGGCCACCATGGGGATGCCACACATGAGGTACGCCCCTGATCGCAGCGGGACCGTCAACACCAAGTTGACCCTATTCTTCGAGGGCGTCCTCGGAACCCTGGCTTATCTCCACTCCAACATGACAGCCACGCTAGCCGAGGAGGCCCGGCGACTTTGCCGGAGGGTCGTGACCAATGTCCTCACCAAGATGGCGTACTGGAATCCCGATCTTGACATCGCGGCCGCGATGAAGAGCCTGCCGGATGGTGCTGACATCACGGTGCTCAAGGAGCGCATCAAGCCCATCACCGACTGCATCAACGAAATCAAGAGGGTGGAAGGCCAGCGCCGGGATTAGGCATCCCGTTCTTCTTAGCCGCTGCAGGTTCCCAACCAAGACAAAATTTATCTTTAGTTAGAACCGCAACAATGATGCGATGTAATATAACTTCGAAGTACTCTTAATTTTCATGCATGTTATTTCCCCGTTCGATTCCTCTTTGTATGCGTGCCCTACGTAGATCGGGAAGGCTTGACGGCGCGGAAACCCCTAGCGTCATTTTGGGGACGGATCCCCATGGCTAGCCGGGTACGCGTGCTGCCGGACGAGCCACCTTTCCATTCAGAACGTGGCCGCTCGAACCGTCGAGCTTGACTCGAGTCAAAATCGGGGGCGTTGCTGATCGCGGAAGGCTACTCTGCCATTCTCGACGCAGCCGCTTGAGCAGTTGAGCGGACTCGAAACAGGGCAAGGGCGTTGCCGATCGTGGTAGAGCCCCCTGGCGTGCAGGTTTCTCATACAAAGCAAATATCTCCCGGGGGGAATAACCTCAAATAAGAAGGGATAGAACAAATAAGGGTTCAGTGCAACTTAGCTTCTGTTTGTAGTCACTCGAGCACTGATCTTCCGGCCTCCGTCCTTCTCCAAGAGCCACGAAGACGAAGGAGTGCTGAGCTGACTGCTAGAGCCGATTCTCACAATTGCACCCCCTACCTGGCGCGCCAAAGATGTCGGTGGGAACGACACCTATGGGATCACAAGAATCCCTACTACGGTTGCGGGGCGCGGGGTCGTGAGAAGAGCTGATCTAACACATAGCACACGGTTCGTTTATCCAGGTTCGGGCCGCGAGGATGCGTAAAACCCTACTCCTGCTTTGGTGGATTGTATATCTGTGTTCTTGAGCTAGCTATGGGGCGTGAGGAGCTCCAAAAAGCCGAATCCCCCTCCTGGTCGCCTCGGGCCTCCTTTTATAGGAAAAGCGGTAGCCACAGTGGCACACAGGAGGTGGAAAGGGAACAGTGATGCGAGGTTATCCCACGCATTACATGACAAGGCGCCTTTAATGCGTCTTGCCCAGGTGTCCTTGCTTTATTGGGGACGGGGGAGAGCGCTGTCTCGTCCGTCGCCGCTACCTCTTGTGTCGACACGCGCCCTGGCCAGCGGCGCCCACGGTGCCATGTAGGCAGGCAGGCAGTTGAGGTGGCGTAGTGGTGGGTCTTCACAAAGATCCGCATGCCGCCACGCAGGTGCCTGCCCAGCTGGTTGGGTCGGCAGCTGCATGCGAACGGCGGTGGAGGTTTGACTGGCGTGGGCCTGATGGTGGCCCTACGGGTGTTCTTGGCAAGGGCGTTGTCGGGGCGCCGGCAAGGGTCTTGCCGTGGCGCCTGCTGTCATCCCCGGCAAGGCTCTTGCCGGGGGCCTTGTGGTCCTCCTTGGCTGGGATCCCGCCAAGGATCATCATCTTCTAAAGGGTGTATCTGATCTTGAATGCCTTCAGAAAGATCTGCATGCCACCACAGGGATGTCTCCCGAATCCTTGCCCCATGGGGGCAGTGGACTCAAGGGTGACGCACTCCGTGGGCGTGGGGCGAGCTACCACGCAAGGGTCTTGCCGGGTTTGCTAAAACCGCCTCCCGGCAAGGATCTTGCCGGGGGGGGGGGGTCCGCTTCATCCCCTTTGCTCTTTGTGGTCTTGGTCTTGGCGTCGTTCTGCTTCTCCTGAGCTTCGGCCTTACCTTGGCTCACCTCCCTTGCCTTGCTCAGTGTGGTGGTGCCCGTGGCTCAGACTGCCTGTGCATAGTTATAGGGGTACAAAAAGTGTACCCCTCTTTTTGTACACCGACAATCATCGACGACGGATGAATCCTAAGATGAAGGAAGTGGTAAGAAAGTAAATACTAAAGCTTCTTGAGGCGGGTATAATTTATCCCGTTGCTGATAGTCAGTGGATAAGTCCTGTCCATTGTTTCCCTAAGAAGGGAGGTATTATTGTCGTTCCTAATGATAAAGATGAGTTGATCCCGCAAAGAATTATTACAGGTTATAGGATGGTAATTGATTTCCACAAATTAAATAAAGCTACTAAAAATATCATTACCCTTTACCTTTTATCGATCAAATGCTAGAAAGATTATCCAAACATACACATTTTTGCTTTCTAGATGGTTATTCTGGTTTCTCTCAAATACCTGTGTCGGCCAATGATCAATCAAAGACTACTTTTACTTGCCCTTTTGGTACTTTTTCTTATAGACGTATGCCTTTTGGTTTATGTAATGCACCTGCTACCTTTCAAAGATGCATGATGGCTATATTCTTTGACTTTTGTGAAAAGATTTGTGAGGTTTTCATGGACGATTTTTCCGTCTATGGATCCTCTTTTGATGATTGCTTAAGCAACCTTGACCGAGTTTTGCAGAGATGTGAAGAAACTAATCTTGTCTTGAATTCGGAAAAGTGCCACTTTATGGTTAATGAAGGTATTGTCTTGGGGCATAAAGTTTCTGAAAGAGGTATTGAGGTTGATAAAGCCAAGGCTGATGCTATTGAAAAGATGCCATGTCCCAAGGACATCAAAGGTATAAGAAGTTTCCTTGGTCATGCCGGGTTTTATAGGAGGTTCATTAAGGACTTCTCCAAAATTTCTCGGCCTCTGACTAATTTATTACAAAAAGATATACCATTTGTTTTTGATGATGATTGGGTATAAGCATTTGAAATACTTAAGAAAGCATTGATCTCTGCACCTATTGTTCAGCCACCTGATTGGAATTTACCTTTTGAAATTATGTGTGATGCTAGTGATTATGATGTAGGTGTTGTTCTAGGGCAAAGAGTTGATAAGAAATTAAATGTTATTTAATATGCTAGTAAAACTCTAGACAATGCTAAGAAAATTATGCTACTACTGGAAAAGAATTCTTAGCAGTTGTATTTGCTTGTGATAAGTTCAGACCTTATATTGTTGATTCTAAAGTAACTATTCACACAGATCATGCTGCTATTAAATATCTTATGGAAAAGAAAGATGCTAAACCTAGACTTATTAGATGGGTTCTCTTGCTACAAGAATTTGATTTGCATATTATTGATAGAAAGGGAGCTGAGAACCCTGTTGCAGACAACTTGTCTAGGTTAGAAAATGTTCTTTATGACCCACTACCTATTGATGATAGCTTTCCTGATGAACAATTAAATGTCATAAATGCTTCTCATACTGCTCCATGGTATGTTGATTATGCTAATTACATTGTTGCTAAATTTATACCACCTAGATTTACATACCAGCAAAAGAAAAAGTTCTTCTATGATTTGAGACATTACTTTTGGGATGACCCACACCTTTATAAACAAGGAGTAGATGGTGTTATTAGACGTTGTGTACCTGAGCATGAATAGGAACAGATCCTACGCAAGTGTCACTCCGAGGCTTATGGAGGACACCACGCTGGAGATAGAACTGCACATAAGGTACTACAATCCGGTTTTTATTGGCCTACTCTCTTCAAGGATGCCCGTAAGTTTTTCTTATCTTGTGATGAATGTCAAAGAATTGGTAATATTAGTAGACGTCAAGAAATGCCTATGAACTATTCACTTGTTATTGAACCATTTGATGTTTGGGGCTTTGATTATATGGGGCCTTTTCCTCCTTCTAATGGTTATACACATATTTTAGTTGTTGTTGATTACGTTACTAAGTGGGTAGAAGCTAGTCCAACTAGTAGTGATGATCATAACACCTCTATTAAGATGCTTAAAGAAGTTATTTTTCCAAGGTTTGGAGTCCCTAGATATTTAATGACTAATGGTGGTTCACATTTTATTCATGGTGCTTTCCATAAAATGCTTGCTAAATATGATGTTAATCATAGAATTGCATCTCCTTATCACCCGCAATCTAGTGGTCAGGTAGAATTGAGTAATAGAGAACTCAAATGAATTTTGCAAAAGACTGTTAATAGATCTAGAAAGAATTGGTTCAAGAAACTTGATGATTCATTATGGGCCTATAGAACTGCATATAAAAATCCTATGGGTATGTATCCGTATAAAATGGTCTATGGAAAAGCATTCCACTTACCTCTCAAACTAGAACATAAGGCTTATTGGGCTATTAAAGAGCTCAACTATGATTTCAAACTTGCCGGTGAGAAGAGGTTATTTGACATTAGCTCACTTGATGAATGGAGAACCCAAGTCTATGAGAATGCCAAATTATTTAAAGAAAAAGTTAAAAGATGGCATGACAAAAGGATACAAAAGCGTGAGTTTAATGTAGGTGATTATGTATTGCTATACAACTCTCGTTTAAGATTTTTTGCAGGAAAACTTCTCTCTAAATGGGAATGTCCTTACGTTATCGAGGAGGTCTATCGTTCCGGTGCCATAAAAATCAACAACTTCGAAGGCACAAATACGAAGGTGGTGAACGGTCAAAGAATTAAACCTTATATCTCAGGTAATCCTATAAATGTTGAAACCAATGTTATTGAAACCGTAACCCCAGAGGAATACATAAGGGACACTTTCCGGAATGTTTCAGACTCCGAAAAGGAATAGGTATGTGGTACGGTAAGTAAACCGACTCCAAAACAGTTCTAATGGAAATTTTCTTCCGTTTTGGAATATTAAAAAAATAGAAAAATAAGAAGCAGTCTGGGAAGGACATGAGGGCTACACGAGGGTGGAGGGCGCGCCCCCCTACCTCGTGAGCACCTCGTGTGCCCTTCGAACTCTGTTTTCTTACACGTTACGTATTTTGGTCGGTAAAAATTCATTATATAATCTCCCGGAGGTTTTGACTCCCGTATCACACAATTATCCTCTGTTTGTGTTTCGAGCTGTTGCTGCTGCAGATTAGAGCAAGATGTATTCGCAAGAGTCAGTCAGGGAGAGCCAGGTGTCTCATCTGGCACAGAGATCAATGACAAACAACAATGTTGACCACTTTGGGACAACAACGAAGCAAGAGATGGAGGCTGATTTGAAGAGAATAGATGCCAGGGAGGAGGATCAAGAAGTCACTTCTCGCTTCCGAGCTAGATTCACCATGGGGGAACTTCAGAGCTCGGCTATTCCAAACTCGATTACCCCTTCCAATGTTAGATTTCTTTCTTATGAGAATATGAAAAAGAGTGTCACTGGTTCTCCCGCAGCTATGCAGCACCCTTGGGTGCAGGGAGCTTTGGCTGTTACAGGAAAACTTCGAAAGGAAATAATGGACCTCAAGCAACAAGTCAATAAGCTCGAGGAGGAGAAACGTATCCTGAGGGGCATCATCGCCAAGAATATCACATCACCATCCCCGAAAAAGGAAACATAATCACATGGGTATGGGCACTACCCTTGGCAACTGCAAAGCTTGGGGGAGTGCCCCCCAGTATCATATCACCATCACTTTTATCTTTACCGTTTTTCTTAGTTCGATTCTTTTGGTAATATCTTGATCTAGTAGAATAAAAGTTCTGAGTATGATCTAGTTGTGAGTTTTGCTTTATGATCCTTCTATGTAATCGAGTCCATGAGCTATATAATAAAGATTAGTGTTGAGTCAAGGGCTTGATTATTTTTCCATGATCTTGAGTGAATAAAAGAGAAGAGAAAGAATAAAAAGAAATAAAAGAGATCTTATGGATCTTATGGAGAGTAATGAGCTCACATAGAAAAAGTATGATGAATAAAAGCTGTTGAGAGTTGACAAACATAGTTTTGGTCATCGTTGCAATTAATAGGTAGTAATAAAGAAAGAGAGGTCTTCACATATAAATATACTATCTTGGACATCTTTTATGATTGTGAGCACTAATTAAAAATGACATGCTAAAGAGTTGACATTGGACAAGGAAGACAACATAATGGGTTATGTTTTCTTACATCTGAGATAAATTATATTGTCTTGGATCATCCAACATGATTGAGCTTGCCTTTCCCCCTCATGCTAGCCAAATCCTTTGCACCAAGTAGAGATACTACTTGTGCTTCCAAACACCCTTAAACCAGTTTTGCCATGAGAGTCCATCATACCTACCTATGGATTGAGTAAGATCCTTCAAGTAAGTTGTCATAGGTGCAAGCAATAAAAATTGCTCTCTAAATATGTATGATTGATTGGTGTGGAGAAAATAAGCTTTATACGATCGTGTGATATGGAAGAAATAAAAGCGACAGACTACATAATAAAGGTCCATATCACAAGTGGCAATATAAAGTGACGTTCTTTCGCATTAGGATTTTGTGCATCCAACCATAAAAGCGCATGAAAACCTCTGCTTCCCTCTATGAAGGGCCTATCTTTTACCTTTATCTCCTACCCTACATAAGAGCCATGGTGATCTTCACCCTTCCTTTTTACATTTTATCTTTTGGCAAGCACAACATGTTGGAAAGATCCTGGTATATATGGCTAATTGGATGTGAGTTTTCATGAACTATTATTGTTGACATCACCCTTGAGGTAAAACGTTGGGAGGCAAACCTATAAGCCCCTATCTTTCTCGGTGTCCAATTAAAACTCCATACCCATAAGTATTGCGTGAGTGTTAGCAATTGTGAAAGACTAAATGATAGTTGAGTATGTGGACTTGCTGAAAAGTTCTTATATTGACTCTTTTCTATATTAGGATAAATTGCAATTGCTTCAATGACTGAGATTATAGTTTGTTAGTTCTCAACGAAGTTTATGATTCATACTTGAAATTGTGATTGAATTGTTACTCTAGCATAAGAGATCATATGACAAGAATTACATAAGTTGTTGTTCTAAGAATGATCATGATGCTCTAATGTCCGTATTTTATTTTTATCGACACCTCTACCTCTAAACATGTGGACATATTTTTCAATTTCGGCTTTCGCTTGAGGACAAGCGAGGTCTAAGCTTGGGGGAGTTGATACATCCATTTTGCATCACGCTTTTATATTGATATTTATTGCATTATGGGCTATTATTACACATTATGTCACAATACTTATGCCTGTTCTCTCTTATTTTACAAGGTTTACATAAAGAGGGAGAATGCCGGCAGCTGGGATTCTGGGCTGGAGAAGGAGCAAATATTAGAGACCTATTCTGCACAGCTCCAAAAGTCCTGAAACTTCATGGAAGACGTTTTTAGAATATATATATATATATAATACTGATAGCAAGAAGTTCACCAGGGGGGCCACACCCTGCCCACGAGGGTGGGGGGCGCGCCCTACCCCCTGGGCGTGCCCCCTACCTCGTGGCCCCCCTAGTGGCCCTCCGATGACCATCTTATGCTATATGGAGTCTTTCGATGAGGAAAAAATCATAAGCCATCTTTCCGGACGAGACTCCGCCGCCACGAGACAGAACCTTGGCAGAACCAATCTAGGGCTCTGGCGAAACTGTTATGCCGGGGAAACTTCCCTCTGGGAGGGGGAAATCATCGTCATCGTCATCACCAATGCTCCTCTCATTGGGAGAGGGCAATCTCCATCAACATCTTCACCAGCATCATCTCCTCTCAAAACCCTAGTTCATCTCTTGTACCCAATTCTTGTCTCCAAGTCCGGGATTGGTACCTGTGGGTTGCTGGTAGTGTTAATTAATCCTTGTAGTTGATGCTAGTTGGTTTATTTGGTGGAAGATCATATGTTCAGATCCTATATGCATATTAATACCCATCTGATTATGAACATGAATATGCTTTGTGAGTAGTTACATTTGTTCCTGAGGACATGAGAGAAGTCTTGCTATTAGTAGTCATGTGAATTTGGTATTCGTTCGATATTTTGATGAGATGTATGTTGTCTCTTCTCTAGTGGTGTTATGTGAACGTAGACTACATAACACTTCACCATTATTTGGGCCTAGAGGAAGGCATTGGGAAGTAATAAGTAGATGATGAGTTGCTAGAGTGATAGAAGCTTAAACCCTAGTTTATGCATTGCGTCGTAAGGGGCTGATTTGGATCCATATGTTTCATGCTATGGTTAGGTTTACCTTAATACTTTTGTTGTAGTTGTGGATGCTTGCAATAGAGGTTAATCATAAGTGGGATGCTTGTCCAAATAAGGACATCACCCAAGCACCGGTCCACCCACATACCAAATTATCAAAGTACCGAACGTGAATCATATGAGCGTGATGAAAACTAGCTTGACGATATTCCCATGTGTCCTTGTGAGCGCTTTACATCATATAAGAGTTTGTCCAGGCTTGTCCTTTGCTACAAAAAGGATTGGGCCACCTTGCTGCAATTTATTTGCTTTTGTTACTTGTTGCTCGTTACAAATTATCCTATCAGAAAACTATTTGTTACCTATAATTTCAGTACTTGCAGAGAATACCTTGCTGAAAACTGCTTATCATTTCTTTCTGCTCCTCATTGGGTTTGACACTCTTACTTATCGAAAGGACTACGATAGATCCTCTATACTTGTGGGTCATCATTTGGGTATATGATTCTCACAAACTAGAGCTTCTCACAACAAGGATGATGGTTTCGGTAGGGAACACCTCACCTTTGGGGACGAAGCGATATCCATTGCCTCTTATTGCTTCCAATTTTTTTCTCGTGTCAACATAGAACAACAGGAGTGTTGTGTCAATTTTTGTGATTTTTCGGGGTTCGTTTGGACATTTTTATACATTAACTGAGTTTTCAATGCATTTAATTGCATAATTCAAATTTGAACTACATGCACATGCTCAAGTGCATATAAATTGTTTGAAAAATCAAATCTGTGTCCTTGGGTGCATGCTTAGATCCCATGCAAGAAATGAGAATGAATTTCAAACACCAGGGCACCGTTGATTGCCGGCAAAACATTGAGATACTTTATTTTTAAAAATGTAGTAAATCCAAAACTCGTCCGAAATTTATGAAACTTGGCATGCTATCATGGAGCGGCATCAACATGCCGTGGTAAAAATTTTGTCCCATTTGGGGCAGGTTTGGATATAAGCTTCTCATAAACCTGAGCTTCTCACAACAAATGTGATGATTTCGGTAGGGAACGTTTCACCTTTCTGGACGAAACGATATCCGTTCCTTTTTCTCGATTTCGAATTTTTTTCCTAGTGTCAACATAGAACAACAGGAGGGTTGTGTTAATTTTTGGGATTTTCAGGGTTCGCTTGGACATATTTATACATTAATTGAGTTTTCTGTGCATTCATGTGCATAATTTAATTTTGAACTACAGACACATGCTGTAATGCATATAAATTAGTTAAAAATTCAAATATGTATCCTTGGTTGCCTGTTTAGGTCTCATGCAAGAAATGAGAGTGAATGTCAAACACCCTGCCACCGTCACTCGGTCGCAAACATTGAGATACTTGATTTTTAAATTCTAGTAAATCCAGAATCCGTCTGAAATTCATGAAATTTAGCATGCTATCATGGAGCGGCATCAACATGTTGTAGTAATTTTGTCTCATTTGGGGCAGGTTTGGGTATATGATTCTCACAAATCAGAGCTTCTCACAACAAGCATGATGGTTTCGGTAGGGAACATCTCACCTTTGAGGACGAAGCGATATCCATTTCCTCTTATTGCTTCCAAATT
Organism: Triticum monococcum; assembly: GCA_034509565.1. Lineage (NCBI taxonomy): Eukaryota > Viridiplantae > Streptophyta > Magnoliopsida > Poales > Poaceae > Triticum > Triticum monococcum. The sequence continues at coordinate 639,006,848 of CM067845.1, forward strand.
TTTTCTCGTGTCAATATAGAACAACAGGAGTGTTGTGTCAATTTTTGTGATTTTTCGGGGTTCGTTTGGACATTTTTATACATTAACTGAGTTTTCAATGTATTTAATTGCATAATTCAAATTTGAACTACATGCACATGCGCCAGTGCATATAAATTGGTTGAAAAATCAAATCTGTGTTCTTGGGTGCAAGCTTAGGTCCCATGCAAGAAATGAGAATGAATTTCAAACACCAGGGAACCGTTGATTGCCGGCAAAATGTTGAGATACTTTATTTTTTAAAAATCTAGTAAATTCAAAACTCGTCTGAAATTCATGAAACTTGGCATGCTATCATGGAGCGGCATCAACATGCCGTGGTAAATTTTTTGTCCCATTTGGGGCAGGTTTGGGTATAAGCTTCTCATTAACCTGAGCTTCTCACAACAAATGTGATGATTTCGGTAGGGAACGTTTCACCTTTCTGGACGAAACGATATCCATTGCTTTTTCTCAATTTCGAATTTTTTCCTAGTGTCAACATAGAACAACAGGAGTGTTGTATTAATTTTTGGGATTTTTCAGGGTTCGCTTGGACATTTTTATACATTAATTGAGTTTTCTGTGCATAATTTAATTTTGAACTACAGGCACATGCTGTAATGCATATAAATTAGTTAAAAATTCAAATCTATATCCTTGGTTGCCTGTTTAGGTCTAATGCAAGAAATGAGAGTGAATGTCAAACACCCTGCCACCATCACTCGGTCACAAACATTGAGATACCTGATTTTTAAATTCTAGTAAATCCAAAACTCGTCTGAAATTCATGAAACTTAGCATGCTATCATGGAGCGGCATCAACATGTCGTGGTAAATTTTTTGTCTCAATTGGGGAAGATTGCGTATACGATTCTCACAAAACAGAGCTTCTCACAACAAGCATGATGGTTTCGGTATGGAACATCTTACCTTTGGGGACGAAGCAATATCCATTGTTTCTTATTGCTTCCAAATTTTTTTCTCGTGTCAACATAGAACAATAGGAGTGTTGTGTCAATTTTTGTGATTTTTCGGGGTTTGTTTGGACATTTTTATACATTAACTGAGTTTTCAATGCATTTAATTGCATAATTCAAATTTGAACTACATGCACATGCTCCAGTGCATATATGTTGGTTGAAAAATTAAATCTTTGTCCTTGGGTGCATGCTTAGGTCCCCTGCAAGAAATGAGAATGAATTTCAAACACCAGGACACCGTTGATTGCCGGCAAAACGTTGAGATACTTTATTTTTAAAAATCTAGTAAATCCAAAACTTGTCTGGAATTCATGAAACTTGGCATGCTATCATGGAGCGGCATCAACATGTCGTGGTAAATTTTTTGTCTCATTTAGGGCATATTTGGGTCTATGCTTCTAAACTAGAGTAGAAGATTCATTACACAGGGACGAACCACCCTCACGCGACTCTACTCTTACAGGTTCTTATGCAATCTCGAAGCGGTGCAAGTGATGCCCCTCCTCCTCCTCCGGAATGTTAACCCAACGACCTCTCCTCCTCAAGATGATCCATATATGAACAAGTGTACTTCTATTGTGACGTGCACGTGTTTTGCAAGTAGTGACAATATGTATGAATTTGCGACTTGTGTGTGACGTCTACTAGGATACTACATTCGACTTGTGTGTGACAATATGTGGACTATCCCTAGTTATGCATATATATATGGACTAGATCAAATTATGACTATATATGATCAAATTATGCCTATATATGTGTGGACTACTCCAAATTGCACTGTACTTATTTTCATCTGCAGGGATCAGAAAAGAAATAGTTTAACAGCAGAATGGATGGGAAAGATTTCCGAGAGCAACACTCAGAAAACAATATACTACCGAGAGCACCTCTCGGAAAATTCGTCGTCTGGGAGACACTACTGTTGTGCCATGTGGGCCGAGAGCTGCTTTTGGAAAAGAAGGCGAGCATTGCCGAGAGCAGCTCTCGGCAAAGATATGTAAACTGTCAGGTGCCATGTGGGCCACGCTGTTCTACTGATCAGGAGAATTGCCGAGAGCAGCTTTCGGCAAAGATATCGTCATTTTTTTCAAAAATATTTAGCAAATTATTTGAAACTTTTACTGATAAATGTGACCAATGGGATCACATGTCAGTTAGAAAGAACACACACAAAAAAAAATGATGTGGCATATACTTTGCCGAGTGTTGTTCGGCGGCTCTCGGTAATGTACACATTAACTGACGGAGCCGTCTGTTGCGGACGGGCATGCCACGTGGCTCCTTTTTGCCATGAGCTGCTCTTGGCATCGGCAGGGTTTGTCGTGAAGCAGTGACGGCAAAGAAGACAGTTTGCCGTGAAGCTAGGTTTGCCGAGAGTGACTCTCGACATTGTTTTCTTTGCCGAGTGTCCATGTTTTAGCACTCCGTGAAGAGCATGACGGCAAAGTATCTGGTGATACGGTCATTTAAGTGATACGGTGCTCCACTCTATCATGCACCGTTAGATCATGCTGGGAGGGACACGATGAATGTGCATGTGATGCGCAGCTCCTCCATCGGGAAATATTCAAAAAACACCCTTGATATACTCTTAACTGGGTGAGAGGCTTGAAGCAATCAGAAGATAAAAATGTCTAGATTTCCTCAGACTTGTCCACTATTTATTTAACAACATATGTGAAATGGAGAAATCCACATTGGCACATGGCCGCATAATCCTACCACGGGAAAAAGCTTTTCAAGATGTCACAGAATTCCGAAGAAATTTTTTTGAAGCATCATCTCAATATTCTACGTGTGTGTGCCAAGTTTCGCGGAAAACCGACAATTTTTGTGGCTTGTGTAAAAAAAAGATGTCTCATGAAAAGCCCTTTTTAAACACACTGAATTTTGCTGTTTTCACACGGGACACAAAAGTTGTCGGTTCTTCGCGAAATGACTTTGCGAGAACGTGGATGTCGAGATGTGCATGCGAAACATTTTATCCGAATTTTGTGACATTTCAAAATACATTTAAAACGCATTTTAAAACCAGGAGCATATGCTCCCGGATGCCAAATCGCCCCTCTATGTGAGATGGTGCATTTTACCCAAACAAAATATTCACTCAAATAGATTCCGCTCCTCTTCAAGATAAATGCAAATGTTACCTGCAAAAAAAAGAAGCTAATGCAAATGGTTGTTCGCATGTTCTCTCAATTAGCTTTAGTGAAAGCAAAGATAACATATTTATATCGTTTGTCTAGTTGCATTAGTATTTTTATATTGTACGGACTACAATAGACATGCAATTCGTGAAGACCAACCCCAAAAATTAAAGATAATACTTTTATAGATTTTGATAATTGAATGTAATACAAAAGATAAAAAAATCTCCATGAACAATAACTGACTAGTTTGGTATGTTAAGTTTGTCAACTTTCATGCTAATTCTCTTGTATTTTTTGATTTTTTATATTACTTTCAATTATGATAATCTATTAAAGTACTATTTTTCAATTATAGATGAAGTTCAACAAAATAAATTCTCTTATATTGATAACCACACACTGAATTTTTTGGTTACTTTGTTGGACAATATAACAACAAAATATGGAGATGTCACAATATAAGATAATTTATTGTGCGTGTGTTTATCAATATAAGATAATTTATTTTGTTGAACTTTATCAATATAGCAATAAACTATGGAGATGGCACAATAACAAGACTTGAGAGGAATTCTGGATTCGAGTGCGTGCGTGCGTGTGTGTGTGTGTGTGTGTGTGTGTGTGTGTGTGTGTGTGTGTGTGTGTGTGTGTGTGTTTGCACATTGAAACTGAGGCGTTTTCTGAACGGTCAACGAAAGTGCAGCTGGTAGACTAGTATAGGAAAAGACCTTACGTTCAATTAAGAACATAACACAGGGTGTATTTTGCATATTTCAAGGTGGGGGCGCTGGCCAACTCATGTGCATCAGTGCATGCATCCTGTCCCACTGAATGTGATCTAGTGGTCCAGAATACACCGGTGCCTCGTATCACCAAACGGGCCGTATCACCAGATATGCTCTCAGAGCATGACGCCCGGCGTACATCAAAATTCCAATAGTGGTGATATCCTGTGTGTAAGTTAGTGCGTGAGGATGTGTGCCAATTACTTTAGTTGTGGAATACTGGAGCGTTGTAAATGTTTGTGGGCCATCTATACGTACACGGCAGGAGCGGGGCGCGGGCCATGTTCACTGTAGGCAATCTTCAGGTGGATGGGAATCCTGGACGGTCATCGGGATGTTCAGAACCGAGCCGTGGATCAGGATTGCAAAATCCATCTGGTCCGTGGCAGGATAATTGCTTTCCGTCGACACCTTCAGGATCCGATTGATTGCACGGCATTTTGCATTGTAGCTGTTGAGAGGTCTGCTTCAGATCAACAGGTCGCCACCAGTAATGGAGTTCCTATTGCAGCCAATCAGGCATGAGTTGATTCGTGCTTCAGAGGTCGTATTTTAGCAGCGCCATAGGGGGTTCTGTTGTTTGATGTTAGAACCTTATTTTGAGCGCTCACAGATCTACTCTTATTGAGGAGGCTGGGGAAAGTGTGTTTTTTTTTAGAGAAAAGCCACGAAGGCCCGACTTTAAATTAATGAAGCTATCAACCGGCTGAAAGTGTGTTGCCAGGTGACTTGCCGGGGAGCAAGAATGCGGCACCGAGTTGGTGGAGCAACCTCCGTTAGCGTTGAGTGCGGAAGCATGCATCTTGGAGGCAGATGTGGCAGTGGCTGTGAGGCAGGAGAGTTCGCCTCAAGCCTTCGAGCTTTCAAGAGGGAAGATGAAGTCGCAAGCACCCGGATAGAGTAAGAGGGTGCTTGGATACATTTTAGTTCCATGACTAAAAGTAGTGGGACTAAAACTTGCTAGCCTCATTCATGCTTGGATCCAAATACTAAAAAGACTAAAATCAAGTTACTGAGCATTTATTATCCTTCAAATCCTTTAATCCAGAACTCGCATGTGTTAAAGGAGAGAAATTAAATAAGGAGAGAGAGAGCTAATACATATTTTAGTAGGTTTCTTATGACTAAAATTTTTTAGCCTCAAGACTAGTCCTAGCCTTTCTTTCACTACCGGAACAGGGCTCTAAGCCGACAGCCAAATGTATGCCGACGGCCACCGTCGGCCTAATCCGAGCTATGCCGACAGCTAGGTCCTAGCCGTCGGCGTACAATGGCCGTCGTGCTATCCCCGTCTACGCCGACAGCAGCCGTCGGCACATAACAACCGTCGGCTTATCCTAGACTACGCCTACAGCTGCCGTCGGCATATATAGGCCGTCGGCATAGATACGGGCCCGCCGACAACACTCATCACGGCCGGCTAACGACGTCAAATCTATGCCGACAGCCGTGACGGGTGGCCGTCGGCATAGATACGGGTGACACGTCACCGATCCAGAGCGCACCGACCAGGACCTATGCCGACGGCAGCCGTCGGCATAGCTGACACGTCATCGATCCGCGGCGTTGTCCATCTGCCCTGGCCGCAGCTATGCCGACGGCTTTGCCGTCGGCATAGTTTTTTTTTCTTTTTTTCTTTTTTTCCATATAGTATTATTATTATTATTAAGCATACAGTATGTGTTAATAAGCATACATATAGATTGTGTTAATAAGCATACATATAGTATGTGTTAATAAGCATATAGTATGTTAATAAGCATATAGTATGTGTTAATAAGCATACATATAGTTTTTTTCTTTTTCTTCACTGTTTTCTTTATTATTATTATTTAACTAACTTACATACAGTATGTGTTAATAAGCATACATACATTATTTTTCGGTTCTGTACAGAGCGGTGTGACCCCCCTCACGAACGGTGCCGCCGCCAGCCGGCAACTGGAATGGGGAACGATCGCATCGGGTCTATACGAAGGGGACTTTGCTCCAAGTGTTCATATATATCGGATGACCTACCACAATCGGATGGTGTTATGCCATGTCCGAAGAGGCGGCACGCATCTCCGGGGTGTGGCCCCGTCACGGACGGCTCCGTCGCCGGCACCTGGAGGGGGGGAACGGACGCGTCGGGTCTACATGGAGTGGATGTATCTGTGGGTTTGGCCCGGATGTTGCTCCCGGGTGTCCTTATGGGCGGACCTGACACAACCGGGTGGAGAGGTCCCCTGGTCAAAGCCCGTCCGTGCAAAGTCAAAGGGCTAGATCCCGTGGTCAAACGCTACAGGGTTAGCCGGGACGGGGGCCCTGGGGGTAGCAATGCCATCGGAGCGTCGTACCGGGCCCTCATACATGCGGGGTGGTGTTGTGGCATGTCCGAAGAGGCGGCACGCGTCTCCGGGGTGTGGCCCCCGTCACGGACGGCGCCGACGCCGGCTCCTGGAGGGGGAAACGGACGCGTCGGGTCTACACAGAGAGGATCTTGCTGTGGGTCTGGCCCGGATGTTGCTCCCCGGTGTCCCTTTGGGCCGACCTGACACAACCGGGTGGAGAGGTCCGCTGGTCAAAGCCTGTCCGTGGGAAGTCAAAGGGCTAGATCTCGTGGTCAACCGCTCCAGGGTTAGGCGGAACGGGGGCCCTGGGGGGTAGCAATGCCACCGGAGCGTCGTACCGTGCCTCATACATGTGGGGTGGTGTTGTGGCATGTCCGAAGAGGACTCACGCGTCTCCGGTGCGTGGCCCCCCTCACGGACGGCGCCGCCGCCAGCACCTGGAGGGGGGAAACTACCGCATCGGGTCTACACGGAGTGGATTTAGCTATGCGTTTGGCCCAGATGTTGCTCCCCAGTGTCCCTCTGGGCCGACCCGACACAACCGGGTGGAGAGGTCCACTGGTCAAAGCCCATCCGTGCAAAGTCAAAGGGCTAGATCCCGTGGTCAACCGCTCCAGGGTTAGGCGGGACAGGGGCCCTGGGGGTAGCAATGCCACCGGAGCGTCGTACCGGGCCCTCATACATGCGGGGTGGTGTTGTGGCATGTCCGAAGAGGCGACACGCATCTCTGGGGTGTGCCCCCCATCACGGACGGCGATGCTGCCGTCACCTGGAGGGGGGGGGGGAACGGACGCGTCTAGTCTACACGGAGTGGATATAGCTGTGGGTTTGGCCCGGATGTTGCTCCTGGGTGTCCCTATGGGTAGACCTGACACAACCGGGTGGAGAGGTCCACTGGTCAGAGCCCGTCCGTGGGAAGTGAAAGGGCTAGATCTCGTGATTAACCGCTCCTAGGTTAGGCGGGACGGGGGCCCTGGGGGTAGCAATGCCACCGGAGCATCGCACCGGGCCCTCATACATGCGGGGTGGTGTGGTGGCATGTCCGAAGAGGCGGCACGTGTCTCCGGGGCGTGGCCCCCCTCACGGACGGCGATGACACGGTAGTAGACGTTCTGCGGTAACGATGCGGCGTGAATATTATTAAATACTCGGAGCGCGATAAAATCATGAGTTTTTTTGCACGACGTCAGCACATGTGCTATAGGAGCGATGGTATTTTTTCATAATTTTTGGTGATGGAGAAGTATCCAAAAAATTTCCTCTACGCGGATTGTCCTTCGCGCGTCTACGGCTGTGGCCGGCGGCCTCCGGGGGCTAGCATGCCGCCAAATCTTGCGTAGGCGGCCTCTCACAAGTCTGGAAGTGTTGTGGCAGTTGCAAACGCCCGGCATGCGTGTCCGGTGTGTGCCCCCCCTCACGGACGGCGCCGCAGCCGGCACCTGGAGGGGGGAAACGGACGCGCCGGGTCTACACGGAGGGGATCTTGTTGTGGGTCTGGCCCGGATGTTGCTCCAAAGTGTTCCTATGGGGTGACCTAACACAACTGGGTGGGGAGGTCGCTGGTCAAAGCCCGTCCGTGCAAAGTCAAAGGGCTAGATCCCGTGGTCAAACGCTACAGGGTCAGGCGGGACGGGGGCCCTGTGGGGGTAGCAATGCCACCGGAGCGTCGCACCGGGCCCTCATACATGCGGGGTGGTGTGGTGAAATGTCCGAAGAGGCGGCACGCGTCTCCGGGGCATGGCCCCCCTCACGGACGGCGCCGCCGCCGGCACCTGGAGGGGGGGAACGGATGCGTCAGGTCTACACAGAGGGGATCTTGTTGTGGGTCTGGCCCGGATGTTGCTCCAAAGTGTTCCTATGGGCTGACCTAACACAACTGGGTGGGGAGGTCCGCTGGTCAAAGCCCGTCCGTGCAAAGTCAAAGGGCTAGATCCCGTGGCCAAACACTACAGGGTTAGGCGGGACGGGGGACCTGGGGGGTAGCAATGGCACCGGAGTGTCGTACCGGGACCTCATACATACGAGGTGGTGTTGTGGCATGTCCGAAGAGGCGACACGCATCTCCGGGGTGTGCCCCCCATCACGGACGGCGCCACTGCCGGCACCTAGAGGGGGGGGGGGGGGAACGGACGCGTCGGGTCTACACGGAGTGGATGTAGCTGTGGTTTGGCCCGGATGTTGCTCCCGGGTGTCCCTATGGGTAGACCTAACACAACCGGGTGGAGAGATCCACTGGTCAGAGCCCGTCCATGGGAAGTCAAAGGGCTAGATCTCGTGATCAACCGCTCCTGGGTTAGTCGGGACGGGGGCCCTGGGGGTAGCAATGCCACCGGAGCATCGTACCGGCCCCTCATACATGCGGGGTGGTGTTGTGGCATGTCCGAAGATGCGGCACGCGTCTCGGGGTGTGGCACCCCTCATTGATGGCGCCACCGCCGGCACCTCCCCTCTGTGTGGTTCCGGGAGAGGAGAGGGCTGAGTGGTTTAAAATAATAAAAAATCTATATGAAAAAAATTATATAAAATAAAAAAGGTAAATAAAAAAGTATGCGTTATCAATGACGTGGGTAATAAAAAAATAAAATAAAAAAAATAAAAAAGTATGCCTACGGCTAAGCCGTCGACATAGGTGCCACGTGGCCTCCTCACGTATGCCGACGGCTTAGCCGTCGGCATAGGCTGCCTTATCCACCCGTGGGGCGAACCCCCTCCACTCATTCCCCATCGCGCCCCCGACGCTGCGTCGCTCCCCGCCGCCCCCACGCTGCGCCGCCGCTCCACCCACACCGCTCCCCGCCGCCCGCTCGACCAGCCACGCCGCTCCCTGCCGCCCGCTCGACCCGTGCCGCTCCCCGCCGCCTGCCGCCGCCGCCCGTGCCCCTCCCCGCCCCTCGCCCCGACCCTCTCCACCCCCTCCTCGCTGCGCCGCCATCCACCCGAACCCGCCCTGGCCTCCCAACGCCACCCCGACCCCACAATGCCGCCGTCCACCCGGCCCGCGCCGACCCTGTCTCGCGCCGCCGCCGGCCGCAGGGCTCCCCGCCCCTGGCTCGGCCTCCCGGAGCCCGCAGGCCGCCCCGACGAGCACTCCTAGGCGCGGCTTCGGCCGGCCCTGCTTCGACGAGCACTCCCGCCCCAGTGAGCTCCTCCCTCCACCGCCAGATGCCGCCGTGCCCCCTCCCAGCCCCAGTGAGCATCCGTTGTTCTCGTTGCTTGTGTTCATGGTGGCTGGATGAATAGATAGATGCTAGATAGATGGATGGATGCTAGATGAATATATAGATGGATGCTAGATGAATAGATAGATGGATGGATATTTAGATATATACTAGATAGTTTTGTGTAGTTTTATTAGGTATTTAGATGCATACTAGATAGTTTTTACTAAGTTTGTGAATATAGATGAATTAGATGTTGGGCAAATTTGTGATAGATGGATGGATATTGGTTAAGTTAGTGTTATGGTCATGTTGATTCATATATAAGAAGCAAATCGAGGCACTTGGTTTCTAAAATACTTAATAAAGATTTTTTTTGCAATTTGACATTTTGTTTCATGTCGATTCATAATGTTGTGCCAAATGGTTAATGTGAGGTGAAGACCTAATTTTTTTCACTTGATGGAATTAACAAGATTTGTGGTGTTCCCATCTTCGTGGAGTGACCGTCGACGTTGGAGGTGTTGGTCCAGGATCGTCCCTCCTTTGATCGACTACATCCTCTACATCGGAGGGTGAGCAGCAATTCCAGGACCTCGTCCACTTTTTTTTCCATGTCACTAGATTAAATTTTCACATCAAGTCGCGTAACCTAGGTCTCCCGTCCGAAAGGGTTGCATCGATAAATATGCATTCAATTGCATATTTATCACCGCAGCTCTTTCGGATTGTCCAGCGCTTTCCACGAACAGCCCGAGGATGTGTAGATTGGGTACGTTGTTCATGCTCTACCCCGTTCCGAGACAGGATTTCGGCGGCGCCTCCCTGTTGTTCTCCGGATGCACATTCTCTCGGCATTTTGCCGAGACGTGTATTTGGAGAACAGCGGGGAGGTGCTGCCGAAATTTTGTCTCGGAATGGGGTAGAGCATGGACAACGTACTCAATCTACACATTCTCGGGTGGGATTAGGACCCATCTTTACCTATTAGAGATGTAGGTGGATTAAATGTCGATTCTCGTCAACCTTGTAAAAAATAAAATATTGATGTGAGTAATTTAAATGAATCCTTAATTTTGTTGTGTGGCTTCCAATAAAGCAGAGAAGGCAGATAATCAGTGGATGTATAGTGGATTTTTCCGTCGGAATCAAGTAACAACAGAGTGGGTCGAGAAAACTGATGTGTTTTTGAAAGAGATATTCCGTAGTCCAATGAGGATGGTGCCAGAATGCCCGTGTGCCAGATGTAAGAGACGTATCCGCAGAGATAAGAGTGAGATGACTAAGCACCATCGCACGCATGGATTTATGCCCAACTTTAATATGCCGATAAACTTTGCCCAGCGGGACCGTGGTAGAGAGGATGTGATACGACAACGCGTCGCTGGTTATGAGGACGATGGGGTTAGAGACATGCTAGATGATGTCTTTGCTGCACAGCCGACACCTCCGTCACATTCAGCGAATGAACCGGAGGAGCCGGAGGAAACCGCAAAGGCCTTCCTGGAAATCTTGGCCTCGTCAAAGAAACCTCTCTATGAGGGTGCCAAGCTGTCTGTGCTGGATGCCATCTCGCAACTGATGGCAGTCAAGGCTGAGTACGGCTGTAGCCGAGGTTGCTTCGAAGCATTTCTGGGAGTATGGGCTAACAGCCTGCCTGAGGGCCATGAACTGCCGAAAACCATGTACGGTACGAAGAAAATCATGAAGGCGCTCTCGATGGACTATGAGAAAATACATGTTTGTCCAAAGAATTGCCTTTTGTTTAGGCATGAGTATGCGGATGACAAGTACTGTAGGAAGTGCGGTTCCTCTCGGTATATTGAGGTGGTCGATAAGCATGGTCAGAAGCAGCAGCTAAAAATCCCTGTGAAGGTTCTTCGGTATCTTGATTTTATAAAAAGACTGCAACGCCTTTTCATCACCGAGGAGTCTGCCAAAATGATGAAGTGGCACAAGGAAGGGAAAAGGTACAATCCAAAAAAAATTGTACATCCATCAGGAGGTGAAGCATGGAAGTCATTCGATATAGAGTACCCGGAGGAAGCAGCCGAGGCTGGGAATGTCAGAATTGCTATAACAGGTGATGGGTTCAATCCATATGGTATGTCGTCTAATCCATACAGCTGTTGGCATGTATTTGTTATTCCGCTGAATCTCCCTCCCGACGCCATAATGCAACGCAAGACCATGTTCCTGTCGCTTATAATTCCGGGGCCTGAATATTCGGGGAAGAATTTGAGTGTGTTTATGCAGCCGTTGGTGGATGATTTGCACCATTCTTGGTACTTCCCGAGGTTGACATACGACCGACATCTGCAGAAAAATTTCTTGATGAAAGTTTGGCTACAATATTGCATGCATGACTTTCCCGGTTATGCCTTGTTCTGCGGATGGTGTACAAGTGGAAAGATGCCTTGCCCAGTGTGCATGCAGGCCTTGATTTTCATTTGGCTGAAGAAGGGTGGCAAGTATGTTGCATTTGACCTGCATCGACAGTTCCTCCCTCCAGACCATCCTGATAGGGAAGACAAGAAGAACTTCACAAAAGGCAAAGTTGTCCATGAAGTAAACGAGATTCCAACGTTTTCTGGTGCGGATGTGCTTGCTCAGCTGAAAGCTCTTAAGCCTGCCGGTGAGGGAAAAGGCAAAGGCAAAGGCAAAGACGAGGGCGAAGGCAAAGGAAAAAGTAAAGAGAAATTTTTTGAAGGATATGGTGAGACGCACAACTGGACTCACATTACCCCCTTCACGCAGCTTCCCTATTTTAAGGACCTCAAACTTCCATACAACATAGACGTGATGCACACCGAAAAGAATGTCGCAGAGTCCCTTTTTCACACGATCCTCAACATTCCTGATAAGACAAAGGATAATGTTAATGCTAGAGTTGATCAACAGAATATTTGCGATAGACCACGTCCACACATGCAGCCTCCCACAGGCAGTCGAAAATCTTGGTTCAAGCCAGATGCTGACTTCGTACTTAAAAAGGATCATAAGATGGAGACATTCAAGTGGCTGAAACACGTCGTGAAGTTCACTGATGGTTATGCGTCGAATATAAGTAAGGGGGTCAATCTTTCAACGGGTAGAGTGACCGGGCTCAAGAGTCATGACTATCATGTATGGATTGAGCGGATTATGCCGGTGATGGTTCGGGGCTATGTTCCCGAGCGTGTCTGGCGTGTGCTTGCGGAGTTAAGCCATTTCTTCCGCATGCTTTGTGCTAAAGAAGTATGTCCTGAGAAGATAAAAGAAATGCATAAGAAGGCGCCGGAGTTGATATGCAAGCTAGAGAAGATCTTCCCGCCAGGCTTCTTTACTCCGATGACACATCTCCTTTTGCACCTCCCGAACGAGGTATTGTTGGGGGTCCCTGTGCAGAATTGTTTGCAGTACGGCCCTGAGAGACAGAACAAGCATCTGAGACAGAAATGTGGAAACAAAGCTAAGATTGAAGCTTCCATAGCTGAGGCAGTTATCCTAGAGGAGGTGGCAGACCTCAGGACAGCCTACTATCCGGACCATGTTCCCACGTTGCACAATAAGGTGTCTCGATACAATACAGAAGAACCCAAGTATAAACCCAAGTTGCCTCTATTCATCGGGCAAGGTAGTAGGGCTGGATGCTCAAAATCTTATCTCATGCCACGAGATGAGTGGGAGGATGTCATGTTCTATATCTTGCACAACATCAAGGAAGTTGAGGATGAGTGGATGAGGTAATACCTTTGCACCATTCTTTTAGTCAATTCGTTATGTTCACTTTGCCTAGTTCTTATACCGCTTTTCTTATTGTAGTCGATTCGTTGAAGAAGAATGGACGGGAATGCTGCCTCCTTCTGAAGCGGAGGCACTTGCTCTTCTCCGAAAGGGTGCTGATGGAAGGAAAAATTTCGTTGCGTGGTTCATCGAGAAAGTAATTTTTCACACTTTCAATTAAACTCATGCACCCTATAATTTCAATTAAACTCATGCACCCTATAATTTCAATTAAACTCATGCACCCTATAATTTCAATTAAACTCATGCACCCTATAATTTTAATTAAACTTGTAGGGAAATTATCCGACCGAATCAATGGATGAAGAATTGAGATGGGTTTCCATGGGTTTTGATCCTGTCGTCATGACATGCGAAAAGTATGATGTGAATGGGTATCGCTTCCATACAGAGGAGCACCAGAATAGTCGGCCTGATCCCAAAACCATAAATACCGGAGTCTTCACTGAAGGAGATAATGAAGTAGATTACTACGGAAGGGTAGGAAAAATATACGAGCTTACATTCAAACGTGGCCGCGAACACCTAAGTCTCACTGTGTTCAAATGCCGATGGTTCGACCCCAAAAAGGGGCTGAGACATACGCCTTCTGTTGGTTTAATTGAAGTTAAACCATCAACTGTCTATGCTGGAGCTGATCTCTTTATCGCCGCTACCCAGGCCACACAAGTATATTATCTGCCTTACCCATGCCAGAAAGAGTACCTAAAGGGTTGGGAAGTTGTGTTCAAGGTGTCGCCGCATGGTAAGCTACCGGACCCGAACGATGATGATTACTACAACATAAACCCCATGACATACGAGGGAGTGTTCTATCAAGAGGAACATGATGACGTGGTCCGAAACAACGAGGATGATGACTTGGGTTATGTTGACCTGGACCCAAACGGCGACGACGCACGGATTGATGGTGAGGCAGTTGTGAATCAAAGAGACATAATTATGCTTGAAAAGTTAAATGAAGACACTGACGATGAGGAAGAGCCTCCACCTCCGTCAGACAACGAAGAAGATATGCGTGATAGTGATGATGAGACTGGTCCACAAATAGATTACAATAGTGATGATTCATATGGGTTCTAGAAAATGTAAGTTCTTTTAATGATCATTACAATAGTATGCTTAATGTGCTCTTCTGGTATTAATGTTTTTCCTGTATGCTTGTTTAATTGATATGCTTACTAATTGTTTATTCTCTTCTCAATGCAGGTTTGCTAATCATGGGCAAGTCCAGCGGCGCTAGTTTCCTCAGTAAATTTAAAGGACTTACTCGGAGTGGACGAGCCCACAAGGTTCCCTCCCGACTACGTGAGGATGACACCTCATAGGGAGGTGGAGGGGTCGGGGGAGGAGACCCTAGAGGAGGAGGCGGTGGGGGAGAGCCCCTAGAGGAGGAGGAGGTGGGGGGAGAGGCAACCGGGGCAAAAAACTCCGGGCCGTGTCTGAAATAGGAGGGTCTTCTTCGATGCCCTCCTATACAGAGGCACCTTCTGAGTCTGAGGAGGAGGAGTATGTTCCTGATGGCGAGGAGGAGGAGGCCGAGGAGGAGGGTGAGGAGGAGGAGGCCGAGGAGGAGGGTGAGGAGGAGGCCGAGGAGGGTGTAGGGGAGGTTGATCCCGCGTTGTGGGGTGACTTGCCACCGGGTTCTTCGCAGGGGTGGCCGCGTGGTAATGCCGGACTACCTACACCACCTTCTATCGAGGAGCACAAGTGGCTCATTGAACCCGTGGGGACAGAGTAAGTGCCTCTCAATCATATTTTCAACACATGACAACATTTTCTTATTGTACACATGGCAATCATTTGATTCTTTTGCAGAAACTGGATCCTTCGCGGAAAGGGCCGTAAACCGAACGACCTTATCACTGTCCTGTTGAAGGAGTTTTGGCCTGGCCTATTCTGCCCGCGGCCAGACAGGGACCCGCAGCAGCGGGTTTTGGCCACGAGCTGGGCCCACTACGAGGCTTGCAGCAACGCAGAGTACGGGACGACCGCTAAGGTCGTGATCACCAAATTTTGGGTAAGTTCTCTTCTGAATCACTTGTCTTCAGTTTCGTTCATAGTTTATCATTGAATCACTCAACTCATGCCTTGTTTGCTTCTGGTTTATGCATGATTGCAGCAACTCTATAGAGTTCTTGACGAGCACAAGGCCAGAGCCGACGTGGTCTTGCTTGCGGCTGCGAAGAAGAAAGCTCGTCAGTTGCAGTACGAGGTGCGCTGGGTTGCCGTCTCGCAGTACTACCACATCTACCTGCACCAAAAGATGACCAAAAGTCAAGCGCAGAAGCTACGACTTACCTTGAGCAAGGAGCAGTTCATGATGGTAACTATTACTAACTTTTCATTGTTTCAAGCAGTCAACTATATGTTTTGTGCTCACATGTCATGCTTCCAAAATTTGCATAGGTTGTTCCTCGTTGGTGCTATGGAAGGCATGACGGATGGGCGAGTTTGGTGGATAGGTGGCTCGGCGCCGATGCAGAGTTTGCTGCCAAGAGCATCAAGGCCCGGGATAACCGTGGAGACGACGGGACACACGGCCAAGGAAACAGGAACCACTGGGGCTTCAAGGCCATGAAGCTATATCTATGTGCATGATGCATTTTTGTTCTTCTTTACGTCATGTTCTTATGTATGGCTGACTTCTATTTGACGTTGTAGGAGGACAAGTTGAAGAGGCCGCTCTCAGACATGGAGTCGTGGAAGCTGGCCCGCGAGCAGAGTCATCGCAAGGAGGGCGAGAGCCAGTACTACGGCAAGACCGAGGAGCACCTGGGGTCTTACATTCATCACTATCAGGAGTTGCATCCGGATGTTCCTGTTGCTGAGGTCGCCCAGTCTCAGATCGACGACACGGCGGTGGTGGCCATCCAGGGGAAGAAGAATGGCCGGTATCCGTGTTTCGATGGCTTGATCACTCCTTCGATCTCGTACACACGGCTTCGGGCTAGCAACCCGAGCCAGTTAGAGAGTACGGGGCGTTCACAGACTCCCTTAGCCCGTCAGCATGCTGTAAGTACTTCCTCTTTATCTTTTTCTATCTTGCATTCTCAGTTTATTTTCAGCATTGCTCACTTAGAAACAACCTAAATTATGTAGGCACATAAGGAGTTTGTCGAGCATAGGAATCTCGAGGTGCGGGAGTACTTGAAACGAGTGAAGGCAAACGATGATTACAACCGTCAGATGATGACGGTTAGTTTTGCCCTCTTAAAACCAACCTAAATTTTTGCACTTTCATTCCTTTTGATCTTCTAGTTTTCTTGTTTAACTAACATTCAGGCTATGTTGGCGTCTTGGACTAACCGCACGGATCCACCACAAATGGGACCCCCACCACCACCTGCGGGAGAACCCCCACACGTGCCCACGTTCGATGAATGGGTGGCACTAGGCAGTGATGGTCCGGTTAGTACATTTGCCTAACTACTAGCAAACTAGTTCTCGTTCATGAAACACTATCATATCATATTTACCGTTAGAATCTTTTCTGAAACATGTAGGGGACCGGTGGCTCGACTCCTGCTCCGTCGACCCCAGTCACTCCAATCTGGCAGAGTGGTGGTGGTCGCGATGGCGGTTTTGGCGGAGGTGGTGGTGGTGGTTTTGACGGAGGTGGTGCTTTTGGCGGAGGTGGTGCTGGTTTTGGCGGAGGTGGTGGTGGTTTTGGCGGAGGTGCTCTTGCTTGATGATTCCGTGCATGTGGCCATCGTGCCATGCCTTTCATATTCCTACTTTTATCATGTTTCATGTGTTGCACTACTTTTATGTTCATGAACTTCCGTCGGTGATGATCTTTAGATGATGTGATGAACTTGAGTATGTTTAGATGATGATGGTGAACTTGAGTATGTTTAGATGAACTTGAGTATGTTCACATGATGAATTGTCATATTTCTGCATAATTTCATATTGTTCTGTTTTCAAATGCTGTCAAATGAATTGGAAAAGAGAAAACAGGGGAAATAAAAAAAACCACCAGGAGCTATGCCTACGGCAAAGCCGTCGGCATATATACGCCCAGGAGTTACCAGAAGCTGCCACGTGGCAGAGATATGCCTACGGCAAAGCCGTAGGCATAGATGGAAATCTATGCCTACGGCTTTGCCGTAGGCATATCTCTGCCGCCAGGAGAAGCCAGGGGACGACACGTGGCGCACGTATGCCGACGGCTTGGCCGTCGGCATACGTGCGCCACGTGTCGTCCCCTGAATCGCCAGCGCTGTTGACGGCGCCGTCCATTGCCGTCAGACGGAAAACAACGCCGACGGCTAAACTATGCCGACGGCTACCCCACGGCCGTCGGCATATGCACCTATGCCGACGGCTATACTACGCCGACGGTCTGACACATCTACGCCGACGTAATCTACGCCGACGGGGCTATGCCGACGGCAGCCGTAGGCATAGATCTATGCCGACGGCAAAGGACCTATGCCGACGGCCGTTGGCCGTAGGCATAGCCTGCGAGTCCGGTAGTGTTTAGTCAGGGGTGCTTGGAACTTTAGCCTCTAAAAGAGACTATTTTTAGTCAAACTAAAAATAGTCTTTTGGATCTAAGCATCCTCTAAGAAAGAGGTGAGCATCTTTCGGAAAAATTAATATTATCTGAACTCTGATCTGAACTGCTATAAACTGGTATCTCATTTGCGAATTAGTAGGCAGTAGAAGTTTGGTGTGAGCTAGGATGCTCAAATACTGTTATCTGTGTTACAAATTCATATTATCTGTATACTGATCCAAACTGCTCTAGACTGGTATCTCCTTTATTAATTAACTAGTAAGCGTGCACGTGTAACACATGTATAATCATAGGAAAATACGATATACTATACAAATCACTACCTAACAATAGCACACTTACAAAAAGTTGGACCATCTCAAGGTTTTCTTCTAGCTCTGCACCAATACTTTTTACTGAAAAAGAATCATACACGCCTACCTACGTATTGTATGACATAGCCATAAATCTGTCTTAAAATGATATCATGAATCTAGTGAATCCACAATGAATCTTTCAACTGAACTAAATCCACGACAAGAATTATGGGACGGAGGAAGTAATATTTGTACATACTTTGGGATTGTGAAATGGAATAACGATAAGTTAATCTTAAGGGCCATAAAAATGTAAGAACAAAAATTACCTACAATATATAGTAAGACAACAGTCAACTAAAATTTGATTGTAGAACTGTAGGATGTTGGTTTATTGCCAATAAAATTCATTGCTGATTAGTAGGTCAAGTTCCCTCTGAAGGATAACAATAATGGCGGCATGATCTTGAGGAGGAGCATCAACATGATTGCAGCGTACCTAATGCTCAACCCCTGAATCTTCCTTCAACTATTGCCAACGATTTAGTTTATCCACATGCACCATGAAACTCAATCAACTGAACAAAAGCTATAATGTAAACAAATTAATGTAACATTTTCTAAGTCTGTCCTCTTATTTAGCATACTAAATTTTCCTTTCTCTAAAAGAACAATTTCATACACAATATGTACACAAAAGGAAAACCAAAAAACTCCAGTTCATGACAAGTATATAGTTTGGTAGAAAGAAAAACTCTTACGACATGGATCATAAAATAATTTGTGGAAATATATGTATGTTTGTCCTTAAGTAGGTTAAACGTCTTTGCTCGGAGAAAATAAGAAGTACATAAGAAAAATTTCAAGGGTTCTACATTGAACGGCTGCAAAAACTTCAGGTAGTACATGATATACATGCCATAAGTTTCCTTCAGATTTATCACATACCCATAAATGCAAGCCAACCCAAACAGTGACTTGCATGCATATACTGCAAGAGAGCATTAACCATGTGAGCGCATATAAATCAAGCTTGCCCGAACAAAACAAAAGGAAATCACTCGTAGAGAAATCAGATAACCATATGAAGTTATTAACTTCCACCTTCTCATCATTCAAATGCACCCTCTAGGAGCAGCACTGGATAAACTGAATCGTTGCAAGCTACTCCCTCTGTTCCAAAATAGGTGACTCAACTTTGGACTAAAGTTAGTACAAAGTTGAGTCATCTATTTTGGAACGGATAGAGTAGTAACTAAAATAAACCCACAAACTACAATAAAAAACTGAATCCATGATAAGAAAAATCTAAACTGAATGCCTTGTAGACCATGCCACATATGCTCAAAATAGATAAACGGATCAAGGTGACAGTAGGTTAATATATTAGGGCAAGAATGAAGTGGGTATATGGGGTAGAGCAACCAATGTGTTGGGTCAATAACTGCAGGGAGTCAATCGCGGAGGAGGCGGCTGACCGGTGAACATTTGCGATATTTTCTAGGCGACAAAAAGTGTTTGGGACCAAATAAGTCAGTCCCAAAAAACAAATATGAGGCAAACCTGATGGATCATCACCTCAATTTTTGCCACCACATTGTATGTGATCCCCTAATTCAAGTGTGGTGGATTGGTGCAGACATTCCCCCAAGCCAACAAAAACTGCATTCAATTTCAATAAGGAGATACATGATTAAAGGAGTATCAAACACTCACCTCCATGTTTCAAGTAGAGGAAACAATTCCGTGGAGCTAGTGGTGCGTAAAAAAATATTTTCTATATATTGACTTGTACATGATGTTTCCTGTCTCCAAACATTTATTGGCATGATCAACATAGCATAGCTATCAAGGATCGAGTATTTGCAATGTAAGCAGCAAAATTCCACGAAGCTGGAGACGTATAGCAGTAGATAATATAGCATGGAGCAATCAAAAATTACAGATACGTTGGAGACGTATCAAGCATCCCCAAGCTTAATTCCTGCTCGTCCTTGAGTAGGTAAATGATAAAAACAGAATTTTTGATGCGGAGTGCTATTTGGCATAATTTTAATGTAATTCTTCTTAATTGTGGTATGAATATTCAGATCCGAAAGATCCAAGACAAAAGTTCATATTGACATAAAAATAATAATACTTCAAGCATACTAACAAAGCAATTATGTCTTCTCAAAATAACATGGCTAAAGAAAGTTATCCCTACAAAATCATATAGTCTGGCTATGCTCTATCTTCACCACACAAAAATATTTAAATCATGCACAACCCCGATGACAAGCCAAGCAATTGTTTCATACTTTTGACATTCTCAAAACTTTTTCAATCTTCACGTAATACATGAGCGTGAGCCATGGATATAGCACTATAGGTGGAATAGAGTGGTGGTTGTGGAGAAGACAAAAAGGAGAAGATAGTCTCACATCAACTAGGCATATCAACGGGCTATGGAGATGCCCATCAACAGATATCAATGTGAGTGAGTAGGGATTGCCATGCAACGGATGCACTAGAGCTATAAGTATATGAAAGCTCAAAAAGAAACTAAGTGGGTGTGCATCCAACTTGCTTGCTCATGAAGACCTAGGATAATTTGAGGAAGCCCATCGTTGGAATATATAAGCCAAGTTCTATAATGAAATATTCCCACTAGTATATGAAAGTGACAACATGAGAGACTCTCTACTATGAAGATCATGGTGCTACTTTGAAGCACAAGTGTGGTAATAGGATAGTAACATTGTCTCTTCTCTCTTTTTCTCTCATTATTATTATTATTATTATTATTATTATTATTATTTGGGCCTTTTCTCTCTTTTTTATGGCCTCTTTTCTTTTTCTTTTTCTTTTGTTTTTCGTCCAGAGTCTCATCCCGACTTGTGGGGGAATCGTAGTCTCCATCATCCTTTCCTCACTGGGAACAATGCTCTAATAATGATGATCATCAATTTTTATTTTTCTTACAACTCGATACTTAGAACAAAAATGACTCTATATGAATGCCTCCGGCGGTGTACCGGGATATGCAATGACTCAAGAGTGACACGTATGAAAGAATTATGAATGGTGTCTTTGCCACAAATACGATGTCAACTATATGATCATGCTAAGCAATATGACAATGATGGAGTGTGTCATCATAAACGGAACGGTGGAAAGTTGCATGGCAATATCTCGGAATGGCTATGGAAATGCCATAATAGATAGGTATGGTGGCTGTTTTGAGGAAGGTATATGGTGGGTGTATGATACCGGCGAAAGGTGCGCGGTATTAGAGAGGCTAGCAAAGGTGGAAGGGTGAGAGTGCGTATAATCCATGGACTCAACATTAGTCATAAAGAACTCATATACTTATTGCAAAAATCTACAAGTTATCAAAGCAAAGTATTACGCACATGCTCCTAGGGGGGTAGATTGGTAGGAAAAGACCATCACTCGTCCCCGACCGCCACTCATAAGGAAGACAATCAATAAATAAATCATGCTCCGACTTCATCACATAATGGTTCACCATACGTGCATGCTACGGGAATCACAAGCTTCAAGACAAGTATTTCTCAAATTCACAAGTACTCAACTAGCATGACTTTAATATCACCATCTCCATATCTCAAAACAATTATCGAGTATCAAACTTATTATAGTATTCAACACACTCATAAGAGAATTTATTATTCTTAATCTTGCATACCAAGCATATTAGGATTTTAATCAAATTACCATGCTATTAAGACTCTCAAAATAATCTAAGTGAAGCATGATAGATCAATAGTTTCTATAAAACAAATCCACCACCATGCTCTACAAGATATAAGTGAAGAACTAGAGCAAAATTATATAACTCAAAAGATATAAGCGAAGCACATAGAGTATTCTAACAAATTCCAAATCATGTATGGCTTTATCAAAAGGTGTGTATAGCAAGGATGATTGTGGTAAAATAAAAAGTAAAGACTCAAATCATACAAGACTCTCCAAGCAAAACACATATCATGTGGCGAATAAAAATATAGCTCCAAGTAAAGTTACCGATAGAAGTAGACGAAAGAGGGGATGCCTTTCGGGGCATCCCCAAGCTTTGGCTTTTAGGTGTCCTTAGATTATCTTGGAGGTGCCATGGGCATCCGCAAGGTTAGTCTCTTGCCACTCCGTGTTTCATAATCCGCATCAAAACTTGAAAACTTCACAACACAAAACTCAAAGTAGAAAATCTCATGAGTTTCGTTAGCGAAAGAAAACAAAAGACCACTTTAAGGTACTGTAATGAACTCATTCTTTATTTATCTTGGTGTTAAACCTACTGTATTCCAACTTCTCTATGGTTTATAAATTATTTTACTAGCCATAGATTCATCAAAATAAGCAAACAACACACGAAAAACAGAATCTGTTAAAAACAGAACATTTTGTAGTAATCTGTAGCTAGCGCAAGATCTGGAACCCCAAAAATTCTAAAATAAATTGCTGGACGTGAGGAATTTATCTATTAATCATCTGCAAAAATAATGAACTAAATATCACTTTCCAAATAAAAATGACAGCAGTTCTCGTGAGCGCTAAAGTTTCTGTTTTTTACAGCAAGTTCAACAAGACTTTCCGCCAGTCTCCCCAACGGTTCTACTTGGCACAAACACTAATTAAACACAAAAAACACAACCAAAACAGAGGCTAGATAAATTATTTATTAAATAACAGCAAAGATAAATATTGGTTGATTCCCAACTAAAAGACTATATTACAACTATAAGTCCCTCCTTGAGAGTCTTATTTCATAAGTCCCAAATGCCCACTTTAAGTCCCTATAAGTCCCTCCTGTTTGGTTTAGATGGGACTTATAGGGACTTTTTTAAGTCCCTAAACCAATAAGTCCCTGGAAACAAACACCCTGTTCAGATTTCTTGCAAGAGTCAAGCCCTAACGGACTGCGATATCTTCAGCTGTATTCGCGTCAAGGACTTGATTCAGGAGGCAATTAGAAGCAGCAACAAAATCACCTGCATCCTCATCCGGCCTCATAGGAGTAGCCAGCACAAACATTCAGTAAAAACATACCATGGGGTGGTTTCCTCTAACCACTACGCCTCGGAGGTGTTCGTTTGTTCCGGCAGATCTTACATGGCTTGTCACCAATACTTGGTCGGCACCACTGATTTGGAAGGGTTCTGCAACACTCGCCATTCCTTTTCTGCCTCCTCTCCCACCGTATGTACCAACAGGCTGTAGCGACAAGCCGACAACATCCTGAAATGCTATAGTGCCCAGGTACCGCTCCTGTGATTTGGGGTCATAGAGTAAAAATTCAAGTACAGTGTACCCAAGGGCATCATTTACCACCTTTTCGATGCCAAGTTCCTTCCAAACAGATTTTTTCAGTTCACACATAAGAAGTACATGTTGAATATCTTTGGCATCCTTAATTTCCGCAGACATGAGATAGTGCAGAGTCCATCATATGACTATTCGTGAGAATGTAGAAACATGGAATTGTTCCGTGTAGGCAGAGGCAGATAAAGATCTTCACCTTTGCAGGTATCCGAGTGTCCATAATATTTTCCAAATAGGGTGAGCAAAGGAACTTCCCTGTCCATTTTGCGCTGCAACTTTTCACCATCCTGTTGAGTCCCACTCATTATGCTGTTAAGGGTTGTTCAGAATTTCAGATTCAGTTTTAGAAAAAACTGGTTTTAAAGAGATTATAGGGGAACCCGGTTTAGTAGGTTTTTTGGGATGCGTTTGTATTGTAGTTTCTGTTAAGCACAACTGTTGTAGTATATACTGTGTGGTGGAAAAAATGGCCTTTAGGTGTGCCATAGAGCGGTTGTTGTCTCGAGAAAATGGCAGGATAAAAAGTTGTTGCGGTTGAGTATGGTGAAAACATTCTTCAAAATCTCTTGTTGTGGTCAAATATCATTGGTGTTCAGGTCATTACGTTCAGCTGGATTATAAAGTCATTGGTGTTCCAAATGGTAAATATGCTTCTGACTTGCACTACTCCACCTTAACGCACCAGATTTTTCAAAAATATGCCTCCGCACCAGCTAAAACGGTGTGGATGAGGCTACCAAGAGAAAAGTCGAAAATGACCAAATGGCATGAGCCGACGATGGTGGTGGGCATCATCACCATTGCCCTGTTTTGTAGCGACTGACTACAATGGGAGGTTACTTGAGTCCTTAAAACATCTCTACTAGATGTTTGTGTTACTTCGTTCTGTTCGGTCATTAGTACTGATGTCTACTTTGCACTCAAAACTGAAAATTGAATGTAAAGTATGGATGTTGTGTATCTGGAATACGGATCTTGTGTTGTAATTCCGTTTAAAGCACCAAGCCAGAAAATAATCTTAAAGCAATCCTCAAGCATTAACTATTAAATATCTTACATTAGCTATAGTTTCTTGAAAGAGCATTTGGTTATTATTTCGCTTCGCTCTGATTATTGCCGGTAATGCATCTGTGTACTTATCATGCTACTTCTTGACCCGAAAACTATAAACCAATCCTTCTACATAGTTGTTATGCTGGTCAGAATTTGTTCGGATTAAGTTATAGAAAAGGTCGGTTTTAGAGGAACTGTAGAGGAAAACAGGCTTTTTGTAGTTGTCCCAGCATTGTTGTGGTTCTGTATTATCTTGCTAAATATACCATGTGTTGAGGAAAAAAGATGGGGCTTGGGAGCATCTCCAACTGGACCCCACTCTCCCTATACACTCGGGCGGACAGCCTAGACACTGCCTGGACAAAAACAACAACCCAATCTGAAGGGGCTATGGATGTGAACCGTTCAATTTCTCTCATGACGTTAGGCTATTTTTCCTGGCTATATACACAACCATCGTCCTCCTTGAGCGGTTCCCGACTCTTCGCAACTCGTCGCCTCCTCTCTCTCCCGAAACCACAGTGCCGCCTCTGTCCTCCAAACTTCGAGGAACGCCTCTCAAAGTACTGAAAAAAATGTCTCCCAGACAGTCTCATGATAATGCTCCTGAAGTTAATGAGTCCGATGAGAATGCTTTTAATGACTAAACCTGATGAATCACCAAGAGTTGGCTTTCAGCTACGGTACTAATCCTTTATATCACTGTTGTTCGCAATAGCATTCCACGTTATCCTTGCTCCTAACTGTTAAACTTGATGAAGCGTCTCAAACTCCCATACATGAGAGCCCGCGTATTTGTATTGATCATTGCTTGTGTTACAAGGATACCTCGGTTGTTATAGAGATCAACCGTGAGGAGATTTACAAGGGAGAGATAGATAGAGATAAGGTACAAAGTTAAACAAACAGAACAATATCTATCTCCTAACTATATGCGGCAATAGCAGCCAATATCACATGTTTAACACCCTCCCATAATCATAACTTCACTAAGTTAAGATTACGCTTGAACTCCTCAAATGGTCTTGTAGCCAATGCTTTTGTGAAGCCATCTGCAACTTGATCTTTGGAATGCACACACCGTATATCCAATTCTTTGTTGGCAACTCTTTCTCTGACAAAGTGATAATCAATCTCAATGTGCTTAGTTCATGCATGAAAAACAGGATTCGCTGACAGATAGGTGGCACCAAGATTATCACACCATAAACACGGAGTTTGGATATGTTTTATTCCAAGTTCCTTAAGCATAGTCTTTCCCAAATAACCTCGGCTGTAGCATTTGCTAAAGCCTTGTACTCTTCCTCAGTACTGGATCTTGAAACTGTGGCATGTTTCCGTGCACACCAAGATATCAAGTTTGGTCCAAAAAATACCGCAAAGTCACCCGTCGATCGTCGATCATCCAAACATCCTGCCCAGTCAAAGTCAGAGAAAGCACTAACAAGAGTGGAGGCAGACTTATTAAAAGTTAGACCAACACTCAAGGTACCATGGATATATCTGAGTATACATTTTGCCGTTGTCCAGTGTGATGAGGTAGGTGCATGAAGGAACTGACATACTTTGTTTACAGCAAAGGAAATATCAGGCCTGGTGAGTGTCAAGTACTGTAGAGCACATACCAAACTCCTGTATTTAGTGCCATCTTCTTGACTCAAGACTTCACCTTCTGCAAGAGATAATTTTTCTATGCTAGACAATGGTGTTGGTGACGATTTACAGCCCTTCAATCCAACTCTGTTCAAAAGATCGGTGGCATATTTTTCCTAAGAAAGATGAATACTGCCCTCCCTCAATTTCTTGACCTCGATACCAAGAAAGAAATGCAAATCCCCTAAATCTTTGAGGGCAAACTCTGAATTCAAATCTTTTAACAAGGTTGTGATTGCATTATTTGAGGAACTGGTGACAATAATATCATCAACATATATAAGTACAAATATGGACGTATTTGACTTATTATAGATGAACAACGATGTATTAGACTTAGATGGAGTGAAACCAAGGGCTTGAAGCTTTAAGCCCATGGAGCCTGCTTCAGTCCATACAAGGGTTTGTCAAGTCTGCACACATGAAAAGGTTTATTTTTGTCCTCAAAACCAGGAGGTTGTTTCATATATACTTCCTCTTCCAGAACACCATGAAGAAACGCGTTTTGAACATCTAGTTGCCTGAGACTCCATCCTCTAGAGACAGCAATAGATAAAACGAGACGAATAGTAGCAGCTTTCACAACAGGACTGAAGGTGTCCTCATAATCAATGCCATACCTTTGCTTAAATCCTTTTGCAACAAGTCTGGCTTTGTAGAGATCGATCGTACCATCTGCCTTTTTCTTTATCCTGAACACCCATTTGCAATCAATCAAATTTTTACCGTAATGGGAAGGGACCAAGTGCCATGTTTTATTTCTCTTAAGAGCCTGAAACTCTTCTTCCATAGCCTGTTTCCACCTTGAATCGGTGCATGCTTCACGAAAGGTGGTTGGTTCTCCTGTTGAGCAAGCTAAACCAAATTTAACTTTATAATTAACAGGATGGATTACCCCTGCTTGGAGACGTGTATGAGGAGGAGAAACGGGCTGCTAAGTCGCTTCAGAAGACCCAGCCGCAGAGGATCCAGGCTGCTGCTCCAGGATAGAAGATCCCGGCGATCCCGAGGAGATCCTGTCGCATGCAGGGTTGACCGGATCATGTGTGGCCAAGGGTGCAGCTGAAGGCGATGGGCTCGGCGCAGAATATCCGAGCGGTCCGAGCGGGCCAGACGGATCAGGATGGACACCCGTGTCCCCAGCCGCCGATGGGCGCGGGCCCTGCCTGACAAAGACCCGCGGCTCGGTGGAAAACCGTGTGGGCGCGTCCCCGTGCAATGATTGGCCCGTGATAGGCGCACCGGGGGGGAGGCGGGGCGGACCGCTGCCGCGTGTCGGTCACGGGTTGATGCGGCGCGACAGGCGCGGACCCAGACGCCGATCCACTACCCCTGCCTGCCTGGCAGGGCGACGGATCCGAGGATGATCGCGCCAGGTCTGGTGGTACCGATCCCGAGGGGGATTCGGCAGCAGAGCTGCCACCACCCAGGGGACACATAAAATATGGCCCGTGTGTCACGTTTTCTTGATGATTTGCTGCCAGATTTTTTTCTGCTGCTGCATTGTCTTGCCCTGTAACATGATTCTCAGATGCATGGTTAGAAGGATTAGTCATATGATCATTCAAATTATCATCCCCACTATCTATACCGGAGAGATGAGAAGGAAGAAGACGAATTTCCTTGTGCAAGAGAGCACCAGCATTAGGATGAAGGTGTGCAAAAGGAAAAATGGTCTCATCAAAAACAACATCACAAGATATATAGACTCTACCAGAGGATACATCAAGACACTTGACACCCTTGTGTTGTGCACTGTAGCCCAGAAAAACACATTGTTTAGATCGAAACATGAGTTTCCAAGTGTTATAAGGACGAAGATTAGGCCAACAGGCACAACCGAACACACAGAGGGAATGATAATTAGGACGAGTATGAAGAAGACGTTGCATGGGTGTCTCATTGTTAATAACACGGCTAGGCAGCATGTTGATGAGATGAACGGCGGTGAGGAACGCCTCATCCCAAAATTTTAGAGGCATGGAAGCGCCCGCAAGAAGGGCAAGCCCAACATCAACAATGTGGCGATGCTTGCATTCTGCGGAACCGTTTTGTTGGTGTGCGTGCGGGCATGAGACATGATGAGAAATACCAAGGGTCTGAAAAAACGTATTGAGTCTCTCATATTCGCCGCCCCAGTCAGACTGGACAGCAAGGATTTTGCTATCGAATTGTCGTTCAACAAGTTCTTGAAAATTCTTAAAAACTTGGAAAATGTCGCAGTGTTTTTGAAGGAGATAGATCCAAGTGAATTTGCTGAAATCATCAATGAAACTAACGTAGTAGGTGTGTCTACCAACAGAAGAGGGGGCCGGACCCCAAACATCGGAAAAAATGAGTTGCAAAGCTTTGGTAGAAACACTAGTGGAAACAGGGTAGGGTAATTGATGAGATTTTGCTTGCTGACAAGAATCACAAATAGTTTCAAGACTAAGCTCACCAACACACGGGAGCTGATTATTTCTAAGCACTTGTTGAAAAATAAAAAACGAAGGATGTCCTAAGCGTGCATGCCATCGTTCTGATGATAGTTTGATGACACCGCACACTTGTTTATTGAAGCTTCTAAAGTGTGGGATCAACAGATATAGCCCATGCACACATCTACCTGGGTAGAGAAGCCTCCTCGTGACCTGATCCATAATCAAAAAGAAATAGGGGTGAAATTCTAAGAACACATGATTGTCAAGAGCAATGCGGTGAACAGAAAGAAGATTCTTAGAAGTGTCAGGAACATGCAAGATATTTCTAAGATGAAGATCACGCTGAGGAGTTTTGATAATTGAATGACCAACATGATCTATATCCATACCTTCTCCATTTGCATTGTGGATCTGATCATGACCATTGTATTTCTCGTGCATCGTCACCTTCTCGAGTTCATGGGTGATGTGGTTTGTGGCACCGGAGTACGCATACCAATTTGTGTCAACACCATAGGAGTTGTCCACAGCAGCTGCAACTTTCTTGCGTTGGGAGTTGTCGTCGGCATAGCGCCAGTCACAATCCTTAGCAATGTGGTTATTTTTTTTACAAATCTGACACTTATTTTCATAACCATCATACCCTTGAAAAACGCGCCCCCTGTTGTTGTTGGAGAAGGGACGCTGCCGAGGATTGTTGCCCCCACCAGAGTTGTCGTAGTGGCCACCGCCGCCGCCGGTGTTCTGGTAGTGGCCGCCGCCACCACCACCACCGCTGTTGTGGTATTGGCCGCCGCCGCCACCCTGATTGCCGCCACCACGAGATCCACCGCCGCCATTCTTGGGGGGGGGGTAGAGGGAGCCCTTGGAGAAGCCGCCACGCCCCCGAGTGGCAGCGTTTGCAGAGGGTTTGAAGGCGCCTGCACCAGTGCCCTGGAACATCTCCACGCGCTGATCGAAGTTGGCCACCATACCAAACAGATCGTCAACAGATACGGTATCGGTTCGAACATCGAGAGTAGAGATGAGGGGCTAATAATCCACATCGAGCCCGGCTATGATGAAGGAGATGAGCTCTTGCTCAGTGATGGGTTTGCCGGCTGCTGCTAGTTCGTCGGAGAGAGATCACATATGACCGAAGAAGGTGGCTGCAGATTGGGTGCCCTTCTGCGCGGTTGAGAGGGCAATGCGGCAGTTGTTTTCACGAGACCGTGATTGTGCTGCAAACATGTTTGCGAGAGCCGACCATATGGCAGAGGAGGTTTCTAAGGAAGGAACCTGAACCAAGACCTCCTTGGAGAGATTTCGGAGCAAGTAGGCGACTATCTATTGATCTTGGATTAACCAAGGGTTGTGGGCAGGGTTGGGACCGATCTGGTCTTTCCCGTCGAAAGTTTTGGTGGTGATGGTCTTTGATGGCTCGGGGATTGTTTTGTCGACATACCCATATAGCCCCGCCCCCATGATTTGGGAACGAGCTTGGGCTTGCCAAAGGATGTAGTTATTCCTGGTAAGAGGTTCAGACATGGTGTAGTTGAGACCGAAGGAGACGAGCTGGTTGGATGTGGACATGGTGGTGTGATGAGGAAGGTGGTGGTCGAAGGTTGAGGATGTTTGCGGCGAGAAGGATGGAGGATCTAGATGCTAGGGAAGAGGTGTGCTCTGAATACCATGTTAAACTTGATGAAGCGTCTCAAACTCCCATACATGGGAGCCCGCATATTTGTATTGATCATTTCTTGTGTTACAAGGATACCTCGGTTGTTATAGAGATCAACCATGAGGAGATTTACAAGGGAGAGATAGATAGAGACAACGTACAAAGTTAAACAAACAGAACAATATCTATCTCCTAACTATATGCGGCAACAGCAGCCAATATCACATGTTTAACACTAACATCCTCCTTGATCAATCTCCGAGATCCTGGGTACATGCAAGGTCGAAGAACGAGAAAGAGACAAGAGACGACTATTTAGAAATTCTAACACATACAAGACTTTAATTCAACATCAATTCCATCGGCCCCTCATACAAATACATAGGGTTGCAAGTCTATGCCTCAACTCATTGACTTACCGAATTATTCACACATGGTGATCGGATCACAAGAAAAAAAATCATTGGACAAAACATAAAGATGAATGCTTTATTGATAATATGTTTTATAATGGTTGTTGGATGCGATTTACAATTACAAGTATGACTAACTTGGAGGTAGTTTGCTGAGGTGTTGTTGATGGTGTTGGTTATAGAGATGAGATGGGAAATGACAACGGTTTGGTTTGGTGAATGGCTTTTGGTTAGCGGATGGTGTTTTTCAACATTGCTCCCTCGGGATTTTGGTGTTGCCCCCTTTACAGAAGTTGTTGGGGGTGGATGCCATGGAGCCTCCA
Organism: Triticum monococcum; assembly: GCA_034509565.1. Lineage (NCBI taxonomy): Eukaryota > Viridiplantae > Streptophyta > Magnoliopsida > Poales > Poaceae > Triticum > Triticum monococcum. Next base: position 639,037,735 of record CM067845.1, read on the forward strand.
GCACCTGGTATTAGCAGCCGCGTTCGTATCAGACCCTGTCTGGATCATGAGTTGCGTCTCCAATTTCCTTCTTTCCTTCCCCATTTTGATTGTTTTTCATATATATGATGATTTTTTATCTAAGTATGGCCTTTTTTCCTGCAGAAACAAAATAAATAAATAATTTCATGATCTCTCGCATTCATTAGTCATCAGTGGCAATATCAGAGTGTTTTTCTCAGATATTTTATGATAATCCGGTCTAAACAACAACATGAAGGGCATAAAAATATCACTCGTGAGCCTGCAAGAATACAACAGCCGGTGTTGCAAATATACAACATCTCGGGTGGCTGTCGCAAAATAAAATTGCTCGTAGCCTCCAACCACAGCCACGTGCGACTGCGACCGCAACCCCTCCCTCGAGCCACTGCCCCCCTCAAATCCATGACCGCCGCACCTCTGCCACACCCACCACCACCGGATCCAACCATCCCCTTTGCCACCATCCGTCGGACCAACCAAATCAGCATCCCGCCGCACCACCACACCCACCACCACCGGATCCACCCACCCCCCCTTTGCCGCCGTCCGTCGAACCAACCAAATCAGCATCCCGCCGCACCGCCACCGTCAAATCCGTTGTGCCACCATCGCATAGTCGTCGCCTCCATCCCCGACTATCCCTCCACTATCAGACCCGCCGCATCCTCATGACATCAATCCCCGGCCGGCCCTCTGCAATGAACATTCCGAAGGGCAAGGGCAAGACCGGATTCAACGGATGCAGTTGTGGTCGTCTGGTCGACTCGGCGTCGAGTTCCACCATGACGCCCGGCGGTACTAGCTCGACACCTTCACGACGGTAGACGTTGCTGCCCGTGGCTACGCCATCAAGGCGTGGAGGCCCGGCTTGCCGTCTGAGAGGCGCAACTTCCCAGAGATCAAGAGCCGGCATGCGGCCGAGCTCGTCGGTCCGCGGGTGACCATAGAGTCCCCACTCGATGAAGCTGGAGACCTGCATTGTTGTCGAGGAGCGGGACAACATCTAGGAGAGTGATGAGGAGGCGATGGTGAGGTTTGCGAAGGAACACCCAAAGTGCATGTTGGTCTAGTACGAGATGGAGTACTACCAGAAGAGGGATCTCAAGAAGTCCAAGCGCAAGAACGATAGCGAGAGATGGCCTTCACGGGTCAAGATTGCTGTTTTTGGGTGCCCTATTTTATGCCAGCAGTTGGAGACACATTTTTCCGGTGCCAACAACTGTTTTTTGGTGCCTTAATTTTAATTCACACACATTTTGATGCCCTATTTTACAGCCATTATTGGAGATGCTCTAGGGTGCTCATCTTGCAACATCTAGATCGAGGTGTTTACATTTGACCGGGGCCTTCACTTTCTCAGGGCGTTGTAGTCTCAGTCATCCGATCTCCTGCCCTAGCCGATCTTGGTTGTCCGATTTTCTCACAACCGGCATAAAACACGCGACAATCCCCTCTCGGCTCCACCGCCGCCCCTTGTTCTCCACTCCCGCTGCCGCACTCCGTTTCTCCCTCGGCGCCACCATGTCAGGCCTTGATATGTACCCGTCATAGTTCAGTAAGTCACCAGGACGATTCAGTTATCTAACGGCTAGGATCAAATCCGTGATGATAGGATCATCTAGACCGTTGAGCGTTATTACCGCTGTAACAGTAGTAACAGAGAGTTACTGTTCTTTCCGTTCGGGTTAAAACCCCTCCCTATAACTAGCCGGGTTGTGGCTGGATCGAATATGCTTTTTCTGATGAATTCTCCTACCGCCATCATGGCTAATACACTGGAACCCTAGCGTTCCTCTTACTCACACGAGATCCATCCAATTTTACTTTACAAATTCATAGATAGATTCCATATTACAGTCTGGGTCCTAACAAATTGGTATTCAGAGCATAGGTTTCTTCGTCGGTCACACAATTTTTTCCAGAGAAAGAGTAATCCCACCCAATTCCCTCCCTAAGTGTCGATCGGGATCGAATTGAGCATAGGTGGCGTTGGCGGCGGCGATCGGTACCGGGGCGGCATTGGAGGCGGCGATCATTCGGGCACAAATCGGTCGATGGGGAGCGGTTGGTTGAGCACATCGCTCGATCAGTAAAATCCCGTGTTCCAGCTTCGATCCGTGTGTCAAGGAGGCGTGGACCGCGGCGGCGGCAGGATCTGAGGTGAGATTCGGGTTGCTGGTCCATCCAGTGATAAAATTCCTCTCTCTCGCTTCAGATCAGGAGATGGGGCGCGCGAAGACAATCGATGAGGTGGATCTTCAGGAGGTTCTCTCTTTGCGCGAGGATTTCGGAGTTCTGCAGCAAGATAACATCCAGATGCATAACCAGGTGTCCAAACTGCAAGAGGAAGTACAATTTATTGGAGCCAAGTAGGGGTAGATCTCTGAAATAGTGGGCACAGTTGAGCAAGTTGTGCGTGATTTGAGCAAGCAATTGGCGACGATCAGCACTGTTCTGACAACTTTGGTGAAAACGACTCAACCTGCAGCCCAGCAAGATAGGCCATCCAGTTCAGCACAAGTGGCCAAATCTCCTACTCTGCATAGAGAACATACACGGAAACAAACAGCTCGGATAGAGCAACTGAAACAACAGTTAGCGACAGAAAAGGAAAAGACTAAGCAGTTGGAAGAGATTCAGTTGCAGAACCTACCTCCTATCAGAACAAACACAGCTACTGTGCCTCATGGTTATGGTCAACAAGGGAGAGCTGATAACGCCAGTGCAATTGGAACTCCAGTTACTGCTAGAGACAGGGCAAACACACCTGCATTTAATCAGTATTTTCACCAGAACAGAGATAGGCAATTATGGCAGGGTTATTACAGAACCTATGAGCAGGATATGCAAGCCCAGTTTATGAAATCAATGACTAAAGGCCCCAGGCTGGATTTTCCTAGATTTGCTGGAACAGACCCAGTAGGATGGATAAGACAATGTAATAAGTATTTTCAAATGGCTGGAGCTCCAGAAGAGTACAAAGTCTCACTAGCTCAAATGTATATAGTAGATGAAGCAGATGTGTGGCTCAGGAGATCTCGTCTACTAAAGAAACAACTTAATTGGAAACAGTTTGGAGCTAAAGTGATTAAAAGATTTTCTGATAAGGGCTCTTATGACTTGACAGAAAAATTTAATTCAGTCAAACAGTTACATCATGGGATTATTAATTCTATGCCCCTGATTCCTTAGTTGTGCTCAGTTTTCCCCATTCGTTAACTTTTTCCTCACTTTTCCCCATGTGTCGGGTTTTCTGCTTTCACGTTTTCCTCACTTTTGCCCCCGAATTTTCCTCACTTTTTCCTCACTTTTCCCCATGTGGGAAAAACTGAGCACAACTAAGAAACCAGGGGCATAGAATTAATAATCCCTTACATCATACTGTCATTGAATATACAAAAATCTTTGAGGATTTGATGGCTGATGTGCACGAGGAAAACCCTGAGCTAGGAGAGCTCTGATTTGTCAGATGTTATGTCAATGGACTAAGAGAAGGAATTAAGTTCCAGATTAGACCACTGTGACGCCCGGATAATTAGGCTACAGTAATCACACGTTAATGATGCCACATCACCACGATTACTGTTGTTAATCTCGCGTTAGTAAAGAACCGATCCAAATTCAAATTCGAATTAAAGTCAAGCAATAAAAGTTTTCGATACTCAAAACTAAAATGTTCTTATTGTGACAAATAAATCATGGATAGTATTGGTGGAGAAATAACATTTTTATAAAATAATTAATTACTCTAAAGTGATTAAAACAGCAACAAAAACAATTAAGTGAATACCTTTTTCAATTAATAAAATTCTAAACTAATTTATTTCGGGGTAAAACATTTATGGCGGTGGGTGGTTCTCAAACATTAATTTAAGAGTTGTTATCATTTTTTTAAACTAAAAATAATGTGTATCTAAAATAAAACAGAACAGAAAAATAAAAAGAAGAAAAGTAAACAGAACAAAAATAAAGAAAGGAAAAGCCCCCCCCGGGCCTCGGCCCAGCTGGCCACTAGGTTAGCCAGGCCGGCCCGACCGGCGCCCCCATAACCCCTCCAAACCCTAACCCACGTGGCCCGTAACCCCCCAATCCTCCCTCGATCCACCTCGTCTCCCCACCCCGTCCCGAGTGGATCTGGATCGGGCCGTTGCCCCCTTCCCCCGCCGCGTCCCCGACGGCACCGTCGCTCAGCCCCCCCCCTCGCCGGAGCCTCCCGACGCCGCCGCACGCCGACGCCTCGCCCCTCTTCCCTCGAAGGCCTCCCTCGCGGCGACACCCCGAAGCCGCTGCCCCTTGGCGCCGCCCCAGCTTCGCCGCTTGCCGTTGCCGGACCACGACGCCTTCGCCACCCGTCATGCCGTCGCCACTCGTCACCACCTCATCGGCGTCGCCTCCCCACCTCTCCCTCGACGGCTCCATCGAACCTCGCCGACCCTGATCCCCTGCAAACGGGGGTGAGAACCCCTCCTATCTCCCCCTTGTTCCTGTCATCGCTGTGCACGCTCCGCGGTCCCGGTTGCCGCTGCTCACCGCAGTCACCCCGCGCCTTATCCCTCGAGCGCTCGCGCTCACCGTCATACTGCCGTGCCCGCGGCACGCGTTAGGCGCCCTGCCACGCGCCCGTGGTCGTCCCGCGCACGCTCTACCCGCTGCCGCCTAGCGCTGGTGCGGCTCGCCCTCCGCTCACCCGTGCCTCTACGGCAGTCGCCGTGCCGCCCTACTCTGGCCAGCTGCCGTGCCCGGCGCCCCTTCGGTGGCCTTGGGCGCACACGGGCGCCCACGCCCGCACCCGTTCCGCCCGCCCTGCTAAGGCCTCCTGGGCGACTGACATTAGGGGCCCATGCCCCTGTTAAAATAAATAAATATATATATAACATTAATAATAATAATGTTAATTAATTAACTAGTTTAATTAATAACTTAACTTAATTACTTCTGTTTAATTTACCTAATTAACTGGTTTAGTTAATTAATACATGTTAATTAAACTATGACTATGACACGGGACCCACACATCAGTTTGACCAGTCAATGCTCTGTTGACTGCTGACATCATGATGATGTCAGGCTGACGTCATAATTCCAAATTTTCGAATTAATAATAATTTCAGAAAATGTTTAACACTTTGAAAGATAATATAAAATAATCCGTAGCCCGGATGAAAATACTTTGTACATGAAAGTTGCTCAGAACGACGAGACGAATCCGGATACGTAGCCCGTTCATCCACCACACATCCCTAGCATAGCAAACACGCATCTTTCCCCCTCCGGTTAATCTGTCCGAAAACGCGAAACACCGGGAATACTTTCCCGGATGTTTCCCCCCTTCGCCGGTATCACCTATCCCTACGTTAGGTCACCTCTAGCACAACGTATTGCCACTTCTTGCTTTTTGTTATATTTGATTGCTCTATTATTTATTGTGTTCCCCCTCCGTTACTTCTTTCCAGTAGACCCTGTGACCGATGCCGGTACCCCTGTGATCGACTACATCGACGACCCCTCCTTGTCTGAGCAACCAGGCAAGCCCCCCCCTTGATCACCAAATATCGCCTACTCCCCTCTATACTGCTTGCATTAGAGTAGTGTAGCATGTTACTGTTTTCAGTTAATCCTATACTGCTGCATAGCCTGTCCTTGCTACTATTGTTGTTACCATTACCTGCTATCCTACTGCTTAGTATAGGATGCTAGTGTTCCATCAGTGGCCCTACACTCTTGTCCGTCTGCCATGCTATACTACTGGGCCGTGATCACTTCGGGAGGTGATCACGGGCATATGATATATACTTATACTGTTACATTAGTTATGACTCTGTTCGGAGATGGGGGCTGAAGGGGCAGGTGGCTCCATCCAGGTAGTGATGGGCCTGAGTTCCCGACGGCCCCCGACTGTTACTTTGAGGCGGAGTGACAGGGCAGGTTGAGACCACCTAGGAGAGAGGTGGGCCTGGCCCTGGTCGGCGTTCGCGGATACTTAACACGCTTAACGAGATCTTGGTATTTGATCTGAGTCTAGCTACTGGCCTATACGCACTAACCATCTACGTGGGGACAGTTATGGGCACTCGACGTCGTGGTATCAGCCAAAGCCTTCGTGATGTCAGCGATTGAGCGGCGCGCGCCGGGTTGTACCACGTAACGCAACTTCCTTTGTAATGGAGGTTGCTAGGTCTGCTCATCGGCCGCGTTCGCAACGTGCAGGTGTGCAAAGGGCGATGGGCCCAGACCCCTGCGCCATAGGATTTAGACCGGCGTGCTGACCTCTCTATTGTGCCTAGGTAGGGCTGCGACATGTTGATCTTCCGAGGCCGGGCATGACCCAAGAAAGTGTGTCCGGCCAAATGGGATCGAGCGTGTTGGGTTATGTGGTGCACCCCTGCAGGGAAGTTAATCTATTCGAATAGCCGTGATCTTCGGTAACAGGACGACTTGGAGTTGTACCTTGACCTTATGACAACTAGAACCGGATACTTAATAAAACACACCCTTCCAAGTGCCAGATACAACCGGTGAACGCTCTCTCACAGGGCGACGAGGGGAGGATCATCGGTTAGGATTATGCTATGCGATGATACTGGGTGAACTTATCATCTACTCGCTTCTCCTGCTGCAAGATGGAGGTTACCAGAAGCGTAGTCTTCGAAAGGACTAGCTATCCCCCTCTTATTCCGGCTTTCTGCAGTTCAGTCCACATATGATACCCTTATTCCATTTGATACCAATGCATACATATGTATTGTAGCTCCTTGCTTGCGAGTACTTTGGATGAGTACTCACGGTTGCTTTCTCCTTCTTTTCCCTCTATCCCTTCTACCTGGTTGTCGCAATCAAATGTTGGAGCCCAGGAGCCAGACGCCACCGTCGACGACGACTCCTACTACACTGGAGGTGCCTACCACTACGTGCTGCCCGCTGATGACGACCAGGAGTAGTTTAGGAGGATCCCAGGCAGGAGGCCTGCGCCTCTTTCGATCTGTATCCCAGTTTGTGTTAGCCATCTTATGGCAACTTGTTTAACTTACGTCTGTACTCAGATATTGTTGCTTCCGCTGACTCGGCTATGATCGAGCACTTGTATTCGAGCCCTCGAGGCCCCTGGCTTGTATTATGATGCTTGTATGACTTATTTTATTTGTAGAGTTGTGTTGTGATATCTTCCCGTGAGTCCCTGATCTTGATCGTACACATTTGCCTGCATGATTATTGTACGATTAAATCAGGGGCGTCACAAGTTGGTATCAGAGCCAACTGCTTGTAGGAATCCCCCTTCCATACTCCTTGGCCGAAGTCGAGTCTAGACATTGCAAAACTTGTACTAACATGGATGTGTGTCTTAAGGGCACACGTCGCCATTGGCTGGTAGTAGGATCTTTTATTCCTCAACCTATACTCTGGGACTCTCACATCTCTTCTATTCGGGTTAAACGATTTTACTACCTCTGACTCTAGGTTCTCGATAATACTTTCTCCCGGAGAGCCCCTTATTACAGATGATCGTCTGCTGCACCAGAAGAATCCGAAGATACTCTTCGATGTTCTCTTGAGACTTTATGGTGTCGTTTTTGCAATTCCCTTCCATCGATAAACCCTTGTGGATAACCACGTATACTCGCCATTCATACGATGCTTCCCAGTTAATCTTGTTATTACAAGATACCCTGAAATTCTCTCTGTTGTTTCGAGAATCCTTTGAGCTTACTGCCTTGCTGTTCTTTGCCACATGAATACCACTATGGATAATTTCTAGCACTCACCGGATATTTGCTCATCCCCAGTTGATTCGTGTATTTCACAAAAGTCTTCAAAATACTATTTGAACTTCCGAAAATCCTGAGTAGCCTATTGCTCTTGAAATTCTTACTTGCTTGCATTATGGTTAATCCCATAAGTCTATAATCTTATTGCCATCTCTTGTCATTATCATTTTGAGTTCGTTGATTCAATTTGTTGCGAATGCTCGCAATCCTCAATCAGATCCTAGAATTCATCCTTCCGGCTCAGATATCTTTTTAAACATGAGTTGGTTCTTGACCAATCAAATTGCCATCGATGATACCCTAAGCCTACTCAACTTATCCATCCTTGATCAGAGTATTTGCTTCTGATCCCTTGATTTGAAGATCATAATTCCTTTGCATTTAAGCTTTGAATTAGTCAGGTGTTTCTATAATTCGATGCCCTTTCGTTCCTTCTTCTGTTGATAGAGTACCGATACTCGCATCAGCTCCGTTGTAGACCACAAGACCCCTTGTTGGATTATTATCCGACAGTGTCCTTCATATTCAATAACTTTGGGAGTCTTTTCTCGGATACATGATGCCTTTGGTAAATTGAATCCTCTACTTTCTCAACCTTGCTCTGCTTTCGAGTTGGTGATATGTACTCTTGAAGCTTGTGGTATATGTTTCTAAGATACCCTGATGAGTTGAACCTATGCCTTTTCTAAACCGTGTGAACCCGAAAGATTTCACGGGTCATACTCTTTCGTTGTTTCGCCGGATAAAATTTCTACATTATAGCTTCATCAAAAGCGAGAAGTAAAATGAAAGGTTATGCATTGAAGAAGTGGGAGTCGACCTTGAACTTTGTGTTCATGCCCATGGACACGATGTAGATCTTATCATCAAATCTTCTCTTCAAATAAATATTTCCTTGGTATAAGTTTATCTTATATCTGGGATCTGGCATTTTGCAACCGTTGTTCCGGTCATGTTCTCCTTTTAAATACCAATTCTCGGACAAGTTGAAGTACTTGTCTTCTATAGATCATTGCACCTGTCCAACCCTTACTTTGATCTACCGTCGAGCATTACACTCTGGTATCTCAAGAATACCACAGAACTACATAACTTCTTATGAGTTCTTCATCAACTATTATTCTCGCCGATTCCATTTTTCCAACGGGTTCTGAGTTGTCAGAACCCCTCAAGGACACCGACAGCTGAATCGAGTCCACACTGCGATTCAACAACTCTTAGTAACCTTCATTACTTACGAGCTTGAACTCGATCACGTCATTCCTAGCCTGCTCGGCTATATCGTGATAGTGCTAATTTTAACTGTACTATCTGGTCCTTCTTCTAGGAGCACAATTTGGGTGGTTAGCTAATCTTACAATCTATCTTCCTCGTCATATCGTTTGTCCTTGAACAACAAGCTTGATTTCGAGTTTGTGTCGTACCCATGATTCCAATAACTTTTTGCTTCATCATTCCGTTGACTTTATGTCATCGCCGATCAATTACATCTTCTCGAAACCTCTCGACAAATGTGTCGGGATCATCATCAACATTCTGAGGTCTTCCAAGATATCTATCAAATTCTTGATAAGAAATACCATCCTTTGCCCTCGATGATTTGGGTTATCATCGACAACATTATTGCATTCCCTCCAACACAAAACTTGTCTTTGTTTTGTGTTGAACCTTGAGTTCCTTGCTATCTAACTTATGTTATGTTCTACCGCGGAATATTACCATCTTTGATGTCAAGAACGTTGTGAGGGTTGCTCCACCTCTTAAAAATTCTTGATATAGTAACACTTCTCGCCATCTCCGTTCTTTTATTGTCCCCGTGCTGTTTCTAACTGGAATGCCGACAAATGAATTGTGACGTGCGAATTCAAAACTTCTAGCAACCCTATTGCTTAGAAGTTAGTGGTCGACATTTCATTATTAGACCATTGGTTATCGAGTCACCATTCTACCATTGATCATGCTACCTAAACCCATATTTCGGTTGTACCTTTCAACCAATGTTTAATTATGTATGTTTTGCTCGAGCATACAACATTATACCATTTGATCTGACAAATGTTATCTCCATGTTCACATAAACGTGGAAATCTTGATGGATTCCCACTGAGTCCATCAGCCACCCCCCTCATCCTCTCCTTGGTTTAGTGATGATGAACCCTTGCCTCAGAACTCACTTCCATAGTCATTTCTCGAGAATCTTACAATGTCATCTCGTCAGTTGGTGTTGCACCTTTTCTTCTCAAGCATCCCGAGCCTGAGGTATCCTGACACCAACCAGATCTGGATCTTGGTCAGATATGATGGTTGGGACCTTCTTCCAAGAGTCATAACTCTGGTCTTTATAAGACCCGGTAAGGTGATGTCGTGCCTAGCACACCTGGCCGGGGACCCTATTGTTATAGATTCCTTTTCAGCAAGGTTATCCATTCTTCCATGAGGAAATCGTAAGACTTATTCTACAAGTGATTCCTGATGGATCCTTTGTGTTTCCAAAGTCTAACCTTTACCTGATGACCATATCAGTGCTATCCCGAAGCATGTCTATGGTACTCTGATTTTCAACAAGAACATTTGAAGCCCAATGCTACATGTTTCCTGCTCAATTATCCAAACACCGCTGTATGGATAATGCCATGAAAATTCCTCTCCCATTACTTAAATGGTTTTCTACTTTCTATCATGTCATGGATATCATGCTCTGCTTGTCCTTGGAAAGGATATACCCTTGAATTATGTGTTTAAACACATTTTCCCTTTCCATTGTTCTATTTAATCTGATAATCACATTTTCCTTTCCATTGTTTTGTTTAACCTTCTTGAGGTTTATATGATCTAAGCAGTAATAAGTCACTGCTTTTGTAAGCACCTCGGTGTACAACCTATCTGTAAGACCCTGTTTCTACTGTTGATGACATTCCGTAACCGCCGATGGACGAGAACTTTGCCTATTGGTCCGCCTCGTTCAAACGAGCAGGAAAATGGTTCTCTTTGTCCCTCGCCCTTGGTACCGATGTTGTTGCCGACATAACCGACATACTATCCTCTGACTTGACTTGCTATCATGACCGTGCAAGATGTCAACGCCTTTCCTACTTTTAACCACATGGTGGGCCCATAACCCACAGTTCCCAGGATCGAAACCTGACTCTCCTGTACACCCATGTTGCCAAAGTTATTCCTCGCGCTTGATTTCATATGTAATTCATGGGTCATCTTCCTAGTAATCTACTTTGGTATCAGACGCAATACTTATTCTCGTTGCTCTGGACCCCTTTCACACCATGTTCAGGCATCGAACGATTGCCTACCCGCTTAAAATTCTCATGTGTCGGGGGTTGCTGATCCCACGCACACCTATGGGGATCGGCGGACCGAGCCCCTTTCGGTTCGGCAGGGGGCAGTGGATGCACAAAGAGCAGATCGAGGCGAACGCACGAGCGAGACGATCGGTTTACCCAGGTTCGGGCTGCACGGATGCGTAAAACCCTACTCCTGCTTTGGTGGTTGTATTGAGTTTTGGCTCGGGAGAGGCGAGTGCTATAGTACACTCAAGCAGCTAGCGAGACCGAGCGAGAGAATGGCCGTCCCCCCTTCCTCTGTTGCGCATGGGCCTCCTTTTATATGTCTAAGGGGTCACCGACACGTGGCAACAGAGGTGAGGGTAAAAATGTAAAAGGGGTGGTAGTTGGATCCACCGCCTACAACAGACGTATCATACCTAACCCTGACGGCAGGGGACAAAGGCATTAAATGCTTGTCTGTGTCGCCTAGACGGAGCGGAAATGGACCGTCAAGGGCGCCACCGTTTGCCACGATGGCTCCTTGTCAGCGCCAGCTTGCCACCGCATGCCCCGGGCTGCACAGCCTCCCGCCACGTACGCTAGGAATGGTCCCAGGGCGACACGTTGGTGGGTGAGCTGGAGCGCGGGCTGCGGGGTAGTAGCTTGCCGCGGCAAGCGCCTTGCCGCGGATGTTGTCTTGTCGCATCCGGGAGCTTGTCGCTCACCGGGTCTTGTCGGGACGTGTGGTGCGCCGCAGCGAGCTTCTTGAGATGCTTTGGTTGGTCTTCCCGGCAAGCTCCTCTTGCCGGGGTCTCGTCTCCTTCCGGCAAGGTCCTCTTGCCAGGGCCTCTGTGCTTCGAGTAGCCTTCCCGGCAAGCTCCTCTTGCCGGGGCCTTGGATACTTTGTTCTTGAATGGCTCCTAAAGGAACCATGGAGGGTCTTGGCGGTCGCCCGGCAAGCCTTGCCGCGGGTCGCTGCGACTGCCCGTGCACAAGTTCGGGATACTAAGGTACCCCTACTTTAGTACACCGATAGGAGCCCCCGGGCCTGGGCCATACACGGTGCCGAGCGCTGTTGGGCCAGGCCCAAAACAGTACACGGGCACGCGCGACCTAGGTCACGCCATAACTCACTCCGCGCCCACCGCGCCCTCCCTAAACGGCACGCGTCAAACGCGGCATCGTGGGAGAGATCGTGGGCGGTTTTCGAGGTGCCCACTCCCCACGATCACGGGGTGGGGAGAGGCCGCCCCATTCATCGCCTCGGTTCTGCACGCCTGCCACACGGCTCCCATGCACTTGGGGTCGCGGACGGCGGAGGCGGGAAACGGGGCCGTCATGGGTCGAGGCAGCGGGTCAGCCCCAGCTCCCTGCCTTCCCGCGTCTTGATTCGCTGAGCGGGGCGGTCGAGCCCCCACCTCGCTCCTTTATAAGGAGCGGGAGGGGAGGATGGAAGCCCGCATTCTCCCATCTTCTCCTTCCTTCAGCTTCTGCTCCCCTTCCTCTCATTCGCCATGGAGAAAGGGAATCCTGGTCCTTCGTCAGTGGAGGCGAGGGTTGCCGCCAGACAGTGCCTCCCCCCTCTCCCGCACCCGTGGTGGCGGAGCCAGCCGTAAGGGGAAGAAGGAGGGGGCGAGGTCGTGGACGAGGTCGAGGATGAGCCCGTGGCGCCCAGGGAGGAGGTGGACGAGGCGGCGCGTCGGCTTCGCCTCCGCCGGCGGCTCTTCTTCCCGCGGTGGCCCATGCTGGGGACGACCCTTGCGAGTTCTTCGTCAGGCTGCGCCGGGCGCCTCGTCGTCGCCTCCGACTCCCAGCTCCATTTGCGGAAGTGGTGGAGTTGGACCCGCCCGAGACACTGAGATTGCACATGAGGGGTTGTGGAATCAGCGGCACGCGGGTCCGCGCCGAATTCCCAGCCCCTGGTGTGATGTATCTTGGTCGAGGGTGGAAGACGTTCGCCCGCATCCACAGCTTGACGCCGGGGCTCACCCTCCATTTTAAGTTGGTGGAGGGCGATCTCCTCTCCGTCAAGGTCTTCGGGTGCTTCGGCGTCCGGGCCCGGTGCTGCGTGGAAAGCTCCTCCGATAGCGAAGGCTCCTCCTCGAGCGAGAGTGACGAGGAGGGGAGCGACAGCGACGACGAGGGGAGCGGGCGGCAGGATGGCGGGTCCGACTAGGTGTCGGGCGCCGCTCCGTGCGGCACCGGCAACCCCATCATCCGTGTCGCCGGCTCCTTGAACTCCCCGGGGTCGTCTCCTTGGGTGGGTGGCGTAGGGAGGCTGCGGAAGAGGAAGAGGGCTGGCGGCAAGGCCGTCAGGTCGGAGTACGAGGGCGTGGTGCCCTCGACAGCATGCTGACGTCCTGCCGCCTCGTCTTCGAGCCCCTCTTCCAGCGCTGCCATCACCGTCCAGCCTTGACGGCCCCCGGGGTGTTCTCTTGGTGTCTTCTGGCACCCGTAGTTCGCCTAGGCGCTCCTTTTGCCCTTCCCGCCTCCTTGACCTACCTCCTGAAGAGAGGGCCAAGAAAGGGATTGCGGGCATCTTATCTTTTTAATTTGTAAGCCTTCGGGCCTTAGTTGGATTTAAAATTTGTAATCCTCACTTTCATGTTTTTCATCCTCTATGGACTGTACCTGTGTGGAATGTTTTTAATGATAAGGGGATGTTTGCCGGGTCATTTGTCTCGCGGGTGGAACCCACGTCAAGGAGCAAATCCTTGGTATCTTTCAGATAGACACTCCTTCCCCGGCAACAGGCCCTGCCGTCTTCCCGCGTCGCTCGACCTTTCTCACGCTTTTGGCGGAGGCAGGGAAGAGGCAGGTGCGGCCCCTCGTTTCCTCCCTTTGCTGCCGCGACTACGACCAAAACTTGGCCCTGGGGCCCCAGGGCCTAGAGCTAAGGGAGCACGGTAGCTTTCGGGAAGAAACGAGGTTTCGTATTCCCCAGTCCATAAGAGAATGCATGAAGAGGGATGGAAGACTTTTCTGAGATTGCAGCCCCCGGCAACTCTGGCTTGCCATGGGTGAACCTTGGTACTTGCAGCCCCCGGCAACACTGTCTTGCTGGGGTCCAGATGCCGGCACGTCCTTCTTTTCCTTTTCGTCCCCAGGTGGTCCGGCAAGGATATGCGAGCCCTGCGAACCAAAGGAAACGAAAGAAAGGCAAAGGGACGCACACTCGACCTCTAAGTTAGGGGTTAGCCGCTGTTAAGCACTATCAACCATAACCGAGGACCCGACTCGACCTAGCATGCATGCTATAACTCTGGGCGCCAGCGCTTCATTTACTTGTGCTCAGGGTCTGCGCCTGGCTTTGTACAAAGGATTACATGCAACAGCGGCAAGACTTGTACAAAAGGGTGGTTGCCGGACAGGGTCTGACAACCGTGCCTTACGGGTAAAACTTACGAAGAAGCTCGATATTCCAGGAGTTGCTCACTGGTACGCCATCTTCGGTCTCCAGGCGGACAGCGCCAGGCCTGGTGACTCGTTTCACCCGGTAAGGGCCTTCCCACTTCCGCGTCAACTTGTTGGAATTCTTGGCAGACTGAACGCGCCGAAGAACAAGGTTGCCCTCCTCGAGACTTCTGGCGTTAACTTTGCGGCTATGATAGCGGTGCAAAGCTTGCTGGTAGCGAGCGGCTCGCACAGCAGCCTGAAGACGATCTTCCTCAAGGAGCAGCGCGTCATCTTGCCGCAGCCGCTCTTGCTCAAGCTCATCATAAGCGAGCACTCGAGGTGACCCGTATACGAGTTCCGTGGGGGTAACTGCCTCCGCTCCATAGACTAGAGCGAAGGGTGTCTGTCCGGTGGCTCGATTTGGCGTTGTCCTGATCGACCAAAGAACCACCGGCAGCTCCTCGATCCAGTTGCGTCCGCGCTTGTGCAGCCTGTCGAAGGTTCTGGTCTTGAGCCCATGCAGCACTTCAGCATTTGCCCTCTCCACTTGACCGTTGCTTCTCGGGTGAGCAACAGAAGCGAAGCAGACCTTGGCGCCAAGATCTTGGACGTATTGCATGAAGGTGCGGCTCGTAAATTGTGTACCGTTGTCGGCGATTATCCTCTTAGGGATTCCGAAACGTCAAACAATCGACCTGAAGAACTTGACCGCGGACTGCGCCGTCACCTTCCTCACTGATTCCACTTCCGGCCACTTTGTGAACTTGTCGATTGCAACGTACAAGTACTCAAAGCCCCCGACTGCTCGAGGGAAGGGGCCGAGGATGTCGAGCCCCCAGACCGAAAATGGCCAGGATAAAGGGATCGTCTGGAGAGCTTGAGCTGGCTGGTGTATCTGCTTGGAATGGAACTGGCACGCTTCACACTTGCTTACTTGTGCAGTTGCATCCTGGAGGGCTGTCGGCCAGAAGAAGCCTTGCTGGAATGCTTTTCCGACAAGGGCTCTCGCGCCAATGTGGTGACCACATATGCCTCCATGTATCTCTGCCAACAGCTTCTGTCCATCTTCCCGAGGGATACACTTCAATTTCACACCGTTGAGTCTTCTTCTGCACAGTGTGTTGTCGACAAACGGATACATACTAGACTACCGGGCTACTCTTTCCGCCTCTTCTGGTTCCTCGGGAAGCTCTCCTGTCTGGAGGAAACGGACAATCTGCTGCGCCCATGTTGGAGCCTGTGGCTCGACAACAAGGACTAAAGGCACATCTGCTGCTGCGGGAACGTCTGCTTCTACGGCAAGAGCCCGCGACTCTGCCGGAGCTTGACGTTCCCCGACAAGCTTGCCGGAGCAGAGCTTGCCGGGAGTGTCTGCTGCAACGGAACAAACCCTGGGGTTTGTCGGAGTAGACTGCTCCTCAGCATTCTTGGCGTCGATCTTGGGGACCTTCTTGGCGGCGGCTTCGGGAAGCTCTGCCGGAAGATAGTCACCAGAGATCAACTTCCTCTTCTTGCTCTGTCCAGTTGATGGTGTTATGGATGGCTGAGTCAGCTTGAGCACAAAGATCCCTGGTTCCACAGGTAACTTAAGTGATGCGCACTTTGACAGGCCATCGGCAAAGTCGTTCTCAGCTCTTGGAACATGTTCCATTTGTAGGCCGTCAAAGCGCTCTTCCAGCTTCCTCACTTCATCAACGTAAGCTTCCATCAACGGACTCTGGTAATCCTTGTTTACTTGGCGAACGACAAGCTGCGAGTCACCCCTGACAATGAGCTTCTTAATCCCAAGTTCTGCCACGATCCTGAGACCGGCAAGCAAGCCTTCATACTTTGCAGTATTGTTTGTCGCTTGCTCCTTGGGAAAGTGCTTCTAGACTATGTACTTGAGGTGCTCTCCGGTGGGTGCGACAACCTGTACACTAGCACCGGCGCCTTGCAGCGAGAAGGCACCGTCAAAGTACATGAGCCACTCTTTGCTTGCTTCCTTGGCGGGGATGCTCGTCTCCGGAATTTCTTCGTCTAGAGTTGGCGTCCATTCTGCTATGAACTCTGCCAATGCTCTGCTCTGGATTGTTGATGTACTCTCAAACTTGAGGCCAAAGCTTGACAGTTCCAGTGCCCACTCGACAATCCTGTCTGTTTCTTCTGGATTTTGCAATATCCTCTTCAGCGGAAAGCGAGTGACGACTGTGATCTCATGTGCTTGGAAGTAATGGCGCAGCTTTCTCGAGGCCATGAGAAGGCCGAAAAGGAGCTTCTGCACACCAGAGTACCTTGACCTAGCCCCCTGTAAAAGGGAGCTGACAAAGTAAACTGGGCGCTGCACCATTTTCTTCCGTATCTCCTCTTGCATCTGCGCAGACCCTTGCTTGTCGGGACCAGAGCTTGTCGGGGGAGCCCCCTGCTTGTCGCTGGATGTGCTTGCCGCGGTCGCTGGCTCGTCGTCTGCCTCCCTCTCCGCTACTAACGCAGCACTAACCACTTGATTGGTTGCCTCTATGTACAGCAGCAACTTCTTTTGTGGTTTAGGTGCGACAAGTGTTGGAGTGGAGGACAAGTATCTCTTCAGGTCTTGCAGCGCAGCCTCTGCTTCCATGGTCCATTTCATTGGACCTGCCCTTTTCAAAATTTTGAAAAACGGCAGGGCGCGCTCAGCAGACCGAGAGATAAACCTGCTGAGAGCAGCCACGCAGCCGGCAAGCTTCCGTACATCCTTGACGCGCTTTGGTGCTTCGATCTGCTCGATGGCCCTGATCTTGTCGGGATTAGCTTTGATTCCCCGTTGAGACACAAAGAACCCGAGAAGTTTGCCGGAAGGGACTCCAAACACACACTTCTCGGGGTTGAGCTTGAGGTTGACCTTGCACAGATTTGCAAAAGTCTCTTCTAAGTCTTGGATCAGAGTTGCCCTGTCTCCGCTTTTGACCACTATATCATCCATGTAAGCTTCTACATTTCTGTGTATCTGTGGCTTCAAAGCGATATGGACTACTCTGGCAAATGTTGAACCAGCATTCTTTAATCCGAAAGGCATCCGTACGAAACAGTACGTGCCACATGGAGTAATGAATGCGGTTTTCTCCTCATCCTCTTCTGCCATGAAGATCTGATGGTATCCTGAGTATGCGTCAAGAAATGAAAGCAGATCACATCCGGCTGTGGAGTCAACAATCTGGTCAATGCGCGGCAAGGGAAATGGATCTTTGGGACAAGCTTTATTAACATCAGTGAAGTCAATACAAAGCCTCCACTTCCTGTTTGCCTTGCGCACTACAACCGGATTGGCCAACCACGTTGGATGGAGCACTCCTCTGACAAGGCCTGCTGCTTCCAATTTCTTGATTTCTTCTGCTATGAATTCTTGGCGCTCCACCGCCTGTTTCCTAACCTTCTGCTTGACGGGCCGCGCATGAGGACAAACGGCAAGATGGTGCTCAATTACCTTCCTGGGAACACCGGGGATGTCAGACGGTTGCCAGGCAAACACGTCGACATTCGCCCGCAGGAAAGTAACGAGCGCGCTTTCCTATTTAGGATCAAGCATGGCACTGATGGTGAAGGTACCACCAGTGCCGTCCTCCTTGGCGGGCACCTTCTTGGTAAGTGGTGGAGCGGCCATCGTCTTCTTACTCTTGCCGGTGGAGCTCGATGGTGCGTCCTCGACGGCAGCGCAGCACTCCGGAGAGGTGCGCTTGCTGGAGTAGGCATCAGAGCTCTTGCCGGACTTGGTCTTCTTGCCGGTGGAGCTCGATGGTGCGTCCTCGACGGCAGCGCAGCATTCCGAAGAGGCGCGCTTGCCGGAGTAGGCATCAGAGCTCTTACCGAACTTGGTCTTCTTCTCCCCGGGAGCTTCAGCGGCAAGTGTCTTGCGGTCTGTCGCGGCAGCTGCTTCCCGGTAGATCTTGTCGGCGCAGATAAGGGCATCCTTCTTGTCGCCAGGGACAGAGATGACGCTTATCGGGCCTGGCATCTTGAGCAGGTTGTACGCATAGTGAGAGGCTGCCATGAACTTAGCGAGCGCTGGACGGCCAAGTATCCCATTGTAAGGCAATGGGAAATCAGCAACGTCAAAGGTGACCCTCTCAGTTCTAAAGTTCATCTCACTGCCGAATGTTACCGGCAATGTGACTTTCCCTTTCGGCTTGCTCCTTCCCGGGTTAATTCCTTGGAATGTACCGGTTTCTTCGAGCTCGCTGTCCGGGATCTGGAGTTTCTGGAGCACAGCGGAGGAGATCAGATTTAGGCCGGCCCCGCCGTCAACTAGCATCTTAGTGACCTTGAGGTTGTGGATTGTTGGCGAAACCAACAATGGCAGGCACCCGACCACAGTTGTGCGATCAGGGTGGTCCTCAATGTCAAAGATGATAGGCGTGCTGGACCACTTCAGAAGCTTAAGTGATTCGACAGGTGGCTCTGCCGCATTAACTTCCCGGAGCCACTGTTTGAGTTGGCGGTGGGAAGTATGCAGAGAAGCGCCACCGTCAACACACAAGACTTCTGTAGCCTTATGAAACTCCTGCTCGCTATTCTCAACATCATCCATGTCTTCGTCGTCGTCTTCGTCTTCGTCCTTGTCGCGGCCGCGGGGATGTCTGTCTCCTTGCCGCTGCTTGGCCTTGCCGCGGCTTCCTCCCTGGCCAGCGCGCTTCTTGCCGGCTTCTCCACCGCCTCCTTGGGCTCTCTCCTTGTCGCGCCGCTCGTACTCAGCTTTTTGTTGCTGGACAAGCTGCTCGACCCTCTTGCAATTCTAGAGATCATGGCCCTTGGTGCGGTGAATCTTGCAGTACTGCTTGTCGGAGCTGCCCTGCTTGTCGGCGGCCGCCACAGCTTGACAGTTGGTGCATGCGGCAACCTCCTTGCCGGAGCTACCAACTTTGGCTTGCTTGGCGGCGCCGTCATCGCCGGACTGCTCAACGACTAGTACCTCTTTGCCGCTCTTCTTCCTATTGCGCCTCCGGTTTTTCCTTGCCGGGGCGGCATCCTCGCTGTCAGATCCCCCTGCTCCGGCATCTTCTCCGGGGAGTTTCCTCCCTTCTTCAGCGCGCACATTTGTCGGCCAGGGCATACAGCTCGCTGACGTCCCTGATCCTACTCATCGCCATCTCCGCCCGCATCCTGCGATTACGCACGTTCTGATGGAACTCGCTGATAACCGCGGCAGGGTGGATGTCTGGGATGTTGCGCTGCACGCGGCTAAATCTCTGGATATACTTACGCAGGGGTTCTCCTTCCTTCTGGGAAAGCAGGTGGAGGTCACTCTCTTGGCCATGTGGTTTGTGGCCGCCCGTAAAGGCGCCGACAAACTGATGGCACAAATCCGCCCAAGAGGATATGGAGTTGTCCGGCAAGTGCATGAGCCAGGATCTGACTTCGGGCATGAGCACGAGCGGGAAGTAGTTGGCAAGGATCTTGTCGTCTCGCCCCCCGGTAGCTTGCACCGCAATGGTGTAGATGCTGAGGAACTCAGACGGATGCGACTTGCCGTCGTACTTCTCCGGCACGTCTGGCTTGAAATGCTTCTGGTTGGGCCACTGGACTTGCCGCAGCTCCCGGGTAAACGCAGGACAACCTGCCGGTACGGCAAGTTACCTAGCTCTCCGGGTGCATGCATGTCAACAGAGGGCCCAGCGCGCAGGTCTGATTGACGGCGCGCTTCTCTCCGGCGCTCGATGCGTGTTCGAGCGTCTTCTTGCTGTCTCTCATGAAGAACTTGGCGTTGATCGCGACGAGCTCGCGGATCCGACGACACGGTGGAGTAGCTGTCGAGGTGGATCCGGCGAGTCGGCGATCTTGGCCTTCTGGGCGGAGAGTGCACAGTGGTTGCACCCTCGCCGGTCTTGTCGCTGCCGGCTCGCGCCTGGCTGACTTGCCGCGGCAGCGACGCGCTCGGCTGCCATGGGTTGTCACCATTGGCGAAGCCGATGAGGCTCTGGATAGTGGCCCTCCAGTCATCGATCTTCTCTGGCGCTGGAGGGTAGTCTAGGAGCAGCTGGGCACGTGCCAACGCTTCCGCCGGAGTGGTGGGCGGCGGCAGCGAACGGTGCGAGGAGCGAGATGTGCTCAGACTCCTAACTGCGTTAGAAGGAGCAACATCTCGTCCAAGCGACCGCGCCACGCTCGCGCCAGCGTGTTGGCGTGCATGCAGGTCCTGAGCACTCCAGGACCCGCCAGCTTGATCTTGGCCCAGCAGACGTATGGTACTGTGGGTACCATGACGCTGCTGGTCCCGCGCCTCCTGGGACGGGCGCGGTGCGTGTACAGACGCCGAGGTCTTGGAGTGCGCGCGGTCGTTGTGGGAGGCGACCGCGCCGCCGACGTGCGGCGCAGCCTGGTCCTTGGACCTGGCAGCGCCATGGGTTTCCCCGTCGGCGCCCGTTCTTCCGCCGGCGCCTACTCCTCCAGCCGCTTGCTCTGGCGACGGTGGGCTCGGCGCAGACGGAGCAGCCGCCTCCGAAATCTTCTTCTTCGGCGGCATGTTGATGAAGACGATGAAGATTCGGCTCGTGCGAATGCCGGATCAGGTTCGCACAACCTCGACGCACCCCCTACCTGGCGCGCCAAAGATGTCGGGGGTTGCTGATCCCACGCACACCTATGGGGATCGGCGGACCGAGCCCCTTTCAGTTCGGCAGGGGGCGGTGGATGCACAAAGAGCAGATCGAGGCGAACGCACGAGCGAGACGATCGGTTTACCCAGGTTCGGGCCGCACGGATGCGTAAAACCCTACTCCTGCTTTGGTGGTTGTATTGAGTTTTGGCTCGGGAGCGGCGAGTGCTACAGTACACTCAAGCAGCTAGCGAGACCGAGCGAGAGAATGGACGTCCCCCCTTCCTCTGTTGCGCATGGGCCTCCTTTTATATGTCTAAGGGGTCACCGACACGTGGCAACAGAGGTGAGGGTAAAAATGTAAAAGGGGTGGTAGTTGGATCCACCGCCTACAACAGACGTATCATACCTAACCCTGACGGCAGGGGACAAAGGCATTAAATGCCTGTCTGTGTCACCTAGACGGGGCGGAAAGGGACCGTCAGGGGCGCCACCGTTTGCCACGATGGCTCCTTGTCAGCGCCTGCTTGCCACCGCATGCCCCCGGCTGCACAGCCTCCCGCCACGTACGCCAGGAATGGTCCCAGGGCGACACGTTGGTGGGTGAGCTGGAGCGCGGGCTGCGGGGTAGTAGCTTGCCGCGGCAAGCGCCTTGCCGCGGATGTTGTCTTGTCGCGTCCGGGAGCTTGTCGCTCACCGGGTCTTGTCGGGACATGTGGTGCGCCGCAGCGAGCTTCTTGAGATGCTTTGGTTGGTCTTCCCGGCAAGCTCCTCTTGCCGGGGTCTCGTCTCCTTCCGGCAAGCTCCTCTTGCCGGGGCCTCTGTGATTCGAGTAGCCTTCCCGGCAAGCTCCTCTTGCCGGGGCCTTGGATACTTTGTTCTTGAATGGCTCCTAAAGGAACCATGGAGGGTCTTGGCGGTCGCCCGGCAAGCCTTGCCGCGGGTCGCTGCGACTGCCCGTGCACAAGTTCGGGATACTAAGGTACCCCTACTTTAGTACACCGACATCATGGTACCTCCTTACTTTGCTCTCGAATTTTTCTTAAATTTAGTTCGAGAGTTACTTTCCGCCACCTTCCCCCGATGTTAGCTACCAGGTAGTCAACCTTGCAAGGTCAGTTCTCCCAGAACATACCCACCCTTTATTCTTTCCTAAGTACGATGGGGTACGCGAGGAAAGGATGTTGACTTCATCATGATGACCTGAAGCAGAGAAATGAAGACATCAACGTAATGGATCGACCTCTTCGAGAAGCGCAACCAAGACCAAGAAGATTCATTAGAATTTAGTAACCAGAACTTTCCCCCTTACCCCCCTCTTAAATCTCGGGACGAGATTTCTTGTAGTGGAGGAGAATTGTGACGCCCGGATAATTAGGCTACAGTAATCACACGTTAATGATGCCACATCACCACGATTACTGTTGTTAATCTCGCGTTAGTGCAGAACCGATCCAAATTCAAATTCGAATTAAAGTCAAGCAATAAAAGTTTTCGATACTCAAAACTAAAATGTTCTTATTGTGACAAATAAATCATGGATAGTATTGGTGGAGAAATAACATTTTTATAAAATAATTAATTACTCTAAAGTGATTAAAACAACAACAAAAACAATTAAGTGAATACCTTTTTCAATTAATAAAATTCTAAACTAATTTATTTCGGGGTAAAACATTTATGGCGGTGGGTGGTTCTCAAACATTAATTTAAGAGTTGTTATCATTTTTTTAAACTAAAAATAATGTGTATCTAAAATAAAACAGAACAGAAAAATAAAAATAAAAAGAAGAAAAGTAAACAGAATAAAAAGAAAGAAAGGAAAAAGCCCCCCTCCCCCCGCTGGGCCTCGGCCCAGCTGGCCACTAGGCTAGCCAGGCCGGCCCGACCGGCACCCCCATAACCCCTCCAAACCCGAACCCACGTCGCCCGTAACCCCCCACTCCTCCCTCGATCCACCTCGTCTCCCCACCCCGCCCCGAGTGGATCTGGATCGGGCCGTTCCCCCCTTCCCCCGCCGCGTCCCCGACGGCATCGTCGCTCAGGCCCCCCTCGCCGGAGCCTCCCAACGCCGCCGCACGCCGTCGCCTCGCCCCTCTTCCCTCGAAGCCCTCCCTCGCGGCGACACCCCGAAGCCGCTGCCCCCTGGCGCCGCCCCAGCTTCACCGCTCGCCGTTGCCAGACTGCGACGCCTTCGCCACCCGTCACGTCGTCGCCACTCGTCACCACCTCATCGGCGTCGCCTCTCCACCTCTCCCTCGACGGCTCCATCGAGCCTCGCCGACCCTGATCCCCTGCAAACGGGGGTGAGAACCCCTCCTATCTCCCCCTTGTTCCTGTCATCGTCGTGCACGCCCCGCAGTCCCGGTTGTCGCTGCTCACCGCAGTCACCCCGCGCCCTATCCCTCGAGCGCTCGCGCTCACCGTCGTATTGTCATGCCTGCGGCGCGCGTTAGGCGCCCTGCCACGCGCCCGTGGTCGTCCCGCGCATGCTCTACCCACTGCCGCCTAGCGCTGGTGCGGCTCGCGCTCCCGCTCACCCGTGCCTCTACGGCAGTCGCCGTGCCGCCCTACTCCGGCCAGCTGCCGTGGCCGGCGCCCCTCTGGTGGCCTCGGCGCACACAGGTGCCCACGCCCGCACCCGTTCCGCCTGCCCCGCTAAGGCCCCCTGGGCGACTGACATTAGGGGCCCATGCCCCTGTTAAAATAAATATATATATATAACATTAATAATAATAATGTTAATTAATTAACTAGTTTAATTAATAACTTAACTTAATTACTTCTGTTTAATTTACCTAATTAACTGCTTTAGTTAATTAATACCTATTAATTAAACTATGACTATGACAGCGGGACCTACACATCAGTTTGACCAGTCAATGCTCTGTTGACTGCTGACATCATGATGATGTCAGGCTGACGTCATAATTCCAAATTTTCGAATTAATAATAATTTTAGAAAATGTTTAACACTTTGAAAGATAATATAAAATAATCTGTAGCCCTGATGAAAATACTTTGTACATGAAAGTTGCTCAGAACGACGAGACGAATCCGGATACGCAGCCCGTTCGTCCACCACACATCCCTAGCATAGCAAACACGCAACTTTCCCCCTCCGGTTAATTTGTCCGAAAACGCGAAACATCGGGAATACTTTCCCGGATGTTTCCCCCCTTCGCCGGTATCACCTATCCCTACGTTAGGTCACCTCTAGCACAACATATTGCCGCTTCTTGCTTTTTGTTACATTTGATTGCTCTATTATTTATTGTGTTCCCCCTCCGTTACTTCTTTCCGGTAGACCCTGAGACCGATGCCGGTACCCCTGTGATCGACTACATCGACGACCCCTCCTTGTCTGAGCAACCAGGCAAGGCCCCCCCCCCTTGATCACCAGATATCGCCTACTCCCCTCTATACTGCTTGCATTAGAGTAGTGTAGCATGTTACTGCTTTCAGTTAATCCTATACTGCTGCATAGCCTGTCCTTGCTACTACTGTTGTTACCATTACCTGCTATCCTACTGCTTAGTATAGGATTCTAGTGTTCCATCAGTGGCCCTACACTCTTGTCCGTTTGCCATGCTATACTACTGGGCCGTGATCACTTCGGGAGGTGATCACGGGCATATGATATATACTTATACTGTTACATTAGTTTTGATACTGTTCGGAGATGGGGGCTGAAGGGGCAGGTGGCTCCATCCAGGTAGTGATGGGCCTGAGTTCCCGACGGCCCCCGACTGTTACTTTGAGGCGGAGCGACAGGGCAGGTTGAGACCACCTAGGAGAGAGGTGGGCCTGGCCCTGGTCGGCGTTCGCGGATACTTAACACGCTTAACGAGATCTTGGTTTTTGATCTGAGTCTGGCTACTGGCCTATACGCACTAACCATCTACGCGGGGACAGTTATGGGCACTCGACGTCGTGGTATCAGCCGAAGCCTTCGTGACGTCAGCGACTGAGCGGCGCGCGCCGGGTTGGACCGCGTAACACAACTTCCTTTGTAATGGAGGTTGCTAGGTCTGCTCACCGGCCGCGTTCGCAACGTGCAGGTGTGCAAAGGGCGATGGGCCCAGACCCCTGTGCCATAGGATTTAGACCAGCGTGCTGACCTCTCTGTTGTGCCTAGGTAGGGCTGTGACGTGTTGATCTTCCGAGGCCGGGCATGACCCAGGAAAGTGTGTCCGGCCAAATGGGATCGAGCGTGTTGGGTTATGTGGTGCACCCCTGCAGGGAAGTTAATCTATTCGAATAGCCGTGATCTTCGGTAACAGGACGACTTGGAGTTGTACCTTGACCTTATGACAACTAGAATCGGATACTTAATAAAACACACCCTTCCAAGTGCCAGATACAACCGGTGATCGCTCTCTCACAGGGCGACGAGGGGAGGATCATCGGTTAGGATTATGCTATGCGATGATACTGGGTGAACTTATCATCTACTCTCTTCTCCTGCTGCAAGATGGAGGTTACCAGAAGCGTAGTCTTTGAAAGGACTAGCTATCCCCCTCTTATTCCGGCTTTCTGCAGTTCGGTCCACATATGATACCCTTATTCCATTTGATACCAATGCATACATATGTAGTGTAGCTCCTTGCTTGCGAGTACTTTGGATGAGTACTCACGGTTGCTTTCTCCTTCTTTTCCCTCTATCCCTTCTACCTGGTTGTCGCAATCAGATGTTGGAGCCCAGGAGCCAGACGCCACCGTCGACGACGACTCCTACTACACCGGAGGTGCCTACTACTACGTGTTGCCCGCTGATGACGACCAGGAGTAGTTTAGGAGGATCCCAGGCAGGAGGTCTGCGCCTCTTTCGATCTGTATCCCACTTTGTGCTAGCCATCTTATGGCAACTTGTTTAACTTATGTCTGTACTCAAATATTGTTGCTTCCGCTGAATCGTGTATGATCGAGCACTTGTATTCGAGCCCTCGAGGCCCCTGGCTTGTATTATGATGCTTGTATGACTTATTTTATTTGTAGAGTTGTGTTGTGATATCTTCCCGTGAGTCCCTGATCTTGATCGTACACATTTGCGTGCATGACTAGTGTATGATTAAATCGGGTGCGTCACAACCACTCAGGCCACAAACATTAACATATGCTTATTGCATGGCCAAGGATATAGAACCAAACCACTCACATGTAGCAGCTGTTGTTAAGAAACAAGGCACCTCCTATAACAATTTCTACCAGAAATCCAATGGAACAGTGCAGGCCAAGTACAGTGCAGTGGAAACACAACAACAAATTCCTGTCACACAAGCTGAAACAACAGCTAACACTACACAAAAAATCAGGAAAGTGGGAGAGTGTTGGAGGTGTGGAGATAAATGGGTGCATGGACACAAATGCAAGTTAATCCCCAACATTCACTTGCTGCAACAGGACAATCCAGAACAAATTGTAATAGATCAAGAAGAAATACAACAACAAGAACAGCAAGAGAATATAGAGGAAGGAGAGCAAGCAATGTTCATTTCTGCTCATGCAATTGGACATCAATTAGCAGTTCCAACTCCTACTGCTATAATATACATAAATGGCAAAAGAGCAGTAGCTTTACTTGATTCTGGTAGTACATCCTCTTTCATTAACCAGAATTTTGCTGTTAAGGCAAACTGCCAATTGTTACATGTCAAGGGCAGAACAATAGCAGTGGCAGGGGGAGGAAAATTACTATCTACAGCAGTGGTTCCAAACTGTGAATTCCAAATGGCAAAATTGAAGTTGACTCACAACTTCAGAGTGTTATCACTGCCAAGTCATGATGTCATCCTGGGCTATGATTGGATGACTGTAGTCAGTCCTGTTTCATTCAACATACCCGAGAAACAATTCAGTTTTACTATGGAAGGAAAACATACTGTAACTACTGCAGTTTTCAACAATTCTGACAATATAAAAGAAGTGCCAACTGAGGAAATGCACAAGTTGTTCGATAAAGGAGTAGAAGGGTTTTTGTTACAAGTGCATAATATATTGATGGAAGCACCTGAAGGAACACCAACACCTCCTCAAATACAGAAATTACTCTTGCAGTATGTTGATCTGTTTGAGGAACCCAAAGAATTACCACCCAAAAGAGCTCTAGACCATACTATTCCATTAGTCCCTGGTGTCACTCCTCCTCATGTGAGACCATATAGAGTTCCCCAATATCAGAAGCAAGAAATGGAAGAGCAAATCAGAAAACTGTTAGCTGCACACCTCATAAGGCACAGTCAAAGCCCATATGCACCCCCAGTTCCGCTAGTCAAGAAGAAAGACAGCTCCATGAGGCTGTGCACTAATTTTAGGAAACTAAATTCTATCACAGTAAAGAACAAGTTTCCAATACCAGTTATTGAAGACATGTTGGATGAATTGCATGGAGCAACATATTTTTCAAAAATTGATCTGGGATCAGGTTACCACCAAATAAGAATGCATCCTGAAGATATACAGAAAACTGCATTCAGGACTTATTTGGGGCACTTTGAATATTTAGTGATGCCTTTTGGGTTGTCAAATGCTCCTGGAACATTCCAAGCACTAATGAACAGTATATTTGGCCCGTATCTCAGGAAATTTGTGCTTGTCTTCTTTGATGATATATTAATTTACAGCAAAAGCCTACAAGAACACAAAGAACATCTACAAATAGTGTTGCAATTACTGAAAGAGCACCAACTATTTGCTAAAATGTCCAAATGTGTTTTTGCTGTGCAACAAGTGGAGTATCTGGGACACATCATTTCTGAGAAAGGAGTAGCAACTGATCCTAAGAAAATACTAGCTATTGCTGAGTGGCCAACACCAGATTATGTTACTAAATTGAGAAGTTTCTTGGCCCTAGCAGGCTAGTATAGAAGATTTATCAAAGGGTATGTCATGATTTGCAGACCATTGCATGATCTTCTCAAGAAAGGGTAGTTCTCCTGGAAACAGGAACATGATCAAGCATTTGCACAACTGCAAAAAGCACTAACAATAGCTCCTGTACTGGCTCTACCAAACTTCTCTCTTCCATTTGTATTGGAGATAGATGCTTCATGGAAAGGAATAGGAGCAGTTTTAATGCAGCAAGGCAGACCAATTGCATACTACAGCTCTTCTCTTTGCCCTAGAAATGTAGCATTGTCAACTTATGAAAAAGAAGCTCTTGCTATCTTGGAAGCACTGAAGAAGTGGAGGCACTATCTACTTGGAAATGAGTTAATCATTAAAACAAATCAACAATCATTAAAGTTCATTACTGATCAAAAGATTACAGAAGGAGTACAACACAAACTAATGATGAAGCTTCTGGAATTTAATTTCAAAATTCAGTACAAGAAATGAAGTGAAAATAGAGTTGCAGATGCTTTTTCAAGAGTACTTCCAAGCTGTTTTGCTATGTCTGCTGTCACACCTATCTGGGCAGAAGATCTCATTTCCAATTACCAAAATGATCCAGTGTCACAACAATTAATGGAACAATTGCTTCTCAAACAACCATCTGCTGATTCTGAGTATACCATCCATGCTGGAATTATCAGGTACAAGGGAAAAATACTGGTTGGCAATAATGCTGCCTTAAGAACTAAGTTAATTCAAGCATTACATAGTTCATCTGTGGGAGGACACTCAGGAGTGAGAGCCACATACCAGAGGATCAAGAATATTTTTCATTGGCCTAGTCTCAAGCAAGAGGTAGAAAAGTTCATTGCTGCATGCCCTATCTGTCAGAGAGCAAAGCATGAACACTGCTTGCAACTTGGTCTCTTGGATCCCCTACCTGTGGCTGATATGGCCTGGCAGCATGTCACAATGGATTTCATTGAGGGTTTGCCCAATTCCCAGGGAAAGGAGGTCACAATGGTGGTTGTGGATAGGTTTACTAAATATGCTCATTTCATTCCACTCGCACACCCCTATTCTGTCTTAACTGTTGCTCAGGCATTTGAGGACCAGATCATTAGATTGCATGGGCCTCCTAAGTTGATCATCTCAGACAGAGACAGAATATTCACAAGTAAACTATGGAGAGATATCTTCCAGGCTTTGAAAGTGGAGCTGAGGTATAGCACAGCCTATCACCCTCAAACTGATGGGCAGACAAAAAGAGTAAACCAGTGTTTAGAAACATATCTGAGGTGCATGACTACAAACGAACCAAAGAAATGGATGTTTTGGGTGCCCCTGGCAGAGTACTGGTACAATTCCACATATCACACTGCTTTGAAAATGTCCCCCCTTTCAAGCTCTCTATGGATTTCCTCCTCCTTTAATTAGTGAGCTAGCAATTCCTGGTCCAGAGGACACAGAAGCTCAAGAATTCCTCTCCTCTAAGCAACACATGTTGGAACAAATCAAGGAAAACTTGCACAAGGCACAACATAGAATGAAGCACTATGCTGATATGAAAAGAGTGGAAAGAACATTTGAAGTGGGAGACCTGGTCTATCTAAAAATGGCACCATACAGGTTAGCTGCATTTGGGTTCAGATGAGCTCTCAAACTACAAAACAAGTTCTATGGGCCGTTCATGATCAGTCAGAAAATTGGCAAATATGCTTACAAGTTGCAATCTTCTGAGGAAGTAAAAATACATCCAGTTTTCCATGTGAGCCAACTCAAGAAGCATATTGGACCAAAATCAATTCCCAGCCCTTATCTCCCAATGGTCAATGAAGATGGCACTATAAAAACTGGGCCAGCTAAAGTTTTGCAAGTTAGACAAGTGCCTAGACACAACATTCCAGTGGTTCAATGATTAATTCAGTGGCAAAACGTATCTCCAGCAGAAGCAACATGGGAAGATGCAGATTTCATCAAATATGCATTTCCGGAGTTCTTCAAGGAGACCACTCAAACTTGGCGTGCCGCAGAGCGAACAACGTGAGGACACGTTGTGTCTCAAGGAGGGAGCAATGTCAGGCCCTGATATGTACCCGTCCTAGTTCAGTAAGTCACCACGATGATTCAGTTATCCAACGGCTAAGATCAAATCTGTGATGATAGGATCATCTAGACGGTTGAGCGTTATTACCGTTGTAACAGTAGTAACTGAGAGTCACTGTTCTTTCCGTTCGGGTTAAAACCCCTCCCTATAACTAGCCGGGTTGTGGCTGGATCGAATATGCTTTTTCTGATGAATTCTCCTATCACCGTCATGGCTAATGCACTGGAACCCTAGCGTTCCTCTTACTCACACGAGATCCGTCCAATTTTCCTTTACAAATTCATAGATAGATTCCATATTATAGTCTGGGTCCTAACTCCTAACACACCAGCACCCGCCATCGAGCTCCACCTCCGCCAATCCCCGCCCCGCGCTCTGACTCCCCATCCCCTTAGCGCCAGCGGGCAACGGCGGCCGTGCTTCCGATGAGACGACCGGGTGGCGGCGAGAAGGAATATACATAGATAGACGCAGCAAGGTAATCTTTGCACCCTCCAGGCATCGATCTTACTGCAGACCACGACCAGACTGGCAGAGCATTGCAAGATCTCTGCTGCCATTGTTGTTGAGGAGAAGTCGTGTGTGCTCAAGATAGATGGATACTCAAGAGCCAAGGCGCTACTCAAGAATGGCGAGGGCCTGACTTCTGCCCCTTTCAGTGTTGGAGGCCACGACTGGACCATAGAATACTACCCGAACGGTTACCCTAAGGATTGCACCGACTTCATATATCTCTATCCGGCTCTTCAATCTGCCGGTGCGGAAGATGTGAACGCGAAATACACGCTCAGTGTACTTGGCAAGAATGGAGAACTGGTGCCTTCATATAGCCGTACCCCCAACACTATACGCTCATTCTCAAGGGAAATTACAAGCTGGGGCTACCATGAGTTCATCAAGAAGGCTGACCTGGAGGCATTGGCGCATCTAAGAGACGACTGTCTCACCCTAAGGTGCGATATCACCGTCATCCCAAGAAACAAGTGTTCCTCCAAGTAATCTGCATCGGCATCTCGGTGACCTGCTCAAGAACAAGGATGCAGCAGACGTAACCTTTCAAGTCGGCGGGCAGCCATTGTCTCATGTCTGCTCACAGGTGTGTCCTTGCTGCTCGGTCTTCTGTCTTTAAGGCAGAGCTTTTTGGAGCCATGCAGGAGAGTTCTGCTGCTAGTCCTATTGAAATCTGTGACATGGAAGCAGATGTGTTCAAGTCATTGCTCCATTTCATATACACCGACTCGGTTCCTCCTGAGTTTGATGTGGTGATGGCTGGCCATCTTCTTGTGGCGGCTGACAGGTACAATATCGGGAGGTTGAAGCTAATATGCGAGGAGAAATTGTGCAGTCACATTGATTCCGACATGGTGGCAACTAGTTTGGCATTAGCCAAGCAGCATGGTTTCCGTCGTCTCAAAGACGCTTGTTTCCAGTTCCTTACTTTTCCGTCCAATTTTGAGGCGATGACAGCAAGTGATGGGTATGAGCATCTGAAATCTAGCTGCCCATCTGTTCTCAGGGAGCTGATAGCTAGAATAATCCTGGCAGAATTTAAATCGGCAAAGGATATTATCATGACAATTTATCTGTTTGTGTTTGGCACTATTATCTGAATAAAAATGCTACTAGTACTAATCATTCAATCTAAATATATGTTCAGGCAAGTAGATTGATTATGCTACTGCTCGTCACCGTTGCCCTGTTTTGTTGTGACCGACTACAACGGTGAGTTGTGTGCGTCTTTTTGATACATCACCCAGGTGCTTGTGGTACTTTGTTGTGTTGGATTTTATTAACACTCAACTCATGCCTACTTTCGCACTAAAAAACTGACTACAAATTATGGATGTTGTGTATAATTCAGTTTAAAGCACTAAGCCAAAAAAACTGCTTGTAATCCTCAAGCATTTGACTATTGAGATCCTCTGTCAGCTACTAATAGTTGTGACGGGGAATTGGTTATTTCTTCCCCCGGAACATTAGTGCTGCTGTGCACTTGTTATGCTGATGCGGGTTGTTCGGATTCAGTTTTCGAAAACTTGGTTTTAAAGGGGAAAAAACATTTTGTAGTTTTCTGTTAAGCACAATGTTGTAGTTCTGTGGTCTGCTAAATATCGAACATGGCCAAATTCTGCGAGATATCCCTACAACTGAGCTGGCAGTCTCCGGACACGAGGCCGCCGCGCCGTCCAAGGCCTCCTGTGGGACGGGGCACAGCGGCGCGCGAATGGCAGATGCGGCGAGGGAGTCGCGCGCGGGAGGAAGGTTGCCCAGCGACACGGCGACACTGCACATCAAGTTTTCTACTACTCTCGGCGACCTCTTCTCACGGGCCACCGCACAGGCTTTGCAACGAAGACGGCGACGACAGCTAGGACGCCCATAGACCGGATCATTCCCCTCAAGCATCGCGTCTTCCTTTGGCTTTTGTTCTGGGGGTGGCTCAATACCCGGGACTGTGGAGTAAATAAGCAATTTCTCGATTAAATTAATCCATGAGTAAATCACTAGCATGGCATTGACTAAGTTGATGACGTACTGACTCTGATCTAAACATGCACGTACTAAGCAAACAGTAGACAAATCTACACATACTGCTAGTACTGCTAATATGAAAATAATCAGGAGCGGGATAAACGAGTTATACCCTCCAGTAGGCCACGCAGAGGCCGCGGCTTTGGTGGCAGCAGCGGCGTCCTCGGCGGCCTTCTTGTCGGCTTCGGCTTTCTCGGCGGCGGCACGGTCGGCGTCGGTGGACATGGTGATGATGAAGGCGACGCGGAGGTAGAGGAAGTAGACGATCGGAAGCGAGCAGTCGCGTAATCGCTGCCCAAAAACCTATTTGCCCCTCACCCCGTACAGGAACCAGAAGGGCGTGGTTTCGGAGACCTGCTCTCCCGTCGACCGTGTACGCGGCGGACGGGGTGGAGTCACCGGCGGCGGCAGTAGCGAAGGAACAACGGTGGGCGTGCACGTGAGCAGATGGGATCTGTTCGTGGCGGCTAGGGTTAGGAGACACCGCATACTTATAGGCGCAGCCGCATGGAGAGACGTGGGCTCGACCCACATCCGAGTCCGTGACAGCCCACGATCCAACATCTCAGATCGTGGCCCAGCTGTCAGAAAACTCTCCGTTAGTGACTGGCAAAAATAAGCGCGTAGGTGTGAGCTCGGCTCGGCTCAATCCCGCAACCCGCGGCGCGGCGCGTCGTGACGAGGCGGGCTGCGGAGGAGGAGTGCGCGAGGGCCTCTTCTCTTCTCAAGCTCCAATAGCATATAGAAGAGAAACCCTTATAAATCACTCCAACTCTCCTTCCACTTCCGGGGTGGGACTAAACTTCCCACTACACCTAGTGCCATATAACCCACATGGGCCCTTAGAGATTTTTCAGAAACTGCAATATGGGCCTAGAGCCCATCTCAGATTTCAGCAATCCCCTACCAGATCTCGAGGGCCCATTGTGTCCTCTATTCCAATTGCTGTTTCGATATACCAGTGTTTCAGTGAAGACCTGTTAAGGTTGAACTTCACCTAGAACAAGTGGCTACACTCCTTCACAACTGAACAATGGACTATGCCTTGAATTGTCAGTTTGGTGTAAAGAAGTTTCACTACATGTCTTACTAGTACTAGGCTGCCGAAGGCTGACCCCTCGGGTGGAGCATATAAGTTACACTCCTGGCCTATTCATGAGCTTACTAGAGATCACCCCAATCTCATAGACTGTGACTAGCAGTCGGGCTCATATAGGTGTGTTCCTCCAAAGATCGCTCTGTAGGATAGCATCTTGCTTTTATAAGCTTTGGAACACATTAAGACCGTAGTCATCCTACCATACAGTATCGAGAGTATTGCATCTCCAACGGAGTGGGTTAGTATAGTTACTCTCCTCAGTTCACCACTGGCTTGTTTTCCCAGGTCCTAGTTCACGGGATCTCCGATCACATAGGTTGGGTTACCACCATGGCAACTCATGTGGGTCTCATACACATCTCCCTCGATGCATTATCTATCACAACACGTGATAGCCCTTTTGTAAAGGGATCTGCCAGATTCTTAGCCGTATGGACATAGTCCAACGCTATCACTCCGGAGTTTCTTAATTTTCTGACAGCTTTTAATCTCATTCTTATGTGTTTGGTGGACTTCATGTTGTCCTTTGAACTCTTCACCTTGGTGATGACAGTCTGATTGTCACAGTTCATAAGGATAGCCGGAACCGGTTTATCAACCAATGGCAAGTCCATCAAAAGATCTCGAAGCCATCTCGCTTCAACACTAGATGTGTCTAATGCCGTTAATTCTGCTTCCATTGTCGATCTCGTTAAGATCGTTTGCTTGCAAGACTTCTAGGAAACAGCGCCACCTCCAAGAGTAAACATATACCCAGTTGTGGCCTTCATCTCATCAGCATCAGAGATCCAATTCGCATCACTATACCCTTCAAGTACCGATGGGTATCCGGTATAGTGAAGTCCATAGTTCATAGTACCTTTCAGATAGCGCATAACTCTCTCAACAGCATGCCAATGTACATCGCCCGGTTTGGAAACAAACCGGCTCAGTTTGCTCACAGCAAACGCGATGTCAGGCCTCGTTGCACTCGCTAGGTACATTAGTGAACCAATGATTTGAGAGTATCTCAATTGATCTTTAGCCATGACTTTGGACTTTCGAATCAATACGCTAGGATCATATGGTGTTTGAGATGGTGTGCAGTCTGAATATCCAAAACGACTCAACTCCTTCTCAACGTAATGGGATTGTAGAAGTGTGATCCCACCCTCATTATCTCTCAGTAGCTTGATGTTCAAGATAACATCAGCCACACCAAGGTCTTTCATCTCAAAGTTCTGAGATAGAAACGATTTGACCTCCTCAATAACTTTGAGGTTTGTTCCGAATATCAGTATGTCATCAACATACAAGCACAGTATAACTCCTTCGCCCCCACCATGGCGATAGTATACACATTTGTCAGCCTCATTAACAACGAAACCAACAGATGTCAGAGTTGTATTAAACTTATCATGCCATTGCTTAGGTGCTTGTTTCAGGCCATATAAAGATTTTATCAACCTACACACCATTCTTTCCTGACCATCTATCACAAAGCCATCAGGCTGTTGCATGTAGATTTCCTCCTTTAGCTCTCCATTTAGAAAAGTCGTCTTAACATCCATCTGATGGACGAGAAGACCATGTGAGGCCGCCAACGAGAGTAATACTCGAATGGTGGTCAGTCTGGCCACAGGTGAATAAGTATCAAAGAAATCTTCCTCTTCTTGCTGGTCATAGCCCTTAGCCACAAGCCTAGCCTTGTACTTTTCAATCGTACCATCAGGCCTAAGCTTCTTTTTGAACACCCACTTACATACCAGTGGTTTGCAACCATAGGGACAGTCAGTGATCTCCCATGTCCCGTTAGCCATTATGGAATCCATCTCGCTACGGACCGCATCCTTCCAGTAGTCAGCTTCTGGAGAGGCATACGCTTCTGAAATAGAAGTGAGAGTATCATCCACGAGGTACACGAAGAAATCATCACCAAAGGTCTTTGCAGTCCTTTGTCTCTTGCCCCTACCAAGGGTTTCCTCGTCATCCTCCTCAAGATTTTCATCATGTGTTTGTTCATAATATTCCATAGGGATGGCAGGTTCAGGAGTCTCCTTAGATTCCTGTCTAGAAGTGCTTTGCATATCTCTCATAGGAAAAATATCCTCAAAAAATGTAGCATCCTTAGACTCCATAATTGTACCGACCTTCTGGTCAGGTTCCTCAGATTTCACTACTAGAAATCTATAGCCAACGCTGTTCATAGCGTAGCCCAAATTAACGCAGTCCACAGTCTTGGGTCCAAGCTTACGCTTTTTGGGGATCGGCACGTTGACTTTCGCCAAACAGCCCCAAATGCGCAAGTACGAGAGTGTCGTCCTTCTCTTTGCCCATTTCTCATAGGGAGTGATCTCATTATCCTTTGTCGGAACTTTATTCAGGACATGACATGCCGTCAATATAGCCTCCCGCCCACCATGCCTTGGATAAACCCGATGTATCTAACATGGCGTTAACCAAATCAGTTAGAGTACGGTTTTTTTGCTCGGCAACCCCGTTTGACTGGGGTGAATAGGGAGGCGTCCTCTCATGAATAATGTCGTGTTCCGCACAGAAGGAATCAAACTCACTCGAGAAGTACTCTCCACCACGATCTGACCGGACTCGTTTAATTTTCTTTTCAAGTTGATTTTCAACTTCTGCCTTATAGATTTTAAAGTAGTGTAGAGCCTCATCTTTAGTATTTAACAGATACACATAGCAATATCTAGTGGAATCATCTATCAATGTCATGAAGTGTCTCTTTTCACCTTTAGTCAACACACCATTCATCTCGCAAAGATCAGAATGTATGAGTTCTAATGGTGCCAGGTGTCTCTCCTCCGCGGCCTTATGAGGCTTGCGAGGTTGCTTAGCTTGCACACATGAAAGGCACTTAGAACCTTTGGCTAAAGTGAAACTCGGGATTAAATCCAACTTGGCTAGCCGCGTCATAGCACCAAAACTAATGTGACAAAGACGTGAATGCCAAACTTCAGATTCATTAACATTCGAATGAATATGGTTCACGACTTTATTACAAAAATCTGCGAGGGAAAGGCGGAACATCCCTCCGCTCTCATAACCTTTTCCAACAAAGAGTCCATATTTTGTAACAACTAATTTATTAGACTCGAAAACCAACTTAAACCCTTCTCTACATAGAAGGGAGCCACTAACGAGGTTCTTCTTGATGGCGGGGACATGCTGCACGTTCTTCAGCTGCACGATCCTTCCCGAAGTAAACTTCAGATCGACCATGCCAACACCATGAACAGAAGCACTCGCGCCATTCCCCATCAATACGGACCCGTGACCTGTGACCTGGTAAGAAGTGAACAATGAAATGTCAGCACACACATGAATACCTGCACCTGTGTCCACCCACCAATCGTTGGGTTGAAACACTGAAAAAACAGTAAATAAATTACCGTACCCAGATGCACCATTCTCATTGTTGCCCACAATCATGTTGACAGACTTGAAGTCCTGTCCTGACTTCTTGTACTTGTTTGGGCACTTGTTGGCCCAATGTTCAACCGAACCACAAGTAAAGCAGCCCTCGTCCTTCTTGTTCTTCTTGAAGGTCTTCTTACCCTTCTTCTTAAAGTCGGTATTGTGTTGGACACCGTTCTTTCCCTTGGGCTTGTGGGAGTTGAAGTTCTTCTGGTTCACCATGTTGGCAACAGAAGTCCCTTCGGCCTCTTTTCCGTGCGAGTCTTTTGCCCTTGAATTCTGCTCAACACTCAGATGGCCAATGACATCCTCCACAGAGAATTCACGCCTCTGATGTTTTAGAGTGGTGGCAAAGTTCCTCCAGGAATTAGGGAGCTTAGCGATTATGTAGCCCGCGACAAACTTGCCTGGTAACTCGCACTTGAGAAGCTCAAGTTCCTTAACAATGCATATTATCTCATGAGCCTGCTCCAATACAGGACGATTTTCAACCCATCTTGTAATCGTGGAACTGCTCTATAATATACATCTCGCTCCCTGCATCGGCGGCCCCGAATTTAGATTCGAGCGCCTCCCACAAGTCCTTGGCGACATGCACATGTAAATATGCGTCGACCAGTTTATCTCCGATCACGCTAAGAACCGCTCCGAGAAACACAACGGTAGCATACTTGAACGCCTTCTCCTGTTCAGGAGCAATCGTTCCCGTGGAGACACCGGTGACCCAGAACACGTTCATAGCCGTGAGCCATAACGTGGTCTTAGTCTGCCAACGCTTGAAGTATGTACCGGTAAACTTATCCGGTTTCAGTGCAGCGGCAAAGCCACTTGCCGAGAAATTCCTACACATAATAAGTTTTTGGATTGTTGAGTAAATAGGCAATTTCTCGATTAAATTAATCCATGAGTAAATCACTAGCATGGCATTGATTAAGTTGATGACGTACTGACTCTGATCTAAACATGCACGTACTAAGCAAACAGTAGACAAATCTACACATACTGCTAGTACTGCTAATATGAAAATAATCAGGAGCGGGATAAACGAGTTATACCCTCCAGTAGGCCACGCAGAGGCCGCAGCTTTGGTGGCAGCAGCGGCGTCCTCGGCGGCCTTCTTGTCGGCTTCAGCTTTCTTGGCGGCGGCACGGTCGGCGTCGGTGGAGATGGTGATGATGAAGGTGACGCGGAGGTAGAGGAAGTAGACGATCGGAAGCGAGCAGTCGCGTAATCGCTGCCCAAAAACTTATTCGCCCCTCACCCCGTACAGGAATCAGAAGGGCGTGGTTTCGGAGATCTGCTCTCCCGTCGACCGTGTACGCGGCGGACGGGATGGAGTCACCGGCGGCAGCAGCAGCAAAGGAACAACGGTGGGCGTGCGCGTGAGCAGATGGGATCTGTTCGTGGCGGCTAGGGTTAGGAGACACCGCATACTTATAAGCGCAGCCACGTGGAGAGACGTGGGCTCGACCCACGTCCGAGTCCGTGACAGCCCATGATCCAATGTCTCAGATCGTGGCCCAGCTGTCAGAAAACTCTCCGTTAGTGATTGGCAAAAATAAGCGCGTAGGTGTGAGCTCGGCTCGGCTCAATCCCACAACCCGCGGCGCATCGTGACGAGGCGGGCGGCGGCGGAGGAGTGCGCGAGGGCCTCTTCTCTTCTCAAGCTCCAATAGCATATAGAAGAGAAACCCTTATAAACCACTCCAACTCTCCTTCCACTTTCGGGGTGGGACTAAACTTCCCACTACACCTAGTGCCATATAACCCACATGGGCCCTTAGAGATTTTTCAGAAATTGCAATATGGGCCTAGAGCCCATCTCAGATTCCAGCAGGGACAACATGATGAGGAAGCACTGGACATCCATCGTTGCTCACCAAGACTGCGATATCTGCCCCGCGGCTGAATATGCTATGCACTTGGCGCTGCGCTGCTCTCCAGCTACGGTCATTTGGCATCTGTTTGCTCTCGATAACCTTGCTTCCAGCTCTTCAGACATCATCAGCTTCGTGCAGCAGGCCCAGCAACGATGGCCAGCATCCAGCAAGTTCAACATCCTCTTCGCTGCCGCTTCTGTTACCGCTTGGCACGCTCGGAATGACAGGATTTTCAACCACCAGCAATGGTCGTCATCATACATAAAACAGTATGTTGCGCAGTTACTCCGGTTATGGAAGCATAGATGCCGCAATCAGGATGATCAGATGGCTATTGACGCTTGGTGTCTTTTTCTAGCTTAGCTTCTCCCCCTTTTTCTTTAACTGGCAGCTTATGGTCAGGGCACCTTGTGTGTCAAATTTAAGCTTCATGTAATCGACCTTTGGTCCTCAGGCCTGGCCTGTTTTGAAATATAAGGTAGAAAGCTATCTACCTTCTTTTCAAAAAAAAGGGGGGGAGGCAGGGCTCTCAAGACAGCAAGGTCGCGTGCCTCAGAGTAGTGCCAGCCACCGTACCTGACCTGTGCGGTTCAGTCACTGACTTGACTGAAGTTCCCGCATTAGATGCGAAAACCTCGTCCCGCCTTGATCTGCAGGTCCCGAACTCCCGGTGAGGGAGAGAGTGGTCAACGGCCAAGGAGGGACGGGGAAGAAGAAAATGTGTGGGGTGGGGGTGAGAGACACTAGAGGGAGAGGGTGAATGGGTGATGACTGCTGTGTGCAGCATGCTTCGTTTCTTGTGTTCGGTCGCACAACGAACGACTATATATATGTACATGATGTGGCAGGCAACCTACTGCGACGAGATCGATCTGTGCAGCTTGATCGGACGGCAATAACAAGGTTCACCCAGAAAACGTGAAAAAACTGACATCAGCCAGTTAACATTTCCCAAAAGAAATACCAGTATCTTCAAAGGAAAGAAAAGATATTCCGTTATTCCTTTCCATACTTTCTTATGCAATCAGGGAGGGCCATTATGGTACGGATTCTAATTGGGATTCTTTCAATACATTTATCGTTCTATTAATACGAGATACCAGAAGGGTCACAAATGGATCCTCCATTTCACAGAGAGAATGGCAGAGCATCGCACGATCTCTGCTGCCATTGTAGCTGAATCTGATGAAGTGTCGTATGTGATCAAGGTAGATGGATACTCGAGAGCCAAGACGCTACTCAAGAATGGCGAGTGCATGACCTCTGCCCGGTTTGGTGTTGGCGGCCACGACTGGGTCGTGAGGTATTACCCAAATGGTAGCCGTAAGAGCTACCCCGATTTCGTATCTGTTTATCTATTTCTCGAACCTGTTGGTGCCCAAGATGTGAAGGCGAAATACACGTTCAGTGTGCTTGACCTGAATGGAGAACCGGTGCCTTCATATAGCCGTGGCCATGCAAATACCTTCTCAAGGGCAGTTTCATCCAGGGGCTACCAGGACTTCGTCAAGAAGGTTGATCTAGAGGGATGGGCGCACCTGAGAGATGATTGCCTCACCATCAGGTGCGATGTCACAATCATGAAGGAGACCCACACCGACAAACAATCAAGGGTTCCTCCGAGCGACCTGCACCGGCATCTCAGGGACCTCCTGTATAACAAAGACGCCGCAGACCTAACCTTTCAAGTTGGCGGAGAGATATTCTCCGCTCATAGGTGTGTCCTTGCTGCCCGGTCATCCGTCTTCAAGGCGGAGCTCCTCGGGGCCATGCAGGAGAGTTCTGCCGCTAGCCCTATTGAAATCTGTGACATGGAACCTGATGTGTTCGAGTCCTTGCTCCATTTCATATACACTGACTCAGTTCCAGCAGTGCTTGATGTGGTGATGGCCGACCATCTGCTCGTAGCAGCTGACAGGTACAACATTGGCAGGCTAAAGCTAATATGCGAGGAGAAATTATGCAATCACATTGATTCCAGCATGGTGGCAACCAGTTTGGTTTTAGCCGAACAACATGGTTTTCATCATCTGAAAGAAGCTTGTTTGAAATTCCTTGCTACCCCCTCCAATTTGGAGGCGATGGTGGCAAAGAGTGATGGGTATGAGCATCTGAAATCCAGCTGCCCATCTCTTCTCAAGGAGGTGATATCTACAATCTTACCCGCTGAACTGAAAGTGACAAAGGATATTATCATGGCAATGTGGAAGTAATGCATATGGTACTATTATCATATATGTCATCCAAATTTTAGTAGTAATGCCTACATAATTGTTATCATATATGCCATACCCAGATTTAATACTTATGGCTATGCTACTTCTCTCGATGTATGCTATTTATCAATTACTCTTGAGACTTGAGTGGAATGGTTATTTTCTTTCTTGCGAGACGAAGGAAATTATTATTATTGAGATTGCCTGTCTACGTATGTACCTTTGCTTAGCCATTGCATATTAGTTTAATTATTAAGTCAATCACTTCATGCTTGCATGGTTACATTAGGCTGGATGTGAAGTTAGTTTCATCGTTGGTTCCAATGCTGGCATAAATGGTCTCATGTTATGGCACTGCTAGGAGGAGGGTGCGAGAGCACCGGCCGGGGGCCTTTTGCCCACGGCCGGGCAAGATGGAGGGGATTTCCTTCTTAATTATTGCTTGATTAGATTAATACATCTTCTCTCTTTATATAGAGAGGTTTACTTGACTCCCAAGCAAGACTTACTTGACCCCTAAGAAAGTGACCCTTATCTCTAATTAACCCTAAAATTAACGGGCTATACCGCCAGCCCAGGCCATTAGGCCCATTACATACTCTAACACTACACCCCACTTGGACATGCAGCTTGTCCTTGAACTGCAGCCTAACCAACTTATAACCATGACTCGACGCAACACAAACCTAACACCTAAAAACAAGCCTTTTACATCTCGGCTTGTTTTATTACTCTCAACCTGAAATGGACTGGGACGCTTTATTTTGGACCCCTGAACATAAAGTGGACACCATCCGCACGTCGTACGTGCACGTGTACAGCCACCTGGATCCCATGGACACCATCTGGATAAAAGGAGTGCATGTGTATGGCCATCTGGCAGCGGCGCCCTAGCAGCGGCCGGCGGCAGAATGTAGTGGTGCTATGTGGTGCTCTCATGTCGGTGACACCATGCCTTCTCCCTGCCAGACGGCTGTTGGTCTGCGCCGCACAGAGAAGAGTGAAGGGTTGTCGATGGAGAATGGCAAGGAGGGGTGCGCCCCCCAACCGCCGATGTCGCAGACTTTGAGGTCGATGTCCATGGGGAAAACAGCATGCCCAAGATGAAGGAAATATGCCCTAGAGGCAATAATAATGTTATCATTTTATTTCCTTATATCATGATAAATGTTTATTATTCATGCTAGAATTGTATTATCCAGAAACATAATACTTGTGTGAATACATAGACAAACCAAACGTCACTAGTATGCCTCTACTTGACTAGCTCATTAATCGAAGATGGTTATGTTTCCTAACCATAGACATGTGTTGTCATTTGATTAATGGGATCACATCATTAGGAGAATGATGTGATTGACATGACCCATTCCATTAGCTTAGCACCCGATCGTTTAGTATGTTGCTATTGCTTTCTTCATGACTTATACATGTTCCTATGACCATGAGATTATGCAACTCCCGTTTATCGGAGAAACACTTTGTGTGCTACCAAACGTCACAACGTAACTGGGTGATTATAAAGGAGCTCTACAGGTGTCTCCAAAGGTAAATGTTGGGTTGGCGTATTTCGAGATTAGGATTTGTCACTCTGATTGTCGGAGAGGTATCTCTGGGCCCTCTCGGTAATGCACATCACATAAGCCTTGCAAGCATTACAACTAATGAGTTAGTTGCGAGATGATGTATTACGAAACGAGTAAAGAGACTTGCCGGTAACGATATTGAACTAGGTATTGAGATACCGACGATCGAATCTCGGGCAAGTAACATACCGATGACAAAGGGAACAGCGTATGTTGTTATGCGGTCTGACCGATAAAGATCTTCGTAGAATATGTAGGAGCCAATATGAGCATCCAGGTTCCGCTATTGGTTATTGACCGGAGATGTGTCTCGGTCATGTCTACATTGTTCTCGAACCCATAGGGTCCGCACGCTTAAGGTTTCGATGACAGTTATATTATGAGTTTATGCATTTTGATGTACCGAAGTTTGTTCGGAGTCCCAGATGTGATCACGGACATGACGAGGAGTCTAGAAATGGTCGAGACATAAAGATTGATATATTGGAAGCCTATATTTGGATATCGGAAGTGTTCCGGGTGAAATCGGGATTTTACCGGAGTACCGGGAGGTTACCGGAACCCCCCGGGAGGTATATGGGCCTTAGTGGGCTTTAGTGGAAGAGAGGAGAGGTGGCCAGGGCTGGGCCGTGCGCCCCCCCCCCTAGTCCAAATAGGACAAGGGGAGGGGGGCGGCGCCCCCCTTCCTTCTCTCTCTCCTCTTTCCCCCCTTCTTGAATCCTATTCCAACTAGGAAAGGGGGGAATCCTACTCCCAGTGGGAGTAGGACTCCTCCTGGCGCGCCCTCCTCCTGCCCGGCCGCACCTCCCCCTTGTTCCTTTATATACGGAGGCAGGGGGCACCCCTAGACACACAAGTTGATCCACGTGATCGTATTCTTAGCCGTGTGTGGTGCCCGGCCCCTTCCACCATAATCCTCGATAATATTGTAGCGGTGCTTAGGCGAAGCCCTGCGACGGTAGAACATCAAGATCGTCACCGCGCCGTCGTGCTGACGGAACTCTTCCCCGACACTTTGCTGGATCGGAGTCCGGGGATCGTCATCGAGCTGAACGTGTGCTAGAACTCGGAGGTGCCGTAGTTTCGGTGCTTGATCGGTCGGGCCGTGAAGACGTACGACTACATCAACCGCATTGTGCTAATGCTTCCGCTGTCGATCTACAAGGGTACGTAGATCACACTCTCCCCTCTCGTTGCTATGCATCACCATGATCTTGCGTGTGCGTAGTAAATTTTTTGAAATTACTACGTTCCCCAACAGTGGCATCCGAGCCTAGGTTTTATGTGTTGATGCTATATG
The DNA here is from genome assembly GCA_034509565.1 of Triticum monococcum. Lineage (NCBI taxonomy): Eukaryota > Viridiplantae > Streptophyta > Magnoliopsida > Poales > Poaceae > Triticum > Triticum monococcum. The sequence goes on from CM067845.1 coordinate 639,081,717, forward strand.
CACGAGTAGAACACAAGTGAGTTGTGGGCGATATAAGTCATACTGCCTACCAGCATGTCATACTTTGGTTCGACGGTATTGTTGGACGAAGCGGCCTGGACCGACATTACGCGTACGCTTACGCGAGACAGGTTCTCCCGACGTGCTTTGCACAAAGGTGGCTAGCGGGTGACAGTTTCTCCAACTTTAGTTGAACCGAGTGTGGCTACGCCCGGTCCTTGCGAAGGTTAAAACAACACCAACTTGACAAACTATCGTTGTGGTTTTGATGCGTAGGTAAGATTGGTTCTTGTTTAAGCCCGTAGCAGCCACATAAAACTTGCAACAACAAAGTAGAGGACGTCTAACTTGTTTTTGCAGGGCATGTTGTGATGGGATATGGTCAAGACATGATGCTAAATTTTATTGTATGAGATGATCATGTTTTGTAACCGAGTTATCGGCAACTGGCAGGAGCCATATGGTTGTCGCTTTATTGTATGCAATGCAATCGCGCTGTAATGCTTTACTTTATCACTAAGCGGTAGCGATAGTCGTGGAAGCATAAGATTGGCGAGACGACAACGATGCTATGATGGAGATCAAGGTGTCACGCCGGTGACGATGGTGATCACGACGGTGCTTCGAAGATGGAGATCACAAGCACAAGATGATGATGGCCATATCATATCTCTTATATTGATTGCATGTGATGTTTATCTTTTATGCATCTTATCTTGCTTTGATTGACGGTAGCATTATAAGATGATCTCTCACTAATTATCAAGAAGTGTTCTCCCTGAGTATGCACCATTGCGAAAGTTCTTCGTGCTGAGACACCACGTGATGATCGGGTGTGATAGGCTTTACGTTCAAATACAACGGGTGCAAAACAGTTGCACACGCGGAATACTCAGGTTATACTTGACGAGCCAAGCATATACAAATATGGCCTCGTTACACGGAGACCGAAAGGTCGAGCATGAATCATATAGTAGATATGATCAACATAGCGATGTTCACCAATGAAACTACTCCATCTCACGTGATGATCGGACATGGTTTAGTTGATTTGGATCACGTAATCACTTAGAAGATTAGAGGGATGTCTATCTAAGTGGGAGTTCTTAAGTAATATGATTAATTGAACCTAAATTTATCATGAACTTAGTACCTGATAGTATCTTGCTTGTTTATGTTTGATTGTAGATAGATGGCCTGTGCTGTTGTTCCGTTGAATTTTAATGTGTTCCTTGAGAAAGCAAAGTTGAAAGATGATGGTAGCAATTACACGGACTGGGTCCGTAACTTGAGGATTTTCCTCATTGCTGCACAGAAGAATTATGTCCTGGAAGCACCGCTGGGTGCCAGGCCTGCTGCTGGAGCAACACCAGATGTTATGAACGTCTGGCAGAGCAAAGCTGATGACTACTCGATAGTTCAGTGTGCCATGCTTTACGGCTTAGAATCGGGACTTCAACGACGTTTTGAACGTCATGGAGCATATGAAATGTTCCAAGAGTTGAAGTTAATATTTCAAGCAAATGCCCAGATTGAGAGATATGAAGTCTCCAATAAGTTCTATAGCTGCAAGATGGAGGAGAACAGTTCTGTCAGTGAGCATATACTCAAAATGTCTGGGTATAATAATTACTTGATTCAATTGGGAATTAATCTTCCAGATGATTGCGTCATTGACAGAATTCTCCAATCACTGCCACCAAGCTACAAGAGCTTCGTGATGAACTATAATATGCAAGGAATGAATAAGACTATTCCCGAGCTCTTCGCAATGCTGAAAGCTGCGGAGGTAGAAATCAAGAAGGAGCATCTAGTGTTGATGGTCAACAAGACCACTAGTTTCAAGAAAAAGGGCAAAGGGAAGAAGAAGGGGAACTTGAAAAAGAACAGCAAGCAAGTTGCTACTCAAGAGAAGAAACCCAAACCTGGACCTAAGCCTGAAACTGAGTGCTTCTACTGCAAGCAGACTGGTCACTGGAAGCAGAACTGCCCCAAGTATTTGGCGGATAAGAAGGATGGCAAGGTGAACAAAGGTATATGTGATACACATGTTATTGATGTGTACCTTACTAATGCTCGCAGTAGCACCTGGGTATTTGATACTGATTCTGTTGCTAATATTTGCAACCCGAAACAGGGACTACGGATTAAGCGAAGATTGGCTAAGGACGAGGTGACGATGCGCGTGGGAAATGGTTCCAAAGTCGATGTGATCATAGTCGGCGCGCTACCTCTACATCTACCTTCAGGATTAGTATTAGACCCAAATAATTGTTATTTGGTGCCAGCGTTAAGCATGAACATTATATTTGGATCTTGCTTAATGCGAGACGGTTATTCATTTAAATCAGAGAATAATGGTTGTTCTATTTACATGAGTAATATCTTTTATGGTCATGCACCCTTAAAGAGTGGTCTATTCTTATTAAATCTCGATAGTAGTGACACACATATTCATAGTGTTGAAGCCAAAAGATGCAGAGTTGATAATGATAGTGCAACTTATTTGTGGCACTGCCGTTTGGGTCATATCGGTATAAAGCGCATGAAGAAACTCCATACTGATGGGCTTTTGGAACCACTTGATTATGAATCACTTGGTACTTGCGAACCGTGCCTTATGGGTAAGATGACAAAAACACCGTTCTCCGGTACTATGGAGAGAGCAACAGATTTATTGGAAATCATACATACAGATGTATGTGGTCCGATGGATGTTGAGGCTCGTGGCGGATATCGTTATTTTCTCACCTTCACGGATGACTTAAGCAGATATGGGTATATCTACTTAATGAAACATAAGTCTGAAACGTTTGAAAAGTTCAAAGAATTTCAGAGTGAAGTTGAAAATCATCGTAACAAGAAAATAAAATTCCTACGATCTGATCATGGAGGAGAGTATTTGAGTTACGAGTTTGGTGTACATTTCAAACAATGTGGAATAGTTTCACAACTCACGCCACCCGGAACACCATAATATAATGGTGTGTCCGAACGTCGTAATCGTACTTTACTAGATATGGTGCGATCTATGATGTCTCTTACTGATTTACCGCTATCATTTTGGAGATATGCTCTAGAGACGGTCGCATTCATATTAAATAGGGCACCATCAAAATCCGTTGAGACGACACCTTATGAACTGTGATTTGGCAAGAAACCAAAGTTGTCATTTCTGAAAGTTTGGGGCTGCGATGCTTATGTGAAAAAGCTTCAACCTGATAAGCTCGAATTCAAATCGGAGAAATGTGTCTTCATAGGATATCCAAAGGAAACTATTGGATACACCTTCTATCACAGATCCCCCCTGGTCCGAATAGGACAAGGAGAGGGGGCGGCGCCCCCCTTCCTTCTCTCTTTCCTCTTTTCCCCCTTCCCGAATCCTATTCCAACTAGGAAAGGGGGGAATCCTACTCCCGGTGGGAGTAGGACTCCTCCTGGCGCGCCCTCCTCCTGGCTGGCCGCACCTCCCCCTTGTTCCTTTATATACGGAGAAAGGGGCACCCCTAGACACACAAGTTGATCCACGTGATCATATTCTTAGCCGTGTGCGGTGCCCCCTTCCACCATAATCCTCGATAATATTATAGCGGTGCTTAGGCGAAGCCCTGCGACGGTAGAACATCAAGATCGTCACCACGCCGTCGTGCTAACGGAACTCTTCCCCGACACTTTGCTGGATCGGAGTCCGGGGATCGTCATCGAGCTGGACGTGTGCTAGAACTCGGAGGTGCCGTAGTTTCGGTGCTTGATCGGTCGGGCCGTGAAGACGTACGACTACATCAACCGTATTGTGCTAACGCTTCCGCTGTCGATCTACAAGGGTACGTAGATCACACTCTCCCCTCTCGTTGCTATGCATCACCATGATCTTGCGTGTGCGTAGGAATTTTTTTGAAATTACTACGTTCCCCAACACAAGATCCCCTGCGTAGCGGACGAGATTGAGGTCCTTTACGCAGCGAAGTGCAAATGGGAGGAGCGGCAGGTGCAGACCACGCATCTCCCGCATACGCCGACGCGCTAGGAGGCCGCGCGCAGCAGCCTGCAGCCTCACCACCGCCGACATGTGACAGGTACTGATCCAAGCCGGAAACGGTGACGGCGACGATGGGAACATGATTTGCTAGATGGGGACGCCCTGGGGAAGCGGTGATGGCGACGGCGGAAACTTGATCTGGTGGATTGGGACTCCCGCCGGCGCCGTCGATGTGGGGCCGAAACTGACCGGCGGTGGCTGCTGCAGCTGCTACGGCGAAGCGCCGGGCGCAGCGGAGGCCGCCAGGGGCGGCAGCTGCCACTGCAGGCAGGGCGGGGCGGTGGTGGCGATGAATGGCAGCTGTAGCGGCCCGACAAGCGCGGCAGAGGCCGCCTGGTGCGGCGGAAGCCACGACAGCCATGGCGGCGCGGTGGCGGCAATGGGCGGCTTAGCCGGGTGTGACCCGGCGAGCGCGGCGGAGGCCGCTTGCGCCTGGTGCAGCGGCTGCCACGGTGGTGCGGTGGCGGCGATGGGCGGCACAGCCGGGTGCGGCCCGTAGGACCAGACCAAGAACAGACGGATCTCCTGGACCGCCTGGGTTAGGTCCCGCAGCGCCCCGGACACCTCCTCCGGGGTGAGGACGGCGGGGGCGGGCGCGACGGAAGAAGACATGATCGAACCGAAGTTAGTTGATACCAAATTGTTATGGCGCTGCTAGAAGGAGTGCGGGAGAGGGCCAGCCGGGGGGCCTTTTGCCCACGACCGGGCAAGATGGAAAGGATTTCCTTCTTAATTCTTACTTGATTAGATTGATACATCTCATCTCTTTATATAAAGAGGTTTACTTGACTCCCAAGTAAGGCTTACTTGTATTTGACCCCTAAACAAGCGACCCTTATATCTAATTAACCCTGAGATTAACGGGTTATACCGCCAGCCCAGGCCATTAAGCCCATTACGTACTCTAACATCCCAATTCTGAACTTTCTTTAGATAATAGAAGCTTCGTTACCTTCGGCCAGCACCAACTAAAAACTGAATGTAAATCATGTGGACTTTTGGACCTTGTGTTGTAGTTCAGTTTAAAACACTAAGCTAAATAAAAATAAAATCTGCGTGTAGTCATCAAGCATTGACAATCAATATCTTTGTAACAACCCGTTGCCGTGGCGGCGATCGCCGGACGTGAGCTTAGGATACACAGTTTCTTGTGGAGAGAAATGTTCAGAGGGAAATAATAACGAATGTCACGTCACAAATTTTGCTAATAGAAGGTTCCTTGTTATGCTGGAAGTGCAGCCCAGTAGCTATGTCCTTATTCCTTGTTATGCTGTTTAGGGTTTGTCCGGTTTCAGTTTCAGAAAAATCGACTTCAAAGGGATTGTAGAGGGAAACAGGCCTTGTAGTTTTTTTTTTTTTTTTGAGGGAAGGCTTTTGTAGTTGTCTTGAAAATATATGATGCGTTGGGAGGATGAAAAGGTTGTTGGGGTCGAGTACAGTGAAAACATTCTCCAAAATGTGGTGTGGATGATGATTAGTTCGGGTCTTCAAGTTCAGCTGGACTGTAGTACTGTCATTGGTGTTCCAAACGCTCCCCATGCCTGCTGTTCTGCCCGCCCAAAGTGTCAAGATGCTTCTGAATTATATGGCCTTTTCCCTAACACCGCAGGTCGTAGCAAACCATGAAATTTGCCAAGCGATATCTGTGCTATCTTTTCGAGTAATTTGGAAAGGAGGCAGTATTTTCTGGTCGTGCCAACACCAACCTGACGAGTATTATCGTTGTCTCCTCATTTTCAGAAAAGAAACACGGAGACAGTAGGACCTTTTCATCTGCCGATGCCCGATGCAATGCATGTACAGTACGGAGTGTTGATTTTCCTCTTCGGTTAGCGTGACGTGAATCAACAATTCAACCCTCGGCACAAACAAAACTTCTCTTCTGCCGATGCTCCACCGTGCCCCCTTTCGCCTCCCACCAATGGCAGAGCGCTGCACCACAATGGCGTCTCCTCGTCAAGGCAAACGAGTAGTAAATGGCATGCATCGGAAGTGCATTCGGAACCCTCCCTCTCGACCGTGACCGCGCCTCCCCTCCTCCCCCGCAAGCCCTCCCCCTCTCTCCTCCTCCTCCTCCCTACCGCCGGCGCCGGCGCCTGCCGCGGGCCTGGCCCGGGCGACGTTGGCTGCGGCGGTCCCTGGCCCTTATCCGTCTAGGGTTTCTCCGGCATGGGACGGAGCGCTCCGGGCGGTGTTTTCAGGCGGCGACGGTCCTGTGTGGAGGCGGGGGCGAGTTCGGGCCTCATCTGGGCCTGGGCAGGCCGGCGACAGGCGTGGCATTGGCGTGGCCATCAGGAGGCGGTGGTGAGCGCCGTTGTTCAGCGGGGGCTGGTGGCGTCAACGCCAGCCTGCTGCAGCGTGGCCGGCGGGGCTTAGCCGGACTATTTTGGGTCTGGCCGGGCTAGGGGTGGCTTGGTATGCACCACTGCCGTGTCCGGACGGCTACCGCGACGGTGTCAAAGGCGCGAGCCTCCAGCACGACGGCGGTGGAGGTGGTTCCCTCCCGCTCGGCCTCGGTGCCGCTGCTCCCGTCGCTTGAATCCTCTCTCCAGTCTTCTTGGCCTCGTGGTGGTGCTCGCAGCGAGACGGTGTTGTTGGCGGCGCAACCGTGATGGCGCATGGTTGGGCGGTGGTTTGGCGGGTCGGCTCCAGTTGGCTGGTGGGGTTTAGCGTGCGGGAGAAATCCTTGCCGGTTCGTCCGGCTCCGACGCGGTGACACCGGCGGGTGCCACTATCCCTTCTTGGAGGGTGTCGGGAGTAGCTATCCCCCACCTCCCTCCGCGTACTGGGGGAAACCCTAGGTCTGGTCCGGGCAACAGCGTCGTCGACGTCGCATCCCTTTTTGGAGGTGCTGCTTAGTTCACGGTAGATCCGAGCCTAGGGCTGTGGTGGTTTGTATCCGGAGGGTGCAGCGGTCGCGGGTCTGCCACACTTTGTCAAGCTGGCGCTGTTGGCATTTATTTCTTTTTCTTTTTCTTTGGGCTTGATGTGCTGCTCGCCCCAGCATTGCGATGTGTATAATGGTGATTGCTTTGGAATACAAAGCGGGGGAAACCCTTTTTGGTAATGGCATGCATCAAATTTACTCTGACGCAAACATCTACTATTCCTTCTCTCTCAGTTTACAGGACGTACGCGTACCCCTAGATCGTCAATTTGACCAACCTAATACTCCCTCCGTCCAGGTTTATTGGGTCGCGCTATTCGTCACCCTGGGTGAGGAATAGTTATTCTTCACCCCACTCTATTTTACCATCAATGCACCATAATTTTATATTCCGTAAGTTTTGTCTTATTTCCGACGCAAAAAGAGACCGTAAGAAAATATATAATCGCCGTAAAAAAATTTTTATGTTATGTATAATTACAAACGTAAAAACATAGTCTAAAATACACATAAACTGCAAATTTTCTTGTCTTATGATCTATATTTTTATTTTCTTATGTCAAATTTTTACATAGTGAATCAATAGAAATGTAACTATTTGAATTCCAAACGTAATTTAATTATGAAATGATTGTAAGATTACCTCGGGTGAAGAATAACTTATTCTACACCCTGGGTGATGAATAGTAACATTATATATTTAATTCGTTTCCTAACTATTCTTCGTGCAAGACTTTTCATGCTTATATTTTAGTTTTGGTTCTAACAATTGGACATGCAAGACTTGCCATAGAATCAAACTATTAATGTTGACTTTTTTTGAATTGCTGCAGGTATATAATGTGCATATTTTTGTTCCTAACTATCTAATACCTACCGATGAAATTATATGCATACGCATGTATGTATGTATTGAATAATTTTCTTTTTTCAACTATTAAATTTTTTGTTTTCTAATTATCTAAAATGGGTATCATATACTTACTAACGAATGTATGTACGTACGCGGGTATGTATATACACAATAATTTATTTGTTGATTAATTGCATTTTATTTTTGTTTCCTAACTATCCAATATGGTTATATAATACCTACAGACAAAAATATTGTAAACCTGGTTGACGTATATAACCGGCTATATGAAAAAGGGTATAAAAATATTGTATATACCCGGTCAACGTATATACCCGACTATGTGAATAAGTGTAGGAAAATATTATACATCCAATAATATACTTCAAGTGGCACACTTGTATACCCGGCTGTACAAAAAAAACATAAAAAATTATTGTACATAATCAATCGACGTATATACCTAAAAAATATGGCTACATGATGTACGTCTATCTAATATATACCCAACATATTTCAAGTACAAAAACATAGTTAAGATATTTTGGGTTATGTATGTATATACCTAGTGATTTATTCAAGGTATTAGATACTCGGTGAAAAATAAAGGCGAGCAAATAAAAAAATGATATCCATTATACGCAAAAAAATACCCCGCTACGTGACTAATGAGACATGCATGGGCTTAATTTGGTGGGTATTAAGTGTCCATATTAAGCAATAATTAGCAAAAATTCTTTCCTAATACAAAACTAATTAATTTATCAATTAGAGCTAATTAAACCCATTAAGCTACGCGTGAAGGGCGGCTAACTAGCCATGCCATGTGGCGCAAGCTGGTTGGCTGCGGTGAGACATCTTTTAGAAAAAAATTAGATGAAGGTGTGGATTATTTTTTAAATGTATTTTTTTCTTTTGATGGAGGTGAGGACCTATGGTATTTTTTAAATGGAGTGTTATGCAAAGTAGCGCACGGAGGTGAGGACTCTATTTTTTTTTAATGGAAATAGGCGCACAACTTCCTCTCAAGCGGCGTCACAGGATGGCGCCCCAACCACTAGTACTAATTACAAGTGCACACATCTTAGTGTCATCCAACGGTTTTTAGGCAAGGTGCCCAGGCATCTAGGTGTTCTTTCCTAATATATACAGTTCAGTTTTAAACACTAAGCAAAAAAAAATCTGCATTTAATCCTCAAGCACTGATTATTAATGCCCCGAGTAGTAGTTGTGAAGGGGTGTTGGCTATTATTTCCCTCTGGATGTTGCTGGTAGTGCAGCTGCTTACTACTATTTGTTATGCTGACGAGGGCTGTTTAGATCCAGCATCAGAAAATCGGTTTTAAAAGGATGTTCTTGGAAAACCGGTTTCTCGTAGTTTTGCTTCCCTAGCACAATGCTCAATCTTGACCTTCCGAAAGCCCCGCATCAGCCCCTTGCATTCATAGAGAATAGATGCTGCAGTGGTTGCATGGCTTTGCTTTTCATTGATTGTCATCTCCTCAACCACTTCAAGGAAGTCTGACGGAGCGCGATAGCGTCAGCTGTACTGGCAAATAAGAACCTGATCAGGAGGCAATTAGAAGCAGCAACAAATCACCTGCATCGTGTTTGGAAGATGGCTGCCCTCCATCTTCCAAATCACCTGCATCGTGTTTTTCATTTATCACCTTTCCGATGACAAGCTCCTTCCAAACAGATTTTGCCTGTGTGGTTCACACGTACTCCCTCCGTTCCAAAATAGATGACCTAACTTTGTACTAACTTTAGTAAAAAATTGGGTCATCCATTTTGAAATAGAGGGAGTAAGAAGTACATGTCGAGTATATTCACCATCCTTACATTCAGAAGCTGAAGCCTTTGTGCAGGGTTTATACAAGGCCCAAGAGCTTGGGATGGGTAAGATCATGATGGAATCAGATGCGATGCAAGTGCAACTGGTCCAAGCTATCAAAACGGCAACGTATGACTTGTCTCCAAATGGAGTGCTCTTTAGGGAGATTAAAGCTTTTGTTTCTTTGAATTTTAGTTCCCTCCAAATTGAACACTGCCCTCGGGCCTGTAATAATGTCGCAGACGTTCTTGCGCTGTTTGGGTCGAAGATGGGGCAGGTAGCCCCAGCCGTATGGCCTGGTGTTGTCCCTACCTTTGCCCAGGTATTTGTGGCCGGTGATCTTGCTCGGCAAGTTGAGTAATGGAATGAAAGTTTCCAGTTCAAAAAAAGAGAGGGAATATATTCAGCATCCTTTCTGCAGACAGGGCGTAGTGCAGAGTTCATCATATGGCTATTGGCCAGAATGCAGAAGCATGGAATTATTCCGTGTAGGCAGCGCCAAGGAGCTTCTCTGTCCATTTTGTGCTGCAACTTTTCACCATGCTGTTGAGTCCCACTCGTTATGCTGTTGAGTGTTGTTCAGAATTTTGGATTCAGTTTAGGAAAATCGGTTTCTTTTTTTTTTGCGAGGGAAAATCGGTTTAGGAAAATCGGTTTCACAGAGATTGTAGGGGAAAACAGGTTAGTTTTTTATATGTTTTTTTGTATTGTAGTTTCTATTAAGCAACTGTTGTACTGTATATACTCTGGTGGAAAAAAAATGATGTTTAAGTGTGCCATAGCGTGGTTGTTGTCTTGAGAACATGGTGGGATAAAAAGTTGTTGCATTTGAGTGCAATGAAAACATTCAACAAAATCTCTTGTGGCAGTCGATAATCATTGGTTTCCAGGTCGTTACGCTTGGCTGGATTATACAATAATTGGTCTTCCAAATGGTAAATGTGCTTCTGAATTATACTACTCGACCAAAACCACCAGATTTTACACAATTATGCCTTTGCACCAACTAAAACCATTGCAGATGAGGCTATCAAGAGAATCTATATCTATACTTCTATGCTACTATTCTATACTATCATTTTACAACCACCCAAATAAGTGTACACAGAACAATCAGAACCCTCAGATCTAATCCATTTAGTCAAATCTAACAGTATATAATGACCCGATGGTCTGCCAGCCGATTGAACGGCTGTGATTTAATGTTCTGCCGCGGCAGACCATGGTCGCGCACTCCCCCCTGATGACCGATGTGATCCGTAATTTCAGAATCATCCTCAACCTCCCTCCCCTCGAATTCGCACAGATTTGCTCCATCCCCAACCTCCCCGACGCCCTACCGCCTCCTCCCCTCATCGCCGCTCCTCGGCAGCCGTCCGTCCTGCAGGCAGACTCTCGCTGCCGCCCTCGTCTGGTCTACCCGCAGACCCGCCGCTCCCTCCTCGCCGTCCTTCGGTTCTGCCCCTGCCGCCCCTCTCTCTTGCAGCGGAGCAGAAGCGGAAGCGCCGAGAGAAGATCAACCGACGATTCATTGAGCTATCCACTGTCATCCCCGGCTTCGAGAAGGTCGGCTCCTCTTCTTGCACATACCTACATATCCAACAAAATAATTTTCTTAACTGATTGGCCAAATAATTTTCTAAACTGATTGGCCAACTAAGTACGTTAAGCAGTAGCAGGAAAATCTCAAGGCACTCGAGGACGCAACCTCTAGAGCATCCAGTCCACGGTGCTCATCGGGAAGTTGTGCACAGCCGCGCCGGAAGGCGTCGGCGGCTGCTGCCCGACATCGTCTGCAGCGGCCGTAGCTGGAAGCACGACGCCGACGACCGGGAAAGTGCTGCTGGAGGTAGAGCCCCCCTCTTATTGTTTCCCACATCCCCTTTCTTTCAAAATTCTGAACCCAAAGATACAGATCCACCGACGTTGCGCTCGGTCATGAATATTGCATCCTTGCACACTGCATCAACAAGATGTCTATAATATCTACCTGCATGCTTAGGCTAGCGCTTGTGTACGCCCATGTTGCCGTATGCTTCCAATCGGTTCAGAAAAAATCCATCTTATATGTGCATACCTGTCAGAAAGCATAAATCACTCTGGTGAATCACTTTGGGAGTTCATGGTTGTGCCAAAAATTGGTACCAGATCACAGGTTGTTCGTCCATGATTTTCAAAAAGCAAGTACAAGATCATGGTGTTACTGAAGTGGGAAGACAATTGATCTATAACCCAGTTGTGCGTCAAGCCTGCGTCAATGGTGTTTCCAACGATCAACTATCCCCCTCTTTTGTAGTATTGACAAAAACCGTGCTAATGTTGCTACAGTTTCATCACCAAAAAAGAGAATCCAGTTTTGTTAAATTAATTTGTGTAATAATATGTTCATTACTGAACCTGAACAAGGAGTAGACAGATTATAGTTTCTAAAGCTTCTCTGTCGGGATGCATAGGCGAGAAGGACAATTGGAGTCGCGGCGTTGCTTATGGAGCTCCACACCATTGCCCAGTTGTACAATAGCATGTGCAATCTTCTCCATTCAAGACTAATAAGTGCAAATTGTGAACTCTTTGCCAAACAAGAAGATATGAGGATCAGGCATATAGGCCCCAATAAGGTAGCTATATAGTAATTCATGTGTAGTAGTGTGGATTATGGTCACACTTTGTCTAGGACTGCAGATAGCTATGTCAATAAAAATGGTTATTCTGCATATTATCTGAATTTTGAGTAAGGGCTTCATGTATAAGGTATGCAGTAGTTTTGACTTGGGGCACTGATCAGTTCTTCACATGCAGGAACGTGGAGAGATCAATCTGGTCGATTGTAGCCACAAGGTGAGTGGCTTGATCCTTAATTCATCCAGTTAGATGTCATGGATTATTGATTAGTTTTTTAGCAAGCAAATTTTTGTACATCTGATTGTAGGGATACTGCTGTAGTATTTGGGAGAAAGAGTACGTCTGCACCTGATGGTGATATGCCAAAGTTTTGTATTTTCTAGGTAAATTTGCTACATGGGAAGATTCCTCAATGGCAAAAATACACCATGATAGTGATAATGATATATGGAGTACATCCTATACTGAACAAGAGCAAGACAGAAAAGAGTAAAAGATTCTCTCCGAAGTAATTACAGATTGCTTCCAGTGATTTTCAATTCCAAGTAATAAAGAATATAAGGTTACAATTCATCACCTGAAAAAACAGATCTTTGTAGTCATAGTAATGTCTTCTCCAATTGACCATACCGAGCCATGGTCCAAATTTTATCTACAATAGGAAACACACGATGATGACATATCAGATATTACAAATCATTATATGAAATGTTTAATTTCTACTTCCCCTTGTAATGTTAGCTTATGTAGCAAATTTCTGTTATTCTGTACATCTGATTGATAAATTTCAAATAGTACAGGAACCATATATCCAGATATAATTAGAGTAGGGATCGACACTAATTAAACCTCTTGACACGCTCATTTGAAAGTCAAGTATGTTTATGCAGCAACGCCTTATTACTCCTACAGAAGATACCATTACTGCAGCTCATAGGAAGAGATATTACACCATCAGTTGAGTTTAGCTAAATCTGCAGTTTTCATTACAATGCATGAATCTTATTTATCTCGCTTCAAATGAACAAACAAGAGAGGATGAAGTACCCATCTTCCAGTCATCTGGCAAGCTACAGTCCAGTGGGTACTGCAGACCTTCTTAGCAAGCATCATCGAGTGCCATTGTATCTTGAATAACACAATTGTACAGGGATCTTGAATAGCACATCAAACAGAGGCACGCCTAATTGAAATTATGGTCACATTAGTACACGGTAAACTGCACAGTACGAATTAAAATTTAAGTGCAAAGATAGCTCATACCAGTGGAGGCATCGAACTGTGCCCATATATTTTTGCGCACCCACGCCCGCTCCTTGTTGTCTTGTTGCGGGCATCCGCGCTGGGTCGCCCGTGAGCATGCTGAGCTCAAGCGCATCCTTCGGCACTTCGGCGAGCAGATTCGAAGAAGGACGGGGAAGAGCAGGGGCGTGGAAGTCCCGCACCTCCGACGGAGCCTAGCGCTGGGATGCTCCCGTGCATGCCGAGCTCGGGGACCTCCTCCGCCACTTGGGCGGCTGGATTCGACAAAAAGGCGGGGAAGAGAAGGGGTTTGCGAATCTCGAGGTGGCAGTGGGTACGAAGGGGAGGGGTGGCCCGAGGAGACGGGGAGAGGGAGCTGGCGACGACCAAGGAAGAATGGGGAACGACGGGGAGAAATGTGACGGCCGGTGGGATTTTTTTTAGGTGAAGCGGTGGGTGGGTAGGTAGGTGACGGTGTGAGGGGCCTAACTGAGGGAACCGTCTCCCTGTCCATTGATATGGGCCAGAAAATTATCAAAAGTCCGATCAATCCAGCCCAGCCGTTCGTCTGATGCCGGATGCCTAGCGCTCGGCTGAGTTTCTTTTACCTGCTAATTCACGATTGCGTTCTTGAATCGGAAACCAAGCTAGCTGCTAGGTAGGCAACGAATGAATCATATCAAAAATTAAAGTATTTGTAAAGGTGTAGTTAGATTTCAGTTGACTAAGACTAAGTTGAGTGATATTAGCATGTTTATTTTTTTTAAAAAAAATCACCTTTTTTATTTGGATTTATGTTTTCTAAATTTAACATGAATATATTTGTCATTTTTGAATTGAGATTCAATAATTATTTTTATCTCTCTAAAAAATCTAATATTTTATTATCCCTCTAAAAATACATGAAGACGGAGGAGGATCTCCTCGATATATATTACCTTTATATGTTAATATAAGACATTTTTTCAGTTTAGTTTACAGAGGGCGTAGTACATAATGTTGTTTAGTTGTTGTTTTTTTAAAAATTATGTAAAAAATTATAATAAAGTTATGTGATCGTGAATTTATTGTGAAGACATGTGTTGTCGGTTGTGTATTACACGCGCACTCTCATTGTTGGGCATGAGACATATTTCGATGGCTCGATAAAAAAATCACTAAAAATAAGATTTAAAATAATTTTTTTTATAAATTATGATACGTGCAACGCTTACTAGTCACTCGAAAATGACCAAATGACACGAGCCGGTGGTGGCGGGCCTCATCACTGTTGCCGTGTGTTGTGGGCGGCCCACCCCCGGCAAGAGATAGAAAAATCAGTAAGAGAGCTGCAGTGGGCGGCCCACCCCCGGCCGCGTCACTGCTGAGCCAGTGGTATCGGTGGGGCAGCGATTCCAGCAGCACGGTATTGATTCTGGGCAGGAGGGAGAAAGAAGGGGAAAGATAGGAGATGGACCGCATGGGATGCTGGGAGGGGTGAAACTTCAGCCCCGTACGAGGCTGAGGAGGGTGTGGTGAAACTTCCGTCCCCGCGCGGGAGGCTAAGAAGAAAGGTGAAACTTCCATCCTGTATGAAAGGTTGACGGATGGAGTGCGCTCTAAACAAATGCTCCAAATATGAAGGCTCGGAGGCTTGATATGGAACAACCTCTCCATAAATTATGGTGATCCGAGGCAGGATGGTGACTTGCTAGAGTGGCATTTTCGGTCAACATCACCATGCTGGGCTGCTTGCTCACGGCGATATAATTTTTTGACGCGAACAGCAGGAGCTCTGCCTTTGCATTATAGAAGAAAAAGAAGTCATTACAAAACCACTAGAGCCTAGCTCAAACACCAAACCCACGCACTCAGAACAACATGAAAAAACACCACATCACGGGAAATCTCACATCTATACTACAGTGGTCCTCTTAGTTGCCTCCCGGAATAAATTAACCTCCTCCTTGATGAAAACAGTTAGAGAGATGGCCGTCCGCTCCTTCTGGTAAAAAACCCTCCGGTTTCGCTTCTTCCACAGATTCCACGCGATATACGCGGCCAAAGTAATGTCCTCAGATACTTTCTCTTTTTCACCTATAGCAGAATACAGCCTGAACCACCATTCCTCAATCGAGGGTGCCGACGAAATAGCATTGTACATTGCGCTGCTTGTTCTGCTGAACTGGAACCAAACCTCCTTTGCATAGCAGCAGGACAGAGTTAGGTGTTGTGCGGTTTCCTCCTGCTGATCACACAACCGGCACATGGAATTATGTGACCATATAATGACTCTGCTAGAGTTGCTGTAATGTGTCCCTATATACATATAGTGATGATTTTCCTGTCGGTCAATGTGACTCGATCGCACAATTTAACCTCTCGGTGCACAAACAATTTTTTTCTGTGTCTGCCAATGATTCACCTCCTACAAAGGGCAGAGCGTTGCAATGCAATGCAATGGTGTCTACTCCCGAAGGTAAATGGCAGTAAATTCACGCGGACGCGAACATCTACATCGAGGTGTTTTCATATGGACCCGAAAAAGAAAACCAAAATGAGAGGTGCTTTCATATGAACGTGAAACAAATGGAAAAAAAAACTTCTTAACATATGATGATCCTCCGAGGGGAAATAGTAATACCGGAGCTTCTCAGGGCGATTGCAGCCTCGGCTGTGAACTGTCTGATCTCATCCCCAAGCTGATCTTGGCCATCCAATTTTCCCAATGCGTCTGGTAAAAACCAACCGGTGGAAAACCTAACGCGCATGCATGTTTCCTCTCGGCTCCGCCCGCCGCCACCCTTTTTCCCGCGCGTCTCTTGCCCCCGATCCCATCCACCTCTGCTCCAGCGCCAGCAACGCTCTAGCGTCGCCACCTCCTCGCGCTTCTGGCTCCCCACCCTGCTAGCGCCAGCAACGGCCGTGCTCTTCCGATGACACCACCAGGCGGCGGCGACAAGGAATATAAGTAGATAGCTAGATAGACGCAGCAAATAAATCTTTTCTCTCGCCAGTCTTCCATCTTACTCCAAGCTCATCTCCACAATGGCAAAGCATTGCAAGATCTCTGTTGCCATGGTATCTGAGGAAAGGTCATATATGCTCAAGGTAAGTGAGTACTCAAGAGCCAAGGCACTACTGAAGAACGGCGAGGCCGTGACCTCTACTCCTTTCAGTGTTGGCGGACACGACTGGGCCTTGAGATATTACCCAAACGGCAACAAGGGTTCTGCCGATTTCATATCTCTTTTTCTAGTATTACTCGAATCTGCCGATGCCGAAGATGTCAAGGCGAAATTCATGCTCAGTGTACTTGACAAGAATGGACAACCGCTGCCTTCATACAGCCGTACGTTCCCTATGGCTACCTTCTCAGCCGAAGGTGATAGCTGGGGTTACAAAGACTTCATCAAGAAGGCTGATCTGGAGGGATCAGAGCTTCTGAAAGATGACTGTCTCACCATCACGTGCGATGTCACTGTCATAAAGGAGATCCACGGCGAAGAAGAAACAAGGGTTCCTCCAAGCAACTTGCACCAACATCTCGGCGACCTCCTCAACAGCAAGGATGCGGCAGACCTGACCTTTCAAGTCGGCGGACAGACACTCTCTGCTCACAGGTGTGTCCTCGCTGCTCGCTCATCCGTCTTCAAGGCGGAGCTCCTTGGCGCTATGAAGGAGAGTTCTGCCGTTAGTCCTATTGAAATTCATGACATGGAAGCTGATGTGTTCAAGTCCTTGCTCCACTTCATATACACCGATTTGGTTCCTTCTGTGCTTGATGTGGTGATAGCCAGCCATCTACTCGTAGCGGCTGACAGATACAACATCGTCAGGCTGAAGCTGATATGCGAGGAGAAATTGTGCAATCACATTGATTCCAAAATGGTAGCCACCAGTTTGGCTTTAGCAGAGCAGCATGGTTTCCATCGTCTCAAAGAGGCTTGTTTGCAGTTCCTTGCCTCTCCTTCCAATTTCAAGGCTATGATGGCAAGCGGCGGTTATGAGCATCTCAAGTCTAGCTGCCCATCGGTTCTCAAGGAGCTCATAGCTAGAATCCTCCCGGCTGAATGGGACGTGGCAAGGGATATGGTCATGGAAATTTAGTAGTAATGCATTTGGTACTTCTATATATATGGCATCCAAATTTATAGTACTCTACTTCATGTATGGCTGCATATTTATGTTTCAGAACAAAAATGCTGTTGTATTTATCAATCACATTCAATCGACTCACATGAGTAGCTAGAAATGTTAATTTCTTTCCTTGCGAGATAAAAGAAAGTAGTACTATTATTTAGACTGCACATCTACACATCTTGCTTATCCATTGTGTATTAGTTTAACTACTCTCTCCGTTCCTAAATATAAGTCTTTTTAGAGATTTCAATAAGCAACTACATACGAAGCAAAATGAGTGAATCTACACTCTAAAATATGTCTATATACATCTGTATGTAGTCCATAGTGAAATCTCTAAAAGAACTTATATTTAGTAACTTAGGGAGTACTATTCAGTCGATTACTTAATGCATGCATGATTACGTTAAGCTGGAAGCAGAGTCAGTGCAATCCTTGTTCCAATGCTCCCATAAATGGTCTAAACTCTGGATATTTTTCAGAAAATAGAACTTCAATACCTTCGGCCTTTTCACCAACTGAAACCGGGATACCAAGAGAATCAGTCAAAAATGACAAAATAACAACAAATCAGACCATCATTTCCCTCTGAATATTGCCTGTAGTGCAGCTGTGTATTTTTTTCCCGGGAAGACCATCATGATTAGGTTTATTACTTAAACACAAGGTATATCATCCACAAGAAGTTGTAAAACAGAATCTGGGCATCCGCCGGCCACAATAACTTAGCTAGCTCATGCGCTGCGAAATTTGCTTCCGGAGCACAATGCTCAATCTTGACCTTCCCGGAGCCCCGAATCAGCTCCTTGCATTCATAGAGAATAGTTGCCGCAGTAGTCGCATGGCTTTTCAATGATTGTCATCCCCTGGACCACCACAAGGCAGTCTTATTGCACGATTATATAATGAACGCCCAGATTTCTTGCAAGAGTCAGGGCCCTGACGGAGTGCGATAGCTTCAGCTGTATTGGTGTCAAGGACCTAATTCAGAAGGCAATTAATCATAAGCAGAAACAAAATCACCTACGTCGTCTTGGATGATGGCCCTGGCCCCGCATGATCCTGAACTGTCTTCATAAGCGTATAACCAGCATAAACATTTAGTAAAAGCATACCATGGGGTTTGCTCCAACCACTATTGCCTCTAAGGTGTTGGACTTGTTGGAATTTTGCTAGTAGGCTTTTGGCCCAAAGCCCAACTAAAATTCTGAAATTCTCTTGGCCCATTCATGTACACATGTGAGTGGAGTGAGTGAGGCTAAAGTTTAGTCCCACCTCATAAGTTGAGAGGGAGTTGCACCTCTTTATAAGATGAGCTCTTCTACCACTTGTATGAGCATGAGAAGAGGAGACCTACACGCGCGCTCCTCCTCCTCGCTCGCCACACCTCATCACGATGCGCTGCGCCGCGGGATTTAGCCGAGCCAAGGACAGAGCTATGCGCGTTGTCTATATTTTTGCTGCATGGGAAAATTAATGAGTCATTAATTAATAATTAACGGACGCGTTAATTACTGAACCGTTTCCGATTCTTTTGGATCGTGACGACTCGGACGTGGGGTTTACTCCCACGACCTACCCGACCCGCACTATATAGTCAGGCAGACGTCTACCCTAGCCGCCGCCGCTTTGTATGGTTTCTCACCACCGTTCCAGATCATTGCGCCGCCAAGCAAGTCTTCTCCATCCCTCCTTCCGGCGTGCACCGTGAGAAGGGACAGTAGGCCTCCGGAACCCTGCCTCTCGTGATCCTGTACGGGAGAGGGGCGATCAGGTTTTTGGGGAGCGCACTCGCGCGACTGCTGGCAGCGACGACTTCGCGAACGACGACTTCTTCCCCGACCTCGGCAACCTCATCCTCGACAACATGGGCGACAACGTCAACGCCGGCGGTGCTGCACCCGCTGCACCGTATGTGATTCTATCCTTCCTGTTCGAGATCGTGGTAGAATTCATATTTCTAGTATGTGCCCTAGATGTGATATGTTCATCTGCTATGCTAGTTCGCAGGATTAGTTTAATCTCTGCTGTTGTGGTCATGATTTATCTTCTGTTTATTCAGATTAAATCTTGTAGTAATTTGTTCATATTTCCAACAATCCAAAAACCAGATTATAGGCAATTTACTCCGAGCGGTTTTGCTGCGCATCTGAAGCCGCCTGCCTTTAAGGGGGCGCAATATAAAAGGTGGCGCACGAGAGCAGTCTACTGGTTTCAGACCATGGGCTGCTATGATGCCACCAAGGGCAAGCCTGAGGGCGATCTTAATCCAGCACAACTGGAAGCTTTTGAGAAGATCGATACCCTCTTTAAAGGCGCTCTTCTGAGTGTTCTTGATGACTCCATTGTGGATTCATATATGTCGTTTGACAACCGCAAGGACATGTGGGCTCCGCTCGAGGCCAAGTTTGGTGCCTCGGACGCCGGCAGCGAGTTGTACGTCATGGAGCAATTCTATGACTACAAGATGACTGATGAGCGCCCTATTGTACAGCAGGCTCATGAGATACAGTCGCTCGCAAAAGAACTTGAGTACTTCAAGTGTGTGTTGCCGGAGGCATCATTGCCAAGCTTCCACCTTCGTGGAACAATTTTGCTACTTCCCTGAAACGCAAGAGACAGGAGTTTTCCGTTGCGGATCTCATTGGTACTCTTGATGTTGAAAAGAAGGCGAGAGCAAAGGACACACGTGCTCGAGTTGCTGAGGGAGGTTCTAGTGCCCACATGGTACAGAAGAAGAACTTCCAGCCCAACAAGTTCAAAAGCAACAAGAACAAAACTCAGGGCAAAGGCAAGTTTGATACAAAGAACAAGCCATCACAATCTACCAACTTCAAGAAGAATTCTCATAAGAAGGGGAAGGGACTTTGCCATGTCTGCGTGATCCTAATCACTGGACTCCGAAGTGTCCTAACCGCTTTGAGGAGCGCGAACATGAGAAGAGCGGCAAGTCCGCTAATGTTGTCATCGGTGATACCCCTGATTGGTTAGGCCAATTTACATGTTTGTGCTGATGCCTCCATGTTTTCTTCTTACCAGGAAACAGGGACATCACCCGTGCTGATGGGGAACGGGTCACATGCCATCGTTCGAAGTGTTGGTACGGTCGATCTGAAGTTTACTTCGGGGAAGACTCTGCGTCTGAAGAACGTTCATCATGTGTCGTCCATCAATAAAAATCTCGTTAGCGGTTCCCGTTTATGTCGAGATGGTTTTAAGTTAGTTTTCGAATCCAATAAAGTTGTAATTTCTAAGTGTGGACAATTTGTTGGAAAAGGCTATGAGTGCGAAGGCTTGTTCCGCCTATCTTTGTCAGATATTTGCACTAAAGTTATTAATAATGTTTGCCACAATAATGAGTCTGATATTTGGTATTCACGACTTTGTCATATTAACTTTGGTTGCATGACGCGGTTAGCCAATATGAATTTAATTCCGAAAATCTCTACTGTCAAAGGCTCCAAGTGCCAAGTATGTGTGCAAGCTAAGCAACCTCGCAAGTCCCATAAGACTGCAGAGGCAAGAGACTTGGTGCCACTAGAGTTTATACATTCTGATCTTTGTGAGATGAATGGCGTGTTGACAAAAGGTGGAAAGAGATACTTCATGACGTTGATTGATGACTCCACTAGATATTGTTATGTGTATCTTCTGAAATCAAAAGATGAGGCTTTGACTTACTTTAAAAACTATAAAGCTGAGGCAGAGAACCAACTTGATCGAAAAATTAAACGGCTTAGGTCCGATCGTGGTGGAGAGTATTTTTCCAATGAATTTGATCTGTTTTTTGCGGAACATGGTATAATCCATGAGAGGACGCCTCCCTACTCACCCCAGTCAAATGGGGTAGCCGAAAGAAAGAACCGAACTCTAACAGATATGGTTAACACCATGTTAGACACTTCGGGTCTATCCAAGGAATGGTGGAGGGAGGCGCTAATGACTGCGTGTCATGTCGTAAACCGAGTTCCCACAAAGCATAAGACCATGACTCCATTTGAGGAATGGGAAGGAAAAGGTTGAAACTCTCTTACCTACGTACTTGGGGTTGTTTGGTGAAAGTCAATATACCAATTCCCAAGAAGCGCAAGCTTGGACCAAAAACCGTGGATTGTGTTCTTCTGGGCTATGCTTTTCATAGCATCGGCTATAGATTTTTGATAATAAAATCTGAGGTATCCGACATGCATGTTGGTACGATTATGGAATCAAATGATGCAACTTTCTTTGAGGACATATTTCCTATGAAGGATATGTCGAGTTCATCAAATCAGGAGATACCTACTCCATCTAGTGAGGAATTCACTGTAATTCCTGAACCCACCATTGCGATGGAACACGTTGAGAATCCTGTTGAGGGTGACAATGGAACTCCTGTGAGGAGTAAGAGACAGAGGACTGCAAAGTCTTTTGGTGATTATTTCAATGTGTACCTCGTGGATGACACACCCCGGACTATTTCAGAAGCCTATGCATCTCCTGATGCTGACTACTGGAAGGAGGTTGTACGTAGCGAGATGGATTCCATCTTAGCTAACGGTACCTGGGAGATCACTGACCGTCCTTATGGGTGCAGACCTATAGGATGTAAGTGGATGCTCAGGAAGAAGCTTAGACCTGATGGTACGATTGAAAAGTACAAGGCACGGCTTGTGGCCAAGGGTTATACCCAGAAAGAAGGTGAAGACTTCTTTGATACTTACTCACCCATGGCTAGACTGACCACAATTCGGGTGCTACTATCACTGGCTGCCTCACATGGTTTTCTCGTTCATCAAATAGATGTTAAGACGGCTTTCCTCAATGGAGAGTTGAAGGAGGAAATTTACATGGAGCAGCCAGATGGTTTTGTAGTACCTGGTCAGGAAGGAAAGGTGTGCAAGTTATTAAAGTCTTTATATGGCCTTAAACAAGCTCCTAAGGAGTGGCATGAGAAGTTCGAAAGAACATTAACTACTGTCGGCTTTGTAGTAAACGATGGTGACAAGTGCGTGTACTATCGCTATGGTGGGGGCGAAGGAGTTATTCTTTGTCTGTATGTCGACGACATATTGATCTTTGGAACCAAACTTGATTTAATCAAGGAGGTTAAGGATTTCTTATCTCGCTGTTTTGAGATGAAGGATCTAGGAGTAGCTGATGTTATCTTAAACATCAAGCTGTTGAGAGATGAGAATGGTGGGATCACACTGCTTCAGTCTCATTATGTGGAAAAGGTCTTGAGTCGTTTTGGGTATAGCGACTGCACGCCTTCTCCAACTCCATATGATGCTAGTGTGTTGCTTCAAAAGAATCGACGGATTGCTAGAGATCAACTGAGGTATTCTCAGATTATTGGCTCGCTTATGTATTTGGCGAGTGCCACGAGGCCTGACATCTCTTTTGCTGTGAGCAAGCTGAGTCGGTTTGTGTCAAAACCGGGAGATGATCATTGGCATGCGCTTGAGAGAGTTATGCGCTATTTGAAAGGCACCGCGAGCTATGGGATTCACTACACCGGGTATCCAAGGGTAGCAGAGGGTTATAGTGACTCAAACTGGATATCTGATCCTGATGAGATTAAGGCCACAAGTGGTTATGTTTTTACACTTGGTGGTGGCGCTGTTTCCTGGAAGTCTTGCAAGCAGACCATCTTAACGAGGTCAACTATGGAAGCAGAACTCACAGCATTAGACACTGCCACTGTTGAAGCAGAGTGGCTTCGTGAACTCTTGATGGACTTACCTATGGTTGAAAAACCAATACCCCCTATCCTGATGAACTGTGATAATCAAACTGTGATCGTCAAGATAAACAGTTCTAAGGACAATATGAAGTCCTCAAGGCATGTGAAGAGGGGACTAAAATCTATCAGAAAATTGAGGAACTCCGGAGTTATTACGTTGGATTATATCCAAACGTCGAAAAACTTGGCAGATCCCTTCACAAAGGGTCTATCACATAATGTGATAGATAATGCATCGATGGAGATGGGTTTGAGACCCACCGCATGAGTTGTCCATAGTGGTAACCCACTTTATGTGATCGGAGATCCCGTGAAGTAGAAGTGGGAGACAAGCTGTTGGTCAGCTGGGAGGAGAGTATCCCTATATTAATTATCCCACTCCGTGAAGATGTAATACTCTCCTGTTGGTCAGCATGTGTTCCAAGTGGCTTATTCGGGTAAGCAGAGATGTTGTCCTGCAGAACATCTTCTGAGGAACACACCTATATGAATTTGACTGTTAACGTCGCAGTCTGTGAGAATTGGGTGTTATCTAATAAATTCATGAAAGGCCCTGGAGTATGACGTATATGCTCCACCCGTGGGGAAGCCTTGCGGCAGCCAAATATCGGTCAAGAATTTGTGTGAAACTAGTTTCACAGAAAACTTATAGTTCAAGGCATAGTCCACTATTCACGTTGTGATTTAGTGTAGCATAAATTTCTAAGTGAAAGTTCAACTTCACAGTCTCCACTAAGCACCGATATATAAAACAATGTTTTAGAACTAAATGATGAGATGTGCCAATGAGATTTTGTGGGGGATTGTTGGAATTTTGCTACTAGGCCTTTGACCCAAAGCCCAACTAAAATTCTGAAATTCTCTTGGCCCATTCATGCACACATGTGAGTAGAGTGAGTGAGGCTAAAGTTTAGTCCCACCTCATAAGTTGAGAGAGAGTTGCACCTCTTTATAAGGTGAGCTCTTCTACCACTTGTATGAGCATGAGAAGAGGAGACCTACACGCGCGCTCTTCCTCCTCGCTCGCCTCGCCTCGCCACGATGCGCCGCGCCGCGGGTTGCGGGATTGAGCCGAGCCGAGGACAGAGCTATGCACGTTGTCTATAATTTTGCTGCATGGGAAAATTAATGAGTCATTAATTAATAATTAACGGACGTGTTAATTACTGAACCGTTTCCGATTCTTTTGGATCGTGACGACTCGGATGTGGCGTTTACTCCCACGACCTACCCGGCCCGCACTATATAGTCAGGCAGACGTCTACCCTAGCCGCCGCCGCTTCGTATGGTTTCTCACCACCGTTCCAGATCATTGCGCCGCCAAGCAAGTCTTCTCCATCCCTCCTTCCGGCGTGCACCACGAGAAGGGACAGCAGGCCTCCAGAACCCCGCCTCTCGTAATCCTGTACGGGAGAGGGGCAATCAGGTTTTTGGGGAGCACACTCGCGCGACTGCTGGCAGCGATGACTTCGCGAACGACGACTTTTTCCCCGACCTCGACAACCTCATCCTCGACGACATGGGCGACAACATCAACATCGGCGGTGCTGCACCCGCTGCACCATATGTGATTCTATGCTTCCTGTTCGAGATCGTGGTAGAATTCATGTTTCTAGTATGTGCCCTAGATGTGATATATTCATCTGCTATGCTAGTTCGCATGATTAGTTTAATCTCTGCTGCTGTGGTCATGATTTATCTTATGTTTATTCAGATTAAATCTCGTAGTAATTTGCTCATATTTCCAACAGGAGTTACATAGCTTGTCACCAAGGTGTTGATCGCCACCGAGGGTCTGGAAGGGTTCTGGCGTTCTGCTTGCGCTTGCCATTCCTTTTCTGCCAGATCCACCATATGCACAGGCCGTAGCGACAATATCCTAGAATGCTACAGTACCCAGCTACTGCTCCTGTGATTTTAGGTCATAGAGTAGAAATTCAAGTACAGTGGACCCAAGGGCATCATTTATCACCTTTTCGATGCCAAGTTCCTTCCAAACAGATTTTACCCGTTCACAAGTAAGAAGTACATGTCAAATATCTTCGGCATCCTTTCTGCACACATGACATAGCACAGAGTGAGTCCTGCTCCGGTGCTCCCCCCTAACCTAATTTCGGAGGGGTAGTTTTGTCTCCGCGAATTTGTTTTTTTCTGGCCCGCCGCAGCCCAGATCCAAGCCCTGTCTAGCCCTGTATAACCCAGACCGTATACGTACAGTACCCTGGTCCGAAAAAAAACATAGATACGACCCCACATCCACGTAAGACCTGCCGATTCCAATCATTCACGCGAGCAGCTCCATTAATCTCGCGAGCATTGACGCAGCTCCATAAGTAGTAGATCTCCACCGGTGGCTATCTCGTCGCCGGTGATCTCGTCAGACAGCGGGCGCGACAACGTCGTGAATCTCCAACGATCGCGCACAGGTACCGCATCCCACGTCCCCCCTCTAGTCTCGCTCGCGGCAACATCGAACGAACTGCCGCCGCGCCAGTGGCAGTGGTTAACCTAGCTACCCGGCGGCGCATGCGATCGTGGATCTTGTTCCAGTAGTGCTGCTCCTCGTGATCTGGGTTCACGTAGCGTCGGTTGCCGTCGGCTGTGCGCACCACCAGTATCGTTATTTGATGTGGAGGCTAACCTAGGTATTCGGCGGCAGAGGTAATCACAGATCTAGCTAGGTTTTGAGATCGCGCAGTTCCTCGTGATTGAAAGTGATCACGGCGGGTGCCGTGGCCATCTTCCTTACTAAGTTTGGCAGATCTGAATGGCCTCGGTTGCGGTTGTTTACATAACATCTGTGATCGTGTGCTATGTGTTTTATATTTCATCATTGATAATGTTTGCACATGTGATGATACATATTATTGGTTGTAGGAAATGGTGGAAGAGGAGTTAACTTATATCATGGTAGACATGGAGTTTGGAGAACTGATGAAAGACTGGATAGAAGATTGGTCAGATGATGAAAATTCAGATCGTGAAGATCGGTCAGAGAATGGGAACGAATGGGACGATCTTAATGTGAGTGGCATTGTCATGTTGTAATTTTTTTGGTGGCATCTGACAATACTAAATCTTTGTGTTGTAAATTTATAGATCCATGAGCTTGATGATGATCAGGAAAACAACTCGGAGCTCTCGAATGAAGATTACATTAGTCAGGTACGTAAGTGAAAAATTTCGTTGGCATGCAAATCGAATTTCTTCTGGAATATTATATGATAAGTAATTATGTATTTGTGTTGTATTTTTCAGTTCATTTCTGAATGTCATAATGCGTACGACTATTACGGTGAATCCGACGCGGAGACATGCCTTAACGACGAGTCATTAGATGCACCTGGTTCTGGGGAGTCCGAGTCATCGGTCATCATGAGTGAGGTATGTTTGTAATCAATGTTCTATGGAAGTAAGTAATGTTAAACCATAGAAATCTGTTTTCATGGCTGTGGTTTGATTGTGTAGGTGACACAAGATGATGGTGCAAAGAATGTCCAAGATACTGCCAGTGCAGATGATAAGAGGGATATGTTCATGCAGATAATGGAAATGACCTTTACGTCTCACGATGCTGCGTATGATTTCTACAACAGCTATGCTAGAGATAATGGTTTCAGCATTAGAAAGAATAAGGTCAAGTATAGCAAAACAGAGTCACGTCATATGTGTTATAGGCGGTTTGTTTGTTCAAGACAAGGGAAACGTGACAGCAAGTTGCTAACCGAGGAAGGACACAACCGTAGGCTCAGAGCCGAGACACGCTGCTTTTGCGAAGCGCACCTGACCGTCAAGCTTGACCAAAAGCGTGGGGTTTAGTATGTTGAAAGTTTTGAGGACAAGCATAGCCATATGTTGGCAGGACCGGACGAGGTACCTTTTCTTTGGTCCCACAGAAAAATCAAAGTGTACCAGAAGCATGAGATAATGTCCATGGGAGCTGCAGGGATTAGAATTCACGACAAGATGGATTGCTTCATCAGCAAGCATGTATGGTACGGTGGTGTTGGTTTTACCAGGCGTGAAATATACAACCTTTGCGCCAAGGAGAAGAGGAAGCTGCTTTCAAAAGGTGATGCTGCCACAGCCATAGGCATCATGGCCAGTAGGAAACAGAGGGATCCTAGCTTCTTTTTCGAGTACAGGCTAGATAAGGAAGGACATTTGAATAGGATGTTCTGGTGCAACTCCCAGTCTTGTCATGACTATGAGGACTTCGGTGACGTGCTTGTATTTGACAGCACGTACAAGATGAACCGCTATGGTATGCCATTCATACCTTTTGTTGGTCTTAACAATCACCGGAAGACCACTGTTTTTGGTTGTGCCATAGTTTCGGACGAGACCGAGGAGACATACGTGTGGTCTTTGCAGACGTTTTTGAGGTCCATGTGTCAAAAGATGCCTAAGAGTGTAATCACAGACGCCGCTGCGATGATCAAGGCAATTCGCAAAGTCTTGCCAGACGTGTGGCACCGTATATGTACGTGGCACATAGAGAAAAATATGAAGATTCACCTCAGTCACAAGTCCTTGAAGGAGTTTCGAACTCTTCTGTACTACAGCACGTCCACGGCAACGTTTGAGGAGAGATGGCACGCATTTTCCAAAAAATGGCAGTCGGAAAAAACTGTAACATGGTTGAGGCGGATGTATAAGAAGAGAAGACTGTGGGCCGCGACATATCTAACAGAGGGGTTTTGGCTTGGCATGAAAAGCAACCAACGGAGTGAAAGCCTAAACTCATGCCTTCACCTCCACCTAGACGGTGAAATGACCCTGGTGGATATGATTTTGCACTATGAGAACGCCGTTGTGCGTATCCGTGAAAACAAGGCGCGAGATGACTGCACGGCCTCACAGAGTTTACCGGTGCCAGTTACTAGCTCGAGGGAACTTGAGATATCTGCTTCTCACGTCTTCACTCCAGCAAACTTCTATATGTTGCAGGATGATCTTAGAAAAATTGACGGCATGGAGATTGTAGAAATTAAGCTGGGAGACGGATCACAGCAGTACATCGTGGCCTGGAAGAATAACCGCAAGCGCCATTTTTGGGTGGAGTATACAACAGTAAATTCTGCAGAAACTATAAGGTGCAGCTGCAGAAGAATGATTCGAAAGGGTCTACCTTGCAAGCACATATTCCATGTACTGAAGCACTTGAATATATCTGAAATACCAAAGTGTTTAGTTCTTATTCGGTTCACGAAAGAAGCAAGGTTGGGACTGCCCGCGAGGCGCACAAGCGATCTGTTGGGATTTGATTGGACTGGGGCCGGGGAAAGAATGAAATATAGCCAGGTCAGTGTGTTAGTGTCTGAAGCTATGCATGCGGCATGCAAACACCCTAATTTGTGGGATCAGTTACAGGAGAGTTTGAAGGCTGTGATAGCTAAGAGTCATGAGTATGATCTGCTAGACGAAAATTTGTTGAAGCAAACAAATGACATCAGTAAGTGTGCAGTTGAATATGTGGACGATGGTGAAGGCAACATGATTGAGGTTAAAGATCCTATGAAAGTGTCAAGCAAAGGTGCAACAAAGGCAAATGAGAGCCGCCCTGTCTCGAAAAATGGTAGACCACTCTCTTTTGATGAGTTGAAAACCCGGTGCGGCGCTTGCAAATTGGTAGGACACACTAGACGTAGCAAGAAACGCAAACTAAATGAGAAGCAAGTGTTTGTGTGCATTGTGGATTATTAAAGTTTGTATCATTCATTAACTTAGCTTGTCTTCTATCAGGTGCAGAAAAGTGGAGAAGGAACAAGAGTAGAACACTTGCTTCAAATATTTACTGTGTTAATCGGCCGGCTCATACTTGGAGGCTTTGGCCCCCT
This sequence comes from Triticum monococcum, assembly GCA_034509565.1. Taxonomy (NCBI): domain Eukaryota; kingdom Viridiplantae; phylum Streptophyta; class Magnoliopsida; order Poales; family Poaceae; genus Triticum; species Triticum monococcum. Next base: position 639,110,881 of record CM067845.1, read on the forward strand.
GATTGTATCCTTAGTGTATTAGCAGACGAGATCCCAGTCTTTGTTTAAAAAAGTAATATGTTTCCCTGTAAACAAAAATCAAAAAAATTCTTTACTGTGTAATGACCGAGGTGGGAGGTAGAAAGAATATTATTGTACGTTTCCCCTGCCCACGTCCTAAATGCCATTAAATAAGTAACTTACCACTCTCCTCCCCACCACACACTCACCCACCTCCCACGGGCGCTGGTTCGAACTCCCCTCTTATCCCCACCTACAGTAGATCGAGAATACCCTCGCCGGCGACAGCTGCAACCGCCTCCATGGAGAGAAGCCTCGGCTGGCAGAGAGCGATGGTGGACCTCGCCGGTGATGACGAGGGGTGGCGCGCACAGTTGACGGAGGTGTGCGGCTGGTTCCCCAGCACGGAGATGTTGGTCAACCACACGCGTGGCCTCGTCAAAGTCCTCACCGACGCTGAGAAGAAGCGCGCCTTCCCCTACGGCCGCGGCGTCCCGCCGGCTGTCCTACTCGTGTGGGCAATGCGAGAGGCCACGCTGAGCGACTCCCCTGTTCAGCGCGCAAGGTGGTGGATGTACCGCTCCACCACCATGACGCTACGGCCAGATTCAGCACGCGTCGCGTCGAGGGCGGGCCGCGTCGACATCGAGCTCGCTGTCCCTGCGCCCGTCACCCCGGACTACCAGGTCGGCCATGTGTCGAAGCCAGTGCTGCCGTTCGGCTCTGACGTCGTGGAGGACGACGTGGAGGAGGTACTGGTCATCCCTGATGAGCATGAGGAGGGCGAGGAGGACGCTGTGCAGATGGTAGCGCCGGTCGCCGTCGAGGGTGGCAAGACAATGCCCATCGACGTCGAGCTCCTTCCCCTCCTCCCTAACATAGTGAAGGTGGAAGCAGAGGAGGTGGCTCAGGATCAGGTGGCGCAGCTGTCCAACAGAACGGTGGTCAAGAAGAAGGCTTCTCCGTGTGTGGTGCGCCGCTCATGCCGCCTCAAATTTCTGAAGAAGTGAAGATGGGCACATTTGCTGAAGGAGGAGGAAGCTGCTGGTTATATTAAGTTAGGTATGCTGTTATATGTTTCAGCATATAAGTTAACATTATTTTGGGTTTGATGTTGGTTAGGTATGCTTTTATATGTAAGTATATAAGTTATGCAATCGGTACGGTTTGATCGGGTTCTTTGTGGCCGAAGAACTGAATATCTACTGCTCACCCTAAGTGCCAAGTTCAGTTAAATTTCTGATTATTGAATAGGTATTGTTGCTTTGCTTCAGTGTTGCATGGAAGCTGCTAGATGTTGCTCCTATGTTGCAACAAGACAATGAACTAGTCTGCTACATAAATCAGTAGTGTTGCTAGGTGATGTGCCCATGTGCATCACATACCAAATATAGAACATGCCAAAAGTGCATTGTCTGTCAAATACAGGACATGCCAAAAGTGCATTGTCTGCCAAATATAGAACATGCCAAAAGTGCACTGTCTACCAATCATGATGGCCCCATGTTATTTATGCTGCAATCTCTGTTACACTTTGCCCATAAACTGAATAGCAAATAATTCAGTATCATTTCATCATGTCAATTACAATGATGTCAATAACTTTATGAACAATCTACTTGCTAACTATGACAGAAATCATAATGGCAAGCAGGCCAAGATACAGAAGACCTCCAAATCCTAAAATCCTATCCCTATAGAGCAATATCTCCTTGTGCATCTTAACCATTGCCCTCTTTTCTTTCTCATTCCTTTTAATTTCAGCTTCATATTCTGTAATCTTAGTCTCCAGTTTCTTGTTCTTCATGGCAAGATACTTAATGACTGACTTTGCTTTGCTATCCCACTCCCCATCAACCCATTCAACATACTCAGAAGTGATATCATCCTAAATAAATCATCAGCAAGTCAAGTCATTTTATAACTGAACTTGTCGCCGCAAGCGTTAAACACTGAACTTTTTTGCAGCTTGACCGCAATAGCAGTACTAGTTTGAAGATCAGGGTCCGTAGACTAACCTGAAACACACATCCCCCGAGTGCGCTGCCAAAATTGTCTGCATCTATGCAGACACGGCCACTAGGAGTTTCCTGATGACCACATAGATGAAGCCTGTCATGGCCACATGTGATGAATTATGGGCGATAATGCTGGGATGTAAAGAACAATGGTAAAGAACTTACCTTTTTGCCACCAAAGTGTAGCACTGAAGAAACGCTAGCCGTGGGTTCTCCCGGCCCGCCGCCGCCCACGAAACCCCCGTCCCCTGTTCCACTAGATCCGCCGCCGCTGCCTCCTGTGCCACTGAATCCGGCCCACCTGCTTGCAGGACCCAGGGTTCGACCTAACTTGCGGTCGCCACAGCTCTTCTCGCTGCTGCCGCCGCCGCCCAACGCCTAGCTCGCTGTCATGCTTTCGCCGTTGAGATTTGGATGCGCAAATAGAGAGGGAGGGCTAGGGATTTGGCAAGCGAAACGAGAAAAGCGGAAAGATCGATGTGAACCTGGCAAAATGGGCTGGTGTAGCGCTGCTGGGAAGATAGACCGCCTGTGGGGACCCTCGCGTGGTTAGATGGGCCGTGCCTGGCATTATGATGAGGACAGAAAAAATTAATTATACATATAATTAAAAAACGACGGGTTTGTAAAACAAACTAGAAAAACATGATGCCTGATAACACGCGATAGAGCCAACGAGCTGACATGACTTTGATGAGTGTAATATTACATTATGGCTCGATATATTTACTTATCTACCATGACTACTTTTCATAATAATGTGATGAGGGGGAATTACTAGGAGATTATGCAAGATGATGACATGCACATAGCTAAGGCAGAATGCTAAGCTTGGTAGAGTTTTAAAAAAAAGTTAAGATTGTGAAAATTTTAATAAGAAACTTACGAGAGTAGTTGAAGAGAAAAATAGACTATTATAAAAAATTGGAGAAGGAGAAAAATATTAATCAAGAACACTTGATAAGTGAAGCCGTGAAAAATACAATTATAAAAAATTGGAGAAGGAGAAAAATATTAAGCAAGAACAATTGATAAGTGAAGCCAAAACTTTATTGGTACGACCAAATTGTCTTCTCCGAACGAATTTTATGACCGAATTGTCTTGTACGAGCGAATTGTCTGACAGACACAATACACATGCATGTGGCCTGTTTATTACATAAAAATGATAGAACCCCTAAGATAATCATGCCGTCGAAACCTTCGACCGGACTAAATCCAAACCACTAAAACTTCAATCTTTCATGCCGCATGAATTCTTCAGGCGCGTCTTGCTTGCGATTTCGCGAATTTTGTTCTTCACACAGTCCATCGAGTTTGAAGGTGACATAATCAACTCTGCGACGAAACGTCATCTCCTTGCATTAACGGTGGCCTGCAAAAAAATGACATAAACGTTGCATGAACCGAAGTTGCTACACCATCATAGTAGCTAGTCTACAAACGAAAATAACAGCATACCTGTGTAAATTTGCGGGTGATTTTGTCCCCGTCCCAATGTTCTAGACATTCTGTGACAAAAAGGCCACAAGAGTTCCTGGTACATTTGCAAACATTAGCGGTGGGCAATACACACATGTGTGTTGTTGTTTGATTGTGCATGGTGTCCTATTAACTCACCCATCCTCTTGCTGGGGTATGTCATACTCCTTGATAGGCCACTTACTTACGTCCGGATATTTCCCTGGTGTAATAAGATTTGCCTGACACATATTGTGTGCTATAGACATTGCTATAAAAAGGATAGTGTTAAAGATCAATCATAAACAATATGTAAGAGCAATGGTACAAATGTTGGTTACATTACCAGTGCTTTAACAGTCCTCTCAGTCAGGTCCAGAGGATAGAGCGAATTGAGAGCTTGGAATTCCTTCTTGATCATGTGCATGACCACGGTCATCCAGTGGCTATTGTCGATATTCAACGCGATATACGTCTACAGTGCAAAAAACCATTACGGATCAAAATAAATACTTGATGAACTATCATGTAGTGAAGAATCACAAACATTACGTACCTTATCACGCACAGTATACTCTTTCGTGACTCTATTAACTGCCCCAGCTTTGGTCAGAGCACTATCCATGTTGCAGCTCGATGGCAATGGATCGTCATGTGCGATAGCACGATCTACAAGGAATTTGGACCTCCACGCTGGACAGAGGTAACGATCATGACCAACACGCAGCTCCAAATGTCCCATATAAGCATCAATAACCTGCATAGGATATCAGCGCATTACATGTTGAGAGTTGAGACATAGATTTTTGAGCATCTTATAAAGAGGACATGCAAGTAGTACTTACATCGTCCGACAGCCATCTATGAGATAGTACTGGTAGAATCCTTTCAGAAGTCAGAGTTATGCCACGGCCTTCACTGTAGTAAATTTTTTTGTTCTTGTTCTTCTCAGTGCTAGCAGCTAACTTCACAAATGAAACAGCTGCATTAATTATTTCCGGCGTCAACTCATCTGCCACATCCTCCGGCACATTATTGTTTGAAAATAGAGCTGCATGAAATAATATGAACGTCAACAATGGTGATCATATGCATTGGTAGTAAATAAAAAAATTAAGAATGTTAGTTACGAGATCTCTAGTAGCACTACTAGTACAAGAGGTTCTCTGACCACGGCTAGTACGCCTGCCGGGCTTGTCAAGTGCGTAGGGGGAATCAAATTTCTTGGGAACGGTCCGCTTCCGCTTACCGGACATAACCTCCTCATCCTTATCGATTGTTCCACCTTTTTTTCCATTCGCCTTAGCCATGAACTTGCCGACAGAAGATGGACAAATGTCTATGTCCGATGAAGGAGCTTGAGTAGAAGTACCAACCACCCAAGGGTTTTCCGGTGTACCCCCACATACATCATTACGCTTAACAGGTGAAGCTTCCTTGTGTCCTTTCAGCTTCGATGGGGTTTTCTGTTTCGCAAACTAAATCGTGTGAACATTTCTGGACGAAAAAAATTAAACGAGAAAATTATAGACAGAAAGATAAATACATAGTACCTCAGGTACAGTTTTATGGTCGGGAAGCACTTCAGGCTGCGTCATGTCAATGATCGGCTCTCCATCACTGTCCATGTCTTCCTTGTACACGAATTCCTTCTTTTCATATGGACCATTCTCGAACGAATCCACTTCGTCCGGATCATTCTCCGCGGATGGCACGGCAGCAGCCGGCTTGTACATGACACCTTCTTTGTTAAACTTCTCCAACAACCTCTGCAATACAAATATAAACTTAGTAATGGTAGGATGGTTTAAAACAGGAAACATACTGTAAAGTATAATGTTTGGGTGTGATACCTCAGCTACTTGATCAGGGATTCGCCTCATCTCGGTGTGTATGAAGTCCATGCACCGCTTCATTAGAAGCTCCATCAAATCTTCTGACAATGCGGCTGACGTCAACTTCTTTGCGTTTCCAGTTGCAGGCTTGGTTTTTGGCTTCATGGTAGGTGCATTATTTGGGATGTTGGGCTCCTGAGCCCTATACTCCTGGGTGATATTATTTTCGATCTGCATGCGATATTGAAGTACATGTGATGAATAAAAAATAAATAGTATTAAGTTACAAAACATTTAATAAAGACGAAAGACAATGACTTACCCTTACGTTACCACGGCCGCGCCCATTATCATAGTCGAACCTATCTCTCCTAGTGGCTGCGCCTTCTGTCCAGTTCCTCATAAGAGGTTGTATGGACAAGTTGGGATTATAGGCGCATTCGCCTTCGACCGGTTGCACCTTCTCCCAATACAAGTACTACAAAAAATATATAAGGATTTAGAGTTAGTAAAATACATCACATAAAATTTGCAATGATATGATAATTGACATTATGCAACAGGTCTGATATGTGTACCTGCAAGAGAGCCAAATTGCCTTTCGGCCATTGGCGGAGGTGTTTGCCTTTCTTCACTATGCGAAGGCAATCAAGGAGAACACGCATGGTGAAGGCATTCCAGTTAATCTTTGAAATACATTTCACATCGTAGACCAAAGCGTAGTACTGCTTTGGCACAATCTTGCTCGACATGGGAGCAATAATTGTTCCTAACAGGACCAGCACTACTTTGCGAAGGAAATCGTCGTCGGTGGCTTTACTTTTAATTATGTCCTCAATGAGATTATCTATCACTATGTTTTCTGACGTCTTACTGAGAAATTGTGGCGGCACCTGCTCCTTCATGTCCTCACCTTCTTCAGTTAGAATGTCTGAAGCGGACAGTCCTTGGTTCTCGAGGTTAAAGATGCACTCGACGTTGACCGCACCGAGAGTCACCTCCCCAACCTGCTCTTGTATAATGAATCTGCCCGTGCTGGCCTGAAAATTCTCAATCATATACCTAATCAGCAGGGTACACATCTTAATAGATGGTATTTGCAGCATGCTGCGCAACGATGTATCAGCCAGTCTAGCGCGTTGACCGCTCGATATATCTGCAACAAGCTTGCACCATTTCTCCACTGCGCATACTATTTCTCCATTCAACTCGTCCATCCCGTTGAAAGAAAATATATAACTTCGTGACATTAGGTAACACTAAAGCAAAAATAACAATAGGCATGCAAAAATATAAAACTTTCTGGCAGTAGCTAACACTAATGGAAATACAATACTATCACCATGTATACTGCAACATGCAGCCAAGTGTGTGCTGACATGAGGCAATAAAAAAATAACTAAAATTGGTAATTGAATTTACTTGCATCTGATCAAGTTCTTTGAGTACCATTTAAATTATATAATCAATCAATTTAATATGGTAAACTGTTACTTATTCGTCTGGTTGTCTTACTAACCGGGTGACAAATTGTTCACCTGTAAATAAACTAGAGTCTATAGCAATGGTACCTATTTGAGGTTCATCAACATCTAATGTTAATAACTCTTTAATGTTCTATGTGCACAACAATATAATTGGATCGTGTGACAAAAATATATTTGGATCTTGTGACAACAAATGTATTGCATCATGCTTCTCCAGAAACAACATCTTATTCTACCATGCTATGAAAGAACCAAAGAATGATTTCATCTACGCCATCTGGTCAGAACGCATCTAGTCCAGTTCATACTAGTTGAAAATATGTGGTAAACCTAAGTCCATCAAAGCAACGAGACGGAGGAAGTAGCTTGCTATGAAAGCGCGAGGGAAGGAGGACAATTTACTTGATCGATCGACGAAGATGAAAGAACTCGGCGATGCGTTCTCGACGTAGTTCATCGAGGTCGGCCTGCACATGCGGACGACCTTGATCTTCTCGGGTTTTTTGTGGCGTGTGGGATGCGGCGGACGGAGCCGTCGACGCCTCGCCGGCAGGAGTCGATCTAGTCGACGACATGTGCGAGGAGGAGTAGATTATATACGAGGTCGACGCCTAGGTCGTCGTAACTTCCCTGTGGCCAATCTCGCGATCTATATTTTCCTCCGTTGAAGCGAGGCTGAACGTGGTCCTCAATCGTAGGGATTAGGAACATATGGATTAGCACGATTCCAGAATTGTGTAACAGAACGGCAACTACTCCCGTGATCGACGTGTGTGTGATCGACGTGCATGGAAAGCACAGCGTTGTGGGCTCCACAATATGGATCCGACACTTATTTGCGGTCTGGGCCGGCCCACCTACCTGCATTGTTTCTTCCCTCAAAATAAATATCATTGGTTCATCCGTAAAAAAACTATTTGTGACACGTATTACTTATTGTATACTTGTATATGTTCAACAATATTTATAGTATATCTATCATTTCTACAATATTATACATGCATCGAGTGTTTGGGATCATTTCATGAGATCGTAGGTTACGCATAAACCACTTTCAGACCTGCCCTCCGGACACAAAACGCACGTTGCGTCATGTGGGGGCAGTGTTGTAGGGTTTTCTCGCAAGAAAACCCTAGAAATTGCATCGAGTGTCGCAAATGAATGATACTTGTCACGCATGCAAGCCATGGTCATCGTAGGGTATGCATGTAGTTTGGGATCATTTGATGGGACCATCAAGGAAACCCAATTTCAGAGCTGACCTCCGGCAGACCTGAATGGTCCTGCTTGTACATGGTGCATGTGGAAGCATGCATGAGATGACCCCAATTTTTGGGAGCTTGTGGGCTTGGCCAATGTGGTCCCCCAGGCAAGATGTGCACGAATTCGGACACAAAACGCACGTTGCGTCACGTGGGGGCAGTGTTGTAGGGTTTTCTCGCAAGAAAACCCTAGAAATTGCATCGAGTGTCGCAAATGAACGATACTTGTCACGCATGCAAGCCATGGTCATCGTAGGGTATGCATGTAGTTTGGGATCATTTGGTGGGACCATCAAGGAAAACCAATTTCAGAGCTGACCTCCGGCAGACCTGAATGGTCCTGCTTGTACATGGTGCATGTGGAAGCATGCATGAGATGACCCCAATTTTTGGGAGCTTGTGGGCTTGGCCAATGTGGTCCCCCAGGCAAGATGTGCACGAATTCAGACACAAAACGCACGTTGCGTCACGTGGGGGCAGTGTTGTAGGGTTTTCTCGCAAGAAAACCCTAGAAATTGCATCGAGTGTCGCAAATGAACGATACTTGTCACGCATGCAAGCCATGGTCATCGTAGGGTATGCATGTAGTTTGGGATCATTTGGTGGGACCATCAAGGAAAACCAATTTCAGAGCTGACCTTCGGCAGACCTGAATGGTCCTGCTTGTACATGGTGCATGTGGAAGCATGCATGAGATGACCCCAACTTTTGGGAGCTTGTGGGCTTGGCCAATGTGGTCCCCCAGGCAAGATGTGCACAAATCCGAAGACAAAACGCACGTTGCGTCACGTGGGGGCAGTGTTGTAGGGTTTTCTCGCAAGAAAACCCTAGAAATTGCATCGAGTATCGCAAATGAGCGATACTTGTCACGCATGCAAGCCATGGTCATCGTAGGGTATGCATGTAGTTTGGGATCATTTGGTGGGACCATCAAGGAAAACCAATTTCAGAGCTGACCTCCGGCAGACCTGAATGGTCCTGCTTGTACGTGGTGCACGTGGAAGCATGCATGAGATGACCCCAACTTTTGGGAGCTTGTGGGCTTGGCCAATGTGGTCCCCCAGGCAAGGTGTGCACGAATTCAGACACAAAACGCACGTTGCGTCACGTGGGGGTAGTGTTGTAGGGTTTTGTCGCCGGAAAACCCTAGAAAATGCATCGAGTGTCGCAAATGAACGATACTTGTCACGCATGCATGCCATGGTCATCGTAGGGTATGCATGAAGTTTGGGACCATTTGGTGGGACTGTCAAGGAAAACCAATTTCAGACCTGATCTCCGGCAGACCCGAATGGTCCTGCTTGTAGATAGTGCATGTGGGGGCATGCATGAGATGACCCCAACTTTTGGGAGCATGTGAGGATGGCCAATGTGCCCCCTCCCCCCGGCAAGGTGTGCATGAGTTCGGACACAAAACACACGTTGTGTCACGTGGGGGCAGTGTTGTAGGGTTTTGTCAACGGAAAAACCCTATAAAATGCATCTAGTTTTGGAAATGAACGATACTCGTCATGCATGCTTGCCATGGTCATCCTAGGGTTTGCATACAGTTTGGTCTGAATTCGTGAGACCGAGAAGATAAATCTGCTCCTAGTACATGGTGCATGTGGAGGTATGCATGCGACTGTCCCAACTACATTTGATTTAATAATATTTGAAGTTTCAAGCAGAAAATAAAATTTATAATTTGGAATGAAGAATTGAAATAATGAAGAAGTGCAATAGAACTTAACATATTATCAATTACATTTTGGAAATATTTCGAATATAAAGAAGAGAACAAATATTAGAATGAAGAAGTGAAATAAAACATAACATTTTATCTTACAAATTAAAAATATTTCAAAAATAATAAAGATAAGAAATATTGGAATGAAGAATTGAATTAAAACACAACATTTTAGTTCATATTTTGTAAATATTATCAATATACAAAATAGAACGAACAAATGAAATAAAACACAACAGAATTTGGCATATTTTTTAAATTTTAGTTAACACTGTTAGAAATAATATAGAAAAAGAGACTTGATTTTAAATATTACAAATATAAACAAGAAAAGAAACAAAGAAAATTTAAAACGTATCAGCGAGCGGAGTAAGGCTGCCCTGGGCCAGCCCGCCCGAATTGGGACCAAGGCGGAGCCGCGCAGGGCACATCGCAGCGCACAGCCGTTGGGTGGTGGGAGTTTAGTCCCACCTCGCTAAGCGAGGGAGCGCTGCACCGGTTTATATACCCAGCTGCGACTCCCCTCTCAAGCTTCTATCAATTGCAGGCAGTACATTGCCTAACTCTTGTCCCCTGTGCCCCGAGGGGCCTACTAGCAGTAGAGACAATATGCACCACGGGCCTGCATCCTGGCCCATGCAACACAGGGTTCCTAGTCGTATGCAGGCCGTGGAGTTTGAATTCTTCTGCTCTGGTAGGTGGGCACTTTTTTTGGCATATTGCCATGTGTATTGATCTTCAAATCACACACTAAATTATACACATGCTCACTTGCATTCAATACACAATTTTTGTGTGCATACATGACAAGTTAATGTTTTGACCTTCAAGTCATCTAATAAATTTTACACCTACTCACTTACATGTAATACACATGGATATTAATTGGATTTCAACAAAAATGAGGCCGTGGTGTATGAATTCTACTACCACATGCATGCAAGATGCATAGAGTGTCGGAAATGAATGGTAGTTGCCAGGCATGCTTGCTATGGTCATCGTAGGGTGTGCATAAAAGTTTGGTATCAATTGGTGAGACCGAGAAGAAGAACCTGCTTGTAGTACATGGTGCAAGTGGAGGCATACATGCGATTGTCCCAACTATATTTGATTTAATAATATTTCAACTATAAAACAGAAAATAAAATTTATAATTACGAAAGACAACCATGAAAAGTGAAATATGAGAGAACAATATATCATACATCATTTCAATTTATAACTGTCAGAACAAAGAAAAGAGGAGAATATAGAAAACAGAAGAAAAAAGTTGAATGAATAAGTGCAATAAAAGACAACATATTATCTTACATTTTGGAAATATTTCAAATATTAAGAAGAGAACAAATCTTACAATGAATAAGTGAAATAAAACAGAACATTTTATCTTACAAACTAAAAATATTAAAAAATAATAAAGATAAGAAATATTGGAATGAAGAATTGAATTAAAACACAACATTTTAGTTCATATTTCATAAATAGTATCAATATACAAAAGAGTACGAACAAATAAAATAACACACAACAGAATTTGGCATATGTTTTAAATTTGAGTAAACACTATTAGAAATAATATAGAAAAAAAGAGACTTGATTTTAAATATTACAAATACAAACAAGAAAAGAAACAAAGAAAATTTAAAATGTATCAGCGAGCGGAGTAAGGCTGCCTGGGCCAGCCCGCCCAAATTGGGCCCAAGGCGAAGCCGCGCAGGGCACATCGCAGCGCACAACCGTTGGGTGGTGGGAGTTTAGTCCCACCTCGCCAAGCGAGGAAGCGCCGCACCAGTTTATATACCCGGCTGCGACTCCCCTCTCAAGCTCCTATCAATTGCAGGCAGTACATTGCCTAATTCTCGTCCCTCCTGCCCCGTGGGCCCTACTAGCAGCAGAGATGATCTGCACCACGGGCCTGCATCCTGGCCCATGCACCGCAGGATTCCTAGTCGTATGCAGGTCGTGGAGTATGAATTCTCCTGCTCTGGTAGGTGGGCAATTTTTTTTGCCATATTGCCATTGTGTATTCATTTGATCTTGAAATCACACACTAAATTATACACATGGGCAATTTTTTTTGCCATATTGCCATTGTGTATTGATTTGATCTTGAAATCACACACTAAATTATACACATGCTCACTTGCGTTCCATACACATATTTTTTTTGCATATATGACAAGTTAATGTTTTGACCTTCAAGTCGTTTTTTCAAAAACTGGCTTAAGTTTAGATGAAATGGCCCCTCCTGAATGCGGTCATTTTTTCGACCACCTCCAAATGACCTCAACTTTGGCACACATGATCTATTGCACAAACAAAGGTGGGTTCCAAAGGTTTTATATTTTTTTTGAAATTTTTATTAATTCATAATGCCCTCTAGACTGACCGGTCAAAACATCGGTCTATACCTCAGGGGGGCATTGTAAATAATTCTTTTTCCAAATTTTGTTTCATAGCCATGATTGGCACATGTGGGTCACCATGTTCAAGAAAGTTTGTGTGATTTGGAGGTGGTGGGAAAAATCACATTTTTTCAAAAACTGGCTTAAGTTAAGACCAAATGGCCCCTCCGGAATGCGGTCGTTTTTTCGACCACCTCCAAATGACCTCAACTTTGGCACACATGATCTATTGCACAAACAAAGGTGGGTTCGAAAGGTTTTATATTTTTTTGAATTTTTTATTAATTCATAATGCCCTCTACACTGACCGGTCAAAACATCGGTCTATACCTCAGGGGGGCATTGTAAATAATTCTTTTTCCAAATTTTGTTTCATAGACATGATTGGCACATGTGGGTCACCATGTTCAAGAAAGTTTGTGTGATTTGGAGGTGGTGGGAAAAATCACATTTTTTTAAAAACTGGCTTAAGTTAGACCAAATGGCCCCTCCGGAATGCGCTCGTTTTTTCGACCATCTCCAAATGACCTCAACTTTTGCACACATAATCTATTGCACAAACAAAGGTGGGTTCCAAAGGTTTTATATTTTTTTGAATTTTTTATTAATTCATGATGCCCTTTAGACTGACCGGTCAAAACATCGGTCTATACCTCAGGGGGGGCATTGTAAATAATTCTTTTTCCAAATTTTCTTTCATAGCCATGAATGGCACATGTGGGTCACCATGTTCAAGAAAGTTTGTGTGATTTGGAGGTGGTGGGAAAAATCACATTTTTTCAAAAACTGGCTTAAGTTAGACCAAATGGCCCCTCCGGAATGCGGTCATTTTTTCGACCACCTCCAAATGACCTCAACTTTGGCACACATGATCTATTGCACAAACAAAGGTGGGTTCCAAAGGTTTTATATTTTTTTGATTTTTTTATTAATTTATAATGCCCTCTAGACTGACCGGTCAAAACATCGGTCTATACCTCTGGGGGGCATTGTAAATAATTCTTTTTCCAAATTTTGTTTCATAGCCATGATTGGCACATGTGGGTCACCATGTTCAAGAAAGTTTGTGTGATTTGGAGGTGGTGGGAAAAATCACATTTTTTCAAAAACTGGCTTAAGTTAGACCAAATGGCCCCTCCGGAATGCGGTCGTTTTTTCGACCACCTCCAAATGACCTCAACTTTGGCACACATGATCTATTGCACAAAAAAGGTGGGTTCCAAAGGTTTTATATTTTTTTGAATTTTTTATTAATTCATAATGCCCTCTAGACTGACCGGTCAAAACATCGGTCTATACCTCAGGGGGGCATTGTAAATAATTCTTTCTATATTTTTGAAATTATTTGAATTTATAATGCCCTCTTAAATTTGTTTAAATTTTTAATGCCCTCTTATTTTTTTTGAATTTTTTATTTATGGAACTAGGTTTACAAGATGGCTAGGATGGCCCATGCTTTCCTTTTGTTCTAAATTTATATTTTCTTTTCTTCTAAATTTATATTTAATTCCTTCACACTTTGATGATGGAATATTTGCTCTGTAATTGCAACATAGGTTCAAATGATGGAACATTTCATCTTTTTGCTTATTCAAATTATGAGTTGGTGGAATGTGTGAGGATGAACAATTATCAGTAACTTTACTAAACCCCATGTACTATAATTCATGACAACCATTTTGGAACATTGCGACATTCAATATTTGGTATAATTGGCACATGGGCACAGCATGTTGCACTTGCCCACAGCATAGACAAGTGTTGCAGCATGTCTCAAGCAACACTGAAGCGCCATTTGTTTTTTTCGCACCATCGAAACAACAACTAAACATGAAGGAAGCATTCACCACCATTAAAGATAAGGCCACACATATATAGATTGCATTCTAATAGGTAGCAGGCAGTTCACAACAGATCCAGTTCAACCACACATTACATTACATTACATTAATATATCAAGTTTTCTCACAGTTCACACCCAGACGCAGCTTTCCCAAAAGTAAAACATCATCAAATATACTGATGATGAGTACGGCTTCCAGCTTCCGATGATCAGCATGATGTACGACTATAGGTCAGGTTTTCTCAGGACCTTCAGGAGCGCCTTATGCTGACCAATGATCCTGTAGTCATGACTGGAGATCGATGTAGCCTGAAAATGTTCCATCAGATGCCCCAATAACCCAGACCTGGGCTTGGGCTTGCTGCAGTAGGGGCACCGGTACTTTTCATTCCTCCAGTTGTAGTACTTGGCAGGTCCTTGGGCCCTGATCTTCAACAACTCCTTCTCTTCAAAGGACTCGAAGTTCCCCTCGACCACATCATCTCCAGATTCATACTGCACAAATTAATGACTGACATTAATACATTATGCATTCAAAAACTATAAACACATAATACTAACTCAATGCAGAAATAACATTTGAACTAGGCCTTACCTCGTACGACTCATCATCATCAAACTCATATGGGTAGAACCCAGTCTTGTCCCACTTCCTCTTGTTGCCCACAAGATCCTCCTCCTCCTGCTATATTGTCAAACAAGCACATCATTTACAATGAATTGAATTGTAGTTCACAGAATTTCATTACAAACAAAATTGTGAATGTGAACCACATTGGTATGTTGCAAGTGACCAAATGCTTTCCTTATAAATACAGAATCTAAGCAATCAATCAACAGACAAATGATGTCCTTCATAAATGCTAATGAAAATGCAAGCTGGATTCTTGACATTCCCTAGATAAACCCAACACTTTACTTTTGAGGGAATTACCCCCACCCCCCCACACACACTACTTAATGGAAACATATAGTATATTTTGTTGCTAGGATCCTGCGTTGGAATGTTTACTTCACACTTTACATATAGTATATACTAATTACAGAAGCCAACTACAAAATTTAAAATGCACAAATTACTGTTTTGGGGACAATGCAGCAAAGCTCCTACACATATTAACATAATGCAGTAGTTAATTAGGTACAACTTCAACTATAAATGCATACATCTCCAACAAACATCTAAAATTTCATTACTTACCTAAACAACAACAAATTATACTATAGATGAATCTTGTATCATCTAAATCAATTCATTGGCACATCTTAATTAATGCATTCCAAATCAAATATGTTTCCATCCAGTATCATTGAACCACAGATCAAATCAAATAATCATAAATGTCAGCAGCATTGAACTACAGATCTAATAACCATATGACATCTATCTGACCTTAAATCCCCCCTTAAATAAGGTAGTCATCCTCATACTAATTAAATTCTAACAAGAAAAAATTCAACTACTAATCTAATAAGCATCTGAAAAAACCCCAAGATGGTTTTATCTCTGAACCAACGGCATTGCAGAGGATGTTCAATGCTCTCAACATCTCTGAAGCAACAACAAAATTCCTCTACTAACCCAAAGTAAATAAGCAGACTGCCCCTTCCCCTCGACCACGCTTCCCCTCTCCTTCAGAAGCCCCAATCCAGGACAACAAAATCCAGCCCTTGAGAAGCTCTTTTTGATTAACATGACAACACCCAGTACATGAGCACATCCTTCACTATATTTACAACCAAACTAATGCACCATGTAATCACCTCACGTAGACAATTTCCAAAAACACAAGGCCATGCACAACCCATCTCATAGCCTCTGCCTGACAGGCATCAATCAAGCAACAAATAACTGCAACTATGACAACATGCATCAATCAAGCATCTAAGAATTGCAACTATGACAGCCATAATCCCTAGAACTAAGCATCCATTTAATTAATCATCAAGCCAAAGAACTAAAGCAGGCACCAACCCAAACCAATACAGAAGTATATATTTGACTCCAAACACCTAGAGAATTGCAATAATTCCACTACTAATCTAATAAGCATATGAAAAAACCCCATCCCTCAATCTGGCTACTTCTAACCTAATCTAATAATCATATGTGGTCCACCATTCTTGCACGAATCACATACACGAAAACCCTAATGCAGAGAAAACCCTACCTCCAACAAATCTAACCAACCAAAGTTCTGGCCACAAACCCTACAACCTAAAAACTACCAACTAAAAGTTAGCCGCACATACCTTCTGCTCCGCTTCCTCCTCGCCGGAGCCGGCCTCCACCTTCTCCACCTTCTCCACCTCGTGCGCCTCGCCAGAGCCCGCCCCCACCTTCTGCACCTCGCCAGAGCCCGCCTCAACCTTCTGCGCCTCGCCAGAGTTGGCCAGAGCGGGCGCATCTGGCTGGACCGCGCCGCTGCGGCCCGCCCCCGCCTTCTCCAGATCTCCAGCGGAGGGAGCACCGCGCTGGACGCCGGCACGCCCCCTCACAAAGGTGCCCGCAGCGATCTGCCGCGCCTGCTCCACCAGATCTGCGCCTTCGGGGCGCTCGCCTCCTGCGTCCACCATTGCGATGGAGAGGATGCGGTGAGGGAGACGAGGAGGTTGGAGAGGAGAGGGAGTGGAGAGTGGAGAGAGGGAGACGATGCGGCGGGGGGAAATGGTGGGCGATGCGACCGGAGGTGGTTGCCGTCCACATTTATATGATGGGACAGTTTTGGCAACTACCCGTGACACGTGCTACCCCACGCGCGGGCGGCTTCTTTTTTTTGCGGGGGGCGCGCGGGTGCGGGCGGCTTCACGCGTGCACGAAAGGCCGCCGTATACGGACGGGCATACGTATACGGCCGGGCATATGATCTAACCGGGCCCGTACGGGCCTCCCAGGGCTCCTCGACGGCTATACGCGGGGGCAACAAAGACGATCGTGCCCCTCGTTATGAAGCGTTTTTGGTTCATCCTGGCCGTCGATGTGTTTTCTCACCCCGCATTCAGCCGAGGGGGGAGCACCGGAGCAGAAACGGCACAGAGTTCATCATATGCCTATTCGTGAGAATGCGGAAACATGGAATTGGTCCGTGTAGGCAGAGCCAGATAAAGATCTTCACCTCTGCAGGTATCTGATTCTCCATAATATTTTCCACATAGGGTGAGCTAAGGGGCTTCCCTGTCACCAGAGGGTGGTTGTTGTCCCGAGAAAATGGCGGGATAAAAAGTTTTTGCGGTTGAGTATAGTGAAAACATTCTCCAAAATGTCTTGTTGTGCTGGAATATCATTGGTGTTCAGGTCATTATGTTCGGCTGGATTTTATTTTATTTTTTTTAGAAAAGGAAGATGACCCCTGATCTCTGCATCTGGTAGATGCATGCGGCCACTTTATTGATTATTTTCGAGGACCTTACAAAGTATTACAACAATATGTCTGAATCCGCCATCTTGACAACATATGTCACTACTCCTATCCATATGATGAAGGGGTGCTAGCTGGGCCAAATACCCAAACAACTCACCTAAGCCTATCATCAAAAGCCAGAAGCCCCAGCCGAGCCACTTACCGGGTCTGGGGCATAAACTGGTCTGACGCACTCACATGTGTCGTCGCCGCCATCTTCCACAGGTCCGTCTTCAGAGCAGATATTGAGGCTTCTACCTTGTCAGGCCACTCTGCCATCGACGCCAGACAACTACCTCCTACTGCGCGAGTCCATCACCGCGCATCGGGCGTCGAGTCTCCACTGCGCCACGCCGCCGAGAACTGCCATCATCAATGTGTAGGATGAAACACTGCTCCACCAAAAAAGCCGCCCATTGGTCCCTCGATCCCGTGTACGCCTCCAAGAATGACGCCCCCAAGGAGGAAACGACACCAACGTGCCGCCGTCGTCCGATCTAGTGATATAGGGTTTCCCCTGAAGGTAGCGGATAGAGATCTGGAGCTTCTCCACGGCGATGCCTTCAAGAAGGTAATGACACAAAAGAGTGCCGCCAACGCCGGTCTTGGCATCAAGCCGAGAACAAGGTTTTCACCCGGATCCGCTCGAAGAACCTCCATCAAGCATCGTGTGCATTGGTCGCTGCCGATCTGAGCCGCCGCACATCGAGCAGGCTGCACCGGCTAGATCAAATCTGCCCGGAGGGCAAACCACGCATGGCGCCGACCCAACCACCAGGCGCTCCATGCCGCCACCTCCGATCCGAGGTCAGATGGTCCGTTGCCGCAGACCCGGCCACCGCCGCCGAACACAGCCAAGGCCGCTGCCCGAAGCAGGGCCGACCGCCGCACCCGCCACCATCGCCGCCCTACGCCGAGGCAGCCGCCGCGCTGCCGCCAGTCAAGGCAGGCCCACCAGGCCACTAAGGCCAGATCGGCCGTGCCACCACACGCCGCGGGGCTCCGTACCGCCCCCATGACGCAGGAGAGAGGGAAGGCCCCCGCCACCGCCGTCAGCCCCCGGGCTATAGGCCGGCGACGTCCTTTGGCGGCGACGGAGGGAGGGATGGAAGGACGGGGAGCCCCCGGTGGCTAGGGTTGCGATCCCGCCCGAGTTGCCCGAGCGGGGCTGTTCTGCTGGATTATTCAGTCATTGGTGTTCCAAACGGTAGATATGCTTCTGAATTAGTTTTGCAGATTAGGCTACCAAGAGAATCAGGTGACATGAGCTGATTGAGGGCCTCATCACACCGTTGCCCTGTTTTGTAGCGACTGACTTCAATGGTAGGCTGCTTGGGTCTTTAAAACATCTCTACTAGATGTTTGCGTTACTTCGTTCTGTCTGGTTATTTGCACTCGTGAGATATGTCCACGGCTCGACAGCTTCTGTTAGCAAGCTAGCACTTACTTTTGGTAAACGTTTCACACCGGCGGACCGGTGGAAGCTTCGGCCGGTCCAATCCACACGCACACGCGCGACTTATTCATGAGCAACCACGTGGCGTGGTGGACTCGAGTTGACTCGTCCTCCTGCGTTATCCCTTCTTCTCTTCTAGGCTATTCGCTTTTATCCCCTTCTATTGTATATTTTTTTCTTCGAGCTCGCGCGCCTCCGCCTGCACATCCTCCTCGTCATGGCTAGCCTTTATTCTTCTTCCTCACAGCGTCCCTCCATGCCAAGGCCATGCGTCACCTACCCCCTCGTCCTAATGGCGCACTCCTAGATCCCCAACTCCCTGCCCGTGCTACTATGGCCATTGGCGCGTGCTACAACCAGCAGCGGAAAAGCTACAACCGTTTGATTCAAAAGCTTCAACCCGTGGTATATTAAGCTTCAACCGGATACAACACACAGAAAAAATCTACAATCATTCATACGAAAGCTTCAACTGTAGTTTGAAAAAGCTTCAACTAGCAACGGCTGGAGGTGGAAGAAGATGACAAAACGCTGCAGTTTTGCTACATGCTTCAACTGGCATAGATTTTGCTACAACCGGCATATCATTTTGCTACAACTAGGGTCACGTTTTGCTACAACACACAGCCGGCGTCGTGGTTTTGCTATAACTAGCATTGCTTTTTGCTACAACCGGCATAATGTTTTGCTGCATCCAGCACGGCCGAGTTGCGACCCGCGACGGCGACGACGACTTTTTTGTTGCAACCGTCGTAGGTATTTGCTATGTCCGGCAATGGGTTTTGTTACATCTGTTCATTTATGCAAATGTTCCTACCTGCAACCGCGAGCTACAACCAGTGAAAACAGCGACGTTTCTTTTTTGCTGCAACTGTGTCTCTATTTTGCTACGACAAACAATGAAAAATGCTACAACGGGCAATTCTATTTGCTGGAACCAGACAATCACCAACGAGGCGGAGCTACATCCATGGCGTGCGCGGGCGACGAGGGCGGGATCCATCCATGGCGAGCGTGGCGCGACGAAACTGCATCCATGGCAAGCGCCGGGCGGCGGAGCTGCATCCATGGTGAGCGTGGGCGGCAGAGCTGCATCCATGACGAGCGCGGGTCTGGGGCAAGCGCGGACGGCCGGCGAGGGCGCCCACCGGCGACGAGGAACGCCGCGGTGGTGCTTCAAGCTCGGCTGTTTTCTCGCGAGGATATGACGTGGTGTCGGTGACGCTGGGGCCGTTGCAAATTTTTTTTTTGAAAAAGTTGACTCAGGAGGAGGAGAAAGCAAGGGACAGATCTAACGATCTAATCATTGCATCGGGCGGCTAGGGCTGGACCGGCCAACTGTTGGGCCGGTGTGCCGGCGCCTAGCGTCGCTCCTTACTTTTTGATTCGTGCCACAAGGTAAAGCGCCGCTAATTGTACGTCCAGTAGCAGCATTAGCTTCGTATAAATCGCTGCTGGTTGTTTGAACCGAACATGCGTTCGGCTGGTGTGGTGATTCAAGTTAGTTTTGTCGTGTTCCTTCTGCACGGAACGCTGCTAGTTTACTGCCAACTTGTGGCGTCCGCTTTCCTCAAACCCTGCTGGTGTTTCGAGGCAGAATACCTTCCTTGGGGTACAACACTAGCAGCGTTTGTTCTGTCCCAACGCAGCTACTCCTTCTGTTCCAAATTACTCGTCGCATAAGTTGATGTATCTAAAATTAAAATACACCTAAATACATCCATATCTACGACAAGTAATTCAGAACGAAGGAAGTAGTTCTGTAGTACTAGTACAAGCGCCCATTACTTTCCTGGACCCCGTTGGTAGTTGGTCAAATTAGCAGTCGCGTCTTGTTTTAGCCGAACGATGCTACTGGCAAAATCCTAAAAGGGGCTTTCCTACTAGTGGATACCTTGTGCGAGGGGTTTACGTGGTCTATGAGATTGCTACCGATAGTTCTATATGGGAATAGATGTCTATGAGAGCCCCCTTGCCTTCACTTAGAGTAAGTATAATAAGCTTATATAAGCAGGCTATAAGGATTAAAATATTGTTTTTTTGCTAACGTGGAGGGAAGAGAAGAGGAGAGAGAAGATGAGCCGGTTATAGAATAAGAGCTAGCTGCAGCACATGCTCCTAGGCACTATGTGAGAGTGAGAGATGGGCCATGTATTAATAAAGTAGCACATCTTTGTATCTTACTATTATACTTGAAGGCTACAAGGTTGGCTATAAATAACATGGCAATATCATATAGCCATCAGCTGACTGTACTATTAACCATGCTCTTATATGCACAGTCTTAGCCGTCGCCGCCCTAGACTTGGTGGGCAAGAAGTTCTGCGATGCCCACTTTAGGGTTCCCTTTGATCCTCAGGCCTCGTGGGCTTCTAGGAAGGCATGATGCCGGGCTCCCTTGGGTTCTTCCCCGGTGCATGACACCATCATTGCCACTATCAAGCGTCTTGCTGGAGGGCTTCGTGGAAAAAGGATGGGGCCCATAGCGGATGAAGGCTCAACCAAGTCTTCTCTCGTTAACGATGGCATGACGAAGTGGTGCGTTCCATAGAGGAGGAAACAAGTCAATGCAGACAACGACAAGGTGAACACTTGAGGGCAACTCACGGAGACGGCGCATAGGGCTTTGTAGCCAATTTCTTCGCAAGCGTTAATGGCACAACCACAATTCATGAAAATCTAGTGGCATCCATCGAATATCGGATCCGGGTAGTAGCACATATCGTGTTTTTCCTTTTTATAATTGGGCTCTAGTTGTTCTCTTATGGCCTATGGGTACAAGTTTTGAGTTATGTTGCCCGATGTTGCCTTGAGTTTGTTCTGTGTTCTCGGTGATGTGCTGCCGTTGTATCCTCAGAAGCTTGGAATCTTTTGCCCCTGGTCGTTATCTAGATGTATGGTGAATGTTTTGCGAGCTTGCACCCCTGTTGATGCGCGGACCTTATTCGATAACTAAAATTGGAGGCTATGCTCCTTAATTCCAACAAATGGTACACTGCCTATTTTGCGGGTAAAAAATATTTTTACGGTTTAGTACAATGAAAACATTCTTCAAAACATCTACAGTTTTTTTGTCAACGGGGCCTCGTCCTAGTTTCATTCTCATAAAGATGAAACCAGTGATACATTGTTTTTGATAGCCAGCGGTCTACACATCCTAGAAACTCAGCCGCCTCAAAAGCAAACAAGGTGTGTCAGAATATCGAAACAAAGTATTACATCATGGAATAAGAAACAAACTACAAAGTACTAGAGATTGTCTTCAGCTAGAGCATGATGACAGATCTCGTCATTTCTCTCATGATTCTTTATCAAATATACTCCCATCGAAGCCATTCTTCCATGGCCAGTGTCGTCGGTAGCCTCGGCCCAAGAAAGTTGATTTGGGGGTAATTACATAATTGACCAGTCTAGTCTTGCTCCAACTTCAAAGGCGATGCTAGTTTAAATACCGACATTCTATTAAGATGTTAAATCGTGATCACGACAGAAAAGAACAGATGTTGTATTTCTGTCGTTGGTGTTCCAATGCTCCTCTTGCACTCTTGCCTGTTCTTCCCAAAATGGTCAAGATGCTTCTAAATTGTACCATTATTACCTAATTAGAGCGAATGCACTCTCGGCCATCTGGTCTCCTCCCCGAGCCCATCTCAGTCGTCCGTTTATCTCACAGCGTCTGGTAAAAACCAACCAGAAGAAACCTAAGTCGCGAGTCCTCTCTCTCCCTTCTACTGGTCCCGCCGCCACCCTTTTCCCGTGCAGGTCTCTCCCTCCCGATCCACCAGCTCTCGCACCCTCCTCCAATCCTCGTCACAGGATCTGCCACCCCACCCCCTAGCGTTGGGTGCGAGTTGTGCAACCGTGCGAGCGTTTTATCTCTCTCCTCCATTGGCATAATAAAATCATCATCACCGTGAAAATCGCCAACGTGGCATAGTCCATTGATTGGCCTTTCTTTTGTTGTTGGAGGGTGTGATGGTGAATGTTTTGTGAGCTTGCACCCCTATTGATGCGTGAACCTTATTTGGTAACTCAAATTGGAGACTATGCTCCTTAATTCCAAAAAATGGTACACTGCCTGTTTTATTGAGAAAATTTGGGCGAGAAAATGTTTTTACAGTTGAGTACAATGAAAACATTCACCGAAACCTCTACAATTTTTTTATCAACCGGGGCCTCAGTTTCATTCTCATAAAAGACGAAACCAATGATACAATGTTTTTTTATATCCAGCAGTCTACACATCCTTGGCCGTGGGGTAGGGAGTTCACGTTGTTATTTTTGTGATCATGACGAAACAATACAACACTTATTTCTTGATTGCCCACTCGCCAAATTGCTTTGGAGAATCATCCATATTGCCTTCAACATTAATCCTCCGGTTGATATTGAATCGTTTTCCGGAACTGGTTAACTAGGGTTCAACATATTACTCCAGCTCGTATTCGGATTGGAATATGTGCGCTTTTGTGAGCTATATGGAATTGTCGAAATGATTTGATGTTTAACAGACAACATAATTTGAATTTTTTGCAGGTTATCTTCAGAGCTACCGCATGGATCCGTATGTGGTCATTACTCACTCCTATGGACTCCAAGGAGCCTTTGGTTACTAGATGCATCCACTAGGAGATGGTAGCACGAGTTATATTCAACCGGTTCGGATGGGGTCCCATAATAGGATAGGAGTCTAGAGAGCTTATATTTATTTCGTCTTGCCGGTTGTAATTTTGAGACTATTTTTTTCTTTATTTTGCTCCTTTTGCGAGCTGTAATTTCCGGACGACTTTGTGACACTTTTGTGGCTTTTTAATAAGATGGCTGCATGCATCATTATGATACAGAGGCAGGGGGTACGCCTCCATTTCCAAAAAAAGCAGTCTACACATCCTACAAACTCAGCAGGCCTCAAAGGAAAACTAAATTTATCATAATATCACAGCAAAATATTACATCATGGAATAAGAAACAAACTAAAAAATACTAGAGATTGTCTTCAATTAGAGCATGATGACATATCTTGTCATCTCTCCCATGATTCTTCATCAAATACTCCATCGAAGCCATTCTTCCATAACAAGCGTCGTCGGTAGCCTCGGCCCATGAAAGTTGATTTGGGGCAATTACATAATTGAGCAGTCTAGTCTTGCTCCAACTTCAAAGGCCATGTTAGTTTAAATATCTACATTTTATTAATATGTTAAACGTGATCGCGATAGAAAAGAAAAGGTCTTAGTTTTTTTAAGCAAATATGTTATATTGTTGTCGTTGATGTTCCAATGGTCATCTTGCCCATTCTTCCCAAAATGGTCACGATACTTCTTAACCCCCTCCGTCCCAAAATTCTTGTCTTAAATTTGTCTAGATATGGATGTATCTAATACTAAAACGTGACTTGATACATCTGTATTTAGACAAATCTAAGACAAGAATTTTGAGACGGAGGGAGTAGGTAGGAAGTGCGCCTTGCCGCATCCGGCAACAGTGGTGCTTCCAGATACAGTCATATCCAATCCGATAATATAGTCATAAGACCATTGCAAATATAAAAAATAGCAATGATATTGGTCCAGTATAGTGCCATACAACAACTCATTTTCTATGAATAAGATATGAAATTTAAGATGAGTTTTAGACGTGGATAACACATTGGATAGAATATATTGACAAAGATGATGAACAGTTCAGACATAATCATTGGTTGTCACATGAAAATTTATCCAAAAATGAGCAGATGTGCTAAGTCAAAGAAGAAGAACAGTACAAAGGATACATTGAGCTTATATAAGCATAATGTAACACCCACGATGCGGCTATATCTCCCACGTGTCGGAGCACGACTTAGAGGCATAACCGCATTGTAGGCAATGTCGCAAGAGGGATAATCTTTACACATCCCATGTACCGAATAGGAAAGAGGTACATAGTTGGCTTACAATCGCCACTTCAAACAATACATAAATAGCATTACAATCATTTAGATACCATCAAGGTCCGACTAAGGAACCAAAATAAAGACAACCCCAAATGCAAAAGATCCCCGATCGCCCCGACTGGGCTCCACTACTGATCAACTGGAAACGAAACAACACAACAAACAAGATCTTCATCGAGCTCCTCCTTGAGCTCGGTTGCGTCACCTGCACGGTTATCATCAGCACCTGCAACTGGTTTTGAAAGTAATCTGTGAGTCACGGGGACTCAGCAATCTCACACCCTCGCGATCAAGACTATTTAAGCTTATGGGTAGGAAAAGGTACGTGAGGTAGAGCTGCAGCAAACACTAGCATATATGGTGGCTAACTTACGCAAATGAGAGCGAGAAGAGAAGGCAAAGCACGGTCGTGAACTATAAGTGATCAAGAAGTGATCCTGAAACTACTTACGTTCAAGCATAACTCCAACACCGTGTTCACTTCCCGGACCCCGCCGAGAAGAGACCATCACGGCTACACACGCGGTTGATGCATTTTAATTAAGTTAAGTGTCAAGTTCTCTACAACTGGACATTAACAAATTCCCGTCTGCCCATAACCGCAGGCACGGCTTTCGAAAGTTCAAAACCCTGCAGGGGTGTCCCAACTTAGCCCATCACAAGCTCTCACGGTCAACGAAGGATATTCCTTCTCCCAGGAAGACCCGATCGGACTCAGAATCTCGGTTATAAGACATTTCGACAATGGCAAAACAAGACCAGCAAAGCCACCCGAATGTGCCGACAAATCCCAATAGGAGCTGCACATATCTCGTTCTCAGGGCACACCGGATTGTCCAAGGTTCCGGTAGGCCAGCCCAGAGTTGCCCCTGGTGGCCACCGGCAGCTGACAGGTTAGACCAACACTCAGAGGAGCACTGGCCCGAGGGTTTAAATAAAGATGACCCTTGAGTCTGCAGAACCCAAGGGAAAAAGGCTAGGTGGCAAATGGTAAAACCAATGTTGGGCCTTGCTGGAGGAGTTTTTATTCAAGGCGAACTGTCAAGGGTGGTCCCATTATAACCCAACCACGTAAGGAACACAAAATCAAGGAACATAACACCGGTATGACGGAAACTACGGCGGCAAGAGTGGAACAAAACACCAGGCATAAGGCCAAGCCTTCCACCCTTTACCAAGTATATAAGATGCATTAATTAAATAAGAGATATTGTGATATCCCAACAATAAACATGTTCCAACAAGGAACAACTCCAATCTTCCTACAACTAGCAACGCTATAAGAGGGCCTAAGCAAAGCGGTAACATAGCCAAACAACGGTTTGCTAGGACAAGGTGGGTTAGAGGCTTGACATGGCAATATGGGAGGCATGATAAAGCATGTGGTAGGTATCGCAGCATAGGCAAAGCAAAAGAGCGAGCAACTAGCAAGCAAAGATAGAAGTGATTTCGAGGGTATGGTCATCTTGCCTGAGATCCCGCAAGGAAGAAGAACGAGTCCATGAAGAAGACAAATGGACATAGCCGAACGGATCCTCACAAACGCGACGTTATCGGAGCCAACCCGAAGAAGCACACCGGAAAGAAGCAAACAACATGGTAAACAACCATCACATAACCATGGCATGATGCACAACCAAGTATGATGCATGTCCGGTTAAATATGCATGGCATGGCAGAGTGCACAAACAAAACTACAAATTAAGTGGAGCTCAATATGCAGCTCCGTTGCATATTGACGAAACACCACGTGACTTATTTAGTTCTCTCTCGTTTAGGTACCCAACAAGATTAAATGTTGATTAACATGGTAAAAGGGTGAAGCATAATAAAACTACCTAACTAGGCAAGTTTAAATGAGGCCGGAACATCAAACAACAAGTCCGGAAACTCCTCATGTGCATATTTTAGGTTTTGGTACTGTTCTGCCCTAAACCATATTTTATAGTTGTTAAACATGCAAAGCAATGTCACCATGTTAAACTAGGGATTTTTCTACCCCATTTACATATAAAGGTTATTAAATTTGGAGCCACGGTTATTTGGTTATGAAATAAAGCATTTTTGCAAGGCATAGGAGCAAATTTAACCAAACAGCATTTTAAACATTTTAAACCTGGATGAAAATTGCATATTATGAAACTAGACATAAATCTAAGCATTTTTCATATATAAAGTTTTTACACGTGATGCTTAGTTTGTGAGATATTAAATGTATGAACATGAGAGTCTTTTCTGTAAAACTGGCAATCTCTGGAAAATGCTAAAATCACATCTGAAAAAAAACAAATGGGCCAAATCTGAACAGTGCACTGGGCGCTGGGCCTGCGGTGGCTCACCAAGGCCAACATCAACTGGGCTGCCTCTGTGGGCTGTAGAAGGTAGGCCGCGGTGCTGGGCTTCGGGATCTGGCTGGAGAGGCCTGGGAGTAGCTGGGCCGTGGCGCGGTCAACGCGAGGAACAAGGGCGTGTCGTCCTGTCCCGCTCAAAGCAGGGGAACCAGGGCGGCGACAGGGACTCCGGCGACGACGAGGCAGAGCAGCGGCGAGGCGAGGCGGGAATCGGCCGGATCCGGCGGGGGTCGGGACTAGGACGACGACGACGAGGTCGACGGCGAGCACCAGCGGCGGCGTCTTGCTGTGAGGGAGAGAGAGAGAGAGCTGGTGAGGAGAAAGAGCAGAGAGGAGGCCGTCGACAGAAACGGAGCAAGGCGGCGGCGACACAGGACTTGAGGCACAGGGGCGAAGCCGACGACGCCAGCGCACGGGCGAGGCATAGGGCGGCGGGTCCGGGCGACGAGGCGACTGCAAAGAACTCCATGGGAGGCGCCGGGCGCTCCTGTTGGAACAAAGGAAGAGAGACAGGAAGGTGAGACGAGGAAGGCAGAGAAACCACAGGAGAAGGAGAAGGACAGCGAAGCTTATCTCGTGGTCGTCGGTGGCGGCGTCGGTCGCCGGACGATGAGGCGAGGTAGAGGAGCCAGGGGAGGCTCGAACGGCTATAGGTGCGAGAATACGAGCTCGGGTGGCTGCGACTGTAGGGGTGGATCGAGCAGAGACCGGTGATGTTGGTCGGGGATGGATTGGATCGGCTTGGTGGTTGGTTGGGCGCTGAAAACAAGGAGAGTGGCGGCGGGGATGGATTGGATGGATGGAAGGATGGGACAGGATCCCTAATTCCTAGGGTTGCCCATTATATACGCTGGTGGGTTAGGTTAGGGGCTAACGGAACCCTCCAATGGTAAATGGACGACCGAGAATAAAATGTTAGAGGAGTCCAAATAAGAAAACAGTGATGTTTTGTAGAAGTTTGGGGATGATCCGGATCCAACGGTGACGATTGTCCGGGTCGGGCTCGGGACAACTTCGGACACACGCGAGGGGTCGAAGCACTGTGCAGAGAGGGGGGGTTAGGAGAACGAGGTTAAGTGTGTGGTTGGACTGAGGAGAGGAGGAATGCAACCCGGCATCCGTTTCCGGAGACCGAAAACGTTCGACGATAGAGCGGCTATACTGCCGCTATTGTTATCCGTTGGGGCATCAAATGGACTCCGAACGCGATGAAATTTGACAGGCGGTCTACCTACACTAAAATAAGACCGCACCCCAACTTTCAACCCAATCTGAGAACATTTTCCGGCCACTTATAAAATACTATTTCAAACATGCCGCGGGCGCGTGCGAGTGTGGTTGGGCTCAGAACGGACAACGGACGGAACTGGGGGAACCCAGCCGAATGCAAGTTTTGAAAACATGATGATGCAATGCACATGATGACATGGCAAGATGCAACACGCAATCGAATGACACGGCAACAACAATGAATAACTGGAAGACACCTGGCGCAATGGTCTCGGGGCATTACAACACTCCACCACTACGAGAGGATCTCGTCCTGAGATCTAGAATGGCACCGGAGGGAAAAGGAAGAGGAAGATAAGAGGTAAAACTAAGTTGCTTCTTTGACAAAAGAGTGAAACCAAAGAACCTTGAAAAGTTGAACAAATTGAAAGAAAGAATACAACGGAGATGAACGAGGTTGAAAACACCCCGTTAGAAAAAGAGGAATAAGGAACATTACGGGGACCTTGTGGGTCGAAAGACATAAGAAAAGGGTTACAATGGACAAGAAGTAGACGCAAGCACTCTGGTAGAAACGAGATGTACAAGGAACGATAAGGATCAATTACAACAACATTCCGGTTGGAAATGGAAGGTAAAGCATATGAACTTGGCAAAATGAAAGCACTTGGATGAGAGTCCGGTTAGAAGAGGAATGATAGACATAACACTCCGGTTAAACAAGATAGAGAAGGAATAAGAATGACATAAATTGGACAGCACTCCGATTGTAAATGGAATGAATTGAACATGAACTTGAAAAGATGAGAGGATACTTGATGAGATGAACAACACATTGCCTCCGGAACTATTGAAAGAATGGCACAAAGGGTAAGAACAATTTCAGACATCACTCTGGTTGAGACGGGAGGCAAAAATTGATAAGATGAGAGAACTTGAATGAAATCACGACACTCTGGTTGAATGGATAAGCAAAAAGGAAAGAACATGATCTTTGACAACAAATGGGATGATGGGTCGAAGGGTGAAACATTACAATCCCTCTGGAAGAAATGAAATAAATGAATTTACTGAATGGAGGAAAACAAGATCTTAAAAGAGCACGCTTACGCGAGATGCTAGAACGGAGTTTTTGGACTAACAACCACGAAAGGATAAGCTTGTTGTGGCCTAATGGAAAACATCTCGAAACTATGAGGTGAAATTCCGCCACTATGGAAACAAAAGATTGGATTGGTATCACCAAGGAGACGAGAGACTATTTCACCGGGAGGATGAATGGAGAACTTGGATCATTTATAAGCACCATAGATAGCAACAATCCTTAGGGAAGGCTTTAGGTGAAAACTAACCCAAAGTAACTCCAACAAAAAGATTGATTGGTTGAAAAGAAACTCATGAGCGAATTGAAAATGATTGGTTTAAAATATGTCATTCTGGGCAACATGTGAATCATGAAACACGAAGGGAAATTGTCAACAAGGACATAACACCACCTCAAAAGATAATGTAAAAGAATTGCACTTCGGAAGGTAAGATGAAGAATGCTTAAACTCCTCAAGACAAAACATGTATTGAGCACCATGTTTATTTTAGAGTATAGCTTGGCGGATCTTAGCTCCGAGAGAAATCTTGAAGAACAATTGAAGAATGAAAGGAATCCTTGACGCACCATCATGTAGAACCTCCATGAAGAACTCCGATAACAAAAGGATGATAAAAAGAAAATGAAGTTGAAAACACAAGGTGAAGCCTTGCAATGATTAGATGGAGCTTCGTGACGAGATAATGCGGAAAACTTGGAACTCCATAAGAAAGATAAAGCATCTCGAACCGAGAAAAAGATATCATGAACGAACTCTGCTGGAAGAAAGAATTAATCACTTGGATGAAAGAAGAACAAGAATTATGTTATGCGTATCCTTCACCAATTAAATTGATGACAAACAATGGATTTGGCACACTACTTATTCTCGTAGAAAGAATTAAGAGAGACATAGTGCAAACTTGAGGAGGTCTTCAACGAATCAGCGGTCGGGTTGAAACAACGATAAATTGATATGATAAACGAAGGAAGAAAAATCTTGGAAGAACCACCATAAGAATTGAAAAATGAACGAAGTAAAGGGATGGATCATTGGTAAGAATTAGAGAACGAATGAAGATACTTGAGATAATTTAGATGCAAGTGAACGAAGAGATCCCGAACTGATTAGAGAAAACTTGAATGATGCACCGGTAAGATTTGGAGAAACGAGAGCTGGAAGCTGTAATGAATAATCCTGAGATGATGGACTCCGGAGAATCAAACTGAAAAGACTCTTGAATTGCTCCGTATGGGTGAAAAGAATTGTCACAATTGAAAACAATTATGAGAGGATAGCAACAAGCTAGAATCACGAATCTTTGAGAGAACGGATAAGATTTAGAGGACAACTCTTCTTCGGTCTTCAAAATCTGAGAATGACGACGAGAAATACCACCATGAATTATTTAGACACTCCGGAAGAATCAAAAGCGAAGAGGTTGAGCCAACGATGAAAAGAATTTGAAAGATCTTGGAGAAACCATCTAACTAATGATGAATCATTCTTACGTCAAACTTCGAAAAGAATTTGAGAATACCTCCGGAAAAATTAGAAGAGTCAGGTAAGATCCTGGGAGAAGACCTGTGGGTTAGGGCCCACTCAAAAGATACACCGTTGAGCGATTTAAAAGATAGATTGCGCAGGTTGAGATAAATGGCTTGAATGAGATAGCAACCTCGAAATATGTTGAACGGATCTTGAATGAAAAGATGAGCCTTCTGAGATATGTTCAGCACTCCAGAACAAATGAATAGCGAGAAGTAAACGATTAAGAGGTGCACCGGCATGAGAAAACATTGGTCCATATGGAAGGACTATGCTCAATACCAAAGCTTGAATTGAATCCACCGGAGAAGAAAAGAATGTAGAATGATACACTTGAAGCTCCATTAGTATCTTCTTGAGAATCACCGGATAAGAACATTGACCGAGAAGAATGGAGAGACTTCCCATCGATAAAAGGATACTCGGTTAGAGATCTGGGTCCTTGAAGAAAAAGGGTGGGAGGGTGGGAAAACAAAGCCAACTTGGGACAGATGAAACAAACAACGTTGGGAAAACTGAGAGGTGATCTTGCGAATCCTGAAAAGATCGGATCCACTTGAAGAGAAGCACACCGGTTGAAATGGATTGACATGACAATCTCGATTATCATGAAGGATTAGTATTCACATAGAAATATGAGAACACCGCTTAGAAAAGGTATGGAATCAACACTTGACTTCGAAGGAACTCGAATACCACAATTGAAAAAAACAAAGGATTGGCTTGTAGAATAAGCCGGAACAAACATATGATAGAGATTTCGTCCGAAGTTTTCGTGGTGGGGCCCACACGGGCTCGATCGTACAGCACCATCATGTACAAGGCAGTGCACATGACATACGAAGTGTCCTCGAGTCAACATAGCCAATGACTCTTTAAGACACGACGAGACCACTGCAAAACCGACCGTGGATAGCGGACCACTAGACGTCGAACCCCAATTTCATATCATGCATCTGTCAGAAAGATATCCTACGATATACTTGAATTCCCACTTATAAACTCTCGAAACTTTCTGGTTATGCAATCGGGTGTTGGGGATACAGGGGAAGCATAATATCTCACCCAAAACTAGCAAATCCTACATCCAGTTGTATCCATCCTTCAACACATAACCAAGAAAACCTTCGGAAATCGTTTACCTCAACCTTCGAAAAGCATCCATTATACGAGTTATGGAAATACTCCCGAAATCCCGCCCCAGTACTGGGTGGCGTCGAGGTTATCTCACCAACAACTGCATAAAAGAGATTTTCGATGCCGGCGAAACTCAGGTATTCCAGAACTACAACGATAAAATTGTGACGACAACACCTCGGAGCTCTACTCCCCGGGACACTGCCACAACCCCTAAATGTCAGGAGGCACCAAGAACAATGTTCTCGTCACAAAACCATCGGAATGATTCCAAGATACCCGCGTGATCCTAAAAATAATTTCAGTGAAATTTGAGAAGAGAAGAGTCAAAACTCTATGTCAGGAGGCCTCACCAGAGCAACGAAGGGACTGAGGAGCAAAAAGAATCCTACTCTCCGATATATATAATCCTATAAGACTCAAAACATTTTTCTAAACTCAACAACGCTAACGATTCGATCAAGCAGGGGGCTCCTAAGTCGAGGAAGGCTCTGATACCAACTTGTAACACCCACGATTCGGCTATATCTCCCACGTGTCGGAGCACGACTTAGAGGCATAACCGCATTGTAGGCAATGTCGCAAGAGGGGTAATCTTTACACATCCCATGTACTGAACAGGAAAGAGGTACGTAGTTGGCTTACAATCGCCACTTCAAACAATACATAAATAGCATTACAATCATCCAGATACAATCAAGGTCCGACTACCGAACCAAAATAAAGACAACCCCAAATGCAAAAGATCCTCGATCGCCCCGACTGGGCTCCACTACTAATCAACTGGAAACAAAACAACACAACGAACAAGATCTTCACCGAGCTCCTCCTTGAGCTCGGTTGCATCACCTGCACGGTAATCATCGGTACCTGCAACTGGTTTTGGAAGTAATCTGTGATATCCCAACAATAATCATGTTCCAACAAGGAACAAACTCCATCTTCACATGCAACTAGCAACGCTGTAAGAGGGGATGAGCAAAGCGGTAACATAGCCACACAATGGTTTGCTAGGACAAGGTGGGTTAGAGGCTTGACATGGCAATATGGGAGGCATGATAAAGCATGTGGTAGGTATCGCGGCATAGGCAAAGCAAAAGAGCGAGCAACTAGCAAGCAAAGATAGAAGTGATTTCGAGGGTATGGACATCTTGCCTGAGATCCCGCAAGGAAGAAGAACGAGTCCATGAAGAAGACAAACGAACGTAGCCAAACGGATCCTCACAAACGCGACGTTATTGGAGCCAACCCGAAGAAGCACACTGGAAAGAAGCAAACAACATGGTAAACAACCATCACATAACCATGGCATGATGCACAACCAAGTATGATGCATGTCCGGTTAAATATGCATGGCATGGTAGAGTGCACAAACAAAACTACAAATTAAGTGGAGCTCACCACGTGACTTATTTAGTTCTCTCTCATTTAGGTACCCAACAAGATTAAATGTTGATTAACATGGCAATAGGGTGAAGCATAATAAAACTACCTAACTAGGGAAGTTTAAATGAGGCCGCAACATCAAACAACAAGTCCGGAAACTCCTCATGTGCATATTTTAGGTTTTGATACTGTTCTTCCCTAAACCATATTTTATAGTTGTTAAACATGTAAAGCAATGTCACCATGTTAAACTAGGCATTTTTCTACCCCATTTACATATAAAGGTTATTAAATTTGGAGCCACGGTTATTTAGTTATGAAATAAAGCATTTTTGCAATGCATAGGAGCAAATATAACCAAACAGCATTTTCAACATTTTAAACATGGATGAAAATTGCATATTATGAAACTAGACAGAAATCTAAGCATTTTTCATATATAAAGTTTTTACATGTGATGCTTAGTTTGTGAGATATTAAATGTATGAACATGAGGGTCTTTTCTGTAAAACTGGCACTCTCTGGAAAATGCTGAAATCAAAGATCTGAAAAAAAAACAAATGGGCCGAATCTGAACAGTGCACTGGGTGCTGGGTCTGCGGTGGCTCACCAAGGCCAACATCAACTGGGCCGGCTCTGTGGGCTGCAGCTGGCAGGCCGCGGTGCTGGGCTTCGAGATCTGGCTAGAGAGGCCCGGGAGTAGCTGGGCCGCGGCGCGGTCAACGCGAGGAACAGGGGTGCATCGTCCCGTCCCGCTCGAAGCAGGGGAAGCAGGGCGGCGACAGGGACTCCGGCGACGACGAGGCAGAGCAGCGGCGAGGCGAGGCGGGGATCGGCCGGATCCGGCGGGGGTCGGGACTAGGACGACGACGACGAGGTCGACGGCGCGCACCAGCGGCGGCGTCTTGCTGCGAGGGAGAGAGAGAGCTGGCGAGGAGAATGAGCAGAGAGGAAGCCGTCAGCGGAAACGGAGCAAGGCGGCAGCGACACAGGACTTGAGGCGCAGGGGCGAAGCCGACAACGCCGGCGCACGGGCGAAGCATAGGGCAGCGGGTCCGGGCGACAAGGTGGCTGCAAGGAACTTCATGGGAGGCGTCGGGCACTCCTGTTGGAACAGAGGAAGAGAGACAGGGAGGTGAGACGAGGAAGGCAGAGAAACCACGGGAGGAGGAGAAGGACAGCGAAGCTTATCTCGTGGTCGCCGGCGGCGGCGCCGGTCGCCAGACGACGAGGCGAGGTAGAGGAGCCAGGGGAGGCTCGGACGGCTACAGGCGCGAGAAGACGAGCTCGGGTGGCTGCGGCTGTAGGGGTGGATCGAGCAGAGACCAGTGAGGTTGGTCGGGGATGGATCAGATCGGCTTGGTGGTTGGTTGGGCGCTGAAAACAAGGAGAGTGGCGGCGGGGATGGATTGGATGGATGGAAGGATGGGACAAGATCCCTAATTCCTAGGGTTTCCCATTATATACGCTGGTGGGTTAGGTTAGGGGCTAACGGAACCCTCCGATCGTAAATGGACGACCGAGAATAAAAGATTAGAGGAGTCCAAATAAGAAAACGGTGATGTTTTGTAGACATTTGGGGATGATCCGGACCCAACGGTGACGACTGTCCGGGTCGGGTTCGGGACAGCTTCGGACAAACGCGAGGGGTCGAAGCATTGTGCAAAGAGGGGGGGGGGGTAGGCGAACGAGGTTAAGTGTGTGGTTGGACTGAGGAGAGGAGGAATGCAACCCGGCATCCGTTTCCGGAGATCGAAAACGTCCGACGATAGACCGGCTATACTGCCGCTATAGTTATTCGTTGGGGCATCAAATGGACTATGAACACGATGAAATTTGACAGGCGGTCTACCTACACTAATATAAGACCGCACACCAACTTTCAGCCCAATCTGAGAACATTTTTCGGCCACTTATAAAATACTATTTCTAACATGCCGCGGGCGTGTGCGAGTGTGGTTTGGCTCAGAACAGACAACGGACGGAACTGGGGGAACCCGGACAAATGCACGTTTTGAAAACATGATGATGCAATACACATGATGACATGGCAAGATGCAACACGCAATCGAATGACACGGCAACAATAGCGAATAACTAGAAGACACCTGGCGCAATGGTATCGGGGCGTTACACATACGAAGCCCGAAATACAAGGGTGAACAAGGTTCCACACGCACCCATGTGAATAGTAAATTTGAAAAAAAATACTATAAAAAATTATAAATTTCAGGGTATGAAACTTAGTCGACCATTCTACTCACGTGTGAAGTTCCGTGATGTATTGTCACCCATAGTATTCTTAGTGAAGAGAATACAATTAGGAAAATACTATTCATCCAACAATGTTTCTTAATATAGCTTCAATTTTGTTTTTCATTTTTGCCTAGATTACTATGGATGCAATTTCTTCGTGAAACTTCATACCTGAGTATACCGATTGACTATGCATATTACATAATAATGTCAGATTTTTTTGTAATTTTTTTTCAGTATTTGTTTTGAATTTACTATTCATAAGATGTGCGCGTGGAACCATGTTCACCAAATTCGCGTCCTACGCGGGCAGTCTATGTAGACATAACTCGACATCATCGATATAATAGTTCATAAAGTCAGATATAGGCCAGATATGTTCTCCTTATAGACACCACCAGTAAATAAATACATAGTACATGACTTAGTTGCCTCATCGTGATCTATTCTCATACGGTATGGTAGACAAAAGATAGTACTCACCGTACATAAGGACCTTGATCACCGTCGTGCCTTCCTGTTGCCTTTGACTTAACCAAATGCCTGCAAAGAAGCAACAAAGAACCACATCAGTGGCTACATAAGCGAGTAGAATAATAGTACCAACAAATATAGCCAATGACCAATGTCTAAAGGTACTAATCGCAATCGCAATTCATACTGGAGGTTACTTGATAATTAGCACGAACATGTGAGAAGAGGTGGCATCTCACCTACGGCATGGAGCACAAAAAATATTAGGAGCTCTTCCTTTCCTGTAGTATGAACATGACATCGCTGCATTGCACCTTGATGCGTCGCCACTTCCACCAGCCGATTAGCAGGAGCTATCGATTTGTATTTGCAACCACACATGCTGTTTAGGCAGCTTCAATAATATCTAAAAGAAAGATCATTATGTTGATCACAGCAGCAGCAAAGAGTACTATTTTTTTTGAACACTTGCAAAAGCAAACAAAAGTAAGATTCCGAAGGCCCGCTCCTAGCCCTTGCCGCTCCCCGCTCCTAGCCCTCGCCGTCGGCGGCCACTCCGGCCCCGAAGTCCACCCTCAGCGCCAGCCCTTCCGGCCCTGAGCCCGCCTCTGATGGCCTCCCCTCCTCCCGCCGGCCGGTCCCGCGAGCTTCGCTGGCTGGAGGCCAGCCCTCCGTCCGCCTCCCCGTCGCCCCCCTGGGCCCGGCTGTCCTACCGCCAGGCGCTTGGCACCGACGCTCCGGCGTCCCCCGTGCGCACCCCGGTGGCAGCTGGCACTCTGACCCCTCCCCGCCGCCTAGTTCCCGCCCCTGGCCCCACTCCGAGGTGCACCTGGTGTCCCTTGCGCCCAGCGACGCCTCCGCGGACGAGGCTGCCGGCTGGCAGGTCGCGGGTGGGAGCCGCCGTCTGCACCGTCCCTCGTGGCGTCGCCGTCGGCCGGGTCATGGCCCCAGGCCGCCGCCTTCCCTGCCCTTGGACGAGTGTCCCCGCTGTCTGAGCCTCGGCCATGTGCGCGTAGTGTGCCAGCGGGATGTGCGGTGCAAACGCTGCCGTTTCTTCGGTCATGTCGCGTGTTTCTGCAAGGCCCCTCGTGTAGGGGAACGTAGTAATTTCAAAATTTTACTACGCACACGCAAGATCATGGTGATGCATAGCAACGAGAGGGGAGAGTGTGATCTACGTACCCTCGTAGACCGACAGCGGAAGCGTTATGACAACGCGGTTGATGTAGTCGTACGTCTTCACGGCTCGACCGATCAAGCACCAAAACTACGACACCTCCGAGTTCTAGCACACGTTCAGCTCGATGACGATCCTCGGACTCCGATCCAGCAAAGTGTCGGGGAAGAGTTCCGTCAGCACGACGGTGTGTGACGATCTTGATGTTCTACTGTCGCAGGGCTTCGCCTAAGCACCACTACAATATTATCGAGGATTATAGTGGAAGGGGGCACCGCACACGGTTAAGAGAATGATCTTAGAGATCAACTTGTGTGTCTAGGGGTGCCCCCTGCCCCCGTATATAAAGGAGCCAAGGGGGGGGGGGGGGTTGCGGCCGGCCCTAGGAGGAGGCGCGCAGGAGGAGTCCTACTCCTACCGGGAGTAGGACTCCCCTCCTTTCCCTAGTTGGATTAGGACTTGGGGAAGAAGGAAGAGAGGGTAGAAAGGAAAGGGGGGCGCCGCCCCCTCCTTGTCCAATTCGGACTTGGGGGGGAGGGGCGCGCGGCAGCCCCTAGGCCTCCTCTCCTCTTCCTCTACTAGGCCCATTAAGGCCCATTAGGTTACCGGGGGGTTCTGGTAACCTCCCGTTACTCCGGTAAAATGCCAATTTCACCCGGAACACTTCCGATGTCCAAACATAGGCTTCCAATATATCAATCTTTATGTCTCGACCATTTCGAGACACCTCGTCATGTCCTTGATCATATCCGGGACTCCGAACTAACTTCGGTACATCAAAATATATAAACTCATAATGAAACTGTCATCGTAACATTAAGCGTGCGGACCCTACGGGTTCGAGAACAATGTAGACATGACCGAGACATGTCTCCAGTCAATAACCAATAGCGGAACCTGGATGCTCATATGGGCTCCCACATATTCTACGAAGATCTTTTATCGGCCAGACCGCATAACAACATACTTTGTTCCCTTTGTCATCGGTATGTTACTTGCCCGAGATTCGATCATCGGTATCTCAATACCTAGTTCAATCTCGTTACCGGCAAGTCTCTTCACTCGTTTCGTAATACATCATCTCACAACTAACTCATTAGTTGCAATGCTTGCAAGGCTTATGTGATGTGCATTACCGAGAGGGCCCAGAGATACCTCTCCGACAATCGGAGTGACAAATCCTAATCTCGAAATACGCCAACCCAACATGTACCTTTGGAGACACCTGTAGAGCTCCTTTATAATCACCCAGTTACATTGTGATGTTTGGTAGCACACAAAGTGTTCCTCCGGCAAACGGGAGTTGCATAATCTCATAGTCATAGGAACATGTATAAGTCATGTAGAAAGCAATAGCAACATACTAAACGATCGGGTGCTAAGCTAATGGAATGGGTCATGTCAATCACATCATTCTCCTAATAATGTGATCCCGTTAATCAAATGACAACACATATCTATGGTTAGGAAACATAACCATCTTTGATTAACGGGCTAGTCAAGTAGAGGCATACTAGTGACGTTTTAGTTTGTCTATGTATTCACACAAGTATTATGTTTCCGGATAATACAATTCTAGCATGAACAATAAACATTTATCATGATATAAGGAAATAAAATAATAACTTTATTATTGCCTCTAGGGCATATTTCCTTCAGTCTCCCACTTGCACTAGAGTCAATAATATAGATTACACAGTAATGATTTGTAACACCCATGGAGCTTTGGTGCTGATCATGTTTTGCTCGTGGAAGAGGCTTAGTCAATGGGTCTACTACATTCAGATCCGTATGTATCTTGCAAATCTCTATGTCTCCCACCTGGACAAGATCCCAGATGGAATTGAAGCGTCTCTTCATACGCTTGGTTCTCTTGTGAAATCTGGATTCCTTTGCCAAGGCAATTGCACCAGTATTGTCACAAAAGATTTTCATTGGACCCGATGCACTAGGTATGACACCTAGATCGGATATGAACTCCTTCATCCAAAGTCCTTCGTTTGTTGCTTCCAAAGCAACTATGTACTCCGCTTCACATGTAGATCCCGCCACAATGCTTTGTTTAGAACTGCACCAACTGACAGCTCCACCGTTTAATGTAAACACGTATCCGGTTTGTGATTTAGAATCGTCCGGATCAGTGTCAAAGCTTGCATCAACGTAACCATTTACGATGAGCTCTTTGTCGCCTCCAT
This sequence comes from Triticum monococcum, assembly GCA_034509565.1. Lineage (NCBI taxonomy): Eukaryota > Viridiplantae > Streptophyta > Magnoliopsida > Poales > Poaceae > Triticum > Triticum monococcum. The sequence goes on from CM067845.1 coordinate 639,150,552, forward strand.
ATATGAGAATCATATCCTTAGTCCTTCTCAGGTATTTCAGGATGATCTTGACCGTTGTCCAGTGATCCACTCCTGGATTACTTTGGTACCTTCCTGCTAGACTTATAGCAAGACACACATCAGGTCTGGTACACAACATTGCATACATGATAGAGCCTATGGCCGAAGCATAGGGAACATCTTTCATTTTCTCTCTATCTTCTGCATTGGTCGGGCATTGAGTCTTACTCAATTTCACACCTTGTAACACAGGCAAGAATCCTTTCTTTGCTTGATCCATTTTGAACTTCTTCAAAACTTTGTCAAGGTATGTGCTTTGTGAAAGTCCAATTAAGCGTCTTGATCTATCTCTATACATCTTAATACCCAATATGTAAGCAGCTTCACCGAGGTCTTTCATTGAAAAACTCTTATTCAAGTATCCCTTTATGCTATCCAGAAATTCTATATCATTTCCGATTAGTAATAAGTCATCTACATATAATATCAGAAATGCTACAGAGCTCCCACTCACTTTCTTGTAAATACAGGCTTCTCCAAAAGTCTGTACAAAACCAAATGCTTTGATCACACTATAAAAGTGTTTATTCCAACTCCGAGAGGCTTGCACCAGTCCATAAATGGATCGCTGTAGCTTGCACACTTTGTTAGCTCCCTTTGGATTGAGAAAACCTTCCGGCTGCATCATATACAACTCTTCTTCCAGAAATCCATTCAGGAATGCAGTTTTGACATCCATCTACCAAATTTCATAATCATAAAATGCGGCAATTGCTAACATGATTCGGACAGACTTAAGCATCGCTACGGGTGAGAAGGTCTCATCGTAGTCAATCCCTTGAACTTGTCGAAAACCTTTTGCGACAAGTCGAGCTTTGTAGACAGTAACATTACCGTCAGCGTCAGTCTTTTTCTTGAAGATCCATTTATTCTCAATTGTTTGCCGATCTTTGGGCAAGTCAACCAAAGTCCACACTTTGTTCTCATAAATGGATCCCATCTCAGATTTCATGGCTTCAAGCCATTTTGCGGAATCTGGGCTCACCATTGCTTCTCCATAGTTCGTAGGTTCATCATGATCTAGTAGCATGACTTCCAGAACAGGATTACCGTACCACTCTGGTTGATCTACGAGGTTCAATAGTATCTTGTTCTGAAGTTTCATGATCATCATCATTAGCTTTCTCACTAATTGGTGTAGGTGTCACAGAAACCGGTTTCTGTGATGTACTACTTTCCAATACGGGAGCAGGTACAATTACCTCATCAAGTTCTACTTTCCTCCCACTCACTTCTTTCGAGAGAAACTCCTTCTCTAGAAAGTTTCCGAATTTAGCAACAAAGTCTTGCCTTTGGATCTGTGATAGAAGGTGTATCCAATAGTTTCCTTTGGATATCCTATGAAGACACATTTCTCCGATTTGGGTTCGAGCTTATCAGGTTGAAGCTTTTTCACATAAGCATAGCAGCCCCAAACTTTCAGACACGACAACTTTGGTTTCTTGCCAAACCACAGTTCATAAGGCGCCGTCTCAACGGATTTTGATGGTGCCCTATTTAACATGAATGCGGCCATCTCTAAAGCATAACCCCAAAACGATAGCGGTAAATCAGTAAGAGACATCATAGATCGCACCATATCTAGTAAAGTACGATTACGACGTTCGGACACACCATTACGCTGTGGTGTTACGGGTGGCGTGAGTTGCGAAACTATTCCGCATTGTTTCAAATGTACACCAAACTCGTAACTCAAATATTCTCCTCCACGATCAGATTGTAGGAATTTTATTTTCTTGTTACGATGATTTTCAACTTCACTCTGAAATTCTTTGAACTTTTCAAATGTTTCAGACTTATGTTTCATTAAGTAGATATACCCATATCTGCTTAAGTCATCTGTGAAGGTGAGAAAATAACGATATCCACCACGAGCCTCAACATTCATCGGACCACATACATCTGTATGTATGATTTCCAACAAATCTGTTGCTCTCTCCATAGTACCGGAGAACGGTGTTTTTGTCATCTTACCCATAAGGCACGGTTCACAAGTACCAAGTGATTCATAATCAAGTGGTTCCAAAAGTCCATCAGTATGGAGTTTCTTCATGCGCTTTACACCGATATGACCTAAACGGCAGTGCCACAAATAAGTTGCACTATCATTATCAACTCTGCATCTTTTGGCTTCAACATTATGAATGTGTGTGCCACTACTATCGAGATTTAATAAGAATAGACCATTCTTCATGGGTGCTTGGCCATAAAAGATTTTACTCATATAAATAGAAAAACCATTATTCTCTGATTTAAATGAATAACCGTCTCGCATTAAACATGATCCAGATATAATGTTCATGCTCAACGCCGGCACAAAATAACAATTATTTAGGTCTAATACTAATCCCAAATTTAGATGTAGAGGTAGCGTGCCGACTGCGATCACATCGACTTTGGCACCATTTCCCACGCGCATCGTCACCTCGTCCTTAGCCAATCTTCGCTTAATCCGTAGTCCCTGTTTCGAGTTGCAAATGTTAGCAACAGAACCAGTATCAAATACCCAGGTGCTACTACGAGCATTAGTAAGGTACACATCAATAACATGTATATCGCATATACCTTTGTTCACCTTGCCATCCTTCTTATCCGTCAAATACTTGGGGCAGTTCCGCTTCCAGTGACCAGTCTGCTTGCAGTAGAAGCACTCAGTTTCAGGCTTAGGTCCAGATTTGGGTTTCTTCTCTTGAGTAGCAACTTGCTTGTTGTTCTTTTTGAAGTTCCCCTTCTTCTTACCTTTGCCCTTTTTCTTGAAACTAGTGATCTTGTTGACCATCAACACTTGATGCTCCTTCTTGATTTCTACCTCCATAGCTTTCAGCATTGCAAAGAGCTCGGGAATAGTCTTATTCATCCCTTGCATATTATAGTTCCTCACGAAGCTCTTGTAGCTAGGTGGCAGTGATTGGAGAATTCTGTCAATTACGCAATCATCTGGAAGATTAACTCCCAATTAAATCAAGTGATTATTATACCCAGACATTTTGAGTATATGCTCATTGGCAGAACTGTTATCCTCCATCTTGCAGCTATAGAACTTATTGGAGACTTCATATCTCTCAATCCGGGCATTTGCTTGAAACATTAACTTCAACTCCTGGAACATCTCATATGCTCCATGACGTTCAAAATGTCGTTGAAGTCCCGATTCTAAGCCGTAAAGCATGGCACACTGAACTATTGAGTAGTCATCAACTTTGCTCTGCCAGACGTTCATAACATCTGGTGTTGCTCCAGCAGCAGGCCTGGCACCCAGCGGTGCTTCCAGGGCGTAATTCTTCTGTGCAGCAATGAGGATAATCCTCAAGTTACGGACCCAGTCTGTGTAATTGCTACCATCATCTTTCAACTTTGCTTTCTCAAGGAATGCATTAAAATTCAATGGAACAACAGCACAGGCCATCTATCTACAATCAAACATTGTCGGGACCCCGATCCTAGGTCACACCGATCTAGCATGTAACACATCATATCACTTTGTGGCCTCACGCACGGTATTTCCACGGGTGCCACCTTACCTGGCCTGGGACCGTTTGCGCCTTTTGGCTCACGTATATGATAGTGTCGCTAGCATCCATATGACAAAGAACCCGGGCCGACATGGCTAGTCGTGAACCCAAAGTGGCACTAACCCATGGGGACAGGCATACATGAATCAACCTCGAGCATGTCGGTCAACAACGAGTGATTCCGGGCTGTAGCACTGGGCTAACAGGACTCCGGGGATCCCGGCCTGTAGCAGGCTAGGCAGGACTCCGGAAATCACCGCGTGACATTTCCCCGAAGGGACAGACATAGGGACGAAGGGAAACACATGCTGGCCAGTCAAGTGTCCTGAACAGTAGTGCTGGGCTAGCAGGACTCCGGTGATCCGGGCTGTAGCGGACTACTATCGCTCAGAAGCACTAGACTACATTTCCCCATATGATAGGCTGCCAAGGATAAACAACTAGATAGTCGGATCCTACACATACCAAGCATTTCAATCATACACACAATATGCTCGATATGTGTGAATACAACATGGCATCACAACATAACTCTACAACTCAAGTATTAAATCATTAGGCTCCGAGGAGCGAGATATTACAAGCATGGGTCTCATGACCCAACAACCATAGCATACAAATCAAACACATGCGGAAGCTTAACATGTCTGAGTACAGACATCTATAATGAGAAAGGCTAAGAAGCCTGACTATCTACCAGATCCTGTCGAGGGCACAAGATCGTAGCTGAGGTATCAAGCTAAACGTCGAAGTCCACGCGAGACTACTAGCGAGACTGAAGTCTCTCTGCAAAACATAAATTAAGCAAACGTGAGTACAAAGGTACTCAGCAAGACTTACATCAGAACTAACTACATATGCATCGGTATCAACAAGGGGGGGGGGGTGGTGGAGTTTAATTGCAGCAAGCCAGCTTTGACTCAGTGGCTAACCTGAACTACGATTGCAAGCAACTCTTTTGAGGTGGCGCACACGAGTCCACACATTCACCATTCAATACACCACTATGGATCCGCTCCCGTCTCCCTACGAGAAGGCCATCCATAGCACTCACGCTTATCTTGCGAGTTTTAGGATATCCAGTTTCACTTGTCTATGAACTGTTATAGGAAACCCAGAAGTCCTTTACCGCGGACACAGCTATTCGAATAGATCATTTATAACCCTGCAGGGGTGTACTTCGTCACACATGTTTCCACCACTTAGCATCTGCACACGACATGTACTCGGCAGACTTCAAGCGAAAGCCGACGTGGGTGTAGACCATGACCTGACTAACCACACAGGTCTCTAGTCCAGGTTTATCGCCTATTCGGGTTCCATCCGCGAGGAGATCCAGCCGGAGTTTCGCTCACAGCCCCAAACGATGTGTGCAGGGTTCCCGAGACACCAAACGGGCGCCCGGTACACCGTGCCACAGTGTATCTACCGCATCATAGCCCACCCCTAGGGTCAGCGCTACGCACGGCCGCCAACACATATCCTATAAACACCAGAAACTAATTGCAACTCCTGAACAGAGGACGAGAGGGGTCAGTAAGTCGAGAGGGGTCATATTTCAGGGCCCAACGTGTGGTAGTAGCTGTTCATGGATCACAGACACAGAACTCAGTTCCTGAGGACGGTTTCAATGAGACAACCCACCATGTACTCCTACATGGCCTCTCACCGCTACCTTTACCAAATCGTGTTCACACACTTAGCTCTTAACAGTAGGACATGCTTACACACCTCCGATTCATCTCCGATGAATCGGACCTGACTCAACTCTAAGCAGTAGCAGGCATGACAAACAAGCATGAATGAGTAGGCACATCAGGGCTCAAACAACTCCTACTCATGCTAGTGGGTTTCATCTATTTACTGTGGAAATGACAGGTCATGCAGAGGATAAGGGGTTCAACTACCGCAACAAGTAACAGATGAATCGTTGTTGTCCTAATGCAGTAAAAGAGAGCAGGAGCGAGAGAGTGGGCTTGTATCGGAATGAACAAGGGGGTTGTGCTTGCCTGGCACTTCTGAAGATATCATTGGGTCTTCATCAGTGTCAACGATCACATCGTCGGTACAACGTCTATCGAGAGGGGACAAATACCGGCAACAGGAGAAAGAAACACAATCAATGCAATGCACAATATGATGCATGATCATGACATGCCAATATGCTGTGGTTTGAGCTAATGCAACTAGCTATGATTTAAATGAAGTTGGTTTGGGTACAAGATTCAAATTCCAACCCCATATATGATTATTTAAATGCCCTTTATTTGTTTTGTCCAAAACAGAGGACAAACATTGTTCAAACATGCATGAAAATGGTACAGATGGATTCCTTGAATTTTTCTGATAATTTTACATATATAATTTATCTTATTTGGAGTTACGGTTGAATTTCTATGATTTTTAGAAGTTTTGGGTATTTTTTGAAATAAATAAATCATTTAAGATTTATTTAAATTCCAGAAAAAGGATTACTGCGTCAGCTTGACGTCATGATGATGTCAGCAGGTCAACTGGGCACGGTCCAGGTCAAACCTGACCGGTGGGACCCACTGGTCAGTGACTAACTAACTAACTTAAGTTAATTAGAGCTTGGGCCCGCACGTTAGTGTCTAATTTACTTAACTAAGTTAATTAGTACTAACTAAATCTAACACTAATTAAAAGGGGGCCTGGCCCACACGTCAGTCAACCAGGGGAGGGTCAACCCAGCCAACTGGGGTCAAACCACGCCGGAGTTGACCCGCGGCTCGCCGCCGGCGAGGCCAGAGACGGCGGATGCATTCGGGATTCGTCCTCCGGCGTCCAAAACGACGAACAAGGCCATCTACGGAACGAGGAGACTCGTCCGCGTTGAACTGTGTGAGCGGAAGGGGCAGGGGTGGAGCAAGCACGCCGGACTCGAGCTCGTGGCGACGGCCGGAGCTCGGGTGATGATGGATTCGTCGCTACGGTGCACTAGAGGGGAAACCGAAGGGTGCTGCGGGCTCCTGGGAGTGCAGTGAACATGGTGACGCGCTCAGGCGCAAGCTGGGGTGGCCCTGGCCACGGCGGTGAGAAACTACGACGGCGGTGAGCTCTCGGGTCTGGCGGGCTGCTAGCTAGGGGACGAAATCGATTGCATGGAGTGAGGGGAGAGGAAGAGGAGCTCACGAGGAGTCGGATGAGACGCTAGGTGGGCTCGGGATCGGCTTGGTGACGATGGAATGGCGGCGGCGATCTCCGGGCAGAGGCGGCGGGGACGAGCTTGATGGCGACACTTCCGGGCATCCGGGCTTGCTTCCGTCGTCGAGGAGATGTAGTAGATGATGGCAGAGCTCCCGGAGACGGAGAGGGGTCGAGGGGTGGCCGATGGACGCCGTGGCAGCGAGCGGCGGCGATGGGCGCGCTCGGTGGTGGGGAAGAGAGCAAGACAGGGGAGGGGAGAGTGCTCGAGGGGGAGAGAGGAGAGGTGCAGGCGGTCGAGGGGAAGTGTGTGGCGCTCGGGGACGACTCCAGCAGCGGCAAGCAAGCAGGAGGTGGCCGGACGCGTGCTCGCGCGCGCCGGCCACGCGCTCGTCCTCCTGGCGAGGGGGAAGACGACAGGGAGGAGCCCTGGTGGGCTGGGCCGTCCAGCTACAGTGCTGGGCCAGTTGGTGGCGCCAGGTACGTTAGGTAGGTGGCCCAGTGGCCTTCTCTCTCTCTCTAATTTATCTAATTCTGTTCTGTTTTTCTATTTTTGCTATTATGTTTTGATTTAGTTCAAGACCAAACCATTTTCAAAATTCATAAAAATAATTGTGTGAACTAAATGGATTTATCCAAATCCACACAACAATTTTCAGAATTATTGAACATATATTTATTATATAATAAATATAGATCCAATTCAAATATTTATTGGATTAAATCAAAGGCCCAAAATAAATATCTCTGAGATTCCAAAAATATTGTTTTAGGTTTTACCTCTTGCCAATATTTTCAGAGACTAAGAGGAACATTTTCTTGGACTTATTTGAAAAGATTTTAATGTTAATTATTTTTGAAGTGATTTATGAGGGTTTCAACTAACCTCAATTCAACTTTCAGAATTTAGACATGATGCATGGTGCTCACTCAGGTAAATAGCTACAAGCAAATTCTAGGGCTGTGACAACTCACCCCCACTAACAAAAATCTCGTCCCGAGATTCAAGACGTGAGGTAAGAAGACAGAGGGAACACCAATAAAGAATCTTCACGATCCGATTGCCCTTCTCGAAGATGTTGATTCATTGCATCATGTCGATCTTGACATCTTTGCTTCGAGAGCTTCATCCAACATGGCGACAAGAGAGCAAGACAACCTCCCAAGAGTGGATACAAGATCAACTCCACGGAATGAGACGTAAGAACTCCTCTTGAGTTGAGACACAAGGCACATATCAGAATCAACGAGAAGAAGCAGATGACAAGGTTCAATTTGGTACGCAACAAACCCACGCTGGAGTAGGATGATGCATGGTTTCAAAGTAGCGAGGAGATAATTGCCATGATACCATAACGAGACATCTTAAGGAAGGTGACTCGCAGAATTATTCCCTTAAGTGGCAAAAAGAATTACTTTTGATTCGGAGATCATAGAAACTCTTTATACCAGCCTAAGGCAATCACAAACGATCAGTGGAAGGAGTTCGAAAGAATGACATACTCGGACTAGGATGGATGATGTGGACTACCTTGTTGAAGACAATGCAATGGATGATTTTTGCTTATCATCGGAAATGGATGGGACCCATGGTAAGTCCACTTTTGAAGATGATCCTGAACAACAGCTACCGAGGTGCAAGCTAGGAACAAAATGCAAATGTTGGGAATGATTCTAGTAACTGGGGAGAAGGTTCACCGGCAAAGGTGATTCCACCAATTGGATGGATATCGAACAACTGAGAGAACGGAGGCACATTCCAGTTAACGACAACATCAGAACCTAGTGCCTGAGCATGCTCTCAAGAACTTGAGCATTTCCATACTCATCAAGGTTCTGCCAATATCTGTGTCAAGGATCCTGGCAACACAACATGCTACCATGATGAATAATGGTGTAAGATGCAGATGCAAAGGAAGATAACACTTTCTCAGATTTCACCTTAGCGAAGCCAAGGAAACAAAATCTGGATGATCGACCGAGAGACATTTAGCACTCCGCTTCTAATGTTCTCCTTGATGTACTGGTTACCACGGTCATGCTTTAAGCATCGGCATAGCCACCAAGTAGTGGTCGGACTTCGGAATACAACAGATCCATAAGGAACAACTTCTGGAGTAAATCCTACGAAATCCTTATGGGAAGGTGGCCAACTTTCTTCAATCGAGATACTACAATAATAGGTCTTCCGGCTAGATGTGTTGGCCACGACATCCACTTTACCGTTTATCGAGAGACCAATATTATGGTTCTTGGAAAATGCTCCAACCATCATATCTGCCTGAGATTCAGATCTGGTTGGTGACAGGATATTCCAGACTCATCGAGTCTAGAAAGGAAAATGAAGGTTTGCAACACAAATCGACGAGATGACATTGCGAGATTCTCGGGGAAATGAACTACGGTAGTGAGCTCCAAAACATGAGCCGGTTCTGCTGCAAGCATGTGAACACGTTGTCCTAGACAAGCATGGTCACCTGGTAGTCTTAAAATGAAACACTACCGAGTTCAGGGGGAACCATCAACGAGGATATCGAAGTCCTTGCGTAGGTCTAACCCTTAAGAAGAACTTCTTCTCCTTGAACAAATCAATTAGTGGCTTGGTGTGCTAGGGATACGTATAGAATGTAGATGATCAGTCTATTAGACCGTAGAATACTTCGCACGTGCATGACTGACTTGGGCGATTCCAAAGGAAGCAAAAACAAACTTTCTCGAATTCACGGCGGCAACTTACACCAGATGCACATGAATTAGAAGAAGTCACATCTTTCAACCGGACATATGCTTCATGACCGGGACATGAGGGCAATGCTTATAAAGTTTCCAACACTAGCTGGATGTTCAACACAATCATGGAGGAGACAAAATGCCGCTGATGGGCTCAACAGCAACTCATCGGAATTTCCATATCACTGGATTTCCACCACTATGTGAACAATGTGATAGTATTGGTCATACCAAAGATATAATGGCGTATGCTCGAGGGACAACCGCAAGTAAGACAACATTATGAACATCGTTGGTTCTGATTTGATTTGACGATAGCCCACGCTCAAATCAAGGTTTGGACAAGATAATAGATACAACAAATGATCACGAGGACCAATTGGTGAAGATATCATCTTTCTTCAACATACACACACACACAAGGATATCCCTTAGGGATGAACTAAGTTGGACAAGTTTTCATCTTCCAACTCTCCAAGTTGTTGTTAAGCTTAACCAACTAGCTCAGGGGTATCCAACACAGATTCTTGGGGAAAAGTGGTTTATTGAAAAACCATCTTGATCACGAACTCAACATAACGGTCAGGTGACAACCTGATAACACTTCCGAGAAGATATTCGGAAAATCACGAACCACCAATATGTTACTAAGCTCGAGAACAATCTTGCTTTTCAGGGCAGGACGATATGATCGATAGAGCAAGGGTTTGGCAAAATCCTAATCCGTTGATCGAAGAGTGCACCAGGAAATAAGGACTAGGTAGCACAATCTATCTTAGAATGATGATTCAATAACCAACACGCTAAGGATGAGAATATTGTCCATTAACTACCAAGCAATGGGGTTGCTAGGAGTATTGATTTCACACATCACGGTTCACTTGTCGGCATTCCGGTTGCGACAACACGGGACCGAGGAATGAAGAATGATTGTAAGAAGTATCACTGCGTCAAGAATTCATGAGAGATGTGCAATTCTCACGACGCTCTTGACATAAATTGGGTAATACTTCATGGTAGAACAGAATCAAAAGCTGGGTTGCATTTTGATCTGCGGAATACGACTGCCTTGACCCAATCCTGGATATGGATGAGGTACTGGAGTTTGTTTCTCCTAGTCATTCCGAATAGAATGGCTTGACGGGCCACAGAAGTAAAAGGCACTGATGAACATGAATGCATGACTACTTCTGACTATCAAGTGATAGACGAAGGTCGGAATATAACTGAAGAGGAACAACTCAAGGAACATATAATTTTCTGAGCTATGGAGGCATAGATTAGTATGTCGAGCAAAGCTCAACATATTTCTTCCAGATAACCCATGCAGAAAGGTGGAACTGGCAGAGCCACAATATAGAATGGAGAACTCATCAAGAGCACTCTGGTTGTGATCCTTGGTTCAAGAACTTCTGCCATAAGTGGTTCATAGTATTTGGAAGAAGGAAATACCACGGACCTCGAGGTCTATCACAAGGTTTACTAATGTCCTAAGGAACTAGCAACACTATCAGCATGAAGCAGGTAGGGTGAGTCTCGGGTTCAAACCCAGGAATAGAATGCCTACTAACTAAATGGCATCACGGAATGCTTTTGAGAATGATGGCCAGAATCATCACACTGGGAACACGAAACATGGTTCGATTACTAGATGATCCTCTAAGACACCTAGGGTCATAATAATAGTTCCAACATAAATGCCGAGGCAACGGAGTACCTCAACTCACCGATTAGTGTGATTAACCTGGCCTAAATGGACATCAGGAACAGGGGAAAAGGTTTGCAATTGCATCAGACTATTTAGAAACCTGGGATGACTCGGACAGCATAACGGCTGTAAATGCTCGAAAAGATTTGAGACATCCTGCAAAAATGGTGGCATAACCACTCAGAAGCACAATATCAAGGTTCTGAGGCCAGTTATGAATATATGGAAGTAGTAGGAGCTGAACTGAGGCTTGAACTCAACAATCCTAGGAAACTACGGTTTGGTAACACGTCATCCTGATAGATAGATGAGAAGGCCTAATTCTTAATCCCCGTAGAAAAGAAGAGGTTGACTCAGATCAGAAGGGCATAGGGTAAAGGAGTAAAAAGAGCCTTACGTTCCCTTCCACAATCAATTCCCTTACATAAGTAAAGCATTTCTAGACTCAACTTCGACCAGTTTGGCTTGGTAATCCTACAGGCAGTTAGGCTCTGATACCAACGCTGTCGGGACCCCGATCCTAGGTCACACCGATCTAGCATGTAACACATCATATCACTTTGTGGCCTCACGCACGGTATTTCCACGGGTGCCACCTTACCTGGCCCGGGACCGTTTGCGCCTTTTGGCTCACGTATATGATAGTGTCGCTAGCATCCATATAACAAAGAACCCGGGCCGACATGGCTAGTCGTGAACCCAAAGCGGCACTAACCCATGGGGACAGGCATACATGAATCAACCTCGAGCATGTCGGTCAACAACGAGTGATTCCGGGCTGTAGCACTGGGCTAACAGGACTCCGGGGATCCCGGGCTATAGCAGGCTAGGCAGGACTCCGGAAATCACCGCGTGACATTTCCCTGAAGGGACAGACATAGGGACGAAGTGAAACACATGCCGGCCAGTCAAGTGTCCTGAACAGTAGTGCTGGGCTAGCAGGACTCCGGTGATCCGGGCTGTAGCGGACTACTATCGCTCAGAAGCACTAGACTACATTTCCCCATATGATAGGCTGCCAAGGATAAACAACTAGATAGTCGGATCCCACACATACCAAGCATTTCAATCATACACACAATATGCTCGATATGTGTGAATACAACATGGCATCACAACATAACTCTACAACTCAAGTATTAAATCATTAGGCTCCGAGGAGCGAGATATTACAAGCATGGGTCTCATGACCCAACAACCATAGCATACAAATCAAACACATGCGGAAGCTTAACATGTCTGAGTACAGACATCTATAATGAGAAAGGCTAAGAAGCCTGACTATCTACCAGATCCTGTGGAGGGCACAAGATCGTAGCTGAGGTATCAAGCTAAACGTCGAAGTCCACGCGGGACTACTAGCGAGACTGAAGTCTCTCTGCAAAACATAAATTAAGCAAACGTGAGTACAAAGGTACTCAACAAGACTTACATCAGAACTAACTACATATGCATCGGTATCAACAAGGGGGGGTGGTGGAGTTTAACTGTAGCAAGCCAGCTTTTACTCAGTGGCTAACCTGAACTACGATTGCAAGCAACTCTTTTGAGGTGGCGCACACGAGTCCACACATTCACCATTCAATACACCACTATGGATCCGCTCCCGTCTCCCTACGAGAAGGCCATCCATAGCACTCACGCTTATCTTGCGAGTTTTAGGGTATCCACTTTCACTTGTCTATGAACTGTTATAGGCAACCCAGAAGTCCTTTACCGCGGACACGGCTATTCGAATAGATCATTTATAACCCTGCAGGGGTGTACTTCGTCACACATGTTTCCACCACTTAGCGTCTGCACACGACATGTGCTCGGCAGACTTCAAGCGAAAGCCGACGTGGGTGTAGACCATGACCTGACTAACCACACAGGTCTCTAGTCCAGGTTTATCGCCTATTCGGGTTCCATCCGCGAGATCCGGCTGGAGTTTCGCTCACAGCCCCAAACGATGTGTGCAGGGTTCCCGAGACACCAAACGGGCGCCCGGTACACCGTGCCACAGTGTATCTACCGCATCATAGCCCACCCCTAGGGTCAGCGCTACGCACGGTCGCCAACACATATCCTATAAACACCAGAAACTAATTGCAACTCCTGAACAGAGGACGAGAGGGGTCAGTAAGTCGAGCGGGGTCATATTTCAGGGCCCGACGTGTGGTAGTAGCTGTTCATGGATCATAGACACAGAACTCAGTTCCTGAGGACGGTTTCAATGAGACAACCCACCATGTACTCCTACATGGCCTCTCACCGCTACCTTTACCAAATCGTGTTCACACACTTAGCTCTTAACAGTAGGACATGCTTACACACCTCCGATTCATCTCCGATGAATCGGACCTGACTCAACTCTAAGAAGTAGCAGGCATGACAAACAAGCATGAATGAGTAGGCATATCAGGGCTCAAACAACTCCTACTCATGCTAGTGGGTTTCATCTATTTACTGTGGAAATGACAGGTCATGCAGAGGATAAGGGGTTCAACTACCGCAACAAGTAACAGATGAATCGTTGTTGTCCTAATGCAGTAAAAGAGAGTAGGAGCGAGAGAGTGGGCTTGTATCGGAATGAACAAGGGGGTTGTGCTTGCCTGGCACTTCTGAAGATATCATTGGGTCTTCATCAGTGTCAACGATCACATCGTCGGTATAACGTCTATCGAGAGGGGACAAATATCGGCAATAGGAGAAACAAACACAATCAATGCAATGCACAATATGATGCATGATCATGACATGTCAATATGCTGTGGTTTGAGCTAATGCAACTAGCTATGATTTAAATGAAGTTGGTTTGGGTACAAGATTCAAATTCCAACCCCATATATGATTATTTAAATGCCCTTTATTTGTTTTGTCCAAAACAGAGGACAAACATTGTTCACACATGCATGAAGATGGTACAGATGGATTCCTTGATTTTTTCTGATAATTTTACATATATAATTTATCTTATTTGGAGTTACGGTTGAATTTCTATGATTTTTAGAAGTTTTGGGTATTTTCTGAAATAAATAAATCATTTAAGATTTATTTAAATTCCAGAAAAAGGATTACTGCGTCAGCTTGACGTCATGATGATGTCAGCAGGTCAACTGGGCACGGTCCAGGTCAAACCTGACCGGTGCGACCCACTGGTCAGTGACTAACTAACTAACTTAAGTTAATTAGAGCTTGGGCCCGCATGTCAGTGTCTAATTTACTTAACTAAGTTAATTAGTACTAACTAAATCTAACACTAATTAAAAGGGGGCCTGGCCCACACGTCAGTCAACCAGGGGAGGGTCAACCCAGCCAACTGGGGTCAAACCACGCCGAAGTTGACCCGCGGCTCGCCGCCGGGGAGGCCAGAGACAGCGGATGCATTCGGGATTCGTCCTCCGGCGTCCAAAACGACGGACAAGGCCATCTACGGAACGAGGAGACTCGTCCGCATTGAACTGTGTGAGCGGAAGGGGCAGGGGTGGAGCAAGCATGCCGGACTTGAGCTCGTGGCGGTGGCTGGAGCTCGGGTGATGATGGATTCGTCGCTACGGTGCACTAGAGGGGAAACCGAAGGGTGCTGCGGGCTCCTGGGAGTGCAGTGAACATGGTGACATGCTCAGGCGCAAGCTGGGGTGGCCCTGGCCACGGCGGTGAGAAACTACGACGGCGGTGAGCTCTCGAGTCTGGCGGGCTGCTAGCTAGGGGACGAAATCAATTGCACGGAGTGAGGGGAGAGGAAGAGGAGCTCACGAGGAGTCGGATGAGAGGCTAGGTGGGCTCGGGGACGGCTTGGTGACGATAGAACGGCGGCGGTGATCTCCGGGCAAAGGCGGCAGGGACGAGCTTGATGGCGACACTTCCGGGCATCCGGGCTTGCTTCCGTCGTCGAGGAGATGTAGTAGACGATGGCGGAGCTCCCGGAGACGGAGAGGGGTCGAGGGGTGGCCGGTGGACACCGTGGCAGCGAGCGGCGGCGATGGGCGCGCTCGGTGGTGGGGAAGAGAGCAAGACAGGGGAGGGGAGAGTGCTCGAGGGGGAGAGGGGAGAGGTGCAGGCGGTCGAGGGGAAGTGCGTGGCGCTCAGGGACGACTCCAGCAGCGGCAAGCAAGGAGGAGGTGGCCGGACGCGTGCTCGCGCGCGCCGGCCACGCGCTCGTCCTCCTGGCGAGGGGGAAGACGACAGGGAGGAGCCCTGGTGGGCTGGGCCGTCCAGCTACAGTGCTGGGCCGGTTGGTGGCGCCAGGTACGTTAGGTAGGTGGCCCAGTGGCCTTCTCTCTCTCTCTCTCTCTAATTTATCTAATTCTGTTCTGTTTTTCTATTTTTGCTATTATGTTTTGATTTAGTTCAAGACCAAACCATTTTCAAAATTCATAAAAATAATTGTGTGAACTAAATGGATTTATCCAAATCCACACAACAATTTTCATAATTATTGAACATATATTTATTATATAATAAATATAGATCCAATTCAAATATTTATTGGATTAAATCAAAGGCCCAAAATAAATATCTCTGAGATTCCAAAAATATTGTTTTAGGTTTTACCTCTTGCCAATATTTTCAGAGACTAAGAGGAACATTTTCTTGGACTTCTTTGAAAAGATTTTAATGTTAATTATTTTTGAAGTGATTTATCAGGGTTCAACTAACCTCAATTCAACTTTCAGAATTTAGACATGATGCATGGTGCTCACTTAGGTAAATAGCTACAAGCAAATTCTAGGGCTGTGACAAACATAAACAAGCAAGATACTATCAGGTACTAAATTCATGATAAATTTAAGTTCAATTAATCATATTACTAAAGAACTCCCACTTAGATAGACATCCCTCTAATCTTCTAAGTGATCGCGTGATCCAAATCAACTAAGCCATGTCCGATCATCACATGAGATGGAGTAGTTTCATTGGTGAACATCACTATGTTGATCATATCTACTATATGATTCACGCTCAACCTTTCGGTCTCCGTGTTCCGAGGCCATATCTGTATATGCTTGGCTCGTCAAGTATAACTTGAGTATTCCGCGTGTGCAACTGTTTTGCACCCGTTGTATTTGAACGTAGAGCCTATCACACCTGAGGGAGTCCTGGATTAGGGGGTGTTCGGATAGCCGAACTATACCTTCAGTCGGACTCCTGGATTATGAAGATACAAGATTGAAGACTCCGTCCCGTGTCCGGAAGGAACTTTCCTTGGCGTGGAAGGCAAGCTTGGCGGTACGGATGTTCAGATCTCCTACCATTGTAACCGACTCTATGTAACCCTAACCCTATCCGGTGTCTATATAAACCGGAGGGTTTTAGTCCATAGGACAACATACACATCAACAATCATACCATAGGCTAGCTTCTAGGGTTTAGCCTCTCTGATCTCGTGGTAGATCTACTCTTGTACTACCCATATCATCAATATTAATCAAGCAGGACGTAGGGTTTTACCTCCATTGAGAGGGCCCGAACCTGGGTAAAACTTCGTGTCCCTTGCCTCCTGTTACCATCCGGCCTAGACGCACAGTTCGGGACCCCCTACCCGAGATCCACCGGTTTTGACACCGACATTGGTGCTTTCATTGAGAGTTCCTCTGTGTCGTCGCCGTCAGGCTCGATGGCTCCTACGATCACCGATAGCGATGCAGTCCAGGGTGAGACCTTCCTCCCCGAATAGATCGTCGTCTTTGGCGGCTTCGCACTGCGGGCCAATTGACTTGGCCATCTAGAGCAGATCGAAAGCTACGCCCCTGGCCGTCAGGTCAGATTCGGAAGTTTAAACTACACGGCTGACATCCGTGGGGACTTGATCCTCGACGGGTTCGAACCACTGCCGAGCGCGCCGCACTGTTACGACGAGCATGAGCTAGCTCTACCACTGAACAGTGCCCTGGAGGCCGCACCCACATCGGCTACGACCCTTAGTTCGGAGCCGACCACGCCGATCGAGGATGGGCGGTTGGACGCCACCTCGGGGGCTGCGATCCAAACGGCGATTGAGCCGAACACCAGCCCCATACTTTGCGAGGCTCGTGACTCCAAGGAGCCGGACTCCTCTCCGGACTCCGAACCCTCCACGCCCTTGCCAGTCGAATCTGGTTGGGCGCCGATCATGGAGTTCACTGCCGCAGACATCTTTCAGCACTCGCCTTTCGGCGATATCCTGAAGTCACTAAAGTCTCTTTCTTTATTAGGAGACCCCTGGCTGGACTACGGTCAGCAAGGGTGGGGTACGGACGATGAAGAAATTCAAAACCCACCCACCACCCACTTTGTAGCCACTGTCGACGACTTAACCGACATGCTCGACTTTGACTCCGAAGACATCGACGGTATGGATGCCGATGAAGGAGACGATGAAGAACCAGCGCCTACTAGGCCCTAGAAAGCCACCTCGTCATATGAAATATACATGGTGGACACACCAAAAGAGGGAGAGGGCGATGGAACAGCAGAGGATGACCCCTCCAAGAAACAGCCCAAGCGCCGGCGTCAGCGGCGTCGCTCAAAATCCCGCCAACACAAAAACGGTGATTCCAGCACGGGAGATAATAATACTCCAGAGATTGCCGAAGAAAACCCCCTCCAGCAAGACTTAGCACAGGAGGATGGAGAAACCAGCCCTCATGAGAGAGCGACAGACAGAGAGGTCAAGGACGATAATTATATGCCTCCCTCCAAAGACGAGGCAAGCCTCGACGACAACGAATTCGTCGTGCCAGAGGATCCCGTTGAGCAAAAGCGTTTCCAACGCAGGCTTATGGCCACGGTAAGAAGCCTCAAGAAAACCAGCGACAGCTCCGAGCTGATCAAGATTTGCCGATCGACAGATGGACCGAAGTCCTTGCGACCGAAGAGCATAAACTTGAACGCCCCGCCAAGAGTTACCCAAAGCGCAGGTTGCTACCCCAATTAGAGGAGGAAGCACTTGATGCGGCCGAACGGCCACCTCATGGACGCGAAGAGAGGCCTCCCGGTCCTCCACTCAAGCCGCACCCCGTACCAAGGCACGGGAATATGCGCCGGGCTTACGAGACATGTTGGAGGACAAGGCAGGGCAAACACGATTGATCTACGGATCGCGTGGGCACCCCACGGCTCGAGACGGTAACCGTCACCCCGGCCACAAATTCGGCAGGGCTGAACACAGTAGACAAAGCTGATTGGAGCTACGTCATGATATCGCCCAGTACAGAGGCGCCACACACCCACTGTGCTTTACAGACGAAATAATGGATCATCAAATCCTCGAGGGTTTCAAACCCGTAAACATCGAATCATATGATGACACAACAGACCCTGCGGTATGGATCGAGGATTATCTACTTCATATCCACATGGCCCGCGGCGACGATTTTCACGCCATCAAATACGTCCCACTCAAGCTTAAAGGACCAGCTCGGCATTGGCTCAACAGCTAGCCAACAGGATCAATCAGTTGTTGGGAGGACCTGGAAGCCGCATTCCTCGGCAATTTCCAGGGCACTTATGTGCGACCCCCACCGATGACCTAAGTCACGTAATTCAATAGCCAGATGAATCGGCCAGGCAATTCTGGACACGGTTACTAACAAACAAAAATCAAATAGTCGACTGTCCGGACGCTGAGGCCCTAGCAGCCTTCAAGCACAATATCCGTGACGAGTGGCTGGCCCGACACCTTGGACAGGAAAAGCCGAAATCTATGGCAGCACTCACGACACTCATGACCCGCTTTTGCGCTGGAGAAGACAGCTGGCTTGCTCGTAGCAACAATATGACCAAGAACCCTGGTAGTTTGGACACCAGGGACAGTAGTGGCAGGTCGCGTCGCAACAAGCAGAAGCGCCGCATTAACGGCGACAATGCAGATGATATGGCAGTTAATGCCAGATTCAGAGGCTCTAAATCCGGTCAGCGGAAAAAGCCATTCAAAAGGAATCCTAGGGGCCCGTCCAGTTTGGACCGAATACTCGACTGCTTATGCCAGATACATGGCACCCCCGAAAAGCCGGCCAATCACACCAACAGGGATTGTTGGGTGTTCAAGCAGGCAGGCAAGTTAACTACCGAAAATGAGGACAAGGGGCTACATAGCGATGACGACGAGGAGCCCCGGTCGCCGAACAACAGTGGACAGAAGGGTTTTCCCCCACAAGTGCGGACGGTGAACATGATATACGCAACCCACATCCCCAAGAGGGAGCGGAAGCGCGCGTTAAGGGACGTATACGCGATAGAGCCGGTTGCCCCAAAGTTCAACCCATGGTCCTCCTGCCCGATCACCTTTGATCAAAGGGACCATCCCACTAGCACCCGTCACGGCGGATTTGCCGCATTGGTTCTAGACCCAATTATTGACGGATTTCATCTCACTAGAGTCTTATGGATGGCGGCAGCAGCCTGAACCTGCTTTACCAGGATACAGTGCGGAAAATGGGCATAGATCCCTCGAGGATTAAGCCCACCAAAATGACCTTTAAAGGCGTAATACCAGGTGTAGAGGCCAACTGCACAGGCTCAGTCACACTTGAAGTCGTCTTCGGATCTCCGGATAATTTCCGAAGCGAGGAGTTAATCTTCGACATAGTCCCGTTTCGCAGTGGCTATCACGCACTGCTCGGGCGAACCGCATTCGCTAAGTTCAATGCGGTACCGCATTACGCATACCTTAAGCTCAAGATGCCAGACCCTCGAGGAGTAATTATGGTCAATGGAAACACCGAACGCTCCCTTCGAACGGAGGAGCACACGGCGGCCCTTGCAGCGGAAGTACAAAGCAGCCTCTCCAGGCAGTCTCCAGTCTGGCCATTAAACGTCCAGACACCGTCAAGCACGCCCGGAGTAACCTACAACAAGACCGCCTGGCATGTTCCGAGCAGGCGTAGCAATGCGGCCCCAACCCCAACCCTCGCAAAAAGGCGACGCCAGTACTTCGCGTCCATAACTACGCTCTGGAAATACCATGGGCATCGGGGGAGGGGCACCATCACGGCACGCCCAAAACACGGCTTAAACCGCACCAGGGGCTGCCAATTTTTTACTTTTCTCTTACTTCCAGGACTCTACTCTTCGGAAGGCCTGTTCGGCAGTTCAATTGCCGCACAAACAATGCAAGGACCAGGGAAGCAGACAAGCCACGCCGCATTATGGAAATCCCAAGTGGTCTCTATCACGAGCAGTATACCTGTTTCGCATACTATTTCGCAGCTTGCCCCAGGAGCAGACATGTTAAATAGTCCAACTTTTCATTTATCGCATTACTTGTATCGTTCTGCTTTGATCGCGGCTATTTTTAATAAACAATGCACAGCATTTGTCTATTTTTGCATTATCTTTTTATAAATAAATGTTCCTTAATGACATGTTGCACCCGTACAACTTGGTATGACCAAAATACGCCAGGGGCTTTTAGCACCCCTCAATATGGTGTGAGAAGTCCGAACACTTTCACAAGTACGGCACCCCGAACTTATAGCACTATATGCATCGGCTCCGAATCATGTCTTGGGTCAATAGTTGGGTTTGCCCGGCTCCTATGTTTTGGTGCCTTACGTTCCGCTATATCGGCTAAGGTAGCACTAGGAGAACCACTGTGATTGTGCCCTGGTTGAGCTGGGTCGAGCACCTCAGTGGAGAAAGCTAAAACTGACCGTCATGATGAAGCGAGAGCTGGTCGCTGTTCGAGAGGTTTTTCGAGTCCCTAAAGACTTATGCCGCTTAGGGCGAGGAGCCGGCTCTGTCCGGCCAAGGCGTGGATATATAGCGCCCCAAACTCGGTCTTCCGAATACTAGGGGCTTCGCCGAAATTTAAAATTATAGAATTCTATGGCTAAGTGAGAGTGTTCACGCATTATAGTCTGATTGCCTTGTTCGTTGGGCTGAGCGCCTCCTGCGAAGGACCCAAACATGGGAAAAAGAGCGCTCAGGTTTATCCCCGAACACCCCAGCACTAGCGGCATGGGGGCAGAAGCCGACGACTCGCCATCTCTCAGTATTAATAAACAGCCGCACAGAAGGTAATATTTTAAATTCAAGCAGCATTGCTTAGCGCATATGAACAAGTTTTCAGCGCACATGATAACACGAGCGGGTTTTACTCAAAAAATACATCCTTGCTACATTCATCCGCAACAAGGCGGGCACCCTTCAGAACATCCTTATAATAATTCTCGGGCTTGCGATGCTCTTTCCCCAGCGGTGGCCCGTCCTTCACAAGCTTCTCCGCATCCAGCTTGCCCCAGTGCACCTTAGCACGGGCAAGGGCCCTACGGGCACCTTCAATGCAGACGGAGCGCTTGATGTCTTCAAGCCTTGGACAGGCCTGTTGGAAATATGCCCTAGAGGCAATAATAAATTAGTTATTATTATATTTCCTTGTTCATGATAATCGTTTATTATCCATGCTAGAATTGTATTGATAGGAAACTCAGATACATGTGTGGATACATAGACAACACCATGTCCCTAGTAAGCCTCTAGTTGACTAGTTCGTTGATCAATAGATGTCGTTGATAACGGGATCACATCATTAGGAGAATGATGTGATGGACAAGACCCAATCCTAAGCATAGCACTAGATCATGTAGTTCATATGCTAAAGCTTTTCTAATGTCAAGTATCATTTCCTTAGACCATGAGATTGTGCAACACCCGGATACCGTAGGAGTGCTTTGGGTGTGCCAAACGTCACAACGTAACTAGGTGGCTATAAAGGTACACTACGGGTATCTCCGAAAATGTCTGTTGGGTTGGCACGAATCGAGACTGGGATTTTTCACTCCGTGTGACGGAGAGGTATCTCTGGGCCCACTCGGTAGGACATCATCATAATGTGCACAATGTGATCAAGGAGTTGACCACAGGATGATGTGTTACGGAACGAGTAAAGAGACTTGTCGGTAACGAGATTGAACAAGGTATCGGGATACCGACGATCGAATCTCGGGCAAGTATCGTACCGCTAGACAAAGGGAATTGTATACGGGATTGATTAAGTCCTTGACATCGTGGTTCGTCCGATGAGATCATTGTGGAGCATGTGGGAGCCAACATGGGTATCCAGATCCCGCTGTTGGTTACTGACCAGAGAACGTCTCGGTCATGTCTGCATGTCTCCCGAACCCGTAGGGTCTACACACTTAAGGTTCGATGACGCTAGGGTTATAAAGGAAGTTTGTATGTGGTTACCTAATGTTGTTCGGAGTCCCGGATGAGATCCCGGACGTCACGAGGAGTTCCGGAATGGTCCAGAGGTAAAGATTTATATATGGGAAGTCCTGTTTTGGTCACCGGAAAGGTTTCGGGTTTTATCGGTAACGTACCGGGACCACCGGGAGGGTCCCGGGGGTCCACCAAGTGGGGCCACCAGCCCCGGAGGGCTTCATGGGCCAAGTGTGGAAGGGGACCAGCCCCAAGTGGGCTGGTGCGCCCTCCCACAAGGCCCAAGGCGCAAGGGAAGAGGAGAGGGGGCAAACCCTAGGGCAGATGGGCCCTAAGGCCCATCCTGGTGCGCCTCCCTCTCCCCCTCCCCTCTTGGCCGCCTCCCCTTTCCCATCTAGGGCTACCGCCCCCCTAGTGGTGGGAACCCTAGAGGGCGCGCACCCTCCTCCCTCTCCCCTATATATAGTGAGGCCTAGGGGCTGCCCAAGACACGCGATTTGATCTCTCTCGTTGGTGCAGCCCTCCCTCTCTTTCTCCTCATATTCCGTGGTGCTTGGCGAAGCCCTACTGGATTGCCACGCTCCTCCACCACCACCACGCCATTGTGCTGCTGCTGGATGGAGTCTTCCTCAACCTCTCCCTCTCTCCTTGCTGGATCAAGGCATGGGAGACGTCATCGGGCTGTACATGTGTTGAACGCGGAGGTGCCGTCCGTTCGGCTCTAGGATTATCGGTGATTTGGATCACGACGAGTACGACTCCATCAACCCCGTTCCCTTGAACGTTTCCGCTTAGCGATCTACAAGGGTATGTAGATGCACTCTCCTTCCCTTCGTTGCTAGTCTCTCCATAGATAGATCTTGGTGACACGTAGGAAAATTTTGAATATCTGCTACGTTCCCCAACAGTGGCATCATGAGCTAGGTCTATTGCGTAGATTCTATGCAAGAGTAGAACACAAAGTAGTTGTGGGTGTTGATATTGTTCAATATGCTTACCGTTACTAGTCCAATCTTGTTTCGATGGCATCGTGGGATGAAGCGGCCCGGACCAACCTTACACGTATGCTTCCGTGAGACCGGTTCCACCGACTGACATGCACTAGTTGCATAGGGTGGCTGGCGGGTGTCTGTCTCTCCCACTTTAGTCGGATCGTATTCAATGAAAAGGGTCCTTATGAAGGGTAAATAGCAATTGGCATATCACGTTGTGGTTTTGCGTAGGTAAGAAACGTTCTTGCTAGAAACCCATAGCAGCCACGTAAAACATGCAAACAACAATTAGAGGACGTCTAACTTGTTTTTGCAGGGTATGCTATGTGATGTGATATGGCCAAAAGGATGTGATGAATGATATATGTGATGTATGAGATTAATCATGTTCTTGTAATAGGAATCACGACTTGCATGTCGATGAATATGACAACCGGCAGGAGCCATAGGAGTTGTCTTTATTTATTTATGACCTGCGTGTCAACATAAACGTCATGTAATTACTTTACTTTATTGCTAACCGTTAGCTGTAGTAGTAGAAGTAATAGTTGGCGAGACAACTTCATGAAGACACGATGATGGAGATCATGATGATGGAGATCATGGTGTCATGCCAGTGACAAGATGATCATGGAGCCCCAAAGATGGAGATCAAAAGGAGCAATATGATATTGGCCATATCATGTCACTATTTGATTGCATGTGATGTTTATCATGTTTATACATCTTGTTTACTTAGAACGACGGTAGTAAATAAGATGATCCCTCATTAAAATTTCAAGAAAGTGTTCCCCCTAATTGTGCACCGTTGCGACAGTTCGTTGTTTCGAAGCACCACGTGATGATCGGGTGTGATAGATTCTAACGTTCACATACAACGGGTGTAAGACAGATTTACACACACGAAACACTTAGGTTGACTTGACGAGCCTAGCATGTGTACAGACATGGCCTCGGAACACAGAAGACCGAAAGGTCGAGCATGAGTCGTATAGAAGATACGATCAGCATGAAGATGTTCACCGGCGTTGACTAGTCCATCTCACGTGATGATCGGACACGGCCTAGTTGACTCGGATCATGTAATCACTTAGATGACTGGAGGGATGTCTATCTGAGTGGGAGTTCATAAGATGAACTTAATTATCCTGAACATAGTCAAAAGGTCTTCGCAAATTATGTCATAGCTCGCGCTTCAGTTCTACTGTTTAGTTATGTTCCTAGAGAAAATTTAGTTGAAAGTTAATAGTAGCAATTATGCGGACTAGGTCCGTAAACCAAGGATTGTCCTCATTGCTTCATAGAAGGCTTATGTCCTTAATGCACCGGTCAGTGTGCTGAACCTCAACCGTCGTCTGTAGATGTTGGGAACATCTGACATACAAATTTTGATA
This sequence comes from Triticum monococcum, assembly GCA_034509565.1. NCBI lineage: Eukaryota > Viridiplantae > Streptophyta > Magnoliopsida > Poales > Poaceae > Triticum > Triticum monococcum. The sequence goes on from CM067845.1 coordinate 639,175,237, forward strand.
ACTACGTGATAGTTCAGTTAAACGGTTTAGAGTTGAGGCACCAAAGACGTTTTGAAACGTTGCGAAACATATGAGATGTTTCAAGGGCTGAAATTGGGATTTCAGGCTCGTGCCCACGTCAAGAGGTATAAGACCTCCGACGATTTTATTAACATGCAAACTAAGGAGAAAAGCTCAATTGTTGAGCTTGTTCTCAGATTGTCTGAGTGCAAACAATCATTTGAATCAAGTGGGAGTTGATCATCCAGATGATATAGTGATGTTTCTCCAAAGTCATTGCCACCAAGCTGCTAGAGCTTTGTGATGAACTATAACATATTAGGGATAGATATGATGTTCCTTGAAATATTCGCGATGTTTGACACCGCGAAAAGTATAAATCAAGGAGCATCAATTGTTGATGGTTGGTGAAACCACTAGTTTCAATAAGAGCAAGGGCAAGAAGGGATACTTCATGAAACGGCAAATCAGCTGCTGCTCTAGTGGAGAAACCCAAAGTTGAACCCAAGCCCGAGACTAAGTGCTTCTGTAATAAGGGGAACAGTCACTGAAGCAGAACCACCCTAGATACTTGGTAGATAAGAAGGCTGGCAAGGTCAATAGAAGTATATTGGATATACATTATGTTGATGTGTACTTTACTAGTACTCCTGGTAGCACCAGGGTATTAGATACCAGTCCGGTTACTAAGTGTTAGTAACTCGAAATAAAAGCTACGGAATAAACGGAGGCTAGCTAAAAGTGAGCTGATGATATGTGTTGGAAGTGTTTCCAATGTTGATATGATCAAGCATCGCACGCTCCCTCTACCATCGAAATTGGTGTTAAACCTAAATAATTGTTATTTGGTGTTTGCGTTGAGCATAGACATGATTGGATTATGCCTATCGCGATACGGTTATTCATTGAAGGAGAATAATGGTTACTCTGTTTATTTGAATAATACCTTCAGTGGTCTTGCACCTAAAATGAATGGTTCATTGAATCTCGATCATAGTGATACACATGTTCATGCCAAAAGATAGTAATGATAGTACCACCTACTTGTGGCACTGCCATGTAAGTCATATCGGTATAAAACGCATGAAGAAGCTCCATGTTGATGGATCTTTGGACTCGCTCGGTTTTGAAAAGTTTGAGGCATGCGAACCATGTCTATTGGTGTATATGCATGAAGAAACTCCATGCAGATGGATCGTTTGGACTCACTTGATTTTGAATCACTTGAGACATGCAAATCATACCACATGGGCAAGATGACTGAAAGCCTCGTTTTCAGTAAAATGGAAATAGAAAGCAACTTGTTGGAAGTAATACATTTGATGTGTGCAGTCCAATGAGTGCTGAGGCGTGTAGTGGATATCGTTATGTTCTTACTTCACAGATGATTTGAGTAGATGTTGAGTATATTTACTTGATGAATCACGAGTCTGAATTATTGAAAGGTTCAAGTAATTTCAGGGTGAAGTTGAAAGATCATCGTGACAAGATGATAAAATTTCTATGATATGATCATAGAGATGAATATCTGAATTACGAGTTTGGCACAGAATTAAGACATTGTGGAAATTGTTTCACAACTGATGCAGCCTGGAACACCATAGTGTGATGGTGTGTCCGAACATCATAACTGCACCCTATTGGATATGATGCATACCATGATGTCTCTTATCGAATTACCACAATAGTTTATGGGTTATGCATTAGAGACAACCACATTCACTTTAAAAGGGGCACCACGTAATTCCGATGAGATGACACCGTATGAACTATGGTTTAGAGAAACCTAAGCTGTCATTTCTTAAAAGTTTGGGGTTGCGACGCTTATGTGAAAAAGTTTCAGGCTGATAAGCTCGAACCCAAAGCGGATAAATGCATCTTCATAGGACACCCAAAACAGTTGGGTATACCTCCTGTCTCAGATTCAAAAGCAATAAGGGATTGTTTCTAGAATCGGGTCCTTTCTCGAGGAAAAGTTTCTCTCGAAAGAATTGAGTGGGAGGATGGTGGAGACTTGATAAGGTTACTGAACCGTCTCTTCAACTAGTGTGTGGCAGGGCACAGGAAGTTGTTCCTATGGCACCTACACCAATTGAAGTGGAAGCTTATGATAGTGATCATGAAACTTCAGATCAAGTCACTACCAAACCTCGTAGGATGACAAGGATACGTACTACTTCAGAGTGGTATTGTAATCCTGTCTTGGAAGTCATGTTGATAGACAACAATGAACCTACGAGCTATGGAGAAGCGATGGTGGGCCCAGATTCCGATAAATGGCTCGAGGCCATAAAATTCGAGAGAGGATCCATGTATGAAGACAAAGTGTAGACTTTGGAAGAACTACTTGATGGTCGTAAGGCTGTTAGGTACATATGGATTTTAAAAGGAAGAGGGACAATGATGGTAAATGTCACCATTAAGAGAGCTCGACTTGTCATTAAGAAGTTTCCTGACAAGTTCAAGGAGTTGACTACGGTGAGACTTTCTCACTCGTAGCGATGCTAAGAGTCTGTTGGAATTATATTAGCGATTACTGCATTATTTATGAAATCTTGCAGATAGGATGTCAAAACATTGTTTCCTCGACGATTTTCTTGAGGAAAGGTTGTATGTGATACAAACGGAAGATTTTGTCAATCCTGAAATATGCTAATAAGTATGCAAAGCTCCAGCAATCCTTCTAAGGACTGAGTAAGCATCTCGAAGTTGGAATGTATGCTTTGATGAGATGATCAAAGATTTTGGTGAATACAAAGTTTATGAGAAACTTGTATTTCCAAAGAAGTGAGTGGGAGCACTATAGAATTTCTGATGAGTATATGTTGTTGACATATTGTTGATCAGAAATGACGTAGTATTTCTGGAAAGCATATAGGGTTATTTGGAAAGTGTTTTTCAATGGAAAGCCTGGATTAAGCTACTTGAACATTGAGCATCAAGATCTATAAGGATAGATCAAAACGCTTAATGGTACTTTCAAATGAGCACATACCTTGACATGATCTTGAAGGTGTTCAAGATGGACCATTCAAAGAATGAGTTCTTGCCTGAGTTGTAAGGTATGAAGTTAAGACTTAAAGCTCGACCACGGCAGAAGAAAGAGGAAGGACGAAGGTCCTCCCCTATGCTCTTGTCATGGGCTCTATACGATATGCCATGCTGAGTACCGCACCTGATGTGTGCCTTGCCAAATGTCTGGCAAGAGGGTACAAAGGTGATCTAGGAGTAGATCACCAGATAGCGGTCAAAATTATCCTTAGAGGAATAAGGATATGTTTCTCGGTTATGGAGGTGATAAAGAGTTCGACGTAAAGAGTTACGTTGATGCAAGCTTAACACCTATCCGGATAGCTCTGAGTAGAGATACCGGATACGTATAATGGAGCAACAATTTGGAATAACTCCAAGTAGAACAGTTATTTGAAATGGCTCCAAATGTAGCGTAGTAGTTGCATCTGCAAGATGACATAGAAATTTGCAAAGTACATACGGATCTGAATGTTGCAGACCCGTTGACTAAAAACTCTCTCACAAGCAACATGATCAAACCTAGAACTCATTGAGTGTTAATCACATAGTGATGTGAACTAGACTACTGACTCTAGTAAACTCTTGGTTGTTGGTCACATGGCGATGTGACCTGTGAGTGTTAATCACATGGCGATGTGAACTAGATTATTGACTCTAGTGCAAGTGGGAGACTGTTGGAAATATGCCCCAGAGGCAATAATAAATTAGTTATTATTATATTTCCTTGTTCATGATAATCGTTTATTATCCATGCTAGAATTGTATTGATAGGAAACTCAGATACATGTGTGGATACATAGACAACACCATGTCCCTAGTAAGCCTCTAGTTGACTAGCTCATTGATCAATAGATGGTTACGGTTTCCTGACCATGGACATTGGATGTCGTTGATAACGGGATCACATCATTAGGAGAATGATGTGATGGACAAGACCCAATCCTAAGCATAGCACTAGATCATGTAGTTCGTATGCTAAAGCTTTTCTAATGTCAAGTGTCATTTCCTTAGACCATGAGATTGTGCAACTCCCGGATACCGTAGGAGTGCTTTGGGTGTGCCAAACGTCACAATGTAACTGGGTGGCTATAAAGGTACACTACGGGTATCTCCGAAAATGTCTGTTGGGTTGGCACGAATCGAGACTGGGATTTGTCACTCCGTGTGACGGAGAGGTATCTCTGGGCCCACTCGGTAGGACATCATCATAATGTGCACAATGTGATCAAGGAGTTGATCACGGGATGATGTGTTACGGAACGAGTAAAGAGACTTGCCGGTAACGAGATTGAACAAGGTATCGGGATACCGACGATCGAATCTCGGGCAAGTATCGTACCGCTAGACAAAGGGAATTGTATACGGGATTGATTAAGTCCTTGACATCATGGTTCGTCCGATGAGATCATCGTGGAGCATGTGGGAGCCAACATGGGTATCCAGATCCCGCTGTTGGTTATTGACCGGAGAACATCTCGGTCATGTCTGCATGTCTCCCGAACCCGTAGGGTCTACACACTTAAGGTTCAATGACGCTAGGGTTATAAAGGAAGTTTGTATGTGGTTACTGAATGTTGTTCGGAGCCCCGGATGAGATCCCGGACGTCACGAGGAGTTCCGGAATGGTCCGTAGGTAAAGATTTATATATGGGAAGTCCTGTTTTGGTCACCGGAAAGGTTTCGGGTTTTATCGGTAATGTACCGGGACCACCGGGAGGGTCCCGGGGGTCCACCAAGTGGGGCCACCAGCCCCGGAGGGCTTCATGGGCCAAGTGTGGAAGGGGACCAGCCCCAAGTGGGCTGGTGCGCCCTCCCACAAGGCCCAAGGCGCAAGGGAAGAGGAGAGGGGGCAAACCCTAGGGCAGATGGGCCCTAAGGCCCATCCTGGTGCGCCTCCCTCTCCCCCTCCCCTCTTGGCCGCCTCCGTCGAGCTGCCCTCCTCGGCTCGATAGAATGCGGCGGCATCGGGTACACTCCGGGGAAGATCTGCGAACGCTCTTGGAGAGCTCCGGATTCGGGTAAGTAACAGGTAACTCACGTTTATGTGTTTGCTTTGCATAAAGAATGCCTTACCCGCCGCTATCTTCTTCACCTCATCCAACTCCTGGAGGGTCTTCTAGGATTCGGCCTAGGCAGATTTGGCATTTTCAATAGCCACCGCAAGCTCGGACGCTTGCGTCTTCGAGTCACGCTCCAAACTCTCATGTTTTTCCATGAGAGCCTGGAGCTCTTGCCGCACCTTGCCAACGTCGGCCTCATACTTCTCCCGCTCGGTGTGCTCCGAGGCTGCCCTCTTCTCGGCCTCGTCCAGCAATTGCTTAAGGGTCGCCACCTCAGACGTGGCCCCTACAATAGCCACGATAATCCTATCATTTTTCGCAATTGCACCTTATATATTTTTTTTAACAAGGTATTTCTTACCTTCATTGTCCTCGAGCTGCTTCTTGGCACGCTCGAGCTCTTGCTCGGATCTTTCGAGGTCCTACTTTAGCGTGTCCACTTCCGCAGTCAGTGCGGCGGATGCAAGCAGGGTAGCCTGCACATGCATATTGACTCATTTTTGTTAGACTCCTGCGAATTCTATTTGAAACTCTTTTCGGCTTTTCTTCCCGAACGCCAAACAGAGCATCAGGGGCTACTGTCTATGCGGTACTATTATTTACACTTTCTTTACTTACCTCGAAGCCTGTCAAAAGGCTAGTACAAGCTTCAGTCAGTCCGTTTTTTGCAGACTGAACCTTCTGGACCACCGCACTCATAATAGCGCGGTGCTCCTTGTCGATGGAGGCGCCTTGGAGTGCCTCCAACATATTGTCCGGCGCCTATGGTTGGACGGTGGCCGCCGGCATGGTGGACTTGCTCCTCTTGGAAGGAGGTCCCCCACCGGACTCTGGAACCTTTGAAGGTTCCGGAGTAGTGTCCGGCCTATATCTGGACTTGGAGCCCTGGGGGGTTTCATCCCCTTTACTCCTGGAGTCCGGGAGGTCACCTTGCGGCGCCTCCAGGACCACCTCCTTCCGGATTGGAACATGTTGGGACAACACTTCGGTGTCGTCCGTAGGGCGCGGGGAGGAAGCCGTCGGAAGTGAGTTCACGTCCGACGAGTCCAGTAAGCCACTCGACGACGCGTCGAGCCGGTCTTTTGGTGGGCTGCATAAACACATTCGACATAAGGGAAAGCTGTGCAATAAACGAATACTATGAATTACTTTGGTATCCGGATACTTACGATTTCGCCAGGGGCTTGGCCCTGGGCGCCCACTCCTCTCTGCCATTGTCGGCGTCGGTGGAGTAGTCCGGAGAAAGGGTTTTCCCCTTCTTGGACCCTTCGGCCTCCCCAGTTGGGGCGGCCTTCCTTTTCTTCCCTTCCCCCGCTAGAGGGGGAGGGGTCTCTTCTTCCTCCTCCTCGTCTTCATGGGAGGAATGCACCTCGGATTCGTCGGATGGTGAATCCGACACCTCCGGGCATCGGGCACTCTTTCGAGTCCCCGTGGCCTTCTTCTTGTCCCTCTTCTCTGGCACCACATAGGGTGCCGGAACCAGCAGCTTTGCCAATTGAGCGTCCGCTAGGCCGTCGGGCAAAGGCGCTGGACAGTCAATCCGTCCGGACTTCGCCTACCAATCCTGTCAAAGGTAAGGGAGTTTAGATCCCACATAGAGTCAAACTATGGAAAACTGACACCCTGTAGAAGGAAAAAACAGCTTACCGCGAGCGCATGACGCTGCACGCTGAATCCGTGATCCTCGGTAGCGGATGCGGGAGCCTCGGCGCCTTTGAAAAGCATCCTCTAGGCATCTTCGTACGTCATGTCGAAGAGCCTGTTTAGAGTTTGATGCTGCGCCGGGTCGAACTCCCACAGATTGAAGGCCCGTCGTTGACATGGGAGGATCAGGCGGATGAGCATAACCTGGACTACGTTGACAAGCCTGAGCTGCTTGTTCACCAGGGATTGGATGCATGTTTGCAGTCCGGTCACCTCCTTTGGGTTACCCCATGATAGGCCCGTCTCCTTCCAGGACATGAGCCGCGTAGGGGGGCTAGATCGAAACTCAGGGGGTGCGACCCATTCGGCGTCGCGCGGCTCGGTGACGTAAAACAACCATGATTGCCACCCCTTCAGGGTCTCCACAAAGGAGCCCTCGAGCCATAGGATGTTGGCCATCTTGCCAACCATGGCACCGCCGCACTCCGCCTGGCTGCCACGCACCACCTTCGGCTTGACGTTGAAAGTCTTAAGCCATAGGCCGAAATGGGGGCGGATGCGGAGAAATGCCTCGCACATGACGATGAACGCCGAGATGTTGAGGATGAAGTTTAGGGCCAGATCGTGGAAATCCAGGACGTAGTAGAACATGAGCCCCCGGACAAATGGATGCAGAGGGAAGCCCAGTCCGCAGAGGAAATGGGGGAGGAATACCATCCTCTCACAGGGCCTAGGAGTGGGGATGAGCTGCCCCTTTTCGGGAAGCCGGTGCGCGATATCGCTAGCCAGATATCCGGCCTTCCTCAGCTTTTTGATGTGTCCCTCCGTGACGGAGGAGACCATCCACTTGCCTCCCGCTCCGGACATGACTGGAGAAGGTTGAGGTGGTAGTGCGGACTTGGGCGCTGGAGCTCGAGTACGCAAGAATGGATAGGCAAAGGAGGAAGAAGGCGTGGGTGAAAAGGTGGATCCTTATCCCCTTATATGGATGGACGCAACTACGTGTCCCCACCAGCCTGGTAAAACTCGCTTATCTCCAAGCGCCATAATCTATGGCGCGGTTTGGTTACCCATGCCCATATTGATGAGAATCCCGGAATAAGGGGACACGATCTCTGCTTTAACAAGACATGCCAAGGAAACCGCCTTGCGTAACGCGCTAAGATGGGACAGTAAAACGGTTCGAATAAAAGCATGGTCGTGGTGTGATGTCACACTACGGAATACATCAGCAGATTAGATTTGTGTAAATATTATTCTCTCTATGGCAATATGCGGAAACTTATTTTGCAGAGCCGGACACTATCTTTGTGTTCAAAATCTTCTATGAAGTACTTGGAGGAGGAACCCGCCTTGCAATGCCGAAGACAATTTGCGCGCCGGACTCGTCGTCATTGAAGCCTAGTTCAGGGGCTACTGAGGGAGTCCTGGATTAGGGGGTGTTCGGATAGACGAACTATACCTTTAGCCGGACTCCTGGATTACGAAGATACAAGATTGAAGACTCCGTCCCGTGCCCGGAAGGGACTTTCCTTGGCGTGGAAGGCAAGCTTGGCGATACGGATGTTCAGATATCCTACCATTGTAACTGACTCTATGTAACCCTAACCCTATCCGGTGTCTATATAAACCGGAGGGTTTTAGTCCGTAGGACAACATACACATCAACAATCATACCATAGGCTAGCTTCTAGGGTTTAGCCTCTCTGATCTCGTGGTTGATCTACTCTTGTACTACCCATATCATCAATATTAATCAAGCAGGACGTAGGGTTTTACCTCCATCAAGAGGGCCCGAACTTGGGTAAAACTTCGTGTCCCTTGCCTCCTGTTACCATCCGGCCTAGATGCACAGTTCGGGACCCCCTACCCGAGATCCGCTGGTTTTGACACCGACAACACCCGATCATCACATGGTGTCTCAGCACGAAGAACTTTCGCAACGGTGCATACTCAGGGAGAACACTTCTTGATAATTAGTGAGAGATCATCTTAAAATGCTACCGTCAATCCAAGCAAGATAAGATGTATAAAGGATAAACATCACACGCAATCAATATAAGTGATATGATATGGCCATCATCATCTTGTGCTTGTGATCTCCATCTTCGAAGCATCGTCGTGATCACCATCGTCACCGGCGCGACACCTTGATCATTATCGTAGCATCGTTGTCGTCTTTCCAATCTTATGCTTCCACGACTATCGCTACCGCTTAGTGATAAAGTAAAGCATTACAGCGCAATTGCATTGCATACAATAAAGCGACAACCATATGGCTCCTGCCAGTTGCCGATAACTCAGTTACAAAACATGATCATCTTATACAATAAAATTTAGCATCATGTCTTGACCATATCACATCACAACATGCCCTGCAAAAACAAGTTAGACGTCCTCTACTTTGTTGTTGCAAGTTTTACGTGGCTGCTACGGGCTTAGCAAGAACCGTTCTTACCTGCGCATCAAAACCACAACGATAGTTTGTCAAGTTGGTGCTGTTTTAACCTTTGCAAGGACCGGGCATAGCCACACTTGGTTCAACTAAAGTCGGAGAAACTGACGCCCGCTAGCCACCTTTGTGCAAAGCACGTCGGGAGAACCGGTCTCGCGTAAGCGTACACGTAATGTCGGTCCAGGCCGCTTCGTCCAACAATACCGCCGAACCAAAGTATGACATGCTGGTAAGCAGTATGACTTATATCGCCCACAACTCACTTGTGTTCTACTCATGCATATAACATCAACGCATAAAACCTAGGCTCGGATGCCACTGTAGGGGAACGTAGTAATTTCAAAATTTTCCTACGCACATGCAAGATCGTGGTGATGCATAGCAACAAGAGGGGAGAGTGTGATCTACGTACCCTTGTAGACCGAGAACGAAAGCATTATGACAACGCGGTTGATGTAGTCGTATGTCTTCATGGCTCGACCGATCAAGCACCAAAACTACGGCACCTCCGAGTTCTAGCACACGTTCAGCTCGATGACGATCCCTGGACTCCGATCCAGCAAAGTGTCGGGGAAGAGTTCCATCAGCACGACGGTGTGGTGACGATCTTGATGTTCTACTGTCGCAGGGCTTCGCCTAAGCACCACTACAATATTATCGAGGATTATGGTGGAAGGGGGCACTGCACACGGTTAAGAGAACGATCTTAGAGATCAACTTGTGTGTCTAGGAGTGCCCCCTGCCCCCATATATAAAGGAGCCAAGGGGGGGGGGGGGGGGTGCAGCCGGCCCTAGGAGGAGGCGCGCAGGAGAAGTCCTACTCCTACCGGGAGTAGGACTCCCCTCCTTTCCCTAGTTGGATTAGGACTTGGGGAAGAAGGAAGAGAGGGAAGAAAGGAAAGGGGGGCACCGCCCCCCTCCTTGTCCAATTCGGACTTGGGCGAGGGGCACGCGGCAGCCCCTAGGCCTCCTCTCCTCTTCCTCCACTAGGCCCATTAAGGCCCATTAGGTTACCGGGGGGTTCCGGTAACCTCCCGGTACTCCGGTAAAATGCTGATTTCACCCGGAACACTTCCGATGTCCAAACATAGGCTTCCAATATATCAATCTTTATGTCTCGACCATTTCGAGACTCCTCGTCATGTCCGTGATCATATCCGGGACTCCGAACTAACTTCGGTACATCAAAATATATAAACTCATAATGAAACTGTCATCGTAACGTTAAGCGTGTGGACCCTACGGGTTCGAGAACAATGTAGACATGACCGAGACATGTCTCCGGTCAATAACCAATAGCGGAACCTAGATGCTCATATTGGCTCCCACATATTCTACGAAGATCTTTTATCGGTCAGACCGCATAACAACATACTTTGTTCCCTTTGTCATCGGTATGTTACTTGCCCGACATTCGATCATCGGTATCTCAATACCTAGTTCAATCTCATTACCGACAAGTCCCTTTACTCGTTTCGTAATACATCATCTCACAACTAACTCATTAGTTGCAATGCTTGCAAGGCTTATGTGATGTGCATTACCGAGAGGGCCCAGAGATACCTCTCCGACAATCGGAGTGACAAATCCTAATCTCGAAATACGCCAACCCAACATGTACCTTTGGAGACACCTGTAGAGCTCCTTTATAATCACCCAGTTACGTTGTGACGTTTGGTAGCACACAAAGTGTTCCTCCGCAAACGGGAGTTGCATAATCTCATAGTCATAGGAACATGTATAAGTCATGTAGAAAGCAATAGCAACATACTAAACGATCGGGTGCTAAGCTAATGGAATGGGTCATGTCAATCACATCATTCTCCTAATAATGTGACCCCGTTAATCAAATGACAACACATGTCTATGGTTAGGAAACATAACCATCTTTGATTAACGGGCTAGTCAAGTAGAGGCATACTAGTGACGTTTTCGTTTGTCTACGTATTCACACAAGTATTATGTTTCCAGATAATACAATTTTAGCATGAACAATAAACATTTATCATGATATAAGGAAATAAAATAATAACTTTATTATTGCCTCTAGGGCATATTTCCTTCACCTCGCTCCTCTCCCCCGCCCGGCGCACCGGCGGCCAAGCGCGTCAGCGCTTCCTTCCCGCGCTCCTCCGGTGGGTCTGGCTCCTGTCGACCCACGTCCCCTGGGTCTACGGCCTCAGCGCCCTCGTCCTGCTCCATCCCGGTCGCCTCGCCCGCGTTCTCTAGTGCGATGGCGCCCCCGTCTCCGTCCGTCTCGGCCACGTCCTCCAGTGCGACGCCCCCCTCTTCCTCGGCCACCGCTCCCCCGAACTCAGTCCCCCATGCGGCCCCCTCCTGCCCGAGGCCATGTCCGGGCATCCCTCCATGCACCCGGCCAATGTGCTCTGCTTCCTTGGCCGCTCTGCGGAGATCCAGTCTGCCGAGGTCGCTCTTGAGCGTGCGCTCGTCGTGATCGTTGTGGGCAGCCGTTCTGGCGTCGGCCGCTCTGACATGGCGGCGGCGCTTCGGGACTACTTCGATCTCTCAGAGGACGCGTTCTCCGTCCATGTCCGCCCTGACGGTGAGTTCTTGGTGCGCTTCGCCGACGCGCGGGTCCGCGCTCACGTGGTGGAGCGTCCTCTCCGCACTCCTTGCTTTCGTCTCCTGTTCCAGCCCTGAAGTCGCTCTGCGGGCGCCGAGCCTGTCTCGTTGCGGCTGCACGTGGGGATCGAGATTCGCGGCATCCCAGAGCATGGCTGCCACCGCTCCTCGGCCGAGCACCTTCTCTCTCCGTTCTGCATCATCGATAGCCTTGCGTTGGAGACGTACGACGGGTCGGACATGGCCGTCTTCCGCCTCTCGGCGTGGACTCCTAACCCGGACGCCAACCCCCGCTCCTCCGAGCTCTTCCTTCCGGAGCCCGACGCCGTTTGGCCGGATGCCAACCCGGACGTGGCAGAGCGCCTTGCTATCCATCTGCTTCGCTGGCCGGTGTCCATTCATGTTTGGCGCACGGAGGATTTATGGCTCCCTCCCCCCCCCCCCCCCCCCGTGCCGGTGGATCCTAGTGTCGGCCCCGACCACTCGCCGTCGTCCCCCCCGTCCAGGCCGGCTCGCCATAGCTTCACTCGGAGGGAAAGCCCGCGCGCCCGTCTTTATGGGGGGGCTGGGGGTGCCGGGCCTGCCGTCAGCTGCCGACGTCATGGGCATGCTCCTCCCTGCCGTAGGTGGTAGGGAATCCTGGGCCTTGCCCGCCAGTGCTTCCGCCGCATCATGCGGGCCCGGTCTCGCTCCGGTTGGGTGCTGCATCAGCATGGCCTGGCTCGATCTTGGCTGTTTTTGCGGGCCCTGCCATGGGTTTTGATAAAGCCGCAGATTCGTTGGTGCGTCCCGCTTCTCTGCGCGCACCGCGTTCAAACGCGGCCCTTGACCGGTCCACGTCGCCAGCTGTCGGGTCTGCCCTGTCGCCTGATCGCCTGGAAGCCGCTGATATGGTGGACCCCGTTTCCCCCTCCCTGTCTCCCCGGCCATTGGTCGTGCATCGTCTGCTCGCCCGCTCTCGGGCCCACGAGGCATTTCATCGGGTCGCTCGGGCTCTCCCTCCCAGGAAGATTGCCGCCCCCCCCCCACGTCTCCCCCGCTGGCTCGCCTTCCTCTGCGATTGGCCATGCCTCGCCTGCCTCGGATCCCCATGTGATCTTGTCCCCTCCTGCGTCGAGGGATGCGCAGGTTTCTTGCGATTCCTCCTGCCGGCCCCGCTCTCCGCCAGTGGTGGACCCTACCTTGCAGGCCATGGATCCGGAGGCCATGCAACGGCCCATGTTGCTTTCCCTACTTGACTCGATGCAGTAGGTGACCGATCTGGTCCTGCTTCAGCCCAAGCCAGATCCCCGGCGTCGTCACAATGCCGTCCTGCCCAACTTTACCCCGCGCAGCAGCAGCCGCATTGCCAAGATAGATTGTGGGCTAGACTTAGAGATGAAAGCTAAGCGTGTGCTCCTCCGCCGTCTAGGGCTTCTTGAAGATAATGGCCGGGTGGATGATGCCATTCTCGCCAAGTATGCCCAGCTCTTCGCACGGCCGCTCGCGGAGGACTTCACTCAGGCCTTCGTGGACTATTATGGCCGGCAGATCCCTCGAGGCGCCACGCAGCTCCTCGATCGCGCGCCGGTTCAGCCATTCTTAGTCTCAGCCTATGGCTTCCTTCTCGGCCTCCTTGCTGCCTCCCCCCTTCTCCACGGATTGTAACCTCAAGTTGGTTTTTTGGAACGTGCGCGGCTTCAACTCCCGCGCGAGACGTACGACTGTTCGGTCATTGGTCTCATCTGTCTCCCCCTCGATCCTCTGCTAATACGTCTCCAACGTATCTATAATTTTTGATTGTTCCATGCTATTATATTATCTGTTTTGGATGTTTATGGGATTTATTATACACATTTATATTATTTTTGGGACTAACGTATTAACCGGAGGCCAAGCCCAAATCGATGTTTTCTTGCCTATTTCAGTGTTTCAAAGAAAAGGAATATCAAACGAAGTCCAAACGGAATGAAACCTTCGCGAGAGTTATTTTTTGGAACGGAAGCAATCCAGAAGACTTCGAGTAGACGTCAGGGAAGCTTCGAGGAAGCCACGAGGCAGGGAGGCACGCCATACCCCCTGGGCACGCCCCCACCCTCGTGGGCCCCTCGTGGCTCCCCTGACCAACTTCTTTCGCCTATATATGTCCATATACCCTAAAAACATCAGAGAACAGAATAGATCGGGAGTTCCGCCACCAAAAGCCTCCGTAGCCACCGAAAACCAATCTAGACCCGTTCCGGCACCCTGCCGGACAGGGGAATCCCTCTCCGATGGAGATCTTCATCATCCCGGCGCTCTCCATGATGAGGAGGGAGTAGTTCTCCCTCGGGGCTGAGGGTATGTACCAGTAGCTATGTGTTTGATCTCTCTCTCTCTCTCTCTTGTTCTTGAGTCGGCACGATCTTGATGTATCACGAGCTTTGCTATTATATTTGGATCTTATGATGTTTCTCCCCCTCTATTCTCTTGTGATGAATTGAGTTTTCCCTTTGAAGTTATCTTATCGGATTGAGTCTTGAAGGATTTGAGAACACTTGATGTATGTCTTGCATGTGCTTATCTGTGGTGACAATGTGATATCACATGATCCACTTGATGTATGTTTTGGTGATCAACTTGCGAGTTCCGAGACCTCGTGAACTTATGCATAGGGGTTGGCACACGTTTTCATCTTGACTCTCCGATAGAAACTTTGGGGCACTCTTTGAAGTTCTTTGTGTTGGTTGAATAGATGAATCTGAGATTGTGTGATACATATCGTATAATCATACCCACGGATACTTGAGGTGACATTGGAGTATGTAGGTGACATTAAGGTTTTGGTTGATTTGTGTCTTAAGGTGTTATTCTAGTACGAACTCTATGATAGATTGAACGAAAAGAATAGCTTCGTGTTATTTTACTACGGACTCTTGAATAGATCGATCAGAAAGGATAACTTTGAGGTGGTTTCGTATCCTACAATAATCTCTTCGTTTGTTCTCCGCTATTAGTTACTTTGGAGTGACTCTTTGTTGCATGTTGAGGGATAGTTATATGATCCAATTATGTTATTATTGTTGAGAGAACTTGCACTAGTGAAAGTATGAACCCTAGGCCTTGTTACCTAGCATTGCAATACCTTTTACGCTCACTTTTATCATTAGTTACCTTGCTGTTTTTTTATTTTTCAGATTAGAAAAACCTTTATCTATCATCCATATTGCACTTGTATCACCATCTCTTCGCTGAACTAGTGCACCTATACAATTTACCATTGTATTGGGTGTGTTGGGGAAACAAGAGACTCTTTGTTATTTGATTGCAGGGTTGCTTGAGAGAGACCATCTTCATCCTACACTTCCCACGGATTGATAAACCTTAGGTCATCCACTTGAGGGAAATTTGCTACTGTCCTACAAACCTCTGCACTTGGAGGCCCAACAACGTCTACAAGAAGAAGGTTGTGTAGTAGACATCATCTGCCTTAGCGAAACGAAGCTCGCTGTGATCACCGCCGCGCTTGTTATGGAGACTCTGGGTCCTATGTATGGGGGCGACTTCTTCTTCCTCTCTTCGTCCGGGACTCACGGTGGCATCCTGGTTGCATGGCGTGACTCCGAGATATCCTTGTCCCGGCCGGAGATCGGCGATTACCATGTCGTGCTCTCGTCAGTTCCCCCACCGGTGGGCAGCACTGGTGGCTCTCCTCTGTCTACGGCCCCCAAGGCGACGCTGCCAAGGTGGGGTTTCTTGCAGAGCTGCACAATTTTCGCCTCACCTGCGCTGGCCCTTGGCTTGTAGGGGGCGACTTCAACATGATCCTCTCCTCCACGGATAAGAATAACAATCGCCTGCACCATTGCTCCATGAGCCGTTTTCGTCGCTTCATTGCCGACATGGAGCTCTGCGACATGTACCTTCACGGCCAGAGGTACACTTGGTCGAACGAGCAGGATTCCCCCACCCTCGTGTGTAATGATCGGGTTCTCTGCACTCCTACTTGGGACGCTTGCCAGCCCGGTTGCTCTCTTCGCTGCCTAGCCTGGACGACCTCTGTTCATGCCCCACTCTTGGTGGATTGTTCCTAGCAGCCCGGTGTGCACATGCGCTTTCACTTCGAACACTTTTGGTTAAAGCTCGATGGCTTCCAGGAGGCGGTGGCGGAGGCATGGAATGTCGAGCCTCCGGAAGCCGACCCCTTCTGCCGGCTGTACCAGCGCCTAAAAATCACAGCACATCGCCTCCAAAGTTGGAGTGCACGACGGGTCGGCTCGATTTCTCTCATTGCCCGGCTAGACACAACGATGGATCTGCGGCCGCTCTCCCCGCTAGAGACCTGGTTGCACAAAAATCTCAAGCTCAAATACCTCGGCCTCGTGTCCCTAGAGCGCACGATCGCTCGGCATCGTGTTCGCCTGTCCTGGCTTCGCGAGGGGGACGCAAACTCGACCTTCCTCAAGATTCGTGCCTCTCACCGTCTCCACAAGAAGCGCATCCGGCACCTGCGCGTGGTCGACGTGCTTATCTCTGACGATGCCGGTATGGCGGAAGCTGCTTTTCACCACTTCGCCGGCATTGTGGGTGCGGCTGATTTGCGTGGTTCCACCCTCAACCTCGAGGCATTCGATGGTCGTACCTTCGACCTTTCGTCCCTTGAGGTTCCCTTCTCTGAGGCAGAAATTTGGGCAGCGGCGAAGCAGCTCCCGTCCGAAAAGGCGCCGGGCCCCGACGGCTTCATGTTCGAATACCTTCGCGCTTGTTGGGATGTCATCAAGAAGGAAATTTGTGACGCTTTCGATAAGCTCTTTCACATGAACGACATGGGCTTCCGGAAGCTCAATGAGGCCTTCATCACCCTTCTCCCGAAGAAGCCCGACGCTTCCTCTCTCTCCCGGATTATCGGCCGATCAGTCTCATTCACCTCCTAGCTAAGCTCTTTGCCAAGGTTTTGTCGCTCCGGCTCGCGCCCTCGACTTGATGCCATGGTATCCTCCAACCAGCGCGCCTTCATCGTGGGCCGCAGCATCCATGACAATTTCTTCCTCGTCCAGCATACCGCTCGTCAGCTCCACATGTCGGAGTAAATAGCCATGGGTAGCCTAGCCGGCTTCCCCTGGCCCATCAGAAAAAATTACGAGCCCGTCCGGCTCTCCAGAAGACTCAAGACTTGGGGCCACCTCCCCCCTTGCCGGCTATCTTCCCGGCTGGCTTCGGGGGCGGCCTGCCCTTTACCCTCATGAAGAAAGCTGTGGAGGGCCGACTACGAGAAGCCGGCTGCAACGGGGCCGACTTCAGGAGGCCGGCTCCCATAAAGCGGTCAAGGCCGTACCCGCAAAGTACGCGTCCACCCCGCGATGATGAAGCAGGGTGTGGCTACAGTAGAGCCTGCCACCCCCGAAACCTGGGGCCCGCCTGGTACAGTGCGCCGTACGGGTGGCTATGACCCGTCCGGTGCGGCACTGTTGCCACGGCGGCCCCGACGCCGTCCACGACAGGCCACCAGCGTGGCCCTCGAGGCGGTGGGCCCCTTCAGGCAGATAGATACCGAAGGCGGCGGCACCTCCTCCCAAGTCGGCCTGATGGAGAGCCGGCCCCCCATAGCCGGCTCGCCATCATCCTCGAAGGAGACGCCCATTAAGAAGACAAGATACAGCGGGGCTACAGTAATCGCTCGCCAGGGCGGCGGTACTGTAGCCACGCTTACCCCGACCAAGCCTGTGTCAACCGCACGGAGTAACAGTAACCAGCCGCCGACCAGGCCCTAGCCTGTGGGGCGTGCCTGTCGACCAAGGAGCCGGCAGCCGGCGGGACCCACCAGCCGGCGGGCCCCAGTAGCCGGCGCAGAAGCCGGCAAGCATAGTCACAGACAGCTGGGCCCCGCGCCCAGCTGGATTACCATTGTACCCCCGGGGGGTAGGCCTATATAAACCCCCCGGTGCACCCATGCAAAGGGTTGGACTCTCAAGTTAGACCTAGACACCATACAAGGAGAGGAAGCAAGCTAGCTGAGCCCTTCTTCCTCCTTCCACCCAAAACAGCTCAAGGACCATTGTGTAGCTACATGTTCATTTAGCAACCATGCGGAGACCTCGCAGAGCAGCATTAGGGGTGTTATCTCCCCGGAGAGCCCTGAAGCTGGGTAAGATTCGCCGGCGTGCATGTCTTCGCCTTATCCCGTTTCCAGGCACCGGCGATGTTTTATTGGCTCCCACAATGATAAGCCACCCGTTGGCATATGTCGCACCTACCACCCGACATTTGGCGCCCACCGTGGGGCCAGGTGCACCGTCGTCCGGAGACCTATTCTGGACGGGAACCCTTTTCCTCCCCCGCGAGCGTAGCCAGCCCGGCTCGCCCGATGGCGCTTGCCGCGATGCGCTGCATGGCGTCACCAACATCTGGGCGGCGAGCAGCCTCGCCGACCTCTTCGACAAGGCCTGCATCTCCGACGAGCTTGCCTCCGATGCGGGCACCAACCACCTCGCCAACCTCCTCGGCCAGCTCCACGTCTCCAGCGAGCCCGCTGTGGATTTGGAGTCGGTTGGCTCCACCGACCCGATGCCTGTCGACTCCGACACGGCATCCTATGACACCTTCCCCACCAACGTCACGGTCTACAACGACCCGCTCCCTCCGGCCAGCGATCGCGATACTGTCACTACGGAGGTGATGGTTATCGGCCATGACGGCCCGACTGACGAGGGCGCCCGCGATGCCCCGCGCGCGGCGGCCGACGACTTGTCCGCCCCCCTTCCGGCTGACGCCAACGACGAAGTACTGGAGGTGCGCCGCCTCACCCTCCTCGCGGAGGCCCGGCGGCTGGCCTCCGTAAGACGCCTCACCGAGGCCTACCAGCGCGAAGCTGACCGCGCCGCCTTCGGCACGCCGGCTCCGACTGGCCCAAGCCGGGCTGGTGCTGTCAGGCAACGCGGCGCCGTCATCGCCGACATGCTTGGAGTCGATCGCCCGGTCTATGCCACTCCGCTCGAGAACCTGCGCGCCGCCCAGGCGGCCGTAGATGAGCTGGACGGCTTGGAAGCCGAAGACCTCCCCCACATGACGCGGCGCATACAGCAACTGATTGACGCGGCCGCTCGGCGGCACGAAGCCGACGCCTGCGCGGGGAGCCCTCCCCCGCGCCGCGACCGCGGCGCGACTTCCCGATCGCCGACTACGAGCAACACCCGCGCGCGGCGCGAGAAAGAGCCGGCTTCTAGCCGCAGCCGGACCCAAATCTCCATCGAGCGAGACGCAGACGGCCGCCCCCGGGCCATGGAATGGCGGGGCACCCCGCCTCCGCCTCGAGCTCGTGGAGTGAGGTACCCCACCCCGCCTCTAGTGGCGCACCCGACTCTCAGCGGCCGGCTTGGTCGCCGCGAACGAGTCGGCGAGAACGACGCCCGCCACCGGATCGACCGCCTGGCCAGATCCTTGGCGCTAGAAGAAGAAGACGATGTCGGCCCGCCTTGCTTTGGCCCCCGCATCCGCGACGAGCCCTTCCCCAAAGGGTTCTCGCTCCCAAGAGACACTCCCAAGTACAACGGCTCGGTGAAGCCGGAAGACTGGCTGACCGACTACTCCACAGCCGTCAGCATCGCCAATGGCAACCGGCGCGTTGCCGTGAAGTACGTGCCCCTCATGCTGCAAGGCACGGCACGGACTTGGCTTGACAGCCTCAAGCCTCTCAGCATCAACAGCTGGGTAGATTTCACTGAAGCCTTCGTTCGCAACTTCACCAGCACCTACAAGCGGGCTCCCAAGCCCAGACAGCTCTCCCTGTGCATACAGGGCCCAGCCGAGTCCACTCGCGATTACCTCACGCGTTGGGCCGAGCTCCGCAACTCCTGCGAAGGGGTGCATGAGGTGCAAGCCATTGAATACTTCACTACCGGGTGCCGAGAGGGCACCCTCCTCAAGCACAAGCTCCTTTGCGACGAGCCGGCTACCCTCGACGACCTCCTGAACATCGCCGACAAGTACGCCACCGCCGACTCCTCGATGAAGACCAAGCTCCGGGTGGACGCGACCGGGAAAGTGCTCAATCCGGCACCCAAAGCACCGGCTGGAGATGCTGGCCGACGCCAACACCAGAATGATCAGAAAGCAAAGGCCCAGCGCCGCCTCCCGCTAGCCGGCAGGTGGCCACGGTCGAAGATGCGCCGCCTGAGGGGCGGCCCGCGCCCAAGAAGCCCAAGGGCGGCCGGCCGGCTTGGCAGCCGGCCTTCTCCTACGAGCAAACCCTTGACGCCCCATGCAAATTCCATAGCGGCGCGAAGCCGTCCAACCATACGACTCGAAAGTGTAACTGGCTCGCCGGAATCTCCAAGGGCGAAGGGCTCACGCCGACTCCGCCTGCCGGCCCACCGCCTCCGGCTCCGCCGCCCAAGGCCGCTCGGCCCGCGGTCGACGCCGTGCAGGACGAGTTCCCTGACGAGCAAGCATCTTACGTTGTCTTTACGAGCCAGCCCGAAGACCGGCGCAGCAAGCGCCGAGAGCAACAAGAAGTCAATGTGGCCGCCGCCAACCTAGCCGGCCACATGCATTGGTCAAAGAAATCCATCAGCTGGAGCCGGGCCGACCACCCAGAGGTGATGCCGTCCCCCGGCTCCTACGCTTTGGTCCTGGAGGCCACCCTTGCGACAGACACACGTGCCGCGCGCTTCTCCCGCGTGCTGATCGATGGTGGAAGCAGCATCAACATCCTGTACCGCGACACCATGGAGAAGTTGGGTGTCAGGGCGAAGCAGCTTGTGCCGACTCGAACGGTGTTTCACGGCATCGTACCGGGTTTGTCCTGCGCCCCCATCAGCAAGATCAAGATCGATGTACTCTTTGGGGGCAAGGATCATTTCCGCCGGGAAGCAATCTGGTTCGAGGTGGTGGACCTGGAGAGCCCTTACCACGCCTTGCTTGGCCGACCCGCCTTGGCCAAGTCCATGGTGGTCCCCCACTACGCATACCTCAAGATGAAGATACCAAGCTCCAAGGGCGTCATCACCATCACCGGCGACTACAAGAAGTCTGCCGACTATGCCGCGGCCAGCAGCCGGCTGGCCGAATCCCTCGTGATTGCCAAAGAAAAGAAGATGCTGGAAAGGGTCGTGGCCCTGGCCAGCAAGCAGCTAAACCAGCCCGCCGATTCCAAGGAGTATGATGCCCAAGGATCTTTCGAGCCGGCCAAGGAGACCAAGAAGATACAGCTCGACCCCGAGCACCCCAAGAGGTTTGCCGTCATTGGGGCGATCCTAGACAACAAATAGGAAGGCGAGCTCGTCGATTTCCTTTGTGAGAATCGGGATATCTTTGCATGGACCCCCAAGGACATGCCGGGTGTTCCGAAGGATTTCGCCGAGCACAAATTACATGTGCGGGAGGACGCCAAACCAGTCAAGCAGCCTCTCCGCCGACTGTCAGAGGAGAAGAGAAGGATCGTAGGGGAGGAGATAGCCCGGCTTCTTGCAGCCGGCTTCATCATGGAAGTTTTCTTCCCCGAGTGGCTCGCGAACCCGGTTCTTGTGCTGAAGAAGAATAACAAGTGGCACATGTGTATAGATTACACAAGCCTCAACAAAGCCTACCGAAAAGATCCCTTTGCTCTGCCCAGAATTGACCAAGTGATAGACTCCACAGCCGGATGCGAGCTGTTGAGCTTTTTGGATGCTTACTCGGGATACCACCAGATAAAGCTGAACTCGGATGACCAACTGAAGACCGCCTTCATCACGCCGTTTGGAGCCTTCTGCTACCTGACCATGACGTTCGGCTTGAGGAATGCCGGCGCCACTTTTCAGCGTTGCATGCAGAAGTTCCTCCTCACGCAGCTCGGCAAAAATGCCCAAGTCTACGTGGATGATGTCGTGGTGAAGACGGAGAAGCGCGGCACTCTGCTGGAAGACCTGAAGGAGACATTTGAGAACCTGCGTCGGTTCCGAATCAAGCTCAACCCCAAGAAATGCGTGTTCGGAGTGCCAGCCGGCCAGCTCCTAGGCTTTCTGGTCTCCGAACGCGGCATCGAGTGCAACCCTGTGAAGATCAAGGCCATCGATAGGATGGCGGTCCCAACCAAGCTTCGAGAGATCCAGAAGTTCACCGGGTGCCTGGCCTCTCTGAACCGCTTCATCAGCCGGCTTGGAGAGAAAGCTCTCCCTCTCTACCGCCTCATGAAGAAGAGCACTCACTTCGAGTGGAATGACCAGGCCGACCAAGCTTTCCACGAGCTGAAGAAAATGCTGGCCACGCCGCCTGTCTTGGCGGCGCCGACTGAGAAAGAGCCCATGCTCCTTTATATTGCCGCCACTAGCCGGGTGGTCAGCACCGTCATTGTAGTCCAACGCCCCGAAGAAGGCTGAGCCCAGCCGGTCCAGAGGCCGGTTTATTACCTGAGCGAGGTACTGTCCGCCTCAAAACAGAACTACCCGCACTACCAGAAGATGTGCTACGACGTGTACTTCACCGCCAAGAAGCTGAAGCCGTACTTTCAAGACCATCTTATAACGGTCGTATGCACTGCCCCGCTGGCCGAGATCATAGGCAGCCGGGATGCATCCGGCCGGGTGGCTAAGTGGGCCATCGAGCTGGCCCCTTACACGATCTTCTACCAACCCCGCACCACCATCAAGTCGCAAGCACTGGCCGACTTCCTCGTTGACTGGGCCGAGACCCAGTACTTACCGCCAGCTCCCGACTCCACCCATTGGCGCATGCACTTTGACGGATCCAAGATGCGCGCCGGCTTGGGAGCCGGCATCGTCCTTACCTCTCCTAAGGGCGACAAGCTCAGATACACGCTGCAGATCCACTTCGCCGCCTCCAACAATGTAGCCGAGTACTAAGCGCTCATACACGGGCTCCGGCTTGGCAAAGAACTCGGCATCCGCCGGATCCTGTGCTATGGCGACTCGGATTTGGTGGTTCAGCAATCATCTGGCGACTGGGATGCCAAGGACGCCAACATGGCAAGCTACCGCTTCCTAGTGCAGCAAATCAGCGGATACTTCGATGGGTGCGAATTCCTCCATGTACCGCGAGCCGACAACGAGCCAGCAGATGCCCTAGCCCGAATAGGCTCCACGCGGCAAGCAATACCAACCGGTGTCGCCCTACAAAGCCTCCTCAAGCCGTCCATCAAGCCGTCTCTGGAATCCGACTCCATCTTCGTGCCGCCTAACCCCGATGGGGCCGGGTCCGGCTCGAAGAATCAAGCAGTCGGCCCGGGGACTTCAATACTCGGCTCGGGGACTGCAGTAGCCGGCTCGGGGACTGCCGCACCCGGCTCGGGGACTACGGTACCCGGCTCGGGGACTGCGGTAGCCGGCCCGGGGACTTCTTCAGCACAGCAAGCGGCGGCCGACTCCAGCACTTCATTGCCCAGCCCACCCACCCTGGTGGCTGTAGCCACATTGGCGGCAGGGGAAGTCGCAGCTCCTTCATGGGCCCAAACCATCCTCAACTTCTTGGTGAACCAAGATCTGCCGGCTGACGGAACCTAAGCGAGACAAGTCCAACATCGAGTTGGAGCATACACAATCATCAACAGAGAACTTGTCAAGCGCAGTGTCACCGGAGTCTTACAGCGATGCGTCGAGCAGGAGAAAGGCATTGCAATCCTCAGAGATATACACCAAGGAGAGTGCGGCCACCACGCCGCATCAAGATCACTTGTCGCCAAAGCCTTCCGCCATGGTTTCTTCTGGCCGACTGCTTTGGACCACGCCAAAGAGCTAGTCAAACACTGCAAAGGCTGCCAGGTTTTCAGCTCCAAGCAACACATGCCGGCTTCGGCACTCAAGACCATTCCCCTCACCTGGCCTTTTGCCGTCTGGGGACTGGATATGGTGGGCCCATTCAAGACGGCACACGGCGGCATGACGCATTTGCTCGTCGCCGTCGACAAATTCACCAAGTGGATTGAGGCGAAGCCGATCAAGAAGCTGAATGGGCCGACTGCGGTGACTTTCATTGTAGATATAACAACCCGGTACGGCATACCGCACAGCATCATCACCGACAACGGCACGAATTTTGCCAAAGGTGCCTTGGCATGGTTCTGCGCTGCACAAGGTATCCGGCTGGACCTTGCATCCGTCGCTCACCCGCAGTGAAACGGCCAAGTGGAGCGAGCCAATGGCCTCATCCTGTCCGGCATCAAGCCCCGACTGGTCGTACCTCTGGTGCGTTCAGCCGGCTGTTGGCTCGATGAGCTGCCGGCTGTCCTATGGAGTCTGCGTACTACCCCAAACAGATCAACCGGCTTCACCACTTTCTTCCTTGTATATGGTGCCGAGGCAGTCATCCCAACAGACATCCAGTTCGACGCGCCTCGGGTAACCATGTACACGGAAGCGGAAGCCAAAGAAGCAAGAGAAGACGGCGTCGACCTGCTGGAAGAAGGCCGGCTGTTAGCCCTCAGCCGGTCTGCCATCTACCAGCAGGGTCTGCGCCGCCACCACAGCCGGAAGGTCCGACCAAGATCCTTCCAGGAGGGCGACCTTGTGCTCCGGCTGATCCAGCGAACAGCCGGCCAGCACAAGCTCGCAGCCCCCTGGGAAGGCCCCTTCGTCGTCAGCAGAGCCCTAGGCAACGATGCCTACTACCTCATCGACGCGCAGAAGTCGAAGGCACGCATGAGAGACGACTCCGGCAAGGAGTCGGAACGACCATGGAATGCCAATCTTCTTCGGAAATTTTACAGTTAAAATGCAGTATGTATCACGTCGACTTTTGTATTAAGTATGAAACAATAGGCTCCCCGAGGAGGACTCGGGGACTGCCATCTTTTATTTTATGAATGAAAGTTATCATGTGTATGGTATCGCCTGTTCATTTATTAGGAACCCTACCCGCGGTCAGACAAGTAATGTGCTGACACCCAGGCTTGGCTCTTGCCAAAATCGCAGTTCGAAGAACCGACTGCCCGGCTGGCAAGAGTCATAAGCCGGAAAGGGTGCTCACACGAAAAATGGCTAGGGACTAACGGGCTTATATAACAAAAGTCGGCTTGCCGCCTCCAGCCGACCGACTACCAGAGTAGCCGGCCGGCCGGCTTACATTCAGTCCGCTTCAAATCCGAGAAAGCTCGAGTACTTGCCTTCCCAAAGAGGGAAGGCGGCAAAGGAAAAAGCCTAAGGATAAAAAAGTGCACTTGAATGGAAGCCAGCACATGCATACAATAATATTTACACAAAGGACCTCCAGAGAGGTAAGCATCCAACATTGTTCGATACACCCCTAGTGGGTGGAATTGCGGAAACTTAAACATTGTTCGAAAAAGCAAAAGCAGGAAAAATAGGGACGGCAGATCAAGCCGGCGGGGCCGCTGACGAGCCGAGCTGGGCGGTGGAGGCGGTCGTGCCGGTTGAAGGAGCGGCCGGCTGGCCAACTTCGGCCTGATCACCACCTCCGGCAGAGGGCGCGCTCCCGCGCGGCTCGTTGCTGGAGGCACGGTCGGCTGGAGGGCGGTCGGTCGTCTCACCGGCCGGCTCGGCGTCTCCGCCGTCTTCTTCCTCGTCATCCTCGCCCTCGTCGCTGGAGGCAATCTCCTCGGCCGAGTCCTCGCCTTCCGCCGCGTTCAGCCCGAACCACTCCTCCTGCTGGGAGATGCCGTCATCACTGAGTTCCGGCGCGAAGACGCTGGTGTCGGTGCACTCGGCGATCGTCGAGGCGCGCTGCCCGATCGCCGGCCGCACCTCCTCTAGCTCCGCATCGGCCTCCAACCGCCAGGTCCGTAGCTGGTCCAGGCTTAGCCCTGGGTACCACGCGCGGACGAACTCCAACGCACGCCCGGCTCCGAGACGGGCTGCTGACGCCTTCCAAGCCTCGAAGCGGCCGACTGCGACTTCTAGCCAGTCGGCGGTCCGACTTGGGGTGTGGGGAATCATCTGGCCGGGCCAGAGCGCGGCCAGCACCTGCGCCCCGGCACGTTGGAGCCGGCGGAGCATCCGATGGGCCGGCTGCAGTCGCGCTTGGACGGCAATGAGCTGCTCCGACAATGTTCGATTCGCATCCGGCGGAATGACAACTCTAGCCTGACGGCGCGCCTCGCGATGGGCCTCGATGGCTTGGGTGGCGAGGACGGAGTGGCCGCGAAAGTAATCTGCGCAAAGTAGCAAGCACAAGTCAGAATAAAGCACCAAGCGGCCGGCAGATGGAGGAAGGGTGAGAAAGGCGGCTTACCATCGATCAGATCTTCGATTCGGCCAAAACCTTCCTCCAGTGCCTGGCGCGTCTCGGCCCAACTCGCCGCCTTGATCTCGAACACCGCCTTCAGGGCAGGCTCGCCACCTGCGCCTTCTGCAGGGCCGCCTTATGGCTTTCCTCCTGATCAGCCAGTTTCTTGACCAGGCGGTCGCGCTCCTGAACCAAGTCGGCATACTCGGCGTCCCTGGCATGAAGAGCGGTCTGCACTTCGCCGAGCTCCCTCCGCAAGTCGGCATTGGCCCCTACACGAGCAAGAGACAAAGAGAAAGGTCAATAAGGGAAAGGTCATCAAGAAAGATCCGACCCGACTGCGCTGCAGTCGGCCCGGATCTCGGGGACTACACCTAGTGGGTGCGCCGTCGCGCCCCCACGAGAGACAGATAAGAGCAATATACTTACGCCGGCTGCTGGCCAGGTCTTCGGTCCTCCGGCTCAGCTCCCGAGCCTGGGAGATGAAGGCGGCGGCACAAGTGTTGTGATAATCCTAAAGATCAGACAGAAAACAGAGTTAAGATAGTAGTCGGGAAAGATCCGACCCGACTGCGCTGCAGTCGGCCCGGATCTCGGGGACTACACCCAGTGGGTGCGCTAGCGCGCCCCCACGGAAAAAAATCAGAGGACCAGAGCGGTCGACAAGAAAAAACTTACCCGGATTGCGGACCGCGTCCACAGAAACTCCTGAGTAAATTGCTGCAGGAGGGCGGCCTGAGCCTGCAGCCGGCTCTGAAACCCTTGGGCCGCCACGTTCAGCTCGCCACTTCCTCCGCTGGGAGTCCACCCGGACGAGGCGGAACTGGCCGCCTCCAAGGCTTCTGCCGTCTAGTCGGCACCCGCGGCTTGGCGCGTGTCCTGCGGGGCCGTGCTCCCTCCGGCGCGCTGGCTCACCGCTAGCTGAATTTCAAGGCCGGCTCCGGCCTCGGGTGCGGCCCGGGCCGGCTCCTCCGGCACCGCCGACGACTGGACGCCTTCGCCCGCTCCGGCTGGCGCTGCCGGCGGCGTCCTCTCCGCGAAGACCTCGAGGAGCTCATCCCTCTGCACCGGCGGCTGATCGGGGGTCATCTCCTCCGCCGTGGGCAGCGGGATGTCCGGGTCCACGGTGTGGAGAGGGATGGCGAGCAGCGGAGGCCGGCTATGCATGCCCTCCGCCTCCGTCTCCGCGGTCGCCCGCTCCAATGGAGTCTCGGCTGCCGCGTCCGCTCGCTCCGTCGCTGCCCGAGCGGCCTCCCGCTCCGCCGCCTCCCTCTCTTCTCGCGCCTCGCGGGCGTTCCGCTCCATGGCTTCCGCAAGATCGGCGCAGGGGTCCACGCGGCGTGGCCCTGAAGATCCAGCACCCGGCCCAACCACGGAGCCGCCTGGGCCTCGCTCAAGGGAAAGCGGCGCCCTGCTCAAAAATCGGAGAAGGGTTAGAACAAAAGAAGACAACAAAAACAAGCACGCAGGCGGCCAAAGGGCTTACGAGGAAACCGCTGGAGGTTGCTTCACCACCTTCCGGAAACGGGCCGCCTTCGCCGCCGCTTCGTCTCGCTTCATTGCCGCGGCGGAGGCCCTCGACTTTTTCGGCCGGCTGCCGAAGAGAGGAAGCGTGGCCCGGCGTTTCGACTTTCCACCACCGGCAGCCGGCGCGGCGGACGAGCCCGCGCTGTGACGGTCGGTTGCCGCCTAGTGGCGTGGGATTTCTTCGGCGTCGGCGTCGTCCGGCCAGTCGTCAAAACTGGCCGAGAGCCCCGTGCCTCCGGGCTCGATGACGTCCCCCGTGGCGGCGTCCTCCATGGCGGCCGCCGCCAAATCCGGGTCATCGACATCGTCTACCGTACGGTCCGTGGCATACTGGCGTTCGACTCCTGCCGCCCCGGCTGGCGGCGGAAGAAGAGGGTTCTGATAAAAAAAGAGAGAGGGGGAAGAGCCGCCTGGTCAGAAGCCGGCCGACTCAAGCCGGCTGATGACAGAAAGAAGGACTTACCATGGGCGGAGGATGGGCGCGGGAGTACGGCGCCTTGCCGTATTGCCAGTCGTCGGCGAGCTTGAGGTTGGCGATGTAGTTCACCATGAGCGCTACCTCGGCATGGGGCATCTCCCATGTGCTCAGCCGGCAAGGGTCGAAGCGGCCGCTCATCTGGCATAGCATGTGGGGCCGGCTCTGAACGGGAAGAATCCGGCGCTCGACGAAGGCGGCCACCAGATCGGCTCCGCGCAAGCCTTATGACTGGATCATTACCCGAAGCCGGGCGATGGAGGCGTTCCCGGCCGGAGACAAGGACTTGGACCGAAAGCCCCAAGACGGCTGCCTCCCAGCCGGCGGGCCGGCTACGTAAGCCTGCAGGTTAACGTAGTCTCCTTGCGGGGTGACGTTCTTGACGTAGAAATATGATTTCTGCCAGAGTTTGACCGATTGGATTAAAGGGATGTGCGGGAAGGGGTTGTTATCGCTTGACCTCTTCATCGCGATGAAGGCCCCGCAGGGGGCGGGCACGCCAGCGGTGACGGTGCCGAGCTTGTTTTGGAAGAGCTCTGCCCAAAGCTCCAGCGTGGGCAGCACTCCCAAGAAGCCTTCACAGAGAGAGACGAAGGCCGACAGCAGCATCACCGCGTTGGGCGTGAGGTGATGCGGCTGGAGACGGTAGAAGTCGAGGAAGGAGCGCATGAAGCCACTCGCCGGGAAGCCGAAGCCACGCAAGAAATGCGTGCGGAAGACGACGCGCTCGCCTTCCTCCGGCGCCGGCGAGATTTCCGCCTCCGGCGCCAGACGAGCCTGCACGAGGTTGGCGGCGGGCAGGCGCCGGGTCTGGCGGAGGAACTCTATGTGCTCTTCGTGGACGTTGGACCCGTCCCACGAGCTCGATAGCGCCATGGACATGGCAGCGTGGGCTGCCTGCGACGAGAGGCTGCGTCGGGCGCGGAGGAAGAAGAAAGGAAAGGAGAGCAAGGAGGGACGGGGAGCGGGGAAGCAAGCAAGCCTTTGTCTCTCCCCCTCCCCCTCCTACTTGTAGGCTCGTGCGCCGGAGCCGAGGAGGTGCGTCGTGGCGGATCGTGGGGATCGATCGTGCCCATCTCCCCCACGCCCCGCGTTAATTGCGCGCATTGAAGGCACGAAGAAACGGCCGCGGGGAGGCGAGCAGTCCCCTCGGGCCACAGAAGATCTGCGCCCGGGCCGAGGCCGAGGAGTGGCGGGCCCGGGCCTGCAGCGGCTACTCGTCGCGCGCATGTGACGGCAGGACTTCTCCGCCACATGGCCCGTCGTGGGGCCCGCTCAGCTTCAGCGAGGTCGGCTCCTCAGGCTATGAAGCTGACCAAGCTTCTCGTCCCTCTGTCCGCCGTGAAGCTCGCTTAGCTTCGGGGACTACTGTCGGAGTAAATAGCCATGGGTAGCCTGGCCGGCTTCCCATGGCCCATCAGAAAAAATTACGAGCCCGTCCGGCTCTCCAAAAGACTCAAGACCTGGGGCCGCCTCCCCCCTTGCCGGCTATCTTCCCGGCCGGCTTCGGGGGCGGCCTGCCCTTTACCCTCATGAAGAAAGCTGTGGAGGGCCGACTACGAGAAGCCGGCTGCAACGGGGCCGACTCCAGGAGGCCGGCTCCCATAAAGCGGTCAAGGCCGTACCCGCAAAGTACGCGTCCACCCCGCGATGATGAAGCAGGGCGTGGCTACAGTAGAGCCTGCCACCCCCGAAACCCGGGGCCCGCCTGGTACAGTGCGCCGTACGGGTGGCTACGACCCGTCCGGCGCGGCACTGTTGCCACGACGGGCCACCAGCATGGCCCCCGAGGCGGTGGGCCCCTTCGAGCAGAGAGATACCGAAGGCGGCCGCACCTCCTCCCAAGTCGGCCTGATGGAGAGCCGGCCCCCCATAGCCGGCTCGCCATCATCCTTGAAGGAGACGCCCATTAAGAACACAAGATACGGCGGGGCTACAGTAATCGCCCGCCAGGGCGGCGGTACTGTAGCCACGCTTACCCCGACCAAGCCTGTGTCAACCGCACGGAGTAACAGTAACCAGCCGCCGACCAGGCCTTGGTCTGTGGGGCCTGCCTGTCGACCAAGGAGCCGGCAGCCGGCGGGCCCCAGTAGCCGGCGCAGAAGCCGGCAAGCATAGTCACAGACAGCTAGGCCACGCGCCTAGCTGGATTACCATTGTACCCCCGGGGGGTAGGCCTATATAAACCCCCCGGTGCACCCATGCAAAGGGTTGGACTCTCAAGTTAGACCTAGACACCATACAAGGAGAGGAAGCAAGCTAGCTGAGCCCTTCTTCCTCCTTCCACCCAAAACAGCTCAAGGAGCATTGTGTAGCTACTTGTTCATTTAGCAACCATGCGGAGACCCCGCAGAGCAGCAGTAGGGGTGTTATCTCCTCGGAGAGCCCTGAAGCTGGGTAAGATTCGCCGGCGTGCATGTCTTCGCCTTATCCCGTTTCCAGGCACCGGCAATGTTTTATTGGCTCCCACAATGATAAGCCACCCGTTGGCATATGTCGCACCTACCACCCGACACCACAACATGTGTGCCTCGCGTGTGCTCCTTAAGCTGGACATTGCGCGCGCTTTCAACTCCGTCTCCTGGCTGTTTCTTCTTCAGGTCCTTCGCCACCTTGGCTTCGGTCCTCGATGGCGGGAATGTATCTCCATCCTTCTCTCCACTGCCAAGACCCGTGTTTTGATCAACGACAATCCGGGCCCGCCCATCTTCCATGAGAAGGGCCTGCGTCAAGGCGCTCCTGTCTCCCTGATGTTATTTATTCTGGTCATCGATGTCCTCAACTCTCTCCTTTAATTCGCCACTAGCTCCGGCGTGTTGCGTCGCCTCACCGAGCGCCGGATGGCCTCAAGCATTTCCTTGTACGCTGATGACATGGTCATCTTCTGTCACCCAGACCCGCAGGAGCTCCTAGTCGTCCGCGAGCCGCTTCGCATTTTTCCATAAGTGTTCTGCCACGCCTATCCAGTGCTTCGATGAACAGCTGGTGCAAATCACGGGCACGCTCTCCTGTCGGATAGTGCACTTCCCGATCACTTACTTGGGCATTCCCCTCTCGGTTCGGAAAGTCTATGCGGCTGCCCTTATGCCTCCGGTGGAGCGCATGGCTCGCAAGCTTCCTACTTGGCGCGCTTCGCTTCTTTCTTGCGGTGAGAGGCTGGCCTTCGTCCGTCATGTTCTCACCGCTATGCCCTCCCACCTTCTCATGGCCATGGCTCTGCGGCCTTCCATTCTCAAGAAGATCAACCGCATCATGCGCGAGTTCCTTTGGCACGGCGTCAGCGATTCCTCTGGCGGTGGCAATCTCGTCAGCTGGCATAAAGTGTGACGTCCCCTGGAGTTTAGGGGCCTGGGCATTCGGGACCTGCAGCTCACGGGCATTGCTCTCCGCGCTCGCTGGCTTTGGCTCAAGGCCACTGACCTCTCCAGGCCATGGAGACATCTTCATATCCCGTCTGACGCTGATGTCCAGGCTATCTTCAACGCTTCCATGATGTGGATCTTGGGGGATGGCAACTCTTGCCTCTTCTGGACAAATAGGTGGATCAGTGGGCAGTTCGTCGCTGACCTTGCTCCGGCCGTGCTGGCCTTGGTCCCCAAGAGTTGCAGGCGGACGCATTCCATCGTGTTGGGCCTGCTGGGCAGGGCCTGGATCTCTGACATCCGTGGCGCTTTGGGGCCCGAGGCCACGATGCAGTACGTGGAACTTTGGCAGCTCCTTCAGCATCTCACCCTTTCTACCGACCCCGACGAGCTACGTTTGCGTTGGACGAGCAGCGGCTCCTACTCCGCTAAGTCCTGCTATCTGGCTATGTTCTCTGGTTCCAACATCGCCCCACACTGGAAGGTTACATGGCGTACTTGGTGTTGGAAATATGCCATAGAGGCAATAATAACAGCATTATTATTATATTTCCTTGTTCATGATAATTGTATTTATTCATGCTATAATTGTGTTATCCGGAAATCGTAATACATGTGTGAATAATAGACACCAACATGTCCCTAGTAAGCCTCTAGTTGACTAGCTCGTTGATCAACAGATAGTCATGGTTTCCTGACTATGGACATTGGATGTCATTGATAACGAGATCACACCATTGGGAAAATGATGTGATGGACAAGACCCAATCCTAAACATAGCATAAGATCGTATAGTTCGTTTGCTAGAGTTATTCCAATGTCAAGTATCCTTTCCTTAGACCATGAGATCGTGTAACTCCTGGATACCGTAGGAGTGCTTTGGGTGTACCAAACATCACAACATAACTGGGTGACTATAAAGGTATACTACGAGTATGTCTGGAAGTGTCTGTCGGGTTGACACGGATCAAGACTGGGATTTGTCACTCCGTATGACGGAGAGGTATCACTGGGCCCACTCGGTAATGCATCATCATTATGAGCTCAAAGTGACCAAGTGTCTGGTCACGGGATCATGCATTACGGTACGAGTAAAGTGACTTGCCGGTAACGAGATTGAACAAGGTATTGGGATACCGACGATCGAATCTCAGGCAAGTAACATACCGATTGACAAAGGGAATTGTATACGGGGTTGCTTGAATCCTCGACATCGTGGTTCATCCGATGAGATCATCAAGGAGCATGTGGGAGCCAACATGGGTATCCAGATCCCGTTGTTTGTTATTGACCGGAGAGCAATCTCGGTCATGTCTACATGTCTCCCGAACCCGTAGGGTCTACACACTTAAGGTTCGGTGATGCTAGGGTTGTAGGGATATGTATATGCAGTAACCCGAATGTTGTTCGTAGTCCCGGATGAGATCCCGGACGTCATGAGGAGTTTCGGAATGGTCCGAAGGTAAAGAATTATATATAGGAAGTGCTATTTCGGCTATCGGGACAAGTTTCGGGGTCACCGGTATTGTACCGGGACCACCGGAAGGGTCCCGGGGGTCCACCGGGTGGGGCCACCTATCCCGAGGGGCCCCATGGGCTGAAGTGGGAAGGGATCCACCCCAAAGTGGGCTGGGGCGCCACTTCCCCTAGGGCCCATGCACCTAGGGTGGGGGAAACCCTAAAGGGGGGCGCCCCTTGCTTGGGAGGCAAGCCCCCACCCCTTGGCCGTCGCCCCCCCTAGGAGATTGCATCTCCTAGGGCCGCCGCCCCCCCTTAGGCCCCCTATATATAGTGGGGGGATGGAGGACCTCTCACCTACGCCTTTGGTGCCTCCCTCTCCCTCTCCAACACCTCCTCCTCCTCCATAGAGCTTGGCGAATTAAAGGAGTACTGCAGCTCCATCACCACTACGCCGCCGTGCTGCTACTGGAGCCATCTTCCTCAACCTCTCCTTCCCCCTTGCTGGATCAAGAAGAAGGAGACGTCACTCTGACCGTACGTGTGTTGAACGCGGAGGTGTCGTCCGTTCGGCGCTAGGATCTCCGGTGATTTGGATCACGTCGAGTACGACTCCCTCATCCCTGTTCTTTGAACGCTTCCGCACGCGATCTACAAAGGTATGTAGATGCATCCAATCACTCGTTGCTAGATGAACTCATAGATGGATCTTGGTGAAACCATAGGAAATTTTTTGTTTTCTGCAACGTTCCCCAACAGTGGCATCAAGAGCTAGGTCTATGCGTAGTTCTCTTTGCACGAGTAGAACACAATTTGTTGTGGGCGTAGATGTTGTCAACTTTCTTGCCGCTACTAGTCTTATTTCGCTTCAGCAGTATTGTGGGATGAAGCGGCCCGGATCAACCTTACACGTATGCTTACGTGAGACCGGTTCCACCGACTAACATGCACTAGTTGCATAAGGTGGCTGGCGGGTGTCTGTCTCTCCCACTTTAGTTGGAGCGGATTCGATGAAAAGGGTCCTTATGAAGGGTAAATAGAAGTTGAGAAATCACGTTGTGGCTTTCACGTAGGTAAGAAAACGTTCTTGCTAGAACCCTATTGCAGCCACGTAAAACTTGCAACAACAATTAGAGGACGTCTAACTTGTTTTTGCAGCAAGTGTTTTGTGATGTGATATGGCCAAAGTTGTGATGAATGATGAATGATATATATGTGATGTATGAGATCATGTTCTTGTAATAGGAATCACGGCTTGCATGTCGATGAGTATGACAACCGGCAGGAGCCATAGGAGTTGTCTTTATTTTTTGTATGACCTGCGTGTCATTGAGAAACGCCATGTAAATTACTTTACTTTATTGCTAAACGTGTTAGCCATAGTAGTAGAAGTAATAGTTGGCGAGCAACTTCATGGAGACACGATGATGGAGATCATGGTGTCATGCCAGTGACAAGATGATCATGGAGCCCCAAGATGGAGATCAAAGGAGCTATGTGATATTGGCCATATCATGTCACTATTATTATTTGATTGCATGTGATGTTTATCATGTTTTGTACATCTTGTTTACTTAGAACGACGGTAGTAAATAAGATGATCCCTCATAATAATTTCAAGAAAGTGTTCCCCCTAACTGTGCACCGTTGCGACAGTTCGTTGTTTCGAAGCACCACGTGATGATCGGGTGTGATAGATTCCAATGTTCACATACAATGGGTGTAAGACAGATTTACACATGCAAACACTTAGGTTGACTTTACGAGCCTAGCATGTACAGACATGGCCTCGGAACACATAATACCGAAAGGTCGAGCATGAGTCGTATAGAAGATATGATCAACATGAAGATGTTCACCGATGTTGACTAGTTTGTCTCACGTGATGATCGGACAGGGCCTAGTTAACTCGGATCATGTTATACTTAGATGGCTGGAGGGATGTCTATCTGAGTGGGAGTTCATTGAATAATTTGATTAGATGAACTTAATTATCATGAACTTAGTCTAAAATCTTTACAATATGTCTTGTAGATCAAATGGCCAATGTTGTCCTCAACTTCAACGCGTTCCTAGAGAAAACCAAGCTGAAAGACGATAGCAGCAACTATACGGACTGGGACTGGAACCTGAGGATCATCCTCATAGCTGCCAAGAAAGATTGTCCTACAAGCACCGCTAGGTGCCGCACCCGTCCCACAGAACCAAGACGTTATGAACGCTTGGCAGACCAGTGCTGATGATTACTCCCTTGTTCAGTGTGGCATGCTTTACAGCTTAGAACCGGGGCTCCAAAAGCGTTTTGAGCGACACGGAGCATATGAGATGTTTGAAGAGCTGAAAATGGTTTTCCAGGCTCATGCCCGGGTCGAGAGATATGAAGTCTCCGACAAGTTTTTCAGCTGTAAGATGGAGGAAAATAGTTCTGTCAGTGAGCACAAACTCACAATGTCTGGGTTACATAACCGCTTGACTCAGCTGGGAGTTAATCTCCCGGATGACGCAGTCATTGACAGAATCCTTCAGTCGCTTCCACCAAGCTACAAGAGCTTTGTGATGAACTTCAATATGCAGGGGATGGAAAAGACCATTCCTGAATTATTTGAAATGCTGAAATCAGCAGAGGTAGAAGTCAAAAAGGAACATCAAGTGTTGATGGTGAATAAAACCACTAAGTTCAAGAAAGGCAAGGGTAAGAAGAACTTCAAGAAGGACGGCAAGGGAGTTGCCGTGCCCGGTAAGCAAGCTACCGGGAAGAAGCCAAAGAATGGACCCAAGCCCGAAACTGAGTGTTTTTATTGCAAGGGAAGTGGTCACTGGAAGCGGAACTGCCCCAAATACTTAGTAGACAAGAAGGCCGGCATCACGAAAGGTATATGTGATATACATGTAATTGATGTGTACCTTACCAGTACTCGTAGTAGCTCCTGGGTATTTGATACCGGTGCGGTTGCTCACATTTGTAACTCAAAGCAGGAGCTGCGGAATAAGCGGAGACTGGCGAAGGACGAGGTGACGATGCGCGTCGGGAATGGTTCCAAGGTCGATGTGATCGCCGTCGGCACGCTACCTCTACATTTACCTACGGGATTAGTTTTAA
The DNA here is from genome assembly GCA_034509565.1 of Triticum monococcum. NCBI lineage: Eukaryota > Viridiplantae > Streptophyta > Magnoliopsida > Poales > Poaceae > Triticum > Triticum monococcum. The sequence continues at coordinate 639,211,064 of CM067845.1, forward strand.
ACCTTAATAATTGTTATTTAGTGCCAGCTTTGAGCATGAACATTGTATCAGGATCTCGTTTAATTCGAGATGGCTACTCATTTAAATCCGAGAATAATGGTTGTTCTATTTATATGAGAGATATGTTTTATGGTCATGCTCCGATGGTGAATGGTTTATTCTTAATGAATCTCGAGCGTAATGCTACACATATTCATAGTGTGAGTACCAAAAGATGTAAGGTTGATAATGATAGTCCCACATACTTGTGGCACTACAGCCTTGGTCACATAGGTGTCAAACGCATGAAGAAGCTCCATGTAGATGGACTTTTAGAGTCTATTGATTATGAATCATTTGACACGTGCGAACCATGCCTCATGGGTAAAATGACCAAGACTCCGTTCTCAGGAACAATGGAGCGAGCAACCAACTTATTGGAAATCATACATACTGATGTGTGCGGTCCAATGAGCGTTGAGGCTCGCGGTGGCTATCGTTATGTTCTCATCCTCACTGATGACTTGAGTAGATATGGGTATGTCTACTTAATGAAACACAAGTCTGAAACCTTTGAAAAGTTCAAGGAATTTCAGAGTGAGGTCGAGAATCAACTTGACAGAAAAATCAAGTTTTTGTGATCAGATCGTGGAGGAGAATACTTGAGTCACAAATTTGGCACACACTTAAGAAAATGTGGAATAGTTTCACAACTCACGCTGCCTGGAACACCTCAGCGTAATGGTGTGTCCGAACGTCGTAATCGCACTCTATTAGATATGGTGTGATCTATGATGTCTCTTACCGATTTACCGCTATCTTTTTGGGGCTATGCTTTAGAGACTGCCGCATTCACTTTAAATAGGGATACATCGAAATCCGTTGAGACGACACCGTGTGAATTATGGTTTGGGAAGAAACCTAAGCTGTCGTTTCTAAAAGTTTGGGGATGCGATGCTTATGTCAAGAAACTTCAACCTGAAAAGCTTGAACCCAAGTCGGAAAAATGCGTCTTCATAGGATACCCTAAAGAAACTATTGGGTATACCTTCTACCTCAGATCCGAAGGCAAGATCTTTGTTGCCAAGAATGGATCCTTTCTAGGGAAAGAGTTTCTCTTGAAAGAAGTAAGTGGGAGGAAAGTAGAACTTGATGAAGTATTACCTCTTGAATCGGAAAATGGCGCAATTCAAGAAAATGTTCCTGAGGTGCCTGCACCGACTAGAGAGGAAGTTAATGATCATGAAACTTTAGATCAAGTTGCTACTGAAGTTCGTAGGTCCACAAGGACACGTTCCGCACCAGAGTGGTACGGCAACCCTGTCTTGGAAATCATGTTGTTAGACAACGGTGAACCTTCGAACTATGAAGAAGCGATGGCGGGCCCGGATTCCGACAAATGGCTAGAAGCCATGAAATCCGAGATAGGATCCATTTATGAAAACGAAGTATGGACTTTGACTGACTTGCCTGTTGAGCGGCGAGCCATAGAAAATAAATGGATCTTTGAGAAGAAGACAGACACGGATGTTAATGTGACCATCTATAAAGCTCGGCTTGTCGCTAAGGGTTATCGACAAGTTCAAGGGGTTGAGTATGATGAGACTTTTTCACCGGTAGCGAAGCTAAAGTCCGTCCGAATCATGTTAGCAATTGCTGCATTCTATGATTATGAGATATGGCAAATGGACGTCAAAACGGCATTCCTTAATGGTTTCCTGAAGGAAGAATTGTATATGATGCAGCTAGAAGGTTTTGTCGATCCTAAGAATGCTGACAAGGTGTGCAAGCTCCAACGCTCGATTTATGGGCTGGTGCAAGCATCTCGGAGTTGGAACATCTGCTTTCATGAGATGATCAAAGCGTTTGGGTTTATGTAGACTTATGGAGAAGCCTGTGTTTACAAGAAAGTGAGTGGGAGCTCTGTAGCATTTCTCATATTATATGTAGATGACATACTTTTGATTGGAAATGATATAGAACTCTTGGACAGCATTAAGGCCTACTTGAATAAGAGTTTTTCAATGAAGGACCTTGGAGAAGCTGCATATATATTAGGCATCAAGATCTATAGAGATAGATCAAGACGCCTCATAGGTCTTTCACAAAGCACATACCTTGATAAGATATTGAAGAAGTTCAATATGGATCAGTCTAAGAAGGGGTTCTTGCCTGTGTTACAAGGTGTGAAATTGAGCTCAGCTCAATGTCCGACCACGGCAGAAGATATAGAAGAGATGAGTGTCATCCCCTATGCCTCAGCCATAGGTTCTATTATGTATGCCATGCTGTGTACCAGACATGATGTAAACCTTGCCGTAAGTTTGGTAGGAAGGTACCAAAGTAATCCCGACAAGGAACACTAGACAGCGGTCAAGAATATCCTAAAGTACCTAAAAAGGACTAAGGAAATGTTTCTCATTTATGGAGGTGTTGAAGAGCTCATCGTAAAGGGTTACGTCGACGCTAGCTTCGACATAGATCTGGATGACTCTAAGTCACAAACCGGATACGTGTATATTTTGAATGGTGGGGCAGTAAGCTGGTGCAGTTGCAAGCAGAGCGTCGTGGCGGGATCTACATGTGAAGCGGAGTACATGGCAGCCTCGGAGGCAGCGCATGAAGCAATTTGGGTGAAGGAGTTCATCACCGACCTAGGAGTCATACCCAATGCGTCGGGGCCAATCAAACTCTTCTGTGACAACACTGGAGCTATTGCACTTGCCGAGGAGCCCAGGTTTCACAAGAAGACTAGGCACATCAAGCGTCGCTTCAACTCCATTCGTGAAAATGTTCAAGATGGAGACATAGATATTTGTAAAGTACATACAGACCTGAATGTAGCAGATCCATTGACTAAACCTCTCCCTAGAGCAAAACATGATCAACACCAGAATTCCATGGGTGTTCAATTCATCACAATGTAACTAGATTACTGACTCTAGTGCAAGTGGGAGACTGTTGGAAATATGCCCTAGAGGCAATAATAAAAGCATTATTATTATTATATTTCCTTGTTCATGATAATTGTCTTTATTCATGCTATAATTGTGTTATCCGGAAATCGTAATACATGTGTGAATAATAGACACCAACATGTCCCTAGTAAGCCTCTAGTTGACTAGCTCGTTGATCAACAGATAGTCATGGTTTCCTGACTATGGACATTGGATGTCATTGATAACGAGATCACACCATTAGGAGAATGATGTGATGGACAAGACCCAATCCTAAACATAGCATAAGATCGTATAGTTCGTTTGCTAGAGTTATTCCAATGTCAAGTATCCTTTCCTTAGACCATGAGATCGTGTAACTCCCGGATACTGTAGGAGTGCTTTGGGTGTACCAAACGTCACAACGTAACTGGGTGACTATAAAGGTATACTACGGGTATCTCTGAAAGTGTCTGTTGGGTTGACACGGATCAAGACTGGGATTTGTCACTCCGTATGACGGAGAGGTATCACTGGGCCCACTCGGTAATGCATCATCATTATGAGCTCAAAGTGACCAAGTGTCTGGTCACGGGATCATGCATTATGGTATGAGTAAAGTGACTTGCCGGTAACGAGATTAAACAAGGTATTGGGATACCGACGATCGAATCTCGGGCAAGTAACATACCGATTGACAAAGGGAATTGTATACGGGGTTGCTTGAATCCTCGACATCGTGGTTCATCCGATGAGATCATCGAGGAGCATGTGGGAGCCAACATGGGTATCTAGATCCCGCTATTGGTTATTGACCGGAGAGCAATCTCGGTCATGTCTACATGTCTCCCGAACCCGTAGGGTCTACACACTTAAGGTTCGGTGATACTAGGGTTATAGGGATATGTATATGCAGTAACCCGAATGTTGTTCGGAGTCCCGGATGAGATCCCGGACGTCACAAGGAGTTCCGGAATGGTCCGGAGGTAAAGAATTATATATAGGAAGTGCTATTTCGGCTATCGGGACAAGTTTCGGGGTCACCGGTATTGTACCGGGACCACCGGAAGGGTCCCGGGGGTCCACCGGGTGGGGCCACCTATCCCGGGGGGCTCCATGGGCCGAAGTGGGAAGGGATCCAGCCCATAGTGGGCTGGAGCGCCACTTCCCCTAGGGCCCATGCGCCTAGGGTGGGGGAAACCCTAAAGGGGGGCGCCCCCTTGCTTGGGGGCAAGCCCCCACCCCTTGGCCGCAGCCCCCCTAGGAGATTGCATCTCCTAGGGCCGCCGCCCCCCCCCTAGGCCCCCAATATATAGTGGGGGGGATGGAGGACCTCTCACCTACGCCTTTGGTGCCTCTTTCTCCATCTCCAACACCTCCTCCTCCTCAATAGAGCTTGGCGAAGCCCTGCCGGAGTACTGCAGCTCCATCACCACTACGTCGTCGTGCTGCTGCTGGAGCCATCTTCCTCAACCACTCCTTCCCCCTTGCTGGATCAAGAAGAAGGAGACGTCACGCTGACCATACGTGTGTTGAACGTGGAGGTGCCGTCCGTTCGGTGCTAGGATCTCCGGTGATTTGGATCACGTCGAGTACGACTCCCTCATCGCCGTTCTTTGAACGCTTCCGCGCACGATCTACAAAGGTATGTAGATGCATCCGATCACTCGTTGCTAGATGAACTCATAGATGGATCTTGGTGAAACCATAGGAAAATTTTTGTTTTCTGCAACGTTTCCCCAACCCATGGGACCCTCTCCGCATCCGATTCTTCGCCTGGTTGGCTGGCATGGATCGCTGCTGGATTGCTGCCCGGCAAGGGCTCCCGCATGACGACCTCTGCGCATTTTGTGCCGAGGAGCTCGAGACGATCGATCACCTGCTCCTTCACTGCTCATTCTCCAGGACCATCTAGCACGAGATTCTTTCTTGGTGTCGCCCCCCCCCAAGAGGCCTCCTTCTTGGACTGGTGGTCGACCTCGGTCGCGGCTACGCCTACCGCCATGCGCAAAGGGCTCTCCTCCCTAGTTCTTCTCTCCGCATGGTCCCTCTGGCATCCCCGCAATGCATGCATCTTTGACAATGCTAGCCCCTCCATCGTGCTGCTTCTCCAGGCCATCAAGGATGATGCTAGGGTTTGGGCCTCGGCTGGCGCCAAAGACATAGCTAATCTCATGCCACCTTGAACCTCTCCAGGCTGAGCATCCCGTGTTCTGCTCATGTAACCTCTCTCAATGCCTCTTAGCGTACGTAGTGAGCGGTTACCCCTCCCCTTGTAACACACTTGTTCTCTTCTACCTATCAATGGAATGATACGCAATCGTTGCGTATTCGCAAAAAAAAGAGTACTATTTTGAATGAGATAACGAATCACTTGTATTCTATACCTAAGCCATAAATATGAACAACTTACCTATAAACTACACATATTTCAGACACTCAGACCCATAGTGCTCCTTGGAGCAGTCCTATATCTCAAAAGATAAGCATTCACCTACAGGGGAAAGTAAATAGGCTTCATTAAGAAAATGTAGCATCCATCTTAAGTCCTAGACATAACAAAGATATCATAACTCCTACTTGCATCATCAAGACCTGGGACTTTAGGAGCTATACCATAAGGTGCTTTTATTGCAATTAGAATCTGATTCGTAAAGTTACATATTGGAAAATAGTTGAGCTCAAGAAGCTGGAGAAAGATGGCACATTGTTGAGCACAAGAAGTTGTTCTCACTTGCATATTCGCACAGTTTAATTTATTGGAGTGGTCCTGTCTAATTTTTTAAAAGGAAAAAAATGGAAAATAGTATGCAATCAACGGTTTAAGGATAGATTATTTAGAAATTAGAATGTTTTCATCAAATGAACAAAGCATCACAAGAAAAATATGAGCCCGTTCATAGTATACAACTACTATGAGCTATCAAAATGCATGATTCTTCTATGAGACATGCTTTATCCAACTAACTGTTAACAACAGAAGAGGGGAACTCGTAGGAAGATTCAAGGCTATGAACGTGGTATTTTAGGTAAGTTGCTTATACATGAGCTCATAGATGGTCATCCAAATGAACAGTATATTATTAGTACTCTTATCAGAAGTGAACCTACAGGATGCATCATCAATTACAGATCCCCATTTCAATGTTTTAGCCTACTACTACTGGTATAATATGTCACAACACAGCCAATGCAATACTATTGAATAGGAAATATAACATTTCTTAGGCACTTCTGGCACGACTGTTGGAATGAATAATTTCAGTGCTCTCTCACCCAGTGAATGGTGGTAATACCTCAAATATATTGTTTGATCATAATATATAATCTTTATCAGGTTTGGAGTATCACAATGGGTTAATATCCTACCATGTAAAGTCAGAACGGTGGAAGTTATATTGGCAAAATCATGAAATCAATTAATTTCATTATAACTAAATTATACTTAGGAATGTTGCTGGTGTCATTACAAAGAAAATATGTTCATTAAGCATATGATAATAATAGAGTTATTGATATTATTCGCATGGGATTAACCACAACTTAAAAGGTCTAGGTTAATTTAACCCGATGCCATTTGAATATTGTCCTCTGCAGTGATACATCTCCAACGCATCTATAATTTTTGATTGTTCCATGCTATTATATTATCTATCTTGGATGTTTTATATGCATTAATGTGCTATTTTATGTGATTTTTGGGACTAACTTATTAACCTAGAGCCCAGTGCCAGTTTCTGTTTTTTTCCTTGTTTTTGAGTTTCGAAGAAAAGGAATATCAAACGGAGTCCAAATGACATGAAAATTTACAGTGATTTTTTATGGACCAGAAAAAGCCCCCGAAGCAAAAGAGTTGGACCAGAAGAGCCACGAGGCCTCCACAAGGGTGGAGGGCGCGCCCTCCGACCTTGTGGTTGACTTGTGGACTCCCTGACTTGTTCTCAACACCAACAATTCCTATAAATATAGAAACCCCAGAAATAAACCTAGATCGGGAGTTCCACCGCCGCAAGCCTCTCTAGCCACCAAAAACCAATCAGGACCCTGTTCCGGCATCTTGCTGGAGGGGGCAATCATCACCGGTGGCCATCTTCATCATCTCGGTGCTCTCCATGACAAGGAGGGGGTAGTTCACCCTCGGGGCTGAGGGTATGTACGAGTAGCTACGTGTTTGATCTCTCTCTTTCTCTCTCTCTCTCTCTCTCTCTCGTGTTCTTGATTTGGCACGATCTTGATGTACCGCGAGCTTTGCCATTATATTTGGATCTTATGATGCTTCTCCCCCTCTACCTTCTTGTAATGCATTGAGTTTTCCCTTTGAAGTTATCTTATCGGATTGAGTCTTTAAGGATTTGAGAACACTTGATGTATGTCTTGCATGTGCTTATTGATACGTCTCCAATGTATCTATAATTTTTTATTGTTCCATGCTGTTATATTATCAATCTTGGATGTTTTATAATCAGTTTTAGTCATTTTATATCTTTTTTGGTACTAACCTATTGACATAGTGCCAAGTGCCAGTTGCTGTTTTTTGCATGTTTTTTTACATCGCAGACAATCAATACCAAACGGAGTCCAAATGCAATGAAACTTCACGAAGATTTTTTATGGACCAGAAGACACCTAATGGGCCAAGGCAGCGCCTGGGGGTGCTCCGAGGGGAGCACAACCCACCAGGGCGCGCTAGGAGACCCAAGTGCGCCCTGATGGGTTGTGCCCACCTCAAGTGCCCCCCGGATCTCCTATTTGCTCTATAAATACCCCAATATTCCAGAAACCCGAAGGGAGTCGACGAAAATCAATTCCAGCCGCCACAAAGTCTAAAACTACCAGATCCAATCTAGACACCATCACGGAGGAGTTCACCACTTCCATTGGTGCCTCTCCGATGATGCGTGAGTAGTTGTTTGTAGACATTCGGGTTCGTAGTTAGTAGCTAGATGGCTTCCTCTCTCTTGTTTTATTCTCAATACAATGGTCTCTTGGAGATCCATATGATGTAACTCTTTTTGCGGTGTGTTTGTTGGGATTGGATGAACTTTGAGTTTATGATCAGATCTATCCTTTTATATCCATGAAAGTTATTTGAGTTTCTTTGATCGCTTATATGCATGATTGCTTATAGCCTCGTATTTCTTCTCTGATATTTGTTTTTTTGGCCAACTTGATCTATTTATCTTGCAATGGGAAGAGGTGCTTTATAGTGAGTTCGATCTTATGGTGCTTGATCCCAGTGACAGAAGGGGAGCCGACACATGTGTATCATTGCTACTAAGGATAAAACGATGGGGTCTATCTCTACATAGATAGATCTTGTCTACATCATGTCATCATTCTTATTGCATTACTCTGTTTCTCCATGAACTTAATACACTAGATGCATGTTGGATAGTGGTCGATGTGTGGAGTAATAGTAGTAGATGCAGGCAGGAGTCGGTCTACTAATCTTGGACGTTATGCATATATAATGATCATTGCCTGGATATCATCATGATTATTTGAAGTCCCATCAATTTCCCAACAGTAATTCATTTAACCACCGTTTGCTATTTTTCTCGAGAGAAGCCACTAGTGAAACCTACGACCCCTGGGTCTCTTTCTCATATTATTTGCCTTTGCTATCTATTTTATTTGCCTTTTATTTTCAGATCTACTAAACCAAAAATACAAAAATACCTTGCTGCAATTTATTTTATTTGGCGTTCGATCTATCAATATTTACAACTCTCTCACGTCTGTTTGCTAATTTCTGGCGTCATTACCCGAAACGGATTGGCAACCCCTTTTACACAACGGGTTGCGAGTATTTGTTATTTGTGTGCAGGTGTTGTTTATGTTGTGTTGCTTGGTTATCCTACTGGTTCGATAACATTGGTTTCATATCCGAGGGAAATACCTACCGCCGCTGTGCTGCATCATCCCTTCCTCTTTGGGGAAATACGGATGTAGCTTCAAGCGACATCAAATGGAATTTCTAGCGCCGTTGCCGTTCACGATCAAGTCAAGATAGTTTCCCGTCAACGCACCAATTTCTGGCGTCGTTACCGGGGAAGATCTTCAACATATACCAGGTTCCTAATCACAAATCTCATCTCCTCGCAATTTACATCATTTGTCATTTGCCTCTCATTTTCCACTCCCCCACTTCACAAAATTTGTCGTTTTATTCGCCCCTCTTTTTCATTCGCCGTTTTCTTGCCGGATTTGTTTTTTAGTGCAATCTTGTTGTGTAGTCATTATGACTCAAGAGAACACCAAATTGTGTGATTTCTCAAATACCAACAACAATGATTTTATTGGCACTCCGCTTGCTCCTCCCGCCACTAGTCACTAGTAGAAAAAGGGTCAAACGTGAAGCACATTAGTGCTGGTTTGATTTAGGCCCGGTACTAATGGTACCATTAGTGCCGGTTCGAATGGATTTGCATTAATGCCGGTTCGTGTTGAACCTTTAGTACCGGTTCGTGGCACGAACCGGTACTAAAGGGGTGGTGGCAGGCTAGCGTCAGGCCGGGGCCCCACGATCACCTTTAGTACCGGTTCGTGGCACGAACCGGTACTAAAGGGGTCTGACCTATAGTACCGGTTTGTGATACAATCCAGCACTATAGGGCAATTCTCAAACTCTACCCCCCCCCCCCCCCCCCCCCGTGTGTCGCCGTTTCAGTTCTGAAAAAATCAAAAGAAAATGATAAAAACTTCAAAAAATAAAATCCTTCGAGAGGTAGTTATATTACTACATCTACTAGTTAGGAAAATTTGAAATCTACAATTTGGATATGTTTTGCAAAAAGTGTAGGGAAAATGTAAAACGGCTATAACTTTTGCATACGATGTCGGAAAAAACGTATAATATATCAAAAAATTCAGCACGAAAATCCGCATCCGATGGAGACGGCCTCCGGCCTGTTTGGAATTTTTTAGAATCCTCAAATTCCAAAAGGAAAAAAAGATATGGTCAAATTTCAGTTTTAAAAAAAATTGGTTAAATCTGGTCAAACTACTTATTCAAGAAGTATTAATGTTACTACATAATTATTCAAGAATATTAGTGTTACTAAATAATTATTTCAATTTTTTGAATTTTAGTCAAATCTGGTCAAACTATGGTCAAACTTATTCAAGAAATATTAGCGTTACTAAATAATTACTGTTTTTTTAGAATAATAGTTTCATACTCAAACGGTGAAATGTGTGACTTCATGCTCAAGCTAAACTCCTGAGGGTTAATAGGATTAACATCTTACTATTGTCTGGAAAACAACAAGTGCAAACTTCGACATGAAGGAGAATAGAACCCGAAAGTTAAGCATGCTCGGGCTGGAGTACTGAGAGGGATGGGTGACCGGTCGGGAAGTTAGATGATTTGGAATGAGTGATCCACACTTGAGCAGTTAAGAGAGGTGATTAGAGACTAAATCATCAAATAATTCAGAAAAATTAAAAATAAAAAAAATCAAAAAAATTCCAAAATTTTCAAAAAAAACATATAGTACCGGTTGGTAACACCAACCGGTACTAAAGGTCCCCCATACCAGGGCGTGAGCTCACGCCACGTGGTGGCACTTTAGCGCCGGTTGGTGCCGAACCGGTACTAAAGGGGGGGCCTTTAGTGCCGAAACTTTAGTGCCGGTTCCATAACCGGCACTAAAGGGGGAGACGATCGATCACCTTCTCCTTCACTGCTCATTCTCCAGGACCATCTAGCACGAGATTCTTGCTTGGTGTCGCCCCCCCAAGGACCCTGAGGCCTCCTTGGACTGGTGGTCGACCTCGGTCGCGGCTGCGCCTACCGCCATGCGCAAAGGGCTCTCCTCCCTAGTTCTTCTCTCCACATGGTCCCTCTAGCGTCCCCGCAACGCATGCATCTTTGACAATGCTAGCCCCTCCATCGTGCTGCTTCTCCAGGCCATCAAGGATGATGCTAGGGTTTGGGCCTCGGCTGGCGCCAAAGACATAGCTAATCTCATGCCACCTTGAACCTCTCCAGGCTGAGCATCCCGTGTTCTGCTCATGTAACCTCTCTCTACGCCTCTTAGCGTACGTAGTGAGCGGTTACCCCTCCCCTTGTAACACTCTTGTTCTCTTCTACCTATCAATGGAATGATACGCAATCGTTGCATATTCGCGAAAAAAAGAGTACTATTTTGAATCAGATAACGAATCACTTGTATTCTATACCTAAGCCATAAATATGAACAACTTACCTATAAACTACACATATTTCAGACACTCAGACCCATAGTGCTCCTTGGAGCAGTCCTATATCTCAAAAGATAAGCATTCACCTACAGGGGAAAGTAAATAGGCTTCATTAAGAAAATGTAGCATCCATCTTAAGTCCTAGACATAACAAAGATATCATTACTCATACTTGCCTCGTCAAGACTTGGGACTTTAGGAGCTATACCATAAGGTGCTTTTATTGCAATTAGAATCTGATTCGTAAAGTTACATATTGGAAAATAGTTGAGCTCAAGAAGCTGGAAAAAGATGGCACATTGTTGAGCACAAGAAGTTGTTCTCACTTGCATATTCGCACAGTTTAATTTATTGGAGTGGTCCTGTGTAATTTTTTAAAAGGAAAAAAATGGAAAATAGTATGCAATCAACGGTTTAAGGATAGATTATTAAGAAATTAGAATGTTTTCATCAAATGAACAAAGCATCACAAGAAAAATATGAGCCCGTTCATAGTATAAAACTACTATGAGCTATCAAAATGCATGATTCTTCTATGAGACATTCTTTATCCAACTAACTGTTAACAACAGAAGAGGGGAACTCATAGGAAGATTCAAGGCTATGAACGTGGTATTTTAGGTGAGTTGCTTATACATGAGCTCATAGATCATCATCCAAATGAACAGTATATTATTAGTACTCTTATCAGAAGTGAACCTACAGGATGCATCATCAATTACAGATCCCCATTTCAATGTTTTAGCCTACTACTACTGGTATAATATGTCACAACACAGCCAATGCAATACTACTGAATAGGAAATATAACATTTCTTAGGCACTTCTGGCACGACTGTTGGAATGAATAATTTCAGTGCTCTCTCACCAAGTGAATGGTGGTAATACCTCAAATATATTGTTCGATCATAATATATAATCTTTATCAGGTTTGGAGTATCACAATGGGTTAATATCCTACCATGTAAAGTCAGAACGGTGGAAGTTATATTGGCAAAATCATGAAATCAATTAATTTCATTATAACTAAATTATACTTAGGAATGTTGCTGGTGTCATTACAAAGAAAATATGTTCATTAAGCATATGATAATAATAGAGTTATTGATATTATTCACATGGGATTAACCACAACTTAAAAGGTCTAGGTTAATTTAACCCGATGCCATTTGAATATTGTCCTCTGTAGTGATACATCTCCAACGTATCTATAATTTTTGATTGTTCCATGCTATTATATTATCTATCTTGGATGTTTTATATGCATTAATGTGATATTTTATGTGATTTTTGGGACTAACTTATTAACCTGAGCCCAGTGCCAGTTTATGTTTTTTTCCTTGTTTTTGAGTTTCGAAGAAAAGGAATATCAAACGGAGTCCAAATGACATGAAAATTTACAGTGATTTTTTATGGACCAGAAAAAGCCCCCGAAGCAAAAGAGTTGGACCAGAAGAGCCACGAGGCCTCCACAAGGGTGCAGGGCGCGCCCTCCGACCTTGTGGTTGACTTGTGGACTCCCTGACTTGTTCTCAACACCAAAAATTCCTATAAATATAGAAACCCCAGAAATAAACCTAGATCGGGAGTTCCACTGCCGCAAGCCTCTCTAGCCACCAAAAACCAATCAGGACCCTGTTCCGGCATCTTGCCGGAGGGGGCAATCATCACCGGTGGCCATCTTCATCATCTCGGTGCTCTCCATGACAAGGAGGGGGTAGTTCACCCTCGGTGCTAAGGGTATGTACGAGTAGCTACGTGTTTGATCTCTCTCTCTCTCTCTCTCTCACTCTCGTGTTCTTGATTTGGCACGATCTTGATGTACCGCGAGCTTTGCTATTATAGTTGGATCTTATGATGTTTCTCCCCCTCTACCTTCTTGTAATGGATTGAGTTTTCCCTTTGAAGTTATCTTATCGGATTGAGTCTTTAAGGATTTGAGAACACTTGATGTATGTCTTGCATGTGCTTATTGATACGTCTCCAATGTATCTATAATTTTTTATTGTTCCATGCTGTTATATTATCAATCTTGGATGTTTTATAATCATTTTTAGTCATTTTATATCTTTTTTGGTACTAACCTATTGACATAGTGCCAAGTGCCAGTTGCTGTTTTTTGCATGTTTTTTTACATCGCAGGCAATCAATACCAAACGGAGTCCAAATGCAATGAAACTTCACGAAGATTTTTTTATGGACCAGAAGACACCTAATGGGCCAAGGCAGCGCCTGGGGGTGCTCCGAGGGGAGCACAACCCACCAGGGCGCACCAGGAGACCCAAGCGCGCCCTGATGGGTTGTGCCCCCTGGATCGCCTATTTGCTCTATAAATACCCCAATATTGCAGAAACCCGAAGGGAGTCGACGAAAATCAATTCCAGCCGCCACAAAGTCTAAAACTACCAGATCCAATCTAGACACCATCACGAAGGAGTTCACCACTTCCATTGGTGCCTCTCCGATGATGCGTGAGTAGTTGTTTGTAGACATTCGGGTTCGTAGTTAGTAGCTAGATGGCTTCCTCTCTCTTGTTTTATTCTCAATACAATGGTCTCTTGGAGATCCATATGATGTAACTCTTTTTGCGGTGTGTTTGTTGGGATTGGATGAACTTTGAGTTTATGATCCGATCTATCCTTTTATATCCATGAAAGTTATTTGAGTTTCTTTGATTGCTTATATGCATGATTGCTTATAGCCCCGTATTTCTTCTCCGATATTTGTTTTTTTTGGCCAACTTGATCTATTTATCTTGCAATGGGAAGAGGTGCTTTATAGTGAGTTCGATCTTATGGTGCTTGATCACAGTGACAGAAGCGGAACCGACACATGTGTATTATTGCTACTAAGGATAAAACGATGGGGTCTATCTCTACATAGATAGATCTTGTCTACATCATGTCATCATTCTTATTGCATTACTCTGTTTCTCCATGAACTTAATACACTAGATGCATGTTGGATAGTGGTCGATGTGTGGAGTAATAGTAGTAGATGCAGGCAGGAGTCGGTCTACTAATCTTGGACGTTATGCCTATATAATGATCATTGCCTGGATATCATCATGATTATTTGAAGTCCTATCAATTTCCCAACAGTAAATCATTTACTCACTGTTTGCTATTTTTCTCGAGAGAAGCCACTAGTGAAACCTACGACCCCTGGGTCTCTTTCTCATATTATTTGCCTTTGCTATCTATTTTATTTACCTTTTATTTTCAGATCTACTAAACCAAAAATACAAAAATACCTTGCTGCAATTTATTTTATTTGGCGTTCGATCTATCAATATTTACAACTCTCTCACATCCGTTTGCCAATTTCTGGCGTCATTACCCGAAACGGATTGGCAACCCCTTTTACACAACGGGTTGCGAGTATTTGTTATTTGTGTGCAGGTGTTGTTTACGTTGTGTTGCTTGGTTATCCTACTGGTTCGATAACATTGGTTTCATATCCGAGGGAAATACCTACTGCCGCTGTGCTGCATCATCCCTTCCTCTTTGGGGAAATACGGATGTAGCTTCAAGCGACATCAAATGGAATTTCTGGCGCCGTTGCCGTTCACGATCAAGTCAAGATAGTTTCCCGTCAACGCACCAATTTCTAGCATCGTTACCGGGGAAAATCTTCAACATATACCAGGTTCCTAATCACAAATCTCATCTCCTCGCAATTTACATCATTTTTCATTTGCCTCTCATTTTCCACTCCCCCACTTGACAAAATTTGTCGTTTTATTCGCCCCTCTTTTTCGTTCGCCGTTTTCTTGCCGGATTTTTTTTGAGTGCAATCTTGTTGTGTAGTCATTATGACTCAAGAGAAGACCAAATTGTGTGATTTCTCAAATACCAACAACAATGATTTTATTTGCACTCCGCTTGCTCCTCCCGCCACTAGTCACTAGTAGAAAAAGGGTCAAACGTGAAGCACATTAGTGCTGGTTTGATTTAGGCCCGGTACTAATGGTACCATTAGTGCCGGTTCGAATGGATTTGCATTAATGTCGGTTCATGTTGAACCTTTAGTACCGGTTCGTGGCACGAACCGGTACTAAAGGGGTGGTGGCAGGCTAGCGTCAGGCCGGGGCCCCACGATCAACTTTAGTACCGGTTCGTGGCACGAACCGGTACTAAAGGGGTCTGACCTATAGTACCGTTTTGTGATACAAACCGGCACTATAGGGCAATTTTCAAACTCTACCCCCCCCCCCCCCCGTGTGTCGCCATTTCAGTTCTGAAAAAATCAAAAGAAAATGATAAAAACTTCAAAAAATAAAATCCTTCGAGAGGTAGTTATATTACTACATCTACTAGTTAGGAAAATTTGAAAACTACAATTTGGACATGTTTTGCAAAAAGTGTAGGGAAAATGTAAAATGGCTATAACTTTTGCATACGATGTCGGAAAAAACGTATAATATATCAAAAAATTCAGCACGAAAATCCGCATCCGATGGAGACGGCCTACAACCTGTTTGGAATTTTTTAGAATCCTCAAATTCCAAAAGGAAAAAAGATATGGTCAAATTTCAGTTTTAAAAAAATTGGTTAAATCTGGTCAAACTACTTATTCAAGAAGTATTAATGTTACTACATAATTATTCAAGAATATTAGTGTTACTAAATAATTATTTCAATTTTTTGAATTTTGGTCAAACTATGGTCAAACTATGGTCAAACTATGGTCAAACTTATTCAAGAAATATTAGCGTTACTAAATAATTACTGTTTTTTTAGAATAATAGTTTCAAACTCAAACGGTGAAATGTGTGACTTCATGCTCAAGCTAAACTCCTCAGGGTTAATAGGATTAACATCTTACTATTGTCTCGAAAACAACAAGTGCAAACTTGGAAATGAAGGAGAGTAGAACCCGAAAGTTAAGCATGCTCAGCCTGGAGTATTGAGAGGGATGGGTGACCGGTCGGGAAGTTAGATGATTTGGAATGAGTGATCCACACTTGAGCAGTTAAGAGAGGTGATTAGACACTAAATCATCAAATAATTCAGAAAAATTAAAAATCAAAAACAATTTCCAAAATTTTTTAAAAAAACCTATAGTACCGGTTGGTAACACCAACCGGTACTAAAGGTCCCCCATACCAGGGTGTGAGCTCATGCCACGTGGTGGCACTTTAGTGCCGGTTGGTGCCGAAACTTTAGTGGCGGTTCCATAACTGGCACTAAAGGGGGAGACGATCGATCACCTTCTCCTTCACTGTTCATTCTCCAGGACCATCTAGCACGAGATTCTTGCTTGGTGTCGCCCCCCCCCCCCCAAGGACCCTGAGGCCTCCTTCTTGGACTGGTGGTCGACCTCGGTCGCGGCTGCGCCTACCGCCATGCGCAAAGGGCTCTCCTCCCTAGTTCTTCTCTCCACATGGTCCCTCTAGCGTCCCCGCAACGCATGCATCTTTGACAATGCTAGCCCCTCCATCGTGCTGCTTCTCCAGGCCATCAAGGATGATGCTAGGGTTTGGGCCTCGGCTGGCGCCAAAGACATAGCTAATCTCATGCCACCTTGAACCTCTCCAGGCTGAGCATCCCGTGTTCTGCTCATGTAACCTCTCTCTACGCCTCTTAGCGTACGTAGTGAGCGGTTACCCCTCCCCTTGTAACACTCTTGTTCTCTTCTACCTATCAATGGAATGATACGCAATCGTTGCATATTCGCGAAAAAAAGAGTACTATTTTGAATCAGATAACGAATCACTTGTATTCTATACCTAAGCCATAAATATGAACAACTTACCTATAAACTACACATATTTCAGACACTCAGACCCATAGTGCTCCTTGGAGCAGTCCTATATCTCAAAAGATAAGCATTCACCTACAGGGGAAAGTAAATAGGCTTCATTAAGAAAATGTAGCATCCATCTTAAGTCCTAGACATAACAAAGATATCATAACTCCTACTTGCCTCATCAAGACCTGGGACTTTAGGAGCTATACCATAAGGTGCTTTTATTGCAATTAGAATCTGATTCGTAAAGTTACATATTGGAAAATAGTTGAGCTCAAGAAGCTGGAGAAAGATGGCACATTGTTGAGCACAAGAAGTTGTTCTCACTTGCATATTCGCACAGTTTAATTTATTGGAGTGGTCCTGTGTAATTTTTTAAAAGGAAAAAAATAGAAAATAGTATGCAATCAACGGTTTAAGGATAGATTATTTAGAAATTAGAATGTTTTCATCAAACGAACAAAGCATCACAAGAAAAATATGAGCCCGTTCATAATATACAACTACTATGAGCTATCAAAATGCATGATTCTTCTATGAGACATGCTTTATCCAACTAACTATTAACAACAGAAGAGGGGAACTCATAGGAAGATTCAAGGCTATGAACGTGGTATTTTAGGTAAGTTGCTTATACATGAGCTCATAGATCATCATCCAAATGAACAGTATATTATTAGTACTCTTATCAGAAGTGAACCTACAGGATGCATCATCAATTACAGATCCCCATTTCAATGTTTTAGCCTACTACAACTGGTATAATATGTCACAACACAGCCAATGCAATACTATTGAATAGGAAATATAACATTTCTTAGGCACTTCTGGCACGACTGTTGGAATGAATAATTTCAGTGCTCTCTCACCCAGTGAATGGTGGTAATACCTCAAATATATTGTTTGATCATAATATATAATCTTTATCAGGTTTGGAGTATCACAATGGGTTAATATCCTACCATGTAAAGTCAGAACGATTGTAGTTATATTGGCAAAATCATGAAATCAATTAATTTCGTTATAACTAAATTATACTTTGGAATGTTGTTGGTGTCATTACAAAGAAAATATGTTCATTAAGCATATGATAATAATAGAGTTATTGATATTATTCGCATGGGATTAACCACAACTTAAAAGGTCTAGGTTAATTTAACCCGATGCCATTTGAATATTGTCCTTTGCAGTGATACATCTCCAACGTATCTATAATTTTTGATTGTTCCATGCTATTATATTATCTATCTTGGATGTTTTATATGTATTAATGTGCTATTTTATGTGATTTTTGGGACTAACTTATTAACCTAGAGCCCAGTGCCAGTTTCTGCTTTTTTTCTTGTTTTTGAGTTTCGAAGAAAAGGAATATCAAACGGAGTCCAAATGACATGAAAATTTACGGTGATTTTTTTATGGACCAGAAAAAGCCCCCGAAGCAAGAGAGTTGGACTAGAAGAGCCACGACGCCTCCACAAGGGTGGAGGGCGCGCCCTCCGACCTTGTGGTTGACTTGTGGACTCCCTGACTTGTTCTCAACACCAAAAATTCCTATAAATATAGAAACCCTAGAAATAAACCTAGATCGGGAGTTCCACCGCCGCAAGCCTCTCTAGCCAGCAAAAACCAATCAGGACCCTGTTCCGGCATCTTGCCGGAGGGGGCAACCATCACCGGTGGCCATCTTCATCATCTCGGTGCTCTCCATGACAAGGAGGGGGTAGTTCACCCTCGGGGCTGAGGGTATGTACGAGTAGCTACGTGTTAGATCTCTCTTTCTCTCTCTCTCTCTCTCTCTCTCTCTCTCTCGTGTTCTTGATTTGGCACGATCTTGATGTACCGCGAGCTTTGCTATAAGTTGGATCTTATGATGTTTCTCCCCCTCTACCTTCTTTTAATGGATTGAGTTTTCCCTTTGAAGTTATCTTATTGGATTCAGTCTTTAAGGATTTGAGAACACTTGATGTATGTCTTGCATGTGCTTATTGATACGTCTCCAATGTATCTATAATTTTTTATTGTTCCATGCTGTTATATTATCAATCTTAGATGTTTTATAATCATTTTTAGTCATTTTATATCTTTTTTGGTACTAACCTATTGACATAGTGCCAAGTGCGAGTTGCTGTTTTTTGCATGTTTTTTTACATCGCAGACAATCAATACCAAACGGAGTCCAAATGCAATGAAACTTCACGAAGATTTTTTATGGACCAGAAGACACCTAATGGGCCAAGGCAGCGCGTGGCGGTGCTCCGAGGGGAGCACAACCCACCAGGGTGCGCCAGGAGACCCAAGCGCGCCCTGATGGGTTGTGCCCACCTCAAGTGCCCCCCGGATCGCCTATTTGCTCTATAAGTACCCCAATATTCCAAAAACCCGAAGGGAGTCGACGAAAATCAATTCCAGCCACCACAAAGTCTAAAACCACCAGATCCAATCTAGACACCATCACGGAGGAGTTCACCACTTCCATTGGTGCCTCTCCGATGATGCGTGAGTAGTTGTTTGTAGACATTCGGGTTCGTAGTTAGTAGCTAGATGGCTTCCTCTCTCTTGTTTTATTCTCAATACAATGGTCTCTTGGAGATCCATATGATGTAACTCTTTTTGCGGTGTGTTTGTTGGGATTGGATGAACTTTGAGTTTATGATCAGATCTATCCTTTTATATCCATGAATGTTATTTGAGTTTCTTTGATCGCTTATATGCATGATTACTTATAGCCTCATATTTCTTCTCTGATATTTGTTTTTTTGGCCAACTTGATCTATTTATCTTGCAATGGGAAGAGGTGCTTTATAGTGAGTTCGATCTTATGTTGCTTGATCCCAGTGACAGAAGGGGAACCGACACGTGTGTATCATTGCTACTAAGGATAAAACGATGGGGTCTATCTCTACATAGATAGATCTTGTCTACATCATGTCATCGTTCTTATTGCATTACTCTGTTTCTTCATGAACTTAATACACTAGATGCATGTTGCATAGTGGTCGATGTGTGGAGTAATAGTAGTAGATGCAGGCAAGAGTCGGTCTACTAATCTTGGACGTTATGCCTATATAATGATCATTGCCTGGATATGATCATGATTATTTGAAGTCCTATCAATTTCCCAACAGTAATTCGTTTACCCACCGTTTGCTATTTTTCTCGAGAGAAGCCACTAGTGAAACCTACGACCCCTGGGTCTCTTTCTCATATTATTTGCCTTTGCTATCTATTTTATTTGCCTTTTATTTTCAGATCTACTAAACCAAAAATACAAAAATACCTTGCTGCAATTTATTTTATTTGGCGTTCGATCTATCAATATTTACAACTCTCTCACGTCCGTTTGCCAATTTCTGGCGTCGTTACCCGAAACGGATTGGCAACCCCTTTTACACGACGGGTTGCGAGTATTTGTTATTTGTGTGCAGGTGTTGTTTATGTTCTGTTGCTTGGTTCTCCTACTGGTTTGATAACATTGGTTTCATATCCGAGGGAAATACCTACCGCCGTTGTGCTGCATCATCCCTTCCTCTTTGGGGAAATACGGATGTAGCTTCAAGCGACATCAAATGGAATTTCTGGCGCCGTTGCCGTTGACGATCAAGTCAAGATAGTTTCCCGTCAACGCACCAATTTCTGGCGTCGTTACCGGGGAAGATCTTCAACATATACCAGGTTCCTAATCACAAATCTCATCTCCTCGCAATTTACATCATTTGTCATTTGCCTCTCATTTTCATCTCCCCCACTTCACAAAATTTGTCGTTTTATTCGCCCCTCTTTTTCGTTCGCCGTTTTCTTGCCGGATTTATTTTTGAGTGCAATCTTGTTGTGTAGTCATCATGACTCAAGAGAACACCAAATTGTGTGATTTCTCAAATACCAACAACAATGATTTTATTGGCACTCCGCTTGCTCCTCCCGCCACTAGTGCGGAGTCTTGTGATATTAATATTGCTTTGCTGAATCTTGCTATAAAAGATCAATTTTCCAGTACTCCTAATGAGTATGTCGCATCCCATCTTAATATCTTTGTGGAATTATGTGATATGCAAAAGAAAAAAGATGTGGACAATGATGTTGTGAAGATGAAATTATTTCCGTTTTCTTTGCGTGATTCTGCAAAAATTTGGTTCTCTTCTTTGCCTCGCAATAGTATTGATTCTTGGAATAAGTGCAAAGATGCTTTTATCACTAAGTATTTTCCGCCCGCAAAAATTATTTCCCTTAGAACCCAGATCACAATTTCAAGCAACTTGAACATGAGCATGTTGCACAATCTTGGGAAAGGATGAAAATGATGCTAAGGAATTGCCCAACTCATGGGTTAAATCTTTGGATGATCATACAAAAATTTATGCGGGATTGAATTTTTTTTCTCGTAATCTTTTAGATTTCGTCGCGGGTGGTACTTTTATGGAAATTACATTGGATGAAGCCACTAAATTGCTTGATAGTACCATGTCAAATTATTCACAATGGCATACCGAAAGAGCTCCTACTAGTAAAAAGGTTGATTCGGTTGAGAAAATTTCTTCTTTGAGTGAAAAAGTTGATGCTCTTATGAAAATGGTGCTAGTAAAATTTCTCCTATTGATTTTAATGATATGCCTTTGTCTACCTTCATTGAGAAAACTAGTGATGTCGATCATGTGAATTTTACCTCTCGAAATAATTTCAACAACAATGCTTATAGAGGTAATTTTAATCCTAGGCCTTTTCCAATAATTCCTCTAATAATTATGGTAATTCCTATGGAAATCCTTCTTATAATAATATGGTTGACGGCAAAGACACTAGAAATTTTGCCGTCAGCGGCGGACGGCAAAGGCCTGCCGTTAGCCACTTAACGGACTGACAGTGCAATTATTGCCGTCCGCTCTCTTTGCCGTCCGCCGCGTTCTCTTTGCCGTCCGCCGCAGACGGCAAAGACTTTGCCATCAGTAGCAGACGGCAAAGAAACTGTTTACCGGAGCCTACATTGCCGGAGCCTTTTGCCATCCGTGGCTGACGGCAAAGCTCTTTGCCGTCCGCCGTTCATGCCTTTGCCTTCCACCGTGGCGGACGGCAAAGTAGCTGATTCCTATAGTGAACACCTATGATATTGAGAATAATATTAAATAATTTATCAACACGCAAAAAGTTTTCAACACTCCCATTGAAGAAAAGTTGAATAAGATTGATGATTTGTCTAGAAGTGTTGACAGAATTTCTCATGATGTGGAAAGTCTCAAGATGAAATTTTTTGTGCCTAAGGTAGAAGAATCAATCAAAGCTATTTATGTTTCTATGGATGAAAGTAAGAAAAGAACCGCTATGCTTAGAGATAAAAGATAATTTTTAGAGAAAGTGTCTTCTAGTGATTACTTTCGCAAAAGTAATGAAGATCTTAAAATGATTAGTGTTTCTTCTATTTATTCCTTATTTAGTAAAGTTAAGATTGATGAAAAAGGGATTGGAGAAGAGTCATCTTTAGTTAGAAGGCGTCCCGATGATTCGGAGGGTGAAAATCTTGTTGATAAAATTGATAAAAGTGGGTCTGAAGAGGTCAAAACTTTAGCTAGTGATGTGCCCACTCTTTTTGATTACAAAGACTTTAATTATGATAGTTGATATTTGATTGATTGTATTTCTTTGTTGCAATCCATGATAAATTCACCCCATGCTTATGAACAAAATAAAGCTTTTACTAAACATATTGTTGATGCTATGATGAAAGCTTTTGAAGAAAAATTGGAATTAGAAGTTTCAATTCCTAGTAAATTGCATGATGAATGGGAACCTACTATCAAAGTCAAGATTAAAAATTATGAGTGTTTTGCTTTGTGTGACTTGGGTGCTAGTGTTTCAACAATACCGAAATCTTTATGTGATGTGCTTGGTCTTACTGATATTGAATCATGTTCTTTGAATTTGCACTTGGCGGGTTCCACTATTAAAAAGCCTATGAGAAGAATCAGTGATGTTCTTATTCTTGCAAATAGGAATTATGTTCCCATAGATTTTATTGTTCTTGATTGTAATCCATCTTGATATGAAGGGTATGGACTATCGGTGTTGTGATTAATATGAAGGAAGGCAATATAAATTCCAATTTCCTTTGAGGAAGGGTATGGAACACTTACCTAGAACAAGAATTAGTCCAACATATGAATCAATCATGAGGGCATCTTATGGATCTCGAAGCAAAGATGACAAAACTTAGATCCTTGCTTTATACCTAGCTAAGGGCGTAAAACTATAGCGCTTGTTGGGAGGCAACCCAATGAATAAAATTTATTTTTGCTTTTTGCTTCTTGTTCTTGAGTGTTTGCAGAATTATGCTACAGTTATGATTGTGTTTTTACATTTTAATTAGTGTTTGTGCCAAATAAAGCCTTTAGGATTTTTCTTGGGTGATAGTTGTTTGATCTTGCTGAAAACACAGAAACGTTTGCACTCACAAAAATAATTTTCATTGTTAACCAGAGAGCGATAAAATACCCATTCCTTTTGTAGTAGATCAATATACAAATTTCTCAGGTTTTCCTAATTGTTAAGAGTTTTTGGAATTACAGAAGTATTCGAAACATCCATATTGCTATAGACTGTTTTGTTTTGACAGATTCTGTTTTCGTTGCGTTGTGTGCTTGTTTTGATTGATCTATGATTTTCTATGATGAGTTTTTTCTTGATGACCCACAAGTATAGGGTATCTATTGTAGTACTTTCGATAAGTAAGAGTGTCAGACCCAATGAGGAGCAGAAGGAAATGGCAAGCAGTTTTCAGTAAGGTATTCTCTACAAGCACTGAAATTATCAGTAACAGATAGTTTTATGATAAGGTAATTCGTAACGGGTAACAAGCAACAAAAGTAAAAAAAAGGTGTAGCAAGGTGTCCCAATCCTTTTTGTAGCAAATGACAAGCCTGGACAAACTCCTATATGAAGGAAAGCGCTCCCGAGGACACATGGGAATTATCGTCAAGCTAGTTTTCATCATGCTCATATGATTCGCATTCGTTACTTTGATAATTTGATATGTGGGTGCACCGGTGCTTGGGTACTGCCCTTCCTTGCGCAAGCATCCCACTTATGATTAACTCCCCTCGCAAGCATCTGCAACTACGAAAGAAGAATTAAGGTAAACCTAACCATAGCATGAAACATATGGATCCAAATCAGCCCATTACGAAGCAACACATAAACTAGGGTTTAAGCTTTTGTCACTCTAGCAACCCATCATCTACTTATTACTTCCCAATGACTTCCCCTAGGCCCAAACAATGGTGAAGTGTCATGTAGTCGACGTTCACATAACACCACTAGAGGAAAGACAACATACATCTCATCAAAATATCGAACGAATATCAAATTCACATGACTACTGCTACCTCTTGAGCACTGCGTTTGGTTTTCCCCGAAGAGGAAGGGATGATGCAGCAAAGTAGCGTAAGTATTTCCCTTAGTTTTTGAGAACCAAGGTATCAATCCAGTAGGAGGCTACGCGCGAGTCCCTCGTACCTGCACAAAATAAACAAATCCTCGCAACCAACGCGATAAGGGGTTGTCAATCCCTACACGGCCACTTACGAGAGTGAGATCTGATAGATATGATAAGATAATATTTTTGGTATTTTTATAATAAAGATGCAAAGTAAAATAAAAGGCAACGAAAATAACTAAGTATTGGAAGATTAATATGATGAAGATAGCCACGGGGGCCATAGGTTTCACTAGTGGCTTCTCTCAAGAGCATAGGTATTCTACGGTGGGTGAACAAATTACTGTTGAGCAATTGACAGAATTGAGCATAGTTATGAGAATATCTAGGTATGATCATGTATATAGGCATCGCGTCTGAGACAAGTAGACCGACTCCTACCTGCATCTACTACTATTACTCAACTCATCGACCGCTATCCAGCATGCATCTAGAGTATTAAGTTCATGAAAACAGAGTAACGCCTTAAGCAAGATGACATGATGTAGAGGGATAAACTCATGCAATATGATGAAAACCCCATCTTGTTATCCTCGATGGCAACAATACAATACGTGCCTTGCTACCCCTACTGTCACTGGGAAAGGACACCGCAAGATTGAACCCGAAGCTAAGCACTTCTCCCATTGCAAGAAAGATCAATCTAGTAGGCCAAACCAAACTGATAATTCGAAGAGACCTGCAAAGATAACCAATCATACATAAAAGACTTCAGAGAAGATTCAAATATTGTTCATAGATAGACTTGATCATAAACCCACAATTCATCGGTCTCAACAAACACACCGCAAAAAGAAGATTACATCAAATAGATCTCCACAAAAGAGGGGGAGAACATTGTATTGAGATACAAAAAGAGAGAAGAAGCCATCTAGCTAATAACTATGGACCCGTAGGTCTGAGGTGAACTACTCACACTTCATCGGAGGGGCTATGGTGTTGATGTAGAAGCCCTCCGTGATGGATACCCCCTCCGGCGGAGCTCTGGAACAGGCCCCAAGATGGGATCTCGTGGATACAGAAAGTTGCGGTGGTGGAATTAGGGTTTTGGCTCCGTATCTGATCGTTTGGGGGTACGTAGGTATATATAGGAGGAAGGAGCACGACAGTGGAGCAACAGGGGGCCCACGAGGGTGGAGGGCGTGCCTGGGGGGTAGGCGCGCCCCCTACCTTGTGGCCTCCTCCTTTGTTTATTGACGTAGGCTCCAAGTCTCCTGGGTCTTGTTCGTTGAGAAAATCACGTTCCCGAAGGTTTCATTCCGTTTGGACTTCGTTTGATAATCCTTTTCTTCGAAACCCTAAACTAGGCAAAAAAACCATCAATTCTGGGCTAGGCCTCTGGTTAATAGGTTAGTCCCAAAAATAATATAAAAGTGGATAATAAAGCCCAATAATGTCCAAAATAGTAGATAATATAGCATGGAGCAATCAAAAATTATAGATACATTGGAGACGTATCAAGCATCCCCAAGCTTAATTCATGCTCGTCCTCGAGTACGTAAATGATAAAAACAGAATTTTTGATGCGGAGTGCTACTTGGATAATTTTAATGTAATTCTTCTTAATTGTGGTATGAATATTCAGATCTGGAAGATTCAAGACAAAAGTTCATATTGACATAAAAATAATAATACTTCAAGCATACTAACAAAGCAATTATGTCTTCTCAAAATAACATGTCCAAAGAAAGTTCATCCCTACAAAATCATATAGTTTAGTCATGCTCCATTTTTGTCACACAAGAATGCTCTCATCATGCACAACCCCGATGACAAGCCAAGCAATTGTTTCATACCTTAGCAATCTCAAACCTATAAACTTTCACGCATATATATCAGCGCGAGCCATGGACATAGCACTATGGGTGGAATAGAATATAATGAGGGGGTTATGTGGAGAAGACCAAAAAAAGAAAGTCTCACATCAACGAGGCTAATCAATGGGCTGTGGAGATGCCCATCGATTGATGTTAATGCAAGGAGTAGGGATTGCCATGCAATGGATGCACTAGAGCTATAAATGTATGAAAGCTCAACAAAAGAAACTAAGTGGGTGTGCATCCAACTTTCTTGCTCACGAAGACCTAGGGCACTTGAGGAGGCCCATTGTTGGAATATACAAGACAAGTTCTATAATGAAAATTCCCACTAGTATATGAAAGTGACAAAACAAAATACTCTCTATCATGAACATTATGGTGCTACTTTGAAGCACAAGTGTGGCAAAGGATAGTAACATTGTCCCTTCTCTCCTTTTCTCTCATTTTTTTATTTGGGACTTTCTCTTATTTTATATATATGGCCTTTCTCTTTTTTTTTCCTCACTTGGGACAATGCTCTAGAAAATGATGATCATCACACTTCTATTTATTTACAACTCAATGATTACAACTTGATGCTAGAACAAAATATGACTCTATATGAATGCCTCCGGCGGTGTACCGGGATATGAAATGAATCAAGAGTGACATGTATGAAAGAATTATGAACGGTGGCTTTGCCACAAATACTATGTCAACTACATGATCATGCTAAGCAATATGACAATGATGAATGTGTCATGATAAACGGAATGGTGGAAAGTTGCATGGAAATATATCTCGGAATGGCTATGGAAATGCCATAATAGGTAGGTATGGTGGCTGTTTTGAGGAATATATAAGGAGGTTTATGTGTGAAAGAGCGTATCATATCACGGGGTTTGGATGCAGCGGCTAAGTTTGCATCAACTCTCAATGTGAGAAAGGGCAATGCACGGTAGCAAAGTGGCTCGCAATGATGGAAGAGTGAGAGTGCGTATAATCCATGGACTCAACATTAGTCATAAAGAACTCACATACTTATTGCAAAAATCTACAAGTCATCAAAAACCAAAGCACTACGCGCATGCTCCTAGGGCAATAGATTGGTAGGAAAAGACCATAGCTCGTCCCCGACCACCACTCATAAGGAAGACAATCAAAGAACACCTCATGTTTCAAATTTGTTACATAACGTTTACCATACGTGCATGCTACGGGACTTGCAAACTTCAACGCAAGAACTTCTCAAATTCACAACTACTTAACTAGCACGACTTTGATATTATTACCTCCATATCTCAAAACAATCATCAAGCATCAAACTTATCTTAGTATTCAAAACACTCATAGGAATTTTTTTACTAATCTTGAATACCTAGCATATTAGGATTATTTAAGCAAATTACCATGCTATTTAAGACTAAAAATGATCTAAGTGAAGCATGAGAGATCAATAGTTTCTACAAAACAAATCCGCCACCGTGCTCTAAAAGATATAAGTGAAGTACTAGAGCAAAACTATATAACTCAAAAGATATAAGCGAAGCACATAGAGTATTCTAACAAATTCCAAATCATGTTATGGCTCTCTCAAAAGGTGTGTACAGCAAGGATGATTGCAGTAAACTAAAAAGCAAAGACTCAAATCATACAAGACGCTCCAAGCAAAACACATATCATGTGGTGAATAAAAATATAGCTCCAAGTAAAGTTACCGATAGAAGTAGGCGAAAAGAGGGGATGCCTTCCGGGGCATCCCCAAGCTTTGGCCTTTAGGTGTCCTTAGATTATCTTGGGGGTGCCATGGGAATCCCCAAGCTTAGGCTCTTGCCACTCCTTGTTCCATAATCCATCAAATCTTTACCCAAAACAGGAAAACTTCACAACACAAAACTTAAAGTAGAAAATCTCGTGAGCTCCGTTAGCAAAAGAAAACAAAAGACCACTTCAGGGTACTGTAATGAACTCATTATTTATTTATATTGGTGTTAAACCAACTGTATTCCAACTTCTCTATGGTTTATAAACTATTTTACTAGCCATAGATTCATCAAAATAAGCAAATAACACACGAAAAACAGAATCTGTAAAAAACAGAACAGTCTGTAGTAATCTGTAGCTAGCGCAAGATCTGGAACCCCAAAAATTCTAAAATAAATTGCTGGACGTGAGTAATTTACCTATTAATCACCTTCAAAAATAATTAACTAAATATCACTTTCCAAATAAAAATGGCAGCAGTTCTCGTGAGCGCTAAAGTTTCTGTTTTTTGCAGCAAGATATCAAGACTTTCCCGAAGTCTTCCCAACGGTTCTACTTGGCACAAACACTAATTAAACACAAAAAACACAAACTAAACAGAGTCTAGATAAATTATTTATTACTAAACAGGAGCAAAAAGCAAGGAATAAAAATAAAGTTGGGTTGCCTCCCAACAAGCGCTATCGTTTAACGCGCCTAGCTAGGCATAGCAAGGATAGATCTAGGTATTGCCATAATAGTAAGATAGATCATTAAAACTCATTTCATATTCTCTACGTTCGGCAGCAAGTTTTCTTTGAGGCAAGAAAAAGTAATCAAAATGGCTAAATTTAATGGGGCAAAAGTCCCCAAGATCAACCTTGGGAGGTATAGGTTCCTCCTTTGGTCCTTCGTATTGCACAACCAATTCATTGTTATAAGCATTCTTTTGATAGAACTTTGTGAGCCTATATTCAAGAGAATATCCTAGTTCATTATTTCGAATGGCCAAATCGTCATTAAGCTCAGAAATTCTATCAACTAAAACATTGGTAGGAACCCTTTTTCTAAGATTCTCATTGAAAGCAACATAGTCTAGAGATTGAAAACGCATTATTTCTTCTTGATCAAAAAGGATAGCCTCTATGGGAGGGCGGCAAGCGTCCACCCTATAATGCACAAAGATTTCTTTGGCCTCTTTTATTATGAATCTAAACTCATGAGCCAAAAAGATAGTAGCGGCACGCTTAACAGAAGAATGCTCAATATTAGAAAATTCTAGGAAAATCCTTTGTATGCAAGGATGCATGTGCATGAATTGTCTTTCAAGTTCAACTACAAGCATGGCAATAGCGTCCGCAAGACTACTAGTTCTATGAAGTATAGAGCTATCCATAGAAGGTAAAGCACCGGCACAAGTAAAGAAATCTTGAATAACTCCTTTTCCAATAATATTACCACTACCAACACGGAATTTTTTTGTATGTAAGATGGGGGGTTCTTTAGCAGGAGCATCAGAATTTTTCATGATATTATTATTGTCCAAATCGACAATAATTTCCCCAATTTCAGACATAATGGCAGAAGGTGCAAGGGGCAAAAAGAGGCAAACAGAAAAAAGAGAGGGAGGATAGAGAGAGAGAGAGAGGGCGAATAAAATGGCAAGGGTGAAGTGGGGGAGAGGAAAACGAGAGGCAAATGGCAAATAATGTAATGCGGGAGATAAGGATTGTGATGGGTACTTGGTATATTGACTTTTGCATAGACTCCCCGACAACGGCGCCAGAAATGGCCCGTTGACGGGCGTCAAATCTTGACTTGCGCGAACCTCCCCGGCAACGGCGCCAGAAATCCTTCTTGCTACCCCTTGAGCACTGCGTTGGTTTTCCCCGAAGAGCAAGGGATGATGCAGCAAAGTAGCATAAGTATTTCCCTCAGTTTTTGAGAACCAAGGTATCAATCCAGTAGGAGGCTACACGCGAGTCCCTCGTACCTGCACAAAACAAATAAATCCTTGCAACCAACGCGATAAGGGGTTGTCAATCCCTACACGGCCACTTACGAGAGTGAGATATGGTAGATATGATAATAATATTTTTGGTATTTTTATGATAAAGATGCAAAGTAAAATAAAAGGCAATGAAAATAACTAAGTATTGGAAGATTAATATGATGAAGATAGACTCGGGGGCCATAGGTTTCACTAGTGGCTTCTCTCAAGAGCATAGGTATTCTACGATGGGTGAACCAACACCATAGCAATTGACAGAATTGAGCATAGTTATGAGAATATCTAGGTATGATCGTGTATATAGGCATCATGTCCGAGACAAGTAGACCGACTCCTGCCTGCATCTACTACTATTACTCCACTCATCGACCGTTATCCAGCATGCATCTAGAGTATTAAGTTCATGAAAACAGAGTAACGCCTTAAGCAAGATGACATGATGTAGAGGGATAAACTCATGCAATATGATGAAAACCCCATCTTGTTATCCTCGATGGCAACAATACAATACGTGCCTTGCTGCCCCTACTGTCACTAGGAAAGGACACCGCAAGATTGGACCCAAAGCTAAGCACTTCTCCCATTGCAAGAAAGATCAATCTAGTAGGCCAAACCAAACTGATAATTCGAAGAGACTTGCAAATATAACCAAGCATACATAAAAGAATTCAGAGAAGATTCAAATATTGTTCATAGATAGACTTGATCATAAACCCACAATTCATCGGTCTCAACAAACACACCGCAAAAATAAGATTACATCGAATAGATCTCCACAGGAGAGGGGGAGAACATTGTATTGAGATCCAAAAAGAGAGAAGCCATCTAGCTAATAACTATGGACTCGTAGGTCTGAGGTGAACTACTCACACTTCATCGGAGGGGCTATGGTGTTGATGTAGAAGCCCACCGTGATGGATACCCCCTCCGGCGGAGCTCCGGAACAGGCCCCAAGATGGGATCTCGTGGATACAGAAAGTTGCGGCGGTGGAATTAGGGTTTTCGCTCCGTATCTGATTGTTTGGGGGTACGTAGGTATATATAGGAGGAAGGAGTACGTCGGTGGAGCAACAGGGGGCCCACGAGGGTGGAGGGCGCGCCCCCCTACCTCGTGGCCTCCTCCTTTGTTTCTTGACGTAGGGTCCAAGTCTCGTGGGTCTTGTTCATTGAGAAAATCACGTTCCCGAAGGTTTCATTCCATTTGGACTCCATTTGATATTCCTTTTCTTTGAAACCCTAAAATAGGCAAAAAAACAGCAATTCTGGGCTGGACATCTGGTTAATAGGTTAGTCCAAAAATAATATAAAAGTGGATAATAAAGCCCAATAATGTCCAAAGCAGTAGATTATATAGCATGGAGCAATCAAAAAATATAGATATGTTGGTGACGTATCAACTACTTATAACAAGACTTCTCCCATGTCCTCAGGAACAAACGTAACTACTCACAAATCATATCATCTTCATAATCAGAGGGGTATTAATGTGCATATAATCTTCCACCGAATAAACCAACTAGCATCAACTACAAGGAGTAATCAACACTACTAGCAACCCACATGTACCAATCTAAGGTTTTGAGACAAAGATTGGATACAGGAGATGAACTAGGGTTTGAGAAGAGATGGTGCTGGTGAATATGTTGATGGAGATTGATCCCCTCCCTATGAGAGGATCGATGGTGATGACAATGGTGACGATTTCCCCCTCCTGGAGGGATGTTTCCCCAGCAGAACAGCTCCACCGGAGCCCTAGATTGGTTCCGCCTCGAGACGCCGGCGCTTCGTCCCGAAAGCTTCCTTATGAATTTTTCCAGGGCAAAAGATACCTTATATCAGAAGATGGGCATCGGGGGCTTCCAGGTGGCCAACGAGGCAGGGGGCGCGCCTAGGGGGGTATGGTGCGCCCTCCACCCTCGTGGACAGTGGGTGGCCCCCCTCTGGTGCTTCCTCTGCCCAATATTGTTTATATATTCCAAAACTAACTTTCGTGGAGTTTCAGGACTTTTGGAGTTGTGCAGAACAGGTCTCTAATATTTGCTCCTTTTCCAGCCCAGAATTCCAGCTGCCGGCATTCTCCCTCTTCATGTAAACCTTGTAAAATAAGAGATAAAAGGCATAAATATTGTGACATAATGTGTAATAACAGTCCATAATGCAATAAATATCGATATAAAAGCATGATGCAAAATGGACGTATCGACTCCCCCAAGCTTAGACCTCGCTTGTCCTCAAGCGGAAGCCGATATCGAAAAATATGTCCACATGTTTAGAGATAGAGGTGTCGATAAAATAAAATACAGACATGAGGGTGTCATGATCATTCTTAGAATAGAAACATATACTTACATACACACACACATATATATAGTCATATAATTTCTTATGCTAAAGTAACAATCTATTCACAATGTCAAGTATGAATCAGAAACTTCATTGAAAAACTAGCAAACTATAATGTCAGTCATTGAAGCAATTGCAATTTATCATAACATCAGAAAGAGTCAATATAAGAGCTTTTCAGCAAGTCCATATACATACACACATATATATTGTTCAACTATCATTTAGTGTTTCACAATTCTAACACTCACGCAATACTTATAGGTATCAAGTTTTAATCGGACACAGAGAAAGATAGGGGCTTATAGTTTTGCCTCCCAACCTTTTACCTCAAGGGTAATGTGAACAATAATGCTTTATGAAAACCCACATCCAATATATATATATATATATATATATATATATATATATATATCAGGATCTTTCCAACACATAGTGCTTGCCAAAGGATAAAGCGTACAAAAGGAAAGGTGAAGATCACCATGACTTCTGTATAAGGTATATGACAAAAATAAAATATAGGCCCTTCGCAGAGGGAAGCAGAGGTTATCATGTACTTCTATGGTTGGATACATAAAATCTTAATGCAAAAGAACGTCACTTTATATTGCCACTTGTGATAGGGACCTTTATTATGCAGTCCGTCTCTTTTATTTCTCCACACTAATAGATCATACATATTTAGAGAGCAATTTTTATTGCTTGCAACAATGACAACTTACTTGAAGGATCATACTCAATCCATAGGTAGATATGATGGACTCTCATGGCAAAACTGGGTTTAAGGATATTTGGAAGCACAAGTAGTATCTCTACTTGGTGCAAAGAATTTGGCTGGCATAAGGGGGAAAGGCAAGCTCAACATGTTGGATGATCCACGACAATATAATTTATTTCGGATATAAGAAAACATAACCCATTACGTTGTCTTCCTTTTCCAACATCAACTTTTTAGCATGTCATATTTTAATGAGTGCTCACAATCATAAAAGATGTCCAAGATAGTATATTTATATGTGAAAACCTCTCTTTCTTTATTACTTCCTATTATTTGCAACGATGACCAAAACTATGTTTGTTAACTCCCAACAACTTTTATTCATCATACTCTTTGTATGTGAAGTCATTACTCACCATAAATCAATATGTTCTCTTTATTTCTTTTTATTCTTTCTTTTTTTTCTTTTATTCCCTCAAGATCATAGCCAGATAACCAAGCCCTCGACTCAAGACTAATCTTTATTATATATAGCTCATGGACTCGATTACATAGATAAGGATCAACATAAAAACGCAAAGCTAGATCATACTAAACTTTATTCTACTAGATCAAGATATAACCAAAAGGATCGAACTAATAAAAACGGTAAAGATAGAAGTGTGATGGTGATACGATACCGGCACCTCCCCCAAGCTTGGCAGTTGCCAAGGGGAGAGCCCATACCCATGTATTTATATCTCTTTCTTCGGAGGTGGTGATGATGGAGTTGTTGATGATGTAGGCTTCTTCCTTAATTTGCGCTTGAGGATAGAATTTTGCTCCCTTAGGTCATCAATCTCCTGCTCAAGGCTTAATATCTTTTTGCATAGTTCCTGTTTGTTCTCCTGCAAGAGGCGAAAAGGGATAAACTCGATCTTAGGTTTCTTTGCTCTATCTGGGAGGCTTGACTTTTTGAACTCCACATGCATGTCCCTAGGTTGAGGTAATGGGAGTTCATCTTCATCTAAGCTCGTCTCCTCCTTTCCCCTAGGTTCATAGTCTTCTTTCTCCTCTGTGGTCCAACCACAATGCTCCATGTCCCCGTAAACCTTAGGGTCTGCAAAGTAATCAGCCACGTAGCTTTCTCCCTCCAAATCCTGGGACGACATATTGCTCTAATCTGCGGTAGAAAAAACTCAAAACAAAAATATAGGATTGTGTCGTGGTACGATGGTCAAAACCTTCAGGGGATTATATAATGAATTTTTCCCAACAAAAATAAGTATCGTGCAAGAAAACGGAGTCCGGGGGCACACGAGGTGCCCACGAGGCAGGGGGCGCGCCCTCCACCCTCGTGGATGCCTCGTGTCCCTTTCAGACTACTTCTTATTTTCCTATTTTCTCAAATATTCCAAAATGTAGAAAAAATGCTATTAGAACTATTTTGGAGTCGGTTTACTTACCGTACCACATACCTATTCCTTTTCGGAGTCTGAAACATTCTGGAAAGTGTCCCTTATGTACTCCTCCGGGGTTACGGTATCAATAACATTGGTTTCAACATTTATGAGACTACCTGAGATATAGTGTTTGATTCTTTGACCGTTCACCACCTTCAGATTTGTGCCTTCGAAGTGGTTGATTTTTATGGCACCAAAACGATAGACCTCCTCAATAACATAAGGACCTTCCCATTCAGAGAGGATTTTTCCTGCAAAAAATCTTAAATGAGAGTTGTATAACAAAACATAATCACCTACATTAAACTCACACTTTTGTATCATTTTATCATGCCATCTTTTAACTTTTTCTTTAAACAGTTTGGCATTCTCATAGGCCTGGGTTCTCCACTCATCAAGTGAGCTAATGTCAAATAGTCTCTTCTCACCGGCAAGTTTGAAATCATAATTGAGCTCTTTAATGGCCCAATATGCCTTATGTTCTAGTTCGAGACGTAAGTGACATGCTTTTCCATAAACCATTTTATATGGAAACATACCCATAGGATTTTTATATGTAGTTCTATAGGCCCATAATGCATCATCAAGTTTCTTGGACCAATTCTTTCTAGATCTATTAACAGTCTTGTGCAAAATTAATCTAATCTCTCCATTACGCAGTTCTACTTGACCACTAGACTATGGGTGGTATGGCGATGCAATTCTATGATTAACATCATACTTAGCAAGCATTTTACGAAAAGCACCATGAATAAAATGTGAACCACCATCAGTCATTGAGTATCTAGGGACTCCAAACCTCAGAAAAATAACTTCTTTAAGCATCTTAATATAGGTGTTATGATCAGCACTACTAGTTGGGATAGCTTCTACCCACTTAGTAACGTAATCAATAGCAACTAAAATATGTGTATACCCATTAGAGGAAGGAAACGGTCCCATATAATCAAAGCCCCAAACATCAAATGGTTCAATAACAAGTGAATAATTCATAGGCATTTCTTGACATCTACTAATATTACCAATTCTTTGACATTCATCACAAGACAAGACAAACTTACGGGCATCTTTGAAAAGAGTAAGCCAATAAAAACCGGATTGAAATACCTTATGTGCAGTTCTATCTCCAGCGTGGTGTCCTCCATAAGCCTCGGAGTGACACTTGCGTAGGATCTGTTCCTGTTCATGCTCAGGTACATAGCATCTAATAACACCATCTACTCCTTCTTTATAAAGGTGTGGGTCATCCCAGAAGTAATGTCTTAAATCATAGAAAAACTTTTTATTTTGCTGGTATGTGAAACTAGGTGGTATAAATTTAGCAACAATGTAATTAGCATAATCAGCATACCATGGAGCAGTACGAGAAGCATTTATGACAGCTAATTGTTCATCAGGAAAGCTATCATCAATAGGTAGTGGGTCATCAAGAACATTCTCTAACCTAGATAAGTTGTCTGCAACGGGATTCTCATCTCCCTTTCTATCAATAATATGCAAATCAAATTCTTGTAGCAAGAGAACCCATCTAATAATTCTAGGTTTATCATCTTTCTTTTCCATAAGATATTTAATAGCAGCATGATCAGTGTGAAAAGTTACTTTAGAATCAACAATATAAGGTCTGAACTTATCACAAGCAAATACAACTGCTAATTTTTTTCAGTAGTAGCATAATTTCTCTGGGCACTGTCTAGAGTTTTACTAGCATATTGGATAACATTTAATCTCTTATCAACTATTTGTCCTAGAACAGCACCTACAACATAATCACTAGCATCACACATAATTTCAAAGGGTAAATTCCAATCAGGTGGCTGAACAATAGGTGCAGAAATCAAGGATTTCTTAAGTATTTCAAATGCTTCTACACAATCATCATCAAAGACAAAAGGAACATCTTATTGTAAGAGATTAGTCAGGGGCTTAGAAATTTTTAAGAAGTCTTTAATGAACCTCCTATAAAAACCGGCATGACCAAGGAAACTTCTTATACCTTTAATGTCCTTAGGACACGACATCTTTTCAATAGCATCAACTTTAGATTTATCAACTTCAATACCTCTTTCAGAAATTTTATGCCCCAAGACAATACCTTCATTAACCATAAGGTGGCACTTCTCCCAATTCAAGACAAGATTTGTTTCTTTACATCTCTGCAAAACTCGATCAAGGTTGCCTATGCAATCATCAAAAGAAGTTCCATACACGGAGAAATCATCCATGAAAACCTCAACAATCTTTTCACAAAAGTCAGAGAATATAGCAGTCATACATCTTTGAAAGGTAGCAGGTGCATTACATAAACCAAAAGGCATACGTCTATAAGCAAAGGCACCGAAAGGGCAAGTAAAAGTGGTATTTTCCTGATCCTTTTTTGACACAGCTATCTGAGAGAAACCAGAATAACCGTCTAGAAAGCAAAAATGTGTATGTTTGGATAATCTTTCTAGCATTTGGTCAATAAAAGGTAAAGGGTAATGATCCTTTCTAGTAGCTTTATTTAATTTGCGGAAATCAATTACCATTTTATAACCTGTAACAATTCTTTGTGGGATCAATTCGTCTTTATCATTAGGAACAACAGTAATACATCCCTTCTTTGGGACACAATTGACAAGACTTACTCACTAACTATCAGCAAGAAGCTTTAGTATTTCATTTCTTACCACTTCTTTCATCTTACGATTTAACCGTCGTTGGTGATCAACAACCGGTTTAGCATCTTTCTCCAATTTTATTTTGTGCTGGCATAGAGTGGGACTAATCCCCTTAAGATCATCAAGAGTATATCCAATAGCAGCACAGTGCTTCTTCATAGTTTTCAATAATTTCTCTTCTTCCTGCTCTGAAAGGTTAGCACTAATAATAACAGGATATATCTTCTTTTCATCAAGATAAGCATAATTAAGAGTATCAGGTAATGGTTTAAGCTCAAACATGGGATCACCCTTGGGTGGAGGAGGATCCCCAAGAATTTCAACAGGCAAGTTGTGTTTCAAAATAGGTTCCTGTTTAAAGAATACTTCATCTATTTCCCTTCTTTCATTCATAAACATATCATCTTCATGGTCTAGCAAATATTGTTCTAAAGGATCATTAGGAGGCACAGCAATAGAAGCAAGACCAACAATTTCATCTTTACTAGGCAATTCTTTATCATGGGGTTTTCTATGAAATTTAGCAAAATTAAAATCATAAGACATATCCCCTAAACCAACAGTAACAATATCCTTTTCGCAGTCTATCTTAGCATTAACAGTATTCAAGAAGGTTCTACCAAATAAAATGGGACAAAAGTCATCTTGTGGGGAAGCAAGAACAAGAAAATTAGTAGGATATTTAATTTTCCCATACAAAACTTCAACATCTCTAACAATGCCAACTGGTGAAATAGTATCTCTATTGGCAAGCTTAATAGTAACATCAATATCTTCTATCTCAGCAGGTGCAATATCATGCATAATTTCTTTATATAAAGTATAAGGTATTGCACTGAAACTAGCACCCATATCACATAAGCCATGATAACAGTGATCTCCTATTTTAACAAAAATAACAGGCATGCCAACAACAGGTCTATGTTTATTTTTAGTATCGGGTCTAGCAATTCTAGCAGCTTCATCACAGAAGTAATAACATGCCCATCAATATTATCGACCAAGAGATCCTTAACCATAGCAATACTAGGTTCAACTTTAATTTTCTTAGAGGGTGTAGATGTTCTAGTATTACTCTTACGGACCACAGTTGAAGCTTTAGCATGATCCATTATTCTAACAGGGAAAGGTGGTTTCTCAATATAAGCGGTAGGAACAATAGGATCAACATTATAAGTGATATTCTTTTCTTCAACTTTAATAGGTTCAACTACTTTTAATTCAATGGGAGGATGATATTTAAACCACTTCTCCTTAGGGAGATCAACATGAGTAGCAAATGATTCACAGAAAGAAGCTACCATCTCAGAGTCAAGTCCATATTTAGTGCTAAATTCATGACAAGCATCAGTATCCATAAAAGATTTAACACAATCAAACTTAGGTGTTATACTTGACTCCTTACCTTCATTGAGTTCCCAATCTTCAGAATTGTGTTTAATTCTTCCCAATAAATCCCATTTAAATTCAATAGCTTCATCATAAAAGAACCAGTACAAGAAGTATCAAGCATGGAGCGATTATTGAGAGAAAGCCGAGCATAAAATTTTTGAATAATAATTTCTCTTGAGAGCTCTTGATTCGGGCATGAATATAACATTGAATTAAGCCTCCCCCAAGCTTGAGTGATGCTTTCTCCTTCGCGAGGCCAAAAATTATATATATAATTACGATCACGATGAACCAGATGCATAGGATAAAACTTCTGATGAAATTCCAATTTCAATCGGTTGTAGTTCCATGATCCTATATCATCGCATAGCCTAAACCATGTCAATGCCTTTACCTTAAAAGATAAAGGGAAGACCTTCTTCTTGATAACATCGTCGGGCATACCTGCAAGCTTAAATAATCCACAAACTTCATCCACATAGATTAGGTGTAAATCGGATGTAATGTTCCATCTCCTGTAACAGGATTAGCTAGTAGTTTCTCTATCATACCCAAAGGAATTTCAAAGTAAACATTTTCAGTAGGTTCAGTAGGTTGAGGAGCAACTCTTTGCTCTACTGGTCCGGGTGAAGATACCCCGAACAAGCCCCTCAAAGGATTACTTTCCATAGTAACAAGTGACAGTAAATTTCAGCACACTATATAAATTTTTCCTTACCAAAGGCGCTTCACTCCCTGGAAACGGCGTTAGAAAAGAGTCTTGATGACCCACAAGTATAGGGGATCTATGGTAGTCCTTTCTATAAGTAAGAGTGCGAACCCAACGAGGAGCAGAAGGAAATGACAAGCGGTTTTCAGTAAGGTATTCTCTGCAAGCACTGGAATTATCGGTAACAGATAGTTTTGTGATAAGGTAATTCGTAACGGGTAGCAAGTAACAAAAGTAAACAAGGTGTAGCAAGGTGGCCCAATCCTTTTTGTAGCAAAGGACAAGCCTGGACAAACTCTTATATAAAGGAAAGCGCTCCCGAGGACACATGGGACTTATCGTCAAGCTAGTTTTCATCATGCTCTTATGATTCGCGTACGTTATTTTGATAATTTGATATGTGGGTGGACCGGTGCTTGGGTACTGCCCCTCCTTGGACAAGCATCCCACTTATGATTAACCCCTCTCACAAGCATCCACAACTACGAAAGAAGAATTAAGGTAAACTAAACCATAGCATGAAACATATGGAAACAAATCAGCCCCTTACGAAGCAACGATAAACTAGGGTTTAAGCTTCAGTCACTCTAGTAACCCATCATCTACTTATTACTTCCCAATGCCTTCCCCTAGGCCCAAATAATGGTGTAGTGTCATGTAGTCGACGTTCGCATAACACCAGTAGAGGAAAGACAACATACATCTCATCAAAATATCGAACGAATACCAAATTCACATGACTACTTATAGCAAGACTTCTCCCATGTCCTCAGGAACAAACGTAACCACTCACAAATCATATTCATGTTCATAATCAGAGGGGTATTAATATGCATAAAGGATCTGAACATATGATCTTCCACCAAATAAACCAACTAGCATCAACTACAAGGAGTAATCAACACTACTAGCAACCCACAGGTACCAATCAGAGACAAAGATTGGATACAAGAGATGAATTAGGGTTTGAGATGAGATGGTGCTGGTGAAGATGTTGATGGAGATTGACCCCCTCCCGATGAGAGGATCGATGGTGATGATTTCCCCTCCCAGAGGGATGTTTCCCCGGCAGAACAGCTCCGCCGGAGCCCTAGATTGGTTCCGCCAAGGTTCCGCCTCGAGACGGCGGCGCTTCGTCCCAAAATTTTCCTTTCGATCTTTTCCAGGGCGAAAGATTTCATATAGCCAAAGATGGGAACCGGAGGCCTGCCAGGGGGCCCACGAGGCAGGGGGCGCGCAAG
Organism: Triticum monococcum; assembly: GCA_034509565.1. Taxonomy (NCBI): domain Eukaryota; kingdom Viridiplantae; phylum Streptophyta; class Magnoliopsida; order Poales; family Poaceae; genus Triticum; species Triticum monococcum. Next base: position 639,251,473 of record CM067845.1, read on the forward strand.
GGGGTAGGGCGCGCCCCCACCCTCGTGGATGATGGGTGGCCCCCCTCTGGTGCTTTCTTCGCCCAATATTTTTTATATATTCCAAAACTGACTTTCGTGGAGTTTCATGACTTTTGGAGTTGTACAGAACAGGTCTCTAATATTTGCTTCTTTTCCAGCCCAGAATTCCAGCTGCCGGCATTCTCCCTCTTCGTGTAAACCTTGTAAAATAAGAGAGAATAGGCATAATTATTGTGACATAATGTGTAGTAATAGCCCATAATGCAATAAATATCGATATAAAAGCATGATGCAAAATGGACGTATGAGCAGTATACAACACTGAAAAGGACACATAGAAGTTTAGTCAGCCACAACATCCAACATAGAATGGATAACACTATCAAGAACCATAAACACAACACATACATATAACACAGCAAAACATACAACATTCAAAATTAGCTTGAAAAGTCATTGTCCTAACTTTTCACATCATGTGAGGTAGCCGCCTAACTATTGTGGTTCAGACCTCAAGATCGAAGTATAAGGCAAAACAAAAGGGCTATGAGTATTGAGGAAAAAACCAAGTACATTTTCTTTTAGAATACCTGCACAAATCTTGATAAGAATGCTAAGGCATATCCAAGTCCAGATTTGCTTTTAGGTACCATCACTAAACAAATCTTGTTATGAATGCTTATGGTGATGATCCAGATGGAAAAGGGCCAAGAAGAGAATGAGGCATACCGGTTTCTTCTCGACGCCATGTAGCTTGCTTATGCGAACGACAACACCACTGACCGATGCCGACGACTTAGCCACCCCCCTAGAAGCCGCGGTGAAGCACCCAAACATTGTGCCTCGCTAGGCGCCCATGGCAGACCACCTCGGGTTGTCCTCTTCCAGGAGGTGCATGAGTGTCAGGACGTCTCAATGCTCAGATCCAAATTGGAGAATCTAGGAAATACATTAGTATTAGGACGCAGATTGTTGTTGTTTACTTTGTATCCCTATACAAACTTGCTCCATAAAAGGGAAATTTACGATTGCCCAACATATCATCAAACAAATACCAGACCCAATCACATATGACCATAGTACCAACTCATCTATCATTAAGGTCAGACAGGTAAACTTTTCAATGATTCTAAATTCTAGCCATGCATGAGCTATAAAAAAGAAGCAAGAAAGCAAAATAAATGTAGCTAATATATGTGTTATGTAAGCATTCTAGCGCAGAACCTACAAACCCAGTGGTCGACATTAAACCTGGAGTCGTATACCAAATCACCCTACAACATCACGTGTGGCAAATTAATAATGTGATCAAACTGTATAATATGTATCATCTTTTTTGTTTCAAAAAAATATGGGTGCATCAAGCATTAAGAGCTAATAAGCTTGGACATGGAAACATGCAAGTTTTACCTTTGAAGGGGAGCAGTCACTCAAGGCAGTCTGGTCATACAGAAAATCCTTTTCCTGTTTTTATCTTCCTCAACGTGCTTGGTCAAACTGTGTAGTTTATCTTTTATTAAGTCGCTTACACAAACTCTCAAATGTCATTCCCCATGAAGAAGCCGCTAACAACTTTCTTTGAGAGGTCTTCAACTCAGATAAATTTGCATCGTCTATTTAAATCATTGTATCATCTTGTAAGTAAACCAAAACAAATGGTCGACTCAATGGCAGCATCACTCGATTTAGCATAGCCCTGAATGCAAATATTAGGGAAATAAGCCACATATGGGGTATCAAATTTAGCAGAAATAGCACACATAGATTCTGTCATATAATATCAAACGCAAAAAGATTCCTGCAACAACGGAAGTGGATGGAACAGAAATAACCTGGAAGGATAGAATTCAGTGTGTATATGATGTAGTATTTGTCAGATCCTAAGTAGCCTAGAATAAAAAAAACTGCGGAGGAGCCTAGAACAATTTTATAGCTGAGAGATCTTTAAAGAACTAACACGTCCATATAGTTGAGAAAATAAAAATCAAATATCAATAATGCAAGTATATGGACTTAATACTTGCTCAAATTAATATATTCATTCGGACTTGTCACCGAAGTCCAGACACATGGCATGTCTCACCTAACCAATGACCAGTTCAGTTTTGTATAAGAAATGAGGTACAACTTATGACTCCTATTAGTCCATACATTTGAAAAGAAGAGCATTACTTTGCCACAAACCACAAAAAACACAATCCATGATATGGTTGATTACCTGACCATCTCCTGCTGACTGGAAAATAGGTTCCTGACCATGACACCGCTTGGAGCCTTTTGATAATGTGACAACTTTTGTCAAGGACGAACAATCAACTGGGAGAGAAAACTAACATAACGACATGAAGATCAGAGACAGAAGATACATACATAAACATGTATAACTGTGAGCAAATTGATGATTGAGAGGAAGAGTACATAAATAGAAGACACACTTTTCCACTAAGTTGTGTTAAACTATAAGACAATATATTAAGTGTCATGCATCAGAAAAAAAGAAGCATGGGCAATGATAAACATAAATAACTCTTTGCTAAAATCATGGTATATATGATGTTGAGTGGTTGAGGTGCTCATGGCCCAACTAGAAATGATGGTAGCCAAAATAGATTATAGAAAGAATATATGCGGCTACACATCAATTATATTTGATGTTGAGTTGTTGAGGTGCTCACAGCCCAACTAAAAATGATTTTGTGAGCTGGGGCTTGGACCATCAATATAGTTATGGTGATGTTGTCCATGGCACTGCCATGAATTACCTGATCAATAAAATAAAAAGAACCAGTTACTTGGATTAGGAAATTAGGATAGAAACATGAGCACAAGAAACAAAAATAGAACTTAATAAATATATGATTATAATTTCAGAACCATCATCATCCCTAGAAGTAGAAAAGGTCAGAGAGGTCGCCTATGTATAGAAATTTGGCAAGATAAAGGTTTCATGCCTAAATAAGCATCACCTGATCCTTGATATTTCTAAAAATTTGCATCTTACATTAATTAAACATCATAGTAAAGCAGAGTTTGATGTATGGAAAATTGGAAATAATGTAAGAATCACTACTTCATAGCAGAAAGTGGTGGCATTACAGATTCAAAAAGAGCACATTTTCTTAGCCCAAATGAATCCATTGGTGAAGATAGGAAGAAACCAGAGGAGCATTGCATCTAGAAGACAGTGCTAACAAGCCAGTCATTGCAGATGCAGGGGCTCTTCTTGACACATACTTCATCGATGCCAGCAGGCCCAACCACTAAAAAGACACTCATTAGCCCACCCTGACAATTTATCGGGCACCTACCATGCATTACTTCATGTTGAACTAGGAGGTGGCGTGTTAGTCGCAAGAACCGAGGTCGCAAGCTATGTGGTGGGCTGGCCAGAGATCTCGTCCAGCTCCACAATGATGGACACCTGCAAGGCAAGACCATGAGAGAGAGAAAGAGAGAGAGAGAGAGAGAGAGAGTTACCCCCGGTTCCGTGGACGAAGCGTGCGAGCCGGGATGAAAGGGGCACAAGAGAACACCACCAGTCTCACCCTTTCTCGATCACCGGTGAAATCGTGTCCTTGGAGCCGACCTTCTCGATGTCCGACAAAGGTTGTGCCTCACAACCCTCGCGGCTGACCAAAACCGACAGTTAGGTTGTGGTCTACCACTCAACCTCATTCTCTCTCTCGGCTGTGGAGGTGGAAGAGCATGTGCATAATTGGCCGCCAGTTGAGAAGCTGTTGAACGACCAGTCCAGGGGAGGAGACGAGGGTGGCAGCGAGAGGGTGACGGGGCGGGCAGGGGTGGCGGCGAGAGGGGGGGAGACGGGGCGAGCGAGGGTGGCGGCGCGAGAGTGAAGGGGAGGGGCACGACGGGTATAGTGGCTACGGTTTCACCCAATCGGGCGCTCTCTCCACCCTACGCGCAGCCCAGCCATCCACGGGACGCCACGCAAGCGCCCTAACGTGAAATCTCGAAACAGCCCTCGGCGGCCACTAAAATTACGGCGTGGTGGCATGACCCCCGCGCTAATGTATAGCAGCACCGGCCACACCCACACTCAGAGTCAATGACAGTAGCGGCCCATAGACTAAGGACCCCACCTGTCAGCCAGATACAACATAAATTCAAAAGTAAGAAATAAGAAGCACTATTCATTGGTTGTCACATCGAAGTTGATCCGACGGCCAGGATTGCTCCATCCAAAAACCGGAGGGCCAGAACTCGTTTGGACAGACAATCCGACGACTCAGGGCGAATGCAGTCTCGGCCGTCCGGTCTCCTTCCTAAGCCGATCTCGGCCGTCCGTTTATCTCATAGCATCTGATAAAAACCAGCCGAAAGAAAACCTAACTCGCCAGTCCTCTCTCTCTCCCTTCTTCTGCTCCCGCCGCCACCCTTTTTCCCTTGCGCGTCTCTCCCTCCCGATCCCCTCCGCTGCCGCTGCCACGAGCTCCCGTCGTCGAGCTCCACCTCCTCCATTGCCCGCCCCGGGCTCTGCCTCCCACCCTCCTAGCGTCACCACCTCCAATCCCTAGCGCCGGTGGCGGCCGTTCTTCCGGCGACATCACTGGACAGCGGCGAGAATGAATAGACAGATAGAGGTAACAAATTGATCATTCCTCTGGCCAAACTTCCATCTTACTCCAAGCCCACCTCCAGAATGGCAGAGCAATGCAAGATTTCTGCTGCCATGGTATCTGAGCAAAGGTCATATTTGCGGTCATACGTGCTCAAGGTAGATGGATACTCCAGAGCCAAGGCGTTTCTCGAGACCGGCAAGTGCCTTACCTCTGACCCTTTCAGTGTTGGAGGGCACGTCTGGACCGTGGAATGTTACCCAAACGGTGACAATAGGATTCATGCCCATTACATATCCCTTTTCCTACGTCTTGAATCTGCTGATGCTGGAGATGTGAAGGGGAAATTCACGCTCAGTCTACTTGACAAGAATGGAGAACCGGTGCCTTCATACAGCCGTGCCTCCCCTGTACTAACCTTCTCAAAGAAAGATTCATGCTTGGGCTATCCTGACTTCTTCCAGAAGGCTGATCTGGAGCGATCGGCACATCTAAGAGACGACTGTATCACCATCAGGTGCGATGTCACCGTCATCCATGGGGAAGAAACAAGGATTCCTCCAAGCGACCTGCACCAGCACCTTGGTGACCTCCTTGAGAATAAGGACGCAGCAGATCTAATCTTTCAAGTCGGTGCACAGAGTTTCTCAGCCCACAGGTGTGTCCTCGCTGCTCGCTCATCCGTCTTCAAGGCGGAGCTCCTTGGCACTATGAAGGAGAGTTCTGCAGCTAATCCTATTGAAATCTATGACGTGGAAGCTGATGTTTTCAAGTCCTTGCTTCACTTCATATACACTGACTCCGTTCCTCCAGTGCTTGATGTGGTGATGGCCAGCCATCTACTCGTGGCGGCTGACAGGTACAACATCGGCAGACTGAAGCTGATATGTGAGGAGAAATTGTGCACTCACATCGATTCCAACATGGTGGCCACCAGTTTGGCTTTAGCAGAGCAGCATGGTTTCCATCGTCTCAAAGAAGCTTGTTTGCAATTCCTTGCTTCTCCTTCCAATTTCAAAGCTATGATGGCAAGCGACGGTTTTGAGCATCTGACATCCAGCTGCCCACATGTTCTCAAGGAGCTTGTAGCTAGAATCCTTCCGGCTGAATGGGGGGTGGCAAAGGACGTTGTCATGACAATGTGGAAGTAGTGCCTACAGAACAGACCAATTTATTAGCATATATATGTCATCCATCTTTAGTACTCTGTTTATGCATGAATGTTGTGGAACAAAAATGCTGCTATCGATCACTTTTTTTCTTGCTAGAGTCTTATTTTAATGGTTATGCAACTTCTCCATGTATGGTTGGAATGGATGTTTCAGAACAATGATGTAGCTGCTATCTACATAAATTGGATGAATTAGTTTCTTGGAATAAGCTTCAGATTCTTGAAGCTTTGAATAACGGAGAGATTCCATCAACGGGATCTCTTGTTGAAATTTTCAACAAGGCTATTCTTGAACGCTGTTTGAAGGTGTATGAGGAAAAACTGGAGGGCTTAGGTCCACCTGTATCGGTAGAGGAACTGCAGCAAATTCATGAGGTGGCAAATGTTCAGTACTTGATAAGCCTCCAGCAAATGGAATCAGTCAGCTCTGGTATGTCCTTGATGCTCCATTAGCAGCACTCATGTCTACTTTTGCACTGAAAAACTGAATGTGAAGTATAGATGCCGTCTATGTGGACCTTGGTATTGTTATTTTTTCGAAAAGGGGATTACCCCGGCCTCTGCATCACAGGATGCACACAGCCAATGTGGACCTTGGTATCTTGTGTTGTACTTCAGTTTACTGCACTAAGCAAAAAACAAAAACGTCTGCATGTTCAGCTATAGTTGTGACGGGGCTTTGGTTATTATTTGCTCTGAATATTGCTCATCGTGCAGCTGTGTGCTACATTAGTGTCAAAATGCTCTTATATTATAGGATGAAGGGAGTACTTGTCATGCTGTTGAGGGTTGTCTGGATTCAGTTTTTGGAATGTCGGTTTTAAATAGGGTTGTAGGGGAAAAGAGGGCTGTAGTTTTCTGATGAGCAAAACTGTTGTCGTTTGTTGTCTGCTAATTAAATAAACCATAAACCCTATATCCTAGTTCAGGTCAGCACGTTCAGCTCGATTAAAGTACTGGTATAGTATTATCGTCCATTATCGTCCAGTGCTCCGGAATTTGCCCGCCCCAAATCCAAATGGTAAAAATGCACCTGAAGTTCATTACTTGCTCCCTGCGAAGCCTGTAAAGCGTAAAATTTAATGGCGACATCTGTGCTTTGTTTGTTCGAGTAAATCGGCACATATTTTCTCTGGTCGAGCGACCACGAACCTGGCTAGCCAGTTGTATTTTATTTTTGTTTATTTTGCACGGGACGTGCATGTGGATGTGTCATACCGAATAGGATTGGTAGTAGGGGTAGAGTTATTCACCGAGTACGTATTTGGTTAGTATTCCATAACGAGTAGGATTAGTAGTACCACATAGTGGAATTAGTCACGGAGTCGTATTTGTTGTAGCTAGCTTAGAGCATCTCTAGCCGCGCCCCCAAAAAGACCTTACAGGCGATTTTTTGGCCGCTGACGTTAAAAAATCGGCCCAGTCGCGCCCCAAGGGCCCAGTTTTCGCCGGCTCGGACCGAAATTGGCGCCGGCGGACCCAACCCGAATCCGGCGCGCTGGGGTCGTTCGGGGGCGCCGGACGAATCTTTTTTGACGCGAAGAGCCGCGGGCCAACCGTGTCAGCGACTCGACTCTCTTCTCGCCACTTCGTCGTCCTCATCGCCTCGTTTCCCGCGGCGAATCAATGTCAAAGCTGCGCGCTGCGCGCGCTGCCGCGCCGGTCAGCCTCCATTGATGCTTCACGGGCGGCGCAGTGAAGGTCGGGCGACGCACGTCCCCTCGGCCGCCACGCCATCAAGCCACGCGTAACGCGCCGGCCAAGCCTACCACGCGGCGCCTCCGCCTATATAAGCCGACCACCAGCGCGCCGGAGGCACGCACAGACACTACACCGCCGACGCGCCCATTTCTCCCCCCTTCCTCCTCTCGCTGTCTCCAGTCCAGAAGAATGGTCGAGCGCTTTCCAGGCGACGGCGCGACGGTGAATGGCTTCGGGCGCCGCCATCTTCACGACGACGAGGCTCGCCTCCTTTTTGAGACCGAGTACCCGGTCCCGCCGGACATGCGGGTGCCCGGGGCTTGGAGGATCAGCGTCGGCGGCATGCCGGTGCCACCACCACCCACCGGGGCGGCGCGGCGTGCGGAGATCGCACGTATCCGCGCGTCCCTGCCGCGGGCGGCGAGGGAGGGGCCACGGTATGTCCCCGACAGCCCGCTCTGGGAGCCCTACTTCTGACGCCGTCACGCCGAGCAACTCGATGCCACCAACGGCGTCGTGCCCTCCGGCAGGCTCAACTTCGATGGCCGGCGCCGGTGGTGGGGTGCCCGGCCGCACATTGGAGGCCGTCCTCGAGTACATCGAGGGCGGCAACACGCCGCGCCTCGAGTATCCCGCTCCCCCGTCATTCTCACGCCGCCGTGGAAGCTCCTGGACGCCGAGGCGCATGGAGCGGCCCGGGGCGTCGTCCTCCTCGTCCGGCTGCTCGTCGGGCTCTCCCTGCCTCCGCCTCGTCAAGCCGGAGCCCCAGGACACGCCTGTCAGCGCGCGCAGCCGCAGCTTCGGCGTCCGCATAGGCGACTCCCCCCCCCCCCCCCCCACCGGTCGCTTCGTCCTCGTCGAGCCCAAGCCGGAGCCCGGCCTCCCCGCGGAGTATGAGGAGAAAGCCCGGCGCGGCTTCTCCGACGAGGACGCCCTGCAGTGGGCGCGGGACGACTACCTCCGGACGGAGATGACCCGACAGACCCAGGCCCTGGAGGAGATCGCCGCCCGCAAGCGTGGGCGCGAGGACGAGCACGGCATCGTCGTCCTAGACAGCGACGACGACGACGACGCCCCCGGACCGTCCAACCCGCCGCGCCAACCGGGGGAGGGATGCAGCAGGGACGGCGGCGGCGGCGGAGACGACGACGGCGGCGGCGGCGACTACACGCGGTTCTATCGCCTCCTCGGCATGTAGAACTGCAAAGACGGGTGGCGGGCGGCGAGCGGCGAGGTAGACGGCGAGGAGCGGCGATGGAGACGGCGGGGGCAGCCCGTGCTAGTTTTTTTTCTTTTTTTTGTAAAATATGTTTAAATTTGACCAAACTCGCCGATGTTTGCGATAAATTTAAGCCGTGTTTGCGCCGTATTTGACTTTTTTAAAAAACGTGGACGTCGTGACTGGGGTGCTGGCGATTTTTAGCCCCTCCTGGGGGGCCAACGGCTGGAGATGCTCTTAGCTTATATATATACACATACACACGGGGGAGGGGGGGGGGGGGGAGGGGGGAGGGGCTTGTAAGACATCTCGTGAGTTGAGTTGAAGAATAAATAAAACAAAAGAAGGCCCAATCGATCATTGAGTAGTGTTTTTTAACGATTATTATTGTTCCGGCCGGTCGCAAGAATCAATAAGTCCCGGCTGTTGAGCACGTGCTTGTGATCTCTATATCCTCATGCCTAAGCTAATCTTCCATCTTGCTCCGAGAATGGCAGAGCATTGCAAGATCTCTGTTGCCATGGTAGCTGAATCAGAGAAAAGCCCATATGCGCGATCATACGTGCTCAAGGTAGATGGATACTCAAGAACGGCGGGTACCTAACCTCCGCACCTTTCAGTGTTGGAGGCCACGACTGGGTCGTGACCTATTACCCACACGGCAGCAAGATTTGTCCGGATGACATATCTCTTTTTCTACGTCTTCACCCCACCGGCGCCGAAGATGTAAAGGTGAAATTCACGTTCAGTCTACTTGACGAGAATGGAGAACCGGTGCCTTCATATACCCGTGCCCACGATATACATATATTCTCAAGGAAAGCTCCAAACTGGGGCTACCATAACCTAATGAAGAAGGCTAAGCTGGAAAGATCGGAGCATCTAAGAAATGATTGTCTCACCATTGGATGCCATGTCACCGTTGTGAAGGAGATCCCCCGCGAAGAAGAATCAAGAGCATCTCCAAATGACTTGCACCGGCAACTCGGTGATCTCCTCGAGAGCAAAGATGCATCAGACCTATCATTTCAAGTAGGCGGAGAGACATTCCCCGCTCATAGGTGTATCTTGGCCGCTCGGTCATCAGTCTTCAGGGCGGAGCTCCTCGGCGGCATGGAGGAGAGTTCTAGTAGTCTCATTGAAATTCATGACATGGAGCCTGATGTCTTCGAGGCCTTGCTCCATTTCATATACACTGGCAAAGTTTCTCCTATGATTGATGTGGTGATGGCCAGTCATCTACTCGTAGTGGCTGATAGGTACAACATTGGCAGGCTGAAGCAGATATGCGAGGAGAAATTGTGTTATCATATTGATTCAGACATGGTGGCAACCAGTTTGGCTATAGTTGAGCAGCATGGTTTCAATCATCTCAAAGAAGCTTGTTTGCGGTTCCTTGCTTCTCCATCCAATTTGGAGGCGATGATGGCAAGCAATGGTTATCAACATCTCAAGTCCAGCTGTCCATCTGTTCTCAAGGAGCTCATAGCTAGAACAGGGCCGTGCCGGCAAAATCCGGGGCCCTGTTCGAAACTACAAAATAGGGCCCTATTTCACTAAAAAAATTGAACTAGCTAGCAATTATAGCATATATAATATAATGTCTAACTCATCTAGTATCGTGCCGTGTCCAATTGAATTGCTATACTATGATCTTCAGCCAAGGAGGCAAGACCAATCTCTAACAATGTAACGATCCTTACCAAAAGTTAATTAAGATTTAGAAATTAGAAGTAGGACTCTAGGATTGTAGGAGCCAAAGTTAATCAAGAGGACAGGCCAGTGGCAACAGGCTACCTGTTTTGGTGAGAGGAACATGTCGATCAGATGAAGTTAATCGGAAGCGCCAGGCTCATTGCCCTGCCTATCGCAGTGTCGCCTGTCGCCACTTCTGGATGCAATCGATTTTGATCTGGTCTAGATGCAGCATCTCACCTGCCTCTGAATGCAATCGATATCTGCTACCATCTCGATGCACCTACATGGTTTCTGATCAGAAGCACCCACACGGTTGCCATATATATGAATCAATAGCATACTAGATCACACAATCAAAGATAATAAAAAATTGGATGAACAATTCGTTGTATATAAGATGAGGGTTGAGAGATTAATAAACAACACTCACTAGTGCTAAACCTTGACTAGTTGGCTTGACCATCGAAGATTTGGTGTGCAGTATGAAGAATTTCCAAACGCAGAGCCGGTGTCGCCTAGTTTAATCGGACTAAATCTAATCAGGACTAGTGAGGCAAGAAGCAGCGGTGGCGGCCGGCGGCCGGCAGCCTCCAATAACGCGTTAATCACGCTGGGGCTAATCTATTCTTTTAGGGAAAATTATAGGATATCGTCCACTAGTAGTTAACGCATCGAGCGGCCTGTGAGGCTGCGACGCGACTCAGCGCCTAGAGGACCAGCGGCCCAGTGCCATGCACGGCCCAGCGCATAGGAATATACACATAGGCTTATAAAAATTTTTGGGCCCCCTAAAATTGATGGGCCCTGTGCGGGCTGCACACTTTGCACCACTATGGGCCCGGCCCTGAGCTAGAATACCCCCCCCTCCCCCCCCCCCCCCCCCCCCCCGGCTAAATGGAACGTTGAAAAGGATAATATCATGACAATTTAGTAATAATCCATCTGCTGCCATTATCGTGTATTGTCATCCAAAATTTTAGTACTAATGGTTATGATACTTTTCCATGTATGGTTGCATCATTGCATGTATTGTTTCAAAGCAAAAGTGTTAGCATCATTCATTCAATCTAATATATGTTTATGCGAGTATAATAGTAATCGTTTCTCTTACGAGAGAAAAGAGAGTATTATTTGATTATTTGTTGTTTGCCCATCAACCTGCCATGGTTGCCCATCCACCTTGATTTGTGTATTAGTTTTATTATTGAGAAGTTACTCCATGGGTACATACTACATTGTTACGTTCAGCTGGATGTAGGATCGGTGCCATTCATGTTCCAAGTCTCGCATAAATGGAAGCTTCATTACCCACTGCTTCTGTTCCAACTAAGAATATATGCAACTATGTTATTACGAATCAAAAAAAATTGGTAAAATAAAAGAAAGAACGAAAAGATACGTCATGACTAATTGCCAAACACAATATAAGCCAAATCGACTCCCCTGTAACCTCTAAGCCGAGCCTACCAAGAGATTGTCCACACACGATCGCAACTACGCAACGATGGGGCTTAGACAAGGCTAGTCCTCAAGTGACACTTGAAATGAGGAACATGAGTTGCATCATCTTCGTGGCATTCTATGAATGATGCCAAGTCTTGGATTTCATCTAGGCAACATCCATGTCAAGGACTACACCACAAATTCGTGTTTTGATTCACGACACTGGCCTTGTGATTGCAGATCGCCTAGATCATACCGACCGCAAGAGGACATCTAAGCGACCGCCAAAAGGGACTTATCGAAGGGCCTAGATCGCTCGACACAAGCGACGCGCCCGATGCCGCACGTACATGTGGAGACAACCTGCTGTTATTGCTACGTACTGAGGTAACCGAACCACCACGATCTTCAACCACTGAAGAATCCTTGCGGGATAGCCGCCCCACACTTTGGATGCGACGCACCACAGAGATTGGTTGCTCAGCGCCTAGCATGCCCACGCCTCCACCTCACATTAGCCAAGAAATCCAAATAGCAACCCTAATCACTGGGACACTAAGGAATTGGGTGTCATGCCGGTTTTTCTCCTCGGATTCACCACGATCACCTTCTTACCAAAAGGGGGTTATATTTTTTTTTTTTTGCGAAATACCAAAAGGAGGGTATCGAAGGGCCTCAGGAGAGACACACCATATTGCCCAGCACACACGACGTGCACAATGTGACACATACATGCGGAGACAACCTGCTGGCATTGTCACATACCGAAGTAACCGAACTGCCACGATCATCAACCAGAATCCTTACGGGTTAGCCGCCCCACACTCCGGATGCGCCATACCACACAGATTGGTTGCCCAACGCCTGGCATCCCCATACCCGCACCTCATATTAGCCAAGAAAGCCAAATAGCAACCCTAATCACCGAGATGCTAAGGAATTTGGTGTCATGCCCGTTTTTCTCTCTTTCGGAACTTTTTTTTTGAAAGCCTCTCTTTCGGAACTTGATTATACTAGTTCAAAACTAAAGCAGGTTGAACATAGTTTCTAGTGGCGCACAAACCAACCTAGTTAGTTAATTGCTAGTTCTTTGTTGTATAATTTGTCCGTAACAAAACCACTCGATATCCAGTTCTAGAACACAAAATTAAATATTTCAAGACTAAAGTATAAGAAACAAATAGGTATATCTAGAATATAGTACTAGATCTTTCTTTCTCGATAAATAGGGTACCATACAAGGTTTTCACTTTTAGTTTCAGAAAAAATTCAGCATCAGCCAAAATCACCGAAATTACGTGATTTCAGTTTCCAATTCAGCCAAAATACCGAAATATTTGGTAGAATTCAATTAAATATTTGAATTTTTTGAAATTATTTTTGAAAAATAATTGAATTCGTGTGTAGTACTGAAATTGCTGAAATATTTTGGCCAAAAGGTAAATATTTCAGTGAGTGCTGAAATGAATGGAATTCGGTGAATTTCATCGAAATCTTACCGAAAGTGAAAACCATGGTACCATATCAAATTTTCGCCTACATATCTACTACCCCTATAAAAGGAAGAGAGGACGGAGAACCAAACAATCAGACCCGTCCATCAACAAGATCTAATGGCCCTTAATCCTTCAATGTTTAACACAACAAACCACGCATTAAACCAAATCCATCGTTCAGAAGAAAAAAAACGCTGCCCGCACACGACCGCACGGCCTCTCCCCTCCTCCCCGCACGACCTCTCTCGCCCCTCCTCCCTGCACGTCTCTCATCCCCTCCTTGACCTTTCTCGCCCCCTCCTCCTCCTCCTCCCGTGCCGTTCGCCGCCCCGTCGTTCCTCCCGCAGCCTCGCGCTGCCGTTAGCCGCAGAAGCCGCCCTGCCGCGCCCGAAGCCGCCTCCCGCAGCCGCCGCCAACCGCCCCTGTGAGGAGGAGGCATCCCGCACAAGATTCGGCCAGCAGGTGTTCCCTCGCCCTATCCCATGACTGGGGATGGACCAGGGAGGCGGTCGTCGCCCGTATGGTTCACTCAACTCACGCCGCCGCGGATCTGAGCCTCCTCATCACGTCGTCGATCTTGGGACCAGAAACTCCTTCACCTCGCGCGTGCAAGTATGCCATAGACCTGGTCTCGCGCCAAACCTCCTCTCCCGCCAGCCGTTAACCTCGCCTCGCCGCGGATCTGAAGCATCGTATTCATATATTCTTCTTCAGGCAGGTTAGTGTGAGCCTCTGCTCCTCTCCAGGCCTCCCCCTTCAATCTTCCTCTGTTCCATGTCTTCCTAAGTATGCTCGGCCAGTCATGGTGCTCCATCGTCATAATATAACTGAAATAGCCATATTAAATGCATGGTAGTGAACTGAACCTCACGTTCAGATTTCTGTTCGCACCATTCCCCTCTGAAGTCTCTTTGTTTTAACATGCACATGATTCAGATGCAAGAGGAGGTGAGGAACTTTCGGCTGTTGATGGATGTACGGCAATGAGACCACTCAAATTCAAGAGCTGGCGGGGAACTTTGGGCCATTGATGGATGTACTTGTCAGCAAGGGTGCTGGATCCTCATTGCTTAACAAACCTATGAGAATTAAGAGAATTATTCAAGCATCATCTGCCACTGCTGAAAGATCTTTAACTGTTAAGGTAATTCAACGGCACATATATCAAATAGAATAGCTGAATTGTTGTGCTCACCTTGTCTTTGCTTCTTGATTCTAGGTAAGAACAACTTTCTTTGAAGGAAGAAACTGTGTTGATTCGTTAGTTTCAGACATTTATGACTCGGGTGCTTCAGCCATAACAATACATGGTCGATCACAGCAACAATGCTACAACAAATTTGCCGATTTTGACTATACTAACCAGTGTGCATAGAAGGCCCCTGACGATCCGCATGTCATGGGAAATGGTGATATATTCTCCTTTATAAAGGTTAGTATATACATCAGTTTACATGATTTACAATTTTAGCGAAGTTTGCTTGTGATCCACATTTTAACTTGTACTTGTGTAAGCAAAACATTTTCAAATAATTACAATATCCTCACTTCTCTCTAAATTTATACCAGAAAGCAAGAAGAACTGCCACCTTAATCGGGAAATACGAAATCTAGGCATTACAGAAAATTATCAGCTATTATCAAGCATTTATCTGCTCCCATTGTTTTGCGCAGCCTATGGAAAGGAAGATTCCCAACAGTGGTCAGGGGAACAAGGTACAACTTCTCCCAAAAATCTATTATCTTTCTTTCACGTAAATGAGGTGTTGCAACTAGCTCAATTCTGCGGGAGCTTGCGATATTTGAGAGCACTTCCAATCATTAACTAAATTAGGATCTTCAGGTTCTGCCTTAGTTCTAGATAAAATGAATTATGCTCCAGTTTTTACTTTTGAAAAGGTCTAACTTTTGGCCCAACTTTCAATGGTCATCTGCCATAAGAAGTGCTATTCATCGCTGCAAAACATTGCTATTTCTGAAAGTTTTTAACGCTCTGCATATGCCTTTTATGTATCTGGCGCGATACCTTTTAAATACTTACAACCATTCCATAATTTTAATAGCTATTTTGTCTGTCTTCTGCAGTGGCTCAACCAGAGCATATAAACTGTTATATTCACATTCGCTGCTCTTCTACGAATGTCTCACTGATCCCTCTTCTTTGATCTCAAAATTTAGATGACAATTACTCCTATCTTTAGAATCAATATATTTGGTTCATGTTCGTAGATGCGTAATGGTTGATGACTGTGCATTCATATAATTTATGTAGTTAGTGAAAGGTCTGTATAATGCATACTTTACATTGAACTGATAGGTGATAGACAAGGTAAACTGTAGCATGAAATCGCTGTAATTCATGAGGATACTGAAGGAAATATGCCCTAGAGGCAATAATAAAGTTATTATTTATTTCCTTATTTCATGATAAATGTTTATTATTCATGCTAGAATTGTATTAACCGGAAACATAATACATGTGTGAATACATAGACAAACAGAGGGTCACTAGTATGCCTCTACTTGACTAGCTCGTTAATCAAAGATGGTTATGTTTCCCAACCATGGACAAAGAGTTGTTATTTGATTAACGGGATCACATCATTAGATGAATGATCTGATTGACATGACCCATTCCATTAGCTTAGCACCCGATCGTTTAGTATGTTGCTATTGCTTTTTTCATGACTTACACATGTTCCTATGACTATGAGATTATGCAACTCCCGTTTGCCGGAGGAACACTTTGTGTGCTACCAAACGTCACAACGTAACTGGGTGATTATAAAGGTGCTCTACAGGTGTCTCCAAAGGTACATGTTGGGTTGGCGTCTTTCGAGATAAGGATTTGTCACTCCGATTATCGGAGAGGTATCTCTGGGCCCTCTCGGTAATGCACATCACATAAGCCTTGCAAGCATTACAACTAATGAGTTAGTTGCAAGATGATGTATTACGGAACGAGTAAAGAGACTTGCCGGTAACGAGATTGAACTAGGTATTGAGATACCGACGATCGAATCTCGGGCAAGTAACATACCGATGACAAAGGGAACAACGTATGTTGTTATGCGGTCTGACCGATAAAAGATCTTCATAGAATATGTAGGAGCCAATATGGGCATCCAGGTCCCGCTATTGGTTATTGACCGGAGACGTGTCTCGGTCATGTCTACATTGTTCTCGAACCCGTAGGGTCCGCACGCTTAAGGTTTTGATGACAGCTATATTATGAGTTTATGAGTTTTGATGTACCGAAGGAGTTCGGAGTCCCGGAGGAGATCGGGGACATGACGAGGAGTCTCGAAATGGTCGAGACGTAAAGATCAATATATTGGACCACTATATTCGGACATCGGAAAGGTTCCGAGTGATTCGGGTATTTTTCGGAGTACCGGAGAGTTACGGGAATTCGCCGGGAGAAGTATCGGGCCTTATTGGGCCATACGGGAAAGAGAGAGGGGCTGCCTAGGGCAGGCCGCCCCCCCCCCCCCCCCAAGGCTTAGTCCGAATTGGACTAGGGGGAGGGGCTGCGCCCTTTCCTTGTTTCCTACTCCTACTACATGGAAGTACTCCTAGTTGGACTAGGAAAGGGGGAATCCTACTCCCGGTGGGAGTAGGACTCCCCTAGGGCGCGCCATAGAGAGGGCCGGCCCTCCCCTCCTCCACTCCTTTATATACGAGGGCAGGGGGCACCCCATAGACACACAACTTGATCCACGTGATCTTATTCTTAGCCGTGTGCGGCGCCCCCTGCCACCATAGTCCTTGATAATATTGTAGCGGTGCTTAGGCGAAGCCCTGCGACAGTAGTTCATCAAGATGGTCACCACGCCGTCGTGCTGACGGAACTCTTCCCCGACACTTTGCTGGATCGGAGTCTGGGGATCGTCATCGAGCTGAACGTGTGCTAAAACTCGGAGGTGCCGTAGTTTCGGTGCTTGATCGGTCGGGCCGTGAAGACGTACGACTACATCAACCAAACGCTTCCGTTGTCGATCTACAATGGTACGTAGCTCACACTCTCCCCTCGTTGCTATGCATCACCATGATCTTGCGTGTGCGTAGGAATTTTTTTGAAATTACTACGTTCCCCAACAGATACATGCAAAGTCAGTATTACTTATGCTCATAGGTCCTAACATTTTTTTTGTAATGATTTTACTTGCTTAATTAATAACCTCTCTACGTCTCTGTAATAGATGCGATGTTTGATTGATCAGTCTAACAGCGTCTGATCACCATTGAAACAACCTATGCAGTGATTTGTTAAACATAATGGAACACATGGTTGGCAAGAAATGTATATACGTATATGCCCTTATGTGAAATTGTATTAAATTTCTTTGGTGCTAATGCATGACATTTGATACTTGACAGCCTTGGATATTTACTGAGATAAAAGAACAAAGGGACTTGGATATTTACTGAGATAAAAGAACAAAGGGACTGGGATATCACATTTGGTGAGAGATTGAGTATTCTGAAAGATTTAACGTGTTTCTGTCTCGAACACTAGGGCTCTGCTGACATCAAAGGTGAGTCATTTCATCTCTGAGAGTATGTAGAAAGTAGGACATTTTCTTTGTCATATTTTCACAGGGAGGGTGTAATTATTGAAAACTGATATTGGGTGTGATTATGTATAAAGAAGAAGCTTTTGACTTGTTGAAGACAGAAGGCCTAGCATACCTCACCTTGATGTTGAATATGCGTTTAATGGACATTAACAAGCGTTGGATATAAACTACTTTTGCTTTCTTGGCGGCGGCTCTTGGAGGGAAGGAGCATCATGCTGTGAACATTGTTATCTTGAAGACATAACTTTCTGTTGGTTAGCTCATATTGTTTGATAAAGAAATAGACAAATGTCGTTTATGTTGCATGAGCTTTTTTAACGGAGCTGATGCATTTTGAGGATTTTTGAAGGCATTGGAGTTGTTAATTTGAATAGCCCGTACGGTTAATGGAAGCGCATGTTTGTGTCATTCATTGCGGCTAATTATAGCAAACGTGTGTGGCTGGGTTTTAAATTCAGCCTAAGAGCGTGTCCCCCTTACTACTCGCCCCCAGCTGTCATTGCAATCTGGTGTAGTTTGGGTTTGTATCCTTGTAAGACCGATGTTTCATGTTACTTTTTGTTGGTTCGATTTTTGTGGCGTTAGAACCCTTCCTCAACACTGTAATGAAGATTTTGTGATTTGTGTTTCAGCAAAATACAAGTCAACATTTTTTCTCCATAATATCAGGTGTGTCTATAAAAAATAAACGTCCATCAATACTTGAAAACGTTGTCGCTGAGGTGCTTATTTAGGCTATGAAAATAATATGTTGATTACGTGCGTTGCATGTGCAAGCTTACTAGTCAATACTAAGATATAGTTCAAGGTGAAGCACAGGGTATACGTGCACACGCGGATGCATCATTTACTGAACGAGGCCTAGGAAATTTCTGATGGGGAAGTCGAGCGGGCCCATGACGGCCTGCCACCCGACCATGGTCGGGTTCATCTCGTCCCAAAAGAAGAACACGTGGGGTTCGTCGCACACATCGTAGAGCGGATCCAACGTCTCCGGATCTACCTGCCCGCAGTATCCCTTGGGGTCCGTGCTCTCGCAACAGGGCACCAGCTTCTCCCTGAAGAGATTGGCAATGTCAGTGCCCCCGTCGTCTCGGAGGACCGTGCTGAAGGCGGCGTTGAGGTCGACCACCAGCACGTCCTCCATGTCGGCCAGCTTGTTGACAAGGTGGTGGTTGTGGAGCGTGGCGGCCAGGTTGCGCCGCTCGTTGCAGCGGGTGTGATTGTACTCCCTGGTCTGCGACGGCGCGCACCCGAAAGGGAAGAGGTTGTTGACGAGCACCTTCTGCACACCGATGTCCTGCAGGCGCCGCACGTTGGCCGCGATCTCCTCGGCCACATTGTTGGCGAAATCATCCACCTCGGCGAAGCTTTTGGTGTCGGCGGGGAGGCGGGCGTAGTCGTTGCCGGAGATGGCGACGAGCGCGACAGATTTTGATGCCAGAAGCTCTTGGTGGATGTCTCCGTCCTTGACGAGCTTGTGGAAGGTGTGGATCTGTCTGGCGAGCGTGTGCGTGTGCGGCACGTCATACACGCCGGAGCCGCCGGCGGCAAAGTTCAGGCCAGCCGGGCCGACCTTGCGCGTGAGGCTGTGCGCCGGAGGGGATTTCATCTGCCCTAACATGGAGGCTGCAACATACGTAGTAAAACCAAACAGAGTTACACGTCAGTCCGTGGAGATGATGAACACGGCAATGCAAAATAGAGATGGAGAATTCGAGGTTGAGGAAGGACGCACCGATGAAGTCGGGTTCAACCATGCTGTTGGAGAAGCGGCCGTTGGCCCTGTATGGAGGGCGCCACTGGCGATTCAGTTCGGACCTAGGGTTCATCTTGACGAGGTTGCCGTTGTCGGCGAAGGAGTCACCGAACACGTAGAAGCTGTAGCCGTTGTAGTCGTCGGAGTGATGGTGTCGGTGCCTGTCGTCGCCGCTGTGCCCGTTATGGTCGTGGTGGCGCCCCTTCCCGAGCCCCTGTGGCTGCGGCCGGGACGACTCCACGAGAGAAACTGCACGCAGATCGATCTATTTAAGCGGCAAATTACAACGTGTAGAAATTAAGAATAAAGTGTGTGCTAACGAACAATCTAGCAAGCTCATAAGCATGTAATCAGGGCACCAACCATTGAGATGGAGAAGTAGGAGGAGGGCGCAGGCAATCGCCGGGAGATTCATCCTGCTCGATCGGTCCAACTGGCCGGCGTGATGGGCACGTACGTGGTGCTGTGGAGGAGGAGCGAGGCGAGATGCGTGGAGAGGATCAGGTGACTTTTATCTATAGTGAAAATCCTAGATCCATGCGGTTGGTACGTCGTGATGCAGTGCGATCACAACAAACTGATAGATCATTTATACGCATCTCGTACGTTCGCGTTCGTTTAGGTCCACATGGACAAAAAACACGGGCCAACGCGACGGTACAAACGGATGGATGTCCTCTTTTTTTTTATCCGCCTCAATCCAGTTTGGCCCAATTTTGGTCTAGTTTATGTTTGCGCTGACACACCGGACACCCAAGATACCCTCCCCTTGTTCTCCCCTGACCCGTCCATCTATGGCACACCAACGTCATTCCATGGGTGACTACATGTTGGACTTCCCCATCCCCCCCCCCCCCCTCCACACCCCCATTGATCCCAATGCCACACCTATGCCCGGCCAGTCCATCGGGATGCGAAGGAAGCACCCGCGGGTGGTCTCTCTAGCCAATTTACCCGATGGCCGAAACTTATTGGATGAAACACCGACCTTGGTGCCGGCTAGTCCGAGGTACTATGAGGATATCAAGGGGATGATCAATGAGGGTGGCCAAGGGTATGATGACGACGAGACTCAAGACGCCGCCAGCCAAGATGCCACCGGCCAAGATGCCCACGGCCAAAGACAACGGCCAATACAATGATGGCCAAGACAATGGCGAAGGGGGCGTTGACTTTGATGGGGAGCCATTGTTGTTTGAGGAAGAGCTTGTGGAGCAGGGCCGGTCACAAAATGAGAAGGAAAAGCATGAGGGCGGGATCATACACAAAGACGGAGGACAAGTTGATTTGCGAAGCTTGGGTGGCAATTGGACAATATCGCAAAACCGCCGCCAAGCAAAAAGTTACAACTTTCTGGAAGAGGGTCGGCGATTACTGTTGGAAATATGCCCTAGAGGCAATAATAAATTGATTATTATTATATTTCCTTATTCATGATAATCGTTTATTATCCGTGCTAGAATTGTATTGATAGGAAACTCAGATACATGTGTGGATACATAGACAACACCATGTCCCTAGTAAGCCTCTAGTTGACTAGCTCGTTGATCAATAGATGGTTACGGTTTCCTGACCATGGACATTGGATGTCGTTGATAACGGGATCACATCATTAGGAGAATGATGTGATGGACAAGACCCAATCCTAAGCCTAGCACAAAGATCGTGTAGTTCGTTTGCTAAAGCTTTTCTAATGTCAAGTATAATTTCCTTAGACCATGAGATTGTGCAACTCCTGGATACCGTAGGAATACTTTGGGTGTGCCAAACGTCACAACGTAACTGGGTGGCTATAAAGGTGCACTACGGGTGTCTCCGAAAGTGTCTGTTGGGTTGGCACGAATCGAGATTGGGATTTGTCACTCCGTGTGACAGAGAGGTATCTCTGGGCCCACTCGGTAGGACATCATCATAGTGTGCACAATGTGATCAAGGAGTTGATCACGGGATGGTGTGTTACGGAACGAGTAAAGAGACTTGCCGGTAACGAGATTGAACAAGGTATCGGGATACCGATGATCGAATCTCGGGCAAGTACAATACCGCTAGACAAAGCGAATTGTATACGGGATTGATTGAATCCTCGACATCGTGGTTCATCCGATGAGATCATCGTGGAACATGTGGGAGCCAACATGGGTATCCAGATCCCGCTATTGGTTATTGACCGGAGAACGTCTCGGTCATGTCTGCATGTCTCCTGAACCCGTAGGGTCTACACACTTAAGGTTCGATGACGCTAGGGTTATAAAGGAAGTTTGTATGTGGTTACCGAATGTTGTTCGGAGTCCCGGATGAGATCCCGGACGTCACGAGGAGCTCCGGAATGGTCCGAAGGTAAAGATTTATATATGGGAAGTCCTGTTTTGGTCACCGGAAAAGTTTCGGGGTTTATCGGTAACGTACCGGGACCACCGGGAGGGTCCCGGGGTCCACCAAGTGGGGCCACCAGCCCCGGAGGCTTGCATGGGCCAAGAGTGGTAAGGGACCAGCCCCTGAGTGGGCTGGTGCGCCTCCCACAAGGCCTAAGGCGCCTAAGGGAAGAAGGGGGGGCAAACCCTAAGGGCAGATGGGCCCTAAGGCCCATGCTCCCTGCGCCTCCCTCTCCTCCCCTCTTGGCCGCCCCCCCAAACCCATCTAGGGCTGCCACCCCTCTAGGGGTGGGAACCCTAGAGGGGGCGCACCCTCCTCCTTCTCCCCTATATATAGTTGAGGTATTTGGGGCTGCAGACATACGAGTTTGGACCTCTCCATGGCGCAGCCCTGCATCTCTCCTTCCTCCTCTCCCGCGGTGCTTGGCGAAGCCCTGCAGGATTGCCACGCTCCTCCACCACCACCACCACGCCGTTGTGCTGCTGCTGGATGGAGTCTTCCTCAACCTCTCCCTCTCTCCTTGCTGGATCAAGGCATGGGAGACGTCACCGGGCTGTACGTGTGTTGAACACGGAGGTGCCGTCCGTTCGGCACTAGGATCATCGGTGATTTGGATCACGACGAGTACGACTCCATCAACCCCGTTCGCTTCAACGCTTCCGCTTAGCGATCTACAAGGGTATGTAGATGCACTCTTCTTCCCCTCGTTGCTGGTCTCTCCATAGATAGATCTTGGTGACACGTAGGAAAATTTTGAATTTCTGCTACGTTCCCCAACAGTGGCATCATGAGCTAGGTCTATTGCGTAGATTCTATGCACGAGTAGAACACAAAGTAGTTGTGGGCATTGAGTTTGTTCAATATGCTTACCGTTACTAGTCCAATCTTGATTCGGCGGCATTGTGGGATGAAGCGGCCCGGACCAACCTTACACGTACGCTTACGTGAGACCGGTTCCACCGACTGACATGCACTAGTTGCATAAGGTGGCTGGCGGGTGTCTGTCTCTCCCACTTTAGTCGGATCGGATTCGATGAAAAGGGTCCTTATGAAGGGTAAATAGAAATTGGCATATCACGTTGTGGTCTTTGCGTAGGTAAGAAACGTTCTTGCTAGAAACCCATAGCAGCCACGTAAAACATGGAAACAACAATTAGAGGACGTCTAACTTGTTTTTGCAGGGTATGCTATGTGATGTGATATGGCCAAAGGATGTGATGAATGATATGTGATGTATGAGATTGATCATGTTTTTGTAATAGGAATCACGACTTGCATATCGATGAGTATGACAACCGGCAGGAGCCATAAGAGTTGTCTTAATTTATTTATGACCTGCGTGTCAACATAAACGTCATGTAATTACTTTACTTTATTGCTAACCGTTAGCTGTAGTAGTAGAAGTAATAGTTGGCGAGACAACTTCATGAAGACACGATGATGGAGATCATGGTGTCATGCCGGTGATAAGATGATCATGGAGCCCCGAAGATGGAGATCAAAAGGAGCAAAGTAATGATGGCCATATCATGTCACTATTTGACTGCATGTGATGTTTATCATGTTTATACATCTTATTTTCTTAGAACGACGGTAGTAAATAAGATGATCCCTCATTAAAATTTCAAGAAAGTGTTCCCCCTAACTGTGCACCGTTGCGAAAGTTCGTCGTTTCGAAGCACCACGTGATGATCGGGTGTGATAGATTCTTACATTCGAATACAACGGGTGTTGACGAGCCTAGCATGTACAGACATGGCCTCGGAACACACGCAAAACACTTAGGTTGACTTGACGAGCCTAGCATGTACAGACATGGCCTCGGAACACAAGAGACCGAAAGGTCGAGCATGAGTCGTATAGAAGATACGATCAACATGAAGATGTTCACCGATGTTGACTAGTCCGTCTCACGTGATGATCGGACACGGTCTAGTTGACTCGGATCATGTAATCACTTAGATGACTAGAGGGATGTCTATCTGAGTGGGAGTTCATAAGATGAACTTAATTATCCCGAACATAGTCAAAAGGTCTTCGCAAATTATGTCGTAGCTCGCGCTTCAGTTCTACTGTTTAGTTATGTTCCTAGAGAAAATTTAGTTGAAAGTTGATAGTAGCAATTATGCGGACAAGGTCTGTAAACTGAGGATTGTCCTCATTGCTTCATAGAAGGCTTATGTCCTTAATGCACCGCTCAGTGTGCTTAACCTCGAATGTCGTCTGTGGATGTTGCGAATATCTGACATACACATTTTGATAACTACGTGATAGTTCAGTTAAACGGTTTAGAGTTGAGGCACCGAAGACGTTTTGAAACGTCGCGAAACATATGAGATGTTTCGAAGGGCTGAAATTGGGATTTCAGGCTCGTGCCACGTTAAGAGGTATAAGACGTCCGACGATTTTCTTAGCCTGCAGAGTAAGGGAGAAAAGCTCAATTGTTGAGCTTGTGCTCAGATTGTCTGAGTACAACAATCATTTGAATCGAGTGGGAGTTGATCTTCCAGATGAGATAGTGATGTTTCTCCGAAGTCATTACCACCAAGCTGCTAGAGCTTCATGATGAACTATAATATTGTTAGAAATATGCCCTAGAGGCAATAATAAATAAGTTATTATTATATTTCCTTGTTCATGATAATCGTTTATTGTCCATGCTATAATTGTATTGATAGGAAACTCAGATACATGTGTGGATACATAGACAACACCATGTCCCTAGTAAGCCTCTAGTTGACTAGCTCGTTGATCAATAGATGGTTACGGTTTCCTGACCATGGACATTGGATGTCGTTGATAACGGGATCACGTCATTAGGAGAATGATGTGATGGACAAGACCCAATCCTAAGCATAGCACTAGATCGTGTAGTTCGTATGCTAAAGCTTTTCTAATATCAAGTATCATTTCCTTAGACCATGAGATTGTGCAACTCCCGGATACCGTAGGAATGCTTTGGGTGTGCCAAACGTCACAACATAACTGGGTGACTATAAAGGTGCACTACGGGTATCTCTGAAAGTGTCTGTTGGGTTGGCACGAATCGAGACTGGGATTTGTCACTCCGTGTGACGGAGAGGTATCTCTGGGCCCACTCGGTAGGACATCATCATAATGTGCACAATGTGGTCAAGGAGTTGATCATGGGATGATGTGTTATGGAACGAGTAAAGAGACTTGCCGGTAACGAGATTGAACAAGGTATCGGGATACCGACGATCGAATCTCGGGCAAGTATCGTACCGATAGACAAAGGGAATTGTATACGGGATTGATTAAGTCCTTAACATCGTGGTTCATCCGATGAGATCATCGTGGAACATGTGGGATCCAACATGGCTATCTAGATCCCGCTGTTGGTTATTGACCGGAGAACGTCTCGGTCATGTCTGCATGTCTCCCGAACCTGTAGGGTCTACACACTTAAGGTTCGATGACGCTAGGGTTATAAAGGAAGTTTGTATGTGGTTACCGAATGTTGTTCGGAGTCCCGGATGAGATCTCGGACGTCACGAGGAGTTCCGGAATGGTCTGGCGGTAAAGATTTATATATGGGAAGTCCTGTTTTGGTCACCGGAAAGGTTTCGGGTTTTATCGGTAACGTACCGGGACCGCCAAGAGGGTCCCAGGGGTCCACCAAGTGGGGCCACCAGCCCCGGAGGGCTTCATGGGCCAAGTGTGGAAGGGGACCAGCCCCAAGTGGGCTGGTGCGCCCCCCCACAAGGGCCCAAGGCGCAAGGGAGAGGAGAAGGGGGCAAACCCTAGGGCAGATGGGCCCTAAGGCCCATCCTGGTGCGCCTTCCTCTCCCCCTCCCCCTTGGCCGCCTCCCTTAGATGGGATCTAGGCTGGCCGCCAACCCTAGGGGTGGAAACCCTAAAGGGGGCGCAGCCCCTCCCCTTCCCCTATATATACTTGGCCTAGGGGCTGCCCAAAACACGCGATTTGATCTCTCTCGTTGGTGCAGCCCTCCCTCTCTTTCTCCTCATATCCCGTGGTGCTTGGCGAAGCCCTGCAGGATTGCCACGCTCCTCCACCACCACCACGCCATTGTGCTGCTGCTGGATGGAGTCTTCCTCAACCTCTCCCTCTCTCCTTGCCGGATCAAGGCGTGGGAGACGTCACCGGGCTGTACGTGTGTTGAACGCGGAGGTGCCGTCCGTTCGGCACTAGGATCATCGGTGATTTGGATCACGACGAGTACGACTCCATCAACCCCGTTCTCTTGAACGCTTCTGCTTAGTGATCTACAAGGGTATGTAGATGCACTCTCCTTCCCCTCGTTGCTGGTCTCTCCATAGATAGATCTTGGTGACACGTAGGAAAATTTTGAATTTCTGCTACGTTCCCCAATAGTGGCATCATGAGCTAGGTCTATTGCGTAGATTTTATGCATGAGTAGAACACAAAGTAGTTGTGGGCATTGATATTGTTCAATATGCTTAGCGTTACTAGTCCAATCTTGTTTCGACGGCATCGTGGGATGAAGCGGCCCGGACCAACCTTACACGTACCGTTACGTGAGACTGCTTCCACCGACTGACATGCACTAGTTGCATAAGGTGGCTGGCGGGTGTCTATCTCTCCCACTTTAGTCGGAACAGATTCGATGAAAAGGGTCCTTATGAAGGGTAAATAGCTATTGGCATATCACGTTGTGGTTTTGCGTAGGTAAGAAACGCTCTTGCTAGAAACCCATAGCAGCCACGTAAAACATGCAAACAACAATTAGAGGACGTCTAACTTGTTTTTGCAGGGTATGCTATGTGATGTGATATGGCCAAAAGGATGTGATGAATGATATATGTGATGTATGAGATTGATCATGTTCTTGTAATAGGAATCACGACTTGCATGTCGATGAGTATGACAACCGGCAGGAGCCATAGGAGTTGTCTTAATTTATTTATGACCTGCGTGTCAACATAAACGTCATGTAATTACTTTACTTTATTGCTAACCGTTAGCTGTAGTAGTAGAAGTAATTGTTGGCGAGACAACTTCATGAAGACACGATGATGGAGATCATGGTGTCATGCCGGTGACAAGATGATCATAGAGCCCCGAATATGGAGATCAAAAGGAGCAATATGATATTGGCCATATCATGTAACTATTTGATTGCATGTGATGTTTATCATGTTTATACATCTTGTTTACTTAGAACGACAGTAGTAAATAAGATGATCCCTCATTAAAATTTCAAGAAAGTGTTCCCCCTAACTGTGCACCGTTGCGACAGTTCGTTGTTTCGAAGCACCACGTGATGATCGGGTGTGATAGATTCTAACGTTCACATACAACGGGTGTAAGACAGATTTACACACGCGAAACACTTAGGTTGACTTGACGAGCCTAGCATGTGTATAGACATGGCCTCGGAACACAGAAGACCGAAAGGTCGAGCATGAGTCGTATAGAAGATACGATCAACATGAAGATGTTCATCGACATTGACTAGTCCGTCTCACGTGATGATCGGACACGGCCTAGTTGACTCGGATCATGTAATCACTTAGATGACTAGAGGGATGTCTATCTGAGTGGGAGTTCATAAGATGAACTTGTTTATCCTGAAGATAGTCAAAAGGATTTTGCAAATTATGTCGTAGCTCGCGTTTCAGTTCTACTGTTTAGATATGTTCCTAGAGAAAAATTTATTTGAAAGTTGATAGTAGCAACTATGCGGACTAGGTCCGTAAACTGAGGATTGTCCTCATTGCTTCTTAGAAGGCTTATGTCCTTAATGCACCGCTCAGTGTGCTGAACCTCGAACGTCGTCTATGGATGTTGCGAACATCTGACATACACGTTTTGATAACTACGTGATAGTTCAGTTAAACGGTTTAGAGTTGAGGCACCGAAGACGTTTTGAAACGTCGCGAAACATATGAGATGTTTTAAGGACTGAAATTGAGATTTCAGGCTCATGCCCACGTCAAGAGGTATAAGACCTCCGACGATTTTCTTAGCCTACAAACTAAGGGAGAAAAGCTCAATTGTTGAGCTTGTGCTCAGATTGTCTGAGTACAACAATCGCTTGAATCAAGTGGGAGTTGATCTTCCAGATGAAATAGTGATAGTTCTCCGAAGTCATTACCACCAAGCTGCTAGAGCTTCGTGATGAACTATAATGTATCAGGGACATATATGATGATCCTTGAGATATTCGCGATGTTTGACACCACAAAAGTAGGAATCAAGAAGGAGCATCAATTGTTGATGGTTAGTGAAACCACTAGTTTCAAGAGGGGCAAGGGCAAGAAGGGATACTTCATGAAACGGCAATTCAGCTGCTGCTCTGGTGAAGAAACCCAAGGTTGAACCCAAACCCGAGACTAAGTGCTTCTGTAATAAGGGGAACAGCCACTGGAGCAGAATTACCCTAGATACTTGGTAGATTAGAAGGCTGGCAAGGTCGATAGAAGTATATTGGATGTAAATTATGTTAATGTGTACTTTACTAGTACTCCTAGTAGCACCAGGGTATTAGATACCGGTTCGGTTGCTAAGTGTTAGTAACTCGAAATAAAAGCTACCGAATAAACGGAGACTAGCTAAAGGTGAGCTAACGATATGTGTTGGAAGTGTTTCCAATGTTGATATGATCAAGCATCGCACACTCCCTCTACCATCGAGATTGGTGTTTGCGTTGAGCATAGACATGATTGGATTATGTCTATCGCAATACGGTTATTCATTTAAGGAGAATAATGGTAACTCTGTTTATTTGAATAATACCTTCAATGGTCTTACACCTAAAATGAATTGCTTGTTGAATCTCGATCGTAGTGATACACATGTTCATGCCAAAATATAGTAATGATAGTACCACCTACTTGTGGCACTGCCACGTAAGTCATATCGGTATAAAACGCATGAAGAAGCTCCATGTCGATGGATCTTTTGGCTCACTCGTTTTTGAAAAGTTTGAGACATGCGAACCATGTCTATTGGTGTATATGCATGAAGAAACTCCATGCAAATGGACCGTTTGGACTCACTTGATTTTGAATCACTTGAGACATGCAAATCATACCACATGGGCAAGATGACTGAAAACCTCGTTTTCAGTAAAATGGAACTAGAAAGCAACTTGTTGGAAGTAATACATTTTGATGTGTGCAGTCCAATGAGTGCTGAGGCATGTAGTGGATATCGTTATGTTTTTACTTCACAGATGATTTGAGTAAATATTGAGTATATTTACTTGATGAATCACGAGTCTGAATTATTGAAAGGTTCAAGTAATTTCAGGGTGAAGTTGAAAGATCGTCGTGACAAGAGGATAAAATATCTATGATATGATCATAGAGATGAATATCTGAATTATGAGTTTGGCACATAATTAAGACATTGTGGAAATTGTTTCACAACTAATACAGCCTGGAACACCATAGTGTGATGGTGTGTCCGAACATCATAACTGCACCCTATTGGATATGATGCATACCATGATGTCTCTTATCGAATTACCACGATAGCTTATGGGTTAGGCATTAGAGACAACCACATTCACTTTAAATGGGGCACCACATAATTCCGATGAGATGACACCGTATGAACTATGGTTTAAAGAAATCTAAGCTGTCATTTCTTAAAAGTTTGGGGCTGCAACGCTTATGTGAAAAAGTTTCAGGCTGATAAGCTCGAAACCAAAGCGGATAAATGCATCTTCATAGGACACCCAAAACAGTTGGGTATACCTCCTGTCTCAGATTCGAAAGCAATAAGGGATTGTTTCTAGAATCAGGTCCTTTCTCGAGGAAAAGTTTCTCTCGAAAGAATTGAGTGGGAGGATGGTGGAGACTTGATGAGGTTATTGAACCGTCACTTCAACTAGTGTATTGCAGGGCACAAAGAGTTGTTCCTATGGCACCTACACCAATTGAAGTGGAAGCTTATGATAGTGATCATGAAATTTCAGATCAAGTCACTACCAAACCTCGTAGGATGACAAGGATGCGTACTACTTCAGAGTGGTAAGTAATCCTGTCTTGGAAGTCATGTTGCTAGACAACAATGAACCTACGAGCTATGGAGAAGCGATGGTGGGCCCGGATTCCGATAAATGGCTCGAGGCCATATAATTCGAGAGAGGATCCATATATGAAAACAAAGTGTAGACTTTGGAAAAACTACTTGATGGTCGTGAGGCTGTTGAGTATAGATGGATTTTAAAAGGAAGACGGACAATGATGGTAAGTATCACCATTAAGAAAGCTCGACTTGTCATTAAGATGTTTTCCGACAAGTTTAAGGAGTTGACTACGATGAGACTTTCTCACTCGTAGCGATGCTAAGAGTCTGTTGGAATTATATTAGCGATTACTGCATTATTTGTGAAATCTTGCAGATAGGATGTCAAAAACATTGTTTCCTCGACGATTTTCTTGAGGAAAGGTTGTATGTGATACAATCAGAAGGTTTTGTCAATCCTGAAAGATGCTAATAAGTATGCAAAGCTCCAGCAATCCTTCTGAGGACTGGAGTAAGCATCTCGGAGTTGGAATGTATGCTTTGATGAGATGATCAAAGATTTTGGTGTATACAAAGTTTATGAGAAACTTGTATTTCCAAAGAAGTGAGTGGGAGCACTATAGAATTCCTGATAAGTATATGTTGTTGGCATATTGTTGATCAGAAGTGACGTAGAATTTCTGGAAAGCATATAGGGTTATTTGGAAAGTGTTTTTCAATGGAAAGCCTGGATTAAGCTACTTGAACATTGAGCATCAAGATCTATAAGGATAGATCAAAACGCTTAATGGTACTTTCAAATGAGCACATACCTTGCCGTGATCTTGAAGGTGTTCAAGATGGATCAGTCAAAGAAGGAGTTCTTGCCTGAGTTGTAAGGTATGAAGTTAAGACTTAAAGCTCGACCACGGCAGAATAGAGAGAAAGGACGAAGGTCGTCCCCTATGCTTAAGACATAGGCTATACAGTATGCTATGCTGTGTACCGCACCTGAAGTGTGCCTTGCCATGAGTCAGTCAAGGGGTACAAGAGTGATCCAAGAATGGATCACAGGACAGCGGTCAAAGTTATCCTTAGTAACTAGTGGACTAAGGAATTTTCTCGATTGTGGAGGTGGTAAAAGAGTTCGTCGTAAAGGGTTACGCCATTGCAAACTTTGACACTAATCCAGATTATTCTGAGTAGTAAACTGGATTCGTATAGTAGAACAGTTATTTGGAAAAGCTCCAAATAGAGCGTGGTAGCTGCATCTAGGAGATGACATAGAGATTTGTAAAGCACACACGGATCTGAAAGGTTCAGACCCGTTGACTAAAACCTCTCTCACAAGCAACATGATCAAATCCAGAACTCATTGAGTGCTAATCACATAGTGATGTGAACTAGATTATTGACTCTAGTAAACTCTTTGGATGTTCGTTACATGATGATGTGATCTATGAGTGTTAATCACATGGCGATGTGAACTAGATTATTGACTCTAGTGCAAGTGGGAGACTGTTGGAAATATGCCCTATAGGCAATAATAAATTTATTATTATTATATTTCCTCGTTCATGATAATCGTTTATTATCCATGCAAGAATTGTATTGATAGGAAACTCAGATACATGTGTGGATACATGGACAACACCATGTCCCTGGTAAGCCTCTAGTTGACTAGCTCGTTGATCAATAGATCGTTACGGTTTCCTGACCATGGACATCGGATGTCGTTGATGACGGGATCACATCATTAGGAGAATGATGTGATGGACAAGACCCAATCCTAAGCATAGCACTAGATCGTGTAGTTCGTATGCTAAAGCTTTTCTAATGTCAAGTATCATTTCCTTAGACCATGAGATTGTGCAACTCCCGGATACCGTAGGAATGCTTTGGGTGTGCCAAACGTCACAACGTAACTGGGTGACTATAAAGGTGCACTACGGGTATCTCCGAAAGTGTCTGTTGGGTTGGCACGAATCGAGACTGGGATTTGTCACTCCGTAGGACGGAGAGGTATCTCTGGACCCACTCGGTAGGACATCATCATATGCGTAATGTGACCAAGGAGTTGATCACGGGATGATGTGTTACGGAACGAGTAAAGAGACTTGCTGGTAACGAGATTGAACAAGGTATCGGATACCGACGATCGAATCTCGGGCAAGTACAATACCGCTGGACAAGGGAATTGAATATGGGATTGATTAAATCCTCGACATCGTGGTTCATCCGATGAGATCATCGTGGAACATGTGGGAGCCAATATGGGTATCCAGATCCCGCTATTGGTTATTGGCCGGAGAGGTGTCTCGGTCATGTCTACATGGTTCCCGAACCCCTAGGGTCTACACACTTAAGGTTCGGTGACGCTAGAGTTGTTATGGGAAATAGTATGTGGTTACCGAAGGTAGTTTGGAGTCCCGTATGAGATCCCGGACATCACGAGGAGTTCCGGAATGGTCCGGCGGTGAAGATCGATATATTGGACGAAGGGTATTGGAGTCCGGAAGTGTTCCGGAGGTACCAGGCTATGACCAGCATGACCGAAAGGTGTTTCGGGAGCCCGGGCAAGTGTTGGGGGGCTTCATGGGCCAAGGGAAGGGGGAAAACCAGCCCACTAAGGGGCTGTGCGCCCCCCTCACCTATTCCCACATGACCAGGGGGTTTGGGGCGCCCCATCTAGGGTTCCCACCTCCTGGCTTGGGGGCCAAGTCACCCAAGGGGGAGATCCCATCTGCCCTGGCCGCCCCCCCCCTAGCGGAAACCCTAGGGCGCCTCCCTCTTCCCCTTGCCCCTATATATAGTGGAGGTTTTGGGGATGCCCAACACACGAGATGACCTCTTCCCTGGCGCAGCCCTCCCTCCTCCTACCTTCTCCTCCTCCTCCATGGTGCTTGGCGAAGCCCTGCCGGAGAACCACGAGCT
Organism: Triticum monococcum; assembly: GCA_034509565.1. Taxonomy (NCBI): domain Eukaryota; kingdom Viridiplantae; phylum Streptophyta; class Magnoliopsida; order Poales; family Poaceae; genus Triticum; species Triticum monococcum. Next base: position 639,284,384 of record CM067845.1, read on the forward strand.
CCACCACCACCACGCCGTCATGCTGACGGAGCTCTCCCTCAACTTCTCCTCTCCCCTTGCTGGATCAAGAAGGAGGAGACGTCCCCGGGCTGTACGTGTGTTCAACGCGGAGGTGCCGTCCGTTCGGCACTAGGATCATCGGTGATTTGGATCACGACGAGTACGACTCCATCAACCCCGTTCACTTGAACGCTTCCGCTTAGCGATCTACAAGGGTATGTAGATGCACTCTCCTCCCCCTCGTTGCTGGTCTCTCCATAGATAGATCTTGGTGACACGTAGGAAAATTTTGAATTTCTGCTACGTTCCCCAACAGTATATGCATGAAGAAACCCCATGCAATTGGATCATTTGGACTCACTTGATTTTGAATCACTTGAGACATGCAAATCATACCACATGGGCAAGATGACTGAAAGCCTCGTTTTCAGTAAAATGGAAATAGAGAGCAACTTGTTGGAAGTAATACATTTTGATGTGTGCAGTCCAATGAGTGCTGAGGTGTGTAGTGGATATCGTTATGTTCTTACTTCACAGATGATTTGAGTAGATGTTGAGTATATTTACTTGATGAATCACGAGTCTGAATTATTGAAAGGTTCAAGTAATTTCAGAGTGAAGGTGAGAGATCTCGTGACAAGAGGACAAAATGTCTATGATATGATCATAGAGATGAATATCTGAATTACGAGTTTGGCACAGAATTAAGACATTGTGGAAATTGTTTCACAACTAATACAGCCTGGAACACCATAGTGTGATGGTGTGTCCGAACATCATAACTGCACCCTATTGGATATGATGCATACCATGATGTCTCTTATGGAATTACCACGATAGTTTATGGGTTAGGCATTAGAGACAACCACATTCCTTTAAATAGGGCACCACGTAATTCCGATGAGATGACACCGTATGAACTATGGTTTAAAGAAACCTAAGCTGTCATTTCTTAAAAGTTTGGGGCTGCGACGCTTATGTGAAAAAGTTTCAGGCTGATAAGCTCAAACCCAAAGCGGATAAATGCATCTTCATAGGACACCCAAAAAAGTTGGGTATACCTCCTGTCTCAGATTTGAAAGCAATAAGGGATTGTTTCTAGAATCGGGTCCTTTCTCGAGGAAAAGTTTCTCTCGAAAGAATTGAGTGGGAGGATGGTGGAGACTTGATGAGGTTATTAAACCATCTCTTCAACTAGTGTGTGGCAGGGCACAGGAAGTTGTTCCTGTGGCACCTACACCAATTGAAGTGGAAGCTTATGATAGTGATCATGAAACTTCAGATCAAGTCACTACCAAACCTCGTGGGATGACAAGGATGCGTGCTACTTTAGAGTGGTACGTAATCCTGTCTTGGAAGTCATGTTGCTAGACAACAATGAACCTACGAGCTATGGAGAAGTGTTGGTGGGCCCGGATTCCGATAAATGGCTCGAGGCCATAAAATCCGAGAGAGGATCCATGTATGAAAACAAAGTGTAGACTTTGGCAGAACAGCTCGATGGTCGTAAGGCTGTTGAGTACAGATGGATTTTAAAAGGAAGACGGACAATGATGGTAAGTATCACCATTAAGAAAGCTCGACTTGTCGTTAAGATGTTTTCCGACAAGTTCAAGGAGTTGACTACAATGAGACTTTCTCACTCGTAGCGATGCTAAGAGCCTGTTGGAATTATATTAGCGATTACTACATTATTTATGAAATCTTGCAGATAGGATGTCAAAACATTGTTTCCTCGACGATTTTCTTGAGGAAAGGTTGTATGTGATACAACCGGAAGGTTTTGTCAATCCTGAAAGATGCTAATAAGTATGCAAAGCTCCAGCAATCCTTCTGAGGACTGGAGTAAGCATCTCGGAGTTGGAATGTATGCTTTGATGAGATGATCAAAGATTTTGGGTGTATAAAAGGTTTATGAGAAACTTGTATTTCCAAAGAAGTGAGTGGGAGCACTATAGACTTTCTGATGAGTATATGTTGATCAGAAATGACGTAGTATTTTTGGAAAGTGTTTTTCAATGGAAAACCTGGATTAGGCTACTTGAACATTGAGCATCAAGATCTATAAGGATAGATCAAAACACTTAATGGTACTTTCAAATGAGCACATACCTTGACATGATCTTGAAGGTGTTCAAGATGGATCAGTCAAAGAAGGAGTTCTTGCCTGAGTTGTAAGGTATGAAGTTAAGACTTAAAGCTCGACCACGGCAGAATAGAGAGAAAGGACGAAGGTCGTCCCCTATGCTTAAGACATAGGCTCTACAGTATGCTATGCTGTACCGCACCTGAAATGTGCCTTGCCATGAGTCAGTCAAGGGGTACAAGAGTGATCCAAGAATGGATCACAGGACATCGGTCAAAGTTATCCTTAGTAACTAGTGGACTAAGGAATTTTCTCGATTATGGAGGTGGTAAAAGAGTTCGTCGTAAAGGGTTACGCCGATGCAAACTTTGACACTAATCCAGATTATTCTAAGTAGTAAACTGGATTCGTATAGTAGAACAGTTATTTGGAATAGCTCCAAATGTAGCGTAGTAGTTGTATCTACAAGATGACATAGAAATTTGCGAAGTACATACTGATCTGAATGTTTCAGACCCGTTGACTATAACATCTCTCACAAGCATAACATGATCAAACCCGGAACTCTTTGGGGATGTGACCTTGAGTGTTAATCACATATCGATGTGAGCTGGATTATTGACTCTAGTGCAAGTGGGAGACTGTTGGAAATATGCCCTAGAGGTAATAATAAATTGATTATTATTATATTTCCTTGTTCATGATAATCGTTTATTATCCATGCTAGAATTGTATTGATACGAAACTCAGATACATGTGTGGATACATAGACAACACCATGTCCCTAGTAAGCCTCTAGTTGACTAGCTCGTTGATCAATAAATGGTTATGGTTTCCTGACCATGGACATTGGATGTCGTTGATAACGGGATCACATCATTAGGAGAATGATGTGATGGACAAGACCCAATCCTAAGCCTAGCACAAAGATCGTGTAGTTCGTTCGCTAAAGCTTTTCTAATGTCAAGTATCATTTCCTTAGACCATGAGATTGTGCAACTCCCGGATACCGTAGAAATACTTTGGGTGTGCCAAACGTCACAACGTAACTGGGTGGCTATAAAGGTGCACTACGGGTGTCTCCGAAAGTGCCTGTTGGGTTCGCACGAATCGAGATTGGGATTTGTCACTCCGTGTGACAGAGAGGTATCTCTGGGCCCACTCGGTAGGACATCATCATAGTGTGCACAATGTGATCAAGGAGTTGATCACGGGATCATGTGTTACGGAACGAGTAAAGAGACTTGCCGGTAACGAGATTGAACAAGGTATCGGGATACCGACGATCGAATCTCGGGCAAGTACAATACCGCTAGACAAAGGGAATTGTATCACATCCTCGACATCGTGGTTCATCCGATGAGATCATCGTGGAACATGTGGGAGCCAACATGGGTATCCAGATCTCGCTGTTGGTTATTGACCGGAGAACATCTCGGTCATGTCTGCATGTCTCCCGAACCCGTAGGGTCTACACACTTAAGGTTCGATGATGCTAGGGTTATAAAGGAAGTTTGTATGTGGTTACCGAATGTTGTTCGGAGTCCCGGATGAGATCCCGGATGTCACGAGGAGCTCCGGAATGGTCCGGAGGTAAAGATTTATATATGGGAAGTCCTGTTTTGGTCACCGGAAAAGTTTCGGGGTTTATCGGTAACGTAGCGGGACCACCGGGAGGGTCCCGGGGTCCACCAAGTGGGGCCACCAGCCCCGGAGGCTTGCATGGACCAAGAGTGGTAAGGGACCAGCCCCTGAGTGGGCTGGTGCGCCTCCCACAAGGCCTAAGGCACCTAAGGGAAGAAGGGGGGCAAACCCTAAGGGCAGATGGGCCCTAAGGCCCATGCTCCCTGCGCCTCCCTCTCCTCCCCTCTTGGCCGCCCCCCAAACCCATCTAGGGCTGCCGCCCCTCTAGGGGGTGGGAACCCTAGAGGGGGCGCACCCTCCTTCTTCTCCCCTATATATAGTTGAGGTATTTGGGGCTGCAGACATACGAGTTTGGACCTCTCCATGGCGCAGCCCTGCATCTCTCCTTCCTCCTCTCCCGCGGTGCTTGGCGAAGCCCTGCAGGATTGCCACGCTCCTCCACCACCACCACGCCGTTGTGCTGCTGCTGGATGGAGTCTTCCTCAACCTCTCCCTCTCTCCTTGCTGGATCAAGGCATGGGAGACGTCATCGGGCTGTACGTGTGTTGAACACGGAGCTGTCGTCCGTTCGGCACTAGGATCATCGGTGATTTGGATCACGACGAGTACGACTCCATCAACCCCGTTCACTTGAACGCTTCCTCTTAGCGATCTACAAGGGTATGTAGATGCACTCTTCTTCCCCTCGTTGCTGGTCTCTCCATAGATAGATCTTGGTGACACGTAGGAAAATTTTGAATTTCTGCTACGTTCCACAACAATTACTTCCATGAACATAGGAAGTTTGAGCCATACAAATTTGAGAGTGACCGGACCGACGTGTCAATACAAAAGAGGTGGGGCTTCATCCAATTGGAGTGCAACAACTTTTGTGGATCCCATGACAATGTTGTCTCTGCCGGCCCGTGACTTACATTGGGATCAAACATTACCTTGAAGGAAATATGCCCTAGAGGCAATAATAAAGTTATTTTTTATTTCCTTATTTCATGATAAATGTTTATTATTCATGCTAGAATTGTATTAACCGGAAACATAAGACATGTGTGAATACATAGACAAACAGAGTGTCACTAGTATGCCTCTACTTGACTAGCTCGTTGATCAAAGATGGTTATGTTTCCTAACCATAGACATGAGTTGTCATTTGATTAACGGGGTCACATCATTAGGAGAATGATGTGATTTACTTGACCCATTCCGTTAGCTTAGCACTTGATCGTTTAGTTTGTTGCTATTGCTTTCTTCATGACTTATACATGTTCCTATGACTATGAGATTATGCAACTCCTGTTTACCGGAGGAACACTTTGTGTGCCACCAAACGTCACAATGTAACTGGGTGATTATAAAGGTGCTCTACAGGTGTCTCCGAAGGTACTTGTTGGGTTGGCGGATTTCGAGATTAGGATTTGTCACTCTGATTGTCGGAGAGGTATCTCTGGGCCCACTCGGTAATGCACATCACTATAAGCCTTGCAAGCATTGCAACTAATGAGTTAGTTGCGGGATGATGTATTACGAAACGAGTAAAGAGACTTGCCGGTAACGAGATTGAACTAGGTATTGAGATACCGACGATCGAATCTCAGGCAAGTAACATACCGATGACAAAGGGAACAACGTATGTTGTTATGCGGTCTGACCGATAAAGATCTTCGTAGAATATGTAGGAGTCAATATGGGCATCCAGGTCCCACTATTGGTTATTGACAAGAGAGGTGTCTCGGTCATGTCTACATAGTTCTCGAACCCGTAGGGTCTGCACGCTTAACATTCGTTGACGATATAGTACTATGAGTTATGTATGTTGGTGACCGAATGTTGTTCGAAGTTTTGGATGAGATCACAGATATGACGAGGAACTCCGGAATGGTCCGGAAGTAAAGATTGATATGTGGGTAGTAGTGTTTGATCTCCGGAAGGGTTCCGGAATTCACCGGAAGGGGTTCCGGATGTTTCCCGAAATGTTTGGGCACGAGAACACTTTATCTGGGCCAAAGGGGAAAGCCCACGAGGCTTTTGGAAAGTGCAAAAGGAAGTTTTGCGGAGACCAGAGGCCAGACGCCAGGAACCCTGGCGTCTAGGGGGTAGACGCCGGGAACCCTGGCGTCTAGCCCTGGAGTCCGAGAAGGACTCTTGCCTTTCGGGTGAAACCGACTTTGAGGAGGATTTTACTCCAAGTTTCGACCCCAGGGCTCAACATATAAATAGAGGGGTAGGGCTAGCACCAAAGACACATCAAGAAACACCAAGCCGTGTGCCGGCAACCCCGTCCCCTCTAGTTTATCCTCCGTCATAGTTTTCGTGGTGCTTAGGCGAAGCCCTGCGGAGATTGTTCTTCACCAACACCGTCACCATGCCGTCGTGCTGCCGGAACTCATCTACTACTCCGCCCCTCTTACTGGATCGAGAAGGCGAGGACGTCACCGAGCCGAACGTGTGCAGAACTCGGAGGTGCCGTGCTTTCGGTACTTGGATCGGTCGGACGTGAAGACGTACGACTACATCAACCGCGTTGATATAACGCTTCCGCGAATGGTCTACGAGGGTACGTAGACAACACTCTCCCCTCTCGTTGCTATGCATCATCATGATCTTGCGTGTGCGTAGGAATATTTTTGAAATTACTACGTTCCCCAACATACCTTTGTTCTAAGCATTAATCGTCTTCCTATGCATATGAATATATCTTGTTGGTTTCATCTCTAAATGTAGGCATTTCAAGCCTTGGATACCTTCAAGGTACAAAATGGGGGTAATCCATTCACCTTGAGCCATTGCTGGAAGAAAATCAAGGATTGCCCCAAGTTCAAGGAGCCATATATGGCCCAAAAAAGAGGCAAGGGCCTTCGTCGGTTGACGACCTAAGTGAAAGTGAGAAGGGGCTGAGGGGGAAGACCAATTCCAAGGTGGATGCAAAGTGTCATGCTTCGACGATCGCCTTGCAAGAAACATTGAAGGGATTCATGACCCAAAAGGAAGACAGTAAGCGCCAAGAGAAAGAGGAGCAAATGAAGACCTATTTTGACATACAAAAAAAGAAGCTCGAGATCGATGAGGCCAATTTCCGGACAAGAGCCGAGGAGGTGGAGCTCACGCTAATCTCCAAGGAAGTGGAGATCAAGGCGGCCAACACAAGCAAGATGACCCCAAAAAAGGAAGGCTTGGTTTGAGGGGAAGCAAAAGTTCATCCAAGACAGAGATTATGCATGGTCCTCTTTTATTTGTTTGAACTAGGTTTGAGATGCATGAACTATGGTTTTGACGATCTTTTTGATGCAATGTTGTACGGCGGGCATATGCTACTATCCAAAATGGCTAGATTTATTTTTCTATCTTTGGTGGGCCGGCCCATTATCACTCAGCTTGTAGGGAGCGTTGCGTCTGTTTTACTGGTTTTCAAACGATTTTTTATTATTTATTATTTAAAAATGATTTTTTTTATTTGAAAAAGCAAACATTTTTTAAAAACAATATTTTATTAAAACTGGCTGAATATTTTTAAAATTCTGAATACTTACAGAAATGTTAAATGCGAGCATTTTTAAGGAACATTTTGTAAATGCTGGGTAGCCAAGTACGGAGAGTATATTAAACTTTTCTATGGTAAATGCTGGGTAGCCAACTGCCGATGGTAAAGCTGTTTTTTTTTGCGGGTGAGGTAACTAAACCTGGAAGTGGTTTTGAATTAACCAGGTTAAATGGTTTGGTTCCTTGCTTTGGGTTTGATTGGTTCGGTTATTCATGGAGCTAAACTATTAACAATTGGGTTTGGTTTTGGTTTAAAGGAGAAACGAATTGGATGTGGTTGGGTGTGGGCCTATTAAGTTTGGTTCCAGACAGTTTGGTCTAAGAACCGGTTCCTTAGATTGGTTCCTAACAAGCCTATTTAGTTTGGCTCTGCTGCTTCTACAGCGAGCCTGCGCAGGAGCTCTGTTTGACTTGCCGCTTCCCAACTACTCCCTCCATTCTGAATTACTTGTTGCAGATATGCATGTATCTAGATGTATTTTAGTTCTAAATACATCCATTTCTGCGACGAGTAATTTGGAATGGAGGGAGTAGCACATAATCAAAGCTAGTGGGTTATTACGTGATACATTTATATAGATATACAACACGTGTGGGTAACTGATCTAAAAACCACAAGCTTAAACCACGGTTCCTCCACCAGTTTAGTTTAGTTTGGATTGAAATATCTTGTGGTTCAGTTTAGGTTAGGTGGCCTAACACATTTATGTGGTTTGGTCTGGTTTAGTTTTCTTAAATTTGTCACATGGGTTCAGGTTGGCTATGGTTAAGTTACCCAACCATTGCCAGATTTAGAGGTAACGTTGGGTATTGAAGAGCTATAAGAGTAGTTATCGTGCCTATGGTAAACGCTAGGTAGCCAAGTGCAGAGAGTATACTAATTTAATCTATAATGTGATTAAAATTTTACAATGTTTGACTTAAGAAAAATCTAATATGTAAAGTAAATAAAAACAAAGGGAGTAGTCCACTACTAGATTTACTTTTTTGAATGAAGTGTAGACCACTAATAAATGTTTGTGTTGTTCCATTCTTTCCCGTCATTAGCTTTCGTCTGTACTTCTTGCATTGAAAAAAATGAACGGGTATGTGCATCTCGGGACCTTGTGTTGCAATTCAAGCTAAATAAAATAAAATATGCGTGTAATCCTCAAGCATTGACAATCAATGTCTTTGTGACAGCCAGTTGCCGCGCTGGTGACCGCCGGACGTGAGCAGAGGATACATAGTTTCTTGTAACCAGTGACCCGTCACAACTTTAGCTAACAGAAGGTTCAGTCCCTCTGAATATTGCTGGTAGTGCAGCTCAGCAGCTATGTGCTTGTTATGTTGTTGACGGTTTGACCGGTTTCAGTTTCAGAAAAATCCATGTCAAAGGGGATTGTAGAGGAAACCAGGTTTTTTGTAGTTTTCAGTTAAGCATGACTGTTGTACTTTTTTATCTGCTAAATATTCGATGTGTTTGGAGTATGAAAATGTTGTGGTCGAGTACAGTGAAAACATTCTTCAAAATCTCTATACAATTTGTAATTTTTTAAATAAAAATGTGCTTTGTGTTGTGGATGATGATTTGTTCAGGTCGTTACGTTCAGCTGGACTGTGGTACTGTCATTTGTGTTCCGACGCTCCCCTTGCGTGTTGTTCTGACCGCCCAAAATCTCAAGATGAATCTGAATTATATGACCCTGTCCCCTAACACTGAAGGTCGTAACAAACCATGAAATTATCTGTGTTATCCGTTCGAGTAATTTGGAAAGGAGGTAGTTTCTGGGCGCGTGAGCACAAAGCTGACGAGTAGGTTCTTTGTTGCAGATTTTGTTCGCAACAGAGTTGCTGGATATATTATTCATTTTCTCCACGTTTTCAGAAAAGAAACAGATAACACTGGTGATTTTCCCCATCGGTACACATTGACACTGGTATCAACAATTCAACCTCTCGGCACAAACAAAACTTTTCAGCTGTCAATGCTTCATCGCGGTCACCTTTTGCCTCCCACCAATGGCACAACTCTACAATGCAACTAATGGCGTCTCCTCGTGAAGGCAAACGAGTGGAGTAAATGGCAGCAAATTTACACGGATGCGAAGATGGAATTTGAACCGAATGGATTTAACTTCCGAGGTGCACCTCCATATATAGCTAGATGATGCAGCAAGACCTTCCTTACTTTACCTCACCAGTCTTCTTCCCAAGTCCAAGCCAATCTCCAGGATGCCAGAGCATTGCAAGATTTCTGCTGCCATGGTATCTGAGCAAAGGTCGTGTGTGCTCAAGGTAGATGGATACTCTAGAGCCAAGGAGCTACTCAAGAACGGCAAGTTCGTCATTTCTGCCCCTTTCAATGTTGGAGGCCACAGCTGGGCCATGAGATATTACCCAAACGGTGGCCTTGAGGAGTATGTCGATTTTGTATCTCTTTATCTACATCTCGAGTCTGCCGATGCTAAAGATGTAAGGCGAAATTCACGTTCAGTGTACTTGACAAGAACGATGAACCGGTGCCTTCATACAGCTGTACCCACCCTGGACATACCTTCTCAGCGGAAGTTTCACACTGGGGCTAGCATGACTTGATCAAGAGGGCTGATCTAGAGGCATCGGCGCATCTGCAAAACGACTGTTTGACCATTAGGTGTGATGTCACCGTCACCAGGGAGGTCAACAGGGAAGAAGAAACAAGGGTTCCTCCAGGCGACCTGAACCAGCATCTGGGCGACCTCCTGAAGAACAAGGATGCAGCAGACTTAATTTTTAAAGTCGGCGGACAAACATTCTCTGCTCACAGGTGTGTCCTCACTGCTCGGTCATCCGTCTTCAAGGCAGAGCTCCTTGGCGCCATGGAGGAGAGTTCCGGCAGTCTAATTGAAATTTTTGACATGGAACCTGATGTGTTCGAGTCCTTGCTCCTCTTCATATACACCGACTCTTTCCCTGTGCTTGAGATGGCTAGCAACAAAGGTGAAACTGATGTGGTTATGGCTACCCATCTTCTTCTAGCGGCTGACAGGTACAACATCGGTAGGCTAAAGCTTATATGCGAGGAGAAATTGTGCACTCACATTGATTCAAACATGGTGGCCACTAGTTTGGCTTTAGCAGAACAACATTGTTTCCATGGTCTCAAAGAGACTTGTTTGCAATTCCTTTCTTCTCCTTCCAATATCAAGGCTATGATGGCAAGCGACGGTTATGAGCATCTGAAATCTAGTTGCCCATCTGTTTTCAAGGAGCTGATAGCTAGAATCATGCCGGCTAAATGGGACGTGGCAAAGGATATTGTCATGACAATGTGGAAGTAATGCCTATAGATCAATTATTATCATATATGTCATCCAAGTTTAGTACTAATGGTTATGCTACTTATATATGTGTATGGGTGCTTGAATGTTTGGAACAAAAATGCAAGCAACCACTTTTTCTTTCCTTGCCTATGAAAGAATCTTGTTTCAATCGTTATGCTACTTCTCCATGTATGGTTGTATGGATGTTTTAGAACAAAGAATCTTAGTATCATTCATTCAATCTATATGTTGAGGCAAGTAGAATGGTACATTTCCCCGCAAAAAAAGAAGAAGCAGAATGGTACATTGGTACTTATCAATTTTTTTTGAAAACCCCACCATATATTAATTAACTTAGAATGTTAATACAATCGTTCATTACAGCATGTTCCACACAGGCCGGAACACTATTAATAAGAACACCATCAGACCTATTATTAAAACTAAACTTAGCTATCTCATGCGCCACCTTATTAGCTTTCCTGCTAATCTTGGAGATCTTCACATTCGGCATCATCTTAGAAATACTGAATGCTTCCTCCTTTAGGTCAACAAGGGGAGATCTGTCAAACCTGTTATTGTCAAGAACACCAGCCACAAAAGAACAATCAGTTTCTAATATGATGGGTTGGTGAAGGGTGATACCGATATACAATCCAGAGATTGTCGCTCTAATTTCCGCTTCTTCAGCACTATAGCAGGCTCCAATATAATCCCAAGAGGAAATGATTACTTCTTCAATATGATTCCTGACAACGACCCCCACACTTGCGGCGTTGATTGCCTTCACAAAACTTGCATCAACGTTAATTTTGAAAAACTCTGCGTTGGGAGGTTTCCAACTAACACCCTTCCTCTCTCCATTATTCAAATCCTGAATGCTCTCCCCCAATTTCTTGCCTTTGTAACTTATCACTCCCTACGTTTTTGAGTGGCAAGACGAAAAGGAAGCCCAGTAGTTATGAACAAAATTTACAGAGGCTGATATGGATTCTTTACCTCTAGCAAAAATCAAATCATTCCTCAAGTGCCAAGCTCTCCATAACGTGAAAATAGTTTGCTCACGCACTGTTGGACTTAATTGATCCAGTAAAATAAGAAACCAATATGCCCAGTATTTTTAAAAAGCACTTCGGCAGGCAAATTCCACAATTTCTCAAAGCCAAACGAAGTGCACGTGCCTTTGGACTGTTGGGGAACGTAGTAATTTCAAAAAGAAAATCCTACACACACACAAGATCATCGTGATGCATAGCAACAAGCGGGAGAGTGTAATCTACGTACCCTTGTAGACCGACAGCGGAAGCGTTAGCACAACACGGTTGATGTAGTCGTACGTCTTCACAGCCCGACCGATCAAGCACCGAAACTACGGCACCTCCGAGTTTTAGCACACGTTCAGCTCGATGACGATCCCCGGACTCCGATCCAGCAAAGTGTCGGGGAAGAGTTCTGTCAGCACGACGGCGTGGTGACGATCTTGATGTTCTACCGTCGCAGGGCTTCGCTTAAGCACCGCTACAATATTATCGAGGATTATGATGGAAGGGGGCACCGCACAGGGCTAAGAATACGATCACGTGGATCAACTTGTGTGTCTAGGGGTGCCCCCTGCCCCCGTATATAAAGGAGCAAGGGGAGGAGGCCGGCCGGCCCTATAGGCGCGCCAAGGAGGAGTCCTCCTCCTAGTAGGAGTAGGACACCTACTAGGAGGGGGAAGGAAGTGGGGAGGGAGAAGGAAAGGGGGGCGCCCCCCCTCTCCTAGTCCAATTCGGACCAGGGGGAGGAGGCGCACGGCCCACCCTGGCTGCCCCTCTCTCTCTCTCCACTAAGGCCCATATGGCCCATTACTTCTCCCGGTAGGGTTCCGGTAACCCTCCGGCTCTCCGGTTTTCTCCGAAATCACCCGGAACACTTCCGGTGTCCGAATATAGCCATCCAATATATCAATCTTTATGTCTCGACCATTTCGAGACTCCTCGTTATGTCCGTGATCACATCCGGGACTCCGAACTAACTTCGGTACATCAAAACTCATAAACTCATAATATAACTGTCATCGAAACCTTAAGTGTGCGGACCCTACGGGTTCGAGAACAATGTAGACATGACCGAGACACGTCTCCGGTCAATAACCAATAGCGGAACCTGGATGCTCATATTGGCTCCTACATATTCTACGAAGATCATTATCGGTCAGACCGCATAACAGCATACGTTGTTCCCTTTGTCATCGGTATGTTACTTGCCCGAGATTTTTTTTTTGACACCTGAAACAGTAGGAGAGTCTCCTACTGTGTAATTAAATTAATGAATGAGTGAATTTACATATGTTTTTGTACATGGCATCCCCTTTGGGGATGGGGGGAGGAGAAGATCAAAGAGTAGCTATAAAGGAATTGAGAAATGAGATGTGTTTTTCTCCAACCCTATGGGTTAGGAGAGAGAGGTTTAGTGGTGAGAATTCCATCTTGCCCGAGATTCGATCGTCGGTATCTCAATACCTAGTTCAATCTCGTTACCAGCAAGTCTCTTTACTCGTTTCGTAATACATCATCTCGCAACTAACTCATTAGTTGCAATGTTTGCAAGGTTTATGTGATGTGCATTAACAAGAGGGCCCAGAGATACCTCTCCGACAATCGGAGTGACAAATCCTAATCTCGAAATACGCCAACCCAACATGTACCTTTGGAGACACCTGTAGAGCTCCTTTATAATCACCCACTTATGCTGTGACGTTTGGTAGCACACAAAGTGTTCCTCCGGCAAACGGGAGTTGCATAATCTCATAGTCACAGGAACATGTATAAGTCATGAAGAAAGCAATAGCAACACACTAAACGATCGGGTACTAAGCTAATGGAATGGGTCATGTCAATCACATCATTCTTCTAATAATGTGATCCCGTTAATCAAATGACAACACATGTCTATGGTTAGGAAACACAACCATCTTTGATTAACGAGCTAGTCAAGTAGAGGCATACTAGTGACGTTTAGTTTGTCTATGTATTCACACAAGTATTATGTTTCCGGATAATACAATTCTAGCATGAATAATAAACATTTATCATGATATAAGGAAATAAAATAATAACATTATTATTGCCTCTAGGGCATATTTCCTTCTGTCTCCCACTTGCACTAGAGTCAATAATCTAGATTACACAGTAATGATTCTAACACACATGGAGCTTTGGTGCTGATCATGTTTTGCTCGTGGAAGAGGCTTAGTCAACGGGTCTGCAACATTCAGATCCGTATGTATCTTGCAAATCTCTATGTCTCCCACCTGGACTAGATCCCGGATGGAATTGAAGCGTCTCTTGTTGTGCTTGGTTCTCTTATGAAATCTGGATTTATTTGCCAAGGCAATTGCACCAGTATTGTCACAAAAGATTTTCATTGGACCCGATGCACTAGGTATGACACCTAGATCGGATATGAACTCCTTCATCCAGACTCCTTCGTTTGCTGCTTCCGAAGCAGCTATGTACTCCGCTTCACATGTAGATCCCGCCACAACGCTTTGTTTAGAACTGCACCAACTGACAACTCCACCGTTTAATGTAAACACGTATCCGGTTTGCGATTTAGAATCGTCCGGATCAGTGTCAAAGCTTGCATCAACGTAACCATTTACGATGAGATCTTTGTCACTTCCATATATGAGAAACATATCCTTAGTCCTTTTCAGGTATTTCAGGATGTTCTTGACCGCTGTCCAGTGATCCACTCCTGGATTACTTTGGTACCTCCCTGCTAGACTTATAGCAAGACACACATCAGGTCTGTTACATAGCATTGCATACATGATAGAGCCTATGGCTGAAGCATAGGGAACATCTTTCATTTTCTCTCTATCTTCTGCATTGGTCGGGCATTGAGTCTTACTCAATTTCACACCTTGTAACACAGGCAAGAATCCTTTCTTTGCTTGATCCATTTTGAACTTTTTCAAAACTTTGTCAAGGTATGTGCTTTGTGAAAGTCCAATTAAGCGTCTTGATATGTCTCTATAGATCTTAATGCCCAATATGTAAGCAGCTTCATCGAGGTCTTTCATTGAAAAATTCTTATTCAAGTATCCCTTTATGATATCCAGAAATTCTATATCATTTCCGATTAGTAATATGTCATCTACATATAATATCAGAAATGCTACAGAGCTCCCACTCACTTTCTTGTAAATACAGACTTCTCCAAAAGTCTGTACAAAACCAAATGCTTTGATCACACTATCAAAGCATTTATAGCAACTCCGAGAGGCTTGCACCAGTCCATAAATGGATCGCTGGAGCTTGCACACTTTGTTAGCTCCCTTTGGATCGACAAAACCTTCTGGCTGCATCATATACAACTCTTCTTCCAGAAATCCATTCAGGAATGTAGTTTTGACATCCATCTGCCAAATTTCATAATCATAAAATGCGGCAATTGCTAACATGATTCGGACAGACTTAAGCATCGCTATGGGTGAGAAGGTCTCATCGTAGTCAATCCCTTGAACTTGTCGAAAACCTTTTGCGAGAAGTCGAGCTTTGTAGGCAGTAACATTACCGTCAGCGTCAGTCTTTTTCTTAAAGATCCATTTATTCTCAATTGCTTGCCGATCATTGGGCAAGTCAACCAAAGTCCATACTTTGTTCTCATACATGGATCCCATCTCAGATTTCATGGCTTCAAGCCATTTTGCGGAATCTGGGCTCACCATCGCTTCTCCATATTTCGTAGGTTCATCATGATCTAGTAGCATGACTTTCAGAATAGGATTACCGTACCACTCTGGTGCGGATCTTACTCTGGTTGATCTACGAGGTTCAGTAGTATCTTGTTCTGAAGTTTCATGATCATCATCATTAGCTTCCTCACTAATTGGTGTAGGTGTCACAGAAACTGGTTTTTGTGATGTACTACTTTCCAATTGTTGGGGACGTAGTAATTTCAAAAAATTTCCTACACACACGCAAGATCATGGTGATGCATAGCAATGAGGGGGAGAGTCTGATCTATGTACCCTTGTAGATTGCAACGGAAGCGTTGACACAACGTAGAGGAAGTAGTCGTACGTCTTCTTCCCGATCCGACCGATCCAAGCACCGTTACTCCGGCACCTCCGAGTTCTTAGCACACGTATAGCTCGATGACGATCCCCGGGCTCTGATCCAGCAAAGCTTCGGGGAGGAGTTCCGTCAGCACGACGGCGTGGTGACGATCTTGATGTACTACCGACGCAGGGCTTCGCCTAAGCACTACAACGATATGATCGAGGTGGAATTTGGTGGCAGGGGGCACCGCACACGGCTAAGGAACGATCTCAATGATCAACTTGTGTGTCTATGGGGTGCCCCCTGCCCCCGTATATAAAGGAGCAAGGGAGGAGGGGCGGCCGGCCTAGGAGAGGCGCGCCAGGTGTGGAGTCCTACTAGGACTCCAAGTCCTAGTAGGAGTCCACCAAGAGGGGAGGAAGGGAGAAGGAAGTGGAGGAGTAGGAAAGGTGGCCGGCCCCCTTTTCCCTAGTCCAATTCGGACTAGAGGGGAGGGGGGGCAGCAGCCTTTTTCCTCTTCCCACTAGAGCCCATCAAGGCCCAATACTCTTCCCCGTATTCCCGTAACTCCCCGGTACCTCCGAAAATACCCGAATCACTCGGAACCTTTCCGATGTCCGAATATAGTCGTCCAATATATCGATCTTTACATCTCGACCATTTCGAGACTCCTCGTCATGTCCCCGATCTCATCCGGGACTCCGAACTCCTTCGGTACATCAAAACTCATAAACTCATAATATAACTGTCATCGAAACCTTAAGCGTGCGGACCCTACGGTTCGAGAACAATGTAGACATGACCGAGACACGTCTCCGGTCAATAACCAATAGCGGGACCTGGATGCCCATATTGGCTCATACATATTCTACGAAGATCTTTATCGGTCAGACCGCATAACAACATACGTTGTTCCCTTTGTCATCGGTATGTTACTTGCCCGAGATTCGATCGTCGGTATCCAATACCTAGTTCAATCTCGTTACCGGCAAGTCTCTTTACTCGTTTCGTAATACATCATCTCGCAACTAACTCATTAGTTGTAATGCTTGCAAGGCTTAAGTGATGTGCATTACCGAGAGGGCCCAGAGATACCTCTCCGACAATCGGAGTGACAAATCCTAATCTCGAAATACACCAACCCAACATCTACCTTTGGAGACACCTGTAATGCTCCTTTATAATCACCCAGTTACGTTGTGATGTTTGGTAGCACCCAAAATGTTCCTCCGGCAAATGGGAGTTGCATAATCTCATAGTCATAGGAACATGTATAAGTCATGAAGAAAGCAATAGCAACATACTAAACGATCGGGTGCTAAGCTAATGGAATGGGTCATGTCAATCAGATCATTCAACTAATGATGTGATCCCGTTAATCAAATAACAACTCTTTGTCCATGGTTAGGAAACATAACCATCTTTGATTAACGAGCTAGTCAAGTAGAGGCATACTAGTGACACTCTGTTTGTCTATGTATTCACACATGTATTATGTTTCCGGTTAATACAATTCTAGCATGAATAATAAACATTTATCATGATATAAGGAAATAAATAATAACTTTATTATTGCCTCTAGGGCATATTTCCTTCAGTCTCCCACTTGCACTAGAGTCAATAATCTAGATCACATCACCATGTGATTAACATCGATAGTTCACATCATTATGTGACCAATACCCAAAGGGTTTACTAGATTCAGTAATCTAGTTCATATCGCTATGTGATTAACACCCAAAGAATACTAAGGTGTGATCATGTTTTGCTTGTGAGAGAATCTTAGTCAACGGGTCTGCCACATTCAGATCCATATGTATTTTGCAAATTTCTATGTCAACAATGCTCTGCATGGAGCTACTCTAGCTAATTGCTCCCACTTTCAATATATATCTAGACCGAGACTTAGAGTTATCTAGATTGGTGTCAAAACTTGCATCGGCGTAACCCTTTACGACGAACCTTTTGTCACATCCATAATCGAGAAACATATCCTTATTTCACTAAGGATAATTTTGACCGTTGTCTAGTGATCTACTCCTAGATGACTATTGTACTCCCTTGCCAAAATCAGTGTAGGGTATACAATAGATCTGGTACACAGCATGGCATACTTTATAGAACCTATGGCCAAGGCATAGGGAATGACTTTCATTCTCTTTCTATCTTCTGCCGTGGTCGGGTTTTGAGTCTTACTCAATTTCACACCTTGTAACACAGGCAAGAACTCTTTCTTTGACTGTTCCATTTTGAACTACTTCAAAATCTTGTCAAGGTATGTACTCATTGAAAAAACTTATCAAGCTTCTTGATCTATCTCTATAGATCTTGGAGCTCAATATGTAAGCAGCTTCACCGAAGTCTTTCTTTGAAAAACTCCTTTCAAATACTCTTTTATGCTTTGCAGAATAATTCTACATTATTTCCGATCAACAATATGTCATTCATATATACTTATCAGAAATGCTGTAGTGCTCCCACTTACTTTCTTGTAAATACAGGCTTCACCGCAAGTCTGTATAAAACTATATGCTTTGATCAACTTATCAAAGCGTGTATTCCAACTCCGAGATGCTTGCACCAGTCCATAGATGAATCGCTGGAGCTTGCATATTTTGTTAGCACCTTTAGGATTAACAAAACCTTCTTGTTGCATCACATACAACTATTTTTTAATAAATCCATTAAGGAATGCAGTTTTGTTTATCCATTTGCCAGATTTCATAAAATGCGGCAATTGCTAACATGATTCGGACAGACTTAAGCATAGATACGAGTGAGAAACTCTCATCGTAGTCAACACTTTGAACTTGTCGAAAACCTTTTGCGACAATTCTAGCTTTGTAGATAGTAACACTACTATCAACGTCCGTCTTCCTCTTGAAGATCCATTTATTTTCTATGGCTTGCCGATCATCGGGCAAGTCAACCAAAGTCCATACTTTGTTTTCATACATGAATCCCATCTCAGATTTCATGGCTTCAAGCCACTTTGCGGAATCTGGGCTCACCATCGCTTCTTCATAGTTCGTAGGTTCATCATGATCTAGCAGCATGACTTCCAGAACTGGATTACCGTACCACTCTGGTGCGGATCTCACTCTGGTTTACCTACGAGATTGGGTAGTAACTTGATCTGAAGTTACATGATCATCATCATTAGCTTCCTCACTAATTGGTGTAGTAGTCACAGGAACAGATTTCTGTGATGAACTATTTTCCAATAAGGGAGAAGGTACAATTACCTTATCAAGTTTTCTACTTTCCTCCCACTCACTTCTTTCGAGAGAAACTCCTTCTCTAGAAAGGATCCATTCTTAGCAACGAATGTCTTGCCTTCGGATCTGTGATAGAAGGTGTACCCAACTGTCTCCTTTGGATATCCTATGAAGACATATTTCTCCGATTTGAGTTTGAGCTTATCGAGATGAAACTTTTTCACATAAGCATCGCAACTCCAAACTTTAAGAAACGACAGCTTAGGTTTCTTGCCAAACCATAGTTCACACGGTGTCGTCTCAACGGATTTAGATGGTGCCCTATTTAACGTGAATGCAGCTGTCTCTAATGCATAACCCCAAAACGATAGTGGTAGATCTGTAAGAGACATCATAGATTGCACTATATCCAATAAAGTACAGTTATGACGTTCGGACACATCATTATGCTGTGGTGTTCCATGTGGTATGAGTTTGTGAAACTATTCCACATTGTTTTAATTGAAGACCAAACTCGTAACTCAAATATTTATCTCCGCGATCAGATCGTAGAAACTTTATTTTCTTGTCACGATGATTTTTCACTTTACTCTGAAATTCTTTGAACTTTTCAAATGTTTCAGACTTATGTTTCATCAAGTAGATATACTCATATCTGCTCAAATCATCTGTGAAGCTTAGAAAATAATGATACCTGACGCGAGCCTCAATATTCATCGGACCACATACATCAGTATGTATGATTTCCAACAAATCTGTTGTTCGCTCCATTGTTCCGAAGAACAGAGTCTTAGTCATCTTGCCCATGAGGCATGGTTCACAAGCATCAACTGATTCATAATCAAGTGATTCCAAAAGCCCATCAGCATGGAGTTTCTTCATGCGCTTTACACCAATATGACCTAAACGACAGTGCTACAAATAAGTTGCACTATCATTATTAACTTTGCATCTTTTGGTTTCAATATTATGATTATGTGTATTACTACGATCGAGATCCAACGAACTATTTTCATTGGGTGTGTAACCATATAAGGTTTTATTCATGTAAACAGAACAACAATTTATTCTCTTACTTAAATGAATAACCTTATTACAATAAACATGATCAAATCATATTCATGCTCAACGCAAACACCAAATAACACTTATTTAGGTTCAACACTAATCCCGAAATTATAGGGAGTGTGCGATGATGATCATATCAATCTTGGAACCACTTCCAACACACATCGTCACTTCACCCTTAACTAGTCTCTGTTTATTCTACAACTCCCGTTTCGAGTTACTAAACTTAGCAACTGAACTAGTATCAAATACTGAGGGTTTGCTATAAACACTAGTAAAGTACACATCAATAACATGTATATGAAATATACTTATGTTCACTTTGCCATCCTTCTTATCTGCTAATCACTTGGGGTAGTTCCGCTTCCAGTGACCAGTCCCTTTGTAGTAGAAGCACTCAGTCTCAGGCTTAGGTCCAGACTTGGGCTTCTTTACTTGAGCAGCAACTTGCTTGCTGTTCTTTTTGAAGTTCCCCTTCTTCCCTCTGCCCTTTTTCTTGAAACTAGTGGTCTTGTCTACCATCAACACTTGATGTTTTTCTTGATTTCTACCTTCATCGATTTCATCATCATGAAAAGCTCGGGAGTCGTTTTCGTCATCCCTTGCATACTATAGTTCATCACAAAGTTCTACTAACTTGGTCATGGTGACTAGAGAATTCTGTCAATCACTATCTTATCTGGAAGATTAACTCCCACTTGATTCAAGCGATTGTAGTACCCAGACAATCTGAGCACATGCTCACTAGTTGAGCGATTCTCCTCCATCTTTTAGCTAAAGAACTTGTTGGAGACTTCATATCTCTCAACTCGGGTATTTGCTTATAATATTTATCTTCAACTCCTGGAACATCTCATATGGTCCATGACGTTCAAAACGTCTTTGAAGTCCCGATTCTAAGCCATTAAGCATGGTGCACTAAACTATCAAGTAGTCATCATATTGAGCTAGCCAAACGTTCATAACGTCTGCATCTGCTCCTGCAATAGGTCTGTCACCTAGCGGTGCATCAAGGACATAATTCCTCTGTCCAGCAATGAGGATAAACCTCAGATCATGGATCCAATCCGCATCATTGCTACTAACATCTTTCAACACAATTTTCTCTAGGAACATATCAAAATAAACATAGGGAAGCAACAACACGAGCTATTGATCTACAACATAATTTGCAAAATACTACCAGGACTAAGTTCATGATAAATTTAAGTTCAATTAATCATATTACTTAAGAACTCCCACTTAGATAGACATCCCTCTAATCCTCTAAGTGATCACGTGATCCAAATCAACTAAACCATGTCCGATCATCACGTGAGATGGAGTAGTTTCATCGGTGAACATCATTATGTTGATCATATCTACTATATGATTCACGCTCGACCTTTAGGTCTCCGTGTTCCGAGGCCATATCTGTATATGCTTGGCTCGTCAAGTATAACCTGAGTATTCCGCGTGTGCAACTGTTTTGCACCCGTTGTATTTGAACGTAGAGCCTATCACACCCGATCATCACGTGGTGTCTCAGCACGAAGAACTTTCGCAACGGTGCATACTCAGGGAGAACACTTCTTGATAATTTAGTAAGAGATCATCTTATAATGCTACCGTCAATCAAAGCAAGATAAGATGCATAAAAAGATAAACATCACATGCAATCAATATAAGTGATATGATATGGCCATCATCATCTTGTGCTTGTGATCTCCATCTCCGAAGCATCGTCATGATCACCATCGTCACCGGCGCGACACCTTGATCTCCATCGTAGCATCGCGGTCGTCTCGCCAATCTTATGCTCCCACGACTATCACTACCGCTTAGTAATAAAGTAAAGCATTACATCGCGATTGCATTGCATACAATAAAGCGACAACCATATGGCTCCTGCCAGTTGCCGATAACTCGGTTACAAAACATGATTATCTCATACAATAAAATCAGCATCATGCCTTGACCATATCACATCACAACATGCCCTGCAAAAACAAGTTAGACGTCCTCTACTTTGTTGTTGCAAGTTTTACGTGGCTGCTACGGGCTTAAGCAAGAACTCATCTCACCTACGCATCAAAACCACAATGATAGTTTGTCAAATAGACTCTGTTTTAACCTTCTCAAGGACCGGGCGTAGCCATACTCGGTTCAACTAAAGTTGGAGAGACAGTCACCCGCAAGCCATCTATGTGCAAAGCACGTCGAGGGAACCGGTCTCGCGTAAGCGTACGCGTAAGGTTGGTCCGGGTCGTCTCGTCCAACAATACCGCCGAACCAAAGTATGACATGCTGGTAGGCAGTATGACTTGTATCGCCCACAACTCACTTGTGTTCTACTCGTGCAAATAACATCAAACCATAAAACCTGGCTCAGATGCCACTGTTGGGGACGTAGTAATTTCAAAAAAATTCCTACGCACACGCAAGATCATGGTGACGAGGGGGAGAGTCTGATCTACGTACCCTTGAAGATTGCAACGGAAGCGTTGACACAACGTAGAGGAAGTAGTCGTACGTCTTCTTCCCGATCCGACCGATCCAAGCACCGTTACTCCGGCACCTCCGAGTTCTTAGCACACGTACAGCTCGATGACGATCCCCGGGCTCCGATCCAGCAAAGCTTCGGGGAGGAGTTCCGTCAGCACGACGGCGTGGTGACGATCTTGATGTACTACCGACGCAGGGCTTCGCCTAAGCACTACAACGATATGATCGAGGTGGAATTTGGTGGCAGGGGGCACCGCACACGGCTAAGGAACGATCTCAATGATCAACTTGTGTGTCTATGGGGTGCCCCCTGCCCCCGTATATAAAGGAGCAAGGGAGGAGGGGAGGCCGGCCTAGGAGAGGCGCGCCAGGTGTGGAGTCCTACTAGGACTCCAAGTCCTAGTAGGAGTCCACCAAGAGGGGAGGAAGGGAGAAGGAAGTGGAGGAGTAGGAAAGGTGGCCGGCCCCCTTTTCCCTAGTCCAATTCGGACTAGAGGGGAGGGGAGGCGCAGCAGCCTTTTTTCTCTTCCCACTAAAGCCCATCAAGACCCAATACTCTTCCCCGTATTCCCGTAACTCCCCGGTACCTCCGAAAATACCCGAATCACTCGGAACCTTTCCGATGTCCGAATATAGTCGTCCAATATATCAATCTTTACGTCTCGACCATTTCGAGACTCCTCGTCATGTCCCCGATCTCATCCGGGACTCCGAACTCCTTCGGTACATCAAAACTCATAAACTCATAACATAACTGCCATCGAAACCTTAAGCGTGCGGACCCTACGGTTCGAGAACAATTTAGACATGACCGAGACACGTCTCCGGTCAATAACCAATAGCGGGACCTGGATGCCCATATTGGCTCCTACATATTCTATGAAGATCTTTATCGGTCAGACCGCATAACAACATACGTTGTTCCATTTGTCATCGGTATGTTACTTGCCCGAGATTCGATCGTCGGTATCCAATACCTATTTCAATCTCGTTACCGGCAAGTCTCTTTACTCGTTCCGTAATACATCATCTCGCAACTAACTCATTAGTTGTAATGCTTGCAAGGCTTAAGTGATGTGCATTACCGAGAGGGCCCAGAGATACCTCTCCGACAATCGGAGTGACAAATCCTAATCTCGAAATACGCCAACCCAACATCTACCTTTGGAGACACATGTAATGCTCCTTTATAATCACCCAGTTACGTTGTGACGTTTGGTAGCACCCAAAGTGTTCCTCCGGCGAACGGGAGTTGCATAATCTCATAGTCATAGGAACATGTATAAGTCATGAAGAAAGCTATAGCAACATACTAAACGATCGGGTGCTAAGCTAATGGAATGGGTCATGTCAATCAGATCATTCAACTAATGATGTGATCCCGTTAATCAAATAACAACTCTTTGTCCATGGTTAGGAAACATAACCATCTTTGATTAACGAGCTAGTCAAGTAGAGGCATACTAGTGACACTCTGTTTGTCTATGTATTCACACATGTATTATGTTTCTGGTTAATACAATTCTAGCATGAATAATAAACATTTATCATGATATAAGGAAATAAATAATAACTTTATTATTGCCTCTAGGGCATATTTCCTTCACCAATAAGGGAGCAGGTACAGTTACCTCATCAAGTTCTACTTTCCTCCCACTCATTTTTTTCGAGAGAACTCCTTCTCTAGAAAGTTTCCGAATTTAGCAACAAAAGTTTTGCCTTCGGATCTATGATAGAAGGTGTATCCAATATTTTCCTTTGGATATCCTATGAAGACACATTTCTCCGATTTGGATTCGAGCTTATCAGGTTGAAGCTTTTTCACATAAGCATCGCAACCCCAAACTTTCAGAAACGACAACTTTGGTTTCTTGCCAAACCACAGTTCATAAGGCGTCGTCTCAACGGATTTTGATGGTGTCCTATTTAACGTGAATGCGGCCGTCTCTAGAACATAACCCCAAAACGATAGCGGTAAATCAGTAAGAGACATCATAGATCGCACCATATCAAGTAAAGTACGATTACGATGTTCGGACACACCATTACGTTGTGGTGTTCCGGGTGGCGTGAGTTGCGAAACTATTCCGCATTGTTTCAAATGTACACCAAACTCGTAACTCAAATATTCTCCTCCATGATCAGATCGTAGGAATTTTATTTTCTTGTTACGATGATTTTCAACTTTAATCTGAAATTCTTTGAACTTTTCAAACGTTTCAGACTTATGTTTCATTAAGTAGATATACCCATATCTGCTTAAGTCATCTGTGAAGGTGAGAAAATAATGATATCCACCACGAGCCTCAATATTCATCGGACCACATACATCTGTATGTATGATTTCTAACAAATCGGTTGCTCTCTCCATAATACCGGAGAACGGTGTTTTTGTCATCTTACCCATAAGGCATGGTTCGCAAGTACCAAGCGATTCATAATCAAGTGGTTCCAAAAGTCCATCAGTATGGAGTTTCTTCATGTGCTTTACACCGATATGACCTAAATGGCAGTGCCATTAATAAGTTGCACTATCATTATCAACTCTGCATCTTTTGGCTTCAATATTATAAATATGTGTGTCACTACTAATAAGAATAGACCACTCTTTAAGGGTGCATGACCATAAAAGATATTACTCATATAAATAGAACAAACATTATTCTCTGATTTAAATGAATAACAGTCTCGCATTAAACAAGATCCAGATATAATGTTCATGCTTAGCGCTGGCACCAAATAATAATTATTTAGGTCTAATACTAATCCCGAAGGTAGATGTAGAGGTAGCGTGACGACCGCGATCACATCGACTTTGGAACCATTTTCCACGCGCATCGTCACCTCGTCCTTAGCCAATCTTCGCTTAATCCGTAGTCCCTGTTTCGAGTTGCAAATGTTAGCAACAGAACCAGTATCAAATACCCAGATGCTACTGCAAGCATTAGTAAGGTGCACATCAATAACATGTATATCACATATACCTTTGTTCATCTTGCCATCCTTCTTATCCGCCAAATACTTGGGGCAGTTCCGCTTCCAGTGACCAGTCTGCTTGCAGTAGAAGCACTCAGTTTCAGGCTTAGGTCCAGGTTTGGGTTTCTTCTCTTGAGTAGCAACTTGCTTGCTGTTCTTTTTGAAGTTCCCCTTCTTCTTCCCTTTGCCCTTTTTCTTGAAACTAGCGGTCTTGTTGACCATCAACACTAGATGCTCCTTCTTGATTTCTACCTCCGCAGCTTTCAGCATTGCGAAGAGCTCGGGAATAGTCTTATTCATCCCTTGCATATTATAGTTCATCACGAAGCTCTTGTAGCTTGGTGGCAGTGATTGGAGAATTTTGTCAATGATGCAATCATCTGGAAGATTAACTCCCAATTGAATCAAGTGATTATTATACCCAGACATTTTGAGTATATGCTCACTGACAGAACTGTTCTCCTCCATCTTGCAGCTATAGAACTTATTAGAGACTTCATATCTCTCAATCCGGGCATTTGCTTGAAATATTAACTTCAACTCCTGGAACATCTCATATGCTCCATGACGTTCAAAACGTCGTTGAAGTCCCAATTCTAAGCCGTAAAGCATGGCACACTGAACTATCGAGTAGTCATCAGCTTTGCTCTGCCAAACGTTCATAACATCTGGTGTTGCTCCGGTAGCAGGCCTGGCACCCAGCGGTGCTTCCAGGACGTAATTCTTCTGTGCAGCAATGAGGATAATCCTCAAGTTACAGCCCCAGTCCGTGTAATTGCTACCATCATCTTTCAACTTTGCTTTCTCAAGGAACGCATTAAAATTCAACGGAACAACAACACGGGCCATCTATCTACAATCAAACATACACAAGCAAGATACTATCAGGTACTAAGTTCACGATAAATTTAGGTTCAATTAATCATATTACTAAGGAACTCCCACTTAGATAGACATCCCTCTAATCCTCTAAGTGATTACGTGATCCAAATCAACTAAACCATGTCCGATCATCACGTGAGATGGAGTAGTTTGATTGGTGAACATCACTATGTTGATCATATCTACTATATGATTCACGCTCGACCTTTCGGTCTCCGTGTTCCGAGGCCATATCTGTATATGCTTGGCTCGTCAAGTATAACCTGAGTATTCTGCGTGTGCAACTGTTTTGCACCCGTTGTATTTGAACGTAGAGCCTATCACACCCGATCATCACGTGGTGTCTCAGCATGAAGAACTTTTGCAACGGTGCATACTCAGGGAGAACACTTCTTGATAATTAGTGAGAGATCATCTTAAAATGCTACCGTCAATCAAAGCAAGATAAGATGCATAAAAGATAAACATCACATGCAATCAATATAAGTGATATGATATGGCCATCATCATCTTGTGCTTGTGATCTCCATCTTCGAAGCACCTGAAGGAAATATGCCCTAGAGGCAATAATAAAGTTATTATTTATTTCCTTATATCATGATAAATGTTTATTATTCATGCTAGAATTGTATTAACCGGAAACATAATACATGTGTGAATACATAGACCAACAGAGTGTCACTAGTATGCCTCTACTTGACTAGCTCGTTAATCAAAGATGGTTATGTTTCTTGACCATGAACAAAGAGTTGTTATTTGATTAACGAGGTCACATCATTAGTTGAATGATCTGATTGACATGACCCATTCCATTAGCTTAGCACCCGATCGTTTAGTATGTTGCTATTGCTTTCTTCATGACTTATACATGTTCCTATAACTATGAGATTATGCAACTCCCGTTTACCGGAGGAACACTTTGGGTACTACCAAACATCACAACGTAAATGGGTGATTATAAAGGAGTACTACAGGTGTCTCCAATGGTAGATGTTGGGTTGGCGTATTTCGAGATTAGGGTTTGTCACTCCGATTGTCGGAGAGGTATCTCTGGGCCCTCTCGGTAATGCACATCACATAAGCCTTGCAAGCACTGCAACTAATATGTTAGTTGTGAGATGATGTATTACGGAACGAGTAAAGAGACTTGCCGGTAACGAGATTGAACTAGGTATTGGATACCGACGATCGAATCTCGGGCAAGTAACATACCAATGACAAAGGGAACAACATATGTTGTTATGCGGTCTGACCGATAAAGATCTTCGTAGAATATGTAGGAGCCAATATGGGCATCCAGGTCCCGCTATTGGTTATTGACCGGAGACGTGTCTCGGTCATGTCTACATTGTTCTCGAACCGTAGGGTCCGCACGCTTAATGTTACGATGACAGTTATTATGAGTTTATGCATTTTGATGTACCGAAGGTTGTTCGGAGTCCCGGATGTGATCACGGACATGACGAGGAGTCTCGAAATGGTCGAGACATAAAGATTGATATATTGGAAGCCTATGTTTGGACACGGAAGTGTTCCGGGTGAAATCGGGATTTTACCGGAATACCGGGAAGGTTACCGGAACCCCCCGGGAGGCAAATGGGCCTATTGGGCCTTAGTGGAAAAGTGAAAAGGGGCTGCCCACAAGGGCTGCGCGCCTCCCCCCTTCCCTAGTCCTATTAGGACTAGGAGAAGGGGCCGGCCCCCCTCTCTTCTCTCTTGTCCTTGAGGAGTCCTATTAGGAATAGGATTGGGGGGGAGTCCTACTCCCGGTAGGAGTGGGACTCCCCCTGCACCTCTCTCCCTGGCCGGCCGAACCCCTCCCCCTGCTCCTTTATATACGGGGGCAGGGGGCACCCCATAGCCACACAAGTTGATCATTGTTGATCGTTCCTTAGCCGTGTGCGGTGCCCCCTGCCACCAAATTCCACCTCGGTCATATCGTTGTAGAGCTTAGGCGAAGCCCTGCGTCGGTAGTACATCAAGATCGTCACCACGCCGTTGTGCTGACGGAACTCTTCTTCGACGCTTTGCTGGATCGGAGCCCGAGGATCGTCATCGAGCTGAACGTGTGCTAAGAACTCGGAGGTGCCGGAGTAACGGTGCTTGGATCGGTCGGATCGGGAAGAAGACGTACGACTACTTCCTCTATGTTGTGAGATCGCTTTCGCAGTCGGTCTGCGTTGGTACGTAGACAATACTCTCCCCCTCGTTGCTATGCATCACCATGATCTTGCGTGTGCGTTGGAAAATTTTCGAAATTACTACGTTCCCCAACAGTGGCATCAGAGCCAGGTTTTATGGTTTGATGTTATTTGCACGAGTAGAACACAAGTGAGTTGTGGGCGATACAAGTCATACTGCCTACCAGCATGTCATACTTTGGTTCAGCGGTATTGTTGGACGAGACGATCCGGACCAACCTTACGCGTACTCTTACGCGAGACCGGTTCCCTCGACGTGCTTTGCACATAGATGGCTTGCGGAAGACTGTCTCTCCAACTTTAGTTGAACCAAGTGTGACTACGCCCGGTCCTTGAGAAGGTTAAAACGGAGTCTATTTGACGAACTATCGTTGTGGTTTTGATGCGTAGGTGAGATGAGTTCTTACTTAAGCCCGTAGCAGCCACGTAAAACTTGCAACAACAAAGTAGAGGACGTCTAACTTGTTTTTGCAGGGCATGTTGTGATGTGATATGGTCAATGTTTTGTAACCGAGTTATCGGCAACTGGCAGGAGCCATATGGTTGTCGCTTTATTGTATGAGATGATCATGTTTTGTAACCGAGTTATCGGCAACTGGCAGGAGCCATATGGTTGTCGCTTTATTGTATGCAATGAAATCGCGATGTAATGCTTTACTTTATTACTAAGCAGTAGTGATAGTCGTGGAAGCATAAGATTGGCGAGACGACAACGATGCTACGATGGAGATCAAGGTGTCGCGCCGGTGATGATGGTGATCATGACGGTGCTTCGGAGATGGAGATCACAAGCACAAGATGATGATGGCCATATCATATCACTTATATTGATTGCATGTCATGTTTATCCTTTTATGCATCTTATCTTGCTTTGATTGACGGTAGCATTATAAGATGATCTCTCACTAAATTATCAAGAAGTGTTCTCCCTGAGTATGCACCGTTGCCAAAGTTCGTCGTGCCCAGACACCACGTGATGATCGGGTGTGATAAGCTCTACGTCCATCTACAACGGGTGCAAGCCAGTTTTGCACACGCAGAATACTCAGGTTAAACTTGACGAGCCTAGCATATGCAGATATGGCCTCGGAACACATAGACCGAAAGGTCGAGCGTGAATCATATAGTAGATATGATCAACATGACGATGTTCACCATTGAAAACTACTCCATCTCACGTGATGATCGGTTATGGTTTAGTTGATTTGGATCACGTGATCACTTAGAGGATTAGAGGGATGTCTATCTAAGTGGGAGTTCCTAAGTAATTTGATTAACTGAACTTAAACTTATCATGAACTTAGTACCTGATAGTATCTTGCTTGTTTATGTTGATTGTAGATAGATGGCTCGTGCTGTTGTTCCGTTAAATTTTAATGCGTTCCTTGAGAAAGCAAAGTTGAAAGATGATGGTAGCAATTACATGGACTGGGTCCGTAACCTGAGGATTATCCTCATTGCTGCACAGAAGAATTACGTCCTGGAAGCACCGCTGGGTGCCAGGCCTGCTGCTAGAGCAACGCCAGATGTTATGAACGTCTGGCAGAGCAAAGCTGATGACTACTCGATAGTTCAGTGTGCCATGCTTTACGGCTTAGAATCGGGACTTCAACGACGTTTTGAACGTCATGGAGCATATGAGATGTTCCAGGAGTTGAAGTTAATATTTCAAGCAAATGCCCGAATTGAGAGATATGAAGTCTCCAATAAGTTCTATAGCTGCAAGATGGAGGAGAACAGTTCTGTCAGTGAGCATATACTCAAAATGTCTGGGTATAATAATCACTTGATTCAGATGGGAGTTAATCTTCCAGATGATTGCGTCATTGACAGAATTCTCCAATCACTGCCACCAAGCTACAAGAGCTTCGTGATGAACTATAATATGCAAGGGATGAACAAGACTATAATATGCAATGCTGAAAGCTGCGGAGGTAGAAATCAAGAAGGAGCATCAAGTGTTGATGGTTAACAAAACCACTGGTTTCAAGAAAAAGGGCAAAGGGAAGAAGAAGGGGAACTTCAAGAAGAACAGCAAGCAAGTTGCTGCTCAGGAGAAGAAACCCAAGTCTGGACCTAAGCCTGAAACTGAGTGCTTCTACTGCAAGCAGACTGGTCACTTGAAGCGGAACTGCCCCAAGTATTTGGCGGATAAGAAGGATGGCAAGGTGAACAAAGGTATATGTGATATACATGTTATTGATGTGTACCTTACTAGAGCTCGCAGTAGCACCTGGGTATTTGATACTGGTTCTGTTGCTAATATTTGCAACTCGAAACAGGGACTACAGAATAATCGGATGCTAGCAAAGGACGAGGTGACGATGCGCGTGGGAAATGGTTCCAAAGTCGATGTGATCGCGGTCGGCACGCTACCTCTACATCTACCTTCGGGATTAATATTAGACCTAAATAATTGTTATTTGGTGCCAGCGTTGAGCATGAACATTATATCTGGATCTTGTTTGATGCGAGACGGTTATTCATTTAAATCAGAGAATAATGGTTGTTCTATTTATATGAGTAATATCTTTTATGGTCATGCACCCTTGAAGAGTGGTCTATTCTTATTGAATCTCGATAGTAGTGATACACATATTCATAATGTAGAAGCCAAAAGATGCAGAGTTGATAATGATAGTGCAACTTATTTGTGGCACTGCCGTTTAGGTCATATCGGTGTAAAGCGCATGAAGAAACTCCATACTGATGGGCTTTTGGAATCACTTGATTATGAATCACTTGGTACTTGCGAACCGTGCCTCATAGGCAAGATGACTAAAACACCGTTCTCCGGTACTATGGAGAGAGCAACAGATTTATTGGAAATCATACATACCGATGTATGTGGTCCGATGAATATTGAGGCTCGTGGCGGATATCGTTATTTTCTCACCTTCACAGATGATTTAAGCAGATATGGGTATATCTACTTAATGAAACATAAGTCTGAAACATTTGAAAAGTTCAAGGAATTTCAGAGTGAAGTTGAAAATCATCGTAACAAGAAAATAAAGTTTCTACGATCTGATCATGGAGGAGAATATTTGAGTTACGAGTTTGGTATACATTTGAAAAATTGTGGAATAGTTTCGCAATTCACGCCACCCGGAACACCACAGCGTAATGGTGTGTCCGAACGTCGTAATCGTACTTTACTAGATATGGTGCGATCTATGATGTCTCTTACTGATTTACCGCTATCGTTTTGGGGTTATGCTTTAGAGACGGCCGCATTCACGTTAAATAGGGCACCATCAAAATCCGTTGAGACGACGCCTTATGAACTATGGTTTGGCAAGAAACCAAAGTTGTCGTTTCTTAAAGTTTGGGGCTGCGATGCTTATGTGAAAAAACTTCAACCTGATAAGCTCGAACCCAAAGCGGAGAAATGTGTCTTCATAGGATACCCAAAGGAAACTGTTGGGTATACCTTCTATCACAGATCCGAAGGCAAGACATTTGTTGCTAAGAATGGATCATTTCTAGAGAAGGAGTTTCTCTCGAAAGAAGTGAGTGGGAGGAAAGTAGAACTTGACGAGGTAACTGTACCTGCTCCCTTATTGGAAAATAGTACATCACAGAAAACTGTTTCTGCGACACCTATACCAATTAGTGAGGAAGCTAATGATGATGATCATGAAACTTTAGGACAAGGTACTACTGAACCACGTAGATCAACCAGAGTGAGATCCGCACCAGAGTGGTACGGTAATCCAGTTCTAGAAGTCATGCTACTAGATCATGATGAACCTACGAACTATGAAGAAGCGATGGTGAGCCCAGATTCCGCAAAGTGGCTTGAGGCCATGAAATCTGAGATGGGATCCATGTATGAGAACAAAGTATGGACTTTGGTTGACTTGCCCGATGATCGGCAAGCAATTGAGAATAAATGGATCTTCAAGAAAAAGACTGACGCTGACGGTAATATTACTGTCTATAAAGCTCGACTTGTCGCAAAAGGTTTTCGACAAGTTCAAGGGGTTGACTACGATGAGACCTTCTCACCCGTAGCGATGCTTAAGTCCGTCAGAATCATGTTAGCAATCGCCGCATTTTATGATTATGAAATATGGCAAATGGATGTCAAAACTGCGTTCCTGAATGGATTTCTGGAAGAAGAGTTGTATATGATGCAACCAGAAGGTTTTGTCGATCCGAAGGGAGCTAACAAAGTGTGCAAATTCCAGCGATCCATTTATGGACTGGTGCAAGCATCTCGGAGTTGGAATAAACGCTTTGATAGTGTGATCAAAGCATTTGGCTTTATACAGACTTTCGGAGAAGCCTGTATTTACAAGAAAGTGAGTGGGAGCTCTGTAGCATTTCTGATATTATATGTGGATGACATATTGCTGATTGGAAATGATATAGAATTTCTGGATAGCATAAAGGGATACTTGAATAAAAGTTTTTCGATGAAAGACCTCGGGGAAGATGCTTACATATTAGGCATAAAGATCTATAGAGATAGATCAAAACGCTTAATTGGACTTTCACAAAGCACATACCTTGACAAGATTTTGAAGAAGTTCAAAATGGATCAAGCAAAGAAAGGGTTCTTGCCTGTGTTACAAGGTGTGAAGTTGAGTCAGACTCAATGCCCGACCACTGCAGAAGATAGAGAGAAAATGAAAGATGTTCCCTATGCTTCAGCCATAGGCTCTATCATGTATGCAATGCTGTGTACCAGACCTGATGTGTGCCTTGCTATAAGTTTAGCAGGGAGGTACCAAAGTAATCCAGGAGTGGATCACTGGACAGCGGTCAAGAACATCCTGAAATACCTGAAAAGGACTAAGGATATGTTTCTCGTATATGGAGGTGACAAAGAGCTCACCGTAAGAGGTTACGTTGATGCAAGCTTTGACACTGATCCAGACGATTCTAAATCGCAAACCGGATACGTGTTTACTTTAAACGGTGGAGCTGTCAGTTGGTGCAGTTCCAAACAAAGCGTCGTAGCGGGATCTACATGTGAAGCGGAGTACATAGCTGCTTCGGAAGCAGCAAACGAAGGAGTCTGGATGAAGGAGTTCATATCCGATCTAGGTGTCATACCTAGTGCATCGGGTCTAATGAAAATCTTTTGTGACAATACTGGTGCAATTGCTTTGGCAAAGGAATCCAGATTTCACAAGAGGACCAAACACATCAAGAGACGCTTCAACTCCATCCGGGATTTAGTCCAGGTGGGAGACATAGAGATTTGCAAGATGCATACGGATCTGAATGTTGCAGACCCGTTGACTAAGCCTCTTCCACGAGCAAAACATGATCAGCACCAAGGCTCCATGGGTGTTAGAATCATTACTGCGTAATCTAGATTATTGACTCTAGTGCAAGTGGGAGACTGAAGGAAATATGCCCTAGAGGCAATAATAAAGTTATTATTTATTTCCTTATATCATGATAAATGTTTATTATTCATGCTAGAATTGTATTAACCGGAAACATAATACATGTGTGAATACATAGACCAACAGAGTGTCACTAGTATGCCTCTACTTGACTAGCTCGTTAATCAAAGATGGTTATGTTTCCTGACCATGAACAAAGAGTTGTTATTTGATTAACGAGGTCACATCATTAGTTGAATGATCTGATTGACATGACCCACTCCATTAGCTTAGCACCCGATCGTTTAGTATGTTGCTATTGCTTTCTTCATGACTTATACATGTTCCTATAACTATGAGATTATGCAACTCCCGTTTACCGGAGGAACACTTTGGGTACTACCAAACGTCACAACGTAAATGGGTGATTATAAAGGAGTACTACAGGTGTCTCCAATGGTAGATGTTGGGTTGGCGTATTTCGAGATTAGGGTTTGTCACTCCGATTGTCGGAGAGGTATCTCTGGGCCCTCTCGGTAATGCACATCACATAAGCCTTGCAAGCACTGCAACTAATATGTTAGTTGTGAGATGATGTATTACGGAACGAGTAAAGAGACTTGCCGGTAACGAGATTGAACTAGGTATTGGATACCGACGATCGAATCTCGGGCAAGTAACATACCGATGACAAAGGGAACAACATATGTTGTTATGCGGTCTGACCGATAAAGATCTTCGTAGAATATGTAGGATCCAATATGGGCATCCAGGTCCCGCTATTGGTTATTGACCGGAGACGTGTCTCGGTCATGTCTACATTGTTCTCGAACCGTAGGGTCCGCACGCTTAACGTTACGATGACAGTTATTATGAGTTTATGCATTTTGATGTACCGAAGGTTGTTCGGAGTCCAGGATGTGATCACGGACATGACGAGGAGTCTCGAAATGGTCGAGACATAAAGATTGATATATTGGAAGCCTATGTTTGGACACCGGAAGTGTTCCGGGTGAAATCGGGATTTTACCGGAATACCGGGAGGGTTACCGGAACCCCCCGGGAGGCAAATGGGCCTATTGGGCCTTAGTGGAAAAGTGAAAAGGGGCTGCCCACAAGGGCTGCGCGCCTCCCCCCCTTCCCTAGTCCTATTAGGACTAGGAGAAGGGGCCGGCCCCCCTCTCTTCTCTCTTCTCCTTGAGGAGTCCTATTAGGAATAGGATTGGGGGGGAGTCCTACTCCCGGTAGGAGTGGGACTCCCCCTGCGCCTCTCTCCCTGGCCGGCCGAACCCCTCCCCCTGCTCCTTTATATACGGGGGCAGGGGGCACCCCATAGACACACAAGTTGATCATTGTTGATCGTTCCTTAGCCGTGTGCGGTGCCCCATGCCACCAAATTCCACCTCGGTCATATCGTTGTAGAGCTTAGGTGAAGCCCTGCGTCGGTAGTACATCAAGATCGTCACCACGCCGTTGTGCTGATGGAACTCTTCTTCGACGCTTTGCTGGATCGGAGCCCGAGGATCGTCATCGAGCTGAACGTGTGCTAAGAACTCGGAGGTGCCGGAGTAACGGTGCTTGGATCGGTCGGATCGGGAAGAAGACGTACGACTACTTCCTCTACGTTGTGAGATCGCTTCCGCAGTCGGTCTGCATTGGTACGTAGACAATACTCTCCCCCTTGTTGCTATGCATCACCATGATCTTGCGTGTGCGTAGGAAAATTTTCGAAATTACTACGTTCCCCAACAGCACCGTCGTGATCACCATCGTCACCGACGCGACACCTTGATCACCATCGTAGCATTGTTGTCGTCTCGCCAATCTTATGCTTCCACGACTATCGCTACCACTTGGTGATAAAGTAAAGCATTACAGCGCAATTGCATTGCATACAATAAAGCGACAACTATATGGCTCCTGCCAGTTGCCGATAACTTGGTTACAAAAACATGATCATCTCATACAATAAAATTTTAGCATCATGTCTTGACCATATCACATCACAACATGCCCTGCAAAAACAAGTTATACGTCCTCTACTTTGTTGTTGCAAGTTTTACGTGGCTGCTACGGGCTTGAGCAAGAACCAATCTTACCTACGCATCAAAACCACAACGATAGTTTGTCAACTTGGTGCTGTTTTAACCTTCGCAAGGACCGGGCGTAGCCACACTCGGTTCAACTAAAGTTGGAGAAACTGTCACCCGCTAGCCACCTTTGTGCAAAGCACGTCGGGAGAACCGGTCTCACGTAAGCGTACGCGTAATGTCGGTCCGGGCCACTTCGTCCAACAATACCGCCGAACCAAAGTATGACATGCTGGTAAGCAGTATGACTTATATCGCCCACAACTCACTTGTGTTCTACTCGTGCATATAACATCAACACATAAAACCTATGCTCGGATGCCACTGTTGGGGAACATAGTAATTTCAAAAAATTTCCTACGCACACACAAGATCATGGTGATGCATAGCAACAAGCGGCGAGAGTGTGATCTACATACCCTTGTAGACCGACAGCGGAAGCGTTAGCACAACACGGTTGATGTAGTCGTAAGTCTTCACGGCCCGACCGATCAAGCACCGAAACTACGGCACCTCCGAGTTTTAGCACACGTTCAGCTCGATGACGATCCCCGGACTCCGATCCAGCAAAGTGTCGGGGAAGAGTTCTGTCAGCACGACGGCGTGGTGACGATCTTGATGTTCTACCGTCGCAGGGCTTCGCTTAAGCACCGCTACAATATTATCGAGGATTATGGTGGAAGGGGGCACCGCACAGGGCTAAGAATACGATCACGTGGATCAACTTGTGTGTCTAGGGGTGCCCCCTGCCCCCGTATATAAAGGAGCAAGGGGAGGAGGCCGGCCGGCCCTATAGGC
Source organism: Triticum monococcum (assembly GCA_034509565.1). Taxonomy (NCBI): domain Eukaryota; kingdom Viridiplantae; phylum Streptophyta; class Magnoliopsida; order Poales; family Poaceae; genus Triticum; species Triticum monococcum. The sequence goes on from CM067845.1 coordinate 639,321,042, forward strand.
GCGCCAAGGAGGAGTCCTCCTCCTAGTAGGAGTAGGACACCTACTAGGAGGGGGAAGGAAGTGGGAAGGGAGAAGGAAAGGGGGGCGCCCCCCCCCCCTCTCTTAGTCCAATTCGGACTAGGGGGGAGGAGGCGCACGGCCCACCCTGGCTGCCCCTCTCTCTCTCCACTAAGGCCCATATGGCCCATTACTTCTCCCGGTAGGGTTCCGGTAACCCTCTCGCTCTCCGGTTTTCTCCAAAATCACCCGAAACACTTCCGGGGTCCGAATATAGCCATCCAATATATCAATCTTTATGTCTCGACCATTTCGAGACTCCTCGTTATGTCCGTGATCACATCCGGGACTCTGAACTAACTTCGGTACATCAAAACTCATAAACTCATAATATAACTGTCATCGAAACCTTAAGCGTGCGGACCCTACGGGTTCGAGAACAATGTAGACATGACCGAGACACGTCTCCGGTCAATAAACAATAGCGGAACCTGGATGCTCATATTGGCTCCTACATATTCTACGAAGATCTTTATCAGTCAGACCGCATAACAACATACGTTGTTCCCTTTGTCATCGGTATGTTACTTGCCCGAGATTCGATCGTCGGTATCTCAATACCTAGTTCAATCTCGTTACCGGCAAGTCTCTTTTCTCGTTTCGTAATACATCATCTCGCAACTAACTCATTAGTTGCAATGCTTGCAAGGCTTATGTGATGTGCATTACCGAGAGGGCCCAGAGATACCTCTCCGACAATCGGAGTGACAAATCCTAATCTCGAAATACGCCAATCCAACATGTACCTTTGGAGACACCTGTAGAGCTCCTTTATAATCACCCAGTTACGTTGTGACGTTTGGTAGCACAGAAAGTGTTCCTCCGGCAAACGGGAGTTGCATAATCTCATAGTCATAGGAACATGTATAAGTCATGAAGAAAGCAATAGCAACACACTAAATGATCGGGTGCTAAGCTATTGGAATGGGTCATGTCAATCACATCATTCTCCTAATAATGTGATCCCGTTAATCAAATGACAACACATGTCTATGGTTAGGAAACATAACCGTCTTTGATTAACGAGCTAGTCAAGTAGAGGCATACTAGTGACGTTTAGTTTGTCTATGTATTCACACAAGTATTATGTTTCCGGATAATAAAATTCCAGCATGAATAATAAACATTTATCATGATATAAGGAAATAAAATAATAACATTATTATTGCCTCTAGGGCACCAAAGCATGAAAAGTGCATTCATCTTCGATGCCACAAATTGTGCACGTTCTCAGGGTAGTTTGATGGTGTTTTACCATATTAACTTGAACTGCCAAACTATTTGAAGCCACCCGCCAAGCAAATATTCTAATCTTCCGAGGGACATTAGCTTTCCAGATAATATTCCAGATCCTCCTTTCCCCATTTACTGCTACACTAGAATTTCCCACATTAACCTTCGAGTCCATGAGGTTCTGAGCAAGCCTATACGCACTCTTAACTGAAAACATGCCACTTTTCTCATGATGCCAGGCAATATAATCTCCCTCACCCAAATTCAGCGTGCGCAGCTTTAAGATTTCTTCTGCATCATGAGGGTAAAATAGATGCCTGATCAGATTCTCATCCCACCTCCTAGTATCTGACCTAAATAAGTCGGACACCCATTTGATCCTTATTCTGTTTTTCTTGGCAGTAATCTTCAGGCCAGACTCTCTAGGAATCCAATTGTCTCTCCATATATTTATACTGGTCCCATCAACAACTCTCCAGATTACACCCTGTTTCAATAATTCGAGGCCATGCATAATACCTTGCCATGGAAGCGATGACGATTGCGGGAATACAGTATGAATAAGATGTCCAGGCGGATAATATTTTGCTTTCATCACCTTAGCACACAAAGAGTCCAGAAAAACCAATAAACGCCATGCTTGTTTGGCCAGAAGTGCTTGATTAAATAGCCTGAGATCAGGAAAGCCCATACCCCCTTCACCTTTTGGTCTTGTCATCTTATCCCAAGCCAACCAATGAGTTCTCCTTCTATTCTCATCATCACCCCACCAAAAATTCCGAATAATTTGCGATAAATCATCACAGAGGGACACGGGAAATTTAAAAATACTCATGCCATAGACCGGAATGGCCTGAATAATAGATTTGATTTGAATTTCCTTAACCCCGCTGGAAGCATATTTTTCAACCCAGTCCGCCCCTCGCTTAATAGCTTTATCTTTGGTAGACTGAAATTTGCCCGCCTTCATATGACCTTCCGGCACTGGTAAACCCAGGTACTTATCATCAAATCCTTCACTTGAGATCTGAAAGATAACCAAAATGGACACCTGATCTTCCAAAGCAACTTTTTTCCCAAACAAAATGGAATATTTTTCTGGGCTTAACAATTGACCTGTACCCTCCTCATAAGCAGTCAAAATACCTTTGACGGCCAAAACTTGCTCCATAGAACCCTTAAAAAATAGAAGGATGTCGTCAGCAAAGAATAAATGAGATATACCTGGAGCATATTTGTTCAACCAAAAATCTTGAATCACCCCTCTTGCCGAAGCATCATTAAAAAGCAAAGAAAGCGCTTCAACCACAAAGAGAAACAAGTATGGTGATAATGGATCTCCTTGCCTAAGCCCACACGACGGAAGAAAAGGCTCCAGTAACTGCCCATTAAATTTCACTGAAAATTTTACTGATGTAACACACGCCATAATCCACTTTATCCAAGTTGGCGCAAAGCCATATGCTCCAAGCATACTTTCCAGAAACTTCCAGTCCACACGATCATACGCTTTAACAAGATCCAACTTATATGCACAATATTCACCACGACTATCTTTCAAAGTATTCACCACGACTAGCTTTATCAATTATTGAATGGATTGGAATGTGTTCCTTTATGCAACAGGTGGTAGTTGCTATTGACATAAATTTGATAAATTAGTTTCTTAGAAAAAAGTGTTCCTCTTATGCATTAGATACTTGAAGTTTTGAATAAAGCCTTATGCATTAGATACTTGAAGTTTTGAATAAAGCAGTGATTCCATCAACATGATCTATTGTTGAAATTTTCAACAAGGCTATTCTTGAACATTGTCTGAAGGTGTATAAGGAAAAACTCCAGGGTTTAGGTCCATCTATATCGATAGACAAACTGCACCAAATTCATGAGGTGGCAAATGTTCAGTAACCCCTCCGTAAAAAGTATAAGAAGATTTAGATCACTATTTTAATGATCTAGACTCTCTTATATTTCTTTACAGAGGGAGTACTTCATGAGCCTCCAGCAAATAGAATCAGTCACCTCTGGTAGGGGGCACTTAAATCTTGACCTTTTTTTCACAAGAGCTGGGCGCTTGAAGCAGGCGCTAGGGAGTAAATTTTGTACGTAATTTCTAAGCGTCCAACTCCTAGGTGGGCAACTAGTCACAGTGAGGAGTAACTTAGAGTAGTAACATACATATGTTACTAGTCTATGTTACTACCTTCACAATGGGTAGTAACATATGTGTTGTGTCATGCATCACTTCATTTATTATATTGTAGACTCATCTTTTTTAAATATGTGTGACGTTACAGTAACTAGCTATGTTACCACATGCCTCTCTTTCACATGCCACATTATCTATTTTGCCTAGATAAGTATGATGTTACCACTTATGTTACTCCCATTATGGCTAGTCATGCCAAGACAAAGCATCAGGAATAACATGAAAACTGTCAGAAGAGGCAGAATTTAAATCCTAGCGTCGCTGGCTTAGTGCCTGCATTGTATATGCCCTAATATTCCATTAGCAGCACCCATTAGCACTCATATCTACTTTCTCACTGAAAAACTGAATGTGAAGTATGGATGCCGTGTATTTGGACCTTGTGATCTTGTGTTGTAATTCAATTTATAAAGCACTAAGAAACAAAAAGCATATAATCATGTACCAATTTTTAAGCGAATCCTCAACTATTTGACTAGTTATTATTAATATATTTTGTTAGCTTGCGCCGGTCACACCGTGGGTAGCCCCACCATCTCCCATTATGACACGTGGCCAATGAGCCCACTTTATCTCTTCCCAACCTTTCTCGTCCTCTTTTTTTCTTCTCGACTGCATCTTCTCATCCCTTTCTCCTCCGCGTAACCATTGGCCGCCCCACCTCCTGATGCTCGTCAACAACATCTCCTCATCTTCTTCTCCGTCGAGTCATACTCCCACCATTTCCTTTCCCCTATCAGGGCCGTCGGCATGTAAGGCCAGAGAGACACTGTAAGCCTGATCCAGGGGTGAGATCTATGTAGCCGGTTCCTCCCTCCGATGCCCACGCACCCTACGAGGGGGAGGTGGTGTCTTTGCAAGGAGGACAACGGCGACACGGAACTGGGAGCAGCCGGTCGAGATGCTAGGCCTGGTAACCGCAGTTTCTGCAAACGGTGCCTAGGGTGGCTGGAACTGACGACGGAGGTTGCTGGAACAGGGAAAAAGCTAGAACCAGCACGGCCATTTCTTGCGACGGGCGCGAGGATGGTGTTTGTCGCGTCGATTTTGTTCAAGACAGCAGCAACAAAAGTTGCAACTGGCGACTGAGAAAGCTCCTAACGGCGACGACAAAAGTTGGGGACCGCCTATCTGTGCGACCGGGGGGAAGTTTCAACCGACGGAAAAAGGTGCTTGAACCACAGCCTGAAGAAGCCGAAACTGGCTTGCGGGGATGATATGGCCATGGCCGGTTTTTACCCGAGCCGACTGTGGAGATGCTGCAAACCATGGTCAACAATGTTGCGACCACGGGCGGCATGGCAGCGAAGGGAGGTAATTACGTTTTTTTTCTGTGGGACAGGTCATTACATTTTCTTTGGGACAGGTAATTACGTTCAGTTGGATTATAGTAGCACAGTCATTGGTCTTCCAATGCTCCCCTTGCCGGTCGTTCTGCCCACCCCAAACTGTCAAAATGCACTATCGTTGGTTTTCCAGTCCTCCTGAATTTCATTACTTGGCTCCCCGCAAACCATATCTGCCCTTTCTGTTCGAGTACGTACATGCACATATTTTTTTTTCTCTGGTCGTGGTCGAGCTACCTCGAATTTGGCTAAAGTTACAGTAGTTGCTTATCTTTTTTGAAGGGTACAGTAGTTGGTTATTTGTTGCAGACATAGGCACACAACCTGGCTTCCATCGTTAAAAAACAGAGGCACAATCTTGCACGGAACCGGAACGTGCATGTGTACACCAGTATTCCATACCGAGTATGATTAGTACAGTAGTACGTAGTAGAGTTAGTCGCCGATTACTATTTGCTCTCGGTAGCTACCCTATGCCTTTATATACATGTATACACCAGCACTTGTAAGACATATCCCGCCAGTTGATTTTGAGTTATTACATAATCAAATCAATAAAGCAAAAGAAGCACCAATCGATCATTCGAGTGTTTCGCGTGCATACGTTGTGTTCGGCCCGGCGGCAAGAATCAATCAAGTCTCGGCTTTTTGTGCACGTCCCTGTGATCTCTATCTACATGCAGAAGCTTGTCTTCCATCTTGCTCCAAGAATGGCGAAGCATTGCAATATTTCTGTTGCCATGGTAGCTGATGAATCTGTGCAGAGGTCATATACACGGTCATGCATTCTCAAGGTAGATGGATACTCAAGAGCCAGGGCGCTACTCAAGAACGACGAGTACCTGACTTCTCCACCTTTCAGTGTTGGAGGCCACGACTGGGCCGTGACCTACTACCCAAATGGTAGCGAGCTTTGTCCTGATTACATATCTATTTTTCTGCATCTTTGATCCACCTGTGCCGAAGGTGTGAAGGCGAATTTCACGTTCAGTCTACTAGACGAGAATGGAGAACCGGTGCCTTCGTACACCCGTAACCATGGTACACATACATTCTCAAGGAAAGCTCCAAACTGGGGCAACCATAACCTGATGAAGAAAGCTAAGCTGGAAAGATCGGAGCATCTCAGAGATGATTGTCTGACCATAAGATGTGATGTCACCGTCATGACGGAGATCCTCGGCGAAGAAGAAACAAGGGCTTCTCCAGGCGACTTGCACAGGCATCTCGGTGATCTCCTCGAGAGCAAACATGCAGCAGACCTAACATTTCAAGTAGGCGGGGAGGTATTCCCCGCTCATAGGTGTGTCCTCGTCGCTCGGTCATCTGTCTTCAAGGCGGAGCTCCTCGGCGCCATGAAGGAGAGTTCCAGTAGTGCTATCAAAATCTATGACATGGAACCTGACGTGTTCAAGGCCTTGCTCCATTTCATATACACCGAAAAAGTTTCTCCTGTGATTGATGTGGCGATGGCCAGTCATCTACTCGTAGCGGCTGATAGGTACAACATCGGCAGCCTGAAGCAGATCTGTGAGGAGAAACTGTGTTGTCATATTGATTCAAACATGGTGGCAATCAGTTTGGCTATAGCTGAGCAGCATGGTTTCCATCGTCTGAAAGAAGCTTGTTTGCAGTTCCTTGCTTCACCATCCAATTTGGAGGCGATGATGTCAAGCAACGGTTATGAGCATCTCAAATCTAGCTGCCCGTCTGTTCTCAAGGAGATCATAGCTAGAATACTCCCGGCTGAATGGAACGCAGCAAAGGATATTATCATGTCAATTTAGTGCTAGTGTGTTTGGTCCTGTTATCATGCATGTGGTCATCCAATATTTTAGTACTAATGTTTATGCTACTTCTCCATGTATGGTTGCATAATTATTGCATGTATGTTACAGAGCAAAACTGTTAGTATCAATCATCCAATATGTTCATGCAAGTAGAATGCAATATTTTTTCTTGTGGGAGAGAAGATACTATTATTTGATTATCCGCTGTTTGCCCATCAACCTGGCATGGCTGCCCATCCACCTTACTTTGTGTGTTAATTTGATTATTGAGAAGTTATTTCATGCGAAACATACATGGTTACGTTCAGCTGGATATTGAATTAGTATCGATCATTCGTGTTCGAAGGTTTGCATATATGGTCCAGACGCTTCTGGATTTTTTAGAGAAAAATGGAAGCTTCATTACCCGCGGCTTTTGTTCCAACTAATAATATATGCAACCATGTTATTACAAATCTGATAAAATGGGTAAAATAAAAGAAAGAACAAAAAGCATATATCACGACTAATTGCCAAACACAATATAAACCAAATCAACTCCCTTGTAACCCCTAGTTGGAGCGTACGAAAAGATTGTCCACACACAATGAAACTACACAGCGATGAGGTGTAGACAAACCTAGTCCTCAAATGACACTTCAAACGAGGAAAATGAGTCACATCATCATCGTCGTATTCTACTGATGACGCCAAGCCTTGGATTTTCATCTATAGGCAACATCCATGTCAAGGACTATAGACCGCAACATAGTGTCTTGATCCGCGACATTGGCCTTGTGATTGCAGATCCGCCTAGATCGTGCTGACTGCAAGAAGACACCTAACCGACCACCAAAAGGGGCTTACCGAAGGGCCTCAGGTGAGACATGCCAGACCACCCGCCAGCACGCACGACGTGCCCGATGCACCATGTACATGTTGAAGTAACCAGTCGCGTGGCCACATACTGAAGTAACTGAACCGGCACGATCTTCAATCACCGAAGAATTCTTACGGCCTCACACTCCAGGTGCGCCACGCCACATTAGATCAGTAGCCCAACGCCTAGCATCTCCAAGACTCCGCCAGGAAAGCAAATAGCAACCGTATTTATCACCGAGACGCCAAGGAATTGGGTGTCATACCGGGTTTTCCCTCTTATGGGAGGAAAAGTTGATTATATTTGTTCACAAAGCAGGTTGTATATAGTTTCTAGTTGCAGACAAACGGACCTAGTTAGTTAATTGCTGGTTCTTTGTTGTAGAATTTTTCCATGAAAGACAGCTTGAGATATTCGGTTTTAGAACACAACAGTCAAAAATTTCGAAACTATAGTACAAACAACCACAGATGCGTCCCTCTGGAAAAGGATATGATAGCTTCCTCTACTTCTCATTAAATAGGTTCCATATATCAGATTTTTGCCTAGGAGCGCTAAGATATACTCCTAACATCCCATGATATAAGAGTGTAGTATAGTTCAAGGTGGAGCACAGCAGGGTATACATGCACACGTACGTGGATGCATCATCTACCTAATGAGCCTTAAGAACTTCCTGATGGGGTAGTCGAGCGGGCCCATAACGGCCTGCCACCCAACCATGGTGGGGTTCATCTCGTCCCAGAAGAAGAAATAGTTGGGGTTGTCGCACACTTTGTAGAGGGGCTCCAGCTTCTCCGTGTCGACCTGCCCACAGTACCCATTGGGGTCTGTGCTCTCGCAGCACGGCGCCAGCTTCTCCCTGAAGAGATTGGGAATGATGTCGCCGCCCCCGTCTTCATCGTTGTAGTGCCGGACGACGTTGCTGAAGGCAGCGTTGAGGTCGACTACGAGCACGTCCTCCATGCCGGCCAGCTCGTTGGCGAGGTGGTGGTTGTGGAGCGTGGCGGCCAGGTTGCGCCTCTCGTTGCAGCGCGTGTGGTTGAAGGCCCTGGTCTCGGACGGTGAGCAGCCGAAAGGGTGGAGGTTGTTGACGAGCACCTTCTGGACGCCCATGTCCTGCAGGCGCCGCACGTTGAACGCGATCTCCTCCACCACCTTCCTGGCGAAATCCTCCACCTCGGCGAAGCTCTTGGTGTCGGCGGGAAGGAAAGCGTAGTCGTTGCCAGAGACGGCGACGAGCGCGACGGATTTTGATGCGAGGCGGTCCTGGTCGATGTCCCCGTCCTTGACGAGCTTGTGGAAGGTGTGGATCTGCCTGGCGAGCGTCTGGGTGTCGGGCACGTCAAAGACGCCGGAGCCGCCGGCGGCGAAGTTCAAGCCTGCCCGGCCGACCTTGCGCGTGAGCCTGTGCGCCGGAGGGGACTTTTTCTGCCCTAGCATGTAGGCTGCAAAGTGGTTCAATAGAATGACACGTCGGTCCATCAATCAAGTATATACACGGCCGGGGCAAATTAAAAGCAAGGGGATGACGCACCTACCGATAAAGTCGGACTGAACCAAGCTGTTGGAGAAGCGGCCGGATAAGCCATAGGGATAGCGCCACTGGCGATTCAGCTGGGATCTAGGGTTCATCTTGACGAGGTTGCCGCTGTCGGCGAAGGAGTCGCCGAACACGTAGAAGCTGTACCCGTTGTAGTCGTCGGAGTGGTCGTGCTGGTGCCCGTCGTCGCCGCTGTGCCCGTTATGGCCGTGGTGGTTCCCCTTTCCGGGCGGGTGGCGCCCCTTCCCAAGCCCCTGCGGCGGGGACGACTCCACGGGAGAAACTGCACGCACGCAGATCGATCAATTTATACAGCAAAACGTAACATGAGCAGCTACCAACATACAATTAGAATGTGTAGAAACTAATAAGAATCAAGTGTGCTAATGAACAATCTAGCAAGTGCGCACGTACCATTGAGATGGAGAAGGAGGAGGAGGGCGCAGGCGAGCGGAAGGATCGCCGGGAGATTCATCCTGCTCGGCCGAACTGGCCGGCCGGCGTGATGTGTATGTGCGTGGTGCTTTGGAGGAGGAGCGAGGGAGATGCGTGGTGCGTGCGTGGAGAAGATCAGGTGAGTTTTATAGCCAAAATCCTTGATCCGCATGCGGTTAGTACGCGTGATACGGTGCGATCGCAACAAACTGACCCTGTTTGGATCATGGGGTTAGAGCTAGTTTGGGTTAGTTGGAGACTCAAATAACCCAAAAGTATCCAAATAGGGAGAGTTAGAGTGGGTTAGTTCCATCTAACCCAACTATCCGGGTGGAGAGGTGCTTATTTGGGTTAGAGTGGGGTTAGAAAATAACTCTAACTCTAACTGTGTTAGAGTATCCAAACAGGGCCAAAGATCGACCATTTGCAGGTTGTTACGCCGGACGCCGCCATTCCTTACGCGAAACTACCGGCGCCGATCTATCTCTGTCGCGCGCGCCCTCCTCTCTCCGGCGGAACCCGCGGCGCGACATCAAAATTTGCGCTGCGTCAAAAAAGTGTCGACCTCCTGCACACACGTGCTCCCTCGGGCGGCTGGCCCAGTATAGTTCAGCTGCTGTTTTTCTTTTATTTTACTAGCAAAAAGGCCCGTGCATTGCAACGGGAGAAAAAAAATACCACACACTCTTAATTTATAGCTTTTTTTATAATCTGAGAATTCGTAGCTATTTCTTAGATACATGAAGAGTTGTTGAAAAGATACAGGGTTTTTTAATCTTAAAAAGAGAATTTTTTTTTCTGCAAAAGAAACTTTTTGTATATTCTCCTATTGACGCGGGTACTTGCGCCCCTATTTCATCACAATTTCTTGCCATACATGTCATAGTTATTGATCCTTGTTCATCACTATTTATATCTTATCAAACTTGTCTTTTATTTTTTATACTTTTGATGCATGCCTCTTTTTAACTTCACTTTCAGCCATGTCCTCTCTTTTTTCTTTTTATATACAGGAGAATAGTGCAACATCTCTTCTTTATCGGATCTCCTCTGCATTTTCTCTTTTATTTATTTTATAGCGCACTTCCCATCTTTATTGGGTCCTTCTTTTATTTCTTGTCATTCATGTCCTTAATTATTGTTTGTCTCTAGCAAAGTTATCTTCAATTTCATGTCCAATCCTGATTTTGCCGAGGTGCTCATCCCCAATCTGAATTAGTATCGGTATGAAAAAAGACATATAATGCATTGTTGATTAACATTGCAGGTTAGATAATATTTTTTTAAATTGCTAACAGGTAAAATAACATTGTATTTAGGCTCTACATATTATTCTAATCAAATTTCATGTATTACATGTTAAATTTGGAGTTACGGTTTAGAAGATATGAATATTAAAAAACATTTGATATGTACCGCGGATTTAATGTCAAAAATATCAGGGGGTTTTCTAAAAAATAGCACGACGAACTAAGAATACCTATTTCTTTTATTAGTAGGTATAGAAAACATGAATATTTAGTTATTTTTTAAAAGTGGACATTTGTCTTGCATAAAATGGTTTTTAACTCCCTGAATATTTTTTGAAAATACTAAATGTGAGCACGTTTAACAAAAAAACATTTTTAAATTTTGAACATTTTGAAAAACATGAATATTTTTTAGTTTTGCGAACATTCTTTAGAAATTGCAAACATTCTTTGAACATGAAAATAAAAAGAAGGAAATTGAAAGACAAAACTGACTAGAAAACCGATAAACAAAACAACAGGAAAAAGAAAAACTACAAATGCAGATCGGAATCCTATAGTGCTAATTGGGATCGGGCCATCAATGTGCTTCCCTGTGAGCTTGGTCGACGTTTTGGCATAGAGAGCGTCAAATAGGATATTCTGAACCCGAAATTGCTTCACTTACGGATGATGCTTACGGAAACTGTCGTATGGACAGATGTGGCAGCACCTAATTCATCCCTCCCCCCTGAATTTCGGAGATGGGCCCTCCTCCTCCCAATCAGATGATTTCATTTTAGTCCGTAAGTGAAAACGCGTTGAAAGTTGCCTATAAGTGTGGCATTTCTCTTCTGAACCCGACAGCGAAATAGCGTGCACGGCTCAGTCAGGCGTATTCAATGCGATCCTAGGAGCTCGCATAACCCACGGGGTTGTGGCGATGTTCTACCATAGCCCCGTTTCTCGTAGCCGAGCTTAAACCATCTCCACTACTTATAAAAGATCAAACATTAGTTTCACTAAACACACACAACAAAACACACACAGACGCACTACCACCGTTTGATTAGGTCCACTAATTTTAATCTAACAGCTAGCTTTTATCCTGATCTATTTTTCGGTGTGCGCTTAGTATTTTGCGTTGACTGACCATGCTTCATCTAGAAGGAAAACAAATTCCATGCGCCCGCGATCGCAACTCCTACAATCACGCATCCCACGCAAAAAAAAAAACATATCCCCTCATAAAAAGGAAACAGACCCCCCGGCAGATCTAAACGCGTCATTAGCAAACCTCCACCGCGCCCCACCCACGACATCCTGATTGCACGATGCCCTCCCCTACCCACCGCCTACCTTGCTCGCAGCCTCAACCACATCGCGGCTGCTGGTGTCGGGCACCATGCAGCCGCGATCGCGCGGGCCAGCCCATGCCGATGTGAGAGAAGTACGTGTCGCTCCCGACGCCGAACAACACCGGCCCCTGTATCTCCGTCGTCGATGCCACGAAGATCGGCATGGTGTTGGCCTGATTCAGGTCGGCACGGGAGATCCCATCGGCAGCCAGAGACGCGTGCGCCGACAATGCGGCGGCCCAGGCCGATTCGCGGCGCAGGCGGGCGAGAACGAGGGACACGTGGCTCTGGTGCCGGGCCTGCTCCTCCCGGATGAAGTCCCTGGAGTGAAGCCGCAGGGTGAGCCCGCTCTTCCCGCTGGAGTGCTCCTCCCCAGCAAGAACATCGGTGTCGCTCGTGGAGAGGGACTGGTGGAGGTGGACGGCGTCGGTGGTGGCGGCTGCGTTGACGCCGCCCTGCCGGATTGCACAGGCCCCAAAAATCCGGCTTCGTACATCATGAAGGTGGAACTGTACTTTCTTCCGTGATGATATCCAGCTTTGCCGGCGGCCGTAGTGGCGCTTCCCTGTCGGATCACAGATAAGCTGCTGCAGCAGAACAGCCTCAGAAAAGATGCCCACCTGTTGAGCGAGCAGGACGAGCTCTGGAGTTGTGTCACCACGTTGCTGATATGCGTCGTAAGTTCCTACTGTACAGCTATCAATACTTGTGTTGTTCATGTCATACTAAGCCTAACCTGGGATGTGTTCTTCATTTTCGGCTGCAGAACAGTTTCCCATCGAGGATGTACCTGTATATAATCACGCCATGATGCCAGATCGAAAAGCCCACACACTGTAGGTCAAGACTCCATCCAATCATTGATCAATTTATTATTCATCAGTTGACCCCATACTTTTGCTGGTCTAACCGTTGCACTGAATATATTAAAAATACTAAATATATTCATTACTTATCATGATGCGTTTCAATGGAATATAAGATCAGTTTATTGATACTTCCTCTGTAAAGAAATATAAGAGCATTTAGATCACTGGAGTACAGTACAATCTTTACTATCTTGCACAATAGTGGACATATTTCTAAATATGTACAAAAGAACACCAAGTTATATAATTAGGTAAACTATGAATTCTCCAAAATTAGGGTCCTATTTTTCATTTCGCTCCAGGACCCCACATTCGTGTAAAAGGCAGAGGGGGCGTCACTACAGCCAACGGGAAGGTGGATGATGGATGGTGTATGGATGGGGGTTGAGATGAGATCTCACGACATTCTGGTACTTCCCTCCACTCCCCTGTGCTGCCTTTACTTATCGTTTATCTCACATTGCATGTAGTGGAGCATGGATTAATTTTTTCGAGGGTACGATGTCCATGGATTTTAAGGGAGGCAGCCGGATAGCTAGATAGGTTTGGTGGACTACTGGCGGGGGGCATAGGGGACATGCTCTTGGTTTCCATCTAATTTACTTTGCTTATTATGTCTTTTCTCAAGTTGCTGAGTAGGTAGTGGCATGATTAGAAATAGAAACCTGGTGATTTAAAACGGTTTGCCACCAGGTGTGTTGCAAATCTAATATACTGGTTGATGTTCTGGAGCAAGCATCTTGCCCTGCATGTGGTTATTCATTCGGGATGGCGAGAGCGATGCTAACATAGGAATCATTTATTTGAACACTCCTATATTTTGTAACCATGGTGCTAAGATGTCGGCCGACCGCGTGTGTCGCCTCCCGCAATCAGTGAGATCTGAGAGGAAGAGGGGAGGCAGAGAGGGGACGGAGTGGGTAACAAGGGAGGCTAGGGAGGACGAAGAGGATAGAGAAACCTGGAAGCGCGATGGTGAAGGTATGGCCTCCCCAACCCCAAGCAGCCCTAACCACAGTAGCAAAGTGTGCATCCATTGAAATAAACCAGACATTGCTTCTGTACACTACTAATGATTGTAGGATTATATTTCGGAAGGAACCAATTTTTTATGGTCACCGCAACCATGATCATATTTACAAATAGCCAAGGTTAGTCACAATTGTCTTTTATTTTTTCAGAAAAGGTGTGTGCATGCATACATGCTAAATATCATCTTTCACTTTTACTTCAATGTATTGTAGTCAGTAAGAGGGTCCTTTTATACTTATGAGCAGGTGCTACGTACATATCAACTTAATGTTTATTTGAACAAATGCAGAATTGTGATTGATCCTCGGCTAGAGGCACCGATTGGGAGTTAACTCACACTATGAACATCTTATTCTTATGACGTAACCATAACACATTTTCTTGATTGACATGCATCCCTTAACACAGGCATAACAGGAAACCTTGGTCAGACCCTGGAACATAAGGTGGAGAATTACAGTAGGTTGTTGACATCTTTGAAAGTTGTTTGTTACATTGATTTTTCTCAATAGATTCATATTAGGCCCGGGTTTATTTGAATGCCAAACACATTTTATGGCTACAAATGTATGTCAGGGGGAGTTATAGTTATCACAAGGCTAATGACACGTGAATTTTTAGAGACTTCTGGAGTGTTGTACATATGCAAAAACTTTTTAAGGTGCATGTCATCAACTTCTGGATTTTCTTTATTTGCATCTCCTGTCCATTTTTCTTGGTCATATAAATTTTAAGGTAGTCTACTTCGCACCAGTGAGCTTCCATAAATTAATAATATGATCCTGTATTGTAGTACTATGAACTTTTATTTTCATGAAATTATAATATTTATTATGAGTAAGCGTGGTTCTACCTTTAAAGGTTTGCACAACTGATTTGTCTGTCAGCGAGTTCTCTAACTGGTTTCACGTGTACTTGCTACAGCCGCAGGAGCGAGGATGTCATATTATGCATATTGATGGTTTGATTCTGTATGAACTTGCAATGTTTTGTTTCTTAGATGCACAAACTTGTATCTCAGAACTCTAACGAATTATGTCATTTGATCAGCTTATGTGGAAACTACCAATTTCCATTGCCTCCACGCGCACTTGCATTTCTTTTTTGCTTGGTGCTTATTTTTGCAATGGCCCATTTGTAGGTACTAACTAGAAGAAATTAAGATTGAAGATATATATATTTCGTGATTGGAAATAGTGTACCTCAAATTTAGTTTAGTTTGGTACTTAATGATCTTTGGTACATGCTAAGCAGTGGACATGGGCATGTTGATTCATAAAGCACAATATTTCCAGTCATATGTATGACTTAGGAATTATATGCTCTTTGCATGAGATTTCAGCTTTTCAAAAGGTAGGTTTTCGTTATGATATCACTATTATTATGTTTCTGATGAACATATTTTAGTCGAGACATGCATTGCACGTACATACTTACTAGTGTAAGAGCAACTCTAGCAGACCCGGCAAAACGCGAACCAACCTGTGGTTGAGATGGTTAGGTGGACAGTGGTATCCCCAACCCACTAGGGTTCAAATCCTGGTGCTCGTATTATTCCTGAATTTATTTCAGGATTTCCGGTGATGCGTTTTCAGTGGGAGGAGACGTTCCCATCGACGACGAGGCGCCTACGGTGACTTCGTAAATCTCATGATGATATGCCGGCTCAGTCTCTCGGAGGTGCTCATACTGGTAGGGTGTGCGTGTGTGCGTTCATAGGGGTGAGTGTATGTGCGTGTATATGAGCGCTTATGTCTATACTGATGCTAAAAAAGAAGACCCCACCAAACGCCGGCCCGCAAAATGCGTTTGCAGTTCGCACAAAACAAATTTTGTGGGCCGGCGCGGACTGGCACAGATGCAGACCCCGCAAACGGATCCGTAAAAAAGTATATTCGCGGAATATGCTTTTTTACGGGTCGGCTATGCGGGTTCTGCTCGGACACCACCATGACGACCCGCAAACAGATAAACTACAAATCTCGCATTTGACATAGAATTTCACAACCAAGTTCAAATTCAAACGACACAAACAGTTTTATGCGTAAATAGAAGCCAAGTTCATGACGGCTAACGCAAAAGAGGTCCCTGCAAAAGGTTTGCGCCCATGTCCGGCATCATCTTGATCGATCTTCACTCCGCGCCATCGGGTCCACCTTGGAGTTCATCGGCGCCACCGAATTCACCTCCGGCGCTTGTTCCAACTCCCGCTCCGAAATCATCCATATTGCCACCATATGGAGCGGAGAAAACATCACTGGAACTGTAGCACGAACCGGCCGACGCCACCATTCTTCTCTTCAAGATTTCTCTCCTTGCCATATCATGCCATATTTTGGTGAGGTCGTCCATGTCTTTGTGGTTCATTGACATGATCTTGTTCTCTTCGGCAAGCAACATGGACATAGATTTATTTTCGGCGGCTCGTGCTCTTCTCTCCTTGATGGCAGCTTTGCGCGCCCCTCTTCCTTGAGCAACTGCCACTTTTCTTGCTTCCCCTTCGCCTTCTTCTTGGCCAACTCTTTCTTGATCTCCAACGACTTCAACAACATCGACTCGTTGGATTGCAACATGGCATCAATCTTCTCCCTCAAGCTTGATGCTTCTTGCTCTCTCTTCATCTTCTCCTTGGTCTTCTTGTCACCATCGGGCTTGTGCAAATTTCTTGGGCCATCATCATCCTCATCTTCATCCATGTTTGTAAGTGAGCCCCTCTTTGGTGGGGATTCTTTGTCGATCAACTTCCACTTCTCGCACTTTTGGAGCAACTCCCAACAATACTCTAGTTTGAAAATTTTGCCTTCCGAAGCTTCCATGTCCTTATATCTATGTTGAGCAATTTTGTCCTACACAATGTGAACAAAGTGATCCAATCATTTATCATGATGCACAATTTGAACAAAGGCAAAACAAACTCACATAGTCAGACTCCACTATGCCACTTGGAGGTACATTGCGTACTTGCTCCAAGCAAGCTGCCCAACGACTTCACATAGGCTTGATGTTCTCCCAATGCCCTTGAAGCGACCGAAATGTGCGTGGAGTCCTATTGGGATACTTTGCCATAATGCAGAAGTATTGATCTTCGATCCTTTGCCAATATCTTTTGGAAGTTTGAGATGTACCCGTGCATGCATCAAGAGACACTGCACTCCATGCTTGAATCAAAGCTTGATCTTCCAAGATCGTGTAGTTCTTCGATCTTATGCTTTTCCCAGTTTTTGCTTGCGATTGCTCAAACGCTTCCGCTTCGATCTCCTCCAATTCGTCCACACAACCATGATCATCCACGCCGGCCTCCGTTTCATTGTACTCGAATGGTTCGAAAGGGGCTTGATCAATGTCAACCGCGTTCGTGTCCAACAAGTTCACGAACTCTGTTGTTGCATTGTTCGAACCACCGCTATAGCGAACGATAACAAGTCACGCGCTATCGAGAATAATGGCGAAAAATGAAAGGGAATCGCCAAGACCAAAGGCGCATACCTTCCAGCCATTTCGTCGAACACCTCGCTCGCGGGGGGAGCGAAACCGTTGAACGGCATCGCCGGAGCACCTCCTTGTGGCGGGATGGAGCAAGAGGTTGAAGAAGATGGCTTCTTTGAAGCCGGAAACTTCCTTCGCTTTATGCCCACGATCTTGCTGACCTTCTCCGCCGTCGGCCGGGATCGCGCTGCCGCGTTGGCGCCCGGAGCGCGGGCCATCGCGGCGGGGGCGACCAGATTCTCGCCCTGCACGACCACGTTGCCCTGCCGCTTGCAGGCAGGCGCGGCTTGGGCTTGCGCGACTGCGGTGGGGCCAACTTGGCCGGCGACGAGATCCGCCCGAGCGGAAGGGGTGTACTCGACCTCGACGGTGACGGGGGACAGCAGGGGGTCGTCCATGGCGACGACGACCGGCCGGGGAGGAGCAGCCGGAGCTTGCAGAGTGGGGACAATGGTGGCGGAGGGTGCGGGGAGCGGGAAAGGCCGCGCGTAAATGTCCCTCCCGCCAAATCTCGCGCGGGATAGGGGTTGAGCTCGGGTCGGCCTCCCAGCCCGTGAAGATAGAGGTTGAGGGAGAAGATTTGCCGCGCCCCAAAAAAAATCGAAGGGCCGGGACGGGATGCGGAGTCTACTCGTGCAGATTTTTTGGCCCCGACCCGCAATTTGACGGTTATTTTAGAAACCGGGGCGTTTTGCGTGGTCTGCTAGAGTTGCTCTAAAGTGATTGAAAGTATTATCTTCTTTTATGTACTTCACGTCATATTCCGACCGGTAAAATTATTTTACACAATATGGAAGAGCCCTTAAAACAGGGAAAATTATTATTGTGCCACTGGCCGGCTCCAGAATATGATGCTTGCCACTAGTTTTGTCAAAATTGTGCACAAGCCACCAACTCAAGTTGAAATGTTGGATCGAAGCCACTGCACACTTTGGTGCTCGTTGCTGCTACCAAGTCACCCCTCACTATTGTTTTCTTTGACCCACTTCCTTCCCTATTGGACTCGCCACTTTGCCATGTCATCGGCAATGAAGAGGATGCTCCTTTAACCCTAGTTCTTTTCTTTTAGGTCCCACTAATTTACCATGTCATTGTAGACCCACTCGTAACAGCTAACAGATCCGGTCAATCCCCCAAGCCCGAGCCATCCCCTTGTCTTCCTCTTCCAGCCATCGCGTCCAATTTCCTCCGGTCCTCCGCCCCGCAACGGGTAGATGCAAGCTACTCCCTCTTATCTCATAATATAAAAATGTTTTTGACATTAATGTAGTGTCAAAAACGCTCTTATTTTATGAGACAGAGAGAGTACTTTCTAGATCTATGCTAACTGACAATATAACCAGCGGACATGAGAGGGTGGAACAAGGTCGCGACGAGATGCTCTGATCGGCACTATGACGGTGTTGTCTCCCGGCCTGCCAGCGATGTTGGGGCCACGTACGCGGGCTTGGTAGCTCGCGCAAGCCGGTGATCCCTTTTTTCAAGTGACAGGAGCGCCGGGGAAATGGACTGCTAGCATGTTCGGTAAAGAACGAGCAGAGCGTGACTAATCTGTGGTTGGATGGTTAGAGGGACAGTGATATTTTTAGCCCATCAGGTTCAAGTTCTGGTGCTCGCATTATTTCTGAGTTTATTTTTGAGTTTTCGACGATGCGTTTTCAGTGGGAGGAGACGTTCTCGTCGACAATGAAGCGCCTACAATAACTTTGTAAATTTTAAGATGACATGCCGGCTAAGTCTCTCGGAGATGCTCATAAAGGTAGGATGTGCGTGTGTGCGTTCATAGAGGTAAGTGTATGCGCGTATATATAAGCGCTTGCGTTTGTGCTGATGTTCAAAAAAAGAACGAGCGAAGCATGCGGAAAGCAATGACTCATGCACGGGGATTCAGACTTCATCCAACGGCCACAATTGCCTGAATCCAAGGGCGTGGAAGGCAACCGACCAGGGAGTCATACTTCCTTCGTTCGAAAATACTTGTTTTAGAAATTGATAAAATGAATGTATATATAACTAAAATAAATTTAGATACAACTATTTCAAAAACAAGTATTTCCGGATGAAGAAAATATCATTCAATATCAGCGTTTAAATTTTACGAGATCTTAAAATTATGGGGGTTAAAATTAAACAAGAAAACATGAATATGAGAAATACAGTGGAGACACATTTTATATGTTCTAAACTAAGATTTCATTTCTTATATAAAAGAAGGCAAGTTTCTTGTTATTATCTCCCAGCTGATCAGTTATCCGACGCGTCATCACTGGTATAGTATCATTATACACTTCGTCACACGGACAGATTAGGCCTCCTTACAAGATTAAGATTTCTAGAGGATAGGATTTTTGTAGGAAAAATTTCTATGAAGCTCTTTGGTTTGTAGGAATGGATTCCTATTCCTATATAGGATAGGAATCAATCCTTCACATTTCAAAGAAAAAAATATTAACCTAGATTCAATGAAAAAAATCCTATCGTATGAATCAAGTGACATCTTTTTTCCTATAAAAAGTGAGATATATGCCACCTCACTTTTTATAATTTTTCTATTCCTATAATTTTTCTATCTTATGAATCAAAGGAGGCCTTAGTCTGCCATACTAGAGGATCTGCTTGCCGCCGACTGTATCGTCGTGGCGGTGCGGTTGGGCTCCACGATGGTCGTTGAGGTCCTTGACTCCAACGTCAACGTGCTTCTCGACAGCCCGGATGAAGCAAGATAATGCGGTGGTGGTGTCACTGCTGCGAACGACAACCCAGATGGTGGAGTGCATGCTATAATTTAGTCGGCACGCAATGATACATCAGTGGTGGTGACGCGTCGCTACGAGCAGCAGCCCGAACGGCACCAAATAATGCGGCAGTGGCGCATTGGTCATGGGCAAAAATGACAAATTTGATCTTTGGACAAAAACAATTCACAAAGTAAACTGTCTTTAATTTTTTTTTACTTCACTGACTCTTTCGTGTAGCGTCCGACAGACAAGCGTCACACTGCACTGTGCGGCGTCTGACTGACAGGTGGTATACGTGTGGCCAGTGTCATATTCCGAATTGTCTGAAAATTGTTAAGTCGGTGTAACGTCTATAGTCTAAGCGTTGCACAAGTTCAGATTTATCGTGAGATCATCCACCCTCAGAGAGTGCATGGTTTGCTACATGCATGGCGTAAAGTGTTGGAAAGCACTAGAGGCGACATGCATGGAGCGTGCTTGCATGTGAAAGCCAACACGGGCCGGTTACACATATGCATGCGAGTGCCCCTTGCGTCGGAAAAAGCACCGGTGGCGATTAGTGCAATGCTTAGATGCTAGGCGCTATACTATACGGTGTAGCGTCTAGCTTTTAGGTGTTGCACATTGACTTAGTATTTTTGAGATAATCTAAGATGCAATATTGGTTAGACGTGTAGCATCTATCTGTCAAACGTTGCATAGTGTAATGTGACGCCTGCATGTCGGATGTTATAAAAAAGTCAGCGAAGCGAATCTTTTTCAAAAACAGTTCACTTTTGTAAACCGTTTTGTTCAGAGGTTAAATTTGTCGTTTTTGCCTCGGTCGTGTGCTGTAGGCCGAACGACAACAACGGTGGCTCTACAGGTGGCAGCGTTACTACGTATGGTGGGTGTTGGCAAGTATCCGGCTTAATTATTTATAGCTCATATTGGTTCTTCCATTGTTGTCTATGGGTTATACTTCAGTTGATAACTTTGGCCTTGTTGCCTTGCCTCAACTTTAATAAAAAAACGTGCATCATAATGATGCGGAGATAGGGGATTCATCACAATGATCTAGAGGTAAGAGGTTTCAACCTCCTTTTTCAAATAAATAAATGGAGCACCCCAGGGGAGTAATTATCCAAATAGGGATTCAAGGACAAACTACCTGTTCATAGCAAATAAATTCTCTAATTCTAAATTTAATTATACGTACTTGATTGTCATATACCCTAGAAGCTTCTATCAAGCTTATAGCAATTTATTTGTTACACACTATACGATCTATACCATGTTGTGTAGATATTTATGATTCCATGGAAGTATGGATGCATGCACATATAGACTCTCCATAATAAAACTAAAGGCCACAAATTACTTGGTGGTGACTGGTAGAAAAAGAGGCTTCCGTCCAGCCCCATTAGTCGCGAAACTGTAGGAACCGCGACTAATGAAGTCTTTAGTCGCGGTTCGGCAGACGAACCGCGACCAAATGCCTGGGCCCAGGGCGCTCGGTGGCCAGCTGGTGCACATGAGGGGCTTTAGTCGCGGTTGGCCAGGCCAACCGCGACTAAAGCTCCTCCCCTATATATACCAGTTCAGCACACTCACTTAGCCATTTGGTGCCACTTCTCTTCGCAAGCTTCACAAGGGGTGTAGGTTTGCTTTTGGTTCCTCTTATGCACACAAGGTGTTTGATGAAATGCCCCAAGAGCGTGAAACAAACATGATATGAAGTGTTGGAGCCACACTTGAGGTTCCTCATTTATTTTTTCCTCCTCGATCGCGGTTAGCAACTTGAACCTTTCATGCATGTGTGTCATTGATAAAATATGCATGTGTGTTGTTCATTGTTTAATTTCTATTGTTTATAGCTAGTTAGTTTAACAAATGCATGATGGTTAATTATATATTTTATATTATAATAATGCAGATGAATCGGCAATGGATGTACGGTAACCGACTCTCCCGCGAGTTCACTACGGGTTTGAAAGATTTCCTCGTAGTGGCTAATGCGAACAAGCAGAAGGGTTTTGTTATCTGTCCATGTGTTGACTGTAAGAATCAGAAGGGTTACTCTTCCTCAAGAGAAGTTCACCTGCACCTACTTTGGCACGGTTTCATGCCAACCTATAATTGTTGGACCAAGCATGGAGAAAGAGGGGTTATAATGAAAGAAGATGAAGAAGGGGATGATTTCATCGATGAAAGCTATCTTGCTCATTTCGGTGATACTTTCATGGAGGATGCTGAAGGTGAAGGGGAAGGTGAAGGGGAAGGTGAAGGTGAAGAAGAGGCACGTGATGAGACCGTTGATGATCTTGGTCGGACCATTGCTGATGCACGGAGACGCTGCGAAACTGAAAAGGAGAGGGAGAATTTGGATCGCATGTTAGAGGATCACAGAAAGTCGTTGTACCCCGGATGTGATGATGGTCTGAAAAAGCTGGGCTGCACACTGGATTTGCTGAAATGGAAGGCACAGGCAGGTGTAGCTGACTCGGCATTTGAAAACTTGCTGAAAATGTTGAAGAATATGTTTCCAAAGAATAACGAGTTGCCCGCCAGTACGTACGAAGCAAAGAAGGTTGTCTGCCCTCTAGGTTTAGAGGTTCTGAAGATACATGCATGCATCAACGACTGCATCCTCTACCGCGGTAAATACGAGAATTTGAATGAATGCCCGGTATGCACTGCATTGCGTTATAAGATCAGAGGCGATGACCCTGGTGACGATGTTGAGGGCGAGAAACCCAGGAAGAGGGTTCCCGCGAAGGTGATGTGGTATGCTCATATAATACCACGGTTGAAACGTCTGTTCAGGAACAAAGAGCATGCCAAGTTGTTGCGATGGCACAAAGAGGACCGTAAGTCGGACGGGGAGTTGAGACACACCGCAGATGGAACGCAATGGAGAAAGATCGACAGAGAGTTCAAATATTTTGCAGCTGACGCAAGGAACATAAGATTTGGTCTAAGTACAGATGGCATGAATCCTTTTGGCGAGCAGAGCTCCAGCCATAGCACCTGGCCCGTGACTCTATGCATCTACAACCTTCCTCCTTGGTTGTGCATGAAGCGAAAGTTCATTATGATGCCAGTGCTCATCCAAGGTCCGAAGCAACCCGGCAACGACATCGATGTGTACCTAAGGCCATTAGTTGATGAACTTTTACAGCTGTGGGGCAGACCTGGTGTCCGTGTGTGGGATGAGCACAAAGAAGAGGAATTTGACCTACGAGCGTTGCTTTTCGTAACCATCAACGATTGGCCTGCTCTTAGTAACCTTTCGGGACTGTCAAATAAGGGATACAATGCATGCACGCACTGCTTACATGAGACTGAAAGTGTACATTTGCCAAATTGTAAGAAGAACGTGTACCTTGGGCATCGTCGATTTCTTCCGAAAATTCATCCAGTAAGAAAGAAAGGCAAGCATTACAACGGCAAGGCAGATCACCGGCTGAAGCCTGCGGAACGCACTGGTGCTGAGGTATTTGATATGGTCAAGGATTTGAAAGTCATCTTTGGAAAGGGTCCTGGCGGACAATCAGTTCCGAAGGGAGCTGACGGGCACGCAGCCATGTGGAAGAAGAAATCTATATTCTGGGAGCTAGAATATTGGAAAGTCCTAGAAGTCCGCTCTGCAATCGACGTGATGCACGTTACGAAGAATATTTGCGTGAACCTCCTAAGCTTCTTGGGCGTGTATGGGAAGACAAATGATACAAAGGAAGCACGGCACGACCAGCAACGTTTGAAAGACCCTGATGACCGTCATCCGGAATGGTTTCAAGGTCGTGCCAGCTACGCTCTGACCAAAGAAGAGAAGGTCACCTTTTTTGAATGCCAGAGCAGTATGAAGGTCCCGTCTGGATTCTCATCCAATATAAAGGGAATAATAAACATGGCGGAGAAAAAGTTCCAAAACCTGAAGTCTCACGACTGCCACGTGATTATGACGCAATTGCTTCTGATTGCTTTGAGGGGGCTCCTGCCGGAAAATGTTCGAGTAGCCATTGTGAAGCTATGTGCATTCCTCAATGCAATCTCTCAGAAGGTAATCAATCCAGAAGTTCTACCACGGTTACAGAACGATGTGATCCAATGTCTTGTCAGTTTCGAGTTGGTGTTCCCGCCATCCTTCTTCAATATTATGACGCACCTCCTGGTTCACCTAGTCGAAGAGATTTTCATTCTCGGTCCTGTATTTCTACACAATATGTTCCCCTTCGAGAGGTTCATGGGAGTATTAAAGAAATATGTTCGTAACCGTGCTAGGCCAGAAGGAAGCATCGCCAAGGGCTATGGAAATGAGGAGGTAATTGAGTTTTGTGTTGACTTTGTTCCTGACCTTAAGCCGATTGGTCTTCCTCGATCGCGGCACGAGGGGAGACTAAGTGGAAAAGGCACGATCGGAAGGAAATCAACGATATGTATGGACGGCCATTCTCTGACTGAAGCACACCACACTGTACTGACCAATTCCAGCTTGGTGGCTCCGTACTTTGAGAAACACAAGAATATTTTACGCTTGGACAACCCGGGGAAGCCTGAATCCTGGATTAGGAAGGCCCACATGGAGACTTTCGGCAGTTGGTTGAGAAAACATTTAATGAATGACAATGATGTTGTAGATCAGCTGTACATGTTGGCCAAGACACCATCTTCGACTATAACGACTTTCCAAGTGTACGAGATAAATGGGAATACATTTTACACGATCGCCCAAGATAAAAAGAGCACCAACCAAAACAGTGGTGTCCGCTTTGATGCAGCAACCGAGAATGGGCAAAAGGTCACATATTATGGTTACATAGAGGAGATATGGGAACTTGACTATGGACCCTCCTTTAAGGTCCCTTTGTTCCGGTGCAAATGGTTCAAGCTAACAGGAGGTGGGGTAATGGTGGACCAGCAATACGGAATGACAATGGTGGATTTCAACAATCTTGGTTACCTTGACGAACCATTCGTCCTAGCGAAAGATGTCGCTCAGGTTTTCTATGTGAAGGACATGAGTAGCAAACCGAGGAAACGGAAAGATAAGAAAACGATCAGTACATCATGCGATGATCCAAAGCGCCACATTGTTCTTTCAGGGAAAAGAAACATCGTGGGAGTGGAGGACAAGACAGACATGTCAGAAGATTATAATATGTTTGCTGAAATTCCGCCCTTCAAAGTGAACACCGACCCAAGCATTAAGTTAAATGATGAGGATGCTCCATGGATACGGCACAATCGTAAGCAAGCAGGGACACAAGGGAAGAAATGATGTGTAATAATTTATTGTACCAAACTTTGTTGAATGGATCATGTGAATTATATTACCTGTGATGTGTTTGGTGTCCATTTTCGAATGATTCGAGATACCACTGATGATACATGAAATTTGGAGTGATTTAGTCATACTCCTGCCTAGGCGTATAATATGCATACTCGTAGTCTTCATAGCCGCCGTCGTCGTCGCTGCTGTCGTCGCTGTCGTCGGGCGGCGCTCGTGGCTCGAACTGAGGGTAGCGCAGGCGGGGGATATCGCCGGCCGTGATGTAGTCCATGACGCTCTGCAGAGTCCGGCCGTACCACCATAGCCGACGGCCGGCCTCGTGGAAGTTCCCAGGAGGCAGACCGTCCTCCTCATACCTGGCGAGCGCCCTCTCACGTCGATTGATGAAGAAGGCGTCCCAAGTATGCTGGTTATCGGGATGCCAGCGGGGATTCATCCGCTGCTCCGGCGTGAGGTCGAGGTAGTAGTGGTTCGTGATGGCCGCCCGGCGCGCAGTACCCTGAGGGACGGGAGGGACCGGCACGCCGCCGGCGCTTAGGCTCCAGCCGGTGGGGACGCGGTAGCCCGATGGACAAGGGTAGTTCGAGGCGCAAAGCTCCTCCACCTGCTGGTAGGTTAGAGTGGGTGCGGTGGAAGCCATGAGAGAGTGATGAGAGATTGTAGAGATGTGATAATGCTGGCCAAGCCGGGCTACATATATGTAGTGAGAAATGGCGGAAAAAATGGGAGCGGGAAGACAGGAGGCGGGAAGAAAGTGGCGGAAGAAAGAGGCGGGAAGACAGGGAAGAAATGGCGGGAAGAAGAGGAATCCAGAGCTGGTCATCTAACCTTTAGTCCCGGCTGGTTGGTGCAACCGGGACTAAATGTGGTTTTTGTGTCATCTAAGAAAACTGTCGGTGGGATAAGGACGTTTGGGTAAGCTTTAGTCCCGGCTGGAGGGTGCAACCGTGACTAAAGCTGTCGGCAGGATAAGGACGCGTGGGTAGCGCACGACGCCCTGTCGGAGGAACAAGACAAAGCAGAAGCGGCGCCGTGCCTATAAAAGGAGCATCGATACGCGGGAAGATAGAGGCGTGAAGAAATGGCGGGAAGACATAGGCGGGAAAGAACTGGCGGGAAGACTGGCCGGGAAGAACTTGTGGGAAGACAGAGGCGGCCGGGAAGAACTTCTCTGAATTTTTTGATATATTATTTGTATTTTTAGAATTTTGAAATGAATTAGTTCTATTTTTCTGAATTTTTTGATATATTATTTGTATTTTTAACATATTGAATTGAATTAGTTTTATTTTTCTTAATTTTTTGATATATTATTTGTATTTTTAAGATTTTGAATTGAATTAGTTTTATTTTTCTGAATTTTTTGATATATTATTTGTATTTTTAACATTTTGAATTGAATTAGTTTTATTTTTCTTAATTTTTTGATATATTATTTGTATTTTTAACATTTTGAATTGAATTAGTTTTATTTTTCTTAATTTTTTGATATATTATTTGTATTTTTAGAATTTTGAATTGAATTAGTTTTATTTTTCTGAATTTTTTGATATAATATTTGTGTTTTTAACATATTGAATTGAATTAGTTCTATTTTTCTGAATTTTTTGATATATTATTTGTATTTTTAACATATTGAAAAAGAAAAAGTATTTTGAAAAATACCTTTAGTCGCGGTTGGCCTGGCCAACCGCGACTTAAGGTCGTTGCGCGCGGGAACGCAAAAACCCGCCAAAAATACCTTTAGTCGCGGTTGGCCTGGCCAACCGCGACTAAAGGTTACCCTTTAGTCGCGGGTCGCCTCCCCAACCGCGACTAAAGGGGGGGCTATAAATACTTTAGTCGCGGGTCGCCTCCATTTCTCGTCTTCTCCGATCTGCCGCGCCGAAGGCCTGCCGCCGTCGCCCTCGCCCTCGACGCCGCCCGCCGTCGCCCTCGACGCCCGCCCGCCGTATGTTTGCCCCGGTCCACCGCGCACGCCCACGCCGCGTCCATCCCTTCCCCTGCCCTCCGCACGGACGGCTGCCCTGGCCCCGCGGCCGCCTTCTGTCTCGCACTTGCCTCCCTGGCGGCGCTCGCCGGCGGCCGTCGAGCGGGAGCCGCCGGGGCTGGGGGAGACAGGACAGGACCGGGGGGAGGAGTCTCGAGGCTTCCCTGCTTTTCCTTTTTCCGCTGCTTTCGCCGGGGCTGGGGGAGACAGGACAGGACCGGGGGGAGACAGGACAGGACCGGGGGGAGACAGGACAGATTTGCAAATTTTTTCTATGAGACAGCTATTTCAGTGAAAGCTTAACAAATCACCTAACCAAATAGTACTTGTTTGTATCTGTTTAAAAGTCAATGATTTCTGAAACATCCTCGCAAATAAAACAATATGTTCATCTATAGCGCCTTGCTTAGAAGGAGAAGTGGTAAACAAAATGAGGACTAGTTTGGGAACTGCCTTAAAACACCACCGGGAAAACGAAAGGGAAGAGACCGACTGCGAGAAATCAAACCGCAACGCGTTACATTACATCACATCACATGTCGTGAAACTTGAAGCTACACATATATATATTTGATAGTAACAAAAGGGAAAGAGAAAACGACGAAAATAGCAGGTGAAAGTTACTGGGCAAACAACTTCTCTTATTCAACATGTCGTGGCAACTTTATTGTAAACCCTATTACAACTTGAGTGTAAACCCTCTCCCACCCCTTCCTCGCCCCCTCCTTTTGCCACCGCCCTTTCGCCACCGCCACCGCCACCGCCACCGCCCCCCTTCTTCACTTAATTAATTTGTTTTTACTACATGTTTTCAGGACTGACATAATGGCGGACGATAGAGCTGACCGATTATGGACAATATGATCCGGACGGTGAAGCACATATGTTCGGCATCATAAACGGCGATATTCTATATGTGCCGACCGGACAAGAAGAAGATGATGTCTCTTCTTATCTGAACCTTGACGGTGAAGATGAAGGGCGCCGTCAGCAAGATGATGCCGAACAAACGTCGATAAACGACGATCTTCAAATGGAAGTAGCAACCACCTCCGGCGCCGAGGTATATATATATACATTGAGCCTCTGGTGATACAAACTAACTGATTTGAATAAATATGTGTGTACTAACGCGCGCGACTCTCTTTCTTATTTTAGCCCTCGGCCGGATCGTCGAAACAATCAAGTACGTCGTCAAAGCGTGGCGCAACCAAGACGATGAAACAAGGAGAAACATGCACCATCGAGGTTGTCGACAGTGCAACCGGCAGGCTGCTGGAGCCCCGCAAGAACGCCACCAAGTTTGTCAACCAATACGGAGCCGTTGTTAGAGACAACGTCTCGATCACCGTCCAGGAGTGGAATGAGCCAAAGAAGGCACGAATTGCTGGTTTCACTTTTGTCGATAAGAGAACAAAAAAAGATTGCTTCAAGAAGCTTATGGAACATTTCGTTCTACCTCCGGAATACAACAAATTCGATGAGGAGGGTAACAAGATTGAGGAAAAGAAGGAGAGAAGGAGGCTAGTCAAACAGTTCGCTCTTCATAAGATGGCCGACGCATTCCGGAAATTCAAGCAAAATCTAGCCCGTGACTTTGTCAAGCAAAACAAGACTCCGGATTTCAAAGGACAATATGAGAAACTGAAACATGATTGGCCAGAATTTGTGAAGCAAAAGAAATCGGAGCAGTTCATTGAAATATCGAAAAAATAAGGAAAATGCGGCTAAGAAGGAGTACAATCATATTATGGGGCCAGGAGGGTATCGCCTTTGGGTGCCTAGGTTGGAGAAGATGGAGAACGAGCTGAGGGTGCGAGGAATCCGTCCAGGTACGGAGGGATGGGACCCAAGGGCCAAAAGCTGGTGGTACGGGCATGGGGGAACGCTGAACCCGGAGACAGGGGAGTGTGTTTACCGGGGCAAAATAATTAAACCCACCCAAGCCCTTATTGACGCAATGAGGGATGCTCAAGAGGGGAAGATCAAGTTCAACAGAGAGAACGACGCGCTGACAAAAGCCCTCGGGAATCCTAAACACGGAGGACGTGTACGAGGCATGGGGCACATTCCGTGGAAAATAGGGTTCCCCCAGAACGATGACCCATACGGTTACAGAAGCCGTAAGAGAAAGATGGATCGGGAAGCAGATGTTGTGGCGCGGTTGGCATCGGAAATGGATGTGATGAAGAAAACCGTGAGTGTACTAGTAGCCGAAAGAGATGCAGCTCGGGCGCAGCATGAAGATCATCCAGCGGATCTCGGAAGCCCGCAGCGGAGAAGCAGCGTGGCTTCCACGGAGGCCCCACCGGCTGGTGCAGATGCACCGACGATCGAAATTACTGCACCGGAGCCTCCTCGCTACCCCGTGGACGATATAAAGGAGATGAAAGAATGTCATCTGTATTATCCTATCGGGAACATGTCCATGAAGGTAGCCATCGGCAGTGCTTTACCATGTTTACCTGGAGCACTCCACCACAACAACCCCATTCAAGATGGCTATGCTCGTGTCACGGTGGAGGACGTAGTCCAAGGGTTTGAGGACCTGGAGATTGACATTGCTACACCTGAAGGGGAGAAAAGACTTGGAGATGTCAAGCGCCATTTCATTCTATAGCAAAAGAAGTTTATCAAGTTTCCAGGCGAGGCGCCAAGGACAACTAGTCCACCCCCCTACGGTGGTGGTGGTGGTGGTGGTCGTGGCGGTTCACCTACACCTCCGTCACGTCAGCCGACGCCCCTCAGTCCACAACGTCCGGCGGGTGATCAGACGCCGCCCCCCAGTCCTCGTCCGGCGGGTGATCAGACGCCGCCCCCCAGTCCTCGTCCGGCGGGTGATCAGCCGACGCCCCCCAGTCCACAACGTCCGGCGGGTGATCAGACGCCGCCCCCCAGTCCTCGTCCGGCGGGTGATCAGACGCCGCCCCCCAATCCACCTCCGGCAAAGAAGCAGAAGCAGTCCTGGATTATTAACCCGGACCCTTATGTACCTAAGACCACAAAGGTACTGGAGCCATCACTGAAGCCTCTCCCCACAAGGCCTTGGGAACGTAGTGCCGAGGAAACTGCCGCGGCCGCGACTGCTGATCTTGACAAATGGAAGGCGGACTGCAAGAAGAAAAGAGAGCCCGAGCCCAAGCCAGTATTTTCTGATGAGCAAAAGAAGTGGGCTAAGTCATTTTTGAGCACACCGTCCCAAGCCGCGAAGAATCTGCCTGACGACTATGCACGTGAACTTCGTAGGCAGGCACTCATGTTGAAGAAGAAAGAGCGGGCGGAGAACCAGGAGAACAAAGCCTTGGAGGAGCCCGAGAAAACGGAATTAGAAAGTAAAAAAAGCGGGAAACGAGTTGCCCAGCTCGGGGAACAAAGTAAACAATCAATTGCCCCGCTTATAGTGAAAGCCGCCGGTCCGGATGACCCCGATATCATAGCAGCTGCGGCAGCACATGGATTGACTGTAACGAGTGCCAGAGAACAAGCGGCCAACTTAGGTATTAATCTTCGTGAACTGTTAGGCCTTGATGAGGCGCCAGTGAAGGAGGTAGTAATTACATATGTGAAGAATGGGCCTCTCGTCGAGCCTGCGCAGGAAAAGGATCTACCTCCACAAATGAAAGGTCTGCTGAAATGGTACAAGGGTTACATAAAAAATAAAAACGCCAAAGAATATATTTATGTGGAAGTTAGATATGAGCATCACTTCAAACATTACTATGTACAAATTCAGCTGAGTGAATTGTTCCAGCTTTTCAATCTGCGCGAGCTCGACAAATCTATCATCAGTTGCTATGTTCTGTAAGTGATTTATTTCTACCCCATCTCGTTCATATTGCCTGCACTATATATATGTCCTAACTATATTGTTGTGTCCGCTATTATACATGCAGAATGAAGATTAAGGAATGCAGAGTAAGGAACATCCATGATGTTGGGTTCATTGACCCACACATCGTTAATGGATATGTGTTGGAGCATCACCCCGCCGACATGGAGGCAGACCTGTGGCAGTTTCTTACAAAGCAGGAACTCAAAAGTGATATTCTATTTCCTTACCATTTTGGGTGAGTGTTTCTGTCTTGAGCACATTCTCTTTTGTTTACTCCATGCATGGTATGTGGCCGGCTAATCAATGAGTTATGCATGACGTACTGTGCATGTATCGTGTCCGCAGGTTCCACTGGATTCTGCTAGTAATTAAAGTTGACACCTCAGAATGTCTCATCCACGACTCTCTGAATATGGATCCAAAGCTTTGGGGCGGCATGAGAAGAATGTTGCAGAAGTAATTATTTTCATTCATTTGCGCTCTATATCGATCGGCCTATTTCGTTCATTTCCTAATATCAAGTAACTAATAACTCTCTTGTTCATTTAATTTTCTTTGCCTCGTAGGGTTTGGAGACTGTTCGTAGATACAAAGGTCGGTGAATTCAAAAAAGAGCTAGAATTCAAAAGGTCAAAGGCTAAGAATGCTGGGGATATTCAGCCAGCGGGGACCAATCTATGTGGATACTATGTCTGTGAGATGATCCGGAGATACACCTCTGAGCGGGTTCCGAGTGATACCAATACTCAGAGGAATAACCTCCGGATGATGCTTAGTCCAGAAGCTCGCTTCCGACCACTTCAAGAGGAACTAGCTGGATGGTTCAGCAGGGAAGTCCTCCATTCTAAAGGAGAACACCATTACGAGGACGTACAACTTTATATGCATTAAATTATGTATGGAAACTTGTTCAAAATTGTATATGGTCATCCGATGATATTGAATATATATTGTATATTCCTCTTGAATTCTTTTTGGTTCTAATTTCAAATTTGTTTGAAATTGTACATTCATATGCATGTATGTAGTACCGTAGAATATGTGAAACTCCTTCAAAATTAAAATAAAGCACAAAAGAAATAAAACAATACAAATTAAACAGAAAAGGGGTTAGGGGGGGGGGGGCTAAAACCCTAAACCTGTGGCGGCCTTTAGTCGCGGTTGGCCAGAAGAACCGCGACTAAAGGTCCTCCGCCCCGACGGCCGCCTGGCGCCCACGTGGACGGGCCTTTAGTCGCGGTTCTTAAGCAACCGCGACTAAAGTGGGGGTCCTTTAGTCGCGCCTATTTGGTCGCGGTTGCGCAACCGCGACTAATGGCAGTTGCGAACCGCGACCAAAGGCCCTTTTTCCACCAGTGAAGGTCGCGACGAGACGCTCTGATCGGCACTATGACGGTGTTGTCTCCCGGCCTGCCAGCGATGTTGGGGCCACGTACGCGGGCTTGGTAGCTCGCGCAAGCCAGTGATCCCTTTTTTCAAGTGACAGGAGCGCGGGGGAAATGGACTGCTAGCATGTTCGGTAAAGAACGAGCAGAGCGTGACTAATCTGTGGTTGGATGGTTAGAGGGACAGTGATCTTTTTAGCCCATCAGGTTCAAGTTCTGGTGCTCGCATTATTTCTGAGTTTATTTTCGAGTTTTCGACGATGCGTTTTCAGTGGGAGGAGACGTTCTCGTCGACAATGAGGCGCCTACAATAACTTTGTAAATTTTAAGATGACATGCCGGCTAAGTCTCTCGGAGGTGCTCATAAAGGTAGGATGTGCGTGTGTGCGTTCATAGAGGTGAGTGTATGCGCGTATATATAAGCGCTTGCGTTTGTGCTGATGTTCAAAAAAAGAACGAGCGAAGCATGCGGAAAGCAATGACTCATGCACGGGGATTCAGACTTCATCCAACGGCCACAATTGCCTGAATCCAAGGGCGTGGAAGGCAACCGACCAGGGAGTCATACTTCCTTCGTTCGAAAATACTTGTTTTAGAAATTGATAAAATGAATGTATATATAACTAAAATAAATTTAGATACAACTATTTCAAAAACAAGTATTTCCGGATGAAGAAAATATCATTTAATATCAGCGTTTAAATTTTACGAGATCTTAAAATTATGGGTGTTAAAATTAAACAAGAAAACATGAATATGAGAAATACAGTGGAGACACATTTTATATGTTCTAAACTAAGATTTCATTTCTTATATAAAAGAAGGCAAGTTTCTTGTTATTATCTCCCAGCTGATCAGTTATCCGACGCGTCATCACTGGTATAGTATCATTATACACTTCGTCACACGGACAGATTAGGCCTCCTTACAAGATTTCTAGAGGATAGGATTTTTGTAGGAAAATTTTTTATGAAGCCCTTTGGTTTGTAGGAATGGATTCCTATTCCTATATAGGATAGGAATCAATCCTTCACATTTCAAAGAAAAAAATATTAACCTAGATTCAATGAAAAAAATCCTATCGTATGAATCAAGTGACATCTCTTTTCTTATAAAAAATGAGATATATGCCACCTCATTTTTTATGATTTTTCTATTCCTATAATTTTTCTATCTTATGAATCAAAGGAGGCCTTAGTCTGCCATACTAAAGGATCTGCTTGCCGCCGACTGTATCGTCGTGGCGGTGCGGTTGGGCTCCACGATGGTCGTTGAGGTCCTTGACTCCAACGTCAACGTGCTTCTCGACAGCCCGGATGAAGCAAGATAATGCGGTGGTGGTGTCACTGCTGCGAAAGACAACCCAGATGATGGAGTGCATGCTATAATTTAGTCGGCACGCAATGATACATCAGTGGTGGTGACGCGTCGCTACGAGCAGCAGCCCGAACGGCACCAAATAATGCGGCAGTGGCGCATTGGTCATGGGCAAAAATGACAAATTTGATCTTTGGACAAAAACAATTCACAAAGTAAACTGTCTTTAAATTTTTTTTACTTCACTGACTCTTTCATGTAGCGTCCGACAAACAAGCCTCACACTGCACTGTGCGGCGTCTGACTGACAGGTGGTATACATGTGGCCAATGTCATATTCCGAATTGTCTGAAAATTGTTAAGTCGGTGTAACGTTTATAGTCTAAGCGTTGCACAAGTTCAGATTTATCGTGAGATCATCCACCCACAGAGAGTGCATGGTTTGCTACATGCATGGCGTAAAGTGTTGGAAAGCACTAGAGGCGACATGCATGGAGCGTGCTTGCATGTGAAAGCCAACACGGGCCGGTTACACATATGCATGCGAGTGCCGCTTGCGTCGGAAAAAGCACCGGTGGCGATTAGTGCAATGCTTAGACGCTAGGCGCTATACTATACGGTGTAGCGTCTAGCTTTTAGGTGTTGCACATTGACTTAGTATTTTTGAGATAATCTAAGATGCAATACTGGTTAGACGTGTAGCGTCTATTTGTCAGACGTTGCATAGTGTAATGTGACGCCTGCATGTCGGATGTTATAAAAAAGTCAGCGAAGCGAATCTTTTTCAAAAACAGTTCACTTTTGTAAACCGTTTTGTTCAGAGGTTAAATTTGTCGTTTTTGCCTCGGTCGTGTGCTGTAGGCCGAACGACAACAACGGTGGCTCTACAGGTGGCAGCGTTACTACGTATGGTGGGTGTTGGCAAGTATCCGGCTTAATTATTTATAGCTCATATTGGTTCTTCCATTGTTGTCTATGGGTTATACTTCAGTTGATAACTTTGGCCTTGTTGCCTTGCCTCAACTTTAATAAAAAAACGTGCATCATAATGATGCGGAGATAGGGGATTCATCACAATGATCTAGAGGTAAGAGGTTTCAACCTCCTTTTTCAAATAAATAAATGGAGCACCCCAGGGGAGTAATTATCCAAATAGGGATTCAAGGACAAACTACCTGTTCATAGCAAATAAATTCTCTAATTCTAAATTTAATTATACGTACTTGATTGTCATATACCCTAGAAGCTTCTATCAAGCTTATAGCAATTTATTTGTTACACACTATACGATCTATACCATGTTGTGTAGATATTTATGATTCCATGGAAGTATGGATGCATGCACATATAGACTCTCCATAATAAAACTAAAGGCCACAAATTACTTGGGGGTGACTGGGAGTAACCTATATTTTTGGTTTTCTTAGATTTAGATTGTAAGAAAATATTGTGTAAACATTCCAAACTACATTTTAAAATATAAGTTACATTATAGAGACTTAGTTCGACAAAAGAGAAAATGTATATAGATCAAAACTATTTTAAGAGGTCTTGTATTCAAACTGCAATGAATAATTGTAATAGATATATGAGTGTGGCTGTATTGTTATTCTTGTTATTATGCTAGTTATAATTGACAAACTAAAATTTATCAGAATATTATCGAATTATGCATCAATACAAATCACATAAAATTATTCTGATAGTTATGAAAAGGTAAAAACAATTAGTATAAATGAGTATATTTGGCGGTGCGACATAGGTGCTCGCCATTAAACTATCATTTCATTTGTGTGTATAGAGCTAGGTGGTGCAGGACTTTTGAAAAGGAGATTCAAAGCGCGTTGATGTCGTCCCGGAAGAAGAACCTATTTGGTTCGTGAAAACCCTTGCACATCTCAACTTTATGGGGAGGGTTGAGGTCCGTATTGTAGAGAAGGAGCCCGTAGTAGTTGCTAGCATCCGCAGGCTCGCAACACGACACCGACTTGTCCCTGAATTGCTTTGCTACGTCGACTCCATAGTTGGTGTTCGCCGCGATCTTGCCAAAGGTGGCACTGATATTGAGCACGCACATATCCTCCATGTTGGCAAGTTTGTTGTTGAGGTAGAGGTTGTCCAGGGTGGTGTGGGAGACATCTCGATTGGTGCATCTGGCCTTTACAATCGAGATCTAACGGCTGGATATGGTTGGCAGCACGTTTGGGAGACAGGAGGGCCAAGTGGCAGCTATGATAGCGAAATGGGGAGGAGGACAACTGGTGGGTGTGGAAGAAATTGAGTGCCTTGTCCCCTCCAAATGGCTAGGGTTGCCCACTTAGGTAGGAGAGGCCCTGCCTTATATAGCAATGTGGGGCTTTGGCTGGTTGGGCTAGATTTAGTGTGTGTGTGGGGTGTGTTGGTGGGCTTTGGGCCGGTAGGGTAGAGGGGAGGGGTGAGTCCAATTAGACATTTTTACTTGCAAAAGCATCTTATCAATTAACCAGCTATAGCGCCTCAATATTAATCCGTTCGAGCATGAAACAAACACAAAATTATCTGAAATATTATATGTGACCCCGCTATACTATAATGACGCCAAAAAATAATTCAACCCATCTGGACTTCATTTAACTAGCTAACATGAGAATATCTCCATGTTGGAAATATGCCCTAGAGGCAATAATAAGTAAGTTAGTATTATATTTCCTTGTTTATGATAGTCGTTTATTATCCATGCTATAATTGTATTGATAGGAAACTCAGATACATGTGTGGATACATAGACAACACCATGTCCCTAGTAAGCCTCTAGTTGACTAGCTCGTTGATCAATAGATGGTTACGGTTTCCTGACCATGGACATTGGATGTCATTGATAACGAGATCACATCATTAGGAGAATCATGTGATGGACAAGACCCAATCCTAAGCATAGCACAAGATCGTGTAGTTCGTATGCTAAAGCTTTTCTAATGTCAAGTATCATTTCCATAGACCATGAGATTGTGCAACTCCCGGATACCGTAGGAATAATTTGGGTGTGCCAAACGTCACAACGTAACTGGGTGGCTATAAAGGTACACTACAGGTATCTCCGAAAGTGTCTGTTGGGTTGGCATGAATCGAGACTGGGATCTGTCACTCCGTGTGACGGAGAGGTATCTCTGGGCCCACTCGGTAGGACATCATCATAATGTGCACAATGTGATCAAGGAGTTGATCACGGGATGATGTGTTACGGAACGAGTAAAGAGACTTGCCGGTAACGAGATTGAACAAGGTATCGGGATACCGACGATCGAATCTCGGGCAAGTATCGTACCGCTAGACAAAGGGAATTGTATACGAGATTGATCGAATCCTCGACATCGTGGTTCATCCGATGAGATCATCATGGAACATGTGGGAACCAACATGGGTATCCAGATCCCGCTGTTGGTTATTGACCGAAGAACGTCTCGGTCATGTCTGCATGCTTCCCGAACCCGTAGGGTCTACACACTTAAGGTTCGGTGACGCTAGGGTTATAGAGATATTAGTATGCGGTAACCCGAATGTTGTTCGGAGTCCCGGGTGAGATCCCGGACGTCACGAGGAGTTCCGGAATGGTCCGGAGGTAAAGATTTATATATGGGAAGTCCTGTTTCGGCCATCGGGACAAGTTTCGGGGTCATCGGTATTGTACCGGGACCACCGGAAGGGTCCCGGGGGCCCACCGGGTGGGGCCACCTGCCCCGGGGGGCCACATGGGCTGTAGGGGGTGCGCCTTGGCCTATATGGGCCAAGGGCACCAGCCCCAAGAGGCCCATGCGCCAAGAGATGGGGGATAGGAAGTGTCCTAAAGGGGGAAGGCACCTCCGAGGTGCCTTGGGGAGGAGGGACTCCTCCCTAGCCGCACCCTTCCTTGGAGGAAGGGCCAAGGCTGCGCCCCCCCTCTCCCTTGCCCCTATATATATGTGGGGGGTGGGATGGCAGCCATACCAATGTTCTGGTGCAGCCCCCCCCCTTCTCCCAAGTCCTTCTCCTCTCCCGTCATGCTTGGCGAAGCCCTGCAGGATTGCCACGCTCCTCCATCACCACCACGCCGTTGTGCTGCTGCTGGATGGAGTCTTCCTCAACCTCTCCCTCTCTGCTTGCTGGATCAAGGCGTGGGAGACGTCACCGGGCTGTACGTGTGTTGAACGCAGACGTGCCGTCCGTTCGGCGCTAGGATCATCGGTGATTTGAATCACGACGAGTACGACTCCATCAACCCCGTTCTCTTGAACGCTTCCGCGCGCGATCTACAAGGGTATGTAGATCCACTCCTCCCTCGTTGCTAGATGACTCCATAGATTGATCTTGGTGACAGTTATGAAAATTTTGAATTTCTGCTACGTTCCCCAACAGTGGCATCATGAGCTAGGTCTATTGCGTAGTTTCTATGCACGAGTAGAACACAAAGTAGTTGTGGGCGTCGATTTTGTTCAATATGCTTACCGTTACTAGTCCAATCTTGATTCGGCGGCATTGTGGGATGAAGCGGCCCGGACCAACCTTACACGTACGCTTACGTGAGACCGGTTCCACCGACAAACATGCACTAGTTGCATAAGGTGCCTGGCGGGTGTCTGTCTCTCCCACATTAGTCGGATCGGATTCGATGAAAAGGGTCCTTATGAAGGGTAAATAGCAATTGGCATATCACGTTGTGGTCTTTGCATAGGTAAGAAACGTTCTTGCTAGAAACCCATAGCAGCCACGTAAAACATGCAAACAACAATTAGAGGACGTCTAACTTGTTTTTGCAGGGTATGCTATGTGATGTGATATGGCCAAAGGATGTGATGAATGATATATGTGATGTATGAGATGATCATGTTCTTGTAATAGGAATCACGACTTGCATGTCGATGAGTATGACAACCGGCAGGAGCCATAGGAGTTGTCTTTATTTATTTATGACCTGCGTGTCAACATAAACGTCATGTAATTACTTTACTTTATTGCTAACCGTTAGCTGTAGAAGTAGAAGTAATAGTTGGCGAGACAACTTCATGAAGACACGATGATGGAGATCATGGTGTCATGCCGGTGACGATGATGATCATGGAGCCCCGAAGATGGAGATCAAAAGGAGCACTATGATATTGGCCATATCATGTCACTATTTGATTGCATGTGATGTTTATCATGTTTATACATCTTATTTGCTTAGAACGACGGTAGTAAATAAGATGATCCCTCATTAAAATTTCAAGAAAGTGTTCCCCCTAACTGTGCACCGTTGCGACAGTTCGTTGTTTCGAAGCACCACGTGATGATCGGGTGTTAGATTCTTACGTTCACATACAACGGGTGTAAGACAGATTTACACATGCAAACACTTAGGTTGACTTGATGAGCCTAGCATGTGTACAGACATGGCCTCGGAACACAGAAGACCGAAAGGTCAAGCATGAGTCGTATGGTAGATACGATCAGCATGAAGATGTTCACCGATGTTGACTAGTCCGTCTCACGTGATGATCGGACACGGCCTAGTTGACTCGGATCATGTAATCACTTAGATGACTAGAGGGATGTCTATCTGAGTGGGAGTTCATAAGATGAACTTGTTTATCCTGAACATAGTCAAAAGGATTTTGCAAATTATGTCGTAGCTCGCGCTTTAGTTCTACTGTTTAGATATGTTTCTAGAGAAAAATTAGTTGAAAGTTGATAGTAGCAATTATGCGGACTAGGTCCGTAAACTGAGGATTGTCCTCATTGCTTCTTAGAAGGCTTATGTCCTTAATGCACCGCTCAGTGTGCTGAACCTCGAACGTTGTCTGTGGATGTTGCGAACATCTGACATACACACTTTGATAACTACATGGTAGTTCAGTTAAACGGTTTAGAGTTGAGGCACCGAAGACGTTTTGAAACATCGCGAAACATATGGGATGTTTTGGGGGCTGAAATTGGGATTTCAGGCTTGTGCCCACGTCAAGAGGTATAAAACCTCCGACGATTTTCTTAACCTGCAAACTAAGGGAGAAAAGCTCAATTGTTGAGCTTGTGCTCAGATTGTCTGAGTATAACATTCATTTGAATCAAGTGGGAGTTGATCTTTCAGATGAGATAGTGATGTTTCTCCGAAGTCATTACCACCAAGCTGCTAGAGCTTCGTGATGAACTATAATATATCAGGGACATATATGATGATCCTTGAGATATTCGCGATGTTTGACACCACAAAAGTAGAAATCAAGAAGGAGCATCAATTGTTGATGGTTGGTGAAACCACTAGTTTGAAGAAGGGCAAGGGCAAGAAGGGATACTTCATGAAACGGCAATTCAGCTGCTGCTCTAGTGAAGAAACCCAAGGTTGAACCCAAACCCGAGACTAAGTCCTTCTGTAATAAGGGGAACAGCCACTGTAGCAGAATTACCCTAGATACTTGGTAGATTAGAAGGCTGGCAAGGTCGATAGAAGTATATTGGATATACATTGTGTTGATGTGTACTTTACTAGTACTCCTAGTAGCACCAGGGTATTAGATATTGGTTCGGTTGCTAAGTGTTAGTAATTCGAAATAAAAGCTACGGAATAAACGGAGACTAGCTAAAGGTGAGCTAACGATATGTGTTGGAAGTGTTTCCAATGTTGATATGATCAAGTATCGCACGCTCCCTCCACCATCGAGATTGGTGTTAAACCTAAATAATTGTTATTTGGTGTTTGCGTTGAGCATAGACGTGATTGTATTATGTCTATCGCAATACGGTTATTCATTTAAGGAGAATAATGGTTACTCTGTTTATTTGAATAATACCTTCAATGGTCTTGCACCTAAAATGAATGGTTTATTGAATCTCGATCGTAGTGATACACATGTTCATGCCAAAAGATATAAGATAGTAATGATAGTACCACCTACTTGTGGCACTGCCACTTAAGTCATATCGGTATAAAACGCATGAAGAAGCTCCATGTTGATGGATCTTTGGGCTCACTCGTTTTTGAAAAGTTTGAGACATGCGAACCATGTCTATTGGTGTATATGCATGAAGAAACTCCATGCAAATGGACCGTTTGGACTCACTTGATTTTTGAATCACTTGAGACATGCAAATCATACCACATGGGCAAGATGACTGAAAGCCTCGGTTTCAGTAAAATGGAACTAGAAAGCAACTTGTTGGAAGTAATACATTTTGATGTGTGCAGTCCAATGAGTGCTGAGGCGTGTAGTGGATATTGTTATGTTCTTACTTCACAGATGATTTGAGTAGATGTTGAGTACATTTACTTGATGAATCACAAGTCTGAATTATTGAAAGGTTCAAGTAATTTCAGTGTGAAGTTGAAAGATCGTCGTGACAAGAGGATAAAAGATCTATGATATGATCATAGAGATGAATATCTGAATTACGAGTTTGGCACAGAATTAAGACATTGTGGAAATTGTTTCACAACTGATACAGCTTGGAACACCATAGTGTGATGGTGTGTCCGAACATCATAACTGCACCCTATTGGATATGATGCATACCATGATGTCTCTTATCGAATTACCACAATAGTTTATGGGTTAGGCATTAGAGACAACCACATTCACTTTAAATAGGGCACCACATAATTCCGATGAGATGACACCGAATGAACTATGGTTTAGAGAAACCTAAGCTGTCATTTCTTAAAAGTTTGGGGCTACGACGCTTATGTGAAAAAGTTTCAGGCTGATAAGCTCGAACCCAAAGCGGATAAATGCATCTTCATAGGACACCCAAAACAGTTGGGTATACCTCCTGTCTCAGATTCGAAAGCAATAAGGGATTGTTTCTAGAATCGGGTCCTTTCTCAAGGAAAAGTTTCTCTCGAAAGAATTGAGTGGGAGGATGGTGGAGACTTGATGAGGTTATTGAACCGTCTCTTCAACTAGTGTGTGGCAGGGCACAGGAAGTTGTTCCTGTGGCACCTACACCAATTGAAGTAGAAGCTTATGATAGTGATCATGAAACTTCAGATCAAGTCACTACCAAACCTCGTGGGATGACAAGGATGCGTACTACTTGAGAGTGGTACGTGATCCTGTCTTAGAAGTCATGTTGCTAGACAACAATGAACCTACGAGCTATGGAGAAGTGATGGTGGGCCTGGATTCCGATAAATGGCTCGAGGCCATATAATCCGAGAGAGGATCCATATATGAAAACAAAGTGTAGACTTTGGAAGAAATACTTGATGGTCGTAAGGCTGTTAGGTACATATGGATTTTAAAAGGAAGACGGACAATGATGGTAAGTATCACCATTAAGCAAGCTCGACTTGTCGTTAAGATGTTTTCCGACAAGTTCAAGGAGTTGACTACGATGAGACTTTCTCACCCGTAGCGATGCTAAGAGTCTGTTGGAATTATATTAGCGATTACTGCATTATTTATGAAATCTTGCAGATAGGATGTCAAAACATTGTTTCCTCGACGATTTTCTTGAGGAAAGGTTGTATGTGATACAACCGGAAGGTTTTGTCAATCCTGAAAGATGCTAATAAGTATATAAAAGCTCCAGCAATCCTTCTGAGGACTGGAGTAAGCATCTCGGAGTTGGAATGTATGCTTTGATGAGATGATCAAAGATTTGGGTATATGCAAAGTTTATGAGAAACTTGTATTTCCAAAGAAGTGAGTGGGAGCACTATAGAATTTCTGATGAGTATATGTTGTTGACATATTGTTGATCAGAAATGACGTAGAATTTCTGGAAAGCATATAGGGTTATTTGGAAAGTGTTTTTCAATGGAAAGCCTGGATTAAGCTACTTGAGCATTGAGCATCAAGATCTATAAGGATAGATCAAAACGCTTAATGGAACTTTCAAATGAGCACATACCTTGACATGATCTTGAAGGTGTTCAAGATGGATCAGTCAAAAAAGGAGTTCTTGCCTGAGTTGTAAGGTATGAAGTTAAGACTTAAAGCTCGACCACGGCAGAATAGAGAGAAAGGACGAAGGTCGTCCCCTATGCTTGAGACGTAGGCTCTACAGTATGCTATGCTGTGTACCGCATCTGAAGTGTGCCTTGCCATGAGTTAGTCAAGGGGTACAAGAGTGATCCAAGAATGGATCACAGGACAGCGGTCAAAGTTATCCTTAGTAACTAGTGGACTCAGGAATTTTTCTCGATTATGGAGGTGGTAAAAGAGTTCGTCGTAAAGGGTTACGTCGATGCAAGCTTAACACCTATCCGGATAGCTCTGAGTAGAGATTCTGGACACGTATAATGGAGCAACAATTTAGAATAGCTCCAAGTAGAACAGTTATTTGGAATAGCTCCAAATAGAACGTGGTAGCTACATCTAGGAGATGACATAGAGATTTGTAAAGCACACACAGATCTGAAAGGTTCAGACCCGTTGACTAAAACCTCTCTCACAAGCAAAACATGATCAAACCCCAGAACTCATTGAGTCTTAATCA
Source organism: Triticum monococcum (assembly GCA_034509565.1). NCBI lineage: Eukaryota > Viridiplantae > Streptophyta > Magnoliopsida > Poales > Poaceae > Triticum > Triticum monococcum. The sequence continues at coordinate 639,364,448 of CM067845.1, forward strand.
AATGATGATGTGAACTAGTTTAGCGACACTAGTAAACTCTTTGGATGTTGGTCACATGGCGATGTGACCTGTAAGTGTTAATCACATGGCGATGTGAACTAGATTATTGACTCTAGTGCAAGTGGGAGACTATTGGAAATATGCCCTAGAGGCAAAAATAAGTAAGTTATTATTATATTTCCTTGTTTATGATAATCGTTTATTATCCATGCTATAATTGTATTGATAGGAAACTCAGATACATGTGTGGATACATAGACAACACCATGTCCCTAGTAAGCCTCTAGTTGACTAGCTCATTGATCAATAGATGGTTACGGTTTCCTGACCATGGACATTGGATGTCGTTGATAACGGGATCACATCATTAGGAGAATCATGTGATGGACAAGACCCAATCCTAAGCATAGCACAAGATCGTGTAGTTCGTATGCTAAAGCTTTTCTAATGTCAAGTATCATTTCCTTAGACCATGAGATTGTGCAACTCCCGGATACCGTAGGAATACTTTGGGTGTGCCAAACGTCACAACGTAACTGGGTGGCTATAAAGGTACACTACAGGTATCTCTGAAAGTGTCTGTTGGGTTGGCACGAATCGAGACCGGGATTTGTCACTCCGTGTGACGGAGAGGTATCTCTGGGCTCACTCGGTAGGACATCATCATAATGTGCACAATGTGATCAAGGAGTTGATCACGGGATGATGTGTTATGGAACGAGTAAAGAGACTTGCCCGTAACGAGATTGAACAAGGTATCGGGATACCGACGATCGAATCTCGGGCAAGTATCGTACCGCTAGACAAAGGGAATTGTATACGGGATTGATCGAATCCTCGACATCGTGGTTCATCTGATGAGATCATCGTGGAACATGTGGGAACCAACATGGGTATCCAGATCCCGCTGTTGGTTATTGACCAGAGAACGTCTCGGTCATGTCTGCATGCTTCCCGAACCCGTAGGGTCTACACACTTAAGGTTCGGTGACGCTAGGGTTATAGAGATATTAGTATGCGGTAACCCGAATGTTGTTCGGAGTCCCGGGTGAGATCCCGGATGTCACGAGGAGTTCCGGAATGGTCCGGAGGTAAAGATTTATATATGGGAAGTCCTGTTTCGGCCATCGGGACAAGTTTCGGGGTCATCGCTATTGTACCGGGACCACCGGAAGGGTCCCGGGGGCCCACCGGGTGGGGCCACCTGCCCCGGGGGGGGGGCACATGGGCTGTAGGGGGTGCGCCTTGGCCTATATGGGCCAAGGGCACCAGCCCCAAGAGGCCCATGCGCCAAGAGATGGGGGATAGGAAGAGTCCTAAAGGGGGAAGGCACCTCCGAGGTGCCTTGGGGAGGAGGGACTCCTCCCTAGCCGCACCCTTCCTTGGAGGAAGGGCCAAGGCTGCGCCCCCTCCCCCTCTCCCTTGCCCCTATATATATGTGGGGGGGGGGGGGTGGGATAGCAGCCATACCAATGTTCTGGTGCAGCCCTCCCCTTCTCCCAAGTCCTTCTCCTCTCCCGTGGTGCTTGGCGAAGCCCTGCAGGATTGCCACGCTCCTCCATCACCACCACGCCGTTGTGCTACTGCTGGATGGAGTCTTCCTCAACCTCTCCCTCTCTCCTTGCTGGATCAAGGCGTGGGAGACGTCACCGGGCTGTACGTGTGTTGAACGTGGAGGTGACGTCCGTTCGGCGCTAGGATCATCGGTGATTTGGATCACGACGAGTACGAGTCCATCAATCCCGTTTTTTGAACGCTTCCGCGCGCGATTTACAAGGGTATGTAGATCCACTCCTCCCTCGTTGCTAGATGACTCCATAGATTGATCTTGGTGACACGTAGGAAAATTTTGAATTTCTGCTACGTTCCCCAACACTCCATTCACTTAAACGAATGGGTTTGAACTACGAGTTATAGCTATGTGACATCCTCAAAGTGCACAGGTTTTAATGATAGCTATGCGATCTCCACAGGGAGCGTAGGAAATGGTGTTAGTTTCTTGTAGATAATTATTATGATGTTGCTGCAAGCTAAAGACAGTCCATGCAAAGCAATATCAAGGTTGAAATATTGATGGTGAGACAACACTAAATAAAAGTGCAAGAGCAAAATAAAAGAGACATAGAGTGATGAGGCCTTTTGGAATTAATAGGGCGAAGACGTTCCTAGGAGTCTGGATTCCTCACTGGTATGTATCTACACAACGTGTATGCTAAAGCATAGTTCTAGGTTGGGATCTCTAACCCATTTTGTATTCTTCTACAAGTGGGCGGAGCCAAGTATAGGTACGTGCATACATGCAGCAAACACGTATCACATACGACGCCACAATTCCTCCCCACATTCAGGTTTTGGCAACATAGATTAAGGGTCTCCCTATGGACAGCTGAAGGCGGTCTTCGATAATTCCCTATAAAATGGCCAGAGGAGGGAGATAGCTTTTGACAGCGCAATACCTCTGCACACCCACCATCGCACCGATAGTAATAACCTTTCGTCCATGAAGGCAAATATTATTGAGATCTATATACTAACCAAATAGCCATTGAACACTAAATCAATTTAATTGAAATATATTTTTTTAGATAAGGAGGATATGCTCCGGCTTCTGCATCTGGATGATGCATGTAGCCATTTTAGTAATTATTCACAAAAACCTTACAAACTAATACATCAGTAAGTCTGAAGCCACCATTTTTGCAACACCTATTGCTACTCCTATCCAGTTGATGGAGGGGTGCCAAATGTCCGAGTCGAATACCAAACAGACATTGCACCAAAGCCTAACATCTAAAGTCGGATGCCCCAGCCAAGCCACAATGCCGGGACCAAGTCACACACCAGTCCGGCGCACTCTCAGAGGCCACCGCCGTCGTCCTCCACCGATCCATCTCCCGAGGAGGTTCTGATGCACCGACCTTACCAGGCCTGTCGTTGATGAAGGAAATATGCCCTAAAGGCAATAATAAAGTTGTTATTTATATTTCCTTATATCATGATAAATGCTTATTATTCATACTAGAATTGTATTAACAGGAAACTTAGTACATGTGTGAATACATAGACAAACAAAGTGTCCCTAGTATGCATCTACTTGACTAGCTCGTTAATCAAAGATGGTTATGTTTACTGACCATAGACATGTGTTGTCATTTGATGAACGGGATCACATCACTAGAGAATGATGTGATGGAAAAGACCCATCCGTTAGCTTAGCACTATGATTGTTTAGTTTATTGCTATTGCTTTCTTCATGACTACATGTTCCTATAACTATGAGATTATGCAACTCCCGAATGCTGGAGGAACACTTAGTGTGCTATCAAATGTCACAACATAACTGGGTGATTATGAAGATGCTCTACAAGTGTCTCCGATGGTGCTTGTTGAGTTGACATAGATCGAGATTAGGATTTGTCACTCCGTATATCGGAGAGGTATCTCTGGGCCCTCTCGGTAATGCACATCACTATGAGCCTTTCAAGCAATGTGACAAATGAGTTAGTCACAGGATGATGCATTACAGAACGAGTAAAGAGACTTGCCGGTGACTAGATTGAACTAGGTATGATGATACCGACGATCGAATCTTGGGCAAGTAATATACCGATGACAAAGGGAACAACGTATGTTGTTATGCGGTTTGACCGATAAAGATCTTCGTAGAATATGTAGAAGCCAATATGAGCATCGAGGTTCCACTATTGGTTATTGACCGGAGATGTGTCTCGGTCATGTCTACATAGTTCTCGAACCCGTAGGGTCCGCACGCTTAACGTTCGATGACGATTTGTATTATGAGTTATGTGATTTGATGACCGAAGTTTGTTCGGAGTCCCAGATGAGATCACGGACATGACGAGAAGTCTCGAAATGGTCGAGAGGTAAAGATTCATATATTGGAAGGCTATATTCGGACATCGGAAAGGTTCCGAGTGATTCGGGTATTTTTCGGAGAACCGGGGAGTTACGAGAATTCACCAGGGAAAGTATTGAGCCTTATTGGGCTTTAGTGGAAAGGAGAGAAGGGCCACAAGGGGAGGCAGCGCGCCCCCCATGGGCTGGTCCGAATTGGACTAGGAGGGTGCGGCACCCCCCTCTTTCCTTCTCCCTCTCCCTCTCGTTCCTTCTTCTCCTACTTGGAATAGGAAAGGGGGAAACCTACTCCTACTAGGAGTAGGAATCCCCCCCTTGGGCGCGCCCCTTGAGGCCGACCCTCCTCCTCCTCCCCTCCTTTATATACGGGGGAGGGGGCACCCCATAGACATACAAGTTGATTTCTTAGCCGTGTGCGGTGCCCCCCACCACAGATTTCCACCTCGGTCATATTGTCATAGTGCTTAAGCGAAGCCCTGCGTCGTTAACTTCATCATCACCGTCAATGTGTCGTCGTGCTGACGAAACTCTCCCTCGGTCTCGGCTGGATCTAGAGTCCGAGGGACATCACCGAGCTGTATGTGTGCAGATCGCGGAGGTGCCATGTGTTCGGCACTTGATCGGTTGGATCACGAAGACGTTCGACTACATCAACCGCGTTACTTAACGCTTCTGCTTTCGGTCTACGAGGGTACGTAGACACACTCTCCCCTCTCGTTGCTATGCATCTCGTAGATAGATCTTGCGTGATCGTAGGAATTTTTTTTGAAATACTGCGTTCCCCAACAGTCGACACCACCACGACTTGAAACAACGTCACCGTCCAGTATGAATCCATCCAGACGCGCCTGTCGCTGAATCTTCACAGCGCAATGCCGCCGGGATCTGCCGTCGGCCATGCGATAGATGTAACACCGCTCCTCCTCTTGTCCCCTTTAGCCAATACTTGCTCCAAAACGATGCCTCGGGAGGGAGAATGACACTGAAAGCGTCATCATCTTCTAATCTGGTAGATCCAAATCTAGGGTTTCCCCTGAAACATCCAGATTGAATTGACGTGACATGCAACGACGATGCCTTGAGAAGGAAATGACGTCAGAGATGTCGCCATTGCCCGCCAAGACTGCAGTCAGGCGCGGTATTCACGAGAAGTTGTGTCGTCCCGATCTCACGGCTGGCTAGAACCGCACGGAGCTTTGCCATAAAGACGCATGCCGCCGCCGGTACTCCGGCGGAGATCCTCCATCCCTTCACTGGAGCCCTCATCGTGCCACCAACTATCCACGTGAAGAATCGACGACGGATCTGGGTGGGATCCAGATCCGCCGCCGCCGCCATGCCCACCATCGCTAGCACCACCAGCCATGGGGTCGTCGGTTGCCGCCGCACGGCTAGGGAGGTGCACTGGCCGCGGCGCGAAGCCCCCAGCTTGAGGTGCCTATGTACAATTACAATTAGAGTGTTTCAATCACATCCAAAGTAACATAACACAAATTTGTACAATGCCACATAATATTTTCTAATCTCTCACACAAATGTTGCCCTACTGTCTGACATAACTAATACAAAATTTCTAACAACTAATTAGACACTAACCTTCTCTGTGCAAGTCAGAAAGTTTCTCCCACCATTCACAGATTCAACTGCAACAAGGTTCTTGCAAGGGAATTGATGGAGACAATGAGCAGGAACATCCTTAGCTACCCCACTCCATTCCTTGCAATGGATGGTGCCGGGGAGCTAAAACACGAAACAAATAATGGGATGAAATGGACCGCTGGATAAAAAACCCCAATTTCCCCCTAACCCAAACCCTGGGCGAGCGACAGAGAGGAGAGGGCCATACCTGGCTGCTGACAGAGTCGTTGTCAGAAGAGGAACCAACAGGAAGGTCATTCCAGGAGACCATGGCATTCGTGGCGGTTGGCGATGACCGATGAGTCGGCGGCCGCAGCAGGCCGAGAGGGCGAGAGTGAGGTCCGCCGCGGCGGTGGTATGAAGCGGCCGGGCGGGGGGGGGGGGGGGGGGGGGGGGGGAATGGTCGAGTCGGCCCTTCTTAACCGCCGAAGCAAAGCTCCAGCACGGCCTTCTGTCGCCGTCTGTCCACATCAGCCTGACACGTTGGCCCAACATGCCAGAACGGCTGTTTCCGCGAGCTTACGAGACCACTGGTTTTGGGTAATTACCTCGCTCAAGCACGGCATAGTGCCATACTCCATGCAAGCAAGACACAACCTAATGTTTCCTGCCTCCACTCTAGAACAGCGCCTGTCGGAAGAGAGGTTGGAATCGGGGCCAAGTCGCCTCCCACTGTCAACGGGGGCTCTCTCGAAGGGATGTTTCCTCTATATTTTTGGTGGTGCGAAAAACGATTAGCTTGGGCTGTTCACATGGTTACGTGGATGCCTAGATCGTGTTCCAAGGCCCTTATATTTTAGTCTAGTCTAATTAAATAAAAAATGATCTAATGCATCTGGATTAGATTCGCTGTCCCAAACACCGCAGGTTGGAATCGTTGGACAGATGGTACACCCCACAATTCATAAGATTTTCCAAGCCATGCAAATGCGTGCATATGCTTTCTCGATTGCACGCGCACCAACCTAGTATATGCAAGAGAGGAAAACAATTAACGGCCGGCCTTCACGTACGCAGATGCGCCCTAGGACATTTTTTATGTTCAACCCGGAGCGATGAGTACGAGATGGTGACTTGGTGAGAGATGTCAAGAACTTTATGCGTCCCGATCTCAATCATGTTCAGTGATGCAATAAGGTTGCCCACCTGCCCGTGCCATGGTGGTGAGTGGTGACTGGTGGTTTGGCCGGAGGTACCTTATTGGTGGGCCCTCGGTCTAATGGATGAAATTGCTAGTTAGTTTCGGGTTCTTTGTCACCGATCGAGTTTGTTAACGACATATAAACTACTAACTGGATATCCAGTTCCAGAACACAAGTTACACAACAATAAAATGTTAACTACTTATATGCCCTTCGTTCCTAAATATAAGTCTTTTAGAGATTCTAATATGGTTTATATACGGAGCAAAATAAGTGAATCTACATTCTAAAATACGTCTATATTCATCTGTATATAATTCCATATTTAAATATCTAAAAAGACTTATATTTTAGGAACGGGTGGAGTAAGAGCATTTTTGACATTACAATGCTTTTTATATTATGGGACAGAGGAGTAATAGAATAACGAATCTATACCAATATAAAAAGACTCAAAGGGACAGATCCAACTAATCTCGACCATCCAATTAGATCAATCCAACAAGCTGCACTGCTTCAATTGCGAGCGTTTAACATGTTTAACATGCAATTAATATCATACCAACTATTTGCACTAATCACAGAATTATCACACAAATAATAACGTACCTAATATTTCAGTGCAATCAATATATTGCATAAATATCATACCAACTATTTGCACTAATCACAGAAGTATCATACAAATAATAACGTACCTAATATTTCAGTGCAATCAATATATTGCATAAATATTAACATGCATTGCACATGCGCATTTACTACACAAAAGCATGAAGTAGACACTTAAAAAAAACATGAAGTAGACATCTTGCATAGAAAGAAAAACATGAAGTAGGACGACGGTAATAGGCGCTTCGCGCATTCAATTCATCACCAAACGAGATGCTCGACGATCACTCAACCGTAACACGATAAAAAAAAATCCTAAAACCCTAACAGATCTCGATTGCCATACACGCACAGGCGTATGCATGGAAGAGTAATAAGCTAATCAAGGCGATCGACTAAGAAAGGAACAAAAACGATGCAACTAACACTTGTTCAAATCTAATCTACGAATCGAGGCCTAGGAAGTCCTTGATGCTGCTCTCGAGCTGCCCCATGACGGCCGCCCACCCAGCGTTGGTCGGGTTCATCTCGTCCCAGAAGAAGGCCCTCTCGGGCTCGGGGCACACCTGGTAGCTATCAACCATGTCGACGCCGTTGGTGTCCCATACGGTGAGCCCGCAGTAGCTGCGGTCGTCCGCAGGCTCGCAGCACGGCCTCAGCTTGCGCCCGAACTGCTTGGCCACGGCGCCTCTGCCGTCGGCGTGGTGCGCGAGGATCGTGTTGAAGGCGGCGTTGAGGTCGAGCACGCGGACGTTGTCCATGTCGGCGAGCTTGGCGCTGAGGTAGCGGTTGTGGAGGGAGGCGCCTTGGTTGGCCTGATCGTCGCACTCGGTGTGGTTGGGTTTGGTCTGCGACGGCGCGCAGCCCAGAGGGAAGAGGTTGTTGACGAGCACCTTCTGCACGCCGGCTTCTAGTAGATCCTTCACGTTTGCCTGGATCTCCGTCGTCACGTTGTCCACAAAAGCCGTGATCTGCACGCATGCATGCGCAAATTAAGTAGAAAAGCGGTTAATACTGTAATTGGCAGCGTTGCGTATAGTTTGGGTCATTCTCACGTCAGCAAAGCCGCTGGTGTCGACGCCGATATGGTTGTAGTCGTTCCCGGAGACGGCGACAAGTGCGACGGAATTGCCAAGGTTCTCTTGGTCGATGTCTCCCTGCCTGACAAGCCTCTTGAAGATGTGCACCTGCTTGTGGAGGGTCTTGGTGCCTGATACCTGGAACACGCCGGAGCCACCGGCGGCGAAGTTCATGCCTTCCCGACCGGCGGGGTGGTGGAGCCTGCGCGCAGGAGGGGATCCAGACTGCCCCAACATGTTGGCTGCAGCAACAAACAAAAGATCCATTGACCCACACCAAACATTAGGATTTAGGAAAAGGAACCAGCAATAATCTATAAGAGACTGGATACAAGGAAAGGGTAGGTAGATCGACTGAGGAGTACGTGAAGCCGGACTGACCGATGAAGTCGGATTGAACATTTCCATTGGAGAAGCGGCCGGTGCCACTGTAGGGCGTGTACCACTGGCGCGTCATCGGAGACAACACTCCATCCTTATGGGGCAGGTTGCCGTTGTCAGCAAAGGAATCGCCGAACACGTAGAAGCTGTACCCGTCGTAGTCATCATGGTCGTGGTGGTGCCTGCCGTGCCGATCATGGTCGTGGTCGTGCCGATCATGATCGTGGCCGTGCCGATCATGGTCGTGGCCGTGCCGATCATGGTCGTGGTCGTGGTGGTGCCCCTGTCCGGGCGGGTGCGGCCGAGACGACTCCACGGGAGAAACTGCAGGCAGGTCAATCACGTCATAAAACAGGGCAGCAACTACTACTTAACTCTAACGCTGCATGCATGTGTACGTAGGTCGTAGGCAAGGGGGAGAGCACGAACCATTGAGATTGACAAGGAGGAGGAGGATGGCGCAGGCGAGCGGAACGATCGCTGGGAGCTTCATCGCGTGCGTGCGTGCGTGCTGTGGAGGAGGAGCGATCGGTGATGGGCGGGGAGAATGAGGGGGAGGTGCTTGGCTATTTATAGCCTCAATCAATACGGAACCATAAACGAGATCGTACGTGCATGCGGTTGGCAGGTACTCCGCGTGATCGCAACAAACGTACGTATCGATCCTTTGCAAGCTGTTGCGCCGGACGCCGCCCACCCTTTCCCGTAACAACCGGCGCCGATCCTCTCTCCGGCCAACGCCGCAACCCTAGCAACTGCCGCCCCAATCCCACCTCCCGGCCGTGGATCCGGCTTGCCTGCTCCCTTTCCGTGCTCCCATCCGTGTTCCCACCTTATCCAACGGTTGTCTTTTTTTCTTTTTTCTTTCTAATCTAATCATTTCCCCCCCTGATTTTAAGAGGGTGGGGCCGGGTCTTATTTTGTTCCAATCAAATCAAGCCACGTATGCGGGAGCACGGATGGCCACACGGAAGGGGAGCAGGCAAGTCTCGTCCCCGGCCGTACGCCTTGTCGACTGGCCGCAGCACGGTCCACGATCGAAAATTTTCCACGTGGTCAACGGGTCTACGTGTCGCAAAAAAATACTGTATGAAGGCTGAAACGGCATACGTAGTCAGAATCGCTCAAATTTCCCTCCAAATATGGGCTACCTGTCATTGGGTCATAGTTTCTTCTCTGATTAAGAGGACACATTCCATTTCAGATGCACACATTTCCATTTATAATAAGGGACAAATAATTAGTCGCATTGTTAACACAGTGCAGACGCAAGTGCTCATATACACGCGCATACACTCATCCATATGAACACACACGCACATCCTATCCTTATGAGCACCTTCGAAAGACTGAGCCGGCTTAACATCTTGAAATTTACGAAGTCATTGTAGGCACCTCGTCGTCAACGAAAACGTCTACTCTCACTGAATACGCATCGCCGAAAATCTTGAAATAAATTCAGAAATAAATGCAAGCAGCAAGACTTGAATCCTGGTGGGCTGGGGATACAACAGTCCTTCTAACTATCCAATGATAGATTGATTCGCGAAAAGATGTGAAGGCTGAAACGATCCACGGCATAGCCTGAATTGCTCAAAACTCCCTCCAAATAGTTTCTTCCCTGATTAATTAAGAGGACACATGTCATTTCAGATGCACACATTTCCATTTATAATAAGGACAAAAAATTAGTTGCAATACTTAAAATATAGAACAACTAAATTAGAGTACTTGTGGCTACGGCGGTGGCCAATGACTAGCCTATAAACTACATGTCGGCATTGGACGCATCAACGTCGAAAAAGCCCTTTGACTTGCAGCTACAACGTGCCGGCGCTGGAAAGGCTGGCTTAAAATGCGGCATTGGATACCGCAATCTGGCGGAAATGGGCATCAACGGCCTCGTCCCATGTTAGCATTGCGTGTCGTGATGGCGCATAAACTGTCCTGGGTGGCCTCGTACCACGCCGACCGTTTGCCAACGTCGGTGTCGGTGTCAGGGCGGGCGCACGGTCCTAAATCCTCCGCTCCCGCTCCACGTCCATCCTTCGACCAGTGCCCAAGGTGGGGTTGAACTCTGCCCAAAATGTTTTGAGGTCTTCCTCAGCTGCCAACATGGTGGAACGGGGAGGCTGTGGAAAGGGGGCTTTTTAGGGCGGGGGTGGGGGGCGAGGAGGATAATGTATGTGGGCAAGAGGGTAGGCCGGCGGCCTTTTATAGCCTCGGGAGGCGGGTGACGAGAATGGGCTGAGGGAGCGTGATGGTGGGAGGTGGCGGGCATACATTAGAGCATTTCTAGCAGACCTCCTATCCCGCGAAACTATAATCGCAGTTTACAGTTCGCGCGGGGGGTCTATACAGGCTCAAAATCGTCGTAGCAGATCAGAAACTGTATTCAAAACCGTAAAATTTAACAAACATGTTTCACACGAAAAATTTAACACAAAAGCTCACCAAAGCATAGATCATTCTTCGCATATATGGTCGAGGGGGCGCATTTCCGGGCCACCGCAAAAGTTTTATGGGCCGGGCTGCGTTTACAGTGTCTGTTCTCGTGAACAAAACGGCCCAAACCCATATAATCACCGGAATTTTACAGTTCCGGCGATTTATATGGGTCTGCTACAGTGGCGGAGCTAGATGCAGATTACGCCTGGGGCTGTGCTATGTTGAATGATAAACTTCTATGATTTTCTATACTTTGTATGAAGAAATTATAAAGGAAGTTGTTCTAGGCCTGGGGCTATAGCCCTAGCTGCCCCAGGCCTGTCTCCGCCACTGGTCTGCTAGAGATGCTCTTAAGGGGCATGTTTCCTAGCGAGAAATGTGGTCGCGCCATTCACACGGGCTCGAGGCGAAGGGGCATGGGAGGAATATGCTGGGCTGAAACTTCTTGTATGTTAAAATATGTCTCTAAAAATATTTATACTTTTAAAAAAAGTATCATCGCGTATTTAGGAAAATCATCTTATAATTCTAGTTTTTTAAACGTATTTAGTAAAAAGAGTTTATCCTGTAGTTTAAGAAATGATTGTCATATTTCCAGTAAAATTTGTTCTTCGTGTATTTAGAAAGTGTTCATCTTGTAATTCATCGTGACCTTAGTGTGCAGCCACCTTTTCTACTTACACGGATATGTTTTAAAAAAATGTGAGACATTTTTTGTAATTGTTTAAAAAAATTGAATGCTTCTTATATGAACATTTTCTACAATGCATGAACACTACAAAAAATTGCAAAAAAAAGTATAAATACATGAGCTCTTTTTTTAGTTATATGCCATTTTTTAAGTTGTGAACTACTACCCATTGGTTTCATTGGTAATTTTTGTATATATTCTTAAACATTCATTAATTGGATATATTAAACTAGTGAAATGATCTATTTTTCAAATAATACAAATGAAATAGCTTGAAAAAAATGGGAAAGTCATAGTCAAATGTATGGATAGGATGTAACTGAAGAATTCAAAACAAGCCATTGACCTGTTATGTGCGGTCAGTGCCGATCAATTCAAATCAAACGGGAGAAATTACGGCCATGTTTGGTTCATAAGTCCTAGGACTTTTTCTAGTCCCAATTAAAAAGTTCCTAGTCCCTAAAAAGCCCCTCTCTATTTGTTTCAAGGGACTAAAAAGTCCCTAGTCCCTCCCCAGAGGTTATTAAATGACCATATTACCCCTAGTATACAGAAAAAATAACAACCAAACAACATCATGGGGCGGCGGGCCAATGGGTGCATAGAGGGGCATTGTTGGAAAAGTCCCAAAAAGTCCCAAAAAACACTCTCCTTGAGAGTCTTCTTTATTTAGTCCCCAAAAACAACTTTTAGTCCCTAGTAGTCCATTATGTTTGGTTAAAAAGTCTCTAAAAGGGACTTTTTCTAGTCCCTACACCAAAAAGTCCCTGGAAACAAACACTGTTGGGGAACGTAGCAGAAATTCAAAATTTTCCTACGTGTCACCAAGATCTATCTATGGAGAGACTAGCAACGAGGGGAAGGAGAGTGCATCTACATACCCTTGTAGATCGCTAAGCGGAAGCGTTCAAGTGAACGGGGTTGATGGAGTCGTACTCGTCGTGATCCAAATCACCGATGATACTAGTGCCGAACGGACAGCACCTCCGCGTTCAACACACGTACAGCCCGGTGACGTCTCCCATGCCTTGATCCAGCAAGGAGAGAGGGAGAGGTTGAGGAAGACTCCATCCAGCAGCAGCACAACGGCGTGGTGGTGGTGGAGGAGCGTGGCAATCCTGCAGGGCTTCGCCAAGCACCACGGGAGAGGAGAAGGACTTGAGAGAGGGGAGGGCTGCAACAAAGGCAAAGGTGTGTCTCAAGAGGCCCTCCTACCCCCACTATATATAGGGAGCCCAAGGGGGGGGGCGCCGGCCCTAGGAGATCCAATCTCCTAGGGGGGCGGCGGCCAAGGGAGGTTTCCCTCCCCCCCAAGGCACCTAGGAGGTGCCTTCCCCTTGTGGGACTCTTCCCTTTTGAAACCCTAGGCGCATGGGCCTCTTGGGGCTGGTGCCCTTGGCCCATGTAGGCCAAGGCGCACCCCCTACAGCCCATGTGGCCCCCGGGGGGCAGGTGGCCCCACCCGGTGGTCCCGGTACAATACCGATGACCCCGAAACTTGTCCCAATGGCCGAAACAGGATTTCCTATATATAAATCTTTACCTCCAGACCATTCCGGAACTCCTCGTGACGTCCGGGATCTCATCCGGGACTCCAAACAACATTCGGTAACCACATACAAACTTCCTTTATAACCCTAGCGTCATCGAACCTTAAGTGTGTAGACCCTACGGGTTCGGGAGACATGCAGACATGACCGAGACGTTCTCCGGTCAATAACCAACAGCAGGATCTGGATACCCATGTTGGCTCCCACATGTTCCACGATGATCTCATCGGATGAACCACGATGTCAAGGACTTATTACAGAAGCACTTAGTCTCGAGTTTGGGTTCAACCTTGGGTTTCTTCACTAGAGCAGCAGCTGAATTGCCGTTTTATGAAGTATCCCTTCTTGCCCTCTAGGGCAAATAATAAACATTTATCATGATATAAGGAAATAAATAATAACTTTATTATTGCCTCTAGGGCATATTTCCTTCAGTCTCCCACTTGCACTAGAGTCAATAATCTAGATTACACAGTAATGATTCTAACACCCATGGAGCCTTGGTCCTGATCATGTTATGCTCGTGGAAGAGGCTTAGTCAACGGGTCTGCAACATTCAGATCCGTATGTATCTTGCAAATCTCTATGTATCCCACCTGGACTAGATCCCCGATGGAGTTGAAGCGTCTCTTGATGTGTTTGGTCCTTTTGTGAAATCTGGATTCCTTTGCTAAAGCAATTGCACCAGTATTATCACAAAAGATTTTCATTGGACCCGATGCACTAGGTATGACACCTAGATCGGATATGAACTCCTTCATCTAGACTCCTTCGTTCGCTGCTTCCGAAGCAGCTATGTACTCCGCTTCACATGTAGATCCCGCTACGACGCTTTGTTTAGAACTGCACCAACTGACAGCTCCACCGTTTAAAGTAAACACGTATCCGGTTTGCGATTTAGAATCGTCCGGATCAGTGTCAAAGCTTGCATCAACGTAACCTCTTACGGTGAGCTCTTTGTCACCTCCATATACAAGAAACATATCCTTAGTCCTTTTCAGGTATTTCAGGATGTTCTTGACCGTTGTCCAGTGATCCACTCCTGGATTACTTTGGTACCTCCCTGCTAAACTTATAGCAAGGCACACATCAGGTCTGGTACACAGCATTGCATACATGATAGAGCCTATGGCTGAAGCATAGGGAACATCTTTCATTTTCTCTCTATCTTCTGCAGTGGTCGGGCATTGAGTCTGACTCAACTTCACACCTTGTAACACAGGCAAGAACCCTTTCTTTACTTGATCCATTTTGAACTTCTTCAAAATCTTGTCAAGGTATGTGCTTTGTGAAAGTCCAATTAAGCGTCTTGATCTATCTCTATAGATCTTTATGCCTAATATGTAAGCAGCTTCCCCAAGGTCTTTCATCGAAAAACTTTTATTCAAGTATCCCTTTATGCTATCCAGAAATTCTATATCATTTCCAATCAGCAATATGTCATCCATATATAATATCAGAAATGCTACAGAGCTCCCACTCACTTTCTTGTAAATACAGGCTTCTCCAAAAGTCTGTATAAAGCCAAATGCTTTGATCACACTATCAAAGCGTTTATTCCAACTCCGAGATGCTTGCACCAGTCCATAAATGGATCGCTGGAGTTTGCACACTTTGTTAGCTCCCTTTGGATCGACAAAACCTTCTGGTTGCATCATATACAACTCTTCTTCCAGAAATCCATTCAGGAATGCAGTTTTGACATCCATCTGCCATATTTCATAATCATAAAATGCGGCAATTGCTAACATGATTCTGATAGACTTAAGCATCGCTACGGGTGAGAAGGTCTCATCGTAGTCAACCCCTTGAACTTGTCGAAAACCTTTTGCGACAAGTCGAGCTTTATAGACAGTAATATTACCGTCAGCGTCAGTCTTTTTCTTGAAGATCCATTTATTCTCAATTGCTTGCCGATCATCGGGCAAGTCAACCAAAGTCCATACTTTGTTCTCATACATGGATCCCATCTCAGATTTCATGGCTTCAAGCCACTTTGCGGAATCTGGGCTCACCATCGCTTCTTCATAGTTCGTAGGTTCATCATGATCTAGTAGCATGACTTCCAGAATTGGATTACCGTACCACTCTGGTGCGGACTTCACTCTGGTTGATCTACGTGGTTCAGTAGTATCTTGTCCTGAAGTTTCATGATCATCATCATTAGCTTCCTCACTAATTGGTATAGGTGTCGCAGAAACAGTTTTCTGTGATGTACTATTTTCCAATAATGGAGCAGGTACAGTTACCTCGTCAAGTTCTACTTTCCTCCCACTCACTTCTTTCGAGAGAAACTCCTTCTCTAGAAATGATCCATTCTTAGCAACGAATGTCTTGCCTTCGGATCTGTGATAGAAGGTGTACCCAACAGTCTCCTTTGGGTATCCTATGAAGACACATTTCTCCGCTTTGGGTTCGAGCTTATCAGGTTGAAGCTTTTTCACATAAGCATCGCAGCCCCAAACTTTAAGAAACGACAACTTTGGTTTCTTGCCAAACCATAGTTCATAAGGCGTCGTCTCAACGGATTTTGATGGTGCCCTATTTAATGTGAATGCGGCCGTCTCTAAAGCATAACCCCAAAACGATAGCGGTAAACAGTAAGAGACATCATAGATCGCACCATATCTAGTAAAGTATGATTACGACATTCGGACACACCATTATGCTGTGGTGTTCCGGGTGGCGTGAGTTGCAAAACTATTCCACAATTTTTCAAATGTACACCAAACTCGTAACTCAAATATTCTCTTCCACGATCAGATCGTAGAAACTTTATTTTCTTGTTACGATGATTTTCAACTTCACTCTGAAATTCTTTGAACTTTTCAAATGTTTCAGACTTGTGTTTCATTAAGTAGATATACCCATATCTGCTTAAATCATCTGTGAAGGTGAGAAAATAACGATATCCGCCACGAGCCTCAATATTCATCGGACCACATACATCGGTATGTATGATTTCCAATAAATCTGTTGCTCTCTCCATAGTACCGGAGAACGGTGTTTTTGTCATCTTGCCTATGAGGCACGGTTCGCAAGTACCAAGTGATTCATAATCAAGTGGTTCCAAAAGCCCATCAGTATGGAGTTTCTTCATGCGCTTTACACCGATATGACCTAAATGGCAGTGCCACAAATAAGTTGCACTATCATTATCAACTCTGCATCTTTTGGCTTCTACATTATGAATATGTGTATCACTACTATCGAGATTTAACAAGAATAGACCACTCTTCAAAGGTGCATGACCATAAAAGATATTACTCATATAAATAGAACAACCATTATTCTCTGATTTAAATGAATAACCGTCTCGCATTAAACAAGATCCAGATATAATGTTCATGCTCAACGCTGGCACCAAATAACAATTATTTAGGTCTAATATTAATCCCGAAGGTAGATGTAGAGGTAGCGTGCCGACCGCGATCACATCGACTTTGGAACCGTTTCCCACGCGCATCGTCACCTCGTCCTTTGCTAGTGTCCGCTTATTCCGTAGTCCCTGTTTTGAGTTGCAAATATTAGCAACAGAACCAGTATCAAATACCCAGGTGCTACTGCGAGCTCTAGTAAGGTACACATCAATAACATGTATATCACATATACCTTTGTTCACCTTGCCATCCTTCTTATCCGCCAAATACTTGGGGCAGTTCCGCTTCCAGTGACCAGTCTGCTTGTAGTAGAAGCACTCAGTTTCAGGCTTAGGTCCAGACTTGGGTTTCTTCTCCTGAGCAGCAACTTGCTTGCTGTTCTTCTTGAAGTTCCCCTTCTTCTTCCGTTTGCCCTTTTTCTTGAAACTAGTGGTCTTGTTGACCATCAACACTTGATGCTCCTTCTTGATTTCTACCTCCGCAGCTTTCAGCATTGCGAAGAGCTCGGGAATAGTCTTGTTCATCCCTTGCGTATTATAGTTCATCACGAAGCTCTTGTAGCTTGGTGGCAGTGATTGGAGAATTCTGTCAATGACGCAATCATCTGGAAGATTAACTCCCATCTGAATCAAGTGATTATTATACCCAGACATTTTGAGTATATGCTCACTGATAGAACTGTTCTCCTCCATCTTGCAGCTATAGAACTTATTGGAGACTTCATATCTCTCAATTCGGGCATTTGCTTGAAATATTAACTTCAACCCCTGGAACATCTCATATGCTCCATGACGTTCAAAACGTCGTTGATGTCCCGATTCTAAGCCGTAAAGCATGGCACACTGAACTATCGAGTAGTCATTAGCTTTGCTCTGCCAGACGTTCATAACATCTGGTGTTGCTCCAGCAGCAGGCCTGGCACCCAGCGGTGCTTCCAGGATGTAATTCTTCTGTGCAGCAATGAGGATAATCCTCAGGTTACTGACCCAGTCCGTGTAATTGCTACCATCATATTTCAACTTTGCTTTCTCAAGGAACGCATTAAAATTCAACGGAACAACAGCACGAGCCATCTATCTACAATCAACATAAACAAGCAAGATACTATCAGGTACTAAGTTCATGATAAGTTTAAGTTCAGTTAATCAAATTACTTAAGAACTCCCACTTAGATAGACATCCCTCTAATCCTCTAAGTGATCACGTGATCCAAATCAACTAAACCATAACCGATCATCACGTGAGATGGAGTAGTTTTCAATGGTGAACATCGTTATGTTGATCATATCTACTATATGATTCACGCTCGACCTTTCGGTCTCTGTGTTCCGAGGCCATATCTGCATATGCTAGGCTCGTCAAGTTTAACCTAAGTATTCTGCGTGTGCAAAACTGACTTGCACCCGTTGTAGATGGACGTAGAGCTTATCACACCCGATCATCACGTGGTGTCTGGGCACGACGAACTTTGGCAACGGTGCATACTCAGGGAGAACACTTCTTGATAATTTAGTGAGAGATCATCTTATAATGCTACCGTCAATCAAAGCAAGATAAGATGCATAAAAGATAAACATCGCATGCAATCAATATAAGTGATATGATATGGCCATCATCATCTTGTGCTTGTGATCTCCATCTCCGAAGCACCGTCATGATCACCATCGTCACCGGCGCGACACCTTGATCTCCATCGTAGCATCGTTGTCGTCTCGCCAATCTTATGCTTCCACGACTATCACTACCGCTTAGCAATAAAGTAAAGCATTACATCGCGATTGCATTGCATACAATAAAGTGACAACCATATGGCTCCTGCCAGTTGCCGATAACTTGGTTACAAAACATGATCATCTCATACAATAAAATCAGCATCATGCCTTGACCATATCACATCACAACATGCCCTGCAAAAACAAGTTAGACGTCCTCTACTTTGTTGTTGCAAGTTTTACGTGGCTGCTACGGGCTTAAGCAAGAACTCATCTCACCTACGCATCCAAACCACAACAATAGTTTGTCAAATAGACTCCGTTTTAACCTTCTCAAGGACCGGGCGTAGCCACACTCGGTTCAACTAAAGTTGGAGAGACAGTCGCCCGCAAGCCATCTATGTGCAAACCACGTCAAGGGAACCGGTCTCGCGTAAGCGTACGCGTAAGGTTGGTCCGGGTCGTCTCGTCCAACAATACCACCAAACCAAAGTATGACATGCTGGTAGGCAGTATGACTTGTATCGCCCACAACTCACTTGTGTTCTACTCGTGCAAATAACATCAAACCATAAAACCTAGGCTCGGATGCCACTGTTGGGGAACGTAGTAATTTCAAAATTTTCCTACGCACACGCAAGATCATGGTGATGCATAGCAACGAGGGGGAGAGTCTGATCTACGTACCCTTGTAGATCACAACGGAAGCGTTGACACAACATAGAGGAAGTAGTCGTACGTCTTCTTCCCGATCCGACCTATCCAAGCACCGTTACTCCGGCACCTCCGAGTTCTTAGCACACGTTCAGCTCGATGACGATCCTCGGGCTCCGATCCAGCAAAGTGTCGAGGAAGAGTTCCGTCAGCACGACGGCGTGGTGACAATCTTGATGTACTACCAACGCAGGGCTTCGCCTAAGCACTACAACAGTATGATCGAGGTGGAATTTGGTGGCAGGGGGCACCGCACACGGCTAAGGAACGATCTCAAGGATCAACTTGTGTCTCTAGAGGTGCCCCCTGCCCCCATATATAAAGGTTGAGAGGGGGAGGGCTGGCCGGCCAAGCTAGGGAGGCGCAGGAGGAGTCCTACTCCTACCGGGAGTAGGACTCCCCCCCAATCCTATTCCTAATAGGACTCCCAAGTGGAAAGAGAGGGAGAGAGGTGGCCGACCACCTCTCCTAGTCCTAATAGGACTAGGGGAGGGGGGTGGCGCGCAGCCCACCTTGGGCTGCCCCTTTCACCTTTCCACTAAGGCCCAATAAGGCCCATTTGGTTCCCGGGGGGTTCCGGTAACCTCCCGGTACTCCGGTAAAATTCCCGATTTCACCCGGAACACTTCCGATGTCCAAACATAGGCTTCCAATATATCAATCTTTATGTCTCGACCATTTCGAGACTCCTCGTCATGTCCGTGATCACATCCGGGACTCCGAACAACCTTCGGTACATCAAAATGCATAAACTCATAATAACTGTCATCGTAACGTTAAGCGTGCGGACCCTACGGTTCGAGGACAATGTAGACATGACCGAGACACGTCTCCGGTCAATAACCAATAGCGGGACCTGGATGCCCATATTGTCTCCTACATATTCTACGAAGATCTTTATCAGTCAGACCGCATAACGACATACGTTGTTCCCTTTGTCATCGGTATGTTACTTGCCCGAGATTCGATCGTCGGTATCCAATACCTAATTCAATCTCGTTACTTGCAAGTCTCTTTACTCGTTTCGTAATACATCATCTCACAACTAACATCTTAGTTATAATGCTTGCAAGGCTTATGTGATGTGTATTACCGAGAGGGCCCAGAGATACCTCTCCGACAATCGGAGTGACAAACCCTAATCTCGAAATACGCCAACCCAACATCTACCATTGGAGACACCTGTAGTACTCCTTTATAATCACCCAGTTACGTTGTGACGTTTGGTAGTACCCAAAGTGTTCCTCCGGCAAACGGGAGTTGCATAATCTCATAGTCATAGGAACATGTATAAGTCATGAAGAAAGCAATAGCAACATACTAAACGATCGGGTGCTAAGCTAATGAAATGGGTCATGTCAATCAGATCATTCAACTAATGATGTGACCTCGTTAATCAAATAACAACTCTTTGTTCATGGTTAGGAAACATAACCATCTTTGATTAACAAGCTAGTCAAGTAGAGGCATACTAGTGACACTCTGTTTGTCTATGTATTCACACATGTATTATGTTTCCGGTTAATACAATTCTAGCATGAATAATAAACATTTATCATGATATAAGGAAATAAATAATAACTTTATTATTGCCTCTAGGGCATATTTCCTTCACTGAGAGGGGGCCATGAGGGCGCGAGGATGAGCCCGAGGCGTTGGCCATTTGACCAGAGATTTCTTTGTGATGGATTTGGTTTCTCGCTGGGTGGGGGGTGGGGGGGACTATTAGATTGACCACCCATCGCGTTCTTGATCTATTAAATAGGCGTGCCTTTTAGTGCTGAAAGGGCATTTTTGTAAAAGCAATGCCGGACTTCACGCCTTCTAAAGGGCGCACGCAGGTCGATGTTTGTCTTCAACCCATGATAAAAATTAATTCTGGGGGATCCCACTGACTTGACGGAGATCATCGGTGACCGAACTGTTAGAGCGGCCGAACAAGAACAAGTTGAAGAACTCACCTCGCAAGCCGAAGTTTACGGGATGCACAAGACGACTGACGATTACAAACCTTGATGTTGGAGACCAGTTCGGGGGCTACTGAGGGAATCCTGGACTAAGGGATCCTGGGCCGCCGACCTACTTCTTATGGGTCGGATAGGTGGGCCGCTTTGTGACTACAGTGGGGCCGAACTACCTGGTGACTTCGTGACCGAACAGGAAACCCTTGGAGTCTTGGTGTATCCTCCAAGACTTGATAGAAGATCTGGCATGTTTGTTTCCTTTGTTATAACCAACCATGTGTAACCCTAGTCCCATGGTGCCTATATAAATTAGAGGGTTTTAGTCCATAGGGGCTAGTGTTGGGGAACGTAGTAATTTAAAAAAATTCCTACGATCACACAAAATCTAACTAGAAGATGCATAGCAACGAGAGGGGAGAGTGTGTCCACGTACCCTTGTAGACCGAAAGCGGAAGCGTTTAGTAACGCGGTTGATGTAGTCGAACGTCTTCATGATCCAACCGATCCAAGTACCGAATGTACGGCACCTTCGTGTTCAGCACACGTTCAGCATGATGACGTCCCTTGAGTTCTTGATCCAGTAGAGGGTCGAGGGAGTGTTTCGTCAGCACGACGGTGTGGTCATGGTGTTGATGATGTGATCCACGAGGGCTTCGCCTAAGCACTACGACAATATGACCAAGGTGGTAAACTGTGGAGGGGGGCACTGCACACGGCTAAGACAATTGATGTTTTTCCTTTGGGGTGCCCTCTGCCCATGTATATAAAGGAGGGGGAGGAGGAGGCCGGCCAAGGGGGAGGCACGCTAGGTGGAAAGTCCTACTAGGACTCCAAACCTAGTAGGATTCACTCCCCTTCCTTCCAACGGAGAGGGGGAAAGGGGAAAGGGGGAGAGGGAGAAGGAGAAGGAAAGAGAGGGGTCGCGCCCCCTCCCCTTGTCCAATTCGGATTGGGGCAAGGGGGGCGCGCCCCACCTCCTATGGTCTGCCTCCTCTCCTCCACTATGGCTCATTAGGCCCAATAACTTTCCCAGAGGGTTCCGATAACCTCCCGGTACTCCGAAAAATCCCCGATCTTCTTCGAAACCATTCCGGTGTCCGTATATAACCTTCCAATATATCAATCTTTACCTATCGACCATTTCGATACTCCTCGTCATATCTGTGATCTCATTCGGGACTCTGAACAAACTTCGGTCATCAAAACACATAACTCATAATACAAATCGTCATCGAATATTAAGCATGCGAACCCTACGGGTTCGAGAACTATGTAGACATGACCGAGACATATCTCCGATCAATAACCAATAGCAGAACCTGGATGCTCATATTGTCTCCTACATATTCTACGGAGATCTTTATCGGTCAAACCGCATAACAACATATGTCATTCTTTTGTCATCGGTATGTTACTTGCCCGAGATTTGATCGTCGGTATCATCATACCTAGTTCAATCTTGTCATTGGCAAATCTCTTTACTTGTTCTGTAATGTATCATCTCATAACTAACTCATTAGTTACATTGCTTGCAAGGCTTATAGTGATGTGCATTACCGAGAGGGCCCAGAGATACCTCTCCAATACTCGGAGTGATAAATTCTAATCTTGATCTATGCCAACTCAACAAACACCATCAGAGACACCTGTAGAGCATCTTTATAATAACCCAGT
Organism: Triticum monococcum; assembly: GCA_034509565.1. Classification (NCBI taxonomy): domain Eukaryota; kingdom Viridiplantae; phylum Streptophyta; class Magnoliopsida; order Poales; family Poaceae; genus Triticum; species Triticum monococcum. The sequence goes on from CM067845.1 coordinate 639,387,309, forward strand.
TACGTTGTGATGTTTGATAGCACACAAAGTGTTCCTCCGATATTTGGGAGTTGCATAATCTCATAGTCAGAGGAACATGTATAAGTCATGATGAAAGCAATAGCAATAAAATTCAACGATCATTATGCTAAGCCAATGGATGGATCTTTTCCATCACATCATTCTCCTAATGATGTGATCCCGTTCATCAAATGACAACACATGTCTATGGTTAGGAAACTTAACCATCTTTGATTAACGAGCTAGTCTAGTAGAGGCTTACTAGGGACACGGTGTTTTGTCTATGTATCCACACATGTATCAAGTTTCCGGTTAATACAATTCTAGCATGAATAATAAACATTTATCATGATATAAAAAGCTTGCATCGACGTAACTCTTTACGACAAACTCTTTATCACCTCCATAACCGAGAAATATTTCCTTAGTCCTCTAAGGATAATGTTGACCGCTGTCCAGTGATCTACTCCTGGATCACTATTGTACCTCTTGCCAAACTCATGGCAAAATACATAGTAGGTCTGGTAGACAGCATGGCATATCGTATAGAACCTATGGCTGAGGCATAGGGAATGACTTTCATTCTTTCTCTATCTTATGCCATGGTCGGGCTTTGAGTCTTACTCAACATCACACCTTGTAATACAATCAAGAACCCTTTCTTTGACTGATCCATTTTGAACTTCTTCAAAAATTTATCAAGGTATGTGCTTTGTGAAAGTCCACTTAAGCGTCTTGATCTATCTCTATAGATCTTGATGCCTAATATATAAGCAGCTTCACCGAGGTCTTTCATTGAAAAACTTTTGTTCAAGTATCCTTTTATGCTTTTTCGAAATTCTACATCATTTCCAATCAACAATATGTCATCCACATATAATATTAGAAATGCTACAGAGCTCTCACTCACTTGTAAATACAGGTTTCTCCGAAAGTCCGTATAAAACCATATGCTTTGATTACATTATCAAAGCGTATATTCCAACTCCGAGATTCTTGCTGAAGGAAATATGCCCTAGAGGCAATAATAAAGTTATTATTCATTTCCTTATTTCATGATAAATGTTTATTATTCATGCTAGAATTGTATTAACCAGAAACATATTACATGTGTGAATACATAGACAAACAGAGTGTCACTAGTATGCCTCTACTTGACTAGCTCGTTAATCAAAGATGGTTATGTTTCATAACCATAGACAAAGAGTTGTTATTTGATTAACGGGATCACATCATTAGGAGAATGATGTGATTGACTTGACCCATTCCGTTAGCTTAGCACTCGATCGTTTAGTATGTTGCTATTGCTTTCTTCATGACTTATACATGTTCCTATGACTATGAGATTATGCAACTCCCGTTTACCGGAGGAACACTTTGTGTGCTACCAAACGTCACAACGTAACTGGGTGATTATAAAGGAGCTCTATAGGTGTCTCCAAAGGTACATGTTGGCACTACAGGAAATATGTCAACTTATGACCTTCTGTCAGTGACCCTCGAAGAATTGGTCATAAATTTATGACCATTTTAGACCAATTGGTCAAAAGCTGTTTAGGGGGCTTCAAACCCTAAACCATTGCGACCATTTTGGTCAGAAAGGTCGTAATTTCCTTACACGAAATGGTCACAAAGCAAACAGTGCTAGTCCACTGCCTTATTTCTAGTTGTTAATGACCAATATAGATGGTCATAGCCTTGTAGATTCTGGTGGGTTGTGATGACTAGGTGCCATCTCATCATTTTTGCTTATGTGTCATGTCCATGTGGCAGTTTTTGCCCTAGGTTGTGAAGCATCCTATATTTCTATCATTCCCAAAATTCCCAAAAAATCTCATAAATTCTTTGGGGCATATATTCATCAAATATGTAAAAATCCTTCCTTGCCTAGTTCAAAACTAATTCAACAATATTCATTTTCCTATTCTGTTCACAACAACACTTTATGAAGGAAGTGCTATTTATATATTCTTGATTGCCCTCGGAATTTTTGGGCACTCTTTCCTATCGAAATCATTACCGCATGACAAAATTCAGCTCCATTTTCCTAGCAAATCTTCCTCGGCAAATTTCCAAAGTTTTTGTCCACCTAGAAGCATTGTGAAGGAAGTACCTTTTTATATCTCTAAATGATATGAAATTTATACAGTTCCTTCATATGCCCAAATTATCACCCTCCTCCAAATTGCAGCTCAGTCAAATCATCTATGTGAGTCCAGGTTCAATTTATATTTTATGGCTAAATTGGCACGTTGCAAAGCAAGTGTTATATAGACCCCTCCTATTACCCTCAAACTTTTCGGGCACTCTTCCATACCCAAATCATTGCCACATGATAATATTTAGCTCAATTTTCCTAGTAAATCTTTCTTGGGAAATTTCCAAAGTTTCTACCTCGAGAGAAGCTTTGTGAAGTAAGTACTAGCTAGGCTTACCCAAATGATTTGAAAATTTACCAGCGCATGACCATACCTAAGTAACTTACCTACACCAATTTTGAGCTCATTTCATTCATCCAATCTCTCTCACTAGTTTTCCCAAGTTTCTGTCCATAGAAGAGCATTGTGAAGGAAGTACTACTTTGGCATGTCCAAATGGTATCAATTTTCTGCAATGCTTTCCTATGCCCATATAACCATCCTCCACAAAATTTCAGCTCACTCCATTCATTATTTTGAGCCCAGCTTCAACATTCATATTTTTGTCTAGCGTGGTACTTTGCAAAGCAAGTACCACCTAGGATCCTCCTTTTGAGCTAAAAATTTGTGAAGACATTCTCCTTAGTAGATGATCATCCTCAGACAAAACTCACGCCCATTGGCCATGTGCATTTCCCATACCGCTAATCAAACACTTGGCTGCTAATTCATGTTTGAGCATCGATCGGTCTCCTCGTGAGAATCTTATGTTGTAATTTTCTTCCTAGCACCTACCTGGGGAGTGCCCAACCCACTAGACATGCCTATGCCGCCCAGAACACATGGCAATGCCAGGGTCACGCGGTGACCACGCGGCGGGCATGCGAGTTTACGCGCTCTAGAGTTGGGGCCCTCGGCCACCGCCCAAACCTCGACGTATCGCCACCAAACCATGTATTTATGATTAAATAGGTCCTTATGTAACTAGAAATGATTTTTGGAAAAAAAACAAATAGCAAACTATGAGGCAGCTGTAGTTCAAATTTGACCCGCTTCCATCTCAATCGGCGGAAATTTGTCTTTTTCACGAGAGGTGGATCAAAACATTTTACACCCAACCATTTTGTCAATTGTACATTAAATATGGCCTAGTATTTTATAAAAATGATTTGGTCCAATTTTGCAACAATTATTTGGTAGTTCCTTCACAAAAAAACCTCCTTTCGGGCACTCAAAAAATGGAAAATGGTTTTTTCGTCCAACGAAAATGAAAACTTCCTTAGGAAACATTGTTTGCCATTCCAATATGCACCCTTGTGCACAATATGAGATCATTTGAACAAACTATGCCATGAATGTGGCCATAAGATTGATCATTTGGCTTGAAAGCCATGAATCTCGCACATGATAGCTCATTTTTTAGAACACTTTTTTAAAATAATTATCGTATTACAAGTTTATTATTTTTCCCACAAACTTGGTCACATATAATGACACAATGTGAAGGTTTTCCAATTTTTTTGATTTTTTTTGAATTTTTTATGCCCGTTTCAAAATGTGGTCAAAACGGCGGGCTTGACCGTTCCTAGCTAGCGGTTGAATCTTGGAATTTTTTTGGTGTTTCTCTTATTAAATAGATACTTATTTACCTAGAAATGATTTTTGGAAAAAATAAAGAGCAAACTATGTGGCACCTGCAGTTCAAATTTGACCCGCTTCCAACTGAATCGACGGAAATTTGTCTTTTTCACCAGAGGTGGATCAAAACTTTTGACACCCAACCATTTGGTCAATTGTGCATTATATATGGCCTAGTATTTTATAAAATTGATTAGGTCCAATTTTGCGACAAATATATGGTAGTTCCTTCACAAAAAAACTCATTTCGGGCACTCGGAAAATGGAAAATGTATTTTCCGTGAAAAGAAAATGAAAACTCCCTTAGGCAACATTGTTTGTAATTCCAAGATGCACCCTTGTGCACGATATGAGATCATTTGAACAAACTACACTAGTAGAAAAAGGGGCTATGGTCCAGGCCGCCTCAGCCCATTAGTCCCGGTTCAGTCTTGAACCGGGACCAATGTGGGCATTGGTCCCGGTTCGTGAGCCCAGGGGGCCGGCCGGGCCACGTGGGCCATTGGTCCCAGTTTGTATGGACCTTTTGGTCCCGGTTGGTGGGATGAACCGGGACCAAAGGGCCTCCCTCCTGGCCCACCACCATTGGTCCCGGTTGGTGGCCTGAACCGGGACCAAAGGCTCCCCTTTAGTCCCGGTTCATGTCATCAACCGGGACCAATGAGGTGCCTATATATACCCTCGCCCGGGAGCAGAGCACTCCAGTGCTCTGTTTTTCTCAGGCCGGCGAGGGGAGGGGTTTGTGGTGCTCTAGCTCACCTCCTATGCACATGAGGTGTTCGATGGAATGCCCGAGCCACACTACTTAAGCTTTCTCCTGTCGAAGCTCGACCTCCAAGCTCCATTTTCCTCGAGATTTGTCTAGATTTAGCGGTCCATCACGCCCCGTCCCCGTCTTCACCGCCGTCGATCACCCACGCCGATCTCATCACCGACACCACCGTGGTGAGCCTCTTGTTCTTATATTCTTTCTGAAAGGAAAAATATTCTTACTTGTATGTTTAGATAGATACTTGTATCATTTTCTTACATTTATTATTGCATCTTATATAGTGCGATGGTTTTGTTATCCGCCCCCGTCGGCCCTCGTCCTGTCTATGATTCGGATGTGGTATGTATATTATCTTTATAACTATTGGTTCATTTATTGTTTATGAAAATTATGCCGACCAATGTGACATAGATTTTATTTATCTAGGATGTATGTGAATCGTAAATGCCAATCGACCCTATTGTCGAGAGGTTAAATTTAGTTGAAGAAGAAAACAATTTGTTGAAGGAAAAAATAAAAAAAATTGAGGAGGAGAAGATGATATTGGAGTTGCATGTTGCGGATGTCGTCGATGATCACAAGATCAAGATGGATGCAATGCGCTTGAAGATTAGAAAGATTAGAAAATATGCCATTCATACCGAGGCTTGGTATCATTATGCCGTTGGATCAATTGTTACCTTGGTTGCGATTATGATCGCATTTGTTTTCGCATTGAAATGTTTTACATAGTTTCAATGTATGGTTTAATTAATTAGATGCTCTGGAGAGCTATATGTTGTTAGATGAGAACTATGTATGTACTTTGGTTTTAATGTGATGATGAACTTCTATTAATTTGGACACATAATTATATATAATGCACGCAGATGAACCGGCAATGGATGTACGGTGACAGACACACCCGCGAGTACATTAAGGGCGTGCATGAGTTTCTCGATGCGGCTGAGGCAAACAAGCAGAATGGTTTTATGTGTTGTCCATGCACTGAATGTGGGAATACGAGGTCTTACTCTAACCGGAAAATCCTTCACTCCCACCTGCTTTACAAGGGTTTCATGCCACACTATAATGTTTGGACGAGGCACGGAGAAATAGGGGTTATGATGGAAGACGGCGAAGAAGAAGAGTACGATGACAACTATGTGCCCCCTGAATACGGTGATGCTGCAACGGGGGGAGCTGGTGAAGATCAAGAGGAACCAGACGATGTGCCCAATGATGCTGCCACGGGTGAAGCTGCTGAAGATCAAGAGGAACCAGACGATGTGCCCGATGATGATGATCTCCGCCGGGTCATTGTCAATGCAAGGACGCAATGCATTAGTCAAAAGGAGAAGCTGAAGTTCAAAAAAGGGTTATACCCCAATTGCGAAGATGGCAACACAAAGCTCGGTACCGTACTGGAATTGCTGCAGTGGAAGGCAGAGAATGCTGTGGCTGACAAAGGATTTGAGAAGCTACTGAAAATATTGAAGAAGAAGCTTCCAAAGGATAACGAATTGCCCGATAGTACATACGCAGCAAAGAAGGTCGTATGCCCTCTAGGATTGGAGGTGGAGAAGATACATGCATGCCCTAATGACTGCATCCTCTACCGCGGTGCATACAAGGATCTGAACGCATGCCCGGTATGCGGTGCGCTGCGGTATAAGATCAGACGAGATGACCCCGGTGATGTTGACGGCGAGCCCCTCAGGAAGAGGGTCCCTGCAAAGGTGATGTGGTATGCTCCTATAATACCACGGTTGAAGCGTCTGTTCAGAAACGAAGAGCATGCCAAGTTGATGCGATGGCATAGTGAGAACCGAAAGAAAGATGGGAATTTGAGAGCACCCGCTGACGGGTCGCAGTGGAGAAAAATCGAGAGAAAGTACTGGGATGAGTTTGCAAAGGACCCAAGGAATGTATGGTTTGCTTTAAGCGCGGATGGCATTAATCCTTTCGGGGAGCAGAGCAGTAATCACAGCACCTGGCCCGTGACTCTATGTATGTATGACCTTCCTCCTTGGATGTGCATGAAGCGGAAGTTCATTATGATGCCAGTTCTCATCCAAGGCCCTAAGCAACCCGGCAACGAAATTGATGTGTACCTAAGGCCATTAGTTGAAGAACTTTTACAGCTGTGGAATGGAGACGGTCTACGTACGTGGGATGAGCACAGACAGGAGGAATTTAACCTTAAGGCGTTGCTGTTCGTGACCATCAATGATTGGCCCGCTCTCAGTAACCTTTCAGGACAGACAAACAAAGGATACCATGCATGCACGCACTGTTTAGATGACACTGAAAGTATATACCTGGACAAATGCAGGAAGAATGTGTACCTGGGCCATCGTCGATTTCTTCCGACCAACCATTAATGTCGAAAGAAAGGCAAGCATTTCAAAGGCGAGGCAGATCACCGGAAGAAGCCCGCCATGTGCACCGGTGATCACGTGCTTGCTATGGTCAATGATTTACCCTACGTCATCTTTGGAAAGGGTCCCGGTGGACTAGCTGTTCCGAATGACGCTGAGGGACACGCACCCATGTGGAAGAAGAAATCTATATTTTGGGACCTACCCTACTGGAAAGACCTAGAGGTCCGCTCCTCAATCGACGTGATGCACGTGACGAAGAACCTTTACGTGAACCTGCTAGGCTTCTTGGGCGTGTATGGGAAGACAAAAGATACGCCGGAGGCACGGGAGGACCTGCAACGTTTGCACGAAAAAGACGACATGCCTCCGAAGCAGTATAAAGGTCCTGCCAGCTACGCTCTTACGAAAGAAGAGAAAGAAATCTTCTTTGAATGCCTGCTTAGTATGAAGGTCATGACTGGCTTCTCATCGAATATAAAGGGAATAATAAATATGCCAGAGAAAAAGTTTCAGAACCTAAAGTCTCATGACTGCCACGTGATTATGACGCAACTGCTTCCGGTTGCATTGAGGGGGCTTTTACAGGAAAACGTCCGATTAGCCATTGTGAAGCTATGTGCATTCCTCAATGCAATCTCTCAGAAGGTGATCGATCCAGAAATGGTACCAAGGCTAAGGAGTGATGTGGCGCAATGTCTTGTCAGTTTTGAGCTGGTGTTCCCACCATCCTTCTTCAATATCATGACGCACGTCCTAGTTCATCTAGTCGACGAGATTGTCATCCTGGGGCCCGTATTTCTACACAATATGTTCCCCTTTGAGAGGTTCATGGGAGTCCTAAAGAAATATGTCCGTAACCGCGCTAGGCCAGAAGGAAGCATCTCCATGGGCCATCAAACAGAGGATGTTATCGGGTTTTGTGTTGACTTCATTCCTGGCCTTAACAAGATAGGTCTCCCTAAATCGCGGTGTCAAAGATAGGTCAATAATATGCAGGGACGGATATTCTTGGTCTCAAGCACACTACACAGTTCTACAGAACTCTACCTTGGTGACCCCGTATGTCGATGAACACAAGAACAGTCTGCGCTCCAAACACCCGGAGCAATGCGACGACTGGATTACATGTGAACACATCAGGACTTTCAGTAGTTGGATGGAAACACGTCTCAGAGGTGACAACACTGTTTGTGATGAGTTGTACTTGTTGTCCAGGGGACCATCTTTGACTGTATTGACTTACAAAGGATACGAGATAAATGGGAATACATTTTACACGATCGCCCAAGATCAAAAGAGCACCAACCAAAACAGCGGTGTCCGCTTTGATGCAGCAACCGAGAGCGGAAAGGACACATATTATGGTTACATAGTGGACATATGGGAACTTGACTATGGACCTGATTTTAAGGTCCCTTTGTTTAAGTGCAAATGGGTCATTCTGTTTGGCGGCGGCGTACAGGTAGACCCACAGTACGGAATGACAACAGTGGATCTGAAAAATCTTGGGTACACTGACGAACCGTTCGTCCTAGCCAATGATGTGGCACAGGTTATCTATGTGAAGGACATGTCTACCAAACCGAGAAAAAGAAAAGATAAGGAAGCGAATACATCATACGATGAGCCAAAGCGCCACATAGTTCTTTCAGGAAAAAGGGACATCCTGGGAGTGGACGGCAAGACAGACATGTCTGAAGATTATGAAAAGTTTCATGAAATTCCTCCCTTCAATGTCAAGGCTGACCCAAGCATCCTGATAAACAATGAAGATTATCCATGGTTACGGCGCAATAAGCAAATGACACAAGCGAAGAAAAAGTGAAGACTTTCTCCCGCAACTATTATGATGATACCATGCCAACTTTGTAACAGATGATCTTTCGTCCGAAACTCTGATACTTCGAAAGAGATTGTTCGTTTTGTACACGAAGTGCATCCAGTTTTTTCCGTAACCATCTCAACTTTGTTGCACATGCTATGCGGGTGAAATGATGATACCATGCCAACTTTCAACCTTTTCGGAGTTCATTTGAAATGCTTTTCAATTTCAGGGTCTTATTGCTCAAAAAAATCCATAAATCCATGAAAAATAACAAATGAAGTCAGAAAGGGTTGAAAATTGATGATGTGTCTTTGAATGGTGCATTTTGAATACAGAAAAAATATGGAGTTCAAATAAGTTCAAGAAAATGAAATCCCTTTGTAACAGATGATCTTTCGTCCGAAACCCTGATACTTCGAAAGAGATTGTCCGTTTTGTACACGAAGTGCATCCAGTTTTTGCCGTAACCATCTCAACTTTGTTGCACATGCTATGTGGGTGAAATGATGATACCATGCCAACTTTCAACCTTTTCGGAGTTCATTTGAAATGCTTTTCAATTTCAGGGTCTTATAGCTCAAAAAAAATCAATAAATGCATGAAAAATAACAAATGAAGTCAGAAAGGGTTGAAAATTGATGATGTGTCTTTGAATGGTGCATTTTGAACATAGAAAAAATATGGAGTTCAAATAAGTTCAAGAAAATTTAATCCCTTTGTAACAGATGATCTAACTTCATAGTAAAGTTATTCATAAACTAGTGATTCACATACATTTTAAAACTATAAGTATTTAGTACAAATAAAAAAATAAAAAGCAAAAAATAAAACAAAAGAAGAAAACAAAAAAAATTAAATTATAAGTAAAATAAAACTATAAGTATCACTAAAAAACTGTAAGTAATTAAACTAAAATAAAACTATAATATTCTTCAAATTTTTAAATATTCAAATTTAAACTATTTAAATTTTAAAACTAATGGCACTAACAGAAAGTTTATAATTTTTGTGACCTAAAAGCAAAAAGAAATCAATAAAAAACTGTAAGTATTTAGTTTTAAGTAGAAATAAAAAATAAATAGAAAAAATTCTAATTTTATAGTAAAGTTATTCATAAACTAGTGATTCACACAAATTTTTAAAAATTCAAATTTAAACTATTTAAAATTTAAAACTAATGGCACTAATAGAAAGTTTATAATTTTTGTGACCTAAAAGCAAAAAATAAAAAACCAAGAAAATGTAGAAATAAAAAAGAAAAAACAAAAAAAATGCCACCTACTGGGCCTCCACGGCCTGAATACGACTAGAAACCCTACATGGGCCAGGATTCAGGCCCGCAGAAGGCCCAATAGGCCCACAGGCAAAGCAGTGTCAAATTAGGCCCATAGGCCTTCAGTTCGGACGAGTTCAGGAGGGAGGAGGCAACAGACCTTATAAACTGGTCTCGGGCGCTCTCAACTAGCGATGTGGGACTAAACTTTTGGACCCGGGGCGCACAAGGGAATTGGTCCCGGTTGGTGGCACCAACCGGGACTAAAGGGGGCATTGGTCACGGTTGGTGCCACGAACCGTGACCAATGCCCCCCTTTAGTCCCGGTTGGTGCCACCAACCGGGACCAAAGGCCGCCGCTTCCCGCCCTCTGGGCTGCCAAAAATTGGCCTTTGGTCTCGGTTTGTGGCACCAACCGGGACTAATGCCAACCTTTAGTCCCAGTTGCTGCCACGAACCGGGACTAAAGCCTCTGCTATATAAGGCCACACTTTGGAATTTTTCATTCTCATCTTGCAGTTGCCCTGACGCCGCCCGCCCCCATCGTCGCCGTCGCCCGCGCCCATCGTCGCCGTCGCCCGCGCCGCGCGCCGCCCCTGCCCGCCCCCGTCGCCGTCGCCCTCGTCCCTGCCCCGACGCCGCCCGCCCCCATCGTCGCCGTCTCCCGCGCCCATCGTCGCCATCGCCCGCGTCGCGCGCCGCCCCGCCGTCGCCGTCGCCGTTGCCCGCCCGCCCCCATGGTCGCCGTCGCCCGCCCGCCCCCATCGTCGCCGTCGCCCGCCCGCCCCCATCATCGCCGTCTCCCGCACCCATCGTTGCCGTCGCCCGCGCCGCGCGCCGCCCCGCCGTCGCCGTCGCCCGCCCGCCCCCATCGTCGTCGTCGCCGTCGCCCGCCCGCCCCCATCGTTGCCGTCGCCGTCGCTCGCGTCGCCGTCGCCCGACTCCGCAGTCCTCCTTTGGTCCGGCCGCGGCGCCCTAGCTTGCTTTTTTTTTTCTGTTATATGCTTTTTTTTTCTATTATATGCTTTTTTCTGTTATATGCTTTTTTCATGTATATATGCTAGAAAAATTAGGATTTTTTTCTGTTCATAGATTTTTTTCATATATATGCTTGTTTTTTATATATATGTATATATATGTTCATGTCTATATGCAAAAAATAGTTCTTTAGAAAAATTAGGATTTTTTTCTATTCATAGATTTTTTTGGGTGATATTAATTATTGTAAATATGAAAATGTTTGTATATTCATATGAACAAATGAATTAGAAGAGGGAGAAGAAGAGGGGGTCGAGAGGGGGTCTAGGGTCGCCGAGGGGTCGAGGGTCGTCGAACATGAGAGGAAGAAGAGGATAAAAAAGAAGAGGAATAAGAAAAGAAAAAAGAGGAGAAGAAAGAATAGAGGAGATCTTCTCCTCTATTCTTTCTTCTCCTCTTTTTTTTCTTCTTCTTCCTCTTTTTTTTATCGGGAACGAGGGTCGTCGAGGGTCGCCGAGTGGTAGAGGAAGAAGAGGATAAAATAGAAGAGGAAAAAAAGAGAGGGGTCGACGGTCGCCTAGGGGTCAAGGGTCGAGAGGGGGTCTAGCTAGGGTCGCCGAGAGGGGAGGGGAAGACGAGGAGAAATAAATAAGAAGAAGAAAAAAGAAGAAAAAAAAGAGGAGAAGAAGAAAGGAATAGAGGAGAAAAGAGAAAAATAGAATATATTCTATTTTTCTCTTTTCTCCTCTATTCCTTTCTTCTTCTCCTCTTTTTTTCTTCTTTTTTTTCTTCGACACGTGGGGAGGGGGGGGGGGGGTCGAGAACGCCGGACATTCATGAGAGATGCGAGGAAAGAATAGAGGAGACTTCTCCTCTATTCTTTCTTCTCTTTTTTTTCTTCTTCTTCTTCCTCTTTATTTTATCGGGAACGAGGGTCGTCGAGAGGGCCTCCGAGTGGTAGAGGAGAAACCCTAAATAGAAAGTATCGTCGGTGTGAGATACATGTACCATCGGTGTCGGACACTAAATCCACATCCCACAAGTGGCGCGGGTTTCGACGCCCACGTCACTTGTGGGACGTGGATGTAGTGTCCGGCACCGAAGGCCACATGTATCTCACACCCACGATACTTGCTAGCTATTTAGGGTTTCCTTTGAAACTAGGCAACCTCCCGACCCCTCGGCGATCCTCTCGAACATGAGGGGAAGAAGAGGGTCGTCTAGGGTTCGAGGGTTCGAGGGTTCTTCTCCTCTATTCTTTCTTCTCTTTTTTTCTTCTTCTTCTTCCTCTTTATTTTATCGGGAACGAGGGTCGTCGAGAGGGCCGCCGAGTGGTAGAGGAGAAACCCTAAATAGAAAGTATCGTCGGTGTGAGATACATGTACCATCGGTGTCGGACACTAAATCCACATCCCACAAGTGGCGCGGGTTTCGACGCCCACGTCACTTGTGGGATGTGGATGTAGTGTCCGACACCGAAGGCCACATGTATCTCACACCCACGATACTTGCTAGCTATTTAGGGTTTCCTCTACCAAAAAGAAGAGGAGAAATAAATAAGAAGAAGAAAACAGAAGAAAAAGAAGAGGAGAAGAAGAAAGGAATAGTGGAGAAGAAGAGAAAATAGAATATATTCTATTTTCTCTTCTTCTCCACTATTCCTTTCTTCTTCTCCTCTTTTGTTTCTTCTTTTTTTCTTCGATCTTCTCCTCTAGCTATTCCTTTCTTATTCTCCTCTATTGGTCGAGGGTTGGGAACTAGGGTAGAGGGTCGAGGGTCGTTAAGGGGTCAAGGGTCGAGGGTTTCAGGGTCGTTGAGGGTTCGAGGGGTCAAGAATCGCCGAGGGGTCGATAGAGGTTTCCTAGTGTCAAAGTATTGAAGAAATCCATGCCTTCATCATTAGCCGGAAGTAACCAGGGCATGTTGGTACGAAGTTCTGCAAAGTTGTTCTGGAATGGAGTCCCGGATAGAATAATCCGCCTTTTGGTACGAATTCAGCAAAGGCCTTCCAAATAGCGATATTCGCAAGGCTCTTGCTGAACTTTGTACCAAAAAGCGAATTATCCTATCTGGGACTCCGTTCCAGAACAACTTTGAAGAGCTTCCTACCATCATGCACATGTTACTTTCGCCTAATGATGAAGACATGGTTTTGTTGAATCCTTTGACACTAGGCAACCTCCCGACCCCAAGGCGATCCTCTCGAACATGAGAGGAAGAAGAGGATAAAAAAAGAAGAGGAAGAAGAAGAAAAAAGAGGAGAAGAAAGAATAGAGGAGTTCTTCTCCTCTATTCTTTCTTCTCCTCTTTTTTTCTTCTTCTTCCTCTTTTTTTATCGGGAACGAGGGTCATCGAGGGACATATATAGATGTAGTGTCGTCGTTGTCGATATATACCCCCTCCCGATAGCTTACTATGATTAGGTAGCTAGTTCTACGTTTGGCACTAATATATCCATCTGTCATGTTTGAATAATAATTGCCATGTTGTAAATATTTGCAGAAACTATGGACACCGCCCTAGACGAAGCAAGAAAAGAAGCGTTGTTGAGGGAGATAATCGCAGAAGGAAGTGATGCCGTCTCGTACTATCTCAACGATATCTTCGATGGTCCGGAAGGAGAGGGTGAACAAGCTGGCTACGGTGACCTAATGCCGGTGCAAGAAGAAGAACATGAGGACGGCGCCGGTGACCCAATGCCGGTGCAAGAAGGAGAAAGTGATGACGGCTCCGGTGACCGAACCGAGTCCGGCCAGGTATATATATTAGTTAAGCCTATGCTGACTAGCTGATTGATGCATTCATTGTTTTGGTATGTACACATATTAAATAAGTCTTTGTTCTTTTTTCTAGCCCTCCGGATCAAGCACAACTTCGGTAAAGAGACGAGGCCCGAAGAAAAAGTTGAGCTCGGATGAAAAGCTTGAGATCACAGCAATCGCGCCCGACGGCCAACCTATTGAACCCCTCCGGACAAAGAGGGAATTTGTTGCTCAGTGCGGGGTTCTGGTTAGGGACAAGATCCCGATAAGCATCCAGCAATGGTTTAAGCCGGCTAAAGAAGACCCTGAGGTGTCTTATGTCAATGATATCCAGAAAAATGATCTTTGGACTGAGCTGAAGTCAAATTTCACCCTACCGCCAGAGGATAATCCAGAGAACCCAATTAAAGAGAAATTAATCAAGTCTTTTGCTCTGAAGAGGATGGCAGATCTATTCAGGAGGTGGAAGAAAGAGCTCAATAGGTTTGTCGATAAAAAAGAGACACCAGAATTCAAGGGCAGATATGAGAAGATCAGAGATCACTGGCCCGCATTTGTGGCCTACAAGACATCGGAAAAGAGTAAGAAGATGTCAGCGACAAACAAGCAGAATGCCGCGAAGAAGAAGCTTCACCATCGCACGGGGTCAGGTGGCTACCTCGTAGCCCGGCCTAAGTGGTCCAAGGTTGAGAATGATCTGGTTCATAAAGGGATCAGACCAGAGACATATAACTGGCTAGACCATTGCCGGACTTGGTTCTTCGGGGCTGGCGGAACCTTGGACCCTGAAACAGGGGGATGCATTTGGACGAACGAACAAATGGACATACCAGTCAGTAGGCTTAAGCACTATATCGACGCAGCGCAGGAAGGGACGTTCTTTCCAGACAGAGAGCACGACGAGCTCACAATGGCCCTCGGGAATCCTGAGCACCCTGGACGGACACGAGGCACGCCAGGCTCCGTTCCATGGAATGTTGGGTTTCCGGACGCAGGCGGTTACAAATCCCATGAGAGGAGGAAAAAAGTGCAGCAGACCGAACTGCAGGCGCTGCACGCAAGGGTACAAGCGATAGAGGAACGAGAAGCAAATCGCAGCAAACGTACTGCCGAAGCCTCCCCCGAAGCTACCCCGCCATCTCAGCGCAGAAGCAGCGTGGCTTCCACCAAGCAGCTTCAGCTACAGCATGCCTTGATGGCTCCTGCCAGCTATCCTGTGGATGCTATAATGGAGTCTCAAAATTTCCACCTTATGACGCAATGGATGAATTTGAAGGTCAAGGCAGCTATTGGCTCTGTTTATCCTACTGAACCCGGCGCAACTTTTCACTGCATGCCGATTCCAGAAGGATATGCTAGGGTGATGGTGGATGAGATAACAGAGGGATTTGAGGACCTCCAGCTTGACCACCCTACCGGTGAAGGGGAGACTCGGCTGGGGTCTGCTCTGAAGACTCCATGCCTATGGCGGAAGGACCTCATCAACCTTCCGAACTGGACGCCTCCGCCTCCTCCTCCTCCTCCGGCGAGTCAGAGCACTCCGCCTCCTCCACCGCCTCCTCCTCCGGCGAGTGACGATCAGGGCCCTCGGCCGGCTCCTTCTCCGGCGCGTGGCGGCACTCCGCCTCCGTCTCCGCCTGCGCCGACGCGCCCGAGCAGCCAACCTCCTCCTTCTCCGCCTCGTCAGCAAGGGCAGAAGAGACCTGCTGCCGCTCCAGCTGCTCCGGCGGGTCGTAGTCCTTATCCTCCGCCTCTTAAGCAAGTAAAGAAGACAACTGCTTCGTCTGCTCGGTCGGCGTCTAGCAGTACAACCAGAGGCGGGAGGACATACAGATTCGGTCCTTCTCTAAAGACTCCAGAGAAGTTACCATACAAGAGGACCCAGGAGGAGAACGCCGAGATCGCGCGAGAAGAATTGAGGAAATTCTTTGAAGGGGTGAAAGCAAAGAAACATCCACCTCCGGAGGAGAAGGTAGATGGGGTGAAAGTGAAGCGCACTCTGGCTGCCCTGACAAAACCACCAAAGTCTGATCCGCCGAAAGGAAACTATGACCGCATTATTGGAAAGGAATTTGCCGAAGCGGAGCGGTCGGGAACTACTGTCAGTGATGAAAGGCTGAAAAAACGACGAGCTGGGAAACAAATTGCCCAGCTCGGCAAACAAGCGAAGCAATCATGCCCCCCGCTCAAGGTGCCTAGCCACAACGTCGCTAATGATCCGAGGATGGTGCCCGGTTATAATAATCTTGCAGATTACCTGCCCGAAGAAGTACATTATGAACCCATGGACATGCAGATGAAAAGATACGAGTATGGGACGCCTCTCGTCAAAGATGAAAGATCTCTATCAACGATGATGCGAAGATTGCATGATTGGTACTTGAAAATCTGCAGAGACTCTGGGGGGAGGAGTACTTTGTATGTGAGAGTTAAAAAGGAGCTTGACCTCGTTGGAATTGATCTGTTGCCCATTCCATTTGAGGAGTTCTATCAGTTTTTCAATCAATTGGCCCTCGATAAAACAACGATCGCCTGCTACTGTCTGTAAGTAGTACTACTTCTGTCATTAAGTTTCTCTATATAGCTTAGCTCTTTCATTGCATGTATTTATTATCATCCTCACTATATTATGCAGATTGAAGATCGTCGAATTGAAGAAAAGACAAGTCGGTGATATTGGGTTCATTAACACATATCTCATAGATGCAACTGAGGTTAAACTTCATGCCGCAGCTACCGAGGCCAAGATGCTACAATCGTTCGTAATAAATCAAAACAAAGATATAATACTCTTTCCTTACAACTTCAAGTGAGTGTTACTGTCTTGTGCGTATTCGGTTTCCCTTATATATTAGTCAAGGTTATAGTAATGTAATTCATGAGTTATGCATGCGTGTGCAGTTTCCACTATATTCTCCTACAGATTAAGCTTGAGCAGGGACTAGTAACCGTCTTAGACTCAAGACGAAAAGATCCCCAGGACTATGCAGACATGACTGAAATCCTCAAGAAGTAAGTTAAATCGATCATTATCCACCATATCAGCAACTTTGTTCATTTCCTGATATCAAGTAATTGTTTTCTTTGTCCGGCAGGGTTTGGAGAAAATTCACCAAAAAAGTTCCGGGACTGCCGAAGGAGCTGGAATTTAGACACCCGAAAGTAAGTACTATAGTAGCATGTTCCGCGCATCTCCTACTGATTCAAGCGCTAGTTTCATCAATACCATTTAGCATTCTTGCTTATCAGTTTGATTGACCTCTATTTCTTGTAAAGTGGTTGTGGCAGGAACAAGGGAATGATTTCTGTGGATACTACATCTGCGAGTCCATCCGCCACACGACGTGTGAGCGGGGCGGGTACTCTAACGAACAATATGAAGTACGTAAATAACAATATTCACAATTTTATTTTATTACCATCATTTGTGTTGAGTTTCATTCATTCATATATATATATATATGTATTGACCCCCTTCTTCAAATTAGATGTTTCGGAAGCGGGATGAACTCCTAGCACCAGCTCGCATGCGAGCAATTCAAGAGGAATTGGCGGCATTCTTTCTTGACCACGTGATCCCTGAAGACGGAGAATTCTATGTTAAACCTGAGTCCGTATGATTATATTTGTAAGATATAATTACTGTATATATGTAGCCGGTACTGTCAGATAGATATAGGAGAACTTGTTGTTCGACCAATCTCTCGGAGAAGGAGAGGTGGTCGATATCACTTCTCTCTGTATGCATATATGTTCATGACGATCTTCTGTATCCTTCGTTTGCTTTACTAGCTAGCCAGCGTGTTTAGTCCTCTCTATACGTATTTATAGTACGTAGCATCGACCAAGCACGGACATAAGAGAGGACACTTCTCTATATTAATTATAGCTAGCTAACACAATATATGAAACACCTAAATTAACCCCCCAAAACCCCCAACCCCCCCCCCCCCCGCCTTTCAAAAAAAAACAAAAACCCTAGCCACAGAAATGCTGACGCGTGGATGCCTATTGGTCCCGGTTGGTGCCACCAACCGGGACCAAAGGGTCTCCTGACTGGGCTCAGCACACTGCCCACGTGGATGGGCTTTAGTCCCGGTTCTGGATTGAACCGGGACTAAAGGTGGGAGGTATTAGTACCGACACTTTAGTCCCGGTTCAGGAACCGGGACTAAAGGCCCTTACGAACCGGGACTATAGGCCCTTTTTCTACCAATGCTATGCCATGAATGTGGCCATAAGATTGATCATTTGGCTTGAAAGCCATGATTCTTCACACATGATAGCTCATTTCTAAGAACATTGTTTTAAAATAATTATCGTATTACAAGTTTATTATTTTTCCTGGAAACTTGGTCACATATAATGACACAATGCGAAGGTTTTCCAATTTTTTGATTTTTTTGAATTTTTTATGCCCGTTTCAAAATGTGGTAAAAACGACGGGCTTGACCGTTCCTAGCTAGCGGTTGAATCTTGGAATTTTTTTGGTGTTTCTCTTGTTAAATAGATACTTATTTACCTAGAAATGATTTTTGGAAGAAATAAAGAGCAAACTATGAGGCACCTGCAGTTCAAATTTGACCCGCTTCCAACTGAATCGATGGGAATTTGTCTTTTTCACCAGAGGTGGATCAAAACTTTTGACACCCAACCATTTGGTCAATTGTGCATTATATATGGCCTAGTATTTTATAAAATTGATTAGGTCCAATTTTGCAACAAATATATGGTAGGTCCTTCACAAAAAAACTCATTTCGGGCACTCGGAAAATGGAAAATGTATTTTCCATGAAAATAAAATGAAAACTCCCTTAGGCAACATTGTTTGTAATTCCAAGATGCACCCTTGTGCACGATATGAGGTCATTTGAACAAACTATGCCATGAATGTGGCCATAAGATTGATCATTTGGCTTGAAAGCCATGAATCTTCACACATGATAGCTCATTTCTGAGAACACTTTTTTAAAATACTTACCGTATTACAAGTTTATTATTTTTCCTGGAAACTTGGTCACATATAATGACAAAATGCAGAGGTTTTCCAATTTTTTGATTTTTTTGAATTTTTTATGCCTGTTTCAAAATGCACTCAAAACGCCGGGCTTGACCGGTCCTAGCTAGTGGTTGAATCTTGGAATTTTTTTGGTGTTTCTCTGATTAAACAGATACTTATGTACCTAGAATGATTTTTGGAAAAAATAAAGAGCAAACTACGAGGCACCTGCAGTTCAAATTTGACCCGCTTCCACTTGAATTAGCGGGAATTTGTCTTTTTCACCAGAGGTGGATCAAAACTTTTGACACCCAACCATTTTGTCAATTGTGCATTATATATGGCCTAGTATTTTATAAAATTGATTAGGTCAAATTTTGCAACAAATATATGGTAGGTCCTTCACAAAAAACTCATTTTGGGCAATCAAAAAAATGGAAAACTAATTTTTCGTCCAAACAAAACAAAAGATTCCTTAGGCAAAATTGTTTGCCATTCCAGGATGCACCCTTGTGCACGATATGAGGTCATTTGAGTAGACTATGCCAAGAAAGTGGCCATAAGATTGACCATTTGAGCAGACTATGCCATTTGAGCAGACATTTTAAAGGTATTTATCGTATTAGAAGTTTGTTTTTTCCTAGACACTAGATCACATATAATGACACAATGCAAAGGCTTTCCGTTTTTTGATTTCTTTAATTCTTTATGCCAATTTCAAAACGCGATTAAAACCATGGGCATAACCGTTCGTAACTACGGGTGGAATCTTACAAAACTTAAATGGCCAAAAAAGGCTAGAACGATTAGAAGTTTATCATCATCCATAAAATGCAGTATAACTTGAGTGAAAATTTTAGTGGTTCCATTTTGCAAAAAATTATTGGTAGGTTCTTCATAAACCCCTTTGTTTTTAGCAGTTAGAGACTATATTTTAAATTACAGCCGTATTCTCCAACCAATCAGGATGACTCCCCCGGATCACCCTAGCGTAGGCGATCTGAACCATCCAATCGTCCCGGATCTAACGAGAGACTTGACCCCCCCACCGTCTCACAACCCGCACCACTCGTCCTCTCGCCCCCCTCTATCTTCTACACACCCAGAGCCGCCGCCCTCTCCCTCCCTCAGATCTCGATCCGATCCATATTGACGCCGCCACCCCTCTCTAACCCTAGCTTCCCGTCGGCGGCGGTGGCGCCCTCCCTCCCTCGCCCTCTCCTCCTTCCCTCCTCATGGCCATCTCTCCGTTCCCCCATAGCCACACCTCATCCTCCTCCCCATCCCCCGGTCCCGTCCCCAGCCCCGCCCGGATCCACCGTGCATGTCCACAGCCACAGCCGCCGCCCCCAGCCCCGCCCACAGTGGCCGCCACCACCCCAAGCCTTGTCTTGCTATAACTCTTCACGAGCAGCGAAGGGAAGAAGAAGGGGAAAGGGGATGGCCGCCGACACCACCTACGCGAAGCGGGTGCTGCTCGCCTGCAACGGCGGCGCCGACGCCGTCTCGCGGGGGGTCGCCGTCGGCCTCGCCAGGCACGGCTACAGGTACTCCCTCTCACTTTTCCCCGTCTTCCTCCTGTCGTTGGGCTCTGAATCTAAGCGCATGCGCACACAGGCTGGTCATGGTGGGCGACGAGGGCGCCCTGGCTGCGACGGCGGAGGAGGCGCGACGCAGCGCGACAGAAGGGGCGGCAGCCATCGCGGTGGTTGGGCTGGACCTCGCGGCCTGCGACGAGGCTGCTACTTCCTCGTTTCCGTCCAGGAAAGTTAGCTCTTGTCATGTTTGTTACAATAATGCACTCTCTTAACAATTCCAGTGTCCAGTAACTAGCATTGGCATCTAATGCATTGCTTGCTACAGGTCTCAGAAAATGGAAATGGCGAGAGTTCTTCATGCAGCAAGAAACCAGTAAGAACTGAACTTAGTTTTCTACCATATAGCTTCGTCATTTCCCCATATGAAATGGTCCCATAATCTAGTGCGTATCCGTTTCTGGTTTGAAGTTCATCTAGCATTTGACGTGATATGCTGTCATGATTTAGTATACATACATGGTGTGCCTTACCCTGTGTCAGCATTATGGGAGCTAAAATTAAGTCTGCATCAACCTCCCAAATGTCATGTTCTTCATTTGCACACAAACTACAGTATATGCATTGCACATTCCATAATGGACACGATGGAGGTGGTGCTCCTGCTGCTACCTCCTGCTCCCCGCCGCCAACTCCTCCATGGCTGCGGTGGCTGCCTGCTGCTGCTGCTGGTGATGGTAGTCCGGCGATGACCTGCCTTCAACTTTTGTCTCATGTACACAGATGCTGCGGTTTTAACTGAATAAGCAACAGAAGTGCTCAACATCCATCATGCATAACCCTGAACATTTATGGTCTCTGTTGATATGTCTTGCTAATTCTAGTTACTTTATATGAAGCAAAAGTTATCTTGCAGCCATCTAGTCACATTTAAGTGTAAGTTAAGCAGGCATGTTAAGGGTAACCTGTGAACACTTGCTTATAACAATGAACTTGACTTACTATATATACCCAAGTGAAGATGTACTGTTACTAATTTACTATGGCAATGAATTTTATCTATGTGAGATTATAATTTGAGTGCCATCATTCATCTCATGGTATCTTGTTCTCTCTGATAATTGTTCATTGTTGAGGGCAATACATATACTCTAGTTTAAGTTTGATACTAGTGTTATTGTTGGCTTTGTCATTTGTGTTTGTGCATTCTTTTTTCTTGGGCATAATTCATGGCCGTCTAGTAGTCGACATACTTCTGGTTCCATTTAGTATATGCAGGTAGCAGCAGCTTATGTGTAATGGAGTTGTTGTTACTCTATGCCTGCTTCGTTAGAGTTTGCATCATCTCCTTGTTTTTGTAGCATAAATGCCTTCACTATTCTTGTTTTGAACCTCTGATCCTGATACTGATTGTATTTGTCTTGATCAAATTACAGGCAACATGGTGGATCGAGGGAAGCCGACCTTCACCCCCAAGAAGGGCAAGCCGAGCGTCGTCATGTTCGTCGGATTGCAGGGCTAGTCTGACTCACCAACCAACCTCGCCTGCTTGCTCTGTTTATTGTGCTACACCTCTTACTGAATTCCAGTCACTATATATGATTGCTTACCTGTATATATGTACCACTCTGTGTGTAGCATTTTTCTAACTGTACAATAGCACTCACTCCTCTACTGTCAAATTGCCTATGTGTAGTTCATTACCATGCTATCCAGGGGATATTCATTTATGTGCCTGTGAATTCGTTCTTGGTGTGTATGTATGTATATGTGCTATCAACATGAGTAGGAATTAGCATCATGCTCGGCCTGGATGAATTGCAGGCATACATTGATCCAGGGAGAAGTGTATGGCTGATACAATGCTCTTTTTCACAAAGCTATTATACACTTTGGGAAATACAGTAATTTGTTCTTTACTAAATGCACTGCAAGTATGGATGCTCATGCATGCATGCATCTAGGGTGAGTCGTACCTAGTTGTTCTTTATGCATCTAGGGTTTGCTACTGCTAGCCTC
This sequence comes from Triticum monococcum, assembly GCA_034509565.1. Lineage (NCBI taxonomy): Eukaryota > Viridiplantae > Streptophyta > Magnoliopsida > Poales > Poaceae > Triticum > Triticum monococcum. Next base: position 639,409,611 of record CM067845.1, read on the forward strand.
GCCTCGCTTTTGCTACTGCTAGCTCTATGGATGTTTATTTACCTGCAACTTCTGCTAGCTCTAACTTGGTTATATAGCAGTTCAATTCATTCAATCTGTTGGAACTAGTTTGTCTATTACTTGTATCCAGATTTTATATCCTGCCTTATGCCATTGTCGACTTTCTTAGGTACATAATTGTTATGTCTTGCAATCTGGTATTGATGATTGTCAATGTATTCATTTATACCTTTCTAGTGTACCTTGCATGTGACCCAGCTAGTCTGTATATCAATGCTCTGTTTCCAATAGATGTATGCTGATGCCTGAAGGCTGATTCCTTAAAACTTCACTGTTGCAGTAGCATTTTTCCTTAGTGCTTCAAACCTTGCTCTCTTTCCCAGGAACCATCATCGTCTGCGTCACTATAGGGGCAGGAGAGGAAAGACTGCTGTTGTCTCCAGGAAGCCATAAACTGCTTCACAAAGATCCCCGCATAGCTTCACTACTACTATGTTGGTCCATTTCCAGAATCGTAAGGATGATGCTTTTGCTTAAGGAGAGGCTCAAGAAGATCAGGTATAAACTCCTCCCCCTCTTGTTTGTTTTTGCTTCATACTGTTTGGTGGTTCATACATTACTGTGCAAGTTCTATGGTATGTGAGTGCTGCAAGCATTGACACAATATGTCATGTGCAGGGAGCTCCGCATCTGAGTTCCAGCCATCCTCTATAGCAAGGAGCTCTGGGCCAAAGGAGCAACCAGCGCTGCTAGTTCCTTGAGGCTAGATCGAGTAAGATGGCGCACCATGGCGTGTGGTGGCGTATTTTGCTTCCGAGAACAGTACTGTTTATTTGAAGTGAGATGTACTAGTCTATGTTGTAGTGAGCTGTAGTAGGAGTGAAATGAAAATGTATCTGTTGTTGTATGTACATTTTACTTGAACATTAAATTCTCCAAAAAAAATGTTCTTACTGGACCTGATAGTGGCCACGGCCCAAATATAATTGAATTATTAAGATGCCATGGCCCAAAATAACCTATGCTAAAAAGCTATTCAGAATTATTGTAAGCAGGCCTCGACTCAAATAGAAAATAGAAACAAAAAGGAAACAAACTATGTGGAAAGGTAAAGGCCCATTATAGAAAAGGCCCAAAAACATGATCAAAAAGAAAACCCGCTGTTAAAAGGGCCATGCAAAGGAACCAATAAGGCTGAATTGTTGGGCCAGACCCATGTAGCTAATAAAAGCACAGGAAAAAAATACATTAAAAAGGCTGAATTAATGGGCTCGGCCAATCTAAAGCACCGAAATGGACCGGGCTGAATCTTGTGCCACGTCAGATTGCCACGCTGGATGCCTACGTGGCCCGGGGAGGTTGCTAGTGATCAAAACGCCACAGTAGACGTATTTTGGTCATAAACGTCTACGACCATTCCAGAAGAAAGGTCGCTATAGTCAGTTTACAACGGCCAGATTTTGACCTTATGTTTTTGGTCACAAAAAGGTCACAAATGAAAATTTGTGACCATTCAGCGACCAATAGTGGTGGTCACAAGTTGACATATTTCTTGTAGTGTGGGTTGGCGTATTTCGAGATTAGGATTTGTCACTTCGATTGTCGGAGAGGTATCTCTGGGCCCTCTCGGTAATGCACATCACATAAGCCTTGCAAGCATTCCAACTAATGAGTTAGTTGCGAGATGATGTATTACGGAATGAGTAAATAGACTTGCGGGTAACGAGATTGAACTAGGTATTGAGATACCGACGATCGAATCTCGCGCAAGTAACATACCGATGACAAAGGGAACAACGTATGTTGTTATGCGGTCTGACTGAAGGAAATATGCCCTAGAGGCAATAATAAAGTTATTATTTATTTCCTTATTTCATGATAAATGTTTATTATTCATGCTAGAATTGTATTAACCGGAAACATAATACATGTGTGAATACATAGACAAACAGAGTGTCACTAGTATGCCTCTACTTGACTAGCTCGTTAATCAAAGATGGTTATGTTTCCTAACCATGGACAAAGAGTTGTTATTTGATTAACGGGATCACATCATTAGATGAATGATCTGATTGACATGACCCATTCTATTAGCTTAGCACCCGATCGTTTAGTATGTTGCTATTGCTTTCTTCATGACTTATACATGTTCCTATGACTATGAGATTATGCAACTCCCGTTTACCGGAGGAACGCTTTGTGTGCTACCAAACATCACAACGTAACTGGGTGATTATAAAGGAGCTCTACAAGTGTCTCCAAAGGTAGATGTTGAGTTGGCGTATTTCGAGATTAGGATTTGTCACTCCGATTGTCGGAGAGGTATCTCTGGGCCCTCTCGGTAATGCACATCACATAAGCCTTGCAAGCATTGCAACTAATGAGTTAGTTGTGGGATGATGTATTACAGAACGAGTAAAGAGACTTGCCGGTAACGAGATTGAACTAGGTATTGGATACCGACGATCGAATCTCGGGCAAGTAACATACCGATGACAAATGGAACAACGTATGTTGTTATGCGGTCTGACCGATAAAGATCTTCGTAGAATATGTAGGAGCCAATATGGGCATCCAGGTCCCGCTATTGGTTATTGACCGGAGATATGTCTCAGTCATGTCTGCATTATTCTCGAACCGTAGGGTCCGCACGCTTAACATTACGATGACAGTTATTATGAGTTTATGCACTTTGATGTACCGAAGCTAGTTCGGAGTCCCGGATGTGATCACGGACATGATGAGGAGTCTCGAAATGGTCGAGACATAAAGATTGATATATTGGAAGCCTATGTTTGGATATCCGAAGTGTTCCGGGTGAAGTCGGGATTTTACCGGAGTACCGGGAAGTTACCGGAACCCCCCGGGAGCTATATGGGCCTTAGTGGGCTTTAGTGGAAAGGAGAAAGGGGCAGCCCAAGTTTGGCCGCGCGCCTCCCCCCTTCCCTAGTCCTATTAGGCCTAGGAGAGGTGTCCGGCCCCCTCTCTCTCTTTCCCCCTCGGGGAATCCTAGTCCAACTAGGATTGGGGGGGAGTCCTGCGCCCTCCTCTTGGCCGGCGGCCCCCTCCCCCTTGGCTTCTTTATATACGGAGGCAGGGGGCACCTCTAGACACACAAGTTGATCATTTAGATCGTTCCTTAGCCGTGTGCGGTGCCCCCTGCCACCATATTCCACCTCGATCATATTGTAGCAGTGCTTAGGCGAAGCCCTGCGACGGTAGAACATCAAGATCGTCACCACGCCGTCGTGCTGATGGAACTCATCCCCAAAGCTTTGCTGGATCGGAGCCCGGGGATCGTCATCGAGCTGTACGTGTGCTAAGAACTCGGAGGTGCCGGAGTAACGGTGCTTGGATCGGTCAGATCGGGAAAACGTACGACTACTTCCTCTATGTTGCGTCAACGCTTCCGCAGTCGGTCTGCGTGGGTACGTAGACAACACTCTCCCCTCTCGTTGCTATGCATCACCATGATCTTGCGTGTGCGTAGGAATTTTTTTGAAATTACTACGTTCCCCAACACTGACCGATAAAGATCTTCGTAGAATATGTAGGAGCCAATATGGGCATCCATGTTCCGCTATTGGTTATTGACCGGAGACGTGTCTCGGTCATGTCTACATTGTTCTCGAACCCGTAGGGTCCGCACGCTTAAGGTTTTGATGATAGTTATATTATGAGTTTTGATGTACCGAAGTTAGTTCGGAGTCCCAGATGTGATCACGGACATGAAAAGGAGGCTCAAAATGGTCGAGACATAAAGATTGATATATTGGACGGCTATATCCGGACACCGGAAGTATTCCTGGTGATTTCGGAGAAAACCGGAGAGCCGGAGGGTTACCGGAACCCCCCGGGAGAAGTAATGGGCCATATGGGCCTTAGTGGAGAGAGAGAGGGGCAGCCAAAGGTGGGCCGCGCGCCTCCTCCCCCCTGGTCCGAATTGGACTAGGAGAGGGGGGGCGGTGCCCCCCTTTCCTTCTCCCTCCCCACTTCTTTCCCCCTCCTAGTAGGAGTCCTACTCCTACTAGGAGGAGGACTCCTCCTTGGCGCACCATAGGGCCCGGCCGGCCTCCTCCCCTTGATCCTTTATATATGGGGGCAGGGGGCACCCCTAGACACACAAGTTGATCCACGTGATCATATTCTTAGCCGTGTGCGGTGCCCCCTTCCACCATAATCCTCGATAATATTGTAGCGGTGCTTAGGCGAAGCACTGCGACGGTAGTACATCAAGATCGTCACCACGCCGTCGTGCTGACGGAACTCTTCCCCGACACTTTGCTGGATCGGAGTCCGGGGATCGTCATCAAGCTGAACATGTGCTTAAACTCGGAGGTGTCGTAGTTTCGGTGCTTGATCGGTCGGGCCGTGAAGACATACGACTACATCAACCGCGTTGTGCTAACGCTTCCGCTGTCGGTCTAAAAGGGTACATAGATCACACTCTCCCCTCTCGTTGCTATGCATCACCATGATCTTGCGTGTGCGTAGGAATTTTTTTGAAATTACTACGTTCCCCAACACTTGCACCAGTCCATAAATGGATCGCTGGAGCTTGCACACTTTGTCAGCAACTTTAGGATCGACAAAACCTTCTGGTTGCGTCATATACAACTCTTCTTTGAGAAATCAATCAAGGAATGCAATTTTGACGTCCATTTGCCAAATTTCGTAATTATAAAATGCGGCAATTGCTAACATGATTCTGACAAATTTAAGCATCGCTATGGGTGAGAAGGTCTCATCGTAGTCAACTCCTGTAACTTGTCAAAAACCTTTCATGAAAAGTTGAGCTTTATAGACAATAACATTACCATTAGCGTCAGTCTTCTTCTTGAAGATCCATTTATTCTTTATGGCTCGCCGATCATTGGGCAAGTCAACCAAAGTCCACACTTTGTTCTTATACATGGATCCTATCATGGATTTCATGGCCTCAAGCCATTTATCGGAATCTGGGCTCATCATCACTTTCTCATAGTTCGTTGGTTCATCATGGTCTAGTTACATGACTTCCAGAACAAGATTACCGTATCACTCTAGTGCGGAACATGCTCTGGTTGACCTACGAGGTTTGGTAGTAACTTGATCTGAAGTTTCATGATCATTATCATTAGCTTCCTCTCTAGTTGGTGTAGGCATCACTGGAACTGATTTCTGTGATGAGCTACTTTCCAATTTGAGAGAAGGTACAATTACCTCATCAAGTTCTACTTTCCTCCCACTCACTTCTTTCAAGGGAAACTTCTTCTCTAGAAAGGATCCATTCTTAGCAAAAAAAATCTTGCCTTCGGATCTGTGATAGAAGGTGTACCCAACAGTTTCTTTTGGGTATCATATGAAGACGCACTTCTATGATTTGGGTTCGAGATTATCAATTTGATACTTTTTCACATAAGCATTGCAACCCCAAACTTTAAGAAACGATAGCTTTGGTTTCTTGCCAAACCATAGTTCATACGGTGCCATCTCACCGGATTTACACGGTGCCCTATTTAACGTGAATGCAGCCATGTCTAATGCATAACCCCAAAATGATAGTGGTAAATCGGTAAGAGACATCATAGATCACATCATATCTAATAAAGTACAATTACGATGTTCGGACACACCATTACGCTGTGGTGTTCTAGGTGGAATGAGTTGTGAAAATATTCCACATTGTTTTAAATGAAGGCCAAACTCGTAACTCAAATATTTGCCTCCGCGATTAGATCGTAGAAACTTTATTTTCTTGTTATGATGATTCTCCACTTCACTTTGAAATTCTTTGAACTTTTCAAATGTTTCAGACTTATGTTTCATCAAGTAGATATACCCATATCTTCTCAAATCATGTATGAAGGTCAGAAAATAATGATACCCGCCGCGTGCCTCAACACTCATTGGACCACATACATCGGTATGTATTATTTCCAATAAGTCATTGGCTCGCTCCATTGTTCCGGAGAACAGAGTTTTAGTCATCTTGCCCATGAGGCATGGTTCGCAAGTATCAAATGATTCATAATCAAGTGGTTCCAAAAGCCCATCTGCATGGAGTTTCTTCATGCAATTTACACCAATATGACCTAAACGGAAGTGCCACAAGTATGTTGCACTATCATTATCAACTTTGCATCTTTTGACATCAATATTATGAATATGTGTATTGCTACCTCTTGAGCACTGCGTTGGTTTTCCCTTGAAGAGGAAAGGGTGATGCAGCAAAGTAGCGTAAGTATTTCCCTCGGTTTTTGACAACCAAGGTATCAATCCAGTAGGAGACTACACGCAAGTCGCCTCGTACCTACACAAACAAATAAGAACCTTGCAACTAACGCGATAAAGGGGTTGTCAATCCCTTCATGGCCACTTGCAAAAGTGAGATCTGATAGAGATAATAAGATAAATATTTTTGGTATTTTTATGATATAGATTGAAAGTAAAGATTGCAAAGTAAAATAGATTGGAAACTTATATGATGGAAAATAGACCCGTGGGCCATAGGTTTCACTAGTGGCTTCTCTCAAAATAGCATAAGTATTAGGTGGGTAAACAAATTACTGTCGAGCAATTGATAGAAAAGTGCATAATTATGAGAATATCTAGGCATGATCATGTATATAGGCATCACATCCACAACAAGTAGACCGAAACGATTCTGCATCTACTACTATTACTCCACACATCGACCGCTATCCAGCATGCATCTAGAGTATTAAGTTCATAAGAACAGAGTAACACATTAGGCAAGATGACATGATGTAGAGGGATAAACTCAAGCTATATGATATAAACCCCATCTTTTTATCCTCGATGGCAACAATACAATACGTGCCTTGCTGCCCCTGCTGTCATTGGGAAAGGACACCGCAAGATTGAACCCAAAGCTAAGCACTTCACCCATTGCAAGAAAGATCAATCTAGTAGGCCAAACCAAACTGATAATTCGAAGAGACTTGCAAAGATAACAAATCATACATAAAAGAATTCAGAGAAGAACCAAATATTGTTCATAGATAATCTTGATCATAAACCCACAATTCATCGGATCCCGACAAACACACCGCAAAAAGAATTACATCGAATAGATCTCCAAGAAGATCGAGGAGAACTTTGTATTGAGATCCAAAGAGAGAGAAGAAGCCATCTAGCTAATAACTATGGACCCAAAGGTCTGTGGTAAACTACTCACACATCATCGGAGAGGCTATGGTGGTGATGTAGAAGCCCTCCATGATTGATTCCCCCTCCGGCGGAGCTCCGGAAAAGGCCCAAAGATGGGATCTCTTGGGTACAGAAGGTTGCAGCGGTGGAAATAGGGTTTCGTGGTGCTCTCGGATGTTTTCGGGGTATATGAGTATATATAGGTGAAAGAAGTTGGCCAGGGAAGCCACGAGGGGCCCATGAGGGTGGGGTGCGCGCCTGCCCCCCTGGGCGCGCCTCCCTGCCTTGTGGCCTCCTCGATGCTTCCTTGACGTCCACTCCAAGTCTCCCGGATCGCGTTTATTCCAAAAATCACTCTCCCGAAGGTTTCATTCCATTTGGATTCTGTTTGATATTCCTTTTCTACGAAACACTGAAATAGGCAAAAAACAACAATATGCACTGGGCCTTTTGTTAGTAGGTTAGTCCCAAAAATAATATAAAAGTGTATAATAAAGCACATTAAACATCCAAAACAGATAATATAATAGCATGGAACAATCAACAATTATAGATACGTTGGAGATGTATCTGAAGGAAATATGCCCTAGAGGCAATAATAAAGTTATTATTTATTTCCTTATATCATGATAAATGTTTATTATTCATGCTAGAATTGTATTAACCGGAAACATAATACATGTGTGAATACATAGACAAACAGAGTGTCACTAGTATGCCTCTACTTGACTAGCTCGTTAATCAAATATGGTTATGTTTCCTAACCATGGACAAAAGAGTTGTTATTTGATTAACGATGTCACATCATTAGTTGAATGATCTGATTGACATGACCCATTCCATTAGCTTAGCACCCGATCGTTTAGTATGTTGCTATTGCTTTCTTCATGACTTATACATGTTCCTATGACTATGAGATTATGCAACTCCCGTTTGCCGGAGGAACTCTGTGGGTGCTACCAAACGTCACAACGTAACTGGGTGATTATAAAGGAGTACTACAGGTGTTTCCAATGGTAGATGTTGGGTTGGCGTATTTCGAGAATAGGATTTGTCACTCCAATTGTCGGAGAGGTACCTCTGGGCCCTCTCGGTAATACACATCACATAAGCCTTGCAAGCATTATAACTAAGATGTTACTTGTGAGATGATGTATTACAGAACGAGTAAAGAGACTTGCCAGTAACGAGATTGAACTAGGTATTGGATACTGACGATCGAATCTCGGGCAAGTAACATACCGATGACAAAGGGAACAACGTATGTTGTTATGCGGTCTGACCAATAAAGATCTTCGTAGAATATGTAGGAGCTTATATGGGCATCTAGGTCCCGCTATTGGTTATTGACCGGACACGTGTCTCGGTCATGTCTACATTGTTCTCGAACCGTAGGGTCCGCACGCTTAACGTTACGATGACAGTTATTATGAGTTTATGCATTTTGATGTACCGAAGGTAGTTCGGAGTCCCGGATGTGATCACGGACATGACGAGGAGTCTCGAAATGGTCGAGACATAAAGATTGATATATTGGAAGCCTATGTTTGGACATCGGAAGTGTTCCGGGTGAAATCGGGAATTTTACCGGAGTACCGGGAGGTTACCAAAACCCCCCGGGAACCAAATGCGCCTTATTGGGCCTTAGTGGAAAGGTGAAAGGGGCAGCCCAAGGTGGGCTGCGTGCCTCCCTCCTCCCCTAGTCCTATTAGGACTAGGAGAGGTGGCCGGCCCCCTTCTCCCTATCTCTCTCTCTCTCGAGGAATCCTATTAGGAATAGGATTGGGGGGGGGGAGTCCTACTCACGGTAGGAGTAGGACTCCTCCTGCGCCCTCCTCCTTTGGCCGGCCAGCCCTCCCCCTGGCAACCTTTATATACGGGGGCAGGGGGCACCTCTAGACACACAAGTTGATCATTGAGATCGTTCCTTAGCCGTGTGCGGTGCCCCCTGCCACCAAATTCCACCTCGATCATACCGTTGTAGTGCTTAGGCGAAGCCCTGCGTCGGTAGTACATCAAGATCGTCACCACGCCGTCGTGCTAATGGAACTCTTCCTCGACGCTTTGCTGGATCGGAGCCCGAGGATCGTCATCGGGCTGAACGTGTGCTAAGAACTCGGAGGTGCTGGAGTAACGGTACTTGGATCGGTCGGATCGGGAAGAAGACGTACGACTACTTCCTCTACGTTGTGTCAACGCTTCCGTTGCGATCTACAAGGGTACGTAGATCAGACTCTTCCCCTCGTTGCTATGCATCACCATGATCTTGCATGTGCGTAGGAATTTTTTTTAAATTACTACGTTCCCCAACAGTGGCATCAGAGCCTAGGTTTTATGGTTTGATGTTATTTGCACGAGTAGAACACAAGTGAGTTGTGGGCGATACAAGTCATACTGCCTACCAGCATGTCATACTTTGGTTCAGCGGTATTGTTGGACGAGACGACCCGGACCAACCTTACCTGTACGCTTACGCGAGACCGGTTCCCTCGACGTGCTTTGCACATTGATGGCTTGCGGGCGACTGTCTCTCCAACTTTAGTTGAACCGAGTGTGGCTACGCCCGGTCCTTGAGAAGTTTAAAACGGAGTCTATTTGACAAACTATCGTTGTGGTTTTGATGCGTAGGTGAGATGAGTTCTTGCTTAAGCCCGTAGCAGCCACGTAAAACATGCAACAACAAAGTAGAGGACGTCTAACTTGTTTATGCAGGGCATGATGTGATGTGATATGGTCAAGGCATGATGCTAAATTTTATTGTATGAGATGATCATGTTTTGTAACCAAGTTATCGGCAACTGGCAGGAGCCATATGGTTGTCTCTTTATTGTATGCAATGCAATCGCGATGTAATGCTTTACTTTATTACTAAGCGGTAGTGATAGTCGTGGAAGCATAAGATTGGGGAGACGACAACGATGCTACGATGGAGATCAAGGTGTCGTGCCGGTGACGATGGTGATCATGACGGTGCTTCAGAGATGGAGATCACAAGCACAAGATGATGATGGCCATATCATATCACTTATATTGATTGCATGTGATGTTTATCCTTTTATGCATCTTATCTTGCTTTGATTGACGGTAGCATTATAAGATGATCTCTCACTAAATTATCAAGAAGTGTTCTCCCTGAGTATGCACCATTGCCAAAGTTCGTCGTGCCCAGACACCACGTGATGATTGGGTGTGATAAGCTCTATGTCCATCTACAACGGGTGCAAGCCAGTTTTGCAGACGCAGAATACTCAGGTTAAACTTGACGAGCGTAGCATATGCAGATATGGCCTCGGAACACAGAGACCGAAAGGTCGAGCGTGAATCATATAGTAGATATGATCAACATAACGATGTTCACCATTGAAAACTACTCCATCTCACGTGATGATCGGTTATGGTTTAGTTGATTTGGATCACGTGATCACTTAGAGGATTAGAGGGATGTCTATCTAAATGGGAGTTCTTAAGTAATTTGATTAACTAAACTTAAACTTATCATGAACTTAGTACCTGATAGTATCTTGCTTGTTTATGTTAATTGTAGATAGATGGCTCGTGCTGTTGTTCCGTTGAATTTTAATGCGTTCCTTGAGAAAGCAAAGTTGAAAGATGATGGTAGCAATTACACGGACTGGGCCCGTAACCTGAGGATTATCCTCATTGCTGCACAGAAGAATTACGTCCTGGAAGCACCGCTGGGTGCCAGGCCTGCTGCTGGAGCAACACCAGATGTTATGAACGTCTGGCAGAGCAAAGCTGATGACTACTCGATAGTTCAGTGTGCCATGCTTTACGGCTTAGAATCGGGACTTCAACAACGTTTTGAACGTCATGGAGCATATGAGATGTTCCAGGAGTTGAAGTTAATATTTCAAGCAAATGCCCGAATTGAGAGATATGAAGTCTCCAATAAGTTCTATAGCTGCAAGATGGAGGAGAACAGTTCTGTCAGTGAGCATATACTCAAAATGTCTGGGTATAATAATCACTTGATTCAGATGGGAGTTAATCTTCCAGATGATTGCGTCATTGACAGAATTCTCCAATCACTGCCACCAAGCTACAAGAGCTTCGTGATGAACTATAATATGCAAGGGATGAACAAGACTATTCCCGAGCTCTTCGCAATGCTGAAAGCTGCGGAGGTAGAAATCAAGAAGGAGCATCAAGTGTTGATGGTCAACAAGACCACTAGTTTCAAGAAAAAGGGAAAAGGGAAGAAGAAGGGGAACTTCAAGAAGAACAGCAAGCAAGTTGCTGCTCAGGAGAAGAAACCCAAGTCTGGACCTAAGCCTGAAACTGAGTGCTTCTACTGCAAGCAGACTGGTCACTGGAAGCGGAACTGCCCCAAGTATTTGGCGGATAAGAAGGATGGCAAGGTGAACAAAGGTATATGTGATATACATGTTATTGATGTGTACCTTACTAGAGCTCGCAGTAGCACCTGGGTATTTGATACTGGTTCTGTTGCTAATATTTGCAACTCGAAACAGGGACTACGGAATAAGCGGACACTAGCAAAGGACGAGGTGACGATGCGCGTGGGAAACGGTTCCAAAGTCGATGTGATCGCGGTCGGCACGCTACCTCTACATCTACCTTCGGGATTAATATTAGACCTAAATAACTGTTATTTGGTGCCAGCGTTAAGCATGAACATTATATCTAGATCTTGTTTAATGCGAGACGGTTATTCATCTAAATCAGAGAATAATGGTTGTTCTATTTATATGAGTAATATCTTTTATGGTCATGCACCTTTGAAGAGTGGTCTATTTTTGATGAATCTCGATAGTAGTGATACACATATTCATAACGTTGAAACCAAAAGATGCAGAGTTGATAATGATAGTGCAACTTATTTGTGGCACTGCCGTTTAGGTCATATCGGTGTAAAGCGCATGAAGAAACTCCATACTGATGGGCTTTTGGAACCACTTGATTATGAATCACTTGGTAATTGCGAACCGTGCCTCATAGGCAAGATGACTAAAACACCGTTCTCCGGTACTATGGAGAGAGCAACAGATCTGTTGGAAATCATACATACCGATGTATGTGGTCCGATGAATATTGAAGCTCGTGGCGGATATCGTTATTTTCTCACCTTCACAGATGATTTAAGCAGATATGGGCATATCTACTTAATGAAACACAAGTCTGAAACATTTGAAAAGTTCAAAGAATTTCAGAGTGAAGTTGAAAATCATCGTAACAAGAAAATAAAGTTTCTACGATCTGATCGTGGAGGAGAATATTTGAGTTACGAGTTTGGTGTACATTTGAAAAATTGTGGAATAGTTTCGCAACTCACGCCACCCAGAACACCACAGCGTAATGGTGTGTCCGAACATCGTAATCGTACTTTACTAGAAATGGTGCGATCTATGATGTCTCTTACTGATTTACCGCTATCATTTTGGGGTTATGCTTTAGAGACGGCCGCATTCACGTTAAATAGGGCACCATCAAAATCCGTTGAGACGACGCCTTATGAACTATGGTTTGGCAAGAAACCAAAGTTGTCGTTTCTTAAAGTTTGGGGCTGCGATGCTTATGTGAAAAAGCTTCAACCTGATAAGCTCGAACCCAAAGCGGAGAAATGTGTCTTCATAGGATACCCAAAGGAGACTGTTGGGTACACCTTCTATCACAGATCCGAAGGCAAGACATTCGTTGCTAAGAATGGATCATTTCTAGAGAAGGAGTTTCTCTCGAAAGAAGTGAGTGGGAGGAAAGTAGAACTTGATGAGGTAACTGTACCTGCTCCCTTATTGGAAAATAGTACATCATAGAAAACTGTTTCTGCGACACCTATACCAATTAGTGAGGAAGCTAATGATGATGATCATGAAACTTCAGGACAAGATACTACCGAATCACGTAGATCAACCAGAGTGAGATCCGCACCAGAGTGGTACGGTAATCCAATTCTGGAAGTCATGCTACTAGATCATGATGAACCTACGAACTATGAAGAAGCGATGGTGAGCCCAGATTCCGCAAAGTGGCTTGAAGCCATGAAATCTGAGATGGGATCCATGCATGAGAACAAAGTATGGACTTTGGTTGACTTGCCCGATGATCGGCAAGCAATTGAAAATAAATGGATCTTCAAGAAAAAGACTGACGCTAATGGTAATATTACTGTCTATAAAGCTCGACTTGTTGCAAAAGGTTTTCGACAAGTTCAAGGGGTTGACTACGATGACACCTTCTCACCCGTAGCGATGCTTAAGTCTGTTAGAAGCATGTTAGCAATTGCCGCATTTTATGATTATGAAATTTGGCAGATGGATGTCAAAACTGCATTCCTGAATGGATTTCTGGAAGAAGAGTTGTATATGATGCAACCAGAAGGTTTTGTCGATCCAAAGGGAGCTAACAAAGTGTGCAAGCTCCATCTATCCATTTATGGACTGGTGCAAGCCTCTCGGAGTTGGAATAAACGCTTTGATAGTGTGATCAAAGCATTTGGTTTTATACAGACGTTTGGAGAAGCCTGTATTCACAAGAAAGTGAGTGGGAGCTCTGTAGCATTTCTGATATTATATGTGGATGACATATTGCTGATTGGAAATGATATAGAATTTCTGGATAGCATAAAGGGATACTTGAATAAAAGTTTTTCGATGAAAGACCTCGGGGAAGCTGCTTACATATTAGGCATAAAGATCTATAGAGATAGATCAAGACGCTTAATTGGACTTTCACAAAGCACATACCTTGACAAGATTTTGAAGAAGTTCAAAATGGATCAAGCAAAGAAAGGGTTCTTGCCTGTGTTACAAGGAGTGAAGTTGAGTCAGACTCAATGCCCGACCACTGCAGAAGATAGAGAGAAAATGAAAGATGTTCCCTATGCTTCAGCCATAGGCTCTATCATGTATGCAATGCTGTGTACCAGACCTGATGTGTGCCTTGCTATAAGTTTAGCAGGGAGGTACCAAAGTAATCCAGGAGTGGATCACTGGACAGCGGTCAAGAACATCCTGAAATACCTGAAAAGGACTAAGGATATGTTTCTCATATATGGAGGTGACAAAGAGCTCACCGTTAGAGGTTACGTTGATGCAAGCTTTGACACTGATCCGGACGATTCTAAATCGCAAACCGGATACGTGTTTACTTTAAACGTTGGAGCTGTCAGTTGGTGCAGTTCTAAACAAAGCGTCGTAGCGGGATCTACATGTGAAGCGGAGTACATAGCTGCTTCGGAAGCAGCGAACGAAGGAGTCTGGATGAAGGAGTTCATATCCGATCTAGGTGTCATACCTAGTGCATCGGGTCCAATGAAAATCTTTTGTGACAATACTGGTGCAATTGCCTTGGCAAAGGAATCCAGATTTCACAAAAGGACCAAACACATCAAGAGACGCTTCAACTCCATCCGGGATCTATTCCAGGTGGGAGACATAGAGATTTGCAAGATACATACGGATCTGAATGTTGCAGACCCGTTGACTAAGCCTCTTCCATGAGCAAAACATGATCAGCACCAAGGCTCCATGGGTGTTAGAATCATTACTGTGTAATCTAGATTATTGACTCTAGTGTAAGTGGGAGACTGAAGGAAATATGCCCTAGAGGCAATAATAAAGTTATTATTTATTTCCTTATATCATGATAAATGTTTATTATTCATGCTAGAATTGTATTAACCGGAAACATAATACATGTGTGAATACATAGACAAACAGAGTGTCACTAGTATGCCTCTACTTGACTAGCTCGTTAATCAAAGATGGTTATGTTTCCTAACCATGGACAAAAGAGTTGTTATTTGATTAACGAGGTCACATCATTAGTTGAATGATCTGATTGACATGACCCATTCCATTAGCTTAGCACCCGATCGTTTAGTATGTTGCTATTGCTTTCTTCATGACTTATACATGTTCCTATGACTATGAGATTATGCAACTCCCGTTTGTCGGAGGAACACTTTGGGCGCTACCAAACGTCACAACGTAACTGGGTGATTATAAAGGAGTACTACAGGTGTTTCCAATGGTAGATGTTGGGTTGGCATATTTCGAGAATAGGATTTGTCACTCCGATTGTCGGAGAGGTACCTCTGGGCCCTCTCGGTAATACACATCACATAAGCCTTGCAAGCATTATAACTAAGATGTTAGTTGTGAGATGATGTATTACGGAACGAGTAAAGAGACTTGCCAGTAACGAGATTGAACTAGGTATTGGATACCAACGATCGAATCTCGGGCAAGTAACATACCGATGACAAAGGGAACAACGTATGTTGTTATGCGGTCTGACCGATAAAGATCTTCGTAGAATATGTAGGAGCCAATATGGGCATCCAGGTCCCGCTATTGGTTATTGACCAGAGACATGTCTCGGTCATGTCTACATTGTTCTCGAACCGTAGGGTCCGCACGCTTAACGTTACGATGATAGTTATTATGAGTTTATGCATTTTGATGTATCGAAGGTTGTTCAGAGTCCCGGATGTGATCACGGACATGACGAGGAGTCTCGAAATGGCCGAGACATAAAGATTGATATATTGGAAGCCTATGTTTGGACATCGGAAGTGTTCCGGGTGAAATCGGGAATTTTACCGGAGTACCGGGAGGTTACCGGAACCCCTCGGGAACCAAATGGGCCTTATTGGGCCTTAGTGGAAAGGTGAAAGGGGCAGCCCAAGGTGGGCTGCGCGCCTCCCCCTCCCCTAGTCCTATTAGGACTAGGAGAGGTGGCCGGCCCCCTTCTCCCTCTCTCTCTCTCGAGGAATCCTATTAGGAATAGGATTGGGGGGGGGGGAGTCCTACTCACGGTAGGAGTAGGACTCCTCCTGTGCCCTCCTCCTTTGGCCTGCCAGCCCTCCCCCTGGCAACCTTTATATACGGGGGCAGGGGGCACCTCTAGACACCCAAGTTGATCATTGAGATCGTTCCTTAGCCGTGTGCGGTGCCCCCTGCCACCAAATTCCACCTCGATCATACCGTTGTAGTGCTTAGGCGAAGCCCTGCGTCGGTAGTACATCAAGATCGTCACCACGCCGTCGTGCTGACGGAACTCTTCCTCGACGCTTTGCTGGATCGGAGCCCGAGGATCGTCATCGAGCTGAACGTGTGCTAAGAACTCGGAGGTGCCGGAGTAACGGTACTTGGATCGGTCGGATCGGGAAGAAGACGTACGACTACTTCCTCTATGTTGTGTCAACGCTTCCGTTGCGATCTACAAGGGTACGTAGATCAGACTCTTCCCCTCGTTGCTATGCATCACCATGATCTTGCGTGTGCGTAGGAAATTTTTTGAAATTACTACGTTCGCCAACAGTTCAAGCATCCCCAAGCTTAATTCCTGCTCGTCCTCGAGTAGGTAAATGATAAAAACAGAATTTTTGATGTGGAATGCTACCTAGCATAATTTTCTATGTGATTTTCTTTATTGTGGCATGAATGTTCAGATCCGAAAGATTCACAACAAAAGTTTAATATTGACATAAAAATAATAATACTTCAAGCATACTAACTAAGCAATTATGTCTTCTCGAAATAACATGGCCAAAGAAAGTTCATCCCTACAAAATCATATAGTTTGGTCATGCTCCGTTTTCATCACACAAGAATGCTCTCATCATGCACAACCTCAATGAGAAGCCAAGAAATTGTTTCATACTTTAGTAATCTCAAACTTTTTTCAACTTTCACGCAATACATGAGTGTGAGCCATGGATATAGCACTATGGGTGGAATAGAGTATAATGATGGGGGTTGTGTGGAGAAGACAAAAAAGGAGAAAGTCTAACATTGACGCGGCTAATCAACGGGCTAGGGAGATGCCCATCAATTGATGTCAATTCAAGGAGTAGGGATTGCCATGCAACGGATGCACTAGAGCTATAAATGTATGAAAGCTCAACAAAAGAAACTAAGTGGGTGTGCATCCAACTTGCTTGCTCACAAAGACCTAGGGCATTTGAGGAAGCCCATTGTTGCAATATACAATCCAAGTTCTATAATGAAAAATTCCCACTAGTATATGAAAGTGATAAAACAAGAGACTCTCTATCATAAAGATCATGGTGCTACTTTGAAGCACAAGTGTGGAAAAAAGGATAGTAGCATTGTCCCTTTTTTATTTATTTTCACTTTTTTGGGCCTTTCCCTTTTTTGGCCTTTATCCCTTCTCCCTCTCTTTTTATTTGGGAAAATGCTATATTAATGATGATCATCACACTTCTATTTGTTTACGACTCAATGATTACAACTCAATAGTAGAACAAAATATGACTCTATATGAATGCCTCCGGCGGTGTACCGGGATGGGCAAGGAATCAAGAGTGACATGTATGATTAATTATACATGGTGGCTTTGCCACAATATCCAATGTCAACTACATGATCATGCATGGCAATATGACAATGATGAAGCGTGTCATAATAAATGAAACGGTGGAAAGTTGCATGGCAATATATCTCGGAATGGCTATGGAAATGCCATAATAGGCAGGTATGGTGGCTGTTTTGAGGAAGATATAAGGAGGTTTATGTGTGATAGAGCGTATCATATCACGGGGTTTGGATGCACCCGCGAAGTTTGCACCAACTCTCAAGGTGAGAAAGGGCAATGCACGGTACCGAATAGGCTAGCAATTATGGAAAGGTGAGAGTGCGTATAATCCATGGACTCAACATTAGTCATAAAGAACTCACATATTTATTGCAAAAATCTACAAGTCATCAAAAACCAAGCATTATGCACATGCTCCTAGGGGAATAGATTGGTAAGAAAAGACCATCGCTCATCCCTGACCACCACTCATAAGGATGACAATCAAAGAGCACCTCATGTTTCAAATTTGTTACACAATGGTTACCATACGTGCATGCTACGGGACTTGCAAACTTCAACACAATTATTTCTCAAATTCACAACTACTCAACTAGCACGACCCTAATATTACCATCTTCATATCTCAAAGAAATCATCAAGTATCAAACTTCTCATAGTATTCAATGCACTTTTATGAAAGTTTTTATTATACCAATCTTGGATGCCTATCATATTAGGACTAATTTTACAGCCAAAGAAAACTACCATGCTGTTCTAAAAGTATTCTCAAAATAATATAAGTGAAGCATGAGAGATCAATAATTTCTATAAAATGAAACCACCACCGTGCTCTACAAGATATAAGTGAAGCACTAGAGCAAAATTATCTAGCTCAAAAGATATAAGTGAAGCACATAGAGTATTCTAATAAATTTTGATTCATGTGTGTCTCTCCCAAAGGGTGTGTACAGAAAGGATGATTGTGGTAAACTAGAAAGCAAATACTCAAATCATAAAATACTCTCCAAGCAAAACACATATCATGTGGTGAATAAAAATATAGCATCAAGTAAAGTTAACGATGGACGAAGACGAAAGAGGGGATGCCTTCTAGGGCATCCCCAAGCTTAGGATTTTGGTTGTCCTTGAATTTCACCTTGGGGTGCCTTGGGCATCCCCAAGCTTAGGCTCTTGCTCCTTATTCCATAATCCATCAAATCTTTACCCAAAACTTGAAAACTTCACAACACAATACTCAACAGAAAATCTCATGAGCTCCGTTAGTATAAGAAAACAAAACACCACTTAAGTTACTGTAATGAACTCATTATTTATTTATATTCGTGTTAAACCTACTGTATTCCAACTTCTATATGGTTCATACCCCCCAATACTAGCCACAGATTCATCAAAATAAGCAAACAACACACGAAAAACAGAATCTGTCAAAAACAGAACAATCTGTAGTAATCTGTAAGTTTAGAATACTTCTGTAGCCCCAAAAATTCTGAAATAAATTGGTGGTCTTGAGGAATTTGTCTATTAATCATCTTCAAAAAGAATCAACCTAATCGCACTCTCCAGTAAAAATGGCAGAAAATCTCGTGAGCGCTAAAGTTTCTGATTTTTACAGCAAGATCGCAAAAATTCCTCCCAAGTCTTCCCAAAGGTTCTACTTGGCACAAACACTAATTAAAAGCATAAAACCACGTCTAAACAGAAGCTAGATCAATTATTCATTACTAAACATAACCAAACAGCAAGGAACAAAGATAAAATTGGGTTGCCTCCCAACAAGCGCTATCGTTTAACGCCCCTACCTAGGCATTGATAGTTTCAATGCTCACATGAAAGACAACAATTGAAGCACAAAGAGAGCATAATAAAACATGTGGCAAACACATCTAAGTCTAACATACTTCCTATGAATAGGCATCTTATAGGCAAACAAATTATCATAGCAAGCAAAAACTAGCATATGCAAGGGAGCGGAAAAAAACTATAGCAATCTCAACATAACGAGAGGTAATTTAGTAACATGAAAATTTCTACAATCATATTTTCCTCTCTCATAATAATTACATGTAACCAAATTCAACAAAATAGCGATCACATAAAATATTTTCAACACGATCCACATGCATGCGAAGTTGACACTCTTCCCAAATAGTGGGATTAACATTAACTAAAGTCATGACCTCTCCAAACCCAATTTTATCGAAAATTGCATAAGATTGAACATTCTCCAAATACGTGGGATCTAAAGTTGACACTCTTCCAAACCCACTTTCAATATTGCAAACATTATTATCAATCTTATATTCATCATGGGGCTTAAATAAATTTTCTAGAACATAAGAAGAATCACCCCAATCATGATCATTGCAACAAATAGTAGTCATTGCAAAACTAGCATCCCCAAGCTTGAGGTTTTGCATATAATTAACACAATTGTCATTAAGAGAATTTGTAGTAACATCATTACAATCATGCTTTTCATCGAAGGAACCTTCAAGTATGGGTGCAATAGCAACGATCTCATGTTTAACATAAGGAACTATAGCAAACTCATCTTCATAAATATTGGCATCATGGCCACAAGAATAGCAAGCATCATGTTCATCAAGGAATATTTCAATCAAATCATCGGAATCATAATTACCTATAGATTGATGCGTATCATCATTTTCTTCCCAAGCAAGAGTCATCAATAACATGTATATCAAATATACCTTTGTTCACTTTGCCATCCTTCGTATCCGCCAAGTATCTAGGGCAGTTCCACTTCCAGTGACCATTTCCTTTGTAGTAGAAGCACTCAGTTTCAGGCTTGGGTCTAGATTTGGGCTTCTTCATGGGAGTGGCAACTTTCTTGCCATTCTTTTTGAAGTTTCCCATTCTTTCCCTTGCCCTTTTTCTTGAAACTAGTGGTCTTGTTGACCATGGACACTTGATGTTATTTCTTGATTTCTACCTTCGCCGGTTTCAGCATCGCGAAGAGCTTGGGAATCGTTTTCGTCATCCCTTGCATATTATAGTTCATCACGAAGTTCTAGTAACTTGGACAATCCCTATCTTATCTGGAAGATTAACTCCCACTTGATTCAAGCGATTGTAGTACTCAGACATTCTGAGCACATGCTCACTAGCTGAGCTATTCTCCTCCATCTTGTAGGCAAAGTATTTGTCGGAGGTCTCATACCTCTTAACACGGGCATGAGTCTGAAATATCATTTTTAGCTTCGTGGAACATCTCATATGCTCCATGGCGTTCAAAACATTTTTGAAGTCCCGGTTCTAAGCCGTAAAGCATGGTGCACTAAACTATCAAGTAGTCATCATACCGAGCTTGCAAAACGTTCATAACATCTGCATCTGCTCCTGCAACAGGTTCGTCACCTAGTGGTGCATCAAGGACATAATTCTTCTGCGCAGCAATGAGGATAATCCTCAGATCATGGACCCAGTCCGCATCATTGCTACTATAACCTTTCAATTTAGTTTTGGAACATATCAAAAATAAAACAGGGGAGCTATACGCGAGCTATTGATCTATGATACGTCTCCGTCGTATCTATAATTTTTGATTGTTCCATGCCAATATTCTACAACTTTCATATACTTTTGCCAACTCTTTATACTATTTTTGGGACTAACATATTGATCCAGTGCCCAGTGCCAGTTCCTGTTTGTTGCATGTTTTTTGTTTCGCAAAATATCAATATCAAACGGAGTCCAAATGGGATAAAAACTGACGGAGATTTTTTTGGAATATATATGATTTTTTGGAAGAAAAATCCACGCGAGACGGTGCCCGAGGTGGCCACGAGGCAGGAAGGCGCGCCTGCCCCCCCCCCCCAAGGCGTGCCCCTGACCCTCGTGGGCCACCCGTAAGGCGGTTGGTGCCCTTCTTTCGCCACAAGAAAGCTAATTTCTGGATAGAGATCGTGTAAAAATTTCAGCCCAATCGGAGTTACGGATCTCCGGGAATATAAGAAACGGTGAAAGGGAAGAATCTGAGAACGCAGAAACAGAGAGTGACAGAGAGACAGATCCAATATCGGAGGGGCTCTCGCCCCTCCCATGCCATGGAGGCCATGGACCAGAGGGGAAACCCTTCTCCCATCTAGGGAGAAGTTCAAGGAATAAGAAGAAGGAGGGGGGCTCTCTCCCCCTCGCTTTCGGTGGCACCGGAGTGCCACCGGGGGCCATCATCATCACCACGATCTACACCAACACCTCCACCATCTTCACCAACATCTCCATCATCTTCCCCCTCTATCTACAGCGGTCCACTCTCCCGCAACCCGTTGTACCCTCTACTTGAACATGGTGCTTTATGCTTCATATTATTATCCAATGATGTGTTGCCATCCTATGATGTCTGAGTAGATTTTCGTTGTCCTATCGGTGGTTGATGAATTTCTATGATTGATTTAATTTGCTTGTGGTTATGTTGCTGTCCTTTGGTGCCCATCATATGATTGTGCGCGTGGATCACACCCTAGGGTTAGTTGTATGTTGATAGGACTATGTATTGGAGGGCAAGAGTGACAGAAGCTTCAACCTAGCATAGAAATTGATGCATACGGGATTGAAGGGGGACCAATATATCTTAATGCTATGGTTGGGTTTTACCTTAATGAACATTAGTAGTTGTGGATGCTTGCTAATAGTTCCAATCATAAGTGCATAGAATTCCAAGTCAGGGATGACATGCTAGCAGTGGCCTCTCCCACATAATACTTGCTATCGGTCTAGTAAAGTAGTCAATTGCTTAAGGGAAAATTTCGCAACTCCTGCCACCACTTCTCCACACTCGCTATATTTACTTTATTGTTCCTTTATCTAAACAGCCCCTACTTTTTATTTACGTACTCTTTATTATCTTGCAAATCTATCCAACAACACCTACAAAGTACTTCTAGTTTCATACTTGTTCTAGGTAAAGCGAACGTCAAGCGTGCGTAGAGTTGTATCGGTGGTCGATAGAACTTGAGGGAATATTTGTTCTACCTTTAGCTCCTCGTTGGGTTTGATACTCTTACTTATCGAAAACTGTTGCGATCCCCTATACTTGTGGGTTATCAAGACCTTTTTGTGGCGCCGTTGCCGGGGAGCAATAGCGTGGGGTGAATATTCTCGTGTGTGCTTGTTTGCTTTATCACTAAGTAATTTTTATTTGTTGTTCTTAGTTGTTCTTTATCTTTAGTTATGGATATGGAACACGAAATACCAAAAAAATTAGGTGTACTTTCTGCTCATGGAGATGGGGAACCTCCTAAAACCCTCGATGCTGGTTATGTGAAAGATATTATGTACTACTTTGATAATCCTGAGAAAACCCCATTCAATTATGTAATGGGAGTAACGTTGGATCAAAGTGAATACTTTAGGGATTACCGCTTGACACAAAAAGGGAAACTATTATGGGATCAAATTCATATATTGAATTGGTATGCTAGGCAACTATGCTTGAGATATGATTATACTTGTTGCTCTAAGATGAAGGCTCCACACCTTCCCTTTTTATGCGAATTTAATGATAATAAACCTTTAGCTTCTTATGCTAGAGGTATATATGATTACTATGATGTGGAACAAATAGAAGAATTTGTTGCTTTTATGGGTGCTTATGAAATTGAATCTACGTTTAAAGAGCTGGAAGATTTTGATGATGCTGTTTATAGACCTGAAAATTTAGCTATCCTGAAATATTGTTATGAGAATTATGAATACAATTACAAAATTAATGCGCTTATTAAGAAAGTCTCCGCTGTCCAAGAAGAGACTAATATTTTGCAGGAATCTATGGAAGAAGAACTTGATGAAACTGTGAGCTCATTGGATGAAAAAGATGAGGAGGAGAGCGAAGAACAAAAGGAGGAAGAGCGGATTGATCACCCGTGCCCACCTTCTAATGAGAGTAACTCTTCAACTCATACAATGTTTAATTCCCCTTCATGCTTACCGAAGGATGAATATTATGATAATTGCTATGATCCCGTTGATTCTTTTGAAATATCCCTTTTTGATGATGCTTGATATGCTTGTGGCCAAGATACCAATATGAATTATGCTTATGGAGATGAACTTGCTATAGTTACTTATGTTAAACATGAAATTGTTGCTATTGCACGAACACATGATAGTCCTATTATCTATTTGAATTCTCCAAACTACACTATATCGGAGAAGTTTGCTCTTATTAAGGAATATATTGATGGGTTGCCTTTTACTGTTGCACATGATGATTTTGATGAATATAATATGCATGTGCTTTCTGCTCCTACTTGCAATTATTATGAGAGAGGAACTATATCTCCACCTCTCTATGTTTCCAATACAATAAAATTGCAAGAAACTGCTTATGCTATGCATCGGCCTTTACTTTGTGTGCATGAATTGTTCTTTTATGACATGCCGATGCATAGGAAGAGAGTTAGATTTCGTTGTTGTATGATATATGTTACTTGGTGCTCACTACTAAATTACAAATCATTGTTAATTAAAATTGGCTTTGATATACCTTGGGATCTGGGTGGATCCATTACTTGAGCACTATATGCCTAGCTTAATGGCTTTAAAGAAAGCGCTGCCAGGGAGACAACCCGGAAGTTTTAGAGAGTCAATTATTTCTGTCGTGTGATTTTATAAAGTTTAAATATAAAAATAACGTGCCAAGGTTTGCCTTTAGGATGTTTACATTTGCTTGATGGTTTGTACGGTGCAGGACAGAAACTTTGGCTGTAGTGCGCGATTTTACATTTTTAGCTGGAACATCAAATGGTTCTGATTCTTTTTGCACTGTCTTACTATACATATTGTTTATTTTTCCTAATTTTGGTAGAATTTTTCAAGTATCAGAATTATGGTGAATGTTCAGATTATTACAGACTGTTCTGTTTTAGACAGATTCTGTTTTTGATGCATAGTTTGCTTGTTTTGATGAAACTATCAATTTATATCAGTGGATTAAGCCATGGAAAAGTTATACTACAGTAGAAACAATGCAAAAACAAAATATGAATTGGTTTGCAACAGTACTTATAGTAGCGATTTGCTTTATTATACTAACGGATCTTACCGAGTTTTCTGTTGAAGTTTTGTGTGGATGAAGTGTTTGATGATTGAGAAGGTTTCGATGTGAGAAGAAGGAAGAGAGGCAAGAGATCAAGCTTGGGGATGCCCGAGGAACCCCAAGTAAAATATTCAAGGAAACTCAAGCTTCTAATCTTGGGGATGCCCAGAAGGCATCCCCTCTTTCTTCAAGAAGTATCGGTATGTTTTCGGATTCGTTTCGTTCATGCGATATGTGCAATCTTGGAGCATTTTTTGCATTTAGTTTTCATTTTTATTTTTGCTCCATGCTGGTATGAGATAGTCCTTGGTTGATTTATAGAATGCCCTTTGCACTTCACTTATATCTTTTGAGTATGGCTTTATAGAATGCTTCATGTGCTTCACTTATATCATTTGAAGTTTGGATTGCCTGTTTCTCTTTACATAGACAACCGCCATTTGTAGATTGCTCTTTTGCTTCACTTATATTTGTTAGAGCATGGGCATATCTTTTGTAGAAAGAATTAAACTCTCTTGCTTCACTTATATCTATTTAGAGAGATGACAGGAATTTGTCATTCACATGGTTAGTCACAAAATCCTACATAAAACTTGTAGATCACTGAATATGATATGTTTGATTCCTTGCAATAGTTTTGCGATATAAAGATGGTGATATTAGAGTCATGCTAGTGGGTAGTTGTGAATTGTAGAAATACTTGTGTTGAGGTTTGTGATTCCCGTAGCATGCACGTATGGTGAACCGTTATGTAACGAAGTTGGAGCATGAGGTATTTATTGATTGCCTTCCTTATGAGTGGCGGTCGGGGACGAGCGATGGTCTTTTCCTACAAATCTATCCCCCTAGGAGCATGCGCGTAGTACTTTGTTTCGATGACTAATAGATTTTTTCAATAAGTATGTGAGTTCTTTATGACAAATGTTGAGTCCATGGATTATACGCACTCTCACCCTTCCACCATTGCTAGCCTCTCTAGTATCGCGCAACTTTCGCCGGTACCATAAACCCACCATATACCTTCCTCAAAACAGCCACCATACCTACCTATCATGTCATTTCCATAGCCATTCCGAGATATATTGCCATGCAACTTTCATCGTCATCATATACATGACTTGAGCATACATTGTTGATGTCTACTACACAACCTTCTTCTTGTAGACGTTGTTGGGCCTCCAAGTGCAGAGGTTTGTAGGACAGTAGCAAATTTCCCTCAAGTGGATGACCTAAGGTTTATCAATCCGTAGGAGGCGTACGATGAAGATGGTCTCTCTCAAGCAACCCTGCAACCAAATAACAAAGAGTCTCTTGTGTCCCCAACACACCC
This sequence comes from Triticum monococcum, assembly GCA_034509565.1. Lineage (NCBI taxonomy): Eukaryota > Viridiplantae > Streptophyta > Magnoliopsida > Poales > Poaceae > Triticum > Triticum monococcum. The sequence continues at coordinate 639,435,479 of CM067845.1, forward strand.
AATACAATGGTAAATTGTATAGGTGCACTAGTTCGACGAAGAGATGGTGAAACAAGTGGTATATGGATAGTAGATAAAGGTATTTATAATCTGAAATAATAAAAACAGAAGGTAACAAGTGATAAAAGTGAGCGTAAACGATATTGTAATGTGTTGAAACAAGGCCTAGGGTTCATACTTTCGCTAGTGTAAGTTCCCTCAACAATACTAACATAATTGGATCGCATAACTATCCCACTGTTGGAAATATGCCCTAGAGGCAATAATAAAATGGTTATTATTATATTTCTTTGTTCATGATAATTGTCTATTGTTCATGCTATAATTGTGTTATCCGGAAATCGTAATACATGTCTGAATACATAGACCACAACACGTCCCTAGTGAGACTCTAGTTGACTAGCTCGTTGATCAAAAGATAGTCATGGTTTCCTGACAATGGACATTGGATGTCATTGATAACGGGATCACATCATTAGGAGAATGATGTGATGGACAAGACCCAATCCTAAGCATAGCTCAAAGATCGTGTAGTTCGTTTGCTGTAGCTTTTCCGAATGTCAAGTATCATTTCCTTAGACCATGGGATTGTGCAACTCCCGGATACCATAGGAGTGCTTTGGGTGTGCCAAACGTCAGAACGTAACTGGGTGACTATAAAGGTACACTACAGGTATCTTCGAAAGTGTCTGTTAGGTTGGCACGAATCGAGACTCGGATTTGTCACTCCATATGACGGAGAGGTATCTCTGGGCCCACTCAGTAATGCATCATCATAATGAGCTCAATGTGACCTGGTGGTTGATCACGGGATCATGCATTATGGTACGAGTAAAGTGACTTGCCGGTAACGTGATTGAACGAGGTATTGGGATACCGATGATCGAGTCTCGGGCAAGTAACGTACCGATTGACAAAGGGAATTGTATACGGATTGATTGAATCCTCGACATCGTGGTTCATCCGATGAGATCATCGAGGAGCATGTGGGAGCCAACATGGGTATCCAGATCCCGCTGTTGGTTATTCACCGAAGAGTCATCTCGGTCATGTCTGCGTGTCTCCCGAACCCGTAGGGTCTACACACTTAAGGTTCAGTGACGCTAGGGTTGTTGAGATATTAGTATACGGTAACCCGAAAGTTTTTCGCAGTCCCGGATGAGATCCCGGACGTCACGAGGAGTTCCAGAATGGTCCAGAGGTGAAGATTTATATATAGGAAGTAAAGTTTCGGCCATCGAGAAAGTTTCGGGGGTAATCGGTATTGTACCGGGACCACCGGGTGGGCCACCTATCCCGGAGGGCCCCATGGGCTGAAGTGGGAGGGGAACCAGTCCCTAGTGGGCTGGTGCGCCCCCCTTGGGCCTTCCCCTATGCCTAGGGTTGGAAACCCTAGGGGTGGGGGGCGCCCCACTTGGCTTGGGGGGGGGGGCAAGCCACCCCCTTGGCCGCCGCCCCCCTTGGAGATTGGATCTCCTAGGGCCGGCGCCCCCCTAGGGACCCTATATATAGTGGGGGGGGGGGGGGGAGGGAGGGCAGCTGCACCCTAGCCCCTGGCCTCTCCCTCTCCCTCCCGTGACACTCCTCCCTCTCCCTGTGCTTGGCGAAGCCCTACCGAGATCACCGTGCTTCCACCACCACGCCGTCGTGCTACTGGATCTTCATCAACCTCTCCTTCCCCCTTGCTGGATCAAGTAGGAGGAGACGTCTTCCCAACCGTACGTGTGTTGAACGCGGACGTGTCGTCCGTTCGGTGCTAGGTCATCGGTGATTTGGATCACGACGAGTACGACTCCATCAACCCCGTTCTCTTGAACGCTTCCGCGCGCGATCTACAAGGGTATGTAGATGCACTCCTTTCTCCCTCGTTGCTAGATGACTCCATAGATTGATCTTGGTGATGCGTAGAAAAAATTAAAATTCTTCTACGTTCCCCAATAGTGGCATCATGAGTTAGGTCTATGAGTAGTTTCTATGCATGAGTAGAACCCAAAGCAGTTGTGGGCGTCGATATTGTCAATTTGCTTGCCATTACTAGTCTTATCTTGATTCAGCGGCATCGTGGGATGAAGTGGCCCGGACTGACCTTACACGTACGCTTACGTGAGACTGGTTCCACCGATTGACATGCACTAGTTGCATAAGGTGGCTGGCGGGTGTCTATCTCTCCCACTTTAGTCGGATCGGATTCGATGAAAAGGGTCCTTATGAAGGGTAAATAGAAATTGGCATATCACGTTGTGGTTTTGGCGTAGGTAATAAACGTTCTTGCTAGAAACCTATAGCAGCCACGCAAAAACTTGCAACAACAAGTAGAGGACGTCTAACTTGTTTTTGCAGCATGTGCCGTGTGATGTGATATGGCCAAAAGGATGTGATGAATGATATATGTGATGTATGAGATTGATCATGTTCTTGTAATAGGAATCACGACTTGCATGTCGATGAGTATGACAACCGGCAGGAGCCATAGGAGTTGTCTTTATTTATTTATGACCTACGTGTAAACATAAACGTCATGTAATTACTTTACTTTATAGCTAAAGCGTTAGCCATAGTAGTAGAAGTAATAGATGATGAGACAAATTCAAGAAGATACGATGATGGAGATCATGATGATGGAGATCATGGTGTCATGCCGGTGACAACGATGATCATGAAGCCCCGAAGATGGAGATCAAAAGGAGCAAATGATATTGGCCATATCATGTCACTATTTGATTGCATGTGATGTTTATCATGGTTTACATCTTATTTGCTTAGAACGACGGTAGCTTAAATAAGATGATCCCTCGTAATAATTTCTAGAAAGTGTTCCCCCTAACTGTGCACCGTTGCGAAGGTTCGTTGTTTCGAAGCACCACGTGATGATCGGGTGTGATAGATTCTAACGTTCGAATACAATGGGTGTAAGCCAGATTTACACACGCAATACACTTAGGTTGACTTGACGAGCCTAGCATGTACATACATGGCCTCGGAACATGGAAGACCGAAAGGTCGAGCATGAGTCGTATACAAGATACGATCAACATGAAGATGTTCACCGATGTTGACTAGTCCGTCTCACGTGATGATCGGACACGGCCTAGTTAACTCAGATCATGTTTCACTTAGATGAGTGGAGGGATGTCTATCTGAGTGGGAGTTCATTGAATAATTTGATTAGATGAACTTAATTATCATGAACTTAGTCTAAAATCTTTACAATATGTCTTGTAGATCGAATGGCCCACGCTGTCCTCAACTTCAACACATTCCTAGAGAAAACCAAGCTGAAAGATTATGGCAGCAACTATACGGACTGGGTCCGGAACCTGAGGATCATCCTCAAGCTGCTAAGAACGATTATGTCCTAGAAGCACCGCTAGGTGATGCACCCATCCCAGAGAACGAAGACGTTATGAACGCTTGGCAGGCATGTGCTGATGATTACTCCCTCGTTCAATGCGGCATGCTTTACAGCTTAGAACCGGGGCTCCAAAAGTGTTTTGAGAGACACGGAGCATATGAGATGTTCGAAGAGCTGAAAATGGTTTTCCAAGCTCATGCCCGGGTTAAGAGATATGAAGTCTCCGACAAGTTCTTCAGCTGTAAGATGGAGGAAAATAGTTCTGTTAGTGAGCACATACTCAAAATGTCTGGGTTACATAACCTCTTGACTCAGCTGGGAGTTAATCTCCCGGATGACGCGGTCATTGATAGAATCCTTCAGTCGCTTCCACCGAGCTACAAGAGCTTTGTGATGAACTTCAATATGCAGGGGATGGAAAAGACCATTCCTGAGGTATATTCAATGCTGAAATCAGCAGAGGTGGAAATCAAAAAGGAACATCAAGTGTTGATGGTGAATAAAACCACTAAGTTCAAGAAAGGCAAGGGTATGAAGAAGTTCAAGAAGGACGGCAAGGGAGTTGCCGCGCCCGGTAAGCAAGCTGCCGGGAAGAAGCCAAAGAATGGACCCAAGCCCGAGACTGGGTGTTTTTATTGCAAGGGAAGTGGTCACTGGAAGCGGAACTGCCCCAAATACTTAGCGGACAAGAAGGCCGGCAACACTAAAGGTATATGTGATATACATGTAATTGATGTGTACCTTACCAGTACTCGTAGTAGCTCCTGGGTATTTGATACCGGTGCGGTTGCTCACATTTGTAACTCAAAGCAGGAGCTGCGGAATAAGCGGAGACTGGCGAAGGACGAGGTGACGATGCGCGTCGGGAATGGTTCCAAGGTCGATGTGATCGCCGTCGGCACACTGCCTCTACATTTACCTACGGGATTAGTTTTAAACCTCAATAATTGTTATTTAGTGCCAGCTTTGAGCATGAACATTGTATCAGGATCTCGTTTAATTCGAGATGGCTACTCATTTAAATCCGAGAATAATGGTTGTTCTATTTATATGAGAGATATGTTTTATGGTCATGCTCCATTGGTGAATGGTTTATTCTTAATGAATCTCGAGCGTAATGTTACACATATTCATAGTGTGAATACCAAAAGAAGTAAGGTTGATAATGATAGTCCCACATACTTGTGGCACTTCCGCCTTGGTCACATAGGTGTCAAACACATGAAGAAGCTCCATGCAGATGGACTTTTGGAGTCTCTTGATTACGAATCATTTGACACGTGCGAACCATGCCTCATGGGTAAAATGACCAAGACTCCGTTCTCAGGAACAATGGAGCGAGCAACCAACTTATTGGAAATCATACATACTGATGTGTGTGGTCCAATGAGTGTTGAGGCTCGCGGTGGCTATCATTATGTTCTCACCCTCACTGATGACTTAATGAAACACAAGTCTGAGACCTTTGAAAAGTTCAAGGAATTTCAGAGCGAGGTTGAGAATCAACGTGACAGAAAAATCATGTTCTTGTGATCAGATCGTGGGGGAGAATACTTGAGTCACAAATTTGGCACCCACTTAAGAAAATGTGGAATAGTTTCACAACTCACGCTGCCTGGAACACCTCGGCGTAATGGTGTGTCCGAACATCGTAATCGCACTCTATTGGATATGGTGCGATCTATGATGTCTCTTACCGATCTATCGCTGTCATTTTGGGGCTATGCTTTAGAGACTGCCGCATTCACTTTAAATAGGGCTCCGTCAAAATCCGTTGAGATGACACCGTATGAATTATGGTTTGGGAAGAAACCTAAGCTGTCATTTCTAAAAGTTTGGGGATGCGATGCTTGTGTCAAGAAACTTCAACCTGGAAAGCTCGAACCCAAATCGGAAAAATGTGTCTTCATAGGATACCCTAAAGAAACTATTGGGTATACCTTCTACCTCAGATCCGAAGGAAAGATCTTTGTTGCCAAGAATGGGTCCTTTCTAGAGAAAGAGTTTCTCTTGAAAGAAATAAGTGGGAGGAAAGTAGAACTTGATGAAGTATTACCTCTTGAACCGGTAAGTGGCGCAGCTCAAGAAAATGTTCCTGAGGTGCCTGCACCGACTAGAGAGGAAGTTAATGTTGGGGAACGTAGTAATTTCAAAAAATTTCCTACGCACACGCAAGATCATGGTGATGCATAGCAACAAGAGGGGAGAGTGTGATCTACGTACCCTTGTAGACCGACAGCGGAAGCGTTAGCACAACGCGGTTGATGTAGTCGTACGTCTTCACGGCCCGACCGATCAAGCACCGAAACTACGGCACCTCCAAGTTCTAGCACACATTCAGCTCGTTGACGATCCCTGGACTCCGATCCAGCAAAGTGTCGGGGAAGAGTTCCGTCAGCACGATGGCGTGGTGATGATCTTGATGCTCTACCGTCGCAGGGCTTCGCCTAAGCACCGCTACAATATTATCGAGGATTATGGTGGAAGGGGGCACCGCACACGGCTAAGAATATGATCACGTGGATCAACTTGTGTCTCTAGGGGTGCCTGTAGCGACCCGACCCGAATGTATCAAGTGCTCTGTGCTCTCGTGTCATCCCTAGATCAGTAATGCTGACACCACACAGTACTTCGAAGGATTTATAGCAGAGTGGCAATCACACACTTATTACATCGTTGTCTCAAAGAGAACTTATTACAATAAATATGGCTTAAGGCCATCTAATATCGATAACAACGGAAGACTCGGAAGATAAATGGGTCCATCAACTCCAACGGCATCACTGAGTATAGAACCAAGACCTAAAACACCTTACTCGTCATCTCAAAAGTCTGCAACATGAAAGTTGCAGCCCGAAAACGGGTCAGCACATGGAATATGCTGGCAAGGTAACACATAGAGAGTAATGGAATGAAACAGCTATGCTATATGCATGAATGGCTGGTGGAAAGCTCTATGGTTACAGTTTTGCGTAAAGCCAGTTTTTCCCTACTGCAAAGGAATAAATTTATTTAACTATCATGGTAGTTGAACATCGAGAATGGTTGACAGCATTCCGATCCCAATTAAGTGAACAATTAAAACCCAACAATATTAATTAGAAGTAACATGATGAGATTCACATGATATTCAAGTACTAGATACTCAAGTTGTCCATAACCGGGGACACAGCTAATCACGATTAGTTTATTACACTCTGCATAGGTTTGCGCACTTTTCCCCACAAGACTCTATCGCCTCCGTTGGTTTTCTCGCACTACATGGTGTTTGAGAAATGGATGACCGAGACACAGTCTTTCAGAAGCGCTAGCACCTTACGTCTGGGTAGACCGTACCACCTATAACCCCTACATCTGCTAGTCTACCACTGTAAGAGTTCGCACGACTAAATCAACTATGCCAGAGCCCATAATGGCTTGTGGCTGCACACAGAAGTTTCTAGCATGAAAGATCTTATGATCCCTTTGAGCCTGGGTGGCGGTCCAAAATAAAACAGGCAAGTCCTGATAGACATCAGGTGCCTCAATCCACCCAGATGTGTGTTTAAGTTGCCACCTTAGATAAACCATTAATTAACAATACTCACATCTGTCATGGATATCACTCACCCAATCCACGTCTACTAGCATAGCATGGCATAATAAACAAACGTAGAAGTAACTCCCAAAGGTTTCATAATAATACAGGTAATAGGTACTACCTCATCTACTTCCCATCCCACAATTTAATTAGATCCTAATCATGCAATGTGTGAGGATTGATCTAATGCAATAAAACTGGGTTGTAGAAAAGGTATGATCAAAGTGTTACTTGCCTTGCTGATGATCCGCGAGACCTAGAGAATCGAAATAACAAGCGGCGCACTCCGGGTGATCTATCACAGACAAACAACAAGCACACAATAAGAACTCATCTAATGCACAGGTAAAACTCGAACAAGAGAACGAACCAGAAAGTTCAACTTAAGAACTCCGATTGCAAAGAAAGAACGAACCGAACAAAGCGACGGAAGAAAACAACTTGGTTCTAGCAAGTTGAAACTAGGTCAAATTTTACCAGGGCAAAAACTTGTTTAAGTTGATTAGATGGAACGGCGGTTTTGAAACGAAACTCCAGGCGCTTGAATCACGTGATTCCGATAAACGAGCGAGAAGAAAGACTAGAACGAAGATCGGATCTGAGATCGCGATCACGGAATAAATCCGACGAGAAAGAAAACGAAGAACGGTTAAACGAACGGACGTTCGTTAGCCGGGGATAATCGGTGATCACGTTCATTGAGACGAACGGTCCGAAGAAAGAACGAAAACCGATCTAGGGTTTCGGAAAAGAACCGAAACAAAAACCGGAAAGAAAAACGAAAAGAATCGGAAGAGAAGAAAAGAATCGGAACGATTCATAAGAAAAACCGAACCGAGGAAGAAAAAGAGAGGCGTGGGGCTACCTCCGGCGAGGCTCCGGCGAACGGCGGCGACGGCGGCTAAGGCGCGGGGCGGCGGGTGAGGGGCGCGGGGTGGGGCGCGGCTTGGGGTTTGGTGTTTGGTGTGATGTTTAGAGGGGGGGGGGGTGTTGGTATTTATATAGGTGAGGGGAGAGGAAACTTGGGGTAGGGGGCAAGAAAAAGAGTAGGAAAAGGAAAGAGGAAACGGAGTAGGACTAGAGTCCTACTAGGACTCCACTAGGGCGGTGGCGGCTCCCTCCTGCGCCAGGCGCGCTAGGCGCGGTGGCCTGCCTTGGCCGGCCGGCTGCTGGGCCTTGGCCCAGGCGCTGCGGAATTTTTTTTAAATCGGTTTCGCGCGCAAAAAAACACAAAGAAGTAAATCTAAATGAACTCCAAAACTTCTAAAGTAAATTTTCTCCGACTCCTAAAAATGAGTCGAACAAAATGAACTTTACTCCGGACCTAAAATGCAATTTTTGAAAACGCGCATTTTTCCCTATCCAAATAAAATGCAAACAAACACTGGAAAACAAAATTTGATCTATTTATTAAATCTTCATTTTTCCTATATTTTGGGAAAGTCATACTATTCCCTCTCTCATATTTGATATTGAAAAAATAATTGAAGATGAAATAAATAAATCAAATGATCCTCTTTTCAAATTCGAGAAAACTCTCAAATATGAAAATAACGAAATCTCCAACTCTCTCCAAGGGTCCTTGAGTTGCGTGAAATTTCTAGGATCGGCCAAAATGCAAGAAAATATGATATGCATGATGATCTATGTATAACATTCCAAATTGAAAATTTGGGATGTTACAAACCTACCCCCCTTAAGATGAATCTCGCCCTCGAAATTCGGGTTGGCTAGAAAATACGTGAGGGTGGTCCTTGAGCAAATCTTCTTCTCTCTCCCAGCTGGCTTCATCCTCTGAGTGGTGGTTCCACTGAACTTTGCAAAACTTGATAACCTTGCTGCGAGTAACCCTGCTAGCATAATCGAGAATCTTGACTGGTTTCTCCTCATATGTTAAGTCATCCTTCAACTGAATCGCTTCAAGCGGCACTGTATCTCTTAGCGGTACCTCCGCCATCTCGGCGTGACATTTCTTCAGCTGAGAAACATGGAATACATCATGAACTCCTGACAGTCCCTCTGGTAATTCCAACTTATAAGCGACTTCTCCCATACGTTGCAAGATCTTATATGGTCCAACGAAACGCGGTGCTAATTTTCCCTTAACTCCAAAGCGCTTAACTCCTCGAAGTGGGGATACTCGAAGATAAACTCTGTCTCCGGTTTTGTAAACTGTCTCCTTGCGTTTAGAATCTGCGTAGCTCTTCTGCCTGGACTGGGCTACCTTGAGCCTATCGCGAATCAACTTAACTTTCCGTTCATACTCCTTAATCAAATCTGGTCCAAAGAATTGACGGTCTCCAACTTCGTCCCATGACAACGGTGTCCTGCACCTCCTTCCGTATAATGCTTCGAAAGGTGCCATCCTCAAACTGGGTTTGGTAACTGTTGTTATAAGAAAACTCCGCATAAGGCAAGTTATCGTACCAACTAGATCCATAATCTAGTGCACAAGTTCTCAGCATATCTTCCAAAATCTGATTGACTCTCTCAGTCTGTCCATCCGTCTGTGGGTGAAAAGCTGTGCTGAACTCTAGTCTGGTTCCCAAAGTTTCTTGCAACTGATTCCAAAACTTTGAGGTAAATTTGGTTCCTCTATCTGATACGATACTCCTCGGAACTCCATGCAAACAAATGATCCTAGCCATATATATATTTGCCAACTTAGCACTGGTGTAAGTAGTCTTTACTGGAATGAAATGTGCTACCTTCGTCAAACAATCAACTACTACCCATATCGAGTCATAGCCTGCTTTCGTCCTGGGTAGTCCGGTGATAAAATCCATGCCTATCTTATCCCACTTCCATTCGGGTAACGGCAATGGTTGTAACAATCCGGCGGGCTTCTGATGTTCTGCTTTCACTCTTTGACACACATCACAAACTGCTACATATGCTACAATATCCTTCTGCATTCCGGTCCACTAGAATGTTTCCTTCAAATCCAAATACATCTTGGTATTTCCTGGGTGAATCGAATAGGGTGAATCATGTGCCTCTTGCAAAATCAACTTCCTGATCTCCGGGTCATTTGGCACATAAACACGGTCCTCAAACCATAGGGTATCGTGCTCATCCTCACGAAATCCCTTTGCTTTTCCTTTGCTCAGTTTCTCCTTTATAGAAGCAATCTCCTTGTCAGATTTCTGAGCCTCTCTGATCTTATCCATCAATGTTGACTGAATCTCCAATGCTGTTACATAGCCTCTCGGAACTACTTCCAAACATAGCTCACGAAGGTTTTCTGCTAACTCCTTTGGTATTTCTTCCGTCATTAGTGTATTGACATGGCTCTTACGGCTCAATGCGTCAGCTACTACATTAGCCTTTCCGGGATGATAATGCAATCTCATATCATAATCCTTGATGAGCTCCAACCATCTCCTTTGTCTGAGATTTAACTCCTTCTGCGTGAAAATGTACTTGAAACTCTTATGATCCGTGTACACCTCACAATGGTTTCCAATGAGGAAATGTCTCCACGTCTTCAATGCATGCACTACGGGTGCTAACTCCAAATCATGCGTAGCATAATTCCATTCATGAGGCTTCAGTTGTCGTGATGCATACGAAACAACTCTCCCTTCCTGCATAAGCACTGCTCCAAGTCCTCGACGTGAAGTGTCGCAATACTCCTCATAATCCTTAGTCTGATCTAGCAAAACCAATACTGGTGAGGTAACCAAATGTTTCTTCAACTCCTGGAAACTAGCCTCACACTCCTCAGTCCATTTGAACTTAGTATCCTTCTTCAACAACTCCGTCATAGGCTTCACACTCTTTGAAAAGTTCTCAATGAATCTCCGGTAGTATCCGGCGAGTCCAAGAAAACTCCGGATCTCTCCAACTGTCGTTGGTGCTTCCCATTCGGTTACGGTCTCAACCTTTGTGGGGTCAACTGCTATCCCTTCTCCGGATATAACGTGTCCAAGAAATCCAACTTCCTTCAACCAAAACTCACATTTGCTGAATTTGGCATATAACTGATGTTCCCTTAGTTTCTCCAAAACCAAACGCAAATGTTCCTTATGCTCCTCTTCATTCTTTGAATAAACCAAAATGTCATCAATGAACACTACGGCGAACTTATCCAAAAACTCCATAAACACTTTTTTCATCAGGTTCATAAAATAGGCAGGTGTGTTAGTCAATCCAAATGACATAACGGTATACTCATACAGTCCATATCTTGTGGTGAATGTTGTCTTCGGAATATCCTGTTCTCGAATCTTCAACTGATGGTAACCTGATCGCAAGTCGATCTTGGAAAACACTTTAGCTCCTTGCAAACGATCAAACAGGTCATTGATCATTGGCAGTGGGTACTTATTCTTGATGGTTACTTCATTTAATCCACGGTAATCAAAAACCATCCTTAACGATCCATCCTTCTTCTCCACTAGAAGCACGGGTGATCCCCAAGGCGAAGAACTTGGGCGAATGTAACGTTTATCCAATAACTCCTTAATCTGATTCTTAATTTCCACCAAATCTTTTGCTGGCATCCGGTACGGTCGCTTAGATATTGGGCCTGTACCTGGCAAAAGCTCAATCAAAAACTCAATGTCTCTATCGGGTGGCATTCCTGGCAATTCCTCAGGAAATACATCAGGAAAATCCTTCACCACTGGTACTTCCTCCTGTCCATACTTCCTCTTGCGGTTCTCAATCTGCTGCTGCTTCCCTTCAATCATGATGGCATGATCTACCAACTCCTGGTAGTTGTTGAAACTTGTTACCATCAACTGCATTCTTAGCTTATCATTCAATCCTTCCAAAAACTTCTCCTGCTTAGTTGCATCCGTAGCAACATCATCTGGCGCATAACGTGCTAACTTGCTGAAGTCGTCAATGTACTGGCCAACTGTCCTTCCTGTTGGGGAACGCAGTAATTTCGAAAATTTTCCTACGCACACGCAAGATCATGGTGATGCACAGCAACGAGAGGGGAGAGTGTTGTCTACGTACCAACGTAGACCGACTGCGGAAGCGATCACACAACGTAGAGGAAGTAGTCGTACGTCTTCTTCCCGATCCGACCGATCCAAGCACCGTTACTCCGGCACCTCCGAGTTCTTAGCACACGTTCAGCTCGATGACGATCCCCGGGCTCCGATCCAGCAAAGCTTCGGGGAGGAGTTCCGTCAGCACGACGGCGTGGTGACGATCTTGATATACTACCGACGCAGGGCTTCGCCGAAGCACTACAACGGTATGATCGAGGTGGAATTTGGTGGCAGGGGGCACCGCACACGGCTAAGGAGCGATCTCAAGGATCAAGTTGTGTGTCTTGTGGTGCTCCCTGCCCCCGTATATAAAGGTTGGAGGAGGGGGGCCGGCCGGCCAAGGGAGGGGAGGCGCAGGGGAGTCCTACTCCCACCGGGAGTAGGACTCCTCCCCCCAATCCTAATCCAACTAGGACTCCCGGGGGAAAAGAGAGAGAAGGGGGGCCGGCCCCTTATCCTATTCCTAATAGGACTTGGGGGGGGGGGGCACCGGCCAGCTAGTGGGCTTCCCTTTTCTCTTTTCCACTAAGGCCCAATAGGCCCATTAGTCTCCCGGGGGGTTCCGGTAACCCTCCCGGTATTCCGGTAAAATCCCGATTTCACCCGGAACACTTCCGATGTCCAAACATAGGCTTCCAATATATCAATCTTTACGTCTCAACCATTTCGAGACTCCTCATCATGTCCGTGATCTCATCTGGGACTCCGAACAACCTTCGGTACATCGAAATGCATAAACTCATAATAACTGTCATCGTAACGTTAAGCGTGCGGACCCTACGGTTCGACAACAATGTAGACATGACCGAGACACGTCTCCGGTCAATAACCAATAGCGGGACCTGGATGCCCATATTGGCTCCTACATATTCTACGAAGATCTTTATCGGTCAGACCGCATAACAACATACGTTGTTCCCTTTGTCATCGGTATGTTACTTGCCCGAGATTCGATCGTCGGTATCCAATACCTAGTTCAATCTCGTTACCGGCAAGTCTCTTTACTCGTTCCGTAATACATCATCTCACAACTAACTTATTAGTTGCAGTGCTTGCAAGGCTTATGTGATGTGCATTACCGAGAGGGCCTAGAGATACCTCTCCGACAATCGGAGTGACAAACCCTAATCTCGAAATACGCCAACCCAACATCTACCATTGGAGACACCTGTAGTACTCCTTTATAATCACCCAGTTACGTTGTGACGTTTGGTAGTACCCAAAGTGTTCCTCCGGTAAACGGGAGTTGCATAATCTCATAGTTGTAGGAACATGTATAAGTCATGAAGAAAACAATAGCAACATACTAAACGATCGGGTGCTATGCTAATGGAATGGGTCATGTCAATCAGATCATTCTACTAATGATGTGACCTCGTTAATCAAATAACAACTCCTTGTTCATGGTTAGGAAACATAACCATCTTTGATTAACGAGCTAGTCAAGTAGAGGCATACTAGTGACACTCTGTTGGTCTATGTATTCACACATGTATTATGTTTCCGGTTAATACAATTCTAGCATGAATAATAAACATTTATCATGATGTAAGGAAATAAATAATAACTTTATTATTGCCTCTAGGGCATATTTCCTTCAGTCTCCCACTTGCACTAGAGTCAATAATCTAGATTACACAGTAATGATTCTAACACCCATGGAGCCTTGGTGCTGATCATGTTTTGCTCGTGGAAGAGGCTTAGTCAACGGGTCTGCAACATTCAGATCCGTATGTATCTTGCAAATCTCTATGTCTCCCACCTGGACTAAATCCCGGATGGAGTTGAAGCGTCTCTTGATGTGTTTGGTCCTCTTGTGAAATCTGGATTCCTTTGCCAAGGCAATTGCACCAGTATTGTCACAGAAGATTTTCATTGGACCCGATGCACTAGGTATGACACCTAGATCGGATATGAACTCCTTCATCCAGACTCCTTCGTTTGCTGCTTCCGAAGCAGCTATGTACTCCGCTTCACATGTAGATCCCGCTACGACGCTTTGTTTAGAACTGCACCAACTGACAGCTCCACCGTTTAAAGTAAACACGTATCCGGTTTGCGATTTAGAATCGTCCGGATCAGTGTCAAAGCTTGCATCAACGTAACCTCTTACGGTGAGCTCTTTGTCACCTCCATATACGAGAAACATATCCTTAGTCCTTTTCAGGTATTTTAGGATGTTCTTGACCGCTGTCCAGTGATCCACTCCTGGATTACTTTGGTACCTCCCTGCTAAACTTATAGCAAGGCACACATCAGGTCTGGTACACAGCATTGCATACATGATAGAGCCTATGGCTGAAGCATAGGGAACATCTTTCATTTTCTCTCTATCTTCTGCAGTGGTCGGGCATTGAGTCTGACTCAACTTCACACCTTGTAACACAGGCAAGAACCCTTTCTTTGCTTGATCCATTTTGAACTTCTTCAAAATCTTGTCAAGGTATGTGCTCTGTGAAAGTCCAATTAAGCGTCTTGATCTATCTCTATAGATCTTTATGGCTAATATGTAAGCAGCTTCCCCGAGGTCTTTCATTGAAAAACTTTTATTCAAGTATCCCTTTATGCTATCCAGAAATTCTATATCATTTCCAATTAGCAATATGTCATCCACATATAATATCAGAAATGCTACAGAGCTCCCACTCACTTTCTTGTAAATACAGGCTTCTCCAAAAGTCTATATAAAGCCAAATGCTTTGATCACACTATCAAAGCGTTTATTCCAACTCCGAGATGCTTGCACCAGCCCATAAATGGATCGCTGGAGTTTGCATACTTTGTTAGCTCCTTTTGGATCGACAAAACCTTCTGGTTGTACCATATACAACTCTTCTTCCAGAAATCCATTCAGGAATGCAGTTTTGACATCCATCTGCCATATTTCATAATCATAAAATGCGGCAATTGCTAACATAATTCTGACGGACTTAAGCATCGCTACGGGTGAGAAAGTCTCATCGTAGTCAACCCCTTGAACTTGTCGAAAACCTTTTGCGACAAGTCGAGCTTTATAGACAGTAACATTACCGTCAGTGTCAGTCTTTTTCTTGAAGATCCATTTATTCTCAATTGCTTGCCGATCATCGGGCAAGTCAACCAAAGTCCATACTTTGTTCTCATACATGGATCCCATCTCAGATTTCATGGCCTCAAGCCACTTTGCGGAATCTGGGCTCACCATCGCTTCTTCATAGTTCGTAGGTTCATCATGATCTAGCATCATGACTTCCAGAACTGGATTACCGTACCACTCTAGTGCGGATCTCACTCTGGTTGATCTACGTGGTTCAGTAGTATCTTGTTCTGAAGCTTCATGATCATCATCATTAGCTTCCTCACTGATTGGCATAGGTGTCGCAGAAACAGTTTTCTGTGATGTACTATTTTCCAATAAGGGAGCAGGTACAGTTACCTCGTCAAGTTCTACTTTCCTCCCACTCACTTCTTTCAAGAGAAACTCCTTCTCTAGAAATGATCAATTCTTAGCAACGAATGTCTTGCCTTCGGATCTGTGATAGAAGGTATACCCAACAGTTTCCTTTGGGTATCCTATGAAGACACATTTCTCTGCTTTGGGTTCGAGCTTATCAGGTTGAAGCTTTTTCACATAAGCATCGCAGCCCCAAACTTTAAGAAACGACAACTTTGGTTTCTTGCCAAACCATAGTTCATAAGGCGTCGTCTCAACAGATTTTGATGGTGCCCTATTTAACGTGAATGCGGCCGTCTCTAAAGCATAACCCCAAAACGATAGCGGTAAATCAGTAAGAGACATCATGGATCGCACCATATCTAGTAAAGTGCGATTATGACGTTCGGACACACCATTACGCTGTGGTGTTCCGGGTGGCATGAGTTGCGAAACTATTCCACAATTTTTCAAATGTATACCAAACTCGTAACTCAAATATTCTCCTCCACGATCAGATCGTAGAAACTTTATTTTCTTGTTACGATGATTTTCAACTTCACTCTGAAATTCTTTGAACCTTTCAAATGTTTCAGACTTATGTTTCATTAAGTAGATATACCCATATCTGCTTAAATCATCTGTGAAGGTGAGAAAATAACGATATCCGCCACGAGCCTCAATATTCATCGGACCACACACATCGGTATGTATGATTTCCAACAAATCTGTTGCTCTCTCCATAGTACCGGAGAACGGTGTTTTAGTCATCTTGCCTATGAGGCATGGTTCGCAAGTACCAAGTGATTCATAATCAAGTGGTTCCAAAAGCCCATCAGTATGGAGTTTCTTCATGCGCTTTACACCGATATGACCTAAACGGCAGTGCCACAAATAAGTTGCACTATCATTATTAACTTTGCATCTTTTGGCTTCTACATTATGAATATGTGTGTTACTATCTTCGAGATTCAACAAGAATAGACCACTCTTCAAGGGTGCATGACCATAAAAGATATTATTCATATAAATAGAACAACCATTATTCTCTGATTTAAATGAATAACCGTCTCGCATTAAACAAGATCCAGATATAATGTTCATGCTCAACGCTGGCACCAAATAACAATTATTTAGGTCTAATATTAATCCCGAAGGTAGATTTAGAGGTAGCGTGCCGACCGCGATCACATCGACTTTGGAACCGTTTCCCACGCGCATTGTCACCTCGTCCTTTGCTAGCGTCCGCTTATTCTGTAGTCCCTGTTTCGAGTTGCAAATATTAGCAACAGAACCAGTATCAAATACCCAGGTGCTACTGCGAGCTCTAGTAAGGTACACATCAATAACATGTATATCACATATACCTTTGCTCACTTTGCCATCCTTCTTATCCGCCAAATACTTGGGGCAGTTCCGCTTCCAGTGACCAGTCTGCTTGCAGTAGAAGCACTCAGTTTCAGGCTTAGGTCCAGACTTGGGTTTCTTCTCCTGAGCAGCAACTTGCTTGCTGTTCTTCTTGAAGTTTCCCTTCTTCTTCCCTTTGCCCTTTTTCTTGAAACTAGTGGTTTTGCTAACCATCAACACTTGATGCTCCTTCTTGATTTCTACCTCCGCAGCTTTCAGCATTGCGAAGAGCTCGGGAATAGTCTTGTTCATCCCTTGCATATTATAGTTCATCACGAAGCTCTTGTAGCTTGGTGGTAGTGATTGGAGAATTCTGTCAATGACGCAATCATCTGGAAGATTAACTCCCATCTGAACCAAGTGATTATTATACCCAGACATTTTGAGTATATGCTCACTAATAGAACTATTCTCCTCCATCTTACAGCTATAGAACTTATTGGAGACTTCATATCTCTCAATTCGGGCATTTGCTTGAAATATTAACTTCAACTCCTGGAACATCTCATATGCTCCATGACGTTCAAAACGTCGTTGAAGTCCCGATTCTAAGCCGTAAAGCATGGCACACTGAACTATCGAGTAGTCATCAGCTTTGCTCTGCCAGACGTTCATAACATCTGGCGTTGCTCCAGCAGCAGGCCTGTCACCCAGCGGTGCTTCCAGGACGTAATTCTTCTATGCAGCAATGAGGATAATCCTCAGGTTACGGACCCAGTCCGTGTAATTGCTACCATCATCTTTCAACTTTGCTTTCTCAAGGAACGCATTAAAATTCAACGGAACAATAGCACGAGCCATCTATCTACAAGCAACATAAACAAGCAAGATACTATCAGGTACTAAGTTCATGATAAGTTTAAGTTCAGTTAATCAAGTTACTTCGGAACTCCCACTTAGATAGACATCCCTCTAATCCTCTAAGTGATCACGTGATCCAAATCAACTAAACCATAACCGATCATCACGTGAGATGGAGTAGTTTTCAATGGTGAACATCGTCATGTTGATCATATCTACTATATGATTCAAGCTCGACCTTTCGGTCTCTGTGTTCCGAGGCCATATCTGCATATGCTAGGCTCGTCAAGTATAACCTGAGTATTCTGCGTGTGCAAAACTGGCTTGCACCCGTTGTAGATGGACGTAGAGCTTATCACACCCGATCATCACGTGGTGTCTGGGCACGACGAACTTTGGCAACGGTGCATACTCAGGGAGAACACTTCTTGATAATTTAGTGAGAGATCATCTTATAATGCTACCGTCAATCAAAGCAAGATAAGATGCATAAAAGGATAAACATCACATGCAATCAATATAAGTGATATGATATGGCCATCATCATCTTGTGCTTGTGATCTCCATCTCCGAAGCACCGTCATGATCACCATCGTCACCGGCGCGACACCTTGATCTCCATCGTAGCATCGTTGTCGTCTCGCCAATCTTATGCTTCCACGAATATTACTACCGTTTAGTAATCTAGTAAAGCATTACATCGCAATTGCATTGCATACAATAAAGCGACAACCATATGGCTCCTGCCAGTTGCCGATAACTTAGTTACAAAACATGATCATCTCATACAATAAAATCAGCATCATGCCTTGACCATATCACATCACAACATACCCTGCAAAAACAAGTTAGACGTCCTCTACTTTGTTGTTGCAAGTTTTACGTGGCTGCTACGGGCTTAAGTAAGAACTCATCTCACCTACGCATCAAAAGCACAACGATAGTTCGTCAAATAGACTCCGTTTTAACATTCTCAAGGACCGGGCGTAGTCACACTTGGTTCAACTAAAGTTGGAGAGACAGTCTTCCGCAAGCCATCTATGTGCAAAGCACGTCGAGGGAACCGGTCTCGCGTAAGAGTACGCGTAAGGTTGGTCCGGATCGTCTCACCCAACAATACCGCCGAACCAAAGTATGACATGCTGGTAGGCAGTATGACTTGTATCGCCCACAACTCACTTGTGTTCTACTCGTGCATATAACATCAAACCATAAAACCTAGGCTCTGATACCATTGTTGGGGAACGCAGTAATTTTGAAAATTTTCCTACGCACACGCAAGATCATGGTGATGCACAGCAACGAGAGGGGAGAGTGTTGTCTACGTACCAACGCAGACCGACTGCGGAAGCGATCACACAACATAGAGGAAGTAGTCGTACATCTTCTTCCCGATCCGACCGATCCAAGCACCGTTACTCCGGCACCTCCGAGTTCTTAGCACATGTTCAGCTCGATGACGATCCCCGGGCTCCGATCCAGCAAAGCTTCGGGGAGGAGTTCCGTCAGCACGACGGCGTGGTGACGATCTTGATGTACTACCGACGCAGGGCTTCGCCTAAGAACTACAACAGTACGATCGAGGTGGAATTTGGTGGCAGGGGGCACCGCACACGGCTAAGGAGCGATCTCAAGGATCAAGTTGTGTGTCTTGGGGTGCCCCCTGCCCCCGTATATAAAGGTTGGAGGAGGGGGGCCGGCCGGCCAAGGGAGGGGAGGCGCAGGGGAGTCCTACTCCCACCGGGAGTAGGACTCCTCCCCCCAATCCTAATCCAATTAGGACTCCCGGGGGAAAAGAGAGAGAAGGGGGGCCGGCCCCTTATCCTATTCCTAATAGGACTAGGGGGGGCGCCGGCCAGCTAGTGGGCTTCCCTTTTCTCTTTTCCACTAAGGCCCAATAGGCCCATTAGTCTCCCGGGGGGTTCCGGTAACCCTCCCGGTATTCCGGTAAAATCCCGATTTCACCCGGAACACTGCCGATGTCCAAACATAGGCTTCCAATATATCAATCTTTACGTCTCGACCATTTCGAGACTCCTCGTCATGTCCGTGATCTCATCTGGGACTCCGAACAACCTTCGGTACATCAAAATGCATAAACTCATAATAACTGTCATCGTAACATTAAGCGTGCGGACCCTATGGTTCGAGAACAATGTAGACATGACCGAGACACGTCTCCGGTCAATAACCAATAGCGGGACCTGGATGCCCGAGATTCGATCGTCGGTATCCAATACCTAGTTCAATCTCGTTACCGACAAGTCTCTTTACTCGTTCTGTAATACATCATCTCACAACTAACTTATTAGTTGCAGTGCTTGCAAGGCTTATGTGATGTGCATTACCGAGAGGGCCCAGAGATACCTCTCCGACAATCGGAGTGACAAACCCTAATCTCGAAATACGCCAACCCAACATCTACCATTGGAGACACCTGTAGTACTCCTTTGTAATCACCCAGTTACGTTGTGACGTTTGGTAGTACCCAAAGTGCTCCTCCGGTAAACGGGAGTTGCATGATCTCATAGTTGTAGGAACATGTATAAGTCATGAAGAAAACAATAGCAACATACTAAACGATCGGGTGCTATGCTAATGGAATGGGTCATGTCAATCAGATCATTCTACTAATGATGTGACCTCGTTAATCAAATAACAACTCCTTGTTCATGGTTAGGAAACATAACCATCTTTGATTAACGAGCTAGTCAAGTAGAGGCATACTAGTGACACTCTGTTGGTCTATGTATTCACACATGTATTATGTTTCCGGTTAATACAATTCTAGCATGAATAATAAACATTTATCATGATGTAAGGAAATAAATAATAACTTTATTATTGCCTCTAGGGCATATTTCCTTCACTTCCTCCTTGGCGTAAGTTGCAAAACTCACGCTTCTTCATGGCCATAGCTCCTGCTGAAACATGGGTGGTGCGGAAAGCTTGCTGGAACTGATCCCATGTGACAGTGTCAACTGGGTATGTGGCTGTGAAATTCTCCCACCATGCTGCCGCGGGTCCGTCGAGATGATGTGCGGCAAACTTCACTTTCTCACCATCCATGCATCCTGCAGTGGTCAACTCCCTTCCTATCTTGCGGAGCCAATCGTCTGCTACTATTGGCTCGGTGCTACTGGAAAACACCGGCGGATTTAGCCTAAGGAAACGGGCTAAGTGGTCAACAGGTGGCGGTGGTGGTGGTGGGTTGTTGTTGTTGTTCTGCTGGTTCTGGACTAACAACTGCATCAATTGATTCTTCTGCTGGATCAACTGAGTGAGCTCTGGTGGAAATCCATTGTCACATCTCGGAGGCATCTGAGGGTTTAGAAAAGACGAGAATTAAGAATAGAGTGAGGTCTAAAGAGAAAACACTACCCCAATGCACATGAGCAAATGCACACAAAATCACTTCATTCAATCAAACAAGGGCTTACAAACGGTCTAATACTATCGCAAAAGTGCTCGAACTAATGTTTACATGGGGGAAAATACTACTACTATTTGGTGGTCATCTAGAAATTTGAATCGATGGATGACTCCATGATATCTGCTCCAGCTTCGTCTTCAAAGTCGGGTTTACTTGAGTCCGCATCGGTGTCGTCGATGATGATGTAGTTATCCGGACATGCGACGTACTCGTCTTCCTCCTTGGATGCTAAATTCCTCTTGAGTTCTTCAATCTCCTGCTTAAGATCACAATTGTGCCTTGCTAGAGCTACGATCTCGTCCATGTAGTCCTTGCGTGTAGCCTTCAGTTCTCCTTCTAGCTCGATGATCCTTGTCTTCACATTCTTCAACTCTATCATATCATTGCACATCTGGTTCTCGTGGCGTCGAATGTGCTGGTTTAACTCCTGGATGAAAGCTGCAATGGATCTATCCTTATTGGTGCAGACTAGCTCCCATTGTTCATCTCGGCGTCTGCAAATCTGGTAGATAGTGTCCTTGAGGTCTTCCTGATAAACTTCTCCAATGCGTCCTATGGTGATATGAGCTGCCATGCTCCTTCCCAGACTCCAGGTTGGTGCATTGAAAATACTATCTATGGGCTTCGTGATTGGCGCGAATGTCCTTTCCAGAACGTGAGCTTGAATCTTCCAGCGCTCCTCTTCAGGTAGAGTGGCGTTGAATGTGCCGGTGAAGCTTGGTAGTCCAATGTTCAGGTACTAGTGACTTCCTTCAAGTGAAATCCAAAAGGTGTGCCTTCATCTGGTTGGGCGTACTTAATCTTCGTGTCCTTCATCCTAAAAGAGTAGAAAAGATGAGGAGTTAGAAAATGAGAAGAGAATAGTGATCTATGGCTTTAACTTAGTGGTCGTGTCCTACAGTCAGCGTGTGCTCTGATACCATTCTCTGTAGCGACCCGACCCGAATGGATCAAGTGCTCTGTGCTCCGGTGTCATCTCTGGATCAGTAATGCTGACACCACACAATACTTCGAAGGATTTATAGCAGAGTGGCAATCACACACTTATTACATCGTCGTCTCAAAGAGAACTTATTACAATAAATATGGCTTAAGGCCATCTAATATCGATAACAGCGGAAGACTCGGAAGATAAATGGGTCCATCAACTCCAACGGCATCACTGAGTATAGAACCACGACCTAAAACACCTTACTCGTCGTCTGAAAAGTCTGCAACATGAAAGTTGCAGCCCGAAAACAGGCCAGCACATGGAATATGCTGGCAAGGTAACACATAGAGAGTAATGGAATGAAACAACTATGCTATATGCATGAATGGCTGGTGGATAGCTCTATGGTTACAGTTTTGCGTAAAGCCAGTTTTTCCCTACTGCAAAGGAATAAATTTATTTAACTATCATGGTAGTTGAACATCGAGAATGGTTGACAGCATTCCGATCCCAATTAAGTGAACAATTAAAACCCAACAATATTAATTAGAAGTGACATGATGAGATTCACATGATATTCAAGTACTAGATACTCAAGTTGTCCATAACCGGGGACACGGCTAATCATGATTAGTTTATTACACTCTGCAGAGGTTTGCGCACTTTTCCCCACAAGACTCGATCGCCTCCGTTGGTTTTCACGCACTACATGGTGTTTGAGAAACGGATGACCGAGACACAGTCTTTCAGAAGCGCTAGCACCTCACGTCCGGGTAGACCGTACCACCTATAACCCCTACATCTGCTAGTCTACCACTGTAAGAGTTCACACGACTTAATCAACTATGCCAGAGCCAATAATGGCTTGTGGCTGCACACAGAAGTTTCTAGCATGAAAGATCTAATGATCCCTTTGAGCCTGGGTGGCGGTCCAAAATAAAACAGGCAAGTCCTGATAGACATCAGGTGCCTCAATCCACCCAGATGTGTGTTTAAGTTGCCACCTTAGATAAACCATTAATTAACAATACTCACATCTGTCATGGATATCACTCACCCAATCCACGTCTACTAGCATAGCATGGCATAATAAGCAAACGTAGAAGTAACTCCCAAAGGTTTCATAATAATACAGGTAATAGGTACTACCTCATCTACTTCCCATCCCACAATTTAATTAGATCCTAATCATGCAATGTGTGAGGATTGATCTAATGCAATAAAACTGGGTTGTAGAAAAGGTATTGTTACTTGCCTTGCTGATGATCCGCGAGACCTAGAGAATCGAAATAATAAGCGGCGCAGTCCGGGTGATCTATCGCAGACAAACAACAAGCACACAATAAGAACTCATCTAATGCACAGGTAAAACTCGAACAAGAGAACGAACTAGAAAGTTCAACTTAAGAACTCCGGTTGCAAAGAAAGAACGAACCGAACAAAGCGACGGAAAATAAACGGCGGAAGAAAACAACTCGGTTCTAGCAAGTTGAAACTAGGTCAAATTTTACCGGGGCAAAAACTTGTTTAAGTTGATTAGACGGAACGGCGGTTTTGAAACGAAACTCCAGGCGCTTGAATCACCTGATTCCGATAAACGAGCGAGAAGAAAGACTAGAACGAAGATCGGATCTCAGATCGCGATCACGGAATAAATCCAACGAGAAAGAAAACGAAGAACGGTTAAACGAACGGACGTTCGTTAGCCGGGGATAATCGGTGATCACGTTCGTTGAGACGAACGGTCCGAAGAAAGAACGAAAACCGATCTAGGGTTTCGGAAAAGAACCGAAACAAAAACCGGAAAGAAAAACGAAAAGAATCGGAAGAGAAGAAAAGAATCGGAAGAGAAGAAAAGAATCGGAACGGTTTATAAGAAAAACCGAACCGAGGAAGAAAAAGAGAGGCGCGGGGCTACCTCCGGCGAGGCTCCGGCGAACGGCGGCGACGGCGGCGGCGGCGGCTAAGGCGCGGGGCGGCGGGTGAGGGGCGCGGGGTGGGGCGCGGCTTGGGGTTTGGTGTTTGGTGTGATGTTTAGAGGGGGGGGTGTTGGTATATATATAGGTGAGGGGAGAGGAAACTTGGGGTAGGGGGCAAGAAAAAGAGTAGGAAAAGGAAAGAGGAAACAGAGTAGGACTAGAGTCCTACTAGAACTCCACTAGGGCGGCGGCGGCTCCCTCCTACGCCAGGCGCGCTAGGTGCGGTGGCCTGGCCTTGGCCGGCCAGCTGCTGGGCCTTGGCCCAGGCACTGCAGAATTTTTTTTTAAATCGGTTTCGCGCGCAGAAAAACACAAAAAAAAGAAAATCTAAACGAACTCCAAAACTTCTAAAGTAAATTTTCTCCGACTCCTAAAAATGAGTCGAACAAAATGAACTTTACTCCGGAACTAAAATGCAATTTTTGAAAACGCGCATTTTTCCCTATCCAAATAAAATGCAAACAAACACCGGAAAACAAAATTTGATCTATTTATTAAATCTTCATTTTTCCTATATTTTGGGAAAGTCATACTATTCCCTCTCTCATATTTGATATCGGAAAAATAATTGAAGATGAAATAAATAAATCAAATGATCCTCTTTTCAAATTCGAGAAAACTCTCAAATATGAAAATAACGAAATCTCCAACTCTCTCCGAGGGTCCTTGAGTTGCGTGAAATTTCTAGGATCGGCCAAAATGCAAGAAAATATGATATGCATGATGATCTATGTATAACATTAAAAATTGAAAATTTGGGATGTTACAGTGCCCCCTGCCCTCGTATATAAAGGATCTAAGGGGGGGTGCGTCCGGCCAGGAGGAGGGCGCACCAGGAGGAGTCCTACTCCCACCGGGAGTAGGATTCCCCCCCTTTCCTAGTTGGAATAGGATTCGGGAGGGGAAAAGAGGAGAGAGAGAAGGAAGGGGGGCACCGCCCCACTCTCCTTGTCCTATTCGGACTAGGGGGGGAGGGGCGTGCGGCCCAGCCCTGGCCACCTCTCCTCTCTTCTACTAAAGCCCACTAAGGCCCATATACCTCCCGGGGGGTTCCGGTAACCTCCCGGTACTCCGGTAAAATCCCGATTTCACCCAGAACACTTCCGATATCCAAATTTAGGCTTCCAATATATCAATCTTTATGTCTCGACCATTTCGAGACTCCTCGTCATGTCCGTGATCAATTCCAGGACTCCGAACAAACTTCGGTACATCAAAATGCATAAACTCATAATATAACTGTCATCGAAACCTTAAGCGTGCGGACCCTACGGGTTCGAGAACAATGTAGACATGACCGAGACACGTCGCCGGTCAATAACAAATGGCGGAACCTGGATGCTCATATTGGCTCCCACATATTCTACGAAGATCTTTATCGGTCAGACCGCATAACAACATAGGTTGTTCCCTTTGTCATCGATATGTTACTTGCCCGAGATTCGATCGTCGGTATCTCAATACCTACTTCAATCTCGTTACCGGCAAGTCTCTTTACTCGTTTCGTAATACATCTTCTCGCAACTAACTCATTAGTTGCAATGCTTGCAAGGCTTATGTGATGTGCATTACCGAGAGGGCCCAGAGATACCTCTGCGACAATTGGAGTGACAAATCCTAATCTCGAAATACGCCAACCCAACATGTACCTTTGGAGACACCTGTAGAGCTCCTTTATAATCACCCAGTTACATTGTGATGTTTGGTAGCACACAAAGTGTTCCTCCGGGAAACGGGAGTTGCATAATCTCATAGTCATAGGAACATGTATAAGTCATGAAGAAAGCAATAGCAACATACTAAACGATCGGGTGCTAAGCTAATGGAATGGGTCATTTCAATCATATCATTCTCCTAATGATGTGATCCTGTTAATCAAATAACAACACATGTCTATGGTTAGGAAACATAACCATCTTTGATTAACGAGCTAGTCAAGTAGAGGCATAGTAGTGACTTTTAGTTTGTCTATGTATTCACACAAGTATTATGTTTCCGGATAATACAATTCTAGCATGAATAATAAACATTTATCATGAAATAAGGAAATAAATAATAACTTTATTATTGCCTCTAGGGCATATTTCCTTCAGTTAATGATGATGATCATGAAACTTCAGATCAAGTTGCTACTGAACTTCGTAGGTCCACGAGGACACGTTCCGCACCAGAGTGGTACGGCAACCCTGTCTTGGAAATCATGTTGTTAGACAACGATGAACCTTCGAACTATGAAGAAGCGATGGCGGGCCCAGATTCCGACAAATGGCTGGAAGCCATGAAATCCGAGATAGGATCCATGTATGAAAACGAAGTATGGACTTTGACTGACTTGCCCGATGATCGGCGAACCATAGAAAATAAATGGATCTTTAAGAAGAAGACAGACGCGGATGGTAATGTAACCATCTATAAAGCTCGGCTTGTCGCTAAGGGTTATCGACAAGTTCAAGGGGTTGACTACGATGAGACTTTTTCACCCGTAGGGAAGCTAAAGTCCGTCCGAATCATGTTAGAAATTGCCGCATTCTATGATTATGAGATATGGCAAATGGACGTCAAAACGACATTCCTTAATGGTTTCCTTAAGGAAGAATTGTATATGATGCAGTCGGAAGGTTTTGTCGATCTTAAGAATGCTGACAAGGTGTGCAAGCTCCAACGCTCGATTTATGGGCTGGTGCAAGCATCTCGGAGTTGGAACATTCACTTTGATGAGATGATCAAAGCGTTTGGGTTTACGCAGACTTATGAACAAGCCTGCATTTACAAGAAAGTGAGTGGGAGCTCTATAGCATTTCTCATATTGTATGTGGATGACATACTGTTGATGGGAAATGATATAGAATTCTTGGAAAGCATAAAGGCCTACTTGAACAAGTGTTTTTCAATGAAGGATCTTGGAGAAGCTGCTTATATATTAGGCATCAAGATCTATAGAGATAGATCGAGAAGCCTCATTGGTCTTTCACAGAGTACGTGCCTTGACAAGATATTGAAGAAGTTCAAAATGAATAAGTCAAAGAAGGGGTTCTTGCCTGTATTGCAAGGTTCGAGATTGAGCACGGCTCAATGCCTGACCACGACGGAAGATAGAGAAAAGATGAGTGTCATCCCCTATGCCTCGGCCATAGGGTCTATCATGTATGCTATGCTGTGTACCAGACCTGATGTAAACCTTGCCGTAAGTTTGGTAGGAAGGTACCAAAGTAATCCCGGCATGGAACACCGGACAGCGGTCAAGAATATCCTGAAGTACCTAAAGAGGACTAAGGATATGTTTCTCGTTTATGGAGGTGACGAAAAGCTCGTCGTAAAGGGTTACGTTGATTCTAGCTTCGACATAGATCTGGATGACTCTAAGTCACAAACCGGATACATGTATATTTTGAATGGTGGGGCAGTAAGCTGGTGAAGTTGCAAGCAAAGTGTTGTCGCGGGATCTACATGTGAAGCGGAGTACATGGCAGCCTTAGAGGCAGCACAAGAGGCAATCTGGGTGAAGGAGTTCATTACCGACCTAGGAGTCATACCCAATGCGTCGGGCCCCATGACTCTTCTGTGAAAACACTGGAGCTATTGCCCTTGCCAAGGAGCCCAGGTTTCACAAGAAGACCAGGCATATCAAGCGTCGCTTCAACTCCATTCGTGAAAGTGTTCAAAATGGAGACATAGATATTTGTAAAGTACATACGGACCTGAATGTGGCAGATCCGTTGACTGAACCTCTCCCTAGAGCAAAACATGATCAACACCAGAACTGCATGGGTGTTCGGTTCATCACAATGTAACTAGACTATTGACTCTAGTGCAAGTGGGAGACTATTAGAAATATGCCCTAGAGGCAATAATAAAATGGTTATTATTATATTTCTTTGTTCATGATAATTGTCTATTGTTCATGCTATAATTGTGTTATCCGGAAATCATAATACATGTGTGAATACATAGACCACAACACGTCCCTAGTGAGCCTCTAGTTGACTAGCTCGTTGATCAAAAGATAGTCATGGTTTCCTGACTATGGACATTGGATGTCATTGATAACGGGATCACATCATTAGGAGAATGATGTGATGGACAAGACCCAATCCTAAGCATAGCTCAAAGATCGTGTAGTTCGTTTCCTGTAGCTTTTCCGAATGTCAAGTATCATTTCCTTAGACCATGAGATTGTGCAACTCCCGGATACCGTAGGAGTGCTTTGGGTGTGCCAAACGTCACAACATAACTGGGTGACTATAAAGGTACACTACAGGTATCTCCGAAAGTGTCTGTTGGGTTGGCACGAATCGAGACTGGGATTTGTCACTCCGTATGACGGAGAGGTATCTCTGGGCCCACTCAGTAATGCATCATCATAATGTGCTCAATGTGACCAAGTGGTTGATCACGGGATCATGCATTATGGTACGAGTAAAGTGACTTGCCGGTAACGAGATTGAACGAGGTATTGGGATACCGATGATCGTGTCTCGGGCAAGTAATGTACCGATTGACAAAGGGAATTGTATACGGATTGATTGAATCCTCGACATCGTGGTTCATCCGATGATATCATCGAGGAGCATGTGGGAGCCAACATGGGTATCCAGATCCTGCTATTGGTTATTGATCGGAGAGTCGTCTCGGTCATGTCTGCGTGTCTCCCGAACCCGTAGGGTCTACACACTTAAGGTTCGGTGACGCTAGGGTAGTTGAGATATTAGTATACAGTAACCCGAAAGTTGTTCGGAGTCTCGGATGAGATCCCGGATGTCACGAGTTCCGGAATGGTCTGGAGGTGAAGATTTATATATAGAAAGTCAAGTTTCGGCCATCGGGAAAGTTTTGGGGGTAATCGGTATTGTACCGGGACCACCGGAAGGGTCCCGGGGGTCCACCGGGTGGGCCACCTATCCCGGAGGGCCCCATGGGCTGAAGTGGGAGGGGAACCAGCCCCTAGTGGGCTGGTGCGCCACCCTTGGGCCTTCCGCTGCGCCTAGGGTTGGAAACCCTAGGGGTGGGGGCGCCCCACTTGGCTTGGGGGGGGGGGGCAAGCCACCCCCTTGGCCGCCGCCCCCCCTTGGAGATTGAATCTCCTAGGACCGGCTCCCCCCTAGGGAGCCTATATATAGTGGGGGGAGGGAGGGCAGCCGCACCCTAGCCCCTGGCCTCTCCCTCTCCCTCCCGTGACACTCCTCCCTCTCCCTGTGCTTGGCGAAGCCCTGCCGAGATCATCGTTGCTTCCACCACCACGCTGTCGTGCTGCTAGATCTTCATCAACCTCTCCTTCCCCCTTGCTGGATCAAGTTGGAGGAGACGTCTTCCCAACCGTACATGTGTTGAACGTGGAGGTGCCGTCCGTTCGGCGCTAGGTCATCAGTGATTTGGATCATGATGAGTACGACTCCATCAACCCCGTTCTCTTGAATGCTTCGGCGCGCGATCTACAAGGGTATGTAGATGCACTTCTTTCTCCCTCGTTGCTAGATGACTCCATAGATTGATCTTGGTGATGCGTAGAAAAATTTAAAATTCTGCTACGTTCCCCAACACCCTCAACATGCAACAAAGAGTCACTCCAAAGTCACTAATAGCAGAGAACGAGCGAAGAGATTATGGTAGGGTACGAAACCACCTCAAAGTTATTCTTTCCAATCAATCTGTTGGGCTATTCCTATAAGTGTCACAAACAGCCCTAGAGTTCGTACTAGAATAACACCTTAAGATACAAATCAACCAAAACCCTAATGTCACCTAGATACTCCAATGTCACCTCAAGTATCCGTGGGCACGATTATACGATATGCATCACACAATCTCAGATTCATCTATTCAACCAACATAAAGGACCTCAAAGAGTGCCCCAAAGTTCTACCGAAGAATCACGACGAAAACGTGTGCCAACCCCTATGCATAGGTTCCCAATGTCACGAAACCCGCAAGTTGGTCACCAAAACATACATCAAGTGGCATGTGGTATCCCATTGTCACCACATATATCCACGGCAAGACATACATCAGGTGTTCTCAAGTCTTTAAAGACTCAATCCGATAAGATTACTTCAAAGGGGAAACACGATTCATTACAAGAGAGAAGAGGGGGGAAGAAACATAAGATCCTACTATAATAGCAAAGCTCGCGATACATCAAGATCGTATCATCTCAAGAACACGAGAGAGAGAGAGAGATCAAACACATAGCTACTGGTACATACCCTCAGCCCCGAGGGAGAACTACTCCCTCCTCGTCATGGAGAGCACCGGGATGATGAAGATGGCCACTGGAGAATGATTGCCCCCTCCGGCAGGGTGCCGGAATAGGTCTAGATTGGTTTTCGGTGGCTACAGAAGCTTCTGGCGGCGGAACTCCCGATCTATTGTGCGTTCTAGAAGTTTTAGGTCACGTAGGTATATATGGGTGCAGGAGGTACGTCAGGGGAGCCACAGGGGCCCCACGAGGCTGGGGGCGCGCCCTAGGGGGGGGCGCCCCCCACCCTCGTGGGCAGCTCCCGTATCTTCTGACGTGGGTCCAAGTCCATCAGGCGTGTTTCCTTCCAAAATAACTTCTCCAGTTGATTTCGTTCCGTTTGGACTCCGTCTGATATTCCTTTTCTTCAAAACACTGAAATAGGCATAAAACAACAAATCTGGGCTGGGCCTTCGGTTAATAGAATAGTCCCAAAAGTAATATAAAAGTGGAAAATAAAGCCCAATATTGCCCAAAACAGTAGATAATATAGCATGGAGCAATCAAAAATTATAGATACGTTGGAGACATATCAATTGTCATATTGCTTTGCATGATCATAAGATAGCTAGCATGATGTTTTCATGGCTTGTCCGTTTTTTGATGTCATTGCTACGCTAGATCATTGCACATCCCGGTACACCGCCGGAGGAATTCATATAGAGTCATATCCTTGTTTTAGATATCGAGTTGTAATATTGAGTTGTAAGTAAATAATAGTGTGATGATCATCATTATTAGAACATTGTCCCATGTGAGGTTATCAAAATAAAAGTGGCCAAAGAAGCCCCACAAAAAAAAGAGAGAGGCCAAAGAAGCCTACAAAAAAAAGAAAAAAAGAAGAGAGAAAAAGAGAGAAGGGGCAATGTTACTATCCTTTTACCACACTTGTGCTGCAAAGTAGCACCATGTTCTTCATATAGAGAGTCTCTTGAGTTATCACATTCATATACTAGTGGGAATTTTCATTATACAACTTGGCTTGTATATTCCGATGATGGGCTTCCTCAAATGCCCGAGGTCTTGATGAGCAAGCAAGTTGGATGCACACCCACTTAGTTTCAGTTGGAGCTTTCATACACTTATAGCTCTAGTGCATCCATTGCATGGCAATCCCTACTCACTCACATTGATATCTATTGATGGGCATCTCCATAGCCCGTTGATACCCCTAGTTGATGTTAGACTATCTTCTCCTTTTTGTCTTCTCCACAGCCACCATTCTATTCCACCTATAGTGCTATGTCCATGGCTCACGCTCATGTAATGCGTGAAAGTTGAAAAGGTTTGAGAACATCAAAAGTATGAAACAATTGCTGGGCTTGTCATCTGGGTTGTGCATGATGTGAGTATTTTGTGTGAAGAAGATGGAGCATAGCCAGACTATATGATTTTGTAGGGATAGCTTTCTTTGGCCTTGTTATTTTGAAAAGACATGATTGCTTTATTAGTAGGCTTGAAGTATTATTGTTTTTATGTAAAATGATAGACTATTGCTTTGAATCACTCGTATCTTAATATTCATGCCATGATTAGATTACATGATCAAGATTATGCTAGGTAGCATTCCACATCAAAAATTATCTTTTTTATCATTTACCTACTCGAGGACGAGCAGGAATTAAGCTTGTGGATGCTAATACGTCTCCGTCGTATCTATAATTTTTGATTGTTCGATGCCAATATTCTACAACTTTCATATAATTTTGGCAATTGTTTATACTATTTTTGGGACTAACATATTGATCCAGTGCCCAGTGTCAGTTCCTGTTTGTTGCATGTTTCTTGTTTCGCAGAATATCCATATCAAACGGAGTCCAAACGGGATAAAAACTGACGGAGAACTTTTTTGGAGTATATATGATTTTTGGGAAGAAAATCCACGCAAGACGGTGCCCGAGGTGGCCACAAGGCAGGAGGGCGCGCCTGCCCCCCCCCCCCAGGCGCGCCCCTGACCCTCATGGGCCACCAGTAAGATGGTTAGTGCCCTACTTTCGCTGCAAGAAAGCTAATTTCCTGATAGAGATCGTGTCAAAATTTCAGCCCAATGATACGTCTCCGTCGTATCTACTTCTCCAAACACTTTTTCCCTTGTTTTGGACTCTAACTTGTAGGATTTGAATGGAACTAACCCGGATTGACGTTGTTTTCAGCAGAATTACCATGGTGTTGTTTTATGTGCAGAAAACAAATATTCTCGGAATGACCTGAAACTCCACGGAACATCTTAGAAAAAATAATAAAAAATCGTCGCCAAAGATGAAGACCGGGAGGGTGGGGGCCCCCTAGGGCGCGCCCCCCTACCTCGTGGGCCCCCTGTTGCGTCTCCAACTCCAACTCCACCTCCATATATTGAGTTTCGATGAGAAAAAATCAGAGAGAAGAAATCATACCGTTTTATGATATGGAGCCGCCGCCAAGCCCTAAAACCTCTCGGGAGGGCTGATCTAGAGTCCGTTCGGGGCTTCGGAGAGGGGGATTCGTCGCCGTCGTCATCATGAACCGTCCTCCATCACCAATTTCATGATGCTCACCACCGTGCGTGACTAATTGAATCGTAGGCTTGCTGGACGGTGATGGGTTGGATGAGATTTATCATGTAATCGAGTTAGTTTTGTTAGGGTTTGATCCCTAGTATCCATTATGTTCTGAGATTGATGTTGCTATGACTTTGCTATGCTTAATGCTTGTCACAAGGGCCCGAGTGACACGATTTCAGATCTGAACCTATTATGTTTTCATGAATATATGTGATTTCTTGATCCTATCTTGCAAGTCTATAATCACCTATTATGTGTTATGATCCGGCAACCCCGAGGTGACAATAACCGGGACCACTTCCGGTGATGACCATAGTTTGAGGAGTTCATGTATTCACTATGTGCTAATGCTTTGTGCCGGTTCTCTATTAAAAGGAGGCCTTAATATCCCTTAGTTTCCAATAGGACCCCGCTGCCACGGGAGGTTAGGACCAAAGATGTCATGCAAGTTCTTTTCCATAAGCACATATGACTATATACGGAATACATGCCTACATTACATTGATGAATTGGAGCTAGTTCTGTGTCACCCTATGTTATGACTGTTACATGATGAACCGCATCTGGCATAATTATTCATCACTGATCCGGTGCCTACGAGTTTTCCATATACTAGTTCTCGCTTATTTACTTTCCCGCTACTACTATTACAATCACTACAAAATACCAAAAACATTACTTTTGCTGTCTTTACTTTTGTTGCCGCTACCACCACTATCATATTACTTTGCTACTAAACACTTTGCTGTAGATACTAAGTTTCTAGGTGTGGTTGAATTGACAACTCAGCTGCTAATACTTGAGAATATTCTTTGGCTCCCCTTGTGTCGAATCAATAAATTTGGGTTGAATACTCTACCCTGGAAAGCTGTTGCGATCCCCTATACTTGTGGGTTATCAAGACCTTTTTCTGGCGCCGTTGCCGGGGAGCATAGCTCTATTCTTTGAGTCACTTGGGATTTATATCTGCCTATCACTATGAAGAACTTGAGAGATCCAAAAACCAAGATCTATCCCTCAACTACGAGGGGAGGTAAGGAGCTGCCATCTAGCTCTGCACTTGATTCACCTTCTGTTATGAGTAAGTTTGCGACACCTACATCTGCTTCTGCTATTCGTTCTGATATGCCGCATGTTATTGATGATGCCACTTCTGCTATGCATGATACTTATGATGAAACTGCTTCTATGCCTGATACTACTGTGCCCCTTAGTGAATTTCTTGATGAACAAATTGCTAGGGCTAGAGAAAAAGAAATTATTGAATCTGAATACGATGATGAAAATATGCTTGTTATTCCTGAAGGTTATCTTTTTGATATGGAATCTTCTGCCGCTATTTCTGCTTGCAAAGATAGATATGAGCTTAAGAGGTTATTAATTAAATGGAACAAATAATCACTTAGAGATAGAATGAAACCCGACCCTGCTTTTGCTACTTCACCTATATGTGTTCCTGATAAGGATTATGAATTCTCTGTTGATCCTGATATAATTACTTTGGTTGAATCTGATCCATTTTATAGCTATGAATCTGAAACTGTTGTGGCACATCTTACTAAATTAAATGATATAGCTTCCCTGTTCACTAATGATGAGAGATCGCGTTACTTTTATATACTCAAAATATTTCCGTTCTCTTTAAAAGGTCATGCTAAGATATGGTTTAATTCTCTTGATCCTGGTTGTGTGCGTAGTCCCTAGGATATGATTTATTACCTCTCTGCTAAATATTTCCCTGCTCATAAGAAACAAGCTGCTTTGAGGGAGATATACAACTTTGTGCAAATTAAAGAAGAGAGTCTCCCACAAGCTTGGGGGAGGCTTCTCAAGTTACTTAATGATTTGCCTGATCATCCTCTTAAGAAACCTGAAATACTTGATATCTTTTATAATGGACTAACCGATGCTTCCAGAGATTACCTGGATAGTTGTGCTGGTTCTCTTTTCAGGGAAAGAACACCGGATGAAGCTGAAATTCTATTGAATAATATGTTGACAAATGAAATTAATGGGGCACCTCCTGAGCCAGCTCCTGAGCCATCTCCTGCTCCAATTACCGAGTCTATTCCTAAACCAACTCCGAAGAAGAGAGGTGGTTTATTTCTCAGTCCCGAAGATATGCAAGAGGAAAAGAAATCTATGAAAGAAAAAGGTATTAAAGCTGAAGACGTTAAGAATTTACCTCCTATTGAAGAAATACATGGTCTTAATTCATCGCCTGTTGAAGAAACCTATGATCTCAATTATTTTTTTACTGAAGAACCTCCTGATCCTGATATCGCGACACAGGTAGTAAAGGTAAATTATCTCTATAGATATGATAAAGCTAAAGTCCCTCCTACTAAAATTGCTAGTCAATGCTTGGATGAGTTTGATAACTTTATGTATAAGCAAGACGACTTCAATGCTTATTTTGGTAGACAATTAAAAGAAAATGCTGATATGATTAGATGCTTGGGTGATTATATGGCTAATATTAAAGGTGAACTTAAACTTGTTAGCAAACATGCTTGTATGGTTACCACTCAAGTAGAACAAGTACTTAAAGCTCAAAAAGAAGTGCTTAATGAAATGAATGATAACAAAAATGATTATGCTGTTAGAGTGGCTACTAGAACTGGTAGAATGACTCAGGAACCTTTGTATCCTGAAGGCCACCCTAAGAGAATCGAGCAAGATTCTCAAAGAAATAATGTTGATGGTCCTAGTTCTTCTAAAAAGAAGAAGAAGAAAAATGATAGAACTGTGCAAACTTCTAGTGAACCTATTGCTGAACCACCTGATAATCCAAATGATATATCTATGTCTGATGCTGAAACACAATCTGGTAATGAACATGAACCTAGTAAAAATATTAATGATGATGTTCATGATGATGCTCAACCTAGTAATGAGAATGATGTAGAAATTGAACCTGCTCTTGATCTTGATAACCCACAATCAAAGAATCAACGTTATGATAAAAGAGACTTTGTTGCTAGAAAACATGGTAAAGAAAGGCAACCTTGGGTCCAGAAACCCATGCCTTATCCTACGAAACCATCCAAGAAAAAGGATGACGAGGATTTTGAGCGCTTTGCTGAAATGATTAGGCCTATCTTTCTGCATATGAGATTAACTGATGTGCTCAAAACAAATCCTTATGCTAAATATATGAAGGATATCATTACTAATAAAAGAAAGATACCGGAAGCTGAAATTTCCACCATGCTTGCTAATTATACTTTTAAGAGTGGAATACCAAAGAAACTTGGAGACCCCGGAGTACCTACTATACCTTGCTCCATTAAAAGAAATTATATTAAAACTGCTTTATGTGATCTTGGAGCCGGTGTTAGTGTTATGCCTCTCTCTTTATATCGTGGACTTGACTCGAATAAGCTGACACCTACTGAAATATCTTTGCAAATGGCTGATAAATCAACTGCTATACCTGTTGGTATCTGTGAGGATGTGCCTGTTGTGGTTGCAAATGTTACTATTTTAACGGACTTTGTTATACTTGATATTCCCGAGGATGATAGTATGTCTATTATTTTTGGAAGACCTTTTCTTAATACTGCGGGGGTTGTTATTGATTGCAACAAAGGCAATGTCACTTTTCATGTTAATGGTAATGAGCATATGGTACACTTTTCGAGGAAACAACCTCAAGTTCATAGTATCAACTCTATTGGAAAAATTCCATCGATTATATTTGGAGGTTTTGAATTTCCTCTTCCTACTGTCAAGAAGAAATATGGTATTCTTATTATTGGGGATGTGCATATCCCCGTTGAGGTAACTTAGTGTTATTCGAAATTTCTCCGGTTTCATGATTATCGGAATGAGTTTGTTAACAAGACTTGATCCACCTTGTTAGCGGATTCTTTTTGATGAGCATGAGATGGATGAAACTAGAAGCACAAACTTCTGTACCCTCTCCATATTTTCTGTTATTTATATTAAATAAAGTAAAAATAGTATTTTTCTCTCTGTTTCCTGACTTATCTGTGCAATATAAAAATATCCTGAAAATAAAAGTCCTCAGAATGCCATGCCAATTTAATATGATTTTTTCGGGAATATTTGAGGATTTACTGTGCAAAAATTACCGCGGGAGGAGCTGCCACCTGGCCACGAGGGTGGTGGGCGCCCCCCCCATATAGGGCGCGCCCTCCTACCTCGTGGGCCCACGGTGGCCCTCCTCCACTTATCCCAGCACCCATCTTCTTCCTCTATCTCACACAAACCCGAAAAACCAACTCAAGCACGAGTTCCAGCCACTTTTGCTGCGATTTTCGATCTCCTTGCTCAAAGCACCTCTCTCAAAACTGCTTGGGGAGATTGTTCCTTGGTATGTGACTCCTCCATTGGTCCAATTAGTTTTTGTTCTAGTGCTTTATTCTTTGCAAATTTGTGCTGCATAGGTGACCATGTTCTTGAGCTTGCATGTCAAATTTATATGGTTCCAAGTAGTTGTAATGCTTGATATAGGGTCTAGGCACTTGTAGGAGTAGTTGCTATCAGTTTTATTAAAGTTGGTTTACTTTTATTTTGAAGTTACTAAAAATTTCAGAATTTTTCAGAGAAAAACAATATGTTTAGGCAGATGTTCCAAGGTGGTCCCTCTAAGAAGCAAGGACCCATAATTGCTATGCGCGATGCTGACGAGGATCCACCAAGAGACGCTCCAGTACGGCCTTGCGAATGGCCGTCGGAAAATTTTATGGACCATGCGGGAATTAAAGAAGAATTCAAATCATATTTGCGCAATGCCGGTCTTGAGGATTTTGAGGCTAACAAATTCCCCCAGTATCATGATCTCATAAGTTCATTTGTGAGGATGTTTGAGTATTCATCTTCGCGTAATTCTCCTTCAGTCATGTTTGATCTTTATGACAAATCTTATACCGTGGACCTAGAGGATTTCACTTCTGCTTGCAAACTTCCATCATGGGGCAGTATTAGGGATCCCCCTAAATCTGAATTTAGAAACTTTCTTGCTAGTATAATTGTGGGGGAATCCAGAGATATAACGCAAGCTACCATAGGGAGCATTCACTTTCCTGCTATACATTATTTTGCTCTTTTCATAGGTAGATGCATAAATGCTAAGGATGAAGCATGTCACATGTGTGTCCCTGATCTCAGCATTCTTAGGAGTGCTGTGTTAGGAGACCAATATTATCATATGGGAGCCACTGTAGCTCGTAGGTTGCATCATAATAGACATAATGGAGATTTCTTTGGAGGAATTTATGCAACCCCCTTAGCTCATTTTCTTGAAATAGACATTCGTGAGGGTGATATGGAGTGGCCTCCTGTATATTTAGATTATAACTCTATGGCTTCGCACAAGTTTGTCGAGAGGCCTGAATCACCTCTCTTATATCACTTAATTTTTGATAAACGACGTGTTTTCCTTATTACTCTCCCTGCTCCTGCCTTCTTTGATTCACAGACAAAAGGAAGATATGTTATTACCAGAGAGGAGGCAGAAGAGTATGAGAGGAGAGCGGAGGCAGCCCGACTCCACGCTGTAGCTCAGCAGGCGATAACCGTTGCACATCAGTATGACCCCAACTATCCTTCCTCATCACAGTACGACCCCAACAACTATTATTATGGATATCCGCCAGGCCAGCCGTGGCCATAGACCAACTTAGGCCAAAAGCCTAAGCTAGGGGAGTACGTATTTCTCACCGACATTACATTTATGTTCTCACACACTCATTGCTAGATGTCGGTGCTCATACTTTTTCACTGTAATATCCATGCTAGTTTATTTTCTTTTTCCTGCTTTCTTCTTGTGTGTTTTATAGACCTTAAGAAAAACCAAAAGAATCAGTAGTAGTTTATTTTTCTGCTGTAGTAGTAATAATTAAAAAGAAAACCCAAAAATATTTCCCGTTCTTCTTTTGCTTGTTGGGAGCTTTCCCGTGTAAATAGTTTTATTTCTTCTCTTCTATTTGGGGGTCAGTAGGAGAAGACCATAATTAAATTGTTGAAGTGGCTCTTATATGCATTATTGTTGATTTAACCAAGAGCCCATATTGCCTTATCTTCTCCTGTTTATTGAATGCTCGCAGATTCCAGCTTAGTCCAATGCACGTGCACTCTTATTATTATTGACACTGTTCGGTCGTGCAAGTGAAAGGCAATTATGATGGTATATGATGGACTAACTGAGATGAGAAAAGCTGGTATGAACTCGACCTCTTTTGTTTTTGTAAATATGATGAGTCCGTCGTTCTTGATTCAGCTTATTATGAATAAACATGTTTGCAATAACAATTAGAGATCAGAGTTGCATGTGCCATGCTTGATTAGCTATGAGTTATAATGATTTACCTTGTATGCCGATATTCTATTGAGATGATTATGATGTGGTATGATAGGGTGGTATCCTCTTTTGAATGATTTAAGTGACTTGACTTGGCACATGTTCACGCATGTAGTTGAAACAAAATCAACATAGCCTTCATGATACTTATGTTCATGGTGGATTATATCCTACTCATGCTTGCATCCAATGTTTATTAATTTTAATGCATGTACATGGCTGTTGTCGCTCTCTAGTTGGTCGCTTCCCAGTCTTTTGCTAGCCTTCACTTGTACTAAGCGGGAATACTGCTTGTGCATCCAATCCCTTAATCCCCATAGTTATTCCAGATGAGTCCACCATATCTTCCTATATGCGGTATATACCTGCCGTTCCAAGTAAATTTGTATGTGCCAAACTCTAAACCTTCAAATAAACATTCCGTTTTGTATGCTCGAATAGCTCATGTATCAACAAAGGCTGTCCTTATCTTACATGTTAGGCGTGCTATTCTCAAGAGGAGTGGACGACGCTCCTCACTCACGAGAAAATGGGTGGTCACCGGGATGCCCAGTCCCATGCTTTATGCAAACTAAATCAAAATTAATTGCAAACAAAACTCCCCCTGGGACCTGATGTATGTTGGAGGCACTCGTTGTATCGAGCAAGCCATGGATTGATGCTTGTTGGTGGAGGGGGAGTATAAACTTTACCATTCTGTTTGGGAACCGCCTATAATGTGTTTAGCATGGAAGATATCGCCATCTTTAGTTTTTATGTTGACAATGAAAGTATACCGCTCAAAATACAACTTATATCTATTGCAAAACCGAGCTCTGGCACCTCTACAAATCCATGCTTCCCTCTGCAAAGGTCCTATCCATTTACTTTTATGTTGAGTCACCACCCTCTTATTAAAAAGCACTAGCTGGAGAGCACAGCTGTCATTTGCATTCATCACTATTAATTTATATTGGGTATGACTATGATTGGATCTCTTTTACCATGAATTACAATGTCTAGTCAGTCCTTGATCTTTAGAGGTGCTCTGCATTTATGTTTTGCGGTCTCAGAAAGGGCTAGCGAGATACCATCTTGTTATATCATATTATGATTGTTTTGAGAAAGTGTTGTCATTCGAGATTTATTATTATTACTTGCTAGTTGATTATGCTATTGATATGAGTAATGATGAGACCAGAGAATTATTGCAAGTGTGGTTAGTTATGATCTATGCTGAAAACTTGAATGCTGGCTTGACATAGTTACGACAACAAGAGCAAACAGAGTTTGTAAAAGTCTTTCTTTCTTTCTTTCAGTTTGTCAACTGAACTGCTTGAGGATAAGCAAGGGTTTAAGCTTGGGGGAGTTGATACGTCTCCGTCGTATCTACTTTTCCGAACACTTTTGCCCTTGTTTTGGACTCTAACTTGTATGATTTGAATGGAACTAACCCGGACTGACGTTGTTTTCAGCAGAATTGCCATGGTGTTGTTTTATGTGCAGAAAACAAATATTCTCGAAATGACCTGAAACTCCACGGAACATCTTAGAAAAAATAATAAAAAATCCTCGCCAAAGATGAAGACCAGGGGGCCCACACCCTTCTCACGGGGGTGGGGGGCACCCCCCTTAGGGCGCGCCCCCCTACCTCATGGGCCCCCTGTTGCGTCCCCTACTCCAACTCCACCTCCATATATTGAATTTTGATGAGAAAAAAATCAAAGAGAAGAAATCATCACGTTTTACGATACGGAGCTGCCGCCAAGCCCTAAAACCTCTCGGGAGGCTGGTCTGGAGTCCGTTCGGGGCTCCGGAGAGGGGGATTCGTCGCCGTCGTCATCATCAACCATCCTCCATCACCAATTTCATGATGCTCACCACCATGCGTGAGTAATTGCATCGTAGGCTTGCTGGACGGTGATGGGTTGTATGAGATTTATCATGTAATCGAGTTAGTTTTGTTAGGGTTTGATCCCTAGTATCCATTATGTTCTGAGATTGATGTTGCTATGACTTTGCTATGCTTAATGCTTGTCACTAGGGCCCGAGTGCCATGATTTCAGATCTGAACCTATTGTGTTTTCATGAATATATGTGAGTTCTTGATCCTATCTTGCAAGTCTATAGTCACCTATTATGTGTTATGATCCGGCAACCCCGAGGTCACAATAATCGGGACCACTCCCAGTGATGACCATAGTTTGATGAGTTCATGTATTCACTATGTACTAATGCTTTGTTCGGGTTCTCTATTAAAAGGATGCCTTAATATCCCTTAGTTTCCAATAGAACCCCGCTGCCACGGGAGGGTGGGACAAAAGATGTCATGCAAGTTCTTTTCCATAAGCACGTTTGACTATATACGGAATACATGCCTACATTACATTGATGAATTGGAGCTAGTTCTGTGTCACCCTATGTTATGATTGTTACATGATGAACCACATCCGGCATAATTATCCATCACTGATCCGGTGCCTACGAGTTTTCCATATACTGGTTCTCGCTTATTTACTTTCCCGCTGCTACTATTACAATCACTACAAAATACCAAAAACGTTACTTTTGCTGTCTTTACTTTTGTTGCCGCTACCACCACTATCATATTATTTTGCTACTAAACACTTTGCTGCAGATACTAAGTTTCCAGGTGTGGTTGAATTGACAACTCAGCTGCTAATACTTGAGAATATTCTTTGGCTCCCCTTGTGTCGAATCAATAAATTTGGGTTGAATACTCTACCCTCGAAAGCTGTTGTGATCCCCTATACTTGTGGGTTATCACCCAATCGGAGTTACGGATCTCCGGGAATATAAGAAACAGTGAAAATGAAGAATCTGAGAACGCAGAAACAGAGAGAGACAGATCCAATCTCGGAGGGGCTCTCACCCCTCCCACGCCATGGAGGCCATGGACCATAGGGGAAACCCTTCTCCCATCTAGGGAGAAGGTCAAGGAAGAAGAAGAAGGAGGGGGCTCTCTCCCCCTCGCTTCCGGTGGCACCGGAGTGCCACCGGGGGCCATCATCGTCACCGCGATCTACACCAACACCTCCGCCATCTTCACCAACATACCCATCATCTTCCCCCCTCTATCTATAGCGGTCCACTCTCCCGCAACCCGCTGTACCCTCTACTTGAACATGGTGCTTTATGCTTCATATTATTATCCAATGATGTGTTGCCATCCTATGATGTCTGAGTAGATTTTCGTTGTCCTATCGATGGTTGATGAATTGCTATGATTGATTTAATTTGCTTGTGGTTATGTTGTTGTCCTTTCGTGCCCATCATATGATTGCGTGTGTGGATCACACCCTAGGGTTAGTTGTATGTTGATAGGACTATGTATTGGAGGGCAAGAGTGACAGAAGCTTCAACCTAGCATAGAAATTGATGCATACGGGATTGAAGGGGGGCCAATATATCTTAATGCTATGGTTGGGTTTTACCTTAATGAACATTATTAGTTGTGGATCCTTGCTAATAGTTCCAATCATAAGTGCATAGAATTCCAAGTCAGGGATGACATGCTAGTAGTGGCCTCTCCCACATAATACTTGCTATCGGTCTAGTAAAGTAGTCAATTGCTTAAGGGAAAATTTCGCAACTCCTACCACCACTTTTCCACACTCTCTATATTTACTTTATTGTTTCTTTATCTAAACAGCCCCCTACTTTTTATTTACGTACTCTTTATTATCTTGCAAATCTATCCAACAACACCTACAAAGTACTTCTAGTTTCATACTTGTTCTAGGTAAAGCGAACGTCAAGCGTGCGTAGAGTTGTATCGGTGGTCGATAGAACTTGAGGGGATATTTGTTCTACCTTTAGCTCCTCGTTGGTTTCGACACACTTACTTATCGAAAACTATTGCGATCCCCTATACTTGTGGGTTATCAATCTACAATATAGATATGCAAATACTATCAGGACTTAGTTAATGATAAATTAAGTTCAATTAATCATATTACATAAGAACTCCCACTTAGATAGACATCCCTCAAGTCATCTAAATGATCACGTGATCTGTATCAACTAAACCATGTCCGATCATCACGTGAGATGGAGTAGTTTTCAATGGTGAACATCTCTATGTTGATCATATCTACTATATGATTCACGTTCGACCTTTCGGTCTCCAGTGTTCTGAGGCCATGTGTGTACATGCTAGGCTCGTCAAGTTTAACCCGAGTATTCCGCATGTGCAAAAATGTCTTGCACCCGTTGTATGTCAACGTAGAGCTTATCACACCCGATCATCATGTGGTGTCTCGGCATGACAAACTGTTGCAACGGTGCATACTCAGGGAGAACACTTATACCTTGAAATTCTAGTGAGGGATCATCTTATAATGCTACCGCCGTACTATGCAAAATAAGATGCATAAAAGATAAACATCACATTCAATCAAAATATGTGACATGATATGGCCATCATCATCTTGTGCCTTTAATCTCCATCTCCAATGCATCGTCATAATCTCCATCATCCCCGGCTTCACACCTTGATCTCCATCATAGCGCCGTGGTCGTCTCGGCAACTATTGCTTCTATAACTATCGGTAATGCATAGTGATAAAGTAAAGCAATTACATGGCATTTC
Source organism: Triticum monococcum (assembly GCA_034509565.1). Classification (NCBI taxonomy): domain Eukaryota; kingdom Viridiplantae; phylum Streptophyta; class Magnoliopsida; order Poales; family Poaceae; genus Triticum; species Triticum monococcum. The sequence goes on from CM067845.1 coordinate 639,479,071, forward strand.
CATTTCATACAATAAAGAGACAACCATAAGGCTCCTGCCAGTTGCCAGTAACTTTTACAAAACACGATCATCTCATACAATAACGTATATCACATCACAACATGCCCTGCAAAAACAAGTTAGACGTCTTCTACTTTGTTGTTGCATGTTTTACGTGGCTACTACGGGCTTCTAGCAAGAACCGTTCTTACCTACGCATCAAAACCATAATGATTTTTCGTCAAGTGTGCTATTTTAACCTTCAACAAGGACCGGCCGCAGTCAAACTCGATTCAACTAAAGTTGGAGAAACAAACATCTGCCAGCCACCTGTGTGCGAAGCACGTCGGTAGAACTAGCCTCATGAACGCGGTCATGTAATGTCGGTCCGGGCCGCTTCATCCAACAATACCGCTGAATCAAAGTAAGACATTGGTGGTAAGCAGCATGACTATTATCGCCCACAACTCTTTGTGTTCTACTCGTGCATATATCATCTACGCATAGACCTGGCTCGGATGCTACTGTTGGGGAACGTAGTAATTCAAAACAATTCCTACGATCACGCAAGATCTAACTAGAAGATGCATAGCAACGAGAGGGGAGAGTGTGTCCACATAACCTCGTAGACCGAAAGCGGAAGCGTTTAGTTACGCGGTTGATGTAGTCAAACGTCTTCAGGATCCAGCCGATCCAAGTACCGAACGTATGGCACCTCCGTGTTCAGCACACGTTTACCACGATGACGTCCCTCGAGTTCTTGATCCAGTAGAGGCTCGAGGGAGAGTTTCGTCAGCACGACGGTGTGTTGACGGTGTTGATGATGTGATCCGCGCAGGGCTTCGCCTAAGCACTACGACAACATGATTGAGGTGGTAAACTGTGGAGGGGTACCGCACATGGCTAAGACTATGGAGGTGGTAAACTATAGAAGGAAAGGTATGAAACACACCCTCTCTTCCTTCCATGGAGTTGGGAAGTTCTCGGCGAAAGCTTCACCCTTCACGGAAATCAATCCGACGCGGACAGGAACGAGATCTGCAGCGGGGAGATATCCTTGTGTTTGGAGACTGCTCAGATGGAGGCATGAAACTGAGTAGCTTGACCAATCACCTGGGAGGGGCCCATGAGGGCGCGAGGATGAGCCCGAGGCGTTGGCCATTTGACCTGAGATTTCTCTGTGATGGCTTTGGTTTCTCGCTGGGGGGGGGGGGGGCTGGTGGATTGACCACCCATCGCGTTCTTGATCTATTAAATAGGCGTGCCTTTTGGTGCTGAAAGGGCGTTTTTGTAAAAGAAATGATGGACTGCGCGCCTTCTAAAGGGCGCACGCAGGTCGATGTTTGTCTTCAACCCATGATAAAAATTAATTCTAGGGGGTCCCACTGACTTGACGGAGATCATCGGCGACCGAACTGTTAGAGCGGCCGAACAAGAACAAGTTGAAGACCTCGCCTCGCAAGCCGAAGTTTGCGGGATGCACAAGACGGCTAATGATTACAAACCTTGATGTTGGAGACCAGTTCGGGGGCTACTGAGGGAGTCCTAGACTAAGGGGTCCTCAGGCCGCCGGCCTACTTCTTATGGGCCAGATAGGTGGGCCTCTGTGTGACTACAGTGGGGCCGAACTACCAGGTGACTCCGTGACCGAACAGGAAACGCTTGGAGTCTTGGTGTATCCTCCAAGACTTGATAGAAGATCTGGCATGTTTGTTTCCTTTGTTATAACCAACCATGTGTAACCCTAGTACCCCTGGTGCCTATATAAATCAGAGGATTTTAGTCCGTAGGGGCTAGTGTTGGGGAACGTAGTAATTTAAAAAAATTCCTACGATCACGCAAAATCTAACTAGAAGATGCATAGCAACGAGAGGGGAGAGTGTGTCCATGTACCATTGTAGACCGAAAGCGGAAGCGTTTAGTAACGTGGTTGATGTAGTCGAATGTCTTCATGATCCAACCGATCCAAGTAACGAACGCAGGGCACCTCCGTGTTCAGCACACATTCAGCACAATGACGTCCCTTGAGTTCTTGATCCAGTAGGGGGCCAAGGGAGAGTTTCGTCAGCATGAGGGTGTGGTCATGGTGTTGATGATGTGATCCACGAGGGCTTCACCTAAGCACTACGAAAATATGACCAAGGTGGTAAACTGTGGAGGGGGGCACCGCACACGGCTAAGACAATTGATGTTTTCCCTTTGGGGTGCCCTCTGCCCACGTATATAAAGGAGGGGGAGGAGGAGGCCAGCCAAGGGGGAGGCACGCCAGGGGGGACATCCTACTAGGACTCCAAACCTAGTAGGATTCACTCCCCCTTCCTTCCAATGGAGAGGGAGAAAGGGGAAAGGAGGGAGAGGGAGAAGGAGAAGGAAAGAGAGGGGTTGCGCCCCCTCCCCTTGTCCAATTCGGATTGGGGCAAGGGGGGCGCGCCGCACCTCCTATGGTCTACCTCCTCTCCACTATGGCTCATTAGGCCTAATAACTTTCCCGGAGGGTTCCGATAACCTCCCGGTACTCCGAAAAATCCCCGATCTTCTACGAAACCATACCGGTGTCCGTATATAACCTCCCAATATATCAATCTTTACCTCTCGACCATTTCGAGACTCCTCGTCATATTTGTGATCTCATCCGGGACTCTGAACAAACTTCGATCATCAAAACACATAACTCATAATACAAATCATCATCGAACATTAAGCATGCGGACCCTATGGGTTCGAGAACTACGTAGACATGACCGAGACATATCTCCGGTCAATAACCAATAGCCGAACCTGGATTCTCATATTGGCTCCTACATAGTCTACGAAGATCTTTATCGGTTAAACCGCATAACAACGTACGCCATTCCTTTGTCATCGGTATGTTACTTGCCCGAGATTTGATCGTTAGTATTATCATACCTAGTTCAATCTTGTTATTGCCAAGTCTCTTTACTCGTACCGTAATGTATCATCTTGTAACTAACTCATTAATTAGTTACATTGTTTGCAAGGCTTATAGTGATGTGCATTACCGAGAGGGCCCAGAGATACCTCTCCAATACTCGGAGTGATAAATTCTAATCTTGATCTATGCCAACTCAACAAACACCATCAGAGACACCTGTAGATCATCTTTATAATCACCCAGTTACGTTGTGATGTTTGATAGCACACAAAGTGTTCCTCCCATATTTGGGAGTTGCATAATCTCATAGTCAGAGGAACATGTATAAGCCATGAAGAACGCAATAGCACTAAAATTAAACGATCATTATGCTAAGCTAACGAATGGGTCTTTTCCATCACATCATTCTCCTAATGATATGATCATGTTCATCAAATGACAACACATGTTTATGGTTAGGAAACTTAACCATCTTTGATTAACGAGCTAGTCTAGTAGAGGCTTACTAGGGGCACGGTGTTTTGTCTATATATCCACACATGTATCACTTTCCGGTTAATACAATTCTAGCATGAATAATAAACATTTATCATGATATAAGGATATATAAAATAACAACTTTATTATTGCCTCTAGGGCATATTTCCTTCAGCTAGAACAACCACCACCCGACCAGCCTAGGGTTTAGTTAAACTCCACGACCTCAGTTAAGTCATCTCGGGTGATCGAGTTCAACTCCACGGCCTCGGGCACTTCCTCATCTCCATCAACCATACTCTTCCGGTGGTGAAACCCGTAAAAAGTTTTCTCTAAAAAACCCTTAAAAAGAGACGAGGCTCTGATACCAATTGAAATGACCAATATGGTTGACTAGAGGAGGGCTGAATAGGCAACTACCAATTTTTAGCTTTTCTTAACAAATTAGGTTTAGCAACAAATAGATTGTCTAGATGTGCAAATAGGTGAGCAACCTATATGACACAAACAACAACAAGAGCAAGAAAATAATACAACACAATAATAGCTTGCACAAAGTAAAGGTAAGAGATAACCACAAGTGGAACCGGTGGAGACTGATACGTCCATTTTGCATCATGCTTTTATATCGATATTTATCGCATTATGGACTGTTATTTCACTTTATGTCACAATACTTATGGCCATTCTCTCTTATTTTACAAGGTTTACATAACGAGGGAGAATGCCGGCAGCTGGAATTCTGGTCTGGAAAAGGAGAAAATATTAGAGACCTACTCTGCGCAACTCCAAAAGTCCTGAAACTCCACGAAACGTCTTAAAAGAAATAAAGAAAAATCCACACCAAAGATGATGGCCAGGGGGCCCACACCCTGCTCACGAGGGTGGGGGGCGACCCCCCTAGGGCGCGCCCCCCTACCTCGTGGGCCCCCTGGTGGCTCTCCGACGCCCATCTTCTCCTATATGAGGTCTTTCGATGAGAAAAAAATAAGAAGAAACTTTTCGGGATGAGACTCCGCCGCCACGAGGCAGAACCTTGGCGGATCCAATCTAGAGCTCCGGCAGAGCTGTTCTGCCGGGGAAACTTCCCTCCGAGAGGGGGAAATCATCACCATCGTCATCACCAACGCTCCTCTCATCGGGAGAGGCAATCTCCATCAAGATCTTCACCAGCACCATCTCATCTCCAAACCCTAGTTCATCTCTTGTATCCAATTCTTGTCTCAAAGTCCGGGATTGATGCTAATAGGTTGCTAGTAGTGTTGATTACTCCTTGTAGTTGATGCTAGTTGGTTTATTTGGTGGAAGATCATATGTTCAGATCCTATATGCATATTATTACCCCTCTGATTATGAACATGAATATGCTTTGTGAGTAATTACGTTCGTTCCTGAGGACAAGGGAGAAGTCTTGCTATGAGTAGTCATGTGAATTTGGTATTCGTTTGATATTTTGATAAGATGTATGTTGTCTAGCCTCTAGTGGTGTTATGTGAACGTCGACTACATAAAACTTCACCATTATTTGGGCCTAGAGGAAGGCATTGGGAAGTAATAAGTAGATGATGGGTTGCTAGAGTGACATAAGCTTAAACCCTAGTTTGTGTGTTGCTTCGTAAGGGGCTGATTTGGATCCATATGTTTCATGCTATGGTTAGGTTTACCTTAATACTTTTGTTGTAGTTGGGGATGCTTGCAATAGAGGTTAATCATAAGTGGGAGGCTTGTTCAAGTAAGAATAGCACCCAAGCACCGGTCCACCCACATATCAAATTATCAAAGTATGAAACACGAATCATATGAACATGATGAAAACTAGCTTGACGATATTCCGATGTGTCCTCGGGAGCGCTTTTCCTATTATAAGAGTTTGTTCCGGCTTGTCCTTTGCTACAAAAGGATTGGGCCACCTTGCTCCACTTTATTTACTTTTGTTACTTGTTGCTCGTTACAACCTATCTTATCACAAAACTATCTGTTACCACTTATTTCAGTACTTGTAGAGAATACCTTGTTGAAAACCGCTTATCATTTCCTTCTGCTCCTCATTGGGTTCGACACTCTTACTTATCGAAAGGACTACGATAGATCCCCTATACTTGTGGGTCATCAAGACTCTTTTCTGGCACCGTTGCCGGGGAGTGTAGCGCCTTTGTGTCGGTATACAAAAAGAGGGGTACACTTTTTGTACCCCTATAACTGTTCATGGGCAGTCTGAGCCACATGCACCACCACGCCAAGCAAGGAAAGGGAGGTGAGCCAGGGTAAGACCAAAGCTCAAGAGAACCACGATGCCAAGGCCAAGACCACGAAGAGCAAAGGGGACGAAGCGGATTCCCCCGGCAAGATCCTTGCCGGGAGACAGTTCTAGCAGCCCCGGCAAGACCCTTGCCGCGGCGACTCGTCCCGCGCCTACGGGGCGAATCACCCTTGAGTCCACTGCCCCCAAGGGGCAAGGATTCGGGAGACATCCCCGTGGCAGCATGCAGATCTTCGTGAAGACATTCAAGATCAGATACGCACTAAGGAGGCGACAACCCTTGGCGGGATCCCAGCCGAGGAAGACCACAAGGCCCCCGGCAAGCGCCTTGCCGGGGATGACAGCAGGCGCCTCGGCAAGACCCTTGCCGGGACCCTGGCAAAGCCCTTGCCGAGGACACCCGCAGGGCCACCATCAGGCCCACGCCGACTAAACCTCCACCGCCGTTCGCACGCAGCTGCCAACCCAACCAGCTGGGCAGGCACCTGCGTGGCGGCATGCAGATCTTCGTGAAGACCCACCACTGCGCCACCTCAGCTGCCTGCCTACCTACGTGGCATCGCAGGCGTCGCTGGCCAGGGTGCGTGTCGACACAAGAAGGAGCAGCGACGGACGAGGCAGATCTCTCCCCCGTCCCCGATAAAGCAAGGACACCTAAGCAAGATGCATTAAATGCGCCTTGTCATGTAATGCGAGGGACAACCTCGCATCGCTGTTCCCTTTCCACCTCCCGTGTGCCATTGTGGCAACCCCTTTTTCTATAAAAGGAGGCGCGAGGCGACCAGGAGAGGGATTCGGCTTTTTGGAGCTCCTCACGCCCCATAGCTAGCTCAAGAACACGAATATACAATCCACCAAAGCAGGAGTAGGGTTTTACGCATCCTTGCGACCCGAACCTGGATAAACGAACCATGTGCCACCTGTTAGATCCGGTCTTCTCATGACCCCGCGCACCGCTAACCGTAGTAGGGATTCTCATGATCCCATAGGTGTCGTTCCCACCGACATCTCTGGCGTGCCAGGTAGGGGGGAAGCAGTTGTGAGAATCAGCTCTAGCAATCAGCTCAGCACTCCTTCGTCTTCGTGGCTCTTGGAGAAGGAAGGAGGCCGGAAGATCAGCGCTCGAGCGACTACAAACAGAAGCAAAGTTGCACTTAACCCTTATTTGTTCTATCCTTTTTATATGAGGTTATTCCCCCCGGAGATGTCACGCCTTTGTATGATAAACCTGCACGCCAGGGGGCTCTCCCACGATCGGCAACGCCCTTGCCCTGTTTCGAGTCCGCTCAACAGCTCAAGCGGGTGCGTCGAGAATGGCAGAGTAGCCTTCCGCGATCAATAACGCTCTCGATTCTGACTCGAGTCAAGCTCGACAGTTCGAGCGGCCATGTTCAGAATGGAAAGGTGGCTCGTCCGGCAACACACATATCCAGCAGGCCCATGGGGATCCGTCCCCAAAATGCCGCTAGGGGCTTCCGCGCCAGCGAGCCTACCCAATCGGCGTAGGGCGCGCATACAAAGAGGAATTGAACGGGGAAATAACATGTATGAAATTAAAAGTACTGCAAAGTTATATTACATCACATCATTGCTGTGGTTCTAACTAAAGATGAAATTTGTCTTGGTCGTGAACCTGCAGCGGTGGTGAAGAACGGGATGCCTAATCCCGGCGCTGGCCTTCCACCCTCTTGATCTCGTCGATGCTGCTGATGACGGGCTTGATGCGCTCCTTGAGCACCATGAGTTCAATACCCTCCGGCAAGCTATCCATCGCGGCACCGAAGTCGAGGTCGGGATTCCAGTACGCCATCTTGGTGAGGACCTTGGTCATGACCCCCTGGCAAAGTCGCCGGGCTTCCCCGGCCAACGTGGCCGCTCGGTTGGAGTGAAGATAAGCCAAGGCTCCGAGGACGCCCTCGAAGAACAGGGTCAGCTTGGTGTTGACGGTCCCGCTGTGCTCAGGGGCGTACCTCACGTTTGGCATCCCCAGGGTGGCCAACTGCGAGGTGACCCTGCCGGCGACCTCCTCTAGACGGCTGATCCATCTGTTCTCGCCCGCCACATAATCCTGGTGGGAGGTGGCCTCGTTCGCTCGCAGCTGCTTCTCGTCCTCCAGTCTCCTAGTCAAGGTCTCCTCCCGAGCCCTGCTCTCCGACAACATCTTCTCGATATCCTCCAGCTTCAGCTTGAGATCTCTGACGGAGTTTTGCACTTCGGAGAGCTCCCCAGCCCTGCTGATGACAGCTCCTTGCGCCTCCACCAAGGCGCTGTTGAGCGTGCTCTTCTTGTTGGACAGCTTGAGGGCCTGCTCCTTCAGCTTGTCCTGCACCACCTCCAACTCCCTTACTTTGTCGGCATGGGCCAGAGCCTGGGCATCGAGTGCCTCCTTGTGCCTCTGCTCCAGCTCGCGAGTCCACCACGCGACAAGGGCCTCGAGCTCCTCATCCTTGCCACAGAGCACTGCGGCAAGCTTCGCCTCACGCACGGTGAGGTCCTCTTCCTAGGAATCTAGTGCGGCTTGATGCTGGTTCCGGGCGGCCTCGGCCGCGACACCCAAGTTCGCCGCCTGTTCCTGGGCCTTCTCGATGTCAGCCATCTTCATGGTGAGCTCAACATTGCGCTTGGCCAATTCCTCCTGAAAGGCCCTCTGCTCCTCGCGAGTCTGGTGAAACCAGATCTGCGTCTCAGCAAGGCGCGCCTTGAAATCCACCTCCGCCTGGTCCACCGTTGCCGTCTTGGACTTAACCTTGTCCAGACGGACACGGTAGAGCACCTGGAGTTTTCGGAAGTTGGCCCCCATTGCGCGGAAAAGCTCCTCTTCTGGAGAACCATCACCGCCAACGCCCGGCTGTCACGACCCTCTTACCCGATTCAAGTCTCCATGGCGGATTATAGCGAATTTGGCTAGGGTTTGAGGCAGGAGAAAAGGGATTCGGGAGGAAGGAGGAAGATACAGGGAGGGGAACGAGGAGAAGGTTCGACTAGTTACAAAATCCCCCCTCATTGCCTGGACCTGAGTCCTCTTAACCTTTCGCTACAGCTCCCACGTCGATGGGTCGTAGAGCCTGCTAGGCCGCTTGCTTCCCTTGGGCCGCCCGGTGGTGCTGGTGGACTCTGGAGGGGCCGCTGATGTAGTAGGGCCCGTGACATCCCCCCTTTCTTCAGACGCGGCTTGACCCCAAGCCGCAGCGCCAGGGAAACGGCTTCGAAGTTCGAAGAAATCTTCCCATGACGCCAGCACTTCCGGCTGTGACGACCACTTGATCAACACCTGGGGAATCTTCGAGTTGCCCTTGGTGACCAGGCGCCTGCCCAGCACCTTCTCCGGGAAGTCTGGAGGAGAATAAGGTAGCGCTGGCTCCGGTAAGGTAGACACCGTCTCGGTGCCTGGAGGTAGCGCCCCCCTGAGTAGAGACACGTGAAACAGCGGATGGACGCGGCTCCCCTCTGGCAGTTGCAGGCGATAAGCCATCCTCCCAATCCGAGCTGTCACCTGAAACGGGCCAAAAAACTTGAAGGATAACTTGTGGTTAGCCCGCGCTGCGATAGAGACCTGAACGTATGGCTGCAACTTCGTGTACACCCAATCGCCCACTGAAAAGGATCTCTCTGATCTCTTCTTGTCGGCTTGGTCCTTCGTCCATTGTCGGGATCTTTCCAGATGTTGGTGTAGTAAGGCCGTCATAACTTCCCTCTCTTGTAGCCAACTAGTCAGATCAGTGGGAGCCAGCATAGAGGCATTTACAATTCCAAAGTGGCGCGGAGGATGACCGTAGAGCACTTCAAAGGGGGAAGCTTGTAATGCGGAATGCGGAGCAGTGTTGTACCAGAACTCCGCCAAATGCAACCACTGGTACCAACGGTGGGGGCAAGAGTGGACAAAGCATCAAAGAAACGTCTCCATGCACTGGTTTACCCTCTCAGTGGTGCCGTCCGTCTGGGGGTGGTAAGCTGAGGACATGCGCAACTCTGTTCCCGCTTGTCTGAACAATTCCTTCCATAGATTGCTGGTGAAAACTCGGTCTCTGTCTGAGACCATTGCATAGGGAAGGCCGTGCAGCTTGTACACCTGATTCATGAAAGCCGTGGCCAATTGAATGGTTGAGAAAGGATGCGCCAGAGGAATGAAGTGAGCGTACCGTGTCAGCTTATCCACCACTACCATGATGCAGGAGTATCCTCGGGATGTAGGCAGCCCTTCCACGAAGTCAAGGGTGACGGTGTGCCAAGCATGTGGGGGAACTGGCAGTGGCTCCAGCAACCCCGGGGTACGCACCCTCTCCGTCTTGGCTTGTTTACATGTACTGCAGTTGGACACAAACATGACCACATCCTGCCGCATCCCCGGCTAGGCGAACAATCTTCTCAGTCGTTCATACGTAGCGTGAATTCCAGAGTGACCTCCTACAGCGCTCGAAAGTATGGCTTGAAGAATCTTTTGATGCATGTCAGTGTTCTCTCCCACCCACACTCGTCCTTTGTACATGATGACTCCATCTTTGACTAGGTAGTCTGATAAGGGATCGCCCCCCATGCTCTATTGCTGCACAATTGCTTTGGCCTTGTCGTCGTTTTCGTATCCTTGCACTACCTCCTCTAACCACACCAGGGTGGCGACTGTGATAGCTGTGATCTCAGCCTCCCGACGCGAGAGGGCATCAGCCGCCTTGTTCTCCACGCCTTTGCGGTACACCACCTTGTACTGCAGCCCCATTAGCTTCGTATAAGCCCGTCTTTGCCACGGAGTTACCAGCCTTTGATCATTTATATGGGCCAACGCACTCTGGTCAGTTCGGATTATGAACTCTGAACTTTGTAGATATGAGCGCCACTTTTCCACTGCCATGAGGATCGCCATTAATTCCTTCTCATAAGTAGACAGCCCCCGGTTTCTTGGATCTAGCGCCTTGCTGAGAAACGCCAGCGGGTGCCCCTCTTGCATGAGCACTGCTCCTACACCATAGTCCGAGGCATCTGTTTCGATCTCGAACGGCTTATCGAAACGGGGCAGTGCTAGAACTGGGGCCGTGATTAGTGCCTTATTCAAATGCTGAAAGGCCTCCTCGGCTTCCTGAGACCAAACGAACACTGCTCCCTTCTTCAACAGGTTAGTCAGAGGACGACTGATGAGCCCAAAGTGTCGGACAAATCGTCTGTAGTAGCCTGCCAATCCAAGAAACCCCTTGACCTATCGTACTCCAGTGGGAGTGGGCCATTCCCTCATGGCTGTGATGTTTTCTCGTCTGTTGCGACCCCTTGGGCGCTGATCACATGACCCAAGTAGGTTAGACTTGGCTGGGCAAAATGGCACTTGGATAGCTTCACATTCAACTGATGTTCTTCCAGTCGCTCGAACACTTGCCGGAGAAGACTGACGTGCTCTGCTAATGTGGCGGTGTGCACAAGTATATCATCAATGAATACGAGCACCCCATGGCGTATCAATCCAACCAAGACGAAATTTACGACTCCTTGAAAAGTTCCCGGAGCCTCCGACAATCCATATGGCATGACCTTGAATTCATAGTGGCCCAAGTGTGTTTTGAAAGCAGTTTTGAACACATCTCCAGTGGCCATTCTGATTTGATGGTATCCGGCCTTCAAATCCAGACTGGTGAACCATTTTGATCTTGCTAATTCGTACAAGAGTTCCTCCATGACCGGTATCGGAAACCTGTTTCTGACAGTAATAGCGTTGAGCTGGCGATAGTCGACACGAAATCTCCACGTTAGATCCTTCTTTTGTACTAGCAAAACCGGTGAAGCAAACGGGCTGTAACTCGGTTGGATAATGCCTTGTTGCAACATTTCTTTTATCTGCCTCTCTATTTCATCTTTCTGGGCAGGGTTGTAGCGGTAGGACTTGATGTTAACCGGTTGAGCCCCTGGTATCAAGGGGATCTGGTGGTCAAACGGCCTAGACGGTGGCAGTCCCTTTGGTGCCTCAAACAGGTGCTGGAATTTGTCGACCAATTCAGCAATCGGTGGGGGAATTTCTTGAGTTTCTGTCTTCTATTTTTCGTCCACTGTTTGCAGCTGAACCATTTGGTGTATGCCATTACATGCCACTAGGAAGTGGAGCTGACCAAGAGAAACAGGGTGACACTCCTTGGTGCGGGGTTGAATTCCTTTCAGGGTGATCTTCTTCCCATGGTGCTCGAATGACATCCGCTTGTTACCCCAATGGACCTCCATCGGGCTATGTTGCTCGAGCCAATCCATACCGACGATCATATCATAACAGCCCAGAGGTAAAACCTTCAGATCAGTGCAGAATTTGTGTCCTTGAACTGTCCACTTGCATTGCTGTATTGCCTTATCGCACAACAAGTGCCCCCCATCTGCAATCTTGACCTTCAGGGCACTGGTGGTGTTGCAAACCCCTTGTAACTTGGCAGCCAAATCAGTACTAATGAAGCTATGAGAGCTTCCGGAATCGACCTACATTAACACCTGCTGTTGCTGAATCTTCCCCTGTAGCCTGATAGTTTGCGGGGCGACTGTTCCTTGCATCACAGCTCTCGAGATGGTGTGGCATTCACTGTCAGATTTTGAAAGCTCCTCGCTGTTGGATGGCCCGGGCAATCCCAACACATCGAACATCTCCTGTACCACGTGGAGCTGCACCGCGGTAGCGCACTTGTGCTCCCTGCTCCACTTTTCTCCATAGAGAAAACATAGCCCCTTGGCTCGACGATATGCCTTGAGTGTGGAGAGGCGATCTTTGACTGCGTGGCCATTGCGGGTCCCTTCTGGCGCAGTCCCGCGACGGTCATCTGATGTCGTAGTCGGAGGGGGTGGAGGACGCCCTGGAGGAGCCAGAAGAGGCATGGCTCCCTTGAGATGGGAGCTGCTGCCCTGCCCGCCCCCAGTCCCACCTTCAGAGTGTCGTGGCTCGCGTCGCCTGGAAATCTCCAGCGCCTCCTCCTGTAAGAAAGCAAGAAAACAACAGTATCCAGATCCTTGGGATTATGCACTAAGACAACAACACGAATTTCGTCCCTAAGGCCGTCCACATAATGCGAAGGGAACAGAGCATGATCCCAGGTGGTACTATGTGCTAGCAGGGAGTGCATGATTTCAGTGAATTTGGTGGTGTAGTCGGCAACTAAATCCGTTTGCCTCAAATGAAATAACTGATGAAGGAGAACACTGAACTCGTTTCGCTCGAATTGCTCACAAATGACCGAGCAAAACTTCTCCCACTCCATATTGTGTAAGTCAAAACTGTTGTTCTCTAGCCATACCATGGCAGCCCCTGTGAAATGCATGGCTGCGGTGTCGACCCAGAACTCCGAGTCCAAATGAAACACCCTAAAGTATGATTCGCAGTTGCGCTTCCAACTGCGTGGTCTTTCCCCTCCGAACAGAGGAAAATCCACCTTAGGCCTGGGCAGGTTAGGTGTGCGCCTCTGGAAAGGGCTGCCTGAACGGGACGAACCCCGCATCGGGGAGCGCCCTAAAGGCCTCGGGCGGTGATCTGCCTGGTGTGAATTCTCCACAAGACGAGGGCAGGGGCCTGGAAATGTACACGTGACCGGAGGCGGGACTAGGGTGGTCACTACCCTAGAGCCAACCCCCCGGTGAAGTAGATCGACGCGGTGGCCTTCGGGCCCTTGGTTGCTGCTCCCGTGGTTGCGGAACGGCGCACTGCTTGGCCTCGGAAGGATTGGAGGGAGATCCGAGGGCTTGAGGGTGAGGACAGGGTTGCGGGCGACGGTGTCGACCTCCTTGCGCACCTCCCCCATCTCCTGACGCATATCGGCGAAGGACCGCTCCATCTCGGGCCTCCACGCCGCCAGATCCGCCACCACCGGCTGGATCTCGGCGAAGATGGTGTTGGACGCCGCCACGGCCTTCAAGATCGACTCATTCTGCTCCTGTATCGCCTTGAGCGCCGCCGCCAAATCCTCCACCTTCTGCTCCATCTCTACCGCCTGCCTCTGCTGCCGGGTGGTATAGGTGGGTTTCTGTAGGTAATCTGGTGGCTCTGATACCATATGTCACGGCCCTCTTACTCGATTCAAGTCTCCATGGCGGATTATAACGAATTCGGCTAGGGTTTGAGGGAGGAGAAAAGGGATTCGGGAGGAAGGAGGAAGATACAGGGAGGGGAACGAGGAGAAGGTTCGACTAGTTACAAAATCCCCCCTCATTGCCTGGACCTGAGTCCTCTTAACCTTTCGCTACAGCTCCCACGTCGATGGGTCGTAGAGCCTGCTGGGCCGCTTGCTTCTCTTGGGCAGCCCGGTGGTGCTGGTGGACTCTGGAGGGGCCGCTGATGTAGTAGGGCCCGTGACACCGGCTCACCGACAACCTCGAGCCCGGTGGCGGCAAGCACCTCGCCGTCAAAGACTTCCCCTTCGGCGGGCGCCCGGGAACTTGACGCCCCTGGGAGATGGACGAAAAGATCGTCTCCCACCTTCAGATACCTGCCGGGGCCCGAGGTTGAGGAGGAGGGAGGCTGATCGTCAGCCACCTCTTCCTCGGCAGTGGCCTTGCCGGCAACCCCGGCAGGCCCACCATTGGCGCCCTCGGCAGAAGCCTCGCCGGTCGCCTTGGCGGCCCCCGTAGCGGTGTCCTCGGCAGCATCCTTGGCGGCCTCATCAGCGGCGACCTTGTCAGCATCCCTGGCGGCCTCCTCAGCAACGTTCCCAACAATAGTATCCACGTCCTCCATACCTATTGAAGGAGGGTCTGGGTTGTAATGGGAGCATTGAAGCCAAGAAAAAGAATAAGAGAAAAACAGAGAACGGAGGACAGGTGACTCACCAGTGCCAGGCTGTGAAGCAGAAGTCCCCTCCCCGCCAGCATCCGGCGCCATGCAGAGTCACCAGCGCCCAAGTTCCCCTCTTCCTCCATGTTTGTGGGCTCCATGCTTGATGCCCTTGCCGGGGACGCCCCTCGCGGCGGCGTAGTCGATGGGGGTGGTGTGTTGGGGGTAGCCCTCTGCGGCTCCTCCTACTGCCGCTCCCCTCCCGCAAACCCGACAAGGTCAACACCATAGCATCGAACGCCTACCACATGTCGAGTAAAAGGAGGGTGACGAACTTACGCTGGGGGCTGTGCCGGGGGCTGCTATCCGGGCTGCTCAACACCACTAGTGGCGTCTTTGAAGCCCCAGCTGGGGGCTGACTGCTCGCCGAGGCCTTCGCCCTCTTCACCCTCTGGGCCAACGTCTCTGCATCCCTGCAAAAGCAAAAACGGATCAAGATGGGTGGCTTAATTCAAAGGAATGGAAATGGCAGTAAGGAACAGAGTACTTACTCGTCATCCACCTCCTCCTCTTCCACCACTTTCCTCTTCCTCTTTGGGCTGAGAGGCCCGAGATCAAAAGTGACCTCCGCGTCAACATCCGAGTCGACATCTGCCAGAGGAGGCGAAGACGGTGGGGGTTGTGTGCGCCCAGATGAGGAAGGGGTTGTTGTCTTCTTCTTCTCAGCGGCCTTCGTCAGCCTCTTGGCTGTTGTGGCCCTCGTGTGACGCCTAGACCCCTCCAGGGTCAATTGAGGCCGCGTAGCCCTGCCGGGCCGGACCGGCTCACCGGAGCCAGCCCGCCGCGGGACTCGCCCTCTTCCCCTGGTTGGCGTCGAGCCCGCCACCACGTCCTCCTCCGACGACGACTTGTCGGCCGTGTCTTCGACGAGCGGAGATCTAGTGTCGGCGCTGCTTACCTCCCTGGAGGCCGCCGCCCACCGGGTGAGCTCCTCTTCCTCCGCAGCCATTGCGGCCTTGTCCTCCACACCCCCGGCGCTGCCGGCCTCCATGGCAAGCTATGCCTCCCTCGCCCTAGTGGCGATGTAGTCCAGCTTTGCCTGGGTGGTGTCCATGATAAGCCATCGCTCGGCGTCGGCATTGATGTACACCTCGATCAGGGTGTCAAAGAATTGCTGCACATCCGCGTCCCTCGGCTCCTTCCAGCTCGGGACAGGGCCGTGCACGTTACAGTCCGGCATCATGGCGATGATCTCGGACCGACGTGAATTGTTGCACAACAGGACCACCCCCGCTGGCAGCTTGAAAAATAGCCCCTTTAGGGCCTTGCCAACCTTTGCGGCAGCCCTCGTGGCCTTGCCGATCCGTTCGACCTCGCTATCGCGGCCCACATCAAGCTGGAAAAGCCGCTGGCAGAAGTGGGCATGCGCCAGCATTGTGAAGTTGTGATCGAGGCCGGGGCGGAGTCGCATAATGTCAGACGGATTCATAAAAAGCCAAGCTGGCCTCCCCTTGTTGTGCAACGGGGCGATCCGGTGAGGAATGAAGTCCGCCCCGATCATCGCAAGGGTGAGTCCAGCCCGGGTGTGCCGGAGAATCCTGGTGGTGGCGACGGTGAGCCTCCCATCGGCGATGTCGACATCACTCCAATCGCTGCCGCGGACCGGCGGCACTCGGCGGACCTTGCAGAATTCCGGCGGGTTTTCATCTTCAATCCAGCACCACCGGCGACGCCATTCCTCCCACCTCTCCTTCACGGCACCATCCGGGTACGCCCCCTTGGATCTTGGGATCCAGGTGACGCAACCAGAGATGGCACCTCCTGGCTGGATCCGAGGGAAGAAGTAATGGCGGAAGAGAGCCGTGTTGGGCTGCACCCCGGCAAAGCCTTCGCAAAGATGCGCGAAGAAAGCCATGCACGCCACCGCATTCGGAGTAAAATCCAAGAGGCGAAAGCCGAAGGTGTGCATAACGTCGCAGAAGAAATCGGAGAAAGGGGGGCATAACCCGCAAGAAAGATAATCGACGAAAAAGGGATACCGATTTGGAGCAGGATCGGCGCAAGCAGCAGGAATGATGCGCGTCGCCGGGTGTCCCGAATTCTCTCCCCCCGTCTTCGCTCCCCATAGGGGCCTGAAGGAGGCCCGGAGCTCTTGAACATCAGCCATCGAGGGGAAGAAGAAGGCGGACTTTGTCCGGTCCCCCGACAGCGCGCTCTCCGGCGGCTCCACAGTCCCAGCGCCCTTAGCCATCCCCTTGCCCTTGACGGATTTGGGCGCCATGGCGACCAAGAAGTTTAGAGGGCTGAGGAAGGGGGATGGCGAAGCAACGACAGCGGGCGACGGCGGAAGCTTAGGAAGGAGGGAAGAGAGGAAACGGCGGCTCTAAGATTGGAAAAGGCACGAGGAAAGAGGAGAAAGTGAGCAGCGCACCCCCGGTTATTCCTTTCTTATGGGGGAAAACACGATCCACCTCCTTTCACATTAACTGTGGTGTGATGCATGCCCGCGGGAACCAATCCCATGCATGCCGCCCACGTCACACGCGCCTCCCCATGCCGCGCCACGCGCGGGAGTCATGGGAAGCAAAGCTCGTGAAGAATCTTACCACGGTAAAAACCGCCCCGCCTGCCCGCGCACCGTTTTTGGGCCTAGCCCAAACAACCGTTGCGCTTATGTGTGGACCAGGCCCGGGGGCTCCTGTCGGTGTACAAAAAGAGGGGTACACTTTTTGTACCCCTATAACTGTTCACGGGTAGTCTGAGCCACGGGCACCACCACACCAAGCAAGGCAAGGGAGGTGAGCCAGGGTAAGACCGAAGCTCAAGAGAACCACGACGCCAAGGCCAAGACCACGAAGAGCAAAGGGGACGAAGCGGATTCCCGCGGCAAGATCCTTGCCGGGAGACAGTTCTAGCATCCCCGACAAGACCCTTGCCGCGGTGACTCGTCCCGCGCCTACGGGGCGAATCACCCTTGAGTCCACTGCCCCCAAGGGGGAAGGATTCAGTAAACATCCCCGTGGCAGCATGCAGATCTTCGTGAAGACATTCAAGATCAGATACACACTAAGGAGGCGACAACCCTTGGCGGGATCCCAGCCGAGGAAGACCACAAGGCCCCCGGCAAGCACCTTGGCGGGGATGACAGCAGGCGCCTCGGCAAGACCCTTGCTGGGGCCCCGGCAAGGCCCTTGCTGAGGACACCCGCAGGGCCACCATCAGGCCCACGCCGACTAAACCTCCACCGCCATTCGCACGCAGTTGCCGACCCAACCAGCTGGGCAGGCACCTGCGTGGTGGCATGCAGATCTTCATGAAGACCCACCACTGCGCCACCTTAGCTGCCTGCCTACCTACGTGCTATCGCAGGCGTCACTGGCCAGGGCGCGTGTCGACACAAGAAGGAGCGGCGACGGACGAGGCAGATCTCTCCCCCGTCCCCGATAAAGCAAGGACACCTAAGCAAGATGCATTAAATGCGCCTTGTCATGTAATGCGAGGGATAACCTCGCATCACTGTTCCCTTTCCACCTCCTGTGTGCAACTTTGGCAGCCCCTTTTTCTATGAAAGGAGGCCCGAGGCGACCAGGAGAGGGATTCGGCTTTTTGGAGCTCCTCACGCCCCATAGCTAGCTCAAGAACACGAATATACAATCCACCAAAGCAGGAGTAGGGTTTTACGCATCCTTGCGGCCCGAACCTAGATAAATGAACCGTGTGCTACCTATTAGATCCGCTCTTCTCACGACCCCGCGCCCCGCCAACCATAGTAGGGATTCTTGTGATCCCATAGGTGTCGTTCCGCACCAACACTTTGGTAGGTGGAATTTGGTAAGGAAATTTTTTTATAGTGTGCTGAAATTTACTGTCACTTGTTACTATGGAAAGTAATTCTCTGAGGGGCTTGTTCAGGGTATCTTCACCCCGACCAGTAGAGCAAAGAGTTGCTCCTCGATCTACTGAACCTATTGAAAATGAAATTCCTTATGAGTATCCTTCAGGTATGATAGAAAAACTGCTAGCTATCCTTTTACAAGAGATGGAACAAAGCATCCTGATGAGCACTTAATATATGTGGATGAAGTTTGTGGATTATTTAAGCTTGCAGGTATACCCGATGATGTTGCTAACAAGAAGGTCTTCCCTTTATCTTTGAAGGGAGACGCATTGATATGGTATAGGCTATGTGATGATATGAGATCAAATGACTATAAAAGATTAAAGTTGGAATTTCATCAAAAGTATTGCCCTATGCATCTTGTTAATCGTGATCGCAATTATACATATAATTTCTGGCCTCGCAAAGGAGAAAGCATCGTTCAAGCTTGGGGGAGGCTTAAATCAATGTTATATTCATGCCCCAATCATGAGCCATCGAGAGAAATAATTATGCAAAGTTTTTATGCTCGGCTTTCTAAAAACAATCGCACCATGCTCGATACTTCTTGTGCTGACTCTTTTATGATGAAGACTATTGAATTCAGATGGAATTTAATGGATAGAATTAAACGCAACTCTAAAGATTGGGACCTCGACGAAGGTAAGGAGTCAGGCATGACACCTAAGTTTGATTGTGTTAAATCTTTTATGGACACCGATATTTTCCGTAAGTTTAGCACTAAATATGGACTTGACTCCGAGATAGTAGCTTCTTTCTGTGAATCTTTTGCTACTTATGTTGATCTCCTAAGGAGAAGTGGTTTAAATATCATCCTCCCATAGGAGTAAAAGTAGCTGCACCTATTAAAGTTGAAGAAAAGACTGTCACTTGTAATGATCCTATTGTTCCTACTTATATTGAGAAACCACCTTTCCCTGTTAGAATAAAGGATCATGCTAAAGCTTCAACTGTTGTTCATAAAAGCAATATTAGAACTTATACACCTCCTGAGCAAGTTAAAGTAGAACCTAATATTGCTATTGTTAAAGATCTCTTGTCTGATAATATTGATGGGCATGTTATTCAGTTCGAAGGTGAAACTGGTAGAATTGCTAAACCTTGTGCTAAAGATAAACATAGACCTGTGGTAGGCGTGCCTGTTATTTCTGTTAAAATAGGAGATCATTGTTATCATGGCTTATGTGATATGGGTGCAAGTGCTAGTGTTATACCGCATACTTTATACGATGAAATTAAGAATGAAATTGCACCAGTTGAGTTAGAAGATATTGATGTTACTATTAAACTTGCCAATAGAGATACTATTTCACCAATTGGAATTGTTAGAGATGTTGAAGTCTTGTGTGGGAAAACTAAATATCCTGCTGATTTTCTTGTTCTTACTTCTCCGCAAGATAGCTTTTGTCCCATTATATTTGGTAGGCCCTTCTTAAATACTGTCAATGCTACCATATATTGTACAAAGAATGTTGTTACTGTTGGCTTGGATGATATGGTTCATGAGTTTAATTTCTCTAAATTTAGTAAACAACATCGTGAGGAAGAATTACCTAGTAAGGATGAAATATATTGGTCTTGCTTCTATTGCCATACCTCCTAGTGATCCTTTAGAACACTATTTGCTAGACCATGAAAATGATATGTTCATGAATGAAAGAAGGGAAATAGATGAAGTATTCTTTAAACAGGAACCTATTCTGCATCACAATTTGCCTGTTGAAATTTTAGGGAATCCACCTCCACCCAGGGGTGATCCCGTGTTTGAGCTTAAACCTTTGCCTGATAATCTTAAATATGCTTATCTTAATGAAAAGAAGATATATCATGTTATTATTAGTGCTAACCTTTCAGAGCATGAAGAAGAAAGATTATTGAAAACTCTGAAGAAGAACCATGCTGCTATTGGATATAGTCTTGATGATCTTAAGGGCATTAGTCCCACTCTATGTCAACATAAAATAAATTTGGAAGCAGATGCCAAACCGGTTCGTGATCCTCAACGACGTCTGAATCCTAAAATGAAAGAAGTGGTAAGAAGAGAAATACTAAAGCTTTTGGAGGCAGGTATAATCTATCCCGTTGCTGATAGTGAGTGGGTAAGTCCTGTCCATTGTGTCCCTAAGAAGGGAGGTATTACTGTTGTTCCTAATGATAAAGATGAATTGATTCCACAAAGAATTATCACTGGTTATAGGATGGTAATTGATTTCCGCAAATTAAATAAAGCTACTAAGAAAGATCATTACCCCTTACCTTTTATTGATCAAATGCTAGAAAGATTATGCAAACATACACACTATTGCTTTTTAGATGGTTATTCTAGTTTCTCTCAAATACCTGTGTCGGCTAGAGATCAATCAAAGACTACTTTTACATGCCCTTTTGGTACTTTTGCTTATAGACGTATGCCTTTTGGTTTATGTAATGCACCTGCTAGCTTTCAAAGATGCATGATGGCTATATTCTCTGACTTTTGTGAAAAGATTTGTGAGGTTTTCATGGACGACTTTTCCGTCTATGGTTCCTCTTTTGATGATTGCTTGAGCAATCTTAATCGAGTTTTGCAGAGATGTGAAGAAACTAATCTTGTCTTGAATTAGGAAAAGTGCCACTTTATGGTTAATGAAGGTATTGTCTTGGGGCATAAAGTTTATGAAAGAGGTATTGAAGTTGATAAAGCCAAGGTTGATGCTATTGAAAAGATGCCATGTCCCAAGGACATCAAAGGTATAAGAAGTTTCCTTGGTCACGCTGGATTTTATAGGAGGTTCATTAAGGACTTCTCAAAAATTTCTCGGCCTCTGCCTAATTTATTGCAAAAAGATATACCATTTGTCTTTGATGATGATTGTGTAGAAACATTTGAAATACTTAAGAAAGCATTAGTCACTGCACCTGTTGTTCAGCCACCTGATTGGAACCTACCCTTCAAAATTATGTGTGATGCTAGTGATTATGATGTAGGTGATGTTCTAGGGCAAAGAGTTGATAAGAAACTAAATGTTATTCATTATGCTAGTAAGACTCTAAGCAATGCTCAAAGAAATTATGCTACTACTGAAAAAGAGCTTTTAGCAGTTGTATTTGCTTGTGATAAGTTCAGATCTTATATTGTTGATTCTAAAGTAACTATTCAAACTGATCATGCTGCTATTAAATATCTTATGGAAAAGAAAGATGCTAAACCTAGACTTATTAGATGGGTTCTCTTGCTACAAGAATTTGATTTGCATATTGTTGATAGAAAGGGAGCAGAGAACCCCATTGCAGACAACTTGTCTAGGTTAGAAAATATTCTTGATGACCCACTACCTATTAATGATAGCTTTCCTGATGAACAATTAAATGTTATAAGTATTTCTCATAGTACTCCATGGTATGCTGATTATGCTAATTATATTGTTGCTAAGTTTATACCACCTAGCTTCACATACCAGCAAAAGAAAAAGTTCTTCTATGATTTGAGACATTACTTTTGGGATGACCCACATCTTTATAAAAAGGAGTAGATGGTGTTATTAGCCGTTGTGTACCTGAGCTTGAACAGGAACAAATCCTACGCAAGTGTCATTCTGAGTCTTATGGAGGACACCACGCTGGAGATAGAACTGCACATAAGGTATTACAATCTGGTTTCTATTGGCCTACTCTCTTCAAGGATGCCCGTATGTTTGTCTTGTTTTATGATGAATATCAAAGAATTGGTAATATTAGTAGACGTCAATAAATGCATATGAATTATTCACTTGTTATTGAACCGTTTGATGTTTGGGGCTTTGATTATATGGGACCTTTTCCTGCCTCTAATGGATACACACATATTCTAGTTGCTCTTGATTACGTTACTAAGTGGGTAGAAGCTATTCCAACTAGTAGTGCTGATCATAACACTTCTATTAAAATGCTTAAGGAAGTTATTTTCCCAAGGTTTGGAGTCCCTAGATATTTAATGACTGATGGTGGTTCACACTTTATTCATGGTGCTTTCCGTAAAATGCTTGCTAAATATGATGTTAATCATAGAATTGCATGTCCTTATCACCCACAGTCTATTGGTCAAGTAGAGTTGAGCAATAGAGAGCTCGAATTAATTTTGCAAAAGACTATTAATAGGTCTAGTAAGAATTGGTCCAAGAAACTTGATGATGCATTATGGGCTTATAGAACTGCATATAAAAATCCTATGGGTATGTCTCCGTATAAAATGGTTTATGGAAAAGCATGTCACTTACCTCTCGAACTAGAACATAAGGCGTATTGGGCTATTAAAGAGCTCAACTATGATTTTAAACTTGCCGGTGAGAAGAGGTTATTTGATATTAGCTCACTTGATGAATGGAGAACCCGAGCTTATGAAAATGCCAAGTTGTTTAAAGAAAAAGTTAAAAGATGGCATGACAAAAGGATACAAAAGCGTGAGTTTAATATAGGTGATTATGTATTGCTATACAACTCTCGTTTAAGATTGTTTGCAGGAAAACTTCTCTCTAAATGGGAAGGCCCCTATGTTATCGAAGAGGTCTATCGTTCTGGTGCCATAAAGATCAACAACTTCGAAGGCACAAATCCGAAGGTGGTAAACGGTCAAAGAATTAAACATTATATCTTAGGTAATCCCATAAATGTTGAAACCAATATTATTGAAACCGTAACCCCGGAGGAATACATAAGAGACACCTTTCGGAACGTTCCAGACTCCGAAAATGAATAGGTATGTGGTACGGTAAGTAAACCGACTCCTAAACAATTTTTAAGGCAATATTTCTCCGTTTTGGATTATTCAGAAAAATAGAAAAAGAAGTAGCAGTCCAAAAGGACACGAGGGCCCCACGAGGGTGGTGGGCGTGCCCTACCCCCTGGGCGCGCCCCCTACCTCGTGAGCACCTCATGTGCCTTCCGGACTGTCACATGAAAGATTTAGCTATCACGGGAAAGCTTCGTAAGGAAATAATGGACCTCAAGCAGCAAGTGAATAAGCTCGATGAGGAGAACCGTATCCTGAGGGGAATAATCGCCAAGAATATTGCACCAACAACAAAGAAGGAGACATAATCACATGGGTATGGGCACTCCCCTTGGCAACTGCCAAGCTTGGGGGAGGTGCCCTGGTATCGTCTCACAATCACAACTCCTATCTTTACCCTTTTTCTTAGTTCGATCCTATTAGTAGTATCTTGATCTAGTAGAATAAAGTTTATGGCATGATCTAGTTTTGAGTTTTGTTTATGATCTCTCTATGTAATCGAGTCCATGAGCTATATATAATAAAGATTAGTGTTGAGTCAAGGGCTTGATTATTTTGCCATGATCTTGGATGAATAAAAGAAAGAAGAAAAAGAATAAAAAGAAAGAAAAAGTTCATATTCATCTTATTAAGAGTAATGACTTCACATAGAAAGAGTATCATGATTAAAAGTTGTTGGGAGTTGGCAGGCATAGCTTTGGTCACTGTTGCAATTAATAGGAAGTAATAAGGAAAGAGAAGTTTTCACATATAGATATATTATCATTGACATCTTTTATGATTGGGAGCACTCATTAAAATATGACATGCTAAAGAGTTGATGTTGGACAAGGAAGACAACGTAATGAGTTATGTATTTCTTATATGTGAGATAAAGTATGTTGTCATGGATCCTCTAACTTGTTGAGCTTGCCTTTCCCCCTCATGCTAGCCAAATTCTCAGCACTAAGTAGAAATACTACTTGTGCTTCCAAATACCCTTAAACCAGTTTTGCCATGAGAGTCCACCATATCTACCTATGGATTGAGTAAGATCCTTCAAGTAAGTTGTCATTGGTGCAAAGCAATAAAAATTGCTCTAAATATGTATGATTGATTGGTGTGGGAGAAATAAGGTTTATACGGTCTTGTGATGTGGAAGTAATAAAAGCGACGGACTGCATAATAAAGGTTCATATCACAAGGGGCAATATAAAGTGACGTTCTTGCACATTGAGATTTTATATATCCAACCATAAAAGCGCATGGCAACCTCTACTTCCCTCTGCGAAGGGCCTATCCTTTATTATTATCTTCTGCCTTATGCAAGAGTCATGGTGATCTTCACCTTTTATTTTTCATTTTATCCTTTGACAAGCTCAGCATGTCGGAAAGAACATGATATATATATATATATATATATATCTAATTGGACGTAGGGGAGCATGAACTATTATTGTTGACATTACCCTTGAGGTAAAGGGTTGTGGGGCAAAACTATAAGCCCCTATCTTTCTCTGTGTCCGATTAAAACTCCGTAACCACAAGTATTGCGTGAGTGTTAGCAATTATGGAGGACTAAATGATAGTTGAGTATGTGGACTTGCTTTTTAGCTCTGACATAGACTCTTTCCGATGTTATGATAAATTGCAATTGCTTCAATGACTGAGATTATAGTTTGTGGGAGCCCAATAAGGTTTATGATTTATGCTTTTGCATTGTGAATAGATCATCACTTGAACATAAGTAATCATATGACAAAATCTATATATGTTGTTGTTATGAGAATAATCATGATACCTTCATGTCCACATTTTATTTTTATCGACGCCTCTACCTCTAAACATGAGGACATATTTATTGTTATCATCTTTTCGCTTGAGGACAAGAGAGGTCTAAGCTTGGGGGAGTTGATACGTCCATTTTGCATCATGCTTTTATATCGATATTTATCGCATTATGGACTGTTATTTCACTTTATGTCACAATACTTATGGCTATTCTCTCTTATTTTACAAGGTTTACATAAGGAGGGAGAATGCCGGCAGCTGGAATTCTGGTCTGGAAAAGGAGCAAATATTAGAGACCTATTCTGCGCAACTCCAAAAGTCCTGAAACTCCACGGAATGTCTTAAAAGAAATAAAGAAAAATCCACGCCAAAAATGAAGGCCAGGGGGCCCACACACTGCTCACGAGGATGCCCCCCCCCTAGGGCGCACCCCCTACCTCGTGGGCCCCCTGGTGGCTCTCCGACGCCCATCTTCTCCTATATGAGGTCTTTCGATGAGAAAAAAAATAAGAAGGAACTTTTCGGGACGAGACTCTGCCGCCACGAGGCGGAACCTTGGCGGATCCAATCTAGAGCTCCGACAGAGCTGTTCTGCGGGGAGAACTTCCCTCCAGGAGGGGGAATCATCACCATCGTCATCACCAACGGTCCTCTCATCGGGAGAGGGCAATCTCCATCAACATCTTCACCAGCACGATCTCATCTCCAAACCCTAGTTCATCTCTTGTATCCAATTCTTGTCTCAAAGTCCGGGATTGGTGCTAGTAGGTTGCTAGTAGTGTTGATTACTCCTTGTAGTTGATGCTAGTTGGTTTATTTGGTGGAAGATCATATGTTCAGATCCTATATGCATATTATTACCCCTCTGATTATGAACATGAATATGCTTTGTGAGTAATTACGTTCGTTCCTGAGGACAAGGGAGAAGTCTTGCTATGAGTAGTCATGTGAATTTGGTATTCGTTTGATATTTTGATAAGATGTATGTTGTCTAGCCTCTAGTGGTGTTATGTGAATGCCGACTACATAACACTTCACCATTATTTGGGCCTAGAGGAAGGCATTGGGAAGTAATAAGTAGATGATGGGTTGCTAGAGTGACAGAAGCTTAAACCCTAGTTTATGCGTTGCTTCGTAAGGGGCTGATTTGGATCCATATGTTTCATGCTATGGTTAGGTTTACCTTACTACTTTTGTTGTAGTTGCGGATGCTTGCAATAGAGGTTAATCATAAGTGGGATGCTTGTTCAAGTAAGAACAACACCCAAGCACACCACATATCAAATTATCAAAGTATTGAACGCGAATCATATGAACGTGATGAAAACTAGCTTGACGATATTCCCATGTGTCCTCGGGAGCGCTTTTCCTATTATAAGAGTTTGTTCCGCTTGTCCTTTGCTACAAAAGGATTGGGCCACCTTGCTGCACTTTATTTACTTTTGTTACTTGTTGCTCATTACAACCTGTCTTATCACAAAACTATTTGTTACCACTTATTTCAGTACTTGCAGAGAATACCTTGCTGAAAACCGCTTATCATTTCCTTCTACTCCTTGCTGAAAACCGTTTATGGCCTCGCTGACCATAGCCGCTCGGCCGCTTTCTTGGCCGAGCTCCACACCAAGATCTCCTCCGCAACCCTCCCCGTGGTTGTTGGTGGAGACTTCAACCTTCTACGCGCTCCCGGGGATAAGAGCAATTCGCGTGTAGACCTTGCGGTGATTCGTCGCTTTAACGACTGGGTAGCGGACCTTGGTCTCCTTGAGCTAGACAGGGTTGGGGCACAAATTACCTGGACCAATAAACAGGTGTCCGCGACCCTTAGTGTGTTGGATCGTGTGTTTGTCTCCCTTGACTGGGAACTTTGATTCCCTTTGGCCTCTCTCCAGGCAATCACACGCATCGGATCGGATCATGTCCCTCTCCTCTTGTCCTCTAGGGATGAGCGACCCCGTCCTCCTTCACGTTTCCGCTTTGAGGCTTTCTGGCTCCGGTAGCCAGGTTTTGTGGCTGCTGTCCAGGCCCACTGGGTCTCGGCATTGGCTGAGCCCCATAGACGGATGTCGATCCTGGAAGAGTGGCACCACCTGTCCAAGCGCTCTAGGCAGTTCATGAAAGGTTGGGGTGCTAATATAGGACAGGACCTACGGTCCTGAAAGCCTCCCTCCTCGAGGAGATCCGGGTCTTGGACCTTCGCGCAGATACTGCAGGGATATCCGCGGAGGAATGGGCCCATAGGTATAATTTGGAAGACTCTCTCATGGAGATCTACTCCAAGGAGGAGGAATACTGGCGACATCGTGGTTCTATGAACTGGGTGTTGTTTGGAGACGCCAACACTGCTTATTTCTAGGCCATTGCTAATGACAGTAGGTTTCGCTGCTCCATCCCCTTCTTATGGGAAGGGGGCAATTGTTCCAGGACCTCCAGGCGACCCGCTCGTTGGTTGACCACTTCTATAAGTCATTATTTCAGGGGCGACCTCGGAGTGGTGTCACCCTTGCGGACCAAATTTGATCGCCTGATCAACAGGTCTCCCCGAAAGAGAATGCAGCCCTGCTTGCCCCCTTTGATGCAGCGGAAGTAGAGACCTTCATCAAAGCCATGAATCTAGCCTTGGTGCCGGGCCCCGATGGGTTACCGGTACGCTTTTTTCAGGCGTTCTGGCCAATGGTCAAGGAAATCATCCTTGAGTTGTTCCGTGAGTTCGCTAGGGGAATGATAAGTCTCCAACATATCTATAATTTTTGATTGTTCCATGCTATTATATTATCTGTTTTTGCTGTTTATGGGCTTTATTATACACTTTTATATTATTTTTGGGACTAACCTACTAACCGGAGGCCCAGCCCAAATTGATGTTTTCTTCCCTATTTCAGTGTTTCGAAGAAAAGGAATATCAAACAGAGTCCAAACGGAACGAAACCTTCGATAGAGTTATGTTTGGAACGGAAGCAATCCAGGAGACTTGGAGTAGACATTAGGGAAGCTTCGAGGTATCCACGATGCAGGGAGGCGTGCCATACCTCCCTGGGCACACCCCTCACCCTCGTGGGCCCCTCATGGCTCCCCTGACTGACCTCTTTCTCCTATATATATATATCAATATATCCTAAAAACATCAGGGAGCAGAATAGATCGGGAGTTCCGCCGCCAGAAGCCTATGTAGCCACCGAAAACCAATCTAGACCCGTTCTGGCACCTTGCCGGAGGGGGGTATCCCTCTCCGGTGGCCATCTTCATCATCCCGGTGCTCTTCATGACGAAGAGGGAGTAGTTCACCCTTGGGGCTGAGGGTATGTACCAGTAGCTATGTGTTTGATCTCTCTCTCTCTCTCTCTCGTGTTCTTGAGTCGGCACGATCTTGATGTATCGCGAGCTTTGCTATTATATTTGGATCTTATGATGTTTATCCCCCTCTACTCTCTTGTGATGAACTGAGTTTTCCCTTTGAAGTTATCTTATCGGATTGAGTCTTTATGGATTTGAGAACACTTGATGTATGTCTTGCATGTGCTTATCTGTGGTGACAATGGGATATCACGTGATCCACTTGATGTATGTTTTGGTGATGAACTTCCGAGTTCCTTGACCTCGTGAACTTATGCATAGGGGTTGGCACACGTTTTCTTCTTGACTCTCTGGTAGAAACTTTGGGGCACTCTTTGAAGTTCTTTGTGTTGGTTGAATAGATGAATCTGAGATTGTGTGATGCATATCATATAATCATACCGACGGATACTTGAGGTGACATTGGAGTATCTAGGTGACATTAGGGTTTTGGTTGATTTGTGTCTTAAGTGTTATTCTAGTACGAACTCTATGATAGATTGAACGGAAAGAATAGCTTCGCGTTATTTTACTACGGACTCTCGAATAGATCGTGTTGACACCAGATTTTGGCATGGTAAAGAACTTATTTAAGATGGCCTCAAATGGAGAAGTGATCTACATAAAAGAGTTCCGTATTGTTGATATGAACATCTTTGAAGTTTGGGTCATCGCCGTCCGATTTCATCTCGAAGGCCGAAACTATGCTCAAAGTACTAAGATCTTATATTCAGAGTACAATTTGGCCGATTAAGCTCCCAAGACGACTTCAATGGAAAAATGATCTACACAGGTTGTCTTTCTTCTCGTCGAAACGGTCGATTTTTATAAAAAATTCATCCAAATCCAAGTTCGTATGCAAAAGTTAGAGCAATCGGAGTGCAGCCCTCTCACGAGGTGAGATGTGGCGCGCCCCACCAGACATATGTGTGATGGGTAGCGCGAGGGAATAGCCTGTTTTGCCCGACCAATTTGACCCACAAGATGACCTCTGATCAAAAAACGTTCAACATGAAAGTTGTCCGTCTCGTCAAAAAGGTCAAGATTGCTTTTGGGCTTGTTTTCAGACGAGATCGTTTACCATCAAAAAAAAGACCCGCAAGGTGCAGCCAGTTTAAACCGAACAGTTTTGGAAAGTTTGGACAAAACCAATCCGAATTTGACTGGGGTTTTGGATGTGAATCCAAGCCTTTTCCTTGCATGGGAAGTCGAGCCGCCTCTTATGTATCTAAGGGGTGACGGCCGATTGAACAACACACAATCGACCTATCAATATATCATCTTTTTACCTTTACCTTTATCTCTCTCCCTTGTTCTTCTTCTTCTCATTCTTGTTATTGCAGGGCGGCGAACCTCGAGGGCCTAGGGGCGGTCAGGCCGACCTAGGGCAGCCCGTAGCCGCCACATGCCCTAACGGGGTCCCTCCCGGGCGTGTGGGGTTTCGGGTGTACAAAAGCGCCCGCCGGATTGTCTTGCATACCGCGCTTCCGGCGGGTCTCCTTCGACGTGAGTTGTGGTGCATCACCCCCGGCATCGAGGGTACACGGTGACGTGTTCGTGTGCGAACACACTTGTTGGCGACTCCGTTGGGGATGAAGCTTTGAACGGTCTCCGGCCCATTCTTGCTACGAAGGGATCGTCATCAAGTTGCTGCAATCTACAAAGATAATATGAATACCCAATTCCCCTTTGTAGATGCAAATAATCCATATGTTGTTGCCGGATCACCTAATGAGCATAATGTATCGGCTAGCCCTACTTTTATCAATCATGCATCTAGTTATGCGCACGGGCCGATGCAAAACAATCTTCATGATTCAAATTCTTATGATTTTAGCAACATACAACATATGTATCCCAACTCCCATGCATCGGCAACCCCACAATTTTATATGCCGATGAATAACATGATGAGTTCGGTTAATCAAGTTGAGACACCCTATGTAGGAACTTCCAATGGTATGCAACAAAGTGTTTCAAGTTTTTATTCATCGGCAAATAACTTGCAGTATGTTAATCCAAACATGCCGATGGATAGGGGATTTGGCCATGTTACTACTAGTTACCCTCAACCATCATATGCTACACCTCATGTTAGTAATTTTTCAGCACCGTATGCAACTGTAGATGTTCATAATTCGGCCCCGCATCTTCATGGTCATAGCCGAATAAGTGAAAATTTTACAGGAACACATGTGCCGCCATCAAATAATGTAGCATATAATGCATACTCTACGCTATTTGAGAATTTCAGTAACACTCGCGAATCATTGCCGAAAGAATCCGAAAGTATTGCGGAGCAATCTCTTCCAGAAGCGGTTGTGGCTGCATTAAAAAAGAGCTTGGCACAAAACAAGAGGATTAGTGCTCTTTTCCTTGAACAATATGAAAAGGGGTTGTTTCCTGATTATGCTGCAATAAAGGCTAGAGTTTTGCAAGAAGATGAAACTTCATCAATCGATAGAATTGGCGAGAGACCATATCATTATACAGAAGTGCATACACCTCCACCTAGTACCGCAGCATATTATACACCCCCTACACAGTTGCAAAATTTTGGCAACACTAACAGTTCATTGCCGAAAGATCCTAAAAGCATTGGGGGGCAAACTACACTAGAGCGGGCTGAAATTGAGAGGGGAGTTAAAGCTTTGCGCGATAGGGTGCAAGTACTTCACCAAGAGAGAATTGATAGGGAATTAGCTCAAAGAAAGGAAGCCTTGCCAATTGATATAACCGGTGAAAAGAATGATGATTCGGAAACTAAAAGTGCTTCGGTTGAAAATGCCGAATCAAGTTATATATATTCCGAATCCATCAATTCCAAAGAGGCAAACATTGTTGAGAAAGGGCATGGAAAGTATAGCAAGACAACCATACTTGATTTTTCTGAAGTTAATGGAACCTACTTCCTGCCTTATGAGTTTCGTGCCATAGAAATTGATGAGCTTCAAGAACAAGAACAAGTAGCGGAAGAAATTTTGGTGGACGAAGATCTTGAAACTAATGATGCACGAAATCAAGAAAAAGATGACGACAAGGCATTGGGGAGCTATCCGAAGGTGGAGCAAGATATTCTTCAAGTCACGCCACCATCATGCTCCCCCAACATATTTGAAGAGGTATGTCTAGCAATTAATTTACCTGTTTTCATATTTGCTCATGACTTAGTTGTTGATGCATATATTAGAAACATCTTCATAAGAAATATTGAGAGACCAATGAAGAAGGGTAATTTATTTGTTAGCAATCAGATTGTCACAAAGCATATCGGTCAACATATTGCACCATTCAGAAAGATCGATAGTGAAAAATTATTGCAGCCAAGGCTTTCCCCATTGCTTTATCTAAAGTTCATATCTAGTTGGGTAGCTTTGCTTATTTCCTACTTGGCTTGCACTTGGTCTCAACTAAGACATGTATGTTTTAAATATCTTCCTTTCGGAAATTTAAAGCCAATGTTAAATTATATTGAGAAAACCGATGCTAATATAATATCTTATCCAAAGACATCAGAGATAGAGTGGAAAACACAATGCATAGCCGAATGGGGAGATTCCAAATCTGAACCATTCGTTTGCTTATCTCCAAAGCCGTTCACACAGCAAGATCGGCTAGAAAATAAGAAGTTTACCTTCAATTCAAGCATGTGTCATGAAATATTTGATTTATTGCTGAAAACTAATTACATAACAATTCTTGATTACCATGTTGAGCCATCTATCCAAGGACAAATGTATTGTAAGTTGCATGATTCGTTCAAGCATAATTTTGAGGATTGCAACATGTTTTGTCAAATAGTTAAATCGGCCATTGATAAAGGACGATTGAAATTTGTTAAGACACCAAGAGATGACCAGTCTATTCAGGTTGCTCCCGATGGCAGAAAGTTTTTGCATCGGCTGCTTCAAGCCGATTGATACGTCCATTTTGCATCATGCTTTTATATCGATATTTATTGCATTATGGACTGTTATTACACATTATGTCACAATACTTATGCCTATTCTCTCTTATTTTACAAGGTTTCCATAAAGAGGGAGAATGCCGATAGCTGGGATTCTGGGCTGGAAAAGGAGAAAATATTAGAGACCTATTCTGCACAGCTCCAAAAGTCCTGAAACATCACGGAAGACGTTTTCAGAATATATAAAAAATACCCATCGGAAGAGATTCACCAGGGGGGCCACACCCTGCCCACAAGGGTGGGGGGCGCGCCCTAACCCCTGGGTGCGCCCCCCTACCTCGAGGGCCCCCTCGTGGCCCTCCGGTGGCCATCTTCTGCTATTTGAACTCTTTCTATGGGAAAAAATAAGAAGCCATCTTCTCGGACGAAACTCCGCCGCCACGAGGGGGAACCTTGGCGGAACCAATCTAGGGCTCTGGCGGAGCTGTTCTGCCGGGGAAACTTCCCTCCCGGAGGGGAAATCATTGCCATCGTCATCACCAACGCTCCTCTCATCGGGAGAGGACAATCTCCATCAACATCTTCATCAGCACCATCTCCTCTCAAAACCCTAGTTCATCTCTTGTATCCAATTCTTCTCTCCAAGTCCGGGGTTGGTGCTATTAGGTTGCTAGTAGTGTTAATTACTCCTTGTAGTTGATGCTAGTTGGTTTATTTGGTGGAAGATCATATGTTCAGATCCTATAAGCATATTAATACCCCTCTGATTATGAACATGTTTATGCTTTGTGAGTAGTTACATTTGTTCCTGAGGACATGGGAGAAGTCTTGCTATTAGTAGTCATGTGAATTTGGTATTCGTTCGATATTTTGATGAGATGTATGTTGTCTCTCCTCTAGTGGTGTTATGTGAACGTCGACTACATGACACTTCACCATTATTTGGGCCTAGAGGAAGGCATTGGGAAGTAATAAGTAGATGATGGGTTGCTAGAGTGACAGAAGCTTAAACCCTAGTTTATGCGTTGCTTCGTAAGGGGCTGATTTGGATCCATATGTTTCATGCTATGGTTAGGTTTACCTTAGTACTTTTGTTGTAGTTGCGGAAGCTTGCAATAGAGGTTAATCATAAGTGGGATGCTTGTCCAAGTAAGGGTAGTACCAAAGCACTGGTCCACCCACATACCAAATTATCAAAGTACCGAACGCAAATCATATGAACGTGATGAAAACTAGCTTGACGATATTCCCATGTGTCCTCGGGAGCGCTTTACATCATATAAGAGTTTGTCCAGGCTTGTCCTTTGCTACAAAAAGGATTGGGCCACCTTGCTGCACTTTATTTACTTTTGTTACTTGTTACTCATTACAAATTATCCTATCACAAAACTATCTGTTACCTATTATTTTAGTGCTTGCAGAGAATACCTTGCTGAAAACCGCTTATCATTTCCTTCTGCTCCTCGTTGGGTTCAACACTCTTACTTATCGAAAGGACTACGATAGATCCCCTATACTTGTGGGTCATCAAGACTCTTTTCTGGCGCCGTTGCCGGGGAGTGAAGCGCCTTTGGTAGGTGGAATTTGGTAAGGAAAAATTTATATAGTGTGCTAAAATTTACGGTCACTTGTTACTATGGAAAGTAATCCTCTAAGGGGCTTGTTCAGGGTATCTTCACCCCAACCAGTAGAGCAAAGAGCTTTTCCTCAACCTACTGATCCTACTGAAAATGAAAATGTCTGCTTTGAAATTCCTTCGGGTATGATAGAAAAACTGCTAGCTAATCCCGTTTTAGGAGATGGAACAAAACATCCTGATGAGGATCTAATATATGTGGATGAAGTTTGTGGATTATTTAAGCTTGCAGGTGTACCCGGAGATGTTGTTAAGAAGAAGGTCTTACCTTTATCTTTGAAGGGAGATGCATCGACATGGTATAGGCTATGTGATGATATGGGGTCTTGGAAATACACATGATTGAAATTGGAATTTCATCAGAAGTTTTATCCTATGCATCTTGTTCATCGTGACAGCAATTATATATATAATTTTTGGCCCCGCGAAGGAGAAAGGATCGCTCAAGCTTGGGGGAGGCTTAAATCAATGTTATATTCATGCCCCAATCATGAGCTCTCAAGAGAAATGATTATTCAAAATTTTTATGCTCGGCTTTATGATAACAATCGCACCATGATTGATACTTCTTGTGCTGGCTCTTTTATGATAAATACTATTGAATTCAAATGGGACTTATTGGAAATAATTAATCGCAACTCTGAAGACTGGGACCTCGACAAAGGTAAGGAGTCAGGTATGACACCTAGTTTTGATTGTGTTAAATATTTTATGGACACCGATATTTTCCGTAAATTTAGCACTAAATATGGACTTGACTCTGAGATAGTAGCTTCTTTCTGTGAATCTTTTGCTACTTATGTTGATCTCCCCAAGGAGAAGTGGTTTAAATATCATCCTCCCATAGAAGTAAAAGTAGCTGCACCTATTAAAGTTGAAGAAAAGATTGTCACTTATAATGATCCTATTGTTCCTACTTCTTACGTTGAGAAACCACCTTTTGCTGTTAGGATAAGAGATCAAGCTAAAGCTTCAACTGTGGTTCGAAAAAGCAATATTAAAACTTATACACCTCATGAGCAAATTAAAGTTGAACCTGATATTGCTATTGTTAAAGATCTCTTGTCCGATAATATTGATGGCCATGTTATTCATTTCCTTGATGAAACTGCTAGAATTGCTAAACCATGTGCTAAAGATAAAAACAGACCGGTGGTAGGCATGCCCGTTATTTCTGTTAAAATAGGAGATCATTGTTATCATGTCTTATGTGATATGGGTGCTAGTGCTAGTGCAATACCTTATTCCTTATACAAAGAAATTATGCATGATATTGCACCTGCTGAGATAGAAGATATTGATGTCACAATTAAAATTGCCAATAGAGATACTATTTCACCAATGGGAATTGTTAGAGATGTTGAAGTCTTGTGTGGGAAAACTAAATATACTGCTGATTTTCTTGTTCTTGGTTCCCCACAAGATAGATTTTGCCCTATTATATTTGGTAGACCCTTCCTGAACACAGTTAATGCTACCATAGATTGCAAAAGGGGTGTTGTTACTATTGGATTAGATGATATGTCTCATGATGTCAGGACCTTGATTCCAAGTCACATCGATCTAGCCGGTAACACCTCATATCACTTTGCGGCCTCACGCACGGTATTCCCACGGGTGTTGCCTTACCATGGCCCGGGACCGTTTGCGCCCTTTGGCTCACGTATATGATAGTGTCGCTAGCATCCATATGACAGAGAACCCGGGCCGACATGGCTAGTCGTGAACCCAGAGCGGCACTAACCTATGGGGACAGGCATACATGAATCACATCGAGCATGTCGATTAGCAGCGTGTGAATCCGGGCTGTAGCACTGGGCTAACAGGACTCCGGGAACCCGGGCTGTAGCAGGCTAGGCAGGACTCCGGATGTCACCGCATGACATTTCCCCGAAGGGACAGACATAGGAACGAAGTGAAACACATGCCGGCCAGTCAAGTCTTGAGGAGTAGTGCTGGGCTAACAGGACTCCGGTGAACCGGGCTGTAGCGGACTACTATGGCTCATGGAAGCACTAGACTACATTTCCCCATAAGTGAGGCTGCCAAGGATAAACAACTAGATTGTCGGATCCCACACATACCAAGCATTTCAATCATACACACAATATGCTCGATATGTGTAAATACAACATGGCATCACAACATAACTCTACAACTTAAGTATTTATACGTTAGGCTCCGAGGAGCGAGATATTACAAACATGGGTATCATGACCCAACAATCATAGCATACAAATCAAGCACATGCGGAAGCTTAACATGTCTGAGTACAGACATCTACAAATGAAAAGGGCTAAGATGCCTGACTATCTACCAGATCCTGCCAAGGGCACAAGATCGTAGCTGAGGTATCAAGCTAAACGTCGAATGTCACACGGAACTACTAGTGAGACTGACGTCTCTCTGTAAAAACATAAATTAAGAAAACATGAGTACAAATGTACTCAGCAAGACTTACATCAGAACTATCTACATATGCATCAGTATCAACAAAGGGGGTGCTGGAGTTTAACTACAGCAAGCCATCTTTGACTCAGTGGCTAACCTGAACTACGACTATAAGCAACTCTCTTGAGGTGGCGCACACGAGTCCACATATTCACCATATCAATACACCACTATGGATCCGCTCCCGTCTCCCTACGAGAAGGCCATCCACAAAACTCATGCCTATCTTGCGAGTTTTAGAGTATCCACTTTCACTTGTCTATGAACTATGCAAGGGGTCCAAGTTTCCATATCCGAGGAATCCGGCTATTCGAATAGATAATGATAACCCTGCAGGGGTGTACTTCTTCACACACTCTCCCACCACTTATCGCCATATACACGCCATGTATCTCGGCAACCTTCAAGCGGAAGCCTCGCGAGGGTATCGGCCACGGCCTACCTAAACACTCAAGTCTCTAGTGCAGGTTTATCGCCTATCCAGGTTCCATCCGCAGGGAGTCCGGTCGAGGTTTCCACATACGGCCCCGAACGATGTGAACAGGGTTCCCGAGACACCAAATGGGCGCCCAGTACACTGTGCCACGGTGTATCTACCGCAACATAGCCCACCCCTAGGGTCAGCGCTACGCACGGCCGCCAACACATAACCTACAAACACCAGAAACTAGTTGCAACTCCTGGACAGAGTGCGAGGGTGATTAAGAAGCCGAGAGGGTCAATTAAGGATCCCAATGAGTGGTAGTAGCTGTTCATGGATCACACACACAGAACTCAGTTCCTGAGGACGGTTTCAATGAGACAACTCACCATGTACTCCAACATGGCCTCTCACCGCTACCTTTACCAAAACGTGTTCACACACTTAGCTCACACACAGTAGGACATGTTCACACACCTCCGATTCATTCCTGATGAATCAGACCTGACACAACTCTATGCAATAGCAGGCATGACAAACAAGCATGAACGAGTAGGCACATCAGGGCTCAAACTACTCCTACTCATGCTAGTGGGTTTCATCTATTTACTGTGGCAATGACAAGTCATGCAGAGGAAAGGGGTTCAACTACCGCAACATGTAATAGTTGAATCGTTGTTGTCCTAATGCAGTAAAAGAGAGCAGGAGCGAGAGAGTGTGATTGTATCGGAATGAACAAGGGGGTTTTGCTTGCCTGGCACTTCTAAAGATATTATAGCTCTTCATCAGTGTCATCAAACTCATTGTCGGAAGCACGTCTATCGAGAGGGGACAAATACCGGCAACGAAGAGGGAGAGCACAATCAATGCAATGCAACAATATGATGCATGATCATGACATGGCAATATGCTGTGATTTGGGCTAATGCAACAGAAAGTCATTTTAATTGAAGGGGAATTCAAAACTATATCAATTCCAACTCCAAACCTATTATGAAATTTTCCCTAATCATGTTTCATCCTAAACAATGAGGTTAACTTGCTCAAACATGCATGAAAATGGTGCAGATGGATTCCTTGAATTTTTATGATAATTTTTCATATATAATTTATTTCATTTGGAGCTACGGTTGATTTTCTATGATTTTGAGAAGTTTAGACAATTTTCTGGAATTCCTGAATTATTTTTAATCTAGAAATGACTTATTGCGTCAGCACTGCGTCATGCCTGTGTCAGCAAGTCAACAGCAACGGTCTCGGTCAAACCTGACCAATGGGGTCCACTGGTCAGTGACACAATGATGTTCAGTGTCAATGACAGGTGGGGCCTGGTCAACGGTGACGTGGCTAGGTCAAACTGGCCTGTGGGCCCGTGGGGTTAGTTTAGTCTAAACAGGAGCTAAGCAGTGTTAATTAGGCCGTGGGGCCCAGTAGTCAGTGGCTCTGGGGAGGGTTAGCTGGCAGTGATTAGCGCTAATCACGCGGCCACGTCGGCTCGCCGGAGTCCCACCGGCGGCGACCAAATCTACGGTGGAAGCTCGCCGGGGCTGCGCTATAGGCGACGTATGGATGCGCGAAGGCCACCAGAAGGTAGCCCGAGCACGCCCGCATCTAGCTAGCCGCACGGGAGGCCGCGTGGTCGCCGGAATCGATGACGGTGAGCGCATCCGCGGTGGCCGGAGTTCGGACGTGGAAGGGGTCGACGCTACGGTGCACTAGAGGGGAAACCGAAGGGTGCTGCGGGCTCCTGGGAGTGCGGCAAACACGGTGACGCGCTCAGGCGCAAGCTGGGGTGGCCCTGGCCATGGCGGTGAGCAACTACGGCGGCGATGAGCTCTCGGGTCAGGTGGTTAGTGCGGCTACGGCACGCAAACGAGGAAGAGAGGAGAGGGGAAACGACAAGGTGCTCATGGCGAGGCCGTCGGGGTGCTCAGCAGGCTCGGGGACGCATCGAGGAGGGCACACAGTCACCGGCGATCTCGGCGGACCGAGGAAGAAGAAGGCGTCGGGGTCGGTGCTTGGAGGCGTCCGGCATCGCGTGAGTCGTCAAGGAGGCGTAGATGATGGAGGCGGAGCTCACGGGCACGTCATAGGGGCGAGGGGGTGGCTCTGGTGACGACTATGGCGAACGGCGGCGAGGATGGCGCTCGGCCATCGCGGGAGAGGGTGAGGGAGACGAGGGGGAGAGAGGGGAGGGGCGGAGGGGGTGCTAGGCGTCTTCGTGGCGTTCGGATGGGGACGAGGAGGCAGCAGGAGGTGGAAGCAGGAGGTGGCCGCGGGTGCGCGCGCCGGTGACACACCTCTGGCTACTAGCAGAGGTCGGTGACGACTGGCACAAGCTAGGTGGGCTAGGCCAGCACAGGTGAGGCCCAGGTGGGTTTCTCTCTCTCTCTCTTTATTTTTCTTTTCTATTT
The DNA here is from genome assembly GCA_034509565.1 of Triticum monococcum. Lineage (NCBI taxonomy): Eukaryota > Viridiplantae > Streptophyta > Magnoliopsida > Poales > Poaceae > Triticum > Triticum monococcum. Next base: position 639,517,973 of record CM067845.1, read on the forward strand.
TTCTGTAATCTTGTGGTTTTTCTAAAAAATACCTAGACCCTTTCAAAACTCACCAAACTGAACATGCCCACTGTATAGAATATATCCAACATGGAACATTTCAGTTTAGGATTACTTGGGCATTTAAAATATTTACTAGCATTTAAATGCCCAAATTCAAATAACATATGATTTAATCCAGTGACCTTTGGATGACCTAGAAAGTTTTGCACCATTTTTGTCAGAGGTTTTAGACCAAGACAAAGATGATGAACATTTTGAAGGGCATTTCAGGATCATTGAAAAAAATATTTTAGTAACCCTAGTTGGATTAAGTGGTGCTGGGGGTTTCTACCATCCCCATTTCAACTTTCTGAGGAAAAGTAAACATGATGCATGGAGGTTATGCAAGGATAGGCAATACTAAGCTAGGGTTGTGACAGCTCACCCCCACTAAACAAGAATCTCGTCCCAAGATTCAAGCGTAGGGTAAGATGAAGGGGGACGCAAACTTAACCCAATCTTCACGATCCAAGTTGCACTTCATAAGAACGTTGGTTCGATCACCATCTTTGTCTCGATGTCTTGCTCTGAGAACTCCAACCAACATGACAACAAGAGAGAAGGGAAAACTCTAGAAGGATCGATCTTCTCGAAGATCGAACAACTCAGGATCAACTCATGGAGTGAGACATAGGAACATCTCTCCAATTGAGACACAAAGTTCACATCAGGGTGATGGAAAGAAGCGGATGATAAAGGTTCAAATTTGGTAGGAAACAATTCCACGCTTAAGTAGGATGGTGCATGGTTTCAAAGTAGCGAGGAGATAATTGCCATGATACCATAACGAGACATCTTAAGGAAGGTGACTCGCAGAAATATTCCCTTAAGTGGCAAAAAGAATTACTTTTGATTCAGACATCATTGAAACTCTTCATACCAGCTTAAGGCAATTTACAATTGATCGTTTGAAATAGCTCGAAGAAATGTCATACTCGGACTAGGATGGATGATGTGGACTACCTTGTTGAAGACAACACAAGGGATGATTTGCTTGCGCGTGCGCTCAAGAACTTGAGCATTTCCATATTCATCAAGGTTCTACCAACATCCGTGGCAAGGATCCTGGCAACACGACATACTACCATGATGACTAGTGATGGATGATGCGGATACAAAGGAAGATAACACCTTCTCAGATCTTCCCTTAGCGAGGCTAAGGGAACAGAATCTGGACAATCGACCGAGAGACATGTAGCACTCCGCTTCTAATGTTCTCCTTGGTGTGCTAGCGTAATCCATTCATAGATATGGTTTGATATCTAGAACATCAAGTAAAAGGTCGGACTTCGGAAGCTCAAGAATCGATAAGGAATAACTACGGAGGCAGATCCTGCGAGATCCTTATGGGGAGGTGACCAACTTCTTCAACCAGGATACTACAATAATAGGCCTTCTGGCTAGGTTTGTTGGCCACGACATCCACGTTACCAGTTACAGAGAAACCAACAATATAGTTCTTGGAGTACGTTCCAACCATCATATCTGCTTGAGATTCAGATCTGGTTGGTGTTAGGATATTCCAGACCCATTCAGTCTAGAAGGAAAATGAGAGTTTGCAACACAATTTGACGAGATGACGTTGCGAGATTCTCGGGGAATGAATTGCGATAGCAAACTCCAAAACATGAGTTGGTTCTGCTACAAACCTGTGGACACGCTATCCAAGACGAGCATGCCCACGTAGTAGTCTTATAGTAAAACACTATCGAGTTCAGGTGGGGAACCATCATCAAGGATTTTGAAGTCTTACGCAAGTCCATGGATTAGATCCCAAGCATAGACTTCTTTGCCTTGAACAATTCAATCAGTGGCTTGGTGTGCTAGGGAATACATATGGAGTGGAGGTAATTAATCTACCAAACCATAGAATACATTCACACATGCATAACTGACTTGGAATGGTACCAGGGAAAACAAAAACAATCTTTCTCGAACTCACGGTGGTAACTTGAACCAAATGCACATGAATTCGAGGAAGTCACTTCTTCCATTCAAGCATAAGCTTCATGAACGGAACACGAAGGCATTGCTTATAAAGTTTCCAACACTAGGTTGATGTTCAACATGAATCATGGGGGAGACAAAATGTTGCTGATGGGCTCAACAACAACTCATCGGAATTTCCATATCACTGGACTTCCACCATCATGTGAACACGATGATAGTATTGGTCAGACCAAAAGATGTAATGGTGTATGCTCGAGGGATCAACCCCGGGTAAGACAACATTATGAACATCGTTGGTTCTGATTTGACTTGACGATAGCCCATACTCAAGTCAAAGTTTTGACAAGGCAATAGATCCAACAACTGATCACGAGGACCAATTGGTGAAGATATCATCCTTCTTCAGTACACACACAAACACAAAGACATCCCTTCAGAGAGAACCAAATTCGGCAAAGCCTTTTATCTTCCAACTCTCCAAGTTGTTGATTAGCTTAACCAACTAGCTCAGGCGTATCCAACACAGATTCTTGGAGAAGGGGTGGTTTACAAGAACCAACTTGATCACGAACTCAACATAGCGGTCAGGTGACAACCTGGTAACACTTCTGAGAAAATATCCAGAAAATCACGAACCACCGATATGTTACTAAGCTCGAGAACAATCTTGCTTTTCAGAGCAAGACAATATGATCAGATAAGCGAGGAATGGAATAATCCTCACTCATTGATCGAGGAGTGCACCAAAAATAAGGACTAGGTAGCACGATCAGTCCTAGGATGGTGATTCAATAACCAACACGCTAAGAATGAGAATATTGTCCATTTACTACAAAGCAACGAGTTGCTCGGAGTATTGATTTCACACATCACAATTCACTTTTCGGCATTCTGGTTACAACAACACGGAACCGAGGAATGAATAATGATGGCGAGAAGTATCACTGTATCAAAAATTCATAAGAGATGGTGCAATTCCTATGATATTCTTGGCATGAATAGGGTAGAACTCCAAGGTAGAACAGAGCAAAAGCTGGATTGGCAGTTTGATCTGTGGGATACAACTACTTTGACCCAATCCTAGATATGGATGAGGTACTGGAGTTTGTTTCTCCTAGTCATTCTGGAATAGAATGGCTTGACGGACCACAAGAATAATAGGCATCGATGAACACAAATGCACACATACTCTTGGCTATCAACTGATAGAAGATGGTCGGAATACAACTCAAGAGGAACAACTCGAGGAACATATAATTTTCTGAGTTGTGGATGCATAGATTAGTATGTCGAGCATAGCTCAACATTTCTTCCGGACAACCCATGCAGAAAGGTAGGACTGGCAGATTCACAATGCAGAATGGAGAACTCATCAAGAGCACTCTGGTTGTGATCTTTTGATACAACAAACTTCTGCCACAAGTGGTTCATAGTATTTGGAAGAAGGAAATACCATGGACCTCGAGGACTATCGCTAAGGTTACTAATATCCAGAAGGAACTAGCAACACTATCAACATGAGGTAAGTACGGTGAATCTCGGGTTCAAGAACCCAGGAATAGAATACCTACTACTAAATGGCAACACGGGATGCTTTCAAGAATGGTGGCCAGAATCATCACACTGGGAACACAAAACATGGCTAGATTACTAGGTGACTCCCTAAAACACCTAGGGTCATAGTAATAGCTCCAACATATATGTCGAGGCAACAGAGTTCCTCAACTCACCGATTGGTGTGATTAATCTGGCCCAAGTGGACATCAGGAACATGGAGGAATGATTGTAAGTGCATCAGACTATCTAGAAACCTGGGATGACTCGGATAGCATAACAGCTGTAAATGCTCAGAAAAGGATTTGAGACATCCTGCAGAAATGGTGGCATAACCACTCAGAAACACAATGTCAAGGTTTCGAGACCAACTATGAACACACGGAAGTAGTAGAAACTGAACTGAGGCTTGAACTCAACAATCCTAGGCAACTACGGTTTAGTAACACGTCATCCTGATAGATAGATGAGAAGGCCTAGTTTCTTAACCCGCGTAGAATGAGAAGAGAATGACTCAGATCAGAGGGCATAAGGTAAATAAGTAAAAAGAGCCTTACGTTCCCTTCCACAATCAATTCCCCTGCATAACTAAAGCATTTCTAGACACAACTTTGACCGGTTGGCTTGGTTATCCTACAGGCAGTCAGGCTCTGATACCAACGCTGTCAGGACCCCGATTCCAAGTCACATCGATCTAGCCGGTAACACCTCATATCACTTTGCGGCCTCACGCACGGTATTCCCACGGGTGTCGCCTTACCATGGCCCGGGACCGTTTGCGCCTTTTGGCTCACGTATATGATAGTGTCACTAGCATCCATATGACAGAGAACCCGGGCTGACATGGCTAGTCGTGAACCCAGAGCGGCACTAATCTATGGGGACAGGCATACATGAATCACATCGAGCATGTCGGTCAGCAGCGTGTGAATCCGGGTTGTAGCACTGGGCTAACAGGACTCCGGCAACCCGGGCTGTAGCAGGCTAGGCAGGACTCCGGATGTCACCGCGTGACATTTCCTCGAAGGGACAGACACAGGAACAAAGTGAAACACATGCCGGCCAGTCAAGTGTCCTGAGCAGTAGTGCTGGGCTAACAGGACTCCGGTGAACCGGGCTGTAGCCGACTACTATGGCTCATGGAAGCACTAGACTACATTTCTCCATAAGAGAGGCTGCCAAGGATAAGCAACTATATTGTCGGATCCCACACATACCAAGCATTTCAATCATACACACAATATGCTCGATATGTGTAAATACAACATGGCATCACAACATAACTCTACAACTTAAGTATTTATACATTAGGCTCCGAGGAGCGAGATATTACAAACATGGGTATCGTGACACAACAATCATAGCATACAAATCCAGCACATGCGGAAGCTTAACATGTCTGAGTACAGACATCTACAAATGAAAAAGGCTAAGAAGCCTGACTATCTACCAGATCCTGCCGAGGGCACAAGATCGTAGCTGAGGTATCAAGCTAAACGTCGAAGCCCACATGGAACTACTACTGAGACTGACGTCTCTCTGTAAAACATAAATTAAGCAAACGTGAGTACAAATGTACTCAGCAAGACCTACATCAGAACTATCTACATATGCATCAGTATCAACAAAGGGGGTGGTGGAGTTTAACTACAGCAAGCCAGCTTTGACTCAGTGGCTAACCTGAACTACGACGGTAAGCAACTCTCTTGAGGTGGCGCACACGAGTCCACATATTCACCATATCAATACACCACTATGGATCCGCTCCCGCCTCCCTACGAGAAGGCCATCCATAGAACTCATGCTTATCTTGCGAGTTTTAGAGTATCCACTTTCACTTGTCTATGAACTATGCAAGGGGTCCAAGTTTCCATATCCGAGGAATCCGGCTATTCGAATAGATAATGATAACCCTGCAGGGGTGTACTTCTTCACACACGCTCCCACCACTTATCGCCATATACACGTCATGTATCTCAGCAACCTTCAAGCGGAAGCCTGGCGAGGGTGTCGGCCACGGCCTACCTAAACACTCAAGTCTCTAGTCCAGGTTTATCGCCTATCCAGGTTCCATCCACAGGGAGTCCGGCCGAGGTTTCCACCTACGGCCCCGAACGATGTGAACAGGGTTCCCAAGACACCAAACGGGCACCTGGTACACCGTGCCACGGTGTATCTACCGCAACATAGCCCACCCCTAGGGTCAGCGCTACGCACGGCCGCCAACACATAACCTACAAACACCAGAAACTAGTTGCAACTCCTAGACAGAGTACTAGGGTGATTAAGAAGCCGAGAGGGTCAATTAAGGATTCCAATGAGTGGTAGTAGATGTTCATGGATCACATACACAGAACTCAGTTCTTGAGGATGGTTTCACTGAGACAACCCACCATATACTCCTACATGGCCTCTCACCAGCGTCACCGCTACCTTTACCAAAACGTGTTCACACACTTAGCTCACACATAGTAGGACATGTTCACACACCTCTGATTCATTCCCGATGAATCAGACCTGACACAACTCTATGCAATAGCAGGCATGACAAACAAGCATGAACGAGTAGGCACATCAGGGCTCAAACAACTCCTACTCATGCTAGTGGGCTTCATCTATTTACTGCGGCAATGACAGGTCATGCTGAGGAAAGGGGTTCAACTACCGCAACATGTAACAGTTGAATCGTTGTTGTCCTAATGCAGTAAAAGAGAGCAGGAGCGAGAGAGTGGGATTGTGTCGGAATGAACAAGGGGGTTTTGATTGCCTGGCACTTCTGAAGATATTATAGCTCTTCATCGATGTCATCGAACTCATCGTCGGAAGCACGTCTATCGAGACGGGACGAATACCGGCAACAGAGAGGGAGAGCACAATCAATGCAATGCAACAATATGATGCATGATCATGACATGGCAATATGCTATGATTTGGGCTAATGCAGCAGAAAGTCATTTTAATTGAAGGGGAATTCAAAACTATATCAATTCCAACTCCAAACCTATTATGAAATTTGCCCTAATCATGTTTCATCCAAAATCGTAAGGTTAACTTGCTGAAACATGCATGAAAATGGTACATATGGATTCCTTGAATTTTTCTGATAATTTTTCATATATAATTTATTTCATTTGGAGTTACGGTTGATTTTCTATGATTTTTAGAAGTTTAGACAATTTTCTGGAATTCCTGAATTATTTTTAATCTAGAAATGACTTATTGCATCAGCACTACATCATGCCTGCGTCAACAAGTCAACAGCAGCGGTGTAGGTCAAACCTGACCAGGGGGGTCCACTGGTCAGTGACACAATGTTGTTCAGTGTCAATGACAGGTTGGGCCTGGTCAACGGTGACGTGGCCTGGTCAAACTGACCCGTGGGCCCGTGGGGTTAGTTTAGTCTAAACAGGAGCTAAGCAGTGTTAATTAGGTCGTGGGGCCTAGTAGTCAGTGGCTCTGGGGAGGGTTAGCTGGCGGTGATTAGTTCTAATCACGCGGCCATGTCGGCTCGCCGGAGTCCCAGCGGCGGCGACCAAATCTACGGCGGAAGCTCGCCGGGGCTGCGCTATAGGCGGCGTATGGACGCGCGAAGGCCACCAGAAGGTAGCCCGAGCACGCCCGCATCTAGCTAGCCGCACGGGAGGCCGCGTGGTCGCCGGAATCGACGACGGCGAGCGCATCCACGGTGGCCGGAGTTCGGACGTGGAAGGGGTCGACGCTACGGTGCACTAGAGGGGAAACCGAAGGGTGCTGCAGGCTCCTGGGAGTGTGGCGAACACGGTGACGCGCTCAGGCGCAAGCTGGGGTGGCCCTGGCCACGGCGGTGAGGAACTACGGCGGTGATGAGCTCTCGGGTCTGGTGGCTAGTGCGGCTACGGCACGCAAACGAGGAAGAGAGGAGAGGGGAAACGACAAGGTGCTCACGGCGAGGCCGTCGGGGTGCTCAGCAGGCTCGGGGATGCGTCGAGGTGGGCACACGGTCGCCGGCGATCTCGGCGGACCGAGGAAGAAGAAGGCGTAGGGGTCGGTGCTTGGAGGCGTCCGGCGTCGCGTGAGTCGTCGAGGAGGCGTAGACGATGGAGGCGGAGCTCACGGGCACGTCAGAGGGACGAGGGGGTGGCTCTGGTGACGACTACGGCGAACGGCGGCGAGGATGGCGCTCGGCCATCACGGGAGAGGGTGAGGGAGACGAGGGGGAGAGAGGGGAGGGGTGCTGGGGGGTGTTGGGCGTCTTCGTGGCGCTCGGATGGGGACGAGGAGGCAGCAGGAGGTGGCCGCGGGTGCGCGCGTCGGCGACACGCCTCTGCCTACTGGCAGAGGTGGGTGACGACTGGCACAAGCCAGGTGGGCTGGCCCAGCACAGGTGAGGCCCAGGTGGGTTTCTCTCTCTCTCTTTATTTTTCTTTTCTATTTTTCTGTAATCTTGTGATTTTTCTAAAAAATACCTAGACCCTTTCAAAACTCACCAAACTGAACATGCCCACTGTATAGAATATATCCAACATGGAACATTTAAGTTTAGGATTACTTGGGCATTTAAAATATTTACTAGCATTTAAATGCCCAAATTCAAATAACATATGATTTAATAGAGTGACCTTTGGATGACCTAGAAAGTTTTGCACCATTTTGTCAGAGGTTTTAGACCAAGACAAAGATGATGAACATTTTGAAGGGCATTTCAGGATCATTGAAAAAAAATATTTTAGTAACCCTAGTTGGATTAAGTGCTGCTGGGGGTTCCTGCCATCCTCATTTCAACTTTCTGAGGAAAAGTAAACATGATGCATTGAGGTTATGCAAGGATAGGCAAGACTAAGCTAGGGCTATGACACATGAATTTAATTTCTCTAAATTTAGTAGACAACACCGTGAAGAAGAATTACCTAGTAAGGATGAAATTATTGGTCTTGCTTCTATTGCCGTACCTCCTAATGATCCTTTAGAGCAATATTTGCTAGACCATGAAAGTGATATGTTTATGAATGAAAGAAGGGAAATAGATGAAGTATTCTTTAAACAGGAACCTATTCTGAAACACAATTTGCCTGTTGAAATCTTAGGGGATCCTCCTCCACCCAAGGGTGATCCCGTGTTTGAGCTTAAACCACTGTCTGATACTCTTAAATATGCTTATCTTGATGAGAAAAAGATATATCCTGTTATTATTAGTGCTAAACTTTCAGAGCATGAGCAAGAGAGACTATTGAAAACTCTGAAGAAGCACCGTGCTGCTATTGGGTATACTCCTGATGATCTTAAGGGCATTAGGTTCACTCTATGTCAACATAAAATTAATTTGGAAGAAGATGCTAAACCAGTTCGTGATCATCAATGACGGCTGAATCCTAAAATGAAAGAAGTGGTAAGAAAGGAAATACTAAAGCTCCTTGAGGCAGGTATAATCTATCCCGTTGCTGATAGTCAGTGGGTAAGTCATGTCCATTGTGTCCCTAAGAAGGGAGGTATTACTGTTGTTCCTAATGATAAAGATGAATTGATTCCTCAAAGAATTATTACAGGTTATAGGATGGTAATTGATTTCCGTAAATTAAATAAGGCAACTAAAAAGGATCATTACCCCTTACCTTTTATCGATCAAATGCTAGAAAGATTATCCAAACATACACATTTTTTCTTTCTAGATGGTTATTCTGGCTTCTCTCAAATACCCGTTTCATCCAAAGATCAATCAAAGACTACTTTTACTTGCCCTTTTGGTACTTTTGGCTTATAAACGTATGCCTTTTGGTCTATGTAATGCACCTGCTACCTTTCAAAGATGGATGATGGCTATATTCTCTGACTTTTGTGAAAAGATTTGTGAGGTTTTCATGGACGACTTCTCTGTCTATGGATCCTCTTTTGATGGCTTCTTAAGCAACCTTGATCGAGTTTTGCAGAGATGCGAAGAAACTAAATTGTATTGAATTGGGAAAAGTGCCACTTTATGGTTAATGAAGGTATTGTCCAGGGGCATAAAGTTTCTGAAAGAGGTATTGAAGTTGATAAAGCCAAGGTTGATGCTATTGAAAAGATGCCATGTCCCAAGGACATCAAAGGTATAAGAAGTTTCCTTGGTCACGTCGGATTTTATAGGAGGTTCATTAAGGACTTCTCAAAAATTTCTCGGCCTCTGACTAATTTATTACAAAAAGATATACCATTTGTCTTTGATGATGATTGTGTAGAAGCATTTGAAATACTTAAGAAAGCATTGATCTCTCCACCTATTGTTCAGCCACCTGATTGGAATTTACCCTTTGAAATTATGTGTGATACTAGTGATTATGCTATAGGTGTTGTTCTAGGGCAAAGAGTTGATAAGAAATTAAATATTATTCAATATGCTAGTAAAACCCTAGACAATGCTCAAAGAAATTATGCTACCACTGAAAAAGAATTCTTAGCAGTTGTATTTTCTTGTGATAAGTTCAGACCTTATATTGTTGATTCTAAAGTAACTATTCACACTGATCATGCTGCTATTAAATATCTCATGTAAAAGAAAGATGCTAAACCTAGACTTATTAGATGGATTCTCTTGCTACAAGAATTTGACTTACATATCGTTGATAGAAAGGGAGCTGAGAACCCCGTTGCAGACAACTTGTCTAGGTTAGAAAATGTGCTTGATGACCCACTTCCTATTGATGATAGCTTTCCTGATGAGCAATTAAATGTCATAAATGCTTCTCATACTGCTCCATGGTATGATGATTATGCTAATTACATTGTTGCTAAGTTTATACCACCTAGTTTCGCATACCAGCAAAAGAAAAGGTTCTTCTATGATTTGAGGCATTACTTTTGGGATGATCCACATCTTTATAAAGAAGGAGTAGATGGTGTTATTAGATGTTGTGTACCTGAGCATGAACAGGAATAGATCCTGCGCAAGTGTCACTCCGAAGCTTATGGAGGACACGATGCTGGAGATAGAACTGCACATAAGGTATTGCAATCTAGTTTTCATTGGCCTACTCTCTTCAAGGATGCCCGTAAGTTTGTCTTATCTTGTGATGAATCTCAAAGAATTGGTAATATTAGTAGACGTCAAGAAATGCCTATGAACTATTCACTCGTTATTGAACCATTTGATGTTTGGGGCTTTGACTATATGGGGCCTTTTCCTTCCTCTAATGGATATACACATATTTTAGTTGTTGTTGATTACATTACTAAGTGGGTAGAAGCTATTCATAACACCCCTGTTAAAATGCTTAAAGAAGTTATTTTTCCAAGATTTGGAGTCCCTAGATATTTGATGACTGATGGTGGTTCACATTTTATTCATGGTGCTTTCCGTAAAATGCTTGCTAAATATGATGTTAATCATAGAATTGCATCTCCTTATCACTCACAGTCTAGTGGTCAAGTAGAATTGAGTAATAGAGAGCTCAAGTTAATTTTGCAAAAGACTGTTAATAGATCTAGAAAGAATTGGTCCAAGAAACTTGATGATGCATTATGGGCCTATAGAACTGCATATAAAAATCCTATGGGTATGTCTCCGTATAAAATGGTTTATGGACAAGCATGTCACTTACCTCTCGAACTAGAACATAAAGCATGTTGGGCTATTAAAGAGCTCAATTATGATTTTAGACTTGCCGGTGAGAAGAGGTTATTTGATATTAGCTCACTCGATGAATGGAGAACCCAAGCCTACGAAAATGCCAAGTTGTTTAACGAAAAGGTTAAAGGATGGCATGATAAAAGGGTACAAAAGCGTGAGTTTAATGTAGGTGATTATGTATTGCTATACAACTCTTGTTTAAGATTTTTTGCAGGAAAACTTCTCTCTAAATGGGAAGGTCCTTACGTTATCGAAGAGTTCTACCGTTCCGGTGCCATAAAAATCAACAACTTCGAAGGCACAAATCCGAAGGTGGTGAATGGTCAAAGAATCAAACATTATATCTCAGGTAATCCTATAAATGTTGAAACCAATATTATTGAAACCGTAACCCCGGAGGAATACATAAGGGACACTTTCCGGAATGCTCCTGACTCCGAAAAGGAATAGGTCTGTGGTACGGTAAGTAAACCGACTCCAAAACAGTTTTTAAGGCATTATTTCTCCGTTTTGGAATATTTAGAAAAATAGAAAAATAAGAAGCGGTCCGGGAAGGACACGAGGGCTTCACGAGGGTGGAGGGTGCGTCCTACCCCCCTGGGCGCGCCCCCTACCTCGTGGGCACCTCGTGTGCTCTCCAGACTCCGTTTTCGTACACGACACGTATTTTGTCGGTAAAAATTCATTATATAATCTCCCGGGGGTTTTGACTCCCGTATCACGCAAAAATCTCATGTTTTTGTTTCGAGCTGTTTTTCTGACAGATCCAGGTCGTCATGTCGTCTTCAAGCACCCCCCAAGGACTAGTTCTTCGAGAAGGTCATCAACCCCTACCTCGTAGAAGTGCTGCAACACCCTCAAACCATTGAGATGCATGAGGGGTTGTTGCACATCCGCGATGCTGAGGGACCAAGGAATACCGGAAGCACGGAGGCAAGGCTCGAGGCATTGGAGCAAGAATTTTTCAAGTGTCAGGAGATGGTGGAGCGTAGACTCGATTCCAATCACATTATGATCACGGAGTCCACCAACAACCACAAGCTGGACGTCAAGGACATTGGGGAGGCGATCTTCAAGATTCATGAGAAAAACAAGCAGCTCCAAGCCCAGATCTATGACCTGCAAAATCAAACTGTGAGTATGAATATAGATTCAAGAGGATGAGTTTGGCTGCAGATTTGAGGTTTCAGGAGACTCGGTCATCCTTCTATGATGGTGAGCCTATGCCTTGGAAGAAGGACGACAAGCCTACGCCATCAATAAAATCACCACCGTCTCCACCAACAAAGAAGAATTGAGTATCTGGTATGGGCACTCCCCTTGGCAACTGCCAAGCCTGGGGGAGTGCCCCGGTATCGTATCACCATCACTTTTATCTTTACCGTTTTCCTTAGTTCGATCCTTTTGGTAATATCTTGTCTAGTAGAATAAAAGGTCTTAGTATGATCTAGTCATGAGTTTTGCTTTATAATCCTTCTATGTAATCAAGTCTGTGAGCTATATAATAAAGATTAGTGTTGAGTTAAGGGCTTGATTATTTTGCCATGATCCTAAGGGAATAAAAGAAAAGAGAAAGAAATAAAAAGAAACAAAGAGATCATGTGAATCTTATGGAGAGTAATGAGCTCACATAGAAAAAGTATGATGAATAGAAGTTGTTGAGAGTTGACAAACATAGTTTTGGTCAGCTTTGCAATTAATAGGAAGTAATAAAGAAAGAGAGGTCTTCACATATAAATATACTATCTTGGACATCTTTTATGATTGTGAGCACTCATTAAAATATAACTTGATAAAGAGTTGACATTGGACAAGGAAGACAACATAATGGGTTATGTTTTCTTACATGAGAGATAAATTATATTGTCATGGATCATCCAACATGGTTGAGCTTACCTTTCCCCCTCATGCTAGCCCAATTCATCGCACCAAGTAGAGATACTACTTGTGCTTCCAAATACCCTTAAACTAGTTTTGCCACGAGAGTCCACCATACCTACCTATGGATTGAGTAAGATCCTCCAAGTAAGTTTTCATCGGAGCAAAGAAATAAAAATTTCTCTCTAAATATGTATGACTTATTAGTGTGGGAGAAAATAAACTTTATACGATCGTGTGATATGGAAGAAATAAAAGTGACAGACTGCATAATAAAGGTCCATATCCCAAGTGGCAATATAAAGTGACATTATTTCGCATTAAGATTTTGTGCATCCAACCATAAAAGCGCATGACAACCTCTGATTCCCTCTACAAAGGGCCTATCTTTTAGTTTTATCTCCTACCTTGGATAAGAGTCATGGTGATCTTTACCCTTCCTTTTTACATTTTATCCTTTGGCAAGCACAGTATGTTGGAAAGATCCTGGTATATATGGCTAATTGGATGTGAGTTTTCATGAACTATTATTGTTGATATTACCCTTGAGGTAAAACATTGGGAGGCAAAACTATAAGCCACTAGTGCAGAACCGGGCTTTAGTCCCGGTTCGTAAAGGCCTTTAGTGCCGGTTCCATAACCGACACTAAAGGGTGGGCACTAAAGCCCCCCCCCCCTTTAGTACCGGTTCGGCACGAACCGGCGCTAAAGTGCCACCATGTGGCACGACCCAGGCCACGGGTGCAGTAGATCATTAGTACCGGTTGGTAACACGAACCGGTACTAAATGTTTGTGGGTTTTGGTTTTATTTTTTATCTTTCCTTTAAATTTGTGTTGTCAATTTAATTTAGGATTGTTTTACGTTATAATGAGTTGGTAAATCATTAGGTGAAAGTACCGCAGATTAGTTTTGACTGGATGCATATGTGGATTAGCCAGCTGAGTGATCAAGTATATGCCATATATCCATATATATTACTTGATCACCTAAGTGATCAAGTAATATGGATATGGCATATATATATATATACTTGATCACTTAGCGAGGATCCATCCAGTTCAAACTAATTTGCGGTTTCTTTCATAAATGATATATATAATAACTCATCATCATCACCATCATCACATATTAATATATAAACTCTTGCATCATATCATCACCAACAACAGTATATACTAGCTAGCTAAAAATCATCGTAGTCGTCATTACCACTATTTAATCATCATAGTCATTACCGCTATCTAATCACCACCAACACTAGCTTAAAGAAGAAACATTCACTTGTAACAGAAGCAAAGATATCATCGAGTTCAACATGGTCATGATATTATAAGCGTTCACAAGCAAATCACTCTTTGAGATTAATTAAGTTCAGGACGAGAATACGGACATGAGAGGACAAGTACTAAGAGCATGAACTAGCTAAATCACTCCTGCTGCTCCCTCTCAGGTAAAATAGCATAGAACATGTATAGCTCTCCTGATTCATCATACTGGAGCATGCAGATGAATCTGTCTCCTAATCGTGGGATGTGCTTCTCCTTGCTGCCCCCTAGTACTTCTCTAGGACCGTTAACAATTTTGCTCCAATCTTTCACTATTAAGCATTCATCGCTTTCAGAAATCCTGAATGCACTCATGTGCAATGTAGGATATCTTGGTCGTAAGCTAACCATTGACATGTCACCTTTTGTCTCGATCCACTGAGGCACAACTGTCATCGGGAGTCCCTGTTGAAGAACATCGTATAATAATTAATATACTTAGCAATGAAAGTTTAGCTTCAAAAATAATGTATGCAAAAGATGCACTAAGGACAAATAGTAAAAATCTTACCATCTTTCCATTATAGATGTGACCGTAGTTCAATACGATCACTATTGGTCGCACGTTTTGAGTACTAACATTTCTAAGTGCAGGAAGAAAATTTGTCTTGACAATATGAAGATCCTCAAGCCATGAAACATAATGACTTATCTCCTCGCGGTTTAGTTCAGCCCCGAGACAGTAGTAGGTCTTGTCTACCAAGCGCCGGACATGTTTGCTTGAACCGAAATAAGCTGACAATAGAAATTAGTTGTCAACTATTTTTGAATAAACAATATCAAAGACATAAACATTGTTGAGAAAAACTCACATAATGGTAGAACTGGAGGCGTCTGCACATCGACCCACATGTCTCTATTACCTTCAATATCATCTTCCGGACGAATATCAAAGGTGATAACCATATCAAGCTCAAATGCATAAGCCTTGCATAGTTCTTGCCAAGTTTTGTATTCAAAATGGGTGTATGTGTCTATATTGTATAATTTGACGTTGAAAGTATACCCATGCTCGGTCTTCAAGTAAACTATCTTTACCTCCATATCATTCATCACACTGAAACCTATCTTATCCAAGACAAAAATCCGAGCATGGCAGGGGATGCGCTAGTAGAATAATGAAAATTTAAAATTATAAGTTCAAGCAAATGAAGTATAAGTCATGCTTTATTACGAAAAAATACTTGCCATTGTGACTTACTGTATCCACTTCGAATGTCTCATCCAGCTTGATGTTGAAGCGCCTATTATCAACAAGGAAATTTATGTCGCACAGGCTGCGTTGGTCTTCATAGTGTTCACACATAATGAAATCTTTTTCATCGTCAGACGACATTTCCTATGTTCATATAGGTGAAACATTAAACACTTACTATCTAACATTAATTAATATCTAGATAATTCTAATATTCATCTAACATTTGACATTAATATCTAACATATATTTCTATCTAATTCATCTAACATTTGACATTAATCTAACATTTATATAAACTAAATATATATATATAAAAATTAAAAAAATAGAAAAAAATCATTAACAAATAACAGAAAATATCATTAACATTAACATCTAGCTAGTTAAGTTCTATATATAGGTGAAACATTACTAGTTCTATTATTTCAACTAATTCAACTAGTTCTATTAATTCAACAAGTTCTATTAATTCAACTAATTAATTCAACTAAGCATTTACTAAAAATAAACTAGTTATATTAATTCAACTAGTTCAAATCTCATATACCTAATTAATATCTATAGCTAATTCATCTAACAATTGACATTAATATTTAACTTTTCTATCTAATTCATATCTAACATTTCACATTAATCTAACATTCTTATCTAGGTAATTCATCTAATTAACAATTTGACATGCATTAATCTAAAAAACAGAGAACAGAAAATAAGTAAAAAATTGTGCGTGTGTATGTGTGTATGTGTCTGTACATACGAGCGGCGGCGGCGTACGGGCGGCGGCGCGAGACGGCGATGACCGGGACGGTGCGACGGGGGCGGCGGCGCGACGGGGGCGACGACGGGGACGACGCAACGGGGACGACGCAACGGGGGCAGGGACGGCCAGGGCGCCACGCGCGACGATGGGTACGGGGACGGCCGGGCGCGCGCGACGACGGGGCGGGGACGGCCGGGGCGCGCGCGACGCCGGGGACGGCCGGGGCGCGACGACGGCGATGAGGACGGGGCGCGACGACAGCGACGGGGCGGCGACAAAGACGAACAGAGGAACTAACTGAAATTTTTCGTAAGTGTTGTATATATAGGAGAGGCCTTTAGTACCGGTTGGAGCCACCAACCGATACTAAAGGCCAACTTTGGCCACGCCAAGTGTCACAGCCCTAGAAATCTTCTTGTAATTAGTGGCATTGCATCCATGCATCAATTTCAATTTCTTTTAATTTTGAAATGGGGGCTGATAAACCCTAGCAGCAAATGAAACTCAACTAGGGTCCAAATAAAAATCATTTCACTGAACCCAAATGCCCCTCTAAAATGTTCATCATCTTTGGATTGGTCTTGAACCTCTGCCAAAAATATTGCACATTTTTCTAGGTCAATTGGGGGTCACTGAATTAAATGATACAGTATTTGCATTTGAGCATTTAAATCCTATAAAATATTTTAAATGCCCAAATAATCGCAAACTGAAATGTTTACTATTGGAAATATTCCAAACAGTGGCCATAGTCAGCTGCATGATTTTTGGAAATGCTCTGGCATTTTTAATAAACCCAAACATAATTACAAAAAAATACAAAACAGAAATAAGAAAAGAGAGAGAGAAGGACTAACCTGGCGCTTACCTGAGGCCCACTTACCTGGTGGCCCAGCAGAATCGGCCGGCCCACCAGGGGCGCCTTGGTCTTCTTCCACGTCTGCCAGTAGGCAGAGGCGTGTCGACGCGCGCGCGATCGCCGTGGCCAGCTCCCTGCCTGCTTCCTCCTTCCCCGAACCCATTCGAGCGCCACGGAGACTCCCAGCACCACGCGGCACCTCTCCCCTCTCTCCCCTGGACCCCTTTCCCTCCTCCGCTCTCCGTGTGGCACCACCGAACACACCCGCCGCCGCCGACGAGCACCACCACAGCCACCGGCCCTCCCTCGCCCATCCATTGTGTCTGGAAGAACCGCAGCAACTCCGTCTTCCTCATCGTCGACGTACTCAAGCTCGGACGCCCCGTGGAGCCGCCTCCGCCCTCATCTTCCTCCTCGGGCAACCGAGATCGCCGTCGTGATTTCGTCGCCTCCGAGCCGCCCCCAAGCATGCTGAGCTCCTCAGCGACCTCGCAGTGAGCTTCGACGCATTCCCCCTCTTTTTCCCGCGTCTTCCCCGACCTCTAGCCGCGGTTCCGTCAAGGCCGATACTCACCACCGCCTGAGCTCAACGTCGGCGTGGCTCCGGTGACCAATTGGTCCCGGGCGTGCGTACATTACGCTTAGGGCATCGCGTGCTGCATCTTCAGCATGCTAACTCGCTCACTTGGGCACCGCAGCCGCGTCCCCGCACCTGCCGAACTCCGGCCGCCGCCCGGGTCGTCACCACTGCTGCTACACGCTGCCCCGGCACCGCCTATGGCCACCAATCGAACCGCCTCGTCGCGCCGCAGCCGTAGAGGCCAGCCCCGCTTGCTCCCGTCGCCGGAAACGGCCGGGAGGGCAACTCCGGTGCCCTCTGCTAGCGCCGGCGATTAACCCCGGCTACTGCTGATGTGGCGTCGAAATTATGGCCTAATCACGTTTAGTTTAATCACCTCAGCCACTGACAATAGGGACCCACCGACTAAATAACCTCGGGTTAAGTTTAGATTAGACTTAATCTAAACATAGTGGCCCCACGCGTCGGCGTTGACCACGCTGACGTGGTAGTTGACTGGCCCCACCTGTCTATGAGACAAACTGGCACTGGGTCACTGACCAATGGGTCCCACTGGTCAGGTTTGACCTGGACCGTGCCCCGTTGACCTGCTGACGTCATGACGATGTCATGCTGACGCAGTATTTAATTTCTGCTTTAAAACAATTCAGAAAATTCCAGAAAATGTTGCAAACTTCAAAAATTCATAGAAATTCAACCGTAACTCCAAATGAAATAATTTATATATGAAAAATTATCAGAAAAATTCAAGGAATCCATCTGTACCATTTTCATGCATGTTTGAACAATATTTGTCCTCTGTTTTGGACAAAACAAATAAAGGGCATTTAAATAATCATATATGGAGTTGGAATTTGAATCATGTATTCAAGCCAACTTCATTTAAATCATAGCTAGATGCATTAGCTCAAATCACAACATATTGCCATGTCATGATCATGCATCATATTGTTGCATTGCATTGATTGTGTCCTTCTCTGTTTGCCGGTAACCGTCCCCTCTCAGTCGACGATGTTTCCGACAATGTGATCGATGACACCGATGAAGAGCTATATTATCTTCAGAAGTGCCAGGCAAGCAAAACCCCCTTGTTCATTCCAATACAATCCCACTCTCTCGCTCCTGCTCTCTTTTACTGCATTAGGACAACATCGATTCAACTGTTACATGCTGCGGTAGTTGAACCCCTTTCCTCTGCATGACCTGTCATTGCCACAGTAAATAGATGAAACCCACTAGTATGAGTAGGAGTTGTTTGAGCCCTGATGTGCCTACTCATTCATGTTGTTGTCATGCCTGGTACTGCTTAGAGTTGGGTCAGGTCTGATTCATCGGGGATGAATTGGAATGGTGTTGAACATGTCCTACGGTGTGTGAGATAAGTGTGTGAACACGATTTGGTAAAGGTAGCGGTGAGAGGCCATGTAGGAGTACATGGTGGGTTGTCTCATTGCAGCCGTCCTCAGGAACTGAGTTCTGTGTTTGTGATCCATGAACAGTTACTACCACACATTGGGCTCCGGGCGCTCCAAGCTCTCTTGACTTATTAATCAACTCGATCTCTGTCCAGGAGTTGCAATTAGTTTTTGGTGTTTGTAGGTAGTGTTAGTAGTCTACCAAGTGGCACCCGGTACAGGTGGGCTTGGGACAGACTATGCACAGTGGCCCGGTGTACCAAGTGGCACCCGGATGGTGGGCTTGGGAACCCTGTACACATCGTTTGGGGCCGTGAGCGACACCCCGGCCGGATCTCCTTGCGGATGGAACCCGAATAGGCGATAAACCTGGACTAGAGACTTGTTGGTTAGTCAGGTCGTGGCCGACACCCTCGCCCGGCTTCCGCTTGAAGGTTGCCGAGGTACATGACGTGTACAGGGCGATAAGTGGCGAGAGCGTGTGTGAAGAAGTACACCCCTGCAGGGTTATCATTATCTATTCGAATAGCCGGATTCCTCGGATATGGAAACTTGGACCCCTTGCATAGTTCATAGACAAGTGAAAGTGGATACTCTAAAACTCGCAAGATAAGCGTGAGTGCTATGGATGGCCTTCTCGTAGGGAGACGGGAGCGGATCCATAGTGGTGTATTGATATGGTGAACATGTGGACTCGTGTGCGCCACCTCAAAAGAGTTGCTTGCAGTTGTAGTTTAGGATAGCCACCGAGTCAAAGCTGGCTTGCTGCAGTTAAACTCCACCGCCCCCTTTGTTGACACCGATGCATATGTAGATAGTTCTGATGTAAGTCTTGCTAGGTACATTTGTACTCACGTTTGCTTAATTTATGTTTTGCAGAGAGACTTCAGTCCCGCTAGTAGTTCCCCTTGGACTTCGACGTTTAGCTTGTTACCTCAGCTACGATCTTGTGCCCTCGGCAGGATCTGGTAGATAGCCAGGCTTCTCAGCCTTCTTCATTTGTAGTTGTCTGTACTCAGACAAGTTAAGCTTCCGCATGTGCTTGTTGCTTGTGTGCTCTGTATGTTGGGTCATGAGACCCATGTTTGTAATATCTCGCTCTTCAGAGCCTAATGAATAGATACTTGAGTCGTAGAGTCTTGTTGTGATGCCATGTTGTATGTACTCATATCGGGCATATTTTGTGTATGGTTCAAATGCTTGGTATGAGTGGGATCCGACAATCTAGTTGTTTATCCTTGGCAGCCTATCATATGGGGAAATGTAGTCTAGTGCTTTCTGAGCGATAGTAGTCCGCTACAGCCCGGTTCACCGGAGTCCTGTTAGCCCAGCACTACTGCTCAGGACACTTGACTGGTCGGCATGTGTTTCTCTTCGTTCCTATGTCTGTCCCTTCAGGGAAATGTCACGCGGTGACATCCGGAGTCCTGCCTAGCCTGCTACAGCCCGGGTTACCGGAGTCCTGTTAGCCCAGTGCTACAGCCCGGATTCACACGTTGTTGACCGACATGCTCGAGGTTGATTCATGTATGCCTGTCCCCATGGGTTAGTGCCACTTTGGGTTCACGACTAGCCATGTCGGCCCGGGTTCTCTGTCATATGGATGCTAGCGACACCATCATATACGTGAGCCAAAAGGTGCAAACGGTCCCGGGCCATGGTAAGGCGACACCCGTGGGATACCGTGCGTGAGGCCGCAAAGTGATATGAGGTGTTACCGGCTAGATCGATGTGACTTGGAATCGGGGTCCTGACAGCTTCGGTATCAGAGCCTGACTGCCTGTAGGATTACCAAGCCAAACCGGTCAAAGTTGAGTCTAGAAATGCTTTAGTTATATAAGGGAATTGATTGTGGAAGGGAACGTAAGGCTCTTTTTACTCCTTATACCTCATGCCCTCTGATCTGAGTCGTCCTCTTCTTTTCTATGGGGATTAAGAACTAGGCCTTCTCATCTATCTATCAGGATGATGTGTTACTAATCCATAGACTTATACGATTGTTGGGTTCAAGCCCCAGTTCAGTTCCTACTACTTCCATATGTCATAGCTGGCCTCAGAACCTTGACATTGTGATATTGAGTGGTTATGCCACCATTTTTGCAGGATGTCTCAAATCATTTTGAGCATTTATAGCCGTTATGCTGTCCGAGTCATCCCAGGTTTCTAAATAGTCTGATGCATTTGCAAATCCTTTCTTTCCATTTCTGATATCCTTTTGGGTTAGATTAACCACACTAATGGTGAGTTGAGGTACTCCGTTACCTCGACATATATGTTGGAGCTATTACTATGACCCTAGGTGTTTTAGGGAGTCACCTAGTGATCTAGCCATGTTTTGTATTCCCAGTGTGTGATTCTGGCCATTATTCTCAAAAGCATCCCGTGATGCCATGTAGTGGTAGGTATTCTATTCCTGGGTTTTGAACCCGAGATTCACCCTACTTCATGTCGTTAGTATTTTCTAGTTCCCTTAAGATATTAGTAACCTTTGCGATAGTCCTCGAGGTCCGTGGTATTTCCTTCTTCCAAATACTATGAACCACTTATGGCTGAAGTTCTTGAACCAAAGGATCACAACCAGAGTGCTCTTGATGAGTTCTCCATTCTATATTGTGGCTCTGCCAGTTCTACCTTTCTGCATGGGTTATCCGGAAGAAATATGTTGAACTCGTTCGACATACTAATCTATGCATCCACAACTCAGAAAGTTATATGTTCCTTGAGTTGTCCCCCCCCCCCTTCAGTTATATTCCGACCTTCATCTATCAATTGATAGTAAGGAGTATTTGGCAATCGTGTTTATCAATGCCTATTACTCTAGTGGTCCGTCAAGCCATTCTATTCTAGAATGACTAGGAGAAACAAACTCCAGTACCTTATCCATATCTAGGATTGGGTCAAACTAGTTGTATTCCATGGATCAAATGCCAACCCAACTTTTGCTCCGTTCTACCTTGGAGTGTTACCATATTTATGTCAAGAATGTCATGGGAATTGCACCACCTCTTATGAATTCTTGACGCAGTGATACTTATCACCATCATTATTCCTTCTTCGGTTTCGTGTTGTTGTAACCGGAATGCCGACAAGTGAACTGTGATGTGTGAAATCAATACTCCTAGCAACCCCGTTGCTTGGTAGTTAATGGACAATAAACTCATTCTTAGCGTGTTGGTTATTGAATCATCATTCTAAGATTGATCGTGCTACCTAGTCCTTATTTCTGGAGCACTATTCGATCAATGAGTTAGGATTGTGTCAAACCCTTGCTCTATTGGTCACATCGTCTTGCCTCGCAAAGCAAGATTGATCTCGAGCTTAGTAACATATCGGTGGTTCTTGAATTTCTGAATATCTTCTCGGAAGTGTTACCAGGTTGTCACCTGACCGCTATGATGAGTTCGTGATCAAGTTGGTTTCTTGTGAACCACTCCTTCTCCAAGGATCCATGTTGGATACCCCTGAGCTAGTCGGTTAAGCTAAACAACAACTTGGAGAGTTGGAAGATAAAAGCTTGCCTAACTTAGTTCGTTCCAAAGGGATATCCTTGTGTTTGTGTGTGTGTTGAAGAAAGGTGATATCTTCATCAATTGGTCCTCGTGATCAGTTGTTGGATCTATTGCCTTGTCAAAACTTAGACTTGAGTATGGGCTATGGCCAAGTCAAATTAGAACCAACGATGTTCGTAATGTTGTCTTACTCGTGGTTGATCCCTCGAGCATACACCATTATATCTTTTGGACTGACCAATGCTATCACCGTGTTCACATGATGGTGGAAGTCCAGTGATATGAAAATTTCCGATGAGTTGTTGTTGAGCCCATCAGCAGCATTTTGTCTCCCCCATGATTCATGTTGAACCTCCAGCTAGTATTGAAAACTTTATAAGCATTATCTTCGTGTTTCGTTCATGAAGCATATGTTTGGATGAAAGAAGTGACTTCCTTTAATTCATGTGCATTTGATGCAAGTTGCCGCCGTGAATTAGAGAAAGTTTGTTTTGCCTCCTTTGGAATCATCCCAAATCATTCATGCATATGTGCGAAGTATTCTGTGGTTTGGAGACTTGCAACCTTCATTCTATATGTGTCCCTAGCACACCAAGCCACTAATTGATCTGTTCAAGGAGAAGAAGTTCGTTTTTAAGAGCTAACCCGAGCTTAATCAAGGACTTCGTTATCCGCAATGATGGTTTCCCACCTGAACTCGGTAGTATTTTATTATAAGACTACTATGTGGTCATTCTTGTCTTGGACAACATGCTCACATGTGTGTAGCAGAACCAGCTCATGTTTTGGAGCTTGCTACCATAGTTCATTCCCCCGAGAGTCTCGCAATGTCATCTCGTCGATTTGTGTTGCAAACTTTCATTTTTCTTTCTAGATGTGATGAGTCTGGAATATCCTGACACCACCCAGATCTGAATCTCAGGCAGATATGATGGTTGGAACACACTCCAAGAACTATAATATTGGTCTCTCTGTAACCGGTAAAGTGGATGTCGTGGCCAACACACCCAGCCGGAAGACCTATTATTGTAGTATCTCGATTGAAGAAAGTTGGCCACCTTCCCATGAGGATTTCGTAGGATTTACCTCCGCAGTTAATCCTTACGGATTCTTGTGCTCCCGAAGTCCGACCTCTTACCTGATGTCCTAGATACCAAACGATATCAATAAATGAGATATCCTAGCACATCAAGGAGAACATTAGAAGCGGAGTGCTAAATGTCTCTCGATCGATTATCCAGATTTTGTTTCCTTGGCCTCGCTAAGGTGAAATCTGAGAAGTGTTATCTTTCTTTGCATCTGCATCTTCCACCATTATTCATCATGGTAGCATGTTGTGTTGCCAGGATCCTTGACACGGATATTGGCAGAACCTTGATGAATACGGAAATGCTCAAGTTCTTGAGAGCACGCTCAGGCACTAGGTTCTGACGTTGTCATTAACTGGAATGTGCCCCCGTCCTCGCAGTTGTTGATAGCCATCCAATTGGTGGAATCACCTTGCCGGTGAACCTTCTCCCCAGTTACTAGAATCATTCCCAACATTTTCATTTTGTTCCCAGCTTGCACCTAGGTAGTTGTTGTTCATGGTCATCTTCAAAAGTGGACTTACCATGGGTCCCATCCATTTCCAATGATAAGCTAGAAATCATCCATTGCGTTGTCTTCAACAAGGTAGTCCACATCATCGATTCTGGTCTGAGTATGTCATTCTTTCGAACTCCTTGAAATGACCATTTGTGATTGCCTTAGGCTGGTATAAAGAGTTTCAATGATCTTTGTATCAAAAGTAATTCTTTTTTGCCACTTAAGGGAAATGCTCTACGAGTCACCTTTCCCTAAGGTGTCCCGTTATGGAATCATGGCAATTACTTCCTCGCTACCTTGAAACCATGCATCATCCTACTCCAGCGTGGAATTGTTGCCTACCAATTTGAACCCTTGTCATCTATTACCTTCCATCTCTCTCGATGTGTGTTTTGAGTCTCAGCTCGAGAAATATTCCCACATCTCACCCCATAAGTTGACCGTGAGTTGTTCGATCTTCGAGAAGATTGATTCCTATAGAGTTTCTTCTGTCGTCATCATGTTGGATGAAGATCCAGAAGGCAGACAAGATCAAATTGAAGCAAGGAATCAACGTCTTCGATGAGGGCAATCGGATCATGAAGATGGTGTTAGCTTTGTGTCCCCTCTGTCTTCTTACCTCACGTCTTGAATCTCGAGACGAGATTCTTGTTTTAGTGGGGGTGAGTTGTCACAGCCCTAGAAATCTTCTTGTAATTAGTGGCATTGCATCCATGCATCAATTTCAATTTCTTTTAATTTTGAAATGGGGGCTGATAAACCCTAGCAGCAAATGAAACTCAACTAGGGTCCATATAAAAATCATTTCACTGAACCCAAAATGCCCCTCTAAAATGTTCATCATCTTTGGATTGGTCTTGAACCTCTGCCAAAAATATTGCACATTTTTCTAGGTCAATTGGGGGTCACTGAATTAAATCATACAGTATTTGCATTTGAGCATTTAAATCCTATAAAATATTTTAAATGCCCAAATAATCGCAAACTGAAATGTTTACTGTTGGAAATATTCCAAACAGTGGCCATAGTCAGCTGCATGATTTTTGGAAATGCTCTGGCATTTTTAATAAACCCAAACATAATTACAAAAAAATACAAAATAGAAATAAGAAAAGAGAGAGAGAAGGACTAACCTGGCGCTTACCTGAGGCCCACTTACCTGGTGGCCCAGCAGAATCGGCCAGCCCACCAGGGGCGCCTTGGTCTTCTTCCACCTCTACCAGTAGGCAGAGGCATGTTGACGCGCGCGCGATCGCCGTGGCCAGCTCCCTGCCTGCTTCCTCCTTCCCCGAACCCATTTGAGCGCCACGGAGACTCCCAGCACCACGCGACACCTCTCCCCTCTCTCCCCTGGACCCCTTTCCCTCCTCCGCTCTCCGTGTGGCACCACCGAACACACCCGCCGCCGCCGACGAGCACCACCACAGCCACGGGCCCTCCCTCGCCCATCCATTGTGTCTGGACGAACCGCAGCAACTCCGTCTTCCTCATCGTCGACGTACTCAAGCTCGGACGCCCCGTGGAGCCGCCTCCGCCCTCATCTTCCTCCTCGGGAAACCGAGATCGCCGCCGTGATTTCGTCGCCTCCGAGCCGCCCCCAAGCACGCTGAGCTCCTTAGCGACCTCCCAGTGAGCTTCGACGCATTCCCCCTCTTTTTCCCGCGTCTTCCCCGACCTCTAGCCGCGGTTCCGTCAAGGCCGATACTCACCACCGCCTGAGCTCAACGTCGGCGTGGCTCCGGTGACCAATTGGTCCCGGGCGTGCGTACGTTACGCTCAGGGCATCGCGTGCTGCATCTTCAGCATGCTAGCTCACTCACTTGGGCACCGCAGCCGCGTCCCCGCACCTGCCGAACTCCGGCCACCGCCCGGGTCGTCACCACTGCTGCTACACGCTGCCCCGTTACCGCCTATGGCCACCAATCGAACCGCCTCGTCGCGCCGCAGCCATAGAGGCCAGCCCCGCTTGCTCCCGTCACCGGAAACGGCTGGGGGGGCAACTCCGGTGCCCTCTGCTAGCGCTGGCGATTAACCCCGGCGACTGCTGACGTGGCGTCGAAATTATGGCCTAATCACGTTTAGTTTAATCACCTCAGCCACTGACAATAGGGACCCATCGACTAAATAACCTCGGGTTAAGTTTAGATTAGACTTAATCTAAGCACAGTGGCCCCACGCATCGGCGTTGACCACGCTGACGTGGTAGTTGACTGGCCCCACCTGTCTATGAGACAAACTGGCACTGGGTCACTGACCAGTGGGTCCCACTGGTCAGGTTTGACCTGGACCGTGCCCCGTTGACCTGCTGACGTCATGACGATGTCATGCTGACGCAGTATTTAATTTCTGCTTTAAAACAATTCAGAAAATTCCAGAAAATGTTGCAAACTTAAAAAATTCATAGAAATTCAACGGTAACTCCAAATGAAATAATTTATATATGAAAAATTATCAGAAAAATTCAAGGAATCCATCTGTACCATTTTCATGCATGTTTGAACAATATTTGTCCTCTGTTTTGGACAAAACAAATAAAGGGCATTTAAGTAATCATATATGGAGTTGGAATTTGAATCATGTATTCAAGCCAACTTCATTTAAATCAAAGCTAGATGCATTAGCTCAAATCACAACATATTGCCATGTCATGATCCTGCATCATATTGTTGCATTGCATTGATTGTGTCCTTCTCTGTTTACCGGTAACCGTCCCCTCTCAGTCGACGATGTTTCCGACGATGTGATCGATGACACCGATGAAGAGCTATATTATCTTCAGAAGTGCCAGGCAAGCAAAACCCCCTTGTTCATTCCGATACAATCCCACTCTCTCGCTCCTGCTCTCTTTTACTGCATTAGGACAACATCGATTCAACTGTTACATGCTGCGGTAGTTGAACCCCTTTCCTCTGCATGACCTGTCATTGCCATAGTAAATAGATGAAACCCACTAGCATGAGTAGGAGTTGTTTGAGCCCTGATGTGCCTACTCATTCATGTTGTTGTCATGCCTGCTACTGCTTAGAGTTGGGTCAGGTCTGATTCATCGGCGATGAATTGGAATGGTGTTGAACATGTCCTACGGTGTGTGAGATAAGTGTGTGAACACGATTTGGTAAAGGTAGCGGTGAGAGGCCATGTAGGAGTACATGGTGGGTTGTCTCATTGCAGCCTTCCTCAGGAACTGAGTTCTGTGTTTGTGATCCATGAACAGTTACTACCACACATTGGGCTCCGGGCGCTCCAAGCTCTCTCGACTTATTAATCAACTCGATCTCTGTCCAGGAGTTGCAATTAGTTTCTGGTGTTTGTAGGTAGTGTTAGTAGTCTACCAAGTGGCACCCGGTACAAGTGGGCTTGGGACAGACTAGGCACAGTGGCCCGGTGTACCAAGTGGCACCCGGATGGTGGGCTTGGGAACCCTGTACACATCATTTGGGGCCGTGAGCGACACCCCGGCCGTATCTCCTTGCGGATGGAACCCGAATAGGCGATAAACCTGGACTAGAGACTTGTTGGTTAGTCAGGTCATGGCCGACACCCTCGCCCGGCTTCCGCTTGAAGGTTGCCGAGGTACATGACGTGTACAGGGCGATAAGTGGCGAGAGCGTGTGTGAAGAAGTACACCCCTGCAGGGTTATCATTATCTATTCGAATAGCCGGATTCCTCATATATGGAAACTTGGACCCCTTGCATAGTTCATAGACAAGTGAAAGTGGATACTCTAAAACTCGCAAGATAAGCGTGAGTGCTATGGATGGCCTTCTCGTAGGGAGACGGGAGCGGATCCATAATGGTGTATTGATATGGTGAACATGTGGACTCGTGTGCGCCACCTCAAAAGAGTTGCTTGCAGTCGTAGTTTAGGATAGCCACCGAGTCAAAGCTGGCTTGCTGCAGTTAAACTCCACCACCCCCTTTGTTGACACCGATGCATATGTAGATAGTTCTGATGTAAGTCTTGCTCGGTACATTTGTACTCACGTTTGCTTAATTTATGTTTTGCAAAGAGACTTCAGTCCCGCTAGTAGTTCCCCTTGGACTTCGACGTTTAGCTTGTTACCTCAGCTACAATCTTGTGCCCTCGGCAGGATCTGGTAGATAGTCAGGCTTCTCAGCCTTCTTCATTTGTAGTTGTCTGTACTCAGACAAGTTAAGCTTCGGCATGTGCTTGTTGCTTGTGTGCTCTGTATGTTGGGTCATGAGACCCATGTTTGTAATATCTCGCTCTTCGGAGCCTAATGAATAGATACTTGAGTCGTAGAGTCTTGTTGTGATGCCATGTTGTATGTACTCATATCGGGCATATTGTGTGTATGATTGAAATGCTTGGTATGAGTGGGATCCGACAATCTAGTTGTTTATCCTTGGTAGCCTATCATATGGGGAAATGTAGTCTAGTGCTTTCTGAGCGATAGTAGTCCGCTACAGCCCGGTTCACCAGAGTCCTGTTAGCCCAGCACTACTGCTCAGGACACTTGACTGGCCGGCATGTGTTTCTCTTCGTTCCTGTGTCTGTCCCTTCAGGGAAATGTCACGCGGTGACATCCGGAGTCGTGCCTAGCCTGCTACAGCCCGGGTTACCAGAGTCCTGTTAGCCCAGTGCTACAGCCCGGATTCACACGTTGTTGACCGACATGCTCGAGGCTGATTCATGTATGCCTGTCCCCATGGGTTAGTGCCGCTTTGGGTTCATGACTAGCCATGTCGGCCCGGGTTCTCTGTCATATGGATGCTAGCGACACCATCATATACGTGAGCCAAAAGGCGCAAACGGTCCCGGGCCATGGTAAGGCGACACCCGTGGGATACCGTGCGTGAGGCCGCAAAGTGATATGAGGTGTTACCGGCTAGATCGATGTGACTTGGAATCGGGGTCCTGACACCAAGAGGCGGGAAGAGCAGGCCAGTAGTACCGGTTGGAGACAGCAACTGATACTAAAGGTGGTGCGCTGCCACCACAAAGTTTAGTCCCACCTTGTCGGGCGAAGGGCAGCCGCACTGGTTTATAAACCCAGTCGTGGCTGCCCTTTCGAACTCCTCTATAAAGCAGGCTTCTGGGCCTAACTATGGCGCGCTGCCCTATGAGTCTGCTGGGCCTTGTGGGCCTGAAATTGCACGCCCGTGGTCTAGCAGGCCCTTAGGGCAGCGCCCCAAATTTTTTTAAATAGTTTTTTTCTTTTCTGCTTTATTTTTTTTGTATTCATTTCTGAGTAGTTTTTTCCTTTTCTGCTATATTTATTTTCTTCTATTTATTTCTGAGTAGTTTTTATATAGCTTTTTTCTTTTCTGCTATAGTTTTTTTCTTTTCTGCTATTTTTACTTTTTTGCTTTTTCCTTTTCTTATATTCATTTATTTTTATATACCATGCCAAGTTGATTGTTGAAACTTGATGGTTCAAAGTCGGGAGTTAGAATAAGTTTAAAAATGAAGTGTGTAACAGATGAGTTTTCGTGTGAAACTGGCCCTGATACTTTGAAAGTGTAGCAACCCAACCCGAATGGATCAAGCCCTCTGTGCTCCGGTGTCATCCCTGGATCAGTAATGCTGACACCACACAGTACTTCGAAGGATTTATAACAGAGTGGCAATCACACACTTATTACATCGTGTCTCAAAGAGAACTTATTACAATAAATATGGCTTAAGGCCATCTAATATCGATAACAGCGGAAGACTCGGAAGATAAATGGGTCCATCATCTCCAACGGCATCACTGAGTATAGAACCACAACCTAAAAGCACCTTACTCGTCGTCTGAAAAGTCTGCAACATGAAAGTTGCAGCCCGAAAACGGGTCAGCACATGGAATATGCTGGCAATGTAACACATAGAGAGTAATGGAATGCAACAACTATACTATATGCTTGTATGGCTGGTGGAAAGCTCTATGGTTACAGTTTTGCATAAAGCCAATTTTTCCCTACTGCAAAGGAATAAATTTATTTAACTATCATGGTAGTTGAACATCGAGAATGGTTGACAGCATTCCAATCCCAATTAAGTGTACAATTAAAACCCAACAATATTAATTAGAAGTAACATGATGAGATTCACATGATATTCAAGTACTAGATACTCAAGTTGTCCATAACCGGGGACACGGCTAATCATGATCAGTTTATTACACTCTGTAGAGGTTTGCGCACTTTTCCCCACAAGACTCGATCACCTCCGTTGGTTTTCTCGCACTACATGGTGTTTGAGAAACGGATGACCAAGACACAGTCTTTCAGAAGCGCTAGCACCTTACGTCCGGGTAGACCGTACCACCTACATCCCCTACATCTGCTAGTCTACCACTGTAAGAGTTCGCACGACTTAGTCAACTATGCCAGAGCCCATGATGGCTTATGGCTGCACACGGAAGTTACTAGCATGAATGATCTTATGATCCCTTTGAGCCTGGGTGGCGGTCCAAAATAAAACAGGCAAGTCCTGATAGAAACCAGGTGCCTCAATCCACCCAGATGTGTATTTAAGTTGCCACCTTAGGTAAACCATTAAAATTAACAAACTCACATCTGTCATGGATATCACTCACCCGATCCACGTCTACTAGCATAGCATGGCATAATAAGCAAACGTAGAAGTAACTCCCAAAGGTTTCATAATAACAGGTAATAGGTACTACCTCATCCACTTCCCATCCCATAATTTAATTAGATCCTAATCATGCAATGTGTGAGGATTGATCTAATGCAATAAAACTGGGTTGTAGAAAAGGTATGATCAAAGTGTTACTTGCCTTGCTGATGATCCGCGATACCTAGGGATTCGAAGTAACAAGCGGCGCACTCCGGGTGATCTATCGCAGACAAACAACAAGCATACAATAAGTACTCATATAATGCACAGGTAAAACTCGAACAAGAGAACGAACCAGAAAGTTCAACTTAAGAACTCCGGTTGCAAAGAAAGAACGAACCGAACAAAGAAACGGAAAACAAACGGCGGAAGAAAACAACTCGGTTCTAGCAAGTTGAAACTAGGTCAAATTTAACTGCAGCAAAAACTTGTTTAAGTTGATTAGACGGAACGGCGGTTTCGTAACGAAACTCCAGGCGCTTGAATCACCTGATTCCGATAAACGAGCGAGAAGATAAACTAGAACGAAGATCGGATCTGAAATCACGATCAGAGAAACGCGGAATAAATCCGACGAAAAGAAAACAAAGAATGGTTAAACAAACGGAAATTCGTTAACCGGGAATAACCGGTGATCACGTTCGTTAAGACGAACGGTCCGGCGAACGCTCGCTAAACAACTAAACCGGAAAAGGAAACTAAAACTGATCTAGGGTTTCGGAAAAACCAAAACAAAGAACCGGAAAAGAACCAGAAAAGAAAAGAACCAGAACGGTTTCAGAAATAAAAACCGAACCGAGGCGAGGGAAGGGTGGCGCGGCGCGGCTACCTCAAAGAGGCTCCAGCGAGGGGCTCCGTCGGCGGCGGGATGCAAGGGCGGCGGCGGCGGCGCTAGGCAGCAGCGGCGGCGCTACGGCGGCAGGCGGCGGCGCGAGCGGCGGCGGCTGGCGCTGCTGCTGCTGCTGCTTGGTACGGGCGGCGGCGGGGCTGGTGTGGAGGAGAGGGGGGCTTGGGTATTTATATAGGTGGGGGTGTTGCTTGGGGAGGGGGCAAGGGGCAAGGGCGGTGGCGGCCTGGAGTCCTTCCAGGACTCGGGCGAGGGGCGGGGCTGGCTGGTGCGCGGGGCGGCTGGGCCTGGCCGGCTGGGCCTTGGCCGGCTGGGCCTAGCGGGATTTTTTTAATAGTTCCGCGCGCAGAAAAACACAGAAAAAGAAAACTAAACGAACTCCAAAATTTCTAAAGTAAATTTTCTACGACTCCTAATAATGAGTCGAACAAAATGAACTTTACTCCGGACCTAGATGCAATTTTTGAAAACACGCATTTTCCCTATCCAAATAAAATGCAAATAAACTCCGAAAAAACCAAAATTTGATTTATTCAATAAATCTTCATTTTTCCTAATTTTGGGAAAGTCATATTATTCCCTCTCTCATATTTTGGTATTGGAAAAATAATTGAAGATGAAATAAAATAAATCAAATGATCCTCTTTTCAAAATTTGAGGAAACTCAAATATGAAAATAACGAAATCTCCAACTCTCTCCGAGGGTCCTTGAGTTGCGTGAAATTTCTAGGATCGAGCAAAATGCAAGAAAATATGATATGCATGATGATCTAATTTAGAACATTCCAAATTGAAAATTTGGGATGTTACAAACCTACCCCCCTTAAGATGAATCTCGCCCTCGAGATTCGGGTTGGCTAGAAAATAGGTGAGGGTGGTCCTTGAGCAAATCTTCTTCTCTCTCCCAGGTGGCTTCATCCTCTGAGTGGTGGTTCCACTGAACTTTGCAAAACTTGATAACCTTGCTGCGGGTAACTCTGCTGGCATAATCGAGAATCTTGACTGGTTTCTCCTCATATGTTAAGTCATCCTTCAACTGAATCGCTTCGAGCGGCACGGTATCTCTTAGCGGTATCTCCGCCATCTCGGCGTGACATTTCTTCAGCTGGGAAACATGGAATACATCATGAACTCCTGACAGTCCCTCTGGTAATTCCAACTTATACGCGACTTCTCCCATTCGCTGCAAGATCTTATACGGTCCAACGAAACGCGGTGCTAATTTTCCCTTAACTCCAAAGCGCTTAACTCCTCGAAGTGGGGATACTCGGAGATAAACCCTGTCTCCGACTTCGTAAACTGTCTCCTTGCGTTTAGAATCTGCGTAGCTCTTCTGCCTGGACTGGGCTACCTTGAGCCTATCGCGAATCAACTTAACTTTCCGTTCCGACTCCTTAATCAAATCTGGTCCAAAGAACTGACGATCTCCAACTTCGTTCCATGACAACGGTGTCCTGCACCTCCTTCCGTATAAAGCTTCGAAAGGTGCCATCATCAAACTAGTTTGGTAACTGTTGTTATAGGAAAATTCCGCATACGGCAAGTTATCGTCCCAACTAGATCCATAATCTAGTGCACA
The DNA here is from genome assembly GCA_034509565.1 of Triticum monococcum. Classification (NCBI taxonomy): domain Eukaryota; kingdom Viridiplantae; phylum Streptophyta; class Magnoliopsida; order Poales; family Poaceae; genus Triticum; species Triticum monococcum. The sequence continues at coordinate 639,551,227 of CM067845.1, forward strand.
AGCTCTCAACATATCTTCCAAAATCTAATTGACTCTCTCGGTCTGTCCATCTGTCTGTGGATGAAAAGCTGTGCTGAACTCTAGTCTCGTTCCCAAAGTTTCATGCAACTGATTCCAAAACTTTGAGGTAAATTGGGTTCCTCTATCTGATACGATACTCCTCGGAACTCCATGCAAACAAATGATCCTAGTCATGTATATCTTTGCCAACTTAGCACTGGTGTAAGTGGTCTTAACTGGAATAAAATGTGCTACCTTCGTCAAACGATCAACTACTACCCATATCGAGTCATAGCCTGCCTTCGTCCTGGGTAGTCCTGTGATAAAATCCATGCCTATCGTATCCCACTTCCATCCGGGTATCGGCTATGGTTGTAACAATCCGGCTGGCTTCTGATGTTCTGCCTTTACTCTATGACACACATCACAAACTGCTACATATGCTGCAATATCCCTCTTCATTCTGGTCCACCAGAATGTTTCTTTCAAATCCAAATACATCTTGGTATTCCCTGGGTGAATCGAATAGGGTGAATCATGTGCCTCTTGCAGAATCAACTTCCTGATCTCCGGGTCATTTGGCACATAAACACGGTCCTCAAACCACAGGGTATCGTGCTCATCCTCACGAAATCCCTTTGCTTTTCCTTTGCTCAGTTTCTCCTTTATAGAAGCAATTTCCTTGTCAGATTACTGAGCTTCTCTGATTTTATCCATCAATGTTGATTGAATATCCAATGCTGCTACATAGCCTCTGGGAACTATCTCCAAACATAGTTCACGAAGGTTTTCTGCTAACTCCTTGGGTATTTCTTCCGTCATTACGGTATTGACATGGCTCTTACGGCTCAATGCGTCAGCTACTACATTAGCTTTTCCGGGATGGTAGTGCAATCTCATATCATAATCCTTGATGAGCTCCAACCATCTCCTTTGTCTGAGGTTCAACTCCTTCTGTGTGAAAATGTACTTCAAACTCTTGTGATCCGTGTACACCTCACAATGATTTCCAATGAGGAAATGTCTCCATGTCTTCAATGCATGCACTACGGCTGCTAACTCCAAATCATGAGTGGCATAATTCAACTCATGAGGCTTCAGTTGTCTTGAAACATACGATACAACTCTACCTTCCTGCATAAGCACTGCTCCAAGTCCTCGACGTGAAGCGTCGCAATACACCTCATAATCCTTGGTCTGATCTGGCAAAACCAATACTGGTGAGGTAAACAAACGTTTCTTCAACTCCTGGAAACTAGCCTCACACTCCTCAGTCCATTTGAACTTAGTATCCTTCTTCAACAATTCAGTTATAGGCTTCGCAATCTTTGAAAAGTTCTCAATAAATCTCCGGTAGTATCCTGCGAGTCCAAGAAAACTCCGAATCTCTCCAACTGTCGTTGGTGCTTCCCATTCGGTTACGGTCTCAACCTTTGTGGGTGTCGTGGTATTTCTCACGGGGGGCTTGCGAGTCGACAGATGCCTCAAGGGCTTAGTGTGTGGGTAGGACTGCTGCTGATAGGCCCGGGAGCGGGTATGCGAGTAGCACGCGGCGGTTTACCCAGGTTCGGGGCTCTCCGGAGAGATAATACCCCTACTCCTGCATGTCTGAGTATATATATATATCTGAGGTGTACATCGGGCAGTACAAAGCACTCCTGGAGCTGTATCTGGAGTCGGTGCCATAGGCATCCGATCTGGTAAAATGCTTATACCAGGCATACTAGTGGCCGGCCATGCTCATGGCCGTATGTGTGAGCTTATGTGGATGGATGGATGGGTAGCTAGCTAGCTTGCTAGCTAGTGCTAGTGTGCATGCGTGAGTGTCCATCCTCCTGGATGGATAGATGGATAGTGTATATATAGTGTGAGGTAGCTTGGTGTGTAAGCTATGTGGGTAGCTTAGGAAGTAAGCTAGGTAGTGGCTTTGGATGTAAGCTACCTTGGGTAGCTTACATGCCAAGCCAGGTAGACATGGCACATGTCATGCTTGTCCCCTGGGATACTTTATAAATCGGTAACTAGGGGACATGGTACACTGTAGATGACGGCATCGCGGTACGGTTGTCTCGTCGATGTCGGGTCGGGCTGCAGTCAGCAGCCGACTGGTAGTGCAGTCGGACGGGGAGCCGGCAGGAGCGGCCGGGCAGTCGGACTGAGGAGCTTTGCTAGCCCCGATGTCTTGAAATATCATCTTGCCGTCTTCGGGGTATCCGTGTCCCATTACACCGACAGTGGGGTCAACTGCTATCCCTTCTCCGGATATAACATGTCCAAGAAATCCAACTTCCTTCAACCAAAACTCACATTTGCTAAATTTGGCATATAACTGATGTTCCCTTAGTTTCTCTAAAACCAAACGCAAATGTTCCTTATGCTCTTCTTCATTCTTTGAATAAATCAGAATGTCATCGATGAACACTACGACGAACTTATCCAAAAACTCCATAAATACTTTGTTCATCCGGTTCATGAAATAGGCAGGTGCGTTAGTCAATCCAAATGACATAATGGTATACTCATACAGTCCATATCTTGTGGTGAATGCCGTCTTAGGTATATCCTGTTCTCGAATCTTCAACTGATGGTACCCTGATCGCAAATCGATCTTGGAAAACACCTTAGCTCCTTGCAATCGATCAAACAGATCATTAATCATTGGCAGTGGGTACTTGTTCTTGATGGTTACTTCATTTAATCCACGGTAATCAACAACCATCCTTAATGATCCATCCTTCTTCTCCACTAGAAGTACGGGTGATCCCCAAGGCGAAGAACTTGGGCGTATGTAACCTTTATCCAATAACTCCTTGATCTGATTCTTAATTTCCACCAAATCTTTTGCTGGCATCCGGTACGGTCTCTTTGATATTGGGCCTGTACCTGGCAAAAGCTCAATCAAAAACTCAATGTCTCTATCCGGTGGCATGCCTGGCAACTCTTCAGGAAATACATCCTGAAAGTCCTTTACCACTGGTACATCCTCCTGCACGACTCCTGTTAGGCAATTTACTTGTGTCCTATTTGGCACATGCCGGGATACATACTTGATCCTTCTTCCTTCTGGCGTGGTAAGCAAAATTGACTTACTAGCGCAATCGATGTTTCCTCCATACATCGACAACCAATCCATGCCTAATATCACATCCAATCCTTGAGAGTCCAATACTATTAGGTCTGAGGGAAACACATAGTTACCAATCCTTAATGGTAACCGATCACACCATCGTCTAGCCATAAACTCCGCTCCTGGTGAGCTTACTAACATGGGTGACCTAAGGGCTTGGGTTGGCAGGTTATATTTATCCACAAATCCCCTTGATATGTATGAATGCGATGCACCAGTATCGAAAAGAACGAGTGCAGTAAATGACTTAACCAAAAACTTACCGATTACTGCATCAGGCTGATCTTCAACCTCCTCCACATTAACGTGGTTCACCTGTCCCCTATTGAAAGGATTCAGCTTCTTCCCTGAGCTTCCATTGCCATTTCCATTCTGGCCTTCGGGACATTCATTTGCATAATGTCCGGTCTTCGAACACTTGAAACAGGTGACTTGACTCAGATCTCTCTTGGCTGGGGTTGATGGGGTGGTACGGTTCTAGCCGTTGCTTCCTCCATTCCCATTACCATTCTTGTGGCCATTATGGTTGTGCGAGCTACCTCCTCCATGGGTATGCTGAAACTGAACTCCCGGTTTAGGGGTAAGACGGGGCTTCTGCTGGGCTCCAGAGTTATACTTCCCCTGTCCATACTTCCTCTTGCGGTTCTCAATCTGCTGTTGCTTCCCTTCAATCATGATGGCACAATCTACCAACTCCTGGTAGTTGTTGAAACTTGCTACCATCAACTGCATGCCTAGCTCATCATTCAATCCTTCCAGAAACTTCTCCTGCTTAGCTGCATCCATAGCAACGTCATGTGGGGCATAACGTGCTAACTTGCTGAAGTCGTCAACGTACTGGCCAACTGTCCTTCCTCCTTGGCGTAAGTTGCGAAACTCACGCTTCTTTATGGCCATAGCTCCGACTGAAACATGGGCAGTGCGGAAGTCTTGCTGAAACTGATCCCATGTGACAGTGTCAACTGGGTATGTGGCTGTGAAATTCTCCCACCATGCTGCCGCGGGTCCGTCAAGCTGATGTGCGGCAAACTTCACTTTCTCACCATCCGTGCATCCTACAGTGGTCAACTCCCTTCCTATCTTGCGGAGCCAATCATCTGCTACTATGGGCTCGGTGCTACTGGAAAACACCGGCGGATTTAGCCTAAGGAAACGGGCTAAGTGGTCAACAGGTGGTGGTGGTGGTGGTGGGTTGTTGTTGTTGTTGTTCTGCTGGTTCTGGACTAATAACTGCATCAATTGATTCTGCTGCTGGATCAACTGAGTGAGCTCCGATGGAAATCCATTGTCACGTCTCGGAGGCATCTGAGGGTTTAGAAAAGACGAGAATTAAGAATAGAGTGAGGTCTAAAGAGAAAACGCTACCCCAATGCACATGAGCAAATGCACACAAAATCACTCCATTCAATCAAACAAGGGCTTACAAACGATCTAGAACTAACGCAAAAGTGCTCGAACTAATGTTTACATGGGGGGAAATACTACTACTATTTGGTGGTCATCTAGAAATTTGAACCGATGGAAGACTCCATGATATCTGCTCCAGCTTCGTCTTCAAAGTCGGGTTCACTTGGATCCGAATCGGTGTCGTCGATGATGATGTAGTTGTCCGGACATGCGACGTACATGTCTTCCTTTCTGGATGCTAACTTCTTCTTGAGTTCTTCAATCTCCTGCTTAAGATCGCCATTGTGCCTTGCTAGAGCTACGATTTCGTCCATGTAGTCCTTGCGTGTAGACTTCAGTTCTCCTTCTAGCTCAATGATCCTTGCCTTCGCATTCTTCAACTCTATCATATCATTGCACATCTGGTTCTCGTGGCGTCGAATGTGCTGGTTTAACTCCTGGATGAAAGCTGCAATGGATCGATCCTTCTTGGTGCTGACTAGCTCCCATTGTTCATCTCGGCGTCCGCAAATCTGGTAGATAGTGTCCTTGAGGTCTTCTTGATAAACTTCTCCAATGCGTCCCATGGTGATATGAGCTGCCATGCTCCTTCCCAGACTCCAGGTTGGTGCACTGAAAACACTATCTATGGGCTTCGTGACTGGCGCGAATGTCCTTCCTGGAACGTGAGCTTGAATCCTCCAGCGCTCCTCTTTAGGCAGAGTGGCGTTGAAGGTTCCCGTGAAGCTTGGTAATCCAATGTTCAGGTACTTGGTGACTTCCTTCAAGTGAAATCCAAAAGGTGTGCCTTCATCCAGTTGGGCGTACTTAATCTTCGCGTTAGTCATCCTAAAAGTGTAGAAAAGATGAGGAGTTAGAAAATGAGAAGAGAATAGTGATCTATGGCTTTAACTTAGTGGTCGTGTCCTACAGTCAGCGTGTGCTCTGATACCATTCTCTGTAGCAACCCGACCCGAATGGATCAAGCCCTCTGTGCTCCGGTGTCATCCCTGGATCAGTAATGCTGACACCACACAGTACTTCGAAGGATTTATAACAGAGTGGCAATCACACACTTATTACATCGTGTCTCAAAGAGAACTTATTACAATAAATATGGCTTAAGGCCATCTAATATCGATAACAGCGGAAGACTCGGAAGATAAATGGGTCCATCAACTCCAACGGCATCACTGAGTATAGAACCACGACCTAAAAGCACCTTACTCGTCGTTTGAAAAGTCTGCAACATGAAAGTTGCAGCCCGAAAACGGGTCAGCACATGGAATATGCTGGCAATGTAACACATAGAGAGTAATGGAATGCAACAACTATACTATATGCTTGTATGGCTGGTGGAAAGCTCTATGGTTACAGTTTTGCGTAAAGCCAATTTTTCCCTACTGCAAAGGAATAAATTTATTTAACTATCATGGTAGTTGAACATCGAGAATGGTTGACAGCATTCCGATCCCAATTAAGTGTACAATTAAAACCCAACAATATTAATTAGAAGTAACATGATGAGATTCACATGATATTCAAGTACTAGATACTCAAGTTGTCCATAACCGGGGACACGGCTAATCATGATCAGTTTATTACACTCTGCACAGGTTTGCGCACTTTTCCCCACAAGACTCGATCGCCTCCGTTGGTTTTCTCGCACTACATGGTGTTTGAGAAACGGATGACCGAGACATAGTCTTTCAGAAGCGCTAGCACCTTACGTCCGGGTAGACCGTACCACCTACATCCCCTACATCTGCTAGTCTACCACTGTAAGAGTTCGCACGACTTAGTCAACTATGCCAGAGCCCATAATGGCTTGTGGCTGCACACAGAAGTTACTACCATGAATGATCTTATGATCCCTTTGAGCCTGGGTGGCGGTCCAAAATAAAATAGGCAAGTCCTGATAGAAACCAGGTGCCTCAATCCACCCAGATGTGTATTTAAGTTGCCACCTTAGGTAAACCATTAAAATTAACAAACTCACATCTGTCATGGATATCACTCACCCAATCCACGTCTACTAGCATAGCATGGCATAATAAGCGAACGTAGAAGTAACTCCCAAAGGTTTCATAATAACAGGTAATAGGTACTACCTCATCTACTTCCCATCCCACAATTTCATTATATCCTAATCATGCAATGTGTGAGGATTGATCTAATGCAATAAAACTGGGTTGTAGAAAAGGTATGATCAAAGTGTTACTTGCCTTGCTGATGATCCACGAGACCTAGGGATTCGAAGTAACAAGCGGCGCACTCCGGGTGATCTATCACAGACAAACAACAAGCATACAATAAGTACTCATCTAATGCACAGGTAAAACTCGAACAAGAGAACGAACCAGAAAGTTCAACTTAAGAACTCCGGTTGCAAAGAAAGAACGAACCGAACAAAGAAACGGAAAACAAACGGCGGAAGAAAACAACTCGGTTCTAGCAAGTTGAAACTAGGTCAAATTTTACCGCAGCAAAAACTTGTTTAAGTTGATTAGACGGAACGGCGGTTTCATAACGAAACTCCAGGTGCTTGAATCACCTGATTCCGATAAACGAGCGAGAAGATAAACTAGAACGAAGATCGGATCTGAAATCACGATTGGAGAAACGCGGAATAAATCCAACGAAAAGAAAACGAAGAACGGTTAAATTAACGGACGTTCGTTAATCGGGAATAACCGGTGATCATGTTCGTTAAGACGAACGGTCCGGCGAACGCTCGCCAAACAACTAAACCGGAAAAGGAAACGAAAACCGATCTAGGGTTTCGGAAAAACCGAAACAAAGAACCGGAAAAGAAAAGAAAAGAACCGGAACGGTTTCAGAAATAAAAACCGAACCGAGGCGAGGGTAGGGTGGCACGGCGCGGCTACCTCGAAGAGGCTCTGGCGAGGGGCTCCGGCGGCGGCGGGATGCAAGGGCGGCGGCGGCGCAAGGGCGGCGGCGGCTAGGCGGCGGCGGCACTAGGCAGCGGCGGCGGTGCTACGGCGGCAGGCGGCGGCGCGAGCGGCGGCGGCTGGCGCTGCTGCTGCTGCTGCTTGCTGCGGGCGGGGCTGGTGTGGGAGGAGAGGGGGGGCTTGGGTATTTATATAGGTGGGGGTGTTTCTTGGGGAGGGGGCAAGGGGCAAGGGCGGCGGCGGCCTGGAGTCCTTCCTGGACTCGGGCGAGGGGCGGGGCTGGCTGGCGCGCGGGGCGGCTGGGCCTGGCCGGCTGGGCCTTGGCCGGCTGGGCCTAGCGGGATTTTTTTTAATAGTTCCGCGCGTAGAAAAACACAGAAGAAGAAAACTAAACGAACTCCAAAATTTCTAAAGTAAATTTTCTCCGACTCCTAATAATGAGTCGAACAAAATGAACTTTACTCCGGACCTCGATGCAATTTTTGAAAACACGCATTTTTCCCTATCCAAATAAAATGCAAATAAACTCCGAAAAAACCAAAATTTGATTCATTCAATAAATCTTCATTTTTCCTAATTTTGGGAAAGTCATATTATTCCCTCTCTCATATTTTGGTATTGGAAAAATAATTGAAGATGAAATAAAATAAATCAAATGATCCTCTTTTCAAAATTTGAGGAAACTCAAATATGAAAATAACGAAATCTCCAACTCTCTCCGAGGGTCCTTGAGTTGCGTGAAATTTCTAGGATCGAGCAAAATGCAAGAAAATATGATATGCATGATGATCTAATGTATAACATTCCAAATTGAAAATTTGGGATGTTAGAGAAAGAGATTGTCCAGTTTGTACACAAAGTGCATCCAGTTTTTGCCATAACAGAAGAAGTCCGGAGTTGTAATAAGTTATTAAAAATAAAAAAGAGGTGCAATGCTCGTTAATTAGCTTCAAACCTTTCGGAATAGTGTAAACGGCACTGCACATAGCTCCGTGCAGTCTACCATATTCCTCAAGGCTTGAAGCTAAGCAACGTGAGCATTGAGCCTCTTCTTCATCGTCTCTGCACTCAGGGCTTATAAACCGCTCCTAGTGCCTCTCTCTTCATGAGGTGGGACTAAAAAACAGCTTACTAAGAAACTGTAGTACTGGTTCATGCCATGAACCGGTACTAAAGGTGCTCGTGGGGCCCAGCCTGACCTGACACAACCTCATTAGTAGCAGTTTGTGGCACGAACCGGTGCTAAAGGTTCGCCACGAACCGGTACTAAAGAGCTCCTCCCGCCTAGAAGTTGGAACTGGCACTAATGGACACATTAGTGTCGGCTCAAATTCAAACCGGGAGTAATGTATCTCATTTGGTAGTGCTTTTCAATTTCAGGGTCATTTAGCTCAAAACAAATCATTAAATGCATGAAAAATAGCAAATGAAGGCAGAAATGGTTGAAAGTTGATGGCGTCGCTTTGAATGGTGCATACTGAATGCACAAAAAGTCTGGAGTTGTAATAAGTTTAAAAAAATGAAATGCCTTTGTAACAAATGAGTTTAATTTCGTCAAAAACCCGAATACTTCGAAAGAGATTCTCCAGTTTGTAAACAAAGTGCATCCAGTTTTTGCCGTAACCCACTATACTTTTTTGCACATACTATGTGGGTGAAATGATGATACCATGCCAAGTTTGAACTTTTTCAGAGTTCATTTGTAGTGCTTTTTCAATTTCAAGGTCATTTAGCTCACAAAACAAATCATTAAATGCATGAAAAATAGCAAATGAAGGCAGAAATGGTTGCAAGTTGATGGCGTCGCTTTGAATGGTGCATACTGAACGCAAAAAATATAAGAGCATTTAGATCATGATCTTATATTTCTTTACAGTCTGAATTGTCAATATGATCTTATACATGAAAAATACTTTGATCATCAATGATATTTTTGTGTACAATCTGAATTGTCAATATGAGTCCTCAATGATTTGTAAACCGGTGAAGACTCATATTGCGGCCACAAATTCTACACATAGAGTTCAATGAAGACCAAGTGCTTCTGATAGTTTGAGAAGTAACATATTTAAGGTGGTAAAAGCCTTGTTAGGGGAGCGAGGTGGGACTAAAAACAGCTTGCCATAACCTCATTAGTACCGGTTCGTGGTACGAACCGGCACTAAATGGTGATGGTGGGGCCATAGCCTGACCGCAGGCTGCCACAGCCTCTTTAGTACCGGTTCGTGGCATGAACCGGTACTAAAGGTTCGGCATGAACCGGTACTATTGATCGCCGCCACGAACCGGTACTATTGATCACATTAGTGCCGGTTCTGTTACAAACCGGCACTAATGTGCTTCACATTTGACCCTTTTTCTACTAGTAAGCCCCTATCTTTCTCTGTGTCCGATTAAAACTCCATACCCATAAGTATTGCGTGAGTGTCAGCAATTGTGAAAGACTAGATAGTTGAGTATGTGGACTTACTGAAAAGCTCTTATATATTGACACTTTCCTATATTATGATAAATTGCAATTGCTCCAATGACTGAGATTATAGTTTGTTAGTTCTCAATGAAGTTTACGATTTAGACTTGAAATTGTGATTGAATTATTACTCTAGCATAAGAAATCATATGACAAGAATTATATAGGTTGCTGTTCTAAGAATGATCATGATGCCCTCATGTCCGTATTTTATTTTTATCGACACCTCTATATCTAAACATGTGGACATATTTTTCGATTTCGGCTTTCGCTTGAGGACAAGCGAGGTCTAAGCTTGGGGGAGTTGATACGTCCATTTTGCATCATGCTTTTATATCGATATTTATTGCATTATGGACTATTATTACACATTATGTCACAATACTTATGCCTATTCTCTCTTATTTTACAAGGTTTCCATAAAGAGGGAGAATGCCGGTAGCTGGGATTCTGGGCTGGAAAAGGAGCAAATATTAGAGACCTATTCTGCATAGCTCCAAAAGTCCTGAAACTTCACGGAAGAAGTTTTCAGAATATATAAAAAATACCCAGCAAAAGACATTCACCGGGGGGGCCACACCCTGCCCATGAGGGTGGGGGGCGCGCCCTACCCCCCTGGGTGCGCCCCCTACCTTGTGGGCCCTCTGGTGGCCTTCCGGTGTCCATCTTCTGCTATATGAAGTCTTTCGATGGGAAAAAATAAGAAGCCATCTTCTCGGACGAAACTCCACCGCCACGAGGCGGAACCTTGGTGGAACCAATCTAGGGCTCTAGTGGAGCTGTTCTGCCGGGGAAACTTCCCTCCGGGAGGGGGAAATCATCGCTATCGTCATCACCAACGCTCCTCTCATCGGGAGAGGGAAATCTCCATCAACATCTTCATCAGCACCATCTCCTCTCAAAACCCTAGTTCATCTCTTGTATCCAATTCTTGTCTCCAAGTCCGGGATTGGTGCTAGTAGGTTGCTAGTAGTGTTAATTACTCCTTGTAGTTGATGCTAGTTGGTTTATTTGGTGGAAGATCATATGTTCAGATCCTATATGCATATTAATACCCCTCTGATTATGAACGTGTTTATGCTTTGTGAGTAGTTACGTTTGTTCATGAGGACATGGGAGAAGTCTTGCTATTAGTAGTCATGTGAATTTGGTATTCGTTCGATATTTTGATGAGATGTATGTTGTCTCTCCTCTAGTGGTGTTATGTGAACGTCGACTACATGACACTTCACCATTATTTGGGTCTAGAGGAAGGCATTGGGAAGTAATAAGTAGATGATGGGTTGCTAGAGTGACAGAAGCTTAAACCCTAGTTTATGTGTTGCTTCGTAAGGGGCTTATTTGGATCCATATGTTTCATGTTATGGTTAGGTTTACCTTAATACTTTTGTTATAGTTGCGGATGCTTGCAATAGAGGTTAATCATAAGTGGGATGCTTTTCCAAGTAAGGGTAGTACACAAGCACCGGTCCACCCACATACCAAATTATCAAAGTACCGAACGCAAATCATATGAACGTGATGAAAACTAGCTTGACGATATTCCCATGTGTCCTCGGGAGCGCTTTACATCATATAAGAGTTTGTCCAGGCTTGTCCTTTGCTACAAAAAGGATTGGGCCACCTTGCTCCACTTTATTTACTTTTGTTACTTCTTACTCATTACAAATTATCCTATCACAAAACTATCGGTTACCTATTATTTCAGTGCTTGCAGAGAATACCTTGTTGAAAACCGCTTATCATTTCCTTCTGCTCCTCGTTGGGTTCGACACTCTTACTTATCAAAAGGACTACGATAGATCCCCTATACTTGTGGGTCATCAGCGATCCATTTAAAGAGAAGGTAAAAACTGCAGGTGATGGGATTAAGCTTTCAAATAAAGAAGTTGTTGAAGAGCATAATGAACATAATCTTGAGGGCGAGAATTCCATCGAAGCTACAATGGAGACACCAAGGACTGGGGGCAGCAAGCAATTCCAATGATCGATGAAAGAAAATTAAAAGAAAACAAAGGCCGAAATAAGCGCAAGTGTAAGAGATCAAAAATCACCTTTGCTGAACTATTGGATAAATATCAAAAGAAGAGTGAAGAGAAGAAAGCTTACCGGCCCAATCCTGGAAAGAAACCAAGATCACCCCCAAGGCGCAAATATGAGGATTGGTATTGGAAAAGTGAGAATTTTAATGCAACATATTCATATCCTTATTTAAGGCCGCCAATGACAATGTTGTGGATGCCTCCCTATGCTCATATAGATCCATATCCATCATGGGACAGGTATGATACAAGGGCACATTCTCCATCTTATTTTAGACCATCTCACCAATATTATGCAGCTCTGAGAAGATCAACATTTAAACAATCACATGTTAAAGACCGCTTCAATCATAAGGAATCGGTCCAGAGCTCAAGGAAGAAGAAAGAGGTGGTCGTAAGAGTGAAACTTCAGATTTGATCTCAAATGAAAAAGAGCCAATTAATGTGTTGACATTGGCTACTAAAGACAATGAGACAAAGCAACCAATTATTGAGAGTCGAAGTGCCAAATCTGAAGAAAAGAAGTTGAGAGTGCACAAGGCAAAAAAGGAATTGCCAGTGGTCAAAACAGAATCACAGCCAAGATGCCCACTCGGCTTATCCTATTGGCAAAAGAGGGAATTACAAAAACTTAGTGCAAAAGAACTTGAAGAAAGGAACATAGCATGGGTTCCCAAAGGAAGTGCTCAAAATAAGAATTATGTGAAAGCATCCATTACACGACGTGTGGCAAAGATGCAGAAGGAAAAGAGTGAAAACTATGAAGGACCAAGCCGAAGGTTTCAACATCTTCGGTCCAGACATTATCCATATTCTTCAACTATGCCGTTGATGCCTATGCCATGGAATTTGTCATCAGGTATGATTGGTTACCCTCAATGGGTTTATTATAATCCATCGATGCAATATAATTTCTTACATCATGAAAGGGTATTGCCAAATCACTATACATTTGATTAGCTACAAGTTTGTTGCTGATCCAAAGGGCCGAAATACTTGATTTGTCATTTCATTTGTTTATTTTGGCTATATGTGCTTTGAATGAAGTTTACATGGTAATGGCCGATATTTATCTATCGTCCTAAGAGTATGTCAATGCATGGACGGTGTAGTATTCTAGCATCGTCCTTAGTTCGATTGGAGAGCGAGACAAGGTACGTGCTCATGGAAATTTATATGTATGCCTATATTATGATTGAATGGAGTTGAGACATCATGACCGATATCATTGAATATATGCTGCATAGACCAATTCATAGCTACAGAATTTGTTAGTAGGATTATACTTTGTTTGGATATGATTTGGCTTATGCATCTTTGAGATCTATAAGAGGCCAAATCATAGCTGATTTTATTACTGAACATCAGATTAATGGCATGCATAATATTAATATTAGCCTTGTCTCTCTAGTACTATGGAGATTATGTTTTGCTAATTCAATTCATAGGAATGGCCAAAGTGTTGGTGTTGTTTATATATCTCTTTACGATACTAATTTTGAAGCCTCATGCCGCTTAGAATATTTTTATGCACGATTAATCAAGGACAAATATGCATTGTTATTCGGATTGACTCTTTTACTTGCTATAGGTGCTATACATATTGAGGCTTTCGGTGATTCGTTATGAGTAGTGCAACAAATATCCAAGGGTTATCAATGTTTTGACGAATCACTTATAGTTTATCTTGGGGTATGTCTAGATGCAAAATTTACCTTGGGTTGCATTAAAATTGTTCATATATTTAGACATGACAATTGGAGATAGTTGTCTTAGTAAGCATCCGGTTACCACGTCGGTCATGGTGTATTGCACATCTATCAATAGCCGATGCTTATTCTTGCCAACATAGGTAAGGCCGAATTAGAACTCACCACCTCGGCTACTAATGAAACTTTTATGCAGACAAAGTAAGGATTCGAGAAAGTTCATTGTTGATTATCTGCAAGATCCTAGCAGAATGGTGGACAATATGGTTGATGGTTGGTCTTGACATGCATACCTATGGAACTTTATAGTCGGGTTAATGAAGTTGGGAAAGTCACCCAAGCTTGCATCAAAATATTCACACAAGCAATGGCCGATATAAACTTATCGTCCTAAGCATATGCAAAATGGCCAATGGAGTGTTGACATCGTCCTTAGAGAAAGCTATGTGCAAGTTATTTTTTGGCACACAAGCTTTGCCGAAAAATAGGGGGGGGGGTGGGTATGTGTTGACACCAGATTTTGGCACGGTCAAGAACTTATTTAAGATGGCCTCAAATGGAGAAGTGATCTACATAAAAGAGTTCCGTGTTGTTGATATGAACATCTTTGAAGTTTGGGTCATCGCCGTACGATTTCATCTCGAAGGCCGAAACTATGCTCAAAGTAGTAAGATCTTATATTTAGAGTACAGTTTGGCCGATTAAGCCTCCAAGACGACCTCAAATGGAAAAATGATCTACACTGGTTGTCTTTGTCTCGTCGAAACGATCGATTTTGATATAAAAATCGTCCAAATCCGAGTTCGTATGCAAAAGTTAGAGAAATCAGAGTGCAGCTCTGTCACGAGGCGAGATGTGGCGCGCCCCACCAGACATATGTCTGATGGGTAGCACGAGCGAATAGCCTGTTTTGCGCGACCGATTTGACCCTCAAGATGATCTCTGATCAAAAAACGTTCAACATGAAAGTTGTTCGTCTCGTCGAAATGGTCAAGATTGCTTTTGGATTGTTTACATCCGAGATCGTTTACCACCACAAAAAAGACCCGCAAGGTGCAGTCAGTTTAAACCGAACAATTTTGGAAAGTTCGGACAAAACCAATCCGAATTTGACTAGAGTTTTGGACCTGAATCCAAGCCTTTTCCTTGCACAGGAAGTCCAGCCGCCTCTTATATATCTAAGGGGTGACGGCCGATTGAACAACACACAATCGAACTATCAATATATCATCTTTTTACCTTTACCTTTATCTCTCTCCCTTGTTCTTCTTCTTCTCGTTCTTCGTTCATTCTTCTTGTTGCAGGGCAGCGAACCTCGAGGCCCTAGCGGCGGTTAGGCCGACCTAGGGCAGCCCATAGCTGCCGCGCACCCTGACGGGGTCCCTCCCGGGCGTGTGAGGTTTCGGGTGTACAAAAGCGCCCGCCGGATTGTCTTGCGTACCGCGCTTCCGGCGGGTCTCCTTCGACGTGAGTTGCGGTGCATCACCCCCGGCGTCGAGGATACACGGTGACGCATTCGTGTGCGAACAGATCGATCAGAAAGGATAACTTTGAGGTGGTTTCGTACCCTACAATAATCTCTTCGTTTGTTCTCCGCTATTAGTGACTTTGGAGTGACTCTTTATTGCATGTTGAGGGATAGTTATATGATCCAATTATGTTATTATTGTTGACAGAACTTGCACTAGTGAAAGTATGAACCCTAGGCCTTGTTTCAATGCATTGCAATACCATTTATGCTCACTTTTATCATTAGTTACCTTGCTGCTTTTATATTTTCCGATTACAAAAACCATTATCTACTATCCATATTACACTTGTATCACCATCTCTTCGCTGAACTAGTGCACCTATACAATTTACCATTGTATTGGGTGTGTTGGGGACACAAGATACTCTTTGTTATTTGGTTGCAAGGTTGCTTGAGAGAGACCATCTTCATCCTACGTCTCCCACGGATTGATAAATCTTAGGTCATCCACTTGAGGGAAATTTGCTATTGTCCTACAAACCTCTACACTTGGAGGCCCAACAACGTCTACAAGAAGAAGGCTGTGTAGTAGACATCAAGCTCTTTTCTGGCGCTGTTGCCGGGGAGGTTAGCGCTTGAAGGTATATCTTTAGATCTTGCAATCGAATCTTTTAGTTTCTTGTTTTATCACTATTTTAGTCTATAAAAGAAAACTAAAAATGGAATTAAGGTTACCTCATATGCTTCATCTTTTTAATGTCTTTCGTGAAAATAAGGATTCTGAAAATTGTGCCAAAGTGTTAGAAGAAGAATGCATTAGAATGTTTGGCACTAAATCTTTGAATGATGAGCATGATTGCAATGTTGTTAATATGAATTCTTTGAATACCCATGATGCTAATGATATGCAAAGCCACAAGTTTGGGGAAGCTATGTTTGATGAAGATGATATTTTTTGTTTCCCAAGTTTCGATGAGCAAATTTATTATGATGATAGCATGCCTCCTATTTATGATGATTATATTGATAAAAGTGGATTTGGAGAGGTCATGACTTTATTTAGTAATGATTCCACTATTTCGGAAGAGGTTCCAATTGATTATATGAACAAAGTTGCTATCTATGATGATTATTGTGACGACTTGTATGCTATAAAGAATAATGATATCCATGAAACTTTTCATCATAATTTTAATTTTCAATTGGATTATGCCTCACATGATAGTTATTTCGTTGAGTTTTCTCCCACTACTATTGAGGAGAATAGATTTGCTTATGTGGAGAGTAATAAATTTTCTATGCTTATGGATCATGAAAATAATGCTTTATGTGATGGTTATATTGTTGAATTAATTCATGATGCTACATGTAATGAGGGAGGAACGTATGCTTGTAGGAATTGCAATAATATCAAGTTTCCTCTCTATGTGTTGAATATCTTGAAGATTTGCTTGTTTTACCTCCCTATGCAAGTTGATTCTTGTTCCCACAAGTTGTTTGCTCACAAAATGCCTATGCATAGGAAGTGGGTTAGACTTAAATGTGCTATTCATATTCTTCATGATGCTCTCTTACGTTTCAATTCTTATCTTTTATGTGAGCATCATTGAAATCATTATGCCTAGCTAGGGGCGTTAAACGATAGCGCTTGTTGGGAGGCAACCCAATTTTTTTTGTTCCTTGCTTTTTGTTCCTGTTTGGTAATAAATAATTCATCTAGCCTCTGTTTATATGTGGTTTTATGCTTTTAATTAGTGTTTGTGCCAAGTAGAACCTTTGGGAAGACTTGGGTGAAGTCTTTGTGTTCTTGCTGTAAAAAACAGAAACTTTAGTGCTCACGAGATTAGCTGCCATGTTTTAATGGAGAGTGATATTAAGTTGATTCTTTTTGCACAGGATTAATAGACAAATCCCTAAGGTCCAACTATTTATTTGAGAATTTTATGAGTTCCATAAGTATACGTTTGATACATATTACTACAGACTGTTCTGTTTTTGACAGATTCTGTTTTCTATGTGTTGTTTGCTTATTTTGATGAATCTATGAGTAGTATCGGAGGGTATGAACCATATAGAAGTTGGAATACAGTATATATTACACCAATATCAATTTATAATGAGTTCACAACAGTACCTAAGTGGTGATTTATTTTCTTTTACTAACGGAGCTCACGAGTTTTCTGTTAAGTTTTGTGTTGTGAAGTTTTCAAGTTTTGGGTAAAGATTCGATGACCTATGGAATAAGGAGTGGCAAAAGCCTAATATTGGGGATGCCCAAGGCACCCCAAGGTAATATTCAAGGACAACCAAGAGCCTAAGCTTGGGAATGCCCCGGATGGCATCCCCTCTTTCGTGTTCGTTCATCGGTAACTTTACTTGGAGCTATATTTTTATTCACCACATGATATGTGTTTTGCTTGGAGCGTCAATTTATTTTGTTAGGATTTTCTTGATGTTATTTAGAACAATGTTTTGCATCTTTTATTTCAATAAAAGTGGCATTGATGGCCTTTACTATGCCTATTTTACAACTCTACATGTTGTTGTTCGAAAACAGAAAGTTTACCGCTGTTGCAAAAATTCCCTAGAAAATTCAGAATGTGATAAAATGTTGAAACCTTTTGCATAATAAGATTTGATAAATTTACTACAGCGGGAATTTTCTTTCATAATTTTTGGAGCTAGGGAAGTATGGATCTTGCTGCATTCTTCACAGACTGTCCTGTTTAGGCAGATTGCTGTTATGTTTGCATTGTTTACATATGTTTGCTTGTTTAATTATTCTATTTGAGGATAGGACTATTAAATATGCGGAGGCATTTATTATGCAATGTTGATTAATAATTTTAGTGATTTTCTACAGTAGAGTATGATAAGGTTTTTGCATTGGTTTATACTAACTTACCTCACGAGTCCTTGTTGAGTTTTGTGTGGATGAAGCTTTTGAGATTTAGGGACACCGTGATATGAGAGGAATTAAGGAGACACAAAATCTCAAGCTTGGGCATCCCAAGCTAATATTTCAAGAAGTCTCAAGCGTCTAAGCTTGGGGATGCCCCGGTTGGCATCCCACCTTTCTTCTTCGACAACTATCGGTTAGTATCAGTTGATCCTAAATTTTTGCTTCTTCACATGATGTTTGCTATTCTTAGGTCATTTTATTTTGTTTTGCTTGCTGTTTGAATAAAGTATAAATATCTGAAATTATTAAATGGGAGAGTATTCACATAGCTAAATAAGTATTTGACTACTCATTGATCTTCACTTATATCTTTCGGAGTAGTTTATCATTTGCTCTAGTGCTTCACTTATATCTTTCTAGAGCACGGTGGTGGTTTTATTTTATAGAAATAGATGAACTCTCATGCTTCACTTATAACATTTTGAGAGGCCTTTAGAACATCATGGTAATTCACCTTGGTTATAAATTTTAAATGCTAAGAGAAGTTTGATACTTGATGATTGTTTTGAGATATGAAGATGGTGATATTAGAGTCATGCTAGTTGAGTAGTTGTGAATTTGAGAAATACTTGTGTTAAATTTTTTGATTCCCGTAGCATGCATGTATGGAGAACCGTTATGTGAAGTCGGAGCATGATTTATTTATTGATTGTCTTCCTTATGAGTGGCAGTCGGGGACGAGTGATGGTCTTTTCCTACCAATCTATCCCCCTAGGAGCCTGCGTGTAGTACTTTGTTTCAATAACTAATAGATTTTTGCAATAAGTATGTGAGTTATTTATGACTAATGTTGAGTCCATGGATTATACGCACTCTCACCCTTCCACATTTGCTAGCCTCTCTATTACCGTGCACTTTTCGCCGGTATCATACACCCACCATATACCTTCCTCAAAACAGCCACCATACCTACCTATTATGGAATTTCCATAGCCATTCCGAGATATATTGCCATGCAACATTCCACCGTTCCATTTATTATGACACGCTCCATCATTGTCATATTGCTTTGCATGATCATGTAGATGACATCGTATTTGTGGCAAAGCCACCATTCATAATTCTTTCATACATGTCGCTCATGAGTCATTGCACATTCCGGTACACCGCCGGAGGCATTCATATAGAGTCATATTTTGTTCTAACTATTGAGTTGTAATTCTTGAGTTGTAAGTAAATAAAAGTGTGATGATCATCATTATTAGAGCATTGTCCCAGTGAGGAAATGATGATGGGGACTATGATTCCCCCACAAGTCGGGATGAGGCTCCGGACAAAAAATAAAAAAAAAGAGAAAAAAGAGGCCATAAAAA
Organism: Triticum monococcum; assembly: GCA_034509565.1. Taxonomy (NCBI): domain Eukaryota; kingdom Viridiplantae; phylum Streptophyta; class Magnoliopsida; order Poales; family Poaceae; genus Triticum; species Triticum monococcum. The sequence continues at coordinate 639,570,619 of CM067845.1, forward strand.
AGAGAAGGCCCAAAAAAATAAAAAATAAATGAGAGAAAAAGAAAGAAGGGGCAATGCTACTATCCTTTTACCACACTTGTGCTTCAAAGTATTACCATGATATATTCATGATAAAGAGTCTCCTATGTTGTCACTTCATATACTAGTGGGAATTTTACATTATAGAACTTGGCTTGTATATTCCAATGATGGGCTTCCTCAAATTGCCCTAGGTCTTCGTGAGCAAGCAAGTTGGATGCACACCCACTTAGTTTCTTTTGTTGAGCTTTCATACACTTATAGCTCTAGTGCATCCGTTGCATGGCAATCCCTACTCACTCACATTGATATCTATCGATGGGCATCTCCATAGCCCGTTGATACGCCTAGTTGATGTGAGACTATCTTCTCCTTTTTGTCTTCTCCACAACCACCATTCTATTCCACCTATAGTGTTATGTCCATGGCTCACGCTCATGTATTGCGTGAAGATTGAAAAAGTTTGAGAACATCAAAAGTATGAAAAATTGCTTGGCTTGTCATCGGGGTTGTGCATGATTTAAATATTTTGTGTGATGAAGATAGAGCATAGCCAGACTATATGATTTTGTAGGGATAGCTTTCTTTGGCCATGTTATTTTGAGAAGACATAATTGCTTAGTTAGTATGCTTGAAGTATTATTATTTTTATGTCAATATTAAACTTTTGTCTTGAATCTTATGGATCTGAATATTCTTGCCACAATAAAGAAGATTACATTGATAAATATGTTAGGTAGCATTCCACATCAAAACTTCTGTTTTTATCATTTACCTACTCGAGGACGAGCAGGAATTAAGCTTGGGGATGCTTGATACGCCTCCAACGTATCTATAATTTTTGATTGTTCCATGCAGTTATATTATCTATTTTGGATGTTTATGGGCTTTATTGTACACTTTTATATTATTTTTGGGACTAACCTATTAACCGGAGGCCCAGCCCAAATTGTTGTTTTCTTGCCTATTTCAGTGTTTCGAAGAAAAGGAATATCAAACAGAGTCCAAACGGACGAAACCTTTGGGAGAGTTATTTCTGGAACGGAAGCAATCCAGGAGACTTGGAGTAGACGTCGGGGAAGCTTCGAGGAAGCCATGAGGCAGGGAGGCGTGCCCTACCCCCTGGGCATGCCCCCACCCTCATGGGCCCCTCGTGGCTCCCCTGACCGACTTCTTTCGCCTATATATATCAATATACCCTAAAAACATCAGGGAGTAGAATAGATCAGGAGAACCGCCGCCAGAAGCCTCCGTAGCCACCAAAAACCAATCTAGACCCGTTCTGGCACCCTGCCGGAGGGGGGATCCCTCTCCGGTGGCCATCTTCATCATCCCGACGCTCTCCATGATGAGGAAGGAGTAGTTCACCCTCGGGGCTGAGGGTATGTACCAGTAGCTATGTGTTTGATCTCTCTCTCTCTCTCTCGTGTTCTTGAGTCGACACGATCTTGATGTATCATGAGCTTTGCTATTATATTTGCATCTTATGATGTTTCTCCCCCTCTACTCTCTTGTGATGAATTGAGTTTTCCCTTTGAAGTTATCTTATCAAATTGAGTCTTTAAGTATTTGAGAACACTTGATGTATGTCTTGCATGTGCTTATCTGTGGTGACAATGGGATATCACGTGATCCACTTGATGTATGTTTTGGTGATCAACTTGCGAGTTCCGTGACCTCGTGAATTTATGCATAGGGGTTGGCACACGTTTTCGACTTGACTCTTCGGTAGAAACTTTGGGGCACTCTTTGAAGTTCTTTGTGTTGGTTGAATAGATGAATCTGAGATTGTGTGATGCATATCATATAATCATACCCACGGATACTTGAGGTGAGATTGGAGTATCTAGGTGACATTAGGGTTTTGGTTGATTTGTGTCTTAAGGTGTTATTCTAGTACGAACTCTATGATAGATTGAACGGAAAGAATAGCTTCGTGTTATTTTACTACGAACTCTTGAATAGATCGATCAGAAAGGATAACTTTGAGGTGGTTTCGTACCCTACAATAATCTCTTCGTTTGTTCTCCGCTAATAGTGACTTTGGAGTGACTCTTTTTTGCATGTTGAGGGATAGTTATATGATCCAATTATGTTATTATTGTTGAGAAAACTTGCACTAGTGAAAGTATGAACCCTAGGCCTTGTTTCAACGCATTGCAATACCGTTTGTGCTCACTTTTATCATCAGTTACCTTGCTGTTTTTATATTTTCAGATTAAAAAAACCATTATCTACTATCCATATTGCACTTGTATCACCATCTCTTCGCCGAACTAGTGCACCTATACAATTTACCATTGTATTGGGTGTGTTGGGGACACAAGAGACTCTTTGTTATTTGGTTGCAGGGTTGCTTGAGAGAGACCATCTTCATCCTACGCCTCCCACGGATTGATAAACCTTAGGTCATCCACTTGAGGGAAATTTGCTACTGTCCTACAAACCTCTGCACTTGGAGGCCCAACAACATCTAAAAGAAGAAGGTTGTGTAGTAGACATCAGGGAACTTTGGACATATCTCGTCTTAACTATGGGATTATCTCCTTGATTCCCAAGGTACCGGGTGCGGCGGATATTAGACAATTCCGCCCTATCACAGCCTCAATGTGATATTTAGAATCCTGGCCAAAGGGTACGCTACTAGGGCGGCCCTTATTGCGCCCCGGATCCATCACCCAAACCAATCGGCCTTCATGAAAGGCCGATTTTGTGGCACCCCAGCTCAGAGAGACTGGTTTACCCTGCATTACCCCAGAGACCATGTCTTCTGGCAACACACAACATATTGGTATAGAAAACAACCGCTTTATTGATGCTAGCGGAACAGAGTTCATATTACAACAACTGTCGAGGCCAAGCGGCACACTCAGTGCGGCTGAACAATATGTACATTATTTAGTGAACATAAAGGGGCCTCGATCCGAACAACTACATGGCAGCGGAATAACGTCGTAGCGAAAGCTCCATATCACAGGGACACCAATGTGGACACGATCTAGACTCGAACAGTGCTCCTTTCTAACGAGACTTTCCTGAAATCTGGCATGACACGCTAGGTCAGTACATTGAATGTACTTGCAAGCTCACAACAAGCATAATCATAATGACAAACAATATCATGATATTTAACCAATTATTAATAATGCAACACTATATGCCAACACGCTGTGATCATACAACGAACGTCCCTCGGGACAACTTACCAACCGTGATCATTCTCAGATCACAAGCACACCACCAACGTGGTAAAACACACCACCTTCATGGTCTTTTACAAAATGACTCGTGATCCTTACGGCGATCACCACCATGACCAATATCTGATCCCAATTTCCTCGATGGCCTTTCTGCCATTGTCAACAATGCAAAGTTTATAGCTTAGTGTGCAATTTTTATTAATAGTTGACTCATGGTGGGACCTATTACGAGGTGTCCGTGACCGTGGACGCGGCTATCGATAGATTATACACTCTGCAGAGGTAGCACACTGTACCCACACCACGGAACCCATGGCCTTGCACTCCCATTCAGGTGGACCAATGGCATTCCAACAAAACCCCTCCATTGCCACATCACTCTCCCGGCCACTCCGACCCAAATCCCCAACGGGCTGGTCCTGGGTGGCCCCGTGTCTACCAAAGACACCCCGACCACCGTAGTGACCAACTCCCACTCGGGGACACTCCCACTTGGGGACTCGGTACCATAATCTCATCAACGAGCACACAAGGTTATGCCTGCCTGCCGGGCCAGGGCAAACACGACATAACCTTCCCTAGATGGAGGCACCGACCAGAGGCCGTGTCAATGGACCGAATCAAGGCCTTCCCATAAAGGCAAATGTGGTTGCACTGGAAAGAAACTCGATTCAGCGGCACCATGACCCATTCAACGGTGTATTCTAGTTGAGTTATTTTCAGGTTCAATTGTTAACAATGACCGGTGTCATAGCATGCCATGAAATGCAAAACAACACATGCATCATATACTGATCAACATGACAGATGCCATCCACATTCACACCAAGCATAAATGTTAACAACTCAGATTACTTTACTTGCTCAAACTAACTCTTACTAGTCAAAAATATTTTTGTCACAAGTTTTCATAAATTTTCTTACGCGAGAAAGTAACTCTGATAAATTTCTTATATGTTTGACAAAAGACTTTACTATCAATAACTCTTAATTTCTTTATCACTAAGTTGGGTTCAATCATTCTGTAAAACAAGTAATATGCTTTAACAAGTATTTAACAGAACATTTTCTCACAAATTTTTACCAATTTAGGAAGGCAAAAACATAGCTAAATAATTACTAACATGCATAACAAAATTATTTCTAACATCACCTCAAATAAATCTTAACTTCCCTTACCCACTTCAACTATTCTGTAAATCAAGCATAATAACTAACCAACATTTAACAGAATACAAATAACTCAATAATTATTTAAATGCATGGATTAATCAATTCATTCAAGTAAGAAAATCACAAATATTGCAATGGCATCATGAAAATGTTGTTGTGGCTTGCCTTAGTGCAGATGAGGTTCACAAGCCTCCTGGTGATCCTCAAGACAAGCCTCACCTTCTGAAAATAATTTGAAACACAAAAAGAAAATATCAAGGACACTTCTAAAATTCACCAGAAATTCTAAACAACTCAGAAAAATCTCATCTTTGGTGAGCTGTTAGATTTTCTTTCGAAGAACACAATGCAAAAAGAATCAATTCATTTGGACTTATGGTTAAAAAGTTATAACTCTTTGAAGTGTTCTGTAAATTCAAATGAATATGAATAAAAAGAAAAAGACTAGGAGGGTGACGTCGAAGGTGTAAAGCCCAGGGGCGCCACCACTCGTACCGCTTCGCGCACGTACTGAGTGGCTGACTAGCGGGCCCCGCTAGTCAGGTGGAGGAAGAGGGGGAGAGAACCAGAGACGGCCGCGGCTTCGCCGGAGCTCTCGCCGGCGACGAGGGCTCTTTGGACAAAACGAGAGGGAGGGATGGCAAGAGGAGGTCGAGGCGCACCTGCCCGTACCCATAGCGTGGCTAGGGGTGGTCGGACGGCATCAGAATCTAGCTCGCGAGTGGAGGCAGAACAAGGAGGTCGTCGGAGTTGAGGAAGAAGGTGAGCAGAGGCCGCTCCAGGGGATCCAAGCGGGCGAGACGGCCTCACCAGAGAGAGGCGGAGGTCTTGGAGAGGTCGCCCAGGCCTGGGAGGGGCTGGAGCTGCTGCGGCGACCAGAGGGGATCGCCAGCGAGCTCGAGCTCGGGGTCGGCGGCCCGAGGCCTGCCCGGCCGGGCTACGGCTTCCTACTCGATCATGGAGTGTGTGTGTGAGTGCTGGAGGATGCTCAAGGAGGTTGGGGAGGGGCTCTATATATAGGCGAGCGGCGAGGGTGCTTCGGGCTCCAACGATGGACACCTGTCCACGGCGCCCGGCGACGAGCGTAGTCAGTGAGAGGGGGAGAAGGCGACGGAGGTCACGCGGCCACTGTGGGCGAGCCGAGACGAGCACAAGATCAAGGGGGTGACGACGATCATAGTGCGCTCCACACTGTTGGGCTGGTCGGACCTTGCCCGTGCTCGCTGCGTGGAGCTCCGGCGTCGGCGAGTGCCAGGGCGGAGTTAAGGGTGTCGAGACGATGATTGTGGCGAATTTTGGCAAGGTTGGGCAGGCGGGGAAGCGAGCACGTGAGCAACAGAGGCGCGCGTCGGCTGCATGCCAGCATGCCTGGACGAACGCGGTCACCGCGTGAACTATGACATCAGGTCGATCTAAGCGTAAACTCGGTGTCTGGCATGTTGTTCGTGGTAGTTTAGAGTGTAACCACGATTTGGTTTGGCTCCGGATGCAGTAGAGAAGATTTTACAAGTCTGGTAAGTTTCTGGACAGTAACTTTGTGATGTTACTATGGTCAAATAGCTGGGAGTTTGGAGTTGTGCTTTGGAGGCTAGCTTAGAGTTACTAAGGTAACTATGCACAAGAAAGATCAGGTCAAAAGGAGCAAGTAAAATGGTAGTTGTTGTAGAAACCACCATTTCTGTCAAGAACAGAAAAGATTTTCTGTAGCAAAAATAATCCAAAAGTGATGAAATATTTTTTCTCAGGGAGGTGCCCTAGGGTCCCTAGAATATTTGTGAATTATCTTAGAATTTTCTAAGCCATAAAAATTAGGGTTGCTTTGGAGCAAACAGATTTGCCTAAGGGTTTTTGAGAGGAAATGTTCATTTATGAAAAATATTCCAAAGATTATTTTGAGGTGGATCCGAAGTGAAATGAGGGTCTGGGAGAGAAATGAAGCACTTGGGTGAAAGCCAAGGATGCCCAAGTGTTTAAGTCCAAATGAAAAGACTCAAGAACTCCAAGTTTCAAAAAAATTCAAATGGAAACTCAAACAAATAAGAGAGGGCAAAAACCAGTCTGTCACAAACCTCCCCCACTTAGAATGAATCTCGTCCTCGAGATTCGTTGCTTGGGAAAACTACTCTCGATACTGACCCTTAAAGAATTCTTCCTGCTCCCAAGTTGCTTCTGACTCTGTGTGATGCTCCCACTGAACCTTGTAAAATTTTCTGACTTTGCTGGGAGTGACCCTTTCCACTTGATCCAGAATTCTGAACGATCTTTCTTCATAAGTTAAATCTTTTGCCAATTCTATCTCAGCCATTGCAGTCCTTTTCTCAGGCGGGGATATGCGTCGTCTCAATTGCGAAACATGGAACACATTGTGTATGTCTGCCAATTCCGGGGGTAGTTCCAGTTGATATGCAACCGTACCCACTTAAGACATAATCGAGAATGGACCAATGAATCTAGGTGCCAGCTTTCCACGAGTCTGAAATCACTTAACTCCTTTCATAGGAGTGACTCGGAGGTACACGTGTTCCCCGGGTTCAAAACTGACCTATCGATGCTTTGCATCATAATAACTCTTCTGACGGGATTTGGCCAATTGCAGTCGGTCTCTGATTTCCCTGACTTGTCTCTCAGCTTCCATCATGAGATCTGTTCCGAAGATACGGCTATCTCCAGCATGAGACCAATTTAGAGGAGTGCGGCACTTACGACCATATAGAGCTTTATATATGGCGACATCTTGAGACTGGTCTGAAAACTGTTGTTATACGAGAACTCGGCGTATGGCAAGCAATCTTCCCATTTAGCTCCGTTGGCTAGCGCACAGGCTCGCAACACATCTTCGAGTATTTGATTTACTCGCTTTGTCTGACCATCCGTCTGAGGGTGATAAGGAGTACTATATTTCAGTGCTGTCCCCAAGGCTTGATGGAGATGGGACCAGAAAGCGAAGGTAAGCAAACAACCTCGGTCGGAAGTGATAGTCCGGGGTACTCCATGCAGGCTGACGATTCTGGATACATACAGTTGTGCAAGTTCATCTGCTCTGTATCTGGTGCTGATCGGGATGAAGTGAGCAACCTTGCTGAGAGTGTCCACTATAACCCATATTGCGTCTTTGCCTCGCTGAGTCCTAGGCAATCCAGTGATGAAATCCATGCAAACATCATCCCATTTCCATTGTGAAACTGGCAGTGGTTGGAGAAGTCCGGCTGGCTTTTGATGATCTACTTTCACCTTGCTGCATATGTCGCAATAGGCTACAAAATAGGCAATGTCTTTCTTCATCCCATCCCACCAGAATATTTTTTTAAGGTCTTCATACATTTTTGTACCTCCCAGGTGAATGGAATACGAGGACTCGTGTGCTTCTGACAAGATTTTCTTCTTCAAGTCTGGTTGATTTGGTACACAAATTCATCCACGAAATCGGGGGGGGGGGGGGGGGGGGGTTTGTCCCTGAAGAAATTTGGGGGCTGCCTTGCTATCTGGCCCTTGGCATTTTTTTGTAGCTCGGCGTCACCTGGCTGGGCCTTGCGGATTTCCATTTCAAGTGTGGGGGTAACTTCCAAAATATTAGCAAGGCCAGCATCCACGATGACCAAGTTGAGCTGAGCAATCTCTTCTTGAAGTTTGGTAGGCAATAATGTTAACATGACATTTAAGCTGACGGGCTTTCGACTGAGCGCATCGGCAACGACGTTGGCCTTGCCGAGATGGTAATTTATTCCAAGGTCATAATCCTTGACCAACTCTAACCATCTTCGCTGACAAAGATTTAAGTCTGGCTGAGTGAAGATGTACTTCAGGCTTTTGTGGTCAGTAAAAATTTGGCACCTTTTTCCAATGAGATAGTGTCTCCAAATTTTTAATGCATGAACCACTGCAGCTAATTCCAAATCATGCGTAGGATAATTTCCCTCATGTGGTTGTAACTGTCGGGAGGCATATGCTACTACCTTGCCGTCTTGCATCAGCACGCAACCAATACCTTGTCTGGAGGCATCACAGTACACATCAAAGATGTGATAAATTTCTGGAAGAGTTAATACAGGTGCGGTTGTCAGACGTGTCTTTAGCTCATTAAAACTCTTCTCACAGTCCTCGGTCCACTTAAACTTTGTATCCATTTTGAGCGGCTCCGTCATGGGTTTAGCAATCTTGGAAAACCCTTCAAAAAAGCGGCGATAGTACCTAGCTAATCCGAGGAAACTCCGGATCTGTGTTACAGTCGTGGGTGGTACCCAATCGAGCACATCCTTTACTTTGCTTGGGTCCATGGCTATACCTTTGGCGGGTAATATATGTCCGAGAAACCCAACTTGCTTGAGCCAAAATTTGCACTTACTGAATTTGGCGTATAACTGATGGTCGCGGAGTCGTTGTAGAACCGCTCGAAGGTGACCCTTATGCTCTTCTTCACCCTTGGAGTAAATGAGGATGTCATCGTTGAAGACTACCACGAATTTGTCTAGGAAGTCCATGAACACTTTGTTCATCATATGCATGAAGAAGGCAGGGGCATTGGTGAGACCAAAGGACATCACGGTATATTCGTAAAGACCGTATCGTGTAGTGAATGCGGTCTTAGGAATACCTTCCTTTTTTTTAATCTTGAGCTGATGATATCCGGTCCGTAAATCGAGTTTTGAGAATACTTTAGCCCCACTGAGCTGATCAAACAGATCATCAATCCTTGGCAGTGGGTATTTATTTTTGATGGTGACCTCATTTAGCTGGCGGTAATCTATGCACATACGGAGACTGCCATCCTTTTTCCCCATGAAAATTGCAGGTGACCCCACGGTGAAGAGTTGGGACGAATATAACCCTTTTGGAGTAATTCGTCAAGCTGTTTCTTTAGCTCCACTAATTCTGATAAGGGCATTCGTTAATACTTCTTGTATAATGGTGCGGTTCCGGGCACAAGGTCTATGGCAAACTCCATTTCCCGATCTGGTGGCATGCCTGGCAGTTCTTCTGGAAACACATCAGGGTACTCACTGACCACAGGAATAAATTCCAATTCAACCACCGGGGTGCAAACTAGTTCTGGCTTGGGTACATGCTTGCGAGCATAGAATTTGGTGAGATGCCCATTCAGACTGGTCAAATTGACTTCTCGAGTTGCGCAGTTTATACAAACTTGATATTTGATCAGCCAATTCATACCCAACATAATATCCAACTGCTCAGACTCAATGATTATCAAGGATGTTGGAAAGTAGACCCCGTTGATATTGATCTCCAGATCACGGCAGACTAGATTGCTCTTCATTATAGATCCCGGAGTTTGTACTAGCATATTTTTGGCCAAAATTGTGCAATGAAAATTGTTTTAGGCAGCAAAACTCCGAGAAATAAAAGAATGGGAAGCCCCAGAGTCAAATAAAATTACTGCAGGTATGTCATTAATAGAAAACATACCAATGACGACTTCTGGCTTCCCTTGGGCTTCATCGGCAAAGATATGATTCACGTGCCCAGTGAAGTTTTGGTGGGTTGGCCCTGACTCCATAAAGTTGACTTGTGGCCTGCTTAGGGCATTCACCTTGTGGTTCTTGGGGCATTGTTTGGCATAATGTACGTGCTGCCCACAAATGAAACAAGTATTATTGCGCTGGCGCTCCTCATGTGTTTACAATATTCTTCACTTGAGTGGTGGTCCTGTTAGCATTCTGCTGCCAATTTGGTCGGTATTCCACCTTAGTCTGCTGCCAGGTACGAGCCTTTTGCACAGGTTGTCCATCCTTCTTTGGCTCAAACTTGCGCTTGGTGTCGTTGTTAACAGGCCTATTATCTGATATAAGCTTGTGTTCCCGTTCAGGAATGAACGCCTTGTCTACCAAGGTTTGGAAATCCGTGAAATCGAACATACTAAGAACACACCGGAGTTGCGGATTTAGACCTCCAAGAAATCTGTCAATCTTCCTTTCTTCAGTGGCCACGCCATATAGAGAGTAATGGGTCAAATGATTGAATGTTTGCAAGTACTCAGCCACAGACTAATTTCCTTGGACAAGCATGAGAAATTCACGCTGCTTGGCCTTCATAACTCCAGTAGGGATGTGATACTTGCGGAACTTATCCTTAAATTTTTCCCAAGTGACTTCCTCATCAATTGGCCACATGGCTTTTGTATTTTCCCACCATATGGCAGCTGCGCCTTCAAGGTAATGGGTTGCAAATGGGACTTTATCATTTCCTTCAGCACGTGCGATCTCAAGCTTTTTCTCCATGGTGCCAACCAATCGTCTGCGTCCAATGGGTCAACAACCTGACTGAAAGTTGGTGGATTAGTCCTTTGAAAATCTGACAGCTTTGAGTGATGACCATTCTGATTTTCATTCTGTCCAACCATAGCTTGCACACTTCTCAATATCTCAATTAGATCATTGTTCCTTTTCTCTTCAAACATACGCAGAACTTGCTCGGTGGAGGGAGGATCAGGCGGTGGAGGTGGTGGCTGAGCGTACGGCTCGGGAGAATATCCTGCCTGTCGTGCGAAACAACGAACGGGAGTTCCCTCACGAACGTTGCTACTGCTGCCTCCCCGCGTCATCCTATTGTGAATTTTTCTGAAGACAACACAATCGAGATGAGAAACACCCAAAAATAAGTTGGGGAAAAGCCAGCGACAGAACTCGAAAAAGACGAACGAGCGAAAAAAATACGGCGATTAAAGTCCCAACATAATTATACATAGACTCATACATGAAAATTAAACAGCATGACCGGTTCCACTACTCTCATACATGAAGCATCATGACTCGTACAACTACATCCGTACACCATCTAGACGACTGCGAATACTCAAAGACACTACTGCTCTGCTGGTGCTACGGTGTCCTCCCCTGAAGCGGTCTCGGATCCCGAACTGACATGGTTGATGGGAACCTCTGGGTTAAAGGTAACACGACGACGCTGCCTCGAGGGCTCTCCCTCAAGGGCAGGGGTAGGATGAAGCATCGGGGCTGCAGGAGTAGCAAGAAGTGAGACCCACTCGGCAGGAGCACTAAGAGGGTTCACAGCCGAGACGCATGTGCTACTAGGGGGAGTAACCGGTGAAATAGGGGAGCTAGAGCTAACTGGGACATAAGGGGTAAATCCCAGTGAGGATGGAGTGGTGGTGGATCTAGTAGTGACCAAGGTAGCGGCTAAAGCAGTACGGGCACGAGTCAACTCTCGAGCCAACTCGTGGATCATCAGATAGCTAGCAGTGATATAGCGAGCAAGATGGCTAGCAACACTATCAGACTCCGGGTCAACGAGGGGAAAACGGACACGACCATTGTCGTGCAGAGATGGGTAGTAATAGAAACCTGGGTGGTGCTGCATTTGAACCTCAGTATAACGAAGCTTGACAAGGACCTCAAATGCGGCAAACTGGACAGCCTGAGAAGCGGTGGAGGCATAACCGCTCCGAGAAGTGCGAGTGTAAGATCTGGAATAGGAACTGGTGCGCAGAGTAACCACTGCGTGATACTCATACACTGAGTCTGCTAGACGCTCCCGGTACACACAATAGACTGGTTCGTCTCCGTGAGGGTACAGCCGACTCCACACGTTGCGGACAAGGTGTGGTGACGTGTACGACATCAGCTGCAACTGACACGGATACGGCACCGAAGCCATCTACACTAACAACCATTAAGAGGTTAGTATAACAATAATAATCAAATGACTAGAATGCAACTACCAGCTATAATTGCTACCGGCACTCAAATTTACTCGCGCCTAGCATCCAGCTAACACGTCGTAGTCTAGCGTGGCCTACAGTCAGCGCGGCTCTGATACCAATCGTTGTGGCACCCCGGCTCAGACCGGCCGGTTTACCCTGCATTGCCAGCCCAGAGACCATGACTTCTGGCAACACACAACATATTGGTACAAAAAACAACCTCTTTATTAATGCTAGCGGAACAGAGTTCATATTACAACAGCGGTCGAGGCCAAGCGGCACACTCGGTGCGGCTGAACAATATGTACATTATTTAGTGAACATAAAGGGGCCTCGATCCGAACAACTACATGGTAGCGGAATAACGTCGTAGCGGAAGCTCCATATCACAGGGACACCGATGTGGACACGATCTAGACTCGAACAGCGCTCCTTTCCAACGAGACTTTCCTGAAATCTGGCATGACACGCCAGGTTAGTAGATTGAATGTACTTGCAAGCTCACAACAAGCATAATCATAATGACAAACAAAATCATGATATTTAACCAATTATTAATAATGCAGCACTATATGCCAACATGCTGTGATCATACATCGAACGTCCCCCAGGACAACTTACCAACCGTGATCATTCTCAGATCACAAGCACACCACCAACGTGGTAAAACACACCACCATCGTGGTCTTTTACAAAATGACTCGTGATCCTTACGGCGATCACCACCACGACCAATATCTGATCCCAATTTCCTCGATGGCCTTTCTGCCATCGTCAACAATGTAAAGTTTATGGCTTAGTGTGCAATTTTTATTAATCATTGACTCATGGTGGGACCTACTACGAGGTGTCCGTGACCGTGGACGCGGCTATCGATAGATTATACACTCTGCAGAGGTAGCACATTGTACCCACACCACGGAACCAATGGCCTCGCACTCCCATTCGGGTGGACCAACAGCATTTCGACAAAACCCTTCCATTGCCACAGCACTCTCCTGGCCACTCCGATCCAAATCCCCAACGGGCTGGTCCTGGGAGCCCCGTGTCTACCAAAGACACCCCGACCACCGTCGTGGCCAACTTCCACTCGGGGACACTCCCACTTGGGGACTCGGTACCATAATCTCATCAACGAGCACACAAGGTTATGCCTGCCTGTCGGGCCAGGGCAAACACGACATAACCTTCCCTAGATGGAGGCACCGACCAGAGGCTGTGTCAATGGACCGAATCAAGGCCTTCCCATAAAGGAAAATGTGGTTGCACTGGAAAGAAACTCGATTCATTGGCACCATGACCCAGTCAACGGTGTATTCTAGTTGAGTCATATTCAGGTTCAATTGTTAACAATGACCGGTGTCATAGCATGCCATGAAATGCAAAACAACACATGCAACATATACTGATCAACATGACAGATGTCATCCACATTCACACCAAGCATAAATGTCAACAACTCAGATTACTTTACTTGCTCAAGCTGACTCTTACTAGTCAAAAATATTTTTGTCACAAGTTTTCATAAATTTTCTGACGCAAGAAAGTAACTCCGATAAATTTCTTATATGTTTGACAAAAGATTTTACTATCAATAACTCTTAATTTCTTTATCACTAAGTTGGGTTCAATCATTCTGTAAAACAAGTAATATGCTTTAACAAGTATTTAATAGAACATTTTCTCACAATTTTTTACCAACTTAGGAAGGCAAAAACATAGCTAATTAATTGCTAACATGCATAACAAAATTATTTCTAACATCACCTCAAATAAATCTTAACTTGCCTTACCCACTTCAACTATTCTGTAAATCAAGCATAATAACTAACCAACATTTAACAGAATACAAATAACTCAATAATTATTTAAATACATGGATTAATCAATTCATTCAAGTAAGAAAATCACAAATATTGCAATGGCATCATGAAAATGTTGTTGTGGCTTGCCTTAGTGCAGATGAGGTTCACAAGCCTCATGGTGATCCTCAAGACAAGCCTCACCTTCTGAAAATAATTTTAAACACGAAAAGAAAATATCAAGGACACTTATGAAATTCACCAGAAATTCTAAACAACTCAGAAAAATCTCATCTTTGGTGAGCTATTAGATTTTCTTTCAAAGAACACAATGCAAAAAGAATCAATTCATTTGGACTTGTGGTTAAAAAGTTATAACGGTTTGATGTGTTCTGTAAATTCAAATGAATTTGAATAAAAAGAAAAAGACTAGGAGGGTGACGTCGAAGGTGTAAAGCCCAGGGGCGCCACCACTCGTACCGCTTCGCGCACGTACTGAGTGGCTGACTAGCGGGCCCCGCTAGTCAGGTGGAGGAAGAGGGGGAGAGAACCAGGGACGGCCGCGGCTTCGCCGGAGCTCTCGCCGACGACGAGGGCTCTTTGGACAAAACTGAAGGAAATATGCCCTAGAGGCAATAATAAAGTTATTATTTATTTCGTTATATCATGATAAATGTTTATTATTCATGCTAGAATTGTATTAACCGGAAACATAATACATGTGTGAATACATAGACCAACAGAGTGTCACTAATATGCCTCTACTTGACTAGCTCGTTAATCAAAGATGGTTATGTTTCCTAACCATGAAAAAAGAGTTGTTATTTGATTAACGAGGTCACATCATTAGTTGAATGATCTGATTGACATGACCCATTCCATTAGCTTAGCACCCGATCGTTTAGTATGTTGCTATTGCTTTCTTCATGACTTATACATGTTCCTATAAATATGAGATTATGCAACTCCCGTTTACCGGAGGAACACTTTGGGTACTACCAAACGTCACAACGTAACTGGGTGATTATAAAGGAGTACTACAGGTGTCTCCAATGGTAGATGTTGGGTTGCCGTATTTCGAGATTAGGGTTTGTCACTCCGATTGTCGGAGAGGTATCTCTGGGCCCTCTCGGTAATGCACATCACATAAGCCTTGCAAGCACTTCATCTAATATGTTAGTTGTGAGATGATGTATTACGGAACGAGTAAAGAGACTTGCCAGTAACGAGATTGAACTAGGTATTGGATACCGACGATCGAATC
This sequence comes from Triticum monococcum, assembly GCA_034509565.1. Taxonomy (NCBI): domain Eukaryota; kingdom Viridiplantae; phylum Streptophyta; class Magnoliopsida; order Poales; family Poaceae; genus Triticum; species Triticum monococcum. Next base: position 639,585,751 of record CM067845.1, read on the forward strand.
TCGGGCAAGTAACATACCGATGACAAAGGGAACAACGTATGTTGTTATGCGGTCTGACCGATAAAGATCTTCGTAGAATATGTAGGAGCCAATATGGGCATCCAGGTCCCGCTATTGGTTATTGACCGGAGACGTGTCTCGGTCATGTCTACATTGTTCTCGAACCGTAGGGTCCGCACGCTTAATGTTACGATGACAGTTATTATGAGTTTATGCATTTTGATGTACCGAAGGTTGTTCGGAGTCCCGGATGAGATCACGGACATGACGAGGAGTCTCGAAATGGTCGAGACGTAAAGATTGATATATTGGAAGCCTATGTTTGGACATAGGAAGTGTTCTGGGTGAAATCGGGATTTTACCGGAATACCGGGAGGGTTACCGGAACCCCCCGGGAGACTAATGGGCCTATTGGGCCTTAGTGGAAAAAGAGAAAAGGGGCAGCCCATAGCTGGCTGGCGCCCCCCCCTTTCCCCAAGTCCTAGTAGGACTAGGATAAGGGGCTGGCCCCCCCTTCTCTCTCCTTTCCCCCGAGAGTCCTAATTGGAATAGGATTGGAGGGGGGAGTCCTACTCCCGGTAGGAGTAGGACTCCCCCTGCGCCTCCCTCTCCCTGGCCGGCCGGCCCCCCTCCTCCAACCTTTATATACGGGGGCAGGGGACACCCCATGACACACAAGTTGATCCTTGAGATCGTTCCTTAGCCGTGTGCGGTGCCCCCTGCCACCAAATTCCACCTCGATCATACCGTTACAGTGCTTAGGCGAAGCCCTGCGTCGGTAGTACATCAAGATCGTCACCACGCCGTCGTGCTGATGGAACTCTTCCTCGACGCTTTGCTGGATCGGAGCCCGAGGAACGTCATCGAGCTGAACGTGTGCTAAGAACTCGGAGGTGCCGGAGTAACGGTGCTTGGATCGGTCGGATCGGAAAGAAGACGTACGACTACTTCCTCTACGTTGTGTGATCGCTTCCGCAGTCGGTCTGCGTTGGTACGTAGACAACACTCTCCCCTCTCGTTGCTGTGCATCACCATGATCTTGCGTGTGCGTAGGAAAATTTTCGAAATTACTGCGTTCCCCAACAGTGGCATCCGAGCCTAGGTCTTATGGTTTGATGTTATTTGCACGAGTAGAACACAAGTGAGTTGTGGGCGATACAAGTCATACTGCCTACCAGCATGTCATACTTTGGTTCGGCGGTATTGTTGGGTGAGACGATCCGGACCAACCTTACGCGTACTCTTACGCGAGACCGGTTCCCTCGACGTGCTTTGCACATAGATGGCTTGCGGAAGACTGTCTCTCCAACTTTAGTTGAACCAAGTGTGACTACGCCTGGTCCTTGAGAAGGTTAAAACGGAGTCTATTTGACGAAATATCGTTGTGGTTTTGATGCGTAGGTGAGATGAGTTCTTACTTAAGCCCGTAGCAGCCACGTAAAACTTGCAACAACAAAGTAGAGGACGTCTAACTTGTTTTTGCAGGGCATGTTGTGATGTGATATGGTCAAGGCATGATGCTGATTTTATTGTATGAGATGATCATGTTTTGTAACCAAGTTATCGGCAACTGGCAGGAGCCATATGGTTGTCGCTTTATTGTATGCAATGCAATCGCGATGTAATGCTTTACTTTATTACTAAACGGTAGTGATAGTCGTGGAAGCATAAGATTGGCGAGACGACAACGATGCTACGATGGAGATCAAGGTGTCGCGCCGGTGACGATGGTGATCATGACGGTGCTTCGGAGATGGAGATCACAAGCACAAGATGATGATGGCCATATCATATCACTTATATTGATTGCATGTGATGTTTATCCCTTTTTATGCATCTTATCTTGCTTTGATTGACGGTAGCATTATAAGATGATCTCTCACTAAAAATTATCAAGAAGTGTTCTCCCTGAGTATGCACCGTTGCCAAAGTTCGTCATGCCCAGACACCACGTGATGATCGGGTGTGATAAGCTCTACGTCCAAATACAACGGGTGCAAAACAGTTGCACACGCAGAATACTCAGGTTATACTTGACGAGCCAAGCATATACAGATATGGCCTCGGAACACGGAGACCGAAAGGTCGAGCGTGAATCATATAGTAGATATGATCAACATAACGATGTTCACCATTGAAAACTACTCCATCTCACGTGATGATCGGTTATGGTTTAGTTGATTTGGATCACGTGATCACTTAGAAGATTAGAGGGATGTCTATCTAAGTGGGAGTTCCTAAGTAATTTGATTAACTGAACTTAAACTTATCATGAACTTAGTACCTGATAGTATCTTGCTTGTTTATGTTGATTGTAGATAGATGGCTCGTGCTATTGTTCCGTTGAATTTTAATGCGTTCCTTGAGAAAGCAAAGTTGAAAGATGATGGTAGCAATTACACGGACTGGGTCCGTAACCTGAGGATCATCCTCATTGCTGCACAGAAGAATTACGTCCTGGAAGCACCGCTGGGTGACAGGCCTGCTGCTGGAGCAACGCCAGATGTTATGAACGTCTGGCAGAGCAAAGCTGATGACTACTCGATAGTTCAGTGTGACATGCTTTACGGCTTAGAATCGGGACTTCAACGACGTTTTGAACGTCATGGAGCATATGAGATGTACCAGGAGTTGAAGTTAATATTTCAAGCAAATGCCCGAATTGAGAGATATGAAGTCTCCAATAAGTTCTATAGCTGCAAGATGGAGGAGAACAGTTCTGTCAGTGAGCATATACTCAAAATGTCTGGGTATAATAATCACTTGATTCAGATGGGAGTTAATCTTCCAGATGACTGCGTCATTGACAGAATTCTCCAATCACTGCCACCAAGCTACAAGAGCTTCGTGATGAACTATAATATGCAAGGGATGAACAAGACTATTCCCGAGCTCTTCGCAATGCTGAAAGCTGCGGAGGTAGAAATCAAGAAGGAGCATCAAGTGTTGATGGTTAGCAAAACCACTAGTTTCAAGAAAAAGGGCAAAGGGAAGAAGAAGGGAAACTTCAAGAAGAACAGCAAGCAAGTTGCTGCTCAGGAGAAGAAACCCAAGTCTGGACCTAAGCCTGAAACTGAGTGCTTCTACTGCAAGCAGACTGGTCACTGGAAGCGGAACTGCCCCAAGTATTTGGCGGATAAGAAGGATGGCAAAGTGAGCAAAGGTATATGTGATATACATGTTATTGATGTGTACCTTACTAGAGCTCGCAGTAGCACCTGGGTATTTGATACTGGTTCTGTTGCTAATATTTGCAACTCGAAACAGGGACTACGGAATAAGCGGACGCTAGCAAAGGACGAGGTGACGATGCGCGTGGGAAACGGTTCCAAAGTCGATGTGATCGCGGTCGGCACGCTACCTCTACATCTACCTTCGGGATTAATATTAGACCTAAATAATTGTTATTTGGTGCCAGCGTTGAGCATGAACATTATATCTGGATCTTGTTTAATGCGAGACGGTTACTCATTTAAATCAGAGAATAATGGTTGTTCTATTTATATGAGTAATATCTTTTATGGTCATGCACCTTTGAAGAGTGGTCTATTCTTGTTGAATCTCGAAGATAGTGATACACATATTCATAATGTAGAAGCCAAAAGATGCAAAGTTAATAATGATAGTACAACTTATTTGTGGCACTGCCGTTTAGGTCATATCGGTGTAAAGCGCATGAAGAAACTCCATACTGATGGTCTTTTGGAACCACTTGATTATGAATCACTTGGTACTTGCGAACCGTGCCTCATAGGCAAGATGACTAAAACACCGTTCTCCGGTACTATGGAGAGAGCAACAGATTTATTGGAAATCATACATACCGATGTATGTGGTCCGATGAATAATGAGGCTCGTGGCGGATATCGTTATTTTCTCACCTTCACAGATGATTTAAGCAGATATGGGTATATCTACTTAATGAAACATAAGTCTGAAACATTTGAAAAGTTCAAAGAATTTCAGAGTGAGGTTGAAAATCATCGTAACAAGAAAATAAAGTTTCTACGATCTGATCGTGGAGGAGAATATTCGAGTTACGAGTTTGGTGTACATTTGAAAAATTGTGGAATAGTTTCGCAACTCACGCCACCCGGAACACCACAACGTAATGGTGTGTCCGAACGTCGTAATCATACTTTACTAGATATGGTGCGATCTATGATGTCTCTTACTGATTTACCGCTATCGTTTTGGGGTTATGCTTTAGAGACGGCCGCATTCACGTTAAACAGGGCACCATCAAAATCCGTTGAGACGACACCTTATGAACTATGGTTTGGCAAGAAACCAAAGTTGTCGTTTCTTAAAGTTTGGGGCTGCGATGCTTATGTGAAAAAGCTTCAACCTGATAAGCTCGAACCCAAATCGGAGAAATGTGTCTTCATAGGATATCCAAAGGAAACTATTGGATACACCTTCTATCACAGATCCGAAGGCAAGACTTTTGTTGCTAAATTCGGAAACTTTCTAGAGAAGGAGTTTCTCTCGAAAGAAGTGAGTGGGGGGAAAGTAGAACTTGATGAGGTAACTGTACCTGCTCCCTTATTGGAAAATAGTACATCACAGAAAACTGTTTCTGCGACATCTATACCAATCAGTGAGGAAGCTAATGATGATGATCATGAAGCTTCAGAACAAGATACTACTGAACCACGTAGATCAACCAGAGTGAGATCCGCACCAGAGTGGTACGGTAATCCAGTTCTGGAAGTCATGATGCTAGATCATGATGAACCTACGAACTATGAAGAAGCGATGGTGAGCCCAGATTCCGCAAAGTGGCTTGACGCCATGAAATCTGAGATGGGATCCATGTATGAAAACAAAGTATGGACTTTGGTTGACTTGCCCGATGATCGGCAAGCAATTGAGAATAAATGGATCTTCAAGAAAAAGACTGACGCTGACGGTAATATTACTGTCTATAAAGCTCGACTTGTCGCGAAAGGTTTTCGACAAGTTCAAGGAGTTGACTACGATGAGACCTTCTCACCCGTAGCGATGCTTAAGTCCGTCAGAATTATGTTAGCAATTGCCGCATTTTATGATTATGAAATATGGCAGATGGATGTCAAAACTGCATTCCTGAATGGATTTCTGGAAGAAGAGTTGTATATGATACAACCAGAAGGTTTTTTCGATCCAAAGGGAGCTAACAAAGTATGCAAACTCCAGCGATCCATTTATGGACTGGTGCAAGCATCTCGGAGTTGGAATAAACGCTTTGATAGTGTGATCAAAGCATTTGGCTTTATACAGACTTTTGGAGAAGCCTGTATTTACAAGAAAGTGAGTGGGAGCTCTGTAGCATTTCTAATATTATATGTGGATGACATATTGCTGATTGGAAATGATATAGAATTTCTGGATAGCATAAAGGGATACTTGAATAAAAGTTTTTCGATGAAAGACCTCGGGGAAGCTGCTTACATATTAGGCATAAAGATCTATAGAGATAGATCAAAACGCTTAATTGGACTTTCACAAAGCACATACCTTGACAAGATTTTGAAGAAAGTTCAAAATGGATCAAGCAAAGAAAGGGTTCTTGCCTGTGTTATAAGGTATGAAGTTGAGTCAGACTCAATGCCCGACCACTGCAGAAGATAGAGAGAAAATGAAAGATGTTCCCTATGCTTCAGCCATAGGCTCTATCATGTATGCAATGCTGTGTACCAGACCTAATGTATGCCTTGCTATAAGTTTAGCAGGGAGGTACCAAAGTAATCCAGGAATGGATCACTGGACATCGGGTAAGAACATCCTGAAATACCTGAAAAGGACTAAGGATATGTTTCTCGTATATGGAGGTGACAAAGAGCTCACCGTAAGAGGTTACGTTGATGCAAGCTTTGACACCGATCCGGACGATTCTAAATCGCAAACCGGATACGTGTTTACTTTAAACGGTGGAGCTGTCAGTTGGTGCAGTTCTAAACAAAGCGTCGTAGCGGGATCTACATGTGAAGCGGAGTACATAGCTGCTTCGGAAGCAGCAAACGAAGGAGTCTGGATGAAGGAGTTCATATCCGATCTAGGTGTCATACCTAGTGCATCGGGTCCAATGAAAATCTTCAGTGACAATACTGGTGCAATTGCCTTGGCAAAGGAATCCAGATTTCACAAAAGGACCAAACACATCAAGAGACGCTTCAACTCCATCCGGGATTTAGTCCAGGTGGGAGACATAGAGATTTGCAAGATACATACGGATCTGAACGTTGCAGACCCGTTGACTAAGCCTCTTCCACGAGCAAAACATGATCAACACCAAGGCTCCATGGGTGTTAGAATCATTACAGTGTAATCTAGATTATTGACTCTAGTGCAAGTGGGAGACTGGAGGAAATATACCCTAGAGGCAATAATAAAGTTATTATTTATTTCCTTATATCATGATAAATGTTTATTATTCATGCTAGAATTGTATTAACCAGAAACATAATACATGTGTGAATACATAGACCAACAGAGTGTCACTAGTATGCCTCTACTTGACTAGCTCGTTAATCAAAGATGGTTATGTTTCCTAACCATGAACAAAGAGTTGTTATTTGATTAACGAGGTCACATCATTAGTTGAATGATCTGATTGACATGACCCATTCCATTAGCTTAGCACCCGATCGTTTAGTATGTTGCTATTGCTTTCTTCATGACTTATACATGTTCCTATAACTATGAGATTATGCAACTCCCGTTTACCGGAGGAACACTTTGGGTACTACCAAACGTCACAACGTAACTGGGTGATTATAAAGGAGTACTACAGGTGTCTCCAATGGTAGATGTTGAGTTGGCGTATTTCGAGATTAGGGTTTGTCACTCCGATTGTCGGAGAGGTATCTCTGGGCCCTCTCGGTAATGCACATCACATAAGCCTTGCAAGCACTGCAACTAATATGTTAGTTGTGAGATGATGTATTACGGAACGAGTAAAGAGACTTGCCAGTAACGAGATTGAACTAGGTATTGGATACCGACGATCGAATCTCGGGCAAGTAACATACCGATGACAAAGGGAACAACGTATGTTGTTATGCGGTCTGACCGATAAAGATCTTCGTAGAATATGTAGGAGCCAATATGGGCATCCAGGTCCTGCTATTGGTTATTGACCGGAGACGTGTCTCGGTCATGTCTACATTGTTCTCGAACCGTAGGGTCCGCACGCTTAACGTTACGATGACAGTTATTATGAGTTTATGCATTTTGATGTACCGAAGGTTGTTCGGAGTCCCGGATGAGATCACGGACATGAAGAGGAGTCTCGAAACGGTCGAGACGTAAAGATTGATATATTGGAAGCCTATGTTTGGACATAGGAAGTGTTCCGGGTGAAATCGGGATTTTACCGGAATACCGGGAGGGTTACCGGAACCCCCCGGGAGACTAATGGGCCTATTGGGCCTTAGTGGAAAAAGAGAAAAGGGGCAGCCCATAGCTGGCCGGCGCCCCCCCTTTCCCCAAGTCCTAGTAGGACTAGGATAAGGTGCCGGCCCCCCCTTCTCTCTCCTTTCCCCCGAGAGTCCTAATTGGAATAGGATTGGAGGGGGAGTCCTACTCCCGGTAGGAGTAGGACTCCCCCTGCGCCTCCCTCTCCCTGGCCGGCCGGCCCCCCTCCTCCAACCTTTATATACGGGGGCAGGGGACACCCCATGACACACAAGTTGATCCTTGAGATCGTTCCTTAGCCGTGTGCGGTGCCCCCTGCCACCAAATTCCACCTCGATCATACCGTTACAGTGCTTAGGCGAAGCCCTGCGTCGGTAGTACATCAAGATCGTCACCACGCCGTCGTGCTGACGGAACTCTTCCTCGACGCTTTGCTGGATCGGAGCCCGAGGAACGTCATCGAGCTGAACGTGTGCTAAGAACTCGGAGGTGCCGGAGTAACGGTGCTTGGATCGGTCGGATCGGAAAGAAGACGTACGACTACTTCCTCTACGTTGTGTGATCGCTTCTGCAGTCGGTCTGCGTTGGTACGTAGACAACACTCTCCCCTCTCGTTGCTGTGCATCACCATGATCTTGCGTGTGCGTAGGAAAATTTTCGAAATTACTGCGTTCCCCAACAAAAACGAGAGGGAGGGATGGCAAGAGGAGGTCGAGGCGCACCTGCCCGTACCCATAGCGTGGCTAGGGGTGGTCGGACGGCATCAGAATCTAGCTCGCGAGTGGAGGCAGAACAAGGAGGTCATCGGAGTTGAGGAAGACGGTGAGCAGAGGCCGCTCCAGGGGATCCAAGCGGGCGAGACGGCATCACCAGAGAGAGGCGGAGGTCCTGGAGAGGTCGCCCAGGCCTGGGAGGGGCTGGAGCTGCTGCGGCGACCAGAGGGGATCGCCAGCGAGCTCGAGCTCGGGGTCGGCGGCCCGAGGCCTGCCCGGCCGGGCTACGGCTTCCTACTCGATCATGGAGTGTGTGTGTGAGTGCTGGAGGATGCTCAAGGAGGTTGGGGAGGGGCTCTATATATAGGCGAGCGGCGAGGGTGCTTCGGGCTCCAACGATGGACACCTGTCCACGGCGCCCGGCGACGAGCGTAGTTAGTGAGAGGGGGAGAAGGCGACGGAGGTCACGCGGCCACTGTGGGCGAGCGGACACGAGCACAGGATCAAGGGGGTGACGACGAGCATAGTGCGCTCCGCACTGTTGGGCTGGCCGGACCTTGCCCATGCTCGATGCGGCGAGCTCCGGCATCGGCGAGTGCCAGGGCGGAGTTAAGGGTGTCGAGACGATGATTGTGGCGAGCTTTGGCAAGGTTGGGCAGGCGGGGAAGCGAGCACGCGAGCAACAGAGGCTCGGGCGCGTCGCAGAGCGCGTCGGCTGCATGCCAGCACGCCTGGATGAACGCGGTCACCGCGTGAACTATGACATCAGGTCGATCTAAGCGTAAACTCGGTGTCTGGCATGTTGTTCATGGTAGTTTAGAGTGTTACCACGATTTGGTTTGGCTCCAGATGCAGTAGAGAAGATTTTACAAGTCTGGTAAGTTTCTGGACAGTAACTTTGTGATGTTACTATGGTCAAATGGCTGGGAGTTTGGAGCTGTGCTTTGGAGGCTAGCTTAGAGTTACTAAGGTAACTATGCACAAGAAAGATCAGGTCAAAAGGAGCAAGTAAAATGGTAGTTGCTGTAGAAACCACCATTTCTGTCCAGAACAGAAAAGGTTTTCTGTAGCAAAAATAATCCAAAAGTGATGAAATATTTTTTCTCAGGGAGGTGCCCTAGGGTCCCTAGAATATTTGTGAATTATCTTAGAATTTTCTGAGCCATAAAAATTAGGGTTGCTTTGGAGCAAACAGATTTGCCTAAGGGTTTTTGAGAGGAAATGAATATTTTTCATTTATGAAAAATATTCCAGAGATTATTTTGAGGTGGATCGGAAGTGAAATGGGGGTTTGGGAGAGAAATGAAGCACTTGGGTGAAAGCCAAGGATGCCCAAGTGTTTAAGTCCAAATGAAAAGACTCAAGAACTCCAAGTTTCAAAAAAATTCAAATGAAAACTCAAACAAACAAGAGAGGGTAAAAACCAGGCTGTCACAGATTTATTCTCGACGGGGTCCTCGTCCTCCATGAGGTGATCCATGAGGTCAAGACGAAACACCTCTGTTCGGTGTTCTTCAAAATTGGCTTCCATAAGTCTTATGACACAGTTCACTAGTCCTTCCTTTGGTAAGTGTTGCTCAAACGTGGGTTTGATCACCACTGGGTCGCGCGCGTTATGCAGTTGGTCATGAGTGGTCGGACTGCGGTTAACGTAAATGGGAAGGTTGGGCCATACTTCTTGACGGGCCAAGGGGTCCATCAGGGGGGCCCGATATCCTCCTTTCTATTCAATCTTGTGCTTGATGCACTTGCCTCAATCCTTGATTTAGCCAAGCGCGCCGGTCACATTAGGGGAATCTGCCTGTTGGGGAACGCAGTAATTTCAAAAAAATTCCTATGCACACGCAAGATCATGGTGACGCATAGCAACGAGAGGGAAGAGTATCGTCCACATACCCTCGTAGACCGTAAGCAGAAGCGTTATGAGAACGCGGTTGATTTAGTCGAACGTCTTCATGATCCGACCGATCCAAGTACCGAACGCACGGCACCTCCGAGTTCAGCACACGTTCAGCTCGATGATGTCCCACGAACTCCGATCCAGCAGAGCTTCACGGGAGAGTTCCGTCAGCACAACGGCGTGATGACGGTGATAATGTTGCTACCGACGCAGGGCTTCGCCTAACCACCGCTATGATATGATCGAGGTGAATTAGGGTGGAGGGGGCACCGCACACGGCTAAGGGATCAATGATCAACTTATGTGTTCTCGGGTGCCCCCTCTGCCCCCATATAAAGGAGCAAGGGAGGAGGTCGGCCGGGCCCTGTAGGGCGCACCAGGAGGAGTCCTCCTCCTAGTAGGAGTAGGACTCCCCTTTCCTACTCCTACTAGGAGGAGGAAAGGAATGGGGAAGGGAGAAGGCAGGAGAGGGAGGAAAGGAGGAAAGGGGGGCCACCCCCCTAGTTCAATTCGGTTTTGGCTAGGGGGGCAACGCACCCTGCCTCCTCTCTTCCACCACTTGGCCCATGAGGCCCAATACTTCTTCCCCGTATTCCCGTAACTCTCCGGTACTTCGAAAAATACCCGAATCACTCGGAACCTTCTCATGTCAGAATATAGTTGTCCAATATATCGATCTTTACGTCTCGACCATTTCGAGACTCCTCGTCATGTCCCCGATCTCATCCAGGACTCTGAAGTACCTTCGGTACATCAAATCACTTAAACTCATGATACCAATCGTCACCGAACGTTAAGCGTGCGGACCCTGCGGGTTCGAGAACTATGTAGACATGACCGAGACACGTCTCCGATCAATAACCAATAGCGGAACCTGGATGTTCATATTGGCTCCTACATATTCTACGAAGATCTTTATGGGTCAAACCGCATAACAACATACGTTGTTCCCCTTGTCATCGGTATGTTACTTGCCCGAGATTCGATCATCGGTATCTCAATACCTAGTTCAATCTCGTTACCGGCAAGTCTCTTTACTCGTTTCTGTAATGCATCATCCCGCAACTAATTCATTATTCACATTGCTTGCAAGGCTTATAGTGATGTGCATTACCGAGAGGGCCCAGAGATACCTCTCCGACAATCGGAGTGACAAATCCTAATATCGATCTATGCCAACTCAACAAGTACCATTGGAGACACCTGTAGAGCACCTTTCTAATCACCCAGTTACGTTGTGACGTTTGGTAGCACACAAAGTGTTCCTCCGGTAATCGGGAGTTGCATAATCTCATAGTCATAGGAACATGTATAAGTCATGAAGAAAGCAATAGCAGTAAACTAAAATGATCAAGTGCTAAGATAATGGAATGGGTCAAGTCAATCACATCATTCTCCTAATGATGTGATCCCGTTTATCAAATGACAACTCATGTCTATGGTTAGGAAACATAACCATCTTTGATCAACGAGCTAGTCAAGTAGAGGCATACTAGTGACACTCTGTTTGTTTATGTATTCACACATGTATTATGTTTCCAGTTAATACAACTCTAGCATGAATAATAAACATTTATCATGATATAAGGAAATATAAATAACAACTTTATTATTGCCTCTAGAGCATATTTCCTTCAGTCTCCCACTGCACTAGAGTCAATAATCTAGTTCACATCTTTATGTGATTAGTTCACATCTCCATGTGACTAACACCCAAAGGGTTTACTAGAGTCAATAATATAGTTCACATCGCTATGTGATTAACACCCAAAGAGTGATCATGTTTTGCTTGTGAGAGAAGTTTAGTCTATGAGTCTGCAACATTCAGATCTGTATGTATTTCGCAAATTTCTATGTCTACAATGCTCTGCACGGAACTACTCTAGCTAAATAGGGTAGGAAGGACATGATCGGGTACAAACTCGTAAGCAAAGAAGATTTATAATAGTTGTCGAACCGTAGTGTGACTCGGTCCAGTTATCGGTCTTTGAGTGTTTAATAACTCAGAGCCCGTGAAAAATTGGAATCAGTGAGAATGTAGTACTAGATGAAGAACTCATTAGAGGTTATGTAGTAATTGATATTATCGAGGTACCATGGTGTAATACTCGACGGAAGATCAAAGTAAAGGTCGGACTGGTGTATTGATCCACAGAAGACAAGTGCTTAAACTTGCCCGTGAAATGGGGTCAAAGAAGAACATATGGTCGAAACCACGATTAAAAAAGGCCAGATCCCAGATATAAGAACTTATACCAAGGGGAAAAATTAATTTAAGAGAAGTTTTAATGATAAGATCTACATCGTGTCCATGGGCATGAACACAAAGTTCAAGGTCAACTCCCACTTCTTCAATGCATAACCTTTCATTCACTACTCTAGATAAAAATGATTTCAGTGTCAAAACCTACCTGGTGAATTACCAGAGGAGTATGACCCGTGAAAACTTTCGGGTTCACACATATTAAGAAAAGCATAGGTTCAACCCGTCAGGGTATCGTGGAAACATATATCACAAGCTTCAATCGTAAATACCACCAGCTCAAAAATAGAGCATGGTTGAGAAAACAGAGGATACAATTTACCAAAAGCATTATGTATCGGGGGAAAGGCTCACAAGGTTATTGAATAAGGAGGACACTGTCGAATAATAATCCAATAAAGGACCTGCCGGTCCACAGCGGAGCTGATGTGAGCATCGGCCCACAATCAGTTGAAGAAAGGATGCAAGGGCATCGGATTATAGAACACCTGAATGATTCGATGCTTAGATATCAAAGGAATTATGATTTCCAAATAGAAGGATCAGAAGCAGACGCTCTGATCAAGGGTGGATAAGTTCAATAGACCTAAGGGTACAATTGACGGCAAACAGATTGGTCGAGAACAAGCTCATGTTCAAAAATGACGTCTGAGCCAGAAAGATAATTTAAAAGGATCAACTGATGATTCACACTCATGTTGAATGATGATTACAAGCCAGGGGCCTCGAAGGCTTTAATACAAATGCTCGAAGGCACAAGAGTCAGCGGAAGCAACAATATCTGAGTACAGACATAAGTAACAAGTTTGCCTTAAGAAGGCTAGCACAAAATGGGATACAGATCGAAAGAGGCGCAGGCCTCCTATCTGGGATCCTCCTAAACTACTCGTTGTCGTCGTCAGCGGGCTACGCGTAGTAGTAAGCACCTCCCGAGTAGTAGTAGTCGTCATCGACGGTGGCGTTTGGCTCCTGGGCTCCAACGTCTGGTCGCAGCAATCGGGTACAGAAAGGGGGGAAAGAGGGAGCAAAGCAACCGTGAGTACTCATCCAAAATACTCGCAAGCAAGGAGCTACACTACATATGTATGCATTGGTATCAAATGGAGTAAGGGTATCATATGTGGACTGAACTGCAGAATGCCGGAATAAGAGGGGGATAGCTAGTCCTATGAAGACTACGCTTCTGGTAACCTCCATCTTGCAGCAGAAGAAGAGAGTAGATGGTAAGTTCACCAAGTAACATCGCATAGCATAATCCTAACCGATGATCCTCCCTTCGTCGCCCTGTGAGAGAGCGATCACCGGTTGTATCTGGCACTTGGAAGGGTGTGTTTTATTAAGTATCCAGTTCTAGTTGTCATAAGGTCAAGGTACAACTCCGGGTCGTCCTTTTACCGAGGGACACGGCTATTCGAATAGATCAACTTCCCTGTAGGGGTGCACCACATAACCCAACACGCTCGATCCCATTTGGCCGGACACACTTTCCTGGGTCATGCCCGGCCTCGGAAGATCAACACGTCGTAGCCCTACCTAGGCACAACAAAGAGGTAGCACGCCGGTCTAACCCCTATGGTGCAGGGGTTTGGGCCCATCACCATTGCATACCTGCACGTTGCGAGGGCGGCCGGAAGCGGACCTAGCCTAGCAGGCGTTCCAGTCCAATCCAGCGCGCGCCGCTTAGTCGCTGATGTCACGAAGGCTTCGGCTGATACCACGACGTCGAGTGCCCATAACTGTCCCCGTGTAGATGGTTAGTGTGTATAGGCTACTAGCAAGACTCAGATCAAATACCCAGATCTCGTTAAGCCTGTTATTTTGATGTAACCGCGAACGCCGACCAGGGCCAGGCCCACGTCTCTCCTAGGTGGTCTCAACCTGCCCTGTCGCTCCGCCTCAAAGTAACAATCGGGGGCCGTCGGGAACTCAGGCCCACCACTACCTGGATGGAGCCACCTGCCCCTTCAGCCCCCATCTCCAAACAGTATCATCGGAAATGTAACAGTGTAAAGTATATAGTATATGTCTGTGATCACCTCCCGAAGTGATCACGGCCCAGTAGTATAGCATCGCAGACGGACAAGAGTGTAGGGCCACTGATGGAACACTAGCATCCTATACTAAGCATTTAGGATTGCAGGTAAAGGTAACAACAGTAGTAGCAAGGACAAGCTATGCATCATGATAGGATAACAGAAAGCAGTAACATGCTACACTACTCTAATGCAAGAAGTAGAGAGAAGAGTAGGCGATATCTGGTGATCAAAGGGGGTGGGCTTGCCTGATTGCTCTGGCAAGAGAGAGGGGTCGTCAACACCGTAGTCGTACTGGGTAGCAGCGGCGTCGGTCTCGGTGTCTAGCGAGAGAAAAGGGGGAAGAAACAATAAATATAATGCAAACAAATGCATGGCGATGCATGACATGGCAAGTAGCGGTGCTAGGGGTGCCCTAACGCGGTATGAGGTGATGCCGGTGAAGGGAGGAAACATCCGGGAAAATATCCCTGGTGTTTTGCGTTTTCGGACAAATGAATCGGAGGGGGAAAGTTGCGTGTTCTCTATGCTAGGGATGTGTGGCGGACGAACGGGCTGCGCATCCGGATTCGTTTCGTCGTTCTAAGCAACTTTCATATATAAAACTTTTTCATCCGAACTACGGATTAATGTATATTAATTTTTAAAGATTTAATCATTTTTAAAAAAATATTAATTCGAATTTTGGCAAAAAATACTATTATTACATAGTAGTGGGCCAGCCACAGTCAATGACATGTGAGGCCAGGGAGCTGGGTTGACCCAGTCAACATTTGGCTTATGAACATGTGAGTAGTAGAAGTGGATCCTGGATGTCATAGGCTATACCTAAACAAATAAATAA
Source organism: Triticum monococcum (assembly GCA_034509565.1). Classification (NCBI taxonomy): domain Eukaryota; kingdom Viridiplantae; phylum Streptophyta; class Magnoliopsida; order Poales; family Poaceae; genus Triticum; species Triticum monococcum. The sequence continues at coordinate 639,600,902 of CM067845.1, forward strand.
ATATTAACCTAATTAATGGGGTCCACATGTCATATGCTAGATGTGAGGGAGGCGGCCTCACATCTAGTGGATGTGTTGCCATGGCCAACACAGCACGCACGGGCGCATGGCAAAAATGGCCATGGCCAAGCATCAGCAGCAGCCATCGGACGAGCAGTAAATAGCAGCAGGTAGCAGGCAGTGGCATGAGCAGCAGAGCAGCATCATCGCGTAGCAAGCAGCAGGAGTAGCGCAACAGCACCAGTACGCGGCAAGCAGCAACAACACAGCAGCGACAGTTAGGAGCAGCAGCAAAGCATGCATCGGCAGCGGCAGCGACGTTTGACGCAGCAGCAGGCACGGGGCTGCGCGGGCGCGCACGCACGCGCAGGGCGCCGCCGGCGTGTTGGCTGGGCGGGCGGTGGACGCAGGGCGCGGCGCGGGGCGGCGAGGGTCACAGGCGAGCACGCGCGGTGCGAGCTCCGGTCATAGCGGTCAAGCACGGGAACGGCCTCATCAGCGACAGATCGAGGCAGTGAAAGGGGGGATCCGGGAGAGGAGCTCACTGTGAGCGCGATGGCGAGGTCGGGGAGGCCAGGGGCGGTCCGTAGCAGAGGCAATGACGACGTGGTGGTGTCGGCCATGGTGGAGAAGACCGGTGATGGCGACGTCTATGTGGCGCCTCGGCTTGATTCGGAACCCGGGACGGACGAAGTCGACCGTGGCGGACCTCCTCGACGTTCTCCCGCATGCCGGAGACGCCGGTGGCCGCGTCAACGACGAAGAGGCAACGGTCACCACGGATCTGACGAGCTAAATTCGAACTAGAGGGGAAAGGGAATGATGTGGATAGAGAGGGCAACGGACGAGAGCAGCCTAGGGTTTGCGTTGGCGTTTTGTAGGCGCCGGGGAGGTAGGGGATGGCCGGCACGTGGCCATGGCCGTGGGATGGCCGCCACGGCTCCTCCCTCCTCCCACTGTAGCGAAAGGTCAGGGAAGACCCAGTTGGGCTGGTCCATGTACTATTCACGCTGGGCCAAAGTGCACAGGAGACTTCAACTCTTATTCCTTTTCTCTTTTTCCTATACTGTTTTCTATTTTAGACACTGTTTTCTATTTATTTAAGGCACTAAATGACTTTACTAAAATATGAAACCTAGCACATAAATGCAATTCAGTGATATGATGATGCTCGCAAAGTTTCAACTCAGTTGGGAATATATAATCATTTGTTTATTTTGAAATGGTTATCTGTGTTGGTTTTGGACCACTTTATATTTTACTAGGGATTAACTGGCGAGTCAAATGATGTTTGTTTCAACATGACAAAAGATTAGGAGAATTTATAGAACAATGCGAACATTTTATTTTTATTGTTTGAAAACTTTTATCGTTTCACTTTAATTCAAATTTGAACTTGAATCAGTTTCGAACTAACATGAGATTAACAACGGCAACCAAGGTGATGTGGCACCATTAGCAGAGGTTCACTGTAGCCTAATTATCCGGGTGTCACAGATGCATAGCAACGAGAGGGAAGAGTATCGTCCACGTACCCTCGTAGACCGTAAGCGAAAGCGTTATGAGAACGTGGTTGATGTAGTCGAACGTATTCATGATCCGACCGATCCAAGTATCGAACGCACGACACCTCCGAGTTCAGCACACGTTCAGCTCGATGACGTCCCACGAACTCCGATCCAGCAGAGCTTCATGGGAGAGTTCCGTCAGCACGACGGCGTGATGACGGTGATGATGTTGCTACCGACGCAGGGCTTCGCCTAACCACCGCTATGATATGATCGAGGTGAATTAGGGTGGAGGGGGCACCGCATACGGCTAAGGGATCAATGATCAACTTATATGTTCTAGGATGCCCCCTCTGCCCCCGTATATAAAGGAGCAAGGGAGGAGGTCGGCCGGCCCCTGTAGGGCGCACCAGGAGGAGGAGTCCTCCTCCTAGTAAGAGTAGGACTCCCCTTTCTACTCCTACTAGGAGGAGGATATGAGTGGGGAAGGGGAGAAGGAAGGAGAGGGAGGAAAGGAGGAAAGGGGGGCCGCCCCCCTAGCCCAATTCGGTTTTGGCTAGGGGGGCTATGCGCCCTGCCTCCTCTCTTCCACCACTTGGCCCATGAGGCCCAATACTTCTTCCCCGTATTCCCGTAACTCTCCGGTACTTCGAAAAATACCCGAATCACTCGGAACCTTTCTGATGTCCGAATATAGTTGTCCAATATATCGATCTTTACGTCTCGACCATTTCGAGACTCCTCGTCATGTCCCCGATCTCATCCAGGACTCCGAACTACCTTCGGTACATCAAATAACTTAAACTCATGATACCGATCGTCACCGAACGTTAAGCGTGCGGACCCTACGGGTTCGAGAACTATGTAGACATGACCGAGACACGTCTCCGATCAATAACCAATAGCGGAACCTGGATGTTCATATTGGCTCCTACATATTCTACGAAGATCTTTATCGGTCAAACCACATAACAACGTACGTTGTTCCCCTTGTCATCGGTATGTTACTTGCCCGAGATTCGATCATCGGTATCTCAATACCTAGTTCAATCTCGTTACCAGCAAGTCTCTTTACTCATTTCCGTAATGCATCATCTCGCAACTAATTCATTATTCACATTGCTTGCAAGGCTAGTTGTGATGTGCATTACCGAGAGGGCCCAGAGATACCTCTCCGACAATCAGAGTGACAAATCCTAATATCGATCTATGCCAACTCAACAAGTACCATTGGAGACACCTGTAGAGCATCTTTATAATCACCCAGTTACGTTGTGACGTTTGGTAGCACACAAAGTGTTCCTCCGGTAATCGGGAGTTACACAATCTCAGTCATAGGAACATGTATAAGTCATGAAGAAAGCAATAGCAGTAAACTAAAATGATCAAGTGCTAAGATAACGGAATGGGTCAAGTCAATCACATCATTCTCCTAATGATGTGATCCCATTTATCAAATGACAACTCATGTCTATGGTTAGGAAACATAACCATCTTTGATCAATGAGCTAGTCAAGTAGAGGCATACTAGTGACACTCTGTTTGTCTATGTATTCACACATGTATTATGTTTCTGGTTAATACAACTCTAGCATGAATAATAAACATTTATCATGATATAAGGAAATATAAATAACAACTTTATTATTGCCTCTAGGGCATATTTCCTTCAGTCTCCCACTTGCACTAGAGTCAATAATCTAGTTCACATCTTTATGTGATTAGTTCACATCTCCATGTGACTAATACCCAAACGGTTTACTAGAGTCAATAATATAGTTCACATCGCTATGTGATTAACACCCAAAGAGTGATCATGTTTTGCTTGTGAGAGAAGTTTAGTCTACGAGTCTGCAACATTCAGATCTGTATGTATTTCGCAAATTTCTATGTCTACAATGCTCCGCATGAAACTACTCTAGCTAATTGCTTCCACTTTCAATATGTATCCAGATCGAGACTTAGAGTCATCTAGATCGATGTAAAAATCTTGCATCGACGTAACTCTTTACGACGAACTCTTTTATCACCTCCATAACCGAGAAATATTTCCTTAGTCCTCTAAGGATAATTTTGACCACTGTCCAATGATCTACTCCTAAGATCACTATTGTACTCCCTTGCCAGAAAAAATGCTAAGGTATAGAATAGGACTGGTAAACAACATAGCATACTTTACAGAACCTATGACCGAGGCATAGGGAATGACTTTTCATTCTCTTTCTATTTTCTGCCGACTTCACACCTTGCAACACAGGCAAGAACTCCTTCTTTGAATGTTCCATTTTGAACTACTTCAAAATCTTGTCAAGGTATGTACTCATTTAAAAAACTTATCAAGCGTCTTGATCTATCTCTATAGATCCTGAAGCTCAATGTGTAAGCAGCTTCATTGAGGTATTTCTTTGAAAAACTCTTTTTAAACACTCCTTTATGCTTTCCAGAAAATTCTACATTATTTTCGATCAACAATATGTCATTCACATATACTTATCAGTAATGTTGTAGTGCTCCCTCTCATTTTCTTGTAAATACAGGCTTCACCGCAAGTCTGTATAAAACCATATGCTTTGATCACTTTATCAAATCATATATTCCAACTCCGAGATGCTTGCACCAGTCCATAGATGGATCGCTGGAGCTTGCTCACTTTGTTAGCACCTTTAGGATCGAAAGAAACATTCTGGTTGCATCATATACAACTCTTCTTTAAGAAATCCATTAAGGAATATAGTTTTGACATCCATTTGCTAGATTTCATAAAATGCGGCAACTGCTAACATGATTCGGACAGACTTTTAAGCATCGATACGAGTGAGAAAATCTCATCATAGTCAACACCTTGAACTTGTCGAAAACATTTTGTGACAATTCGAGCTTTGTAGATAGTAACACTACTATTAGCGTTCGTCTTCCTCGAAGATCCATTTATTCTTAATGACTCACCGATCATCGGGCAAGTCAATCAAAGTCCATACTTTGTTCTCATACATGGATCCCGTCTCAGATTTCATGGCCTCAAGCCATTTCGCGAAATCTGGGCTCATCATCGCTTCCTCATAGTTCGTAGGTTCGTCATGGTCTAGTAACATGACTTCCAGAAAGGATTACCGTACCACTCTAGTGCAGACCATACTCTGGTTGTCCTACAAGGTTCGGTAGTAACTTGATCTGAAGTTTCATGATCATCATCATCAGCTTCCTCACTAATTGGTGTAGAGATCACTAGAACTGATTTCTGTGATGAACTAGTTTCCAATTCGGGAGAAGGTACAATTACCTCATCAAATTCTACATGCCTCCCACTCACTTCTTTCGAGAGAACCTCCTTCTCTAGAAAGGATCCACTTTTAGCAACAAAGATCTTGCCTTTGGATCTGTGATAGAAGGTGTACCCAAAAGTTTCCTTTGGGTATTCTATGAAGACACATTTCTTCGATTTGGGTTCGAGCTTATCAGGTTGAAACTTTTTCACATAAGCATCGCAGCCCCAAACTTTAAGAAGCAACGGCTTAGGTTTCTAGCCAAACCACAGTTCATATGGTGTCGTCTCGACGGATTTAGATGGTGCCCTATTAATATTTCTCCATCGTATCTACTTTTCCAAACACTTTTGCCCTTGTTTTGGACTCTAACTTGCACAATTTGAATGGAACTAACCCGGACTGACGCTGTTTTCAGCAGAATTCCCATGGTGTTATTTATGTGCAGAAACAAAAGTTCTCGGAATGACCTGAAACTCCACGGAGATTATTTTTGGAAATAATAAAAAATACTGGCAAAAGTATCAAGGCCATGGGGTCCACACCCTAGCCACGAGGGTGGGGGCGCGCCTACCCCCTGGGCGCGCCCCCTGCCTCGTGGGCCCCCTGGAGCTCCACCGACCTCAACTCCAACTCCATATATTCGTGTTTGGGGAGAAAAAAATGAGAGAGAAGGATTCATTGCGTTTTATGATTCGGATCCGCCGCCAAGCCCTAAACTCTCTCAGGAGGGCTGATCTGGAGTCTGTTCGGGGCTCCAGAGAGGGGAATCCGTCGCCATCGTCATCATGAACCTTCCTCCATCACCAATTTCATGATGCTCACCGCCGTGCGTGAGTAATTCCATCATAGGCTTGCTGGACGGTGATGGGTTGGATGAGATTTATCATGTAATCGAGTTAGTTTTGTTAGGGTTTGATCCCTAGTATCCACTATGTTCTGAGATTGATGTTGCTATGACTTTGCTATGCTTAATGCTTGTCACTAGGGCCCGAGTGCCATGATTTCAGATCTGAACCTATTATGTTTTCATGAATATATTTGAGTTCTTGATCCTATGTTGCAAGTCTATAGTCACCTACTATGTGTTATGATCCGGCAACCCCGAAGTGACAATAATCGGGACCACTCCCGGTGATGACCGTAGTTTGAGGAGTTCATGTATTCACTTTGTGTTAATGCTTTGGTCCGGTACTCTATTAAAAGGGGGCCTTAATATCCCTTAGTTTCCAATAGGACCCCACTGCCACGGGTGTTGGGGAATGTAGTAATTTCAAAAAATTCCTACGCACACGCAAGATCATGGTGATGCATAGCAACGAGAGGGGAGAGTGTGATCTACGTACCCTTGTAGACCGACAGCGGAAGTGTTAGCACAACGCGGTTGATGTAGTCGTACGTCTTCACGGCCCGACCGATCAAGCACCGAAACTACGGCACCTTCGAGTTTTAGCACACGTTCAGCTCGATGACGATCCCCGGACTCCGATCCAGCAAAGTGTCAGGGAAGAGTTCCGTCAGCACGACGGCGTGGTGACGATCTTGATGTACTACCGTCGCCTAAGCACCGCTACAATATTATCGAGGATTATGGTGGAAGGGGGCACCGCACACGGCTAAGAATATGAGCATGTGGATCAACTTGTGTGTCTATGGGGTGCCCCCTGCCCCCGTATATAAAGGCGTGGAGGAGGGGAGGGCCGGCCCTCTCTATGGCGCGCCCTAGGGAGTCCTACTCCCACCGGGAGTAGGATTCCCCCTTTCCTAGTCCAACTAGGATTCCTTCCATGTAGTAGGAGTAGGAGACAAGGAAGGGGAAAGGAGAAGGGAAGGAAGGAGGGGGCGCAGCCCCTCCCCCTAGTCCAATTCGGACTAGGCCTTGGGGGGCGCGCGGCCTGCCCTAGGCAGCCCCTCTCTCTTTCCCGTATGGCCCAATAAGGCCCAATACTTTTCCCCCGTATTCCCGTAACTCCCCGGTACTTCAAAAAATACCCAAACCAGTCAGAACCTTTCCGATGTCCGAATATAGTCGTCCAATATATCGATCTTTACGTCTCGACCATTTCGAGACTCCTCGTCATGTCCCCGATCTCATCTGGGACTCCGAACTCCTTTGGTACATCAAAACTCATAAACTCATAATATAACTGTCATCGAAACCTTAAGCGTGCGGACCCTACGGGTTCGAGAACAATGTAGACATGACCGAGACACGTCTCCGGTCAATAACCAATAGCGGAACCTGGATGCTCATATTGGCTCCTACATATTCTACAAAGATCTTTATCGGACAGACCGCATAACAACATACGTTGTTCCCTTTGTCATCGGTATGTTACTTGCCTGAGATTCGATCGTTGGTATCCAATACCTAGTTCAATCTCGTTACCGGCAAGTCTCGTTACTCATTCCGTAATACATCGTCCCGCAACTAACTCATTAGTTGCAATGCTTGCAAGGCTTAAGTGATGTGCATTACCGAGAGGGCCCAGAGATACCTCTCCGACATTCGGAGTGACAAATCCTAATCTCGAAATACGCCAACCCAACATGTACCTTTGGAGACACCTGTAGAGCTCCTTTATAATCACCCAGTTACGTTGTGACGTTTGGTAGCACACAAAGTGTTCCTCCGGCAAACGGGAGTTGCATAATCTCATAGTCATAGGAACATGTATAAGTCATGAAGAAAGCAATAGCAACATACTAAACGATCGGGTGCTAAGCTAATGGAATGGGTCATGTCAATCAGATCATTCAACTAATGATGTGATCCCGTTAATCAAATAACAACTCTTTGTTCATGGTTAGGAAACATAACCATCTTTGATTAACGAGCTAGTCAAGTAGAGGCATACTAGTAACACTATGTTTGTCTATGTATTCACACATGTATTATGTTTCCGGTTAATACAATTCTAGCATGAATAATAAACATTTATCATGATATAAGGAAATAAATAATAACTTTATTATTGCCTCTAGGGCATATTTCCTTCAGTATCCCCCTTGCACTAGAGTCAATAATCTAGATCACATCACCATGTGATTTAACATCAATAGTTCACATCTTTATGTGATTGGTTCACATCTCCATGTGACTAACACCCAAAGGGTTTACTAGATTCAATAATATAGTTCACATCGCTATGTGATTAAGACCTAAAAGGTGATCATGTTTTGCTTGTGAGAGAAGTTTAGTCAACGGGTCTGCCACATTCATATCCGTATGTATTTTGCAAATTTCTATGTCAACAATGCTCTGCATGGAGCTACTCTAGCTAATTGCTCCCACTTTCAATATGTATCCAGATTGAGACTTAGAGTCATCTGGATCAGTGTCAAAACTTGCATCGACGTAACCCTTTACGACAAACCTTTTGTCACCTCCGTAATCAAGAAACATATCCTTATTCCAGTAAGGATAATTTTGACCGCTGTCCATTGATCTACTCCTAGATCACTATTGTGTTGGGGAACATAGTAATTTCAAAAAATTTCCTACGCACACGCAAGATCATGGTGATGCACAACAACGAGAGGGGAGAGTGTTGTCTACGTACCAACGCAGACCGACTGCGGAAGCGATCACACAACATAGAGGAAGTAGTCGTACGTTTTCCCGATCCGACCGATCCAAGCACCGTTACTCCGGCACCTCCGAGTTCTTAGCACACGTACAGCTCGATGACGATCCCCGGGCTCCGATCCAGCAAAGCGTCGGGGAAGAGTTCTGTCAGCACGACGGCGTGGTGATGATCTTGATGTTCTATCGTCGCAGGGCTTCGCCTAAGCACTGCTACAATATGATCGAGGTGGAATATGGTGGCAAGGGGCACCGCACACGGCTATGGAACGATCACGGGGATCAATTGTGTGTCTAGAGGTGCCCCCTGCCCCTGTATATAAAGGAGCAAAGGGGGAGAGGTGCGGCCAGCCTTGGGGCGCGCCAGGAGGAGTCCTACTCCCTTTGGGAGTAGGATTCCCCCCCCCCCCAATCCTAGTTGGAACAGGAATCCTCAAGGAGGGGAAAGAGAGGGGGGCGGCCACCTCTCCTAGTCCTAATAGGACTAGGGGAGGGGGAGGCGCGCGGTCACCTTGGGCTGCCCCTTTCTCCTTTCCACTAAAGCCCACTAAGGCCCATTTAGCTCCCGGGGGGTTCCGGTAACCTCCCGGTACTCCGGTAAAATCCCGATTTCACCCGGAACACTTCCGATATCCAAACATAGGCTTCCAATATATCAATCTTTATGTCTCGACCATTTCGAGACTCCTCGTCATATCCGTGATCACATACGGGACTCCGAACAACCTTCGGTACATCAAAATGCATAAACTCATAATAACTGTCATCGTAACGTTAAGCGTGCGGACCCTACGGTTCGAGAATAATGCAGACATGACTAAGACACATCTCTGGTCAATAACCAATAGCGGGACCTGGATGCCCATATTGGCTCCTACATATTCTACGAAGAACTTTATCGGTAAGACCGCATAACAACATACGTTGTTCCCTTTGTCATCGGTATCTTACTTGCCCGAGATTCGATCGTCGGTATCCAATACCTAGTTCAATCTCGTTACCGGCAAGTCTCTTTAATCGTTCCGTAATACATCATCTCGCAACTAACTCATTAGTTGTAATGCTTGCAAGGCTTATGTGATGTGCATTACCGAGAGGGCCCAGAGATACCTCTTCGACAATCGGAGTGACAAATCCTAATCTCGAAATACGCCAACCCAACATCTACCTTTGGAGACACCTGTAATGCTCCTTTATAATCACCCAGTTACGTTGTGACGTTTGGCAGCACCCAAAGTGTTCCTCCGGTAAACGGGAGTTGCATAATCTCATAGTCATAGGAACATGTATAAGTCATGAAGAAAGCAATAGCAACATACTAAACGATCGGGTGCTAAGCTAATGGAAAGGGTCATGTCAATCAGATCATTCAACTAATGATGTGACCTCGTTAATCAAATAACAACTCTTTGTTTATGGTTAGGAAACATAACCATCTTTGATTCACGAGCTAGTCAAGTAGAGGCATACTAGTGACAGTCTGTTTGTCTATGTATTCACACATGTATTATGTTTCCGGTTAATACAATTCTAGCATGAATAATAAACATTTATCATGATATAAGGAAATAAATAATAACTTTATTATTGCCTCTAGGGCATATTTCCTTCAGTCTCCGACTTGCACTAGAGTCAATAATCTAGATTACACAGTAATGATTCTAACACACATGGAGTCTTGGTGCTGATCATGTTTTGCTCGTGGAAGAGGCTTAGTTAACGGATCTGCAACATTCAGATCCGTATGTATCTTGCAAATCTCTATGTCTCCCACCCGGACTAGATCCCGGATGGAATTGAAGCGTCTCTTGATGTGTTTGGTTCTCTTGTGAAATCTGGATTCCTTTGCCAAGGCAATTGCACCAGTATTGTCACAAAAGATTTTCATTGGACCCGATGCACTAGGTATGACACCTAGATCGGATATGAACTCCTTCATCCGGACTCCTTCGTTTGCTGCTTCCGAAGCAGCTATGTACTCCGCTTCACATGTAGATCCCGCTACGACGCTTTGTTTAGAACTGCACCAACTGACAGCTCCACCGTTTAATGTAAACACATATCCGGTTTGCGATTTAGAATCATCCGGATCAGTGTCAAAGCTTGCATCAACGTAACCTCTTACGGTGAGCTCTTTGTCACCTCCATATACGAGAAACATATCCTTAGTCCTTTTCAGGTATTTCAGGATGTTCTTGACCGCTGTCCTGTGATCCACTCCTGGATTACTTTGGTACCTCCCTGCTAAACTTATAGCAAGGCACACATCAGGTCTGGTACACAGCATTGCATACATGATAGAGCCTATGGCTGAAGCATAGGGAACATCTTTTATTTTCTCTCTATCTTCTGCAGTGGTCGGGCATTGAGTCTGACTCAACTTCACACCTTGTAACACAGGCAAGAACCCTTTCTTTGCTTGATCCATTTTGAACTTCTTCAAAATCTTGTCAAGGTATGTGCTTTGTGAAAGTCCAATCAAGCGTCTTGATCTATCTCTATAGATCTTTATGCCTAATATGTAAGCAGCTTCACCGAGGTCTTTCATTGAAAAACTCTTATTCAAGTATCCCTTTATGCTATCCAGAAATTCTATATCATTTCCAATCAGTAATATGCCATCCACATATAATATCAGAAATGCAACAGAGCTCCCACTCACTTTCTTGTAAATACAGGCTTCTCCGAAAGTCTGTATAAAACCAAATGCTTTGATCACACTATCAAAGCGTTTATTCCAACTCCGAGAGGCTTGCACCAGTCCATAAATGGATCGCTGGAGCTTGCACACTTTGTTAGCTTACTTTGGATCGACAAAACCTTCCGGTTGCATCATATACAACTCTTCTTCTAGAAATCCATTCAGGAATGCAGTTTTGACATCCATCTGCCAAATTTCATAATCATAAAATGCGGCAATTGCTAACATGATTCTGACAGACTTAAGCATCGCTACAGGTGAGAAGGTATCATCGTAGTCAACCCCTTGAACTTGTCGAAAACCTTTTGCGACAAGTCGAGCTTTGTAGACAGTAACATTACCATCAGCGTCAGTCTTCTTCTTGAAGATCCATTTATTTTCAATTGCTTGCCGATCATCGGGCAAGTCAACCAAAGTCCATACTTTGTTCTCATACATGGATCCCATCTCAGATTTCATGGCTTCAAGCCATTTTGCGGAATCTGGGCTCACCATCGCTTCTTCATAGTTCGTAGGTTCATCATGATCTAGTAGCATGACTTCCAGAACTGGATTACCGTACCACTCTGGTGCGGATCTCACTCTGGTTGATCTACGAGGTTCAGTAGTATCTTGTTCTGAAGTTTCATGATCATCATCATTAGCTTCCTCACTAATTGGTATAGGTGTCGCAGAAACAGTTTTCTGTGATGTACTACTTTCCAATAAGGGAGCAGGTACAGTTACCTCGTTAAGTTCTACTTTCCTCCCACTCACTTCTTTCGAGAGAAATTCCTTCTCTAGAAAGGATCAATTCTTGGCAACAAATATCTTGCCTTCGGATCTGTGATAGAAGGTGTACCCAACAGTCTCCTTTGGGTATCCTATGAAGACACATTTCTCCGATTTGGGTTCGAGCTTATCAGGTTGAAGCTTTTTCACATAAGCATCGCAGCCCCAAACTTTAAGAAACGACAACTTTGGTTTCTTGCCAAACCATAGTTCATAAGGCGTCGTCTCAACGGATTTTGATGGTGCCCTATTTAACGTGAATGCGGCCGTTTCTAAAGCATAACCCCAAAACGATAGCGGTAAATTAGTAAGAGACATCATAGATCGCACCATATCTAATAAAGTACGATTACGACGTTCGGACACACCATTACGCTGTGGTGTTCCGGGTGGCGTGAGTTGCGAAACTATTCCACAATTTTTCAAATGTACACCAAACTCGTAACTCAAATATTCTCCTCCACGATCAGATCGCAGAAACTTTATTTTCTTGTTACGATGATTTTCAACTTCACTCTGAAATTCTTTGAACTTTTCAGACTTATGTTTCATTAAGTAGATATACCCATATCTGCTTGAGTCATCTGTGAAGGTGAGAAAATAACGATATCCGCCACGAGCCTCAATATTCATCGGACCACATACATCGGTATGTATGATTTCCAACAAATCTGTTGCTCTCTCCATAGTACCGGAGAACAGTGTTTTAGTCATCTTGCCCATGAGGCACGGTTCGCAAGTACCAAGTGATTCATAATCAAGTGGTTCCAAAAGCCCATCAGTATGGAGTTTCTTCATGCGCTTTACGCCGATATGACCTAAACGGCAGTGCCACAAATAAGTTGCACTATCATTATCAACTCTGCATCTTTTGGCTTCAACATTACGAATATGTGTGTTACTACTATCGAGATTCATCAAAAATAGACCACTCTTCAAAGGTGCATGACCATAAAAGATATTACTCATATAAATAGAACAACCATTATTCTCTTATTTAAATGAATAACCGTCTCGCATCAAACAAGATCCAGATATAATGTTCATGCTTAACGCTGGCACCAAATAACAATTATTTAGGTCTAATATTAATCCCGAAGGTAGATGTAGAGGTAGCGTGCCGACCGCGATCACATCGACTTTGGAACCATTTCCCACACGCATCGTCACCTCATCCTTCGCTAGTGTTCGCTTAACCCGTAGTCCCCGTTTCGAGTTGCAAATATTAGCAACAGAACCAGTATCAAATACCCAGGTGCTACTGCGAGCTCTAGTAAGGTACACATCAATAACATGTATATCACATATACCTTTGTTCACCTTGCCATCCTTCTTATCCGCCAAATACTTGGGGCAGTTCCGCTTCCAGTGACCAGTCTGCTTGCAGTAGAAGCACTCAGTTTCAGGCTTAGGTCCAGACTTGGGTTTCTTCTCCTGAGCAGCAACTTGCTTGCCATTCTTCTTGAAGTTCCCCTTCTTCTTCCCTTTGCCCTTTTTCTTGAAACTAGTGGTCTTGTTAACCATCAACACTTGATGCTCCTTCTTGATTTCTACCTCCGTAGCTTTCAGCATTGCGAAGAGCTCGGGTATAGTCTTGTTCATCCCTTGCATATTATAGTTCATCACGAAGCTCTTGTAGCTTGGTGGCAGTGATTGGAGAATTTTGTCAATGACGCAATCATCTGGAAGATTAACTCCCATCTGAATCAAGTGATTATTATACCCAGACATTTTGAGTATATGCTCACTGACAGAACTGTTCTCCTCCATCTTGCAGCTATAGAACTTATTGGAGACTTCATATCTCACAATTCGGGCATTTGCTTGAAATATTAACTTCAACTCCTGGAACATCTCATATGCTCCATGACGTTCATGAAGGAAATATGCCCTAGAGGCAATAATAAAGTTATTATTTATTTCCTTATATCATGATAAATGTTTATTATTCATGCTAGAATTGTATTAACCGGAAACATAATACATGTGTGAATACATAGACCAACAGAGTGTCACTAGTATGCCTCTACTTGACTAGCTCGTTAATCAAAGATGGTTATGTTTCCTAACCATGAACAAAGAGTTGTTATTTGATTAACGAGGTCACATCATTAGTAGAATGATCTGATTGACATGACCCATTCCATTAGCTTAGCACCCGATCGTTTAGTATGTTGCTATTGCTTTCTTTATGACTTATACATGTTCCTATAACTATGAGATTATGCAACTCCCGTTTACCGAAGGAACACTTTGGGTACTACCAAACGTCACAACGTAACTGGGTGATTATAAAGGAGTACTACAGGTGTCTCCAATGGTAGATGTTGGGTTGGCGTATTTCGAGATTAGGGTTTGTCACTCCGATTGTCGGAGAGGTATCTCTGGGCCCTCTCGGTAATACACATCACATAAGCCTTGCAAGCACTGCAACTAATATGTTAGTTGTGAGATGATGTATTACGGAACGAGTAAAGAGACTTGCCGGTAACAAGATTGAACTAGGTATTGGATACCGACGATCGAATCTCGGGCAAGTAACATACCGATGACAAAGGGAACAACGTATGTTGTTATGCGGTCTGGCCGATAAAGATCTTTGTAGAATATGTAGGAGCCAATATGGGCATCCAGGTCCCGCTATTGGTTATTAACCGGAGACGTGTCTCGGTCATGTCTACATTGTTCTCGAACCGTAGGGTCCGCACGCTTAACGTTACGATGACAGTTATTATGAGTTTATGCATTTTGATGTACCGAAGGTTGTTCGGAGTCCCGGATGAGATCACGGACATGGTCGAGACGTAAAGATTGATATATTGGAAGCCTATGTTTGGACATAGGAAGTGTTCCGGGTGAAATCGGGATTTTACCGGAATACCGGGAGGGTTACCGGAACCCCCCGGGAGACTAATGGGCCTATTGGGCCTTAGTGGAAAAGAGAAAAGGGGCAGCCCACAGCTGGCCGCCCCCCCTTCCCCAAGTCCTAGTAGGACTAGGAGAAGGGGCCGGCCCCCCTCTCTCTCCTTTCCCCCTTGAGAGTCCTAGTTGGAATAGGATTGGAGGGGGGAGTCCTACTCCCGGTAGGAGTAGGACTCCCCCTGCGCCTCCCTCTCTCTGGCCGGCCAGCCCCCCTCCTTCCAACCTTTATATACGGGGGCAGGGGACACCCCAAGACACACAAGTTGATCCTTGAGATCGTTCCTTAGCCGTGTGCGGTGCCCCCTGCCACCAAATTCCACCTCGATCATACCGTTGTAGTGCTTAGGCGAAGCCCTGCGTCGGTAGTACATCAAGATCGTCACCACACCGTCGTGCTGACGGAACTCTTCCTCGATGCTTTGCTGGATCCGAGCCCGAGGATCGTCATCGAGCTGAACGTGTGCTAAGAACTCGGAGGTGCCGGAGTAACGGTGCTTGGATCGGTCGGATCGGGAAGAAGACGTACGACTACTTCCTCTATGTTGTGTGATCGCTTCCGCAGTCGGTCTGCGTTGGTACATAGACAACACTCTCCCCTCTCGTTGCTGTGCGTCACCATGATCTTGCGTGTGCGTAGGAAATTTTTCGAAATTACTACGTTCCCCAATAGTGGTATCAGAGCCAGGTTTTATGGTTTGATGTTATTTGCACGAGTAGAACACAAGTGAGTTGTGGGCGATACAAGTCATACTGCCTACCAGCATGTCATACTTTGGTTCGGCGGTATTGTTGGGTGAGACGATCCGGACCAACCTTACGCGTACTCTTACGCGAGACCGGTTCCCTCGACGTGCTTTGCACATAGATGGCTTGCGGAAGACTGTCTCTCCAACTTTAGTTGAACCAAGTGTGACTACGCCCGGTCCTTGAGAAGGTTAAAACGGAGTCTATTTGACGAACTATCGTTGTGGTTTTGATGCGTAGGTGAGATGAGTTCTTACTTAAGCCCGTAGCAGCCACGTAAAACTTGCAACAACAAAGTAGAGGACGTCTAACTTGTTTTTGCAGGGTATGTTGTGATGTGATATGGTCAAGGCATGATGCTAATTTTATTGTATGAGATGATCATGTTTTGTAACCGAGTTATCGGCAACTGGCAGGAGCCATATGGTTGTCGCTTTATTGTATGCAATGCAATCGCGATGTGATGCTTTACTTTATCACTAAGCGGTAGCGATAGTCGTGGAAGCATAAGATTGGCGAGACGACAACGATGCTACGATGGAGATCAAGATGTCGCGCCGGTGACGATGGTGATCATGACGGTGCTTCGGAGATGGAGATCACAAGCACAAGATGATGATGGCCATATCATATCACTTATATTGATTGCATGTGATGTTTATCCTTTTATGCATCTTATCTTGCTTTGATTGACGGTAGCATTATAAGATGATCTCTCACTAAATTATCAAGAAGTGTTCTCCCTGAGTATGCACCATTGCCAAAGTTCGTCGTGCCCAGACACCACGTGATGATCGGGTGTGATAAGCTCTACGTCCAAATACAATGGGTGCAAAACAGTTGCACACGCAGAATACTCAGGTTATACTTGACGAGCCAAGCATATACAGATATGGCCTCGGAACACGGAGGCCGAAAGGTCGAGCGTGAATCATATAGTAGATATGATCAACATAACGATGTTCACCATTGAAAACTACTCCATCTCACGTGATGATCGGTTATGGTTTAGTTGATTTGGATCACGTGATCACTTAGAGGATTAGAGGGATGTCTATCTAAGTGGGAGTTCTTAAGTAATTTGATTAACTGAACTTAAACTTATCATGAACTTAGTACCTGATAGTATCTTGCTTGTTTATGTTGATTGTAGATAGATGACTCATGCTGTTGTTCCGTTAAATTTTAATGCGTTCCTTGAGAAAGCAAAGTTGAAAGATGATGGTAGCAATTACACGGACTGGGTCCGTAACCTGAGGATTATCCTCATTGCTGCACAGAAGAATTACGTCCTGGAAGCACCGCTGGGTGACAGGCCTGCTGCTGGAGCAACGCCAGATGTTATGAACGTCTGGCAGAGCAAAGCTGATGACTACTCGATAGTTCAGTGTGCCATGCTTTACGGCTTAGAATCGGGACTTCAACGACGTTTTGAACATCATGGAGCATATGAGATGTTCCAGGAGTTGAAGTTGATATTTCAAGCAAATGCCCGAATTGAGAGATATGAAGTCTCCAATAAGTTCTATAGCTGCAAGATGGAGGAGAACAGTTCTGTCAGTGAGCATATACTCAAAATGTCTGGGTATAATAATCACTTGATTCAGATGGGAGTTAATCTTCCAGATGACTGCGTCATTGACAGAATTCTCCAATCACTGCCACCAAGCTACAAGAGCTTTGTGATGAACTATAATATGCAAGGGATGAACAAGACTATTCCCGAGCTCTTCGCAATGCTGAAAGCTGCGGAGGTAGAAATCAAGAAGGAGCAACAAGTGTTGATGGTTAGCAAAACCACTAGTTTCAAGAAAAAGGGCAAAGGGAAGAAGAAGGGAAACTTCAAGAAGAACAGCAAGCAAGTTGCTGCTCAGGAGAAGAAACCCAAGTCTGGACCTAAGCCTGAAACTGAATGCTTCTACTGCAAGCAGACTGGTCACTGGAAGCGGAACTGCCCCAAGTATTTGGCGGATAAGAAGGATGGCAAGGTGAACAAAGGTATATGTGATATACATGTTATTGATGTGTACCTTACTAGAGCTCGCAGTAGCACCTGGGTATTTGATACTGGTTCTGTTGCTAATATTTGCAACTCGAAATGGGGACTACGGGTTAAGCGAACACTAGCGAAGGATGAGGTGACGATGCGTGTGGGAAATGGTTCCAAAGTCGATGTGATCGCGGTCGGCACGCTACCTCTACATCTACCTTCGGGATTAATATTAGACCTAAATAATTGTTATTTGGTGCCAGCGTTAAGCATGAACATTATATCTGGATCTTGTTTGATGCGAGACGGTTATTCATTTAAATCAGAGAATAATGGTTGTTCTATTTATATGAGTAATATCTTTTATGGTCATGCACCTTTGAAGAGTGGTCTATTCTTGTTGAATCTCGATGATAGTGATACACATATTCATAATGTAGAAGCCAAAAGATGCAAATTTAATAATGATAGTGCAACTTATTTGTGGCACTGCCGTTTAGGTCATATCGGTGTAAAGCGCATGAAGAAACTCCATACTGATGGGCTTTTGGAACCACTTGATTATGAATCACTTGGTACTTGCGAACCGTGCCTCATAGGCAAGATGACTAAAACACCGTTCTCCGGTACTATGGAGAGAGCAACAGATTTATTGGAAATCATACATACCGATGTATGTGGTCCGATGAATATTGAGGCTCGTGGCGGATATCGTTATTTTCTCACCTTCACAGATGATTTAAGCAGATATGGGTATATCTACTTAATGAAACATAAGTCTGAAACATTTGAAAAGTTCAAAGAATTTCAGAGTGAGGTTGAAAATCATCGTAACAAGAAAATAAAGTTTCTACGATCTGATCGTGGAGGAGAATATTTGAGTTACGAGTTTGGTGTACATTTGAAAAATTGTGGAATAGTTTCACAACTCACGCCACCCGGAACACCACAGCGTAATGGTGTGTCCGAACGTCGTAATCGTACTTTACTAGATATGGTGCGATCTATGATGTCTCTTACTGATTTACCGCTATCGTTTTGGGGTTATGCTTTAGAGACGGCCGCATTCACGTTAAATAGGGCACCATCAAAATCCGTTGAGACGACACCTTATGAACTATGGTTTGGCAAGAAACCAAAGTTGTCGTTTCTTAAAGTTTGGGGCTGCGATGCTTATGTGAAAAAGCTTCAACCTGATAAGCTCGAACCCAAATCGGAGAAATGTGTCTTCATAGGATATCCAAAGGAAACTATTGGGTACACCTTCTATCACAGATCCGAAGGCAAGACTTTTGTTGCTAAATTCGGAAACTTTCTAGAGAAGGAGTTTCTCTCGAAAGAAGTGAGTGGGAGGAAAGTAGAACTTGACGAGGTAACTGTACCTGCTCCCTTATTGGAAAATAGTACATCACAGAAAACTGTTTCTGCGACACCTATACCAATTAGTGAGGAAGCTAATGATGATGATCATGAAGCTTCAGGACAAGATACTACTGAACCACGTAGATCAACCAGAGTGAGATCCGCACCAGAGTGGTACGGTAATCCAGTTCTGGAAGTCATGCTACTAGATCATGATGAACCTACGAACTATGAAGAAGTGATGGTGAGCCCAGATTCCGCAAAGTGGCTTGAGGCCATGAAATCTGAGATGGGATCCATGTATGAAAACAAAGTATGGACTTTGGTTGACTTGCCCGATGATCGGCAAGCAATTGAGAATAAATGGATCTTCAAGAAAAAGACTGACGCTGACGGTAATATTACTGTCTATAAAGCTCAACTTGTCGCGAAAGGTTTTCGACAAGTTCAAGGGGTTGACTACGATGAGACCTTCTCACCCGTAGCGATGCTTAAGTCCGTCAGAATTATGTTAGCAATTGCCGCATTTTATGATTATGAAATATGGCAGATGGATGTCAAAACTGCATTCCTGAATGGATTTCTGGAAGAAGAGTTGTATATGATACAACCAGAAGGTTTTGTCGATCCAAAGGGAGCTAACAAAGTATGCAAACTCCAGCGATCCATTTATGGACGGGTGCAAGCATCTCGGAGTTGGAATAAACGCTTTGATAGTGTGATCAAAGCATTTGGCTTTATACAGACTTTTGGAGAAGCATGTATTTACAAGAAAGTGAGTGGGAGCTCTGTAGCATTTCTGATATTATATGTGGATGACATATTGCTGATTGGAAATGATATAGAATTTCTGGATAGCATAAAGGGATACTTGAATAAAAGTTTTTCGATGAAAGACCTCGGGGAAGCTGCTTACATATTAGGCATAAAGATCTATAGAGATAGATCAAAATGCTTAATTGGACTTTCACAGAGCACATACCTTGACAAGATTTTGAAGAAGTTCAAAATGGATCAAGCAAAGAAAGGGTTCTTGCCTGTGTTACAAGGTGTGAAGTTGAGTCAGACTCAATGCCCGACCACTGCAGAAGATAGAGAGAAAATGAAAGATGTTCCCTATGCTTCAGCCATAGGCTCTATCATGTATGCAATGCTGTGTACCAGACCTGATGTGTGCCTTACTATAAGTTTAGCAGGGAGGTACCAAAGTAATCCAGGAATGGATCACTGGATAGCGGTCAAGAACATCCTGAAATACCTGAAAAGGACTAAGGATATGTTTCTCGTATATGGAGGTGACAAAGAGCTCACCGTAAGAGGTTACGTTGATGCAAGCTTTGACACTGATCCGGACGATTCTAAATCGCAAACCGGATACGTGTTTACTTTAAACGGTGGAGCTGTCAGTTGGTGCAGTTCTAAACAAAGCGTCGTAGCGGGATCTACATGTGAAGCGGAGTACATAGCTGCTTCGGAAGAAGCAAACGAAGGAGTCTGGATGAAGGAGTTCATATCCGATCTAGGTGTCATACCTAGTGCATCGGGTCCAATGAAAATCTTTTGTGACAATACTGGTGCAATTGCTTTGGCAAAGGAATCCAGATTTCACAAAAGGACCAAACACATCAAGAGACGCTTCAACTCCATCCGGGATTTAGTCCAGGTGGGAGACATAGAGATTTGCAAGATACATACGGATCTGAATGTTGCAGACCCGTTGACTAAGCCTCTTCCACGAGCAAAACATGATCAGCACCAAGGCTCCATGGGTGTTAGAATCATTGCTGTGTAATCTAGATTATTGACTCTAGTGCAAGTGGGAGACTGAAGGAAATATGCCCTAGAGGCAATAATAAAGTTATTATTTATTTTCTTATATCATGATAAATGTTTATTATTCATGCTAGAATTGTATTAACCGGAAACATAATACATGTGTGAATACATAGACCAACAGAGTGTCACTAGTATGCCTCTACTTGACTAGCTCGTTAATCAAAGATGGTTATGTTTCCTAACCATGAACAAAGAGTTGTTATTTGATTAACGAGGTCACATCATTAGTAGAATGATCTGATTGACATGACCCATTCCATTAGCTTAGCACCCGATCGTTTAGTATGTTGCTATTGCTTTCTTCATGACTTATACATGTTCCTATAACTATGAGATTATGCAACTCCCGTTTACCGGAGGAACACTTTGGGTACTACCAAACGTCACAACGTAACTGGGTGATTATAAAGGAGTACTACAGGTGTCTCCATTGGTAGATGTTGGGTTGGCGTATTTCGAGATTAGGGTTTGTCACTCCGATTGTCGGAGAGGTATCTCTGGGCCCTCTCGGTAATACACATCACATAAGCCTTGCAAGCACTGCAACTAATATGTTAGTTGTGAGATGATGTATTACGGAACGAGTAAAGAGACTTGCCGGTAACAAGATTGAACTAGGTATTGGATACCGACGATCGAATCTCGGGCAAGTTACATACCGATGACAAAGGGAACAACGTATGTTGTTATGCAGTCTGACCGATAAAGATCTTCGTAGAATATGTAGGAGCCAATATGGGCATCCAGGTCCCGCTATTGGTTATTGACCGGAGACGTGTCTCAGTCATGTCTACATTGTTCTCGAACCGTAGGGTCCGCACGCTTAACGTTACGATGACAGTTATTATGAGTTTATGCATTTTGATGTACCGAAGGTTGTTCGGAGTCCCGGATGAGATCACGGACATGACGAGGAGTCTCGAAATGGTCGAGACGCAAAGATTGATATATTGGAAGCCTATGTTTGGACATAGGAAGTGTTCCGGGTGAAATCGGGATTTTACCGGAATACCGGGAGGGTTACCGGAACCCCCCGGGAGACTAATGGGCCTATTGGGCCTTAGTGGAAAAGAGAAAAGGGGCAGCCCACAGCTGGCCGCGCCCCCCCCCCCCCCCTTCCCCAAGTCCTAGTAGGACTAGGAGAAGGGGCCGGCCCCCCTCTCTCTCCTTTCCCCCTTGAGAGTCCTAGTTGGAATAGGATTGGAGGGGGGTTCCGGTAACCTCCCGGTACTCCGGTAAAATCCCGATTTCACCCGGAACACTTCCGATATCCAAACATAGGCTTCCAATATATCAATGTTTATGTCTCGACCATTTCGAGACTCCTCGTCATCCGGGACTCCGAACAACCTTCGGTACATCAAAATGCATAAACTCATAATAACTATCATCGTAACGTTAACCGTGCGGACCCTACGGTTCAAGAATAATGCAGACATGACTGAGACACATCTCCGGTCAATAACCAATAGCGGGACCTGGATGCCCATATTGGCTCCTACATATTCTACGAAGATCTTTATCGGTCAGACCGCATAACAACATACGTTGTTCCCTTTGTCATCGGTATGTTACTTGCCCGAGATTTGATTGTCAGTATCCAATACCTAGTTCAATCTCGTTACCGGCAAGTCTCTTTACTCGTTCCGTAATACATCATCTCGCAACTAACTCATTAGTTGTAATGCTTGCAAGGCTTATGTGATGTGCATTACCGAGAGGGCCTAGAGATACCTCTCCGACAATCGGAGTGACAAATCCTAATCTCGAAATACGCCAACCCAACATCTACCTTTGGAGACACCTGTAATGCTCCTTTATAATCACCCAGTTACGTTGTGACGTTTGGCAGCACCCAAAGTGTTCCTCCGGTAAACGGGAGTTGCATAATCTCATAGTCATAGGAACATGTATAAGTCATGAAGAAAGCAATAGCAACATACTAAACGATCGGGTGATAAGCTAATGGAATGGGTCATGTCAATCAGATCATTCAACTAATGATGTGACCTTGTTAATCAAATAACAACTCTTTGTTTATGGTTAGGAAACATAACCATCTTTGATTAACGAGCTAGTCAAGTAGAGGCATACTAGTGACACTCTGTTTGTCTATGTGTTCACACATGTATTATGTTTCCGGTTAATACAATTCTAGCATGAATAATAAACATTTATCATGATATAAGGAAATAAATAATAACTTTATTATTGCCTCTAGGGTATATTTCCTTCATATTGTACTCCCTCTCTTAACACAGTGTATGGTATACAATAGATCTGGTACACAGCATGGCATACTTTATAGAACCTATGACTGAGGCATAGGGAATGACTTTCATTCTCTTTCTATCTTCTGCCATGGTCGGGCTTTGAGTCTTACTCAACTTCACACCTTGTAACACATGCAAGAAACATTTTCTTTGACTGTTCCATTTTGAACTACTTCAAAATCTTGTCAAGGTATGTACTCATTGAAAAAACTTATCAAGCATCTTGATCCATCTCTATAGATCTTGATACTCAATATGTAAGCAGCTTCACCAAGGTCTTTCTTTGAAAAACTCCTTTCAAACACTCCTTTATGCTTTGCAGAATAATTCTACATTATTTCCGATCAACAATATGTTATTCACATATACTTATCAGAAATGTTGTAGTGCTCCCACTCACTTTCTTGTAAATACAGGCTTCACCGCAAGTCTGTACAAAACTATGTGCTTTGATCAACTTATCAAAGCGTATATTCTAACTCCGAGATGCTTGCACCAGTCCATAAATGGATCGCTGGAGCTTGCATATTTTGTTAGCACCTTTAGGATTGACAAAACCATCTTGTTGCATCACATACAACTCTTCTTTAATAAATCCATTAAGGAATGCAGTTTTTTTTATCCATTTGCCTGATTTCATAAAATGCGGCAATTGCTAACATGATTCGGACAGACTCAAGCATATATACGAGTGAGAAACTCTCATCGTAGTCAACACCTTGAACTTTGTCAAAAACCTTTTTCGACAAGTCTAGCTTTGTAGATAGTAACACTACTATCAGCATCCGTCTTCCTCTTGAAGATCCATTTAATCTCAATGGCTTGCCGATCATTGGGCAAGTCAATCAAAGTCCATACTTTGTTCTCATACATGGACCTCATCTTAGATTTCATGGCCTCAAGCCATTTCGCGGAATCTGGGCTCATCATCGCTTCCTCATAGTTCGTAGGTTCGTCATGGTCTAGTAACATGACTTCCAGAACAGGATTACCATACCACTCTGGTGCGGATCTCACTCTGGTTTACCTACGAGATTCGGTAGTAACTTGATCTGAAGTTACATGATCATCATCATTAGCTTCCTCACTAATTGGTGTAGTAGTCACAAGAACAGATTTTTGTGATGAACTACTTTCCAATAAGGGAGAAGGTACAATTACCTTATCAAGTTTTCTACTTTCCTCCCACTCACTTCTTTCGAGAGAAACTCCTTCTCTAGAAAGGATCCAGTCTTAGCAACGAATGTCTTGCCTTCGGATCTATGATAGAAGGTGTACCCGACAGTCTCCTTTGGGTATCCTATGAAGACATATTTCTCTGATTTGGGTTTGAGCTTATCAGGATGAAACTTTTTCATATAAGCATCACAATCCCAAACTTTAAGAAACGACAACTTTGGTTTCTTGCCAAACCATAGTTCATACGGTGTTGTTTCAACGGATTTAGATGGTGCCCTATTTAATGTGAATGCAGCTGTCTCTAATGCATAACCCCAAAACGATAGTGGTAGATCGGTAAGAGACATCATAGATCGCACCATATCTAATAAAGTACGGTTATGACGTTCGGACACACCATTACATTGTGGTGTGCCAGGTGGCGTGAGTAGTGAAACTATTTCACATGGTTTTTAACTGAAGGCCAAACTCGTAACTCAAATACTCTTCTCTACGATCTGATCGTAGAAACTTTATTTTCTTGTTACAATGATTTTTCACTTCACTCTGAAATTCTTTGAACTTTTCAAATGTTTCAGACTTATGTTTCATCAAGTAGATATACTCATAACTGCTCAAATCATATGTGAAGATCAGAAAATAATGATACCTATCGCGAGCCTCAGTATTCATCGGATCACATACATCATTATGTATGATTTCCAACAAATCTGTTGCTCGCTCCATTGTTCCGAAGAACGGAGTCTTAGTCATCTTGCCCATGAGGCATGGTTCGCAAGCATCAACTGATTCATAATCAAGTGATTCCAAAAGCCCATCAGCATGGAGTTTCTTCATGCGCTTTACACCAATATGACCTAAACGGCAGTGCCACAAATAAGTTGCACTATCATTATTAACTTTGCATCTTTTGGTTTCAATATTATGATTATGTGTATCACTACGATCGAGATCCAACAAACTATTTTCATTGGGTGTGTAACCATATAAGGTTTTATTCATGTAAACAGAACAACAATTTATTCTCTTACTTAAATGAATAACCGTATTACAATAAACATGATCAAATCATATTCATGCTCAACGCAAACACCAAATAACACTTATTTAGGTTCAACACTAATCCCGAAATTATAGGGAGTGTGCGATGATGATCATATCAATCTTGGAACCACTTCCAACACTCATCGTCACTTCACCCTTAACTAGTCTCTGTTTATTCTGCAACTCCCGTTTCGAGTTACTAATCTGAGCAACAGAACTAGTATCAAATACTGAGGGGTTGCTATAAACACTAGTAAAGTACGCATCAATAAGATGTATATCAAATATACTTATGTTCACTTTGCCATCCTTCTTATCCGCCAATCACTTGGGGTAGTTCCGCTTCTAGTGACCAGTCCCTTTGCAGTAGAAGCACTTAGTCTCAGGCTTAGGACCAGACTTGGGCTTCTTCACTTGAGTAGCAACTTGCATGCCCTTCTTCTTGAAGTTCCCCTTCTTCCCTTTGCCCTTTTCTTGAAACTAGTGGTCTTGTTAACCATCAACACTTGATGTTTTTCTTGATTTCTACCTTCGTCGATTTTAGCATCACGAAGAGCTTGGGAATTACTTTTGGCATCCCTTGCATATTATAGTTCATCATGAAGTTCTACTAACTTGGTGATGGTGACTAGAGAATTCTGTCAATCACTATTTTATCTGGAAGATTAACTCCCACTTGATTCAAGCGATTGTAGTACCCAAACAATCTGAGCACATGCTCACTGCTTGAGCTATTCTCCTCCATCTTTTAGCTATAGAACTTGTTGGTGACTTCATATCTCTCAACTCGGGTATTTGCTTGAAATATTAACTTCAACTCCTGGAACATCTCATATGGTCCATGACGTTCAAAACGTCTTTGAAGTCCCGATTCTAAGCTGTTAAGCATGGTGCACTAAACTATCAAGTAGTCATCATATTGAGCTAGCCAAACGTTCATAACGTCTGCATCTGCTCCTGCAATAGGCCCGTCCCCTAGCGGTGCATCAAGGACATAATTCTTCTGTGCAGCAATGAGGATAAACCTCAGATCACGGATCCAATCCGCATCATTGCTACTAACATTTTTCAACACAATTTTCTCTAGGAACATATCAAAATAAACATAGGGAAGCAACAACGCGAGCTATTGATCTACAACATAATTTGCGAAATACTAACAGGACTAAGTTCATGATAAATTTAAGTTTAATTAATCA
Organism: Triticum monococcum; assembly: GCA_034509565.1. Classification (NCBI taxonomy): domain Eukaryota; kingdom Viridiplantae; phylum Streptophyta; class Magnoliopsida; order Poales; family Poaceae; genus Triticum; species Triticum monococcum. The sequence continues at coordinate 639,627,280 of CM067845.1, forward strand.
TATTACTTAAGAACTCCCACTTAGATAGACATCCCTCTAATCCTCTAAGTGATCACGTGATCCAAATCAACTAAACCATGTCCGATCATCACGTGAGATGGAGCAGTTTCATTGGTGAACATCACTATGTTGATCATATCTACTATATGATTCATGCTCGACCTTTCGGTCTCCGTGTTCCGAGGCCATATCTGTATATGCTTGGCTCGTCAAGTATAACCTGAGTATTCCGCGTGTGCAACTGTTTTGCACCCGTTGTATTTGAACGTAGAGCCTGTCACACCCGATCATCACGTGGTGTCTCAGCACGAAGAACTTTCGCAACGGTGCATACTCAGGGAGAACACTTCTTGATAATTAGTGAGAGATCATCTTAAAATGCTACCGTCAAACTAAGCAAAATAAGATGTATAAAAAGATAAACATCATATGCAATCAAAATATGTGACATGATATGGCCATCATCATCTTGCGCCTTTGATCTCCATCTCCAAAGTACTGTCATGATCTCTACCATCACCGGCATGACACCATGATCTCCATCATCTTGATCTATATCAATGTGTCGTCACATGGTTGTCTCACCAACAATTACTCTTGCAACTATTGTTATCGCATAGCGATAAAGTAAAGCAATTATTTGGCGCTTGCATCTTATGCAATAGAGAGATAACCATAAGGCTTTTGCCAGTTGCCGATAACTTCAACAAAACATGATCATCTCATACAACAACTTATATCTCATCACGTCTTGACCATATCACATCACAACATGCCCTGCAAAAACAAGTTACACGTCCTCTACTTTGTCGTTGCAAGTTTTACGTGGCTGCTACGGGCTTAGCAAGCACCAATCTTACCTATGCATCAAAACCACAACGATAGTTTGTCAAGTTGGTGCTGTTTTAACCTTCGCAAGGACCGGGCGTAGCCACACTCGGTTCAACTAAAGTTGGAGAAACTGACACCCGCCAGCCACCTGTGTGCAAAGCACGTCGGTAGAACCAGTCTCGCGTAAGCGTACACGTAATGTCGGTCCGGGCCGCTTCATCCAACAATACCGCCGAACCAAAGTATGACATGCTGGTAAGCAGTATGACTTATATCGCCCACAACTCACTTGTGTTCTACTCATGCATATAACATCAACACATAAAACCTAGGCTCGGATGCCACTATTGGGGAACGTACTAATTTCAAAAATTTCCTACGCACACGCAAGATCATGGTAATGCATAGCAACGAGAGGGGAGAGTGTGATCTACGTACCCTTGTAGACCGACAGCGGAAGCGTTAGCACAACACGGTTGATGTAGTCGTACGTCTTCACGGCCTGACCGATCAAGCACCGAAACTACGGCACCTCCGAGTTTTAGCACACGTTCAGCTCGATGACGATCCCCGGACTCCGATCTAGCAAAGTGTCGGGGAAGAGTTCCGTCAGCACGACGGCGTGGTGACGATCTTGATGTACTACCGTCGCAGGGCTTCGCCTAAGCACCGCTACAATATTATCAAGGATTATGGTGGAAGGGGGCACTGCACACGGCTAAGAATATGATCACGTGGATCAACTTGTGTGTCTATGGGGTGCCCCCTGCCCCCGTATATAAAGGAGTGGAGGAGGGGAGGGCCGGCCCTCTCTATGGCGCGCCCTAGGGAGTCCTACTCCCACCGGGAGTAGGATTCCCCCTTTCCTAGTCCAACTAGGATTCCTTCCATGTAGTAGGAGTAGGAGACAAGGAAGGGGAAAGGAGAAGGGAAGGAAGGAGGGGGCGCAGTCCCTACCCCTAGTCCAATTCGGACTAGGCCTTGGGGGGCGCGCGGCCTGCCCTAGGTAGCCCCTCTCTCTTTCCCGTATGGCCCAATAAGGCCCAATACTTTTCCCCCGTATTCCCGTAACTCCCCGGTACTCCGAAAAATACCCGAACCACTCAAAACCTTTCCGATGTCCGAATATAGTCGTCCAATATATCGATCTTTACGTCTCGACCGTTTCGAGACTCCTCGTCATGTCCCCGATCTCATCCGGGACTCGGAACTCCTTCGGTACATCAAAACTCATAAAATCATAATATAACTGTCATCGAAACCTTAAGCGTGCGGACCCTACGGGTTCGAGAACAATGTAGACATGACCGAGACACGTCTCCGGTCAATAACCAATAGCGGAACTTGGATGCTCATATTGGCTCCTACATATTCTACGAAGATCTTTATCGGTCAGACCGCATAACAACATAAGTTGTTCCCTTTGTCATCGGTATGTTACTTGCCTGAGATTCGATCGTCGGTATCCAATACCTAGTTCAATCTCGTTACCGGCAAGTCTCTTTACTCGTTCCGTAATACATCATCCCGCAACTAACTCATTAGTTGCAATGCTTGCAAGGCTTAAGTGATGTGCATTACCGAGAGGGCCCAGAGATACCTCTCCGACATTCGGAGTGACAAATCCTAATCTCGAAATACGCCAACCCAACATGTACCTTTGGAGACACCTGTAGAGCTCCTTTATAATCACCCAGTTATGTTGTGACGTTTGGTAGCACATAAAGTGTTCCTCCGGCAAACGGGAGTTGCATAATCTCATAGTCATAGGAACATGTATAAGTCATGAAGAAAGCAATAGCAACATACTAAACGATCGGGTGCTAAGCTAATGGAATGGGTCATGTCAATCAGATCATTCAACTAATGATGTGATCCAATTAATCAAATAACAACTCTTTGTCCATGGTTAGGAAACATAACCATCTTTGATTAACGAGCTAGTCAAGTAGAGGCATACTAGTGACACTATGTTTGTCTATGTATTCACACATGTATTATGTTTCCGGTTAATACAATTCTATCATGAATAATAAACATTTATCATGATATAAGGAAATAAATAATAACTTTATTATTGCCTCTAGGGCATATTTTCTTCAACGGGAGGGTAGGACAAAATATGTCATGCAAGTTCTTTTCCATAAGCACGTACGACTATATTCGGAATACATGCCTACATTACATTGATGAACTGGAGCTAGTTCTGTGTCACCCTAGGTTATGACTGTTACATGATGAACCGCATCCGGGATAATTCTCTATCACCGATCATTGCCTACGAGCTTTCCATTGTTGTTCTTCACTTATTTACTTTTCCGTTGCTATTGTTATCATCACTACAAAATACCAAAAATATTACTTTTGCTACCATTACCTTTTACCACCGTTACCACTACTATCATATTACTTTGCTACTAAATACTTTGCTGCAGATATTAAGTTATCTAGGTGTGGTTGAATTGACAACTCAGCTGCTAATACTTGAGAATATTCTTTGGCTCCCCTTGTGGTGAATCAATAAATTTGGGTTGAATACTCTACCCTCAAAAACCGTTACGATCCCCTATACTTGTGGGTTATCAAGACTATTTTCTGGCGCCGTTGCCGGGGAGCATAGCTCTATTCTTTGAGTCACTTGGGATTTATATCTGCTGGTCACTATGAAGAACTTGAAAGACGCGAAAACAAAAAATTTATCCCTCAACTACGAGGGGAGGTAAGGAACTGCAATCTGGCTCTGCACTTGATTTAGCTTCTGTTTTAAGTAAGCTTGCGACACCTAAACCTATTTCTGCTATTAATTATGATATGTCGCATATTATTGATGATGCCACTTTTTTTATGCATGATACTTATGATGAAACTACTTCTATGCTTGATACTATTGTGCCACTTGGTGAATTTCTTGATGAACAACTTGCTATGGCTAGAGAGAATGAAATTATTGAAACTGATAATATTGATGAAAGTGATGATGAAGGCTCTCCTAATAAATATGAATTTCCTGTTGTGCCTGAGGGTTATGTTATGGATGAAGAAACTAAAAAGAGACTTTCTTGCATGCAATGATAGAAGTGATCTTAAGAAATTATTAGCTAAGCTTAAACAAAAAACTCTGAATGCTAGAATGAAATATGATCCTGCTTATGCTACTTCACATATCTTTGTTACTGATAAGGATTAGGAATTCTCTATTGATCCTGATATAATTACTTTGGTTGAATCTGATCCTTTTTATGGCTATGAATCTGAAAATGTTGTGGCACATCTTACTGAATTAAATGATATAGCCACCCTGTTCACTAATGATGAGAGAACTTGCTACTTTTATATCCTTAAAATATTTCCGTTCTCATTAAAGGGTGATGCTAAGATATGGTTTAATTATCTTGATCCTGGTTGTGTGCGTAGTCCCCAAGATATGATTTATTACTTCTCTGCTAAATATTTCCCTGCTCATAAGAAACATGCGGCCTTAAGGGATATATATAATTTTGTGCAAATTGAAGAAGAGAGTCTCCCACAAGCTTGGGGGAGGCTTCTCCAATTACTTAATGCTTTTCCTGATCATCCTCTTAAGAAAAATGAAATACTTGATATCTTTTATAATGGACTAACCGATGCTTCCAGAGACCACCTGGATAGTTGTGATGGTTCTATTTTCAGGGAAAGAACACCGGATGAAGCTGAAATTCTATTGAACAATATGTTGACAAATGAAAATGATTGGACACCTCTTGAGCCAACTCCTGGGCCTATTCCTAAACCAACTCCGAAGAAAAGGGGTGTTCTATTTCTCAGTCCTGAAGATATGCAAGAGGCAAAGAAATCCATGAAAGAAAAAGGTATAAAAGCTTAAGATGTTAAGAATTTACCTCTTGTTGAAGAAATACATGGTCTTAATTTACCGCCTGTTGAAGAAATACATGGTTTTAATCCATCACCTATTCAAGAAACACACGGTCTTGATAACCCGACACAGGTAGTAAAGGTAAATTCTTTCTATAGATATGATAAAGCTGAAATCCCTCCTACTAAGATTGCTAGCCAATGTTTGGATGAGTTTGATAACTTTATGGTTAAGCAAGAAGACTTCAATGCTTATTTTGGTAGAGAATTAAAACGCAATGCTTATATGATTGAACACTTGAGTGATTACATGTCCAGAGTTAAAGGTGAACTTAAACTCATTTGCAAACATGCTTCTATGGTTACCACCCAAGTAGAACCAGTACTTAAAGCTCAGAATGATTTTCTCAATGAATTGAATAGTAAAAATAATGATTTTGTTGTTAGAGTGGCTACTAGAACTGGTAAAATGACTCAGGAACCTTTGTATCCTAAAGGCCATCCTAAGAGAATTGAGCAAGATTCTCAGAAAAATAATGTAGATTCACCTAGTCCTTCTAAGAGGAAGAAAAAGAAAAATGATAGGAATTTGCATGCTTCTAGTGAACTTGTTGTAGACACACCTGAGAATGCTAATGATATTTCTATTTCTTATGCTGAGACACAATCTGGTAATGAACATGAACCTAGTGATAATGTTAATGATGATGTTCATATTGATGCTCAACCTAGTAATGACAATGATGTAGAGATTGAACCTGCTGTTGATCTCGATAACCCACAATCAAAGAATCAACATTATGATAAGAGAGACTTTGTTGCTAGAAGCACGGTAAAGAAAGAGAACCATGGGTTCAGAAACCCATGCCCTTTCCTCCTAAACCAACCAAGAAAAAGGATGATGATTTTGAGCGCTTTGCTGAAATGATTAGACCTATCTTTTTGCGTATGCGTTTGACTGATATGCTTAAAATGAATCCTTATGCTAAATATATGAAGGAAATTGTTGCTAATAAAAGGAAGATACCGGAAGCTGAAATTTCCACCATGTTTGATAATTATACTTTTAAAGGTGGAATACCAAAGAAACTTGGAGATCCAGGAGTACCAACTATACCATGCTCCATTAAAAGAAACTATGTTAAAACCGCTTTATGTGATCTTGGAGTCGGTGTTAGTGTTATGCCTATCTCTTTATATCGTAGACTTGATTTGAATAAGTTGACATCTACTGAAATATCTTTGCAAATGGCTGATAAATCAACTGCTATGCCTGTCGGTATTTGTGAGGATGTGCCTGTTGTGGTTGCAAACGTTACTATTTTAACAGACTTTATTATTCTTGATATTCCCGAGGACGATAGTATGTATATTATTCTTGGAAGACCCTTTTTGAATACTGCAGGGGCTGTTATTGATTGCACCAAAGGAAATGTCACTTTTCATGTTAATGGTAATGAGCATACGGTACACTTTCCGAGGAAACAACCTCAAGTCCACAGTATCAATTCTATTGGAAATTTTTCAACAATTACTATTGAAGGTTTTGAATTTCCTCTTCCTACTGTCAAGAAGAAATATGATATTCTTATTGTTGGGGACATGCATATCCCCGTTGAGGTAACCTAGTGTTATTCGAAATTTCTCCGGTTCCATGTTATTCGGAATGAATTTGTTAACAAGACTTGATCAACCTTGTTAGTGGATTCCTTTTGATAAGCATGAGATGGATGAAGTTAGAAAACACAACTCTCTGTACCCTCTTTTTACTTTCTGTTATTTATATTCAATAAAGGAAAATAGTATTTTTCTATTGTTTTCTCAATTATCTATGCAATAAAAAATACCCCGAAAATAAAAGTTCTTCAAATGCCCTGAAATTTAAATATGATTTTTTCTGGAATATTTGAGAATATTTGGCATTGAGAACGCAGCAGGGAGAGCAAGCACCTGGGCACGAGGGTCCAGGGCGCGCCCCCTGCCTCATGGGCCCACGGTGGCTCCCCTCCACTTATTCCTACACCCACACACTTCTTCTTCCTCCCAAAAAAATCACCAGCCAGCTCAAGCACGAGTTCTAGCTCATTTTGCGGTGATTTTCGATCTCCTTGCTCAAAGCACCTCTCACAAAACTGCTTTGGAGGGATTGTTCCTTGGTATGTGACTCCTCCATTGGTCCAATTAGTTTTTGTTCTAGTGTTTTATTCATTGCAAATTTGTTCTGCCTAGGTGACCATGTTCTTGAGCTTGCATGTCAAATTTATATGGTTCCAAGTAGTTCTAATGCATGATATAGGCTCTAGGCACTTGTGGGAGTAGTTGCTATCAATTTTGTTGAGTATGGTTTACTTTTGTTTGAAGTTACTAAAAATTTCAGAAATTTTTCAGAGGAAAAAATATGCTTAGGAAAATGTACCAAGGTGGTTCTTCAAGGAAACAAGGACCCAGGCTTGCAATGCGTGATGCTGATGATGAGCAACCAAGGGATGCTCCAGTGCGGCCTTGTGAATGGCCTTCAGAGGACTTCATGGATCAAACTGGAATTAAGGAAGAATTTAACGTATACTTGCGTAATGCTGATCTTGTGAGCTTCGCGGCAGAAAAGTGTCGCCAGTACCACTATCTCACTAGTTCCTTTGTGAGAAGGTTTGAATTTTCATCTTCACGCAATTCTCAAAATGGCTTGTTTGATCTTTATGAAAATTCTTATACTATGGACTTAGAGGATTTTACCACTGCTTGCAAACTTTCACAATGGGGTAGTGCAAGTGAACCTCGCAAATCTGAATTTAGAGATTTTCTTGCTAGTATAATGGTGGGGGAATCTAGAGACATAGCACAAGCTACCATGGGGAGCATTCATTTTACTGCTATACATTATTTCACTCTCTTCATAGGTAGGTGTATAAATGGTAAGGATGAAGCATGTCACATGTGTGTCCCTGACCTCAGTATTCTTAGGAGTGCTGTGTTAGGACATAAATCTTAGGACATAAATCTTATAATTTGGGAGCCATTGTTGCACGTAGGTTGCATCATAATATATTTAATGAAGATTTCTCCGGTGGAATTTATGCAACCTGTCGGGGATATACCTCGTGGTATGACCCGGCTGGAGTTGTAAACCGGCTGGGACTTGGTAAACCGGCGGATGGTAAACCAGCGGAGAGCTAAGACAGATGGCTAAGACAGACGGTAAACCGGCTGGTGTTAAACCGGCAGACAATGTTAAACCGGCAGACAATGTTAAACCGGCAAACAATGTTAAACCAGCAGACGTTAAGAGCCCAGGAAGGGAAATCAAAATAGTTTAAGTTAAAGTCCGAGTTGGACTCCACATGTAACCCGCCCCTTCAACATATATAAGGAGGGGCAGGGCTCCTCAAAGGGGGACAAGCTACAAGCAAGAAGAAACAATCTTAGGGCTAGACACAAAGAGAAGAGCCGGTTTACGGCGACTCCCTCGTGATGATAATGAGACCTAGCCTCAAACAGCATGTAGGGTTGTTATCGAATGATGTTTTCCGGGGCTCGAAGCTGTCTAAATCTCTGTCTTATGTTGCGTTTCTCGATTCCGCTCAACCCCTCTTAAGCTACCACATAGATGCGTTGGCCTCGCGACTAAGTCCTTACACTAGGACATCTGACGTGACAATTCCACGACAGTTAACGCCCATCGTGGGGCCTGCGCACGGTGGTATTGAGTTTTTGGAAGGATCCTAATTAAGGTTTGGAGAAGCTTGTCAAAGTTTCAGATGAAGAAAAGCCAGCTTTGAAAAGGATCTACGTCCGCTTTGATTAAGATCAGAAATTATTTATCAACAGAATTGATCCAGTTGGTTGGCCATGATCCGCTGGCGCTTCGTCAGGTTTCCAGAAAAGGGCCCGCTGCCATCGCGAGCCGCCGCTATTATTAAATCACCGCCGGTCCGAATCGGATAAAGCTTCGCTGGCTAAATACGAGGTGATCGTAAGCTTGCAAGAAAAAAACAAACCCGCGGACGGATCAGTTCCCGAGAGGCAAACAGAAAAACATACCATCAGGCTTTCACGTGTAATTACGATCGGTTGTTGCTACAAGTCGCCAAGCCAACAGGGGTAGTCAACATGAAATCGATCAAAGCTACTGTTATGTTTTATCTTACATGGTGAGTTGCCGCCCGCGTCCAAAGCTGCCGACCTTGCTGTAGCGTCCTCCTCTTCAACGACTTCGCCGAGTCGCCACGGTGTCACCACCAAATTTACCAACGCTTGATGCAAGGAAGGTACTTAGCACCTGCACGAAATAGATGGAGAAAATCAATTGTCTGAAGATCCGGTCAATACAGCTCGTTTTGGGATTCTACAACCATGGCCCGGAGAAGGACACGGACTCGGCAGTCGCCCTCGATCCAAATTAATACCTATGGCTGTACTAAACCGCCGGATTGAGCCGCTGTTAAGTTGAGCCGGCCCGGCTACCACAAGTCACCGCCGCGCCCTCCTCTGTGGTCAAACCGCCCGTTAGCGGGCTTGCGCCGTTGCTAAGTCGATTCAACCCAGGAGAACCTGCTCCACCACTTCTGTCACTTCTGCTATGACCCACCGCGCCGGCCCTCCGAGTCGGTCACAGCCCCGTCACGTCGAGCCGTTGGCAGCCCCGTCACCGGGTCAACAGCCGCATCTTGAGCTGCCGCCGTGGTCCAGTCATCTCCGCCGCTCGAAGCGTCGTGGTCTTGCTCCGCATCCGCTCCGGGTTAAATCTCTGTCTCGAGCCGCCGGGCACTGTGAAAACACCCGTCTCTACTGTATGGCCGCGGCCTCGTCTCGCCAAAGTCGCTTTGGCCTCCTCTGTCGCAACCTCAAGTCGCCTCTGCTGGCCCCGCCGGGTTGCCGCTACAGCTTCGCCTCCCCTGCGGCTGCCGTCGGGCTATTCCCCAGGTCTTGAGCTGCTGCGTCAAGTTGCCGTCGCCGCCACAGCCATGGGTTTGCTGGTTTGCCTCCTCCGCTGCGCCTGGGGCCGCCTCTCCTGAAAACGCTTTCTACAGATAGCTGCTGGAACTCCGAGCTCGTCGCGGCCGTACCAACCCGTCTCGCCAAACTGCCGGATTGAACCGGCCCTGTCACCGCGAGTCACCGTCCGTGCGCCGGATTAAGTTGCTCCCCTAACTCAAACCGCCGCCGGTTTGTCCCTCCGCCGCTCCACGTTGCTGCTGTTGAAACGCCCCGGCCGAAGGCAACCCGTGAACCGTTGCCTTGACCTGTTGTCGCCGCGCGGTCCGACCGCCTCCATCACCACGCGTCAAACTGCCCGAGCATGCCCATGCGGTCACGTCGCCACCACCGCGGACCTGCGACCCATCGCTTCCAAGCCGGCCATGCTTCCGTTGAGTCACCATGGTTACCGCTCGCTTTGAGCTGCTGCGGGTTCCGCCTCTGCGCGACTCCCCCGGTCCAACCTCGTCTTCGCGGCCTCAAATCGCCGCCTCGTTCGTTGAGGACTCGACCCGTGCTTCTGCCAAATCGCCGTTGCCGGTTCACCTCTGCCTCGAGCCATTGCTGCGGCTACCGCGGCCACGACCGGCCACCTAGCTCAACCGCCGAGCCACTTACACTAAGAGCCGGCCGCCCTCCATCTAGCGCCTCCGCTGGTACAGTCTCAAACTGCCGCGGTCTTCACATGAGTCGCAGTTTTTTTGCACTTCGTTCAGCCTGCGATCGCGGTTCCGCCCCGCACTGTTTAACTGCCGTCGTTGCCTTGCGCCTCGAGCCAGCTTCAAGCCACTTCACCTCCGCGGCGCCGGTTCACCATTCTATCTCCAAAGCACGAACTCTGCTTCCAAGCTGTTGCGCCCTCTGCCGATTGAGCAGCCTCCGTCAGCGCTTCAACCGAGCCCCATCGCCACAGCCTCAATCCGCCGAATCGCCGGCATCCCTCTGCCGCGGTCTCTACCTTTGGCGAGGTCCGGCACCTCCGTCTCCGCCTTCACCGGCCACCTCACGGAGTCGCCGTAGTGGATTTACCTCCTGGCCGCCCTCGTCGAAACACCGCGCCTCGCCGCGTTTGCCTCTGCGTTGAACCAGCGCCAGATCACCATCACACTGTAAAACACCGCGGCTTTGTTCCCTCAAGAATCAACTACGCTGCGCGCCCCGCAGGTTCTTCCAGTAACAAGAAACAGGCTCTGTTGTTGGATGCTGGAAAAGTCAAAGGACCGTCATCAGGCCCGTGTGTTAGTAGCGTAACTGCCACAAGTACAAGTGTTGCGCCGGTTTGACATCGTATAAAAGAGAATGGGATACGGTACAAGGGCCGCATCAGATATCTGGTATGTTTTTGATTACAGTATCCATGTAAAAAAAGGGAGGGGCACATGGATGTCATGCTACATCGCATCAGCGGAGCTCAATGTGTATATACTATTCAGTATTATATGGCACCGGCATCTACGTTTATCCGACGAAAACAAAATCAGGTATTATCTCTCCTATATATTTTATCAGTATATTTTTCCTCTGAGCACCGTTACACTGCCCTATTGGTGTTTTATATACAGGCAAAATTATTGTTATACTGCGGGTATGGAACACGCACTGGCAACGTTCTACAACGGTGTTCTCCTACGTGTCACATTACCTGATGAACAGACGGCCGGTTCACGCATCTGTGCCGGCTTACAATACGGAGGGCAATTTGCTCATTCGCACGGGCTTACAACGCCATAACCGGATCATCTGCCTGCTCCAACAGCCGACTCGGCCGTGATTGATTTCAGCTTCACTGTGGTGATCATCAACTCCACAGTGGATAACCCCTGGCATGATATATCAGGTGAAATCCATCCAGTATATTTTATATTACATATTGCCTTCTTTAATAGATCAATTACTCCGGCTAGCAAGGTTGTCTAATGCAGGACCCTAAACCGCCATATTGGTGCAAATTTAAAGGCCGTCAGAAAATTTCCGACTTAAAAGGAAGAATTCCGGTTTAATATCCGGCTTAAGGGAAAGTTATCTCCCACAAAGCTTTGAAGCTCTCGATAGCCGGTTCAAAATACCGGTTCAAGAAGAATTTGTTGGAAATATGCCCTAGAGGCAATAATAAAAGCATTATTATTATATTTCCTTGTTCGTGATAATTGTCTTTATTCATGCTATAATTGTGTTATCCGGAAATCGTAATACATGTGTGAATAGTAGACACTAACATGTCCCTAGTAAGCCTCTAGTTGACTAGCTCGTTGATCAACAGATAGTCATGATTTCCTGACTATGGACATTGGATGTCATTGATAACGAGATCACATCATTAGGAGAATGATGTCATGGACAAGACCCAATCCTAAACATAGCACAAGATCGTATAGTTCGTTTGCTAGAGTTTTCCAATGTCAAGTATTTTTTCCTTAGACCATGAGATCGTGTAACTCCCGGATACCGTAGGAGTGCTTTGGGTATACCAAACGTCACAACGTAATTGGGTGACTATAAAGGTAGACTACGGGTATCTCCGAAAGTGTCTGTTGGGTTGACACGGATCAAGACTGGGATTTGTCACTCCGTATGACGGAGAGGTATCACTGGGCCCACTCGGTAATGCATCATCATTATGAGCTCAAAGTGACCAAGTGTCTGGTCACGGGATCATGCATTACGGTACGAGTAAAGTGACTTGCCGGCAACAAGATTGAACAAGGTATTGGGATACCGACGATCGAATCTCGGGCAAGTAACATATCGATTGACAAAGGGAATTGCATACGGGGTTGCTTGAATCCTCGACATCGTGGTTCATCCGATGAGATCATCGAAGAGCATGTGGGAGCCAACATGGGTATCCAGATCCCGCTGTTGGTTATTGACCGGAGAGTCATCTCGGTCATGTCTGCATGTCTCCCGAACCCGTAGGGTCTACACACTTAAGGTTCGGTGACGCTAGGGTTGTGAAGATATGTATATGCAGTAACCCGAATGTTGTTCGGAGTCTCGGGTGAGATCCTGGACGTCACAAGGAGTTTCGGAATAGTCCGGAGGTAAAGAATTATATATAGGAAGTGCTGTTTCGGCCATCGGGACAAGTTTCGGGGTCACCGGTATTGTACCGGGACCACCGGAAGGGTCCCGGGGGTCCACCGGGTGGGGCCACCCATCCCGGAGGGCCCCATGGGCCAAAGTGGGGAGGGGAACCAGCCCATAGTGGGCTGGTGCGCCCCCCTAGGCCCACCCCATGCGCCTAGGGTTGAAACCCTAGGGGTGGGGGCGCCCCACCTTGCCTTGGGGGCCACTCCAGCCCTGGCCGGCGCCCCCCCTAGGAGATCTCATCTCCTAGGGCCGGCGCCCCCCCTAGGGGAGCCTATATATATGAGGGGGAGGGAGGGGGCAGCAGTACCTTGAGTCTTGGCACCTCCCTCTCCCCTTCTACACCTCTTCCTCTCGTAGTATAAGGCGAAGCCCTGCTCCTGTGACGCCCTGCATCCACCACCACGCCGTCGTGCTGCTGGATCTTCATCAACCTCTCCTTCCCCCTTGCTGGATCAAGAAGGAGGAGACGTCACGCTGACCGTACGTGTGTTGAACGCGGAGGTGCCGTCCGTTCGGCGCTAGGATCTCCGGTGATTTGGATCACGTCGAGTACGACTACCTCATCCCCGTTCTTTGAACGCTTCCGCTCGCGATCTACAAAGGTATGTAGATGCATCCGATCACTCGTTGCTAGATGAACTCATAGATGGATCTTGGTGAAACCGTAGGAAAATTTTTGTTTTCTGCAACGTTCCCCAACAGTGGCATCATGAGCTAGGTCTATGTGTAGTTCTTTATGCACGAGTAGAACACAATTTGTTGTGGGCATTGATGTTGTCAACTTTCTTGCCGCTACTAGTCTTATCTTGCTTCAACGGTATTGTGGGATGAAGCGGCCCGGACCAACCTTACACGTATGCTTACGTGAGACCGGTTCCACTGACTGACATGCACTAGTTGCATAAGGTGGCTGCCGGGTGTCTGTCTCTCCCACTTTAGTTGGACCGGATTCGATGAAAAGGGTCCTTATGAAGGGTAAATAGAAGTTGACAAATCACGTTGTGGCTTTCACGTAGGTAAGAAAATGTTCTTGCTAGAACCCTATTTCAGCCACATAAAACTTGCAACAACAATTAGAGGACGTCTAACTTGTTTTTGCAGCAAGTGCTTTGTGATATGATATGGCCAAAGCTGTCATGAATGATGAATGATATATATGTGATGTATGAGATGTTCATGCTATTGTAATAGGAATCATGACTTGCATGTCGATGAGTATGACAACCGGCAGGAGCCATAGGAGTTGTCTTTATTTTTTGTATGACCTGTGTGTCATTGAGAAACGCCATGTAAATTACTTTACTTTATTGCTAAACGCGTTAGCCATAGTAGTAGAAGTAATAGTTGGCGAGCAACTTCATGGAGACACGATGATGGAGATCATGGTGTCATGCCGGTGACAAGATGATCATGGAGCCCCAAGATGGAGATCAAAGGAGCTATGTGATATTGGTCATATCATGTCACTATTATTATTTGATTGCATGTGATGTTTATCATGTTTTGTACATCTTGTTTACTTAGAACGACGGTAGTAAATAAGATGATCCCTCATAATAATTTCAAGAAAGTGTTTCCCCTAACAGTGCACCGTTGCGACAGTTCGTTGTTTCGAAGCATCACGTGATGATCGGGTGTTAGATTCAAACGTTCACATACAACGGGTGTAAGACAGATTTACACATGCAAACACTTAGGTTGACTTGACGAGCCTAGCATGTACAGACATGGCCTCGGAACACAGAAGACCGAAAGGTTGAGCATGAGTCGTATAGAAGATACGATCAACATGAAGATGTTCACCGATGTTGACTAGTCCGTCTCACGTGATGATCGGACACGGCCCAGTTAACTCGGATCATGTTATACTTAGATGACTAGAAGAGGGATGTCTATCTAAGTGGGAGTTCATTGAATAATTTGATTAGATGAACTTAATTATCATGAACTGTTGGGGAACGTAGTAATTTCAAAATTTTCCTACGCACACGCAAGATCATGGTGATGCATAGCAACGAGGGGGAGAGTCTGATCTACGTACCCTTGTAGATCACAATGGAAGCGTTGACACAACGTAGAGGAAGTAGTCGTACGTCTTCTTCCTGATCCGACCGATCCAAGCACCGTTACTTCGGCACCTCCGAGTTCTTAGCACACGTTCAGCTCGATGACGATCCTTGGGCTCCGATCCAGCAAAGCGTCGAGGAAGAGTTCCGTCAGCACGACGGCGTGGTGACGATCTTGATGTACTACCGACGCAGGGCTTCGCCTAAGCACTACAACGGTATGATCGAGGTGGAATTTGGTGGCAGGGGGCACCGCACACGGCTAAGGAACGATCTCAAGGATCAACTTGTGTGTCTAGAGGTGCCCCCTGCCCCCGTATATAAAGGTTGAGAGGGGGAGGGCTGGCCGGCCAAGCTAGGGAGGCGCAGGAGGAGTCCTACTCCTACCGGGAGTAGGACTCCCCCCCCCCCAATCCTATTCCTAATAGGACTCCCAAGTGGAAAGAGAGGGAGAGAGGTGGCCGGCCACCTCTCCTAGTCCTAATAGGACTAGGGGAGGGGGGTGGCACGCAGCCCACCTTGGGCTGCCCCTTTCACCTTTCCACTAAGGCCCAATAAGGCCCATTTGGTTCCCGGGGGGTTCCGGTAACCTCCCGGTACTCCGGTAAAATTCCCGATTTCACCCGGAACACTTCCGATGTCCAAACATAGGCTTCCAATATATCAATCTTTATGTCTCGACCATTTCGAGACTCCTCGTCATGTCCGTGATCACATCCGGGACTCCGAACAACCTTCGGTACATCAAAATGCATAAACTCATAATAATTGTCATCGTAACGTTAAGCGTGCGGACCCTACGGTTCGAGAACAATGTAGACATGACCGAGACACGTCTCCGGTCAATAACCAATAGCGGGACCTGGATGCCCATATTGGCTCCTACATATTCTACGAAGATCTTTATCGGTCAGACCGCATAACAACATACGTTGTTCCTTTTGTCATCGGTATGTTACTTGCCCGAGATTCGATCGTCGGTATCCAATACCTAGTTCAATCTCGTTACTGGCAAGTCTCTTTACTCGTTCCATAATACATCATCTCACAACTAACATCTTAGTTATAATGCTTGCAAGGCTTATGTGATGTGTATTACCGAGAGGGCCCAGAGATACCTCTCCGACAATCGGAGTGACAAACCCTAATCTCGAAATACGCCAACCCAACATCTACCATTGGAGACACCTGTAGTACTCCTTTATAATCACCCAGTTACATTGTGACGTTTGGTAGTACCCAAAGTGTTCCTCCGGCAAACGGGAGTTGCATAATCTCATAGTCATAGGAACATGTATAAGTCATGAAGAAAGCAATAGCAACATACTAAACGATCGGGTGCTAAGCTAATGAAATGGGTCATGTCAATCAGATCATTCAACTAATGATGTGACCTCGTTAATCAAATAACAACTCTTTGTTCATGGTTAGGAAACATAACCATCTTTGATTAATGAGCTAGTCAAGTAGAGGCATACTAGTGACACTCTGTTTGTCTATGTATTCACACATGTATTATGTTTCCGGTTAATACAATTCTAGCATGAATAATAAACATTTATCATGATATAAGGAAATAAATAATAACTTTATTATTGCCTCTAGGGCATATTTCCTTCAGTCTCCCACTTGCACTAGAGTCAATAATCTAGATTACACAGTAATGATTCTAACACCCATGGAGCCTTGGTGTTGATCATGTTTTGCTCGTGGAAGAGGCTTAGTCAACGGGTCTGCAACATTCAGATCCGTATGTATCTTGCAAATCTCTATGTCTCCCACCTGGACTAGATCCCGGATGGAGTTGAAGCGTCTCTTGATGTGTTTGGTCCTTTTGTGAAATCTGGATTCCTTTGCTAAAGCAATTGCACCAGTAT
Source organism: Triticum monococcum (assembly GCA_034509565.1). Taxonomy (NCBI): domain Eukaryota; kingdom Viridiplantae; phylum Streptophyta; class Magnoliopsida; order Poales; family Poaceae; genus Triticum; species Triticum monococcum. Next base: position 639,643,970 of record CM067845.1, read on the forward strand.
TGTCACAAAAGATTTTCATTGGACCCGATGCACTAGGTATGACACCTAGATTAGATATGAACTCCTTCATCCAGACTCCTTCGTTCGCTGCTTCCGAGGCAGCTATGTACTCCGCTTCACATGTAGATCCCGCTATGACGCTTTGTTTAGAACTGCACCAACTGACAGCTCCACCGTTTAAAGTAAACACGTATCCGGTTTGCGATTTAGAATCGTCCGGATCAGTGTCAAAGCTTGCATCAACGTAACCTCTTACGGTGAGCTCTTTGTCACCTCCATATACGAGAAACATATCCTTAGTCCTTTTCAGGTATTTCAGGATGTTCTTGACCGCTGTCCAGTGATCCGCTCCTGGATTACTTTGGTACCTCCCTGCTAAACTTATAGCAAGGCACACATCAGGTCTGGTACACAGCATTGCATACATGATAGAGCCTATGGCTGAAGCATAGGGAACATCTTTCATTTTCTCTCTATCTTCTACAGTGGTCGGGCATTGAGTCTGACTCAACTTCACACCTTGTAACATAGGCAAGAACCCTTTCTTTGCTTGATCCATTTTGAACTTCTTCAAAATCTTGTCAAGGTATGTGCTTTGTGAAAGTCCAATTAAGCGTCTTGATCTATCTCTATAGATCTTTATGCCTAATATGTAAGCAGCTTCCCCGAGGTCTTTCATCGAAAAACTTTTATTCAAGTATCCCTTTATGCTATCCAAAAATTCTATATCATTTCCAATCAGCAATATGTCATCCACATATAATATCAGAAATGCTACAGAGCTCCCACTCACTTTCTTGCAAATATAGGCTTCTCCAAAAGTCTGTATAAATCCAAATGCTTTGATCACACTATCAAAGCGTTTATTCCAACTCCGAGATGCTTGCACCAGTCCATAAATGGATCGCTGGAGTTTGCACACTTTGTTAGCTCCCTTTGGATCGACAAAACCTTCTGGTTGCATCATATACAACTCTTCTTCCAGAAATCCATTCAGGAATGCAGTTTTGACATCCATCTACCATATTTCATAATCATAAAATGCGGCAATTGCTAACATGATTCTGACAGACTTAAGCATCGCTACGGGTGAGAAGGTCTCATCGTAGTCCACCCCTTGAACTTGTCGAAAACCTTTTGCGACAAGTCGAGCTTTATAGACAGTAATATTACCGTCAGCGTCAGTCTTTTTCTTGAAGATCCATTTATTCTCAATTGCTTGCCGATCATCGGGCAAGTCAACCAAAGTCCATACTTTGTTCTCATACATGGATCCCATCTCAGATTTCATGGCTTCAAGCCACTTTGCGGAATCTGGGCTCACCATCGCTTCTTCATAGTTCGTAGGTTCATCATGATCTAGTAGCATGACTTCCAGAATTGGATTACCGTACCACTCTGGTGCGGATCTCACTCTGGTTGATCTACGTGGTTCAGTAGTATCTTGTCCTGAAGTTTCATGATCATCATCATTAGCTTCCTTACTAATTGGTATAGGTGTCGCAGAAACAGTTTTCTGTGATGTACTATTTTCCAATAATGGAGCAGGTACAGTTACCTCGTCAAGTTCTACTTTCCTCCCACTCACTTCTTTCGAGAGAAACTCCTTCTCTAGAAATGATCCATTCTTAGCAACGAATGTCTTGCCTTCGGATCTGTGATAGAAGGTGTACCCAACAGTATCCTTTGGGTATCCTATGAAGACACATTTCTCCGCTTTGGGTTCGAGCTTATCAGGTTGAAGCTTTTCACATAAGCATCGCAGCCCCAAACTTTAAGAAACGACAACTTTGGTTTCTTGCCAAACCATAGTTCACAAGGCGTCGTCTCAACGGATTTTGATGGTGCCCTATTTAACGTGAATGCGGCCGTCTCTAAAGCATAACCCCAAAACGATAGCGGTAAATCAGTAAGAGACATCATAGATCGCACCATATCTAGTAAAGTACGATTACGACGTTTGGACACACCATTATGCTGTGGTGTTCCGGGTGGCGTGAGTTGCGAAACTATTCCACAATTTTTCAAATGTACACCAAACTCGTAACTCAAATATTCTCCTCCACGATTAGATCGTAGAAACTTTATTTTCTTGTTACGATGATTTTCAACTTCACTCTGAAATTCTTTGAACTTTTCAAATGTTTCAGACTTGTGTTTCATTAAGTAGATATACCCATATCTGCTTAAATCATCTGTGAAGGTGAGAAAATAACGATATCCGCCATGAGCCTCAATATTCATCGGACCACATACATCGGTATGTATGATTTCCAATAAATCTGTTGCTCTCTCCATAGTACCGGAGAACGGTGGTTTAGTCATCTTGCCTATGAGGCACGGTTCGCAAGTACCAAGTGATTCATAATCAAGTGGTTCCAAAAGCCCATCAGTATGGAGTTTCTTCATGCGCTTTACACCGATATGACCTAAACGGCAGTGCCACAAATAACTTGCACTATTATTATCAACTCTGCATCTTTTGGCTTCTACATTATGAATATGTGTATCACTACTATCGAGATTTAACAAGAATAGACCACTCTTCAAAGGTGCATGACCATAAAAGATATTACTCATATAAATACAACAACCATTATTCTCTGATTTAAATGAATAACCGTCTCGCATTAAACAAGATCCAGATATATTGTTCATGCTCAACGCTGGCACCAAATAACAATTATTTAGGTCTAATATTAATCCCAAAGGTAGATGTAGAGGTAGCGTGCCGACCGCGATCACATCGACTTTGGAACCGTTTCCCACGCGCATCGTCACCTCGTCCTTTGCTAGTGTACGCTTATTCCGTAGTCCCTGTTTCGTGTTGCAAATATTAGCAACAGAACCAGTATCAAATACCCAGGTGCTACTGCGAGCTCTAGTAAGGTATACATCAATAACATGTATATCACATATACCTTTGTTCACCTTGCCATCCTTCTTATCCGCCAAATACTTGGGGCAGTTCCGCTTCCAGTGACCGGTCTGCTTGCAGTAGAAGCACTCAGTTTCAGGCTTAGGTCCAGACTTGGGTTTCTTCTCCTGAGCAGCAACTTGCTTGCTGTTCTTTTTGAAGTTCCCCTTCTTCTTCCCTTCGCCCTTTTTCTTGAAACTAGTGGTCTTGTTGACCATCAACACTTGATGCTCCTTCTTGATTTCTACCTCCGCAGCTTTCAGCATTGCCAAGAGCTCGGGAATAGTCTTGTTCATCCTTTGCATATTATAGTTCATCACGAAGCTCTTGTAGCTTGGTGGCAGTGATTGGAGAATTCTGTCAATGACGCAATCATCTGGAAGATTAACTCCCATCTGAATCAAGTGATTATTATACCCAGACATTTTGAGTATATGCTCACTGACAGAACTGTTCTCCTCCATCTTGCAGCTATAGAACTTATTGGAGACTTCATATCTCTCAATTCGGGCATTTGCTTGAAATATTAACTTCAACTCCTGGAACATCTCATATGCTCCATGACGTTCAAAACGTCGTTGAAGTCCCGATTCTAAGCCGTAAAGCATGGCACACTGAACTATCGAGTAGTCATCAGCTTTGCTCTGCCAGACGTTCATAACATCTGGTGTTGCTCCAGCAGTAGGCCTGGCACCCAGCGGTGCTTCCAGGACGTAATTCTTCTGTGCAGCAATGAGGATAATCCTCAGGTTACGGACCCAGTCCATGTAATTGCTACCATCATCTTTCAACTTTGCTTTCTCAAGGAACGCATTAAAATTCAACGGAACAACAGCACGAGCCATCTATCTACAATCAACATAAACAAGCAAGATACTATCAGGTACTAAGTTGATGATAAGTTTAAGTTTAGTTAGTCAAATTACTTAAGAACTCCCACTTAGATAGACATCCCTCTAATCCTCTAAGTGATCATGTGATCCAAATCAACTAAACCATAACCGATCATCACATGAGATGGAGTAGTTTTCAATGGTGAACATCGTTATGTTGATCATATCTACTATATGATTCACGCTCGACCTTTCGGTCTCTGTGTTCCGAGGCCATATCTGCATATGCTAGGCTCGTCAAGTTTAACCTGAGTATTCTGCGTGTGCAAAACTGGCTTGCACCCGTTGTAGATGGACGTAGAGCTTATCACACCCGATCATCACGTGGTGTCTGGGCACGACGAACTTTGGCAACGGTGCATACTGAGGGAGAACACTTCTTGATAATTTAGTGAGAGATCATCTTATAATGCTACCGTCAATCAAAGCAAGATAAGATGCATAAAAGATAAACATCACATGCAATCAATATAAGTGATATGATATGGCCATCATCATCTTGTGCTTGTGATCTCCATCTCCGAAGCACCGTCATGATCACCATCGTCACCGGCGCGACACCTTGATCTCCATCATAGCATCGTTGTCGTCTCGCCAATCTTATGCTTCCACGACTATCACTACCGCTTAGCAATAAAGTAAAGCATTACATCGCGATTGCATTGCATACAATAAAGCGACAACCATATGGCTCCTGCCAGTTGCCGATAACTTGGTTACAAAACATGATCATCTCATACAATAAAATCAGCATCATGCCTTGACCATATCACATCACAACATGCCCTGCAAAAACAAGTTAGACGTCCTCTACTTTGTTGTTGCAAGTTTTACGTGGCTGCTACGGGCTTAAGCAAGAACTCATCTCACCTACGCATCAAAACCACAACGATAGTTTGTCAAATAGACTCCGTTTTAACCTTCTCAAGGACCGGGCGTAGCCACACTCGGTTCAACTAAAGTTGGAGAGACAGTCGCCCGCAAGCCATCTATGTGCAAAGCACGTCGAGGGAACCGGTCCCGCGTAAGCGTACGCGTAAGGTTGGTCCGGGTCGTCTCGTCCAACAATACCGCCGAACCAAAGTATGACATGCTGGTAGGCAGTATAACTTGTATCGCCCACAACTCACTTGTGTTCTACTTGTGCAAATAACATCAAACCATAAAACCTGGCTCTGATACCACTGTTGGGGAACGTAGTAATTTCAAAATTTTCCTACGCACACGCAAGATCATGGTGATGCATAGCAACGAGGGGGAGAGTCTGATCTACGTACCCTTGTAGATCACAACGGAAGCGTTGACACAACGTAGAGGAAGTAGTCGTACGTCTTCTTCCCGATCCGACCGATCCAAGCACCGTTACTTCGGCACCTCCGAGTTCTTAGCACATGTTCAGCTCGATGACGATCCTCGGGCTCCGATCCAGCAAAGCGTCGAGGAAGAGTTCCGTCAGCACGACGGCGTGGTGACGATCTTGATGTACTACCGACGCAGGGCTTCGCCTAAGCACTACAACGGTATGATCGAGGTGGAATTTGGTGGCAGGGGGCACCGCACACGGCTAAGGAACGATCTCAAGGATCAACTTGTGTGTCTAGAGGTGCCCCCTGCCCCCGTATATAAAGGTTGAGAGGAGGAGGGCTGGCCGGCCAAGCTAGGGAGGCGCAGGAGGAGTCCTAATCCTACCGGGAGTAGGACTCCCCCCCAATCCTATTCCTAATAGGACTCCCAAGTGGAAAGAGAGGGAGAGAGGTGGCCGGCCACCTCTCCTAGTCCTAATAGGACTAGGGGAGGGGGGTGGCATGCAGCCCACCTTGGGCTGCCCCTTTCACCTTTCCACTAAGGCCCAATAAGGCCCATTTGGTTCCCGGGGGGTTCCGGTAACCTCCCGGTACTCCGGTAAAATTCCCGATTTCACCCGGAACACTTCCGATGTCCAAACATAGGCTTCCAATATATCAATCTTTATGTCTCGACCATTTCGAGACTCCTCGTCATGTCCGTGATCACATCGGGGACTCCGAACAACCTTCGGTACATCAAAATGCATAAACTCATAATAACTGTCATCGTAACGTTAAGCGTGCGGACCCTACGGTTCGAGAACAATGTAGACATGACCGAGACACGTCTCCGGTCAATAACCAATAGCGGAACCTGGATGCCCATATTGGCTCCTACATATTCTACGAAGATCTTTAGCGGTCAGACCGCATAACAACATACGTTGTTCCCTTTGTCATCGGTATGTTACTTGCCCGAGATTCGATCGTCGGTATCCAATACCTAGTTCAATCTCGTTACTGGCAAGTCTCTTTACTCGTTCCGTAATACATCATCTCACAACTAACATCTTAGTTATAATGCTTGCAAGGCTTATGTGATGTGTATTACCGAGAGGGCCTAGAGATACCTCTCCGACAATCAGAGTGACAAACCCTAATCTCGAAATACGCCAACCCAACATCTACCATTGGAGACACCTGTAGTACTCCTTTATAATCACCCAGTTACGTTGTGACGTTTGGTAGTACCCAAAGTGTTCCTCCGGCAAACGGGAGTTGCATAATCTCATAGTCATAGGAACATGTATAAGTCATGAAGAAAGCAATAGCAACATACTAAACGATCGGGTGCTAAGCTAATGAAATGGGTCATGTCAATCAGATCATTCAACTAATGATGTGACCTCGTTAATCAAATAACAACTCTTTGTTCATGGTTAGGAAACATAACCATCTCTGATTAACGAGCTAGTCAAGTAGAGGCATACTAGTGACACTCTGTTTGTCTATGTATTCACACATGTATTATGTTTCCGGTTAATACAATTCTAGCATGAATAATAAAAATTTATCATGATATAAGGAAATAAATAATAACTTTATTATTGCCTCTAGGGCATATTTCCTTCATGAACTTAGTCTAAAATCTTTACAACATGTCTTGTAGATCAAATGGCCAATGTTGTCCTCAACTTCAACGCGTTCCTAGAGAAAACCAAGCTGAAAGACGATGGCAGCAACTATACGGACTGGGTCCAAAACCTGAGGATCATCCTCATAGCTGCCAAGAAAGATTATGTCCTACTAGCACCGCTAGGTGACCCACCCGTCCCACAGAACCAAGACGTTATGAACGCTTGGCAGACACATGTTGATGACTACTCCCTCGTTCAGTGCGGCATCCTTTACAGCTTAGAGCCGGGGCTCCAAAAGCGTTTTGAGAGACATGGAGCATATGAGATGTTCGAAGAGTTGAAAATGGTTTTCCAAGCTCATGCCCGGGTCGAGAGATATGAGGTCTCCGACAAGTTCTTCAGCTGTAAGATGGAGGAAAATAGTTCTGTCAGTGAGCACATACTCACTATGTCTGGGTTGCATAACCGCTTGACTCGGCTGGGAGTTAATCTCCCGGATGATGCGGTCATTGACAGAATCCTCCAGTCGCTTCCACCAAGCTACAAGAGCTTTGTGATGAACTTTAATATGCAGGGGATGGAAAAGACCATTCCTGAAGTATTTGCTATGCTGAAATCAGCAGAGGTAGAAGTCAAGAAGGAACATCAAGTGTTGATGGTGAATAAAACCACTAAGTTCAAGAAGGGCAAGGGTAAGAAAGCCTTCAAGAAGGACGGTAAGGGAGTTGCCGCGCCCGGCAAGCAAGCTGCCGGGAAGAAGCCAAAGAATGGACCCAAGCCCGAGACTGAGTGCTTTTATTGCAAGGGAAGTGGTCACTGGAAGCGGAACTGCCCCAAATACTTAGCGGACAAGAAGGCCGGCAAAACAAAAGGTATATGTGATATACATGTAATTGATGTGTACCTTACCAATACTCGTAGTAGCTCCTGGGTATTTGATACCGGTGCAGTTGCTCACATTTGTAACTCAAAGTAGGGGCTGTGGAATAAGCGGAGACTGGCAAAGGACGAGGTGACGATGCGCGTCGGGAATGGTTCCAAGGTCAATGTGATCGCCGTCGGCACGCTACCTCTACATTTACCTTCGGGATTAGTTTTAAACCTTAATAATTGTTATTTAGTGCCAGCTTTGAGCATGAACATTGTATCGGGATCTTGTTTAATTCAAGATGGCTACTCATTTAAATCCAGGAATAATGGTTGTTTTATTTATATGAGAGATATGTTTTATGGTCATGCTCCGATGGTGAATGGTTTATTCTTAATGAATCTCGAGCGTAATGCTACACATGTTCATAGTGTGAATACCAAAAGATGTAAGGTTGATAATGATAGTCCCACATACTTGTGGCACTGCCGCCTTGGTCACATAGGTGTCAAACGCATGAAGAAGCTCCATGCAGATGGACTTTTAGAGTCTCTTGATTATGAATCATTTGACACGTGCGAACCATGCCTCATGGGTAAAATGACCAGACTCCGTTCTCAGGAACAATGGAGCGAGCAACCAACTTGTTGGAAATCATACATACTGATGTGTGCGGTCCAATGAGTGTTGAGGCTCGCGGTGGCTATCGTTATGTTCTCACCCTCACTGATGACTTGAGTAGATATGGGTATGTCTACTTAATGAAACACAAGTCTGAAACCTTTGAAAAGTTCAAGGAATTTCAGAGTGAGGTTGAGAATCAACGTGACAGAAAAATCAAGTTCCTGCGTTCAGATCGTGGAGGAGAATACTTGAGTCACGAATTTGGCACACACTTAAGAAAATGTGGAATAGTTTCACAACTCACGCCGCCTGGAACACCTCAGCGTAACGGTGTGTCCGAACGTCGTAATCGCACTCTATTAGATATGGTGCGATCTATGATGTCTCTTACCGATTTACCGCTATCTTTTTGGGGCCATGCTTTAGAGACTGCCGCATTCACTTTAAATAGGGCTCCGTCGAAATCCGTTGAGACGACACCGTATGAATTATGGTTTGGGAAGAAACCTAAGCTGTCATTTCTAAAAGTTTGGGGATGCGATGCTTATGTCAAGAAACTTCAACCTGAAAAGCTCGAACCCAAGTCGGAAAAATGCGACTTCATAGGATACCCTAAAGAAACTATTGGGTATACCTTCTACCTTAGATCCGAAGGCAAGATCTTTGTTGCCAAGAATGGATCCTTTCTGGAGAAGGAGTTTCTCTCGAAAGAAGTAAGTGGGAGGAAAGTAGAACTTGATGAAGTGTTACCTCTTGAACCGGAAAATGGCGTAACTCAAGAAAATGTTCCTGAGGTGCCTGCACCGACTAGAGAGGAAGTTAATGATGATGATCATGAAACTTCAGATCAAGTTGCTACTGAACTTCGTAGGTCCACAAGGACACGTTCCGCACCAGAGTGGTACGGCAACCCTGTCTTGGAAATCATGTTGTTAGACAACGGTGAACCTTCGAACTATGAAGAAGCGATGGCGGGCCCGGATTCCAACAAATGGCTAGAAGCCATGAAATCCGAGATAGGATCCATGTATGAAAACGAAGTATGGAATTTGACTGACTTGCCCGATGATCGGCGAGCCATAGAAAATAAATGGATCTTTAAGAAGAAGACAGACGCGGATGGTAATGTGACCATCCATAAAGCTCGGCTTGTCGCTAAGGGTTATCGACAAGTTCAAGGGGTTGACTACGATGAGACTTTCTCACCAGTAGCTAAGCTGAAGTCCATCCGAATTATGTTAGCAGTTGCCGCATACTATGATTATGAGATATGGCAAATGGACGTCAAAACGGCATTCCTTAATGGTTTCCTTAAGGAACAATTGTATATGATGCAACCGGAAGGTTTTGTCGATCCTAAGAATGTTGACAAGGTGTGCAAGCTCCAACGCTCGATTTATGGGCTGGTGCAAGCATCTCGGAGTTGGAACATTCGATTTCATGAGATGATCAAAGCGTTTGGGTTTACGCAGACTTATGGAGAAGCCTGCGTTTACAAGAAAGTGAGTGGGAGCTCTGTAGCATTTCTCATATTATATGTAGATGACATACTTTTGATGGGAAATGATATAGAACTCTTGGACAACATTAAGGCCTACTTGAATAAGAGTTTTTCAATGAAGGACCTTGGAGAAGCTGCTTATATATTAGGCATCAAAATCTATAGAGATAGATCGAGACGCCTCATAGGTCTTTCACAAAGCACATACCTTGATAAGATATTGAAGAAGTTCAATATGGATCTGTCTAAGAAGGGGTTCTTACCTGTGTTACAAGGTGTGAAATTGAGCTAAGCTCAATGTCCGACCATGGCAGAAGATATAGAAGAGATGAGTGTCATCCCCTATGCCTCAGCCATAGGTTCTATTATGTATGCCATGCTGTGTACCAGACCTGATATAAACCTTGTCGTAAGTTTGGTAGGAAGGTACCAAAGTAATCCCGGCAAGGAACACGGGACAGCGGTCAAGAATATCCTGAAGTACCTGAAAAGGACTAAGGAAATATTTCTCGTTTATGGAGGTGACGAAGAGCTCGTCGTAAAGGGTTACGTCGACGCTAGCTTCGACACAGATCTGGATGACTCTAAGTCACAAACCGGATACGTGTATATTTTGAATGGTGGGGCAGTAAGCTGGTGCAGTTGCAAGCAGAGCGTCGTGGCGGGATCTACATGTGAAGCGGAGTACATGACAGCCTCAGAGGCAGCGCATGAAGCAATTTGGGTGAAGGGGTTCATCACCGACCTAGGAGTCATACCCAATGCGTCGGGGCCAATCAAGCTTTTCTGTGACAACACTAGAGCTATTGCACTTGCCAAGGAGCCCAGGTTTCACAAGAAGACAAGGCACATCAAGCGTCGCTTCAACTCCATTCGTGAAAATGTTCAAGATGGAGACATAGATATTTGTAAAGTACATACAGACCAGAATGTAGCAGATCCGTTGACTAAACCTCTCCCTAGAGCAAAACATGATCAACACCAGAATTCCATGGGTGTTCGATTCATCACAATGTAACTAGATTATTGACTTTAGTGCAAGTGGGAGACTGTTGGAAATATGCCCACAGGCAATAACAAAAGCATTATTATTATATTTCCTTGTTCGTGATAATTGTCTTTATTCATGCTATAATTGTGTTATCCGGAAATCGTAATACATGTGTGAATAGTAGACACCAACATGTCCCTAGTAAGCCTCTAGTTGACTAGCTCGTTGATCAACAGATAGTCATGATTTCCTGACTATGGACATTGGATGTCATTGATAACGAGATCACATCATTAGGAGAATGATGTGATGGACAAGACCCAATCCTAAACATAGCACAAGATCGTATAGTTCGTTTGCTAGAGTTTTCCAATGTCAAGTATCTTTTCCTTAGACCATGAGATCGTGTAACTCCCGGATACCGTAGGAGTGCTTTGGGTATACCAAACGTCACAACGTAACTGGGTGACTATAAAGGTAGACTACGGGTATCTCCGAAAGTGTCTGTTGGGTTGACACGGATCAGGACTGGGATTTGTCACTCCGTATGACGGAGAGGTATCACTGGGCCCACTCGGTAATGCATCATCATTATGAGCTCAAAGTGACCAAGTGTCCGGTCACGGGATCATGCATTACGGTCCGAGTAAAGTGACTTGCCGGCAACAAGATTGAACAAGGTATTGGGATACCGACGATCAAATCTCGGGCAAGTAACATATCGATTGACAAAGGGAATTGCATACGGGGCTGCTTGAATCCTCGACATCGTGGTTCATCCGATGAGATCATCGAGGAGCATGTGGGAGCCAACATGGGTATCCAGATCCCGCTGTTGGTTATTGATCGGAGAGTCGTCTCGGTCATGTCTGCATGTCTCCCGAACCCGTAGGATCTACACACTTAAGGTTCGGTGTGAAGATATGTATATGCAGTAACCCAAATGTTGTTCGGAGTCCTGGATGAGATTCCGTACGTCACAAGGAGTTTCGGAATAGTCCGGAGGTAAAGAATTACATATAGGAAGTGTTGTTTCGGTCATCGGGACAAGTTTCAGGGTCACCGGTATTGTACCGGGACCACCGGAAGGGTCCCGGGGGTCCACCGGGTGGGGCCACCCATCCCGGAGGGCCCCATGGGCCAAAGTGGGGAGGGGAACCAACCCATAGTGGGCTGCTGTGCTCCCCTAGGCCCACCCCATGCGCCTAGGGTTGAAACCCTAGGGGTGGGGGGCGCCCCACCTTGCCTTGGGGGCCACTCCAGCCCTGGCCGCCGCCCCCCTAGGAGATCTCATCTCCTAGGGCCGGTGCCCCCCTAGGGGAGCCTATATATATGAGGGGGAGGGAGGGGGCAGCAGTACCTTGAGTCTTGGCACCTCCCTCTCCCCTGCTACACCTCTTCCTCTCGTAGTATAAGGCGAAGCCCTGCTACTGTGATGCCCTGCATCCACCACCACGCCGTCGTGCTGCTGGATCTTCATCAACCTCTCCTTCCCCCTTGCTGGATCAAGAAGGAGGAGACGTCACGCTGACCGTACGTGTGTTGAACGTGGAGGTGCCGTCCGTTCGGCGCTAGGATCTCCGGTGATTTGGATCACGTCGAGTACGACTACCTCATCCCCGTTCTTTGAACGCTTCCGCTCGCGATCTACAAAGGTATGTAGATGCATCTGATCACTCGTTGCTAGATTAACTCATAGATGGATCTTGGTGAAACCGTAGGAAATTTTTTGTTTTCTGCAACGTTCCCCAACAGAATTTATCTCTTGCAAAAAGTTAAAGGTTTCCCAAGAGGACCTGCTGCCCTGACGCGCGGTTCAAACATGGGTGTCCTGCCTTATGGGCTCATCTTCATATGATTACTTGGGGGCTTCCTGTTCAAACATAGGTGTATTCACCAAAGAGAACATGGTGTTACTACCCTCTTGATGCGGCTATCAAGACAATATTATCATCAGGGACCAAAGAGAGTTTGTTGCACAGCACAACTCAAACATAGGCACCCGGTGAGCACAACTCAGAAATATGTCACATGGGGGCTTCTGCTTGCAAAAGCGGAGTCCTGTCCATTAATCCGGCTATCACGCCACAACAAAGCTTGGGAGCTTCACACCCACGGGGCCAAAGAGAGTCTTGTTGCTACGCACAGCTCAAACATAGGCACCCATTGAGCACAGCTCACAAAGTTACTTGGGGGCTCTTTGTGTAAAGTAACAAAGAGCTTGAAAGGACGCTTGTAGTTGGGTATCGACCCACGGCTTGGAAGCCTGGTGTATTCACCTAAAACCCCGGGTTAACCTGCCTTCATCAAGTAAGCCACTCCTATCCAGGTAATCCTGGCATGACCCGCTGAACGTTTGACAGTTACTCTCATTGAGACCCTGAACTTGTCAAAGTTAAAACGACGATTGGTTAGTTGGAGGCCCATCTTAAAAGGCTTTGTCAAATGGTTTAACTCAGCGGCCTGGCAGCCCATGAAAAGCCTCGAATTTGGGCCTGGCAGCCCTTGAAAAGCCTCGACTACACGGTTTTATTTGCCTTTGTCAAGATTTTTCTCTTTTGATAAATTTTATGTTGAACCGGTGTCTATTGACCCGGCATGACTATCAGTCATCAAATTAACCCGGTGTTTGTTAACCCGGCTCGACTTTCAACTACAAGTTGTCAGTACATGATCACTTATAATCCGGTGTTTATTGACCCGGCCTGGCTTTGGACTATAAGTCGCCAGTATATATTTGGATTGCGCCATTGGAATTATGCACTTATAAATCATTGGGTATATTATTCAAATAGCCAACATGATTGGATTTTAATTATGACCAGTATTATGATTAAGGTTTCCAAAGTCGCTTTTGCGCAGTGGCTATCATATTATCAATAGATATGATTTATTCTACAATTGAAGGAATAGTCCCGAGTTGCTGCAGGCTTTCGACCCAGCACTTGGGGGCTACATTATTCAAGTTGAGGTTATATCAAATATGCAAGTCTCATGTCGCTGCAAGCATGCACCATGACACTTGGGGGCTAATGCAAAGTTATTTTTACTGGCCTTATTGAAGACCCGACTCATCACTTCATAATGAGTCGGCCCTTGGGGGCTACCGGTTGCTCCTGTCAACAATTCAAGGTACACAAGTTTTATTCTATTATATTGAAGGGTCCATTGCTCAGTTCATAAAGCACAAAGCTCTTAACCTTGTGGACGTGGGTTCAAGCCCCATGATGGGGGTTACATCATATGATGTTATTTTCATTGAAGAATATATCAAAGTCCCAGCTCAATATTATCTTACTGAGCCGACCCTTGGGGGCTACACGTTGATGATCAAAGTTTACAAGATTATATTTACAAAGTCCCTGCTCATTATTGCATAATGACCTGGCCCTTGGGGGGCTACACTGCTTGAATTTTTTATGAGAATAAGGCAATTTCAAGTCCCAGGTTGCTGCAAGCATGACAACCCGGCACTTGGGGGCTACATATGTAGAATACTCAATTCTGACTAGTGATTGATGAACAATCTGGATTTCTTCAAGATTGTGATATTCATATTGAAGCAAGTCTTAAGCTGTTGCTATGCTACCTTCTTATGACTTGGGGGCTACAAGTGATAGGCATATAAGAGGTATATTTTCAAGCTTCATGTTAACTACAATTATGACCTGGTGCCATCAATATTTGTAAACCGGTAAGTTCAAGTCTTAAACCGGCACAGTTCTTCATTCTCAAACCGGCAAGTTCTACATTCTTAAACCGGCTGCAGATCAAATGAGTATTTCAAAGGCCAATATTTTTGTTAAGCATTGGGAGCTGAAGTCAAAGGAGTTATTCTTCACGATATTTATCTATGACAAACCAATGTCAGCAAGTTGATTATGAACTGGTCTATTGACTCGGATTTTCTACAAGGAAATGACAAGGATTTAAAGATGCTCAGGATCAGTTTAACATGGATAAATCCAAATTAAACTGGGGGCTAATGTCGGGGATATACCCCACGGTATGACCCGGCTGGAGTTGTAAACCGGCTGGGACTTGGTAAACCGGCGGATGGTAAACCGGCGGAGAGTTAAGACAGAGAGTCAAGACAGATGGCTAAGACAGACGGTAAACCGGCTGGTGTTAAACCGGCAGACAATGTTAAACCGGCAGACAATGTTAAACCGGCAGACAATGTTAAACCGGCAAACAATGTTAAACCAGCAGACGTTAAGAGGCCCAGGAAGGGAAGTCAAAATAGTTTAAGTTAAAGTCCGAGTTGGACTCCACATGTAACCCGCCCCTTCAACATATATAAGGAGGGGCAGGGCTCCTCAAAGGGGGACAAGCTACAAGCAAGAAGAAACAATCTTAGGGCTAGACACAAAGAGGAGAGCTGGTTTACGGCGACTCCCTCATGATGATAATGAGACCTAGCCTCAAACAGCATGTAGGGTTGTTACCGGATGATGTTTCCCGGGGCCCGAAGCTGTCTAAATCTCTGTCTTATGTTGCGTTTCTCGATTCCGCTCAACCCCTCTCAAGCTACCACATAGATGCGTTGGCCTCGCGACTAAGTCCTTACACTAGGACATCTGATGTGACAATTCCACGACACAACCCGTATAGCTAATTTTCTCGGTATAACCATACGTGAGGATGGTATTGAGTTGCCTCCTGCTTATTCGGATTATGAGGTTATGGTTCCTCACCATTTTGTTGAGAGGAACGATCAGTTCCTCCATTACCGACTAATCTTTGACAGACGACGCACCTATCACATCGCTCTCCCTGCTTCTACCTTCTTTGACTTTCAGGCAAAGGGAAGATATTACATAACCAGAGAGGAGGCAAATGAGTATAAGAGGAGGGCTGAGATAGCTCGCCTCCAAGCTCCAGCCCACGATGCAATGACTGTTGCATCACAGTACGACCCCGGTTACAACTTTGTATATCCGCCAGGCCAGCCGTGGCCATAGACCAACTTAGGCCAAAAGCCTAAGCTTGGGGGAGTACGTATTTCCCACCGACATTACATTTATGTTCACACACTCATTGCTAGATGTCGATGCTCATACTTTTTCATTGTAATATCCATGCTAGTTTATTTCTTTTTTATGCTTTCTTCTTGTGTGTTTGATAAACCTTAAGAAAAACAAAAAAAAATAGTAGTAGCTTTTAGCTATTTTATTTTTCTTGCTGTAGTAGTAATAACTAAAAAGAAAACTCAAAAAGATTTTCCTTTCTTCTTTTGCTTGTTGGGAGCTTTCCCGTCTAAATAGTTTTATCTCTTTTCTTTTCTTTGGGGGTCGATAGGAGAAGACCATGATTAAATTGTTGAAGTGACTCCTATATGCATTATTGTTGATTTAACCAAGAGTCCATATTGCCTTGTCTTCTCCTGTTTATTGAATGCTTGCAGATTCCAGCTTAGTCCAATGCACGTGCACTGTTATTATTATTCACATCATTCGGTCATGCAAGTGAAAGGCAATTATGACGATATATGATGGACTGATTGTGATGGGAGAAGCTGGTATGAACTCGACCTCTCTTGTTTTTGTAAATATGATTAGTTCATTGTTCCTGATTCGGCCTATTATGAATAAACATGTTTGTAATGACAATTAGAGATTATAGTTGCTTATGCCATGCTTAATTAGCTAGGAGCTTATAATGGTTTACCTTGCGTGCCAACATGCTATTAAAATGGTTGTGATGTGGTATGATAGGGTGGTATCCTCTTTTGAACGATTCGAGTGGCTTGACTTGGCACATGTTCACGGATATAGTTGAAACAAAATCAACATAGCCTCTACGATATTTATGTTCATGGTGCATTATATCCTCTACGATATTTATGTTCAACATAGCCTCTACGATATTTATGTTCAACATAGCCTCTACGATATTTATGTTCAACATAGCCTCTACGATATTTATGTTCATGGTGAAACAAAATCGGTGTTGATTAATTTTAATGCATGTTCATGACTGTTGTCGCTCTCTGGCTGGTCAATTCCCAGTCTTTTTCTAGCCTTCACCTGTACTAAGCGGGAATACTGCTTGTGCATCCATTCCTTAAACCCCAAAGTTATTGCATATGAGTCCACTATACCTTCCTATATGCGGTATCTACCTGCCGTTCCAAGTAAATTTGTATGTGCCAAACTCTAAACCTTCAAATAAACATTCTGTTTTGCATGCTCGAATAGCTCATGTATCAACTAGGGATGTCCGTATCTTCCATGTTAGGCGGGTTATTCTCAAGAGGAGTGGACTCCTCTCCTCATTCACGAGAAAATGGCTGGTCACCGGGATGCCCAGTCCCATGCTTTATGCAAATCAAATCAAAATAATTGCAAACAAAACTCCCCCTAGGACTATTGTTAGTTGGAGGCACTCGTTGTTTCGAGCAAACTATGGATTGATGCTTGTTGGTGGAGGGGGAGTATAAACTTTACCATTCTGTTTGGGAACCGCCTATAATGTGTGTAGCATGGAAGATATCGCCATCTCTCGGTTGTTATGTTGACAATGAAAGTATGCCTCTCAAAATATTATTCATATTTATTTCAAAATCGAGCTCTGGCACCTCTACAAATCCCTGCTTCCCTCTGCGAAGGGCCTATCTATTTACTTTTATGTTGAGTCATCACCCTCTTATTAAAAAGCACCAGTTGGAGAGCACCGCTATCATTTGCATTCATTACTGTTAGTTTACATTGAGTATGACTTGACTGGATCTCTTTTACCATGAATTACAATGTCTAGTCAGTCCTTGATCTTTAAAGGTGCTCTGCATTTATGTTTTGCGGTCTCAGAAAGGGCTAGCGAGATACCATCCTATTATATCATATCATGATTGTTTTGAGAAAGTGTTGTCATCCGAGATTTATTATTACTGCTCCCTAGTTGATTATGCCATTGATATGAGTAAACATGAGACCTAAGTGTTATTGTGAATGTGGTTCGTTCATAATCCTTGCTGAAAACTTGAATGCTGGCTTTACATATTTACAACAAGAGCAAACAGAGTTTGTAAAAGTTTTTCTTTATCACTTTCAGTTTGTCAACTGAATTGCTTGAGGACAAGCAAAGGTTTAAGCTTGGGGGAGTTGATATGTCTCCATCGTATCTACTTTTCCAAACACTTTTGCCCTTGTTTTGGACTCTAACTTGCATGATTTGAATGGAACTAACCTGGATTGACGCTTTTTTCAGCATAATTGCCATGGTGTTATTTATGTGCAGAAACAAAAGTTCTCGGAATGACCTGAAACTCCACTGAGATTATTTTTGGAAATAATAAAAAATACTGGCGAAAGAATCAAGGCTAGGGGGCCACACCCTAGCCACGAGGGTGGGGGGCACGCCTGCCCCCTTGGGCGCGCCCCCTGCCTCGTGGGCCCCCTGGAGCTCCACCGACCTCAACTCCAACTCCATATATTCGTGTTCAGGGAGAGAGAAAAATGAGAGAGAAGGATTCATCGCGTTTTACGATACGGAGCCGCCGCCAAGCCCTAAACTCTCTCGAGAGGGCTGATCCGGAGTCCGTTCGGGGCTCCGGAGAGGGGAATCCGTCGCCATCGTCATCATCAACCTTCCTCCATCACCAATTTCATGATGCTCACCACCATGCGTGAGTAATTCCATCGTAGGATTGCTGGACGGTGATGGGTTGGATGAGATTTATCATGTAATCGAGTTAGTTTTGTTAGGGTTTGATCCCTAGTATCCACTATGTTCTGAGATTAATGTTGCTATGACTTTGCTATGCTTAATGCTTGTCACTAGGGCCCGAGTGCCATGGTTTCAGATCTGAACCTATTATGTTTTCATGAATATATGTGAGTTCTTGATCCTATCTTGCAAGTCTATAGTCACCTACTAAGTGTTATGATCCGGCAACCCCGAAGTGACAATAATCGGGACCACTCCCAGTGATGACCGTAGTTTGAGGAGTTCATGTATTCACTATGTGTTAATGCTTTAGTCTGGTACTCTATTAAAAGGAGGCCTTACTATCCCTTAGTTTCCAATAGGACCCCGCTGCCATGGGAGGGTAGGACAAAAGATGTCATGCAAGTTCTTTTCCATAAGCATGTATAACTATATTCGGAATACATGCCTACATTACATTGATTGAACTGGAGCTAGTTCTGTGTCACCCTAGGTTATGACTGTTACATTTGAAACAGTAAAAGCATTGGATCAGACCATCCCATTATGGACAACCTCGAGCTGTACCCCTAAAGGGGACTATCATTTTCTGAATGTGAACTTGTCAAGGATTAAACAAAACTAAGTAACTAACTACTACACCAGCATCATTGATGATCATTCAAAGGAAATAAAATAAAATATTGTGACAATACTTTTTCTGCTCACTTACAACATCAGAGAAGGCAACTGCAAGAGATCCAAGAATAATAGAGAGCGCTGCACTGTACTTGTCATCCACAATTGTTGCCATCAAACTCCATGAAATTGCTCCAAGGAGTCCTGACAGAATGAGGTACGACCTTCTTCGATAACCAAAGAGAGGGACAGAATCACTGCATCGTAAATCACAACAATATAGCGTCATGATTTAAGTGTGTACAACATAAAAGAGCTGCATGAACGAGATTTGATATGTCGGTGATACCTGATAAAACCATAAAGAGGCTTGACCAACCACAGCAAGGCTGAGAAACCAGTTATAACTGCAGTCTAGATAACATGAACCAAATTAATCTCTGTGCCAGCACGTATTGCCCAAGGTTTAAATTGTTACAAGAAAAAATAAACTTTTAACATACACTCATACTATGTTTTAACTCAACTGGAACAAAACCATGCATGCGTAGAGAAACTTGAAAAAGATAACCGTATATAAAGAAAAAAGTTATAACTACAGCAAGAAAACAAAGATAGTGGCAGCCATACCTCTGCTGGATCAAGCTGAAGATCATCTTTCAAGTAAAAGCTGACAGCAAGTCTGGAAAGACCCAAAACTCCTTGCACAAAATAAACAGTGGCAACAGCCACGTTATCTGGGGACAAATCCACCCTGAATGCCTTCGAGTAACCTGACTTGGACTTGCTACTGCATAAACCATCTGTCCCGCGTTGATTGTTTTCCCATTTTTCTGTTGGAGTATAATGTCCGGCCCTTTCTTTCAGATCGGTCTTTTGGTTGCATCGGCTAGAGCATGCACTTCTACATGGTATCAGAGTCAAGAGGTCTTGAGTTCAAGACCCGGCTGGCGCAATTAAATTGCAGCCCACTTTCGATCCATGTTTAGGCCTAAGGAAGCCACACGTGAGGGGGAGTGTTGACGTATAATGTGTTGCCTAGTCTCTTACATCAGATCGGTCTTTTGGTTGCATTGGCTAGAGCATGCACTTCTACATGGTATCAGAGCCAAGAGGTCTTGAGTTCAAGACCCGCCACACGTGAGGGTGAGTGTTGACGTATAATGTGTTGCGTAGTCTCTTCCATCAGACCGGTCTGATGGATGAACTGGTTAGGTGCATAAACTTACAACCAACAGGTTCAGGGTTCAAAACCCAGTAAACACAATAAATAATTGCGGCCTGCCCCCCGCTTCCGCTGCCCACGTCATATAGCTCCAAAGGAGCATAGACGTGAGGGGGAGTGTTGGAGTATATTGTCTGGCCCTCTCTCTCAAAATCTCCATTCCTAGTGTCCCCTTTAGTCGAAGTTGTCTGAATTACTGGCCTGCACTTCCTACAACACATAATATGATAGGAATGATAGTGCATCTCACAACATTGTCGAAAACTAAATATTAAAGAAGCTTTGTCCAAGAAGTACAAAGCAAAAACACCAGCCCATGACACCAGGTCGGCAGTGCCACCCACCCGCGTCCATCGCTGAGACCCATTGTGCCACGCCGTGGTTGATGCGGTAGATGCAATGCAACACCGCATATCCCCAATGTTGTGTAGCCATCCCTAATGTTTTCTGAATTTACCGTTCGCCAGGTATAGATGAGTCTGCGCTTTAAGTAATAAAGCGCCCCTTTTCGAAAAAGTTGAGTCTGGGCATCATTCTGAATTCTCTCACTTTGCTAGGTTCTTATAATAAACATATAGGCATTTCCCACATTTACATGCATCGCATTTAGGACGTGGATTTTTAGAGCACTTGCACCCCGGCTCTGCTATCCTAACTCTTCAATACCAATTTAAGATCCGTGCGGCACAACTAGCTTTCTATATGAAATTTTCCCTTTTTTGTTTCTCTCATATAAAACATATCTTGAAGTTCAAAGCTTTGCGGTGTGGCAAAACTTTCTAACTAGAATCTAGGATAAATCTTTCAGATTTTTTTGTCAAACATAAATATACAGTCCGACATAAATACTAGAAAAATGTTTTTTTAATCAAACAAAACTTATTTTGTATATTTATGTTTGACAAAAAAATCTGAAAGATTTATCCTAGATTCTAGTTAGAAAGCTTTACCACGCTGCATAGGTTTGAACTTTAAGATATGTTTTGAGTGGGAGAAACAAAAAAGAGAAATGTGCTTGCATGAATCACGATGCAGAAAATGGATGGCTAGATAGAGAGGGCCTGGGAGCAGGTGCTCTATCTCTACTCCTAATGTCTGAGTTGGTGAATAGTATCCATGGTTTATTTCGTCCATTTTATTTCGCTGGTTTTTTTGGTCCCTCCCCCACCACCACTCTCCATGCCGGTTTATGTTTCTCTTCGCCCTTTTTTAGCAAAGCAGCACTTTCCTAACTTATCTAAATCAACCAATCTCTCTTATTAATGCAATTTATTTTAGAAAACAAATAATGGATTTTCTGGAGACAAATAATGGATTTTATGGAAATTAACATGTAAATCTCTACCATATCTAAAAAAAGTAAGGTTCCTTTTGTCCTGCACAATCTTCGTCCACCCCTGGATTCACACCCGCCCGCGTGAAACAGAACAGCAAAAAAATTTGGGTGCACATCTCAGCTCACCAAATAGAAAAAACCTAGCGCTACTGCTTACCTCTCGCGTGTACGAATTGGGGCAGCGGCGGCCGTCCAGAGCCTCCCACAGCGACACCAACGCCCATCTCATTTATGCGTCTGCACTATTTTCCAGTGCATCAACCTTCTCCAGCGCGTGTTGGATCGATGGCATGCGTCTCTGCATGTGCGTGTGTGAGTGGGCATACGTGATTTGTCCATGGCGAGCAAGCGAGTGTGCTGTGTTGGGTGTGTTTGTCCCGTGGATACCCTGTGCACTTGTAGGATCTAGACGGCTATCTGTCGCCGAGCTCCGCCATCCCGCACCCTAGGACTGACCTCGACGACCTGATCAGAGCAGGTTCGAACCAATATACCTTTTTTTCATGGTCTTCCCACCCCATCCCCTATCATCCGATGCATCAAGAATCGAGGGTCACGGCTAATATAGGAGGGTTGATGATCTATAAACAGCAGATCAATGGCCATGGAGATGGAGCCTGGAGCCAAGTAGCAGCTTTCCGGTTTAAGGTTAGGTTATTTGTTCTATTGTTACAATTGTGGGATCATCGATTTTGACTCTCAGTGTAACATATGGCTTATTTTTCCAGCTTGTTGACCTAGATGGTTAGTATCGCCGCCGCTAATCAAGAGCGCAGGGGGTGCCCAGGCGTGGCTGGGTGGTGACCTCGTGCAGATTGCAATCTGGAGGTAGGAAAAGGAGGTGCGCATGTGTTGTGTTCAGGTACTGCATGCTTGCAGCCGATTCATTTATGAGAATTGTAACTTTCTTTTCAGTTTCCTCACAGCAATCTCTTATTGTTTGCAAGGAATTTGAACTCTATTTCAACGCTATCAAGATCCCATTGTTACCATTTTGCTGCAGGAAGTTTGATATGATTTTTCATGGAAGGTATTGAGAGAAGGAGAGATTCAACACACATTGCGTTAGCTCAGAGGCTGGGTTTATATACAGTTACAAGACCACAGCCGTGGCTAGATCGTGTGCCACTACGCCTACCACTACGGCCACTACGGGCACTACCACAGTCTGGCCGTGAATACAACTGCACAGGCTGAGAGCATTGGCAACACACGCACACACACAGACTACGTCTGCTGACACCCCCCGGCAGTCGTGACGTCGGAGGAGGAGACACAAAGACTGGAGCGGAATTCTCTGAAGATGTCTCCTGGCAGCCCTTCAGTCATCACGTCGGCGAACTACTGTCGCGTGGGGACATGCAGGACGCGGAACTCGCCCAACGCGACGCGCTCTCGGACGAAGTAGATGTCGAGCTCGACGTGCTTCGTGCGCCGGTGGTGGATAGGGTTGGTGGAGAGGTAGACTGATGAGATATTCTCGCAGAAGACCAGTGTGGCAGAGCGCACTGGGCAGAGCAGCTCGCTGAGGAGCTGCCGGAGCCAGACGCATTCGGCGACTGCATTGGCCATGGCACGGTACTAGGCTTCCGTGATGGAGCGGGACACGGTGGCCTGTTGTTTGGATGACCAGCTGACGAGAGTGTTGCCAAGGTAGATGCATAACCCCGAAGTAGAGCGGCGTGTATCCGGGCAGCCAACACAATTGGCATCGGTGTAGGCGCGCAGGTCGAGGCTCGTCGAGGCATGAAGATGGAGCCCGAGTTCGGTGGAACCTCGAACGTAGCGAAGCACATGTTTGAGCAGAGCCAGATGCCCGGCGTGTGGGTCGTGCATGTGCAAGAACACTTGCTGCACTGCGTACGCCAGCTCGGGCCGCGTGATCGTGAGGTACTACGGGGCACCTGCCAGGCTGCGGTACGCAGTAGGATCATCAACAGGCGGGCCGTCGGCAGCGAGCAGCTTGGCCTTGGTGTCAACTGGAGTGGTGATGGGCTTGCATGTGTCCATGCCAGCGCGCTCGAGGATGTCATCCGCGTACTGCTCCGGGAAAGAAAAAATCCCGACGGCGAGCGAGTGACGCGGATGCCAAGGAAGTAGTGCAGATCACCGAGATCTTTCATGGCGAACTCACTGGTGAGCTTGGAGACGATGCGGTGGAGAAGCGCAGCGCTTGATGCAGTGAGGACGATGTTGTCCATGTACAGCAGCAAGAAGGCAGCATCCGCACAGTGGTTGTAGAGGAACAGCAAACTATCAGAGCGCGTGGCGCGGAATCCGATCATGCTGACGAAGCTGGCGAACAGCAGGAACCAGGCCCGCGGCGCTTGTTTCAGGCCGTACAGGGACTTGGTGAGCCGGCATACATGATCGGGTTTGGTTGCATCAACAAAGCCAGCGGGCTGCAAGCAGTAGACCTCTTCCTGAAGATCACCATGGAGAAAAGGCATTTTTCACGTCGAGTTGATGGACGGGCTAGCGCCTGGAAGCAGCGATCGTCAGAACGGCGCGAATGGTCGCCGGCTTGACAACGGGCGAAAAGGTCTCGCTGTAATCGACTCCTGGGCGCTGTCGGAAATCGTGGACAACCCATCTCACCTTGTACCACTCGAGCGAGCCATCGGCACGAGTTTTGTGGCGATAAACCCATTTGCCGATGATGAGATTAGCGAGGCGGACGAGAAACCAGCTCCCAAGTGCGATTGCTGACAAGAGCAGCGAACTCGTCGCGCATCGCGGCGAGCCAGTTTGGATCGTGGAGCGCGGCGCGAACGGAGGTGGGGAGCAGAGAAGCGCTGGCAGGCGGCGCAGTGTCGATGACACAGGCGAAGTCACGGGCATAGCACAGGTTGGGTCGAAAGACCCCAACGCGCGCACGCGTGACGGCACCGGGAGGTGGCGGTGGCGCGGGCGGCGTTGTGGAACCGGTAGACAAAGAGCCAGCCGATCTCAGCACGATGGAACACGCAGAAGATCCAGCCGAATTTGAATCAGTAGCGCGCGTGGTGCCAGACGGGCCACACGGGCCGTGCGATGAGGATCGGGGGGCGGAGTTTAAAACAGGGGAGCGTGCACACGGCAGGGAGGCAGCCCGACCGCTGGATGGCGATCCAGCGGCTCCGTTTGAATGGAGAGACGCGGGCGGGGTCCTAGCGATGGCGCGAGAGGGCGAACGCAGGGGCGAACAGAGCCCGCCGGCGAGGGGTGGAGAGACGGGAGGGGGACACGATGGGGCGGCGATGGTTGGTGGAGCGATGGCAAATGGAAAGGTGTGCTCATCAAACCGGACATGCCGGGAAGTAAGGACACGACCAGAGGCGCGATGAAACACCGATAGCCACGGTGATCAGACGAGTACCCAAGGAATACGCAGACGACCGAACAATGATCAAGCTTGTGGCGAGAGGTAGCCGAGGTGTTTGGACAGCACAGGCAATCGAAACACGGAGGGGAGCGTAATCAGGTGCCACTCCGAGGAGAAGTTCGTGCGGCGTCGTGGGTGAGCTGGCACGACATGGCTGTCGATTCAACAGGAAAGTGGAGGTGCTGAGAGCTTCAACCTAGAAGCGGGGCGGCGTGGAGGAGTGGAACAGGAGGGCACAGACACCATCGTTGAGGGTGCGCAGAATCCGCTCAGCCTTGCCGGTCTGCTGATTGGTATATGGGCAGGAGAGCCGTAGGACAGTGTTGTGAGCAGCGAGGAGAGAGCGGGTCGCAGCATTGTTGAACTCGCGGCCATTGTCGGTTTGCAAAGCGAGGAGAGGGCGCCCAAATTGAGTCTGGATGTACGCATAAAACTGAGCAATGACAGACAAAGATTCAGATTTGTGGCGTAAAGGGAAAGTCCATACATAGTGCGTCTAGTCATCGAGGATTACAAGGTAGAACCGATATCCAGAGACACTCGCGACAGGAGAAGTCCAAACATCTAGATGCAACAATTGAAAAGGAAAGAAACTACGACTATGCGATTGCTGGAAGGGAAGGCGCGTGGGCTTTCCCAGACGACATGTGTGGCATGAGTGTGGCGAGGACTGGGTGTAGACGAACTCGAAGCCGGCGATCGGAGCACACCTAGGGTGGTCTAGCCATTGGTGCCAGAGGTCAGTGGTGACCGCGCCAGCGAATGGGGGAGCAGGGCGAGATGGGGATGCACCGGTCACTCGATAAAGATCGCCCTCGGAATCACTAGGGAGAATCACCATCCGGCTGCGGAGGTCCTTCACAGAAAAACCAAACTCATCAAATTCGACTAAAACTGAATTTTCTCGACAGAGTTGTCCGGCAGAGAGCAGGTTTTTGATGAGGGAGGGGGTGAGAAGAACACTACATAGGGCGAGAGGAGTGGTGTTTGTGGGGAGAGAACCAGTGCCGACGTGTGTGATGGGGAGATGAGTACCGTCACCAACGATAACGGCGGCGTGAGGGGAGGAGGGACGGAGAGAGGAGAGTGTACCCGGGTTGGACGCCATGTGAGCTGCATCACCTGAATCAAGGTACCAGTCAGAGGTACTGTTGGATGAAGAGGGGCCTGATGTAGCACTGTGCAGGGCCGCCTGAAGCGACGCCATGTCCCAGACTGGCTGCAGCGAGGGGGAGGCGGTGCAGGGGCGTAGTCGTAGGGCAATGGTGCACCGGCAGCCCCCCCCCCCCAGTAACCGTAGGCCGGGCAGCAGGGGGTGCGGTCGGCATGGCCATCATGGCCTGTTGATGAGGAGTACCAGGGCGGGGCCCGAGAACGCCGGCGCCATGGGCACGCCAGGCGACTGGCCAGGCCTGGACGAGCCCGGTCCAGGAGTTCGCGCCCGATGCAGGAGCGGGGTAGCCAGGGGGAGGGCAGGGCGGCTGCAGCCTAGCGGAGCTAGAGACCCCCCCCCCCCCCCCGCGTGCCCACGACCACGTTTACTCCCGCGTCCACGCCCACGACCAACGCCGGAGGAGTCAGGATCTGCGAGCGGAACGGGAGGTGCTGGTGCGACGGGACGAGCGGGGACGAGAGCGTGGGCGCTCTGGTGGCGCGCTGCCTGATCAACGCGAAGCTCCTCCAGCAGGAGAAATGAGCGCGTCTCCATGAAAGAAGGGAGAGGATCGCGCGACGTGATGTGGGGAATGGCAGCATGGTACTGATGGTTCAGGTCGTAGAGCAGATGAAAAACCTGCCGCGGCTCGGAGATCGGCTGGCCCAGATCGCGAAGTTGGTCCGTGTAGACCTTGAGCTTGGTGCAGTATTGCATGATGGTCAGGTCCCCCTGCACGAGGGCATGGTATTCCGCGTCAATGTAGATGGCGCGAGAGAGTTGGTTCGCGCGGAAGATGGCGTCAACGGCAGCCCAGACGGCGACAGCGGTGTCCTCGGGCTGCATGACCGCGTCGAGAAGATCCGGCGAGATGATGGAGGAGAGCTAGTGGACGACGGCGTGATCAGCCATCACCCACTCGGGATCGTCGGGGCGATGCAGGGCGTCGACGTCGACATGGTCATGGAGGCCGAACATGCCCAGCGCGGTGTCGAAGTGTCAGTGCCACTGGGCGTAGTTACCGGTGGCGAGATCAAGCACCACTGGGACGAGACGGCGGATGTCGACCGTCTGAAGGATCGAGGGAGGAGCGGGCTGCGCCGCGCGAGAGAGAGAGCACCCGGCTCGGCACGCGCAGGGGCGATGCGGAGAGGCCGCGGGAGCGTGTGCGCTGGGTGGAGGGGCCGCGGGCGCACCATCGGTGGGCGCAGCGGCGGTGTCCAAGGCGACGTCGGAGCTAGCGTCGAAAGGAGGAGGGGTGTGGATGGGGTTAGAGTTCATGGCAGCAAAAGAAGGATCATGCGCGAGAGGAGCATCCTCTGCGTCTGATATCATATTGAGAGAAGGAGAGATTCAACATACATTGCATGAGCTTAGAGGCTGGATTTATATACAATTACAAGACCACAGATGTGGCTAGATCGTGTGCCACTACGCCTACCACTACGGCCACTACGGGCACTACCACGGTCTGACTGTGAATACAACTGCACTGGCTGAGAGCACTGGCAACACACGCACACACACAGACTACGTCTGCTGACAGAAGGATTCACCTGTATTAAATGCCTTACTGAACATAGCATTGGTTGCTTGATTAGCATTATTTTTTGAAGGACAAAACTATTGATTCTTTTTGGCTGCAACAAAAAGTTTTGGATGCAGAGCTGGGTGGTTTATTCATAGTACTAGCAAACATACCCGTGCGTTGCAATGGGTGAAAAAAATATACATCTTTAACCTAATTTTGACATGGCAACCCTTTTAAAAAATAGCAGTGCAATGATCTGTGGTTTGGGACAGTGCAAATGCTAATTATGGTAAAGTAGGGTTTCATCTCTCTGTAAGACACTTCTTAATTTTCCTTTTTTTTGAGGGATGAAGAACTGCTTTATTCATCAAAATCCACATGGAGTGGGATACAAGTTTGGTCGTGGGGAACACCAAATCATACATGGCGTCCCGGACCTCTAGAAAGAGCAAACTTAGCTAAACGATGTGCTTCATAATTAGCAGCACGGGTTTCAAAAGAAAAATTACAAGATAATGTAGCGGCTAGGGTGTTGATCTCACTAATGGCAGCACCATAGACACCTCTTGACCCCCTGTTGATATCTAGAACGACCTGACGACAGTCCGAGGCCACCATGAACTGATGGATGCCCAAATCCTTCGCAAGAGACAAGGCTTCCCGACATGCAATTGCTTCCAGGGTTGGGGGGTCAAAAATTCCTTCCACCACGAGAGCCGAGCTTCCAATATAATTTCCACTTTCATCTCTACAAACTGCAACAGCAGAGCCCCCTCTTCTGGCCCGCACCCCTGCATCAACATGAATTTTGTGATGGCCCACAGGTGGTTTCTTCGGTCTTGCAACGCCCGTCCTTGGAACCCCGGCGTGCGTAAGCTGTACCTGCTCGGTGTTACTGATGATGGAAAGGTCCTGTAAATATCTCTCAATGAAACAGTGGGTGGCTTGCGGACTTTGGAAAATTGCTTCGTGGATAGCTTTCCTTCGGGCGTGCTAGATGGACCAAAGGGTTACCGCCATGATGATAAACTGATCATGGGACAAGAGACGCATGACGGTGAACAGCCAATTTTTTGCTCCCGGCTCCGTATCAGACGTTATTTTATGTGTGATCTCCTCGTCCGCAAGCGCCCAGACGCTGCGAGATGATGTGCATTCCATGAGGGAGTGACGCCATGAGTCCTGGACTCCGCACAATCCACAGATGCTTGAATCAGCCATGTGGCGATGAGCACGTACATCGTTCGTCGGTAGAGATTGTTTCGACAGTCTCCATAGAAACATGCGTATCTTGCCAGGGACAGCCGTTCTCCATAGAGATTTCCATGCCCCTTCTTCTGTGCTGACGCTTGATGGACCGGCCTCTCCTTCTAACCATGCATCTCTTCTCTGTCTTGTCGACACAAGCATCTTGTATGCTGATTTTACTGTAAAAGTTCCATGCTTCTCATGCTGCCAAGACCAAAAATCAGGTAGATTTCGTGTGCAGAGGGGGATACCTAGTATAATTCCTGCATCCATATGCAAAAAATGTTGAGTGAACGAGTTCTTTATCCCACGAGGCCGTGGCGCCCACTATCAGCTCGGACACCCTCATGGGTGGATTCTGTGACCAGCAACCCAAAGGCCATGGAAACTCCTCCCTAGGTAGCCAGTTGTGCTCCCAAATAAGCGTTGATTCCCCGTTGCCGATCCTTCTGACCAAGCCCTGCTTTAGTGTATCCCGTCCCTCAATCATCGCTCGCCACACTTGGCTCGGGTGCCCCCTAGTTCTGCTTCAAGTATATCAACTGTGGGGTAATAGATGCTCTTGAGCACTCGTGCACACAACGTGTCTGGATACTGTAGCAACCTCCAAGCTTGCCGGGCTAGCATAGCTAGATTGAAAAGTTCAAAATCCTTGAAGCCTAGCCCACCCATCCCTTTGGGTTGAGTCATGGTCTTCCAAGACACCCAGTGAGGTTTGCGTTTGCCTTCCTTACTTCCCCACCAGAACTTTCTGATTAGCATATTTAGATGTTCACATAATCCCCTTGGAAGCTTGAAACATGACATGGAGAACACCAGGACCGCTTGTGCTACAGACTTAACAAGCACCTCCTTTCCTGCCGTGGACATTGTGCGTTCTATCCAACCATGTACCTTGCTCCATAGTCGGTCTTTGAGGTATTTGAACGCACCATTCTTTGAGTTACCAATATCGGATGGCATTCCCAGGTATTTCTCATTGAGGGTTTCATTAGGAACATTGAGAGTATCTTTTATGTCCTGTCTGACCAATTCTGGGACTCCTTTGCTGAAATAGATAGATGATTTGGCATAGTTGATACGTTGTCCGGTAGCCTGGCAATAGGTATTCAGAACATGGTACACCTCATTAGCCCCCACACTGTTTGCCTTGAAGAACAGCAGGTTGACATCTGCGAATAAGAGATGGTTCACCGGGGGCGCCGTAGGTGCCACCTGTAGACCACTCAGGTTGGATGACTCACTCTTGGACTTTAAAAGGCACGAAAGGCCCTCTGCTGCTATCAAGAACAAATATGGAGATATTGGGTCCCCTTGTCTGATTCCTCGAGAAGGTTCGAATTGTTGTAGCTTTTTCCCATTGAACAAAACTGAGAATTTTACCGTTGTTACAAGATTCATCACTATATCCACCCACCTTTCATTGAAGCCCAACTTAAGCATAAATGCCTTCAGATAAGACCATTCTACTTTGTCATAAGCTTTAGTCATGTCAAGCTTGAGTGCACAAGACTGGTGCTTCTTAGCTTTGTTTCGTTTCATGAAGTGCAGACACTCATAGGCTGTAATGATGTTATCTGTAATCATTCTTCCTGGAACAAAAGCAGACTGTTGCTCTGATATAATGTCAGGCAATACTATTTTCAATCTATTAGAAATCACCTTCGAAGCAATTTTGTACAGTACATTGCACAGACTGATTGGACAGAATTGGGACAGTTGTATTGGATTTTTTTACCTTGGGTATTAGGACTAGAACAGTCTCATTGATACATGCTGCTGACTCAGTACCTTCAACAATTCTCAGGACCGCCTTGGTTACATCCTCCCCGCATATATCCCAATGATGCTGGAAAAAATGAGCGGGGAAGCCATCGGGCCCTGGTGCCTTTGTGGGGAACATCTGAAACAGGGCGGTTTTCACTTCTTTTTGGCTGTACGGGGCATTCAACATATCATTCATACGTTGAGTGACTTTGGTTGGCACCGTATCCAGGACCTGTGCCATGTCATGAACACCCTCTGAAGTGTACAGCTGCTGATAGAAGGATGTTGTCAAGCTTTCCATCTCATGTACATTATCTGTCAGATGGCCATCTTCTCGTTGAAGAGATTTTATTTGATTTTTCCTCCTTCGCTTGCTAGCCCGAAGATGAAAAAAAATGTGTTTTTATCTCCATGCATTAGCCAATCAATTCGGGCGCGTTGCCTCCAAAGGATTTCCTCCCTGTGAAAAAGCTCAGTCAGGCGGTCAGCAGTCTTTAATTCCAGATGTGTTGGAGAAGATCTGCCTGGGATCTCCCGCAGCTCTTGTAGTTGTCGCTGTAACTGTTGAATTTCGCGCCAGACGTTGCCAAAATGCTCCCGGTCCCAGCCCGCCAGGTCAGATGAGAGCGACGTGAGTTTGTCGTTTATAGCATGGACTGACTCTCCCGGCGCACTCGCCCATGCAGCTTGTACAAGTGGCTCGAGACCAGCATCCCTCTCCCAAGCCATCTCGTATTTAAAAGATCGCGGGGCCCGCTTGCATGCAGTTTCATGCATGTACTGGACGTAGAGGGGTATATGATCGCTCGTCGCCGCCATTTTGTGTTCCAGCCTAGCTGTGGGAAAGGCGACGGCCCAAGCAGGATTTGCAACGCCTCTATCCAGTCTGACCTTGGTGTACGTTCCTCCAGCAACCTTCCGTTCAAACGTCCAATCAATGCCTGTATACCCTATATCTGATAGTCCACATGTGTCCAATGCATCCTGGAATGCATCCATCTGTGCATGGCTTCTATGGCCAACTCCATCATGTTCATGTGCATGGAGAACCTCGTTGAAATCACCTAGGACTAGCCATGGTGTGTTACTTGATCCAGCGATCCCCCGGAGTGTATCCCAGGTTTTGTATCTCTGATTAACCTGTGCTTCTCCATATATGAAAGTTACCCTCGTATGAAAGTCAAACAGCTCTTTAATGACAACATCAATATGGTACTGTGAATAACCAACAACCTCAAGTTTTATTTCTTCATTCCAAAATATGCCTAGACCACCACTTCTTCCCGAACTGCTAACCGCAAAACTTTTATTGAAACCTAGAGAACCAACTAAACTTTCAACTCTACTTCCCTCTATTTGAGTTTCAAGTATGCATAGTACAGAGGGGGCAAAGTGCTTCGTGAGTTCACGAAGCTCTTTCACTGTCGAGGGCTTGCCAATCCCCCGACAGTTCCAGCACTAGAGACTCATTGCGCTAGGCGCGACCCCCCTGGGAGCCCGCCAAACGCGCATCTGTAATTTTGGTCACCACTGCATTCTTCCCGCTGTTCTTCTCTCCTGTGTTTTGCTTGGTTCTCTTTGGCTCATGATTTGAAGAAGGGCTTAGGGGGGTCTCTGGAGCGGGTAGCTATAAAACATTGCTAGCGGCACCATCTACCGCTGATTTCAACACTGTTTTGGGGTCGCTAGATGTAACCCCTCTTTTCCTGATGTTCTCAGCCTCGTCCATGTCTACGTCATGCGTGATGGTCCTCTCTTCTTCATCATACCCTCCCCCAGGATTTGTCTGATTTGGGCTTCTACCACGGCCTCTTCCTCCTCTGATGCCATCTTCCCAGCCCCTGCCACAGCCACCTCTTCCTCCTCTAATGCCATCTTCCTTTCCTCTTCCTTCTCCAGGACCACTATCGGGCCCTCTAAACCAGGTCGCCTTGAGATCCTTGAAAACTAAAGCTTTGGGTGGATGAATCCCATCGCCACACTCTTTAAACAAATGCCCAAGATTTCCACAAACGGCACACCAATCTGGTAGCCGTTCATATTTAACTCGGAATATTACCCTTTGAAGGCCATCCTTCTTCTTGATCACAAGTGACACCGCATTCTTGAGGGGTTTTGTAACATCGATTTTAACACGGACCCTGACGAAGTTACCTTCAAAATCCTATGATTTTGGCTCTGCATAGATGAAATCTCCGACAGTGGCCGCCAGTGCTTTAACTTTGGGGAAAAACCATCCGGTAAATCATGGATCTGAATCCACATATCGATCTTGTTTAGTTCAATCGACGACGGCTTAGTGAAGCCATCATAATGTGCTAGCACTACGGCTTTCCCTTTGAAGGACCACGGACCCTCCTCCATGACCCGTTCCCAGTCATCGAGGCAACCGAACTGCATGGTGTGCAGGTTATCTTCGAGTGGCCTGATCTTCACCTCCTTCGCCAAGTCCCAAGCGGCCCTCATCGTCCTGTAGAACCAATATTGGCTATACGTTTTCTCTGTATAAACCCTAGCGATGGCCATCCATCTAGTTGCCTCCGTCGGCAGTTCCTCATCTTCAATCACCACATTCTGAAGATCGTCTTCCTTCAGCCTGAGTTCTTCCATCATTGCCTCTAGATCGGAAGTCGCCGCAGCCGATCCAGACGCATCATCATCCATCGATCTCTTGCTCGAGGTGTCTTTCCCGCGAGCGGTAGCGTCCCTAATGCCCTCAGCCCCAGCCATCTGCATGCCGGCAAGACTGGCGGGGGAGATGAGGGAGGGGAGGGAGGTTCTCTACCAGGGACGACAAAAATCGCTGCCGCCGAGAGGAAAGTAAAACCCTAACGAGAGGGGAGACGCGGACGAAGCTTTTATTAAAATACTTCCTTCCTAATTTTCCTAATACATGCAAATGAATAACAGATTTGAAAGCCCAAACTGCACAGGTGTCGCCCATGGGCTGTGGCATAGTAATCTCACAACGCACGTTTGTCGGTCCCCTCATGATCGGTCGGCCCGGCTCTTCGTTGGTTTTTTCGTCCTACCTTTTCTACTGTTGCATGTTGGTTTGCTATAATAATAGGGGAGAAGACATGCCTATTTTTCTCATATTTTTGATTTTGCTGGTGAAATCAAAAGTCCTCAAATAAACAAAAACATTCATACAAAATAATTTTGTAAATTCAAAAAATCCCTAATTTAGAAAATGTTTGTGGTTATTTTAGAGAAATAAACAAAAAATGAAAAGAAAAAATGAAAAAGCAAAAAAGAAATGGGAAAATCCCCAAAAGGTGACCAGTAAAAGAACCAGAAAAGAAAAAAACCAACTGAAATCTTCTAGGTTCTTCCTAAAATCGATGGAGGGTTAATATATGTGTGGGGCCACTTATGTACTTGCCTTAGGAGCTTGCGGGCGCTTCCCCTTTTTCCACGGGGATGGGCAGCTCGACGTCGTCCTATCGCTCCTGCTGCAAGGCGAGGTCGTGTTCTCTTTGACATGACCACTGTCGTCGACGTCAACGGCATGTATTGCTTCGATGGCCTATACTTGAGCACGGGTGGTTAGAGGAGTCAATGATCGATTGGACTAAGTTTTGAGCACTACATTTTGCTTCAAGGGTTTCTGCCAACTTTATCCTCTAAAAAAAAAGACCAAGACAAGTTGATCCTCCAAACCATTCCTTTTTCTTTTTTGATGAGGGGTCCAAACTATTGCTGGTGTGTTGGATTTTGCATTTGCAACTAACTTCATCCCCTACCGCTAAAAAAAGCTACCTTCAGGTCAATTCCGCCCAAACACACACGGCCAGTACGCACTTGCTTGTGCATATACGAAGATGCTCTACCATTTTTTGCATCAGGCCCATGCCTCCTGGTCGATTCTCGTTCCACGTCCACCCATTTTTCCCTTTATTCCCGCTGAGTCTCCCCCGCATGCCCACCTCCCATTAATTTAATTAGCCACAGCAGCAGTCTCCTTCCTTCCCCATCCATCAGGGATGTTCTTTTCTACGTCAGCCCACAAATCCATTATCATCAAGCAACCCCCGCATGTCCTTCCTCTTTTATCGAGTTGCTATTCTCGATTTGTTCCTTTGATTCTTGGTTCTCGAGGCTTGCTATAGAAACCTTTGTAAACGTGTATAAATCAGTAGAATTTCGTGTAAAGAACCGAGGTGGTACTATTGCGCCATCAACCCTATATTTCGAATCCCACATGAGCTTTTATTATTATTTTTAATTAACTGGTCGACTGCGTATCAGGCCCAGACCGGCCCACTGGAGCGCGCAGGCCGCCGGCTATTTTTGGGCTATCGAGGGCTGCTTTCTGTTTTTGCTGCTCAGGTGCGACGTGGCCTGTTTTTTTACCGTGTGGATGAACGTACGAACCAAATTTTGACGTACAAAATGGACCAAAAATCCGGAGGAAGAAGCGTTACACCTAGTCGACTAGGGAGCCGGCAAAAACAAAAATATGAGAATTCGTCACCTGTCTTAGCCATCGCAACCTCTTGAACAAGGTTTGGCAGCATCTAGATTAATCCTTGTGAATGGTTGGTCTAATTAGTTAAGATTGTAAAAAACATATGGAGTGGTGATTCTGGGAGAAGCTGGGAAGGGGGGCGATTCTGGTAGAATCGCCCAAAAGAACTGGCCCCTATCTTACAAGCAGAAAACATCTACTCTGTATTTTTTTTCTGAATTACATTTATCCCTAGCTGCACTTACAGGTCAAAAACATTCGCATACTTCAGTTTTCACAGCCAGCAGACCAGACAATCTGCAGGGCCTGAGCTATTGAATATACATGTAATAAAAAGAGACTTTCCTTTCGTCCTCTTTCATGTTCAACTTCCTAATGAAACTGCCATACAACACATTACGCTTTGGTCAACAAGGTGGATGGTCAAGTTGCAAACAGGACCATCTACGATCTGTTCGAGCGTTGCCCTGCTGGAGGCGGATTGATGGGATGGCCTGCATACCAAGGTCATGGTGATCACAAAGAGCTTTGAAGGTGGACTGCGTCCATACGTTTGGATGAGGTATTCGTAGTTTATATTTCAGTCCGGAAATATATCAATGTAACTCCTACGAACTACTACAGTGTGCACCAAAGAAAGAGATGCCATGGTAAGAAAATAGAGTCAATTACACCAGTGGTGCCAGAACTTGTCGTGAACGATCATTTTGGTACTAGAACTTGCGGCATACATCGAACTGGTGTAAAAACTTGGCTTGGTCGTGCAAACACGGTGCAAATCACGTTTGGATACGAAAGCGGCGCTGACCAGGCTCGCATGCATGGTGCGGGTCCCGCTGTCAGTGACAGGAAGGGAGGAAGGAGGGCGTGTGTCTGTTTTTCACGAAAACACTCTTGATTTTTATTTTTTATTTTTACATAAGAGCTCCTTCTCACGTTGGAGAGTTGACATGTTTTCCGTCTCTGTCGAAAGCCCATCCCGCCTGTTAGTATAATATGGAAATTTGAAAGAAAAACTCGAACTTGCTATCATATAGGTGGGAAACAACCGGTCATAGCCACTGCACCAACAACGTCATCACACCTATAGTTCGTAAGTCCTTTGTAATGTACTAGTAGAACAAAGTCGCTCCTGGAGTTTGTCTTTTTAGAAATATGTAAAGGTACCTAAATTCTAATTTCACTAATAAAAATAAAGTTTAATTATTCTTGCAGTATAAATAATACATAAAACGGAAGAAATTCTTTAGAAAATAGTTCACATATTATTTTAAAATTATGCATCTATCTAAAATAATATTTATGAACTATAAAAATGTTTTTATACTGTAAAACAATACAAATAAAGCCAATTTTGCACTCTATTTTTAGAACGCTGTAGAATATATATATATATATATATATATATAAGTAAAATCTAGTACTATATTATAAGTAATATACATAAAATAAATCACATTATAAAATATTGATGTATTAATTTAAAATTTATCCATATGATTAAATTATAAATTACAGAAATATTCATGTAACAATATGCATATTGGATAAAATATGTCAAATTTATTTTTATATTTTTCCGTATATTTCAGTAAATGCTTATATAAGTTTAAAAATGTTCAGAGTTTTCACAAAATATTGATTGATTCATGTTTTAAGAATTTTTGTTTTTATATCCTTTTAAATATTATAAGGGACTGCACTTCATGCGGCCCATTTTGCACTATTACTTTTGTTAAGTTTACATAATATATGTAAATTATAATCAAATGTCATAAATAATATATATATATATGTAAACAATTTAATTATAAATTATTCACTTATTATTTAAAATTTTGTCCATATATTCGAATTATAGATTACAAAAGTATTCACATTATAATTTGCATAATTCACAAAACATGAAATGGAATTTCTATGTTTTATATATTCAATAAATGTTCATATATGTTTAAAATCTTCACAGTTTTAATAAAATATTATGCATATAAGGTGCTCATTTTTATAATTTAATTTATTTTACTACTATGTATATTTTTTGTAACACATGATTATAATATAAATAGATTTTATAAAAAAATAACACTGCAAAATGGGGGTCCCACCAAGTGCAGCCCACATAGGACGTGAAGGATATATACATGACGTATCCTGTCAAAACAAGAAAGTCTAGTCGTGGTTAACCATTGGCGGAAGCTAGCAAACCTACATGGTTTGAATTCACAGTCGCGCTATTTTTTTTAATATAATTTATGTGTGGCTGACATATGGAACCCATATGGCCAACATTTTGACACGTGTCAGGGGCTATTTCATGAGGATAAAAAAATTGAGTTTTTTTTGGTAAAATAACAGGCCTCATGTCATCTGGTGGCTGACAGCGGGACCCTGCTCCATGCAAGTGAGCCTAGTAAATGTCGCTTTCGTATCCAAACACGATTTGTACCGTATCTGCACGCCCGAGCCAAGTTTTTACACTAGTTTGATGTATGCCGCAAGTTCTAGCACCAAAGTGACCGTTCACGACAAGTTCTAACACCACCAGTGCAATTGACTCAAGAAAATAATAGATATGCTTAACAACTCACGGACTAATGGGCATGCTTCTCAATCCAAAGCATGCAGAACTCTATGGAGTTTGCCGACAAGCTGTTTGGAACATGTCGAGGCGGAGCAACATTGAGCCGGAGGAAGGCACTAACAAGGATCGGCTCAGGGAGTTCTAGACGGAGATTACTGACCACATCTTTGATCCATAGCTACGCACATTGTTGGAGTAAGGTATGTTCACTTTAATATTCACATCACCAATGGAGTAAATCAAGCTAAACTAATGATGAACATTTTCCTTTGGATGTCACGTCAACAGGTGGAACACGAACGTTGATGGGATGCATGGAAGATGAGGTCAAAAAGGTGGCTACGCAGATGATGTATCGATACATGCATCAATACTTGCACAAACATATTTTGATAAGTATCTTTCGCTAAGCTTTAATTTTGGTAAGAAATTTGGATCATTCTCTTCTCTAAAGGTGTACTAATTATTAGATTACGAACAACCAAATTATTTATCTTCAAATGTTCCATTGATTTATGTGCATATAGAAGAGAGAGGTCAACAGAAAACACTTCGAAATAATGGGCGAAGGAACAAGATTGATTTGTGGCACAAAGCGGTTGATCCATTATGCAACCATGAAAAATACAATAATTCGAGGGACTTGTATGGATAATAGATTTGACTCTCAATTGCACATGTGGACAAAGCATGTGTGAATTGTACCTAACCTCTTGTAGGATTTGAGGGAGATTGCTAGCGAGCCACTGGTTGAGAAGCTCTTTTGCAATGAAGGCGAGGATTTCGAAAATCTCGACTAGCATGGACCAACCAGTGTACTCCCGGCTGGTGACATTGTCTGGTGGCAACGGGGTGTACTCCTAGACCGGGCCGCCGTACGGTGTCAATGGTGTGCGGCAACATACATGAAAAGTAAAAGTGGGAGGGTGGAAAAGCCCGAAATGGGAGTATCCAAATAGGTTTCGGTACTGGGAGGCAGGTAATGTGGGGAGGCGGGACAAAGGCAGAGTAGGACGGGAGGACTTTTATGATTGGTTGACGTGCAACAATTGCTAACTATTATTTGCTTCGAACAACAATCTATGTAATGTTATATCTCTTGTCATACATCCTTCTGTATTCATCTTAGTGTTAATTTGACTCATTTTCTGAATAAATTATAATATAGACAAGAATAAGTATCTGAATTGTTGCTATGGTGCCCATGCCAAGTCTAGCAGTGGATAAAAAATTAACCTATGAAGTCATTTTTGTCTTTTGTATAGAGTATAACCATTAATTCGGGTGCTCTAGAGTAGTGGAGTAAATGAGCCAAGATTAAGTTTGAACAGTTGTCCTAGCCGTGCAAAGGTTAAGGATTTCCTTTAATGTATAAGCTTCTAGGACATACTATAGCCATATAATGTTAACACTGAGAAAAATTAACCTGTGTGTGTGCGTGCAAGCGAGCGAGTGAGAGAGAGAGAGAGAGAGTATAGAGGGTGGGAGAGTGAGCGATGTTTGGAGAGGGAAGGAGAGAGAGAGAGATATATGAAGAGTGGTAGACACAAGG
Organism: Triticum monococcum; assembly: GCA_034509565.1. Lineage (NCBI taxonomy): Eukaryota > Viridiplantae > Streptophyta > Magnoliopsida > Poales > Poaceae > Triticum > Triticum monococcum. The sequence continues at coordinate 639,683,204 of CM067845.1, forward strand.
GGGGCGAGAGACAGATATATATAGTGTGTGAAAGTCAGGTTGTAAGGAGAGAGGGCACTTGCATATTACAATGAGACAGGGTGAAGAGATAAAGAGCTTTAGTGTGAAATATAGCACAAGTGCATAGTTACGTGTTTGAAATTCAAAGTGTGTTTTGATTGAGGTGGAATGAGGAAATGAGAGCCCGATATGTCACTAATTGAGGTGGTGGACGTGAACCTGGGCTACGGAGATATTTGGTGGAGAAAGAAGAAGATGTTGAGTGATTTATTGGTAAAAAAAATAGACCCCAAATGTGCACGAGAAATCTATAGGTACACGTTAACTTGATTAAATCTTCGACGGTGCGTGGTCATTCACGTAACAGTCAGGTCAGATACGCAACCGCACCCTCGGAAAAATTGGATCGCTCGAGGCGATCAAGGAGATGACTAGGGGTCCCTTGCGCGCCGCCGGTGACGCCGCCGGTTCCCTTTCTCTCAGTCGGCCGCTTCGGCGGCGGGAGGGAGGGGAACCTTGGGTCTGTTCGCTAGGTTGGTGTGTGGTAGGGTTAGGGTTGAGGGAGACGCTGCCGAGGCCATTGCGGTGGTGTCGCGTCGGAATAAGTTTCTCTAGGCTCCGTTCGCGGTCAGGCGAGGCTTTTGCCTTCGTCTAGGAGCCAACGGTGTTGGGGATCTCCGGATCTCGTCGAGGTCGCGGGCTATGATGGTTGGAGGTCCATCGGCACTGGCCGTTTGGATCCTCAGATGGGCAATGGAGGTAGGGACACGAAGACCTTTCTTCTTCCTTGTTGGTACGATTTGCTGTTGTTGTTCTTCTCCTTCCTCTGCGCTGATGCTGGTGGGAGATCCTGCTTTGCCCGGGCGGATGGCCCGGCCGCGGTGCTGGACCGGTCGGATGACTCGAGTTCTCTTTCTTCCGAAAGGGACACTTTTCGCGGTACTCAAAGCCAAAGATGGCGACGGCTGTTGCAGGTGTGTTGGATTGATGTCCATGCCCTCTCGCGATGGTGTCAAGAAAGAAGGAAGCAGCGTGGCGGCAATTATACCGTGGTCGAAGATGATGACCTGTTTGCGACTGGTTGCATATCCTTCTGCTGCAGGGGTCCTCTTTCAAGATTCGAGGATGATGACACAGGGCTCCGGAGATCTTTTTGTGTTATGGTTGTCTTAGAGTACTCTAGATGTTCATGGTCCTTTGTTTTTGCGTTTCAGTGTGCTTGTAAGGGTCACCTACTCTGTACTGATTCGTGATTTGAATGAACAATTTCTAAAAAAAACTTGATTAAATCTTCATGCTAATTATATATATTGTTGTGCATGATGGTTATGAGTTGAGAAATAATTTTTTTATTACATTTGCTGAAGTATAGTGCAAATGAAACTAAAAATAATATTCCTGATCATGTAAGGGAATATCTTGATTGCATCAAGTAGATCTAGTTTGTAACATATAATTACATGACCCTATATATACATTGTATATTGCAGGTGATGTGGATTTCAATTATTCTGTAATTGTTGTAGGCTATCTTTTTTTATACATGCGGAATATAAGATACATTATATGCGCAATCAGACAAAATATATACATGCAGAATTTGATTTGCAATGTATTCATAGGCGCAATAAGAAAAATTAATAGCCCGTGGCAACGCATGGACGTTCTACTAGTTATAATATATTTTACATCGCATTTACGTTCACTAGTTGCCCAAAAGTTTTTTTTAGGGAAAACACGAATATAATTAAACTAGGCTCGGAATGTCATCCGAGACAGCATACAGAATACAACTTGGAGGAACCTCAAGCCACACATGGCACCTCTCGTCACCAACACCTAACTTAGAGCATCTCCAACAGGCGCGCTAAACAGGCGCCGCGCCGCAAAATCGCCCGTTTTAGCGCGCGCGCAACCCGGCGGATGGCTCCAGCGGGCGCACAATAACCGTGCGCGCGGTATAAGCAGTTGGGCACGCGCGTGGAAGCGGTACCTCGCGCGGTGTATTTGCGGCGCCCGCTTCCACGCGCGGCACACTCGACGCTCGCGTTGTGCGCTCTTCTTCTCCCCCTCCAAAGCCCCGCGCGCGCCGGCTCCGGCGACCCGCACCCATGGACGCACGCGCCGGCACCCCGCTCACCCCGTCCTATAGCCGCGACCCCGCCGCCCCCGCCGCCGCCGCCCCGCCACAAACCCTAGCCCGGGTGGCGTTGGCCTCGCCGCCGTCGGAGCTCCTCCGACAAGCGGCCTCGCGCGCGGCCTCTTCATGCCGCCGCGGATGACCTCGGCGGCGGGTGGCGTCGCGCCGGCGCCGGCCTGAGCCGCCGCCCCCTCCTCCTCAAAGCTCCCCAATGCGGCGCGGCTAAAGAAGGGCAAGACATTGGCGAAGAAAAACAAGGCGGCGGACGGCTCCGGCACCTCCAAGACGAAGAGGAAGAAGCTTGCGGGGCGTGCGACGGGCGCGGCGGCTGCCGAAGCACCGGCAAGCTCACTCGTTGAGCCGGCGGCCGGCACGCACAACATGTTCGACGAAATGCCTCCAAGGTAAAAAAAATTCTAACTTTTCATTTGTTTTGTTATTTTTTGAATGCATTCGTCACATATAGATAGCTTATATGCATTGTGCAAAAAAATTTGTAGTCTCAATGATGATGCATACATGTCAACGATGGGTGTTGGCTCCAACAATTTGCATTGGTCTCAAACCAATGACATGCATTTTGAAGACCATGAGTTCGAGGTGGACGAGGAGGGTGAGGGTATTGTCGACGCACCGAAAGGAAGAGCGGGCAATTACACCAACACCGATGACATCTTACTATGTAATACTTGGTTGCAAGTGTCGAGGGATCCATCCGTTGGAGGCGATCAAAGTAGAGATGCTTATTGGAACCGGATAAAGGAACACTTTGATGCTCGCAACGTGCGTGGAATTGACCGCTCCAACCGATCACTTAGGTCCCGGTGGTCGACAATCAACTCGGATTGTCAAAGGTGGGCGGCTTGTCAAAAGGCGGTTGACAAGTTGAACCCAAGTGGCACAAATGAGGACGATAGAGTAAGTGCCATTTCATCTTACGTGTTGGTGCTAAACTTGCTTTGTTTTGCTTGTTGTCGGTGCTAACTTGCTTTGTTTTCATGTAGTTCAACATTGCGCAAAACTTGTTCAAAGAAGAGGAGAGGAAAACCAAGAAGGGGAAGATCAAGAAAGGAAGGGTCTTTACTTTGCCTCATTGCTATGATGTGTTGAAGGATGATGAGAAATGGAAGAAGCGTGAAGATTTGGATGATTTGCATTTGAGCGACAAACGGAAGCGAACAATTAAGTTGGATGATGATGATGAGGAGGAGGATGCATCAAGTGATGACGGCAAGAAAAGCCCTACACCCAACTCGGTTTCATACTCGAAGCCAAAGCGACCGGATGGGTGCAAGAAAGACCAAACCCAAAAGAAGAAGAGGAAAGGAGATGATGAGCTCAAAAATGCTATGGAAGCTATTGTGAAGGCAAGAAAAGAAGCCAATGAGGTGAGAAAAATGGCAAGGACCCAAGATGCCGCGGCCGAGGAGAGGAGGTTGGCGGCCGAGGAGAGGAGGGTGGCGGCCGAGGAGAGGAAGGTGGCTTTGGAGGAGAGGAAGGTGAGCAATGAGGAGCGAACTAGATTGTTGGAATGGGAGAAGCACTTGTTCTTCTTGGACACAACTAACCTCAATGCGGTGCAAAAGGAGTATGTCAATCTTGCCCAACAAGAAGTCTTGATCCAAAAAAGAGCCATGGTTCGTGCAATGGGTGGCGGTGGCCTCGGCGCCATGGGTGGCGGTGGCATCGGCGCCATGGGTGGCGGTGGCCTCGGCGCCATGGGTGGCTTCGGAGGTACCGTGGGCGGTTTAGGTGCAATGGGAGGCATGGCTGGCTTTGGAGCACCCCCCCCCCCCCCCCCCCCCCGACGCTATGACAACGATGGGAGGCATAAGTTTTGCTTCTCTCATGGGAGGCATGGGTGCACCTCCAGCCGCCATGGGCGGAATGTCTTTCGATGAGCCTCCTCGCACACATTTCCATGAAGATGCCGTTGAAGATTTTGCCAACACCGTCGGAACTTCACGTGATGCGGTGCACGATGAGGAGAGGGAGGAAGATTCATCTTCGGAGGCGGAAGAATCGTCTTCCGAAGATGAGGACGAGGACGAAGACGACGACGAGGACGAGGAATGATGTGTCTTTCCTTTGTGTATTGAACTTGATTTGCATTTTGAACTTGGTTGGATGAACTTGTGGGCATGATTTTAAACTTGTGGGTATGAACTTCATCAACTTGTTTGTGTGAAATTTTTATTGTGTTGAAAATATTCATCATTTTGTGTTAAAAATGCCATATGCAATACACCGACGGATCGCGCGCGCTGCATTTTGGCGCACTGTTGGAGCGACGCGCGCGTTGCATTTTAGCGCAGCCGTTGGAGCCAGCGCTGCGCGCCGCGCCAAACCAGCCGATACGCGCGCGGCATATATGTTTTTTGCGCGTGGCGCGAGCGGCGCTTGTTAGAGATGCTCTTAGCAAGTTTGTGGGCAGGCACATTAGCCGTGCGCCTAACCCAGGTAACTCTGGAGTCTAAAAAACCACAAAGGCGAGTTTTGAGCTCTTCGATCCAGGGCCTAACCGGAGACATGTTCTTGTTGGGGCTGTTGATCATGCCAACGATGCCCTGACTGTCAAGTTCGAGATGGATGCGCTGAACATGAAGATCCCTCGCCAAGTCCACCGCCTCCAAACTAGCCCTAATCTCAGCAGCCTCCGGGTCAGAGATGTCAGGGAAGGAATAGCATGCTCCCGCCACAAACCCCGCGTTATGATCTCTGATAATAGCACCACCGCCACCCTTGGCACCTCCTCTGGCTAGGGCCCCGTCAGAATTGACCTTGAACCAACCAGCATCCGGGGCCTCCCAGCGCTGAGTAGGTTTGTCCGTCGGGACACGGGCAGGAGTATCATGGGCCATGCGCCGGTCCTGCATGCAGCGAAGAACCCTAACGGAGATCTCCTCCGGAGCAGCAATCCGCTTGCCCTCCCGAGTCTCGTTCCTCGCGAGCCAAAGACCATAGATCGCCTCAACCATGGCCGCCCGCTTCAGCGAACCAAGATAGAAGCCACCGAGCCAGCGCCGTGTGAGTTTCGGAGTGGAGAGGCGGGGCGGCCACAGCAACGCCGTGCTTGGTGCGGAGCAGATCCCAGAAAAGTTGAGAGTGAGAGCAGCCCCAGAACCTGTGGAGGATGGTTTCTTCCCTGCCCAAAAGTTTTACAATGAATCCAACAGTCTCAAACTACCCTTCCACTGTCGGAACTAGCGAAGTACCTCGTCTGATCTCAAAGTATTACAACCAAAATACCTGCCACAAGACGTGTATTACGCACTCCGTCTCAAAATTCTTGTTTTATATTAGTCTAGATACGGATGTAGATTTAATACATCCTTATTTAGAAAAAATTAAGATAAGAATTTTGCGACCAAGGGAGTACAACCAAGTAACCAAAATACATCACTTCTTAGGCATATGCCCACTGGAAGATTAAGAGTAGTGGAAGAGATCAGGAGGTGATCTTGTCGATGCGAACGTGGAGAGGCAACTCCTTGGACGCCCCAGCCCCATGTAGATACCGCGGTGGTACCGTCAAGAAAGACGTCAGCTCCTCCAGGGCGACGGTGCCCGGCGACGTGCTGCTCGTCGCCTCAAAGTCCGCCCAGATGGTGTCCATCTTGCGGTTGGCCGGCGGCGGTGGCCCGTTGGCCCACAGCTTGACCGAGTAGCGCGGCGACGGGGACGCGCCCGCTCTGATGCACACGACAGACACGGTGACCGCGGCGCCCGGGCCGTGCGCGCCGGCAACCAGGAGGAACGCGCGGCCGTCCTCCTCCCCGCGAAGAAGGTGCCGCGGCTCCGGCGACGCCTGTACCTGCAGCAGGAGCGCTTTGCTGTACGGGACGTCGTGCACGGGCACTGAGTGCAGCGCGTTGAGGTGAAGGAGGAGCGCCGGCGGCGGGCCGAGGAAGCCGCAGCCGGGCAGCGCGCAGGAGCAGGGCGCGTGCGGGCACGCGCTCCGGTGCTGGCCGGCCTCGTGGTAGGTGACGTAGCGCCCGCAGCCGTGGTGGTCGCACTGGACGCTGGCCGAGGAGACGAAGGTGTCGAGCAAGGGGCAGGCGTGGAAGTCGCCGCCGTGCTCGCATTTGCCGCACTGTTGCCAGGGGAGCTCCAGGACGCAGCTGCCGCAAGCCAAGTGCCCGCCTTCGCACTGCATAGATCCATTCATCGAGGGAAGGAAATAAAATCTGTACGTGCAGCTGCAGCTGCTGTATTTGACTAATCGGGTGTTGAGTAAAGATAATTGGTCCGACCTGGAAGACGGGAGGCTTGAAGGGGCGGAAGCAGATGGGGCAGTGAAACATGTCGGCGTTGATCCTCACGGTAACATCCATCCTCATCCTCATGTCGCCGCCATGTCCTCCTCCTCCTCCTCGGACGGCTGCTTCATGCACAACCATTTCCCGCTTCACCGGGCCATTGGGCAGCTCCAGCTCCATGGCCGAAGCCGCCGAACTAGCACCCTGCGTTCTCTCTCTGGTGTCTTTGGTGAACGGCTGGAAGCCTGGAAGAATAATTAGAAGAAGAAGAAGAAGAAGAAGAAGAAGAAGGAGGGTGACTGGGACTGGGAGAGACGTTTTCCCCAACCGGTCGAACCCCTTCACGTGGTTCCCGCACCAGACAGAGCAGTCCTACTCACTTCATCCCTTCCTCTGCTGCCGAAAAGAAGCAGGCAACCGTGTTAATGTCTGGTCGATTGATTGATCGACGGTCGTCAAAATGTGCAACCCAAACGCCCGACGACACGAACGACACACAGCTGTATGCCTGTATCACTAGTTCAGAGTTCAGCGCTCCTTCAGTCAGAGCAACTCCAAAGGCCCGACCCATTTCATCCGTCTGCGTCCCTTTGAATCGGCGCGGACAAAAGTGGTGGCCCAACGCGCCGATTCAAATCCAAATCACATCCACGTCGTGTTCGCGCCGACGTATTTGCGGTCCAAATTTGCGCCCCAAATTCGTCAGCGCGGACGCCGAACGGACGCTTTGCGCGCCTTCCTGCGGTCTGTCGCGTCCCCACATGACGGCCGTCCAACTACCCGCTGCCCATGCGGTTAGCTTAATTTATGACGACGGGCCCACACGTCAGCGACGACGCTCGTCTTTTTTTAAGCCGACCGTGCGGCGGGGCCGTCCTCATCCAAACTCGCCGTCCACATTTGTCGTCTTTTGCTCCCTCGTCGCCGGCAACCCTAGCCACCACAACCACAACGAGATGGGCCTCTTCCCCGGCGCCAGCGGCAGCAAGGCCAAGGGCAAGTCCCCCGCCACCCCTTTCCTCATGTCTCCGTCGGCGCCGGCGCCTTGCCGGCAGATGCAGCGCGTGAACGTGCCAGTGCACCAGGTGGAGTGGCACTGGCAGCACCGCCAGCCTCTGCCGTATCCCAACATGACGTTGTCGCACGACTGGCATCTGAATTCAGATAGGATCCTAGTGCCGGCAGCGCCGCGGTCGGCTCGTGCTCACGCGGAGGAGGTGCAGCGCCGGCGGGCGCTGCCGACGCCGAAGCAGCGCAACGACCCCGCCTACGCAACCGACTCACCCAACTGGGCGAGGTGGTTCGCCTTCGAGCACGAGAAGGCGAGGCGACGGGGCGTGCGCGAGGTCGACCGGAGGTCGCCGCCACCGGCGCTCGTCGTCCGCGAGGAGGACCAGGCGGCGGAGGACGCCTACCAGGCGACCCTTGCGGCCGTCTGCCGGGAGAGCGAGGAGGACGAGCGGCGCAGGGCGGAGGCGGCGGAGGCGGAAGAGGAGGCTCGGTACGAGGCAGCAATGGCGCAGGCCCTTGCCCTCTCCGCGGCAGGCGACAGCGTGGTGCCGCCGATGGCCCCGCCATCCCCCATCAAGCCGGAACCGGAGCCCGAGCCGTCCCCCATCGAGCGCTACTCCTGGACGGGAGTAGTGCGCGAGTGGGTACGCGCGCCGCCGGTCTAGATGGGAGCGACGCCAGCGCGGGAGCAGGCGTACCTCGAGCACTGGCGCAAGATCAGGGTGGCCGAGGAGCGCCGCGATGGCGAGTACCTCGAGATGCTCGAGCGCGACCTCGAGAAGGAGCAGCGCGAGACCGAGGAGGAGACGCGCCAGGCCGCGGCTGCACAGGAGGCCGCACAACCCCCCGCGTCGTCACTGCCTGCGTTGGCACAGCCCGACATGACGGCGCTCTGGAACACGGCGTTCTCCTAGACCGGGTCGGCGCCGACGCTCATCGACCTCACGGACCCGGAGGACGACGATGAGGACGCCTAGGGCAGCACGCCGCCTCGTAGTTTAGGCTATTATTATTATTTTTTTAATGCAAATGTGGACGCGTGAACTCTCGTCGGCCTTCGTGGCCGGCTTTAATGTTTAATTAATACTGTTTTTTCTTTTTAGTATGCATGTGTTCAATTTTTTTTGCATCGTCAAAAATAAGTTCAGGCAAGCGTTGGGCGCACACGCCGACCTAAATGCGAAAACGGACATCCATATCCGTTTGGCCGACCCAAATGGACAAAAAACGGACGAAATAGCCATCCATTTAGGTCGACCCGTTGGAGTTGCTCTCAAAGCTTCTCCTCTCCTCAAGTCCCTGTCAAAGAGTGACACCAAAGTTGCAACCGTAAACAGCAAAATGAACAAGCATAGTGTTTTTTTTTTGCGTGAAAACTTCACATCTATTTATTTTCAATTATAACAGTATAACAAACATCTATAGAAATATCTCAAATAATAGATCTTCAATCATGACAGTATAACGAACATCCATAAGAACATCTCAAAACTATTTGGTGGCGACGAGTGGTACACATTCATTGCATCAGTCGATTTTGAGGTAACCTTTGCGTAAGGTAGTCCTCATCCTCAACTAGTGAATTCTCTCTCTCTTTTTTTTGGTTATTCGCTAGGCGCTTTGTTGGATCCGAGCAATCCTCTGAAGTCTGAAACATGTTCCATCTTCTCCTTACACTCAGCCCACACTTTGTTGGAGTTGGGAGTGGATACCTACTTGAGCCCACTGAGCGAGTCTGGCTCACACCACATCGAACAACGGGTTCTAAGAACAAGCTTGGCCCATGTTGTCCTAGAGAAATAAAGTGATTTTATTTGTACACTTTATTTGTTTGTGTTCTGGTAATAGTGTTTGTCCACCTACCTGCCTATTGCCTATTTTATCATTTGGCTAATCGTTCTATTTTAAATAGTTCTCGTCTGATTAAAAACAAATTTAATACGACATATTCCAGTAACCACAGACTTGTAAACAGATCCATGATAGTTTTGCAACCTTGTGACATAAATTTAGGACGACACATTTTAGTAGTGCACGTGGGTGGTGAGCGCACTGCATATAATAGTGCACACCTTATACATATATTATCGTCGTTGAAAGTAAAATTTTGAGGGAGTTTTAGATGCTTTCTGCGGAATGGGGGAGCTCCCCCACCTAAATATATAGCTCATGCTCACACCAATTATAACATTTCTAGAGATAACACGTTAATTAAGCATGGTCTATATATTACACAGGTTAATGCCTCTCATGCTTCAAGCATGAGTGTGTAACTGATTCACCAATGCGTGTGTTTACCATGAACAAGATTGAACACCGGTTAATCATGGCATTAGGATGAACAGTAGAGTAGATGTGTGAAGGAACTCGCGCTCATGAATTTTATGCTTGCATGCTCCATCTATATAATCTCACCTGGTATCTTACTCCGGTTCTTGCCATGAATCTCCTGGAGAGAAACTTTGAATTTGTATCTGAGATAGTGGAGCAAACCAAAGCCAACTTTACATTGTTACATTGTTATGCCTTGAACCTTATTTAAGTCTAGCAGCGGAGCGATACTCATACACATGTCTATGATGTGTATATTTATGCAAAGCCTCGTTCAAATCTAGCTGGTAGGGGCATGTCTACAAGCCTTATCTCCATTAGAGGGAGGTGCACTCCTCCAGCTGGAAGATACGATGCCGCTGGCCAGGTTGTAGAGAATGTGAAAATTTTGCTGCATGATGTTGCCAATGAATGTCGTTTCGTCATTGGCGGCACATTGTTCCTTTCATCCCCCAAAGCTCACCGCCGCATGCACATCCTGATGTCGTCCACGGGAACCCAGTATTTTTTGAAAGATAGCTGAGAGCAGCGATAAAAGTGTTACAAAGGTGGAGATCCAGAGATCAGGGAAGAAAGAAAGAAGAATTAACGTAAAGGTGCATGCCCGTAGGCCAACCCTCATGTCGTACACGGGAGCCGGTAGATTGCCGAGACTCCAGGATTGATTTTGGACGATTTCATTCATTTGTGCATTGATCAGAATCAGATTGTAATAGTTAAACTTCCTATCATTACTAAAAGAGCTTCCTTCATCAATATTTCAATCTTCAGACAAAAGCAGTCAGCTGTCCACATAAACCGCCCACGATGGTGCCACACTCACAATCGGCTCATATTTTTTACGGTCCGTCCCAACAAAAGCTACCTAGGATAACCCCTTACACAGTCGGTTTTGGCATCGACTGCAATGGCATATTATGTAGCAGTACGAAACTCGCTCCACATTCCACATTTGTTTCCTTTCTTTAAGAAAGGATATCTGTATATACATGCATAGCAAAGTGAGATAATGTAGTATATACATGCAGTCATTGGTGCAGCCAGTCTTCGCGTTCATCTACCGCGTTTAATTTTATTTTTTTTGTGAGAAAACTTCCGATCTATTCATCAACTATCAAGATAGTACAAAGAACACTAGAAGTAAAATTTTCATCCAGGTTCATAGACCACCTAGCGACATCTACCGCGTTTAATTTACCTAAGAAAGATGTTAGAGAATCAACGGTGATGCAAGACGACACATCTTCTTCCCAGCCGAGCTAACATCATCAAATTTGCATGTAGATTACCATGAATCTTGACTGCGATGGTGCGGAGTTTTATTACAGGTAAGAGCAGCGTGGTGTGCGGTCATCTAGAACTTCACCTTCTGCTGGGGGTGCGCTCTTCTCAACAATCAACCGTGCACCACGCCAGCAAATGCCCAAAGTTAGCTGCAGTTGTCATCTCGTCTGCCCTGGTGATCGAGTTCACGCCAGGATCTGACATCTCTGCAGTTCTCATCCCGTCTCGCCCTGGTGATCGAGTTCACACCAGGATCTGACTATCTCTGAGTCTATAATCCCTAAGAGAAGCTCAAAATATTTCAATCGACTTTTGTTTGCCCATTATCGGCATCCGGTGATCCATCTGGAAGGAGACCCAGGAGAGGCAGAGGCAGCAGAGAGCTGAGGTTGCAGATGACGATCAGCAGAGCCAGATTTTCAAAGTTGTCCTTGGTGACTCCTAGAAACTGAGTTAGGCCCGCGCCCACCAGACCACCGGCAACACTTCCCGCGTTGGAAATGGACATCAGTGTGGCGAACAATGTCGCTTCCACTCCCAGAGGACACAATCTCGCGGCCAACACCAACACGGGCATGAACGAAGCCTAACAAACAATTTTGGACATCATTGATGTTTGTGTCAGAAGAGTGTAATCCTAAATGTGAAAAGGAGCAAATGCAAATGCGTAGTCCCCGAGTTAACTAATCATTGCAATAGTGTTCCATACCTGACCAAGGACTGTGAGAATCAAGGAATCCCCAATGGAGAACCATTCATCACTTATCCCCAGCTTCCTATTGAGCCCAGTGACAAGAAGAACCTGGAAGTGGAAACACACAAGACCTAAGCATGATTTGCCAACAAAGAGTAAGTAGGACTGCTAGAATAAGTACGCAGAGAAGAGGACCTGTGTCATTCCAAGGGCAGAACCTAAAATTGTTGTCACAAGAAAGATTTTTCTTAGTGGAACTGCCTTCAGGAACGAATTATATATTCCGACGCCCAGCAAGGATGCAACAGATGTAACGAGTGTGACACGCCCTAGAAACTCTGGAGTGAATCCAATCTTGTTTGTGCTGAAATTCAATAGAGTAACATAATCAGCCATATTAAAAAGATGACGATCACACAAAATACTAAGGTACATATGTACAACCAAGTACTCCCTCCGTTCCGAATTACTTGTCGCAGGTATGGATGTATCTAGATGTATTTTAGTTCTAGATACATCCATTTCTAAGACGAGTAATTTGGAACGGAGGGAGTAGCAATTTACGGTCCTGTTCCCTTTTGTATTTAGAGTTTTGTAACACTAGCATCTTAGAAACTTCATATTTTTCTTCAGAATCCAAAAGTATGCTTACAGAATATAGAGCCAGGTCTAACAGAACAATCCATAGCAATCAAGTAATCAAATAATCGAGTCTGTTGAACATACACGAAATAAAACATGGCAGAATCCGACTGTGGTGTCGCTTGCCAAAGGAATATGAACAAAGTAGGCAAGAAAATGTTCGGTTGCTTTACAGCAGTCCAAATCTGCCTGATCTGCTGCTTCGAGCTTTCAATCAACCCTGAACTTGAAAGTGAGATGGAACGTTCCTCAGTAGGCAAACGCTTTTCATTTACAAGAACTGCAACAGCAGATGTCATCAGGGGTAAAAATGCTGTAACACCAAAGACAAATCTGCATTTAGTGAAACACCTGATCAGTGAAGTGTAATATGAGAGGTGTCATTAGCTTTTACAAAGTTCCTTCGCGCCAAGGAGCAAACCTTACACCATAAGTATCCACAAGAGAACCACTGAAGTATGCGCTCACAATTGCCCCAAAGGCTGAAGATCCCCAACACAGTGACTGGAGAGATCCAGATGTGCTCTGTGACTCACCCCGAGCTCTCTCAACAACCATAGAATCAACCACCTGCAGTATTTTCACTTCTCGTTAATGACAAAACAAACTACGAGTACTAACACTAGTATCTTGACATGGGTCAAACACAAAGATGAGCTCATTAGGTACAGAAGGAGATATTTCTGTTTTTAGAATATATTTCAGATATTCTTTCTGAACTTTTGACAAGTGAGGCCCATACTGAGTTGAGTTCTTTGAACAATGTATCAAATATCAACATAAAATAAATTGCATATATGATCTATGTTGAGCTCCTTATGATTTAAAAATCAGTTCAAAATATATTCGGAGCATCATGAATTACATAATCCTCCTATTATCAGGCTGTGTCATGATAGCACGTGCATATGACTGCTGCTACAGGGGATGACCAAACCTAACGGAAATGCTAGCAAGTTGTGCTCCATTTTTTTTTTCGAGAAAACGCAAATGGCTTTTGCGTTTCATTGCATTGGAAAGAAAGGGGAATTTACATCCTCCTAGGAGGCAGTTTTACACAGCCAAGAGGGGCTCAGTGGACATCCCAGGATGGTGGCAAAACGACCCTGAGCCCTTGAGCTCCGGCCTTTGCCCAACATCGGGTCTCGTCTTTAATCCTGTCTACTAACTCGTTCAGCGAGGGCCTCACATGGTCGAAAACACACGCGTTCCTATGCTTCCAGACCATCCACGGAACCAGGAGCGCCACAGACTTGAGCGCCTTGCGAAGTGCTGGCGGTGTCAAGTCCTTTGCGCGCAGCCACCAATCTATGAGCGAGCCGTCGTGCTCGGGCGCCGGTGCCGGTAGGCGTAGCCAAGACAGGACCTCATGCCAAGTCTGCTTAGTGAATGGGCACGTAAGCATTAGGTGTCCAATCGTGCTCCATTTGAAACAGTAAAAGCATTGGATCAGACCATCCCATTATGGACCAATTCAAGCTGTACTCCTAAAGGGGTTTATCATTTTCTGAATGTCAAACTGTCAAGGATTAAACAAAACTGAGTAACTAACTACTACACCAGCAGGATGTTTGCTTTATTTATAAAGCGGGGTGAAAGCCTATTTCGAGAACTACTACACCAGCATAATTGATGATCAATTCAAAGGAAAAAAATAAAATATTGTGAACATACTTTTTCTGCTCACTTACAACATCAGAGAAGGCAACTGCAAGAGATCCAAGAATAATAGAGAGCGCTGCACTGTACTTGTCATCCACAATTGTTGCCATCAAACTCCATGAAATTGCTCCAAGGAGTCCTGACAGAATGAGGTACGACCTTCTTCGATAACCAAAGAGAGGGACAGAATCACTGCATCGTAAATCACAACAATATAGCGTCATGATTTAAGTGTGTACAACATAAAAGAGCTGCATGAACGAGATTTGATATGTCGGTGATACCTGATAAAACCATAAAGAGGCTTGACCAACCACGGCAAAGCTGAGAAACCAGTTATAACTGCAGTCTAGATAACAGGAACCAAATTATTCTCTGTGCCAACAGGTATTGCCCAAGGCTCAAAACGTTAGCAGAAAAAGAGCTTCTGGTAAAGATGGTGATGGCCATACCTCTGCTGGATCAAGCTGAAGATCATCTTTTAAGTAAAAGCTGACAGCTAGTCTGGAAAGACCTAAAACTCCTTGCACAAAATAAACAGTTGCAACAGCCACGTTATCTGGGGACAAATCCACCCCAAATGCTTTGGAATAACCTAACTTGGACTTGCTACTGGATAAACCATCTGCCCCGCATTGATTGTTTTCCCAATTTTCAAAATCTCCATTCCTAGTGTCCCCTTTAGTCGAAGTTGCCTGATACCTTGGTGTCGCACTTCCTACAGTAGGTAATATAATAGGAATGATGGTGCATCTCACAACAGTGTCCAAAACTAAATATTTAAGTAGCTTTGTCTAAGAAGTATCAACCAAAAACACCAGCTCAGATGATAAATTACACGAGTCACTAACTCAGTAGGCAGGCGAGATTAGGAAATTAAGAGCACGACCACCATGTTATAATGAACATTTATGCTAAGGCGGTGTGCCACCCACCAGGAAACACCGCAACAATCATTCTAAAAAGTTTATGCTCTCCTACAACTGTAAGGACCATTAGGCAGGGAAAGAGCAACAATCCCCAAATGTTCGATGGCTCGATATAATGCAATTCAAGGCACGCGGATGATAACTCTACTCTGCCTTGATGCAGGAGCAAAAAAGAAGTTAGCCCCCCTGCATAAAGTACAGCATGTAAGAAAATCAGATGAGATCTATGTCACCATGCGTAAGCCCCAAACATTCAGCAATGCTAATCAGTTGAAATTCATAGCCGTGGCACTCCAGAACTAGCTTCCGCGTGGTTTTTCTTATCCCTCTTGTTGCAATCCAAACCCCCTCCCTCGAAATTTCCTCAACCACAGAGCTAGGCGCGAAATGTGCTGGAGATAACGTCTGTCGTCAGTTAAGCTCGCGTGGCTCACCGGTTAGGCTGTCCGCGGCGCCGTCGATTTCTACGGGGAGGGGAGGCGGGGCGGGGGCGTCCCCCTCTTCGCACGAGCCGCGGTCGCCGGAACCGCTGCTGGTGGTGGTGGCGGGGGTTACCTCCGGCGAGCGGCCGCAGCGGCAGCGAGGTCCCCGCGGGCGGCGGCCGCGGTGCGCGGCCACTGGGTACGAGGAGGACGAGGTGGAGGCGGAGGCGGCGGCCGCGGCGGGGCTGGGCAGCGGGGGCGACGGCGGGGGGAGCAGGAAGCTGATGAAGGCCATCTGCATGCTTGCGGAGTCCTCTCTCTCCTTCTCTCCCTCCCCCCGTTGCTTCCACCGCGCCAAGCTCACAAGTCTCACCTTCTCTCTCTCTCTCTCTCTCTCTCTCTCTCTCTCTCGGACCAAAGCGGCTCGGCCCGAGCCCCCCTCAAGCCCATCATGGTTCATCGCGTCTATATCTCGCTTTACGCGAGCGTTCATCGCGTCTCGCTGAACAATTTCCTCTCACCTGCAGCTACTGGGCTAGCACATATTCGCTGTTTTTTTAAGGAAATTTCCAATATATTCATCAACTGTCAAAATAGTATAAAAAACATCAAAAATAAAAAATATATCCAGGTCCATAGACCATCTAGCGACGACTACAAGCATTGGACTAAGCCGAAGGCGCGCCGGCACCACTGTCATTGCCCCTCCCTCATCGGAGTCAGGCAAACCTTGTTGTAGTAGACAGTCAGAAAGTCGTCGTGTTAAGGCCCCATAGAACCAGGCACCAGAACACCACCCGTCGTCGGTGAAGAGAAGAGTAGATCAAAAGTATTCAACCCGTAGACAAACGAACACAGACAAACAAAGACCGGATCCACCAAAGACAAACGCCGATCGAATCCCATGAGATCCACCGACGATGCTACAAACACCATTTGAACGGGGGCTAGGCAACGAGGACCTTATTCCATCTGTAGAGAGCCGCCTCCGCCTCGCATCTCTGAGTAGGACACAAACCTTAACAAAATTAAAAAATCATCGAAAAAATGAAGCCCTCCCGTTGGTAAGGACCGAAATCGACCACGCCTTCATGATTCTAAAACCACAGGAGACGAGATAGACCAGCGACGACGTCGACAGGAGGCAGGAGAAACCCTAACACAGGGTGTAAGGTACAAGCGGCCAACCGCCATAGTGCGTGGTTTCTTTTTTCTATTCTCTCCACGTGTGAGACATGCTAATTAGTTAATGTCAGTAAGCGTCGTTGGATCTCTTCTGACATACAGTACATATTCATTGTTTTATATTTCGTTCATTGGATTTCAATTGCGTCCGCTATGTTCGTTCGTGGCGTTGGTTTCTCACTTTTTTTTCTCCTTTTCATTTTATTTTGTTTTTCTTTACCTCTTTTTCTTGTTTTTCTTTGTTTTCCATTGTTTTTCCTCATTTTATCACAGTCCTTACTGGTTTGTTTGTTTCTTCATGGTTTCTCATTGGTTTTTTGTGCTTTCTTTGTTTTCTGGTCAGTTTTTTGTGCTTCCTTCCTTTTTTCTTTGTTTCTCTTTGATTTTTTTGTTGTTTTCTCATTTTCATCGGATTTTTTGTTTTCTCTCGGTTTTCACTATTTTTCTATACACATTTTTGGTATATATATCAAATACGTTTATACATGTTTAACATTTTTAAATACATAATCAATATTTTTTTAGAACATGATTAATAGTTGTTATATGGATTTAATATTTTAAAATATTTGATTAACATTTTTACAACATGATTATTTTTTATACACATGTTAATATTTTTAAATGTTTGATTACAATTTTGTAAATAAAAAATTAATTTTTTGAATACTTAATCAACATTTTTAACACACATTTAAATTTCTTAAAATTCTTGATTAACATTTTTTGTGAATACAAGTTTAACATTTTTTTAATACATGGTCACCATTTTTTCCAGACATATCTAAACAAATTCAAATGCATGATTAAAACTTTTTCAAATAGTTTACATTTTTTTAAGTGCTTGGTTAATATTTTTAAATACATGATCAACCTTTTTCACACACATTGCATATTTTTTTGAGTTCCTACTACCTTGCAAGGGGTATGATACACACTTGACAAGGTACCATTGCAAAAACGGGAATGAAATAAAAAATTATGCTCTTTTTAATGTTCACGAGATATGGGTCTACAATCCTTAGAAATTTCGAACCAAATTTGGAATACTAGTGGAGAAAAAACTCAGATGTGAATAGTGTCATTTAGGCTGTAATCTTTTTTGACGTTATTCATGTCGGATTTGTCTTTTTTTTTCTCTCTCTATACGTTTATTTTGAGTTCGTATTTGAATTTTCGTAAGGTCCCTAGCTACCAGGCAACGTTAATGCTTTCGCGAACCCTACCAAATCGAATCCACGTCCTAAAACAAAACTATGGAAAATCAACCCGGCCTACCCAATTTGTGCAGTTGTTGGGTGCCAATTTTCTGGCAAAGCACTCCCAAATCCATCCAATTCCAACGACGCCCTCTGGCCCTGGAGCTCCCGCGTGCACTTTCTTTTGTGGGGGGTAAAACGAGAAAAAACAGCACCTCACCTCACCTCAGCCTTTGTCTTTCTTCCTCTTTGCCTCCCCTCGCTCGCGGCGGCGCACTCCGGACGGCGCGGAGTCCTCCTCCTCCTCCACCACTTTGTCGGTTCTACCAGACCGGCGAGGAGCGGAGATTCGTCCGGACCTTCCTGCATTCGTTTGCTTTGCTGGTGACGAACCCTAGCCCCCTTGGATTGTTCCGAGACTTCCTTTTCCTGTTATCTGCTCTGCTTTGACCAATCTATTTCATTATTGCCTAGTTTCTCGCGGATTCGCCTGCTTCCTGGCGCAGTACTGGTAGAACCATACAATTTTATTTTACAAAAAAGTCTGGGTTTAACTAAACCCCCATTCCCCAACGTTAAGGCCGCCCCTGTATCTGTATCTTACTGCTATTTTCAGGTTATTTGTTGAGGAGATTATGGTGATGTTTAGTGTAAACATAAAACCGTGGCACCCCCAAACATGCGATTCTAGGTCCGCCACTGTCTGCAAGCGCCAGTTTTAGCTGAATAAATGGCCAACTGGTCATCAATTTTCAGCTGCGAATAACGCGTCGTAACCCATATGTTTGCTAGAATGAGTTTCGACCAAGTAAATGATGAGGAGCTTAGTGTGTAAATTTTGTGCTTTGAAAGTCTCTCTTGTACAGCATGCTTCCTTGCAGGCCCTTAGCCTTAATTAAAGCCTTTATAACTAGCAAATTCTCCGGAGGACATCATGTTGGGCGTAGGAGCAAACTTGGCATTTTTTGTTAACTGTTTGGAACAGATTTTGTAATGCGGAAAGTTGTCTGTTTGATTAAGGGGCGTGTCTAAATAAACCGTGATAAGTCATAACATCTCCTTTTCGTTTGGAAGGAATGCGCGCCTTCATTACTGTCACTTTGTTATACTGACCAGACTGATGGCAGTGTTTTGTACTAAGTGCAGAATTTTACATGTGCAGACCCATTATTGTCGTCAGCAAATTCAGAAGAGTAGCACAGATCAAGGATAACAGTGCACGTTCTGGTTTGCACCTACCAGGGCAATATACTGCAGGTTGTGTAGTGAAGTGAAGGTCAGGATGCGGTTTGCGGTGACAAAAGTGTGCGCTAGTGGAGCAAAGGCTCGCGCGGGGTTGCTCCAGATTGGAAGCAGCGGTGTTGAGACGCCAGCACTGCTTTTGTCCACACGCAAGGGGCTGCCGGCGTTTATGTCTCCTGACCTTCTTTCCTCCCTCCCCCTTCCAGACTCCCTCCTCCTCAATGTCTGCCCAACCCACTTGTAAGCCCCCCACCCCCCTTTGTTTCTTTTCTGTGCTGGCCATGTATTCTGTTTGACAAAATACCATCAAAGAGCTAAAACCTCTCTCCTGGGATAGGATGGCTCCCTTTCTTCTGAGTATATTTGACTAAATGAGTTTCTTTTTGGTTTCACCAGTATAGAGGTTCCTCCATCAAAAACCATATCTAATATTGGTGGTTTGCATCGTATGCTGGGTCTGCCTGATCATATCCTCGTAGCCGCGGCTGGTGAGTCTACCGAGTGTTTACCATCAAGTGACGCCACCAATAAATTTGGTGCATCTTTTGAAACACCTGCGGGTCGTAAACTGGTCGGTGGATGTCATCCTTTCTTCAACTTTCAAGAATACATATTTTGATGTGTGCATCTGAATTCATTTTCCTAAAACATTTTAGGTCAAACCATCAGACTATATGGAGTTGATTTCCTGCTTGCAACCTAATTTGTGGGCAAGCTTGGCAGATGAGGTTCCAGCCTGGGTTAATGAGAAACGGAACAAAACATCTGTTGAGCGAACACTACGCTGGCTTGACGCATGTATTGCTTTGGATGCGGTATGATGTTAAGGTTTTTCCACCTGAACTATTTTTTTTCTCCAGAGTTTTGTTTATATGTTTCTTTTGCTATATTGGAAGGTTTCCAAATTCCTTTTGAATTCTGTAGAGCACAGGTAAAAATAAATGGATGCCTAACTGACACTTGCGAATAATTTTTCAAGCTCAGTAAGCCCATGTGACACTTGACTGCACTACTAGTTGCCTCTGTTGCAAGCTTCACAACAGGAAAAATGCGAAATTAGATGCAATTTTCTCTTGTAATACCGTGTTAGGACCCATGTGTTGCTTTTTTCTATATATGGATGGAAATATGTCTTTTGGTCTTATACAGCTTTTATTTATTTTATTTTATGTTCCTCATGATTTCAGGCTTCTGGGAGAAACTCTTTAGGTGTAGTTGTTGGGGGGTCTAGTGTAGAACAACGAAAACTGTGTGCCACTGAAGTATCGAAGAGGAATGTATCAGGTATAGTTCTATTTATCAACTCCTACTGCTAACCTTCAGTAGTTTATTGCTTATTTACTCATTCCCTTAGATGAGGATGAAGCCTAACCTTTTGCTCAAATTTTTTACATTATTAATTTGGAAAACGGTTTGATGCCTATTTACTTTAAAAAGCCCAACGCATGCTGCTTCTACTGATCTTTGTGGCAACATTGGATACAGGCTTTTGGATTGGAGGGTTTGGCCTTGGAGAGAGTGTGGAAGAACGTTGCAGTTTACTCAATGCAGTAACAGTGAGAATCATGTTCTTTATCTTCTATAAATTATTACTGCAAAGATGATAATATAATGCCCTTATGTAATTTGTGCAAAGTTGCTGCCCGCTTACCTCTCCTGCATTTGCTAATTTCTCAAGTGTAAAATTAATTCCACTTGTTAAAAAACATGTTTCAAACGAAAACCTGCAAAACTGAAGACGAGCATATTCAAATAACTAATAATGCATTTGAAATCTGTCAGCATAAGTTGCTTGGCTGACTTCTAGTCTAATAATGTTTGTTTCATGCTAAATATTCTTTGATTGACCCTGCTGAAGTAAGTCAGACAACCTGTTGATGTTGCATGTTAGAGCATCAGGCTATTTTATGAGTTCCGATTTCTTTTAAGGTAGCGTTGAATTTATACTATACATGTGGGGCCAGTTACATCAACCTGTATTTTGTTATAATGTTATAGCACCATGAAAACTTCAAGCAAGAATTTGGTCTAGGCTTGGGCTGACCAAGCTGTTATAGCCTTTGGTTGTGGTTACAAGCTGAAGCTGTTTTTCATACTCCCAGAAGTATTCTTTAAATTTGTTGAGAAGTGTACTGTCTTGTGTTCATGCTGTTTTAGCCATTTTGTTTCTGTTTCAGGATTGTTTGCCATTGGGGAAACCTCGTATTGTCTCTAGGCTTGGGCTTCCAGGTGCCTGTGATGCATCCTTTCTTTCCTTTCTTCAGTCGGCTTGTGATACATCTTTGATGTGTTTAATTATTTAAGTTAATTCCTATGGCTCTCATCGAGAGATCATTAGTTGTTCTGTTGTCTTCTCTGCTCATCTGGGTCATGTCTGAAAGTTTTGCTTTATTTTTGGTCTCACCCATAGTGAGTTAGTACATTTGTCTTATTATCATGACATCATCACAATTCATAATCTAGAGACTAGAGCTGGTGAAGTTACACTAATGTATATAATCTTATCTTATAACGTTAGTTGTATTATGCACAGCATGTTAGTCAGTAATGGTTGTTTTTAGAATTTTAGTATATTGACTCATGTTTGTTTTCCAATATGTTAAGCTTCTCCTAGCCCTTTCTGAGTTTTGTTTGTATTGGAACATTATTGTTGCATTGTTTTGTCTGTAACAAGTTTGACAGTTTCAGTACTTTGTATGTCTTCCAGAGGAGGTCTTGGAGGGTGTAGCTTCTGGCATCGACCTTTTCGACTCCACGTATGCAAATTCATCTTGTCCTGTAGCATTTATAGTTCCATTAGCTTGTTGATGATCAAATGCTTTTTTTTTCATACTTCTGAAATGACAGGTACATTTACCAACTTACTATGGGTGGTTTTGCACTGATCTTCCCCGTTGACGTGGTTGAAAGAGAGATGCAGAATGGTGTATTCGACAGTAGTGCTGGAGATTCTGCAAAGATTAACCTGCGTGCAACAACATATCGGTAGGTACCTGTTGTGCTGAAATAGCACAGCATGTTATGGCTATTTAATTATATTTTGTGCGTCTTCACTTGCTTATTGAAATTCTATTTGATTTTTTGTTCATAGATGTTGACTAATGACTACTGTAGCCTACAATATGTTTCAAATGATATATGTGAGTTTACTAGTTAGTTGAATTTCACTTGAAAAGTAGAAGCTCAGACAAGGTTCAGAAAACCACCGATTTCTCCTATTACACATGTTACACATGTAAATATAAATGTGTACGTAGTATCTTCTTTATAAAATGCAATGAAGTACGCAAACTACTATTGATGTGCCCTGAAGTGAAAAACAGCAGGGATATTGATCCCAATTATAATTCTCAGTGCTTCACAGATGTCGAATAAACTTTACGTCTGAATGTAAAATCTGTTGATCCTTGTAAAGTGACTTGGAATTTTGGGTATATTCCTTCAGGAAAGACACGTCACGGATAGTCGATGGCTGTACCTGCTTCACGTGCCAGAACCACACCCGTGCTTACCTCAATCATCTGATCAACGTCCATGAGATGCTGGCTCAGATTCTGCTGGAGATGTAAGCCGAGTCGAAACCCAGCCATGCCTTTCCACAGAGCAACAAGATGTTACGACTGAAGGACATCTGTTTTTACCAATTTTTTGCAGACATAACACACATCACTATCTCCGGTTCTTCCGGTCGATACGGGAGGCGATCAAGGCTGGAGAGTTCGACATCTTCTGGAAGCAGTTTGTTGAGAACAGGCGCTCCCAGATTGCTGCTGCTGCGATGTAGATCTTGTCCATGCAAGATTTGTCCAGTTGTGATAAGAACTCTCCGCGTGTGGCATAGTCGGGAGGTTTTTGGAAGGTGGAGACTTTTGACAATGTGGTAGAACCTGAAGACAGTTTGGCATCAGGTTGGCTTGTCAGAGAAACCTGACAGGGCTAAGTGGACACTCACCAGTTCTGGGGTTTTAACAATGATATATGATCAGTCTCAGGATTAAGCATTTGTGATAACTGCATTTACTTTTAAAGGTTAAGGTTTTCTGTTGGTTTTCCTAATGATAATTTGAAAAGGATGGGCTTGGGCTGGAAAGGGGATGATCTCTGAGTTTTGTGGGGGAGAGCATGAGGCTCTAGAGTCTAGAGCATTTGTTCTTTGCCTTTCTATTGGCAAAATATGTGTGGATTGTAACAAGTGTGTCGGTGGAAAGGGCATGGGGGCGCTAGAGCCTAGGGCATATTTGTTCTTCACCTCTCCTTCGGCGAAATATGCACGGCGCGTAACACGTGTTTCGCCGGGGGATCTACTCTATGCCTGCAAATCTTGTTGGCCTTGTTGCCTTTTCTGGTAGAGACAGAGAATTTAGTTATGGTGGGTAGGCGCTGTGGCTACTTTTGGAGCTTTATGGAAAACCAGGAATAGATCCTGTTTCCAGGATAGAAGACCTTTTCTTAGGGACTGCAATAGCCAGCGACCGGATGGCATTTGCGAACGGCGCGGCTGGCAGTTTTAGTGTTTCCACCCGCTGTAATATGAGTAATAAGTTTTGTTTCAGTGCTGGGTGGCTGCTCTTGTACCTGGCCTGATATGGTGGCGTGAGTGGGCGTGGGTACTTTTGCTTTGAGCCAAAGTTCGCACCACCAAATATTCGGCTGGCCTAAACTCTGGATAAGGTTCTGCTTTTCTGTCATTCGGCCAATGTCTGCAGGAAAAATGAATTAGAGAGAGCAAGGTTGGCATGGCATGGCATGGCAAATTCTTTGCCAACCATCCAAACAAGAAAATTTTGGCTATAAACCAAACATACTCCGTACCCTCCTTCCCATACAAAATGGGAACTTTTAAATTATCAAGGTTGGTTTCAGACACAAACCAAACATGCCCTCCTCCCAATTTCACCGGCGATTCCTTTTATCAAAAAAATTACACTCCCTCTGATCCGTATCTAGATACATTTAGATATATCCGTATCTAGACAAGTCTGAAACAAGTAATATGTATCGGAGGGAGTATCATTTTTTCCAAAATGTGCAGAGTATTCTTTTAGAACCTTCTCTCTTTTTTTTTTTGCACAATTGAGTGGGCACACCCATGTGCAAAAGGTCACTACATCCCCATGTTCCCAGCACATAACAGCATGTGCACCTTTGTTCTCTTCTTCCAAGTAACCAGCAGCACAGCACAGCATCATCTCTATGTCTTCCGACTCTGATGAATATCATCTTTTGTATTGGGAACTTTACACAAGCAATACCCTCAAGTCTCAACCCTGAACTACAACACCACCGGACCGAGAGGAGCGTCAAACATACTGTATCGACTCCAGCAGGACAAAGCTCCACCCCACACCGAAGAACACGCACCCACGACGGATCTGAGACTCATAAAAACAGCAGAAAACCCCCACCCACCCCTCTACTACATCTACTAAGCAGCTATGGCGGCATGCACCGATGAAACTGGTACACGCAACGAATGCTGGGCGCCCCTTAATTTTCACAGAAATGTACATGAGCCTTCCTTCTTGGGTTCATTGGATGACGCACACGCACGTCGAGATGCCTTCGTCGTCCATTGAGTCTCCGGATTCGCTGAAATCATCATAGGAGAGAAACACACTGTGAGTTTAATAAGCAGTCAAGTAAGTCAACAATCAGCCAGCAATGAGAACAAGCATAATATCTCTACAAGGTAAAGTCGCTCAAGAATTCATTTCCGTACACGCCAAGGCCCGTCGATCGCGATAAAGGAGCACAAAAGGAGGTTTGCTTTGTTGTTTTATTGCTTGCTTCAAGATAAGACCGGTGAAATAGGAACATGCCACTCAATTGTGAATCATCATGATATAGTTCCATGAAGCATTTTTTATTAGAATTAAACTGTAACAAAAGTTGTCACTTGGCAAAAAGGTGATAGCGAAATAACGAGGCAACGAGGAATTTTCTTGTTGCAAAGTAGTAGTAGTGATGACCAGTGATTTTACAGTTTGGTTGGTAAACCGCTGTTGACAAGGAGTCTATGAGACTATGACAATTCTACACTACAACTTTCTGCGGAGAGCTGCTGTCATTTCAATCCACTTAAAACAGAAAGGACTACTGAAATCATGTGGCTCGAAAAATCAATATCATGAATATGGTCTAAAATTAAGAGCATGAATAAAATAGGTATAGCCCCAGAATCACTTTTTGATCGGAAAACTGTAGGGGACTCCGCAGTATAATTATATTAAAAAGGAAGATAATCTAGTGGTAGATTAGCTCCAAAATTATTGACCAAACAATTTAGGCTATTATACACAGGTGGAAAGCATGCCCTGAGGCCACTTTGCTAAAGTTTAGATGGTGGAATTTAGAATCTAGAAGGTTACTGATGCCAACACAATCTACATAACTAGCTGACAACATTTCAGAAGTCATAGCTAAATTTTCGGAATAAACAAGACTCGTTTAAATACCAAGTCCAACACATGTATAAAGTTGATCCTGTCATCTACTCCCCACCAAAACCAAGCATATAGAAATGCAGTGCATCAGAAGGATGTCTCTCAGGCTGCCGGGGCAGTAAGACCTATCTATCTATACGTGTCTGAAGTAAATATTATGACCGAGTCGTTCCAAGTTGCAGTACAATACTGGGTGACCGACCTGTACCCTCCCCGTATCAAGAAGCAGATTTCTAGGAAGAACAAAACAATGCAATGTGAGACATCATTGTAGATAGATTAAGGAAAGCAGGCGCGCATCTGGCACCGGGGAATGGTTTCATTCGCGCATGTCAACGCTCGCACAACGCGCAATATGATTAAATATCCCGGGAGGATCGGGTCTTTGGTGCACACCCTGGGTTACTAAAATCGGAGCATGCAAAACATTCGCCTAGTTAATTGGATACACGTCACAAGACAATAATTCATCCTGGTGAATGGGCAACAGCAGCAGCAACACGACCCAATTCAGTTGGAAAAGTTCATGGAGGAAGATGGTGGTGTGGGTGTGGTGTGTAT
Source organism: Triticum monococcum (assembly GCA_034509565.1). Classification (NCBI taxonomy): domain Eukaryota; kingdom Viridiplantae; phylum Streptophyta; class Magnoliopsida; order Poales; family Poaceae; genus Triticum; species Triticum monococcum. The sequence continues at coordinate 639,709,208 of CM067845.1, forward strand.
ACCTTGGCTCGAACTCCTTGACCTCGGTGAGATCCTTCCCCAGCAAATCAAGCCACTTCACATTGCCCTTGGGGGCGCAGACGCCGTCCTCGCCGCAGTTGGCCTTCTTGAGGTTGCTCTTGGGTAGTGGCACCGCCGCCGTCTTCTCGCCGTCCTCGTGCTCCTTGTGGTCCTTGTCGTCTTCATCCTTGTCGGTCGCCGCCGCCGCCGGCGCGACGACCTCAATCTTCTGGACCTGGGGCGGCTTGTCCTCGGTGGCGGGGACGGAGGCCGGGCAGGGCGCCGCTGAGACAGTGTCGGCGGCGGCGGCGGCGGCTGGTGGTGCATCTTTGGATTTGGGGAGGCAGGGGATGTAGCAGAGGGGGGAGGCGCAGTAGGTCTCACAGTGCGAGAGCCTCATCAAAGTCGGGGAATTGGGGCAGCACACCGGGAGCGCGGCCGAATCGGAACCCCGGGCTCCAGGAGCGCGCCACGCCGATCAAATCTGAGCCCCGGCGCAGATCGAGCCGCCGCCGCCGGAAAGCAGCCACCCGCCCGCCGCCACGGACCCCGCAAGCAGCAACCTTTGGCCGGACCCGGAGCAGCGGCGCCCAGCGGCACGCAGCAGGACCGGACCGGATCAAGAACCGCCGCACGGCGCCGCGAGGAGAGGAGGAGGGGGCCGAATCTGCGGGGCGAGGAGGAGCAAGGGAGCGGCAGGGCGAGCAGGAGCGGAGCAGGAGCAGATTGAATCTTGCACTAAAAGGGTTGCTCCCCGGGAGCGGGGACCAGCCAGACAGAGGAGGGAGGGAGGGCGCGAGGTGGGTCTCTCTCGGAGAAGCCCCAAGGAAAGGAAAGGAAAGGAAGGGAGAAGATGAGGAATCCAGCCAGCCGATAAAGATGGTGGCAGCGGCAGCCTCTTCCTCTCTTCTTCTACTTCTACTTCTTGGTTCTTGCTACCCCACCGGCACAGGGACGGGGGGATCAAATCAAATGCATCCAACTTGCGAGGCAGCAAGCGCATGAGAGGGAGATAATTGCGGCATCTACGTGGATAAAAGAAGGGAATTCGGCACGGCGGCGAGTGTGCGTGAATCGGCTGGAGCCAATGATAGATTACCGGACTGGTGTGTGGAGACGGGGGATTTATGGTGGCGCCTGCCTTTTCTCTCCGGGAGAGGGATAATCTATTTGCCACCACACTGGAGTCGCTGTCCCAGGAAGACGGGTTCTCTTCTCGCCGGGTTTTATTTTAGAGTTTTTTCTTTATGGTGACAGCCACGCAGTTGTCATTTCGTTTTCAACAGTGTATTTGATCATTATTACTGTCAAAAACTATAATAGTGTGCATATCCTCTCTTTCCAAAACTGTTTGAAATTTTGAAACCTTTTGCTCGGTTTTTTTTTATGTCTCGCGGGAGTTGGACGCCCTGAAACCCCATCGGCGCGTCCCACACATTTGTGAAACATTGGGACTCGGCAGGTTATTATGTTTTGAATTTCAGAAATTTCAAATTAGGGGCGACACATTTGCGACCGTTGGCATGGAGCCCCTTGGGTGTTTTGCGGCGTGCAACTACGAAGATCGAAGGGTCATATGGCAGATGTGAAGATTAGAGATCTAAGCGGTCCATTAGGGCCCTGCCACGTGCATCTCATGCAACACCAAATCTCTTTAGATTTTGAAATCTTCGGGAGGGGGGGGGGGTTAAATCTTGTAATTGTCGCCTAGCGTGTTTCATGGCACCATGACTATGTATATCGAAGATCATGACATCTATGAAGATCAAAAAAAATGTTCACGGGGGCCCGCTCCACGCGCATCTCTTGAAACACAGAATATCTTTAGATTATGTTTGAAATCTCGTGAGTGAAAAAAATCCAATTAGGGGGTTACACCTTGCAACCGGTCGCCTAGAACCATCCGCGCGTTTCATGACGCGGTAGCTATGTATATTGAGACCACGGCATCTATGAAGATCCGAAAAGGTTCATTGGGGCCCACTTCACGTGCATCTCATGAAACACCGAATATCTTTAGATTATGTTTGAAATCTCATGAGTGATAAAAATCCAATTAGGGAGTTACACCTTGCAACCGGCCGCCTAGAATCACGTGCGTGTTTCATGGCACGATGGCTGTGAATATTGAAGATCACGACATCTATGAAGATCGAAAAAAGGTTCACTGGGGCCTGCTCCATGCGCATCTCATGAAACATCGAATCTCTTTAGATTATGTTTGAAATCCCGTGAGTGTTTTTTTCAATTAGGGGGTCACACCTTGCAACCGGTCGCCTAGAACCACCCGCATGTTTCATGACGCGGTGGCTATGGATATTGAAACCACGACATCTATGAAGATCGGAAAAGGTTCATCAGGGCCCACTTCACGTGCATCTCATGAAACGTTGAATCTCTTCATTTTATGTTTGATATTATGGAAGAAGAAAAGACGTTAGCCTTTACACATTGGCGAGGAACAACCTCCCCCTCCCCTCATGCTCCACATGTTCACAGGATGACACAAGATGGTCATGTTTCTCTCTCGAGCTTGACTAGACTTCCCCATTCTTCATGTTTCTATTTTCCTCTTTTCCGCAAGCTTTGGAAAAACATACAAGGAAGAGACTAAAGGCATCCCCGAAGTGGCTTGGTATCATGCTTTGATGGAGGCACAATGGAAAAAAGGTTAATGTCACGATAGTGGCACCATCCCAGCACCATTAGTGTTGACCACTGCCACCTACGACAATAACTTACATGAGCCACCACTTAGTGCTCTTTCTTTTGTGGTCAGAGGCAACAAGAATCACGATAGTCGACATAGTAGATAGTAACGTAGATAAGAGAGAGGTGTGGGGTCACTAGATGCTACGATGGCGTCAGTGGAGGAACAAAAGAGGATCAAAGGACGGGGCTAGGCCCGGCAACAAAGGATACATGGTATGACACATGGCAGATGTCAAATGTTTTGTGTATCGGGATATCCATTGTTTCATTGCGTAGAAGCCACTCCCCACGTATGCACTTGAATTATTATTTTAAACTTCTTTTGTAAAAAGGTAAAATCAATGTTAAAAATGCAACTTCACTAAATGAGTCTAACCCCCTCGCCTCCTACGATTCGCTCCTTCTCTTTCTCCACCTAATTACCATGTATCTTCTCCTGGGTTTTCCAACACTAAACGCCTCGCACCTACATCTTCTCTCTCGCCTTCACCTCCACAACATTAGTTGGCCTTTGAGTTGTTACTCTGGCCATATCGAGCCAATGTGTCCTAGACTCCATTTTCGTGATGATGAAACCATCGTCTGGTTGGGCTCACTGTTGTCGTGGACAAGCATGATTGGTTGGTTACCATGCTTTTATCTCATTTGTTACCGAGAAATGTTGATTTTGGCTAGCTGCATGAGCTAAAGGTCTGTCATCAAAGCTCGGGTGTCTCGCACCTCCTTTTAGTCAGATGCAATCTTTTGTTTTCAAATAAAGTGCCAAGTAAACTAACAAGACTAAGACAATAGTCAACAAATATTATAAAGCTATTTCTCAGCTTCTTAGCCCCTCAAAATGCTCTTTCAGGTTCGGTCACAAGTGCTTAGATATTGACACACAACATATAGCTAATATTATGAGCATGGCCTGTCTCGGGTTTCGAGGAGAAATACTTGGGCCTCGCAGTCTCGGAAGTCGCATGAAGAACGTAATTTCCAATAAATTAAGGATAGAATGGGGAAGAGACTAATCGACTAGTTAGAGAAGTACTTATCGAGTGTGGCCCAAGAAGTTCTCATAAAGTTTGTGGCTCAAGCGATCCCCTGCTATGCCATGAGTGCTTTTAAATTCTCCACAAACATGTGTGAAGATCTCAAACAAACTATACGGAATTTATAGTATGGGATGAAGCGGACCGGTAACATCTGCATTTGAAAAGTTGGGAAACCTCACCCGCCGCAAAGGTAAAGGAGGGATGGGCTTCAAAGATCCAAAAGGGTATGTTGCTTGATCACTTACTCGGACAACTTGTGTGCAAATATTTTAAGAGAAAAGTATTATCCAAATGTATAGCTAACAGAGATGACCTTTAATAAAAAAATGCATCCTCAGATGGAAAGGAATTATGCATGGACTGGATCTCATCATGAAAGGAAGCATTTGGCGGATTTAAAATGGTCAAAAAGTTTTCATCTGGAGGGACAATTGGATCTCAAGGAATAACCGAAGATCACCAACAACCCTACTAGATCCCGGATTTGCTAGAATTCTGAGCTAATTGACCATGACAACCACTGATAGAACGAGAACCTTGCGAGACAAATTTTCACACCAAAAAATGTTGACGATGTGATTAGGATTCGTCTACACAAGCGTGAAGAAGATAACTAAATCACTTGGATATTGGAGAGAAACGACATGTTCTCTGCATACCTATTGGCGGTTAATGTTGTCTATGACGAGCAAGTTGCAGGTACCAACGTTATCATGAATGGCAGCGACAACATATGGAATATCATTATCTTGAAAGCACCGATCCCACCCCAAAGTTCGTGTCTTTATGTGGAAATTAGCAACTAAATCCCTCAGATTTTAGACTAATAGAAGCAAGCACCTCCCAAATCTTACTCCAATCTGTCATATTTGCGGCCCCCATCTGGAAGATGGCCACCATGCGAACACAATGCATGTTTTCTAGAGCCCTTTTCCATGGTCTTCAAGGCCATCACACAAGGAGGCTTGAGGCGCTAGCGGAAGAGTTCGGCGCTGATGGGCAAGCAAACTGATGGTTCCCTGCCGGCTTCTAGCACTAGAGCAATGGCTCCGATGGATATGGATGCTGAAGCGTGACTCACATCGGTGTGGAGTGGCAGTGGCCACTTCTGTGCCGAGACATGCATCCACTTGACAGCCATGACGGTGGTTTAAGGTGGGAAGACATCTCATCAATCTATTAGTGCATTTCGGCCCTGGTGTGTAGTACTGCGCGGAGGTGACTATCGAACGATTCGTCAAGATGCTGATTAGAACACCGCTTCATGTTCAGAGTGAAAACTCTTGGTCCGGCCTTTATTGGTTGGGCGAAGTGGTGACGAACTTGCGTCATTGCCTTGTTGAAGGTGTTATCTACTAGTTGTTGTACTGGTCTTCATTGACTGACCTCGACAACCAGGATGAAAATCCCTGTCTAGGCCGCCTCTGGCCAGACATGATGATGGCACAAGGGCATTTATTCCTTCTTGGAGGCGTTGCTATGGAAGAAGTTGACTTAGCCGCATGTGTTTATTTCATATCTTGTAATGGTTTGGGCACAAGTTGCCTTTAGTCTGTGTTGGGGATACGACTATTAGGTATGACCCGCACAGGAGGGGCCGGGTCAACCCTATGAAGATTCATCGCAATGAAGCCCAAGGTCACATGGCGATTCATAGATAGGCTTAGTAGAGGGCCCAGACCCAAAGGCGGCTTAAATCCCATGAGTATGAACTGCCATATATGTAAACTTGTATTGTAAGGCATGTGTAAAAGGTCACCGAGCCGGATACGTTGTATAAGCCGGCCGGGACTCTTAGGGTCGTAGGGCATCTACCCGTGTATATAAGGGGACAACCTAGCGACGGCTTAGGGCAGGAAAGAACAGATCGAGAGCCGGGTAAAGCATAATTGCTCCCTGCTCATCGAAACCCTAGCAATACCAACCACAAACTGGACTAGGATTTTACCTTCATCGTAAGGGCCGAACTAGTATAAAATCCCCGTGTCCTTTATCCTGATTAACCCCTTTAAGCTAACCTCAATGCGATGGCTCCACGACTAAGTCCTCACACTAGGACATTTGCCGTGACAATTCCACGACAGTTGGCGCCCACCGTGGGGCTATCGCACGATGGTTTCGAGTTTTTAAAGGGAAGCTTCGAAGGGATCAAGGGATACACCGTGGGCCGGATGACCAAGAGTCGCCGCGGCAAACTCTACATGACGACGCAGGCTGGGGCCCCGAGGCCGGCTCAATTGAGTACGGGTACCAGGTCCCCTTTGGCGGAATCCACGTCTTCATAGGCAAGATCGGTGAACCGGTCCCTGAGCCGGACATCTGCACCGACATCGTCGAGACGGCTCAGCGTGCAAGACCCGCCCGGGTTCGGCCTGCCATGAACCGTGCCTTCGTGGGATTTATCCATGGAGAGGAATCTGAAGACATGCTAGCATCTGGTGATGAGACCGTTGTGGGTGTCAAAACCGGCGGATCTCGGGTAGGGGGTGATACGTCTCCAACGTATCTATAATTTTTGATTGCTCCATGCTATATTATATTTTGTTTTGGATGTTTATGGGCTTTATTATACACTTTTATATTATTTTTGGGACTAACCCATTAACCCAGAGCCCAGTGCCAGTTTATGTTTTTCCTTGTTTTAGAGTATTGTAGAAAAGAAAAATCAAATGGAGTCCAATTGACCTGAAACTTCACGGAACTTATTTTTGGAAGGAAAGCAACCCGGGAGACTTGGAGTCCACGTCAAGGAAGCTTCAAGGAAGCCACAAGGTAGGGGGGCGTGCCCACCCCCTGGGCGTGCCCTCCACCCTCGTGGATCCCCTGATGTATTTCTTCCGCCTATATATATCCATATACCCTAAAACTATCGGAGAGCACAATAGATCGGGAGTTCCGCCGCCAGAAGCCTCCGTAGCCACCGAAAACCAATCTAGACCCATTCCGGCACCCTGTCGGAGGGGGAATCCCTCTCCGGTGGCCATCTTCATCATCCCGGTGCTCTCCATGTTGAGGAGGGAGTAGTTCTCCCTTGGGGCTAATGGTATGTACCAGTAGCTATGTGTTTGATCTCTATCTCTCGTGTTCTTGATTTGGCACGACGTCAATGTATCGAGAGCCTTGCTATTATAGTTGGATATTATGTTTCTCCTCCCCTCTACTCTCTTGTAATAGATTGAGTTTCCCTTTTGAAGTTATCTTATCGGATTGAGTCTTTAAAAATTTGAGAACACTTGATGTATGTCTTGCCGTGCGTATCTGTGGTGACAATGGTGTTGGGGAACGTAGTAATTTCAAAATTTTCCTACGCACACGCAAGATCATGGTGATGCATAGAAACGAGGGGGAGAGCATGATCTACGTACCCTTGTAGATTGCAACGGAAGCGTTGACACAACGTAGAGGAAGTAGTCGTACGTCTTCTTCCCGGTCCGACCGATCCAAGCACCGTTACTCTGGCACCTCCGAGTTCTTAGCACACGTACAACTCGATGACGATCCCCGGGCTCCGATCCAGCAAAGCTTCGGGGAGGAGTTCCGTCAGCACGATGGTGTGGTGACGATCTTGATGTTCTACCGACGCAGGGCTTCGCCTAAGCACTACAACGATATGATCGAGATGGAATATGGTGGCAGGGGGCCCCGCACACGGCTAAGGAACGATCTCAAAGACCAACTTGTGTGTCCTAGGGTGCCCCCCTGCCCCTGTATATAAAGGAGCAAGGGGGAGGCCGGCCGGCCCTATGGGGCGCGCCAAGGGGAGGGGGAGTCCTCCTCCTAGTGGGAGTAGGACTCCCCTTTCCTAATCCAATTAGGAAACCCTAAGGGGGAAGGAAAGAGGGGGAGAGGGAGAGGGAAAGAGGGGCCGCGCCCCCCTCCCTAGTCCAATTCGGACTCCCCATGTGGGGGGGGGGGGGCGCCACCTCCTAGGCCGCAGTCCTCTCTCTCCCCTAAGGCCCAATAAGGCCCATTACTTCCCCGGAGGGTTCCGGTAACCCTTCTGGTACTCCAGTTTTCTCCGAAATCACCCGGAACACTTCCGGTGTCCGAATATAGCCGTCCAATATATCAATCTTTATGTCTCGACCATTTCGAGACTCCTCGTCATGTCCGTGATCACATCCGGGACTCCGAACTAACTTCGGTACATCAAAATGCATAAACTCATAATAACTGTCATCGTAACGTTAAGCGTGCGGACCCTACGGTTCGAGAACAATGTAAACATGACCGAGACACGTCTCCGGTCAATAACCAATAGCGGGACCTGGATGCCTATATTGGCTCCTACATATTCTATGAAGATCTTTATCGGTTAGACCGCATAACAACATACGTTGTTCCCTTTGTCATCGGTATGTTACTTGCTCGAGATTCGATCGTCGGTATCCAATACCTAGTTCAATCTCGTTACCGCAAGTCTCTTTACTCGTTCTGTAATACATCATCCCGCAACTAACTCATTAGTTGCAATGCTTGCAAGGCTTATGTGATGTGCATTACCGAGAGGGCCCAGAGATACCTCTCCGACAATCGGAGTGAGAAATCCTAATCTCGAAATACGCCAACCCAACATCTACCTTTGGAGACACCTGTAGAGCTCCTTTATAATCACCCAGTTACATTGTGAAATTTGCTAGCACACAAAGTGTTCCTCTAGTAAACGGGAGTTGCATAATCTCATAGTCATAGGAACATGTATAAGTCATGAAGAAAGCAATAGAAACATACTAAACGATCGGGTGCTAAGCTAATGGAATGGGTCATGTCAATCAGATCATTCAACTAATGATGTGACCTCGTTAATCAAATAACAACACTTTGTTTATGGTTAGGAAACATAACCATCTTTGATTAACGAGCTAGTCAAGTAGAGGCATACTAGTGACACTCTGTTTGTCTATGTATTCACACATGTATTATGTTTCCGGTTAATACAATTCTAGCATGAATAATAAACATTTATCATGATATAAGGAAATAAATAATAACTTTATTATTGCCTCTAGGGCATATTTCCTTCAGTCTCCCACTTGCACTAGAGTCAATAATCTAGATTACACAGTAATGATTCTAACACCCATGGATCCTTGGTGCTGATCATGTTTTGCTCGTGGAAGAGGCTTAGTCAACGGGTCTGCAACATTCAGATCCGTATGTATCTTGCAAATCTCTATGTCTCCCACCTGGACTAGATCCCGGATGGAATTGAAGCGTCTCTTGATGTGTTTGGTCCTCTTGTGAAATCTGGATTCCTTTGCCAAGGCAATTGCACCAGTATTGTCACAAAAGATTTTCATTGGACCCGATGCACTAGGTATAACACCTAGATCGGATATGAACTCCTTCATCCAGACTCCTTCGTTCGCTGCTTCCGAAGCAGCTATGTACTCCGCTTCACATGTAGATCCCGCTACGACGCTTTGTTTAGAACTGCACCAACTGACAGCTCCACCGTTTAAAGTAAACACGTATCCGGTTTGCGATTTAGAATCGTCCGGATCAGTGTCAAAGCTTGCATCAACGTAACCTCTTACGGTGAGCTCTTTGTCACCTCCATATACGAGAAACATATCCTTAGTCCTTTTCAGGTATTTCAGGATGTTCTTGACCGCTGTCCAGTGATCCACTCCTGGATTACTTTGGTACCTCCCTGCTAAACTTATAGCAAGGCACACATCAGGTCTGGTACACAGCATTGCATACATGATAGAGCCTATGGCTGAAGCATAGGGAACATCTTTCATTTTCTCTCTATCTTCTGCAGTGGTCGGGCATTGAATCTGACTCAACTTCACACCTTGTAACACAGGCAAGAACCCTTTCTTTGCTTGATCCATTTTGAACTTCTTCAAAATCTTGTCAAGGTATGTGCTTTGTGAAAGTCCAATTAAGCGTCTTGATCTATCTCTATAGATCTTTATGTCTAATATGTAAGCAGCTTCACCGAGGTCTTTCATTGAAAAACTCTTATTTAAGTATCCCTTTATGCTATCCAGAAATTCTATGTCATTTCCAATCAGTAATATGTCATCCACATATAATATCAGAAATGCTACAGAGCTCCCACTCACTTTCTTGTAAATACAAGCTTCTCCGAAAGTCTGTATAAAACCAAATGCTTTAATCACACTATCAAAGCGTTTATTCCAACTCCGAGAGGCTTGCACCAGTCCATAAATGGATCGCTGGAGCTTGCACACTTTGTTAGCTCCCTTTGGATCGACAAAACCTTCCGGTTGCATCATATACAACTCTTCTTCTAGAAATCCATTCAGGAATGCAGTTTTGACATCCATTTGCCGAATTTCATAATCATAAAACGCGGCAATTGCTAACATGATTCGGACAGACTTAAGCATCGCTACGGGTGAGAAGGTCTCATCGTAGTCAACCCCTTGAACTTGTCGAAAACCTTTTGCGACAAGTCGAGCTTTGTAGACAGTAACATTACCGTCAGCGTTAGTCTTCTTCTGGAAGATCCATTTATTCTCAATTGCTTGCCGATCATCGGGCAAGTCAACCAAAGTCCATACTTTGTTCTCATACATGGATCCCATCTCAGATTTCATGGCTTCAAGCCACTTTGCGGAATCTGGGCTCACCATCGCTTCTTCATAGTTCATAGGTTCATCATGATCTAGTAGCATGATTTCCAGAACTGGATTATCGTACCACTCTGGTGCGGATCTCACTCTGGTCGATCTACGAGGTTCAGTAGTATCTTGTCCTGAAGTTTCATGATCATCATCATTAGCTTCCTCACTAATTGGTATAGATGTCGCAGAAATAGTTTTCTGTGATGTACTATTTTCCAACAAGGGAGCAGGTACAGTTACCTCGTCAAGTTCTACTTTCCTCCCACTCACTTCGTTCGAGAGAAACTCCTTCTCTAGAAAGGATCCATTCTTAGCAACAAATATCTTGCCTTTGGATCTGTGATAGAAGGTGTACCCAACAGTCTCCTTTGGGTATCCTATGAAGACACATTTCTCCGATTTGGGTTCGAGCTTATCAGGTTGAAGCTTTTTCACATAAGCATCACAGCCCCAAACTTTAAGAAACGACAACTTTGGTTTCTTGCCAAACCATAGTTCATAAGGCGTCGTTTCAACGGATTTTGATGGTGCCCTATTTAACGTGAATGCGGCCGTCTCTAAAGCATAACCCCAAAACAATAGCGGTAAATCAGTAAGAGACATCATAGATCGTACCATATCTAGTAAAGTACGATTATGACGTTCGGACACACCATTACGCTGTGGTGTTCCGGGTGGCGTGAGTTGCGAAACTATTCCATAATTTTTCAAATGTACACCAAACTCGTAACTCAAATATTCTCCTCCACGATCAGATCGTAGAAACTTTATTTTCTTGTTACGATGATTTTCAACTTCACTCTGAAATTCTTTGAACTTTTCAAATGTTTCAGACTTATGTTTCATTAAGTAGATATACCATATCTGCTTAAGTCATCTGTGAAGGTGAGAAAATAACGATATCCGCCACGAGCCTCAATATTCATCGGACCACATACATCGGTATGTATGATTTCCAATAAATCTTTTGCTCTCTCCATAGTACCGGAGAACGGTGTTTTAGTCATCTTGCCCATGAGGCACGGTTCGCAAGTACCAAGTGATTGATAATCAAGTGGTTCCAAAAGTCCATCATTATGGAGTTTCTTCATGCGCTTTATACCGATATGACCTAAACGGCAGTGCCACAAATAAGTTGCACTGTCATTATCAACTCTGCATCTTTTGGTTTCAACACTATGAATATGTGTGTCACTACTATCGAGATTCATCAAAAATAGACCACTCCTCAAAGGTGCATGACCATAAAAGATATTACTCATATAAATAGAACAACCATTATTCTCTGATTTAAATGAATAACCGTCTCGCATCAAACAAGATCCAGATATAATGTTCATGCTCAACGCTGGCACCAAATAACAATTATTTAGGTCTAATATTAATCCCGAAGGTAGATGTAGAGGTAGCGTGCCGACCGCGATCACATCAACTTTGGAACCGTTTCCCACGCGCATCGTCACCTCGTCCTTTGCCAGTGTTCGCTTAATCCGTAGTCCCTGTTTCGAGTTGCAAATATTAGCAACAGAACCAGTATCAAATACCCAGGTGCTACTGCGAGCTCTAGTAAGGTACACATCAATAACATGTATATCACATATACCTTTGTTCACCTTGCCATCCTTCTTATCCGCCAAATACTTGGGGCAGTTCCGCTTCCAGTGACCAGTCTGCTTGCAGTAGAAGCACTCAGTTTCAGGCTTAGGTCCAGACTTGGGTTTCTTCTCCTGAGCAGCAACTTGCTTGCCGTTCTTCTTGAAGTTCCCCTTCTTCTTCCCTTTGCCCTTTTTCTTGAAACTAGTGGTCTTGCTGACCATCAACACTTGATGCTCCTTTTTGATTTCTACCTCCGCAGCTTTCAGCATTGCGAAGAGCTCGGGAATAGTCTTGTTCATCCCTTGCATATTATAGTTCATCACGAAGCTCTTGTAGCTTGGTGGCAGTGATTGGAGAATTTTGTCAATGACGCAATCATCTGGAAGATTAACTCCCATATGAATCAAGTGATTATTATACCCAGACATTTTGAGTATATGCTCACGTGATCATCACGTGAGATGGAGTAGTTCTGTCAGTGAGCATATACTCAAAATGTCTGGGTATAATAATCACTTGATTCAGATGGGAGTTAATCTTCCAGATGATTGCGTCATTGACAGAATTCTCCAATCACTTCCACCAAGCTACAAGAGCTTCGTGATGAACTATAATATGCAAGGGATGAACAAGACTATTCCCGAGCTCTTCGCAATGCCGAAAGCTGCGGAGGTAGAAATCAAGAAGGAGCATCAAGTGTTGATGGTCAACAAGACCACTAGTTTCATGAAAAAGGTCAAAGGGAAGAAGAAGGGGAACTTCAAGAAGAACAGCAAGCAAGTTGCTGCTCAGGAGAAGAAACCCAAGTCTGGACCTAAGCCTGAAACTGAGTGCTTCTACTGCAAGCAGACTGGTCACTGGAAGCGGAACTGCCCCAAGTATTTGGCGGATAAGAAGGATGGCAAGGTGAACAAAGGTATATGTGATATACATGTTATTGATGTGTACCTTACTAGAGCTCGCAGTAGCACCTGGGTATTTGATACTGGTTCTGTTGCTAATATTTGCAACTCGAAACAGGGACTACGGAATAAGCGGACACTAGCAAAGGACGAGGTGACGATGCGCGTGGGAAACGGTTCCAAAGTCGATGTGATCGCGGTCGGCACGCTACCTCTACATCTACCTTCGGGATTAATATTAGACCTAAATAATTGTTATTTGGTGCCAGCGTTGAGCATGAACATTATATCTGGATCTTGTTTAATGCGAGACGGTTATTCATTTAAATCAGAGAATAATGGTTGTTCTATTTATATGAGTAATATCTTTTATGGTCATGCACCTTTGAAGAGTGGTCTATTTTTGATGAATCTCGATAGTAGTGATACACATATTTATAATGTTGAAACCAAAAGATGCAGAGTTGATAATGATAGTGCAACTTACTTATGGCACTGCCATTTAGGTCATATCGGTATAAAGCGCATGAAGAAACTCGATAATGATGGACTTTTGGAACCACTTGATTATGAATCACTTAGTACTTGCGAACCGTGCCTCATGGGCAAGATGACTAAAACACCGTTCTCCGGTACTATGGAGAGAGCAACAGATTTATTGGAAATCATACATACCGATGTATGTGGTCCGATGAATATTGAGGCTCGTGGCGGATATCGTTATTTTCTCACCTTCACAGATGATTTAAGCAGATATGGGCATATCTACTTAATGAAACACAAGTCTGAAATATTTGAAAAGTTCAAAGAATTTCAGAGTGAAGTTGAAAATCATCGTAACAAGAAAATAAAGTTTCTACGATCTGATCGTGGAGGAGAATATTTGAGTTACGAGTTTGGTGTACATTTGAAAAATGGTGGAATAGTTTCGCAACTCACGCCACCCGGAACACCACAGCGTAATGGTGTGTCCGAACGTCGTAATCGTACTTTACTAGATATGGTGCGATCTATGATGTCTCTTACCGATTTACCGCTATCATTTTGGGGTTATGCTTTAGAGATGGCCGCATTCACGTTAAATAGGGCACCATCAAAATCTGTTGAGACGACGCCTTATGAACTATGGTTTGGCAAGAAACCAAAGTTGTCGTTTCTTAAAGTTTGGGGCTGCGATGCTTATGTGAAAATGCTTCAACCTGATAAGCTCGAACCCAAAGCGGAGAAATGTGTCTTCATAGGATACCCAAAGGAGACTGTTGGGTACACCTTCTATCACAGATCCGAAGGCAAGACATTCGTTGCTAAGAATGGATCATTTCTAGAGAAGGAGTTTCTCTCGAAAGAAGTGAGTGGGAGGAAAGTAGAACTTGACGAGGTAACTGTACCTGCTCCCTTATTGGAAAATAGTACATCACAGAAAACTGTTTCTGCGACACCTATACCAATTAGTGAGGAAGCTGATGATGATGATCATGAAACTTCAGGACAAGATACTACTGAACCACGTAGATCAACCAGAGTGAGATCCGCACCAGAGTGGTACGGTAATCCAATTCTGGAAGTCATGCTACTAGATCATGATGAACCTACGAACTATGAAGAAGCGATGGTGAGCCCAGATTCCGCAAAGTGGCTTGAAGCCATGAAATCTGAGATGGGATCCATGTATGAGAACAAAGTATGGACTTTGGTTGACTTGCCCGATGATCGGCAAGCAATTGAGAATAAATGGATCTTCAAGAAAAAGACTGACGCTGACGGTAATGTTACTGTCTATAAAGCTCGACTTGTCGCAAAAGGCTTTCGACAAGTTCAAGGGGTTGACTACGATGAGACCTTCTCACCCGTAGCGATGCTTAAGTCTATCAGAATCATGTTAGCAATTGCCGCGTTTTATGATTATGAAATTTGGCAGATGGATGTCAAAACTGCATTCCTGAATGGATTTCTGGAAGAAGAGTTGTATATGATGCAACCGGAAGGTTTTGTCGATCCAAAGGGAGCTAACAAAGTGTGCAAATTCCAGCGATCCATTTATGGACTGGTGCAAGCATCTCGGAGTTGGAATAAACGCTTTGATAGTGTGATCAAAGCATTTGGCTTTATACAGACTTTTGGAGAAGCCTGTATTTACAAGAAAGTGAGTGGGAGCTCTGTAGCATTTCTGATATTATATGTGGATGACATATTGCTGATTGGAAATGATATATAATTTCTGGATAGCATAAAGGGATACTTGAATAAAAGTTTTTCGATGAAAGACCTCGGGGAAGCTGCTTACATATTAGGCATAAAGATCTATAGAGATAGATCAAGACGCTTAATTGGACTTTCACAACGCACATACCTTGACAAGATTTTGAAGAAGTTCAAAATGGATCAAGCAAAGAAAGGGTTCTTGCCTGTGTTACAAGGTGTGAAGTTGAGTCAGACTCAATGCCCGACCACTGCAGAAGATAGAGAGAAAATGAAAGATGTTCCCTATGCTTCAGCCATAGGCTCTATCATGTATGCAATGCTGTGTACCAGACCTGATGTGTGCCTTGCTATAAGTTTAGCAGGGAGGTACCAAAGTAATCCAGGAGTGGATCACTGGACAGCGGTCAAGAACATCCTGAAATACCTGAAAAGGACTAAGGATATGTTTCTCGTATATGGAGGTGACAAAGAGCTCACCGTAAGAGGTTACGTTGATGCAAGCTTTGACACTGATCCGGACGATTCTAAATCGCAAACCGGATACGTGTTTACTTTAAACGGTGGAGCTGTCAGTTGGTGCAGTTCTAAACAAAGCGTCGTAGCGGGATCCATATGTGAAGCGGAGTACATAGCTGCTTCGGAAGCAGCGAACGAAGGAGTCTGGATGAAGGAGTTCATATCCGATCTAGGTGTCATACCTAGTGCATCGGATCCAATGAACATCTTTTGTGACAATACTGGTGCAATGGCCTTAGCAAAGGAATCCAGATTTCACAAAAGGACCAAACACATCAAGAGACGCTTCAACTCCATCCGGGATCTAGTCCAGGTGGGAGACATAGAGATTTGCAAGATACATACGGATCTGAATGTTGCAGACCCGTTGACTAAGCCTCTTCCACGAGCAAAACATGATCAGCACCAAGGCTCCATGGGTGTTAGAATCATTACTGTGTAATCTAGATTATTGACTCTAGTGCAAGTGGGAGACTGAAGGAAATATGCCCTAGAGGCAATAATAAAGTTATTATTTATTTCCTTATATCATGATAAATGTTTATTATTCATGCTAGAATTGTATTAACCGGAAACATAATACATGTGTGAATACATAGACAAACAGAGTGTCACTAGTATGCCTCTACTTGACTAGCTCGTTAATCAAAGATGGTTATGTTTCCTAACCATGAACAAAGAGTTGTTATTTGATTAACGAGGTCACATCATTAGTTGAATGATCTGATTGACATGACCCATTTCATTAGCTTAGCACCCGATCGTTTAGTATGTTGCTATTGCTTTCTTCATGACTTATACATGTTCCTATGACTATGAGATTATGCAACTCCCGTTTGCCGGAGGAACACTTTGGGTACTACCAAACGTCACAACGTAACTGGGTGATTATAAAGGAGTACTACAGGTGTCTCCAATGGTAGATGTTGGGTTGGCGTATTTCAAGATTAGGGTTTGTCACTCCGATTGTCGGAGAGGTATCTCTGGGCCCTCTCAGTAATACACATCACATAAGCCTTGCAAGCATTATAACTAAGATGTTAGTTGTGAGATGATGTATTACGGAACGAGTAAAGAGACTTGCCAGTAACGAGATTGAACTAGGTATTGGATACCGACGATCGAATCTCGGGCAAGTAACATACCGATGACAAAGGGAACAATGTATGTTGTTATGCGGTCTGACCGATAAAGATCTTCGTAGAATATGTAGGAGCCAATATGGGCATCCAGGTCCCGCTATTGGTTATTGACTGGAGACGTGTCTCGGTCATGTCTACATTGTTCTCGAACCGTAGGGTCCGCACGCTTAACGTTACGATGACAGTTATTATGAGTTTATGCATTTTGATGTACCGAAGGTTGTTCAGAGTCCCGGATGTGATCACGTACATGACGAGGAGTATCGAAATGGTCGAGACATAAAGATTGATATATTGGAAGCCTATGTTTGGACATCGGAAGTGTTCCGGATGAAATCGGGATTTTACCGGAGTACCGGGAGGTTACCGGAACCCCCCGGGAACCATATGGGCCTTATTGGGCCTTAGTGGAAAGGTGAAAGGGGCAGCCCAACGTGGGCTGCGCGCCTCCCCCTCCCCTAGTCCTATTAGGACTAGGAGAGGTGGCCGGCCACCTCTCTCCCTCTCTTTTTCCTTGGGAGTCCTATTAGGAATAGGATTGGGGGGGGGGAGTCCTACTCCCGGTAGGAGTAGGACTCCTCCTGCGCCTCCATAGCTTGGCCGGCCAGCCCTCCCCCTGGCAACCTTTATATTCGGGGGCAGGGGGCACCTCTAGACACACAAGTTGATCATTGAGATCGTTCCTTAGCCGTGTGCGGTGCCCCCTGCCACCAAATTCCACCTCGATCATATCGTTGTAGTGCTTAGGCGAAGCCCTACGTCGGTAGTACATCAAGATCGTCACCACGCCGTCGTGCTGACAGAACTCCTCCCCGAAGCTTTGCTGGATCGGAGCCCGGGGATCGTCATCGAGCTGAACGTGTGCTAAGAACTCGGAGGTGCCGGAGTAATGGTGCTTGGATCGGTCGGATCGGGAAGAAGACGTACGACTACTTCCTCTACGTTGTGTCAACGCTTCCGTTGCGATCTACAAGGGTACGTAGATCAGACTCTCCCCCTCGTTGCTATGCATCACCATGATCTTGCGTGTGCGTAGGAAATTTTTTGAAATTACTACGTTCCCCAACAATAACAACACGTTGTTTATGGTTAGGAAACATAACCATCTTTGATTAACGAGCTAGTCAAGTAGAGGCATACTAGTGACACTAAGTTTGTCTATGTATTCACACATGTATTATGTTTCCGGTTAATACAATTCTAGCATGAATAATAAACATTTATCATGATATAAGGAAATAAATAATAACTTTATTATTGTCTCTAGGGCATATTTCCTTCAAATGGGATATCACGTGATTCACTTGATGTATGTTTTGGTGACCAACTTGCGGGTTCCGCCCATGAACTTATGCATAGGGGTTGGCACACGTTTTCGTCGTGGTTCTCCGGTAGAAACTTTGGGGCACTCTTTGAGGTTCTATGTGTTGGTTGAATAGATGAATCTGAGATTGTGTGATGCATATCGTATAATCATACCCACGGATACTTGAGGTGACATTGGAGTATCTAGGTGACATTAGGGTTTTGGTTGATTTGTGTCTTAAGGTGTTATTCTAGTACGAACTCTAGCGCTGTTTGTGACACTTATAGGAATAGCCCAAAGGATTGATCGGAAAGAATAACTTTGAGGTGGTTTCGTACCCTACCATAATCTCTTCGTTTGTTCTCCGCTATTAGTGACTTTGGAGTGACTCTTTGTTGCATGTTGAGGGATAGTTATGTGATCCAATTATGTTATTATTGTTGAGAGAACTTGCACTAGTGAAAGTATGAACCCTAGGCCTTGTTTCCACACATTGCAATACCGTTTGTTCTCACTTTTATCATTAGTAACCTTGCTGTTTTTATATTTTCAGATTACAAATACCTTTATCTACCATCCATATACCACTTGTACCATCATCTCTTCGTCGAACTAGTGCACCTATACAATTTACCATTGTATTGGGTGTGTTGGGGACACAAGAGACTCTTTGTTATTTGGTTGCAGGGTTTCTTGAGAGAGACCATCTTCATCCTACGCCTCCTACGGATTGATAAACCTTAGGTCATCCACTTGAGGGAAATTTGCTATTGTCCTACAAACCTCTGCACTTGGAGGCCCAACAACGTCTACAAGAAGAAGGTTGTGTAGTAGACATCAAGCTCTTTTCTGGCGCCATTGCCAGGGAGGTGAGTGCTTGAAGGTATATCTTTAGATCTTGCAATCGAATCTTTTCGTTTCTTGTTTTATCACTAGTTTAGTTTATAAAAGAAAACTATAAAAAATGGAATTGAATTTACCTCATACGCTTCATCTTTTTAATATCTTTCGTGAGTATGATGGGAAGGAAAATTGTGCAAAAGTGTTAGAAGAAGAATGCATTAAAATGTTTGGCACCAAATATTTGAATGATGAGCATGATTGCAATGTTGTTAGTATGAATTCCTTGGATATCCATGATGCTAATGATATGCAAAGCCACAAGCTTGGGGAAGCTATGTTTGATGAAGATGATATTTTTTGTCCCCCAAGTTTTGATAAGAAAATTTTTTATGATGAAAGCATGCCTCCTATTTATGATGATTATATTTATGAAAGTGGATTTGGAGAGGTCATGACTTTATTTAGAGATGAATCCACTATTTCGGAAGAGGTTCCAATTGATTATGAGAACAAAGTTGCTATCTATGATGATTATTGTGATGACTTGTATGCTATAAAGAATAATGATATCCATGAATCTTGTCATCATGATTTTAGTTTTCAATTGGATTATGCCTCACATGATAATTATTTTGTTGAGTTTGCTCCCACTATTATTCATGAGAAGAATTTTGCTTGTGTGGAGAGTAGTAAATTTTCTATGCTTGTAGATCATGAAAAGAATGCTTTATGTGATGGTTATATTGTTTAATTCATTCATGATTCTACTGAAAATTATTATGAGGGAGGAATATATGCTTGTAGGAATTGCAATAATATCAAGTTTCATCTCTATGTGCTTAAAGTTTTGAAGTTATGCTTGTTTTACCTTCCTATGCTAGTTGATTATTGTTCCCTCAAGTTGTTTGCTCACAAAATCCCTATGCATAGGAAGTGGGTTATACTTAAATGCGCTAGTCATATCCTTCAAGATGCTCTCTTTATGTCAAAATTCTTATGTTTTATGTGAGCATCATTGAAATCATCATGCCTAGCTAGGGGCATTAAATGATAGCGCTTGTTGGGAGGCAACCAAATTTTATTTTTGTTCCTTGCTTTTTGCTCCTATTTAGTAATAAATAATTTATCTAGCCTATGTTATGATTGAGTTTTTATGTTTTAATTAGTGTTTGTGCCAAGTAGAACCTTTGGGAAGACTTGGGGAAAGTCTTGTTGATCATGCTGTAAAAAACAGAAACTTTAGCGCTCACGAGAATTGCTGCCATTTTTATTTGGAGAGTGCTATTTAGTTAATTCTTTTTTAAGATGATTAATAAATAAATTCCTCATGTCCAGAAATTTATTTTAGAATTTTCGGGGTTCGAGAAGTTTGCGTTAGTTACAGATTACTACAGACTGTTCTGTTTCTGACAGATTCTGTTTTTCGTGTGTTGTTTGCTTATTTTAATGAATCCATGGCTAGTAAAATAGTTTATAAACCATAGAGAAGTTGGAATACAGTAGGTTTAACACCAATATAAATAAAGAATCAGTTCATTACAGTACCTTCAAGTGGTGTTTTGTTTTCTTTCGCTAAGGGAGCTTACGAGTTTTCTGTTAAGTTTTGTGTTGTGAAGTTTTCAAGTTTTGGGTAAAGATTCGATGGACTATGGAATAAGGAGTGGCAAGAGCCTAAGCTTGGGGATGCCCAAGGCACCCCAAGGTAGTATTCAAGGACAACCAAAAGCCTAATCTTGGGGATGCCCCGGGAGGCATCCCCTCTTTCGTCTTCGTTCATCGGTAACTTTACTTGGAGCTATATTTTTATTTACCACATGATATGTGTTTTGCTTGGAGCCTCATTTTATTTTATTTAGTTTTCCTTGCTGTTTTAATAAAATACAAAGACCTGAAATTCTTAAATGTTAGAGAGTCTTCACATAGTTGCATAATTATTTGACTACTCATTGATCTTCACTTATATCTTTCGGAGTAGTTTGACATTTGCTCTAGTGCTTCACTTATATCTTTTTAGAGCACGGTGGTGGTTTTATTTTGTAGAAATAGATGAACTCTCATGCTTCACTTATATTATTTTGAGAGTCTTTAGAACAGCATGGTAGTTTGCTTTGGTTATGAATTTAGTCCTAATATGATGGGCATCCAAGAGGGATATAATAAAAACTTTCATATAGAGTGCATTGAATACTAAGAGAAGTTTGATACTTGATGATTGTTTTGAGATATGGAGATAGTGATATCAAAGTTGTGCTAGTTGGGTAGTTGTGAATTTGAGGAATACTTGTGTTGAAGTTTGCAAGTCCCGTAGCATGCACGTATGGTAAACGTTGTGTAACAAATTTGAAACATGAGGTGTTATTTGATTGTCTTCCTTATGAGTGGCGGTCGGGGACGAGCGATGGTCTCTTCCTACCAATCTATTCCCCTAGGAGCATGCGCGTAATGCTTGGTTTTTATGACTTGTAGATTTTTGCAATAAGTATGTGAGTTCTTTATGACTAATGTTGAGTCCATGGATTATACGCACTCTTACCCTTCCATCATTGCTAGCCTCTTCGGTACCGTGCATTACCCTTTCTCACATTGAGAGTTGGTGCAAACTTCACCGGTGAATCCAAACCCCGTGATATGATATGCTCTTTCACACATAAACCTCCTTATATCTTCCTCAAAACAGCCACAATACCCACCTATTATGGCATTTCCATAGCCATTCTGAGATATATTGCCATGCAACTTTCCACCGTTCCGCTTATTATGACATGCATCATCATTGTCATATTGCTTTGCATGATCATGTAGTTAACATTGTATTTGTGGCAAAGCCACCATTCATAATTTTGCATACATGTCACACTTGATTCATCGCAATCCCGGTACACCGCCGGAGGCATTCATATAGAGTCATATCTTGTTCTAGTATCGAGTTGTAATTCTTGAGTTGTAAGTAAATAGAAGTGTGATGATCATCATTCATAGAGCATTGTCCCAAAAAAAGAAAAAAAAGGGAGGCCAAAAAAAGAAAAAAAAGAAAGGCCAAATAAAAAATAAAGGCCAAAAAAATAAAGGCCAAATAAAAAAGGAAAAGAAAGGCCAAATAAAAAAAGAAAGGCCAAATAAAAAATAATAAAAATAAAAGGGATAATGCTACTATCCTTTTTTCCACACTTGTGCTTCAAAGTAGCACCATGATCTTCATGATAGAGAGTCTCTTGTTTTGTCACTTTCATATACTAGTGGGAAATTTTCATTATAGAACTTGGCTTGTATATTCCAACAATGAGCCTCCTCAAGTGCCCTAGGTCTTCGTGAGCAAGCAAGTTGGATGCACACCCACTTAGTTTCTTTTGTTGAGCTTTCATACATTTATAGCTCTAGTGCATCCGTTGCATGGAATCCCTACTCCTTGCATTGGCATCAATTGATGGGCATCTCCCTAGCCCATTGATTAGCCGCGTCAATGTGAGACTTTCTCCTTTTTGTCTTCTCCACATAACCCCCTCATTATATTCTATTCCACCCATGGTGTTATATCCATGGCTCACGCTCATGTATTGCGTGAAGGTTGAAAAAAGTTTGAGATTACTAAAGTATGAAACAATTGCTTGGCTTGTCATCGGGGTTGTGCATGATGAGAGCATTCTTGTGTGACGAAAATGGAGCATGACCAAACTATATGATTTCGTAGGGATGAACTTTCTTTGGCCATGTTATTTTGAGAAGACATGATTGCTTAGTTAGTATGCTTGAAGTATAATTATTTTTATGTCAATATTAAACTTTTGTCTTGAATCTTATGGATCTGAATATTCTTGCTACAATAAAGAGAAATACATGATGAATATGTTAGGTAGCATTCCACATCAAAAATTCTGTTTTTATCATTTACCTACTCAAGGACGAGCAGGAATTAAGCTTGGGGATGCTGATACGTCTCCAACGTATCTATAATTTTTGATTGCTCCATGCTATATTATCTTCTGTTTTGGATGTTTATGGGCTTTATTATACACTTTTACATTATTTTTGGGACTAACCTATTAACCCAGAGCCCAATGCCAGTTTCTGTTTTTTTTCCTTGTTTTAGAGTATCGCAGAAAAGGAAAATCAAATGGAGTCCAACTGACCTGAAACTTAACGAAACTTATTTTTGGAAGGAAAGCAACCCGAGACTTGGAGTCCACGTCAAGGAAGCTTCGAGGAAGCCACGAGGTAGGGGGCGCGCCCACCCCCCTGGGAGCGCCCTCCACCCTCGTGGGCCCCTCGTGGCTCCCCTGATGTATTTCTTTCGCCTATATATATCCATATACCCTAAAACTATCGGAGAGCACAATAGATCAGGAGTTCCGCCCCCAGAAGCCTCCGTAGCCACCGAAAACCAATCTAGACCCATTCTAGCACCCTGCCGGAGGGGGAATCCCTCTCCGGTGGACATCTTCATCATCCCGGTGCTCTCCATGTCGAGGAGGGAGTAGTTCTCCCTCGGGGGTTGAGGGTATGTACCAGTAGCTATGTGTTTGATCTCTCTCTCTCTCTCTCTCTCTCTCTCGTTCTTGATTTGGCACGATCTTGATGTATCGCGAGCTTTGCTATTATAGTTGGATCTTATGTTTCTCCTCCCCCTCTACTCTCTTGTAATGGATTGAGTTTCCCCTTTGAAGTTATCTTATCGGATTGAGTCTTTAAAGATTTGAGAACACTTGATGTATGTCTTCTCTTGCCATGCGTATCTATGGTGACAATGGGATATCACGTGATTCACTTGATGTATGTTTTGGTGACCAACTTGCGGGTTCCGCGCATGAACTTATGCATAGGGGTTGACACACGTTTTCGTCGTGATTCTCCGGTAGAAACTTTGGGCCACTCTTTGAGGTTCTATGTGTTGGTTGAATAGATGAATCTGAGATTGTGTGATGCATATCGTATAATCATACCCACGAATACTAGAGGTGACATTGGAGTATCTAGGTGACATTAGGGTTTTGGTTTATTTGTGTCTTAAGGTGTTATTCTAGTACGAACTCTAGGGCTGTTTGTGACACTTATAGGAATAGCCCAAAGGATTGATTGGAAAGAATAACTTTGAGGTGGTTTCGTACCCTACCATAATCTCTTCGTTTGTTCTCCGCTATTAGTGACTTTGGAGTGACTCTTTGTTGCATGTTGAGGGATATATATGTGATCCAATTATGTTATTATTGTTGAGAGAACTTGCACTAGTGAAAGTATGAACCCTAGGCCTTGTTTCCACACATTGCAATACCGTTTGTGCTCACTTTTATCATTAATTACCTTGCTGTTTTTATATTTTCAGATTACAAATGCCTTTATCTACCATCCATATAGCACTTGTATCATCATCTCTTCGCCGAACTAGTGCACCTATACAATTTACCATTGTATTGGGTGTGTTGGGGGACACAAGAGACTCTTTGTTATTTGGTTGCAGGGTTGCTTGAGAGAGACCATCTTCATCCTATGCCTCCTACGGATTGATAAACCTTAGGTCATCCACTTGAGGGAAATTTGCTACTGTCCTACAAACCTCTGCACTTGGAGGCCCAACAACGTCTACAAGAAGAAGGTTGTGTAGTAGACATCAGGGGGTCCCGAACTGTGCGTCTAAGGTCGATGGTAACTGGAGACGGGGGACACGATGTTTACCCAGGTTCGGGCCCTCTCTGTGGAGGTAATACCCTACATCCTGTTTGATTGATCTTGATGAATATAAAGATTACAAGAGTTGATCTACCTCGAGATCACATGTTGTGGTCTAATCCCTAGAGGTATGATGAGTAATATCATAATGATCTATCAACTAGCCTGGCCTTGGCTTATATAATGCACCAGAGGCCTAGGATAACAAGAGTCCTAGTCGAATACGCCGGTGGAGATGAGTCCTTGTCTTGATCACCAAGTCTTGTGGAATCTTCCTTGTGCATGTCATTGGCTGTTCGAACTGGCCCATGATTAAATGGCCCTAGGGGGTCCTCGGCCCAATCCAACTGATCGGGAGACGACGTGGTAAGTATCCCCTAGCCCAGGACACCGTTAGTAGCCCCCCGAACCGGTCTTCAAGTTGGGGACGCTCCTCGATTCTTTCAAACTATTCTTCATCTTAGGCCGTCGGTCTTGAAAACTGGTTCAACAAATCTTCTCATCTTTAATCTTGAGGATCGCTGAAGTGCATCCGAAGAGTTTACACGTCGGGTATCCAAGGAGCCCTTTAAGTCTTCGGCCTTTATCAATGCCTTGTTATTTTTATGCCACACATCGGGTTTGAAGTGTTGCCCGTGCGGCGGTGTCCTCTTGCATCCGAGCTCCAACGCCGGACTGCATTTGAGGTATCTTTTGCAGTCAAGCACCAAAGTCGGACCGCTTTCGAGCTCCAACGCTCGAATATATCCAAGGTGTCATAGATCACCTTGGTTCAAAAAAGTTGAAGGAGTTTAGACGAGCTTAATGCCGGAAATGCCCTCTATGGAGCCAGCCACTTGCATCCGAGCTATATCCCGAAGTGCTTTCGAGGTGGTTCAGCACCTCGGTCATGGGCTGATTGTTTGCGGATTTTATTTCCGATGCGTGTAAATTTATTTGCTGTTAATATGTATAACCAGTAGCCCTCAGGGTGTGTGTCGGTCTAAAACCCGAGATACACCTGAAGGATGACATAAAACCCGCTGATCCCAGTAGCCCCTGAGACTCAGGTTGATTCGCAAAATCGGCCTGAGGATCAAGTCCTAGCTCGGCATAATACTTCGGGACACAAAAAGCAGTGTGCTCAGTCCTCGAGACTCAGGTTGGGTGCGGCCGACCAACCTGAGGATCATAATCTCCTCGGAAACTGTATTGCACTTAAAATTTTCTGCATTGAATAGGCAATGCAGTAGCCCCCGAGACACTGGTCGGGTGGCAACACCAGATCAGGGGATCGATGTGCCCCTTTAATATTTGTAAATAATAAGCTTATCATGGGATCGTCATGCTTATCATGATCATGAAACCTCACCTCCGATCAATGTGGGAGGAAAATATTGAGGATTTAGTTCGGGGAAAGTTCCCGAACTCTATGGTATTAATGAACCAAAATTTTCACTTCTGTTGTTGCCGACCAATGTGATCCTTTAAGATTGCTAGCTTTCGGCTTCACCCAATCTGAGGTACTTACTCGGATGACCCGGTAGTAACAATCACAGAGGTGCTCCCTTTACCACCTAGCCGAACAATCGGGAACGTAGGGGTAAGCACAGGAGCCAGGCAACCCAGCTTGGCCAAAATCTTAAGTTAGATTGATGCATATTTATGGCTTTATAACGATGATTACGGAAGGTAGCCCTCGTATATAAAATACGAACACCGATGATATATTTATTTTGACTCTGTTGCGACCGTTTATCACTTGAAAGTGACCCATCGTCAGCTTCTACCCCTTTGTAGATACTACACAGGGTGTCTCCGCAATAACAAGACAACCCTTAGCCGATGTCTCGGTGCCCGAAGGCGGTTGTGTGAGCAGAAACGAGGCAATCAGATATGCGGGCTTTATAACTTTCACTTAGTCATGTGAGCTTTTAAATTGGGGAAGCTAGCTACGAGCCCCCGGTTAGTGTTCGACGACAGCCAAGGTCAAGCCGTAAACACTTCGGCCCATGTTATGATCGGCCCATCATTTAACATAGTCCTCGGATCGCTGACCAGTTTACGCTTATTGTGACAGTCAGTTTTCGGCTTTCTCCACCGAGGTGCTTAACCATGCGAGCTGGAAGCACAATCGCAGTGGTTCTCCCTTTGCACACCTAGCCGAACAACACGAAACGTAGGAGGCAAGCACAGGATCCAGGCAACCCAACTATTTGACTAAAGACACAATTTGAACCGATGCATGTATAGCAATATCCGATAATGTTTTTGTCGAATCTCTAAAGGTGTCCGACGTTGCACTGCGAGACTTATGCTGGAAATACACAAATAGTTTAAAAGTGCCATAAGCTTGGAAAACCAAAAAATGTCAGTAAAAACTTGATGTCCGAACAAGATCAAGTGTTCGGTGCCAATCCGAAAATTGGAAAAAAATGTGCTTCTGTCATGCTTTAACATGACACAAACGATCTCAAGACTTCACGTGGGTCAGCCTATGGCTTCAAGCTCCATATCCCAAAGGCGGAGTACTCCTCCGAGGTCAGTTTAGCAAACTAAACTCGAGTGGCTTTTAGAGAGAAGACAGGCTATCCGGCTATTGACCATACACTCGAGTCGAAAAAGGAGTGGTAGAAAAAGACTTTGCAACGACCAAGAAGAAAACACATTTACTATAGAATAACTCATATAAATTTTAAGAGCCCCCAAGTGACTTGGGTAAAAGAATTTTATGTATAATGATTGTATGTACCGAAGTAACTATATCATATATGTGTTCACCCGAACTTTAAACGTGTCTTAACCGACCGTCGGCTTCTCCCTCTTCGGTCAAGGGCCGAAAAGTGTTATGTACTCCACCTGTCGAGAATATCGACAGTGTTTCCGATAACAAGGCAATCAGGCCATAAGGCTGTAACAGACAAAGTGCGCTCAGGGAACTTATGTTATATTACTGACGAAGTGTAAGAAGCATCTTCGAAGAAAATAGTACCTCCACCGATACATTTCTTCGATTGCTCATTGTTACTATGAGACTTGTGCAATAGATTTTTTGTATTCATGAGTTCCGTTGTGTGCCGACCATAATTGAAAACAATAAGAGCGCTAGCTTTCGGCTTCACCCAGTCTGAGGTCCGAGCTCGGATGACCCAATCGTGACAATCGCAGAGGTGCTCCCTTTACTCCCTAGCCGAACAATCGGGAACATAGGGGTAAGCACAGGAGCCAGGCAACCCAGCTTGCAAAACACTTAAGTCAACGCGGTGCATATTATGGCGTAATACACGAACAAGGAATGAAGCCATACAAGTATAATCATATGCAAGAGAAAGGCTTCATAAAGGAAGCCCCTAAATAAATGGGGTATTTGAATTTTTGTGTCACAAACAAAGTTTTGACAAGGAAGTTTTTCATAAACAACTTTTTGCCAAAAAAGTACAATGCTTGGCCGAACCAAACAAAATTTAAAACTGAAAGTTTTTTAGCACGAAAGAGACTTAGCTGGTCAATGTATTCGACATTGATGACACGGTCCGAGCTTGATGTGGGACAAGGTTCCATTCCCCAAGCCGGTTCTGAGGTGGCGGAGCGAAGAGCTCAGCACTCCAAAGTGGTGACATAGCACATCCAATGCAGGCTGACAGAGTGATGCTAAAGTCCCCGGCGTGGGTTAATGAAGTGTTGACGAAGCCCCCCGTCCAGCCGAGGTGACAACACTGCCCGACCCGGATCATTTGCCTGTGCACAAAAAATAGTGCAAACCGGAGATAATAGTAATAATAATTAATTAAAAAATTGTTGCATAATAAATAATTTATGCAAAGTGAGTAAAAAAGGAAATATGGTCTGTGCGCCGAACACTCGATGAGGTAGAGCTCTCTCGGCGATGCCGAAGTCCCTGAGGCAACCGAACATGTCGGTATGGCAACACGATCAACAAGGTGATCACGTGAGCCGATTTACGCTGATTGGGACGACGGCGTCGGCTTGCCGAAGAGACCACGTGACACAGTCAAAGTCCATTACCTACATATGTAAAATAGTGCAGGCCAACAATAATAATATAAATATATAAAAATCCTCGTGTAATTAATTTATGAAAAATAATCTATTTAAAGATATGTGGCCTGGCGCCAAAGTCAATGTCCATGCAGGGCGTCGGCGTGATGCGTTAAAGGCATGGCAAAGTCTGAATTCACAGGTCGGTCCAAGTTTCGGACGCGGCGTTCGCCGAACTATGTACGGAAACTGACCGAACCACCACGCGACCATCGTTAATGCGGCCATCATTTGATAAACCTGGTTTATTTGTTGTAGCAGTCCGAAGAAAAGTGACTCCCAAAATTGGGAATCGATCCGCACACCCATTGCCTGATGGGTGATGAAGCGACGGTATGACGATGCTAGTAAAGGTTGGCTCGCCAAGGAAAAGCCCCCAGTCCAGCTAATGTGACGAAGCTAGTCGGCTGACGACGCCGAAGTCTCCGAAGTAGGTTGAAGAAGGGATGGCGAATGCCCCGGTCCAGCTGAGGTGACGGAGCAGGTCGGTAAGGAGACGTTGCAGCTGCCATGTCAGCCGAGGTGTTGAAGCAGTTCGGCGTGATGGACATCGGTTTGAAAAGGCAACAAAGCGGCCATGCCGGCGCATGTCGTAACTTGTGACGCGGTCAATGCCGGCTTGATGAAGTGACCGTGCGGCGATGCCGGTGTGCCCGCTCCGTGTAATCCGTGGGGCGGCGATGTTGGTGATGATTTATCCTTCGCGATGCCGAGCTCTTGTTCTTGCCCGGTTGATGGTCCGAAGAAATTGAGATCGGCTCAACAAAGCGACAACGTGTCTAGCGCAGGTCGGTAGCCGTTGAGCAACGTTGACGAGCTAGTTTGACACCTGCGCGATGGTGAAGATCATACTGGAAAAGACCTTAAAATAAGTGGGATGTGTTTGGGAACAAAACACAATACCCCATACAAAACTTCCTTAAAAAAGGATGTCCAAAATCGCGTTCATAAAAAAGATGAACTCGGGTCGGATTCGTTCTCGCGCAGAAAACAGATCTGAAAAAGTGGTCCACTCATCGGAAGGTTCCTGAAGTTTGAACCGCCGGATCGAGATGAAATTTGGAGGGGTGGTAGATATGGGAATTCCGCGGTAGATGAACGGTTGGATCTTCCAAAGGACCTCCGAGCTAGGCTCTGGAGACCACTCCCTAAACTCGCCCAGATTCCCGTCCAGATTTGACAGGGCTCCGGTATATCGTAGATTGCCGGAGATTCCTCCATCGGAACTCGACAAAATTTTGCATGGCTGTTGTAGACTTAATTCCGCACAATTCCACCAAAGGAATAGTCAAAGCGATGCTCAAGGAGATGGTGGCAGCAGATACAAGTTCACTGTCCGGAAAAACAACACAGTCGCCCGAGGGCAATGTTGATGTTGAGCCCCCGAGCTGCAAGGATAATTCCTCCATGATCATGATAGAGATCAAAGTTGATGTTGATGAAGGACCTCGTCCAAACATGATGATTAGAGGTGGGGCACAGTCCTCGGTCAAGCCAAGGTGACCAGTCGAGGTGGCGACGAAGACGTCGACGTCACAGTTGGTCTGCAGACGAGCCATCGATCCTTTTGCCGACCACACAACGGAACTCTTAATGAAAGCACCAATGTCGGTGTCAAAACTGGCAGATCTCGGATAGGGGGTCCCAAACTGTGCGTCTAAGGTCGATGGTAACAGGAGACAGGGGACACGATGTTTACCCAGGTTCGGGCCCTCTCTATGGAGGTAATACCCTATGTCCTGCTTGATTGATCTTGATGAATATAAGGATTACAAGAATTGATCTACCTCGAGATCACATGTTGTGGTCTAAACCCTAGAGGTATGATGAGTAATATCATAATGATCTATCGACTAGCCTGGCCTTGGCTTATCTAATGCACCAGAGGCCGAGGATAACAAGACTCCTAGTCGAATACGCCGATGGAGAGGAGTCCTTGTCTTGATCACCAAGTCTTGTGGAATCTTCCTTGTGCATGTCGTCGGCTGTCCGAACTGGCCCATGATTAAATGGCCCTGGGGTCCTCGGCCCAATCTAACTGATCGGGAGACGACGTGGTGAGTACCCTCTAGTCCAGGACACCGTCAACCGTCGTTTATTCTGATGGCGAGTCATCCACCGGTGAGACGGAGTCTTTGTATCAACTGCCAGATGGACGGCTTGGGGGCTGTTCCAATGGCGACAGTATTCCGGACCCTCGTGAGCCGCCGAATCGGATTGCAATTTTCATGACCGGTACACAACCCGTACAACACTCATCAACTATGGCGGAGCTGGTTTCCGGATCAGGGGCGGCAGCGGATGCCGGGGCAGGAGGCCCTGAGCGCCTGCCGGCTCAGGTTTTAACTGATTTGTTGGATAAATTCACGATGCTGTTAACAACGATGGTTAACTCAGCGGATCAAGATTAGCACAATGTGGCGATCACAAAACTGCGTGACGAGATAGCGCAGGCCAAGGAGGAGTTAAACGCCGAAAGTGCCAGGATGGCCGAGGAGCGGACCGCTTTGAATGCCCAGTCACAACGGATTCAGGCGGAGTCGTACCGGCTCATGTTGGATCAGAATACTTCAAACGATGTCATGAGGAGAAGGCATTAGACCCGTCTGCCGTAGGTTTATGAGGCAAGGTATCTTTTTAACACGCCAGGAGCAGGAACCAGCAACCCGACGGGGGTAAACCGGGCCGAGGCACCTGGGACGGGGACGCCGGTTCAGCCGCGCATAGTAGATCCACCTCGTTAGAATAATAACCCGCCACAGCACGTGCCGACGCCACCGGGTCATTATTCAAACCCTTTAGATAATATGATCGCTGCAGCATCTCGGTTGGCAGCTATCCCGGTTGAAGGTGAATCGCCAGCAGCAGTTGAGACATGGAGGGCGAGAGATCTTCAGACAGCGTTGGTTCAACAGTAGGCTTACTGTTACAGCCGTGATCGAGTCCATTCTACCCATCGCCCGAGCCGGAGTTACAGCAGATGATGTCTACTACACAACCTTCTTCTTGTAGACGTTGTTGGGCCTCCAAGTGCAGAGGTTTGTAGGACAGTAGCAAATTTCCCTCAAGTGGATGACCTAAGATTTATCAATCCGTAGGAGGCGTAGGATGAAGATGGTCTCTCTCAAGCAACCCTGCAACCAAATAACAAAGAGTCTCTTGTGTCCCCAACACACCCAATACAATGGTAAATTGCATAGGTGCACTAGTTCGGCAAAGAGATGGTGATACAAGTGGTATATGGATGGTAGATAAAGGTTTTTGTAATCTGAAAATATAAAAACAGCAAGGTAACTAATGATAAAAGTGAGTACAAACGGTATTGCAATGCGTTGAAACAAAGCCTAGGGTTCATACGTTCACTCGTGCAAGTTCTCTCAACAATAATAACATAATTGGATCATATAACTATCCATTAACATGCAACAAAGAGTCACTCCAAAGTCACTAATAGCGGAGAACAAACGAAGAGATTATGGTAGGGTACGAAATCACCTCAAAGTTATTCTTTCTGATCGATCTATTCAAGAGTCCGTAGTAGAATAACATGAAGCTATTCTTTCCGTTCAATCTATCCTAGAGTTCATACTAGAACAACACCTTAAGACACGAATCAATCAAAACCCTAATGTCACCTAGATACTCCAATGTCACCTCAAGTATCCGCGGGTATGATTATATGATATGCATCACACAATCTCAGATTCATCTATTCAAACCAACACAAAGTACTTCAAAGAGTGCCCCAAAGTTTCTACCAGAGAGTCAAGACGAAAACGTGTGCCAACCCCTATGCATAGGTTCATGGGCGGAACCCGCAAGTTGATCACCAAAACATACATCAAGTGAATCAATAGAATAACCCATTGTCACCACGGTTATCCCGCGCAAGACATACATCAAGTGTTCTCAAATCCTTAAAGACTCAATCCGATAAGATAACTTCAAAGGGAAAACTCAATCCATTACAAGAGAGTAGAGGGGGAGAAACATCATAAGATCCAACTATAATAGCAAAGCTCGTGATACATCAAGATCGTAACACTTAAGAACACGAGAGAGAGAGAGAGACCAAACATATAGCTACTGGTACATACCCTCAGCCCCGAGGGAGAACTACTCCCTCCTCATCATGGAGAGCACCGGGATGATGAATATGGCCACCGGAGAAGGATTTCCCCCTCCGCAGGGTGCCAGAACGGGTCTAGATTGGTTTTCGGTGGCTAGGGAGGCTTCTGGCAGCGGAACTCCTGATCTATTGTGCTCCCCGAAGTTTTTAGGGTATATGGGTATATATGGGAGGAAGAAGTACGTCAGTGGACCTCCGGGCTGTCCACGAGGCAGGGGGCGCGCCCAGGGGGTGGGCGCCCCCTCCCTCGTGGGCAGCCCAGGACTCTCCTGGTCCAACTCCGATACTCCGTGGGCTTCCTCTGCTCCAAAAATAAGTTCCGTGAAGTTTCAGGTCAATTGGACTCCGTTTGATTTTCCTTTTTTGCGATACTCTAAAACAAGGAAAAAACAGAAACTGGCACTAGGCTCTAGGTTAATAGGTTAGTCCCAAAAATCATATAAAATGGCATATAAATGCATATAAAACATCCAAGGTTGACAACATAATAGCATGGAACAATAAAAAATTATAGATAAGTTGGAGACGTATCAGCATCCCCAAGCTTAATTCATGCTCGTCCTCGAGTAGGTAAATGATAAAAATAGAATTTTTGATGTGGAATGCTACCTAACATATTTATCCATGTAGTTCTCTTTATTGTGGCAAGAATATTCAGATCCATAAGATTCAAGACAAAAGTTTAATATTGACATAAAAATAATAATACTTCAAGCATACTAACCAAGTAATCATGTCTTCTCAAAATAACATGGGCAAAGAAAGCTATCCCTACAAAATCATATAGTCTGGCTATGCTCTATCTTCACCACACAACATATTTAAATCATGCACAACCCCGATGACAAGCCAAGCAATTGTTTCATACTTTTGATGTTCTCAAACCATTTCAATCTTCACACAATACATGAGTGTGAGCCATGGACATAGCACTATAGGTGGAATAGAATGGTGGTTGTGGAGAAGACAAAAAGGGGAAGATAGTCTCACATCAATTAGGCGTATCAACGAGCTATGGAGATGCCCATCAATAGATATCAATGTGAGTGAGTAAGGATTGCCATGCAACGGATGCACTAGAGATATAAGTATATGAAAGCTCAACAAAAGAAACTAGTGGGTGTGCATCCAACTCGCTTGCCCAACAATTGCTTGGCTTGTCATCGGGGTTGTGCATGATTTAAATACTTTGTGTGCTGAAGATGGAGCATAGCTAGACTATATGATTTTGTAGGGATAACTTTCTTTGGCATGTTATTTTGAGAAGACATAATTGCTTTATTAGTATGCTTGAAGTATTATTATTTTTATGTCAATATAAACTTTTGTCTTGAATCTTTCTAATCTGAATATTCATACCACAATTAAGAAGATTTGCATTGAAATTATGCCAACTAGCACTCCGCATAAAAAATTCTCTCTTTATCATTTACCTACTCGAGGACGAGCAGGAATTAAGCTTGGGGATGCCTGATATGTCTCCAACGTATCTATAATTTTTGATTGCTCCATGTTATATTATCTACTGTTTTGGACTATATTGGGCTTTATTTTCCACTTTTATATTATTTTTGGGACTAACCTATTAACCGGAGGCCCAGCCCAGAATTGCTGTTTTTTGCCTATTTCAGTGTTTCGAAGAAACGGAATATCAAACGGAGTCCAAACGGAATAAAATCTTTGGGAACGTGATTTTCTCACCGGACGTGATCCAGGAGACTTGGACCCTGCTCCAAGGAACAAAAGAGGCGGTCACGAGGGTGCCCCCCGTAGGGCGCGCCCCCTGCCTCATGGGCCCCTTGTTGCTCCTCCGGTGTACTTTTTCCTCCTATATATACACACGTACCCCAAAACAATCAGAGGATGAGCCAAAAACCTAATTCCACTGCCGCAACTTTCTGTATCCACGAGATCCCATCTTGGGGCATGTTCCGGAGCTCCGCCGGAAGAGGGCCGTCATCACGGAGGGCTTCTACATCATCCTAGCCTCTCCAATGAAGTGTGAGTAGTTTACCTCAGACCTTCGGGTCCATAGTTAGTAGCTAGATGGCTTCTTCTCTCTCCTTGAATCTCAATACAAAGTTCTCCCCCTGTCTTGTGGAGACCTATTCGATGTAATCTTGTTTTTGCGGTGTGTTTGTTGAGACTGATGAATTGTGGGTTTATGATCAAGTCTATCTATGAATAATAATTGAATCTTCTCTGAATTCTTTTATGTATGATTGGTTATCTTTGCAAGTCTCTTCGAATTATCCGTTTGGTTTGGCCAACTAGATTGGTAGTTCTTGCCATGGGAGAAGTGCTTAGCTTTGGGTTCGATCTTGCGGTGTCCTTACCCAGTGACAGAAGGGGCAGCAAGGCACGTATTGTATCGTTGCCATCGAGGATAACAAGATGTGGTTTATTTCATATTGCATGAATTTATCTCTCTACATCATGTCATCTTGCTTAAGGCGTTACTCTGTTTTTAACTTAATACTCTAGATGCATGCTGGATAGCGGTCGATGAGTGGAGTAATAGTAGTAGATGCAGAATCGTTTCGATCTACTTGTCACGGATGTGATGCCTAAATACATCATCATGCCTAGATATTCTCATAACTATGCTCAATTCTGTCAATTGCTCAATAGTAATTTGTTCACCCACCGTAGAATACTTATGCTCTTGAGAGAAGCCACTAGTGAAAGCTATGGCCCCCGGGTCTATTCTCATCATATCAATCTCCACCACTTTAATCTTGCTTTGCTTTTTTACTTTGCCTTTGCTTTTTTTACTTTGCATCTTTAAACTAAAAATACCAAAAAATATTATATCTATCAGATCTCACTCTCGTAAGTGACCGTGAAGGGCTTGACAACCCCTAATCGCGTTGGTTGCGAGTAGCTATCGCTTTGTGCAGGTACGAGGGACTTGAGCGTGGGCTCCTACTGGATTGATACCTTGGTTCTCAAAAACTGAGGGAAATACTTACGCTACTCTGCTGCATCATCCCTTCCTCTTCGGGGAAAACCAACGCAAGCTCAAGACGTAGCAAGAAGGATTTCTGGCACCGTTGCCGGGGAGTCTACGCAAAAAGTCAACATACCAAGTACCCATCACAATCCCTATCTCTCGCATTACATTATTTGCCATTTGCCTCTCGTTTTCCTCTCCCCCCAATTCACCCTTGCCATTTTATTCGCTCTCTCTTTCCACTTGCCTTTCTTCTACTATATCTGAATCAAAAAGGGTTGGGGGTTCTCTCCAGAGTTTTAGTACTTTGGACAACCCTTCTATCCTCGCTAAACTTATAAACAAGGATACTATGGAAAAAACTAACGGAATTATCAATGAGAGTCTTAATAATTTTGATGAAGATGATTATGTAATTTTTCGTTATTTACTAGATGAATCTTTGAAAGATGCTTGGTATAGACTATTAAGGATCAGGGCTAGCTATGTTCCTCAATATCAAATTGAAGTTTACTTAAAAAGCTTTTATATTGCCCTTCCTTCTTCTTTTAAGCATGTCTTAGATTCTATATTTGAAGAAGGTTTCCTTGAAGGGGATGTCGTAGACACTTATGAAAAATTTAAAACTATATTTGGGCACCCCATGAATGAGAAAGTTGAATCTACATCTCTTTTGCTCTCTTACCAAAATGAATCTATTAAAGAGATAAAGGCTAGCCTAGATACAAACTTCCGTACCATACTTAATCTTTCTTCCACCATTAATAGCCATGTGCTTTATCAAAATAGAAGGATTAATTCTATAGATAGCAAGTTTTCTCTTTTCTTTCCTAATACCAAGGATGGCAATACCTAGATATATCCTCGCTTTTATGCCTAGCTAGGGGCGTTAAACGATAGCGCTTGTTGGGAGGCAACCCAATTTTATTTTTATTCCTTGCCTTTTGCTCCTGTTTAGTAATAAATAAATTATTTAGCCTCTGTTTTGGTTGTGTTTTTGTGTTTAATTAGTGTTTGTGCCAAGTAGAACTGTTGGGAAGACTTGAGGAAAGTCTTGTTGAACTTGCTGTAAAAAACAGAAACTTTAGCGCTCACGAGAACTGCTGTCATTTTTATTTGAAGAGTGATATTTAGTTAATTATTTTTGAAGATGATTAATAGATAAATTCCTCACGTCAAGAAATTTATTTTAGAATTTTTGGGGTTCCAGATCTTGCGCTAGATACAGATCACTACAGACTGTTCTGTTTTTGACATATTCTGTTTTTCATGTGTTGTTTGCTTATTTTGATGAATCTATGGCTAGTAAAATAGTTTATAATCCATAGAGAAGTTCGAATACAGTAGGTATAACACCCATATAAATAAATAATGAGTTCATTACAGTACCTTGAAGTGGTATTTTTTTTTCTTTCGCTAACGGAGCTCACGAGTTTTCTATTTTGAGTTTTGTGTTGTGAAGTTTTCAAGTTTTGGGTGAATTCTTTTGATGGATCATGGAACAAGGAGTGGCAAGAGCCTAAGCTTGGGGATTCCCGTGGAACCCCCAATATAATCCAAGGACACCAAAAAGTCAAAGCTTGGGGATGCCCCGGAAGGCATCCCCTCTTTCGTCCACTTCCATCGGTAATTTACTTGGAGCTATATTTTTATTCACCAACATGAAATGTGTTTTGCTTGGAGCGTCTTGTATTATTTGTGTCTTTCTGTCTTAGTATGCCACAATCATCCTTGCTGTACACACCTTTTGAGAGAGCCATACATGAATTAAAATTTGATAGAATACTCTATGCGCTTCACTTATATCTTTTAAGCTAAGTAGTTTTGCTCTATGTGCTTCACTTATATCTTTTGAGCTAGATAATTTTGCTCTATGTGCTTCACTTATATCTTTTGAGCGTTATAATTTTGATCTATGTGCTTCACTTAGATCTTTTAGAGCACGGTGGTGGATTCGTTTTAAAGAAACTATTGATCTCTCATGCTTCACTTAAATTATTTTGAGAGTCTCTTAATAGCATGGTAATTTGCTTAATAATAATATGCTTGGTATTCAAGATTTGTGAAACTTTCTTTTGAGTGTGTTGAATACTAAGAAAAGATTGAAGCATGATAATTGTTTTGAGATATGGAGGTGATAATATTAAAGTCATGCTAGTTGAGTAGTTGTGAATTTAAAGAATACTTGTGTTAAAGTTTGTGATTCCCGTAGCATGCACGTATGGTGAACCGTTATGTAACGAAGTCGGAGCATGATTTGTTTATTGATTGTCTTCCTTATGAGTGGCGGTCGGGGATGAGCGATGGTATTTTCCTACCAATCTATCCCCCTAGGAGCATGCGCGTAATACTTTGCTTTGATAACTTCTAGATTTTTGCAATAAGTATATGAGTTCTTTATGACTAATGTTGAGTCCATGGATTATACGCACTCTCACCCTTCCACCTTTGCTAACCTCTCTAATACCGCACACCTTTCGCCGGTATCATACACCTACCATATACCTTCCTCAAAACAGCCACCATACCTACCTATTATGGCATTTCCATAGCCATTCCGAGATATATTTCCATGCAACTTTCCACTGTTCCGTTTATCATGACACATTCCATCATTGTCATATTGCATATCCCGGTATACCGCCGGATGCATTCACATAAAGTCATATTTTGTTCTAAGTATCGAGTTGTAATTTTTGAGTTATAAGAAAAATAAAAGTGTGATGATCATCATTATTAGAGCATTGTCCTAGTGAGGAAAGAATGATGGAGACTATGATTCCCCCATAAGTCGGGATAAGACTCCGGAGAAAAATAAAAAAAGAGGCCAAAGAAGCCCAAATAAAAAGAGGCCATAAAAAAGAGAAAAGGCCCAAACAAAAAATATATAAATAAAAAATGAGAGAAAAAGAGAGAAGGGACAATGTTACTATCCTTTTACCACATTTGTGCTTCAAAGTAGCACCATGATCTTCATAGTAGAGAGTCTCTCATGTTATCACTTTCATATACTAGTGGGAATTTTACATTATAGAACTTGGCTTGTATATTGAAATGATGGGCTACCTCAAAAAATTGCCCTAGGTCTTCGTGAGCAAGCAAGTTGGATGCACACCTACTTAGTTTCTTTTTGATCGAGCTTTCATATACTTATAGCTCTAGTGCATCCGTTGCATGGAAATCCCTACTCACTCACATTGATATCTATTGATGGGCATCTCCATAGCCCATTGATACGCCTAGTTGATGTGAGACCATCTTCTCCTTTTTGTCTTCTCCACAACCACCATTCTATTCCACCTATAGTGCTATATCCATGGCTCACGCTCATGTATTGCGTGAAGATTGAAGAAGTTTTGAAAAAGTTAGAGTATGAAACAATTGCTTGGCTTGTCATCGGGGTTGTGCATGATTTAAATACTTTGTGTGCTGAAGATGGAGCATAGCCAGACTATATGATTTTGTAGGGATAACTTTCTTTGGCCATGTTATTTTGAGAAGACATAATTGCTTTATTAGTATGCTTGAAGTATTTTTATTTTTATGTCAATATAAACTTTTGTCTTGAATCTTTCTAATCTGAATATTCATACCACAATTAAGAAGATTTGCATTGAAATTATGCCAAGTAGCACTCCACATCAAAAATTCTCTTTTTATCATTTACCTGCTCGAGGACGAGCAGGAATTAAGCTTGGGGATGCCTGATACGTCTCCAACGTATCTATAATTTTTGATTGCTCCATGCTATATTATCTACTGTTTTGGACTATATTGGGCTTTATTTTCCACTTTTATATTATTTTGGGGACTAACCTATTAACCGGAGGCCCAGCCCAGAATTGCTGTTTTTTTGCCTATTTCAGTGTTTCGAAGAAACGGAATATCAAACGGAGTCCAAACGGAATAAAATCTTTGGGAACGTGATTTTCTCACCGCACGTGATCCAGGAGACTTGGACCCTACTCCAAGCAACAAAAGAGGCAGTCGCGAGGGTGGGGGAGCCCCCCCCCCCATAGGGCGCGCCCCCTGCCTCGTGGGCCCCTCGTTGCTCCTCCGGCGTACTTCTTCCTCCTATATATACACACATATCCCCAAACGATCAGAGGAGGAGCCAAAAACCTAATTCCACCGCCGCAACTTTCTGTATCCACGAGATCCCATCTTGGGGCCTGTTCCGGAGCTCCACCGGAAGAGGGCCGTCATCACGGAGAGCTTCTACATCATCCTAGCCTCTCCGATGAAGTGTGAGTAGTTTACCTCAGACCTTCGGGTCCATAGTTAGTAGCTAGATGGCTTCTTCTCTCTCCTTGAATCTCAATACAAAATTCTCCCCCTCTCTTGTGGAGATCTATTCGATGTAATCTTCTTTTTGCGGTGTGTTTGTTGAGACCGATGAATTGTGGGTTTATGATCAAGTCTATATATGAATAATATTTGAATCTTCTCTGAATTCTTTTATGTATGATTGGTTATCTTTGCAAGTCTCTTCGAATTATCCGTTTGGTTTGGCCAACTAGATTGGTAGTTCTTTCCATGGGAGAAGTGCTTAGCTTTGGGTTCGATCTTGCGATGTCCTTACCCAGTGATAGAAGGGGCAGCAAGGCACGTATTGTATCATTGCCATCGAGGATAACAAGATGGGGTTTATTTCATATTGCATGAATTTATCTCTCTACATCATGTCATCTTGCTTAAGGCGTTACTCTGTTTTTAACTTAATACTCTAGATGCATGCTGGATAGCGGTCGATGAGTGGAGTAATAGTAGTAGATGCAGAATTGTTTCGATCTACTTGTCACGGACATGATGCCTACATACATGATCATGCCTAGATATTCTCATAACTATGCTCAATTCTGTCAATTGCTCAATAGTAATTTGTTCACCCACCGTAGAATACTTATGCTCTTGAGAGAGGCCACTAGTGAAACCTATGGCCCCTGGGTCTATTCTCATCATATCAATCTCCATCACTTTAATCTTGCTTTGCTTTTTTACTTTGCCTTTACTTTTTACTTTGCATCTTTATACCAAAAATACCAAAAAATATTATATCTATCAGATCTCACTCTCGTAAGTCACCGTGAAGGGCTTGACAACCCCTAATCGCGTTGGTTGCGAGTAGCTATCACTTTGTGCAGGTACGAGGGACTTGAGCGTGGGCTCCTACTGGATTGATGCCTTGGTTCTCAAAAACTGAGTGAAATACTTACGCTACTCTGCTGCATCATCCCTTCCTCTTCGAGGAAAACCAACGCAAGCTCAAGATGTAGCAGTGACATGTATGAAAG
Organism: Triticum monococcum; assembly: GCA_034509565.1. NCBI lineage: Eukaryota > Viridiplantae > Streptophyta > Magnoliopsida > Poales > Poaceae > Triticum > Triticum monococcum. Next base: position 639,750,138 of record CM067845.1, read on the forward strand.
AATTATGAACGGTGGCTTTGCCAAAAATACAATGTCAACTACATGATCATGCAAAGCAATATGACAATGATGGAGCGTGTCATAGTAAACGGAATGGTGGAAAGTTGCATGGCAATATATCTCGGAATGGCTATGTAAATGCCATAATAGGTAGGTATGGTGGCTGTTTTGAGGAAGGTATATGGTGGGTTTAAGGTACCGGCGAAAGTTGCGCGATACGAGAGAGGCTAGCAATGGTGGAAGGGTGAGAGTGCGTATAATCCATGGACTCAACATTAGTCATAAAGAACTCACATACTTATTGCAAAAATCTATTAGTTATCGAAACAAAGTACTACGCGCATGCTCCTAGGGGGATAGATTGGTAGGAAAAGACCATCGCTTGTCCCCGACCGCCACTCATAAGGAAGACAATCAATAAATAAATCATGCTCCGACTTCATCACATAACGGTTCACCATACGTGCATGCTACGGGAATCACAAACTTCAACACAAGTATTTATCAAATTCACAACTACTCAACTAGCATGACTCTAATATCACCATCTCCATATCTCAAAACAATTATCAAGTAGCAAACTTCTCATAGTATTCAATGCACTCTATATGAAAGTTTTTATTATATCCCTCTTGGATGCCCATCATATTAGGACTAGTTTCATAACCAAAGCAAACTACCATGCTATTTAGGACTCTCAAAATAATATAAGTGAAGCATGAGAGGTCAATTATTTCTATAGAATAAAACCACCACCGTGCTCTAAAAGATATAAGTGAAACACTAGGGCAAATGACAAACTACTCCGAAAGATGTAAGTGAAGATCAATGAGTGGTCGAATAATTATGCAACTATGTGAAGACTCTCTAACATTTAAGAATTTCAGATCTTGATACTTTATTCAAACAGCAAGCAAAACTAAATAGAATAAAATGACGCTCAAAGCAAAACACATATCATGTGGGAAATAAAAATATAGCTCCAAGTAAAGTTACCGATGAACGAAGACGAAAGAGGGGATGCCTTCCGGGGCATCCCCAAGCTTAGGCTTTTGGTTGTACTTGAATATTACCTTGGGGTGCCTTGTTAATCCCCAAGCTTTGGCTCTTTCCACTCCTTATTCCATAGTCCATCGAATCTTTACCCAAAACTTGAAAACTTCACAACACAAAACTTAACAGAAAACTCGTAAGCTCCGTTAGTATAAGAAAATAAATCACCACTTAGGTACTGTTGTGAACTCATTCTAAATTCATATTGGTGTAATATCTACTTTATTCCAACTTATCTATGGTTCATACCCTCCGATACTACTCATAGATTCATCAAAATAAGCAAACAACACAATAAAAACAGAATCTGTCAAAAACAGAACAGTCTGTAGTAATCTGGATCAAACGTATACTTATGGAACCCAAAAATTCTAAAATACATTTATGGACCTGAGGAATTTATCTATTAATCATCTGCAAAAAGAATTAACTAAATATCACTCTCCAGTAAAAAATGGCAGCAAATCTCGTGAGCTCTAAAGTTTCTGTTTTTTACAGCATGATCACAAAGACTTTCCCCAAGTCTTCCCAAAGGTTCTACTTGGCACAAACACTAAATAAAACATAAAACCACATCTAAACAGAGGCTAGATGAATTATTTATTACTAAACAGGAGCAAAAAGCAAATAAAAAATTGGGTTGCCCCCCAACAAGCGCTATCGTTGAACGCCCCTAGCTAGGCATGATGATTTCAATGGTGCTCACATAAAGGATAAGAATTGGAACATAAAGAGAGCATCATGAAGAATATGACTAGCATATTTAAGTATAACCCGCTTCCTATGCATAGGAATTTTGTGAGCAAACAACTTATGGGAGCAATAATCAACTAGCATAGGAAGGCAAAACAAGCATAACTTTAAAACTTTAAGCACATAGAGAGGGAACTTGATATTATTGCAATTCCTACAAGCATATATTCCTCCCTCATAATAATTTTCAATAGCATCATGAATGAATTCAACAATATAACCAGCACCTAAAGCATTCTTTTCATGATCTACAAGAATAGAAAATTTACTACTCTCCACATAAGCAAAATTCTTCTCATTCGGGATAGTGGGAGTATCATAAGAGACTTGAATACTATAAATTGTTTCCATATTAAAAGAGTAATGTTCAGAAAAAGGGTAATCATAATCATGACACGTTTTATAAATATAATCATCACTACTTTTTATAGCATAAGTGTCATCACAATAATCATCATAAGTAGCAACTTTGTTCTCATCATAATCAATTGAAACCTCTTCCAAGATAGTGGAATCATTAATAAATGAAGTCATGACCTCTCCAAATCCACTTTCAACAATATAATCATGATAAGTAGGAGGCATGCTATCATCATTATAAATTTGCATATCAAAACTTGGGAGACTAAAAATATCAATATTCATTAAACGTAGCATCCCCAAGGTTGGGACAAACATTAATTGCAGCAAATATATTCTCAAAAACATCATCTTCATCAAACATAGCATCCCCAAGCTTGGGCCTTTTCATATCATAAGCATAATCACTCTCATCATCAATATTATGGATAGCACCAATAGTATAGCAATTATCATATTCTTCCAAGCAAGTGCCAAAAAGATTTTCAAGATCATAAGAAGTATCATTATATTCCCAATCATAATTATCACAACAACCAATAGGCATAACGAGGTCATCATCAAGTGCATCATCTTCCACAATTATATTTTCATGAGGCACAACAGTAATAGAAGTAGCATTATTTGGGAGAGATGTCCTTTTACCTCCCTTCCTTTTTCTTTTCTTCTTCTTCACCACATCATGTGTGGGTTCAATCCTCTTTTCAGAGCTCCTTATTAATGAGATTGGTTGAATAGAAGGCTCCTCCTCGTTACCTGATTCATCATAAGAAATAATAGGAGGATATTGGGAAGTCTCTTCCCTTTCATTATTATTCTCTTCATCTTCTATTTGTTTTCTTTTCTTTATGTAATTGGCAATATAAGGGTTTTCAATGCAATTCACCGCACAATACATATAAATTTCCTCTAGATCAAAATCAAGAAATTTATCGAGATTAAACTTTGGAATACCCTCAGTTATACGTTTCATTTCTTCATAACCCAAAAGAAGACTAAGCTCTTTATGATGCTCAAGGGTAATCAAGTTATCACAATTTTTGGACACGACTTGATCATGAAACAAATAGCATTGGAGCTTTAAATGACCACGTTCATTGCAAAGTTCACAAGGATGGCGATAAATATTGAATCTTTCAGCACAAACATCTCGCCTTTCTTGCAACAATTTAGTTTCTAAATGCTTATGCCTCTTGCAATATCTATCTTCCCTATTTGGTGTGTACTAGCAAACCCAATGCACTCCACAAATATTGACATGTTTATAGGAGACATTTTCATCATAACTAGTGCAATCATCATTAGTACTATGGATATTCAAGGAGTTCATACTAACAACATTGCAATCATGCTCATCATTCAAAGATTTAGTGCCAAACATTTCAATGCATTCTTCTTCTAACACTTTGGCACAATTTTCTTTCCATCATACTCACGAAAGATATTAAAAAGATGAAGCGTATGAGGCAAACTCAATTCCATATTATTTTTTTGTAGTTTTCTTTTGTAAACTAAACTAGTGATAAAACAAGAAACTAAAAGACTCGATTGCAAGATCTAAAGATATACCTTCAAGCACTCACCTCCCCGGCAATGGCGCCAGAAAAGAGCTTGATGTCTACTACACAACCTTCTTCTTGTAGATGTTGTTGGGCCTCCAAGTGCTGAGGTTTGTAGGACAGTAGCAAATTTCCCTCAAGTGGATGACCTAAGGTTTATCAATCCGTAGGAGGCGTAGGATGAAGATGGTCTCTCTCAAGCAACCCTGCAACCAAAGAACAAAGAGTCTCTTGTGTCCCCAACACACCCAATACAATGGTAAAGTGTATAGGTGCACTAGTTCGGCGAAGAGATGGTGATACAGGTGGTATATGGATGATAGATAAAGGTTTTTGTAATCCGAAAATATAAAAACAGAAAGGTAACTAATGATAAAAGTGAGCACAAACGGTATTGCAATGCGTTGAAACAAGGCCTAGGGTTCATACTTTCACTGGTGCAAGTTCTCTCAACAATAATAACATAATTGGATCATATAACTATCCCTTAACATGCAACAAAGAGTCACTCCAAAGTCACTAATAGCGGAGAACAAATGAAGAGATTATGGTAGGGTACGAAACCACCTCAAAGTTATTCTTTCTGATCGATCTATTCAAGAGTCCGTAGTAAAATAACATGAAGCTATTCTTTCCGTTCAATCTATCCTAGAGTTCGTACTAGAATAACACCTTAAGACACAAATCAATCAAAACCCTAATGTCACCTAGATACTCCAATGTCACCTCAAGTATCCGCGGGTATGATTATACGATATGCATCACACAATCTCAGATTCATCTATTCAAACCAACACAAAGTACTTCAAAGAGTGCCACAAAGTTTCTACTGGAGAGCCAAGACGAAAACGTGTGCCAACCCCTATGCATAGGTTCATGGGCGGAACCCGCAAGTTGATCAACAAAACATACATCAAGTGAATCAATAGAATAACCCATTGTCACCATGGTTATCCCACGCAAGACATACATCAAGTGTTCTCAAATCCTTAAAGACTCAATCCGATAAGATAACTTCAAAGGGAAAACTCAATCCATTACAAGAGAGTAGAGGGGGAGAAACATCATAAGATCCAACTATAATAGCAAAGCTCGTGATACATCAAGATCATACCACCTCAAGAACACGAGAGAGAGAGAGCGAGAGAGAGAGAGAGAGATCAAACACATAGCTACTGGTACATACCCTCAGCCCCGAGGGAGAACTACTCTCTCCTCATCATGGAGAGCATCGGGATGATGAAGATGGCCACCGGAGAAGGATTTCCCCCTCCGGTAGGGTGCCGGAACGGGTCTAGATTGGTTTTCGGTGGCTACGGAGGCTTTTGGCAGCGGAACTCCCGATCTATTGTGCTCCCCGAAGTTTTTAGGGTATATGGGTATATATGGGAGGAAGACGTACGTCGGTGGACCTCCGGGCTGTCCACGAGGCAGGGGGCGCGCCCAGGGAGTGGGCGCGCCCCCCACCCTCGTGGGCAGCCCGGGACTCTCCTGGTCCAGCTCCGATACTCCGTGGGCTTCTTCTGGTCCAAAAATAAGTTCCGTGAAGTTTCAGGTCAATTGGACTCCGTTTGATTTTCCTTTTCTGCGATACTCTAAAACAAGGAAAAAACAGAAACTGGCACTGGGCTCTAGGTTAATAGGTTAGTCCCAAAAATCATATAAAATAGCATATAAATGCATATAAAACATCCAAGGTTGATAACATAATAGCATGGAACAATCAAAAATTATAGATACATTGGAGATGTATCAGCAGACATCTCAATGAGCCGGCTGTATCAAACAGTGGGCAGAACCATAACCCGCCCCATGGGCATGACCCGGCAGGCGGCGGTGCAAATGCTCAGGACGTGGTGGATCAAGGTAGAGCTCGTCGAGAGGCCGAGCTGGCGGCTTAGTATGCGGCTTGTCAACCAACTCTGGTTTGTCCAAGCACCTCTGTGGAGCCAAGTGTAACCTTTAGAAACCTGGGCGTGCCATGCTTGGTGCCGGATCTACGTAATGAGCGTCTACCCAAGGATTTCAAAGGACCTCGCAAGGTGCCAAACTATACAGCTGATTTAAATCCTGAGGCATGGATTGAGAGTTATGAGATGGCCATGGAATTGCTGGATGTCAGCGAGGCTGCGTGTGCTAAGTATTTTCCCCTGATGTTAGAAGGAACAACCCGCACCTGGTTGAAGGGGCTTCCTGCTAATTCCATCGGGTCATGGGCTGAGTTGAAAACCCGGTTTATCCAGAACTTCAAAGATACATGTAAGCAACCCATGTCGATTGTGGATCTGGCCGCTTGTGTTCAGGAAGAAGGTGAATCAACAACCCGTTGGGTGCGTCGGGTCTCAACGATCTTGCACTCGTCGGATCGTGTCAATGCCGACTCAACTGTGTTGATGTTGGAAAACAATTGCCACTTCACACCTTGAAGCAGAAACTGGGGCTGGCTCAAACGTTACTGCAATGACATGGGGACACTCATGGCGGCTCTGGTTAAATATGCTGACCCTGATAGTAGCAAAGACTATGAATCTGAGGATGATAAGGCAGGAAAGGGGAAGAGGAGCAGCAATCTTGAGCATATGTTGAATCAGCCCTGCCCAAGGCATGGTACGTGACAGAGACCGTCTACTCATCTCTGGAAGGATTGTTTCATTATGAAGGAGTTCAAAAATTCAATTTCCTTTCAAGGCAACCATGGACCGGGTGGCGGTCCAGGATCCGGTTCTCAAGGTCTGGGTTATGGTGGTGGCGGTTTAAACTCTGGGTTCCAAGGTCAGCAAGGTCATCAAGGCAATCAAAGAAATAATGGTAGCTACCATCAATAGCCATGTCAGGGGAGTCAGCAGCAGCAATCCGGGTATCAGAGTAACCCGAAACAGTTGAATAGTGGGCAGTACCACGTCTTCACCACGAGTTGTGCAAACAGGATCAGAAGCTTCATAAAAGGGCAGTAAACTCGGTTGAACCGGCAGTACCCCGTTACTTGTGCTGGTCTAAGCAGCCCATTGTGTGGAGTCGAGAGGATCATCCACCCAGGGTTGATAATCCGGTTCATCTAGCGTTGGTGGTCACACCTCGGGTTGGAGAGTATAAGGTCACCAAAGTGCTCATGGACGGATGGAGCAGCATCAATATCCTTTATTACGAGACCTTTCGTCGCATGGGGATGACAAATAACAATCTTAAGATGTCAAACACTATTTTCCATGGTGTGGTGCCTGGTAAATTGGCATATCCGGTTGGTAAGATAGCTCTGGAAGTTCTTTTTGGAGATGATCATGACTCTAGATCACAGACATTAACCTTTGAGGTGGTGAAAATCAAGAGCCCTTATCATGCCCTGTTCGGCCGGCTGGCTTATGCTAAGTTCATGGCAAGGCCCTGTTATGTTTATCTGCAGCTCAAGATGCCAGGTCATAAGGGGACCATCGCAGTGCATGGGAGCCGGAAGATAGCCTTGGAGTGTGAAGAGGGTGATGTGGCTTATGCTGAGTCTGTTTGTGCAACGGAGGAGTTAAAGTTTTATAAGGATAATGTTGACCCGACAGATATGACGTCTTTGAAAAAACCAACAAGAGAGCATGATCCAGTTTTAAAATTTAAGTCGGCATATGACACCAAGATCGTTGACTTTGTCCCTGGTGACTCATCTAAGCAGTTCAGCATCAGTGCTAATCTGGATCCAAAATAGGAAAGCGTGCTCATTGAGTTCATCCGTGAGAACCGGGACATCTTTGCATGGAAGCCCTCAGACATGCCGGGTGTACTGAGAGAACTCGCTGAGCACACTCTTAATATTGATCCAAAGTTTAAACCGGTCAAGCAGTTTCTTTGCCGTTTTAATGAGGAGAGACGGAAGGCCATTGGAGAAGAAGTAGCCCGGCTCTTGGCCGCTGGGTTTATCATTGAAGTTTTTCATCCTGAGTGGTTGGATAACCCGGTCCTGGTACTTAAGAAGAATGGCACTTGGCGCATGTGTGTGGATTACACAGACTTAAACAAAGCCTGTCTGGCTAATCCTTTTGCTCTCCCTCATATTGATCAGATTATTGATGCTACAACGGGTTGTGAGTGTTTGAGTTTTTTAGATGCTTATTCTGGTTATCATCAGATCAAAATGGCAGTTAAGGGCTAGGAGAAGACAACCTTCATAACTCCCTTTGGAGCCTTCTGCTATGTGTCTATGCCTTTTGGGCTCAAGAGTGCCCAGGCGACTTATCAGAGGTGTGTGCAAAATAGCCTTCATAACCAAATTGGGCGTAATGTTCATGCCTATGTGGATGATATTGTGGTGAAATCCAGAGAGAAATAGACACTGATAGATGATTTGAAGGAAACCTTTGATAATCTCTGGATCTACAAGATGATGCTTAACCCGGCCAAGTGTTTTTTTGGTGTGCCGGCGGGCAAGCTCCTGGGTTTTTTGGTGTCTAATAGAGGGATTGAAGATAATCCGAAGAAGATCAAAGCTATCACCTCTCTGGCTAAACCAGCGGTGTTAAGTCATTTCATAAGTCGGTTGGGGGAGAAGGCTATCCCTTTGTATCAAATGATGAAAAAGACAGATAACTTTGTCTGGAGTGATGCTGTTGATGCAATGTTTGAGGATTTAAAGAAACAGCTAATTGAACCGCCAGTGCTCGCAACCCCTATTGATAAGGAGCCTTTACTATTATATGTGGCTGCTAATAGCCGGGTCGTCGGTGTTGCCATTGTGGTGGAAAGGAAGGAAGCAGGAAAGGAGTATCCGGTTCAAAGGCTGGTTTACTATATCAACAAAGTTCTCATTGAGTCCAAGCAGAGGTATCCACACTGGCAAAAACTTGTATATGGGGTGTTCTTGGCTAGCTGGAAGCTTAAACATTACTTTCTGGGCCATCCTATCACTGTGGTCAGCTCTGCTCCTTTGGGAGATATCATCCAAAACAGAGAAGCAACTGGCCAGGTCGCTAAGTGGGCCATTGAGCTTGGACCTCACGGATTAAAATATGTGCCTCGCACGGCCATCAAGTCTCAAGCACTGGTGGACTTCATCAACGATTGGACAGAGCTACAGATGCCTGAGGAAAAGCTGGATAACACATATTGGACTATTCATTTCGATGGGTCCAGGCAGTTGGAAGGCTCGGGGGCTGGAGTTATTCTTGCTTCCCCTCGAGGTGATAAATTTTGCTATGTTCTTCGTTTGATGTTTCCTTGTACTAACAATGCAGCTGAGTATGAGGCCTTACTCCATGATCTTTGGATGGCTAAGGAAATGAATTTAAGCCGGGTTAGATGCTTCAGTGACTCAGATTTGGTGGCTCAACAAGTTTCTGGTACTTGGGATTCTAAGGATCCACTCATGGCGGCTTATCGGCGAGAGGTGGACGACATTGCTGGTCACTTCAAAGGTTATCAAGTTGAGCACGTTGATCAGAGGAAAAGTGAAGTGGCAGACGGTTTAAGTCGGTTGGGCTCTCAACGTAAGCCGGTACCGCCTAATGTCTTCCTTGACATCTTGCATAACCTGTCCATTAAGGTTCCTACATAGGAGGATTTGGCTATTCCTGACCCGGAGGCTCAGTTGGTGGCGGCTCTTCATGTAATCCCAGATTGGACGGTCCCTTATTTGGCCTATATGACCCGGGGTGAGTTACCTGAGGATGAAACCTTATCCAGGTAGATAACCCAAAGGTCTAAGTCAATGTCGATTGTTAATGGAGAGTTACATCATCGTAGTGTCACAGGGGCATTTCAACGTTGTGTGTCTCCGGAAGAAGGCTGTGAGATCTTATGAGAAATTCATGAAGGAGATTGTGGTCATCATGCCGGTTCAAAGTCCCTTGTGGCTAAAGCTTTCTGTCATGGGTTTTATTGGCTAACAGCTCATGCTGATGCAGAGGACCTCGTCCGCAGGTGTGATGGATGTCAGAAATTTGCACGACGTGCCCATGTGCCAGCTCAAGAGTTGAGGATGTGATTCCAATTACTTGGCCATTTGCAGTTTGGGGGCTCGATATGGTTGGGCCTTTCAAAAGATCCAAGGATAAGAAGACTCACCTTTTGGTGGCGGTTGCTAAGTTCACTAAGTGGGTAGAGGCAGAGCCGGTCGATAAGTGTGATGCGGCAACGGCAGTTCAGTTCATGAAGAAGGTGATCTTCCGTTTTGGCTTTCCACACAACATTATAACAAATAACGGCACTAATCTTTCTAACGGTGCCATGGAAGAATTCTGTCAACGTGAGCATATCTGGCTTGATGTGTCATCAGTGGCTCACCCCCAATCCAACGGTCAAGTTGAAAGGGCAAATGATGTCTACTACACAACCTTCTTCTTGTAGATGTTGTTGGGCCTCCAAGTGTAGAGGTTTGTAGGACAGTAGCAAATTTCCCTCAAGTGGATGACCTAAGATTTATCAATCCATGGGAGGCATAGGATGAAGATGGTCTCTCTCAAGCAACCCTGCAACCAAATAACAAAGAGTCTCTTGTGTCCCCAACACACCCAATACAATGGTAAATTGTATAGGTGCACTAGTCCGGCGAAGAGATGGTGATACAAGTGTAATATGGATAGTAGATGTAGGTTTTTGTAATCTGAAAATATAAAAACAGCAAGGTAACTAATAATAAAAGTGAGCACAAACGGTATTGCAATGCGTTGAAACAGGGCCTAGGGTTCATACTTTCACTAGTGCAAGTTCTCTCAACAATAATAACATAATTGGATCATATAACTATCCCTCAATATGCAACAAAGAGTCACTCCAAAGTCACTAATAGCGGAGAAGAAACAAAGAGATTATGGAAGGGTACGAAACCACCTCAAAGTTATTCTTTCTCATCGATCTATTCAAGAGTCTGTAGTAAAATAACACCTTAAGACACAAATCAACCAAAACCCTAATGTCACCTAGATACTCCAATGTCACCTCAAGTATCCATTAGTATGATTATACGATATGCATCACACAATCTCATATTCATCTATTCAACCAACACAAATAACTTCAAAGAGTGCCCCAAAGTTTCTACCGGAGAGTCAAGACGAAAACGTGTGCCAACCCCTATGCATAAGTTCACGATGTCACGGAACTCGCAAGTTGATCACCAAAACATACATCAAGTGGATCACGTGATATCCCATTGCCACCACAGATAAGCACATGCAAGACATATATCAAGTGTTCTCAAATCCTTAAAGACTCAATCTGATAAGATAACTTCAAAGGGAAAACTCAATCCATTACAAGAGAGTAGAGGGGGGAATATCATAAGATCCAACTATAATAGCAAAACTCGCAATACATCAAGATCGTACCACCTCAAGAACACAAGAGAGAGAGAGAGAGATCAAACACATAGCTACTGGTACGTACCCTCAGCCCTGAGGGTGAACTACTCCCTCCTCGTCATGTAGAGCTCCGGGATGATGAAGATTGGCCACCGGAGAGGGATTCCCCCCTCCGGCAGGGTGCCAAAACGGGTCTAGATTGGTTTTCGGTGGCTACAGAGGCTTGCGGCGGTGGAACTCCCGATCTATTTTGTTCCTCGATGTTTTTAGGGTATATGGACATATATAGGTGAAAGAAGTCAGTCAGGGGAGCCACGAGGGGCCCAGAGGGTGGGGGTCGCGCCTAGGGGGTAGGGCACGCCTCCCTGCCTCGTGGCTTCCTCGAAGCTTCCCTGACGTCTACTCCAAGTCTCCTGGATTGCTTCCGTTCTAAAAATAACTCTCCCGAAGGTTTCATTCTGTTTGGACTCCGTTTGATATTCCTTTTCTTCGAAACACTGAAATAGGCAAGAAAACAACAATTTGGGCTGGGCCTCCGGTTAATAGGTTAGTCCCAAAAATAATATAAAAATGTTTAGTAAAGCCCGTAAACATCCAAAACATATAATGTAATAGCATGAATACTTCATAAATTATAGATACGTCGGAGACGTATCAGCATCCCCAAGCTTAATTCCTGCTTGTTCTCGAGTAGGTAAATGATAAAAGAAATAATTTATGAAGTGTGAATGCTAGCAGGTGCACAAGTTTGATCAATGATAATTTCAATCAACTTTTCTAGCATCATTATATATCATAACAGTAGCTCAACTCATAAAACTTCTCATGATCAAGTAACCCACTATTCACATGTTAAAGTATAGATCATAAACTTTCTTGAAAACTAACAAACCATGTTATTAGTCATCAGACAATTACAATTCATCTTATTTTCAGGAAGGGTCTATGTTAGAGCTTTAATTCAGCAAACTTCACATACTCAACTATCATTTATTCTTTCACAATTGCTAACACTCACGTGATATTTATGGGTTCAAAGTTTTAATCAGACACAGAGAAATATAGGGGCTTATAGATTCGCCTCCCCACCTTTTACCTCAAGGGTAATGTCAACAATAATAGTTCATGATGCCTTACATCCAATTGGATATATATATATAAACACTATTCTGATCACGGGATCAGAATAATATTCTGATCACAACCTGACCTGCCCCGCTAGTAGTACGTTGAAGTTCCCTGTGAACTCGGTTGAACTTCCGCCAACATTGCCCAAATGGGGCTTGCGATATACCGTTGGAAAGCTATGGGCACCAATATCATGACCCAACTTAAATTTTTGGCAAAATATAAGCGGTTTAAGAGCAGTTTTGAAAACCGTTTTTTCTTCGCATAAAAAATGTGAATTGTATTTTCGATCGCATTTCTAAACCGTTTATCGGAATGAGGCATATAATATGGCATTGGGAAGCTGCTGCAAAACCGCTCCTTCCACGTGTTGAAAGTTTTTTCTAATTCCCTATGGTTAAAGAGTAATTTGAAAAAACGTAAAATTTTGTAAACTGAACAGCTTAGTTCGTTTTTTTCGATGTCATTTCTAAACGGCTAATCCAATGGAGGCATATGATATGGCGTTGGAAAGCTTATGAAAATGCGCTGCTTTTTCATCTTGAAAGTTTTTTTCTAATTTTTAATGGTTTAAGAGTAATTTAGAAAATGGTTCAAGTCCTACCGAGTTCGTATTTTCGAGCTAATTTTTTAACCGTGCGTCCGAATGCAGCAAATGATATGGCGTTGGAAAGCTTGAACAAATGCGAAACTTTTTGGTACGTATTGTTTCTCCTAATTCTTTACGGTTTTATGTCAGTTTCGAAAATGGCGAAAATGTATTTTCGCCGTAATTTCTACAAACTTTTCGGAATTGGGCAAATAATATACCGTTGAAAAGCTACGGAAAATCTGAAACTTTTTCATGTTGATGGTTTTCTCTGATTTCTAGCAGTTTTTAAGTAATTCCGAAAACGGCGGGATCATTCGTTCTGCCTCCATCGCGAGACAGATTCTTCGAAAATGCACCGCGTGAAGAACCTGAACTTCTCGGTGCGTGTACCTGAACTTCACTCTGTTTTTCACGTAATTTTTTTCTCGTAGATCTTCATCCACTGCTCGTAGCTCTCCATCCCACTAACGGAAATTGAGCGGGTGATATACTGATGGAAAGCTGCTGTAAACAGGCAACTTTCCCGTGTTGATCATTTTTTCATACTCGCGACGATTTTGAAAGTTTTTCATCTAAAATTCATTGAGTGTAGTAGGTGAACTTCCTGTTGTTTTCACGTTGAACTTCTGTGATGTATTTTCGTTTATAATGTTCTCATCCATTTCGTCAGTGTTACACAAATGATATTCTTTTTGTACAAACCTCTCTCACAATTTTTTTTAACTTTCTCCGACCGAGGACTTGAATTTACGCAAATAATATTCCTGATGTTTTGAGGTAAATTAGAAAATAGGGAGATCATGATTTCCGCGTTCATCAGGAACGGAAATGCACTGCGTGAAGTAGTAGAACTTCTAGGGCATGTCTGTTTGAACTTCACTTTGTTTTTGACGTGCTGTTTTTTGTACTACATGAAGTAGTTGAACTTTTGGGGCATGTGTGTTTGAACTTCACTCTGTTTCACTTTATTGTATTTTTTTCTTATATGAAACACACACCATGTAGTACGCGAACTTCCGGTTGTTATCACGTTGAACTTCTCTCTGCTTTGAGAGAGTTATTTTAAAACACAAAAAACAACATATTTTTTATGTATTTTGGACATTTAAATACACGGTGAACCACTCTCACAAGAATTTTTTGAACTTTTCCTCGTCGAGCACTTGAACTTCTAGCAACCATTTTTTCGTTTATGAGGTTGTTTTTAAAAGTGCAAAAAATGGCGTTGTGTTTTTTATTTTTTGAATGGGTAAATCCTAGGTTTTAATAAACTACGAACTTCTCTGTTATTTCAATTTGAACTTCAACTTTTTATATTTTTGAGTAAAGAATTGTATTCGATTTTTATACGGAAAAAATCAAACATGGAAATACAAGATGAACCTCTCTCGTAAGAATTTTTGAACTTCCCCGGACAAAGCACTTGAACTTCTTTCAACAAATCTTATAAGCTTTTAATTTTCTATACTTTTATTCACATCAGAAACGCAATCCATGTAGTAGTTGAACTTCCCGCTGTTTTCACCTTGAACGTCTGTCACGTATTTTTGTTCAACCTCTCTCACAAGAATTTTTCAACTTTCTTCGGTCGAGGACTTGAACTTCTAGCAACAAAATTTTTGGACTTCGCATTTTTATTCAACATTTTATCATATGAAACACACAGCATGTAGTACATGAACTTTTGGTTATTATCTATTTGAACGGCTCTCTGCTTTTTTTTGCCCTAACTCCTAAAGAACTCATCAAAATTGAGCAAATAAATTCTAGGTTTTTATAATCTCTGAACTTCTCTGTTTTTTAATTTGAACTTCTTAGATGTATTCTTATAAAAGGGAAAATGATTTTTAAGTAAAGATCATACAACCTTTTTAAAATTGAACTTCATACGTTAATTTTGCATTGAAACAAGAAGAATTTGAGTTTGTTGTATACGTCGAACTATTCTGTTTTTTAATATGAAATAATTTTATTTTATTTTCTAAAATCGAATTTCTCCAAATTTTAAAAAATGCAAAAAAGACGCTACCTTTTAGCAACCGAAAAATCTTAAATTTTTATAGACATCAAACCGCTCCACTTTTTCAATTTTTGGAACCTCTTTGTGTATTTTTAGCAGAAAAATGAATTTTGAAATAAATATAAAACTTCCTCGTTATTTTGAATTGAACTTCTTGATTTATTCATTAGTAACGGGGAAATTTTGATTTTTGTAATAGATATTGAACTGGTCCGTTTTTAAAAATTGAACTTCTTGGTATTGTTATTTAGTAATGAGGAAAATATGAGTTTTCATATACGTTGAACTACCTCTAGTTTTTTAATTTGGAATTCTTCGTTTTTTGTAAATTGGACCTGTTGGTGATATTCATTCATACAAAAAAAGGCATAGTTTGGTAATAAACATCAAACCCTCGGTTTTCGATTTGAACTTCTAGGAACACAAGTAAGGCATTAGCAGGTAACACGGAACAAGCAAAGTAAACACACACAAACTTCAACATGTAAACCTCGTTTCATTTTTTTATGATTTGCTTGTTTGGGGATTGACATGAACTGCACCGTAATAACGAAGTTTAATTTCCCAAAAAAATATTTCTGCACCCAGTGAATCAACGGTCTAGTACGCCGACATTTTTTGCTCCTTCTTTTCGTAATGAACTGAAGTTGCTGCACATTTTGGACTTCTACAGGTTTTGCTCGTCTCTTTGAGGGGTTAAGTTGCAGCAACACTAGTAGTTTTTGGTCACGTTCAGCTCAACATTTTCTGAAGGAGAGGGGAGAATGATGTTTTTCTGGTCAGGAAAATGAAGACGATGGAAGCAGGAACACTAGCAGTTTTTGCATGTTTTCTTCTTCGTTCTGTACGCCGCCATGGAGACCATCTACGCCAAGTTCCCCGTCCACCGGGACGCTAAACCTCGACGATGGCGGAGGGGCATGAACAGCAGCACCAGAGGGAACCTACCTCGGGAAGGTCAAAGCGGCTGCCGGACGAAGGTCAACAGTACTATATGCTGCAGAACACCACTGCGGAGGAGGGATTTGAGTGCGGGTCCTCTGCGACAGTGCATAGTGAGATGGCTGTGGTCGTGAGGAACCATTAAAGGACCACGGGTGCTGGCTCCTCATATGAAGGCGAGACGGTGGGCCGCCGTGGTTGGCCGGATCAAGGCGACGGTAGTGGTTGCCGGCGCGCATGGAGGGAGGGCCGCCGGTGCGGCTGAAGCCAGGGGAGGAGGCCACCATGCTTGAAGCAGGGGAGAGGCGGCCGCCATGGTTGGATCCTGGAGGGAGCGACGGAGGTGTGAGACCCTGGTAGGGAGCGGCGCGCGCCACCGGCGCCGACGGGGTGGGTTGGTGGGTCAGGAGCGCCAGGTAGTTGCAGGAGGGTGGCGGCCTATAAGGTGGGCCGATGGGAAACATGGGGGTTGGGGTGGCTGGCAGCAGGAGGCGCGTCAGGGTCGGGGGGCAACGACGGGGCTGGGGTGGCCGGCGACGAGAGGTGCGCCGGCACCAGAGAGGCCGCGGTGGTTGGGGCGGAGGCGGCATAAGTTGATGGAGGGGCGGGGCGGTGGCTGCAGTGCCGGTTGGGGGCCGGGCGGCGGCGGCGGTGCCAGTTGGGGGTCGGGCGGTGTCGTTTGGGGGCCGGGCGGCGGCGGTGGTGCCGGTTGGGTGTGGGAGGTGCGGGAGGTTGGATCGGGGAAGCCGGTGGGTGGGATTTTTTTCCTTTTCTCTGGTCGCTGCCGGTTCGGGAAGTTTGGGAACATGTCCATGGGCCCTATATAGGGCTGATTGTGATCCAAATAACTATTCTAATCCTGGGATTAGAATAGTGTTGTCCTATATATATCAGGATCTTTCCAACATAATGTGCTTGCCAAAGGATAAAATGTAAAAAGGAAAGGTGAAGATCACCATGACTCTTGCATGTGGTATAAGACAAGAATTAAAGATAGGCCCTTCGCAGAGGGAAGCAGAGGTTGTCATGCGCTTTTATAGTTGGATGCACAAAATCTTAATGCGAAAGAACGCCACTTTATATTGTTGATAGGGACCTTTATTATGCAGTCCGTCGCTTTTATTGCTTCCACATCACAAGATCATATAAAGCTTATTTTCTCCACACTAATAGATCATACATATTTAGAGAGCAATTTTTATTGCATGCACCGATGACAACTTACTTGAAGGATCTTACTCAATCCATAGGTAGGTATGGTGGACTCTCATGGCAATACTAGTTTAAGGGATGTTTGGAAGCACAAGTAGTATCTCTACTTGGTGCAAAGAATTTGGCTAGCATGAGGGGGAAAGGCAAGCTCAACATGTTGGATGATCCATGACAATATACTTTATTTCGGATATAAGAAAACATAACCCATTACGTTGTCTTCCTTGTCCAACATCAACCTTTTAGCATGTCATATTTTAATGAGTGCTCACAATTATAAAAGATGCCCAAGATAGTATATTTATATGTGGAATCTCGCTTCTCTCAATATTCTTTCATGAATTGTTCAAGTGACCAATACAATGTTTGCTAACCTTCAATAAATTTACCACCTCTACTTCTTATATGTGAAGTCATTACTCCCCATGGGATAAGCATATGAAACATACATAATTTCATATTTATTACATTCAATTCATTCAACCATTTACTCATAGGGTATAAGTGAAGCACACGAGTAAATGACAAGCTACTCCAAAAAGATATAAGTGAAGATCAATGAGTAGTTGAATAATTATTTAGCTATGTGAAGACTCTCCCATTTAATAATTTCAGATCTTGATATTTTATTCAAACATCAAGCAAAATAAAATAAAATGATATTCTAAGAATGGCAAACATCATGTGAAGAAGCAAAAACTTAGGATCAACCGAAACTAACCGATAGTTGTTGAAGAAGAAAGGTGGGATGCCAACCGGGGCATCCCCAAGCTTAGACGCTTGATACTTCTTGAAATATTATCTTGGGATGCCTTTGGCATCCCCAAGCTTGAGCTTTTGTGTCTCCTTAATTCCTCTCATATCACGGTCTCCCTAAATCTCAAAAGGTTCATCCACACAAAATTCAACAAGGACTCATGAGATAAGTTAGTATAAACCAATGCAAAAACCTTATCATACTCTACTGTAGAAAATCACTAAAATTATTATTCAACATTGCATACTAAATGCCTCTGCATATTTAATAATCCTATCCTCAAATAGAATCATTAAAAAAGCAAACATATGCAAACATAACATCAATCTGCCTAAACAGGACAGTCTGTAAAGAGTGTAGCAAGATCCATACTTCCCTAGCTCCAACAATTATGAAAGAAAATTCCCACTGTAGTAAATTTATCAGAGCTTATTATGCAAAAGGTTTCAACATTTTATCACATTCTGACTTTTCTAGGGAATTTTTACAACAGAGGTAAACTTTATGTTTTCAAACAGCAACATGTATACTTGTAAAATAGGCATAGTAAAGGCTATCAATGCCACTTTTATTGAAATAAAAAGATTCAAAGCATTGTTCTAAATAACAGCAAGCAAATCCTAACAAAATAAAATGACGCTCCAAGCAAAACACATATCATGTGGTGAATAAAAATATAGCTCCAAGTAATGTTACCGATGAACGAAGATGAAAGAGGGTATGCCCAAGCATAGGCTCTTGGTTGTCCTTGAGTATTAGAAACAATTCCTTATTTAACACTATCTTAAATTTTGTTTCCTTATTTAACACTGGAAAAAAAATTCTGCCCTACCTAACAACGAGTTTAAATTTTATGCCCTTTATAACACTTGTCTGGGGTGTTGATCCCACGGACACCTATGGGACCACGGCGGACCGGGCCCCTTTCGGTTCGGCAGGGGCCGGAGAGAGCACGAAGAGCAGATCGAGGCGAGGCGCACGAGCGACACGATCGGTTTACCCAGGTTCGGGCTGCACGGATGCGTAAAACCCTACTCCTGCCTTGGTTTGTATTGTGTTCTTGCTCGGGAGCCCTGAGTGCTACACTACACACAGGCAGCTAGCGAGACCGAGCGTGAGAATGATCGTCCCCCCTCTACGTTGCGCATGGGCCTCCTTTTATATGTTAAAGGGGTCACCGACAGGTGGCAACATAGACAAGGGCAAAAATGGAAAAGGCATTGCGGTTGGCACCGCCGCCTACAACAGTGTTATCATACCTAACCCTGACGGCAGGGGACAAGGGCATTAAATGCCTGTCTGCGTCGCCAAGACGGTGCAGAAAGGGACCGCCAGGGACACCACTGCTTCCACGATGGCAATCTTGCCAGCGCCGCTTGCCACCGTGTACCTCTGGCTGCACAGCTTCCCGCCACGTACGCCTGGGAGGGTCCCAGAGCGACACATTGGTGGATGTGCTGGAGCGTAGGTACAGGGTGGAGGTTTGCCGCAGCAAGTGCCTTGCCGCCGTCGTTGTCTTGTCGCTTCCGGGAGCTTGTCGCTCACCGGGCCTTGGTTGGCCTTCCCGGCAAGCTCCTCTTGCCAGGGTCTTGTCTCCTTCCCGGCAAGCTCCTCTTGCCGGGGTCTTGTATACTTTGTTCTTGAATGGCTCCAAAGGAACCACGGAGGATCTTGGCGGTCGCCCGGCAAGCCTTGCCGCGGAACGCTGCGACTGCCCGTGCACAAGTTCGGGATACTAAGGTACCCCTACTTTAGTACACCGACAGGAGCCCCCGGGCCTGGGCCATACACGGTGCCGAGCGCTGTTGGGCCAGGCCCAAAAGAGGGCACAGGCACGCGCGGCCTAGGTTACGCCGTATCTCACTCCGCATCCACCGCGCCCTCCCCGAACGGCACGCGTCGAACGCGGCATCGTGGGAGAGATCGTGGGCGGTTTCTTTATTAGGAAAGGCGGAACGTCCGCCCACTCCCCCTTTATAAGCAAGAGGAAGCAGGGGTAGTGCGCCCACTCGTCCCCTTTCCACTCCAATCTCAGAAGCCTCCGCCCCGCCTCCATCTTCCCAAAGCAAAGAGAGCAGCGCCCTGCCCCCCACCGCCACCGGCACCACCAACGCCGTCGACCTCCTCCACCACTTCCGCCATGGCTCCGAAAGCCGACAAGGGGAAAGCCGTGAAGTCGACCGAGGTGCAGCGGCTTGCGGCGTTGCGGAAGGAGCGAGCTATCTTTCCCCCCCCCAAGCTTGCCACGAAGGAGCTGAGGGAGTACTACTACCTCTTCTGGTCAACGGAGACGCGAGCGCATCCGAGCACCAAGGTACTCCCAGCCGCTGCTCATAAGATGGCTCCGAACGGATATCCCTTTTTCACCGTATTCTTCTACTGCGGGCTCTGCCCGCCCTTCTCCGAGTTCTTTTGCGACATTATGAACACCTATGGCCTCTGCCTCCTTGATTTCACCCCCAATGTCGTCCTGACCATGGCAATTTTTGCACACCTTTGCAAAAACTTTGTCGGAGTCCACCCAAACGTAGCTCTTTTCCGCCATTTCTTTATACCCCGGGTAGAGAGAGGAGAGCCCTTATCCGGCGGAATCGCATGGGTCTCAAGGGCCGGCAAGAAGGACTCTTATCTGGAGGGTGAGTTCTGCGGCAAGTGGGAGGATCGGAGAGCTTCCTGATTGGCGCCCCGGAGCTCCTCCGCGCGCTTCTCGATGTCGACTCCCGCCTTTGCAACCAGCGCCTTGCGGGATTCCAGCTTGGCTTGCCGGGCGCGGTAGAGTGACACCAGCTTCCGCCGCAGCCGCTCCTCCTCAGGCTCGCCGCTGCTGCTGCTTGGCGCGTTGACCAGCGCCAGCCCGGCGGAAGCAAGCACTTCTCCGTCGAAGATCTCTCCCTCGACCGGCGCCCTGGAGCTTGACGCCCAGGGGAGGTTGATGAAGATGTCGTTGCCGGCCTTCAAGTAGACGCCAGGCTGGGGCTCTTCGGAGCCTGGCGCGGCGGCTGCGGCGGAGGGGTCAGCGGTCGGTGCAGCGCCTGGCGCTCCTGCGGCCTCCGGGTCGTCAGTACGATCGCCAGACTCCCCGCCTGCTTCTGCGGCGGCAGCCCTGGCGGCCTCTTCGCCGGCGGGCTCGTCAGCACCGGCTGCTTCCTCAGCGGCAACGGCGTCGTCGGCGGCGACTTCGGTCTCCATCAGCTCTGCAGCATATGGATCTGACAGCCGGAAAAAGGGGAGAAGATTCAAGCAAATATCCAAGAAAGAAGAAGATTAACCAGAAGAAGAACCTAAGGGAAATTTTCAGCAAGAGGATTACCTGTGCCAGGCTCAGCAGTCGTGGTCTCCGCCGCCGGGGGGCCGCTGGCGCTGTCCCTTGCCGGAGAACCCTCCCCTGCCGGAGACGCCTCCCTTGCCGGAGAGCTCTCCCTTGCCGGGGACCTCTCCCTTGCCGGAGGACTCTCCCTTGGCGTTTCAAGGGCGGCCTCCGGGCGCTCCTGATGGGGCTGCTCTGCTCCTGCACAAGTCGACAAACATATATCAGCAAAGAAAGAATCTCCATGCATGCCCAACAGCGGGAAGCGAACAAGATACTTACGCTGGGGGCTGCTCTGGGGATCAGTCGCCGGGTCCGGCAAGGTTGTCTCGGGCGCGTCCCCTGCTGACACGGCGGGTTCGTCCTCGATGACAATCACCGGGGCCTTGGCTCTCTTTGCTGCCCTCTAGGCCAGAGTCCTGAAAAGGAAAAGGTTCAGAGTAAAGCAAATGAGATGCAAGACAAAAACAGCAAAGATTGAAGAACTGCAAGTACAATAAGAGAAACTTACTCTTCTTCTTCTTCCTCGCCGGAGCTGAACGCGGAGAAGTCGAAATCCGGCTCATGCCCGGCGCGGGAAGGCGGAGGAGTAGGATCCCTTGGCCGTTTGGCGGGAGTGGAAGCGGTGGTCCGAGAAGACCCTGCTCCAGTTGCCGCAGCAGCGTGAGGCGCTCCCGCGGCTACGGTGCTTGCCGCGGTGGAGCGCGTCGCGCGGCGCGGCGACTGTCGACTCGCCTGCCGCCTCGCCACGTCCCCGGCCTTGCGGAGACGCCTTCTTGGTGGGGATGGAGGCTCTACTTGCGGCGTGTTGTCTGAAGATGAGGAGGAAGAAGAGTTGATCTCCAACGAGCCGCTCATGTCTTCGGCGGGCTCGCTCGGCTCGGCGCCACGCCCGGCAAGATCTTTCTTGCCGGCAGGCTCCTCTTGCCGGGCAAGCTCTTTCTTGCCGGCAATCTCCTCTCGCTCGGCACGGTTTGCCGCCTCTGCTGCCTCTGCCTCCTCCAAGGTGAATCCGAACTCGCCTGCCGCTGCGGCTGCCGCCGCCTCTTCCAACCTGGTGGCGATGCGCTTCAACTCTGCATCGGTGGTGTCGCGAGTGAGGCCATTCTTCTCGTCGGGGCGGATTGACACTTCTACCAGGTTGTCGAAGAACTGCTGCACGACGTCATCTGCAGGCTCTTGCCAAGTTGGCACAAGTCCATGCGAGTCGCACAGCGGCATCATTGCCCTGATGCGGTCGAGCGCAGAATTGTTGCACAACGGGACGACGCCCTGCGGCAACCTAAAAACTTCGGGATGATCTGGATCATACTTGAACAGCTCCTGAAGCATCGCATTGAGCTCCAAAACAGTGAAGTTGTAGTTGAGGCCCGGGCGCAGTCTCATGATATCCGCCGCGTTCTTGAACTCCCAGGCAGGCCTCCTCCGTTCCTGCAGGGGGGCGATGCGGCGGCGAAGGAAGTCTGCGCCAACGGCGCCTACAGTGAGTCCGGCAAGCCTGAGGCGTTGGATCCTGGTGACGGCAATCCTCAGGATGCTATCTTCCGGGGCCACGTCGCTCCAGTCGCTGCCGCGTACTGCTGCTATTTGGCGCCGGGCGATAAATGGCTGTCGGTGTACTAAAGTAGGGGTACCTTAGTATCCCGAACTTGTGCACGGGCAGTCTGTAAGTGCATCTAGTGCCACCCCTAGTTGGTTTTGGAGTATTGACGACAAACCTAGTTGAGGGACTAATGTGTTTGTGAGAATTGCAGGATAACACAGGTAGAAGTCCCTCATTGATTCGGTTTAGCTACCAGAGATGACCCCCAAAAATGTACGAAGACATTGAAGACAATGGTGGTTCATGAAGACATTCATGTCGAAGACAATGACATATGAAGACTCCCCATGAAGCCTTTGGAACTCGAAGACTTAGATCCTTTGTAGTTTTACTTTATTCATGTTGTGTCATAGGAACCACCGTACTGTTAAGTGGGGTCCAAGAGAACCAGTCAGGATGACTGAAGTGATGCCTAATTCAAATCCTATGTCTTCGAGTGAAGACAATGAGAGAAAATCTTGTCCAGAGTCAGACAAGTCAGCTTTACTTGCAGCCCAAGTAAAGTTGCCGTGAGAGTTCAAAATCCGACCGTTAGTACACGTGTCAGTTCCTTAGTGACCCAGGGTCATTTCGGACAAATCAGGTCAGGGTTGCCAAGTGGCTATAAATAGTCCACCCCCACAACCATAAACGGTTGGCTACTCAGATTTCAGTGCACGGCTTTTGTCGTTTGAGAGCAACCCACCTCGAAGCCTTTGATTCAAAATCCTTAGTGAGGAGAAAAGCCCTAACCACCCAGAGCCAGAGTAATTGGGCACCACTTAAGTCTTCTTGTCTGAGTGATCTGAAGACTTATTACACTTGAGGACTGTGCATCCTCCAGACGGTTAGGCATCGCGTTCTGAGCATCCAAGAGGAATTGTGGATTGCCGGTGAACGAAGTCTGTGAAGGTTTGGGAGTCTACCTTGAAGACTTACCAGAGTGATTGGGCGGGGTCTGTGTGACCTTAGCTCAAGGAGAAAACGGTGAGGACTGGGTGTCCTGAGCTGCGTGTTCAGGACTGGGTGTCCGGGACTGTGTGTCCTTTGGTTTAAATACCTAGCCGCTCCAACCAGACGTACAGTTGTCACAGCAACTGGAACTGGTCCAACATATCATTATCTTCAACGTGTCACTGGTTTCATCTGCACCTCCCTTTACTTACCAGTACACATTGTGAAGCTATTGCATGCTTGCTTTATCTTCTGTCTTCACAACCTGACTGTATGATCTGTTTGGCTTCATAACTTCTTCCAACCTGATCCTCATTACACTGAAGCTATTTGTCTCTGTGCTTTCACTGTATTGTATATTTGACTATGGCTTGCGTTGTGTAATCTACCTTCCGCTGCATAGTGATAGGCTTGTTCACTCTGTTTGTCTTCATAACTTCCACGTTTTGAAGACTTCCATAAAAATCGCCTATTCACCCCCCCCCCCTCTAATCGATATAACGCACTTTCAATTGGTATCAGAGCAAGGTGCTCCCTTGTTCTGTGTGATTCGGTTTAACCACCTGGAGT
Organism: Triticum monococcum; assembly: GCA_034509565.1. Taxonomy (NCBI): domain Eukaryota; kingdom Viridiplantae; phylum Streptophyta; class Magnoliopsida; order Poales; family Poaceae; genus Triticum; species Triticum monococcum. The sequence continues at coordinate 639,774,204 of CM067845.1, forward strand.
TTTAGCTATGTCGACTGCAGGGATAATTAAAGTCTCCGCTACGTGCCCCGTCTTCGATGGAACTGAATATCCCTACTGGAAGAATAAGATGCGCATGCATCTTGAAGCCATTGATGTCGACCTATGGTATGTCGTCGAAAACGGTGTTCCCAAGGCTGGAGAAGGTGTCACTGCGGCTGATGTCAAGAAGTTCACTCAACTGGACTCCACTGCCAAGAATATTATCTGTGGTCATCTGACCAAGGGACAGTACGGCCGTGTGAGTGCCTTGAAGACATCCAAGCTGGTCTGGGACTGGCTCTCCAAGGTCAATGAAGGCATCTCAACCCAGAGAGATCAGAGAATCAGTGTTCCTCGCAATCTCTTCAACCGCTTCAAGCGAAATGACAATGAGAATGTCCAGCACACATCTGACCGGCTCACTGACATCACGAATGAGCTTCAAGCCCTCGGCGCCACTGAGATCACCAAACATGAAATCGTCAAGACGCTGCTAAGATCACTTGACAGTTCATTTGACATCCTAGCCCTGATGATTCAAGAACGTCCAGACTTCAAGACACTCGATCCGTCTGACATACTTGAGAGGCTCAACACACATGAGTTTCAGCTTTCTGAGAAAAGAGATATCTACGGTCCAAACTATGGGCGAACTCGTGCCTTGAAGGCAAAAGCTGTGTCATCATCTGAGGAAGAATCTGACAGCAGTTCTGATGATCCTGAAGACATTGGACGGGAACTTGCAATGCTAGTGAAGAAGTTCCAGAAATTCACCAAGAAGAAAGGCTTCAGAAAGTCTTCACGATCAAGCTCAAGGAATGATGAAGCTTCTGCGCATGACTACAAGAGGAAAACTTGTCACAAGTGCAAGAAAACTAGACACTTCATCTCTGAGTGTCCACAATGGGACAATGAGAACAGAAAGAAGAAGAAGAGCAAGGAATGTGACGCTGACGATAAGAAGACGAAGAAATACTCAAAGTCTTCGTCCAAGTCTTCCTCAAAGTCTTCATTACACAAGAAGAGTTCATCTGGCAAGGCTCGTGCGTTTGTTGGCAAGGAAATGGATTCAGAGGAGGAGTCCGCTTCTGAGGAGGCAGAGGTGGAGTCTGAGGAGGAGTCTGATTCAGGCATTGCGAGTTTGGCTACAGCCTATGTCGCCAAGTCCATTTTCAACACTGAAGTCAATGACTCCATCACCATCACCGATCCAAATGACAAGGACGACTCTACTCCCACCTACTGCTTCATGGCACGTGGTGCCAAGGTAAACACACACACTACTCACTATCGAACATCTAGTGACGATGACTCTGATTGTGATTCAAAACCCAGTTACAAAACACTTGCTAAAATTGCAACTGAACAACAAAAGGCCATGGAACATATTCAAAAACTGTTAGACAGAAGCGATGATCTGTTGGGTGCTGAAATGACTCATTCTGAATCCTTAATTGAAGATATAAAAAATCTTCATGTTAAGTATGAGGAACTCGAAGATCGTCTTGAGACTCTCTCAACTACTCATGAAAAGCTTTCCTATGATTATCTTCAGAAGAAGCAAGATCTTGAGAAGTTGAGAGCGGATCATGAAGATCTTCAAAAGGAAAACGAGTCACTTCGAGCCGAACAGATCAATTCTGCTCAGGAAGGATTTGAACCACCATGCCTTAAATGCATTGAGCGTGATAATGCTATTTCTATTGCTGAATGTTCCACTGCTACTGCTGTTGCAATATCTTCAACTGTTGAAGTGGTAACTAACCCCTCTGCTGAGGACACCACTGCTATTGCTGATGAAAATGCTAGGTTGAAGACATTGCTTGAAACAGGGATGTACAAAAGTCTCAAAGGACATCAGACACTATGTGATGTCCTCAGGAAGCAGATTCTGAACTGAAACCCTAGCAAAGAGGGTGTTGGGTTCGTGAGGAAAATTAATGCAGATGGCTCTTACTGGAAACCTGAGCAGTACCCCAAAACCACATGGGTTGCTGCAAAGGACTCCTCATCAGATCCATCCAATCTATCTGGATTCACTTGTGCTAATCCAATTATCATTGATGAATCCTTTGATGCAAACTATAAACTGTTTAGGAATCAGAATGGTGAAGTATTTGCCAGGTACATTGGTACTAACTACAGGAATGGACCGCCTATGAAGAAGATCTGGGTTCCAAAAACGTGTCTTGAGAATCTTCCTGTGAATGTCCTCATGACACCTCACATGAAGAAGACAAACCTCAGACCAAAGGCTTCATATGGTCCAAAGGCTTCATACAGGCAGAGGACTCATCTGAGTCGCACTAACACAAATGTTTTGCAGGGAAACCGTGCTCAGGCATATGAGAGCGGTTCTTCAAACCGTCATTCTCATATGACCAAAAACTATTCTGCCTATTCTTATGAGTACTATTGCCCACCTGCTAGACTGTTTACCAGGGCTCCAAAGCCAAAATTCTCAGATGCTGCACTTAGACTTATTGCTTCTAAGCCACCGTTGAAAATGTGGGTGGTTAAGAAAGCTTAACTCTCTTTTGCAGGGAAAGGTCTCCAGCACAAAACCAAAATCTTCTGATGCTATTGCTGGGGACCTCAGAAATCTTGTGGGGCGCAAGATCAAATGCCCGAATGGCATCACTATGTATTTTGTACCTGAATCGCATGCTACTCTCCCTACTTGTCCTAACCTGGATCTCAGTTTTCATAATCCACTGGTTCGTCAAATGTTTTTGCTTCACAACACTCTTGGTGAAGCCTATCCCCCTAACTGCACTGTAGGGTACAACACCAGTGACTTCAGAGTCTTTAGAATGGATTATTGACAGCGGGTGTACAAATCACATGACTGGCAAAAGAAGTCTCTTTATGGACTCAACCTTACGTCCATCTGACAAGAGCCACATCACATTTGCTGACACTGGTAAAAGCAAGGTACTGGGTCTAGGTAGAGTTGCAATCTCAAAGGATCAACACATGGATAAAGTCATGTTGGTTGAATCCCTTGGCTTCAACTTAATGTCTGTCTCAATGCTTTGCGATTTAAACATGATTGTAATCTTTGAAAATATCGTTGTCTGGTACTAATGGAATCTGACAAGTCTCTAATGTTTAAAGGGTATCGAAAAGATGATTTGTACGTGGTAGATTTCTCAGCAGGGCCACAGCTTGCAGTTTGTCTTCTCGCAAAGGCTTCAGAATGCTGGCTTTGGCATCGAAGACTTGGGCATGCTGGCATGAGGAACCTCCACACCCTTGCGAATAAGAAGCATGTCATAGGCATCGAGGGCGTCAAGTTCAAGAAAGATCACTTATGCGGTGCCTGTGAAGCTGGGAAGATGACAAGGGCAAAACATCCTTCGAAGACAATCATGACCACTACTCAACCCTTTGAACTGCTTCACATGGATCTCTTCGGTCCTACCCACTACTCAACTTTCTCCACTACTGCTTGCCTCTATGGCTTCGTCATTGTTGATGATTACTCTAGATATACTTGGGTGCACATAATCCTTTACAAGACTGAAGTGCAGGATGTCTTCAGACGCTTCGCAAATCAGGCAATGAACAATTATGGCGCCAAGATAAAGCACATCAGAAGTGACAATGGCACAGAATTCAAGAACACCGGCCTTGACACATATCTTGATACATTGGGCATCACTCATGAATTCTCAGCTCCATACACGCCACAACAGAATGGCATCGTTGAACGCAAGAATAGAACACTCATTGAGATGGCCAGAACAATGTTAGATGAGTACAAGACACCAAGAAAATTCTGGACTGAAGCCATTGACACTGCATGCCATACTATCAACCGTGTATATCTTCACAAGCTGCTGAACAAGACATCTTATGAACTTCTGACTGGCAAGAAACCAAATGTAAGTTACTTCAGAGTATTTGGATCAAGATGCTGGATCAAGGACCCTCACCACACCTCAAAATTTGCTCCAAAAGCACATGAGGGCTTCATGCTTGGATATGGAAAGGATTCGCACTCCTACAGAGTCTTCAATCTCTTTCACTACAAAGTGGTTGAAACAGTGGATGTGCGGTTTGATGAGACCAATGGGTCACAAAGAGAGCAACTACCAGATGTGCTAGATGAAGTTCGAGCTAGTGAATCAATCAAGCTAATGGGAACTGGAGAAATTATACCTACTGAAGCCCGTCCTGAAGAAGAACTTATCATCTCAGCACCTGATCCACATGAAGACAATGCTCAGCCTGAAGACATTCCTCCCCATGACAACGTAGATCAGCAAGAGCAAAGTCTTCGACCCCTACATCCTCATGTTGCCAATGAAGTACAGATTGACAGGATAATTGACAGCATCAATGCACCTGGTCCACTGACTCGTGCAAGGGCAACTCAACTAGCAAACTTTTGCGGACACTTCACATTTGTTTCAATCACAGAACCCAAGAAAATTGATGAAGCCTTTATGGAACCTGAATGGATTCAAGCTATGCAAGAAGAGCTTCAACAATTTGAGCTGAACAATGTATGGGAGTTGGTTAAGCGTCCTGATCCACGGAAGCATAACATAATAGGCACCAAATGGATATACCGCAACAAGCAAGATGAGCATGGCCAAGTCGTCAGAAACAAGGCTCGTCTCGTTGCTCAAGGATATACTCAAGTGGAAGGCATTGACTTCGATGAAACATTTGCTCCTGTTGCCAGACTTGAAGCCATCCGTATACTGCTGGCCTATGCAAATCATCACAACATAATCCTGTATCAAATGGATGTAAAAAGTGCCTTCCTCAATGGCAAAATTGAAGAAGAAGTGTATGTTGCACAACCACCTGGGTTTGAAGATCCAAAACATCCTGACATGGTGTACAAGCTCAAAAAGGCACTATATGGCCTCAAACAAGCCCCTCGGGCCTGGTATGATACACTCAAATACTTCTTGAAGAGCAAAGGCTTCATACCTGGTTCCCTGGATCCCACTCTCTTCACAAAGACATATGATGGTGAACTGTTTGTGTGCCAAATATACGTGGATGACATTATCTTCGGCTGCACCAATCAGAAGTACAGTGAGGAGTTCGGATATATGATGCAAGAGCAATATCAGATGTCTATGATGGGGGAGCTGAAGTTCTTCCTCGGTCTTCAGATATGGCAACAACGCAATGGCATCTTCATATCTCAAGAGAAATATCTCAAAGACTGCCTGAAGAAGTTCGGTATGCAAGACTGCAAAGGCTTCACAACACCAATGCCAGCCAAACATCATCTGGGTCCTGACGACAATGGTAAAGAGTTCGATCAAAAGGTATACCGCTCCATGATTGGTTCTTTGCTTTATTTATGTGCATCTAGGCCAGATATTATGCTTAGTGTTTGCATGTGTGCTCGGTTTCAAGCGGCACCAAAGGAGTCGCATCACTTAGCAGTGAAGCGAATTCTTCGATATTTGGCTCACACACCAACTCTAGGGTTATGGTATCCAAAGGACTCAGAGTTTGATCTGGTTGGATTTTCGGACGCTGATTACGCTGGTGACAAGGTTGATCGGAAGTCCACATCAGGCACATGTCACTTTCTGGGCCGATCTCTTGTCTGTTGGTCTTCAAAGAAGCAGAACTGTGTATCTCTCTCCACTGCTGAATCTGAATACATTGCTGCTGGATCCTGCTGCGCTCAGCTTCTATGGATGAAGCAAACCCTCAAGGATTATGGCATTCATCTGAAGCAAGTGCCACTTTACTGCGACAACGAAAGCGCCATCAAGATCGCCAACAACCCAGTTCAGCACTCGAAGACAAAGCACATTGAAATTCGTCATCATTTTCTCAGAGATCATGTTACAAAGGAAGACATTGATATCATACACGTCAACATTGAAGAGCAATTGGCAGATATCTTCACCAAGCCCTTGGATGAGAAGAGATTTTGCAAGTTACGGTGTGAGCTAAATATCTTGGAATCCTCAAATGTCCTGTGATCAGGCACACATCCTAACACTTATGCATGATGATGACTTAGATGTGCAACACACAAAGTAACGTATATCTTCAATCAATGAAGACATACATTCTAAGTGTGAATACATTAACGTGGAATTTGACCTCGGAGCACCACGATAATTGTGCGCCGTGTCTGGGTCCAATACTTCCTATACGGTGGGTAGCGCCACCACCAAAATTTTTCTGCTTGAAGTGTTTTACTCATGGCATTACATTTGCTATGTCTTCACATTTGGTTTGGCTTCAATCTCAACATGTCTTCATGATTATCTTCACTATGTTGATTATATATGCACTGGTGTTCTGTCCTCTACAGCATTCACTTATAGCTATGTCTTCTTGTTTGAATCTTTTGAACTAAGTGAATGTGATCGGACCCTAACCTCTCCATGCTTCCTACCTCAAACTCTATCTCTCCAAGTCATATGCACTCTATTGAAACTGTCGAATGTCTTCACTGCATCCTTGTCAGAAGAAGACACAGAGACAAACTTTAAAACAGCTTTCAATGTTTTTCCATCAACTAGAATTCCGGAGAAGTAGGAACGACTCCCGACAAACCAGGCATGCGTGGGGTGAAACTGCCCTCACAATTCCGCATGCTGGCCACGTACTGATCAGATGCGAATCGCCAGGGGCACCTGAGTAATAGCGCAGTGCCGCCCATATCCTTATAAATACACGTTTCACTGCGGTCATTATCTCTTCTTCCCCCCTCGCACAAACCCTAGCGCCACCGCTAACTCTCAACGACGCCGGCGACGAAGTGCTTCACTGCCGCGACCTCTCCGACGCCGTTCTCACGCCGACAGCGGACATCAGTCTCTCCGCCGTCGCCCTAGGTGTCTTCCGTCGCCAAGTTAGGGCACGGAGGATCGAACTGCTCGGCCTCACCTCTCATCTCGTCTAGCAGTTCCAAGTCTGGTAAATAACAAGTCATTTTTACTGCCTCTTTTGATCCTATGGCTCCATCACTTTCTGCCAAAAGAGGTTTCTATTCCTTCAAGTTTCATTCCTCTTGTCTGAATCTCATAACTTGCCTAGCATATTCACTTGTTCTTCATGAAGTAGTTAGATTCCTCACTTGTACTGATCTATGGGTTCGTACAAATCTGGAACCAACTTCTTTTCTATAAAGTGAATGTCTTCGCATGATGAGGTCAATGTCTTCTAAACTGATTTATCTTCAAAATCTTCTGAGAATGCATATGACCTCTTCCCCTTCCCTCGCACCTTAATGCTGTCACAGGTACATGTCCGTGGGAGAATCTTTTGGTTCTCATAGTCTGCATTCATTTGCAGAGTTCCTACAGCGTCACATCAATTCACCCGAAGCAAGTTCCTGCTGGTCAAGCAAAAGGAAGCCTTTGAATCCTTTGAAGACTTTGAATCTCTTGAAGCCTGTCAAGTTAAGCTTCATGGCAACCGCAAAACAATCTAGGAAGGGAGGCAGACAGAGGCGGGGTGACACATCTAAGGATCTGCCTGAAGATTTGGCAGAAATGTACCAAACAGATCCTGAAGAAAGCTATGGTCAGCGCAAGACACGAATCCAATGGATTCGAAGATATTGGGCAGAGCAGTGGTTCCAATACCGCTTCGTCACCAAGGAATATGCAGAGAAGTGCGCCATCAAGAGGCCATGGGGAGATGCCTTGTACAAGAATCTCGTACCCCGAACCAGAGACGAAGCCATTGCTCAAGGCTTCTTTCCATGCATGGTCAGGGGACAAAAGCCAGCTGATGCACATCCATCATCCCTTCTCTGGTGTCGCGATGACACTCTGTTCAAGCGCAACTTCCAATTTGCCCAGAACTCTGCGAAGCAAAACAAGAAGGAGTTTGGGTTGGACTTCAACCCTGGCCCCTCCAAACCAAGGGCAGATGGCACACACGACGCAAATCCCAATGTCATCGGACCATTTGCCAATCTCGAAGGCCTCATCACTCACATTATAGTCCAAGGGACTGCCGTGAACGACCCTCCAGCAGACACTGAGTCTGTTGATGCTCCTGCTGCTCCGGAGCCGAAGCAGATGAAGAAGAAGCCAAAAGCTTCCAAGCCAGCCGCTTCTCCCAAGACCTCCAGAGCAAAGCCATTGGCCACTGCACCTCCTGAAGCCAGTGTGCAGTCTGAAGGTTTATCAAGAGTCTCCAAGCCTCAAGAAGCAAAGAAATCACAACCACACTCCAGCAAAGAACTCACGGCCGCTGCCGTTCTGCGCTGCGAAGCCATTGATCTGTCGAGTGACGACGATCTTGCCGATGACGCTCTTGAGCAGCTCATCAAAAGCAAGGAGGAGGCTGAAATCTTCAACAACCTACCACTGTTTGATGCAGCAATCATCCACAAATTCATTGATGAGTGGTTTGAAACACCCAACATCAGCTTCGATGATCTGCAGCTGCCCATTGGCCTCAGCGTAGCCTTCCAAGGAGCTATTGCTTCAGAACTCGCTATTGCCCAGCGCATCGTGGAACTGAAGCAAAAGATAGATTTTGAAAAGGCTCAGTTCAAGCAGAACATGGCCACGCTCAGCGTCCAAGAAATCAAAGACTTCAAAGTCATGCTGCATGAGTTGAAGGAAAACTTTATGCAGAAACGTGCAGAGGCTCAGGGTTCACGTGAGCGCATGAAGAATTCGGCTGATCTCTGTGTACAGGCCTACAATGAGGCCGAGAAGCGAAAGGCACTTGGGCGTCCCGGCATCGACCCCAGGATGGCCGCTAAGAAAAAGAAGACGCCCACCGTGGCTGAAGAAGAGGCCCCACGCCAAGAAGCTGTTCCGACTGTCTTCCCCACCGCCAAGCCTAGCTCGAAGCCAAAGCACCGCTCAACCGCTTCAGAGCTTAAGAAGACAAGGATCGCCGAAGCTAAAGCAAGGAAGAGGAAACACCCTGAAGCCTCTCCTTCAGACCCCACCATCAAGAAGCGCAAGACCAAGAAGTCTCGGGCTGCTCCCACAGAGCCCTTGATAGTCGAACCCCTTTCCGTTCGCTTTCCTCATGAAGATCGTCAGATGACCGTGCATGAGCCTGCTCTCACAGAGGCTCCGCATGCTGAAGACATTCCAGCAGCCAACCCCAATGTTGCTGAAGACATTGGTCTCCAAGACAATGTGCAAGGTGATGCAGTCCTTCCTCAGCTCGAAACGAGCGAAATGATCAGCATTGGTCGTCCCCTGACGCCAATCACACAAGATGCATCGTGGGCAGATCGCCCATAGGAGGAAGAGGATGAGCCCCAGCCCACTGCAACTCCACCGGCGTCGCCTGCATTCCGTAGGCTTCGCAAAGGACCAAGGGCTCAGACTGCTGACGACACTCCGGCTGCATCAGCCGAAGAACATGCAGAAGAGCATGAAGAACCTCAAGCTCCATCTCCCCCACACCAGCAAGAAGAAGTTATCAAGGAGGCTGACACCACTGCGGCTGCCACACATAATACTGAAGCATTTGTGGAGCCCGACCAACCAACAGCTTCAAGAGATACTGAAGCTACTGCCTCTGACCCTTCTGTGCCTGTGTCTGCTGTCGGACCACAGTTCAATTATCATATTGCGCACAGGCCCCAGGTACAGAAGCCAATCCCACGACTACCAAGGTTCCCAGGTCCAGTCACTGCTCCTGGCTCCTTCAATGTCAATAGCTTCAGGGCAGACAACACCTTCTTCAACCGCTCCAAGAACCCTTACTCAAGGGAAAAGATTGTGTCAGATAGGTTCTGGAGCTACCCACAGCGCAGCTACTACTCCTGCGTCCTCTACAACCAGAGCCGTATCTTTCCACATCAGCGCCTTGAAGTTGAAGCTTTTGCTGGTCTGCCTGGTCTGGAAGAAGCCCTGGACTGCTTCAAGCAAGTTGGCCTGCTGCCGTTTGTCACGGATGAAGAGCACTGGAACGAAGAGCTTCTGCTTCAGTTCTATGCCACATTGCACATCAAGGGCTACAACAGAGATCCGAAGACTTGGGTCCTGGAGTGGATGACCGGCAACGTCCATCATGAAGCCAATGCATTTGATATCATTGAGCTCACCGGCGTACCCACTCCAGGCGAACTCTTCGAAGAAGGCTGCCAACTCCATGCTGAAGCAGTTGAGAGCATATTTCAGCGACCTGAGCCAAATATGAGTCAGATGCTCTCAATGATGAAGCCATTGCCTTCTGACGCACCTTACCCGATGGAGTTCTTTGTTGAAGACTTAGAGTACCTGCCTAGAACTATCTATCACATCATCAGGCGGACTCTATGGCCCATTAAGGGGCACTCTCGATATGCCAAGGTTGAAGGTGCCATGAAGACTCTCATCTTCTGCATCCTGCACGGCAAATGCTTCAATGCCCAGGATCTCTTCATACGTCAACTTGCTGCGTCTGGCTCAGATCTTTTTGGTCTGAAGATTTATGCTCCATGGGTTATGAGGCTAATCAAGCTCCACTCTGCAATATCATATCAACCCTCAGCCCGCAACCACAGAATCTTCTTACCTGATGTGGACACCTCTGCTGAAGTGATTTATCCTGAGCCTGCCAAACAGCCACTAAGTCTTCAGAATGCAGAACACCAAAGCTTCACTCAAAATGATGAAGGTGTTGAAGCCATTTCCAGAGTCTATCCAATGGCTGGCACCACACGTGCCCCTGCATCCACTGAAGCCACTGACAGCGAAGCTGCACAGAGACCCAAGAAACGAGCTCGTACCCTCACTGATCGTGAACTTCTTGTGGCTCTGCATCAAAAGCAAGATAGGCATCACAACTGGCTCAAGAGGCAGATGCACAGTATCATGCAAGACGTCAATCGCATCAGGAATCTGGCCACCAAGAACGCCTTCGTCGCCCATGAAACCTGTCGCCGCACTTGGAAAGGCCTCACAATGATGTGCACTGAAGCTGAATTACAAGAGGATGGCTTCAAAGAAAGGTTCAAGTTTGACTCCACACCCCCCAGGAGAGCTGTGTTGCGTGGGACTCCGTCTCTTGAAGAATCCGAGTTCTCTTCCTCTGCTGCCACCGTGACGGGAAAAATCATTGAGGAAGAAGACGACGCTACATCACCACCCATGTCTTCAGCGCGCGTCTTCACTGCACCAAGCTCGCCTGCACCACCAAATGCCTCCACCGACCCTGCTGCGCCTGGGAACGCATAGAAAACTCTATGTCTTCAAACCTTTTTGGTCATCACTGACAAAAGGGGGAGAAGCATATGATGTTTATAGTCTTCAAGCGGGTCAATAATATGGGCGGGTGCTTTATATTTTGCATTTTGCTTCGTGCTTACAACTCTCGTTTTGCTACATTTGGTTCTTTGAGTTGTAACACTTAAACCTGATGGTCGTCTGCTACTATGTTTGCCACTGTGTTTTTGCGAAGATAAATTCCGCATGTACGACGATAATTTCCGCACTCTTATCATTTCCCAGACGTCCATTTTTCATTATGCATATCATTATCTTCATATATCTTTACGTGCATGATGGATTGTCATCATAAGTTGAAGTGGATTCCCACAAATACAACCTGCTATGTGTATTTGCATTCCAGAAGCAGATCACTTATATGCACATCTTCAGGGGGAGCCCTTGCAGCTTATGAAGACAATTCCTTTACAATTTCACAAATTATATTCCCTGTTGAAAACTTCAACTAGTTTGTCATCAATCACCAAAAAGGGGGAGATTGTAAGTGCATCTAGTGCCACCCCTAGTTGGTTTTGGAGTATTGACGACAAACCTAGTTGAGGGACTAATGTGTTTGTGAGAATTGCAGGATAACACAGGTAGAAGTCCCTCATTGATTCGGTTTAGCTACCAGAGATGACCCCCAAAAATGTACGAAGACATTGAAGACAATGGTGGTTCATGAAGACATTCATGTCGAAGACAATGACATATGAAGACTCCCCATGAAGCCTTTGGAACTCGAAGACTTAGATCCTTCGTAGTTTTACTTTATTCATGTTGTGTCATAGGAACCACCGTACTATTAAGTGGGGTCCAAGAGAACCAGTCAGGATGACTGAAGTGATGCCTAATTCAAATCCTATGTCTTCGAGTGAAGACAATGAGAGAAAATCTTGTCCAGAGTCAGACAAGTCAGCTTTACTTGCAGCCCAAGTAAAGTTGCCGTGAGAGTTCAAAATCCGACCGTTAGTACACGTGTCAGTTCCTTAGTGACCCAGGGTCATTTCGGACAAATCAGGTCAGGGTTGCCAAGTGGCTATAAATAGTCCACCCCCACAACCATAAACGGTTGGCTGCTCAGATTTCAGTGCACGGCTTTTGTCGTTTGAGAGCAACCCACCTTGAAGCCTTTGATTCAAAATCCTTAGTGAGGATAAAAGCCCTAACCACCCAGAGCCAGAGTAATTGGGCATCACTTAAGTCTTCTTGTCTGAGTGATCTGAAGACTTATTACACTTGAGGACTGTGCATCCTCCAGACGGTTAGGCGTCGCGTTCTGAGCATCCAAGAGGAATTGTGGATTGCCGGTGAACGAAGTCTGTGAAGGTTTGGGAGTCTACCTTGAAGACTTACCAGAGTGATTGGGCGGGGTCTGTGTGACCTTAGCTCAAGGAGAAAACGGTGAGGACTGGGTGTCCTGAGCTGCGTGTTCAGGACCGGGTGTCCGGGACTATGTGTCCTTTGGTTTAAATACCTAGCCGCTCCAACCAGACGTACAGTTGTCACAGCAACTGGAACTGGTCCAACATATCATTGTCTTCAACGTGTCACTGGTTTCATCTTCACCTCCCTTTACTTACCAGTACACATTGTGAAGCTATTGCATGCTTGCTTTATCTTCTGTCTTCACAACCTGACTGTATGATCTGTTTGGCTTCATAACTTCTTCCAACCTGATCCTCATTACACTGAAGCTATTTGTCTCTATGCTTTCACTGTATTGTATATTTGACTATGGCTTGCGTTGTGTAATCTACCTTCCGCTGCATAGTGATAGGCTTGTTCACTCTGTTTGTCTTCATAACTTCCACGTTTTGAAGACTTTCATAAAAATCGCCTATTCACCCCCCCCCCCTCTAGTCGATATAACGCACTTTCACAGTCGCAGCATCCCGCGGCAAGGCTTGCCGGGCGACCGCCAAGATCCTCCGTGGTTCCTTTGGAGCCATTCAAGAACAAAGTATCCAAGACCCCGGCAAGAGGAGCGACCCCGGCAAGAGGAGCTTGCCGGGAAGGAGACAAGACCCCATCAAGACGAGCTTGCCGGGAAGGCCAACCAAGGCCCGGTGAGCGACAAGTTCCCGGATGCGACAAGACAACAACCGCGGCAAGGCACTTGCCGCGACAAACCTCCACTCTGTATCTGCGCTCCAGCACATCCACCAACGTGTCGCTCTGGGACCCTTCCAGGCATACGTGGCGGAAGGCTGTGCAGCCAGAGGTACACGGTGGCAAGCGGCGCTGACAAGATCGCCATCGTGGCAAGCAGTGGCGTCCCTGGCGGTCCCTTTCTGCACCGTTTAGGCGATGCAGACAGGCATTTAATGCCCTTGTCCCCTGCCGTCAGGGTTAGGTATGATAACACTGTTGTAGGTGGCGGTGCCAACCGCAATGCCTTTTCCATTTTTGCCCTTGTCTATGTTGCCACCTGTCGGTGACCCCTTTAACATATAAAAGGAGGCCCATGCGCAATGTAGAGGGGGGACGATCATTCTCACGCTCGGTCTCGCTAGCTGCCTGTGTGTACTGTAGCACTCGGCGCTCCCGAGCAAGAACACAATACAAACCAAGGCAGGAGTTGGGGGTGCTAATCCCACGGACACCTATGGGACCACGGCGGACCGGGCCCCTTTCGGTTCGGCAGGGGGCGGAGAGAGCACGAAGAGCAGATCGAGGCGAGGCGCACGAGCGACACGATCGGTTTACCCAGGTTCTGGCCGTACGGATGCGTAAAACCCTACTCCTGCCTTGGTTTGTATTGTGTTCTTGCTCGGGAGCGCCGAGTGCTACAGTACACACAGGCAGCTAGCGAGACCGAGCGTGAGAATGATCGTCCCCCCTCTACGTTGCGCATGGGCCTCCTTTTATATGTTAAAGGGGTCACTGACAGGTGGCAACATAGACAAGGGCAAAAATGGAAAAAGGCATTGCGGTTGGCACTGCCGCCTACAACAGTGTTATCATACCTAACCCTGACGGCAGGGGACAAGGGCATTAAATGCCTGTCTGCGTCGCCTAGACGGTGCAGAAAGGGACCGCCAGGGACACCACTGCTTGCCATGATGGCAATCTTGCCAGCGCCGCTTGCCACCGTGTACCTCTGGCTGCACAGCTTCCCGCCACGTACGCCTGGGAGGGTCTCAGAGCGACATGTTGGTGGATGTGCTGGAGCGTAGGTACAGGGTGGAGGTTTGCCGCGGCAAGTGCCTTGCCGCGGTCGTTGTCTTGTCGCTTCCGGGAGCTTGTCGCTCACTGGGCCTTGGTTGGCCTTCCCGGCAAGCTCCTCTTGCCAGGGTCTTGTCTCCTTCCCGGCAAGCTCCTCTTGCCGGGGTCTTGGATACTTTGTTCTTGAATGGCTCCAAAGGAACCACGGAGGATCTTGACGGTCGCCCGGCAAGCCTTGCCGCGGGACGCTGCGACTGTCCGTGCACAAGTTCGGGATACTAAGGTACCCCTACTTTAGTACACCGACAACACTTTCATCCATTTTAAGCCTACATGACATCTGAAAAGACCTTTTTGCCCCTCATGTGGTATGTGCGTGTGCGGACAGTGCGGGGCAGTAGTGCACACACAAGCAGTGATAGTAGCACACACACATCAACACATACACACACAACAACACACACGCACGCGCTGTTGTAAATTCGCCACACGATCGATCACATCAATTTAGACGAACACATGCGTACAAAAAAACTGATAGCCAAGGGCCATTGTGGTGCCCTCATTTTATCTTTATTTTCTCATTTTCTCTGTGCTACAAATCTGAACGTATAGACCGTGCACGGAAAAGTGACTCAAAATAAACCTAGACCTAGACGGACACGCACACACCCAAAGCTAACTAAGCTAGTATAGGGCTTACCTAGTACTAACACGAATAGGACTCCGGAATACTGCCCTACCAGGTATATGTCCCAGCTAGATTACTAGTGATTTTTCAATTCTAATTAGCCGGCAACGATGATCACCCTTTACTAATAATCCTAAAATGACTCTATGTACGAGTACTTCTCAAACTATAACACATATGCTTGGATTACTCTAACACGCGTAGCAGCGCACACACAATAGCACACCAGCATGCAGCAGCACACACAAACACGCAGTAGCACACGCACGCGCGTACACACACGGCAGCAAACATATATGCAGCAGCACACATGCCCCCCCCCCTGCGCACACACGCGGGCACGCGCACACACAACAGCATGCACGTGCAGAAACATACCATATGAGGGGCAAAAGGGTCTTTTCATGTGTCACTGAGGCTCAAAATGGACAGAAGTGTCATAAAAGTCATAAAATTTAGAATCGTTGTTAGATGGGGAAGACATAATTTGTTGATGTCAAATAGGGCATAAAATTTAAGCACGGTGTTAAATAAGGAATTATCTCTGAATATTACTTTGGGGTGCCTTGGGCATCCCCAAGCTTAGGCTCTTGCCACTCCTTATTCCATAGTCCATCGAATCTTTACCCAAAACTTGAAAACTTCACAATACAAAACTTAACAGAAAACTCGTAAGCTCCGTTAGTATAAGAAAACAAACCACCATTTCAGGGTACTGTAATGAACTCATTTTTTATTTATATTGATGTTAAACCTAATGTATTCCAACTTTTCTATGGTTCATAAACTCTATTACTAGCCATAGTAAGCAAACAACACACGAAAAACAGAATCTGACAAAAATAGAACAGTCTGTAGTAATCTGTAGGTTTCAAATACTTCTGAAACCCCGGGAATTCTAAAATAAATTTCTGGACGTGAGGAATTTATCTATTAATCATCTGCAAAAATAATTAACTAAATAGCACTCTCCAATAAAAAACGACAGCTAATCTCATGAGCGTTAAAGTTTCTGTTTTTTACAGCAAGATCGCAAAGACTTTCCTCAAGTCTTCCCAAAGGTTCTACTTGACACAAAAACTAATTAAAACATAAAACCACATCTAACCAGAGGCTAGATGAATTATTTATTACTAAACAGGAACAAAAATAAAATTGGGTTGCCTCCCAACAAGCGCTATCGTTTAACGCCCCTACCTAGGCATGATGATTTCAATGATGCTCGCATAAAAGATAAGAATTGAAACATAAAAAGAGTGTCATGAAGAATATGACTAACACATTTAAGTCTAACTCACTTCCTATGCATAGGGATTTTGTGAGCAAACAACTTGTGGAAACAAGAATTAACTTGCATAGGTAGGTAAAACAAGAAAATCTTCAAGATTTTCAATACATAGAGAGGAAACTTAATATTATTGCAATTCCTATAAGCATATGTTCCTACCTCATAATAATTTCATGTAGGATCATAATAAAATTCAACAATATAGCTATCACAAAACGTATTCTTAACACGATCCACATGTATGCAAAGTTGGCACTCTTCCAAAATAGTGGGATTAACATTAACTAAAGTCATGACCTCTCCAAACCCACTTTCATAATTATCACAATAAGATTCAACACCCTACAAAATAGTGGGATCATTACTTCCTAAAGTTGACACTCTTCCAAACCCACTTTCATCAATATAATCATCATAAATAGGAGGCATGCTATCATCAAAATAAATTTGCTCATCAAAACTTGGGGGACAAAAAATATCATCTTCATCAAACATAGCATCCCCAAGCTTGTGGCTTTGCATATCGTTAGCATCATGGATATTCAAAGAATTCATACTAACAACATTGCAATCATGCTCATCATAAAAAGATTTAGTGCCAAACATTCTAATGCATTCTTCTTCTAACACTTTGGCACAATTATCGGAATCCTTATTTTCATGAAAGACATTAAAAAGATGAAGCATATGAGGTACCCTCAATTCCATTTTTTTATAATTTTCTTTTATAAACTAAACTAGTGATAAAACAAGAAATTAAAAGATTCGATTGCAAGATCTAAATAAATACCTTCAAGCACTAACCTCCCCGGCAACGGCGCCAGAAAAGAGCTTGATGTCTACTACACAAACTTCTTCTTGTCCAAGTTGTTGGGCCTCCAAGTGTAGAGGATTGTAGGACGGTAGCAAATTTCCCTCAAGTGGATGACCAAAGGTTTATCAATCCGTGGGAGGCGTAGGATGAAGATGGTCTCTCTCAAGCAACCCTGCAACCAAATAACAAAGAGTCTCTTGTGTCCCCAACACACCCAATACAATGGTAAATTGTATAGGTGCACTAGTCCGGCGAAGAGATGGTGATACAAGTGTAATATGGATAGTAGATGTAGGTTTTTGTAATCTGAAAATATAAAAACAGCAAGGTAACTAATAATAAAAGTGAGCACAAACGGTATTGCAATGCGTTGAAACAGGGCCTAGGGTTCATACTTTCACTAGTGCAAGTTCTCTCAACAATAATAACATAATTGGATCATATAACTATCCCTCAACATACAACAAAGAGTCACTCCAAAGTCACTAATAGCAGAGAACAAACGAAGAGATTATGGTTGGGTACGAAACCACCTCAAAGTTATTCTTTCTGATCGATCTATTCAAGAGTCAGTAGTAAAATAACACCTTAAGACACAAATCAACCAAAACCCTAATGTGACCTAGATACTCCAATGTCACCTCAAGTATCCATGGGTATGATTATACGATATGCATCACACAATCTCAGATTCATCTATTCAACCAACACAAAGAACTTCAAAGAGTGCCCCAAAGTTTCTACCAGAGAGTCAAGACGAAAACGTGTGCCAATCCCTATGCATAAGTTCACGAGGTCACGGAACTCGCAAGTTGATCACGAAAACATACATCAAGTGGATCACGTGATATCCCATTGCCACCACAGATAAGCACATGCAAGACATACATCAAGTGTTCTCAAATCCTTAAAGACTCAATCCGATAAGATAACTTCAAAGGGAAAACTCAATCCATTACAAGAGAGTAGAGGGGGAGAAACATCATAAGATCCAACTATAATAGCAAAGCTCGCGATACATCAAGATCGTATCACCTCAAGAAGACGAGAGAGAGAGAGAGATCAAACACATAGCTACTGGTACATACCCTCAGCCCCGAGGGTGAACTACTCCCTCCTCGTCATGGAGAGCGTCGGGATGATGAAGATGGCCACAGGAGAGGGATTCCCCCCTCCGGCAGGGTGCCCGGAACGGGTCTAGATTGGTTTTCGGTGGCTACAGAGGCTTGCGGCGGCGGAACTCCCGATCTATTTTGCTCCCCGATGTTTTTAGGGTATATGGACATATATAGGCGAAAGAAGTCGGTCAGGGGAGGCACGAGGGGCCCATGGCGGTGGGGCGCGCCCAGGGGGTATGGCGCGCCTCCCTATCTCGTGGCTTCCTCGAAGCTTCCCTGGCGTCTACTCCAAGTCTCCTGGATTGCTTCCGTTCCAAAAATAACTCTCCCGAAGGTTTCATTCCGTTTGGACTCCGTTTGGTATTCCTTTTCTTCAAAGCACTAAAATAGGCAAGAAAACAACAATTTGGGCTGGGCCTCCGGTTAATAGGTTAGTCTCAAAAATAATATAAAAGTGTTTAGTAAAGCCCATAGACAACCAAAACAGATAATATAATAGCATGAATACTTCATAAATTATAAATACGTTGGAGACGTATCAGCAAATCAAGAGGTCTTGAAGGCTATTAAACCCCGGCTTATGGTTCCCCTGCAGAGGACGCCGGGTTGTTGGGTGGAAGAGTTACCTTCAGTGCTATGGAGCATCAACACCACCCTAAATAGATCCACACGATAGACACCTTTCTTCATGGTTTACGGAGCAGAGGCAGTTCTCCCTAGTGACATCCGTCATGACTCGCCTTGGTGGCGACTTATGTGGAAGCTGACAATGAAAGCGCACGTCAAGAAGCACTTGATCTATTAGATGAAGAGCGGGACATAGCAGCAGCTCGTTCGGCGATTTACCAGCAAGATATGCGCTGTTATCACAGCCACCGAGTTAAAAGCAGAACTTTTCAAGAAGGCGACATGGTGCTCTGGCTTATCCAGGATCAGACTGATATGCACAAGTTATCCCCACCTTGGGAAGGACCCTTTGTGGTCAGCAAGAATCTAAACAGTGGGTCATATTACCTTATCGATGTTCGAGACCACAAGGACTAACGCACGTCGAAGGACGAGACTCGCCTGCCCTGGAATATTGCTCAGCTTAGGCCATACTACACTTGAGCCACATGCTCTCCTTATGTACACATTTAGATAATCTATATATTATGATTGATATAATAAACCGGCATCCCTGCTAAAGCAGGGTCTCTGTCTTTCTCATAAATGAGTTTTTGGTTACTGGGGGCTTCCGACTTATGCATGAAGTTATGATTATCCTTTGAACCGGCTGAAATATATATATACTGGGGGGTTTCCTACCCAGGTTAAAGGGACCAAAGAGAGTCTGTTGTAAAAGCACAGCTCAAAGATAGGTACCCCTTGGGCGCAGCCCACAATATCACTTGGGGACTGGACCCTCTTTATATGCGTAAGGCCACCAGGGAAATCCCTTGGGGGCTTGGTCGTATTCGAACCATAGCTTAAACCCTCCTGATAGGCGTAAGGCCACCAGGGAAATCACTTGGGGGCTTGGTCGTATTCGAACCATAGCTTAAACCCTCTTGATAGGCTTAAGGCCACCAGGGAAATCACTTGGGGGCTTGGTCATATTCGAACCAAAGCTTATACCCTCTTGATAAGCGTAAGGCCACCAGGATGATCACTTGGGGGATTTTGTCGTATCCGAACCATAGCTTAAACTCTCTTGATCGGCGCAATGCCACAATTATGACAATTCAAAACCTCTTGATTTTTTTGGGTTTATTTAATACAATTTATCATACTTTATGATTCAGATGTACCGGTGTTCACTAAACCAGCTTGGTTTTGACTATAAGTCGCCAGTATAATATCCGGTGTTTTTAACAAAACCCGGTCCAGTTTTATTCATAAACCGACAACATCTGATAATTATCAGGGTTCCAGTTGTGGGTTATAACCCTCACTACACTCATTTGGTCAACCAACAGTGTGATCAACTAGCACATGTATGATATCTTTTTAATGATTATTACTTCCACTAGCTTTGGTTATAAACCATGATAAATTCATGTTGGGGCAGTATAATCCGTCCAGTGGTAAACCGCCAGGACATTTTTTGTCTGTTGTATGAAGGAACAACTTCAGGATGGATAATATAATTAGGCATACATTGCGTACTCTCACATGACGGATAAAGAAGTATCATAAAACAGCCAAGTGTGCACGAGGGCATAGCAAAGGAAAAAAGTTTGAAGCTAGCCTATTACAAGGCATTTCGAGCCCAAAATATAATTGTTTTAAGTCTCACAAATAGCAGCTGATAAGCCTGCCCCGGCTCATGAATCCTGACCCGGCTGACTGGATGGTTGCGCTTCACCCCTTGCCGATTCGTCGTCTCCCGTCGTATGGAAGTTGGGCTTGGACCAGTCAAAGCCATCAAGGGCGACGAATTCAGCTTCATCACCAATCAGACTAGACGGGTCAATCTCAGGGGCAAAAGTGTGCTTACGGATTGGTAGGATTAAGTCCATCACTTTATATGAAGGAGTCGCCATCTTCTTATTATCTGCATCAAAACCCGGCTGATACTTGCTGAGGTTGGTTTCCTCACCAATGATGGTAGCATGAGGACGAATTTCCTTGACACAAGCAGCAAAATCTTCTTGATCAAAAGGTGTTCCATCTTCTTTGAGGCCAGGATACCCTCTTTCTACATCCGCCGGGTCTAATTCTGGCACCTAGGCTTTAGCATGGCTTAAAGCGGTTACAACTCCAGCTCTCGCGCACGATCGTTTGATTTCTTGAAATCGAGCGGGCAAGATAGATAGCTTCTTCAAGATATCACTTAATAAAACCGGCCCTTGATTCACGGGCGAGATGGTGGCAAGAGTCCGTTGGGCTTCGGTGTATAGCTGTTCAACTAGAGTGTAAACCGCCTTCAGCTTTACTACGGTATCTCGGCTCAGATTACTGCTCCTGGGACCTGTAAAGATTACACGATGAATTAAGTAGCGGTTTATAATGGAAAATACTCAATTTTAAGTATGTAACAAGGTTATTTACCGAAGATTGCAAAAACCATATGAGACACATAGTTTTTTTAACCGGTGAGTTCAGTGGTAACCTCTTCCAGAGCCCCCTCAGCCTTCTCAACACGCTGCGTCAAGGCAATCTTTTCATTGGCCCAAGCCTCCTTCTCCAACGTGAAGCCGGTCTTCAACTTTTCGGCCTCAGACACACTCAACTGGAATTTGGATTCAGCTTTCTTTGTCTCTATCTCTTGAGTCGCCAGCTGGGTCTTGGCCTCAGACAGTTGGGATTCCAGTTCTACGGTTGCAGCCTGCATACAACATAACGTTGTTCAGTTTCATGATAGGTTACAAAAGACAAGTCCCAGGTGCTTTGCAAGCAATAAACACTTGGAACTTGGGGGCTAATGTCTATCAGCGCAAAATTTTCAAAGAGAACAACTCTTTCTAAAAAAGTCCCAAGTGTTTTATAGGCAACAATACTCGGCACTTGGGGGCTAATGCATATTGCTTGACTTTTTTCTACAAATAAGCCGGATAAGCTGTCAACAGTCTCAGCCGGCTCATGAGGGCTATATGATTCAGTTCTATGCAGTAATTACTAGGACCGGCTCATTCATACTGATTAAACCGGCCCTTGGGGGCTACACGTGCAAATTGAAATATTATAAGCATCCGGTTTAGTAGCAAACCGGACTTGGAGGGAGTCTAAAACAGAGGTTTCTAAGATATTCTAAGTCTATAGATCACCCAATATTTTCATAATCAGCAGACTTGGAGGCTAGAAGGGTATATAACTTATATAAGCCGGAGAACGCACCTCATATTTTTGGTTCATCAGCTTGACCATCTTAATTTCTGAATCACGGGTAGAGTACACTTGACTGAGATAACCAGATAACACTTCACTAATACTCAGGTGAGCATAGTGGGAGACACCAAACCTCACCTTCTGCCTTTCCATAACTTCTTGTTTAGCAGAGTGTCTGGCAAGAACAGTTGGGTTCCCCGGTTCAACAAATCTGGTGCCAGTGATTAAAACATCATCATTGTGTTTCTCTGGTGGGTTAGCTGAGCTTCACGGTTCAATACTTGATGGATCAATAGAATTTTCGTCCGCAGACGGTTCAGGCACATCCGGTTGACCATTGGAGGCAGGGTCCTCTGGTTGTTCAGCGTGTGCTGGCACAAAAGTTGACTGCTCCGGGTCCTCAGGATGTTCTCGTACAAGGTTTGGCTGCTCCGGTTCAGTGGTTTTTGGATTCTCAACCGGCTTAGTCACCTTCGCTTTCTTGGGCTTTGCTTGACCACTAAAAAAGGATTTAGACAAATCAATATAATGATGCATATGTAAAGATATATAAGAAGGGTGGTTATCTTTACCCGGGGACGGTCCTGAAAGCCGACAGCTGAGTTTGTGATGAATCACTAGAGGATCGGGAAATCTCCTGCAAAGATAGAATCGAAAATGAGTAATGAAAGTAATTCATTGAACAAATACAAGGGTTGAAGGTCAAAGAGAACCTCGTTCTGGCGTTTCCAAGGAGTCTTTGGTAAGCTGGAAGGTAATCGTCATCTTCACCAGACCGGGTCTTTCGGCGGCTCTCATGTTGCTGTCGTTTCAAAAAAATGAGGATGTAAATAAGCCAAGGGGTTTGAAAACCTTACTTTACGGGTTACTCGCCGAAGTTTCTGCCTTGGTAAAGGTTCTGAGTCGGAGGAAATGATATTTACCTCTTCTTCAACTTACTGCCTGGCCCCCGTGTCATCCTGGCAATATTCAGTGTCAATAAGGTGGTTGAAAAACAGACCAAGAGAATCAAGGGCTACCTCCGACTCAGAGGTGTCATCTAGCTTGAGTAACTCAGAGGCAGTTGGCTTCTTCTTCCTCGATTTTTTGACGGTTTTCTTGGCAGCTATCACAGCAGCTCTAGCTTTCTTGGCAGCCTCATGGTCATACTTGACTTTCCAAAAGTCAGATTTAGCCTGTGGAAGGATAGCATGTTGAAATTCATGCAAATGTTTAAACTGCTGAAGAAAAATAAGTCAAAGGGTTTACCTCTGGCGCTGGGTTAAGCTTGCAGAAAGGATTTAACCCCACTATGCTGCAGTCTTCATACTTGCTATTGACAAGAGTGGTTGCCATTTCCACAATGGCTTCTTCGGTCAGATGCAGGGAACTATGACGTAATGGATCATCTGTTCCTCTGGTATAGTTATACATCAAGCCGGACCGGTGGCTCAGAGGGATGATCCGCCATGCGACCCAACAACGGATCAAATCAACTCCAGTTAAGCCGTTTCCAAGTAAGGCTTGAACTTTTTTGATTGTAGGGACAAGTTTCTTGCGTTCAGTGGCAGAAAGCTTATCAGGAAGTTGATATTTGGCGTCAAGACAATCAGCATGGTAACCCGGCATTGGGTTTTCATCAGACGGTGAGGAATCCTTGCAATTAAACAATATTTGATTTCAGTCCTTAGGATGGCTTGGCAGAACTACAAAAGGGAAGATGGCATCCCGTCTACGTTAAATCAAAATCCTGCCAAGTTCTAAGCTGGGACCATTGATGTATTCGTTCTGGCGGTTCAGGTAGAAGTATTCTCTGAAAAGCTCCATAGTAGGTTCTTCTTGAAGATAAACCTCGCAGAAAACTTGGAAGTTGCAGATATTTGATATGGAATTGGGTCCAATATCTTGCGGATGAAGCTTGAAAAAATGCAGAACATATCTAAAGAATTTTGAGCGGGGTGGTGAGAAGACCCGGTTCATGTGGTCAGTGAAAACAATAATTTGACCATCCTTCGGCTGAGGTTTCACTTTAGCC
This sequence comes from Triticum monococcum, assembly GCA_034509565.1. Classification (NCBI taxonomy): domain Eukaryota; kingdom Viridiplantae; phylum Streptophyta; class Magnoliopsida; order Poales; family Poaceae; genus Triticum; species Triticum monococcum. The sequence goes on from CM067845.1 coordinate 639,798,275, forward strand.
GAGTCAGGAGCGCGGTAAGACATGACACTTTTTTCCGGCAAGTATCCAACAGTGACAAAGTCTTTCAAAGTACTTTCGGTGACTATGAAAGGGACCTAGTTGCAAGTGGTCATCGTCTTTGGAGGCATTATGAAAGGACGATCTAAAAAGAAATAATTTGCCGGATCAAGTTAGTTGGTGGGATTAAAAATCAACAACTACAGAGCATGTTTATAATGGCATTTTGAGCGAGGGCTAATGATATATGAGGTACAGGTAAGCCGACGGAGTAAGCCGCCATGACCAAGATATTCAAGAATGACCAAAAATAAAATTGGCTAAGTACTGAGACAAACAAGTTCCATAGATGGAGGTTACAAATTTGGATCTACCGCTGTTCAGAAAAAAGGATAAATTCGTCTATAAAAGGCGACAGTGGAAAAAACAGAGAAGGCCTAGAAGAGATCTATCACGGTGGGGATGCGGTCTAGTATTAAAACAAGTGCTAAAAACTAACACCGCGCAAGCTTTCCATATCTTTTGAACCTAATACCTAGATCTAAATAGAGGAAAAGAAGGCTAATGATGAACGTGGATGAACACCGAAGAACACCGATGAAACCCTAATGGCAGATTAGTGATGAACGGAGGAAGACTTACTAGAGCTGTAAGAGCAGGGGAGTTGCACCGCAGTTCTCTGGTCTTCAAAGGGCGATGCAACAGCCAGAGTCGAGGACGAGGGCGGAGGTCGATGGCGGCAGGGTACGTACAGGGACGGCGTGTTGTGAGGAAGGAAGGAGAAGGAGAAGAATGGAAGATGGCTTTCGGGTCCTATTTATAAGGAGACAGAAACAGGCAGGCGTGAAAGACGAGGATGCCAAATGATAGTTATCCAGCTAATTGGACGCCTTGATTTTCGGGAAGACATTAAGATAAAGATCCGTTAATATGATGTCGTGGCGGGTTTTTGAAATATAGGAGATGACGTCATGGCGGGTTACAAGGTTTTCGCAGCGGGAATGAAAGGATCTTTCTAAGTCTTGAAGGTTGACATGAACGAGTCCAAACCAACCTGGGGCCTAATGTTGGGGATACGACTATTAGGTATGACCCGCCCAGGAGGGGCCGGGTCAACCCTATGAAGATTCATCGCAATGAAGCCCAAGGTCACATGGCGATTCATAGATAGGCTTAGTAGAGGGCCCAGACCCAAAGGCGGCTTAAAGCCCATGAGTATGAACCGCCATATATGTAAACTTGTATTGTATGGCATGTGTAAAAGGTCACCGAGCCGGATACGTTGTATAAGCTGGCCAGGACTCTGAGCGCCGCAGGGCGTCTACCCGTGTATATAAGGGGACGACATAGCGCCGGCTTAGGGCAGGAAAGAACAGATCGAGAGCCGGGTAAAGCATAATTGCTCCCTGCTCATCGAAACCCTAGCAATACCAACCACAAAATGGACTAGGCTTTTACCTTCATCGTAAGGGGCCGAACCAGTATAAACTCCCCGTGTCCTTTGTCCTGATTAATCCCTTTAAGCTAACCTCAGCACGATGGCTCCACGACTAAGTCCTCACACTAGGACATCTGCCGTGACAATTCCACGACAGTCTGTACTCTAACTAATAATTAATAAAAATGGTTGTATGCATCGTTTGATGTAGAGGCCAGGATTGTCCTCCTTTCTGGAAAAAAATATGAACTTCCACATTTAAATGAGATGAATATTGTTGGGAAAGAATGAGTGCTAGCTAGCTATGCATGAAAGATGTGTTAGGTAATGTGTAGCACCTCCAAACAGGCCCAGTGGATGCAAGAAAATCATGTTTGGTTGCTCACTGGTGATTCATGACCCACAAGTATAGGGGATCTATCATAGTCCTTTTGATAAGTAAGAGTGTCGAACCCAACGAGGAGCAGAAGGAAATGACAAGTGGTTTTCAGCAAGGTATTCTCTGCAAGCACTGAAATTATCGGTAACAAATATTTTTATGATAGGACAAATCGTAATGGGTAACAAGTAATAAAAGTAAACAAGGTGCAGTAAGGTGGCCCAATCCTTTTTGTATCAAAGGACAAGCCTGTACGAACTCTTATATAAAGCAAAGCGCTCCCGAGGACACATGGGAATTGTTGTCAAGTTAGTTTTCATAATGCTCATAGGATTTGCGTTCATTACTTTGATAACTCGATATGTGGGTGGACCGGTGCTTGGGTGCTGCCCTTCCTTAGACAAGCCTACCACTTATGATTAACCCCTCTCGCAAGCATCCGCAACTATGAAAGAATAAATTAAGGTAAACCTAACCATAGCATGAAACATATGGACCCAAATCATCCCCTTATGAAGCAACACATAAACTAGGGTTTAAGCTTCTGTCACTCTAGCAACCCATCATCTACTTATTACTTCCCAATCCCTTCCCCTATACTAGGCCCAAATAATAGTGAAGTGTCATGTAGTCGACGTTCACATAACACCACTAGAGGAGAGACACCATTCATCTCATTAAAATATCGAACGAACACTACTGGAAGATGGTGCTAATGCGACACTACGACCAAAGACCCTTCGACGAAACTGTGTGCGATGCAATAATCGCAAACGGTGGTGTAAAAACCCGTCAAAAAGGTGCAAAACGTTTGCGATGATGGATGCATCAAACACGGTTCGGATTTTTAGTTGTGTGTGCGATGAAGGGCATACAGTTCAGTTCAATTAACTGTTTGTGATGAGGAGGAACAAAAGAAACGGGCAGCCAGATGAAGGTGTGTGCGATATACGACATACGATCCACTCGGATGAACTGTTTGTGATTAGGCAACACAAAAGAAACGGGCAGCTAGATGAAGGTGTGTGTGATGTACAGCATATGATTCACTCGGATGAACTGTTTGTGATTAGGCAACATAAAAGAAACGGTCAGCCAGATCAAGGTGTGAGAGATATACGACATGCAGTTCACTCGGCCTTGTCATCAGTGTGTGACCTCTGTGGCAACCGTTCGCTCCCCACTAGCCTCTTCTTGTACCATGGCAACTGTCCACTGCCTCTTTGCCTTTCCCTCTCGATTTGGAACCGCTGTTGCACGCTCTTGCTCCCTCCATTTGCCTTCACCCTTCCTTCTGTCATTGTTCGATCATCTTCTCCATGGAGGGAACAGGCCGGAAACGACCCCATTATTCTTGCCCCGATCTGAAAGATGACGTGGTGGAGGAACTCATTGATCGGTGCAGCGTCATCACCTTGACTAGCATGGCAGGTTTGTTCAAGACCATTCTCGCTTCAACTAATAACATCATTACAAGCAACCCAAGGGTCCAGGAGCGGTTTGATCTCCCCTATCTTCTTCGCCGTGACCCTGCTGACTGGCGCGGGGACGAAGGAAGACTCGCCTTGTGCAAGTTGATGCGCTTGATAATGATACATGTGATGTTAAGATGCCATCGCTTGAGGGCAAGGCTAGGGCAAACGCAAATGGAGATTGGGTTGTTTATATTGGGTACAACTGCGAGTGGGAACTTGTGAATGTGTACACTCGTCACCGGGTTCCACTTCCAAAAACCTCAGACTGCCCAGAGGTTGAGTACACCGGTATTCTACGTGAGTTCAAATACGATCATGGTGACTATCGTCTATGAAAGATAGCAATTTGTCGAGTTCCCAACCGCTCTTGGGATTACACGAACTATGAAGTTGTTGCTATCTTCGACAAGCTTGTTGCTATCCTTACTTCCACGCCTCGATGGATATTGTTCAAAAATCAATTTATGTACATGGATGAGTACTGTGATGCAATTCAATACGAGGGTCTTGTGTTTGCTGCCACCACTCGTGGCATTGTTTTTGCATGGAATCCTAATGCTTTCGGTACGTTTGTCTTCTACCGTAATTATAATTGTTTCATCCACATGCATGCGGGTTAGCTAGTTTCCCTATTAAACTTTGTGTGTTTCCAAGGTCATGTGAACATTCCACCACCTATACTTGAAAAACTTTATAACCAAGGGGGAGATGACGATGTTGATGATCACGAGCATGAGGACGAGCAGGACCCATATACTCAGTGGCGCCTGGCAACTTATTCCGATGAATCACCTCTTCTTGTCTGTATACAGGGCACTGGTGATGTTACTAAGGAAGCAGGTGTTGTCTCGCATGGTCGCACTCTCCGGACCTATTCCAACATCCGTTGCAGGGTATTTGGGATGGATACTAGTGTACTAGCACCAACACCTTCTCCCTGGTTCAGTATTGAATGTATTGGAGGAAACTCGCTCTTCCTTGGACAAAACTATCCAAAGACGGTGGAAGGCGATCCAGCTGATGTTGACACAACATTACTAACATTTATGAGAAGCAACTGTATCTATACCTCGGACATTGCTATGCTCCCCTACCATCCCAATATGGGTCCTGACATAGGTCGCTTCAGCCTGGATGATCAGTCCTGCGTTGGTCTCGAGATTGACAGTAGCTGGCCCTTCCTAGAGAATCACTTCTGGTTCAAAGCAAGCATTTCCAACACCGATGAGTGGTTGATCTAAAGTTCATTTCACACTTTATTATTTGTTGTGTGAGAAAAACTTTACTTTACTAGAATGTTTTGTTGGAAATGATCTATAATCCAACGTGTATCCTCATTGTCATTGTGGGTTGATGACTTGTTGTATGTAATCAATGGTACATTTGCATATGCGCCCATCAACTCACGCCTGCTAGTGGTGTCCATATGAACAGTGCTAGTGATTTTAGTTGCAAAAATTAGATAGTGCTAGTGATTTTTAGCTGCATATTTTGACAAATCGCAGTGTTACAAGGTTGACAAATGGCAATGTTACTAGATAAACAAATGTCAATCTTTCCAGTTTGACAAATGGCAACATACCCAAAATGATAGATGCAAATCTTACCCAATTGTTTCTACGTGGTTGCACACGGGTCATGCAAAAAAACTGTTTGCGTTGAAGGGATGCACAAATCCTGCACTGCGAGGGAAGATCATAGCTCTCACTTTGCATACAGGTGTTCTATCTAAAACGTTTGCAATCAAGAGCTGCAGAAATCCTGCTCGACACATTTTCCCTTTTCCTGCGGAAGCTGTCGGTTTGCATACGGGTGTTCTAACTAAAACGTTTGCGATGAGTGTTTTATATTTAAATACCATTGATGTTTTTTTCAAAAGAAAATCGTTTGATAAGTCTGTACATTAAGAGAGAAAAATGCAAGTTCGTTCAAACCATATCTTTCATTCAGTCACACTGCGAATTTATATTCATATGATCGAGAATTCGAGATACTGTATTAAACCCCAAAAAAACTATTTCCGGCGGCGGCGGAGGCGGCGTGCCGCGTCGTCATTGTCGTTGTCATCTTTCGGAACGCCGTTGTTGAAGTCTTCAAGGCAGCACAAAATATTCTTCACTTATAAATCAAACATCATGTCATATGATACGTCCATTTTGCATCATGCTTTTATATTGATATTTATTGCATTATGGGCTGTTATTACACATTATGTCACAATACTTATGCCTTTTCTCTCTTATTTTACAAGGTTTACATGAAGAGGGAGAATGCCGGCAGCTGGAGTTCTGGGCTGAAAAAGGAGCAAATATTAGAGACCTATTCTGCACAACTCCAAAAATCCTGAAACTCCACGAAAGTCAGTTTTGGAATATATTAAAAATATTGGGTAAAGAAAGTACCAGAGGGGGGCCAGCCACCGTCCACGGGAGTGGGGGCGTGCCGTACCTCCCTGGGCGCACCCCTGCCTCGTGGGCCACCTGGCAGGCCTCCGATGCCCATCTTCTGGTATAAGGTGTCTTTTGCCCTGAAAAAAAATGAGAAGGAAGCTTTTGGGACGAAGCACCACTGTCTCGAGGCGGAACCAATCTAGGGCTCCGGTGGAGCTATTCTGCCGGGGAAACATCCCTCCGGGAGGGGGAAATCGTCACCATCGTCATCACCATCGATCCTCTCATCAGGAGAGGGTCAATCTTCATCAACATCTTCACCAGCACCATCTCGTCTCAAACCCTAGTTCATCTCTTGTATCCGATCTTTGTCTCAAAACCTCAGATTGGTACCTGTGGGTTGCTAGTAGTGTTGATTACTCCTTGTAGTTGATGCTAGTTGGTTTATTCGGTGGAAGATCATATGTTCAGATCCTTTATGCATATTAATTCCCCTCTGATTATGAACATGAATATGATTTGTGAGTAGTTACGTTTGTTCCTGAGGACATGGGAGAAGTCTTGTTATAAGTAGTCATGTGAATTTGGTATTCGTTCGATATTTTGATGAGATGTATGTTGTCTTTCCTCTAGTGGTGTTATGTGAACATCGACTACATGACACTTCACCATTGTTTGGGCCTAGGGGAAGGCATTGGGAAGTAATAAGTAGATGATGGGTTGCTAGAGTGACAGAAGCTTAAACCCTAGTTTATGTGTTGCTTCGTAAGGGGCTGATTTGGATCCATATGTTTCATGCTATGGTTAGGTTTACCTTAATTCTTCTTTCATAGTTGCGGATGCTTGCGAGAGGGGTTCATCATAAGTGGGATGCTTGTCCAAGGAAGGGCAGTACCCAAGCACCGGTCCACCCACATATCAAATTATCAAAGTAACGAACGCGAATCATATGAGCATGATGAAAACTAGCTTGACGATAATTCCCATGTGTCCTCGGGAGCGCTTTCCTTTATATAAGAGTTTGTCCAGACTTGTCCTTTGCTACGAAAAGGTTTGGGCCACCTTGCTGCACCTTGTTTACTTTTGTTACTTGCTACCCGTTACGAATTACCTTATCACAAAACTATTTGTTATCGATAATTTCCGTGCTTGCAGAGAATACCTTACTGAAAACTGCTTGTCATTTCCTTCTGCTCCTCATTGGCTTCGACACTCTTACTTATCGAAAGGACTACGATAGATACCTATACTTGTGGGTCATCAAGACGCTTTTCTGGCGCCGCTGCCGGGGAAATTGACTACACTTCGGTCGATACTGCATGCCCTATGTTCAGTGCCACATGATAGGCCGACAATTTGGATTACTGCCAGCAGGGGTGGAGCTAGAAAATTTTGTCAATGAGTTCACTCATTAGCTCATGCTGATGATTTGGTACATTTTAATCAAGTGTAAACTCTAATTTCAAACTACGTTACAACAAGCGCCTTTTCGACAAAATCATACAAAAACAAGAGTACAACACTCAAAGACGGTGTAACAAACAAAAAATATGATATTGATTGTCACATATATTGATTAAATTTAAAACGAAGGAGTGCAAGACATACCGGTTGGATGAAATTATAAAATGACTTATTTTTATTTTATAAATAGGTAGTACCGAAATAACTTCATAGCTTCAAGTGCACCTTCTCATCTTGCTGGAACTTTGGGAAATGACAAGTAACGCTGGAAGGAGGGGAAACCGTTCCTGATTAATATAGAACATGCTTTCAACAATTATTTTGGGCTAGGCAACAATTTGGCAAACCAAGAATTTGGCTAGCAATTGAATAGCTACCAACCTATACTTTGCCCATCCCACAGAACTTGTCGAAAGTTGGCAAGTCATGGAGTTGCCAAATGTTGGCTAGCCAACTTTCTGGCTACGGACCAATCATGCTCTTAATTACGTACTAGTATGAAAGAGCTGGCATAAATTGTGATTTTGTTGGGCTATGGATGTCGTTGTGCTAAATACAAAATCTGTGACTTGTTATCCAAAAATAGCCACCCAAGCGAGGACTGATTATTAACAAAACAAAGACATATAGTAGGTAGAAATCTTTTTTCTAATGCAGTACAATCACATATGCTTATATACACATATCTTTATAAACGCAGACACACACCATAGTTTTATGAGCATCTTTGTGATACCGAGTCGGCATAACATCTATTTAAGTTTAACGAAGTCACCACCACAGACATCACCGGAGAGTCTGAAATAAATCAAAGAAAATACGGGCACAATGCTAAGTCTACGACTTGAACCTGAATGAATTATTTCTGCATACACAAAAAAATCATAACCATCTAAGCTACGCTCGGTTCACATGTAAAAATTGGTATCAAAAGCCCCCTCAAGAAATTGGTTTAAAAAGAACAAAATGATCGTGACCAACTTTTATATATATACCGAGAAAAAAGTAGCCTTTGAGGGGGTCTTGGCGCTTTCTTTCGTTCACCGAGGTACGTACGTACGTACCCATCCATCGACGCTGCGGCTCAACTAACTCAACTCCCTGCCGAAAACGAGGTCAACTTCATCACGCGACCCATTTTGTCCGGCCCGTCTGTTTAAGATAAAACAGATAAATAAAATGACCCAACGCGCGACGGTCCGGACCATCTGATCTATTTTGTGTTCGAGCCGACTCATTTTAAACGCAAATTTGCGTCGGGTTTGGGTCACCGTGGACACCGAACCGACGCTTTGCTCATCCGCGTCTGACCGCGTGGCGGAGCGGCCACCTACCTCCCATCCGTCAACGTCAATGCGCACGGGCAGCCGGCCCCACCTGTCATCGACCCAGTGGAAGGTCGTCGTCTTTCTTAAATGGAGAACCAGTGGACCGGTCGTCATCCACACTGCCCCACTCCATCCTGCGGTCTCCTCGAAACCCGACAGCGCGAAAACCCTAGCCTCCCCCGTCCTCGAGCTCGCCGGCCGGCCACCTCGAAGCCATGGGCTTCTGGAACCGCAAGAGGAAGCACGATCGCGAGGCCGGCTCCTCGTCGGGGCACCGCGCCGGCTCCGTGAAGAAGGAGGAGCCGGCATCACCACCACGCCGGGCTCCCGTGCCGCCCGCGTTTTCCATCGCCCCCACGTCCGCCGGCGAGCGCGACCGGCATTACATCCGCGCGTCAGTGTGCCGCCGTTATTGGGAGACGAGGACGCTGCTCCCCTAGAGCGACGTCCACCTCCTCAGCAACTGGCACTTATCCGCCGACCGTGTGCTGATCCAGCCCGTGCCGGCGAGCGGTCGTGCGCGCCGTGAAGAGATCGAGCGCCGCCGCCTCATCCTCCCCGACGACATGTACTACAACGACACAGGTACGCCCCGGACTCCACCCTCTGGGACACCTGGCTCAGGGACGAGCACGACGTGCGGCGTGCCTCCTTCTTCGCCGGCACAACGTCTGGGCCACGACGGCCATGTCGGGAGGGTGCAGCGCCTGCTTCCTAGGAGCGCGGGCGTAGGCGGGTGCGCGGCCTCACGCCCACGCCGTCATCGTCGCCTTCGCCGTCTCTACCACCACCTCCTCACATGACAGAGGAGGAGGAGGCCCATCTCATGGCGCGTGTCATGAAAGACTCCATGTACACGCACGATGAGCGTCAGTGGGAGGGCCTGGAGGAGATGATGGCCCGCTCCACCGCCGGCGAGGTAGCCATCCCCGAGCTGGAGATGGTGGCCGCGGAGGAGACGATGGAGGAGGTGGTGCAGTCACCTCCCGCCGTCCAGCCCGCTCGCGTCTACCACGCGCCGCTGGCCCACCTCTGGACGCTGCCGGCCTACGTCGACCTCGTCAGCGACGACGACGACGCCGGCGGCCACTGAAGACGGCGACGGCGACGGCATCGACGGGCACAGGTAGGAGCGCGTTGGCGGCGGCCGTTTTTTATTTTATTTTTTATGTTTAACCATGTCAAGTTGGACGTGAAACTGAGCCGTTTTGTGGTCATGGACCCTAACTTAAGTTTTAAGTTTTTGAAATTACGTTTATTTACTTTTTTAAGTTATTTTATTTAAGTTTTTATGTTTTTTAACACGTTTAACACGGACAAGATTTGAAATGCGGCCGCACGCTAAGCGTACTCACGACCCATCGAATAGACGCGGACATAAACAAACCCATTGTCACCCAAAAAAACAAAATCCAGTTAAACCGAACATTCATTTAGAATCGTGCGGTGGAGTTGGCGTGATGAGTGGCATCCATGGATTGATGGCACCACCGCCGACGGCGAGCGAGCGAGCGAGCGAGCGGTGCCGAGTCAAACGACGAGAATAGTCGCCCGCGCGTGCCGTAGGCCCTCCTCTCCTCTCGTCACCGGCGGTCGGCGCCCGCCTCGAAACAGCCGCACCGCTCCATCCATCTGTCTGTCCGGATCACGTCTCCACCCGACGACAACGGCGACGAAGCTGGGATCGGGTTTCCGTGCCGTGCGTCAGTGTTGACGCCTGCCCATCCGGATGAACAGGATCAGCCCTGCCTTTTGTCTCTCCGCACGCATTGACCTTTGGCTTTACTTGCTATGTACTACCAGCTCCTCGCGCAAAGCAAAACGCGGGATGTGATGTGATGTGATGTGATTTGACCCCTACGCTTTTGGCCTCCTAGATCCCCCCTTAAAAAAACACTCTACCATGATCTCCTTTTTCGTACGCCGAGGTTCGACGTAATAAGTTGACCAAAACCTAAAATGTTGGCCTAGGAATAAGAAATCACTTTGTACAAATGTCTATTTATGAAGTCCGCTTTTAAATTACTTCCGCTTTTGGACCTCATTTGGATTTACCTCGTTTCACACTCGCTACTCCTGTAGCGCGGCATAAGCACTGACCTATCCTACCTTTGAAAAACGGCCGAATATCATTTGCCCTCCCTCCAAAAACAATCTTTCATCCTCACCGACAACGGTTTATCCGCCTCCTTCGTGACCGGCACTTGGATACTTAGCCATCCTCTATCCACCGCCTTCCCCAACCTCTCCTCCCACTCCACCAAACCCATAATCCTAATCTATCAGGTCATGCTCGATGGTTTACTATCTAACCCGAGGATAGGAACCACTTAGCGGGAGTGGCCTCCGTGGAATTGGATGTTGGTTGCTCTTTGTTGCGGGGTTTTGGCACAAACGACTTCAGGGATGATCGGTTCCCACCCATGGGACCTCTTTCTTCACCAAGAACACCTACTATTCTCGGATGATTATCACGTCAACATTTGTAGAAAATTTGAGAGTGCCACAAGCAACTAAATGGAAGATTTAGGTGGCAAAAAATCAACGCATAAAGCACTGATATAGTAATGATAATAATAAAAGCTAACCCGAAGAGGAAAGTAGAGAAGTCTCTGAAGAGACGCCTCATTGCCTTGCGCTTGGTGGATGGGTTGTGATTATTACAATGCAAACTCCACATCTTTGTTGGAGATCACTAAGGCTGTGATGATAGGTTGGTGATGACGGTGAACGCCTCACCCCCTCGTCGGTCAGAGACATGAATGAGTGATAGCGGTGCTCAATAAGAGATAATTAAGGATGGGAAGTGTGGTGCTAAGAAAATGTCATTTTGTGGGTGACAACTCGATTATACAATATAGTTGTAACTCAAACACATTTATATTGGACTCATAGTTTTCAAAGTCATGTGAGGATACAAGTACTTGCTGCAAAATTCATGTAAAAAACTAGACACTTCAATTCCTTGATCTATACAAACTTCTTTTCCATGTGGTCATTATTAGCATCTTGAAAACAAAAATGAGCAATATAACATAAAACTCTACACTTTTGCTCCATTTATTATAATTAAAACACAAAACTCCATAAATATAGTTGTTTTTTAAATGCAAAAAAGTGACTTTCTTTTTCTTTCATATAAAAAAGCTTACCCTAAAAGGAAGAGATAATAGCACCTCAGGTACCCTAACTTGCACAGAATGTGATGATTCAGTCCCAAACTTGCAAAACTTGACTCCATCATACCCCAACTTGCACCTCATGTGATGATTTAGTCCCAGGCTAATCACAACTCGCCAATTGGCTGGACCGGTCAGCGCACGCATTTTTACACAAAACCCCCTGCCGTTTTCTTTAATCAACCCGCACTCACCTCCACATGAATTTGCCATGGCATTGTTCAATCAAAACTGTCTTTGCCGTGGTGGGCGGAGCAAATCATTCTTGCATGCATGCATTCACGCTGACCACTGACGGCTTGAGTGCGCGCGCCAACACAAGCTAGCTAGCTAGCTATAGCTGGAGTACTCCGGTATGATGACCGCGTAATTTCGATCGCCGATGAAATGTACGTACGTGCACGCCATGCATTGATGCTAAGTCTGGGAAGGCTAGATCTCGAGCGTACGCAACCAACTTCCGAGTAAACAACTTCATTACCGAATCGTTCGATCAAAAAATTACTCCCTCCGTTTTTGTTAACTTCACGTATTAGCTTTGACTGAAGTCAAACTTTATCAAATTTGACCAAGTTGAAAGTAACATATTTATGTGATGCGAAAATATATCTAATGATTAATCCAATGATATATTTTTTAAGGTTCAATGATATATATATATATATATATATATATATATTTGAAGGTATATATGTTAATATATTTTTCCACAAACTTGTTGAAAGTATATAAAGTTTGAATTTAGACAAACCTAATATGCGGAGTAAATAAAAATGGCGGGCGTAGGAAGAAAACACGGGAATATGCATGTCATGCAGCGTAATTTTCCTATTGCATCTTAAAAAATACATTGAAGTTAATAGAGAAAAAATATACTCTGCTGAAAACTTTTATAAGACATTTTAAGTCACAATTTGAAGCATAGGAATGCCGTTCTCAGTTATATAATTTTTTGTCAGGTGTAGCTCATATTTTATTAGATAAATTTATGGTTATTATTTTTGACTCAAATGCGATGGTGGTGGTGGAAGTCCTAGATTTGGCACTGATAGCCGCATTTTACTGGATTTATTTCAGACCTTTTGGCAATATGCGTTCAGTGGGAAGCGGCGTTCCTGTCAACTACGAGAATGTCTGTGGCGACTTCATTAATCTCTATATATTGTATCGGCTCAGTATCTCAGAGGTATCCATGCAATTTATATCTTGCTCGAGTGGTCGTCCATGCCGGGTCACTCGGGCGAAGGCGATCGATGTACGTAGTGGCCGAGATGTACGTAGTGCCCAAAGACATGCCTAGTTACTTTACTACTCCAACATTTCCCGTGCTTTCATCAGTAATGTTCCCATAGACATGCTCCCTAGGATCTTACTAAATCGAAAAAAGGGTTGGCTGTATCTCCAAATGAAATCTTCTCCCTCCCATGTGGTGATAATCCATCCCAACAGTCAGTCAATCAGTGGTTATTGTACGGCTTTGCTCTTTCTCTCTGCAGCAGCCATCTTCAGACGACCACTGCACATGCCTCCCACCTCAACAGAAAATTCAGAAACTTTCGGCCGCACCAAACATGTTGCAAGCATCATCTTTCTCAACTTATTAGAGTCATATAGTTCATGTGTAGTACAGTAACTATTACTAGGTAGGAAACCACTTTTTTTCTTCTTCTTCCGTCTGAAACAAAGCATGATGTACTTATGTGTGCGTGCAACCTGCGGGAGATTCCGGCGGAGCACCGGGGCGACGCGGTGAGCAGCCTGGTGTACGAGGCGAACGCGCGCGTGCGCGACCCCATCTACGGCTGCAGCGGCAGGTGGAGTCGCTGCAGACCCAGCTCGCGCTGGCGCATGCCGAGATGGTCAGGCTCAGGATGGCCAACGCCTACGGCGGCACGGCACGCCGCAACGGCGGCGGTGGAAGCAGCGCCAGCGGCTCGCCGTCCTCCATGTCGTCGCCGACCAAGGCCACGCCGGATCATCACATGGCGGTCGACCAGTCCGACATGATGGAGCTGGAGCTGGAGTGCTCCAGGTTCTGGTCCTACTGAAGGCTGGACGACAAGCTCTAGGTTTTGATCACTGGTTCGTCCTCGACCACTGGAGCAGCTAGGACCTCGTATCTACTTGTGATTCAGAGAGAGGAGAGAGATCACTGATTGGAGCGTTCAGAAGGAAGCGGAGGCGCGCGGGGGGCACGGCTGCAACGGCCAGAACTGCGTGGGCCTCACCTTGGAGACGCTGGTGAGCACGCCCAGTGGCGTCACGTCGCCCACCACCGTCACCTTGCTCGGGATGTCGATGTGGAGGACGAACCGTCCAACCAGGAGACCATGACGCCGGAGCTGAAGCTGGACGGTGGCGGCGAGCTTGCTGTCAGCGTGGAGATGGAGCTGGAGCTGAGGGGGGCAGGTGAGCATGGCTGACCGGTCCAGCCACCTGGCTGCCAATTGTCGAGCTGTGATTGGCCTGGGACTAAATCATCACATGAAATGCAAATTGAGGTATGTTGGAGTCAAGTTTTGCAAATTTAGGACTGAATCATCACATTCTGTGCAAGTTAGGGTACCTCGGGTGCTATTACCTCTAAAAGAAAAGTGGAGAAGTCGTCGAAGGGGCGCCTCCTTGCCTTGCTCTTGACGAATGATTGAGATTACAAGGTAAACTCCATATCTTTTGTTGGATATCGCCGAGGACATGGGCAAGTGTTGTGCTCAAGAAAACATCTTTTCGAAGGTGACAACTGGAATAGACAATCAAGTTTTCATCCAAATACATTTCTCTAGACTCATATTTTCACAATCATGTGAGGAGTAAACTATTCACCGTAAACGCTCGCCCCTCTGTAAATTGTGTTTTTTCGTCATCCCTTCTATAAGTAAAAGCCAGTCTCCTACCGGTTCTTAAAAAAAACTATTCACTGTAAAAAAAAGTTGTAAAAAACAATATATTGATAATTTTTTATCTACACGGTCTTTTTTTAATCTACACGGTCACCTTTTCGTGTGATCTTTATCAGCAACTCAAAAACAACAGAATAATAAAGCACAAAACTATACACTTTTTTTATGAAAATAGTAGCAAAAGGGCCCGTGCGTTGCAACGGGAGTAAAGAATACCACACGCTCTTAATTTACAAAAAATGGTATATAATCTGAGTATTTATAGCTAAGGCCCAAACAAAAATGGTCTTTGCCTACAAAAGTGCAAGTTCAAGATTCCACCTTTCTTCTATTTAAACATAGTTTACATGTAGATTTAATACATACAAAGAAACAGGAAAGTGATCTTCAATTTTGTCACCAATCCTGATTTTGTTGAGATGTTCATCCATAATCCGAATCAGTAATAATATGAAAGAAAGATGGATAATAGATATTACTTTTTAAATGGTTACAGGTAAAATAACATCATATTCAGATTCTATATACTTTTCTAATCAAATTCCATATATAACATGTTAAATTTATAGTTACGGTTTAGAAGATATGAGTGTTTAAAAGAAATATTTGATATGTATTGCGGGTTTAATGTCAGAAACATTAGAGTTTTTTCCTATAAAATAGCATGACAGACTAAAAATACATATTTCTTTTATTAGTAGGTATAGATAGATAGATATAGATTACGGAACACAAAAGAAAATCGAAAAAGGTTTTGCAAAACAAATACTCGTACACAATATATTTTTATTTTACATTTCTTTTGAGACATTAATTTACTTTTACATTTAAATGGTCTCTGACACATTGGGCCCACATGTAAGCCCAACCAGCAAATCATCCAACGCCGTGTGATGTAATCTTCTCCGGACGAGGAAGAGAGTGAGACGATCCACTCGCAGCCAGAGGATAGGCAGCATTGCACGACGGCCATGTCGTCCTCGCCTCTAACCGCCACGCCCACCCCTCTCCTTCCCGCCAAATGCAAGACCCCGCCGTCGCACCACCCGCTCCTCCCCCACCTCCCGCACTGCACGAGCCTCCGGGCGCTCGCCCAGCTCCACGCCGCCGCCGTCAAGTCCGGCCTCGGCGCGCACCCGGCCCTCGTCACCAGGCTCCTCACGCTCTGCACCGAGCAGGGCGCGGCCCCGGCGCACCTCGAGTACGCACGCCAGGTGTTCGACAGAATCCCCAGCCCCGGGGACGTCGTCTGGTACAACACGCTGCTGCGTGGGTACGCGCGCTCGGCCGACGGCGCGGCCGAGGAGGCGGCGCGGGTGTTCGTGCGGATGCTGGAGGAGGGCGTGGCGCCGGACACGTACACGTTCGTGTCGCTGCTCAAGGCGTGCGCGGCCGCGCGGGCCGGGGAGGAGGGCCGGCAGGCGCACGGCGTGGCCGTCAAGACCGGCGCCGCGGACCACGAGTACGTCCTGCCCACGCTGATCAACATGTACGCCGAGTGCGGGGACGCGCGGTCCGCCCGCGCGATGTTCAGCCAGGTGCCGGACGGGGACTGCGTGGTCTCGTACAACGCGATGATCACCGCCGCCGTGAGGAGCAGCCGGCCTGGGGAGGCGCTGGTGCTGTTCCGGGAGATGCAGGCCAAGGGGCTCAAGCCGACGTCCATCACGGTGACCAGTGTGCTCTCGGCGTGCGCGCTGCTGGGAGCACTGGAGCTGGGGAGGTGGATCCACGAGTATGTCAGGAAGGCAGGGCTTGACTCTCTTGTGAAGGTCAACACTGCGCTGATCGACATGTATGGGAAGTGCGGGAGCTTGGAGGATGCCATTGATGTGTTCCAGGGGATGGAATCAAGGGATAGGCAAGCTTGGTCCGTGATGATCGTGGTGTATGCTAACCACAGCTACGGCAGGGAGGCCATTTCACTGTTCGAAGAGATGAAGAAGCAAGGGATAAAGCCTGATGCGGTCACATTCCTAGGCGTGCTCTATGCCTGTAGCCATTCTGGCATGGTGAGCGAAGGGCTACAATACTTCGACAGCATGAGAGAGTATGGTATAGTTCCTGGGATAAAGCACTATGGTTGCGTGACTGATTTGCTAGCCCGATCAGGTCAGCTTGAAAAGGCTTACCAGTTCATTGATGAACTGCCGATAAAGCCCACCGCCATCTTATGGAGGACGTTGCTTTCTGCCTGTGGAAGCCATGGAGCTGTTGATCTTGGAAAACGTGTCTTTGAGAGGATTCTCGAGCTGGATGATACTCATGGTGGTGACTATGTAATATTCTCGAATTTGTGCGCCAACACTGGGGAATGGGAAGAGATGAACAGGGTAAGGAAGCTGATGAATGAAAAGGGGGCGGTAAAGGTGCCTGGCTGTAGCTCAATTGAGATACATAACAGGGTTCATGAGTTCTTCGCAGGAGATGGAAGACACCCACAATCACAACATGCATGCCGAATGGTTGATGAAGTGATTGAGCAGCTCAAACTTGTTGGTTATGTCCCTAATACGTCTCAGGTCTTCCATGTTGAAATGGGTGAGGATGAGAAGGCCACAAGCCTAAGATACCATAGTGAGAAGCTGGCGATTTCTTTCGGGCTTTTAAACACATCTCCAGGAACTACTCTCCGTGTTGTCAAGAACCTTCGTGTATGTCCAGACTGTCATTCGATGGCAAAGCTTGTCTCTATGCTCTTTAATAGGCGGATCATACTCAGAGATCTAAATCGTTTCCACCACTTTGAGGATGGGGTCTGCTCTTGTGGAGACTATTGGTAGATTTTAGGAACACAATTTTTGTACCACGATGCTCTATCCTTACTGTGTCCATTCAGGTATGGTCAACTTGTATATCAATGAGAAACTAACTGATAACTGAAGACTATTTTCAAATACTGATGGCACTGAACAATGATAACTAGCCCAAGTTACTTGCTGGATCTGTATCGTTTAGTCATACCAGTAGGCAAATACCATAACTTCCTGACTGCCTGGACTGCATGTTTTACCATGTTCCTTGCAGAGCATTACTATCTGTTACAGGTATTGCATTGGTGTGCGCAAATGACCTCCTACGTTATTGTCAAGATTAAAAAAAAAGGAACCGTATTAAAATATAGAACCTATTTGATAGGAAGTTGCCATGTGCATCATACTCTTGTGTCTTTGAGCTAATATATAGGAGTCTATGGGCAGATTGCAGTACTGCTTCTCAGCATGAATGTAATTGATAGCTAACATGGGAGGCTATATGCAGTTTATAGTCCTTTAAGAGCTGTAACAATCCCTGATATTTTCTTTCATCTTTCTTGTTCTCTTTGTCCCTGTTTCGATGGCGCTTAAACTTGACTATACCCAAATGTTTATTTTCTTGTTCTCTTTGTTCCTGTTTCATTGGCACTTAAACTTGGTTGTACCCAACTGTGTTTTCCCTCTTTTTAATGGAAAGATGTACAACAGCAGTGGTGTTAAAAAATAAGTTTCTTAGTTGCGGGTTGTTTCTTGCTGAATCATAATTTGTAGCTAATAAAAGCTGTTTAGTTAATCTGACAATCACACTATGGTCACCTTATTTATTGTTCATTGGACGCAATTCCCACTTTTTTGAATCAAATGCATTTCTTTGATAGTTTGAAATCTTACTGCAAATGCACTTCATAGAAGTCACAGTACGGGGTTTGGGTCCAGAGACACATTTTCTCCAAATTCTATAGAGGCTTTGAAGACTTGAACTCAATGCATTTTGCACATACATTACAAACTTGTCAGTTGATAGATATCCCACTCATTTTTACCATTTTCACATTCCCACTTCATGATGCACAACAGGAATTTAAAATATTTGCTTGCCATCTTCTTTTTCATATTACTAACATATTATGCCAAACCCACCAGCCCAAACGAGTGATTCTGATGATGTTAGCTTGTTCATTTCATGATTCTTTTCACTCAGTTTCCCGAAGTTCATATTTTCCTGACGTATAATGATAAAACATGCCATCTGGACCTTAAAAAGTTGTTAATCTTATTTGTTGTCAGCACTATTACTGTTGCACATGGAAAGATAGGAAAACAGTTAATTTGTCACTTTATTTTATGAATAAAGTTGGTGCATATCCTACAGATTAGCCTGGTGATTTGCTCCAACTGACCAGATCCATGCTAGCAATGCAGATCAGCACCGTGCCTTGCTGTGGAGTTAGATCATATCTTACATGGGATATTTATCAGATTACAGAAGTAGTCATAATGTTAAAATGTTTTCAAGTAAAGGAAACCACTAGTTTTTTTGGTACACAACTCTGCCCCTGGAACTGGAAGGTCGTTAGCCTGACGAAAGCAATATGAAGTCTCTGGTTGTGAGTAAGTAGTCGTTTCGTTGTTTGTACAGTGTGAATGTGGTTGAGCCTTTGATCCTTGATAGCCCAATTGTTAGGAAAATGTGGATAGTGCAGATAATTGTTAGATAAATGTGTATAGCCTTTGTAAAGCAGAGCCACATAGACTCTGTTCATTCTACGGAAGATGGTTTCATGTCCCCGAGAACACATATAACTGTGTCTATTCAACAGTACCTTAGTTAATTGGCAATGAAACTTAATGAAATAGACTGGCTGCTCCATTGTAGCACTGGAGGTTAAAATGTTGCAAAATTCTGACTGCAATCCAGATTCAACAAATCCTGATGACATATCCCGTAGGGCCATCAAACCATCCGCATGCATATCTTTATCTCTGTATGATGCTAGATTCTTTGACCTGATTTACTGGCAGCATTTGCTATGTAAGTTGGTATTGCATGAGTTGATTGGTTCCCCTTGTACTATTCAGGTGAAACTGGAGCATGTCTGTAGTCTACTTGTATAGTGTCACTGTTACACTCACAACCCATGGTTGAATTCGTTGTGTTTGTAACCTTTCTGGCAAGTGGATTTTGTGAATTTTTTTTTTGTGCTCACTAGAACTCATAGGAGATTAGGACATATGCAAAACTTTTTGGTAAACCTAATCTTCTACTGAATGAAATCAACACTTCATCATATACTGTGCTTTTAAGGTTCAGGTTGGTCATACATCTCTTTCTTGCATGTGCTGTCCTAATAAAACTCGTGGTATCGCCTACCAGTACATGTCTAAGAATAGTCATAACTGAATTAGATCTCAGACCCCATGTTCCTGCTACCTGCATAGAATAGTGTATCAGTTCGGTCTTCGGCATCATCATTTCGATGTTATGTCATAAATAGGGTAGCAAACCACATTGTTTAGATGACTGAAATGAATGCTTGCCAAATCAGCCACCGTTTATACATCCTGAGATATGTTTAGATTGCCGTGCTTCATTTAACTTGGTAGACTGACCTTGCCGTATGAACATGACAGTGCATTAGGTTACCTACTATCTTGGTGGATTTGATTATCACATAACTTTGTCTGCACCTTCATGAGCGGTTACTTAAATAACGAGGTAAGAACGCCATCATCTCTCTTTAATCAATTATTCTAGGGCAAGTTGCATGTTTTACTTGGTCCAACAGCTGGTTTTGTCATATCCATAGCCACATTTTCTTTTTCCTCTTCCATTATCTGCAAATATGTTGAGTATTTGCCTCGTTAACATACGCCAGCTTGTCATTAACTCAACCCATCAATGATGAAAAGGTCAGTTATGCCATGCTGCACGGCCACTAAGTTTCATGTGTTTTATTTCGATTTCTTGTGGCTATGTTCTTCAGTCGTACCATACATGTTCTTGCCACCATACATACAGTTCCCGTCGCTGTTGCCCATCTCTGAAAATTAGTTGACATACTGTATTATATACTTGATAGACTTTGAAACAGTACACCGTAATCTTTCAGTTGTCTGAGCTTACTGTGCTGCTGTGTGTGACAAGGTCAAGCGGCAAAATTCACATGGGTTGGGTGAAACCATGAAGCCGTCTTGTTCGAGTGGATTGCGGAAAGGAACCCCGGCCTGCCTGGAGCCAGCAAAGATGAAGGGTAGAAGAAGCTTCTTGCCCTTTGAGTTGATCAACCAACGAGTAAAAGAAACCCCTCTTTGCAGCTGGAACCCATGAACGGTACTCGCTTTTTATTAATTCTTCTCTGACCAATCGTTATCAATTGCGTTTGTGCCATTACTGTTCATAATTTGGTGGTACCCTAGCTAGAATCTTACTTACTTTATTGTCTATGTTTTTTCCCATTACTTGCTCCGTCCTCTGTTTTTGTAGCTTCCTTTTTCGACAAGGACACCCATATCCTTTTGAAATGGAGCTCTTTGGCAGTGTTTGATATCCGAGCTGCCAGATGGCATGATATTATGTGCTTTTTATAAATCCCCAGGGTTCATATGTTTAACACTTTGGGTTATTTAGTTTAGCCGAAGAGTCGTCTTTTAAACCTTTACAGAGAAAAACAGTGATAGGCTCCCTCTTTTCCCACTTTTAGCAGTGGTCCTAAGTCCTAACAACTAATTCTGAACTGAATTCTGACATAGCATGGCCCCTCAACTAACTCCATCCCAGATCGATCCAACTAATAACTACACCAAGTTTTTGCAGAAGCCACACCGCCAAATTAGCGCATTATTGTCGTATGATTATGCAGGACTACTAGACCGTTAAACAATTGTTTCTTGAAATGAGGAAGGAACAGGTAAAGAACACTGAAATGATTCTTTGCCTTTCAGTTGAGTTCTGTAACGCAAATCTATCAATCCACTGTTATTTCTTGTTTCCGAAAAATAAAGATTACAGTATATACCAAATGTGTACATTTTTACCCTTTCTCACGGCACAAAGGCAGCAAACAGTTACAAATTGCAGTATTGCCGTCTGCCACGTATCAGTACATCGGCGGTGGAGGCGCATACATCGGCGGTGGCGACGATTGCCCGTGCGCGGCACACTGGGCCGGTGGCCGGTGGAGGAACTCGATGCACTGCTCGCCGGGCCGCTGGTCGGGGCGTCCGGCGATGCAGTTCTGCCGGTCGTCGATGTGGGGCACCTCCAGGCACCGGTGTGGCTCGCCGCAGAAGAAGTTGTGGGAGTAGGTGAAGTTCTTGAGGTTTGGCAGCGCGCAGATGCTCTCGGGGATCTCACCGGCGAGCATGTTGTTCGCGACGTTGAGCTGCTCGAGGGCATGCATGTTGCCGATGGTGTCCGGCAGCTTGCCGACGATGCCGTTGGAGCTGAGGTCGAGCACGGTGAGCTTGTCCAGCTTGCCGATCTCCGGCGGGATGCAGGAGGAGATGCCGCTGTTGAGGAGGATCAGCTCGTTGAGCGTCCCGGCCATGTCGCCGATGCTGCTGGGCAGGCACCCCCCGACCCGCGGCAGGTTGGCCAGCACGATCACCGACGCCGTGGAGCTGCTAAAGTTGGCCGGCAGCGTGAACTCGAAGTTGTTGTTGTTGATGAAGAGCGCGTCGATCTTCTTCTCGAAGATGGCCGCCGGCACCTCGCCGCAGAAGTTGTTAAACCTTGAGAGACGCCATGGACAGACAGACAGCCAGTTGTTAAACCTCTGTGAAGTGCGGCGCAGGACCGGAGGTACAGATGATGATGATGATGCGTGCGTACCTGATGTCGACGTACTGGACGTTGGGGAGGCAGAGGAACTGGGAGGGGAAGTTGCCGGTGAGCTGGTTGTTGCTGACGTCGATCTCGTGGAGGAGGTGGAGGGAGCGGAGGGCGTCGGGCAGCGCGCCGCAGAAGCGGTTGGAGTTGAGGTGGAAGACGGCGAGGTCGGAGAGCAGGCCCAGCTCCTCCGGCAGCGTGCCGGCCAGGTCGCCGTGGTTGAGGTCCACGGAGGCCACGGTGCGCGCGCACGGGTCGTCGGGCGCCGTCGCGCAGTAGACGCCGTAGTAGCTGCACACGTCGGGGCCGCACCAGTTCTTGGTCAGGTTCTTGGGGTCGTCCGTGATGGCCTTCTTCAGCGCCTGCAGCGCCACGTACGCCTTCTCCAGCCTCGAGTTGTTGGTCGCCGGCGCCGCGGGCGGCGCCCCCACCGGCTGCGACGCCGCCAGCAGCAGCGGCGACGCCACGACCACCAGCGCCAGGAGCACCGCCGCCGTCGACCCCATCATCGCCATAGGTAATGGAATGTCTGCTGCTTCTTTTCTTGGGATTTGTGTTGTAGCATATGTCCTGCCGTGCGTTCAATTCGGCTTATATAGCCGGCCGGCGCCTTTCTCCTCTTCTTATTCCTTGGGTGTTCGTTGGCGGCGAGTGCATCGTTTGTTCATGGCCTCTTTCTTTCTCTCTCTCTATCTCTCTTTGTTTAATGATGATGTCCGGGTATCATTGGCGCGCATCCAAAACTAAAGCTTCGGTTGACCGCTTCGTTTTCGTTTTCGCGACGCGATTTTGTTCATACTGCGGATTTTGGGAGTGGGTGATGGGTGATCGTCCGTGTTTTTTTTCCTGCCTAGCAAATTGACTTTTGGCTGTCGTGTGCCTTTGTGCCCGACTGCTTGGCCCTGAGGACACGGTCAAAGACTGACTGATGCCTGCACTCAGTGACAAAATCCCACTGACCGTTTTCTTCAGAGTTAGTGGCACCAACAGAGCACACAGATAAAGTATTATGCATCTGTTATTAGTGATGAAATTAGTGCACATAGTAAGATGCCTTGTCTTTATGAAGTTTTGCATTTCCTTTAAAACTCTTTGTCTTCTATTGCTTAGCTTCATTCATTAACTGCTCTCACTTCTGGCCCCAACTTGCCTTCTGAATTTGATTCTTATTTATCTCGCACGGTTGCATCGTGTTTGTTAATGGAAATTCTCACCCATTCACAACACCATTTCCTTGCAATGATGTTGATATGTCTATCTATCTATCTCGCCGGTCTTGATTATGTGTGCTAATCATGTTCTTTTAATGCTGAATCAAATGATGACCTGCCCCGGCAAAGTATTAGTTGTAGTTTTATACTGTACTACTCTACATATGATCCTTTCCTTTAACTTAACATGCGAGAAAGAGAGATATGCCTTTGGCTCTAGTTATTCCCCGTGTTTGTCGGCCTCTTGAGCTGTTCCTTTTATCGAATCTTCCTTGGCTCTTGTGCTTATGTATATGCTTTCGCCACCCAATCAGCGCAAACCACCAAATTATATGTGTGGCCTGCACGAAATGTTGACGATGGGGGCTTCATCGATTCTTCCTGTTCGGCATAGTGCAGAGGCGCAACTTTGTTGGCCTTTTCGTCTTGCATTCACTATTCGGTGCCGGTGGTCATCATTTTTAGCTACTGTTAGGAGTCTACTACTTCTGATAGGCATATAATATCTGTTATCCTAACCTTTTTTTCCTGTGATGAAAAGCATCTTTTGTTCCACCCTAGCTAGGACAAATTCTTCCACTTCTTCCATTGACATTTGGGTTCGTCCGAATTCGACAGGATTTGAGGATGGTTGACATTTGACAATGCAAGATTATCCGTGTTCGGCTTGATGTTCAAACTCTTGTTAAGAACAGCTGGATACCCCCTTCGTCTTTCATCACGAGCAACCAGTGAACCAGAAAGTCTACCGAGAGAGTAGGAACCGTAGTTGTTGTACTGAAACTATGGGAATCATCGTAGTTTAGTGGTGGTGAGGTCACCTCAGGCCCGTCTGCAGTTTTCTAACACCACGAACTGAAAACCGTCGTCCGGTAGCTGTCACGGCTCGATCGAAACGTAAACAAAGAATCACCGCAAAATTATAATAGAAACCCAAACAAAGAGAATATCTACTAGCAGGAACCATAAATCGCAGGGAATATATCCATGGCTGAAAAAACAGCACCCCTGTCTGTTGATGCAGGGTAGCATACATATACTAATAGATTGGCCTGCGTGAGAATCTCTGTTCTGGATGGTGACTGATGTCGTAATGCAACCATCTCCATTAGTTAATCACATCCTAATTGTGTTTTCGTGCTTTGATCGCCGCGATTAGTTCGCTCTTAATCTCGGATGATTCTGCGGTTTCGTGTGCCGCGAGAACCTCGACGTCACCACCCGGTTCTGCACCGGATTCTGACGTGACCGGCGGCTGGCTGGCTGCTGCCGTTAGTCGTCGCCGGCCGGCAGCCGCATCAGGTGGCACGTCGGGCTCTCCGGATCGGCCGTTGGTGAGGTGAGATGAGATGAGATGCTAAGGTGCTAACTCGTTTTCCCTAATGATGTGATGCATTTTATATCACCCTGCATATGATTTATGATCACTTTAACTAATATATTCTGTGAAAGGTCTACGGGGGGCTTAAGCTCACCTGACCACTTTGATTATATGCAGTGTCTGCAACTACATGTCGTAATCCAGTACCGGTTCCTCATCGGTTGAACATCCTTTGCCGGGCTTTATTAACACAAGAAACCTGTGTATCTTCTAATATGATACAGTATAAGTTTTATTTTGTTCAGTTTGTCCTTTATTTATCATTTAAGCAATTGCATGTTAAGTGTTTGACATGGCCATTTCAGCTAATTTGCTCCCTGTTTTCAATTGATGTATTCTCTTCTCATGTCTGCTGCATGTTTTATTTGACCAAATAATACACAATGCTTAATTATTCAAAGAGGCCCCACTATCATTGGGGACGATTCTCTTCATGGGAACTAGGCAACTATAGCTATGGCATGAGGTTGTTTAACCTAAATGTTGTTGGATGATGGGTCATCTAGATTCTGAGATGTATATGCTCCTTTGCTCATTTAATATGTATATCACATTTCAGACATGTATGTTAATTTGAACAAGAAAATTCTGAAATTTATAGTTGTACAAAATGCAATAGCTAGTTCCCCTTTTTTCTCTATAAAGTTAAGCTTAAATACTCAATCATACACAGAGCTATGTTTTTTCTCAGAAAAGGAGATTGAAACCCCCTGCCTTTGCATCATTGCGATGCACACATCTATATTTATTTAAAATGCAAGTAACATCATGCAATACCCGTACAACACAAACACACGGAGGAGAAAAAAAGCCACAACCAACAATGATTATTAAAAAGCAGGAACATGTGCCTACACACATAGTATATATCTAAACCGTCATCCAAACCAGTTGAGCGTATTACGTACGACGTCTCCCATTGGTTGCACCCAATGCTATAGGCTTTTGTACTTCCACACTTTAAAGTAAGGACCACATACAGATTCATCTTGTATCTCTGAAAGTTCACATATAGGTCTTGAAGGAAATATGCCCTAGAGGCAATAATAAAGTTATTATTTATTTCCTTATATCATGATAAATGTTTATTATTCATGCTAGAATTGTATTAACCGGAACATGATACATGTGTGAATACATAGACAAACATAGTGTCACTAGTATGCCTCTACTTGACCATCTCGTTGATCAAAGATGATTATGTTTCCTAACCATAGACATGAGTTGTCATTTGATTAACGGTGTCACATCATTAGGAGAATGATGTGATTGACTTGACACATTCCGTTAACTTAGCATTTGATCGTTTAGTATGTTGCTATTGCTTTCTTCATGACCTATACATGTTCCTATGACTATGAGATTATGCAACTCCCGTTTATCGGAGGAACACTTTGTGTGATACCAAACGTCACAACGTAACTGGGTGATTATAAAGGTGCTCTACAGGTGTCTCCAAAGGTTCTTGTTGGGTTGGCGTATTTCGAGATTAGGATTTGTCACTCCGATTGTCAGAGAGGTATCTCTGGGCCCACTCGGTAATGCACATCACTATAAACCTTGCAAGCATTGTAACTAATGAGTTAGTTGCGGGATGATGTATTACAGAACGAGTAAAGAGACTTGTCGGTAACGAGATTAAACTAGGTATTAAGATACCGACGATCGAATCTCGGGCAAGTAACATACCGATGACAAAGGGAACAATGTATGTTGTTATGCGGTTCGACCGATAAAGATCTTCGTAGAATATGTAGGAGCCAATATGGGCATCCAGGTTCCGCTATTGGTTATTGACCAGAGAAGTGTCTCGGTCATGTCTACATAGTTCTCGAACTCGTAGGGTCCGCACGCTTAACGTTCGTTGACGATATAGTATTTATGAGTTATGTATGTTGGTAACCGGATGTTGTTCGGAGTCCCGGATGAGATCACGGACATGACGAGGACCTTCGAAATGGTCCGGAGGTAAAGATTCATATATTGGATGATATGGTTAGGCCAAGGGGCCAGGCCCACGGGGCTATAAGTCGGTGCAAAAGGAGTTTTGCGGAGGCCAGGGAGCCAAACGCCGGAGACCCTGGCGTCTGGCCCAGGCCCATGGTGTCTGGGCCAGACGCCAAGGATTGTGGCGTTTGGCCCTGGAGTCCGAGAAGGACTCTTGCTTTTCGGGTGAAACCGACTTTGTGGAGGCTTTTACTCCAAGTTTCGACCCCAAGGCTCAACATATAAATAGAGGGGTAGGGCTAGCACCCAAGACACATCAAGAAACACCAAGCTGTGTGTCGGCTACCCCGTCCCCTCTAGTTTATCCTCCGTCATAGTTTTCGTAGTGCTTAGGCGAAGCCCTGCGGAGATTGTTATTCACCAACACCATCACCACGCCGTCGTGCTGCCGGAACTCATCTACTACTTCGCCCCTCTTGCTGGATCAAGAAGGCGAGGACGTCATCGAGCTGAACGTGTGCTGAACGCAGAGGTGCCGTACGTTCGGTACTTGATCGGGACGGATCGTGAAGGCGTACGACTACATCAACTGCGTTGATAAACGCTTCCGCTTACGGTCTACGAGGGTACGTAGACAACACTCTCCTCTCTCGTTGCTATGCATCACCATGATCCTGCGTGTGCGTATATTTTTTTTGAAATTACTACATTCTCCAACAGTGGCATCCGAGCCAGGTTTTATGCGTAGATGTTATATGCACGAGTAGAACACAAGTGAGTTATGGGCGATACAAGTCATACTGCTTACCAGCATGTCATACTTCGGTTCGGCGGTATTGTTGGATGAAGCGGCCCAGACCGACATTACGTGTACGCTTACGCGAGACTGGTTCTACTGACGTGCTTTGCACACAGGTGGCTGGCGGGTGTCAGTTTCTCCAACTTTAGTTGAACCGAGTGTGGCTACGCCCGGTCCTTGAGAAGGTTAAAACAGCACTAACTTGACAAACTATCGTTGTGGTTTTGATGTGTAGGTAAGAACGGTTCTTGCTCAGCCCGTAGCAGCCACGTAAAACTTGCAACAACAAAGTAGAGGACGTCTAACTTGTTTTTGCAGGGCATGTTGTGATGTGATATGGTCAAGACATGATGCTATATTTTATTGTATGAGATGATCATGTTTTGTAACCGAGTTATCGGCAACTGGCAGGAGCCATATGGTTGTCGCTTTATTGTATGCAATGCAATCGCCCTGTAATGCTTTATTTTATTACTAAGCGGTAGCGATAGTCGTAGAAGCATAAGTTGGCGAGACGACAACGATGCTACGATGGAGATCAAGGTGTCGCGCCGGTGACGATGGTGATCATGACGGTGCTTCGGAGATGGAGATCACAAGCACAAGATGATGATGGCCATATCATATCAGTTATATTGATTGCGTGTGATGTTTATCTTTTATGCATCTTATCTTTCTTAGATCGACGATAGCATTATAAGATGATCTCTCACTAAATTTCAAGGTACAAGTGTTCTCCCTGAGTATGCACCGTTGCGAAAATTCTTCGTGCTGAGATACCACGTGATGATCAGGTGTGATAAGCTCTACGTTCAAATAAAACGGGTGCAAGACAGTTTTGCACACGTGAAATACTCAGGTTAAACTTGACGAGCCTAGCATATGCAGATATGGCCTCAGAACACTAGAGACCGAAAGGTCGAGCGTGAATCATATAGTAGATATGGTCAACATAGTGATGTTCACCATTGAAAACTACTCCATCTCACGTGATGATCGGACAAGGTTTAGTTAATATGGATCACGTGATCACTTACATGATTAGAGGGATGTCTATCTAAGTGGGAGTTCTTAAGTAATATGATTAATTGAACTTAAATTTATTATGAACTTAGTCCTGGTAGTATTAGCATATCTATGTTGTAGATCAATAGCTCGCGTTTAGCTCCTCTATTTTATTTTTGATATGTTCCTAGAGAAAACTAAGTTGAAAGATGTTAGTAGCAATGATGCGGATTGGATCCGTAATCTGAGGATTATCCTCATTGCTGCACAGAAGAATTATGTCCTTGACGCACCACTAGGTGACAGACCTATTGCAGGAGCAGATGCAGATGTTATGTACGTTTGGCTAGCTCAATATGATGACTGCTTGATAGTTACTACCGAACCTCGTAGGTAAACCAGAGTGAGATCCGCACCACAGTGGTACGGTAATCCTGTTCTGGAAGTCATGTTACTAGACCATGACAAACCTGCGAACTATGAGGAAGTGATGATGAGCCCAGATTCCGCGAAATGGCTTGAGGCCATGAAATCTGAGATGGGATCCATGTATGAGAACAAAGTGTGGACTTTGGTTGATTTGCCCGATGATCGGTGATGAAGTCATGTACCTACGGTAGGGACACGGACCCGTCCTAAGAGCCCTACCGTAGGACATCCTTAGAGGAAGTCACCTTTCAAACAACTTGAAGATATCCCACTCGACGGATTGAAGACACTCGACCAAGAAGCTGTCACTCGACCGAGAAGCCAACCACTCGACTGCCAGAAGACCTCAAGTCACTCCGCAGGCAAACGGTCGGCTATTAAGTAGTCTTTATGATTATTATGACACTTTATTAGGGACGTTATCAGTAACGCCCACCTTAAATGTACCTTAAACCCTGCATTACTGAGGGCAGGAGAGGGCTGGCGAACTCTATATAAGCCACCCCCTCCTCAGTATCAGGGGTTCGCACCCCTGTCATTTTACACACGCATAATCCAATCGACTGCCTCCGGGTACCGAGACGTAGGGCTGTTACTTCCTCAGAGAAGGGCCTGAACTCGTAAACCTTGCGTGCTTACAATTTCCCAATAGCTAAGGTCTAGCCTCTTCATACACACCCCCTACCTCACTGTCAGACTTAGAACCACGACAGTTGGCGCCCACCGTGGGGCATTAGTCTTAGCGCCTAATTGGAGAAGTTGCGATTTTTCCGATCCACTTGATCATGTTTTCCTGCGGAGCTTTGGCGGAGGGCCGCGAGATCCGTCTCGGTGGACTCGCTTTCATCGCCGACGACTCCGCCTGGCTCCAGGAGGCGCCGCTTGACGTCGACGCGCTCCCCGTCCGCGGTGCGACGCACTTCCGCGCGTGCGTCCGTGGCGTCCTCCTGAGGCAGCCGTCGACCCCATATCGGCCGACTCCCGTGCCATCTCCCCGTCCTGTCTCCCGCCAGCGCAAACGCTCGGGTCGGTCGAGGCTCCAGCGGTGGATGAAGCACGCCGCGGCCCGCCAGTCGGCGACCCCGCAAGTCGCTGCAATCGAGCCCGACGAATCCCTCTGCGGCCTGTTCGATCTGTCAACTGGCTCCACGGAGACCGCCTCCGAGTGTGACAGCAGCGACCCCTTGGCGGAGGTTCTGGCGGTCGAGGGGACACACAGTCCCCCTGGATTCCATCGCGCTGATGATGGTGCCGACAGGGGCGATCCGTCGCACCCTCACGACGAATACCTCCCCGAGCCTCTTACGTCATTGCAACGGGAGGAGCTTCATCGCCGGAACATGGACGCGCTCTACACACCTATTGTTGGAGAAACCCCCGAGGCCCGGGCCTTGGAGGACGCGCGCTTGGCTAATCTAGCCGAGCGCACTCGACTGGAGAATCTACAGCAAGCTCTCGACGAGCGGGCGCGTCAGCGGGCTCCCGAGTCCAGTCGACGCCAGCAGGCTCCCGAGTCCAATCGACGCCAGCAGGCACCCGAACCCAGTCGACGGCAGCTCTTCCCGCCACCGCAGGTGTACCGAACTCCGGTTTAGAACCTGGCTGCCGCGGCCCGCATAGCGGAGTCAATCCAGCCCTCCCAGTCGGAGGCCGGCAGAGGATTGCTGCAGATCAGAGCATTGCTCCGAGCAGCGGGAAATCAGAATTCCGCCGTCTCTCAGTCGCGGGACAGGATCCACAGTCGATCTGTCGCAACGGAGACCGTCCAGTCGGCTCACAGCCCGAGATCGCCCCCGAGGCGTGAGGGGCGTGGAGACCGGCATGATCAGTATAGGAGGAACGAACAATATGATCACCGACCCGACCGTGATGATGGGCGTCGGGTGCTGTCCCCTCCTCCGCGGAGTGGATCATATGCACCTCGGCATCGAGACGACAGGCGCCCCCATAACACTGGGTAGAGGATCCCAGTCGACCCCAGAGACCCAGGCTTTGACGCAAGATCCATCCTCGTTCAAGGTCTGGTGGACAGGAACAGGGCTCATCGAGAGGGCCACAACAGAGATACGCCCACCGGCAGCAGGACACACACCTCGGGGCCTGAGTGTTTCAGTCGGGCCATCAGAGCTGCGGTGATCCCTCCCAACTTTCGGCTGGCGACTGGAATCAACAAGTTCACCGGCGAGTCCAAGCCTGACACGTGGCTCGAGGATTACCGTGTGGCTGTGCAGATCGGCGGCGGCAATGATGAGGTGGCCATGAAGCATTTACCCCTCATGTTGGAAGGCTCAGCTAGGGCGTGGCTGAATCAGCTGGCGCCCAATAGCATTTACACTTGGGAGGATCTCTCCCGAGTGTTTATTACAACCTTCGAAGGGACATGCAAGCGCCCTGCAGGCCTTACGGAGCTGCGGTCTTGC
Organism: Triticum monococcum; assembly: GCA_034509565.1. Taxonomy (NCBI): domain Eukaryota; kingdom Viridiplantae; phylum Streptophyta; class Magnoliopsida; order Poales; family Poaceae; genus Triticum; species Triticum monococcum. The sequence goes on from CM067845.1 coordinate 639,829,601, forward strand.
GTACAGAAGCCGAATGAAACTCTGAGAGAATATATCCAGAGGTGGATCACACTGCACCACTCGGTCGAGAACGTGCCAGACCATCAAGCAGTTTGCGCTTTCAAGGAAGGCGTCAAGTACAGGGAGTTGAATCTGAAATTTGGCCGGACCGGAGAGATGTCCCTTAATCGGATGATGGAGATTGCCACCAAGTACGCTAATGGAGAAGACGAGGACCGACTCCGAAGCGGCAAACTTAAGTCAGTCGCCCAAGAAACCGGAGGAAACTCCAGTCAGAAGCAGAAGCGGAAGGCCGAGCCAGCCGCCCCGGGGGAGGCCCTGGCTGTGGCCCAGGGAAATTTCAAGGGAAAGCCCAAGGGCACATGGAAGCCCAAGAAGGTTAAGGATTAGGATGGGAATGATGTTCTGGACCTGCCATGTCACATCCGTACCAAGAAAGATGAAGAAGGAAATTTTATTTTCCCAAAGCATACCACTCGACAGTGTTGGCTTCTGATTCAGCAGTTCCAGGGCAAGCAGCCCAAGGATAAGGAAAAAAGAGCCAGACAGAGTTGAAGACAAGGAAGATAGTGAGGATGGATACCCCCAAGTCAATTCCACCTTGATGATTTTTGCTGATCTCGAAAGCAAAAGTCGACTGAAAATCATTAACCGTGAGGTCAACATGGTTGCCCCGGCGACTCCCAGTTACCTGAAGTGGTCTCAGACGGCCATCACGTTCGACCAGTCCGATCACCCGACGCACATTGCCACCCCTGGGAGGCAAGCTTTGGTGGTCGACCCAGTTGTCGAAGGCACTCGACTGACCAAAGTCCTGATGGACGGCGGCAGTGGCCTGAACATACTGTACGCTGAAACCTTGAAAGGAATGGGCATTCCGATGTCCAGACTCAGCACCAGTAACATGAGCTTCCACGGAGTCATTCTTGGGAAGAAAGCCGAGTCACTCGGCCAGATTGCTCTTGATGTGGTTTTCGGTGATTCAAAGAATTACCGCAAGGAAAAGTTAACGTTTGAAGTTGTGGACTTCCAGAGTGCTTATCACGCCATCTTGGGCAGGCCAGCTTACGCACGCTTCATGGCTCGACCATGCTACGTGTATCTTAAATTAAAGATGCCTGGCCCCAAAGGTGTGATCACTGTTACGGGCAACCGGAAGAAAGCAGAGGAATGTTTCCAGAAGGGATCAAAGATCGCCGATGCTCAGATGGCAGTAGTCGAGCTGAAAGAGTACCAAAAGACTGCCGACCCGAGTGAATTGCTGCGGGCTAAGAAGCCTGCCTCCGAGTCAGCTTTTCAGTCGGCTGGCGAAACAAAGACAGTCCACATTCACCCGACTGACCCCGACGCAGCTCCGACTCACATCTCAACGACGCTCGACTCCAAATAGGAAGAAGCGCTCATCCAGCTCCTCCGTGAGAACTGGGACATCTTCGCATGGAAACCCTCTGACATGCCTGGAGTTCCCAGGGGGCTGGCTGAGCACCGCCTGCGAGTCGACTCAAAGTTCAAACCCGTGAAGGAACATCTGCGGCGGTCCGCCGTCCAGAAAAAAACAAGCCATCGGCGAGGAAGTGGCTCGGCTCTTAGCAGCTGAGTTCATTTGAGAGATCTACCACTCCGAGTGGCTCGCCAATGTTGTCATGGTCCCCAAGAAGGACAAGTCACTCCGCATGTGCATTGATTTCAAGCATATCAATCGGGCCTGCCCGAAAGATCATTTTCCTCTCCCTCGCATCGACCAAATTGTCGACTCAACTGCGGGATGCGAGAGATTGTCTTTTCTAGATGCCTACTCCGGGTACCATCAGATCCGTCTGTATGGGCCCGACGAAATCAAAACAGCTTTCATCACTCCATTCGGATGCTTCTGCTACGTCACCATGTCATTCGGCCTCAAGAACGCCGGAGCCACATTCATGAGAATGATCCAGAAGTGTTTACTCACTCAAATCAGTTGAAATGTGGAGGCGTACATGGACGATATCATAGTCAAGTCCCAGAAAGGTTCCGACCTGCGGGCTGACCTTGCTGAAACCTTCGCCAACCTCAGGAGGTACGATATCAAGCTCAATCCGTCAAAGTGCACTTTCGGAGTTCCAGGTGGCAAGCTACTCGGTTTTCTCGTTTCCGAACGGGGAATCGACGCCAATCCTGAAAAAATTGGCACCATACTCTGGATGAAGCGTCCTGTACGTGTGCATGATGTCCAAAAACTTACAGGCTGCTTGGCCGCCTTAAGTCGATTCATTTCTCGACTCGGTGAAAAAGCGTTGCCTCTTTACCGACTGATGAAAAAGTCTGACAAGTTCGAGTGGACTCCAGAAGCTGACGCAGCATTTGCAGAGCTCAAAGCTCTGCTCTCCACCCAGCCGGTGCTAGCTGCTCCAATCAGCAAAGAGCCTCTGCTGCTTTACATTGCAGCCACGGGACAAGTTGTCAGTACAGTACTTACGGTCGAGCGGGAAGAGGAAGGGAGGGCCTTCAAAGTTCAACGCCCTGTTTATTATGTGTCTGAAGTTTTAACCCCTTCAAAACAAAGATACCCCCACTACCAGAAGCTTGTATATGGGATTTACATGACCACGAAGAAAGTTGCACATTATTTCTTTGACCACTCCATTACAGTCGTCAGCGACGCCCCATTATCGGAGATCCTGCATAACAGAGATGCAACTGGTCGAGCGGCCAAGTGAGCGATTGAAATCCTTCCTTTAGACATCAAGTTTGAAGCAAAGAAAGCCATCAAGTCCCAAGCAATCACGGATTTTATCGCCGAGTGGACTGAACAGCAACTTCCGACTCAAGTTCACTCGAAACACTGCACTATGTTCTTCGATGGATCCAAGATGCTGAATGGTTCGGGCGCGGGGGTAGTTTTGGTCTCCCCCCGAGGAGATAAGCTCAGATACGTTCTCCAGATTCACTTCGATTCCTCCAATAACGAACCAGAGTATGAAGCACTTTTGTACGGGTTGCGCATGGCCATTTCGCTCGGCGTCCGTCGCCTCATGGTCTATGGCGACTCAGATCTGGTGGTTAATCAAGTGATGAAGGAGTGGGACGTCAGGAGTCCGGCAATGACTGGGTACTGCAATGCAGTACGGAAGCTAGAGAAGAAGTTCGAGGGGTTGGAACTCCACCACATCCCCCGACTGAAAAACCAGGCAGCTGACGACTTGGCAAAGATAGGCTCCACGAGAGAAGCCATTCCAAGCAACGTGTTCTTGGAACACATTCACTCACCGTCAGTCCAAGAAGATCCTTTCACAGAAGAAGCCCCGCAGCCGAAAAGTGCCACGGATCCGACTGAAGTTGAAGTGCCTGCAGTAGTCGACCTAATCATGGAAGTCTTGGCAGTCATCCCTGACTGGACGATACCGTACATTGCATATATCCTAAGGAAAGAACTCCCGGAGGACGAGGAGGAGGCTCGAAAGATCGTCCGCCGATCTAAGGCCTTCACAGTCATAAGGGGACAGCTGTACAGAGAAAGTGCGACCGGAGTCGGCCAGAAATGCATAACGCCAGAAGAGGGTCAAATAATCCTCAACGATATCCACTCGGGGACCTGCGGTCACCATGCGTCCTCTCGGACCATTGTGGCCAAGGCATACCGAGCTGGATTTTATTGGCCAAGGGCAAATGAGATGGCGAAAGAGATAGTCGACAGGTGCGAGGGCTGCCAGTTCTACTCCAACATGTCACACAAGCCCGCGTCAGCCCTGAAAACCATTCCACTCGTCTGGCCCTTTGCCGTCTGGGGATTGGACATGGTTGGCCCCCTGAGAACGGGCAGGAGTGGGTTCACTCATGTGCTTGTGGCAGTCGACAAGTTTACCAAATGGATCGAAGCTAAGCCCATAAAGAGCCTTGACGCTGGCACCGCTATCAGTTTCATCAGAGGATTGACATTCAGATAAGGAGTCCCGCACAGCATCATCACTGATAACGGGTCAAACTTTGATTCGGACGAGTTCAGGGCATTTTGCGCTTCTCAAGGCACACGAGTCGACTACGCCTCAGTCACTCACCCCCAGTCGAATGGACAGGCTGAGAGGGCAAATGGTCTGATTCTCAAAGGGCTAAAACCTCGGCTGATGCGCGATCTCAAGCACGCGGCAGGCGCTTGGGTCGACGAGCTTCCGCCAGTGCTGTGGGGATTAAGGACCACCCCTAACCGGTCGACTGGAAGGACCCCGTTCTTTCTGGTTTATGGAGCCGAAGCTGTCCTGCCAAGCGATCTCCTTCATAATGCGCCCCGAGTTGAACTTTACACCGAAGATGAAGCAGAGCAGGCCCGGCAAGACGCAGTCGACCTCTTGGAGGAAGAGAGGGAGATGGCAATGATTAGATCGACCATTTACCAGCAGGACTTGCATCGATTCCACGCCCGGAATGTGAAGAGTCGAGCCTTTCAAGAAGGAGATTTGGTCCTCCGAGTGGATCAACAGAAACCTCACAAGCTCGCTCCCACTTGGGAAGGCCCCTTCATCATCACCAGAGTCCTCCACAACGGAGCATATCACCTTTACAATGTTGATCGACAAATCGACGAACCCCGAGCTTGGAACGCGGAGCTTCTCCGCCCCTTTTACACTTAAGTTCACTCTCAAACCAGATGTAATAAGAAAAACTCCTGAAGTTCATTTTTATCAGAAATAAGAGTGTTCCAATAATTCCTGTCACTGTTGTATGTATCCGAAATCCCCCAGTGGGTGACTTAGCTGCGAATCCGATTCGCCTAAGTTTGAAAAATCCTACCGAGTGGAGAGCAAACCTCCCACTCGGGGGCTTAGCTGCAGTTCAGCACTTGCCTAAGTTCTCCACGAAGAGACTTAGCTGCAGTCAGACACTCGCCTAAGTATGAAAAATCCTACCGAGTGGAGAGCAAACCTCCCACTCGGGGGCTTAGCTGCAGTTCAGCACTCGCCTAAGTTCTCCACGAAGAGACTTAGCTGCAGTCAGACACTCGCCTAAGTTTGAAAAATCCTATCGAGTGGAGAGCAAACCTCCCACTCGGGGGCTTAGCTGCAGTTCAGCACTCGCCTAAGTTCTCCACGAAGAGACTTAGCTGCAGTCAGACACTCGCCTAAGTTTGAAAAATCCTACCGAGTGGAGAGCAAACCTCCCACTCGGGGGCTTAGCTGCAGTTCAACACTCGCCTAAGTTCTCCACGAAGAGACTTAGCTGCAGTCAGACACTCGCCTAAGTTTGAAAAATCCTACCGAGTGGAGAGCAAACCTCCCACTTGGGGGCTTAGCTGCAGTTCAGCACTCGCCTAAGTTCTCCACGAAGAGACTTAGCTGCAGTCAGGCACTCGCCTAAGTTTGAAAAATCCTACCGAGTGGAGAGCGAACCTCCCACTCGGGGGCTTAGCTGCAGTTCAGCACTCGCCTAAGTTCTCCACGAAGAGACTTAGCTGCAGTCAGACACTCGCCTAAGTTCGAAAAATCCTACCGAGTGGAGAGCGAACCTCCCACTCGGGGGCTTAGCTGCAGTTCAGCACTCGCCTAAGTTCTCCACGGAAGAGACTTAGCTGCAGTCAGACACTCGCCTAAGTTTGAAAAATCCTACCGAGTGGAGAGCGAACCTCCCACTCGGAGGCTTAGCTGCGGTTCAGCACTCGCCTAAGTTCTCCATGAAGAGACTTAGCTGCAGTCAGACACTCGCCTAAGTTTGAAAAATCCTACCGAGTGGAGAGCAAACCTCCCACTCGGGGGCTTAGCTGCAGTTCAGCACTCGCCTAAGTTCTCCACGAAGAGGCTTAGCCGCAGTCAGACACTCACCTAAGTTCGAAACCCACCTTTTCCCGAGAGCTCCGCCACAAATACAATGTACAACAACAGGGTGAGGGTCGGCCATCAGGCCCCACACGATAGTTCCAGACCACGAAGACATTCAGCAAAATTTAAGTTCGGATAAAGATTAAAAGGCCCTGGGCCCCGAATCAAAGTACTCGAGCCCTCGGCTCGGCAGAATTTAAACGATTACAAGTCCACTCGGCATTCCGAGGCTAATTTAAGGGAAGGCATAAAAGTTTTCTCACTCCTCAAGAGGAGGGCTGGCAGGAGCGACGAACTCATCCAGGTCGATTCCGTCCGCAATGCGAGTGGCTGCAGCGATGAAGGTCTCCATGAAGTCCTGGAAGCTGTACCTCTTGGTATTGGCGACTTGGATGGCAGACAGCTTTTCTTCTCGCACCTCCTTGCAGTGGACGCGGACTAAGGATAGAGCCACATCAGCGCCGCATCGGGCAGAGGACTTCTTCCACTCCTGCACTCGATCGGGGATTTTGTCGAGTCGAGCCATAAGAGACTCGAGATCGTTCTGGAGCGTGGACTCTGGCCAAAGAGTCGAGTCGATCTGCGACACGGCAACCTTCAGTCGAGCCAGGTAATCCACGACGCCGTCGATTCGAGATTCCAGTCGGAGCAGGTTCATGGCAGTATCGTCTTTCACCGGAGAATTGATTGGGTCCAGACCCGTTTCGATCCGCCCAGTCTCCTCTTCGAAGTTCTGACAGAATTCTGCACACAAGACCTAAAGATAAGCCAACGATCGCAAGATTGGGTCGACACAAAAATACGAAACAGTCAAAATCAGATGTGCACCTTCAAGCTTGATGTACAGCCTCTTGGCGAGGCTCCTCAGGTAGATCTCCAGGTCGTCCCTCCTGCGAGCAATGCCTTCCATCTCCTCGCCGAAGAGGAGGTTCTTCTTCTTCCAATTGGCAGTCAGCCTGTTGGCATCAGTCAGAGCGGTCTGCAACCTGGCGTTCTCCTTTTCCAACTGGTCGACCGAAGCCAGCTTCTGCTTGGCCAGAGCCGTCTTGTCGCCAGCCGCCTTGCGGGAAACAACCAGGTCCTGGTCCTTCCTCGCCAAAGCTTTTTCCAATTCTCCTACAAAGAAATGGCGATCGAATCGGAAACAGCAAAGGAATGCCCAAGCCTGAAAACAAAATCAGTCGACAAAGTCACTTTACCTGCGGCGCCCTCCCTGACCTTCTGCAGCTCCGTCCTGGCCAGCTCTAGATCAAGATCCAGTTGAATCTTCTGTTTCTCCAGTTCAGCATAGCGAGCGGCAAGTTCGCAGGATTTCTGCAAAAAAAAGTCGACAGACGTTCGAGATAAGATGCTTCCGAGTAACTAAGGAACAACGGTGACGTTTCTAAGACCACACCCGAATCAAAAACATTCGACAGTAGTCTCGGGGACTACACCCAGTGGGTGCACTCAGCGTGCCCCCACTGGTTCGACCAAAAAAAACGACTGCCCGCAGTCGACAGGACACGGACCACTCGACCTGGCCAGACTAAACCGAATGAAGAAGTACAGATTCACAAACGCAATATACAGACTACAGTCGACTGCCAGCAGTCCACCGTAGTCTCGGGGACTACATCCAGTGGGTGCACTCAGCGTGCCCCCACTGGTTCGACCAAAGAGAAAACACACCCAGTGGGTGTACAGATACAGATACAAAGATGTCCAAGGAAAAGAAAGAGGGAGAAAGACTCTTCAAACAATCAAGTGTTGAGTCGACTAACCCGGACGTTGCTCTGAAGAGCCGAGCTCGCGTCATAGGCGGCTTGACTGGCCTCCCGAGCCACCTTCACCTGTTCCATCATGACCCCTGCCTGGTGTATGGCCTCCTTCGCAGCAGCCACTTCGTCTTCAGGGACAGAGTACGCGACAAAGAGCAAAGTAGGGTTGGCAGTCGACGCCGAGGGCTGCGCACTCGACAAGGGCTCGGCAAAGGTCGCAGGGTTGGCAGTCGGTGCCGAGGGCTGCGCACTCGACAAGGGATCGGCAAAGGTCACAGAAGCCCGAGCGGGCTCGCTATCGCCCCGAGCCGCGGCCTCAGGTGCCGGAGTGGACCGTGGGGTCTTGACAGCCGACGCCTTCTTTGTCCTCTTCACCCTCAGCGGCTCGTTGTCATCATCGTCCGGGAGGTCAATAACATGAACAGGGGCTGCAAGAGAAAACACTCAATCGACCAGAACTACAAGGGCCAGGCGACTCAAAGCAAAATGTCATTAATCATACCGGGGTTGGAGGTAACAGCGTCCTCCATCTCTTGGTCGTCGTTCCTGGCGGAAACCTCAGAAGTGGCACCGCTGCAAAAACTCAAAAGTCAGCTAGCCGGCAAGGTGAATCGACCAAAGATCCGTCCACAGTCGACAAGGGAAAGCAAAGTTTCTGTCATTTACCCGGAAATGGTAGGAACAGCTATCTTCATCTTTGGCAAGACTTTGGGCGGCTTGGATGGCGTCGCTCGTGGGTGCTTGGGAGCCTTCTCAGTCGGCGGAGGAGGAGAACTCCGAGGGCGCTTCGACGTCTGCCCAGCAGGTGCGGCGGTCTTGCCACGCCCCCGCACTGGGTCGTGTATGAGCTTGGATCGCCCCTCCGGGCGGGGGGGGGGGGGGGGGGTTCAGCCTCCTCCTCCTCCTCCTCGCTGGAGAAGATGTCGTCGTCTCCCTCCCCTTCGCCGTCAGACTCCCACTCGCCTTGGTCATCCCCGCTCTCGCCTCCACTCGCCTCACCTTCCTCAGTCGACCCCTGCGCCCCGTTGGGCGTCGAGTACATCTCGGTGGTCGCCTGGGAACAAAGGACAAGACAAAAGTCAGTTGACTTGCTCAAAGAAGACCAATGCAGAAAACGAAGATTCCAGTCAGAAACATAAAGACGCACCTGGTCGACCTCATACGAGTTGTCGAGTGGAATGACCCTCCTAGCTCCTCGGGGGTTGTCCTTGTTCCCCGTGATGCTTGACAGCCACCCCTCCAACATCTTGTCGGTGACCTCCTCCGGGTGGATCCGAGTGGTGTCCTCGAGGCCGGAGTACAGCCACATCGGGTGGTCCCGAGCCTGGAGTGGTTGGATTCGCCTCTTGAGGAAGACTTCCAGCAGATCCATCCCCGTCACGCCCTCACGGACAAGTTCGACCACTCGACCCACCAATATCTTGGCCTGGGCCTTTTCTTCGGGCGTCACCTTCAGGGAAGCAGGCTTTTGGGCTCGGTCGAGGGTGAAGGGAGGAAGTCCAGTCGACTGCCCTGGGGTCTCCTGATTCTGGCAGTAGAACCAAGTCGCCTGCCATCCTCGAACTGACTCTGGGAAGGTAATGGAGGGGAAGCAGCTTTTACCCCTCGTCTGGATCGCCAAGCCCCCACACAGCTGGATCACCTGTGTCCTCTCGTCACTCGACTTGGCCTTCTTAACCGACTGAGAGCGACAGGTGAAGATATGCTTGAAAAGTCCCCAGTGTGGGCGGCACCCCAGGAACGCCTCACACATGGAAATAAAGGCGGCAAGATAGACTATGGAGTTCGGAGTAAAGTGGTGGAGCTGCGCCCCGAAGAAGTTCAGGAAGTTGCGGAAGAAAGAGTGGGGCGGCAGAGAGAATCCACGGTCAATGTGAGTCGCCAGAAGGACGCACTCACCGTCGCGTGGCTGGGGCTCGATTTCTCCCCCTGGAAGACGCGCCGCCCTGTGGGGAATGGCTCCTCCCTCGACCAGGTCATCGAGGTCCTCCTGACGAAGCACCGAGGGCATCCAGTCGCCCTCGATCCACCCCTTGGGCAGGGCCGTCCGAGAGGAAGAACCCCCGCGCGCGGACTTCTTTCCCTTCCCCGCCGCCGCCGCCTTCTTCGCGCGCTCCAGAGCGGTCGTCTTGCCCTTCACCATCATCGCCGGTGAGGTCTCGAGCTGGTTTTGTGGTGGCAGGGCAAGAGCGAAGGAAGCGGAGGAGGCGACGGAGAAACAGAGAAGGAAGAGGAAGAGATGAGCACGCGTACTGAAGAAAGGCTCCGGGCCAACTACTTATAAGGGGCCGCTCCCGAGTGGCTGGCAGGTAGGCCCGAGCTACCCAGTCAAATCCCGTGGCAGGCGCGCGCGCTGTACGTGGCGAAAAAGGTGGCGCGGGGATCGAGGAGCCTTCGCACTGTCGCTCCCGATTACTGCGGCCGCCCCCGTTCCGCGCGCTTCCCAAAAAATCCGAATCCCGCGATCTCCGCCAGCTGCAGAACAACTTGACGAAACAGAAATCCCGCGCACGCCGGCGCTCGATGCCTCGCAGGTAAAGAAATCCATTCGACGAAAGACCTGGAACGGATCAAGGCGACTGAAAGAGGTTAACGACATCATCCGTGACAGTCGACCCAGAATGAAGCACCCATAATAAGCCAAAGGGTCGGTTGGAAAGGTCCCTAACCCCTTTTCTCACTCCAGCCTCGATCCGTTCGGGGGCTAATGATGAAGTCATGTACCTACGGTAGGGACACGGACCCGTCCTAAGAGCCCTACCGTAGGACATCCTTAGAGGAAGTCACCTTTCAAACAACTTGAAGATATCCCACTCGACGGATTGAAGACACTCGACCAAGAAGCTGTCACTCGACCGAGAAGCCAACCACTCGACTGCCAGAAGACCTCAAGTCACTCCGCAGGCAAACGGTCGGCTATTAAGTAGTCTTTATGATTATTATGACACTTTATTAGGGACATTATCAGTAACGCCCACCTTAAATGTACCTTAAACCCTGCATTACTGAGGGCAGGAGAGGGCTGGCGAACTCTATATAAGCCACCCCCTCCTCAGTATCAGGGGTTCGCACCCCTGTCATTTTACACACGCATAATCCAATTGACTGCCTCCGGGTACCGAGACGTAGGGCTGTTACTTCCTCAGAGAACGGCCTAAACTCGTAAACCTTGCGTGCTTACAATTTCCCAATAGCTAAGGTCTAGCCTCTTCATACACCCCCCCTACCTCACTGTCAGACTTAGAACCACGACAATCGGCATGTTGGAAATATGCCCTAGAGGCAATAATAAAATGGTTATTATTATATTTCCTTGTTCATGATAATTGTCTATTGTTCATGCTATAATTGTGTTATCCGAAAATCGTAATACATGTGTGAATATATAGACCACAACATGTCCCTAGTGAGCCTCTAGTTAACTAGCTCGTTGATCAACAAATAGTCATGGTTTCCTGACTATGGACATAAGATGTCATTGATAACGGGATCACATCATTAGAAGAATGATGTGATGGACAAGACCCAATCTTAAGCATAACACCAGATCGTTTAGTTCGTCTGCTAGAGCTTTTCTAATGTCAAGTATCTTTTCCTTAGACCATGAGATTGTGCAACTCCCAGATACTGTAGGAATACTTTGGGTGTGCCAAACGTCACAACGTAACTGGGTGACTATAAAGGTGAAGGAAATATGCCCTAGAGGCAATAATAAAGTTATTATTTATTTCCTTATATCATGATAAATGTTTATTATTCATGCTAGAATTGTATTAACCGGAAACATAATACATGTGTGAATACATAGACAAACAGAGTGTCACTAGTATGCCTCTACTTGACTAGCTCGTTAATCAAAGATGGTTAAGTTTCCTAACCATGAACAAAGGGTGGTTATTTGATTAACGAGGTCACATCATTAGTTGAATGATCTGATTGACATGACCCATTCCATTAGCTTAGCACCCGATCGTTTAGTATGTTGCTATTGCTTTCTTCATGACTTATACATGTTCCTATGACTATGAGATTATGCAACTCCCGTTTGCCGGAGGAACACTTTGTGTGCTACCAAACGTCACAACATAACTGGGTGATTATAAAGGAGCTCTACAGGTGTCTCCAATGGTAGATGTTGGGTTGGCGTATTTCGAGAATAGGATTTGTCACTCCGATTGTCGGAGAGGTATCTCTGGGCCCTCTCGGTAATACACATCACTTAAGCCTTGCAAGCATTGCAACCAATGAGTTAGTTGCGGGATGATGTATTACGGAACGAGTAAAGAGACTTGCCAGTAACGAGATTGAACTAGGTATTGGATACCGACGATCGAATCTCGGGCAAGTAACATACCAATGACAAAGGGAACAACGTATGTTGTTATGCGGTCTGACCGATAAAGATCTTCGTAGAATATGTAGGAGCCAATATGGGCATCCAGGTCCCGCTATTGGTTATTGACCGGAGATGTGTCTCAGTCATGTCTACATTGTTCTCGAACCGTAGGGTCCGCACGCTTAATGTTACGATGACAGTTATTATGAGTTTATGCATTTTGATGTACCGAAGGTTGTTCGGAGTCCCGGATGTGATCACGGACATGACGAGGAGTCTCGAAATGGTCGAGACATAAAGATTGATATATTGGAAGCCTATGTTTGGACATCGGAAGTGTTCCGGGTGAAATCGGGATTTTACCGGAGAACCGGGAGGTTACCGGAACCCCCCGGGAGTCATATGGGCCATAGTGGGCCTTGGTGGAAAGGAGAAAGGGGCAGCCCAAGGTGGCCGCGCGCCTCCCCCCTCCCCTAGTCCTATTAGGACTAGGAGAGGTGGCCGGCCCCCCCCTCTCTCTTCCCCCCCCTTGATGTATCCTATTCCAACTAGGAGTGGGGGGGGGGGGGGAATCCTACTCCTAGAGGGAGTAGGACTCTCCTGGCGCGCCTCCCTTGGCCGGCCAGCCCCTCCCCCTTGGATCCTTTATATACGGGGGCAGAGGGCACCTCTAGACACACAAGTTGATCATTGAGATTGTTCCTTAGCCGTGTGCGGTGCCCCCTGCCACCATATTCCACCTCGATAATACCGTTGTAGTGCTTAGGCGAAGCCCTGCGTCGGAAGTACATCAAGATCGTCACCACGCCGTCGTGCTGACGGAACTCCTCCCCGAAGCTTTGCTGCATCGGAGCCCGGGGATCGTCATCGAGCTGTACGTGTGCTAAGAACTCGGAGGTGCCGGAGTAATGGTGCTTGGATCGGTCGGATTGGGAAGAAGACGTACGACTACTTCCTCTACGTTGTGTCAACGCTTCCGTTGCGATCTACAAGGGTACGTAGATCAGACTCTCCTCCTCGTTGCTATGCATCATCATGATCTTGCGTGTGCGTAGGAATTTTTTTGAAATTACTACGTTCCCCAACAGTGGCATCCGAGCCTAGGTTTTATGGTTTGATGTTATATGCACGAGTAGAACACAAGTGGGTTGTGGGCGATACAAGTCATACTGCCTACCAGCATGTCATACTTTGGTTCAGCGGTATTGTTGGATGAGACGACCCGGACCAACCTTACGCGTACACTTACGCGAGACCGGTTCCCTCGACGTGCTTTGCACATAGGTGGCTTGCGGGCGACTGTCTCTCCAACTTTAGTTGAACCGAGTATGGCTACGCCCGGTCCTTGAGAAGGTTAAAACGGAGTCTATTTGACAAACTATCGTTGTGGTTTTGATGCGTAGGTGAGATTGGTTCTTGCTTAAGCCCGTAGCAGCCACGTAAAACTTGCAACGACAAAGTAGAGGACGTCTAACTTGTTTTTGCAGGGCATGTTGTGATGTGATATGGTCAAGACATGATGCTAAATTTTATTGTATGAGATGATCATGTTTTGTAACCGAGTTATCGGCAACTGGCAGGAGCCATATGGTTGTCGCTTTATTGTATGCAATGCAATCGCGATGTAATGCTTTACTTTATCACTAAACGGTAGCGATAGTCGTGGAAGCATAAGATTGGCGAGACGACAATGATGCTACAATGGAGATCAAGGTGTCGCGCCGGTGACGATGGTGATCATGACGGTGCTTCGGAGATGGAGATCACAAGCACAAGATGATGATGGCCATATCATATCACTTATATTGATTGCATGTGATGTTTATCTTTTATGCATCTTATCTTGCTTTGATTGACGGTAGCATTATAAGATGATCTCTCACTAAATTATCAAGAAGTGCTCTCCCTGAGTATGCACCGTTGCGAAAGTTCTTCGTGCTGAGACACCACGTGATGATCGGGTGTGATAGGCTCTACGTTCAAATACAACGGGTGCAAAACAGTTGCACACGCGGAATACTCAGGTTATACTTGACGAGCCAAGCATATACAGATATGGCCTCGGAACACGGAGACCGAAAGGTCGAGCGTGAATCATATAGTAGATATGATCAACATAACGATGTTCACCATTGAAAACTACTCCATCTCACGTGATGATCGGTTATGGTTTAGTTGATTTGGATCACGTGATCACTTAGAGGATTAGAGGGATGTCTATCTAAGTGTGAGTTCTTAAGTAATTTGATTAATTGAACTTAAACTTATCATGAACTTAGTACCTGATAGTATCTTGCTTGTTCATGTTGATTGTAGATAGATGGCTCGTGCCGTTGTTCCGTTGAATTTTAATGCGTTCCTTGAGAAAGCAAAGTTGAAAGATGATGGTAGCAATTACACGGACTGGGTCCGTAACTTGAGGATTATCCTCATTGCTGCACAGAAGAATTACGTCCTGGAAGCACCGTTGGGTGCCAGGCCTGCTGCTGGAGCAACACCAAATGTTATGAACGTCTGGCAGAGCAAAGCTGATGACCACTCGATAGTTCAGTGTGCCATGCTTTACGGCTTAGAATTGGGACTTCAACGACATTTTGAACGTCATGGAGCATATGAGATGTTTCAGGAGTTGAAGTTAATATTTCAAGCAAATGCCCGGATTGAGAGATATGAAGTCTCCAATAAGTTCTATAGCTGCAAGATGGAAGAGAACAGTTCTGTCAGTGAGCATATAGTCAAAATGTCTGGGTATAATAATCACTTGATTCAATTGGGAGTTAATCTTCCAGATGATTGCGTCATTGACAGAATTCTCCAATCACTGCCACCAAGCTACAAAAGCTTCGTGATGAACTATAATATGCAAGGGATGAACAAGACTATTCCCGAGCTCTTCGCAATGCTGAAAGCTGCGGAGGTAGAAATCAAAAAGGAGCATCAAGTGTTGATGGTTAACAAAACCACTAGTTTCAAGAAAAAGGGCAAAGGGAAGAAGAAAGGGAACTTCAAGAAGAACGGCAAGCAAGTTGCTGCTCAGGAGAAGAAACCCAAGTCTGGACCTAAGCCTGAAACTGAGTGCTTCTACTGCAAGCAGACTGGTCACTGGAAGCGGAACTGCCCCAAGTATTTGGCGGATAAGAAGGATGGCAAGGTGAACAAAGGTATATGTGATATACATGTTATTGATGTGTACCTTACTAATGCTCGCAGTAGCACCTGGGTATTTGATACTGGTTCTGTTGCTAATATTTGCAACTCAAAACAGGGACTACGGATTAAGCGAAGATTGGCTAAGGACGAGGTGACGATGCGCGTGGGAAACGGTTCCAAAGTCGATGTGATCGCGGTCGGCACGCTACCTCTACATCTACCTTCGGGATTAATATTAGACCTAAATAATTGTTATTTGGTGCCAGCGTTGAGCATGAACATTATATCTGGATCTTGTTTAATGCGAGACGGTTATTCATTTAAATCAGAGAATAATGGTTGTTCTATTTATATGAGTAATATTTTTTATGGTCATGCACCCTTGAAGAGTGGTCTATTCTTGTTAAATCTCGATAGTAGTGATACACATATTCATAATGTAGAAGCCAAAAGATGCAGAGTTGATAATGATAGTGCAACTTATTTGTGGCACTGCCGTTTAGGTCATATCGGTGTAAAGCGCATGAAGAAACTCCATACTGATGGACTTTTGGAACCACTTGATTATGAATCACTTGGTACTTGTGAACCGTGCCTCATGGGCAAGATGACTAAAACACCATTCTCCGGTACTATGGAGAGAGCAACAGATTTGTTGGAAATCATACATACAGATGTATGCGGTCCGATGAATATTGAGGCTCGTGGCGGATATCGTTATTTTCTCACCTTCACATATGATTTAAGAAGATATGGGTATATCTACTTAATGAAACATAAGTCTGAAACATTTGAAAAGTTCAAAGAATTTCAGAGTGAAGTGGAAAATCATCGTAACAAGAAAATAAAGTTTCTACGATCTGATCGTGGAGGAGAATATTTGAGTTACGAGTTTGGTGTACATTTGAAAAATTGTGGAATAGTTTCGCAACTCACGCCACCCGGAACACCATAGCGTAATGGTGTGTCCGAACATCGTAATCATACTTTACTAGATATGGTGCGATCTATAATGTCTCTTACTGATTTACCGCTATCGTTTTGGGGATACGCTCTAGAGACGGCCGCATTCACGTTAAATAGGGCACCATCAAAATCCGTTGAGACGACGCCTTATGAACTATGGTTTGGCAAGAAACCAAAGTTGTCGTTTCTGAAAATTTGGGGCTGCGATGCTTATGTGAAAAAGCTTCAACCTGATAAGCTCGAACCCAAATCGGAGAAATGTGTCTTCATAGGATATCCAAAGGAAACTATTGGATACACCTTCTATCACAGATCCGAAGGCAAGACTTTTGTTGCTAAATTCGGAAACTTTCTTGAGAAGGAGTTTCTCTCGAAAGAAGTGAGTGGGAGGAAAGTAGAACTTGACGAGGTAACTGTACCCGCTCCCTTATTGGAAAGTAGTACATCACAGAAAACTGTTTCTGCGACACCTACACCAATAAGTGAGGAAGTTAATGATAATGATCATGAAACTTCAGAACAAGATACTACTGAACCTCGTAGATCAACCAGAGCAAGATCCGCGCCAGAGTGGTACGGTAATCCAGTTCTGGAAGTCATGCTGCTAGATCATGATGAACCTACGAACTATGAAGAAGCGATGGTGAGCCCAGATTCCGCAAAGTGGCTTGAAGCCATGAAATCTGAGATGGGATCCATGTATGAGAACAAAGTATGGACTTTGGTTGACTTGCCCGATGATCGGCAAGCAATTGAGAATAAATGGATCTTCAAGAAAAAGACTGACGCTGACGGTAATGTTACTGTCTATAAAGCTCGACTTATCGCAAAAGGTTTTCGACAAGTTCAAGGGGTTGACTACGATGAGACCTTCTCACCCGTAGCGATGCTTAAGTCTGTCCGAATCATGTTAGCAATTGCCGCGTTTTATGATTATGAAATATGGCAGATGGATGTCAAAACTGCATTCCTGAATGGATTTCTGGAAGAAGAGTTGTATATGATGCAACCGGAAGGTTTTGTCGATCCAAAGGGAGCTAACAAAGTGTGCAACCTCCAGTGATCCATTTATGGACTGGTGCAAGCCTCTAGGAGTTGGAATAAACGCTTTGATAGTATGATCAAAGCATTTGGTTTTATACAGACTTTTGGAGAAGCCTGTATTTACAAGAAAGTGAGTGGGAGCTCTGTAGCATTTCTGATATTATATGTGGATGACATATTGCTGATTGGAAATGATATAGAATTTCTGGATAGCATAAAGGGATACTTGAATAAAAGTTTTTCGATGAAAGACCTCGGGGAAGCTGCTTACGTATTAGGCATAAAAATCTATAGAGATAGATCAAGACGCTTAATTGGACTTTCACAAAGCACATACCTTGACAAGATTTTGAAGAAGTTCAAAATGGATCAAGCAAAGAAAGGGTTCTTGCCTGTGTCACAAGGTGTGAAGTTGAGTCAGACTCAATGCCTGACCACTACAGAAGAAAGAGAGAAAATAAAAGATGTTCCCTATGCTGCAGCCATAGGCTCTATCATGTATGCAATGCTGTGTACCAGACCTGATGTGTGCCTTGCTATAAGTTTAGCGGGGAGGTACCAAAGTAATCCAGGAGACAGCGGTCAAGAACATCCTGAAATACCTGAAAAGTACTAAGGATATGTTTCTCGTATATGGAGGTGACAAAGAGCTCACCGTAAGAGGTTACGTTGATGCAAGCTTTGACACTGATCCAGACGATTCTAAATCGCAAACCGGATACGTGTTTACTTTAAATGGTGGAGCTGTCAGTTGGTGCAGTTCTAAACAAAGCGTCGTAGCAGGATCTACATGTGAAGCGGAGTACATAGCTGCTTCGGAAGCAGCGAACGAAGGAGTCTGGATGAAGGAGTTCATATACGATCTAGGTGTCATACCTAGTGCATCGGGTCCAATGAAAATCTTTTGTGACAATACTGGTGCAATTGCTTTGGCAAAGGAATCCAGATTTCACAAGAGGACTAAACACATCAAGAGACGCTTCAATTCCATCCGGGATCTAGTCCAGGTGGGAGACATAGAGATTTGCAAGATACATACGGATCTGAATGTTGCAGACCCGTTGACTAAGCCTCTTCCACGAGCAAAACATGATCAGCACCAAGGCTCCATGGGTGTTAGAATCATTACTGTGTAATCTAGATTATTGACTCTAGTGCAAGTGGGAGACTGAAGGAAATATGCCCTAGAGGCAATAATAAAGTTATTATTTATTTACTTATATCATGATAAATGTTTATTATTCATGCTAGAATTGTATTAACCGGAAACATAATACATGTGTGAATACATAGACAAACAGAGTGTCACTAGTATGCCTCTACTTGACTAGCTCATTAATCAAAGATGGTTAAGTTTCCTAACCATGAACAAAGAGTTGTTATTTGATTAACGAGGTCACATAATTAGTTGAATGATCTGATTGACATGACCCATTCCATTAGCTTAGCACCCGATCGTTTAGTATGTTGCTATTGCTTTCTTCATGACTTATACATGTTCCTATGACTATGAGATTATGCAACTCCTGTTTGCCGGAGGAACACTTTGTGTGCTACCAAACGTCACAACGTAACTGGGTGATTATAAAGGAGCTCTACAGGTGTCTCCAATGGTAGATGTTGGGTTGGCGTATTTCGAGAATAGGATTTGTCACTCCGATTGTCGGAGAGGTATCTCTGGGCCCTCTCGGTAATACACATCACTTAAGCCTTGCAAGCATTGCAACCAATGAGTTAGTTGCGGGATGATGTATTACGAAACGAGTAAAGAGACTTGCCAGTAACGAGATTGAACTAGGTATTGGATACCGACGATCGAATCTCGGGCAAGTAACATACCGATGACAAAGGGAACAACGTATGTTGTTATGCGGTCTGACCGATAAAGATCTTCGTAGAATATGTAGGAGCCAATATGGGCATCCAGGTCCCGCTATTGGTTATTGACCGGAGATGTGTCTCAGTCATGTCTACATTGTTCTCGAACCGTAGGGTCCGCACACTTAACGTTACGATGACAGTTATTATGAGTTTATGCATTTTGATGTACCGAAGGTTGTTCGGAGTCCCGGATGTGATCACGGACATGACGAGGAGTCTCGAAATGGTCGAGACATAAAGATTGATATATTGGAAGCCTATGTTTGGACATCGGAAGTGTTCCGGGTGAAATCGGGATTTTACCGGAGATCCGGGAGGTTATCGGAACCCCTCGGGAGTCATATGGGCCATAGTGGGCCTTGGTGGAAAGGAGAAAGGGGCAGCCCAAGGTGGCCGCGCGCCTCCCCCCTCCCCTAGTCCTATCAGGACTAGGAGAGGTGGCCGTCCCCCCTCTCTCTCTTTCCCCCCCTTGATGAATCCTATTCCAACTAGGAGTGGGGGGGGATCCTACTCCCAGAGGGAGTAGGACTCTCCTGGCGCGCCTCCCTTGGCCGCCCAGCCCCTCCCCCTTGGATCCTTTATATACGGGGGCAGAGGGCACCTCTAGACACACAAGTTGATCATTGAGATTGTTCCTTAGCCGTGTGCGGTGCCCCCTGCCACCATATTCCACCTCGATAATACCGTTGTAGTGCTTAGGCGAAGCCCTGCGTCAGAAGTACATCAAGATCGTCACCACGCCGTCGTGCTGACGGAACTCCTCCCCGAAGCTTTGCTGGATCGGAGCCCGGGGATCGTCATTGAGCTGTACGTGTGCTAAGAACTCGGAGGTGCCGGAGTAACGGTGCTTGGATCGGTCGGATTGGGAAGAAGACGTACGACTACTTCCTCTACGTTGTGTCAACCCTTCCGTTGCGATCTACAAGGGTACGTAGATCAGACTCTCCTCCTCATTGCTATGCATCATCATGATCTTGCGTGTGCGTAGGAAATTTTTTGAAATTACTATGTTCCCCAACAAAAGGTGCACTACGGGTATCTCCGGAAGTGTCTATTGGGTTGGCACGAATCGAGACTGGGATTTGTCACTCTGCATGACGGAGAGGTATCTCTGGGCCCACTCGGTAAAACTTCATCGTAATGAGCTCAGTGTGACTAAGGGTTGGTCACGGGATGATGTGTTACGGAACGAGTAAAGTGACTTGCCAGTAACGAGATTGAACGAGGTATTGGAATACCGACGATCGAATCTCGGGCAAGTAACGTACCGATTGACAAAGGGAATTGCATACGGGATTGATTGAATCCTCGACATCGTGGTTCATCCGATGAGATCATCGTGGAATATGTGGGAGCCAACATGGGTATCCAGATCCCTCTGTTGGCTATTGGCCGGAGAGTCGTCCCGGTCATGTCTGCATGGTTCCCGAACCCGTAGGCTCTACACACTTAAGGTTCGGTGACGCTAGGGTTGTAGAGCTATTAGTATGCGGTAACCCGAAAGTTGTTCGGAGTCCCGGATGAGATCCTGGACGTCACGAGGAGTTCCGGAATGGTCCGGAGGTAAAGATTTGTATATAGGAAGTCCAGTTTCGGCCATCAGGAAAGTTTCGGGGGTCACCGGTATTGTACCGGGACCACCGGAAGGATCCCGGGGGTCCACCGGGTGGGGCCACCTATCCTGGAGGGCCCCATGGGCTGAAGTGGGAAGGGAACCAGCCCCTGGTGGGCTGGTGCGCCTCCCGTGGGCCTCCCCCTGCGCCTAGGGTTAAAAACCCTAGGGGTGGGGGCGCCTTCACCTGGCTTGGGGGCCAAGCCACCCCTTGGCCGCCCCCCATCTAGATGGGATCTAGAGGGCCGGCGCCCCCCTGGCCCCTATATATAGTGGGGGGAGGGAGGGCAGCCACACCCAAGTCCTTGGCGCCTCCCTCTTTTCCCCGTGACACCTCTCCCTCTCGTTGGTGCTTGGCGAAGCCCTGCCGAGATCCCGCTACTTCCACCACCACACCGTCGTGCTGCTGGATCTCCATCAACCTCTCCTCTCCCCTTACTGGATCAAGAAGGAGGAGACGTCTCTCCCAACCGTACGTGTGTTGAACGCGGAGGTGCCGTCCGTTCGGCGCTCGGTCATCGGTGATTTGGATCACGACGAGTACGAGTCTATCAACCCCGTTCTCTTGAATGCTTCCGCTCGCGATCTACAAGGGTATGTAGATGCACTCCCCTCTCCCTTGTTGCTAGATGACTCCATAGATTGATCTTGGTGATGCGTAGAAAATTTTAAAATTCTGCTATGTTCCCCAACAGTGGTATCAGAGCTAGGTCTATGCGTAGTTTCTATGCACGAATAGAACACAAGTTGTTGTGGGCGTTGATTTTGTCAATTTACTTGTCATTACTAGTCTTATCTTGATTCGGCGGCATCGTGGGATGAAGCAGCCCGGACCGACCTTACACGTACGCTTACGTGAGACTGGTTCCACCGACTGACATGCACTAGTTGCATAAGGTGGCTGGCGGGTGTCTGTCTCTCCCACTTTAGTCGGATCGGATTCGATGAAAAGTGTCCTAATGAAGGGTAAATAGAAATTGGCATATCACGTTGTGGTTTTGGCGTAGGTAAGAAACGTTCTTTCTAGAAACCTATAGCAGCCACGTAAAACTTGCAACAACAATTAGAGGACGTCTAACTTGTTTTTGCAGCATGTGCCATGTGATGTGATATGGCCAAAAGGATGTGATGAATGATATATGTGATGTATGAGATTGATCATGTTCTTCTAATAGGAATCGCGACTTGCATGTCGATGAGTATAACAACCGGCAGGAGCCATAGGAGTTGTCTTAATTTATTTATGACCTGCGTGTCAACATAAACGTCATGTAATTACTTTACTTTATCGCTAACCGTTAGCCATAGTAGTAGAAGTAATAGTTGACGAGACAACTTCATGAAGGCACGATGATGGAGATCATGGTGTCATGCCGGTGACGATGATGATCATGGCGCCCCGAAGATGGAGATCAAAAGGAGCAAAATAATATTGGCCATATCATGTCACTATTTGATTGCATGTGATGTTTATCATGTTTTACATCTTATTTGCTTAGAACGACGGTAGCATAAATAAGATGATCCCTCGCAATAATTTCAAGAAAGTGTTCCGCCTAACTGTGCACCGTTGCTAAGATCCGTTGTCCCGAAGCACCATGTGATGATCGGGTGTGATAGGTTCTAACGTTCGTATACAACGGGTGTAAGCCAGATTTACACACGCAATACACTTAGGTTGACTTGACGAGCCTAGCATGTACAGACATGGCCTCGGAACACGGAAGACCGAAAGGTCGAACATGAGTCGTATAGAAGATACGATCAACATGAAAATGTTCACCGATGATGACTAGTCCGTCTCACGTGATTATCGGACATGACCTAGTTGACTCGGATCATGTATCACTTAGATGACTAGAGGGATGTCTATCTGAGTGGGAGTTTATTAATAATTTGATTAGATGAACTTAATTATTATGAACATAGTCTAAAATCTTTGCAATATGTCTTGTAGATCAAATGGCCCATGCTAATGTTGCCCTCAACTTCAATGCGTTCCTAGAGAAAACCAAGCTGAAAGACGATGGCAGCAACTACACGGACTGGGTCCGTAACCTGAGGATTATCCTCATAGCCGCCAGGAAAGCATATGTCCTTGATGCACCGCTAGGTGAAGCACCTGTTTTCCCTGCAGAACAAGATGTTATGAACGCTTGGCAGACACGTAGTGATGATTACTCCCTGGTTCAGTGCGGCATGCTTTACAACTTAGAACCGGGGCTCCAAAAGCGTTTTGAGCAACACGGAGCATATGAGATGTTCCAAGAGCTGAAAATGGTTTTCCAAGCTCATGCCCGGGTCGAGAGATATGAAGTCTCCGACAAGTTCTACAGTTGTAAGATGGAAGAGAACAGTTCTGTCAGCGAGCACATACTCAAAATGTCTGGGCGGCATAATCGCTTGTCTCAGCTAGGAGTTAATCTCCCGGATGATGCGGTCGTTAACAGAATCCTTCAGTCGCTCCCACCTAGCTACAAGAGCTTTGTGATGAACTTCAATATGCAAGGGATGGAAAAGACCTTTCCCTAGGTATATTCAATGCTGAAATCAGCGGAGGTGGAAATCAAAAAGGAACATCAAGTGTTGATGGTGAATAAAACCACCAAGTTCAAGAAAGGCAAGGGTAAAAAGAACTTCAAGAAGGACGGCAAGGGAGTTGCCGCGCCCGGTAAGCAAGCTGCCGGGAAGAAGTCAAAGAATGGACCCAAGCCTGAGACTGAGTGCTTTTATTGCAAGGGAAACAGTCACTGGAAGCGGAACTGCCCCAAGTACTTAGCGGAAAAGAAGGCCGGCAATACCAAAGGTATATGTGATATACATGTTATTGATGTGTACCTTACCAGCGCTCGTAGTAGCTCCTGGGTATTTGATACCGGTGCAGTTGCTCATTTTTGTAACTCAAAACAGGAACTGCGGAATAAACGGAGACTGGCGAAGGACGAGGTGACGATGCGCGTCGGGAATGGTTCCAAGGTCGATGTGATCGCCATCGGCACGCTACCTCTGCATTTACCTACGGGATTAGTTTTAAACCTCAATAATTGTTATTTAGTACCAGCTTTGAGCATGAACATTGTATCTGGATCTCGTTTAATGCGAGATGGCTACTCATTTAAATATGAGAATAATGGTTGTTCTATTTATATGAGAGACATGTTTTATGGTCATGCCCCGCTGGTCAATGGTTTATTCTTATTTAATCTCGAACGTGATGTTACACACATTCATAGTGTGGATTCCAAAAGATGTAAGGTTGATAATGATAGTCCCACATACTTGTGGCACTGCTGCCTTGGTCACATTGGCGTCAAACACATGAAGAAACTCCATGCAGATGGACTTTTGGAGTCTCTTGATTATGAATCATTTGACACGTGCGAACCATGCCTCATGGGTAAAATGACCAAGACTCCGTTCTCCGGAACAATGGAGCGAGCAACCAACTTATTGGAAATCATACATACTGATGTGTGCGGTCCAATGAGCGCTGAGGCTCATGGTGGCTATCGTTATGTCGTCACCCTCACTGATGACTTAAGTAGATATGGGTATGTCTACTTAATGAAACACAAGTCTGAGACCTTTAAAAAGTTCAAGGAATTTCAGAGTGAGGTTGAGAATCAATGTGACAGGAAAATCAAGTTCTTACGATCAGATCGTGGGGGAGAATATTTGAGTCACGAATTTGGCACGCACTTAAGGAAATATGGAATAGTTTCACAACTCACGCCGCCTGGAACACCAAAGCGTAATGGTGTGTCTGAACATCGTAATCGCACCCTATTGGATATGGTACGATCTATGATGTCTCTTACCGATCTACTGCTATCATTTTGGGGTTATGCTATAGAGACTGCCGCATTCACTTTAAATAGGGCTCCGTCGAAATCCGTTGAGACGACACCGTATGAATTGTGGTTTGGCAAGAAACCTAAACTGTCGTTTCTGAAAGTTTGGGGATGCGATGCTTATGTCAAGAAACTTCAACCTGAAAAGCTCGAACCCAAATCGGAAAAATGCGTATTCATAGGATACCCTAAAGAAACTATTGGGTATACCTTCTATCTTAGATCCGAAGGCAAGACCTTTGTTGCCAAGAATGGATC
The DNA here is from genome assembly GCA_034509565.1 of Triticum monococcum. Taxonomy (NCBI): domain Eukaryota; kingdom Viridiplantae; phylum Streptophyta; class Magnoliopsida; order Poales; family Poaceae; genus Triticum; species Triticum monococcum. Next base: position 639,854,245 of record CM067845.1, read on the forward strand.
CTTTATAGAGAAAGAGTTTCTCTCGAAAGAAGTAAGTGGGAGGAAAGTAGAACTTGATGAAGTACTGCCTCTTGAACCGGAGAGTGGCGCAGCTCAAGAAATTGTTCCTGAGATGTCTACACCGACTAGGGAGGAAGTTAATGATGATGATCATGAAACTTCAGATCAATTTGCTACTGAACTTCGAAGGTCCACAAGGACGCGTTCCGCACTAGAGTGGTACGGCAAACCTGTCTTGGAAATCATGTTGTTAGACAATGGTGAACCTTCAAACTATGAAGAAGCGATGGCGGGCCCTGATTCCGACAAATGGCTAGAAGCCATGAAATCCGAGATAGGATCCATGTATGAAAACGAAGTATGGACTTTGACTGACTTGCCCGATGATCGGCAGGCCATAGAAACTAAATGGATCTTTAAGAAGAAGACAGACGCTGATGGTAATGTGACCATCTATAAGGCTCGGCTTGTCGCTAAGGGTTATCGACAAGTTCAAGGGGTTGACTACGATGAGACTTTCTCACCCGTAGCGAAGCTGAAGTCCGTCTGAATCATTTTAGCAACTACCGCATTCTATGATTATGAGATATGGCAAATGGACGTCAAAATGGCAGTCCTTAATGGTTTTCTTAAGGAAGAATTGTATATGATGCAACCGGAAGGTTTTGTCGATCCTAAGAATGCTGACAAGGTGTGCAAGCTCCAACGCTCAATCTATGGGCTGGTGCAAGCATCTCGGAGTTGGAACATTCGTTTTGATGAGATGATCAAAGTGTCTGGGTTTACGCAGACTTATGGAGAAGCCTGCGTTTACAAGAAAGTGAGTGGGAGCTCTGTAGCATTTCTCATATTGTATGTGGATGACATACTATTGATGGGAAATGATATAGAATTCTTGGAAAGCATAAAGGCCTACTTGAACAAGTGTTTTTCAATGAAGGACCTTGGAGAAGCTGCTTATATATTAGGCATCAAGATCTATAGAGATAGATCGAGACGCCTCATTGGTCTTTCACAAAGTACATACCTTGACAAGATATTGAAGAAGTTCAATATGGATCAGTCCAAGAAGGGGTTCTTGCCTGTATTGCAAGGTATGAGATTGAGCACAGCTCAATGCCCGACCACGACAGAAGAAAGAGAAAAGATGAGTGTCGTCCCCTATGCCTCGGCCATAGGGTCTATCATGTATGCCATGCTGTGTACCAGGCCTGATGTAAACCTTGCCGTAAGTTTGGTAGGAAGGTACCAAAGTAATCTCGACATGTAACACTGGACAGCGGTCAAGAATATCCTGAAGTACTTGAAAAGGACTAAGGATATGTTTCTCGTCTATGGAGGTGACGAAGAGCTTGTCGTAAAGGGTTACGTCGATGCTAGCTTCGACACAGATCTGGATGACTCTAAGTCACAAACCGGATACGTGTATATTTTGAATGGTGGGGCAGTCAGCTGGTGCAGTTGCAAGCAAAGCGTCATGGCGGGATCTACATGTGAAGCGGAGTACATGGCAGCCTCGGAGGCAGCACAAGAAGCAATCTGGGTGAAGGAGTTCATTACCGACCTAGGAGTTATTCCCAATGCGTCGGGCCCGATGACTCTCTTCTGTGACAACACTGGAGTTATTGCCCTTGCCAAGGAGCCCAGGTTTCGCAGGAAGACTAGGCATATCAAGCGTCGCTTCAACTCCATTCGTGAAAATGTTCAAAATGGAGACATAGATATTTGTAAAGTGCATACAGACCTGAATGTCGCAGATCCGTTGACTAAGCCTCTTCCTCGAGCAAAACATGATCAACGCCAGAACTCTATGGGTGTTCGATTCATCACAATGTTACTAGATTATTGACTCTAGTGCAAGTGGGATACTGTTGGAAATATGCCCTAGAGGCAATAATAAAATGGTTATTATTATATTTCATTGTTCATGATAATTGTCTATTGTTCATGCTATAATTGTGTTATCCGGAAATCGTAATACATGTGTGAATATATAGACCACAACATGTCCCTAGTGAGCCTCTAGTTAACTAGCTCGTTGATCAACAGATAGTCATGGTTTCCTGACTATGGACATAAGATGTCATTGATAACGGGATCACATCATTAGAAGAATGATGTGATGGACAAGACCCAATCTTAAGCATATCACCAGATCGTGTAGTTCGTCTGCTAGAGCTTTTCTAATGTCAAGTATCTTTTCCTTAGACCATGAGATTGTGCAACTCCCGGATACCGTAGGAATACTTTGGGTGTGCCAAACGTCACAACGTAACTGGGTGACTATAAAGGTGCACTACGGGTATCTCCGAAAGTGTCTGTTGGGTTAGCACGAATCGAGACTGGGATTTGTCACTCCGCATGACGGAGAGGTATCTCTGGGCCCACTCGGTAAAACATCATCGTAATGAGCTCAATGTGACTAAGGGTTGGTCACGGGATGATGTGTTACGGAACGAGTAAAGTGACTTGCCAGTAACGAGATTGAATGAGGTATTGGAATACCGACGATCGAATCTCGGGCAAGTAACGTACCAATTGACAAAGGGAATTGAATACGGGATTGATTGAATCCTCGACATCGTGGTTCATCCGATGAGATCATCGTGGAATATGTGGGAGCCAACATGGGTATACAGATCCCTCTGTTGGCTATTGGCCGAAGAGTCGTCCCGGTCATGTCTGCATGGTTCCCGAACCCGTAGGGTCTACACACTTAAGGTTCGGTGACGCTAGGGTTGTAGAGATATTAGTATGCGGTAACCCGAAAGTTGTTAGAAGTCCCGGATGAGATCCTGGACGTCATGAGGAGTTCCGAAATGGTCCGGAGGTAAAGATTTGTATATAGGAAGTCCAGTTTCGGCCACCGGGAAAGTTTCGAGGGTCACCGGTATTGTACTGGGAGCACCGGAAGGATCCCGGGGGTCCACCGGGTGGGGCCAGCTATCCTGAAGGGCCCCATGGGCTGAAGTGGGAAGGGAACCAGCCCCTGGTGGGCTGGTGCGCCCCCATGGGCCTCCCCCTGCGCCTAGGGTTAGAAACCCTAGGGGTGGGGGGCGCCTCCACCTGGCTTGGGGGCCAAGCCACCCCTTGGCCGCCCCCCCCCCCCCATCTAGATGGGATCTAGAGGGGTCGACGCCCCACTAGCCCCTATATATAGTGGGGGGGAGGGAGGGCAGCCGCACCCAAGTCCTTGGCGCCTCCCTCTTTTCCCCATGACACCTCTCCCTCTCATTGGTGTTGGGCGAAGCCCTGCCGAGATCCCGCTACTTCCACCACCACGCCGTCGTGCTGCTGGATCTCCATCAACCTCTCCTCTCCCCTTGCTGGATCAAGAAGGAGGAGACGTCTCTCCCAACCGTACGTGTGTTGAACGCGGAGGTGTCGTCCGTTCGGCGCTCGGTCATCGGTGATTTGGATCACGACGAGTACGACTCCATCAACCCCGTTCTCTTGAACGCTTCCGCTCGCGATCTACAAGGGTATGTAGATGCACTCCCCTCTCCCTCGTTGCTAGATGACTCCATAGATTGATCTTGGTGATGCGTAGAAAATTTTAAAATTTTGCTACGTTCCCAACACGGCAAGCCATAGAAAATAAATGGATCTTCAAGAGGAAGACAGACACTGATAGTAGTGTTACTATCTACAAAGCTAGACTTGTCGAAAAAAGGTTTTAAACAAAGTTCAAGGTGTTGACTATGATGAGATTTTCTCACTCGTAGCGATGCTTAAAAGTCTGTCTGAATCATGTTAGCAGTTGCCGCATTTTATGAAATCTGGCAAATGGATATCAAAACTACATTCCTTAATGGATTTATTAAAGAAGAGTTGTATATGATGCAACAAGAAGGTTTTGTCAATCCTAAAGATGCTAACAAAGTGAGCAAGCTCCAGCGATCCATCTATGGACTGGTGCAAGCATCTCGGAGTTGGAATATATACTTTGATGAATTGATCAAAGCATATAATTTTGTAAAGACTTGTGATGAAGCCTATATTTACAAGAAAGTGAGTGGGAGCACTACAACATTTCTGATAAATATATGTGAATGACATATTGTTGATCGGAAATAATGTAGAATTTTCTGGAAAGCATAAAGGAGTACCTGAAAGGAGTTTTCTCAATAAAGACCTCGGTGAAGCTACTTACATATTGAGCATCAAGATCTATAGAGATAGATCAAAACGCTTGATAAGTTTTTTCAATGAGTACATACCTTGACAAGATTTTGAAGTAGTTCAAAATGGAACAGTCAAAGAAAGAGTTCTTACCTGTGTTACAAGGTGTGAAATTGAGTAAGACTCAAAGCCCGACCACGGCAGAAGATAGAAAGAGAATAAAAGTCATTCTCTATGCCTCAACCATAGTTTCTATAAAGTATGCCATGCTGTGTACCAGATCTATTGTATACCCTACACTGAGTTTAGCAAGGGAGTACAATAGTGATTTAGGAGTAGATCACTGGACAGCGGTCAAAATTATCCTTAGTGGAATAAGGATATATTTCTCGATTATGGAGGTGAAAAAAGGTTCGTCGTAAAGGGTTACGTCGATGCAAATTTTGACACTGATCTAGATGACTCTAAAGTCTTAATCTGGATACATTTTGAAAGTGGGAGCAATTAGCTAGAGTAGCTTCGTGCAGAGCATTGTTGACATAGAAATTTGCAAAATACATATGGATCAGAATGTGACAGACCCGTAGACTAAATTCTTTCACAAGCAAAACATGATCACACCTTAGTACTCTTTGGGTGTTAATCACATAGCGATGTGAACTAGATTATTGACTCTAGTAAACCCTTTGGGTGTTGGTCACATGACGATGTGAACTATGGGTGTTGGTCACATGACGATGTGAACTATGGGTGTTAATCACATGGTGATGTGAACTATTGGTATTAAATCACATGGCGATGTGAACTAGATTATTGACTCTAGTGCAAGTGGGAGACTGAAGGAAATATGCCCTAGAGGCAACAATAAAGTTATTATTTATTCCTTATATCATGATAAATGTTTATTATTCATGCTAGAATTGTATTAACCGGAAACATGATACATGTGTGAATACATAGACAAACATAGTGTCACTAGTATGCCTCTACTTGACTAGCTCGTTGATCAAAGATGGTTATGTTTCCTAACCATAGACATGAGTTGTCATTTGATTAACGGGATCACATCATTAGGAGAATGATGTGATTGACTTGACCCATTCCGTTAGCTTAGCATTTGATCGTTTAGTATGTTGCTATTGCTTTCTTCATGACTTATACATATTCCTATGACTATGAGATTATACAACTCCCGTTTACCGGAGGAACACTTTGTGTGATACCAAACGTCACAATGTAACTGGGTGATTATAAAGGTGCTCTACAGGTGTCTCCAAAGGTTTTTGTTGGGTTGGCGTATTTCGAGATTAGGATTTATCACTCCGATTGTCAGAGAGGTATCTCTGGGCCCACTCGGTAATGCACATCACTATAAGCCTTGCAAGCATTGTAACTAATGAGTTAGTTGCGGGATGATGTATTACATAATGAGTAAAGAGACTTGCCGGTAACGAGATTAAACTAGGTATTAAGATACCGACGATCGAATCTCGGGCAAGTAACATACCGATGACAAAGGGAACAACGTATGTTGTTATGCGGTTCAACCGATAAAGATCTTCGTAGAATATGTAGGAGCCAATATGGGCATCCAGGTTCCGCTATTGGTTATTGACCAGAGAAGTGTCTCGGTCATGTCTACATAGTTCTCGAACTCGTAGGGTCCGCATACTTAACGTTCGTTGATGATATAGTATTTATGAGTTATGTATGTTGGTAACCGAATGTTGTTCGGAGTTCCGGATGAGATCACCGACATGACGAGGAGCTCCGGAATGCTCCCGAGGTAAAGATCATATATTGAATGATATTGTCAGGCCAAGGGGACAGGCCCACGAGGCTATAAGTCGGTGCAAAAGGAGTTTTGCGGAGGCCAGGGGGCCAAACGCCGGAGACCCTGGCGTCTGGCCCTGGGCCAGACGCCGAGGCCCATGGCGTCTGGGCCAGACGCCAAGGATTGTGGCGTTTGGCCCTGGAGTCCGAGAAGGACTCTTGTTTTTGGGTGAAACCGACTTTGTGGAGGCTTTTACTCCAAGTTTCGACCCCAAGTCTCAACATATAAATAGAGGGGTAGGGGCTAGCACCCAAGACACATCAAAAAACACCAAGCCGTATGCCGGCTACCCCGTCCCCTCTAGTTTATCATCCGTCATAGTTTTCGTAGTGCTTAGGCGAAGCCCTGCGGAGATTGTTATTCACCAACACCGTCATCACGCCGTCGTGCTGCCGAAACTCATCTACTACTTCGCCCCTCTTGCTGGATCGAGAAGGCGAGGACGTTATCGAGCTGAACGTGTGCTGAACGCGGAGGTGCCGTACGTTCGGTACTTGATCGGGACGGATCGTGAAGGCGTACGACTACATCAACTGCGTTGATAAACGCTTCCGCTTACGGTCTACGAGGGTACGTAGACAACACTCTCCCCTCTCGTTTCTATGCATCACCATGATCCTGCGTGTGCGTAGATTTTTTTTAAATTACTACGTTCCCCAATAGGTTTTGTGCTGAAGAGAGTATGATTCAGACTTACTGTGGGGCTACTTTGAACCAACCACGATTCCAAGTTATAAGTTGTGAGAAGGGAACGTATCCGGTGCACCCATCCATGTAGTGCTACTGATGCACTGGATGATGTAGCACATTTTAAAATATTTGAATAACCTGGAAAGAAAATCTAGCATATTAACACAATATCAATGTATGTTGTTATAAAGTTTTATATCAAAATTTGAAACATTGATTGAAATACAAAATGACAAATTTGACATAATGTGATAATGGGCCAAATATAAAGGTAAATTATGTTATATATTATTCAATGTTGAATTTGTCATTTTAGCTATGTTTCAAATTTTGCGACAACAGACATTGATGTTGTGAATGAGCTATTTTATAAAAAAGAAAATCAAATATTCTAATATGTGCTACAGGAGTATGATGCATCAAGTGCACCGGATATTCTTTCGTTGCGAGGAGAATGTATCCGGTGCACCCATCCATGTGGCCCAAAAGCATCTCCGATAGATGCCCCAAAAATTAGTTCCCTAAAAAAGGGTTGTACGTTAGGAGAGATTCCTAGCAATACATTACGATAAACCTAACTCTAGGTGTAGCTTCAGACTTGCAGAAGTCATTGAAGTCATCACCGGATGAGATATCCACCACCCTGGTGCAGAAGGATCGGCCTCGTGGTCATTGACGGTAGATGGCTTCACCCCCTCGTCGAAGAGCTCCATCTCGAGCTGTTCGAACAACTCATCGACCTCGACTTCAATCCGGTGATCCTCCTCCCCATCTTGTTCTTGCGTCGTGCTTCCTTTTCCTTGAAGTATGCAATGTTCTGCGCGAGGAGCTCTGGATCGGCGTCAACGAGCTTCGCTATGTAGAGCATATCGTTGGCCTCGACGTTACGCTACGCCTCGGCTTGGCGGTGCTCCTTCTCCTCCTCATGGCACACGATCTGAATGGGAGGGACGAGGAATTCCGTGTACTTGGCCTTCTCGGGGAATTTGAGCACCGCTAGTCGGGTCGTACGCCCGTGTGGCCAGCTCCGCGGTGTCGAAGGTGCATACCAACACTATACATGGTTTCTACGGATGGTGTCGTTCACCTTCGCTTCGAGATTCGTGCTATATTTTGGAGAATGTATGATTGGAAGCGGAAGGCAATGTAAACCTTGTCCCTCTCTGGCTCTAAAAGTATATAGTATATGCACGCGTGTTGGAGGATAAGACGCAGTCTCTGCAGTTCCATGTCGAAGAAGACTGTAAAACGCGTGCATGTTCGCAACTTGCGCATTGTATATGGAAACTTGTGTAAACTGCTCCGTTGCAACTTGCAGGAGATCAGAAGCTTCTTTTTTCCTTTGACGTTCGTTCGTTTGTCTTGGGTTTGCGTGCAGTCCGTCGTTAGTAGGAAGGAAAAGCGGGAGTCGAGGGAGTCGACCATTTCCGTGACCTGAAGATTTGGTTGACGTGTGCTCAACCACTGCATGCTCACCAACCACTAGTGCAGGAGACCGAGACGGGCCAAGTTGATCATTACGTGCATGCATTTGTTTTTTTTACTACTAGTACTATACTAATTATTGTACCGTGTTACCACTGCAACTTGCACATCGTGTGTTTAGTTTTTCTGCGGAATCTTGCACATAATGTTTGACAGTTGTTGATGGTTGGCGACGGCAACAGTGAGATCATCGTACGCGGAATACAATTTCAGTGACTGCTTGTGCACGCTCGTCTAGCTGCAGAGTGCAGACTCCACCTGAGAGCGCACCTTCCTGCCTGCGAGCCAGCGAGTACGGACACTACCCCCTCTTGGCCAGCATCCACGGTTTATTCTTGCCTCATCTTTCACCATCCTCCTTTTCACTGGTCTATTTCCGCCTCACCTCTCACCACCCTCTCTCACTCGATTTTCTCTTCTTTCCATTAAAATGTCAAATCCCACTAAAAAAACTACACAAGGAAAAAAACGTACGCTGCCACTCCTCCCTCGATCCAACTTCTGCCTCGATCTTTTTCCTAGGGCGTCGTTGTGGGCCGCCGCCGCCATTGTGGAACCAGGGTTCCCAGCCTCCTCCTCCGCCAACTTCAGAGACCACCGCCGCCATCCCGAAACCCCAGGTCAGGGCAAGACTCAAGGGAGAGCGTGGTTGTGGGCCGCCACCGCCATCCCGGAACCCCAGGGCAGGGCGTGGTCGCAATGTGGGCAGCGAGGAGGGGCGCAAGGCCAGTGCCGGCCGTGCCATACATGAAGGAGGAACACATGTATTTATGTTCTGTTCGTCTTCTGGAACTTTATGCTTCACCTGTCCTGAATCATAGGTATACTGATACGTATATTGATGTTGTCAGATACATAGCTGAATGATATTGTTGGGTATACATATCTGAATGTTATAGCTATACAAATACTTGAATGTTGTAGCTATACAAATTGTATGGAGAAAGCACTAGTAGAAAAAGGGTCAAACGTGAAGCACATTAGTGCCGGTTTGAATTTGAGCCGGCACTAATGTGTACATTAGTGCCGGTTCCAACGGCTAGCCGGGCTGCTCTCATTAGTACCGGTTCGTGACGAACCTTTAGCACCGGTTCGTGCCACGAACCGGTACTAAAGTGAGTGGTGGCAGTATGTTGTCAGTCCGGGGCCCCTCCAGCACCTTTAGTACCGGGTCGTATCACGAACCGGTACTAAAGGTCGTCCTACATAGACCCTTCGTCCACCCGAGCTCGCTCTATTCTTCCCCTTTCCCCTCTCCTCTCTGTTCTTTTCCCTCTTCCTCTCAAGCTCATCACACATTTTGCCCAAGATTTGAAGGTCCCCATCCATTCAAATGATCACAAAGGTTAGCAACTTTTTCCTTTCATCTCTCATTGCTAGATTAGCTCGTGCAATGCTTTATATAGTGATTGATTTTTGAGTTTAGTAATTTGGGAGGAATTATATATGTGTGCTAGTATTTGATTTATATGCAATTTGAGGTCAAAAATAACACTTAGTTTGCATATGTAGGTGTGGTTTATTTAGTACCTTCTAAATCTCCGTCGTAACCATCGTCGATCGCTCGCAACGTCCCGTCGCCGGCACCACCTTGTGGTGAGCCTCTTGTTCATTAAGTTATATATAAAAAATTGACGTTTGTGTGATTTGAATATATAGTTACTCGTATAATTATCTTACCCATACGTTGTTTGTTATACATAGTGCCATGGTTTTGGTATCCGTCCCCATCGGCCCTCGTCCGGGTTATGATCCGGATGTGGTATATTCTCTTTTAAAACTATTCATTGCATTTCGTGTTTATGATAAATTATGCCCATCAAGTTGACATAGATATTTGTATGTAGGAGGTAGTTGAACCGGAAATTCCAACCGACCCTATTGTCGAGAGGTTAAATTTAGTTGAAAGAGAAAACGAGGATTTGAAGGAAAAATTGAAAAGAATTGAGGGGGAGAAGATGGAATTGGAGTTGCATGTTGCCGATGTCGTCGATGATCACAAGATTAAGATGGAGAAAATGCGCTTAAAGATTAGAAAGATTAGAAAATGTGCCATTCATAGTGAGGCTTGGTATCATTATGCTGTTGGATCAATTGTTACCTTAGTTGCGATCTTGATCGCATTTGTTGTTGCATTTAAATTCTTTAGCTAGAGAGTTATTTGTTTGTTGCATTTAAGTGTTGTATGAACTTTATGTATTGTATTAATTTGATGTTTTCGGTGTTGTGTATTGAAGATGAGCCGGCAATAGATGTACGATGACCGATGCTCTCCCGAGTTCATTAATGGCCTGCGTACTTTTCTGCTTGCGGCTGAGGCAAACAAGCGAGCAGATGGTTTTATGCATTGTCCATGTGCTGGCTGTAAGAATGGTCACAATTACTCTACGTCAAGAACCATTCACGTCCACCTGTTTGAGTCCGGTTTCATGCCTCACTATAATGTTTGGACCAAGCATGAAGAAAGAGGGGTTATGATGGAAGACAATGAAGAAGAAGAGGACGACGACAACTATCCTGGCCATGGGTTCCCTGAATACGATGATACAACAATGAGGGAAGAAGCTGATCCGGTAATGCGGGAAGAAGCTGAGCCGGAAATGCGGGAAGAAGCTGAAGAAGAGGCATCGGATGAGCCCGTTGATGATCTAGGTCGGGCCATTGCCGATGCAAAGAGAAATTGCGTAAGTGATTTGGAGAAGAAGAAGTTGCAGCGCATGTTAGAGGATCACAAAAAATTATTGTACCCGAATTGTGTAGGTGACAAGAAAAAGCTGGGCACCACACTGAAATTGTTGCAATGGAAGGCAGAGAATGGTGTATCTGACAAGGGATTTGGAAAGTTGCTGGTAATGATAAAGGATATGCTTCCAAAGGACAACGAATTGCCCGAGAGTACGTACGAAGCAAAGAAGGCTGTCTGCCCTCTAGGGTTAGAGGTGCAGAAGATACATGCATGCCCTAATGATTGCATCCTCTACCGCGGTGAGCACGAGGATTTGAACGCTTGCCTGGTATGCGGTGCATTGCGCTATAAGATCAGCCGCGATGACCCTGGTGATGTCGAGGGCGAGCGCCCCGGGAAGAAGATTCCTGCCAAGGTGATGTGGTATGCTCCTATAATACCACGGTTGAAACATTTGTTCCAAAACAAAGAGCATGCCAAGGCGATGCGATGGCACAGAGAAGACCGTAAGAAAGATGGAAAATTGAGAGTACCCGCTGGCGGGTCGCAGTGGAGAAAAATCGAAAGAAAGTACGGGAAGGAGTTTGCAGATGACGCAAGGAACGTATGGTTTGGTCTAAGGCAGATGGCATTAATCCTTTTGGGGAGCAGAGCAGCAACCATAGCACCTGGCCTGTGACTCTATGTTTGTATAAACTTCCTCCTTGGTTGTGCATGAAGCGGAAGTTCATTATGATGCCAGTGCTCATCCAAGGCCCTAAGCAACCCGGCAACGACATTGATGTGTACCTAAGACCATTAGTTGAAGAACTCTTACAACTGTGGAATGGAACAGGTGTACGTGCGTGGGATGAGCACATGGGGAAAGAATTTGACCTAAAGGCGTTGCTGTTCGTGACCATCAATGATTGGCCTGCTCCCAGTAGCCTTTCAGGACAGACAAATAAGGGATACCGCGCATGCACGCACTGTTTGGACGATACCGATAGTATATATTTGGCTAATTGTAAGAAGAATGTGTACCTGGGACATCGTCGATTTCTTCCGAGCAGGCATCCCGTAAGAAAGAAAGGCAAGCATTTCAAAGGTGAGGCGGATCACCGGACGAAGCCTCGCCACCGTACTGGTGCTGATATACATGATATGGTCAAGGATTTGAAGGTGGTCTTTGAAAAGGGTCCTGGTGGACAACCTGTTCTGAATGACGCTGACGGACGCGCACCCATGTGGAAGAAGAAATCTATATTTTGGGACCTGCCCTATTGGAAAGACCTAGAGGTTCGCTCCACAATCGACGTGATGCACGTGACGAAGAATCTTTGTGTGACCCTGCTTGGCTTCTTGGACGTGTATGGGAAGACAAAAGATACACCTGAGGCACGGGAGGACCAGCAACGTATGCACGGAAAAGATGGCATACATCACGGTCATGCAAGCTACGCTCTTACCAAAGAAGAGAAGGAAATCTTCTTTGAATGCCTGCTTAGTATTAAGGTACCGTCTGGCTTCTCGTCGAATATAAAGGGAATAATAAACATGGCAGAGAAAAAGTTTCAGAACCTAAAGTCTCATGACTGCCACATGATTATGACGCAACTACTTCCGGTTGCATTGAGGGGGCTTCTACCGGAAAACGTTCGATTAGCCATTGTGAAGCTATGTGCATTTCTCAATGCAATCTCTCAGAAGGTAATTGATCCAGAAATCATACCAAGGTTAGAGAATGATTTGGTGCAATGTCTTATCAGTTTCGAGTTGGTGTTCCCAACATCCTTCTTCAACATCATGACACACGTCCTAGTTCACCTATGCGAAGAGATTAACGTTTTGGGTTCTGTATTTCTACACAATATGTTCATAATGGTGCTAGGCCAGAAGGAAGCATCTCCAAGGGCCATGAAAATGATGTTGGAAATATGCCCTAGAGGCAATAATAAAAGCATTATTATTATATTTCCTTGTTCATGGTAATTGTCTTTATTCATGCTATAATTGTGTTATCCGGAAATCGTAATACATGTGTGAATAACAGACACCAACATGTCCCTAGTAAGCCTCTAGTTGACTAGCTCGTTAATCAACAGATAGTCATGGTTTCCTGGCTAAGGACATAAGATGTCATTGATAACGAGATCACATCATTAGGAGAATGATGTGATGGACAAGACCCAATCCTAAACATAGCATGAAGATCGTATAGTTCGTTTGCTAGAGTTTTGCAATGTCAAGTATCTTTTCCTTAGACCATGAGATCGTGTAACTCCCGGATACCGTAGGAGTGCTTTGGGTGTACCAAATGTCACAACGTAACTGGGTGACTATAAAGGTACACTACGGGTATCTCCGAAAGTGTCTGTTGGGTTGACACGGATCAAGACTGGGATTTGTCACTCCGTATGACGGAGAGGTATCACTGGGCCCACTCGGTAATGCATCATCATAATGAGCTCAAAGTGACCAAGTGTCTGGTCACGGGATCATGCATTACGGTACGAGTAAAGTGACTGGCCGGTAACGAGATTGAACGAGGTATTGGGATACCGACGATTGAATCTCGGGCAAGTAATATATCGATTGACAAAGGGAATTGCATACGGGGTTGATTGAATCCTCGACATCGTGGTTCATCCAATGAGATCATCGTGGAGCATGTGGGAGCCAACATGGGTATCCAGATCCCGCTGTTGGTTATTGACCGGAGAGTCGTCTCGGTCATGTCTGCTTGTCTCCCGAACCCGTAGGGTCTACACACTTAAGGTTCGGTGACGCTAGGGTTGTGAAGATAAGTATATGCAGTAACCCGAATGTTGTTCGGGGTCCCGGATGAGATCCAGGATGTCACGAGGAGTTCCAAAATGGTCCGGAGGTAAAGAATTATATATAGGATGTGCAGTTTCGGCCATCGGGACAAGTTTCGGGGTACCCGATATTGTACCGGGACCACCGGAAGGGTCCCGGGGGTCCACCGGGTGGGGCCACCTATCCCGGAGGGCCCCATGGGCTGAAATAGGAGGGAACCCAGCCCATAGTGGGCTGGGGCGCCAGCCCCTAGGGGGCCCATGCGGCTAGGGCTAAGGGGAAACCCTAGAGGGGGCGCCCCCCTTGCCTTGGGGAGCAAGCCCCACCCTAGGCCGCCGCCCCCCTAGTAGATTCCATCTACTAGGGCCGGCGCCCCCCCATGGAACCCCTATATATAGTGGGGGGAGAGGAGGGACTTCACACACCAGCCCCTGGCGCCTCCCTCTCTCCCCGTTACGTCTCTCTTCCTCGTAGTATAGGCGGAGCCCTGCTGCTGCGACGCCCTGCATCCACCACCACGCCGTCGTGCTGCTGGATCTTCGTCAACCTCTCCTTCCCCCTTGCTGGATCAAGAAGGAGGAGACGTCTCCCGTCCCATACGTGTGTTGAACGCGGAGGTGCCGTCCGTTCGGCGCTAGTCATCGGTGATTTGGATCATGTTGTGTACGACTACATCATCCCCGTTCGTTGAACGCTTCCGCACGCGATCTACAAAGGTATGTAGATGCATCTCGTGGCTCGTTGCTAGATGAACTCCTATATGATCTTGGTGAAACGAGTAGGAATTTTTTTTGTTTTCTACAACGTTCCCCAACAGTGGTATCAGAGCTAGGTCTATGCGTAGTTCTTCTTGCGCGAGTAGAACACAATTAGTTGTGGGCGTGGATTTGTCAACTTTCTTGCCGTTACTAGTCTTTTCTTGCTTCAACGGTATTGTGGGATGAAGCGGCCCGGACCAACCTTACACGTACGCTTACGTGAGACCGGTTCCACCGACTAACATGCACTAGTTGCATAAAGTGGCTGGCGGGTGTTTGTCTCTCCCACTTTAGTTGGAGCGGATTCGATGAACAGGGTCCTTATGAAGGGTAAATAGAAGTTGACAAATCACGTTGTGGCTTTCACGTAGGTAAGAAAACGTTCTTGCTAGAACCCTAATTCAGCCACGTAAAACTTGCAACAGCAATTAGAGGACGTCTAACTTGTTTTTGCAGCAAATGGTTTGTGATATGATATGGCCAAAGTTGTGATGAATGATGAATGATCTATATGTGATGTATGAGATGTTCATGCTATTGTAATAGGAATCACGACTTGCATGTCGATGAGTATGACAACCGGCAGGAGCCATAGGAGTTGTCTTTATTCTTTTATATGACCTGCGTGTCATTGAGAAACGCCATGTAAATTACTTTACTTTATTACTAAACGCGTTAGCCATAGTAGTAGAAGTAATAGTTGGCGAGCAACTTCATGGAGACACGATGATGGAGATCATGATGATGGAGATCATGGTGTCAAGCCGGTGACAAGATGATCATGAAGCCCCAAGATGGAGATCAAAGGAGCTATGTGATATTGGCCATATCATGTCACGTTTATTATTTGATTGCATGTGATGTTTATCATGTTTTGCATCTTGTTTACTTAGAACGACGGTAGTAAATAAGATGATCCCTCATAATAATTTCAAGAAGTGTTCCCCCTAACTGTGCACCGTTGCGATAGTTCGTTGTTTCGAAGCACCACGTGATGATCGGGTGTGATAGATTCTAACATTCACATACAACGGGTGTAAGACAGATTTACACATGCAAACACTTAGGTTGACTTGACGAGCCTAGCATGTACAAACATGGCCTCGGAACACAGAAGACCGAAAGGTCGAGCATGAGTCGTATAGAAGATACGATCAACATGAAGATGTTCACGGACGTTGACTAGTCCGTCTCACGTGATGATCGGACACGGCCTAGTTAACTCGGATCATGTTATACTTAGATGACTAGAAGAGGGATGTCTATCTAAGTGGGAGTTCATAAATAATTTGATTTGATGAACTTAATTATCATGAACTTAGTCTAAAATATTTACAATATGTCTTGTAGATCAAATGGCCAACGTAGTCCTCAACTTCAACGCGTTCCTAGAGAAAACCAAGCTGAAAGACGATGGCAGCAACTACACGGACTGGGTCCGGAACCTGAGGATAATCCTCATAGCTGCCAAGAAAGATTATGTCCTACAAGCGCCGCTGGGTGACGCACCTGTCCTATCTGCTGAACAAGACGTTATGAACGCTTGGCAGGCACGCACCGATGACTACTCCCTCGTTCAATGCGGCATGCTTTACAGCTTAGAGCCGGGGCTCCAAAAACGTTTTGAGAGACATGGAGCATATGAGATGTTCGAAGAGCTGAAAATGGTTTTCCAAGCTCATGCCCGGGTCGAGAGATATGAGGTCTCCGACAAGTTCTTCAGCTGTAAGATGGAGGAAAACAGTTCTGTCAGTGAGCACATACTAACGATGTCTGGATTACATAACCGCTTGACTCAGCTAGGAGTTAATCCCCCGGATGATGCGGTCATTGACAGAATCCTCCAGTCGCTTCCACCGAGCTAAAAGAGCTTTGTGATGAACTTCAATATGCAGGGGATGGAAAAGACCATTCCTGAAGTATTTGCTATGCTGAAATCAGCAAAGGTAGAAGTCAAGAAGGAACATCAGGTGTTGATGGTCAATAAAACCACTAAGTTCAAGAAGGGCAAGGGTAAGAAAGCCTTCAAGAAGGACGGCAAGGAAGTTGCCGCGCCCGGCAAGCAAGCTGCCGGGAAGAAGCCAAAGAATGGACCCAAGCCCGAGACTGAGTGTTTTTATTGCAAGGGAAGTGGTCATTGGAAGCGGAATTGCCCCAAATACTTAGCGGACAAGAAGGCCGGCAAAACAAAAGGTATATGTGATATACATGTAATTGATGTGTACCTAACCAGTACTCGTAGTAGCTCTTGGGTATTTGATACCGGTGCAGTTGCTCACATTTGTAACTCAAAGCAGGAGCTGCGGAATAAACGGAGACTGGCGAAGGACGAGGTGACGATGCGCGTCGGGAATGGTTCCAAGGTCGATGTGATCGCCGTCGGCACGCTGCCTCTTCATTTACCTACGGGATTAGTTTTAAACCTCAATAATTGTTATTTAGTGCCAGCTTTGAGCATGAACATTGTATCGGGATCTCGTTTAATTCGAGATGGCTACTCATTTAAATCCGAGAATAATGGTTGTTCCATTTATATGAGAGATATGTTTTATGGTCATGCTCCTATGGTGAATGGTTTATTCTTAATGAATCTCGAGCGTAATGCTACACATGTTCATAGTGTGAATACCAAAAGATGTAAGGTTGATAATGATAGTCCCACATACTTGTGGCACTGCCGCCTTGGTCACATAGGTGTCAAACGCATGAAGAAGCTCCATGCAGATGGACTTTTAGAGTCTCTTGATTATGAATCATTTGACACGTGCGAACCATGCCTCATGGGTAAAATGACCAAGACTCCGTTCTCAGGAACAATGGAGCGAGCAACCAACTTATTGGAAATCATACATACTGATGTGTGCGGTCCAATGAGTGTTGAGGCTCGCGGTGGCTATCGTTATGTTCTCACTCTCACTGATGACTTGAGTAGATATGGGTATGTCTACTTAATGAAACACAAGTCTGAAACCTTTGAAAAGTTTAAGGAATTTCAGAGTGAGGTTGAGAATCAACGTGACAGGAAAATCAAGTTTCTACGATCAGATCGTGGAGGAGAATACTTGAGTCACGAATTTGGCACACACTTAAGAAAATGTGGAATAGTTTCACAACTAACGCCGCCTGGAACACCTCAGCGTAACGGTGTGTCCGAACGTCATAATCGCACTCTATTAGATATGGTGCGGTCTATGATGTCTCTTACCGATTTACCGCTATCTTTTTGGGGCTATGCTTTAGAGACTGCCGCATTCACTTTAAATAGGGCTCCGTCGAAATCCATTGAGACGACACCGTATGAATTATGGTTTGGGAAGAAACCTAAGCTGTCGTTTCTAAAAGTTTGGGGATGCGATGCTTATGTCAAGAAACTTCAACCTGAAAAGCTCGAACCCAAGTCGGAAAAATGCGTCTTCATAGGATACCCTAAAGAAACTATTGGGTATACCTTCTACCTCAGATCCGAAGGCAAGGTCTTTGTTGCCAAGAATGGATCCTTTCTAGAGAAGGAGTTTCTCTCGAAAGAAGTAAGTGGGAGGAAAGTAGAACTAGATGAAGTATTGCCTCTTGAACCGGAAAATGGCGCAACTCAAGAAAATGTTCGTGAGGTGCCAGCACCGACTAGAGAGGATGTTAATGATAATGATCAAGATACTTCTGATCTAGCTCCTACTGAAATTCGAAGGTCCACAAGGACACGTTCCGCACCAGAGTGGTGCGGCAACCCTGTCTTGGAAATCATGTTGTTAGACAACGGTGAACCTTCGAACTATGAAGAAGCGATGGCGGGCCCGGATTCCGACAAATGGCTAGAAGCCATGAAATCCGAGATAGGATCCATGTATGAAAACGAAGTATGGACTTTGATTGACTTGCCCATTGAACGGCGAGCCATAGAAAATAAATGGATCTTTAAGAAGAAGACAGACGCGGATGGTAATGTGACCATCTATAAGGCTCGGCTTGTCGCTAAGGGTTACCGACAAGTTCAAGGGGTTGACTACGATGAGACTTTCTCACCGGTAGCGAAGCTGAAGTCCGTCCGAATCATGTTAGCAATTGCCGCGTTTTACGACTATGAAATATGGCAAATGGACGTCAAAACGGCATTCCTTAATGGTTTCCTTAAGGAAGAATTGTATATGATGCAGCCGGAAGGTTTTGTCGATCCTAAGAATGCTGACAAGGTATGCAAGCTCCAACGCTCAATTTATGGGCTGGTGCAAGCATCTCGGAGTTGGAACATTCGCTTTGATGAGATGATCAAAGCGTTTGGGTTTACGCAGACTTATGGAGAAGCCTGTGTTTACAAGAAAGTGAGTGGGAGCTCTGTAGCATTTCTCATATTATGTGTAGATGACATACTTTTGATGGGAAATGATATAGAACTCTTGGACAGCATCAAGGCCTACTTGAATAAGAGTTTTTCAATGAAGGACCTTGGAGAAGCTGCTTATATATTAGGCATCAAGATCTATAGAGATAGATCAAGACGCCTCATAGGTCTTTCACAAAGCACATACCTTGATAAGATATTGAAGAAGTTCAATATGGATCAGTCTAAGAAGGGGTTCTTGCCTGTACTGCAAGGTATGAAATTGAGCTCGGCTCAAAGTCCGACCACGGCAGAAGAAATAGAAGAGATGAGTGCCATCCCCTATGCCTCAGCCATAGGTTCTATTATGTATGCCATGTTGTGTACCATACCTGATGTAAATCTTGCCGTAAGTTTGGTAGGAAGATACCAAAGTAATCCCAGCAAGGAACACTGGACAGCGGTCAAGAATATCCTAAAGTACCTGAAAAGGACTAAGGAGATGTTTCTCGTTTATGGAGGTGACGAAGAGCTCGTCGTAAAGGGTTACGTCGATGCTAGCTTCAACACAGATCTGGATGACTCAAAGTCACAAACCGGATACGTGTATATTTTGAATGGTGGGGCAGTAAGCTGGTGCAGTTGCAAGCAGAGCGTCGTGGCGGGATCTACATGTGAAGCGGAGTACATGGCAGCCTCGGAGGCAGCACATGAAGCAATTTGGGTGAAGGAGTTCATCACCGACCTCGGAGTCATACCAAATGCGTCGGGGCCGATCAAGCTCTTCTGTGACAACACTGGAGCTATTGCACTTGCCAAGGAGCCCAGGTTTCACAAGAAGACAAGGCATATCAAGCGTCGCTTCAACTCCATTCGTGAAAATGTTTAGGATGGAGACATAGATATTTGTAAAGTACATACGGACCTGAATGTAGCAGATCCGTTGACTAAACCTCTCCCTAGGGCAAAACATGATCAACACCAGAATTCCATGGGTGTTCGATTCATCACAATGTAACTAGATTATTGACTCTAGTGCAAGTGGGAGACTGTTGGAAATATGCCCTAGAGGCAATAATAAAAGCATTATTATTATATTTCCTTGTTCATGGTAATTGTCTTTATTCATGCTATAATTGTGTTATCCGGAAATCGTAATACATGTGTGAATAACAGACACCAACATGTCCCTAGTAAGCCTCTAGTTGACTAGCTCGTTAATCAACAGATAGTCATGGTTTCCTGGCTATGGACATAAGATGCCATTGATAACGAGATCACATCATTAGGAGAATGATGTGATGGACAAGACCCAATCCTAAACATAGCATGAAGATCGTATAGTTCGTTTGCTAGAGTTTTGCAATGTCAAGTATCTTTTCCTTAGACCATGAGATCGTGTAACTCCCGGATACTGTAGGGGTGCTTTGGGTGTACCAAATGTCACAACGTAACTGGGTGACTATAAAGGTACACTACGGGTATCTCCGAAAGTGTCTGTTGGGTTGACACGGATCAAGACTGGGATTTGTCACTCCGTATGACGGAGAGGTATCACTGGGCCCACTCGGTAATGCATCATCATAATGAGCTCAAAGTGACCAAGTGTCTGGTCACGGGATCATGCATTACGGTACGAGTAAAGTGACTTGCCGGTAACGAGATTGAACGAGGTATTGGGATACCGACGATCGAATCTCGGGCAAGTAATATATCGATTGACAAAGGGAATTGCATACGGGGTTGATTGAATCCTCGACATCGTGGTTCATCCGATGAGATCATCATGGAGCATGTGAGAGCCAACATGGGTATCCAGATCCCGCTGTTGGTTATTGACCGGAGAGTCGTCTCGGTCATGTCTGCTTGTCTCCCGAACCCGTAGGGTCTACACACTTAAGGTTCGGTGACGCTAGGGTTGTGAAGATAAGTATATGCAGTAACCCGAATGTTGTTCGGGGTCCCGGATGAGATCCAGGACGTCACGAGGAGTTCTGGAATGGTCCGGAGGTAAAGAATTATATATAGGATGTGCAGTTTCGGCCATCGGGACAAGTTTCGGGGTACCCGGTATTGTACCGGGACCACCGGAAGGGTCCCGGGGGTCCACCGGGTGGGGCCACCTATCCCGGAGGGCCCCATGGGCTGAAATAGGAGGGAACCCAGCCCATAGTGGGCTGGGGCGCCAGCCCCTAGGGGGCCCATGCGGCTAGGGCTAAGGGGAAACCCTAGAGGGGGCGCCCCCCTTGCCTTGGGGAGCAAGCCCCACCCTAGGCCGCCGCCCCCCTAGTAGATTCCATCTACTAGGGCCGGCGCCCCCCCCATGGCACCCCTATATATAGTGGGGGGAGAGGAGGGACTTCACACACCAGCCCCTAGCGCCTCCCTCTCTCCCCGTTACGTCTCTCTTCCTCGTAGTATAGGTGGAGGCCTGCTGCTGCGACGCCCTGCATCCACCACCACGCCGTCGTGCTGCTGGATCTTCGTCAACCTCTCCTTCCCCCTTGCTGGATCAAGAAGGAGGAGACGTCTCCCGTCCCGTACGTGTGTTGAACGCGGAGGTGCCGTCCGTTCGGCGCTGGTCATCGGTGATTTGGATCACGTTGTGTACGACTACATCATCCCCGTTCGTTGAACGCTTCCGCACGCGATCTACAAAGGTATGTAGATGCATCTCGTGGCTCGTTGCTAGATGAACTCCTAGATGATCTTGGTGAAACGAGTAGGAAATTTTTTTGTTTTCTGCAACGTTCCCCAACAAATGAGGAGGTCATTGAGTTTTGTATTGACTTTATTCCTGACCTTAAGCCGATTGGTGTTCCTGAATCGCGGCATAAGGGCAGACTGGATGGAAAAGGCACGCTAGGAGGGGAACAAATAATATATATGGACGGACATTATCTCACTGAAGCACACTGCACAGTTCTACAGAATTCCGCCTTGGTGGCTCCGTATATGGATGAACACAAGAATTTGCTACGCTCCAAACACCCGGAGCGGTCTGATGACTGGATTACACGTGAACAAACCAGGAGTTTCGCCAGCTGGTTGCAGACACATACCATGCATGACACCTCTATTGAAGATGACCTGTACTTGCTGTCCCAGTTACCATCTTTGAATATAATGACTTTCAAAGGGTACGAGATAAATGGTAATACATTTTACACGATCGCCCAAGATAAGAAGAGCACCAACCAAAACAGTGGTGTCCGCTTTGATGCAGAAACCAAGACGGGAAAGGAAACATATTATGGTTATATACATGACATATGGGAACTTGACTATCGATGTGGTTTGAAGGTCCCTTTGTTTCGGTGCAAATGGGTCAATATGACACGAGGCGGGGTAACGAAAGACCCGCAGTACGGAATGACAACAGTGGATCTCAACAATCTTGCGTATGCAGACAAACCATTCGTCCTAGCCAATGATGTGGCACGGGTTTTCTATGTGAAGGACATGTCTATCAAGCCAAGAAAAAGAAAAGATAAGGAAGCGATTGCATCGTATGATGAGCCAAAGCGGCACATAGTTCTTTCTGGGAAGAGAAACATCGTGGGAGTGGATGACAAGACAGACATGTCAGAAGATTATGAAAAGTTTGATGAAATTGCTCCATTCACAGTGAATATTGACCCGAGCATCCCGTTAAATGATGAAGATTTTCCATGGTTACGGCGCAAAGGGACACACGCGAAGAAAAAGTTTCACACCTAAAGATCTGGGATGTGATCGGCTTCACTATCATCACTTTCTTCTGTGTTTCACACCCAGGAGGGAATCTCTGTAATAGTTAGGGTAGTTATGTGTTTTGGCATTTGAAACGCGAAGAAATTTTATGTGCAAACAAATTCTTTCACGCCTTTACTGATTTTTAAAGTTAAGTTATTCATAAACTAGTGATTCACACTAATTTCAAATAATTC
Organism: Triticum monococcum; assembly: GCA_034509565.1. Taxonomy (NCBI): domain Eukaryota; kingdom Viridiplantae; phylum Streptophyta; class Magnoliopsida; order Poales; family Poaceae; genus Triticum; species Triticum monococcum. The sequence continues at coordinate 639,876,863 of CM067845.1, forward strand.
AAAATTTAAACTATTCAAATTTGAAAACTACGGGCACTAACAGAAAGTTTGTAATTTTTTGTACCTAAAGCAAAAATATTCACAAAGAAACTCTAAATACACTGATTTTTAAAGTTAAGTTATTCACAAACTAGTGATTCACACTAATTTCAAATAATTCAAAATTTAAACTATTCAAATTTGAAAACTACGGGCACTAACAGAAAGTTTGTAATTTTTTGTACCTAAAGCAAAAATATTCACAAAGAAACTCTAAATACACAAAAAAACAACTCAAAAATAAATAAAGCAAAAAAAGCCCGCCTATTGGGCCAGAGCGGCCTGCATACGACTAGAAACCCAACCTGTTGTTGGGCCAGGATGCAGGCCCGCAAAGGCCCAATAGGCCCACAGGGCAGCACAGAACATGTAGGCCCAGTAGGCCTGCTTTGGAGAGGAGCTCGAGAGAGCTACCGCACGGGGGGTTATAAACCAGTGCGGACGCCCCTCGGCTAGCGAGGTGGGACTAAACTTGCCGCATCGCACCTGCGCCAGCGCACCCCCTTTAGTACCGGGTGCTGGCTCCAACCGGTACTAAAGGGGCCTTTAGTACCGGTTGGAGCCACCACCCGGTACTAAAGGGGGTGCGCTTCCCGCCGCTTGGCCTGGCCAAAACAGGCCTTTAGTACCGGTTGGTGGCTCCAACCGGTACTAAAGGTCCATCCTATATAACTAAACACTTCAAAAATTTCAGTTTCTCATCTTCTTCTTCTCCTCTGCCCCGTCGCCCGCCGCCCCCGTCTCCATATCCCTCGTCGCCGCCCCGTCCCCGTCGTCGCCGCCCCGTCGTCCCCGTCCCCGTCGTCACCGCCGCGCTGTCCCGGCTCGTCCCGCGTCGTCCCCGTCCTCGTCATCGCCGCCCCGTCCCCGTCGTCGCCGCCCCAGCCCGTACGTCCCCGTCCCCGTCGTCGCCGCCCCGTCCCTTTCCCCATCGTCGCCGCGCCCGTCGCCGTCCCCGTCGCCGCCCCCCGTCGCCTCTCGCCTCGCCGGTGAGCACACACGCACATACATTTTTTTAGTTTTTTAGTTATAGAAATAGTTATAAAAATGTTAGAAATTTTTCTTTTTTTAGTTATAGAAATAGTTAGTTATACAGCATTGTTAGAAATGTTAGAATTGTTAGAAATTTTTCTGTTTTTTAGTTATAGAAATAGTTATAAAAAGTTAGAATTGTTAGAAAATTTTCTGTTTTTTAGTTATAGAAATAGTTATAAAAAAGTTAGAAATTTTTCTTTTTTTAGTTATAGAAATATTAGAAATGTTATACAAATGTTAGTTATATATATAGAAATGTTATAATTTTGTTTCTTCTGTTTTTTAGTTATAGAAATATTAGAAATGTTATAGAAATGTTAGTTATATAGCATTGTTAGAAATGTTATAGGAATGTTAGTTATATAGAAATGTTAGAAATTTTAGTTATCAAAATCCAATCATTAAAAAATGTTACTTTTTGCGGGCATATAGCTAGTATTTGTTCTCGACGATGCCCGGCCCGCATCCTCATCGTCGACCCGTCCGCGACGACGTCCGGCTGACCCATGTCCGGGATTGGGCTCCGCCGGGCTAGCACTGGGAGGTGTTGCCTGGAGGGGCGCGCCGCTTGATGAGGAACCCGGCCCCGGGTCCCGTCGTCGACCCTAATCTCGTTTGGTGGCGTTCGCGTGGGCCAGTTTCGGTGCGGAGGGAGCCGGCCCCGCCGGAGGTGGTACGTCGCCGTGTCAGGGAGGAGGACGAGCACGTCCATCACTACATGGTTGCGTTAGAGGGCGGCAGGTTCTCCAATACCCGGCAGTTTCTTCAGGGATCTCACTTCAGCTATGATCCTGTGAGGGTTCCTTCTCTTTGGGTGTCCACCGCCCGCGCCGCATGAACCGCGAGTGTCCTAGATTCTTCTGTAGTATTTGATCTTTATTAGCTACCTAGCTAGTGATGTATTCGATATATAATATTCGAGATGATGTATTCGAGATTATATATTATTCGAGACGATGTATTCGAGATTATATCTATTATTTGAGACGATGTATTCGAGATTATATCTATTATTTGAGACGATGTATTCGAGATTATATCTATTATTCGAGACGACGTATTCGAAATTATATTCGATGATGCTTATTATGTACTATGATTGATTCAGTTTTTCCTTATTAATTGATTGCATCCATGCATTGTAATTTGAATATATTTCTTTTGGATTAGTTAAACAAAACCTATGGCGGACAATACCGGCAGAGAGGGAGAAGAGGCCCTGTTCAATATCATACGCAATCCTTGCAGGCCAGACGATGATCAGAATGAAGAAGATTATGACGGCTCCGAATATCTAAACAACACCGGGGAGGGTGATATGATATTCGATCGCGACGACCGAATTGATGAAGTCATGAACTATGAACATGACGAAGAAAATGTTGATCTTGAAACAACAAAGACCGGTGAGGTATATATATTTATATAAGCAGGCATCTGGTGATCATCACATGTTTTAAATGACTTGAAGATATATTAACGAATCGATCTTTCTTCTTTCAGCCATCCGGATCGAGCAAATCTTCAGGCAACAGGACGAAACGAGGCCCGAACAAAAAGTTGAAGGAGGGCGTAAAGTACAATATCGAGGCAATCAGACCTAATGGCGAACCATTAGCGCCTAAGAAGATTGCGGGCACGTTCATTCGTCAATGCGGAGTTCTTGTGAAGGACCAACTCCCGATCTCCCTTCAAGAATGGAGAGAGCCAGCAAAGCCACGTCCAGGAGTTACTTTTGTCGACGACAGACAAAAACATTTGCTTTGGGAAACGCTCATGGAACATTTCACCCTACCAGATCATTTCACAGATGCAGATGTGGAGAAAGTCAAGGACGCTGCTCTTAGGAAGATGGCGGTTGCATTCAAGAACCACAAGATTCGTGAATGGGCCAAGTACGTCAACGAAGGAAGGAAGACTCCAGTATTCGAGGAAACACTAGAGAACCAAAGTGCTCATTGGGACGATTTCGCGAAATTCAATGATTCGAAATTATCTAAGGAACGGTCGAGAATAAACAAGGCCAATGCCGCAAAAAAGGATAAGTTCCATAAGCTGGGGCCAGGTGGCTATGCGGTGGGAATGCCTAAGTGGGATAAGTCTGAGAAAGAGATGTTGGATGCAGGTGTCACTCCAGATACATTGAGCTGGCCCCCACGTGCAGGACTTGGTTCTATGCGCATGGGGGGGAGTTAGACCCGAAGACAGGTAAAGTTTCGAAGAAGGCATGTCTAGATGGAGCCGAAGATAAGCTACTTGTTGCAATAGAAGAGGCTCGATCGGGGTTGTTCGAGCCCAACAGACAGAATGACGAGCTTATGCGTGCCCTGAGAAATCCCGAACACCCGGGAAGAACACGAGGCATGGGCGCTATTCCGTGGTATGAGGGGTTTTCGTACTGGAACGCCGACTACAGAACCCGTGCGAGAAAGAAGATTGCAGAGGAGAAGAAGAGGAAGATGGAGGAGGAGCACAAGAAGCTATACTATGAACTCCTTCAAGGCCTAGAATCAGCGCACGCGGACTTGGCAGTCAAATTCCAGCGGCAGCAGGAGCAGATCGACTCACTTAGCCAGCAAAGGGGGTCTCAGCAGCTAGCGGATGATCCACCATTGGATAGCACCGTCCCATCCATGCCGAGAAGCAGCGTGGGTTCCGCCCCGGGCGACGCATTGCTGGATAGCTACCCAGTGGATGACATCATGGAGAACACTAACTGCGAGCTACACTTCAAAATGAAGAACATATCCATGAAGGTGGCGGACGCCCTTGCTTTTACAAATCCCCCCGAGGCAACCTTCCATTGCAACCCGATTCCAGCGGGCTATACTCATGTCTTGGTTGATGAGGTGGTGGACCAATATTCGGGGCTAGAACTTGACATTCCTGGAGGTGACGATGAGCACACACTAGGAGAGGCCAACCATCGTATCATCATATGGAGAAAGGATTGCATCATTTTTCAAAGGCCACCGACACCGCATCGTCCGACTCCTCGTCGCAGTCCGCCACCGAGTCAGCAGACTCCCGCTCCTCCAAGTCCACCAACGCGTCAGGCCACTCCTCCTCCAAGTCCAGCATAGCTTCAGGCCACTCCTCCTCCTTCAAGTCCGGCAAAGCGTCAGGCCACTCCTCCTCCAAGTCCGGCACAGTTTCAGGCCACTCCTCCTCCAAGTCCGGCACAGTTTCAGGCCACTCCTCCTCCAAGTCCGGCACAGCTTCAGGCCACTCCTCCTCCTCCAACTCAGCCACGTCAGCCGTCTTCGCCGCCTCAGCAATCACGGAAGAGAGCCGCCTTAGCTATGGTGCGTAGCGGTACAAGTCGAGGTAGTACTGGAGGTACAGGCGGAGGCAAGCGATTTCAATATGGTCCAAGCCTCGCGCCTCTTCCACAGAGGCCTTACGACAAGTCCAAGAAGGAAAACGTAGCCATATCGAAGGCCGAGGTGGAAGCCCATTTTGCACCGAAACCGCCACCGCCGCCAAGGGAGAAAGTGCATGTGGAAAAGATTGACCACTTCATTCATATGGCTAGAGCACCAGCTCCCAAGCCTGTTGACACAGACTATGAGCGCCACATCAAGAAGTTAAATCGAGCACGTCTATAGAAAGAGGCAAGCTCGAGCTCGAGCAAATCAGCTGGCAAAAGGAGCGGTAAACCCGTTCCCCAGCTGGGAGAACAGGCGGCGCAATCAACCCCCCCCCCCCGCTTGTTGTGCCAACAACACATGAGAGTAGGCGCGCCCAATATTATTGTGGGCAAACCGTTAACATTCCCGGGGTGGCGATGTGGTAATAACCGAGGAGCATATTGGGCATGCTGAATCGATCGGGATCACTGTTGGACAACTCCTCGATATCGAGCCCATGTCTCCGACTAGAGAGGAGGAAATAAAACGTAAATATGCCCGGGGCCAACCTTTGGTCGAGCCAGAGGAGGTCAATAAGCTCCCAACGAGAATGTATGAATTGCATCAATGGTACATGGACATTAACAAGATTTCCAATCGAGAGTCCCTCATGGTGAATGTCAATAGGGAGCATTACTACCATGAGAAAGCTGTGACCGTTGAGTATTCAGAACTATTTCAGCTATACAATAAAGACACACTCGACAAATCTATCGTCAGTTGCTATTGTTTGTAAGTGATTTCTTTATATAATTTAAGTCTCAAGCTAGCTGTAGTGATCATTTTGATCAATCATTACCTGTAATTATCCTCACTATATTATTTTCTGTGGTATTATGCAGGATGAAGATTTATAAAATGAAAAAAGATGGACGCTATGGCATTGGGTTCGTTGACCCAAATACCATTAATGAATACACATGGAAAATAGATCCATATCACAAAAAAAGTGTAGAGAAAAGCATGCTACAGTTCTTTAAGGAAATCAAATACAATGAAGATATACTACTTCTTTACAACTTCCAGTGAGTCACACTGTGTTGTACTACAAATTCTGTTTTCCCTACTAGCTATAGCTACATGTTTTTGCTTACATATGCCCGCTTAATTAAGACATGCAAACGTGTGTGCATGCAGATTTCACTGGATCTTGTTAATCATTAAAGTTGATGAAGGAACAGTTGAAGTACTAGACTCACTACTTAAGAAAGCAAGTGACTACACCATCGTGAAGGGGATAGTCAACAGGTAATTTCAATCATTATTAACTATATCTCGGCCTATTTAATTAGTTCGTCATTTCCTGATAACAACTATTTAATAACCCATTTATTCATTTTCATTGTCGGCGGGCAGGGCTTGGGCAAAGTTCATCAGGGCCACTCCAGGCCCATGGAAACAAAATCTGAAATGGCATCGACCCAAGGTAAGTAATTAAGTAGTACTAGCTAGCTGCCATCTCTTTAATTATCATGCTTGATTAATTATTATCTGATCAAATTTCATTATCGTAAAGGCCCTGAAGCAGGCGCCGGGGAATGATCTATGTGCAGACTACGTTTGCGAGAATATTCGCATGATGGCGTCCGAAAGGAGCAAATCTCAAAGACAGGAGTGGGTATGATATCGATTGTCAGAACACTATTCACAATTTTTACACCATTATTGATATCTAGTCACACAACTAATACACATGCATATTGATCTCCTTCTTAACAGTTCAAAAAGGTGCGGGACAAGCTCCTAGCACAGGACCGCATAGAAGCAATTCAAGAGAAAATAGCGGGATTTTTGCTCGACCAGGTCATAGATCCCAAAGGAGAATAGTATTACCCGCTACCGCCCCCATGAACCACTTCCAATTGTTATCGTGCTCCGAAGGCACCAATTAGGAGAAATTGTATATATATATATATATATATAATAATCGGTTCTACTAGAAATTCTATTTATATATATGCATAACGTGTACAATATGTAGTATCGTAAAATACCAGCAAACGCAAAATAATTAAATGGAAAACACAAAATTAAATGAAAAAGAAATCATAAACCCAAAACACCCCAACCTTTTAATACCGGTTGGTGACACCAACCGGTACTAAAGGTCTCCCTGCCCCCGAAGCTGGCTCGTGCCACGTGGTTGCCCTTTAGCACCGGTTCATGCTGAACCGGTACTAAAGGGGGGGGGGGCTTTAGTGCGTACATTTTAGCGCCGGTTACCAAACCTGCACTAAAGGGTCTTACGAACCGGTGCTATTGTCCGGTTCTGCACTAGTGAAGTGATACTATTTAAATATCAATGGCGCCATTTTCTTTACCCATTCTTTGGTTGAAATCGTTGTTTGTTCTCAGGGGGAACAAATCTTACATGGATGTATCTGGTGCACGGGGGCAATTGATGCTACCGGCGCAGCGGTCCCCCGTTGCACATTCAAAAACGTTCGAAAAAAATCCAAAAACAATTTAGTACATTGACACAACATCAATTTATGTTATCAAAAAAATTCAAATCAAAATTCGAAACATTGCTTGAGATACAAAAATGACAAATTTGACACTTAATAGTACATAACACAAGTTGGGTTTCAGTTTTGGCCCATTAGCACATTGATGTCAAATTTGTTATTTTTGTATCTCGAGCGATGTTTCGAATTTTGATTTGAATTTTTGTGACAATATACATTAATGTTGTGTCAATGCACTGATTTTTTTGAACATTTTTGAATGTGCAACGGGTCTGGTGCATCGGTAGAACCAATTACCCCGGTGCACCAGATACGTTCCCGGAATGTATCTGCACCAGGGCAATTGGTGCTGCCCAGTGCACCGGTCACTGTTGCACATTCAAAAATGTTCAAAAGATATGGGAAAAAATTAGGGCATTGACACATCAATGTATGTTGTCACAAAAATTCAAATCAAAAATTGAAACCTTGCTCGAGATACAAAAATGTCAAATTTGTCACTATATAGTACAGGGTCAAATTTGTCATTTTTTATCCCGAGCAATGTGTGTTGTCACAAAAATTCAAATCAAAATTTGAAACCTTGCTTGAGATTATAAAAATGACGAATTTGACACTTTACTATTTAACAACCACATGAAAACAAATATACGAATTCCATATTTTCCCATCTACAAAATAACAAGTTGTATATATAAAAAAGCTAACCAGATGGATTTATCCAAGTTGCATATACATGCTTTACATGTGGATAAGGCTAAAACTCGAAGTCAACAAAGTTCTACTAAAAAAATCTCTTCTATCAAATTGCTCTTTTGCTAAACTAAGTAAGGAAAAAAAACTAATATATTATTTTGGACTAAGCATTAATTGTCCTTTTAACTGTAACCAATGATGTATTATTTATATAGTTAGGGACGCATAAAATCGTTATACATAAGATAAGTACAACTAGTTTCATTTTATTTTCTCTACTCTCAACGCTTGACACATAAGCCACAAGGATGATGCAAAAAAAATGATACACACAAAATGATAGTTCACACATCAATCATGCGCAAAAAAAAATCATTGCAATATTTGATTTATGGATTGCATGGTTTTACATAGGTTGAACTTATCCACAACATATGCTTACTCCCTAAACTATTTTTAGGTTTGCCTAACAGTCATTACCACGTGAAAGCTACTAATTGAGCTGATAACTAGTGTTGTAAAAAGTAAAGTAGAAAAAATGAACCCGTTGGCATCTTAAATGTGCGACACTCTTTTGTTCGAGAGATCTCTATTTGAAAACTATCTAATAGATTTTCCCAAATTATTAAAAAATATCTCATTGCATGTATCAATTATACTCATTATACAAGTTTCTTTTTGCCGTGCTTTGCTATAGAAACTTTCATCCTCACGAGAACCTATTTTTCCATGATGTCATAAAAAGGTTCGATTTTCCATGCTTAAAAAGTGACGTCAGATTCTTAAAATTCCCGTTCTTCTTCGGTTTTCAAGTTTTTGTTTTTGAGAACTCTTTTTTAGGGAAATTTTTTAGAACTCTTCGGTTGTCAAGTTTTTGTTGTTGAGAAGTCTTCGGTTGTCTTTTTTTTTTTTGAGGGCTAAGTCTTCGGTTGTCAAGTTGTACATTTACCGGCGCGGGGCTCTAACTGGGCCGCGGCCCACAAGGCCGAGCTGGGGCATCTCTGCTCTCCTCTTTGTCTCTCCACTCCCCCCTGTGCGCCACCGTCAAACTTCGCCGCCGGATCCGAGCCCGTCCGCCGCCTCACGCCTCGGCTCTCACCCGGACCTTCCAATCTACTCCGGCAGCACAATCTAAGCTTCGTTCCCTCGCGGGTATCGCCCCGCGTAGCCAGCAGGACCCAGGCGAGTGCGGCACGGCAAGGCGGCGTGGCGTGCGCTCAGCGCTCGCCGGGCTGCCGCGGTAGAGCGGCAAAGCAGGGCACGCGACCAGGCGGCACGGCAGGTGCGGGATGCGGTTCCTCTTCTCTAGCTCTCTGCCGTCGATATCTGAGTTTTCCTTTTTTTTTTCATTCAGTCAATGCACCAATGCAGCGTTCATTAATAGAATACCTCCTTGTGAGTGGGAATTGTTGCCTTTGTGGAGCTTACTAATGGTGCGAACTAAACCTGATGTACATATATTAACACTGTTATTGCATAGCAGTGGCCACACCTCATAAGATTTGTCCCATGTGTGTGATTGATTGCTTCAGCACCATGAGATGCTTAGTAGATATGCCTTCCTTATGCAGAATTATGCCGCGGCTTGCTCCTTTCTTGATCCACTCATCCATAGTTAAATGAGCCTGTATTTACATCAGAAATAGTTCTACCGGTAGCTGTACTTTTTGGGATGCGACCACAAGTGTTCCTGGTTTCATTTTGTTTTTCTTGTTTTTATTTCAGGGGATCACAGGCTTGCAGTTTTCTTGAACATTCTAACTCTAATATGAATCCATGAGGTGCACCTTGGCAGCATAGAATGATTCTGTAGTCATGTAGTTGCCTCCATGGCTCTTCAGGCTGCGTCTTGCATACGGTTTTCAAGACTGCGCCTGTTGTCGAGCAGGCTAACATACTGCTCTGTCTCGGATGCGCCTGCTTCTCGTGCTTCTGGGGGTACAGCGGGGTCCACTGAGTTCGAGTCTGCAATCCGGTCGCTCAAGAACAATCTCCGGCCAGAGATACTGACCCGCGTTCTTGATTCTACTTCAGATTTGAACTTGGCCCTTCGGATATTTAAATGGGCATCAAATCAGAGGATATTTGCTCATACGGCTGACACATACGCCTGCATGATCTCCAAGCTCGGTGTTGTTGGGAATTGTGATGAGATGGACAGCCTCCTAAAGGAGATGATTAAATTGAATGCTCCTATATTGGACAAAATCTTGAACGATTTAGTTCAGTTCCTGAGCAATAAGAACCGTTGCGATGAAGCCTTGCTGGTGATTCAGAATGCTTGCTCTGGGAAGCTCAAGATCTCAGTGTCATCTTGCAATGCTGTGCTGTGTGGTTTAGTCAAGGAAGGGAGGGGTTTGCGACCATTCATCCGTGCGTACATGGAGATTGTGAAGGCGGGAGTCCTTCCTGATGTGGATACCTTGAATTGGTTAATTGAGGCTTTGTGTGAAGCTGGCAGATTAGATCTGGCGCTGATTCAGTTTGACAGGATGAGCAAGAAAAGGTGTACTCCTAATAGCCGCACTTTCAAGATACTCATAACAACACTTTGTTCTCTCGGCAGAGCAGATGAATCAATAGAACTCTTTGAGAAGATGCTGCAGCTGGGATGCATCCCTGATAGCTGCTTTTATGTTCAAGTGCTGCCCCTATTTTGTAAGTTTAATAAACCCAAGGAGGCAAGTAAATTGCATCAAATGATGAAACAGGGTAGCCTTCAGTTGGACCTACATTTGTATAGTGCCTTGATTAATTGTTTGTGTGAGAATCAACTATTGGATGATGCCATCACAACATTTAAAGAAATGACAGCGTCAGGTCATGCACCAATGACGAATACGTATGTGAATGTTGTAGATTGCTACTGTACATTATCCCAGTTCGACAAAGCCGTGAGTTTTCTAGAGGAAAATGATGTTGCAGAAACAGAACCATATAATGTACTGTTGAGAGTGTTATGTGAAACAGGTACTGTGAGAGATTTAGTGAGCTATTTTGAGGAATTTCGCACAAGGGGGCTGGTTGATTGTCGCTCATGGAACATAGTTATCACTCAGTTCTGCAATGAAGGGAACATTAGAAGAGCATCTGAGCTTATTGGTAGAATGACAGTTTCTTCTTTTACAGCTGATGAGAGTACTTATTCTTCTGTTGTATCTTGTTACTGTCTGTTAGGGTTGCACAGGACTGCCCTAGATATGTTCAGAAGGGCCAGCGTTAGTAATTTGGTACTGAATTCAGAGTCTTTCTCGCAACTGGTAGAAGGTCTGTGCCACATGGAGCGGATCAAAGAAGCTGCAGAAGTTTTTAAATATCACTGCAGAAGAGGTTGCAGCCTTACCAGGGAGGCGCTTGATATACTAATCCAGGGGAGTTGTATGGCTGGAATGATAAGTGATGCAATCAGAATGCGTTCACTAGCTGTTTGCACTGGCACTTCTTGCACATTTTCAACTTATAACACAATTATCCATGCATTACTGCTTTTGAAGAAGGAGAAAGATCTGTTGCTTCTCCTTGCACAGATGCTGATGGAAGGTTGTCTATTGGACAGCTACACATACAATGTTCTTGTGCGTTGTTTCCTCACCAAGGAGACAATTCTTGAGGCTGCTCTGTTGTTCAACAAAATGGTGAATGATGGCTTTGTTCCTGACCAAGAGACATTTGAACTATTAGTCCCTGATATGGCCGTGTTTTCGTTACTAAGCAGGGTTTCAGAAAGTTTACTGAAAGTGGTAAGTATAGGTGGAATGGCAAGCCCTAGAATTTATAACATTATCATTTATGGCCTTATTAAAGAAGGCTTCAAGAGTGAGGCATGTAAGTTTTTGGATCAAATGCTAGACAAGGGATGGGTACCTGATTCAAAGACACATCGTGTGTTAGTTGGGACAGTTGATGGAGAGGAGGCTAGAGAAGTTGACAATTCCTTCCAAACAGCTGATGATGACACTGTAAGCAATATACTGTTGGAGGGTCTAGAATGAGAGTTTGGAACAAACACTATTTCTCCATATTGTGTGCGGTAGTATTACAGGCCAGGGAGACTTTTCAAGTTTTAAGGTGGTTACGAATATGTGTTGAGACTAAATGTTGGATGCTCAAGCAACTTCAGCTCTGATATGAAGGTTGTTGAAACTAGAAATATCTGCAGCTGGCCAGATGGTGAGTGACTAATGTTCTTTATAACATCATGCAGTTTTCACACATTGGTTGATGTTGTAGTCTAGTGCTCTATATATTTGGTTTATATTTATTACATTTTGTGAACGTACTCCCTCTGATCCAAAAAAAAGCGTCGTGGACATAAGTAAGTCCCTGCGAAGAAGATATTCTGATCAGATCCTGATCGGAATATCTTCTTCACAGGTAGGTATGGTGCCATGGCGTGATTGCGTCGTCGGCTCAGCGGGGAAGACGGTACGGTGGTGGAAGGAAGATAGCAGCAGAGGAGAAGTTTTGAACAGTGTTGGATAAATCAGTGCAGTGTGAAATAAGGTGCACTTTGGGCTATACGGAAATACAGTGTGAAAATCCACTGGCACACAGAAATTTCGGACAACTTGATGAATTGCTGGCCTCTTTTCTCCATCACGCATGCACGTCCCTCAAGGAAAAAGACACTGTCAGTGCCAGATTTTTCACAGAAGCAAAAAAAAAAAACTCCCATCTCGCTTCTTAGGCCCCATTTGGAACGAAGGAACTTTGCAGGAATTTCGTAGTAATGGAATCCTATAGGAAATTTTTGCTATGGGCCCTTTTGGATTGTAGAATTAGCTTTGAAAATTCCTATAGGAATTTTTCCTTTACTTTATAGTATTTTTTTAGGATTCTAAATACTTGCTCAAACCTCATTTCTTCACTTCCTTTGAGAAGTCGAATGCAACATGTGTCTTTATCTCTCCTTTTCTCTCTCTTCTAAAGAAACAATTTCTGCAAAATTCCTGTGGAGCATCCAAACAACTATGTTGTATAATTCCTGCAATTTAGAATCATGTAGGAATCTACAAGTCATGACTTGCAATTCCTGCACTTTTCCTCGTCCTATGTTTACGGGGCCTTATTATGCATGCATGGGATCTAAGGAAGGGATCAACCAGCAAAGCAGAAGCACTTGACTCTACGTTTGCGAGGAAGAAAATTAGTTTAGGCGCGAGGGTCGAGAAAGGTTAAAGTTATACTGTGTGCTTTGATTATTGTGTTAATCTGGAGACAACAGGGAATTAATCTACCTAACCCAAGTCTGCACGTAATCAATCTGCTGGCTTAGTGTAATTTGCTGGAGGCTGATCAATCACGTGGATCAAACAATATATCAAAGGTCCGAAGCCAACTTCACACTCCATCTTAGCTAGCCTAAATTCTTTTGCGCGCACGAATCTTGCTGCCCCACACTATGCATCCACGGCGCTCTCTGACTCTGAGCCCGGTACAATCTTCTCGACTAAGTCATTCGCTGGATTGCACGTGAGGTTAATCTGGCAAACGATATATTAGTACATCCGGGTCGCGTAGCCCCTGTACGCACCTTCTCTAGTTCAGTGCTTACAGTACAGGTTGGTGACTGCGAGCTTGATCCGTTGTGTAGCCCCTGTACACACCTTCTCTAGTTCAGTGCTTACAGTACAGGTTGGTGACTGCGAGCTTGATCTGTCTGGATTAGTTGATGGATCGCCGTCATCACTCCATCCAGCTCAGTGCGGGTCCTGGCGATGACGGCCTGATGAGCTCCGACTGTACCTTGCCGTGTGTGGAGGCAAAAAGGAGGAAGTCATGGCGCTGCTTCTGCTACTAAACTCTGGTAAGGCTGCTCGTTCCTTATACACAGTTGAGAGTTTTTTGAATTGATTTTGGTACCCAGTGAGTTGACATTTCCAATGGAATTTCATTCAAAATGCGTGGGAACCCATATGTTTGCATCGTTACTCTCAGGTATACACCAGGTCAGCGCAGAGAGGAACAATGTTTTTCATTTAGCCGCAGATCAAGGGCACGACGAGCTGATCCGGAAGCTCTACGCCAGCTTCGGGGACAAGAGCTTACTCTCTTCCCCCAACTCGGCTCTGGACACGCCGCTGCACTGTGCGGCGAGGGCTGGCCATGAGATGGCTGTGTCTCTCCTCGTCCAGCTCGCTATGGACACTGGAGACCAGAGCATCTTGTGCTGCAAGAACGAGGCTGGGGACACGGCCCTGCATCTAGCGGCAAGGCTCGGCCATGGCACGGCAGTTGAGGCTATGGTCTCCACAGCGCCAGGGCTGGCCTCTGAGGTTAACAACGCCGGCTTGTCGCCGCTGTACTTGGCAGTGATGAGCAAGTCGGCACCCGCCGTTAGGGCAATAACGACCAGATGCAGCGACGCGTCGGCTGCTGGCCCGAGCTCGCAGAATGCTCTGCACGCTGCAGTCTTCCAGGGCTCAGGTCAGCTAGCGACGAGTTCCTCCTTGGTGTTTGTAGTAGACTCTGAAAGTTTATGCAGATTTGTCAACCCTTGACTGATATATCTGTACCATCTGAGCATTGTCAGAAATGGTCAGCCTACTACTGGATTGGAAGCCATCTGGCCCATCCCTGGCAAGCAAAGCTGATGGCACTGGCAGCACTCCGCTCCATTTCGCTTCGTCTGACGGTGACCGCTCCGTCGTATGTGCCATCCTGCGGGTCGCGCCGCACGCTGTGCGCATGCGGGACTCAGCCGGCCTCTCCGCTCTCCACGTGGCGGCGGGAATGGGCCATGCCCATGTGGCTGAGGCGCTGATGAAGGCCTGCCCCGATGCCGCCGAGCTCCGGGACGACCGCGGCGGGACCTTCTTGCACGCCGCTGCCTGGGGAGGCCACACCAGGGTCGTGTCGCTTGCCATGAAGAAGCCGACGCTCCGCAGCCTCCTCAACACGCATGATGAGGATGGCAATACGCCGCTCCACCTCGCGGTGGCCGCATGCGCGCCCAGCGTCGTGGAGGCCTTGATGTGGCGTGGTGAATTGTGTGCTGACGTCATGAACAACGAAGGCCAGACGCCGTTGGATCTCGCAGCTAGATCGACCAGTTTCTTCTCCATGGTAAGCATATACTCATTGAGAACAGCCATTGCTTGGAGTCTGCATCAACTAACATCCGTCGTTAGTTAATTCGGTTGTCTATATGAACATTGTTGGACTAAAGTTTACGAGTACGGTGCAGTTGGCCTTGGTGGTGACGCTGGCCACGTTCGGAGCACAATCTCGCCCTCAGAGGCGGGACCATGTAGAGCAATGGAGGGGCCGCGACATAGCACAAGGGATTGAGAAGATGTCCGACAGCCTCGCAGTGGTCGGCGTGCTCATCGCCACTGTGACCTTCACCGCCGCCAACAACGTGCCGGGTTCCTATGAGCAAGCTGATGACACGGCACCCGACAAGAGGGTCTTCAAGGGCATGGCGGTGCTACAGGAGAAGATCCTCTTCCAATTCTTCCTGATCCTTGACAGCTTTGCCCTGGTCACCTCCGTGCTCGCGGTGGTCCTTCTCGTCTTCGGGAAGGCGTCGCGCTCTGCGGGGTCGTGGAAGAGCTTCGCGGCGGCGCTGCACTGCATATGGGTGTCGCTGATCAGCATGTTCATCGCCTTCTACGCAGCTCTCGCTGCAGTGACAAGCACGGAGGCGCTCTACCGCATCATCTACCACGTCATATACATCGGCTTCGCCCTACTATACGGCACGGTCGTAACTTTGATCGTGCCGGTGTCGGCCTGCACACTTTGGAAGGCTCTCTGGTGCACCGTCGTGAAAGGAAGGCACAACGTCCTCGGGAGGCGTCTCAAGCAGCAGTATCCAGTCGCCCGCGCTTACGCACCCCACCTGATTCTTTTCATGGCAACAAATTACGTAGCGATTGCCGGTTTCGTCGCAGTCTCTATCTTGAGTGAACAAGCCGCCAGAGAGGCGAGGCATCCTGGGGCACCTGTGCCGGCGCCTTCCTCTGCTCTCCTCTCCTAGGAGCAGCATCCAAATTAGAAAAGTATACTACTGGGTGCTAAAATAAAACCAGGTTAGTAATTTGGTACTACTTAATTCAGAATCTTTCTCACAGCTGGTAGAAGGTTTGTGGCACATGGAGCGTATCCAAGAAGCTGCCGGAGTTTTCAAATATCACTGCAAAAGAGGTTACAGCCTTACCAGCGAGGCGCTTTGATATACCAATTCAAGGGGGTTGTATGGCTGGAATGATCCGTGACCCGATCAGAATGCGTTCACTAGCTGTTTGCACTGGCACTTGTTGTACATTTTCCACTTCAAACACAATTATCCAATATCCATGCACCACTCCGTTTGAAGAAGGATAAGGATATGTCGCTTCTCCTTGCACAGATGCTGATGGAACGGTGTCTATTGAACAGCTATGCATACAATGTTCTTTTCTGTTGTTTCCTCGCCAAGGAGACAATTCTTCATGCTGCTCTGTTGTTCAACAAAATGGTAGATTATGGCTTTGTTTCTGACCAAGAGACATCTGAACTGTTAGTCCTTGACATGCCCATATTTTCGTTACTCTGCAGGATTTCGGGAAGTTTACTAAAAATGGTAAATATAGATGGAATGACAAGCCCTAGAATTTATAACATTATCATTTATGGCCTCATCAAAGAAGCCTTTAAGAGTGAGGCGTGTAAGTTTCTAGATGAAATGCTAGACAAGGGATGGGTGCCTGATACAAAGACACATCTTGTGTTGGTTGCACCATTGATGGAGAAGAGGCTACATGAGTTGACAATGCCTTCCAAACAGCTGATGCTGACACTGTGAGCAACATACTGTTGGAGGGGCTAGAATGAGAGTTTGGAATGAAAAAAATATTTTCTCCATAATGTGTGCAGTATTACAACCTTACAGGCCAGGTATAGCCTTTTCAAGTTTTCGGGCGGTTATGAATATGTATTGTGGTTAAATGTTGGATGCTCAAGAACCTTCAGCTCCGACATGAAGGTTGCTGAAACTAGAAAGGTCTGCAGCTGGCGAGATGATGAGTGAATAATGTTTCATATAACATCATGCACTTTTCACACATTCGTTGATGTTCTAGTCCTTGATATATCTGTTTCATACTTATTACATTTTGTGAATGTACTACTCCCTCCATTCATAAATATAAGTCTTTTTAGAGATTCCAATACGGACTACATACGGATATATATAGACATACTTTCCGTATGTACTATGTAGTACTTATATTTAGGAACGGAGGGAGTAGATTTCCTTGCTTAAGATACTGCAACAATATATGTTTTGCCCAACAATACTATGTGGACATAAGTTGCTTCTTCATGTGTCCAGTTATTGTAGTTCACCCTGATCAGATTATCTTCTTCACAGGTTGGTATATTGTCATGGCATGCTTGCGATGACTATTCAGCGGGGATATGGTCCAACGGTTGAAGGAAGATTAGCAGCGGTGGAGAAGAAGTTTTGAGCAGTGTTGGATGAACGAGATCAGTGTGAAATATGGGGCACTTTGGGCCATACAGAAATACAGTGTGAAATACTACATCATTCAACTGAAATGGGCAAAAATGAGCATAATGGCATTTTTGGGGCCGTAATTTGGAAGGAATTCCAGTGTCATTTATCCAGGGCATTATGCATGAATGATTTATTTTGGTGTTGGAACTAGAGCGATAGGAGGACATGCATGACGCAATGGTGAAGTACTCCCCATTTGTGCCATGAGGTCCTTCCCTACACCCACCTGGTATGGGAGCTTCTAGCACTGAGTCTATCCTTTTGGAACTGAAGTGCTAGATTTAAGGCCTCATGAAATTCCAGGAACTGTGGAGTCAGAAAATAACCGCTCCACAGTTTTCAACTGCAATTCCATCAACTCCGGAAGTGGAGTTGTGGAGTGGAGGCTCTCCGAACAAGGCCTTAGCATTTTAGGTTTAAGATTGGGGCGATGCTATTTAGCGCGCGAGTGTTCCAGCGCTTGATTTCCGACCGAAGCGCAGGTAAGTCAAAGTTTCCTTTTTTTTGACGGGATCTCAACCTTCCTTTTAAGTAAAAACCTGTGACAGAAAAATTAAGGGACGCACCAGCCCCCACCCCCGTTGAAATCAGGAGGGGCAGAAAAATTTATGGAAGGCAACGCTGGCCCCACCTGTTTAATTTATTGTGATAGAGATTTAAGGAAGTAAAAACTGGGTTCACTAATTAATAAAATTAACTGGAGGAGAGGTTATGGATCGAGCGTTTCAACGCTCGCCCGCAAAGGAGCGTTCTCCTTAAGATTGATGTAGTGTTGAAACGTGTTGGCCTTGTCATCACTGCAGCCCAGTCAAGGTCGGGTAAAGGAAGGAGCTTGTGACAGCCCACCTACTCTTATACTCCCTTCGTTCAGAAATACTTGTCATTAAAATGAATAAAAGGGAATGTATCTAGATGTATTTTAGTTATAGATACACCTCTTCTTATTCATTTTGATGACAAATATTTTCGGACGGAAAGAGTAAAAAATAGAGTTGGTGATGATGGTGTGTCTGTTACCCTGCAATATAGGCCATCCGATTTATATCTGACGGATAAGAAGGAAACTATGGCAATTTTGCTAAAAAAATACCCACATCCCTCTCCACATTGTAAATAAGGCCTTCCCTCATTCATTCTTTTCTCTCACAAAATAAACTATTCATATAAATGCATCTTGATGTTCCGTGCAACGCATAGACATCTTGCTAGTGTTCAATAAAATATGAAAAAACCCAATTACACTTGTACAACATGTGCATACCATGTTACCCTAAAAACATGTGCATAGCATGTCGTTTTTTGATCCAGATCCAACACGTAACTTGAGAAACAAAAAGACGAATCCTATCGCTAACAGCCAGTCGCCACAGTGAGTCACTCACGGGTGCTCTCCGAGCCGACCCGACTTTAGTATGAACATGCTTTATGTATAGTGTATGTAATATAAAGTCATAATAGTCTTTGTCTTCGTCGGCATATCGTTGTAGTCCATCTCGCTCCATGTCGTAGGTCACCGAAGTCCGGGGTCCACCGAAGTAACATATTAAGA
Organism: Triticum monococcum; assembly: GCA_034509565.1. Lineage (NCBI taxonomy): Eukaryota > Viridiplantae > Streptophyta > Magnoliopsida > Poales > Poaceae > Triticum > Triticum monococcum. The sequence continues at coordinate 639,895,562 of CM067845.1, forward strand.
TACACAGTATAGGGCATATGTGTGATCATCGCCCAAAGGGATCACGGTCTGATATTATATAGCATGGCAGACGGACATGGATGTAGGGCTATTGATGAGACTGTAGCATATCTATACTAAGCATATAACTAGGATAACATGTATGGTAGCAACAGTAATAGTAAAGACAAACTATCAACCGTAGTAGCAAAGACAGGCCCACTGCGCATGTGTCCACACACCCACGCAGCAAGGCATCCCTAGTCGAACATGTCCATGGGAGAGGCGATTTTCTGTAGAGATAGGCGGCCGACGGCGGCAGCTCACGCCGCAACACAGGAAATTTTTGAAAACATGACCAACAATTTTCAAACACACGATGAACATTGTTTATGGTAATAAAAAAATTTATATACTGCATGAACATTTTTTTAAATACATGATTAACATTTTTTCCAACATATGTCTTTTATGGTTACATTTTCGATACACATTTGCAAAAATTTCTGTATACATCACGAACATTTTTTATAGACGTTTAACACTTTCCAAATACATGATTAACATTTTTTTAAAACTTATATTTACATGTCTATTTTTTTTATAAACAAGGTACACTTTTTGCATACATCAGGAACATTGTTTATAGAAGCTTAACATTTTCCAAATGGTTAACATTTCTGAAAACTAGTATTTTTTTATGTCTGCCTTTTTTATGTAGATTGTATATTTTTTGTACACATCAGGAACTTATTTATATACACATTTAAAATATTTCAAATACATTATTATGATTTTTTTTCATTTATGTGGTTTGATATCTACTTTTTCCCATAAACATTGTACATTTCTAATATACAACTAGAATATTTTCAATGCACGGTTAACATTTTGAAGTACATGATTTAATTTGTGCAATTCTTTATGCAAAGTGATTTTCATAATAGATATATTTAGAATATTTCTAAATAGAAGGAAAATTAAAAAAAAACAAAACTTTGATAGAAGAGGACGATAAAAAAGCGCTAAAGGCATATCTGGTCCCTGCTGGGCCGGCCATTCTGGGCGGCGGTTTGTAGCGAGGCTGGGCTAGGTCTTGCTTCAAGCGACACAAAATTGAGGCGGGTGCGCCTACCTAGCAAGACGTAGGGCAGCCTCGCCTGAAGCGAACACTAGACTGTGCCGCCCCAGCGCGTCAGGCACTGGCCACAACCTTTTTTCTAATTTTGTTCAGTTTCTATGTTTTTGTTGTTTGTTTTCATTTTTGGATTTGGTTTACACTTCCAAATTTTCTAAATGTATATATTAAAAAAATTACATAAAACATTTTAAAAATCTAGACCATGCAAAAACATATGTTTGAAAAAATGTTAATCATGTTTTTAATAAATGTGTGCGGAATTTCTAAAAACTTTATTACCATAAAAATGTTCAGCGTGTATTTGAAAGAAATGTTGAACATGTTTCGAAAAAGTGTTTGTAACATGTTTAAAAAAATGTGCATCATGTATTCGAGAAAATGTACAATGTGTATTAAAAACAATGTTTCACGTGTACATTGAAAATGTAGACTGGGCACTGAAAACAATTAGACATGTGTTGAAGTAAACCTAAAATGAAGAAAACCAACAAAGAAACATAAATGAAACGAAGAAGAACGAGAAAAAAATAAATAAAACCAAAGCATAACGAAGAAAAAAAAGAGAACATGGGAAAGAAAACCACAAAAAAAGAAAACTGGAAAAAAAAATGCAAAAAGGCAAAAATAAATAAATAAACTAAAACGAGAAGAAGAAATGAGCCGGCCCACTATCTACGCAAGCAAGGGAGAAATACCTTCATGCGAGGGGAACATGTATCTCACTATATGCGAGAAATAGCTCCCGCGCATCCAAGTAGCCATGCGCCTAGCAATAGGCGACATGTAGCCGCACTCATCAGTCGCAACCCAACTCAGCCCAGCACATGATCGCCCCCCACACCACCTTAGGCCATGGTGGGCCGTCCCACTGCACATGCGTCCACACGCCAACGCAACAAGGCATCCCTAGTCGAACATGTCCATGGGAGAGACGGTTTTGTCACAGGACACGCGGTCAACGGCAGTAGCTCACAACGCAAGATAGGTACTTCCTTCGTTCCAAATTACTTGTCTTAGATTTGTTTAGATACGGAGGTATCTAGCACTAAATGAGTCTAAATACATCCATATCTGGACAAATCCAAGATAAGTAATTCGGAAGTAAAAGCCAAGCCGGCGAGCGAACGATGACTCTCCTTGGTGGGAGCACAACCATCGCACCCCGCAACTAAATCCTGGGCGCGGCAGGCGCCGTCTATGCTAGACTACCATTAGCCTTTGCAGGGTCACCAGTACCACCCACGGGACTGGACGTCGGGACCCCTTCGGAACAGGGCAAGGAGCTCCCAGGCTATGATGCATCGGGCACGCCAGGGTGAGGAAGTTGTCGAACTTAGGCGGCGCCAGCTCCACCACGCGTCATCCTCGAAGTCCGCCCAGCGGAAGGGCGCCTGGGAGGGGCACCAGTGCACCACAAGGGAGAGGTGCGGCCAATGATGCCCGCCGTAGGCAGGGGTACCACGGCGGCGGCACAAGCCATCTCACCGGCGGCAACGCTACCCACTCCTAAATTGTATTCTGCAAATATTGTGCGAACAAATAGAAAAGAATACCCTAGAAGCATGCACGCATGGAATGGAATCCAAATGGTCATCACGTATCAAAGTTTAAATCCCAGCAAACAAAAGGTGCTGATAATGGCCTAATGTCAAAACTGCACTAGCAAATGGAAAGGAATTACAATCACTCATACTCCATCTGTGCCAGACATTTTTTGGTGTTGCATATGGCATAAAAAGTCGTCATATATTTTGTTACAGAGGGAGTACCCTTTTTTTTTGCGAAAAAACTTAGTATGATACTGTTTCTAGTGGAAAAAAATATGATGATCCAACCACAATGATTAATGGTATTGCTAAAGCAAACTTGGAACAAAAAAAAAGAAGCAAATGATTACAACATAAAAGGAGGTACACTGTACCAATAAAATCACCCTCTGAAAATTAACCTACAGTTTTGGCATGTAGGCAGAGAAGAAGCCAATGACCACCCTCCGAAAAGAAAGAAAAATTTCTTGCTACCTCTACACACAAATGTCAAGGGCCAATCAAACCTACAAAGATAATCAAATTGATATACTATTCAAGATTAACTAACAATCTAAACCGCAAAAAGAAAATCAAAGCCATGGATGTTGTTTTTTTTACCTACACTGTTCAGGCTCATATAAAAAAATGAAGCAAGTTTTTATTTAATTTAGTATTGTATAAAAACCCATGTAAGTATATCATTGCAAAAAACAAAAATCACCTTGGTAATGTTTCTAGAATAAAGTTGTCAAAGTGTTTAGTTAGAGACCACAACCTCTAGTCTTGTAACATAGCTAGGCAACATAAAATGATAGACAAAATTCATAGAAGAGATTACAAAAGAAAAAGAAAAAAGAATCACGAAAATAGCAGAATATTATTCTTGGCTCAAAGGAAGCAGTCATTACAAATCATCCAAGTACAATAATACCTTCCCCTCAAAAATAAAAAAGTACAATAATATTACTTATTTATTTATTTGTTGTAGAGCATCATCTCTACGTTTTTCTTAGCACAGCATCATCTCCACGTATGGAGAGAAAGGCGGTAGAGTCTAGGCCCGCAGAGCGATGGGCTCTGAGCACGCAGTGTTACCGGGCCACAGAAGCACGTTGACAAGGGCCTCCGCCTGGGCCCGTGTGGTGATCTGTACCCCCCGGAGCTCCGCCGTCTCTGGCGACGCCCACTGGCCGCCGTGCTGCCTGGAGATGAGCAGAGCGCACGACACGGTCCTCCACTGGACCACAAGCCACTGCTGCGGCTTGAACGTGACTCCGTTGACCCAGTTGTCGGATATGCTCTGCTGTATCGGGACGAAGCGAGCGGCCTCAAATATTGGCCCTGTTTGGATCATGGGGTTAGAGCTAGTTTAGGTTAGTTGGAGACTCAAATAATGCAAAAGTATTCAAACAGAGAGGATTAGAGTGGGTTAGTTTCATTTAACCCAACTATTTCGGTGGAAAAGTGCTTATTTGGGTTAGAGTGGGCTAGAAAATAACTCTAACTCTAACTGTGTTAGAGTATCCAAACAGGGCCATTGTCACCACAAGCGTGGCCACGGCGCGCCGCATGCACCCGTCGTCGGCGTCCGGCGCATAGTCGGCGGCAAAGCCAGAGAGGTGGGCGATTGCCCGAAGCGTGGTCGTCCGGCCGAGTCGGAGCTGCTCCAGGTTCTTGTGGCCGCCGAAGCCGACCAGGCCGGTGTAGTTGTCGCTGGACGGCAGGACTGTGGCCGAGGGGATGAGGTTGGCCCGGTTCTCGAAGACGAACCAGGCACCCGACTGGGCCGCGAAGCCCACCACGTACAAGTTGTCCCCCCCGGACTGCGAGCATGGCCACCTGGTTCCCGCCGCCGTGGACCTCCAGCATAATCCACCGACGAGGCGGCCGTGGCAGGGTCTGCCGGGCAAGAACAGGCCGGTGGAAGGCACTTCTCCCGCTCCCCCAGTGGACAGCTCGAGTGAGCACGTCCTTGGGACGGTGCCTGTACGCCGGGCCCGTCCGCGCGGCGAAGAGGTTGCACGAGACACGATCGTAGGGCTTGTACCACTTCCTGCGCGTTCACAAAAAAGAAAAAGAGATCAAACGTACTACTAGTCAGCATCGATCGAGAATGAGGCACAACAAAAGCAAGAGATGAACTGGGCACTCACGCTCGTGGATCGAGCGGGTCGGTCGCAAACGTGGCTGCGTCACACACTGCGAGCAACATGGCCCCGATGAAGAGGGCCCTCCACCATCCAAACTCGAGCAGCGGCCGGCATCCTCTTGACGACGATCGAGATCTACTAGCTAGTGATATGGATGGATGGATGGATGGATGGATGGAGTGAGCGAGTGAGGATGGGAAATGACCGAGACGGCTGCATCATTATATACGAGAACCAACGCACTGCTGCTTGCTCGCTGGCTCGTTGGTTAGGTTTCTTCATTTCACAGAACATTGGCACCTTGTTTCAGAGCCCAGCTGGTTATGCTAGAGTAGACATTCGAGAACATGCATCACAGCTCATTTAAGAATCCCGTGGTTATATTAGGGTAGGCATTGGTTATATTTCTTTCTTAGGCGAGCCATTTTTTTTTCTTTTGGTGTTTGTTACTTGCATTCTTTCTTGGGCTAGACATGGTAGGCAGGTAATGCACACAAACTTTTTACAACTCTGCCTCCCCTCAAAAAAAAGAGTAGGTTTACTTGATATGTTAGCTAATCAGCTGCTTAAGCTGGTTGCTTATATAGTTATATGCATGTACTCCTTGACCTTGCCGTGGCACACACAGCATAATAGCACCCTTGCTAAGCAAACACATACATGAACTGCTCTCACTCCCAAGTACTCCCTCCGTAGTGATCTAAATGCTCTTATATTTCTTTACGAAGGGAGTACTACTATACACACAACCTCGGTTACACACTTACATCGTGCGCAACTTTCTTCATCTTGAATCGGACTATTTTTCTATGACGGTAGAATTTTAATGGAGCCAACGAATTTACTGCGAATGTATCACCACTATAATTAAGCATTCAAACTAATCATCGCATGGTGGATGCACGGTCCATTAATACTAAAGGAAACAGAGAGAAAAGGGGAGTTATCACTAGTAGAAAAAGGGGCTATGGTCCAGGCCGCCTCAGCCCATTAGTCCCGGTTCATGAGCCCAGGGGGCCGGCCGGGCCACGTGGGCCATTGGTCCCGGTTCGTATGGACCTTTTGGTCCCGGTTGGTGGGACGAACCGGGACCAAAGGGCCTCCCTCCTGGCCCACCACCATTGGTCCCGGTTGGTGGCTTGAACCGGGACCAAAGGCTCCCCTTTAGTCCCGGTTCATGCCACGAACCGGGACCAATGAATTGCCTATATATACCCCCTCGCGCAAGAGCAGAGCACAGTGCTCTGTTTTTTCTGGCCGAGGGGGAGAGGCCTTTGTGGTGCTCTAGCTCACCTCCTATGCACATGAGGTGTTCGATGGAATGCTCGAGCCACACTACTTAAGCTTTCTCCTCTCGAAGCTCGACCTCCAAGCTCCATTTTCCTCGAGATTTGTCTAGATTTAGCGGTCCGTCACGCCCCGTCCCCGTCTTCACCACCGTCGATCACCCGCGCCGATCTCATCACCGACACCACCGTGGTGAGCCTCTTATTCTTATCTTCTTTCTGAAAGGAAAAATATTCTTACTTGTATGTTTAGATAGATACTTGTATCATTTTCTTACATTTATTATTGCATCTTATATATGCGATGGTTTTGGTATCCGCCCCCGTCGGCCCTCGTCCTGTCTATGATTCGGATTTGGTATGTATATTATCTTTATAACTATTGGTTCATTTATTGTTTATGAAAATTATGCCGACCAACGTGACATAGATTTTATTTATCTAGGATGTATGTGAATCGGAAATGCCAACCGACCTTGTCGAGAGGTTAAATTTAGTTGAAGAAGAAAACAATTTGTTGAAGGAAAAAATAAAAAAAATTGAGGAGGAGAAGATGATATTGGAGTTGCATGTTGCGGATGTCGTCGATGATCACAAGATCAAGATGGATGCAATGCGCTTGAAGATTAGAAAGATTAGAAAATATGCCATTCATACCGAGGCTTGGTATCATTATGCCATTGGATCAATTGTTACCTTGGTTGCGATTATGATCGCATTAGTTTTTGCATTGAAATGTTTTACATACTTTCATTGTATGGTTTAATTAATTAGATGCTCTGGAGAGCTATATGTTGTTAGATGAGAACTATGTATGCACTTTGGTTTTAATGTGATGATGAACTTCTATTAATTTGGACACTTAATTATATATAATGCACGCAGATGAACCGGCAATGGATGTACGGTGACAGACACACCCGCGAGTACATTAAGGGCGTGCATGAGTTTCTCGATGCGGCTGAGGCAAACAAGCAGAATGGTTTTATGTGTTGTACATGCACTGAATGTGGGAATACGAGGTCTTACTCTAACCGGAAAATCCTTCACTCCCACCTGCTTTACAAGGGTTTCATGCCACACTATAATGTTTGGACGAGGCACGGAGAAATAGGGGTTATGATGGAAGACAGCGAAGAAGAAGAGTACGATGAAAACTATGTGCCCCCTGAATATGGTGATGCTGCAACGGGGGGAGCTGGTGAAGATCAAGAGGAACCAGACGATGATGTGCCCAATGATGCTGCTACGGGTGAAGCTGCTGAAGATCAAGAGGAACCAGACGATGTGCCCGATGATGATGATCTCCGCCGGGTCATTGTCGATGCAAGGACGCAATGCATTAGTCAAAAGGAGAAGCTGAAGTTCGATCGCATGTTAGAGGATCACAAAAAATGGTTATACCCCAATTGCAAAGATGGCAACACAAAGCTCGGTACCGTACTGGAATTGCTGCAGTGGAAGGCAGAGAATGCTGTGGCTGACAAAGGATTTGAGAAGCTACTGAAAATATTGAAGAAGAAGCTTCCAAAGGATAACGAATTGCCCGACAGTACATACGCAGCAAAGAAGGTCGTATGCCCTCTAGGATTGGAGGTGGAGAAGATACATGCATGCCCTAATGACTGCATCCTCTACCGCGGTGCATACAAGGATCTGAACGCATGCCCGGTATGCGGTGCGTTGCGGTATAAGATCAGACGAGATGACCCCGGTGATGTTGACGGCAAGCCCCTCAGGAAGAGGGTCCCTGCAAAGGTGATGTGGTATGCTCCTATAATACCACGGTTGAAACGTCTGTTCAGAAACGAAGAGCATGCCAAGTTGATGCGATGGCACAGTGAGAACCGAAAGAAAGATGGGAAGTTGAGAGCACCCGCTGACGGGTCGCAGTGGAGAAAAATCGAGAGAATGTACTGGGATGAGTTTGCAAAGGACCCAAGGAATGTATGGTTTGCTTTAAGCGCGGATGGCATTAATCCTTTCGGGGAGCAGAGCAGTAATCACAACACCTGGCCCGTGACTCTATGTATGTATAACCTTCCTCCTTGGATGTGCATGAAGCGGAAGTTCATTATGATGCCAGTTCTCATCCAAGGCCCTAAGCAACCCGGCAACGAAATTGATGTGTACCTAAGGCCATTAGTTGAAGAACTTTTACAGCTGTGGAATGGAAACGGTGTACGTACGTGGGATGAGCACAGACAGGAGGAATTTAACCTTAAGGCGTTGCTGTTCGTGACCATCAACGATTGGCCCGCTCTCAGTAACCTTTCATGACAGACAAACAAAGGATACCACGCATGCACGCACTGTTTAGATGACACTGAAAGTATATACCTGGACAAATGCAGGAAGAATGTGTACCTGGGCCATCGTCGATTTCTTCCGACCAACCATCAATGTCGAAAGAAAGGCAAGCATTTCAAAGGCGAGGCAGATCACCGGAAGAAGCCCGCCATGCGCACCGGTGATCACGTGCTTGCTATGGTCAATGATTTACCCTACGTCATCTTTGGAAAGGGTCCCGGTGGACTAGCTGTTCCGAATGACGCTGAGGGACACGCACCCATGTGGAAGAAGAAATCTATATTTTGGGACCTACCCTACTAGAAAGACCTAGAGGTCCGCTCCTCAATCAACGTGATGCACGTGACGAAGAACCTTTGCGTGAACCTGCTAGGCTTCTTGGGCGTGTATGGGAAGACAAAAGATACGCCGGAGGCACGGGAGGACCTGCAACATTTGCACGAAAAAGACGACATGCCTCCGAAGCAGTATAAAGGTCCTGCCAGCTACGCTCTTACGAAAGAAGAGAAAGAAATCTTCTTTGAATGCCTGCTTAGTATGAAGGTCACGACTGGCTTCTCATCGAATATAAAGGGAATAATAAATATGCCAGAGAAAAAGTTTCAGAACCTAAAGTCTCATGACTGCCACGTGATTATGACGCAACTGCTTCCGGTTGCATTGAGGGGGCTTTTACCGGAAAACGTCCGATTAGCCATTGTGAAGCTATGTGCATTCCTCAATGCAATCTCTCAGAAGGTGATCGATCCAGAAATGGTACCAAGGCTAAGGAGTGATGTGGCGCAATGTCTTGTCAGTTTCGAGCTGGTGTTCCCACCATCCTTCTTCAATATCATGACGCACGTCCTAGTTCATCTAGTCGACGAGATTGTCATCCTGGGGCCCGTATTTCTACACAATATGTTCCCCTTTGAGAGGTTCATGGGAGTCCTAAAGAAATATGTCCGTAACCGCGCTAGGCCAGAAGGAAGCATCTCCATGGGCCATCAAACAGAGGATGTTATCGGGTTTTGTGTTGACTTCATTCCTAGCCTTAACAAGATAGGTCTCCCTAAATCGCCGTATGAGGGGAGACTGACTGGAAAAGGCACTCTTGGAAGAGACTCAATAATATGCAGGGACGGATATTCTTGGTCTCAAGCACACTACACAGTTCTACAGAACTCTACCTTGGTGACCCCGTATGTCGATGAACACAAGAACAGTCTGCGCTCCAAACACCCGGAGCAATGCGACGACTAGATTACATGTGAACACATCAGGACTTTCAGCAGTTGGTTGGAAACACGTCTCAGAGGTGACAACACTGTTTGTGATGAGTTGTACTTGTTGTCCAGGGGACCATCTTTGACTGTATTGACTTACAAAGGATACGAGATAAATGGGAATACATTTTACACGATCGCCCAAGATCAAAAGAGCACCAACCAAAACAGCGGTGTTCGCTTTGATGCAGCAACCGAGAGCGGAAAGGACACATATTATGGTTACATAGTGGACATATGGGAACTTGACTACGGACCTGATTTTAAGGTCCCTTTGTTTAAGTGCAAATGGGTCATTCTGTTTGGCGGCGGGGTACAAGTAGACCCACAGTACGGAATGACAACAGTGGATCTGAAAAATCTTGGGTACACTGATGAACCGTTCGTCCTAGCCAATGATGTGGCATAGGTTATCTATGTGAAGGACATGTCTACTAAACCGAGAAAAAAAAAAGATAAGGAAGCGAATACATCATACGATGAGCCAAAGCGTCACATAGTTCTTTCAGGAAAAAGGGACATCCTGGGAGTGGACGGCAAGACAGACATGTCTGAAGATTATGAAAAGTTTCATGAAATTCCTCCCTTCAATGTCAAGGCTGACCCAAGCATCCTGATAAACAATGAAGATTATCCATGGTTACGGCGCAATAAGCAAATGACACAAGCGAAGAAAAAGTGAAGACTTTCTCCCGCAATAAGAAAATGCTATGTGGGTGAAATTATGATACCATGCATCCCAACTTTCAACTTTTTCAGAATTCATTTGAAATGCTTTCATGTCTTATGGTTTGAAACTTTGATACTTCGAAAGTGATTGTCCATTTTGTACACGAAGTGCATCAAGTTTTTGTCGTAACCCTCTCTACTTTTTGGAACATGCTATGTGGGTGAAATGATGATACCATGCCAACTTTCAACCTTTTCAGAGTTCATTTTGAAATGCTTTCCAATTTTAGAGTCATTTAGCTCAAAGAATGAATTAATAGCAAACAGAATGAACTACAAAACTTTTATGAAAATAAAAACAATCAGTTAAAATATTATGTTATGATCAACTAAAATAAAACTATAATATTCTTCAATAGCAAAAAGAATATAATTTGTGTGACCTAAAAGCAAACTATAAGTATTTAATTGTAAGTATAAATAAAAAATAAATAGCAAAGAAGAAAAAAATTCATAAACTAGTGATTCACACAAATTTTTAAAAATTCGAATTTAAACTATTTAAAATTTAAAACTAATGGCACTAACAGAAAGTTTATAATTTTTGTGACCTAAAAGCAAAAAAAATCACTAAAAAACTGTAAGTATTTAGTTGTAAGTAGAAATAAAAAATAAATAGAAAAAAATTCTAATTTTATAGTAAAGTTATTCATAAACTAGTAATTCACACAAATTTTTAAAAATTCAAATTTAAACTATTTAAAATTTAAAACTAATGGCACTAATAGAAAGTTTATAATTTTTGTGACCTAAAAGCAAAAAGAAATCACTAAAAAACTGTAAGTATTTAGTTGTAAGTAGAAATAAAAAAAATAAAAAACCAAAAAAATATAGAAACAAAAAAGAAAAAACCAAAAAAATGCCTCCTACTGGGCCTCCACGGCCTGAATACGACTAGAAACCCTACATGGGCCAGGATTCAGGCCCGCAGAGGCCCAATAGGCCCACAGGCAGTAGCAGTTTAGGCCCGAAAGCCTGCATTTGAGAGGAGCTCGAAAGGGGAGGCAGAGCAGCGCTTATAAACCAGTATCGGCGCCCTTCAGCTAGCGATGTGGGACTAAACTTCTGGGCGCGGGGCGCACAAGGGCATTGGTCCCGGTTGGTGGCACCAACCGGGACTAAAGGTGGCATTGGTCACGGTTCGTGGCACCAACCGTGACCATTGCCCCCCTTTAGTCCCGGTTGGTGCCACCAACCGGGACCAAAGGCCGCCGCTTCCCGCCCTTTGGGCTGCTGAAAATTGGCCTTTGGTCCCGGTTCGTGGCACCAACCGGGACCAAAGGGGGGCATTGGTCACGGGTCGTGCCACGAACCGGGACCATTGCTCTGCCTATATATACAGCACTTGCGAAATTTTCGGCAACTGCTCCATTCCCCATCGCCGATGCCGCCAGGCTGCTCGTCCTCCTCGTCGCCGTCGCCGCGCCCTGCCCCGTCGTCGCCCCGCGCCCCTGCCCCGTGCTCGCCGTCGCCGTCGCCCCGCGCCCCTGCCCCCGCGCACCGGCGCCCTCGCCGCCCCCGCCGTCCTCGTCGCGCCCCCGCGCGCCTTGCTCGCCGTCGCCGCCCCGTGCTCGCGGTCCCTGCCCCGTCGCCGTCGCCCTCCCGCGCGCCGCCCCGCCGTCGCCGTCGCCCGCCCGCCCCCATCGTCGCCGTCCCGGTCCTCCTCTGGTCCGGCCGCGGCGCCCTTTTTTTCTGTTATATGCTTTTTTTTCTGCTATATGCTTTTTTTTCATGTATATATGCAAAATATATATATATGTATATATATGCTTGTTTTTTCATAGATATTTTTTCATAGCTATATTAGGATTTTTTTCATAGATATTTTTTCATAGCTATATTAGGATTTTTTTCATAGATATTTTTCTGTTCATAGCTATATTAGGATTTTTTTCTGTTCATAGATATTTTTTCATATATATGCTTGTTTTTTATATATATGTGTATATATGTTCTCTGTGTATATATCTATGTTCATGTATATATGCAAAAAATAGTTCTTTAGAAAAATTAGGATTTTTTTGGTGATATTAATTATTGTAAATATGAAATTGTTTTTATATTCATATGAACAAATGAATTAGAAGAGGGAGAAGAAGAGGGGGTCGAGAGGGGGTCTAGGGTCGCCGAGGGGTCGAGGGTCGTCGAACATGAGAGGAGGAAGAGGATAAAAAAAGAGGAAGAAGAAGAAAAAAAAGAGGAGAAGTAAGAAGAAGAAAAAAGAAGAGAAGAAAGAATAGAGGAGAAGAACCCTCGAACCCTAGACGACCCTCTTCTTCCTCTCATGTTCGAGAGGATCGCCGAGGGGTCGGGAGGTTGCCTAGTGTCAAAGGAAACCCTAAATAGCTAGCAAGTATCGTCGGTGTGAGATACATGTACCGTCGGTGTCGGACACTACATCCACATCCCACAAGTGGCGCGGGTTTCGACGCCCACGTCACTTGTGGGACGTGGATGTAGTGTCCGACACCGAAGGCCACATGTATCTCACACCCACGATACTTGCTATCTATTTAGGGTTTCCTCTACCGAAAAGAAGAGGAGAAATAAATAAGAAGAAGAAAACAGAAGAAAAAGAAGAGGAGAAGAAGAAAGGAATAGTGGAGAAGAAGAGAAAATAGAATATATTCTATTTTCTCTTCTTCTCCACTATTCCTTTCTTCTTCTCCTCTTTTGTTTCTTCTTTTGTTTCTTCGATCTTCTCCTCTAGCTATTCCTTTCTTCTTCTCCTCTATTGGTCGAGGGTCGGGAACTAGGGTAGAGGGTCAAGGGTCGTTAAGGGGTCAAGGGTCGAGGGTTTCAGGGTCGTTGAGGGTTCGAGGGGTCAAGAATCGCCGAGGGGTCGAGAGAGGTTTCCTAGTGTCAAAGTATTGAAGAAATCCATGCCTTCATCATTAGCCGGAAGTAACCAGGGCATGTTGGTACGAAGTTCTGCAAAGTTGTTCTGGAATGGAGTCCCGGATAGAATAATCCGCCTTTTGGTACGAATTCAGCAAAGGCCTTCCAAATAGCGATATTCGGAAGGCTCTTGCTGAACTTTGTACCAAAAAGCGAATTATCCTATCTGGGACTCCGTTCCAGAACAACTTTGAAGAGCTTCCTACCATCATGCACATGTTACTTTCGCCTAATGATGAAGACATGGTTTTGTTGAATCCTTTGACACTAGGCAACCTCCCGACCCCAAGGCGATCCTCTCGAACATGAGAGGAAGAAGAGGATAAAAAAAGAAGAGGAAGAAGAAGAAAAAAGAGGAGAAGAAAGAATAGAGGAGTTCTTCTCCTCTTTTTTTTCTTCTTCTTCCTCTTTTTTTATCGGGAACGAGGGTCATCGAGGGACATATATAGATGTAGTGTCGTCGTTGTCGATATATACCCCCTCCCGATAGCTTACTATGATTAGGTAGCCAGTTCTACGTTTGGCACTAATATATCCATCTGTCATGTTTGAATAATAATTGCCATGTTGTAAATATTTGTAGAAACTATGGACACCGCCCTAGACGAAGCAACAAAAGAAGCGTTGTTGAGGGAGATAATCGCACAAGGAAGTGATGCCGTCTCGTACTATCTCAATGATATCATCAATGGTCTGGAAGGAGAGGGTGAACAAGCTGGCTATGGTGACCTAATGCCGGTGCAAGAAGAAGAACATGAGGACGGCGCCGGTGACCCAATGCCGGTGCAAGAAGGAGACCGTGATGACGGCTCCGGTGACCGAACCGAGTCCGGCCAGGTATATATATTAGTTAAGCCTATGCTGACTAGCTGATTGATGCATTCATTGTTTTGGTATGTACACATATTAATTAAGTCTTTGTTCTTTTTTCTAGCCCTCCGGATCGAGCACAACTTCGGTAAAGAGACGAGGCCCGAAGAAAAAGTTGAGCTCGGATGAAAAGCTTGAGATCACAGCAATCGCGCCCGACGGCCAACCTATTGAACCCCTCCGGACAAAGAGGGCATTTGTTTCTCAGTGCGGGGTTCTGGTTAGGGACAAGATCCCGATAAGCATCCGGCAATGGTTTAAGCCGGCTACAGAAGACCCTGAGGTGTCTTATGTCAATGATATGCAGAAAAATGATCTTTGGACTGAGCTGAAGTCAAATTTCACCCTACCGCCAGAGGATAATCCAGAGAACCCAATTAAAGAGAAATCAATCAAGTCTTTTGCTCTGAAGAGGATGGCAGATCTATTCAGGAGGTGGAAGAAAGAGCTGAATAGGTTTGTCGATAAAAAAGAGACACCAGAATTCAAGGGCAGATATGAGAAGATCAGAGATCACTGGCCCGCATTTGTGGCCTACAAGACATCGGAAAAGAGTAAGAAGATGTCGGCGACAAACAAGCAGAATGCCGGAAAGAAGAAGCTTCACCATCGCACGGGGTCAGGTGGCTACCTCGTAGCCCGGCCTAAGTGGTCCAAGGTTGAGAATGATCTGGTTCATAAAGGGATCGAACCAGAGACAAATAACTGGCCAGACCGTTGCCGGACTTGGTTCTTCGGGGCTGGCGGAACCTTGGACCCTAAAACAGGGAAATGCATTTGGACGAACGAACAAATGGACATACCAGTCAGTAAGCTTAAGCACTATATCGACGCAGCGCAGGAAGGGACGTTCTTTCCAGACAGAGAGCACGACGAGCTCACAATGGCCCTCGGGAATCCTGAGCACCTTGGACGGACACGAGGCACGCCAGGCTCCGTTCCGTGGAAGGTTGGGTTTCCGGACGTAGGCGGTTACAAATCCCATGAGAGGAGGAAAAAGTGCAGCAGACCGAACTGCAGGCGCTGCACGCAAGGGTACAAGCGATAGAGGAACGAGAAGCAAATCGCAGCAAACGTACTGCCGAAGCCTCCCCCGAAGCTACCCCGCCATCTCAGCGCAGAAGCAGCGTGGCTTCCACCGAGCAGCTTCAGCTGCAGCATGCCTTGACGGCTCCTGCCAGCTATCCTGTGGATGCTATAACGGAGTCTTAAAATTGCCACCTTATGACGCAATGGATGAATTTGAAGGTCAAGGCGGCTGTTGGCTCTGTTTATCCTACTGAACCCGGCGCAACTTTTCACTGCATGCCGATTCCAGAAGGATATGCTAGGGTGATGGTGGATGAGATAACGGAGGGATTTGAGGACCTCCAGCTTGACCACCCTACCGGTGAAGGGGAGACTCGGCTGGGGTCTGCTCTGAAGACTCCATGCCTATGGCGGAAGGACCTCATCAACCTTCCGAACTGGACGCCTCCGCCTCCTCCGGCGAGTCAGGGCACTCTGCCTCCTCCACCGCCTCCTCCTCCGGCGAGTGACGATCAGGGCCCTCGGCCGGCTCCTTCTCCGGCGCGTGGCGGCACTCCGCCTCCGTCTCTGCCTGCGCCGACGCGCCCGAGCAGCCAACCTCCTCCTTCTCCGCCTCGTCAGCAAGGGCAGAAGAGACCTGCCGCCGCTCCAGCTGCTCCGGCGGGCCGTAGTCCTTCTCCTCCGCCTCTTAAGCAAGTAAAGAAGACAACCGCTTCGTCTGCTCGGTCGGCGTCTAGCAGTACAACCAGAGGCGGGAGGACATACAGATTCGGTCCTTCTCTGAAGACTCCAGAGAAGTTACCATACGAGAGGACCCAGGAGGAGAACGCCGAGATCGCGCGAGAAGAAGTGAGGAAATTCTTTGAAGGGGTGAAAGCAAAGAAACATCCACCTCCGGAGGAGAAGGTAGATGGGGTGAAAGTGAAGCGCACTCTGGCTGCCCTGACAAAACCACCGAAGTCTGATCCGCCGAAAGGAAACTATGACCGCATTATTGGAAAGGAATTTGCCGAAGCGGAGCGGTCGGGAACTACTGTCAGTGATGAAAGGCTGAAAAAACGACGAGCTGGGAAACAAATTGCCCAGCTCGGCAAACAAGCGAAGCAATCATGCCCCCCGCTCAAGGTGCCTAGCCACAACGTCGCTAATGATCCGAGGATGGTGCCCGGTTATAATAATCTTGCTGATTACCTGCCCGACGAAGTACATTATGAACCCATGGACATGCAGATGCAAAGATACGAGTACGGGAAGCCTCTCGTCAAAGATGAAAGATCTCTATCAACGATGATGCGAAGATTGCATGATTGGTACTTGAAAATCTGCAGAGACTCTGGGGGGAGGAGTACTTTGTATGTGAGGGTTAAAAAGGAGCATGACCTCGTTGGAATTGATCTGTTGCCTGTTCCATTTGAGGAGTTCTATCAGTTTTTCAATCAATTGGCCCTCGATAAAACAATGGTCGCCTGCTACTGTCTGTAAGTAGTACTATTTCTGTCATTAAGTTTCTCTATATAGCTTAGCTCTTTCATTGCATGTATTTATAATCATCCTCACTATATTATGCAGATTGAAGATCGTCGAATTGAAGAAAAGACAAGTCGGTGATATTGGGTTCATTAACACATATCTCATAGATGCAATTCAGGTTAAACTTCATGCCGCAGCTACCGAGGCCAACTTGCTACAATCGTTCGTAATAAATCAAAACAAAGATATAATACTCTTTCCTTACAACTTCAAGTGAGTGTTACTGTCTTGTGCGTATTCGGTTTCCCTTATATATTACTCAAGGTTATAGTAATGTAATTCATGAGTTATGCATGCGTGTGCAGTTTCCACTATATTCTCCTAGAGATTAAGCTTGAGCAGGGACTAGTAACCGTCTTAGACTCAAAACGAAAAGATCCCCAGGACTATGCAGACATGACTGAAATCCTCAAGAAGTAAGTTAAATCGATCATTATCCACCATATCAGCAACTTTGTTCATTTTCTGATATCAAGTAATTGTTTTCTTTGTCCGGCAGGGTTTGGAGAAAATTCACCAAAAAAGTTCCGGGACTGCCGAAGGAGCTGGAATTTAGACACCCGAAAGTAAGTACTATGGTAGCATGTTCCGCGCATCTTCTAGTGATTCAAGCGCTAGTTTCATTAATACCATTTAGCATTCTTGCTTATCAGTTTGATTGACCTCTATTTCTTGTAAAGTGGTTGTGGCAGGAACAAGGGAATGATTTCTGTGGATACTACATCTGCGAGTCCATCCGCCACACGACGTGTGAGCGGGGCGGGTACTCTAACGAACAATATGAAGTACGTAAATAACAATATTCACAATTTTATTTTATTACCATCATTTGTGTTGAGTTTCATTCATTCATATATATATATATATATATATATATATATATATATATATATGTATTGACCCCCTTCTTCAAATTAGATGTTTCGGAAGCGGGATGAACTCCTAGCACCAGCTCGCATGCGAGCAATTCAAGAGGAATTGGCGGCATTCTTTCTTGACCACGTGATCCCTGAAGACGGAGAATTCTATGTTAAACCTGAGTCCGTATGATTATATTTGTAAGAGATAATTACTGTATATATGTAGCCGGTACTGTCAGATAGATATACGAGAACTTGTTGTTCGACCAATCTCTCGGAGAAGGAGAGGTGGTCGATATCACTTCTCTCTGTATGCATATATGTTCATGACGATCTTTTGTTTCCTTCGTTTGCTTTACTAGCTAGCCAGCGTGTCTAGTCCTCTCTATACGTATGTATAGTACGTAGCGTCGACCAAGCACGGACATAAGAGATGACACTTCTCTATATTAATTATAGCTAGCTAACACAATATATGAAACACCTAAATTAACCCCCCAAAACCCCCAACCCCCCCCTTTCAAAAAAAAAACAAAAACCCTAGCCACAGAAATGCTGACGCGTGGATGCCTATTGGTCCTGGTTGGTGCCACCAACCGGGACCAAAGGGTCTCCTGACTGGGCTCTGCACACTGCCCACGTGGAGGGGCTTTAATCCCGGTTCTGGATTGAACCGGGACTAAAGATGAGAGGTATTAGTACCGACACTTTAGTCCCGGTTCAGGAACCGGGACTAAAGGCCCTTACGAACCGGGACTATAGGCCTTTTTCTACCAGTGTATAAAAGTAAACAAAATTCCTTGTAGACCAATGGTTATATTTCTTTCTTAGGCTAGTCTCCTTTTTGGACGTTTGTTACATTCTTTTTTGGGCTAGACATGGTAGGCAGGTAGTGAGGTAGGTACGTAGTTTGTTTTTGACACAAACAAGTTATACCACTCTGCCAATCCCGTTCTTCTTTTGTTTCCAAGTGACCCTCTTTTTTAAATCAGGTTCTGTTGTTTTCTTTCTTCCAATTGCACTTCATATTCTGGAGCAATTGCATTTTTTGTTTTTATAGACAGTTGTGGATCTTAATTTTTCTTATCCTCTTTGCATAAGTGAATAGTATTTCCATACTCCTCGTATTTGTATAGGCCACAAACAGTCATATCTTTTGACGTATTTTTCTCTTCACATGCACAAGATATAGCATAACCTACATGACCCTGATTTTTTTTGAATAATTTTTTTTGGCAATTTTTTTCCGATAACTTGGAAGCGAGCTTTTCTTCACAAGCACATGATATATAGCATAACCTATATAACATAACCCTGGTTTTTATCAGAGTAGACATTGGCTACATTCCTTTGTTAGGCGGGTCTTTTTTTAATGTTTGTGATATTCTTTCTTAAGCTAGGAATGGTAAGCGGGTAGGCGATTACACGCGAACAAATTATTCCACTCTGCTACTTTGGTCCTTCTTTGTTTTTAGTGTGGTTGCACTTTCACTTTTATTTGCTATCATTTTTTTAAAGAGCGTGAGGAGGGTTAATATATTTATTTTGTTTGTTCCAATTGCACTTCATTTTTTGGGTGCAACTACACATTTATTCATGCAATTGCATTTTCTCTCTGCGTAATTTCCCTTTCATGGCGGGGTTAAAAAAAGATTAGAACTTCAGTACTTCAATCAGCCATATGTTCTAGTCGCGTCCAATATATATCACTGTATTTTTTATACTGGTAGGCATAGTTGTGGATCTAGATTGTTTTTATCGAATGAATAGTATTTGCATCCTTATCATCTTTGTATAGCCACAAACAGCAATATTGTTTTTGTTCTTCACATGCACAAGATATAGCTTAACCTATATGCATAGCCATGTCTTTTTTCCAATAACTTGGAAGCGAATTTACATAGGCAAAAATGTCTAAGGGAATTTTACTTAGAGATTTCTTCTTCACATGCACATGATATAGCAGAACCCTGGTTATGTTAGAGTAGACATTGGTTACATTCCTTTTTTAGGCTACTCTTTTCTTAGTGTTTGTTACATTCTTTGGATCTTAAGCTAGACATGGTAGGCAGGTAGGTGGTTACATGCAAACTAATTATACCACTCTGCCAGTTTGGTCCTTAATTTGTTTTTAGTGATGTGACACTTTCACATTTTTATGATTGTCTTGTTTTGTTAAAAAAATGAGAAGGTTTAATCTATTTATTTTGTTTGTTCCAGTTGCACTTCAATTTTTGGCAACTACACATTTATTCATGCAACTGGATTTATCTGGTTATGTTAAAAAAAGGAGAAGGGTTAATCTATTTAATTTGTTTTATCCTATTGCACTTCATTTTGGGACAACTACACATTTATTTGTGTAATTGCACTTTCATTTTTGTAGGAGCGACGACTTAATCATGTTCTCCTGAAGGGTGAAAGTGATTATATCAACTGAGTTTGGCCCAACGTATAGGTTGTGCCATAGGATTACATGCAGGCACACCAGCCATACTTCTATTTGTACTCCAGGAGTATCAGATACTCGAGAGTGTGAGAACCCCACCCCCCTTTCTTCCGTGTCACACCCACATGTCGACGGAGGAAAACAAGTACTCCCTCCGTAAAGAAATACAAGATTGTTTCTTACTTCAAAGTGTGAGAGCATTTTTCTGCTTGCTTTGAAAACTCTGGTCTACACCAATTTACTAAGATGACTAACCATCAATGAAAGAAACAGGAGGGCATGATGCGTTGATACAACTATGCCCACTTGCTTGCAAAAATTGGGGTCATTTGAAGGATGTTCAAATATAGATCATGTTCAACGGAAGGTGTTCGGGTAGAACCAAAAGGCTCCGAGAGCACGTTGTTTATCGGCACCCTTGAAATGGTCCCAATTTTATTTCATGGCCTTGTATGACCAACTCAAGGCATCATGCCAAGTTGTTTAGGTTTTTGACAAGTTTTGCATATTTTGGAGTTTTCTTGGTGAAAAAAGATTGATTAATGCCCAGACGTGTCACAACATACATACGATGTCGGAAGTCATTCAACCCTAGCATGCATGCCTACCATGGACATGCCAACCTAGTGGCAAAAGCACAAGGAGATTTTACTCTTTGGTGTCAATTAGGCGGTCTATGTACTAATAGGTTTCATGTTACGTAAGGTCATTTCAAAGATGTCCAGAAGGCTCACTTGGAGAGCATGTTTATTCTTACATACGTCAAATTAACCAAAAATTATAATCCATGGCCTTGTATGATTCAGGGCACCAGGGCAAGTTGCTTGGGTTTTTTTTTACATGTTTTGCATTTTCTGAAGTTGTTTCGGTGAAAAAAGGCCGATAAATGGTTGGACGTGTCACAACGTGCATACGCTATCAGAAGTTATTCAAACTAAGCGTGGATCTCTAATATGAACATGCCGACCTGTTTGCAAAGTTGAGGTCGATCCTATAATTTCTAAAAAAATATCATGTTCAGCGAAGAGTTTTCGGATAAGCCAGAAGAGTCCGTTTGGGAGCGCCTTCTCTCAACATTCTTAAAAAATTCCCAACCATTGATGAAAATTTTGAACAAAATTAGCAAACCATGTACTTTTTTTTGAAATTTATCAACTTTTTTTTGCAACACAAACATTTCTTAATTTGAGAACAAACAAAATAAAAATGGAAACATTTTATGAAATTCTAGAACAATTTCTAAAATTACAAACAGTAATTGAAAACAAGAACATTTTCAGGTATTCCATATTTCTTTTTAAATAACAGATTTAAATAATAATAATAATAAAGTTCAACAAGGAGATAAATGAATTAACTTAAAAAGCGAAAAAACAAAAAATACAAAATAATAAAATGATTAGGCCTTGGCCAAACTAGGCGACGGCATCGCTCCAGCCAGGCGCCTGTTCACGAATTTGATAAAAGGTTATCGATTTTGGGAAAAAAAATGTTCATAATTTTTTAAAAAAGAATCCAAGATTTACAAAAGAAAATCATTAGAAAAAGTTGCACTTGAAATTGAAAAAGATTAACAATTTAAGAAAAAGTTTACAAATTTGATATTATTTTAATTTTAAAAGTTCGCGCCTTTGAAAAGTAATAAATAAATTAAAAAGAAGCACATATCGCCTACAAAAACGACGTATGAAAAGGGACAAAGCAAATATACAGATAAGCTAGTATGGCAGAGATAATTGGATAGATGACACTCCAATTCCTTCCAAATTACTGGTCCAAAATATACCATTATGGTCATTTCTTGTCCATTTCACATGAATACTTCTCATGTTTTTCAGACTGTGTAAGGCCCATATTCTTCTCCACTACTATATTTTCCCTCCTGCACCGGATTATCTCTCCCACGAGCCCCAACCCCTTACCTGACGTCGCCCTCTGTGCACTGGACCATACCTGCACCATACTCAAATTGTCAAGAAGATCATTTAAGTCAAAAAGAAATTCAACATGTTGCTATATAGCAAATAAATTTTTTTTGCAGTAGCTTGAGCAACCAAATTCCATCACATGTATAAATGTAAGTACTCATAAAAAATTACCAATGCAGAAAATGCGGAGTGCATAACTTTATGCAGAAAATGCGGAGTGCATAACTTTATGCAGAAAATGAGTCACTTAATTTCGTCTCAGATGAGCTGTGAATAAGCCATATTGACTTGACATACCTAACTAGTAAAGTAGTAAGTACTCTCAGGAGACACAAAGCCTTAACTTGCATCTTTTGGGGCGGTAATTAATTTTCAGTATCTAATCTTATTTCAGTTCTAAAAAGAAGTTCCCATTCTAATTTATAATCAACAGAAAAGGGGGCAAAAGATACAAAATGGCGATTGTATTTCTTTAGGTTTTACCTTCCATGCAATCAATTAATCCCAATCTTGACATTTACTACCCTTTCATCAGATCGAGCCTTGTTCCTCTCCCAGAACCAACTCTCTGAACCGGATTATGCAGTCCATTGCCCGCTCAAATTCGCTGCTCTCCAGAGCAAAGCTGAACCGGCAGTAGTCTGGTATCCCGGTCCATTTGCTACTGCTTATGCAAAGACCAGTGGATCTAAGAACGGCTTCCCTAATGTTGCAGCCGTCGAGTTCGCCTTCAAAACCGTCTATCTTGAATGATCTGCTAATGTAGGCCGTCGGTTTCGCCAGCATCGAGGTACCTCCATCACCGCCGACAACATCCCACCCACAGCTCTCAAGTGTCTGTAAATTGCAGCAAAAAAAGGACACCATGTCAAACCCAAAGTCCTCCTTGAAGCTGTGCGAAAGTATGTCTACCTAGTGGTAGCAATTAGAATTTTAGGTGATAGCATGGACTCAACTAACTTCTGGATGCAGTCAGTGCTAACAAAAACTCAAGTTACTCAAGTTAGGGGCTACGATTCGTCCTAAATTTATCTCTGATCTAAGATTTAAAAGGGAATGCCAAGACTGATAGAGTGGTTCAGAATGTTACAGCTGCTAACCTTCGTTAACTTGTTGGCACGTTTCTTGAGTTTCTCCCTTTGCTCCATGATGATATTAGAGAATTTCCCCTTATCAGCCGTGAATAATCCATATGCACTTGACATACCTTACTATGCACCGGAGGGAAAGCAAAAATTGAGAGGGAAGTTCAGAGTGTTACAGCATGCTAACCTTTTTGAACTTGTTCGAACCATTCCTGAGCTTTGTCCTGTTGCTCCATGATGAGACTATAGAAGGGACTAGAGAAGTGCCCATCCCACTTGTTTTTAAGACCCAACAGTTTTCTAAAAGCGTACTTCAGTGTCTTATGTGGCTGACTCAAGCTTCCGAAACTAAGTTCCACATTGGGTGGCTTACTACAAATCAGAAACCCAAAATCAAGGCCAGACGCTGTCAGCTGAAGAGACAGCTCTCCGAGCATGAAATAAGTTAGTGTGGAACATAAGCAAATGTCATAAGATAATGTACTCAAATTCCACCGACTCCAGCCATCAGTTTGAAACTCAAGACCGGAAAAGGAGGTATCTATCACGACCCGAGCTGAACGATGAGCACAAACAGAGACCAGATCTTTTATCTCGTTATCACTATAAAGGAAACCAGAAGGGTTGATTGTAGGGCCAGAAATATACACCCATGGACGGAATACATTATTGTTCTCAATGGCATCCTCTAGAGCTGCATCTAGAGCCATCGGTTCAATCTTGAAGCCTGACTCTACATTTGTTGGAATTGTCAAGGTTTTTGCGTTCATAAACTTCGCTGCTGCGACATAGTGTCCATTTGTGCCCATGGGGAAAAAGAAGGTGCCTTGTTCTTGCACACAGCAAATGATAAGCTTGTTAAAGAGAAGAGTGCGAGACAGCTGCTGCCATATACAATTTCCTTACGGTAGGCGGACTCTGCAATATCAGGACAATCGTCTCCTGGTAAACCATAGTTATTTCCCACCAGCTTTTCAATGCTAGAACGGACATCAGCTTCAGAATCCGTGATGTTCTGCCTCACAAAACTTTCAAAAATGGAGGCTTTCACTGCAGAAGGTACTGACAAGAAACTGCGGTCTAAATCCATATGAATGACACTACAATCCTTTGACTCGGGAACAAAAAATTCAGCTTCTTCTAGGGTAGTCAGAGCTGAATTAGAAAATCCTATTATCTTCTGAGGTGTCACTTCTGCAGGTTGCCTCTGAAAAATGAGCAAGGGAAAATAATTGAAAGCAAGCAAAACAAAAAATAAACATTAAAATCAGCAAGTATTCCATAGGGCCCCTCTTTCAGGGAGATTTTCTGTAGGTGTCTGGACATATTATGATGAAAAATAATCAAACATCCTACTGCTAAAACATTTAGCTGTTTACTGTGAGTAGGTGTTATCCAACTAAGTGGAGGGACTAATCCAAGATTTAGAAATTAACTGACTTATGCTGAGCGGAATGTCCACTAAAAAAGAGTCCCTCCCTCTGTTTTTGTATACAAGGCCACTATCCCATTTCTTAGATACCAAGAAAACAAAGTCAACTAATAAATAGCACAATTAATTGTACGGAAAAACCTCCCGTATTCCGGGCTAATTAAACATGTTGCATCTGGTGCCTCTTTCTCTATTGCTGGATGCAACGTTTGCATTAGTAAGCACCATTGTACGAGGCAAGCATCTAATCAGTTCTTATAGGGAAGAGATAGTGGCCTTATATAGATGCAAATTGTATTTTTGATAGTGGCCTTGTATTTAAAACCGGAAGGAGTATCAGACATGAGATGTTACCATCAGGTCAAGTAAGGTGAAGAACTGGACAAGGAAATTCTGCTTACCTCTTGTTGTGCATGCTGGTCGCCAATTTGAAACGCCAGCAGCTCATGGAGAAGACATCCATAATAGTGCTGGCTAATCACAGAAGTATGTCCTTCCAATATCTCAATAGTTTGTGACAATGCCTTACATACAGCTGCATCCTCGGAAATAGCAAAAGCAACTTCCAGATCAGAATAAACCTGCAATTTTTAATCCAAAGTAATAAGATAGAGCATATAGAAATGAAACCTTTAGACGATGTTCCTATCATATATAGGTGTAAGACTGCACAGAAGTTCAAATACAGTTCCAGACTGCAAGTCCCCTTCATGGAAAGAACACTGCTAAAGTACGATCTACTACCTCCGTTCTAAATTACTTGTCGCACGTATGGATGTATCTAGATGTATTTTAGTTCTAGATACATCCATTTCAGCGACGAGTAATTTGGAACGGAGGGAGTATAAGTCTTTTTAGAGATTACAATATAGATTACCATAATGGATAAAACAATTTATGTGGCAAGTTACAGGCACCTGATTTTTTACTAGACCACACAGTATAGCTGCATGCGAAGGTAGGGTGTTTCCAGCAAGATATTTCAGCACACCATTAGAGTTTGGCAAATTAGATAACTCCAGATGCTCTGAAATGTCCAGGAATAAGCGAGAACCAACATCTTGTGTTGCGCTTAGTAAGTTCACAAAAGCTGCACTGGTGACAACCTCAAAATGAGCTATGCCAGTAACAACAACCTGAGGCTTCAGCTTCCTGACCAATTCAATCAGCAAATCTGACTGGCATTGTGCTTCAATTACAGTGACTGTGTCTTCAGCACGGTTACAATCTGCCCTCCCCTGCAGTGTCAAAAGGAAGCAGTAGCATCAACATTCTTGAACCATCATTTTTCTTCACAGGATAGGCATGTATTTTCCACTGTTCCCGTTAAACAAGATAACTTTGAAGGCAAAAGAACATATCACTACTCAGTTCAGATCAGATGTTGCTCAAACAAGAAGTGTTGCATAACATGCACAAGCTGCCAATGCATGCGTGCGTGCATTTTTGTTGGAGAGAGAGAGAGAGAGAGGTACCTCGATTGCTGAAGATGTCAACCATTGCTTGGGCAAGTGTCTGGTCAGATGTTCATCGACAATCGCGAGTGATGGTGAGAACAGTCGAAGGTAATTTTCTATTGCCACATCGCGGGAAGGGAATACAACAACATCCTAGTGTACCAGGAAAGAAAAGAAAAAAGTATCATATGAAGCAGAAGGTAGAAGCACCGAATAGCTTGATATTGCAAATTTATAGTATAAGCAGACATAATTGTAAATGAAATAGACACAAAGCCTTACTTCAGGAGTTAATGGGATGTGGTGGTAGCTCTTCATAAATTCAGCGACAATATTCTGAAAGTTTAAACATCCAGCTGGAGGCTCACAAGGATTGGGCTTATCGTCCTTCAAAAAATGAGCTAGGTATACTAGGAAGGGAATCTTTTCATCGGCAACAGAATCATCATCAAAAGATAAATCGAGCGAGCTGCTGACTTCATGAAGTCCATTTTTAATACTCTCAAATAGTTTCTTCACCTGAAAATTCTCTGAATTAGTATTATTTGCGTTGGTATATTATTGCTTTTATAAAGCTAAAGACAACGCAAAGAAACCTGGTTAGGTTGGCGAAGTTGACAGCTATACACGGAGAAAGCATGTGAAACACGGCCACCAGATTTCATGTATGCCAAGGCAGTGCGTGCAGAGACAGGTTGATCCCCATGAAGATCCATGAAGAACTCAAAATGATGTCGGTAAATTTTCTCAATTTGAACTAAAGCTGAAATATCCGCATCAGAAGCCTGTAAGCAACCCAGCTAGTTGGTAATCAAAATAAAAATGCCGTTGCCAAAATAGAATAAGCAGGTAGATGAAATTTATAGGCCCTACTAAATGTTGTTGTGCAACTCGAAATTCTTGACCAAACACGAGGATAATGCTTTCATGGAAAATATTTCCTGATTAATTAATATTATCTTTCACAGCATTGCTACCTGCATAATGTTTGTTTGCCAGAGCTTATTGATGCATAATCCACGGCGTAGAAGTACGCGTTCACAAACACCTTGACCTGGTCGGCCTCCCATGTTGAATATCATAATACCCATAGGCTTTATGATAGCTATCGCTTCTTCAACTGCCCGAGCAATCAACCCGAGGCCAAATTGGTCCTCAACAAAATCCTAGATGCAATAACACATGCAACAAGTTTACAAGCATACCAACAATAAAAGTACTATCAAATTGTTAGCAACTGATCAGAACTTCTCTATTTAATTTTAAACAGATGAAAAGCGAATACTACTGCTAGAAATTCCAGTATTCTAGAAAAAAACTGCAAATAACTCCACATGAAAGAGTGGAGTAAAATCGTGTTTGTAGTTATAAGTTGTAACACGAAGTCATGCAATAGCTGGAAGTTGAGGTCAGGACTCAGGAATGAATTATTACTGCCCAAGAAAGTGATTCTACGTACATGTACAGTGGTTAATAAGATAGTCTTATCTTAAGCCTGACATGTACAGTGGGCAACGCTAAGGACTCCTCGTGGCGACTAGAGTCTTCGGGCCGCTTCTCGACCAAGTCCCTCTATCAAGCGATTGCCCCATCTACAGCTCCGGAGCCGTTTAGTTTGATTTGGGATATCCGCCTCCCTTTGAAGATCAGGATCTTTCTCTGGCAGTGGATCCGTGGTCGCTTGCCCTCTGGTGTTGAGGTGCAAAAGCGCAACGGGCCTGGCGACGGCATGTGGCCCCTCTGTGGCGTAGCCAAAGATGCTAACCACATCTTTTTCTCTTGCGTGACCGCCCAGTTCCTTTGGTCCTGCTTCCGCGACGTGGTTGGAGGAACTTGGTGTAACACCAACTTCCCCGACTTGCTGGCGGAGATTCAGGCCTCTGCCCCCCATCACCGCCACATTAGGTGGCTTTGTGTTGGGGTGCTAGCCTGGACCCTTTGGACCGTTCGTAATAGGCTTGTCATACAACGCTCTCCTCTCCATCGTGCGACCGACGCCATTTTTAAAATGTGTGGTTTCTTGCAGCTCTGGCGGCCGCTTAGCCGCATCCAGGATCGGAACGCCATCAACACTCTCATCTCCGACATTCGAGCAATGGCCTTCCGTGTGGCGCCTCCGCTTCCGCCGCCTCCCCCAGAGCCAGATTAGGAGTCCAGATGTCTCCGGTGTGCCGGTCTCCTTTTTTCTTTTCTTGCTTTGGGCTTGTTGAGCTGTGCCCTCAGCATTAACCCTGGTACCTTGTGTCGTGCCTGTGTGTGTGTTGGACCTCCGCGCCTTGGGCGTGCTGTGACTGAACTCGTTTGTCTGTTTGTGGCTTGGGCGGTTTGCTTTATATATAAAGCGGGGCGAAAGTCTTTTTTGGTAAGCCTGACATGTAATTTTGAGATGGCAATGAAAATATGATGTAATGGGTTATCTCGTAGTCTTATCTCTAATAAGTAATAACTAGATGAACCTAAATATGTGGCGAGAGATACCGTTGCTAACATATCACCTCTTAATTAAAAGAAGGCCAGCCTTTTTTCTAGTTTATCTCTCCTCCACCTCAGCATTTATCCTACGTGGCACTCCTAAGATAGCACCATTGTATATGTCCTACTATATCCATCGTTAAGTCTAGTGGCCCTTGTCTATGTAGACTGCTAGCTGTCCTTCAAACCATCCGAAGTTAAATTAATTATACTGGTGGAACCAAGGTATCAGTACAGTTGTACAAATCACATATTACTTCTCAAAATTCTTTTATCATATAAGGGGTAGAAATACACACCAACAAGTAAGTGACATGTTCCAAACACATTTTGTTTCTTCTAATCTGGTTATAACAAGGTGGTAATTACGGCAAAAAAAATGCTCACTCTTGATCCTACTCCAGACAGAGAGACAATGTGACGCCATTGTCATTAGCTAAACTGAGTGGCTCAAGTGATAACGATGCAAAATATGTCTTCCAACTCACCTGAAGAGCATAGTAGTTTCTCAAGGAATACAAAAAATCCTCACTAGAATTTTCAGTGATAATGTTTGACATGGCCTCTGGATTGGGATTAAGAATCTGAAAATCAGATTGTGGGAGTAAGAATTTTCCATCAGTCCTGGTCTAATATAATTTTGTTTCACCAAATATAGTAACTGACCATACCTGAGGTATGCATCCAACAATGTGATCAAGTTCTATCTTGTTGTCTCTACAGTATGCAAGAAGATCAGACTCATGGAATTCAACTTTATCAAGTAATGT
The DNA here is from genome assembly GCA_034509565.1 of Triticum monococcum. NCBI lineage: Eukaryota > Viridiplantae > Streptophyta > Magnoliopsida > Poales > Poaceae > Triticum > Triticum monococcum. The sequence continues at coordinate 639,924,731 of CM067845.1, forward strand.
TTTCCCCTCCCCATCATAGATTGGAAGACCATCGTCGTCTAGTGCATTCAAGTAAAGATTTATCCATGCAATCTTGATAACCCTTGGGTTAATATCCAGACCGTAGACCTTCAAAGAAACAAACAATGCTCAGCTTGGGTTCTGACGGAGACAAATTCCTGGTTTATTATGGTAATGTCGAGCTAAGTACAAAGTAATTCAGTTAACTGGCATGTGCGACTCAAAACTAATTGCATGTTATTTTCCTCTTATCCCTTTCAAAGGACAGACTGTTCAACATGGTAAGAATAATGTGTACTTAGCTCGACATTACTTGAAAGCAGGATCTTGTTTCCTCAGATGTACCAAGCAAGTTAGACTGTTGGTGGATTACTGAAAGTCTAGAAAGTGGTGTATCATGAAATCGGAGTAAACATCTAACTGCTGCAGCTCCCACTTCTGTAACAATAATGTCTGATTGTGGCAGCTCCCACTTCTGTAATAATGGTAGTAAGATAAAATATCCACAGAGCAAGAGGGGGAAAACCTTCAACGGAGACCACTTTTCTGCAAGCGCGATGGATATCCAACCATTGCCACATCCCAGCTCTGCGACAATCTTATCCTTGAAAGCAGGATCTGGATGCTGATTGAGACCCTCGTAGAAAGTGAAGGACTGGTCTTCAGGAATGAAAATGCTAGGCATCTCCATCATTGTTAGCATATTTCTTTGCTGGGATCCTATAAGCATTTGAAATTTTATCAAGCTATGAAAAGCAAATAAATATTAAATACTGGATGTTTTTACCGCTGCGCCAAATGAAGACAGAAGTTAATGCTTTATGCACACAAAACGTAACAAAGAATCATATCAGACCCAGACTCCATATAATGTAAGAAAAAATTTAATTGCAGTTTTTCCAGTGCAAAGACTGGATCTATATACAATTATTAACTAAAGATATAGCTGACAGATGTCCTATTTAGTTGTTATATATGCCAATAGACTGCAACACTCATGTGTCATGCTTTTATTCTTATGATTATAGGTTGAGTAGGATTGTTCTCCCAGAGAAGAAACTACTAGAAGGAAAAAAAATAGATACCATGCCCCTCAAAATATGTAGCTTAGGTCCTATATTAGTTTGGCAACACGTTTGCCCCACTCATATGTCGTGCTTTTATACTTATGGTGATAGGATGGGCAGGATTGTTCTGCCAAAGAACAAATTTGAACAGCCAAATAGATAAATTTTCTCTTCAAAATTTACTGCTTACACACAGATATGAATAAATCTGTAGCTTACACAGTAGACATGAATAAATGATGCTTAGAGGCCATCAAAATTGTTGGGAAATAGTGAATTGTACACGGAGTACAAGAACAAAAATACTCCTCTACATAAATCACTTGATCAATGTCTCACTGTGTTATAAATTCCAAGAGCACGCACCAAAATGCAAAATGTCGAATTACTGGAGTCTGGTACAAATCCAAGAACGTCATGCTCGAACAAAAAACGAACTACACAAAAGCGGAAACAAGAAAAAGAAAACCAACTTGGTAGTCAGGTAGAGATTAGAGACAAGGTTTTAGTTATGATCGAATTCCTGATCGACGGGCCAGATGCAAAGGGATCAAGATTACGGGGTCTTGGCGGCCAGATCGGCGAAAGACATGCGGGTCGAGGACGGGTGTGTAGGGAAGGGGGCAACCTTTGAGGTGGGGTTCGAGGACGACGTCGCGGATGCGGAAGTTGAAGGCGCGGCGACATTCCTCATTCCCGGAGACCGAGGTTACGCGGCGGCGGACGGCGCCGAGGAGACGGCGGGCCGCGGATCGGGAGGCGGGGTCCTGGAGGCGCTCGAGCACGGCCTCGGCGGCGCCGTAAGCCGCGTCGCCTGATGCCGCGCACGACGCCAGGAAGGACTCCACATCCATGCGGCCCTCGATCGGCACGGGGCCCCTGGTTTGGTTAGAGTGGAGGAGGAGGACGCCGCTGCTAGTAGAGGGAGGATGGGCGGCGACGAGACGAGGTGCAGAACCGTAAACTAGAACACGACACGATTCACACTCACGCGACTGGGGTCAGTAGTCTACCCAGTCACGGTGGTCAACTGCACAAAGAAATGGGAGCGACTATTCAACACGCGCCCTACAGCATATTCTTCGTCGGTCAATTTTCCACCGGCCGTTCGATATTCATCCAATGGTCCTCAGCATTTTCTTCTTCCTCCCACTTCGCCTTCCTCCGATACCCCCCTGAGCCGCCTCCCTTAGACCTGGGGGCCGCCAACAGGGCATGTGGGGGCACACAGGGGTGCCACCTACCGCTTCTTCGTTCCTACGGCTTTAGAGCATCTCCACTCGCGCCCCCAACAGCCCCCCCTCCCCACAGGCCGAGTTTTCTCGCGCCGGCATCGAAAGAACCCCCCAGTCACACCCCTAGAAACGACAAAATCCGCCGGCTCAGCCCATATTCTGGCCCGGCAATTCCAGGTCGAACCCAGCGCACTAGGGGGGGGGGCGGCTTGGGGGGTCCGGCGGAAGGAAAACCGCGCCTGGACCACCACTGTCAGACGAAAAAGCATGTTGCACTTCCAGATTCTGCCCTCCTCCATCCCCTCCCCCGCACACACGCCCTTCCGCCGCCGTGCCGATCTCGGTGCCGCCTACCCACTCACCGCCGCTAGAAAGGCCATTCCCTCGCCAGAAAAGAGAGGGTTCGCCGGACAGCCTTCACCCCGCTCATGGGCGAGCTTTCCGGCGCTCTGACCACGAAGGGCGGGGATACCGGCGGCTGCGCACCTATCACGCCCGCCAAATGTTCAGCGATTTGTCTGCTCGGCAATGGACTCGGATGACGAGGAGGCGTTTGTGCCGCTGCTGGAGGAGGAAGCCGATGCGACGCCCAGGACGAAGAGCACCTCATGGTCCTCACTGCTCTGGCCGACCTGTTCGCGAGCAATGCAAAGCCACCGCGAGGTGGCTCGGCGCCAGGCCGGCTGAAGGCAAAGCAGAGGCATCGACTGGAAGGCTACTACTTGCTCTACACCGACTACTTCATTGACGCTCCACTCCACGGCGACAAAGTATTTCAGCGCCGTTATCGGATGAGCCGAAAACTCTTGCTCAGGATTGTGAACTCCATCCATGAGTTCGACGGCTCCTTCAAGTGCAAGAAGGATTGCACCGGCTGATGTCGCTTGATATGCGTCGATGTTTCCCCAAGGAATAAGGGAGGATGCAGCACAACAACGGTAAGGTATTTCCCTTAGTGATGAGACTAAGTTTATCGAACCAGTAGGAAAACCACGCGTAACTACATAAACGATACCTGCACACAAATAACAAATACTTGCAACCCGACGCGTTAAAGGGGTTGTCAATCCCTTTCGAGTAGCGGTGCCAAAAAGTGACGTAAGGATAGGATACGATTGTAGTAGATTGATATATGCAAATAAAAGTAAATAAAACGCAACAAGGTATTTTTGGGTTTTTGATAATATACATCTGAAAATAAAAGAAGAAAATATAAGAAAGGCAATTGGCAATATGGATCTGAAAGTATATGATAGAAAAATAGACCCGGGTGTCGTAGATTTCACTAGTGGCTTCTCTCGAGACAATAGCAACGATGCGTAGACAAATTACTGTTGGGCAATTGATAGAAAAACAAATAATTATGACGATATCCAAGACAATCACTACTGCAAGATGCTGCTAACGCGACACTACGATCAGAGACCTTTCAACGAAACTGTGTGTGATGCCATAATCGTGAACGGTGGTGTAAAAAACCGTCAAAAGGGTGCAAAACGTTTGCGATGGAGGATGCATCAAACACGGTTTAGATTTTAGTTGCGTGTGTGATTCAGGGCATACGGTTCAGTTCAATTAACCATTTTTGTTGAGGAGGAACAAAAGAAACGGGCAGCCAGATAAAGGCGTGTGCGATGTACAGCATACGGTTCACTCGGATGAATTGTTTGTGATTAGGCAACACAAAGGAAATGGGCAACCAGATGAAGGCGTGTGCGATATACAGCATACGGTTCACTCAGATGAACTGTTTGTGATTAGGCAACACAAAAGAAACGGTCAGCCACATCAAGGTGTGTGTGATTGAGGGCATGCGCTTCAGAAGGATTAACTGTTTGCGATTAGGCAACAGAACAGAAACGGGTAAGCCAGATAAAAGTGTCTGCGATTGATGGTATGCACTTCACATGGATGAACTGTTTGTGATTAGGCACAACAAACTGAAATAGTTAGATAGATCAACGTGTGTGCGCTAGACGGGCACACCCATTCTAATTAAAAGAAGCGTGTGCGATGATAATAACGAGCGCACACGGTTGTTGGAACAAGACGTGTGCTGACATTGCCTATTGCGGTGCACCTTATGGTGCAAACGCCACATACGCGGCCGAGAGGGCGTACGTGCCCACATTACGCCTTCCGGAAATAGTGTTGCACTTATAACCGTTAGTAAATTTTGAGCATGCGTCCCGTCACAATTTTTTTAGAAGAACAGGGAGGCCGCGTCCTGTCACATTCCAAATTGCAAACCTGTTCACACCGATCAAAACTTAAACAGTTTCTCACTTAGGAGTGTATTACTATGCGGTTATAAATACTACTACTTCAAGATGACTGCACATTCCTCCTCAACTCCTCATCCACAAAAAGTCAAAAACAAACAAGTCATTCATCATCGTTCCCTTGCGTCCGCCATGGCCAGTGTGAGTTCTGGATCGAGAGATTGCCACCAGGGAGAGGCGAGCCTGAAAGCGGAAGCACGAGAGATGTCCCGTCTCGCCGCGAAAGCAGCCAACATGTCCAGCCGCATGGCCGTAGCAACGGAGAGGTCCCACCACACCGTCAAAGAAGCATGGAGGACCCGCCGCACCGTCAATGCAACAGACTGGTCCGGTTGCGTCGCGGAAGCAGAAGAGATGTCCCGCCGCGCCGTGAATGCAGCAGAGATGTCCTCCCGCGCCGCAGCGGCTTGGGAAAATGTCTCGCGGGCAGGCGACGACTCCTACATGCGCTTGTGTGCCCTCGTCCTTAGGCAGATGGATCGGATCTCCAGGTGGGCGAGGTTGCAGGATGACCTGAAAGCCTCGTTTGAACAATCTACCGACGTCATCCGGCAACTAAATGAGAGCAATGCGAAGCTCCGGGCTGAGTGCGACCTGCTGAGGGCGAAGATCGTCAGAAGTGCGGAGCAGTAGGAGCAGACCACTGCCTTGTTGAAGAGGACCGGCTTCATCGTCGAGAAACTTATGGACGAGAATGCCATGCTGCACATCGAGTGCAGAAGGCTGGTGGAGGAATCCATGGATGCTCTTAAGAAGCATCTTGAGGACAAGAAAAAGCTCGTCGCCGCTCGCCGCGGAGACTAGTTCCCGCGGCCTGCAGCAACACATCAAGAAAGTAGAGATCAGCGAGCCAAATCGTTGTCTTCCTTCTTCTTTTGCCCTTGTGCATTTCGGGCATTGCCGCATGGACAATTATTATCCAATGTCTTCGTCCTTATATTCATCATGCTTTCTATAAGTCGCAGTCGATGCTATATAGGTCCGTCGGATCTTACATCGAGATCTGTGCAAAGCTTTCTTTTCAGATTTTCATTTTTCTCTCTTAAATCTCAGTCCAGTGAGACATATAGCCATGCCGTATAATAGGTGCTTGGGCGCCATTAATGGAGACGTTCGGAGGGAGGTGCACGGCGGGTAGCGGCCAAAGGGCTCTCCTCCCGATGAGCACGCGGAGGGGCTGATCGTCATACGTCTCTGTCGTATCTACTTTTCCAAACACTTTTTCCCTTGTTTTGGACTCTAACTTGCATGATTTGAATGAAACTAACCCGGACTGACGCGGTTTTCAGCAGAATTACCATGGTGTTATTTATGTGCAGAAACAAAAGTTCTCGGAATGACCTGAAACTTCACGGAACAATTTTTCATAAATAATAAAAAATCCTTGCAAAAGATGAAGGTCAGGGGGCCCGCCACCTGTCCACGAGGGTGGGGGGCGCGCCTGCCCCCCTAGGGCGCGCCCCCTGGAGCTCCTCCGACCTCAACTCCAACTCTATATATTTGGTTTCGGGGAGAAAAAATCAGGGAGAAGGATTCATCACGTTTTACGATACGGAGCCACCGCCAAGCCCTAAAACCTCTCAGGAGGGCTGATCTGGAGTCCGTTCGGGGATCCGAAGAGGGGAATCCGTTGCCATCGTCATCATCAACCATCCTCCATCACCAATTTCATGATGCTCACCGCCATGCGTGAGTAATTCCATCGTAGGCTTGCTGGACGGTGATGGGTTGGATGAGATCTATCATGTAATTGAGTTAGTTTTGTTAGGGTTTGATCCCTAGTATCCACTATGTTCTGAGATTGATGTTGCTATGACTTTGCTATGCTTAATGCTTGTCACTAGGGCCCGAGTGCCATGATTTCAGATCTGAACCTATTATGTTTTCATCAATATATGAGAGTTCTTGATCCTATCTTGCAAGTCTATAGTCACCTATTATGTGTTATGATCCGTTAACCCAGAAGTGACAATAATCGGGATACTTACCGGTGATGACCATAGTTTGAGGAGTTCATGTATTCACTATGTGCTAATGCTTTGTTCTGGTACTCTATTAAAAGGAGGCCTTAATATCCCTTAGTTTCCATTAGGACCCCGCTGCCACGGGAGGGTAGGATAAAAGATGCCATGCAAGTTCTTTTCCATAAGCACGTATGACTATATTCGGAATACATGCCTACATTACATTGATGAACTGGAGCTAGTTCTGTGTCACCCTAGGTTATGATTGTTACATGATGAACCGCATCCGGCATAATTCTCCATCACCGATCCATTGCCTACGAGCTTTCCATATATTGTTCTTCGCTTATTTACTTTTCCGTTACTATTGCTATCATCACTACAAAATATGGAAAACATTACTTTTACCACTGTTACCTTTTGCTACCGTTACCACTACTATCATATTACTTTGCTACTAAATACTTTGCTGCAGATATTAAGTTTTCAGGTGTGGTTGAATTGACAACTCAGCTGCTAATACTTGAGAATATTCTTTGGCTCCCCTTGTGTCGAATCAATAAATTTGGGTTGAATACTCTACCCTCGAAAACTGTTGCGATCCCCTATACTTGTGGGTTATCAAGACTATTTTCTGGCGTCGTTGCCGGGGAGCATAGCTCTATTCTTTGAGTCACTTGGGATTTATATATGCTTATCATTATGAAGAACTTGAAAGATCTGAGAACTAAGATTTATCCCTCAACTACGAGGGGAGGTAAGGAACTGCCATCTAGCTCTGCACTTGATTCACCTTCTGTTTTGAGTAAACTTGCGACACCTAAACCTGCTTCTGTTATTTGTTCTGATATGTCGCATGTTATTGATGATGCCATTTCTGCTATACATGATACTTATGATGAAACTACTTCTATGCTTGATACTACTATGCAACTTGGTGAATTTCTTGATGAACAACTTGCTAGGGTTAGAGACAATGAAAATATTGAATCTGATAATATTGATGAAAGTGATGATGAAGACTTGCCTGTTATTCCTAAGGGTTATGTTTTTGATAAAGCACTACAACAAAAACACCCATATAACAATGCAAATCTAGCAACGAAATGATAGCATTTATTGTTGGCTCCACTTCCCATGTTCCACGCAGAACCTCCCACGCCCACCTCCACAATATCTCTACCTGCTCCATTAAAATATCAGGCAGCAAAGCAGATTTTGTTGAAAAAAATAGATCTTTTCTCCAGCCCCTCCACCTCTCCGCCGATTCCTCTATCTCACCGGCCTGGCGCCCCCTACCTCTGTCCTCAGATTCTGCGCGCCCCCGCATCCATGGGTCGCCACCGCGCCTCCACGCCTCATCTGGTGTGACGGCCTGGTGTCTCCGCATCCGCGGGAGCCGACTTGGGCTCGACGGTGCTGCTCCGCGGCTCCGCCTTAGCTACCTCGATGTCCATGTCGGCGGTTCAGTAAGGCAATCCCTCTTATGACTTATCTCATCCTTGCTGCCACTGCCCACCTACGTGTCTGCCACACATCATGCGCGAGTCCGAGGGCGCGATGCACACCGCCTCCGTGCCCCATCCTCGGCTTCTTAGTGGTGTTCAACGCCACCGCCTGATGACCCTCCGCTGCAGCAGGCGGCGGATGCCTTCCCCTCAAGCACCGCATCGGCTTCCCTCTCCTGACCACGGCGGGATTCTTGACTGCCTCCATCATCCGAGCAATGGACCATCACGATTGCACATTACTCTACTAGTTAAAATTCTGGTACAACTTCTGTGCCGATTGATATGCAAGTAATGTGTGTTCCTCTTCTAGTCTATATGCAATTATGTCTGCCCATTGGAAGTTGATGAGTATGCGTCAGATATGAAGTAGGGAAGCACCACAATGAACTGCAATTAAGTTTGAGAAATAATTGTTCTTACAATAAAGTTTGGGCACTGTTCATCTTTAGAGCTCAGTTCGTGAACTATATTTTAGAAGTCCACTTTTGTGTTAGGTCTTCAAGGACCTGACTTAGCTTGACCATGTGGGTTTGACCTAATGAATCACAGGCTGAAGAAAATCTGTTGCGTGCCTGCACCAAATCCTTTTTTAGAAGTTGCTTCCAATAATTGTTCATATGTCAACTCCTCTGAAGCACTACCAGAATAAATAACACTGCCGACGGTGTTATCTATGCCGACGGCCCCCGTCGGCATAGATGGAGATACGCCGACGGCCGAGGAAACACCGTAGGCGTACAGAAGCCGTCGGCAAATCTTCGTCTATGCCGACGGGCACCATCGGCGTAGATTAGCCGTCGGCATCTCCCCCACTATACCTACAGGGACCGTCGGCATATACACCCCGTCGGCACACATGTGGGCCCGCCGACCCAGGACGGTGTATGTATGCCGACGGTGGTACGACCCCCGTCGGCTTAGCTCAGTATGCCGACGGCCGACCTGAGGTACGCCGACGCACGAGTTGCCGACAGGGATATGCCAACGGGGGCCGTCGGCGTAACCATTTGCCGACGGCTTTTGGCCCTATGCCGACGGTGATGGGCCGTCGGCAACGTATCAAATTCTGGTAGTGAAGTACTAGGAACATAGCAAATGGCAACATCTGCGAGTTTGGTAGTGCATTTATGATCAGTTATTCTGAATAGTTACTAAGTAAATGACAAGATATTTATCCAAATGAAGAACTGTTTTTGCCTACTGACAACTATCACAATTCAGTAATTTAGTTTTTGGTGAAAACTGAAATTACTTGATTCTTATATGGTTAGATGAATTCCCTTTTAATTATAGTTTGCATTATGAATTAAACTAAAAGTATGCATTTAATTTTTAGTAGTGCATGTCCAACTCAGTTGTAATGTCAATCACAAACTGCAAGGTTCACACCTAGTATGAGATATGACTTGCCCAGGGCTCAACATACTTATAACTTGCAACATTTTTGAGTTTTTCTTTGTGTTATATAGACTGGGATCTACACCCAAGATGGCGCCAAAGAGTATAACATCGTTGGCCTTGCATGTCTTTGGTGCACTACCTAAGTACGTCAATAGGAGCAGGACATGTGAGATGCGACACATATCCACTTGTGAGTTGTGAATAGGACTAATAAATGTTATCAATAATTAGATGCATAAAAATCTGTGAGTACTTTTCCGGTGTTGTTTTAGTTTGATTGTGTCTATATTGTTCTCTCATGGAAGTTAACAAAGAGTTTTAGAAGTACGTTGCTTGCCTGAATTATTCTCGCAGGAGTCATGCAGAATTCAGGACAAAGCCGTCTCCCCATAACCACTTTCGTGTCTTGTTATGGAACCAATTATACACCACTTTGGTACATCCACTGTCCACCTGTAACTCCCATCTGGCTTAGTAACTAGAAAACCCCGACAAGACCCTCTTTCTGATATCTCTAATTTGGATCCACGATCAAGCAGGAATACAAGTAGAGGTACTCTTGACTCCCTCTTTATATATGTGTATTGCATGAACATTAGTACTGTTGGTATTTAAATTTATTCTGTTCAAACTATGTGGATGTCCAACAGTGCAAATGATGTGTATGACCTATGTATATCTCTAGATATCCCTTTTGAATGTGGTTACAATGGTACTAACCTGTTGGTATTATTGTTCAAATACTTCTTTTGAACAGAACAAAACATCCGGATGTACTCAAGTGATATGGGGCATATTTTAGAAGTGGATTATGGAAGAAAATAATTTCACTGCAGGTATTCTATATTCATTAAATCATTGGACAGAGATTATGCTTAGATTTTGCTATGCAACCTGTACACGTACATTTCTATAGATAATTCCATTTAGCATGCATGAACATCAATTTTAGAATGGCGCCCGAACAACCTATATATTGTATATTGTTATTAATGAGATGTTTTTTATTCTTCATTCTAATATTAGGCCTACTCGGTACTTCCTGTACATCAAGTTGTGTGTCTACAGTAACCAACTATAAAATAATTTTAGTTATAACCTCTTCATAGATGATGTTTGATTGTATTATCGTCACATTCTTGATTTTCAGAGATTTAGAAATGGTGAATGTTCGTTGTATCTTCAAAGTTTGGGAAATATATAAGAGAAATGCATGTCCCTGTTGGCTGAGAGAAAAATGCATGTCCCTGTTGGCTGAGAGAAAATCTGATTATTATAGTGGTAATTAATATCCTAGAATATAAATTGAGGTTCTTAACTTTGGAAATGAATTGTGAGCATTGTGTGTTGATGCTACATTAGAAAAATATGATCAGTTGGTGTGACAACTAAAAAATGTTAGAAGTACCAGCCATGCAGCTAGATTACTCATCTTGCCATTCGACCTTCGTATGTTGCTTCTCTTCTACATTTTATTGCTCTATTAACCGGTTTTTCTTCTTCTTTCTCTAATGATACATCACTCGACTTTTTTGCTGCTATAGATCGCCCAGATAAATGGATGGTGCATGGCAAAGTTGCTGATTACAAGGTGGAGAATGGGGCTACTACTACATATACTTTTTTGCTGCTATAGATCGCCCAGATAAATGGATGGTGCATGGCAAAGTTGTTGATCGCAAGGTGGAGAATGGGCCTACTACTACATAGTTTTACATTAATGTTACAGAATGCCACTTTCATGGTCAATGTATGGGAATCGTGTATATATATTCTTTGGATTATGTACCATGTAATGCAACCGATTGGATTTAATGAATGAGATCTTTCTATTTACTGGATGTCCCGTTCATCTGCATTATCAATGTTGATTTAACAAATATTGTTGGTAATGTATAAAGTACTAACATAAAAGGGTCACACTAATCGTTATGTCCATTTCAAAGTCGGTTCGTGTAGGTGCAGGTTATCCACCAACACATACAAAGTGTTGTTAGCTGGAACTATATATGTTGCTACCTTGCAACGATTTTTCACATCGATTACCAACGTAATTATATATGTTGTTGTAGACCCTTGCAACGCCACCAACGGCAACACATAATAATCCGTTGGGGTAGACCTTACCAATAGTTATATGGACATACGACAACGCATCAATGCGTTGCTGAAGGGGGGTTCCTGTTGTAGTGAAGAAGCTTCTTTAGCTATTTTAGCTTGCAAAGATAGATACGAACTCAAGAGGTCATTAGCTAAATGGAATCAGCAATCTCTTAATGCTAGAATGAAACCTGACCCTGCTTTTGCTACTTCACCTATCTGTGTTACTGATAAGGATTATGAATTCTCTGCTGATCCTGATATAATTACTTTGGTTGAATCTGATCCTTTTCATGGCTATGAATCTGAAACTGTTGTGGCACATCTTACTAAATTAAATGATATAGCCACCCTGTTCACTAATGATGAGAGAACTCACTACTTTTATATTCTTAAAATATTTCTGTTCTCATTAAAGGGTGATGCTAAGATATGGTTTAATTCCCTTGATCCTGGTTGTGTGCGTAGTCCCCAGGATATGATTTATTACTTCTCTGCTAAATATTTCCCTGCTCATAAGAAACAAGCTGCTTTAAGGGATATATATAGTTTTGTGCAAATTTAAGAAGAGAGTCTCCCACAAGCTTGGGGAGGCTTCTCAAGTTACTTAATGATTTGCCTGATCATCTGTAGGGGAACGTAGTAATTTCAAAATTTTCCTACGCACACGCAAGATCATGGTGATGCATAGCAATGAGGGGAGAGTGTGATCTACGTACCCTTGTAGATCGACAACGGAAGCGTTTGGTTGATGTAGTCATACGTCTTCACGGCCCGACCGATCAAGCACCGAAACTACGGCACCTCCGAGTTTTAGCACACGTTCAGCTCGATGACGATCCCCGGACTCCGATCCAGCAAAGTGTCGGGGAAGAGTTCCGTCAGCACGACGTCGTGGTGACGATCTTGATGTACTACTGTCGCAGGGCTTCGCCTAAGCACCGCTACAATATTATCGAGGACTATGGTGGCAGGGGGCATCGCAAACGGCTAAGAATAAGATCACGTGGATCAACTTGTGTGTCTCTGGGGTTCCCCTGCCTCCGTATATAAAGGATCAAGGGGGGGGGGTGCGGCCGGCCTAGGAGAGGCGCGCTAGGAGGAGTCCTACTCCCTCTGGGAGTAGGATCCCCCCCAATCCTAGTTGGAATAGGATTCGCGGAGGGGGGAAAAGAGAGAGGGGGGCCGGCCCCCTCTCCTTGTCCTATTCGGACCAAGGGAGGGGAGGGGCGCGCGGCCCATCTTGGGCTGCCCCTTCTCTTTTCCACTAAGGCCCACTAAGGCCCATATAGCTCCCGGGGGGTTCCGGTAACCTCCCGGTACTCCGGTAAAATCCCGATTTCACCCGGAACACTTCCGATATCCAAACATAGGCTTCCAATATATCAATCTTTATGTCTCGGCCATTTCAAGACTCCTCGTCATGTCCGTGATCACATCCGGGACTCCGAACAAGCTTCGGTACATCAAAACATATAAACTCATAATATAACTATCATCGAAACCTAAAGCGTGCGGACCCTACGGGTTCGAGAACAATGTAGACATGACCGAGACACGTCTTCGGTCAATAACCAATAGCGGGACCTGGATGCCCATATTGGCTCCTACATATTCTACGAAGATCTTTATCGGTCAGACTGCATAACAACAAACGTTGTTCCCTTTGTCATCGGTATGTTACTTGCCCGAGATTCGATCGTCGGTATCCAATACCTAGTTCAATCTCATTACCGGCAAGTCTCTTTACTCGTTCCGTAATACATCATCTCGCAACTAACTCATTAGTTGCATTGCTTGCAAGGCTTAAGTGATGTGCATTACCGAGAGGGCCCAGAGATACCTCTCCGATGATCGGAGTGACAAATCCTAATCTCGAAATACGTCAACCCAACATGTACCTTTGGAGACACCTGTAGAGCACCTTTATAATCACCCAGTTACGTTGTGATGTTTGGTAGCACACAAAGTGTTCCTCCGGCACACGGGAGTTACATAATCTCATAGTCATAGGAACATGTATAAGTCATGAAGAAAGCAATAGCAACATACTAAACGATCTGGTGCTAAGCTAATGGAATGGGTCATGTCAATCAGATCATTCAACTAATGATGTGATCCCGTTAATAAAATGACAACTCTTTGTCCATGGTTAGGAAACATAACCATCTTTGATTAACGAGCTAGTCAAGTAGAGGCATACTAGTGACACTCTGTTTGTCTATGTATTCACACATGTATTATGTTTCCGGTTAATACAATTCTAGCATGAATAATAAACCTTTATCATGATATAAGGAAATAAATAATAACTTTATTATTGCCTCTAGGGCATATTTCCTTCATCATCCTCTTAAGAAAAATGAAATACTTGATATCTTTTATAATGGACTAACCGATGCCTCCAGAGATTACTTGGATAGTTGTGCTAGTTCTGTTTTCAGGGAAAGAACACCGGATGAAGTTGAAATTCTATTGAATAATATGTTGAAAAATGAAAATAATTGGACACCTCTGGAGCCTATTCCTAAACCAACTCCGAAGAAGAGGGGTATTCTATTTCTTAGTCCTGAAGATATGCAAGAGGCAAAGAAATCTATGAAGGAAAAAGGTATTAAAGCTAAAGATGTTAAGAATTTACCTCCTATTGAACAAATACACGGTCTTAATTTACCGCCTGTTGAAGAAACATATGATCTTAATCCATTACCTATTGAAGAAACTCATGGTCTTGATAAACCGACACAGGTAGTAAAGGTAAATTCTCTCTATAGAGATGATAAAGCTGAAATTCCATTTACTAAGTTTGCTAGCCCATGCTTATATGAGTTTGATAAATTTATGGCTAAGCAAGAAGATTTTATGCTTATTTTGGTAGACAATTGAAATACAATTCAAATATGCTTGAACACTTGGGTGATTATATGGCTAATGTCAAAGGTGAACTTAAACTTATTAGTAAACATGCTTCTATGGTTACCTCTCAAGTAGAACAAGTACTTAAATCTCAAAATGATTTTCTCAATGAATTGAATAGTAAGAATAATGATAATGCTGTTAGAATTATGACTAGAGGTGGTAGAATGACTCAGGAACCTTTGTATCCTAAAGGCCACCCTAAGAGAATTGAGCAAGATTCTTAGAGAAATAATATAGATGCACCTAGTCCTTCTAAAAGGAAGAAAAAGAAAAATGATAGGACTTTGCATGCTTCTAGTGAACCTATTGCTCAAACACCTGAGAACCCAAACGATATTTCTATTTCTGATGCTGAAACACAATCTGGTAATGAACCTGAAACTAGTGATAATGCTAATAATAATGTTCATGATGATGCTCAACCTAGTAATGATAATGATATAGAAATTGAACCTGCTGTTGATCTTGATAACCCATAATCAAAAAATCAATGTTATGATAAGAAAGACGTTGTTGCTAGGAAACACGGTAAAGAAAGAGAACCATGGGTTCAGAAACCCATGCCTTTTCCTCCCAAACTGTAACACCCACGATGCGGCTATATCTCCCACGTGTCGAAGCACGACTTAGAGGCATAACCGCATTGTAGGCATGTCGCAAGAGGGGTAATCTTTACACATCCCATGTACTGAATAAGAAAGGGATAAAGAGTTGGCTTATAATTGCCACTTCACACAAAACATAAATATAGCATTACATCATCCAGAATACAAACAAGGTCCGACAACGGAACCAAAATAAAAGAAGACTACCCCTAATGCAAAAGATCCCCGATCGCCCCAACTGGGCTCCACTACTGATCAACTGGAACGAAACAACACAACGAACACGATCTTCATCGAGCTCCTCCTTGAGCTCGGTTGCGTCACCTGCACGATATCATCGGCACTTGCAACTAGTTTTGGAAGTAATCTGTGAGTCACGGGGACTCAACAATCTCACACCCTCGCGATCAAGACTATTTAAGCTTATGGGTAGGAAAAGGGTAGTGAGGTGGAGCTGCAGCTTACGTAATTCTGTTTATGCCATATCCAGTTTTCTGCTAAGTCTGAATCTGTTAACGAATTTTGCTATGTTTACATGGGTGCCATCATATCTTATGATCCTTTTTAGCTTATGGTCAGTAAGGGACTTTTGTTATATGCTTTGAGTTGATTCATGCCATGCCTTTGTTTGCTATGATCTGATCCTGTAGCATGTTGTTATATTGCTCTAAACATTGCTTCCTGATGTTAATTCCTGACATGTTAGTATTTTCACTAAGTCTGTGATGCTGATATCTTTTGCACTTTTGTCAAGCTTGTTTGAACCTGCTCTTGTGTGAATTAGTCGTAGCTCAGTGTTCATCTTTTGTCAAGCATCTTGAGTGGATCACTTCCATGTGCTTTTTTGTTATGTTGGAATGCAGTAGCTTAGTTTCTTGTTGCATTCTAGATGGCATCGTGTTGTTAATCGCAGAATCGTGCCATTATTGTTTTGCTTGCCTTTTGCAAACCGTGCATCCGATTCCGGTGATCTTTATATCAATTTTGACTGAAATCAACTCATCTTTCCAGCGGCACTCTTGGTTTGCCAAGTTGAGGCCTGGCTCAATCTTTCCCTTCCGAAGCACGCATATGCATTGCATATTACATCCCGCATATCATGCCATGTTTTGCATCATGTTGCTTGCGCATTGCATTGTGGTTGATTGTTGTTTCCTTTGCTTGTGTTCTTGCCTTGGGTAGAGACGGGAGACGAGTATGTGTTCGAGGAACCCGTTGAGTACGTTTACAAGGATCAAGCTTTCGTCTTCTCGGAGAACTTTACAGGCAAGATGACCATACCCTCGAAATCACTTCTATCTTTGCTTGATAGTTTCTCACTCTATTGCTATTGCTATGACGCGATACCTACCACTTGCTATATTATGCCTCCTATATTGCTAAGCCAAGCCTCTAACCCACCTTTCCTAGCAAACCGTTGTTTGGCCATGTTACCGCTTTGCTCAGCCCCTCTTATAGCGTTGCTAGTTGCAGGTGAAGATTGGAGTTTGTTCCATGTTGGAACATGATTATTGTTGGGATATCACAATATATCTTATTATATTAATGCATCTATATACTTGGTAAAGGGTGGAAGGCTCGGCCTTATGCCTGGTGTTTTGTTCCACTCTTGCCGCCCTAGTTTCTGTCATACCGGTGTTATGTTCCTTGATTTTGCGTTCCTTACACGGTTGGGTTATAATGGGAACCCTGAGGGTCATCTTTATTTTAACCCCCCCGGGCCAGTGCTCCTCTGAGTATTGGTCCAAACTAGAGTCATTTGCAGCGCCCCCTCGGGGAAACTCGAGGTTTGGTTTTAGCTATACGGAGCTCTCATTCGGTGTGCCCTGAGAACGAGATATGTGCAGCTCCTATTGGGATTTGTCGGCACATCTGGGCGGCTTTGCTGGTCTTGTTTTACCATTGTCGAAATGTCTTGTAACCGGGATTCCGAGCCTGATCGGGTCTTCTTGGGAGAAGGAATATCCTTCGTTGACCGTGAGAGCTTGTGATGGGCTAAGTTGGGACACCCCTGTAGGGTTTTGAACTTTCGAAAGCCGTGCCCATGGTTATGGGCAGATGAGAATTTGTTAATGTCCGGTTGTAGAGAACTTAACACTTGACTTAATTAAAATGCATCAACCACGTGTGTAGCCGTGATGGTCTCTTCTCGGCGGAGTCCGGGAAGTGAACCCGGTTCTTGTGTTATGTTTGACGTAAGTAGTTTCAGGATCACTTCTTGATCATTTCTAGTTCACGACCATGCTTTGCTTCTCTTCTCGCTCTCATTTGCGTAAGTTAGCCACCATATATGCTAGTCGCTTGCTGCAGCTCCACCTCATACCTTTTACCTTACCCATAAGCTTAAATAGGCATGTGGGGTGTCTGCGAGCTCGATGCACTCAACACAACACAAGGCATTGCATGACAAACTAAGCATACTACCAGCAAGAAGACATGATTATGAAGCTAACCATGGCAAGAACAATCTCATAGCATGCATGGATCAACTACAACAACCTCGGCAAAATTGATTAACATGTAAACAATCTGCCAGGAACATTCTATAGCAAAAGTAGAGCAATATTGAGTCATTCTTGGGTACTCCATAATTGCAAACAAAGACATGGATGGATAGAGCATAACAATATCTCAAAATCATCCTTACTGAACATGCTCAAAAGAGGCATGGATCACTCTGTAGCAACATGAATACATGGCATAAAAATAACATCAGGGAAAATGACTTAGAAGAATCTAAGTCCCTAAAATCAGCAACATCACGAGAGCTACTTTGCATGCTTGTGCTAGTCACCACATTGATCACAAAAATACATGGCATACACCCCTGTAAAGATGGCATGGCATATAACAAAACACATGTAGGGCTCAAGTTCATAGGAGGCACACATTAAATATGGCAAAAATGACAAATGTCCATATTTTGTTAAGAAACAAAAACTAACATTACATAGCACTCTTGCAACAGCATTTAGGGCATCAAGATGGACTCAAACAAGCATGGTGCAATGGAATGAAATGAAGAGGACATCTAGACGAACAATTTGATATAACACACGCGCAAAACGGAGCTACGGATGATGAGATATGGCATGTTGAGCAGAGCTAGAAAATGTCACAGATCTGGGGACTTGGAATTTTACCTCCGCGAAAAGTCAACGCGGGATGAGGATATCCGGGACGTGGGGAGGTGCCGTTTGGTTCGAAGGGCTGGTGGATCTCGTCCCGATCCGAGGCGGCGGATCCGGCGACGAACTCCGGTGAGGGCGGCGGCCTCCAGCGAAGTCGAGGCCGGCGAGGAAGGCACAGGGAGCGGTGCGCGACCGGCGGTGGAGCTGCACGGCTCCGAGCGGCGCGGGCGGCGTGCGAGAGGCGGCGGGCGCACTGTGGCGGTGGGGCGGGGCCGACGAAGGCGGCGGCAGTGGCGAGGCGGCTCCAGCGGAGCGATGGCGGAGCCCCAGACGGTGCGGACCGGCCAGGCGGCGAGGCGCGGATCAGGCCGGGAGGCCGGATCTGGGCCTCCCGGGCCCGCGCGGTGTGGAGGAGAGAGAGAGGGACGGCGGGTGAGGTGGCGTGCGGGGGTTGGAGGAGAGCGGCGGCGAGGCGACGTGGCAGCCTACGATTGGCCGGGGTGAGGTGGCCGGCGGACATGTCCGGCGGCGGAGTGGACATGTCCGGCGCGCGGAGGAGGAAGAGGGCTAGGGTTCATCTGCGCGAAATTTCGAGGGGAGCCATATATTTATAGGTAGAGGGAGCTAGGAGAGTCCAAATGAGGTGCGGTTTTTGGCCACGCGATCGTGATCGAACGACCAAGAGCATGGAGGGGGTTTGGATGGGTTTTGGGACACTTTGGAGGGGTGTTGGGCTGCAACACACACGAGGCCTTTACGGTTCCTTGGTTAACCGTTGGAGTAGCAAACGAACTCCAAATGGCACGAAACTTGATAGGCGGTTTACCAGTGGTATACCAAGGCCGCTTGGCAAATCTCGGTTCATTCCAAGAACGTTTAACACCCGCACACGAAAAGAGACAAAAGGGGATGCCGGAGGACATAGGAGCGCCGGATTGCAAAACGGACAACGGGGAAAATGCTCGGATGCATGAGACGAACATGTATGCAAATGCGATGCACATGACGACATGATATGAAATGCATGACATGCAAGCAAATGACAAGGCAACAACAGCGAATAACTGGAAGACACCTGGCGCAACAGTCTTGGGGCGTTACACAAACCATCCAAGAAAAAGGATGATGAGGATTTTGAGCGCTTTGCTGAAATGATTAGACCTATCTTTTTGCGTATGCGATTAACTGATATGCTTAAAATGAATCCTTATGCTAAGTACATGAAAGATATTGTTACAAATAAAACAAAGATACCGGAAGCTGAAATTTCCACCATGCTTGCTAATTATACTTTTAAGGGTGGAATACCAAAGAAACTTGGAGATCCAGGAGTACCTACTATACCATGCTCCATTAAAAGAAACTATGTTAAAACTGCTTTATGTGATCTTGGAGCCGGTGTTAGTGTTATGCCTCTCTCTTTATATCGTAGATTTGATTTGAATAAGTTGACACCTACTAAAATATCTTTGCAAATGACTGATAAATCAACTGCTATACCTGTCGGTATTTGTGAGGATGTGCCTGTTGTAGTTGCAAACGTTACTATTTTAACGGACTTTGGTATTCTTGATATTCCCGAGGACGATAGTATGTCTATTATTCTTGGAAGACCCTTTTTGAATACTGCAGGGGCTGTTATTGATTGCACTAAAGGCAATGTCACTTTTCATGTTAATGGTAATGAGCATACGATACACTTTCCGAGGAAACAACCTCAAGTTCATAGTATCAACTCTATTGGAAAAATTCCATCGATTATATTTGGAGGTTTTGAATTAATCTTCCTACTGTCAAGAAGAAATATGATATTCTTATTATTGGGTATGTGCATATCCCCGTTGAGGTAACATAGTGTTATTCGAAATTTCTTCGGTTCCATGTTATTCGGAATGAGTTTGTTAACAAGACCTGATCAACCTTGTTAGTGGATTCCTTTTGATGATCATGAGATGGATGAAACTAGAAGGCACAACCTTCTGTACACTCCTTTTACTTTCTATTATTTATATTAAATAAAATAAAAATAGTATTTTTTTGTCTGTTATCTAATTATCCGTGCAATATAAAAATACCCAAAAAAAGTTCTCCAAATGCCCTGAAATTTAAATATGATTTGTTCTGGAATATTTGAGAATATTTGGCACTGAGAACACAGCAGGGGGCCATCCACCTGGCCACGAGGGTGGAGGGCGCGCCCCCCTGCCTCGTGGGCCCACGGTGGCCCTCCTTCACTTATCCTTTCACCCACACACTCCTTCTTCCTCCCCCAAACACGAATATCCAGTTCAAACCCGAGTCTAAGCTCATTTTGCTGCCATTTTCGATCTCCTTGCTCAAAGCACCTCTCACAAAACTGCTTGGGGAGATTGTTCCTTGGTATGTGACTCCTCCATTGGTCCAATTAGTTTTTATTCTAGTGCTTTATTCATTGCAAATTGTTGCTTCCTAGGTGACCAGGTTATTGAGCTTGCATGTCAAATTTATATGGTTCCAAGTAGTTTTGATGCATGATATAGGCCCTAGGCACTTGTAGGAGTAGTTGCTATCAATATTATTGAGTTTCGTTTACTTTTATTTTGAAGTTACTAAATTTTTTAAGAGTTTTTCAGAGGAAGAAATATGCTTAGGAAAATGTTCCAAGGTGGTTCTTCAAGGAAGCAAGGACCCAGGCTTACAATGCGTGATGCTGATAATGAGCCACCAAGAAACGCTCCAGTGCGTCCTTGTGAATGGCATTCGGAAAACTTTATGGACCGAGTGGGGATTAAGGAAGATTTTAATGCATATTTCCGTAACGCTGATCTTGTGAGCTTCGAGGAAGAGAAGTGCAGCCATTATCACCATCTCACTAGTTCCTTTGTGAGGAGGTTTGAATTTTCATCTTCACGTAATTCTCCAACTGTCCTGTTTGATCTTTATGAAAATTCTTACACTATGGACTTAGAGGATTTTACCACTGCTTGCAAATTTCCACAGTGGGGTAGTATCAGGGATCCTCGCAAATCTAAATTTAGAGATTTTCTTGCTAGTATAACTGTGGGAGAATCTAGAGATATAACACAAGCCACTATAGGGAGCATTCACTTTCCTGCTATACATTATTTTGCTCTCTTCATAGGTAGATGCATTAATGGTAAAGATGAGGCATGTCACTTGTGTGTCCCTGACCTCAGTATTCTTAGGAGTGATGTGTTAGGAGATAAATCTTATAATTTGGGAGCCATTGTTGCACGTAGGTTGCATCTCAATAGATTTAATGGAGATTTCTTTGGTGGAATTTATGCAACCCGCATAGCTAATTTTCTTGGTATAGCCATACGCGAAGATGATATTGAATTACCCCTGCTTACCTAGACTTTAATGCTATGGTTCACCACCAGTTTGTCGAGAGGAATGAATCACCTCTCAAGTATTGACTAATATTTGACAGACGTCGTGCTGTCCATATTACTCTCCCTGCTCCTGCCTTCTTTGATTATCAGGCAAAAGGAAGATATGTTATTACCAGAGAGGAGGCAGATGAGTACGAGAGGAGGGCGGAGGCTGCTCGTCGCCACACTGCAGCTCAGGAGGCGATAGCCGCTGCATCTCAGTACGACCCCAACTTTTACTATGGATATCCGCCAGGCCAGCCGTCGCCATAGACCAACTTAGGCCAAAAGCCTAAGCTTGGGGGAGTACGTATTTCTCACCGACATTACATTTATGTTCACACACTCATTGCTAGATGTCGGTGTTCATACTTTTTCATCGTATCATCCATGCTAGTTCATTTCCTTTTTATGCTTTCTTCTTGTGTGTTTGATAAACCTTAAGAAAAACCAAAAAAATAGTTGTAGCTTTTAATTAGTTTACTTTCCATGCTTGTAGTAGTAATTAAAAAGAAAACCCAAAAGATTTCTTGTTCTTCTTTTACTTGCTGGGAGCTTTCCTGTGTAAATAGTTTTATTTCTTTTCTTTTCTTTGGGGGGTCGATAGGAGAAGACCATAATTAAATTGTTGAAATAGCTCTTGTATGCATTATTGTTGATCTGACAATAGAGCCCATATTGCCTTGTCTTCTCCTATTTATTGAATGCTTGCAGATTCCAGCTTAGTCCAATGCACGTGCACTATTACTATTATTCACATCGTTCGGTCATGCAAGTGAAAGGCAATTATGACGATATATGATGGACTGACCGAGATGAGAAAAGCTGGTATGAACTCGACCTCTCTTGTTTTTGTAAATATGATTAGTTCATCGTTCCCGATTTAGCCTATTATGAATAAACATGTTTGCAATGACAACTAGAGATCATAGTGCTTATGCCATGCTTGATTAGCTATGAGTTATAATGGTTTACCTTGCGTGCCAACATGCTATTAAAATGGTTGTGATGTGGTATGATAGGGTGGTATCCTCCTCTGAATGATTTAAGTGACTTGACTTGGCGCATGTTCACGCATGTAGTTGAAACAAAATCAACATAGCCTTCACGATATTTATGTTCATGATGGATTATATCCTACTCATGCTTGCATTCGGTGTTGATTAATTTTAATGCATGTTCATGACTGTTGTCGCTCTCTAGCTGGTCACTTCCTAGTCTTTTGCTAGCCTTCACCTGTACTAAGCGGGAATACTGCTTGTGCATCCAACTCCATAAACCCCAAAGTTATTCCATTTGAGTCCACACCTACCTATATACGGTATCTACCTACCGTTCCAAGTAAATTTGTATGTGCCAAACTCTAAACCTTCAAATAAATATCCTGTTTTGTATGCTTGAATAGCTCATGTGTCAACTAGGGCTGTCTGTATCTTCCATGTTAGGCGGGTTATTCTCAAGAATAGTGGACTCCGCTCCTCACTCACAAGAAAATGGCTGGTCACCGGGATGCCCAGTCCCATGCTTTATGCAAACTAAATCAAAATAATTGCAAACAAAACTCCCCCTGGGACTCTTGTTAGTTGGAGGCACTCGTCGTTTCGAGCAAGCCATGGATTGATGCTTGTTGGTGGAAGGGGGAGTATAAACTTTACCATTCTGTTTGGGAGCCGCCTATAATGTGTGTAGCATGGAAGATATTGAAGGAAATATGCCCTAGAGGCAATAATAAAGTTATTATTTATTTCCTTATATCATGATAAATGTTTATTATTCATGCTAGAATTGTATTAACCGGAAACATAATACATGTGTGAATACATAGACCAACAGAGTGTCACTAGTATGCCTCTACTTGACTAGCTCGTTAATCAAAGATGGTTATGTTTCCTAACCATGAACAAAGAGTTGTTATTTGATTAACGAGGTCACATCATTAGTTGAATGATCTGATTGACATGACCCATTCCATTAGCTTAGCACCCGATCGTTTAGTATGTTGCTATTGCTTTCTTCATGACTTATACATGTTCCTATAACTATGAGATTATGCAACTCCCGTTTACCAGAGGAACGCTTTGGGTACTACCAAACGTCACAACGTAACTGGGTGATTATAAAGGAGTACTACAGGTGTCTCCAATGGTAGATGTTGGGTTGGCGTATTTCGAGATTAGGGTTTGTCACTCCGATTGTCGGAGAGGTATCTCTGGGCCCTCTCGGTAATGCACATCACATAAGCCTTGCAAGCACTGCAACTAATGTGTTAGTTGTGAGATGATGTATTACGGAACGAGTAAAGAGACTTGCCGGTAACGAGATTGAACTAGGTATTGGATACCGACGATCGAATCTCGGGCAAGTAACATACCGATGACAAAAGGAACAACGTATGTTGTTATGCGGTCTGACCGATAAAGATCTTCGTAGAATATGTAGGAGCCAATATGGGCATCCAGGTCCCGCTATTGGTTATTGACCGGAGACGTGTCTCGGTCATGTCTACATTGTTCTCGAACCGTAGGGTCCGCACGCTTAACGTTACGATGACAGTTATTATGAGTTTATGCATTTTGATGTACCGAAGGTTGTTCGGAGTCCCAGATGAGATCACGGACATGACGAGGAGTCTCGAAATGGTCGAGACGTAAAGATTGATATATTGGAAGCCTATGTTTGGACATAGGAAGTGTTCCGGGTGAAATCGGGATTTTACCGGAATACCGGGAGGGTTACCGGAACCCCCCGGGAGACTAATGGGCCTATTGGGCCTTAGTGGAAAAGAGAAAAGGGGCAGCCCACAGCCTGGCCGCGCGCCCCCCCTTCCCCAAGTCCTAGTAGGACTAGGAGAAGGGGCCGGCCCCCCCTCTCTCTCCTTTCCCCCTTGAGAGTCCTAGTTGGAATAGGATTGGAGGGAGGAGTCCTACTCCCGGTAGGAGTAGGACTCCCCCTGCGCCTCCCTCTCTCTGGCCGGCCAGCCCCCCTCCCTCCAACCTTTATATACGGGGGCAGGGGACACCCCAAGACACACAAGTTGATCCTTGAGATCGTTCCTTAGCCGTGTGCGGTGCCCCCTGCCACCAAATTCCACCTCGATCATACCATTGTAGTGCTTAGGCGAAGCCCTGCGTTGGTAGTACATCAAGATCGTCACCACGCCGTCATGCTGACGAAACTCTTCCTCGACGCTTTGCTGGATCGGAGCCCGAGGATCGTCATCGAGCTGAACGTGTGCTAAGAACTCGGAGGTGCCGGAGTAACGGTGCTTGGATCGGTCAGATCGGGAAGAAGACGTACGACTACTTCCTCTACGTTGTGTGATCGCTTCCGCAGTCGGTCTGCGTTGGTACGTAGACAACACTCTCCCCTCTCGTTGCTGTGCATCACCATGATCTTGCGTGTGCGTAGGAAAATTTTCGAAATTACTACGTTCCCCAACAGTGGCATCCGAGCCTAGGTTTTATGGTTTGATGTTATTTGCACGAGTAGAACATAAGTGAGTTGTGGGCGATACAAGTCATACTGCCTACCAGCATGTCATACTTTGGTTCGGCGGTATTGTTGGGTGAGACGATCCGGACCAACCTTACGCGTACTCTTACGCGAGACCGGTTCCCTCGACGTGCTTTGCACATAGATGGCTTGCGGAAGACTGTCTCTCCAACTTTAGTTGAACCAAGTGTGACTACGCCCGGTCCTTGAGAAGGTTAAAACGGAGTCTATTTGACGAACTATCGTTGTGGTTTTGATGCGTAGGTGAGATGAGTTCTTACTTAAGCCTGTAGCAGCCACGTAAAACTTGCAACAACAAAGTAGAGGACGTCTAACTTGTTTTTGCAGGGTATGTTGTGATGTGATATGGTCAAGGCATGATGCTGATTTTATTGTATGAGATGATCATGTTTTGTAACTGAGTTATCGGCAACTGGCAGGAGCCATATGGTTGTCGCTTTATTGTATGCAATGCAATCGCGATGTAATGCTTTACTTTATTACTAAGCGGTAGTGATAGTCGTGGAAGCATAAGATTGGCGAGACGACAACGATGCTACGATGGAGATCAAGGTGTCGCGCCGGTGACGATGGTGATCATGACGGTGCTTCGGAGATGGAGATCACAAGCACAAGATGATGATGGCCATATCATATCACTTATATTGATTGCATGTGATGTTTATCCTTTTATGCATCTTATCTTGCTTTGATTGACGGTAGCATTATAAGATGATCTCTCACTAAATTATCAAGAAGTGTTCTCCCTGAGTATGCACCGTTGCCAAAGTTCGTCGTGCCCAGACACCACGTGATGATCGGGTGTGATAAGCTCTACGTCCAAACACAACGGGTGCAAAACAGTTGCACACGCAGAATACTCAGGTTATACTTGACGAGCCAAGCATATACAGATATGGCCTCGGAACACGGAGACCGAAAGGTCGAGCGTGAATCATATAGTAGATATGATCAACATAACAATGTTCACCATTGAAAACTACTCCATCTCACGTGATGATCGGTTATGGTTTAGTTGATTTGGATCACGTGATCACTTAGAGGATTAGAGGGATGTCTATCTAAGTGGGAGTTCTTAAGTAATTTGATTAACTGAACTTAAACTTATCATGAACTTAGTACCTGATAGTATCTTGCTTGTTTATGTTGATTGTAGATAGATGGCTCGTGCTGTTGTTCCGTTAAATTTTAATGCGTTCCTTGAGAAAGCAAAGTTGAAAGATGATGGTAGCAATTACACGGACTGGGTCCGTAACCTGAGGATTATCCTCATTGCTGCACAGAAGAATTACGTCCTGGAAGCACCGCTGGGTGACAGGCCTGCTGCTGGAGCAACGCCAGATGTTATGAACGTCTGGCAGAGCAAAGCTGATGACTACTCGATAGTTCAGTGTGCCATGCTTTACGGCTTAGAATCGGGACTTCAACGACGTTTTGAACGTCATGGAGCATATGAGATGTTCCAGGAGTTGAAGTTGATATTTCAAGCAAATGCCCGAATTGAGAGATATGAAGTCTCCAATAAGTTCTATAGCTGCAAGATGGAGGAGAACAGTTCTATCAGTGAGCATATACTCAAAATGTCTGGGGTATAATAATCACTTGATTCAGATGGGAGTTAATCTTCCAGATGACTGCGTCATTGACAGAATTCTCCAATCACTGCCACCAAGCTACAAGAGCTTCGTGATGAACTATAATATGCAAGGGATGAACAAGACTATTCCCGAGCTCTTCGCAATGCTGAAAGCTGCGGAGGTAGAAATCAAGAAGGAGCATCAAGTGTTGATGGTTAGCAAAACCACTAGTTTCAAGAAAAAGGGCAAAGGGAAGAAGAAGGGAAACTTCAAGAAGAACAGCAAGCAAGTTGCTGCTCAGGAGAAGAAACCCAAGTCTGGACCTAAGCCTGAAACTGAGTGCTTCTACTGCAAGCAGACTGGTCACTGGAAGCGGAACTGCCCCAAGTGTTTGGCGGATAAGAAGGATGGCAAAGTGAACAAAGGTATATGTGATATACATGTTATTGATGTGTACCTTACTAGAGCTCGCAGTAGCACCTGGGTATTTGATACTAGTTCTGTTGCTAATATTTGCAACTCGAAACAGGGACTACGGAATAAGCGGACGCTAGCAAAGGACGAGGTGACGATGCGCGTGGGAAACGGTTCCAAAGTCGATGTGATCGCGGTCGGCACGCTACCTCTACATCTACCTTCGGGATTAATATTAGACCTAAATAATTGTTATTTGGTACCAGCGTTGATCATGAACATTATATCTGGATCTTGTTTGATGCGAGACGGTTATTCATTTAAATCAGAGAATAATGGTTGTTCTATTTATATGAGTAATATCTTTTATGGTCATGCACCTTTGAAGAGTGGTCTATTCTTGTTGAATCTCGATGATAGTGATACACATATTCATAATGTAGAAGCCAAAAGATGCAAAGTTAATAATGATAGTGCAACTTATTTGTGGCACTGCCGTTTAGGTCATATCGGTGTAAAGCGCATGAAGAAACTCCATACTGATGGGCTTTTGGAACCACTTGATTATGAATCACTTGGTACTTGCGAACCGTGCCTCATAGGCAAGATGACTAAAACACCGTTCTCCGGTACTATGGAGAGAGCAACAGATTTATTGGAAATCATAGATACCGATGTATGTGGTCCGATGAATATTGAGACTCGTGGCGGATATCGTTATTTTCTCACCTTCACAGATGATTTAAGCAGATATGGGTATATCTACTTAATGAAACATAAGTCTGAAACATTTGAAAAGTTCAAAGAATTTCAGAGTGAGGTTGAAAATCATCGTAACAAGAAAATAAAGTTTCTACGATCTGATCGTGGAGGAGAATATTTGAGTTACGAGTTTGGTGTACATTTGAAAAATTGTGGAATAGTTTCGCAACTCACGCCACCCGGAACACCACAGCGTAATGGTGTGTCCGAACGTCGTAATCGTACTTTACTAGATATGGTGCGATCTATGATGTCTCTTACTGATTTACCGCTATCGTTTTGGGGTTATGCTTTAGAGACGGCCACATTCACGTTAAATAGGGCACCATCAAAATCCGTTGAGACGACACCTTATGAACTATGGTTTGGCAAGAAACCAAAGTTGTCGTTTCTTAAAGTTTGGGGCTGCGATGCTTATGTGAAAAAGCTTCAACCTGATAAGCTCGAACCCAAATCGGAGAAATGTGTCTTCATAGGATATCCAAAGGAAACTATTGGATACACCTTCTATCACAGATCCGAAGGCAAGACTTTTGTTGCTAAATTCAGAAACTTTCTAGAGAAGGAGTTTCTCTCGAAAGAAGTGAGTGGGAGGAAAGTAGAACTTGACGAGGTAACTGTACCTGCTCCCCTATTGGAAAATAGTACATCACAGAAAACTGTTTCTGCGACACCTATACCAATTAGTGAGGAAGCTAATGATGATAATCATGAAGCTTCAAGACAAGATACTACTGAACCACGTAGATCAACCAGAGTGAGATCCGCACCAGAGTGGTACGGTAATCCAGTTCTGGAAGTCATGCTACTAGATCATGATGAACCTACGAACTATGAAGAAGCGATGGTGAGCCCAGATTCCGCAAAGTGGCTTGAGGCCATGAAATCTGAGATGGGATCCATGTATGAAAACAAAGTATGGACTTTGGTTGACTTTCCCGATGATCGGCAAGCAATTGAGAATAAATGGATCTTCAAGAAAAAGACTGACGCTGACGGTAATATTACTGTCTATAAAGCTCGACTTGTCGCGAAAGGTTTTCGACAAGTTCAAGGGGTTGACTACGATGAGACCTTCTCACCCGTAGCGATGCTTAAGTCCGTCAGAATTATGTTAGCAATTGCCGCATTTTATGATTATGAAATATGGCAGATGGATGTCAAAACTGCATTCCTGAATGGATTTCTGGAAGAAGAGTTGTATATGATACAACCAGAAGGTTTTGTCGATCCAAAGGGAGCTAACAAAGTATGCAAACTCCAGCGATCCATTTATGGACTGGTGCAAGCATCTCGGAGTTGGAATAAACGCTTTGATAGTGTGATCAAAGCATTTGGCTTTATACAGACTTTTGGAGAAGCCTGTATTTACAAGAAAGTGAGTGGGAGCTCTGTAGCATTTCTAATATTATATGTGGATGACATATTGCTGATTGGAAATGATATAGAATTTCTGGATAGCATAAAGGGATACTTGAATAAAAGTTTTTCGATGAAAGACCTCGGGGAAGCTGCTTACATATTAGGCATAAAGATCTATAGAGATAGATCAAAACGCTTAATTGGACTTTCACAATGCACATACCTTGACAAAATTTTGAAGAAGTTCAAAATGGATCAAGCAAAGAAAGGGTTCTTGCCTGTGTTACAAGGTGTGAAGTTGAGTCAGACTCAATGCCCGACCACTGCAGAAGATAGAGAGAAAATGAAAGATGTTCCCTATGCTTCAGCCATAGGCTCTATCATGTATGCAATGCTGTGTACCAGAACTGATGTGTGCCTTGCTATAAGTTTAGCAGGGAGGTACCAAAGTAATCCAGGAATGGATCACTGGACAGCGGTCAAGAACATCCTGAAATACCTGAAAAGGACTAAGGATATGTTTCTCGTATATGGAGGTGACAAAGAGCTCACCGTAAGAGGTTACGTTGATGCAAGCTTTGACACTGATCCGGACGATTCTAAATCGCAAACCGGATACGTGTTTACTTTAAACGGTGGAGCTGTCAGTTGGTGCAGTTCTAAACAAAGCGTCGTAGCGGGATCTACATGTGAAGCGGAGTACATAGCTGCTTTGGAAGCAGCAAACGAAGGAGTCTGGATGAAGGAGTTCATATCCGATCTAGGTGTCATACCTAGTGCATCGGGTCCAATGAAAATCTTCTGTGACAATACTGGTGCAATTGCTTTGGCAAAGGAATCCAGATTTCACAAAAGGACCAAACACATCAAGAGACGCTTCAACTCCATCCGGGATTTAGTCCAGGTGGGAGACATAGAGATTTGCAAGATACATACGGATCTGAATGTTGCAGACCCGTTGACTAAGCCTCTTCCACGAGCAAAACATGATCAGCACCAAGGCTCCATGGGTGTTAGAATCATTACTGTGTAATCTAGATTATTGACTCTAGTGCAAGTGGGAGACTGAAGGAAATATGCCCTAGAGGCAATAATAAAGTTATTATTTATTTCCTTATATCATGATAAATGTTTATTATTCATGCTAGAATTGTATTAACCGGAAACATAATACATGTGTGAATACATAGACCAACAGAGTGTCACTAGTATGCCTCTACTTGACTAGCTCGTTAATCAAAGATGGTTATGTTTCCTAACCATGAACAAAGAGTTGTTATTTGATTAACGAGGTCACATCATTAGTTGAATGATCTGATTGACATGACCCATTCCATTAGCTTAGCACCCGATCGTTTAGTATGTTGCTATTGCTTTCTTCATGACTTATACATGTTCCTATAACTATGAGATTATGCAACTCCCGTTTACCGGAGGAACGCTTTGGGTACTACCAAACATCACAACGTAACTGGGTGATTATAAAGGAGTACTACAGGTGTCTCCAATGGTAGATGTTGGGTTGGCGTATTTCGAGATTAGGGTTTGTCACTCCGATTGTCGGAGAGGTATCTCTGGGCCCTCTCGGTAATGCACATCACATAAGCCTTGCAAGCACTGCAACTAATGTGTTAGTTGTGAGATGATGTATTACGGAACGAGTAAAGAGACTTGCCGGTAACGAGATTGAACTAGGTATTGGATACCGACGATCGAATCTCGGGCAAGTAACATACCGATGACAAAAGGAACAACGTATGTTGTTATGCGGTCTGACCGATAAAGATCTTCGTAGAATATGTAGGAGCCAATATGGGCATCCAGGTCCCGATATTGGTTATTGACCGGAGACGTGTCTCGGTCATGTCTACATTGTTCTCGAACCGTAGGGTCCGCACGCTTAACGTTACGATGACAGTTATTATGAGTTTATGCATTTTGATGTACCGAAGGTTGTTCGGAGTCCCAGATGAGATCACGGACATGACGAGGAGTCTCGAAATGGTCGAGACGTAAAGATTGATATATTGGAAGCCTATGTTTGGACATAGGAAGTGTTCCGGGTGAAATCGGGATTTTACCGGAATACCGGGAGGGTTACCGGAACCCCCCGGGAGACTAATGGGCCTATTGGGCCTTAGTGGAAAAGAGAAAAGGGGCAGCTCACAGCCTGGCCGCGCGCCCCCCCTTCCCCAAGTCCCAGTAGGACTAGGAGAAGGGGCCGGCCCCCCTCTCTCTCCTTTCCCCCTTGAGAGTCCTAGTTGGAATAGGATTGGAGGGAGGAGTCCTACTCCCGGTAGGAGTAGGACTCCCCCTGCGCCTCCCTCTCTCTGGCCGGCCAGCCCCCCTCCCTCCAACCTTTATATACGGGGGCAGGGGACACCCCAAGACACACAAGTTGATCCTTGAGATCGTTCCTTAGCCGTGTGCGGTGCCCCCTGCCACCAAATTCCACCTCGATCATACCGTTGCAGTGCTTAGGCGAAGCCCTGCGTCGGTAGTACATCAAGATCGTCACCACGCCGTCGTGCTGACGAAACTCTTCCTCGACGCTTTGCTGGATCGGAGCCCGAGGATCGTCATCGAGCTGAACGTGTGCTAAGAACTTGGAGGTGCCGGAGTAACGGTGCTTGGATCGGTCGGATCGGGAAGAAGACGTACGACTACTTCCTCTATGTTGTGTGATCGCTTCCGCAGTCGGTCTGCGTTGGTACGTAGACAACACTCTCCCCTCTCGTTGCTGTGCATCACCATGATCTTGCGTGTGCGTAGTAAAATTTTCGAAATTACTACGTTCCCCAACAGATATCGCCATCTCTTGGTTGTTATGTTGACAATTAAAGTATACCGCTCAAAATATTATTCACCTCTATTTCAAAACCGAGCTCTGGCACCTCTACAAATCCCCGCTTCCCTCTGTGAAGGGCCTATCTATTTACTTTCATGTTGAGTCATCATCTTCTTATTAAAAAGCACCAGTTGGAGAGCACCGCCGTCATTTGCATTCATTACTGTTAGTTTACATTGAGTATGACTTGACTGGATCTCTTTTACCATGAATTACAATGTCTAGTCAGTCCTTGATCTTTAAAGGTGCTCCACATTTATGTTTTGCGGTCTCAGAAAGGGCTAGCGAGATACCATCTTGCTATATCATATTATGATTGTTTTGAGAAAGTGTTGTCATCCGAGATTTATTATTATTGCTCGCTAGTTGATTATGCCATTGATATGAGTAAACTTGAGACCTAAGCGTTATTGTGAATGTGGTTAGTCATAATCTTTGCTGAAAACTTGAATGTTGGCTTTACATATTTACAACAACGAGAGCAAACAGAGTTTGTAAAAGTTTTTCTTTATCACTTTCAGTTTATCAACTGAATTGCTTGAGGACAAGCAAGGGTTTAAGCTTGGGGGAGTTGATACGTCTCCGTCGTATCTACTTTTCCAAACACTTTTGCCCTTGTTTTGGACTCTAACTCGCACGATTTGAATGGAACTAACCCGGACTGACGTTGTTTTCAGCAGAATTACCATGGTGTTATTTATGTGCAGAAACAAAAGTTCTTGGAATGACCTGAAACTTCACGGAACAATTTTCGGAAATAATAAAAAATCCTTGCAAAAGGTGAAGGCCAGGGGGCCCACCACCTGTCCACGAGGGTGGGGGCGCACCTGCCCCCCTAGGGCACGCCCCTACCTTGTGGCCCCCTGGAGCTCCTCCGACCTCAACTCCAACTCTATATATTTGGTTTCGGGGAGAAAAAAAATCAGGGATAAGGATTCATTCCGTTTTACGATACGAAGCCGCCGCTAAGCCCTAAAACCTCTCCGGAGGGCTGATCTGGAGTCCGTTCGGGGCTACGGAGAGGGGAATCCGTCGCCATCGTCATCATCAACCATCCTCCATCACCAATTTCATGATGATCACCGCCGTGCGTGAATAATTCCATCGTAGGCTTGCTAGATGGTGATGGGTTGGATGAGATCTATCATGTAATCGAGTTAGTTTTGTTAGGGTTTGATCCCTAGTATCCATTATGTTCTGAGGTTGATGTTGCTATGACTTTGCTATGCTTAATGCTTGTCACTAGGGCCCGAGTGCCATGATTTCAGATCTGAACCTATTATGTTTTCATCAATATATGAGAGTTCTTGATCCTATCTTGCAAGTCTATAGTCACCTATTATGTGTTATGATCCATTAACCCCAAAGTGACAATAATCGGGATACTTACCGGTGATGACCATAGTTTGAGGAGTTCATGTATTCACTATGTGCTAATGCTTTGTTCCGGTACTCTATTAAAAGGAGGCCTCAATATCCCTTAGTTTCCATTAGGACCCCGCTGCCACGGGAGGGTAGGATAAAAGATGTCATGCAAGTTCTTTTCCATAAGCACGTATGACTATATTTGGAATACATGCCTACATTACATTGATGAACTGGAGCTAGTTCTGTGTCACCCTAGGTTATGATTGTTACATGATGAACCACATCCGGCATAATTCTCCATCACCGATCCATTGCCTACGAGCTTTCCATATATTGTTCTTCGCTTATTTACTTTTTCATTGCTATTGCTATCATCACTACAAAATACCAAAAACATTACTTTTACCACTGTTACCTTTTGCTACCGTTACCACTACTATCATATTACTTTGCTACTAAATACTTTGCTGCAGATATTAAGTTTTCAGGTGTGGTTGAATTGACAACTCAGCTGCTAATACTTGAGAATATTCTTTGGCTCCCCTTGTGTCGAAGCAATAAATTTGGGTTGAATACTCTACCCTCGAAAACTATTGCGATCCCCTATACTTGTGGGTTATCAGATCGCACGCCTCCCGTACTCAAATAGCTACCCCGCACGGCACCTACTAGCCAATAAAAAAAGGGGACGCGTGGCCACATGTAATTGGTAAGTCGAACGCCCAGGGTTTCAATAATACTTGTGTTTCCGATTTGTAACGTGACAGCTGTAAGTGCATCTAGTGTCCCTTAGTGATTTTGGTGTATTGAAGACTTATAGGTTAAGGGACTGATGCATTTGTGAGTTTACACAGGTCTATAAGTATATGAGGAGTTTGATATTTACAGGGAAAGTCGTCCCCTAAAAATGAAGTTCTTCGACTGAAGACTTTGGATTTCTGAAGACTTTCTGAAGACTTTGAAAGTGAAGAAATTAGTGTAATCCTGAAGACTTGATATTCATTCGAGGAACATGAAGCGTGAAGACTTTTGTTTTCATAGTTTCATTTTCTCTTTCTTGATTCATAGGAAACACCGTACTGTTAAAGGGGGTCGAGGAAATACTAAGGAAAAATTTCCAAGTGATGCTCAACTCAAATCCTACACCTACCAATCCCTTCGAATGAAGCCATTGGAAATCTCATACAGCTCAGTCAATTTCTTCAGTGACAGAGACGAAGTTCTTCTGGTCTCTGAGGAATTTGTTCTGACTGAGGAGTTAGGAATTCGCCAGTGCGGATTGCCTACACAGTGAGGAACATGGTAGCCCTGAGGAATTTATACTCAAAATTCCGACCATTGTTGTGCTATGCGCCAACTGTCCCAAAATATCTACCCACCTAACGGTCATATCATTGAAGGGCATTTATGTCTTATCATGTCGGGCTGCTCCCTAGGCTATAAATAGCCGCCCCATACAACCACTAGATGGTTGGCTGCTCCGAGAGAAACTGACACTTGTCATTTGAGAGCATCCCATCCTCCGAGGACTTTGAGTGAAAATCATCAAGTGAGGAAAACCCAAACCCAAACACCTACAAACCCAAAGTGATTGAGCATCACTGAAGAGATTGATCCTGCGTGGATCCAACGCTTGTTACCTTTGAAGACTATGCATCTTCCAGATGGTTAGGCGTCATGGTTTAGATCATCCAAGAGGAAATTGTGGATCGCCGAGTGACCGAGTCTGTGAAGGTTTGGAAGTCACCTGAAGACTTACCACGAGTGATTGGGAGAGGCCTGTGTGACCTTAGTTCAAGGGGAATACGGTGAGGACTAAGTGTCCTGGACTGCGTGTTCAGGACTGGGTGTCCGGGACTATGTGTCCTCAGGTTTAAATACCTAGCCGCCCTAACCAGATGTACATCTATCACAGTTGGAACTAGTCTACCAAATCATTGTCTTCACCAAGATACCCGGTTCCATTTCCTCAACCCTTCCATTTCCTCATTTATGTGTTGTGTGCTTGTTCATATCTGTTTGAAGACTTTGACTGAAGACTTTCTCTATTTCCTCAGTTCAATTTCTTTAGTCTATTTGTCTTATCTTGTGTTTACGCTTTCTGTACTCTATGCTTGTTTTCATTTCTTCATGAATACCATGCTCATGCTCTGTTATGTTTACTTCTGAGTACTTATTCCGCTGTAAGTAGTTCTTCATTCAGGAATTTCCTCACCCTGAAATTCCTTAGTGAAGAATTCATAAAAATCGCCTATTCACCCCCCTCTAGTCGATATAACGCACTCTCAATTGGTATCAGAGCAAGGTACTCCCTTGTTCTATGTGATTTTGGTTTAACCGCCTGGAGTTTTAGTTATATCGACCACAGGTATGAAGAATGTGACATGCCCCATCTTTGACGGTCATGATTATCCCAAGTGGAAGGCCATGATGAAGAAGTGCCTCATGGCGATGAACAGCGAGCTGTGGACCGTCACCGAGATTGGCCTTACCGATCTGTGCAAGATGGCGGAAGCTGATGACATTTGCAAGTACACTCTTCTAAACCTCACGACAAAGGACGTCATCTGCTCCTGTCTGTCTCAAAATCAGTTCAGGAATATCATACATCTCAGCCATGCGAAGCTTATTTGGGACCGTCTCTCTGAGGTCTATGAAGGTCATCGAACTCGTCATGATCCTTGGTTTGAGGATTTCAAGGAATCACTCAAAGCGATGACACTCGAACCAGAATCATCATCCTCTACATCATGCTTTATGGCAAAAGGTGCTAAGGTAACTGAATGCTACCTATCCGAGTCCAGTGATGATGAATCTGGTGATGAATTTGGACCCAGTTATGTCAAACTTGCTTCCCTTGCCACTAAACAACAAAGAGCTTTGGAAAAAGTTCAATACATGTTGGATAAAAGCGATGATATGTTGGGTGAAGAAATGGATCAGTCGAAAGCTTTGGCTGATAGTCTTCAGAGACTTCAGTCTAAGTTTGACACCCTTCAAAGTCATCATAACACTCTCTTATCTGATCATGAGAAGCTTTCTTATGAATTTCTTCAAAGAAAGCAAGATCTTAAGCAGTTAAGAATGAGTTATGAAGATCTTCAGAAGGAGCATGATTCATTACTTGCTCAACAGATCAATGCTACTCAGGATGAATTTGTTCCTCCATGTTTGAAGTGCATTGAACGTGAAACTGCTAATTATTCACCTGAATGCTCAAATACTTCCATTGCTGCAAATTCTTCAACTGCCTCTGCTATCATTAATTCCTCATCTGAGGACATTACTAGTATCATTGATGATGCAGGGCTGAAGGAATTGTATATGACAGGCATGTACAAAAGCCTCAAAGGGCATCAGGCTCTTTGGGACGTGCTTAAAAAGCAGATCCTCAAAAGGAACCCTAGGAAAGAGGGTATTGCCTTTGATAGGAAACTCAATGCTGATGGGACCTACTAGAAACCTGAGCAGTATCCCAAAACCTCATGGGTTGCTGCAAAGGGACCTTCAGTGGATCCATCTACTTTCTCTGGCTTTACATGTGAATCTTCATATTCTTCTGATGAGTCAATTGACTCAAACTATAAACTGTTCAAAAATCAGAATGGTGAAGTATTTGCTAGATTTGTTGGCACTAACTGCAGGAATGGTCCTCCTATGAAGAAAATCTGGGTTCCCAAAAGGTGCCTTGAAAATCTCTAGGTGAATGTCATCATGACACCACCTGTGAAGAATAGGAACCCCAGATCAAATTCTTCATATGGATCCAAGTCCTCATACGGACCAAACTCCTCACATGGATCAAATTCCTCAAAAGGATCAAAGTCCTCATATGAACATCATCGTGCTAACCCGTCTGTTTCGCAGGGAAGATCTAAGGATTATGGATATGTGCATTATTATTCAAATCATTATGTTCATAAGTCCTCGAAGAATTTCTTTGCTTACTCCTATGCTTACCCTAACTCCTCTTTTGTGAAACGAAGTGAATTGGCATCTATGCCAGCTTTCTCTTATGCAGCTCGCAGAATAATGAACTCTTTGCCACCCCTTCAGATGTGGGTGGTGAAAAAAAAGAACTAACCTCTTATGCAGGGTCAGGTCTCCAGACGAACTTAATCGTCTGAAGAATTTGTTGGAGACCTGAATATGCCTGAAAGGATGCAAGCTAATCATGAAGAAATGAATTTTCATTTCTCACGTCCTCATACTGCTTTATATGTTCTATTGCTTGATGAAATTGATCTGATGAAATTGATATCATATTCTTCACTGATGAAGTATATGAGTTCGTAAGTTGCATAATTCATCTGCAGGATGATCAACCCAAAGCCACTGAGTGGGTCCTCGATAGTGGATGTACAAATCACATGACTGGTGACAGGAGCTTATTGATGGACTCTGCTTTATCTCCATCACATCTGAAGCATATCACCTACGCTGACAAAGGCAAAAGCAAGGTATTGGATCTAGGTAAGGTTGCAATCTCAAAGGATCGACACATGGACAAAGTCATGCTTGTCGAGTCCTTAGGGTTCAACCTCATGTCTGTCTCAATGCTTTGTGATCTTGATATGGTTGTTGTATTTGGCAAGTATCGTTGTGTTGTGATCATGTAAGCTGACAATTCTAAAGTCTTTGAAGGCTTTAGGAGAGGAGATTTGTATATTGTTGATTTCTCTACAGGACCACAACCTACTACATGTCTACTTACAAAAGCTTCAGAAGGCTGGCTATGGCATCGACGACTTGGTCATGCTGGCATGACGAATCTACACACGCTCGCGAAGAAGAAGCATGTCATTGGCATTGAGGGTGTCAAATTCCTCAAGGACTATTTGTGTGGAGCTTGTGAAGCTGGAAAGATGACCAAGGCCAAGCATGCAATGAAGACTATCATGACTACTTCTCGACCATTTGAATTACTTCACATGGATATCTTTGGCCCTACTCACTATGACACTTTTACTAATGCTGCATATTTATACGGTTTGTCACCGTTGATGATTATTCTCGATATACATGGGTGCATATCATCACTTACAAAACTGAAGTGCAAGAAGTCTTCAAACGATTTTCCTCGAGGGCTTCAACAGACTTTGGTGTGAAAATCAAGCACATCAGAAGTGATAATGGAACTGAGTTCAAGAACACTAGTCTTGATGACTATCTTGATGAACTTGGTATTACTCATGAGTTATCTTCTCCTTATACTCCTCAGCAAAATGGCGTCGTGGAGCGCAAGAACAGGACTCTTGTTGAGATGGCCCGCACTATGCTTGATGAGTACAAGACGCCTCCTCGCTTTTGGCCTGAGGCAATTGATACTGCGTGCCGCATCATCAACATGGTATATCTTCACAAATTCTTCAAGAAGACTGCATATGAACTCCTCATTGACAAGAAACCCAATGTGAGTTATTTCAAAGTCTTCGGTGCTAAATGTTGGATTAGAGATCCTCACCACAGTTCTAAATTTGCACCGAAAGCACATGAAGGTTTTATGCTCGGTTATGGTAAGGACTCGCACACCTACAGAGTCTTCAACATCTGTCATCACAAGGTTGTTGAAGCTGTAGGTGTGCGGTTCGATGAAACTAATGGCTCGCAAAGAGAGCACCTACCTCCTGTGACAGATGAAATACCTCCTGAGGAATTTATTAAGTTCAAGGCTACTGAGGATGTCATTACTACTGAAGAATCTTCTGAAGAAGTCATTCCAGAACATGAAGAACGTCATGCTAATGCACCTGAGGAAAACGGTGCTGAAGAAAATGCTGATCAAATTCCTCAATGACAACCCGCTCATCCTCGCGTTGCAAATGAAGTGCAAATTGAGAAAATCATCAGCGACATCAACATTCCAGGTCCTCTCACACGCTCAAGAGCTTCACATCTTACATTCTTAAGAAGTTGATCCCCACTACTATGAATTCTCTCAACATGCAGCCCATCCATATCATCATCTAGCCACGTCAGCAATTCTCCTATACATGCATACATCGTGTACGTAGGGTTTGTGTTTGGCAACAGAATACATGCATGGCTATAATTGTTGGGGAACGTTGCAGAAAACAAAAATTTCCTACGGTTTCACCAAGATCCATATATGAGTTCATTTAGCAACGAGTGATCGGATGCATCTACATACCTTTGTAGATCGCGAGCGGAAGCGTTCAAAGAACGGGGATGAGGAAGTCGTACTTGACGTGATCCAAATCACCGGAGATCCTAGCGCCGAACGGACGGCACCTCCGCGTTCAACACACGTACAGTCAGCGTGACGTCTCCTCCTTCTTGATCCAGCAAGGGGGAAGGAGAGGTTGAGGAAGATGGCTCCAGCAGCAGCACGACGACGTGGTGGTGGTGGAGAAGCAGTACTCTGACAGGGCTTCGCCGAGCTCTACGGAGGAGGAGGAGGTGTTGGAGGGGAGAGGGAGGCGTCAGGGGCATCGGTGCGGCTGCCCTCCCTCCCCCCTCTATATATAGGGTCCCCAAGGGGGGGCGCCGGCCCTGGAGATCCAATCTCCCAAGGGGGCGGCGGCCAAGGGGGGTGGAGTGCCCCCCAAGGCAAGTGGGGCGCCCCCACCCTAAGGTTCCCAACCCTAGGCGCAGGGGGAAGGCCCAAGGGGGGCGCACCAGCCCACTATGGGTTGGTTCCCCTCCCACTTCAGCCCATGGGGCCCTCCGGGATAGGTGGCCCCACCCGGTGGACCCCCGGGACCCTTCCGGTGGTCCCGGTACAATACCGGTGACCCCAAAACTTGTCCCGATGGCCGAAATAGCACTTCCTATATATAATTCTTTACCTCCGGACCATTCTAGAACTCCTCGTGATGTCCGGGTGTAGGATCGAAAGTATGTCTAGAGGGGGGGGGGGTGATTAGACTACTTGACCAAATAAAAACTTAACCTTTTCCCAATTTTAGTTCTTGGCAGATTTTAGCTATCTTAGGACAAGTCAAGCAATCATCACACAATTCAAGCAAGCATGCAAAGAGTATATTGGCAGTGGAAAGTAAAGCATGCAACTTGCAAGAATATAAAGGGAAGGGTTTTGAGGATTCAAACGCAATCGGAGACACAGATGTTTTTCCCGTGGTTCGGATAGGTGGTGCTATCCTACATCCATGTTGATGGAGACTTCAACCCACGAAGGGTAACGGTTGCGCGAGTCCATGAAGGGCTCCACCCACGAAGGGTCCACGAAGAAGCAACCTTGTCTATCCCACCATGGCCATCGCCCACAAAGGACTTGCCTCACTAGCGGTAGATCTTCACGAAGTAGGCGATCTCCTTGCCCTTACAAACTCCTTGGTTCAACTCCACAATCTTGTCGGAGGCTCCCAAGTGACACCTAGCCAATCTAGGAGACACCACTCTCCAAGAAGTAACAAATGGTGTGCTGATGATGAACTCCTTGCTCTTGTGCTTCAAATGATAGTCTCCCCAACACTCAACTCTCTCTCATAGGATTTGGATCTGGTGGAAAGAAGATTTGAGTGGAAAGCAACTTGGGGAAGGCTAGAGATCAAGATTCATATGGTTGGAATGGAATATCTTGGCCTCAACACATGAGTAGGTGGTTCTCTCTCAGAACATATGAGTTGGAATGGTGTATGTGTTCTGATGGCTCTCTCCACGAGTGAAGAGGAGGTGGAGGGGTATTTATAGCCTCCACACAAAATCCAACCGTTACACACAATTTACCAATCTCGGTGGGACAAAATAAACAAACTCGGTCGGACCGAAATAGTAAACCTAGTGACTATTAGAGATTTCGGTGGGACTGACATGCAACTCGGTAGGACCGATTCGGTTAGGGTTTGGGCATAACGTAATCTCGGTGAGACCGATTGCACAAACTCGGTGAGACCGAGTTTGGCAATAAGCTAACCAGAGAGTTGGTCAGGCAAACTCGGTGGGACTGACTCACTCTTTCGGTGAGACCGAAAAGTTACAAGAAGGAAACATAGAGTTTACATTGCAATCTCGGTGGGACCGATTCGCTCTTTCAGTGAGACCGAAACGTTACGAAAGGGAAACAGAGAGTTTGCAATCCCATCTCGGTGAGACCGAGATCCTTATCGGTAGGACCGAATTGCTAGGGTTTGGCAGTGGCAAATGACAAGTGAAACTCGGTGGCGCTGGATTGAAAGAATCGGTATGACCGAGTTTGGCTTAGGGTTTAGGTCATCTGTGGCTATGGAAAAGTGGTTGAGGATTTTGGAGCATATCACCAAGCACATAAAGCAAGAGGCTCATTAAGCAACACCTCATCCCTCCTTGATAGTATTGGCTTTTCCTAAAGACTCAATGTGATCTTGGATCACTAAAATATAAAATGAAGAGTCTTGAACTTTTGAGCTTGAGCCAATTCTTTGTCCTTAGCATTTTGAGGGTTCCACTTTCACATCCATGCCATGCCAATCATTGAGCTTTCCTGAAATAATCATCTTGAAATAGCATTAGCTCAATGAGCTATATGTTGTTATGAATTACCAAAACCACCTAGGGATAGTTGCACTTTCAATCTCCCCCTTTTTGGTAATTGATGACAACATATAGATCAAAGCTTCGACAAATGATAATAAGCATGAAATATATCGTCGCTTTGAGAAGTATGTGGCAAGTAAGAGCTCCCCCTAAATTTGTGCATATTTAGAATTTGCTTTGGACTGCAAATACACAAGGAGTTAGAGTCATGGGTTACTCTTCCATGTCACATACATCTTGGTGGAGCGCTAAAAAATGATAAGATTGAAATACATGCACTCATCACCAAGAATAGTGAGTGATCACATAAGATAGATAGAATAATAATAGCATTAAGCAAACATTAAGGATAGCTTATGATCAAACACATGATCATCGATGTCTCACACAGATAAGGGCATTGTATCTCACACACAAGCAAACAAAGATCGAAAAACCACCAAATAAAACAAGAGAGAATAAAGGCAACACTCTCTCTCGAAGCCTATGATCTATACATTTTCTCCCCCTTTGGCAACAAGTTACCAAAAAGTTCCTAGAAAATGCATAGTGCTAAGTCGACGCTCAGGCTTGATCTTCAGGTGGTGGTGGAGTCCGGAGCACTCCAAGGACGAAGCCTTCGGTAGACGTGGTCGGAGTTGAGGCTGAAGTGGACGCTGGAGCTGGTGGAACTGAGGCTGTGGCTGACGCAGATGTGGTAGCTCTGGTGTCAGCAACTGGCATTGCAGACGACCTCGGACCTCGTGGCACCCTGGCAAAAGCATCAGTCGTAGTCCTGCCTCTCCTCTCATTCATGTCATCCTGGAGCTGCTCCACGATAGTCTGTATCTCTGTCACCTTGATGTCCAAATCATAGAACCTCTGTTCCATGATCCTCTCTAAGCTTGCCTGGTTCTGAGTTAGGGTGGCTAGTCCTTGCTCAATCCACAGGGTGGACGCAATCAGGTAACCAAGCTGCTCTTGTTTGGTTTTCAGAAAATATTCAGATGCCTCCTCTTGAGTAGGCATCCTGGCAGCTTTCTCCTTCTTCGCCTTCTCCTTCTTGGCTTGTGCTTGGGCAGATGATGGCTCATTCTTAGTCATGACCACTTGGTTATCTTCAAAATCTGGACGGATGGGCAGGTGTTCCTTGTCCAACAAGTATGTGCCCGTGCCCATCTTTGAGTTGATGAGCTCCTGAATCTGTGGGGCATATCCACAGCTCCTCTTCTGGTCTGCTGCTGTCCTCTTAATGGTCTCTACCATTAGGCTCATCACCTTGAACTTCTGAGGCACGTCAAAGATATGAAGCAAATTGATCGCATGACCTCTGATCATCTTGTGATCTCCAGACTTGGGCAATAGGGTGTGCCTCAGTATCCAATTGATAGTGGGCAGTCCTGATAGAAGATAATGCACTGAGCCAAATTTGAACGTGTCAAGTGCTTCATTCGGAATCTCCTTGTACATGTTGGACATAGAGTTGTGGTCCATCTTTTTCTTGGCATAAATTTCCAAGTCATCATCCTGCTCTCCTGGGGCGTTGATCAGCTGAGCCCATTCAGCAACTGTGGACTGGTACCTCGTACCCTCTCACATCCAAGTTATCCTACCATCTGGATAAAAGTGGGCTGTGGAGTAGAACTGCATTATGAGTTCCTCGTTCCACTTTGTGAGCTTCTGCCCAACAAAGTCCTCTACTCCACATGCCTTAAAGCTGTCCTGCACTCCAGGGAAGTACTCTTCATTGTCCTTGATATACTGCCAATCGACCCATCTCATATCGCAGACAATGGGCTTCTTGTCTAACAGCACTGTCTCATAGAAGTCTTGCTGCTCCTTGGTGTGAAACCTGTAGTCCACTGCAGTCCTTCTCCTAGAAGCATATGGATCTGCTTCTCTCCACTTCCTCAGCCTTGAATCTCTCCTGAGCTTCATATCCTCAGCCACAGGATGAGCATCGTTGTGGTCTGGGATCTTGGGCTTGAGCTTCCTAAGGACATTCTCTTCCTCTTCTTCTGCAACTTCAGGCACTAGGGCCTTGTTCTTCTCAGCAACTGGGATGCTTCTTGTGTTTCTCTTTGGCTTTGGCTTTGGAGCTGACTTGGCCTTGGAAGCAGCTCCCCTGATTTTATGGCATCACCCATTAGCTTGGGTGCCTTGGGTGCTGGTGCAGCAACCTCTTCTTCTTCCTCCTCATCTTCCATGATGGAGGCCTTGCCAAGCACTCTGGCTACAGTCTTCTTGACCCTTTCCTTCCTCTTTTTGCCTTCAGCAGCAACTGGCTCTGTGGGTGCAGGCTTCACAGTTGAAGCTCTAACCTTAGACATGGGCTGCCTGCCTGCTGGCCTTTTGATCTTCAGCCCTGGCTTTGTGCCTGCTGCTGGCTCAACTCTCTTTGATGTGGCCTCTTCCTCTGCCACATAATCTTCATCTTCAGAATCAGAAGTTCTCTTCTTCCTTTGTCTAGTGGCAGCTTTAGGCAGATTGCTAGGGGTGCT
This sequence comes from Triticum monococcum, assembly GCA_034509565.1. Classification (NCBI taxonomy): domain Eukaryota; kingdom Viridiplantae; phylum Streptophyta; class Magnoliopsida; order Poales; family Poaceae; genus Triticum; species Triticum monococcum. The sequence goes on from CM067845.1 coordinate 639,969,140, forward strand.
CCTGCTGCCATCATCTGAAGAGCTGGAGGGACTAGTGCCCTCACTCATCACCACTTGCTGCTCTGAGAGGTTCTGGCTGTCACTTTGGTCTGACATGATGCAAACTCTGACTGCAGACCCTGTGAATAGATTATAGATGAGATAGAATGGATGAGCATCACAAAATGCAGAGATTTTTGCAAAAGAATAATCCAAAAACTTAGTTTTAGTTTTCCACTAAAAGCATCTCGGATCTACCGATTTTCAAACTCGGTGACACCGAAGCAGTTTTGGCACTAGAACTAGTGAACTTGGTAAGACCGAGTCACAGTTCGGTGGCACCGAGACTGCTAGGGTTTCACAGAGTTCCAAAATCGGTCACATCGATAAGTAATTCTCGGTCAGACCGAGTTTTACTTGTGCAATGGCATAAGCCAAATCGGTGGGACCGAGTTTTTCAACTCGGTGGGTCCGAGATGGTTTCGGCGGAAACCTAACCCTAAAATTTTCGAATTAAACCTAATCTACGAGTTCATTGACTGGATAGGAGTTTATCAAACGTGGCAAGAATCATGATGATCACAATGTGCTAGGAATCGGACTGGAGAATAGCACAAAGATCGAGTCCATACCCTAGTTCGGCGGAGACTCGCAACGGCGGCAACGGTGGGGCAAAATTCCCGTTGACGGCGACGAAGACCAGCGACTGGAGGCGGCTGGCGGCGAGGAGGACGATCCGGGGACCCAGGAGGCAGAGCGAGCTATGCGCGGGCGAAGAGGTTTCGGAGAAATTTCCAAAATTTTGCCCGTCACTATATATAGCCCGACCCTGTCCGTGTGACTGAGTGGAACAACTCGGTGGCACCGAGATGGAAAACTGTATACAGTTATTGCAACTCGGTGTGACCGAGTGGTTCAAATCGGTTGCACCGAGATCGAAAACCTAGATCAACTTAATGATCTCGGTAGGACCGAAAGTATGGTATCGGTCAGACCGAGAATCACAAAGAGGTTTTGGAAGTTTCAGTCTATGATGAATCGGGGACTCCGAGCGCTCCTCACACAGAGTGGTTCGAATCTGACTTGATCAAATTTTGTGATGCAGCATGAATAGAGTTTGAGACGATAAAAGCATAGATAGCTAGAGGAGGTTCTTAGGCATTCTTGTCCATCCACTTGGCAAAAGAAGATAAAGCCAAACAATCAAAACAACAAGTGGATGTCCTTGAATGAGTAAAATATGCAACCAACATGCTCACACAATAAGATGGCAAATGAAATATGTGGCAAAGCATGCACAACCAATTCTATCATCTATCAAGCAATTTGCGATGACTAGGTCATCTATATATGAGTATATTGACTTAGGAGTCAAGTGAGAACACTTGATCGTAGGTCATACTCATCGTTTAAGCTCAAGTGGGGTTACCACTTTTACATAAAGCATTGTTGCATTCACATCTTTAGAGTTGCTTTAGCTCAAGTTTTAGAGTAAAGCTCCCCCCTAGATGTGATATCCCCCCTAAGAGGGATGAACTAACCTTGGGTTTTGTTGATGATGACTTCATGTAGATGTTGAAGATGTGGATGCTCAATGTTGATGTAGATCACTTGGAGATATCCATTTGAGTGAATTGTACTTTCAATACCTACATGGGTTAGTCCCACAAGGAACAAACAAGGATATCCATAGACATAGAGTGATGCATACACAAGATGATGTCCATGAAAACTTTAGGTTACCTTGTCCCTTGTCTTACCAACAAGAGGTTTTGTGACTCCTTGAACTAGTGCATGATGTGGAAGTTGGTTGCACTTGTTCTTGCCAAAATGATGAGAGTGAAATATGTTGGCGGAGTCACCCTCAAGAAATCTCTAGTTCTTCTTCTTTTGGATCCACACCATCTTGATGGGAATCCTTGGAGTTGTAGTCGTACTTGATGAAGTGGAACTTGACGTGGTCTTGGGAATCCACTTGACTAAGGTCTTAGGAGCTTCTTCAAATGCATCAATCTCCTCTTGAAGCTTGTCCTTGCCTTTTTGCTTGTAGTCTTGTGGTGGAAGATCATCTTGAGCTTGTGTCCCCTTGAAAGAAGTATCAGACTTCTCTTGTTGAGGAACAAACTTTGTCTTGGGGTATTGATCTTCTTCCCACTCAACTCCATTGGCATTGAACTTTCGTTCAAAACCAACACCTTGATTCTTCCGGTGCATTCCTTGCTTGCGCACAATTTCCTCAAATTTCTTACTCCCGGCAAGGCTTTTGTACACTCCTTTCTCTATAATCCCCTTCAATAAGCTACTTTCTTGCTCAAGTGTAACTTGGCTAAGAGAATCATTAGTGGAATCAAGAGAACTACTAGAAGCAACAATATTGGATTTAGCATGATCATTGTTACTACTAGAGGAAGAATCTTTCTTGTTCTTGTTACTAGACTTGACTTGAGGCATGTAAGTGGATAATAGTAAATGCTTGGCAATGTAAGAAGAACTTTTCTTGCAGAGATCATCATTGATTGCTTTTAAGAACTCATGCTCTTGCTCAAGATTGAGCTTTTCAAAGCGTAATTTCTCATGAGCTCTTAAAAGTTCTCGATGATCTTCGAAGATAGTTGTCAGGGGAGCTTATCCACGAACACCTATGGGACTGGCGGACCGAGCCCCTTTCGGTTCGGCAGGGGGGCGGAGATTGCACGAAGAGTAGATCGAGGCGAAGCGCACGAGCACACGATCAGTTTACCCAGGTTCGGGCCGCATGGATGCGTAAAACCCTACTCCTGCTTTGTGGTTTGTATTGAGTTCTTGCTCGGGAGCGCCGAGTGCTACAGTACACACCAGCAGCTAACGAGACCGAGCGTGAGTGTTCTCTTTGGCCGACCCCTTCTACGTTGCGCATGGGCCTCCTTTTATATGCTCAAGGGGTCACCAATAGGTGGCAACGTAGACAAGGGTAAAAATGGAAAGGCGTTGCGGTTGGCACCGCCACCTACTACAGTGTATCATACCTAACCCTGATGGTAGGGGACAAGGGCATTAAATGCCCGTCTGCGTCGCCCAAACAGTGCAAAAGGGACCGCCAGGGACGCCACCGCTCGCCACGATGGCAATCTTGTCAGCACCGCTTGCCACCGTGTACCGCTGGCTGCACAGCCTCCCGCCACGTACGCCTGGAAGGGTCCCAGAGCGACACGTTGGTGGATGTGCTGGAGCGCAGGTACAGAGTGGAGGCTTGCCGCGGCAAGTGCCTTGCCGCGGTCATTGTCTTGTCGCGTCCGGGAGCTTGTCGCTCACCGGGCCTTGCCGGGACGCGTGGTGCGTCGCGGCAAGTTCCTTGAGATGCCTTGGTTGGCCTTCCCGGCAAGCTCCTCTTGCTGGGGTCTTGTCTCCTTGGCTTGGATACTTTGTTCTTGAATGGCTCCAAAGGAACCACGGAGGACCTTGGCGGTCACCCGGCAAGCCTTGACGCGGGATGCTGCGACTGCCCGTGCACAAGTTCAGGATACTAGGGTACCCCTACTCTAGTACACCGATAGGAGCCCCCGGGCCTGGGCCATACATGGTGCCGAGCGCTGTTGGGCCAGGCCCAAAACAGGGCACGGGCACGCGCGGCCTGGGTTACGCCGTATCTCTCTCCGCATCCACCGCGCCCTCCCCGAACGGCACACGTCGAATGCGGCGTCGTGGGAGAGATCGTGGGTGGTTTCTTTATTCGGAAAGGCGGAACGCCCGCCCCCTCCCTCTTTATAAGCAGGGGAAATAGGGGTAGTGCGCCCGTTCGCCCCTTTCCATTCCAATCTCGGAAACCTCCGCCGCTCCTCCGTCTTCCCAAAGCTGAAAGAGAGCAGTGCCATGCCCCCCATCGCCACCAGCACCACCAACGCCGTCGACCTCCTCCACCACTTCCGCCATGGCTCCGAAAGCCGACAAGGGGAAGGCTGTGAAGTCGACCGAGGCGCAGCGGCTTGCGGCGCTGTGAAAGGAGCGAGCAATCTTCCCCCCCAAGCTTGCCGCGAAGGATCTGAGGGAGTACTACTACCTCTTCTGGTCAACGGAGACGCGAGCGCATCCGAGCACGAAGGTACTTCCAGCCTCCGCTTGGAAAATGGCTCCAAATGGATATCCCTTCTTCGCCGTGTTCTTCTACTGCGGGCTCTGCCCGCCTTTCTCGGAGTTTTTTTGCGATATCATGAACACCTACAGGTTCTGCCTCCTTGATTTCACCCCCAATGCCGTTCTGACCATGGCAGTTTTCGCACATCTTTGCGAAAACTTTGTCAGAGTCCATCCCAACGTAGCCCTTTTTTGCCACTTCTTTATGCCCCGAGTAGAGAGAGGAGAGCCTTTATCCGGCGGAATCGCCTGGATCTCAAGGTCCGGCAAGGACTCTTATCTGGAGGGCGAGTTCCACGGCAAGTGGGAGGAATGGAGAGCAGACTGGTGCTGGATTGTCGAGGAGAACCCGCAGCCGTTTACCGCCCGGCGCCAAACCCCAGCAGTACGCGGTAGCGATTGGAGCGACGTGGCCCCGGAAGACGATAGGCTAAAGATTGCCGTCACCCGGATCCAACGCCTCAGGCTTGCCGGGCTTACTATAGGTGCTGTTGGCACAGATTTCCTTCGACGCCGCATCGCCCCCCTCCAGGAACGGAGGAGACCCGCCTGGGAGTTCAAGAATGCAGCGGATATCATGAGGCTGTGTCCGGGCCTCAACTATAACTTCACTTTTCTGGATCTCAACGCGATGCTCCAGGAGCTGTTCAAGTATGACCCTGAGCATCCCGAAGCGTTCAGGTTGCCGCAGGGCGTCGTTCCGCTGTGTAACAACTCCGCGCTCGACCGCATCAGGGGAATGATGCCGCTGTGTGACTCGCATGGAATTGTCCCAACTTGGCAAGAGCCTGCAGACGAAGTCGTGCAGGAGTTCTTCGACGGCTTGGTAGAAGTGCCGGCCTGCTCTGATGAAAAGAATGGCCTCACTCGCGACACCACCGATGCGGAGTTGAAACGCATCGCCACCAGGCTGGAAGAGGCGGCGGCAGCCGTAGCTGCGGGCGAGTTTGGATTCACCGTGGAGGAGGCAGAGGCAGCAGAGCCGACAAGCCGTGCCGAGCGAGAGGAGCTTGCCGGCAAGAAAGAGCTTGCCGGCAAGAAAGAGTTTGCCGGGCGTGACGTTGAGTCGAGTGAGCTCGCCGAGGATACGAGCGGCTCGTTGGAGATCAACTCCTCTTCCTCCTCATCATCAGACAACTCGCCGCAAGCAGAGCCCCCATCTCCACCAAGAAGGCGTCTCCGCAAGGCCGGGGACGTAGCGAGGCGGCGGGCGAGTCAACAGTCGCCGCGCCGCGCGACATGCTCCACCGCGGCAAGCACTGTTGCCGCGGGAGCGCCTCACGCTGCTGTGGCAACTCGAGTGGGGTCCACCCGGACCGCCGCTACTGCTCCTGCCGCTTCTCATGCCGCGGCGGCAGCCGGAGCGGGGTCTATTGGGGAACGTAGCAGAAATTCAAAATTTTCCTACGTATCACCAAGATCTATCTATGGAGAGACCAGCAACGAGGGGAAGGAGAGTGCATCTACATACCCTTGTAGATCGCTAAGCGGAAGTGTTCAAGTGAACGGGGTTGATGGAGTCGTACTCGTCGTGATCCAAATCACCGATGATCCTAGTGCCGAACGGACGGCACCTCCGCGTTCAACACACGTACAGCCCGGTGATGTCTCGCATGCCTTGATCCAGCAAGGAGAGAGGGAGAAGTTGAGGAAGACTCCATCCAGCAGCAGCACAACGGTGTGGTGGTGGTGGAGGAGCGTGGCAATCCTGCAGGGCTTCGCCAAGCACCACGGGAGAGGAGAAGGACTTGGGAGAGGGGAGGGGTTGCACTAGAACATTGGTATGGCTGCCCTCCCACCCCCACATATATATAGGGGCAAGGGAGAGGGGGGGAGGCGCAGCTTTGGCCCTTCCTCCAAGGAAGGGTGCGGCTAGGAGGAGTCCCTCCTCCCCAAGGCACCTCAGAGGTGCCTTCCCCCCTTAGGACTCTTCCTATCCCTCATCTCTTGGCGCATGGGCCTCTTGGGGCTGGTGCCCTTGGCCCATATAGGCCCAAGGCGCACCCCCTACAGCCCATGTGGCCCCCGGGGCAGGTGGCCCCACCCGGTGGGCCCCCGGGACCCTTCCGGTGGTCCCGGTACAATACCGATGACTCCGAAACTTGTCCCGATGGCCGAAATAGGACTTCCTATATATAAATATTTACCTCCGGACCATTCCGGAACTCCTCGTGACGTCCGGGATCTCATCCGGGACTCCGAACAACATTCGGTAACCACATACAAACTTCCTTTATAACCCTAGCGTCATCGAACCTTAAGTGTGTACACCCTACGGGTTCGGGAGACATGCAGACATGACCGAGACGTTCTCCGGTCAATAACCAACAGCGGGATTTGGATACCCATGTTGGCTCCCACATGTTCCACGATGATCTCATCGGATGAACCACGATGTCAAGGACTTAATCAAATCCGTATACAATTCCCTTTGTCTAGCGGTACGATACTTGCCCGAGATTCGATCGTCGGTATCCCGATACCTTGTTCAATCTCGTTACCGGCAAGTCTCTTTACTCGTTCTGTAACACATCATCCCGTGATCAACTCCTTGACCACATTGTGCACATTATGATGATGTCCTACCGAGTGGGCCCAGAGATACCTCTCCGTCACACGGAGTGACAAATCCCAGTCTCGATTCGTGCCAACCCAACAGACACTTTCAGAGATACCCGTAGTGCACCTTTATAGTCACCCAGTTACGTTGTGACGTTTGGCACACCCAAAGCATTCCTACGGTATCCGGGAGTTGCACAATCTCATGGTCTAAGGAAATGATACTTGACTTTAGGAAAACTTTAGCATACGAACTACACGATCTAGTGCTATGCTCAGGATTGGGTCTTGTCCATCACATCATTCTCCTAATGATGTGATTCCGTTATCAACGACATCCAATGTCCATGGTCAGGAAACCATAACCATCTATTGATCAACGAGCTAGTCAACTAGAGGCTTACTAGGGACATGGTGTTGTCTATGTATCCACACATGTATCTGAGTTTCCTATCAATACAATTCTAGCATGGATAATAAACAATTATCATGAACAAGGAAATATAATAATAACCAATTTATTATTGCCTCTAGGGCATATTTCCAACAGTCTCCCACTTGCACTAGAGTCAATAATCTAGTTCACATCACCATGTGATTAACACTCACAGGTCACATCGCCATGTGACCAACACCCAAGAGTTTACTAGAGTCAGTAGTCTAGTTCACATTACTATGTGATTAACACTCAATGAGTTCTAGGTTTGATCATGTTGCTTGTGAGAGAGGTTTTAGTCAACGGGTCTGAACCTTTCAGATCGTGTGTGCTTTACAAATCTCTATGTCATCTCCTAGATGCAGCTACCACGCTCTATTTGGAGCTATTCGAAATAACTGTTCTACTATACGAATCCAGTTTACTACTCAGAATAATCTGGATTAGTGTCAAAGTTTGCATCGGCGTAACCCTTTACGACGAACTCTTTTACCACCTCCATAATCGAGAAAATTCCTTAGTCCACTAGTTACTAAGGATAACTTTGACCGCTGTCCTGTGATCCATTCTTGGATCACTCTTGTACCCCTTGACTGACTCATCGCAAGGCACACTTCAGGTGCGGTACACAACATAGCATACTGTAGAGCCTATGTCTTAAGCATAGGGGACGACCTTCGTCCTTTCTCTCTATTCTGCCGCGGTCAGGTTTCGAGTCTTACTCAATGTTCACACCTTATAACACAGCCAAGAACTCCTTCTTTGCCGACCCATTTTTGAACTCCTTCAAAATCTTGTCAAGGTATGTGCTCATTTGAAAGTTCCATTAAGCGTTTTGATCTATCCTTATAGATCTTGATGCTCAATGCTCAAGTAGCTTAATCCAGGATTTCCATTGAAAAACACTTTCCAAATAACCCTATATGCTTTCCAGGAATTCTACATCATTTCTGATGAACAATATGTCAACAACATATACTCATCAGAAATTCTATAGTGCTCCCACTCACTTCTTTGGAAATACAAGTTTCTCATAAACTTTGTATACACCCAAAGTCTTTGATCATCTCATCAAAGCATACATTCCAACTCCGAGATGCTTACTCCAGTCCTTAGAAGGATTGCTGGAGCTTTGCATATTTGTTAGCATTTTTCAGGATTGACAAAACCTTCCGTTTGTATCACATACAACTTTTCCTCAAGAAAATCGTTGAGGAAACAATGTTTTGACATCCTATCTGCAAGATTTCATAAACAATGCAGTAATCGCTAATATAATTCCAACAGACTCTTAGCATCGCTACGAGTGAGAAAGTCTCATCGTAGTCAACTCCTTGAACTTGTCGGAAAACATCTTAACGACAAGTCGAGCTTTCTTAATGGTGATACTTACCATCATTGTCCGTCTTCCTTTTAAAATCCATATGTACCTAACAGCCTTACGACCATCAAGTAGTTCTTCCAAAGTCTACACTTTGTTTTCATATATGGATCCTCTCTCGGATTATATGGCCTCGAGCCATTTATCGGAATCCGGGCCCACCATCGCTTCTCCATAGCTCATAGGTTCATTGTTGTCTAGCAACATGACTTCCAAGACAGGATTACGTACCACTCTGAAGTAGTACGCATCCTTGTCATCCCACGAGGTTTGGTAGTGACTTGATCTGAAGTTTCATGATCACTATCATAAGCTTCCACTTCAATTGGTGTAGGTGCCACAGGAACAACTCTTTGTGCCCTGCTATACACTAGTTGTAGTGACGGTTCAATAACCTCATCAAGTCTCCATCATCCTCCCACTCAATTCTCGAGACAAACCTTTTCCTCGAGAAAGAACCCGATTTCAGAAACAATCTCTATTGCTTTCGGATCTGAATTAGGAGGTATACCCAACTGTTTTGGGTGTACTATGAAGATGCATTTATCCGCTTTGGGTTTATCATCCTGAAACTTTTTCACATAAGCGTCGCAGCCCAAACTTTTAAGAAATGACAGCTTAGGTTTCTCTAAACCATAGTTCATACGATGTCATCTCATCGGAATTACGTGGTGCCCTATTAAAGTGAACGCGGTTGTCTCTAATGCCTAACCCATAAACTATCGTGGTAATTCGATAAGAGACATCATGGTATGCATCATATCCAATAGGGTGCAGTTATGATGTTCGGACACACCATCACACTATGGTGTTCCAGGCTGTATTAGTTGTGAAACAATTTCCACAATGTCTTAATTCTGTGCCAAACTCGTAATTCAGATATTCATCTCTATGATCATATCATAGATATTTTATCCTCTTGTCACGACGATCTTTCAACTTCACCCTGAAATTACTTGAACCTTTCAATAATTCAGACTCATGATTCATCAAGTAAATATACTCAACATCTACTCAAATCATCTGTGAAGTAAGAACATAATGATATCCACTACACGCCTCAGCACTCATTGGACTGCACACATCAAAATGTATTACTTCCAGCAAGTTGCTTTCTGGTTCCATTTTACTGAAAACGAGGCTTTCAGTCATCTTGCCCATGTGGTATGATTTGCATGTCTCAAGTGATTCAGAAATCAAGTGAGTCCAAACGATCCATCTGTATAGAGTTTCTTCATGCATATCTACCAACAAACATGGTTCGCATGTCTCAATCCTTTCAAAAATGAGTGAGTCCAAAGATCCATCAACATGGAGCTTCTTCATGCGTTTTATACCGATATGACTTACGTGGAAGTGCCACAAGTAGGTGGTACTATCATTACTATCTTTTGGCATGAACATGTGTATCACTATGATCGAGATTCAACAAACAATTCATTTTAGGTGTAAGACCATTGAAGGTATTATTCAAATAAACAGAGTAACCATTATTCTCCTTAAATGAATAACCGTATCGCAATAGACATAATCCAATCATGTCTATGCTCAACGCAAACATCAATCTCGATGGTAGAGGGAGCGTGCGATGCTTGATCATATCAACATTGGAAACACTTCCAACACATATCGTCAGCTCACCTTTAGCTAGTCTCTGTTTATTCCGTAGCTTTTATTTCGAGTTACTAACAGTTAGCAACCGAACCGGTTTCTAATACCCTGGTGCTACTAGGAATACTAGTAAAGTACACATCAACACAATGTATATCGAATATACTTCTATCAACCTTGCCAGCCTTCTCATCTACCAAGTATCTAGGGTAATTCTGCTCCAGCGGCTGTTCCCCTTATTACAGAAGCACTTAGTCTCGGGTTTGGGTTCAACCTTGGGTTTCTTCACTAGAGCAGCAACTGAATTGCCGTTTCATGAAGTATCCCTTCTTGCCCTTGCCCTTCTTGAAACTAGTGGTTTCACCAACCATCAACAATTGATGCTCCTTCTTGATTTCTACTTTTGTGGTGTCAAACATCGCGAATATCTCAAGGATCATCATATATGTCCCTGATATATTATAGTTCATCACGAAGCTCTAGCAGCTTGGTGGCAATGTCTTCGGAGAAACATCACTATCTCATCTGGAAGATTAACTCCCACTCGATTCAAATGATTGTTGTACTCAGACAATCTGAGCACAAGCGCAACAATCAAGCTTTTCTCCCTTAGTTTGCAGGCTAAGAAAATCGTCGGAGGTCTTATACCTCTTGACGTGGGCACGAGCCTGAAATCCCAATTTCAGCCCTCAAAACATCTCATATGTTTTGCGACATTTCAAAACATCTTCGGTGCCTCAACTCTAAACCGTTTAACTGAACTATCACGTAGTTATCAAAATGTGTATGTCAGATGTTCGCAACATCCATAGACGACGTTCGAGGTTCAGCACACTGAGCGGTGCATTAAGGACATAAGCCTTCTATGAAGCAATGAGGACAATCCGCAGTTTACGGACCTAGTCCGCACAATTGCTACTATCAACTTTCAACTAAATTTTCTCTAGGAACATATCTAAACAGTAGAACTAAAGCGCGAGCTACGACATAATTTGCAAAATCCTTTTGACTATGTTCAGGATAAACAAGTTCGTCTTATGAGCTCCCACTCAGATAGACATCCCTCTAGTCATCTAAGTGATTACATGATCCGAGTCAACTAGGCCGTGTCCGATCATCACGTGAGACGGACTAGTCAACATCGGGGAACATCTTCATGTTGATCGTATCTTCTATACGGCTCATGTTCGACCTTTCGGTATTCTGTGTTCCGAGGCCATGTCTGTACATGCTAGGCTCGTCAAGTCAACCTAAGTGTTTCGCGTGTGTAAATCTGGCTTACACCCGTTGTATGTGAACGTAAGAATCTAACACTCGATCATCACGTGGTGCTTCGAAACACGAACTGTCGCAACGGTGCACAGTTAGGGGGAACACTTTCTTGAAATTTTAACTGTCGCATGACACCATGATCTCCATCATCGTGTCTCCATGAAGTTGCTCGCCAACTATTACTTCTACTACTACAGCTAACGATTAGCAATAAAGTAAAGTAATTACATGGCGTTGTTCAATGACACGCAGGTCATACAATAAATAAAGACAACTCCTATGGCTCCTGCCGGTTGTCATACTCATCGACATGCAAGTCGTGATTCCTATTACAAGAACATGATCAATCTCATACATCACATATATCATTCATCACATCCTTTTGGCCATATCACATCACATGGCATACCCTGCAAAAACAAGTTAGACGTCCTCCAATTGTTGTTTGCATGTTTTACATGGCTGCTATGGGTTTCTAGCAAGAACTTTCTTACCTACGCAAAACCACAACGTGATATGCCAATTGCTATTTACCCTTCATAAGGACCCTTTTCATCGAATCCATTTCGACTAAAGTGGGAGAGACAGACACCCGCCAGCCACCTTATGCAACTAGTGCATGTCAGTCGGTGGAACCGGTCTCACGTAAGCGTACGTGTAAGGTTGGTCCGGGCCGCTTCATCCCACAATGCCGTCGAAACAAGATTGGACTAGTAACGGTAAGCATATTGAACAAAATCAACGCCCACAACTACTTTGTGTTCTACTCGTGCATAGAATCTACGCAATAGACCTAGCTCATGATGCCACTGTTGGGGAACGTAGCAGAAATTCAAAATTTTCCTACGTATCACCAAGATCTATCTATGGAGAGACCAGCAACGAGGGGAAGGAGAGTGCATCTACATACCCTTGTAGATCGCTAAGCGGAAGCGTTCAAGTGAACGGGGTTGATGGAGTCGTACTCGTCGTGATCCAAATCACCGATGATCCTAGTGCCGAACGGACGGCACCTCCGCGTTCAACACACGTACAACCCGGTGACGTCTCGCATGCCTTGATCCAGCAAGGAGAGAGGGAGAAGTTGAGGAAGACTCCATCCAGCAGCAGCACAACGGCGTGGTGGTGGTGGAGGAGCGTGGCAATCCTGCAGGGCTTCGCCAAGCACCACGGGAGAGGAGAAGGACTTGGGAGAGGGGAGGGGCTGCACTAGAACATTGGTATGGCTGCCCTCCCACCCCCCACATATATATAGGGGCAAGGGAGAGGGGGGAGGCACAGCCTTGGCCCTTCCTCCAAGGAAGGGTGCGGCTAGGAGGAGTCCCTCCTCCCCAAGGCACCTCGGAGGTGCCTTCCCCCGTTAGGACTCTTCCTATCCCTCATCTCTTGGCGCATGGGCCTCTTGGGGCTGGTGCCCTTGGCCCATATAGGCCAAGGCGCACCCCCTACAGCCCATGTGCCCCCCGGGGCAGGTGGCCCCACCCGGTGGGCCCCCGGAACCCTTCCGGTTGTCCCGGTACAATACCGATGACTCCGAAACTTGTCCCGAAGGCCGAAATAGGACTTCCTATATATAAATCTTTACCTCCGGATCATTCCGGAACTCCTCGTGATGTCCGGGATCTCATCCGGGACTCCGAACAACATTCGGTAACCACATACAAACTTCCTTTATAACCCTAGCGTCATCGAACCTTAAGTGTGTACACCCTACGGGTTCGGGAGACATGCAGACATGACCGAGACGTTCTCCGGTCAATAACCAACAGCGGGATCTGGATACCCATGTTGGCTCCCACATGTTCCACGGTGATCTCATCGGATGAACCACGATGTCAAGGACTTAATCAAATCCGTATACAATTCCCTTTGTCTAGCGGTACGATACTTGCCCGAGATTCGATCGTCGGTATCCCGATACCTTGTTCAATCTCGTTACCGGCAAGTATCTTTACTCGTTCCATAACACATCATCCCGTAATCATCTCCTTGACCACATTGTGCACATTATGATGATGTCCTATCGAGTGGGCCCAGAGATACCTCTCCGTCACACGGAGTGACAAATCCCAGTCTCGATTCGTGCCAACCCAACAGACACTTTTAGAGATACCCGTAGTGCACCTTTATAGTCACCCAGTTACGTTGTGACGTTTGGCACACCCAAAACATTCCTACGGTATCCGGGAGTTGCACAATCTCATGGTCTAAGGAAATGATACTTGACATTAGAAAAACTTTAGCATACGAACTACACGATCTAGTGCTATGCTCAGGATTGGGTCTTGTCCATCACATCATTCTCCTAATGATGTGATCCCGTTATCAACGACATCCAATGTCCATGGTCAGGAAACCGTAACCATCTATTGATCAACGAGCTAGTCAACTAGAGGCTTACTAGGGACATGGTGTTGTCTATGTATCCACACATGCATCTGAGTTTCCTATCAATACAATTCTAGCATGGATAATAAACGATTATCATGAACAAGGAAATATAATAATAACCAATTTATTATTGCCTCTAGGGCATATTTCCAACAGGGTCGTCTCAGACTACCGCCACTGTTCCCGCCAAGCGGCCAAGGGAATCTACTCCTCCACCTTCTCGTGCCGGACGCGAGCCGGACTTCGACTTCTCCGTGTTCAGCTCCGACGAGGAAGACGAAGAAGAGTAAGATTCTCTTGTTGTACTTGTAATTCTTCAATTCTTGCCGTTCTGTCTTGTATCTCACTTGCTTTACTCTGAACTTATTCCTTCTGAGGACTCTGGCCCAGAGAGCAGGGAAGAGAGCTAAGGCCCCGGTGATTATCATCGAGGACGAACCCACCGCGACAGCAGGGGATGCACCCGAGACAACCTTGCCGGACCCGGCAACTGTTCTCCAGAGCAGCCCCCAGCGTAAGTATATGGTTCGTTCTCCGCTGTTGGGCGCGCATGGAGATTCTTTCTTTGCTGACATCTGACTGTTGACTTGTGCAGGAGCAGAGCAGCCCCACCAGGAGCGCCCGGAGGCCGCCCTCAAAATGCCAAGGGAGAGTCCTCCGGCAAGGGAGAGGTCCCCGACAAGGGAGAGCTCTCCGGCAAGGGAGAAGTCTCCGGCAAGGGACAGCACCAGTGGCCCCCCGGCGGTGGAGACCATGACTGTAGAACCTGGCACAGGTATTCTTCTTGCTTCAGAACTTCCCTTGGGTTCTTCTTCTTTTGATCTTCTTTTTTTGGATATTTGCTTGACTCTTCTCCCTTTTCCGGCTGTCAGATCCATCTGCTGCGGAGCCGATGGAGACCGAAGTTGCCGCCGACGACGCCGCTGTCGCCGAGGAATCAGCCGGCACTGATGATCCCGCCGGCGCAGAGGCCGCCAAAACTGCTGCCGCAGAAGCAAGCGGGGGATCTGGCGATCGCACTGATGGCCCTGAGGCCGCAGGAGCGCCAGGCGCTACATTGACCGCCGATCCCTCCGCCACTGCCGCAGTGCCGGGCTCCGAAGAGCCCCAGCCAGGCGTCTACTTGAAGGCCGGCGATGACATCTTCATCAACCTCCCCTGGGCGTCAAGCTCCAGGGCGCCTGTCGAAGGAGAGAGCTTTGACGGAGAGGTGCTCGCCTCCACTGGGCTGGCGCTGGTCGACGCGCCGAGCAGCAGCGGTAGCGAGCCTAAGGAGGAGCGGCTGTTGCGGAAGCTGGTGTCGCTCTACCGTGCCCGGCAAGCCAAGCTGGAATCCCGTGAAGCGCTTGTCGCGAAGGCGGGAGTGGACATCGAAAGGCGCGCGGAGGAGCTCCGGGGTCACAACCAGTAAGCTCTCCGCTCCCTGGCAGAGGAGCGGGCGCGACTTGCCGAGGAGCGGGAGGCCTTCCTCCTCGAGCGGGCTGAAGTCGAAGAGCAACCGCGGCTTGCCGCTGAAAAGCTGTCTGTGTAGGAGGGCGTGCTGGTGCAGCGGAAAGTCAACCTCGACAGCCACGAGGAGGAGCTTGCCGCGCGCGAGCGAACATTTGGCGGAGCCCTCAAGCAAGTAGAGGATGCTGCCGTAGCTGCCGATGCCGCCAAGAAGGAGTTGGAGACGAAGGTGGCGTAGCTGGAGGTCGATCTCAAGGCGAGCGGTGAAGAGCTTGCCGCGCTCAAGCGTGAGCAGGAGAAGGACGCCCACAGCTACTCGGAGTTGCAGGCCCGTCTCGTCGAGAAGGGCCAAGAGCTTAGCGCCGCCAAGGACTCCAACGCAGATCTTGAGTTGAAGCTGACCACTTTGACCAAGATGCTGGACGGCGCCAAGGAGCAGGAGACGGCCTTGAAGGAGGAGGTCAAGGCCGGCAAGGCGCTGCTGGCGAGTGCTGCTACCGTCTAGAGCACTTTCCGGGAGAATGTGGAGCACTGGACGGAGGGTCTCGTGGACGTTGCCGCAGATATTGACAGGGAGCTGGCGCAGCTGGGGATGGAGGATCTCAGGTATCCCTCCGACGAGAAGCTCCAACCCAGCGCCAAGCTCACCTCGTTCTTCAAAGGCGTGGCGACGGCCCTTCGACGACTCCGGGAGAGGATCCCAAAGCAGCTGGCCGACGAGTCGCGCAAGATCTGTGCGGGAGCTCTTCAAAAGGTGCTGGTGAAGGTGGCCTTCCGCAACCCAGGCCTCAACCTCACCAACGTCCTCAGGACCTTGCCGCCGGATGCCGATCTGGAGGCGCTCAAGACCCTTGTCGCACCCATTGTGGACAAGGTGAGCGGGATCAAGAGGGTTGAGGGCGATCGCGTAGATTAGGCCGCCCGTTTTCTTCTTTTCTTGTCGCTGCTAGTCATGTTATGGGAACAATCTGTTAGAGCCACGACAAGTTTCCTTGTAATATAACTCTATTTCAGGTAATGATTGCAACGTTATTTCCTTTACTTGATTCCTTCCTTTGTATGTTTTTGCCCTACGCTTTTAGGGAACTTGCCGGCGCAGGCACCTTGGCCGCGAGCGCTGAGTGCGGGACGTCAGCAGCCTACTGGCGGTGCCGCTACCGACAAGAAACCTTGTCGCAACTAGTCGCAGCTCACTTAAGTTGTTGAGCAGACTCGAAACAAAGTAAGGGCGCAACTAGCTACGAGTTGGTTCCTCCGCGCACAGGTTTTCCATACAAAGCACGGTCGTTCAAGGAAGATAACTTAAAAATTTTAAAAATCTGATTGCTCAAACTTTGGCAACTTATCTTTTCTGTTGTTTGCTTCCCGGCAAGGCGAAACTTTCTTGAACGACGCCTGGTCCATACCATATCTTCTCCTTTCCCCCGGCAAACTTGTGTGCGAGGGAACCTTCCTTTCCTTGAGAAAGATAGAGGAGAAAATAATGATAGAAAGCCTTATGGCTCGTTGTTGCTTACCGGGGGTAGGTGCTGCACAAAGTGTCAGATAACACATGCAAAAAATAAAAAGCATGAAATTGACAAGATGTGCGGAGCACATGATCTTTATGCACGGGATCTGCGCCCGGCTTTGTACAAAGGATTACATGCAACAGCGGCAAGACTTGTACAAAAGGTGGTTGCCGGAACGGGTTCCGGCAACCGCGCCTTACGGGTAAAACTTGCGAAGATGCTCAATGTTCCAGGAGTTGCTCACTGGAATGCCATCCTCGGTCTCAAGGCGGACAGCGCCAGGCCTAGTGACTCGTTTCACCCTGTAAGGGCCTTCCCACTTCGGCGTCAACCTGTTGGAATTCTTGGTGGACTGAACACGCCGAAGAACAAGGTCGCCTTCCTCGAGACTTCTGGCGTTAACTTTGCGGCTATGGTAGCGGCGCAAAGCTTGCTGGTAGCGAGCAGCTCATATAGCAGCCTGAAGACGGTCCTCCTCAAGGAGCAGCGCGTCATCTTGTCGCAGCTGCTCTTGCTCAAGCTCATCATAAGCGAGCACTCGAGGTGACCCGTATACGAGTTTCGTGGGGAGAACTGCCTCTGCTCCATAGACTAGAGTGAAAGGTGTCTGGCCAGTGGCTCGATGTGGCGTCGTCCTGATCGACCAAAGAACCACCGGCAGCTCCTCAATCCAGTTTCATCCGCACTTGTGCAGCCTGTCGAAAGTTCTGGTCTTGAGCCCACGCAGCATTTTAGCATTTGCCCTCTCCGCTTGACCATTGCTTCTTGGGTGAGCAACAGAAGCGAAGCAGAGCTTGGCGCCAAGATCTTGGACGTACTGCATGAAGGTGCGGCTTGTGAATTGCGTACCGTTGTCGGTGATTATCCTGTTAGGGATCCCGAAGCGGCAAACAATCGACCTGAAGAAATTGACTGCTGACTGTGCTGTCACCTTCCTCACTGCTTCCACTTCCGGCCACTTTGTGAACTTGTCGATTGCAACGTACAAGTACTCAAAGCCCCCGACTGCTCGGGGAAAGGGGCCGAGGATATCGACCCCCCAGACCGAAAATGGCCAGGATAAAGGGATCGTCTGGAGAGCTTGAGCTGGCTGGTGTATCTGCTTGGAATGGAACTGGCATGCTTCACACTTGGTTACTTGTGCAGTTGCATCCTGGAGGGCTGTCGGCCAAAAGAAACCTTGCCGGAATGCTTTGCCGGCAAGGGCTCTTGCGCCAATGTGGTGACCAAATATGCCTCCATGTATCTCTGCCAACAGCTTTTGTCCATCTTCCCGGTGAATACACTTCAATTTCACACCGTTGAGTCTTCTTCTGTACAGTGTGTTGTCGACAAACTGGTACATACTTGACTGCCGGGCTACTCTTTCAGCTTCTTCTTGCTCTTCGGGAAGTTCTCCTGTCTGAAGGAAACGGACAATCTGATGTGCCCATGCTGGAGCTTGTGGCTCGACAACAAGGACTAAAGGCATATCTGCTGCTGCGGGAACATCCGCTTCTATGGCGAGAACCTGCCACTCAGCCGGAGCTTGACGTTCCCCGGCAAGTTTGCCGGAGCAAAACTTGTCGGGAGCTTCTGCTTCAACGGAACAAACCCTAGGGCTTGCCAGAGCAGACTGCTCCTCAGCATTCTTGGTGTTGATCTTGGGGACCTTCTTGGCGGCGGCTTCGGGAAGCTCTGCCGGAAAATAGTCACCAGAAATCAACTTCCTCTTCTTGCTCTGTCCAGTTGATGGCGTTACGGACGGTTGAGTCAGCTTGAGCACAAAGATCCCTGGTTCCACAGGTAACTTAAGTGCGGCGCACTTTGACAGGCCATCGGCAATGTCGTTCTAAGTTCTTGGGACATGCTCCATTTGTAGGCCGTCAAAGTGCTCTTCTAGCTTTCTCACTTTGTCAACGTAGGCTTCCATCAATGGACTCTGATAACTCTTGTTCACTTGGTGAACGACAAGCTGCGAGTCACCCCTAACAATGAGCTTCTTGATCCCAAGGTCTGCCGCGATCCTGAGACCGGCAAGCAAGCCTTCATACTCTGCAGTATTATTTGTCGCTTGCTCCTTGGGAAAGTGCATCTGGACTACGTACTTGAGGTGCTCTCTGGTGGGTGCGACAAGCAGCACGCCAGCACCGGCGCCTTGCAGCGAGAAGGCACCGTCAAAGTACATGAGCCACTCTTTGCTTGCTTCCTTGGCGGGGATGCTCGTTTCTGGAATTTCTTCATCTGGTGTTGGCGTCCATTCTGCTATGAATTCTGCCAATGCTCTGCTTTGGATAGTTGAGGTACTCTCAAACTTGAGGCCAAAGCTTGACAGTTCCAGTGCCCACTCAACAATCCTGCTTGTTGCTTCTGGATTCTGTAGTATCCTCTTCAGCGGAAAGCGAGTGACAACTGTGATCTCATGTGCTTGGAAGTAATGGCGCAGCTTTCTCGAGGCCATGAGAAGGCCGAAAAGCAACTTCTGCACACCAGAGTATCTTGACCTAGCCCCCTGCAGAAGGGAACTGACAAAGTAAACTGGGCGCTGCACCATTCTCTTCTGTATCTCCTCGCACACCTGCGCAGATCCATCTTTGTCGGGACCAGAGCTTGTCAGGGAAGCCCCCTGCTTGTCGCTGGATGCGCCTGCCATGGTTGCCGGCTCGTCATCTGCCTCCCTCTCCGCTACTAACGCAGCACTAACCACTTGATTGGTTTCCGCTATATACAGCAGCAACTTCTCTTGTGGCTTAGGTGCGACAAGTGTTGGAGTGGAGGACAGGTATCTCTTCAAGTCCTGCAGCGCAGCCTCCGCTTCCGGAGTCCATTTCATTGGACCTGCCTTTTTCAAAATTTTTAAAAACGGTAGGGCGCGCTCAGCAGACCTAGAGATAAACCTGCTGAGAGCAGCCACGCAACCGGCAAGCCTTCGTACATCCTTGACGCGCTTTGGTGCTTCAATCTGCTCAATGGCCTTGATCTTGTCGGGATTGGCTTCAATTCCCCGCTGAGACACAAAGAACCCGAGAAGCTTGCCGGAGGGGACTCCAAACACACACTTCTCGGGATTGAGCTTGAGGTTGATCTTGCGCAGGTTTGCAAAGGTCTCGTCTAAATCTTGAATCAGAGTTGCCCTGTCCTTGCTCTTGACCACTATGTCATCCATGTAGGCTTCCACATTTCTGTGCATTTGTGGCTCAAGAGCGACATGGACTACCCTTGCAAATGTTGAACCAGCATTCTTTAAACCAAAAGGCATCCGTATGAAACAGTACGTGCCACATGGAGTAATGAATGCGATCTTCTCCTCATCCTCTTCTGCCATGAAGATTTGATGGTATCCTGAGTATGTGTCAAGAAATGAAAGCAAGTCACATCCGGCCGTGGAGTCAACAATCTGGTCAATGCGCGGCAAGGGAAATGGGTCTTTGGGACAAGCTTTATTAACATCGGTAAAGTCGATACAAAGCCTCCATTTCCCGTTTGCCTTGCGCACGACTACAGGATTGGCCAACCACGTAGGATGGAGCACTCCTCTAACAAGGCCTGCTGCTTCCAATTTCTTGATCTCTTCTGCGATGAATTCTTGGCGCTCCACTGCTTGCTTCCTGACCTTCTGCTTGACGGGCCGCGCATGAGGACAAACGGCAAGATGGTGCTCAATTACTTTCCTGGGAACACCGGGGATGTCAGACGGTTGCCACGCAAACACGTCGACGTTCGCCCACAGGAAAGCAATGAGCGCGCTTTCCTATTTAGGGTCAAGAGTGGCACTGATGGTGAAGGTACCACCAGTGCCGTCCTCCTTGGCGGACACTTTCTTGGTCTCTGGCGGAGCTACCATTACCTTCTTACACTTGCCGGTGGAGCTCGATGGTGCGTCCTCGACGGTAGCGCAGCACTCCGAAGAGGTGCGCTTGCCGGAGTGGGCATCAGAACTCTTGCTGGACTTGGTCTTCTTCCTCCCCCCGGGAGCTTCAACGGAAAGTGACTTGCGATCCTTTGCGGCTGCCGCTTCCCGGTAGATCTTGTCGGCGCAGATATGAGCATCCTTCTTGTCGCCAGGGACAGAGATGACGCTTATCGGGCCTGGCATCTTCAGCATGTTGTATGCGTAGTGAGAGGCTGCCATGAACTTGGCGAGTGCTGGACGGCTGAGTATCCCATTGTAAGGCAATGGAAAATCGGCAACGTCAAAAGTGACCCTCTCAGTCCTGAAGTTTGCCAAATGTTACTGGCAATGTGACCTTCCCTTTCGGCTTGCTCCTTCCCGGGTTGATTCCTTGGAATGTGCCGGTCTCTTCGAGCTCGCTGTCAGGGATCTGGAGTTTCTGGAGTACAGCGGAGGAGATCAGGTTCAAGTCGGCCCCGCCGTCAACTAGCATCTTAGTGACCTTGAGGTTGTGGATAGTTGGTGAAACCAACATCGGCAAGCACCCGACCGCAGTTGTGCGATCAGGGTGGTCCTCAATATCAAAGATGATAGGCGTGCTGGACCATTTCAGAAGCTTGCGTGACTCGACAGGTGGTTCCGGCACATTGACTTCCCGCACCCACTGCTTGAGTTGGCGGTGCGAAGTATGCAGAGAAGCACCGCCGTCAACGCACAAGACCTCTGTGGCTTTCTGGAACTCCTGCTCACTGGTCTCGACATCATCCATGTCTTCGTCATCATCGTCGTCTTCATCCTTGTCGCGGCCGCGGGGAGGTCTGTCTCCTTGCCTCTGCTTGGCCTTGCCACGGCGTCCTCCCCGGCCAGCGCGCTTCTTGCTGGATTCTCCAGCGCCTCCTTGGGCCCTCTCCTTGTCGCGTCGCTCGTATTCAGCCTTTTGCTGCTGGACAAGCTGCTCGACCTTCTTGCAGCTTTGGAGGTCATGGCCCTTGGTGCGGTGGATCTTGCAGTACTGCTTGTCGGTGCCGTCCTGCTTGTCGGCGACTGCCACAGCCTGGCAGTTGGTGCATGCGGCAATCTCCTTGCCGGAGCTACCAACTTTGGCTTTCTTGGCGCCACCGTCGTTGCCAGACTGCTCGATGACTAGCACATCTTTGCCTTTCTTCTTCCTGTTGTTCCGCCGCCGGTTTTTCTTTGCCGGGGCAGCATCCTCGCTGTCAGATCCTCCTGCTCCTGTATTCTCTCCGGGGAGTTTCCTCCCCTCCTCAGCACGTGCACACTTGTCGGCCAGGGCATACAGCTCACTGACGTCTCTGATCTTGCACATCGCCATCTCCTCCCGCATCCTGCGGTTACGCATGTTCTGGTGGAACGCGCTGATGACCGCGACAGGGTGGACATCTGGGATGTTGTGCTGTACACGGATGAATCTCTGAATGTACTTGCGCAGGGGCTCTCCTTCCTTCTGGGCGAGCAGGTGAAGGTCACTCTCTTGGCCATGAGGTTTGTGGCCGCCTGTAAAGGCGCCGACAAACTGATGGCATAGGTCTGCCCAGGAGGATATGGAGTTCTCCGGCAAATGCATGAGCCAGGACCTGACGTTGGGCTTGAGCACCAGCGGGAAGTAGTTGGCAAGGATCTTGTCGTCCCGCCCCCCAGCAGCCTGCACCGCGATGGTGTAGATGCTGAGGAACTCCGACGGATGCGACTTGCCATCGTACTTCTCTGGTACGTCTGGCTTGAAATTCTTCTTGCTGGGCCACTGGACTTACCGCAGCTCAGGAGTAAACGCAGGGCAACCTACCGCGTACGGCAAGTCGCCTGGTTCCCCTGGCGCATGCATGTCGACAGAGGGCCCAGCGTGCTGGTTTGATTGACGCCGCGCTTCTCTTCAGCGCTCGATGCGAGTACGAGCATCTTCTTGCTGTCGTTCATGAAGAACTTGGCGCTGATCGCGACGAGCTCGTGGATCTAATGACGCGGTGGAGTCGCTGTCGTGGTGGATCCGGCAAGTCAGCGATCTTGGCCTTCGGGGCGGAGAGTGCACGGTGGTTGCACCCCCACCGGTCTTGTCACCACCGGCTTGCCTGGCTGACTTGCCGCGACTGCGATGTACTCGGCTGCCGCGGGATGTCGCCGTTGGCGAAGCCGATGAGACTCCGAATGGTGGCCCTCCAGTTGTCGATCTTGTCTGCCGCTGGAGGGTAGTCTAGGAGCAGTTGAGCTCGCGCCAAAGCTTCTGCTGAAGTGGCGGGCGGCGGTGGCGAACGGTGCGAGGAGCGGGATATGCTCGGACTTCTAACTATGTTAGAAGGAGCAGTATCTCGTCCAGGCAACCGCGCCCCGCACGCTCCAGCATGTTGGCGTGCAAGCTGGTCTTGAGCTCTCCGAGATCCACCAGCTCGATCTTGGTCCAGCAAGCGTATGGTACCGTGAGTATCATGACGCTGCCGGTCCCGCGCCTCCTGGGATGGGCGCGGTGCGTGTACAGACGCCGAGGTCTTGGAGTGCGCCCGGTCGTTGTGGGAGCCGACTGCGCCGCCGATGGGTAGCGCAGCCTTGTCCTTGGACCTGGCAGCACCGTGAGCTCCCTCGTCGACGCCCGTTCTTCCGCCGGCGTCTACCCCACCAGCCGTTTGCTCCAGCGATGGTGGGTTCGGCGCGGACGGAGCAGCCGCCTCCGAAGCCTTCTTCTTCGGCGGCATGTCGATGAAGACGATGAAGATTTAGCTCGTGCGAACGCTGGATCAGGTTCACACAACCTCGACGCCCCCTACCTGGCGCGCCAAAGATGTCGGGGGAGCTTATCCATGAACACCTATGGGACCGGCGGACCGAGCCCCTTTCGGTTCGGCAGGGGGGCGGAGATTGCACGAAGAGCAGATCGAGGCGAAGCGCACGAGCACACGATCAGTTTACCCAGGTTCGGGCCGCACGGATGCGTAAAACCCTACTCCTGCTTTGTGATTTGTATTGAGTTCTTGCTCGGGAGCGCCGAGTGCTACAGTACACACCAGCAGCTAACGAGACCGAGCGTGAGTGTTCTCTTTGGCCGACCCCTTCTACGTTGCGCATGGGCCTCCTTTTATATGCTCAAGGGGTCACCAACAGGTGGCAACGTAGACAAGGGTAAAAATGGAAAGGCGTTGCGGTTGGCACCGCCGCCTACTACAGTGTATCATACCTAACCCTGACGGCAGGGGACAAGGGCATTAAATGCCCGTCTGCGTCGCCCAAACAGTGCAAAAGGGACCGCCAGGGACGCCACCGCTCGCCATGATGGCAATCTTGTCAGCGCCGATTGCCACCGTGTACCGCTGGCTGCACAGCCTCCCGCCACGTACGCCTGGAAGGGTCCCAGAGCGACATGTTGGTGGATGTGCTGGAGCGCAGATACAGAGTGGAGGCTTGCCGTGGCAAGTGCCTTGCCGCGGTCGTTGTCTTGTCGCGTCCGGGAGCTTGTCGCTCACCGGGCCTTGCCGGGACGCGTGGTGCGTCGCGGCAAGTTCCTTGAGATGCCTTGGTTGGCCTTACCAGCAAGCTCCTCTTGCCGGGGTCTTGTCTCCTTGGCTTGGATACTTTGTTCTTGAATGGCTCCAAAGGAACCACGGAGGACCTTGGCAGTCACCCGGCAAGCCTTGCCGCGGGATGCTGCGACTGCCCGTGCACAAGTTCGGGATACTAGGGTACCCCTACTCTAGTACACCGACAATAGTTTCATGAGCTAACTTAAGAGTGTTTAGTTCTTTAGTTAGAGCCTCAATCTTCTCCTTATCATTGTCATTCGTTTTAGCATGATTAATTGATGTTTCATCATAGTACTCATCACTAGAGTTGTCAACAAACAAGTCATCATCACCTAACAAGTCATCTTCATCACTATTAAAATCAACATACTCGGGGTGTGTTACCTTAGGACCTTTGGCCATGAAACATCTTCCAATTCCTTCATTTGGTGAGTCAAATATGTCGTAGGAGTTGGTTGACACAAGTGCTAGACTGGCAACACCTTCATCTTGAGTATCTTCGGAGTCGGAGTGTTAACTTCTCTCGGAGTGGCTGTCGGTGTCGGAGCCGGATACCCATTCACCAACATGAGCTTGATGTCTTCATTTTGTGTAGCTCCTTGATGATTTTTCCTTCCTTTCCGAATCCTTGCTTCTCCGTGAGTATCTCCGTTCATAACGATCATCTCTACTCCTTCTCTCTCTTGGTGGTGATTCTTTGCTTCTTCTTTTTGGAGAATCTTCTCTTCTCTTGTAGGGAGCCGTACACTCATTGGAATAGTGTCCAGGTCTTCCACAATTATAGCAGTTTCGCTCTCGACTAGAAGATCTTTTGTCATTGTAGGACCTTGACTTGAAGCTTCTATCTTTGCTTCTACTCTTGTAGAACTTGTTGGAGTTCTTCACCATTAAGCTCAATTCTTCATTGAAGTTTTGTTTCTCACTTGATGATGTGGGGACTTCACGTGAGGCTTTGTAGGCACCACTTGATTTGTTGTGAAGTTCCTCTTTATCCTTGAGTGACATCTCATGAGCAACAATCCTTCCAATCACTTCCGTTGGTTTGAGATTTTTGTAATTGGGTATCATTTGAATCAATGTGCACACGGTATCATATTTCCCATCCAAGGCTCTTAGGATCTTCTTGATGATGAATCTATCGGTCACCTCTTCATGTCCTAAGCCGGCAATCTCATTTGTGATGAGAGCAAGCCTAGAGTACATTTCGGCGACACCTTCACCATCCTTCATCTTAAACTTGTCAAGTTGACTTTGGAGCACATCCAACTTGGATTCCTTGACGGAGTCGGTACCTTCGTGCATATCAATCAAAGTGTCCCAAATTTCCTTTGCATTCTCAAGACGGATGATTTTGTTGAATTCTTCGGGGCACAATCCGTTGAAGAGAATATCACAAGCTTGAGCATTGTATTGCAACATCTTCAACTCATCCGCGGTAGCTTCACGGTTTGGTTCTCTCCCATCAAAGAACTCACCTTGCAAACCAACACAAACAATAGCCCATACGGCGGGGTTATGTCCAAGAATATGCATTTTCATTTTATGCTTCCAACTAGCAAAATTAGTGCCATCAAAGTAAGGACCTCTACGGTGATAATTTCCCTCGCTAGACACCATACTCTCCTAGGTTGTGAAACCAAGGCTATGACCACCAAAAGCTATGGAGATCAAAGCAAATGGAGACCAAAGCTCTGATACCACTTGTAGGATCGAAAGTATGTCTAGAGGGGGGGGTGATTAGACTACTTGACCAAATAAAAACTTAACCTTTTCCCAATTTTAGTTCTTGGCAGATTTTAGCTATCTTAGGACAAGTCAAGCAATCATCACACAATTCAAGCAAGCATGCAAAGAGTATATTGGCAGCGGAAAGTAAAGCATGCAACTTGCAAGAATATAAAGGGAAGGGTTTTGAGGATTCAAACGCAATCGGAGACACGGATGTTTTTCCCGTGGTTCGGATAGGTGGTGCTATCCTACATCCACGTTGATGGAGACTTCAACCCACGAAGGGTAACGGTTGCGCTAGTCCACGAAGGGCTCCACCCACGAAGGGTCCACGAAGAAGCAACCTTGTCTATTCCACCATGGCCATCGCCCATGAAGGACTTGCCTCACTAGCGGTAGATCTTCACGAAGTAGGCGATCTCCTTGCCCTTACAAACTCCTTGGTTAAACTCCACAATCTTGTCGGAGGCTCCCAAGTGACACCTAGCCAATCTAGGAGACACCACTCTCCAAGAAGTAACAAATGGTGTGTTGATGATGAACTCCTTGCTCTTGTGCTTCAAATGATAGTCTCCCCAACACTCAACTCTCTCTCATAGGATTTGGATCTGGTGGAAAGAAGATTTGAGTGGAAAGCAACTTGGGGAAGGCTAGAGATCAAGATTCATATGGTTGGAATGGAATATCTTGGCCTCAACACATGAGTAGGTGGTTCTCTCTCAGAACATATGAGTTGGAATGGTGTATGTGTTCTGATGGCTCTCTCCACGAGTGAAGAGGAGGTGGAGGGGTATTTATAGCCTCCACACAAAATCCAACCGTTACACACAATTTACCAATCTCGGTGGGACCGAATAAACAAACTCGGTCGGACCGAAATAGTAAACCTAGTGACCGTTAGAGATTTCGGTGGGACTGACATGCAACTCGGTAGGACCGATTCGGTTAGGGTTTGGGCATAACGTAATCTCGGTGAGACCGATTGCACAAACTCGGTGAGACCGAGTTTGGCAATAAGCTAACCAGAGAGTTGGTCAGGCAAACTCAGTGGGACCGACTCGCTCTTTCGGTGAGACCGAAAAGTTACAAGAAGGAAACATAGAGTTTACATTGCAATCTCAGTGGGACCGATTCACTCTTTCGGTGAGACCGAAACGTTACGAAAGGGAAACAGAGAGTTTGCAATCCCATCTCGATGAGACCGAGATCCTTATCGGTAGGACCAAATTGCTAGGGTTTGGCAGTGGCAAATGACAAGTGAAACTCGGTGGCGCCGGATTGAAAGAATCGATATGACCGAGTTTGGCTTAGGGTTTAGGTCATTTGTGGCTATGGAAAAGTGGTTGAGGATTTTGGAGCATATCACCAAGCACATAAAGCAAGAGGCTCATTAAGCAACACCTCATCCCTCCTTGATAGTATTGGCTTTTCCTAAAGACTCAATGTGATCTTGGATCACTAAAATATAAAATGAAGAGTCTTGAACTTTTGAGCTTGAGCCAATTCTTTGTCCTTAGCATTTTGAGGGTTCCACTTTCACATCCATGCCATGCCAATCATTGAGCTTTCCTGAAATAATCATCTTGAAATAGCATTAGCTCAATGAGCTATATGTTGTTATGAATTACCAAAACCACCTAGGGATAGTTGCACTTTCACCGGGATCTTATCCGGGACTCCGAACAACTTTCGGGTTACTGCATATTCATATCCCTACAACCCTAGCGTCACCGAACCTTAAGTGTGTAGACCCTACGAGTTCGGGAGACATGTAGACATGACCGAGATGGCTCTCCGGTCAATAACCAACAGCGGGATCTGGATACCCATGTTGGCTCCCACATGCTCCTCGATGATCTCATCGGATGAACCACGATGTCGAGGATTCAAGCAACCCCGTATACAATTCCCTTTGTCAATCGGTATGTTACTTGCCCGAGATTCGATCGTCGGTATCCCAATACCTCGTTCAATCTCGTTACCGGCAAGTCACTTTACTCGTACCGTAATGCATGATCCCGTGACCAGACACTTGTTCACTTTGATCTTATTATGATGATGCATTACCGAGTGGGCCCAGAGATACCTCTCCGTCGTACGGAGTGACAAATCCCAGTCTTGATCCGTGTCAACCCAACAGACACTTTTGGAGATACCCGTAGTATACCTTTATAGTCACCCAGTTACGTTGTGACGTTTGGTACACCCAAAGCACTCCTACGGTATTCGGGAGTTACACGATCTCATGGTCTAAGGAAAAGATACTTGACATTGAGAAAACTCTAGCAAATGAACTATACAATCTTGTGCTATGTTTAGGATTGGGTCTTGTCCATCACATCATTCTCCTAATGATGTGATCTTGTTATCAATGACATCCAATGTCCATAGTCAGGAAACCATGACTATCTGTTGATCAACGAGCTAGTCAACTAGAGGCTTACTAGGGACATGTTGGTGTCTATTTATTCACACATGTTTTACGATTTCCAGATAACACAATTATAGCATGAATAAAAGACAATTATCATGAACAAGGAAATATAATAATAATGCTTTTATTATTGCCTCTAGGGCATATTTCCAACAATAATTGCCACACACAAGCATTATGGTCCCAAATAATTAGCTTCACTTATGACGTTCCACTAATATGTCGTTTCATCCTCTCACGCATTTCGTCCACACAAAAAAACTGACGAGGCAGTCAAGCAGCCGGCCATCGGTTCATCACCATTCACCACTAACCAGCCGGTGTTGCGTGTTTTATATAGTTGCCTCTCCACTTTCCTTCCCGTCTTCTCCCAGCTGCTGGTCATGCCGGTTTCTAGAACATCAGATGTTAATCCCTTAGCTTCCTCTTCGATAAGCGAGCTGCATCGGTGTGGTTGGAATTTGGAACGCTTTCGAAAATTTGTTGCTCACGTATGGAGGCACCCAAGTGAAGCATCTGCCATAATTGCTTCCGTCAGCCCAAAAGGTGCCCCTCATATGTCGTAGTACTACAACTAATTTGTTTGTTTTCTCCTTCCTTTATTGAACTTAGGACTTGCAAAGTATATGCTTCCATTTTACGCGGAACTCTTTGGTATTGATGGAAATGGCTTCCGCTTGCCTTTCACATGTACGTCTTTTTCATACATGGTAGCTACAAGTTTTTTTAACGTACTGCTAATTTATTTTCTCTCAATCCGAGTGTTCTCTTCTCTATACTGAACCAGTATATTTTCGATATGGATTTAAGATTACCCTTTTTTTACATTGCTAGCTCTAGGAATATATGGGCCAACTTTGCAGAGGTGATGAAGTCTGGCTGCTGTCTAATTAGTCTTTTTATGTAAATTAACAATCTTGCAACTAACTAGGTGATTTCTTTAATTCATATGTTGTTAGGCCATAGACACTGGGTATCATTTCAGAAATGATCTACGTGAGTGACATGGTTACACTGAAAACATGAACATGCACGTTATTTCCATTTCCATTTGTGCTTCTAATTGGGTAGTAGTACTTTTTTTTGCGAAGGGTGTTATAGTAATGTTAGCCCTCCATCCTAAATAATTAACAAAATAATTTCTGCCACCTAGACTGGTAAACAATATATGTGGACACATAAGGCAATCCACGGCTACAATAAAACATGTACCTAGATCTGACCTACTTTTTTTACCTTTTTCAAAACTACCACTTTCTTCTGCGTATCTGCAAACTATGTTCTAACCTTTGAAGTCCCAACTCTCGACCAATGTGCAAAAAAAAGTATTAATTCTCCCTCCATCCATTACATGCTACCCATTTATCCATTTTATATACATTGCTTTCAGAATAACTGTGTGATGTAGCCTTTCGATCAAAAATATTTATCTGTTTAAGCTACAAACTAATGTTTTCTATTGAGTACTACCTTTTTATTTGAACCTCAATGACCTTCGATGTAGAGATACGTAGCGCAGTAAGTACTTCCATGTTCTTTTAGGCGATAGTACGTCCAAGTTATATTCAATGAATATGAGACATATATGTATCAACTATTGTGGCACTGTTGTATATTTTCCATATGGTGCCAAATCTTATCTCAAGAAGTCCTTCAAAAATTTCGCAGCAACGCGCGGGGAATCTTCTAGTTTATCTAACTTTTGTGGGCACTTTGCTTTTGTCTCTATCACAGAGCCCACTAAGGTAGATGAAGCATTTCTGGAGCCTGAGTGGATTCAAGCTATGCAAGAGGAATTACATCAATTCGAGCTCAACAACGTCTGGGAACTGGTCAAACGTCCAGATCCTCGCAAGCACAATATCATCAGCACAAAGTGATCTACCGCAACAAGCAAGATGAAAATGGCCGTGTGGTGAGGAATAAGGCACGACTTGTAGCTCAAGGCTACACACAGGTTGAAGGAATTGATTTCGATGAAACTTTTGCACCTGTTGCTAGACTTGAAGCTATTCACATATTACTTCCTTATGCTAACCATCATGATATCATCTTATATCAAATGGATGTGAAAAGTGCATTCCTCAATGGTAAGCTTGAGGAAGAAGTATATGTTGATCAACCCCCAGGCTTTGAAGGTCCAAAGCATCCTTACAAAGTCTTCAGACTCAATAAGGCCCTCTATGGCCTCAAGCAGGCCCCACGGGCGTGGTATGATACTTTGAAGGAATTCCTCGTGAAGAAAGGCTTCAAATCCAGATCACTTGACCCAACTCTTTTCACTAAATCTAATGATGGTGAATTGTTTGTGTGCCAAATTTATGTTGATGATATCATTTTTGGCAGTACTGACCAACGTTACAGTGATGAATTTGCCTATATGATGAGTGAAGAATATCAAATGTCTATGATGGGAGAATTGAAATTCTTCTTAGGTCTTCAGATTCGTCAATAGCACAATGGCATATTCATATCTCGGGAGAAATACCTCAAGGATGTACTGAGGAAATTCGGCATGCAAGATTGCAAAGGAGTCAAAATCCCTATGCCCACAATTGGTCATCTATGCACTGATGAAAATGGTATTGACTTCGATCAAAAGGTATACCACTCCATGATTGGTTCTTTATTGTACTTATGTGCATCTAGGCCAGATATTATGCTTAGTGTTTACATGTGTGCTCGATTTCAAGCTACACCGAAGGAGTCACACCATAAGGTTGTGAAGCATATTCTTCGATATCTAGCTCACACACCAACACTTGGATTATGGTACCCCAAGGGCTCAGCTTTTAATCTCATCGAATATTCAGACTCTGACTATGCTGGTGATTGTGTGGACCGTATGTCAACATCTGGCACATGCCATTTCCTCGGACGATCTTTGGTCTGTTGGTCCTCGAAGAAACAGAACTGTGTATCACTATCTACTGCTGAAGCTGAGTACATTGCTGCTGGTTGGTTCTTGTTGTGCTCAACTTCTATGGATGAAGCAAACACTCCAAGACTACGGTATCAACGTGAAGAATGTGCCACTCTACTGTGATAATGAGAGTGCCATCAAGATTGCTCATAACCCAGTTCAGCGCTTGAAGACAAAGCACATTCAGATTAGTCATCATTTTCTTTGTGATCATGTGTTGAAGGGCGATATCTCCATTGAGCATGTGAAGACTGAATAAAAGCTAGCCAATATCTTCACTAAGCCCTTGGATGAGAAGAGATTTAGCAAGTTGCGGTGTGAGCTAAATATCCTAGAATGTTCGAATGTTCTTTGAAAAGGACACTCATCCTAACACTTATGCAAAATTGATGACTTAGATGTGCAACGCATGAAGAAACGTTTTTCTTCAATCAATGAAGAATAACACTCTAAGTGTGAAGAAATTAATGAAGAATTTGATTCTCAGAACCCTACAACAATTGTACGCGGTGTCTGAAATCATCATTCTTATAGGGTGGGTCACGCCATCACCATATGTTGAAAATCTTCAATTGAGTTTTTCCTCAGTTCTTTGAAATTCCTCAGTTGTTTTTCAACTTTCATTGTCTTCACTCTTTCTGATGTTTTTCTTCATTGGATGTATATATATATATATATATATATATATATATATATATATATATATATATATGAGTTTATGTCCTCTACAGCATTCACTTATTGCTATTTTTTCTAGTTGCTCCTTCTGCTAAGTGAATGTGATCGGACCCTTCCCCCTCTATGATGAAATCACCCCAGTCTATTCACAAATTCTTCATGTGCGTTCTATTTGAATCTCGTTCAAAATCTTCACTGTGTCTTTGTCAGCTGAAGAAATTGCGAACGAAACTTTAAAACCTATCTTATCTAAATTTTCGGCTTTGCCGCTCAAACCGTTCCGCATTCTATGCGATGTTTATCTATTCACCCATGATCGTACATGATCTCCACCTCTCTATACATGGGTGACACATGTCATGCGAATGAGAAGGGTCATGGGCATGTTCGTCCTATTTCCTCGGGCGCACGGTTTTTCACTTCGGCTATAAATACCCCTCTCCCTTCCTCACTTCACTTTTACTCCGCTCGACTTCACTCCCTTGCTCGAGCTCTCAAACCCTAGCGTCGCCGCTACTTCCATCATTGCCGGTGAGGAAGAGCTTCACTTTCTCGACCTCATCGCCGCCGTACTCACACCGGACACGGATTTCTTCACTCAGCCGCCGTCGTAGCTGTCTTCCTTAGCCAAGTTAGGGCGTGGAAGATCTGAACCGACGAGCTTCAAATCTACACTTCCTAGTTCGTCGTGTTCTTCATCAAGGGTAATTAAAAGTTACTTTTACCGCCCTTGTTGATTCTGATGTTTTCTTCAAATCTTCAAAAGGTGTTTATTCCTCAACTCTTCACACACTAAACACCTCACATATCATCTGTTCTTGATTTGTTTCTCTAAGCAACATTTTTCTTCAAGATTCCTCAATTGTGTGGATTTTCAAATTTGTACAACTCTGGAACCTAAGTCAAAGAACGCTTAGTGAAATTCTTCAAGACTCATCTAGTCAATTTCCTCAAACTTGTTCTTTTTATAAAAACTTCTAAGAACGCATATGACCTCTCCAAATTCTTCGCACCTATACTCTGTTCATAGGTACACATGTCCGCTGCTGAATCATTAGGTTCTCATCAACTTAAATCATTTGCAGCGTTCCTCGAAGAAAATGTGACGCCCCCGATTTAATCGTACACTAATCATACACGCAAACGTGTAGGATCAAGATCAGGGACTCACGGGAAGATATCACAACACAACTCTACAAATAAAATAAGTCATACAAGCATCCAATTACAAGCCAGGGGCCTCAAGGGCTCGAATACAAGAGCTCGATCATAGACAAGTCAGCGGAAGCAACAATATCTGAGTACAGACATAAGTTAAACAAGTTTGCCTTAAGAAGGCTAGCACAACTGGGATACAGATCGAAAGAGGCGCAGGCCTCCTGCCTGGGATCCTCCTAAACTACTCCTGGTCGTCGTCAGCAGGCAGCACGTAGTAGTAGGCACCTCCGGTATAGTAGGAGTCGTCGTCGACGGTGGCGTCTGGCTCCTGGGCTTCAACATCTGGTTGCGACAACCAGGTAGAAGGGATAGAGGGAAAAGAAGGAGAAAGCAACCGTGAGTACTCATCCAAAGTACTCGCAAGCAAGGAGCTACACTACATATGTATGCATTGGTATCAACTGGGATAAGGCTATTATAAGTGGACTGAACTACAGAAAGCCGGGATAAGAGGGGGATAGCTAGTCCTTTCGAAGACTACGCTTCTGGCAGCCTCCGTCTTGCAGCATGTAGAAGAGAGTAGACTGAAGTCCTCCAAGTAGCATCATATAGCATAATCCTAACCGATGATACTCTCCTCGTCGCCCTGTGAGAGAGCGATCACCAGTTGTATCTGGCACTTGGAAGGGTGTGTTTTATTAAGTATCCGGTTCTAGTTGTCATAAGGTCAAGATACAACTCCGGGTCGTCCTTTTACCGAGGGACACGGCTATTCGAATAGATAAACTTCCCTGCAGGGGTGCACCACATACCCCAACACGCTCGATCCCATTTGGCCGGACACATTTTCCTGGGTCATGACCGGCCTCAGAAGATCAACACGTCGCAGCCCTACCTAGGCACAACAGAGAGCTCAGCACGCCGGTCTAAATCCTATGGCGCAGGGGTCTGGGCCCATCGCCCTTTGCACACCTGCACGTTGCGTACGCGGCCGGAAGCAGACCTAGCCTAGTGGCTTTCCAGTCCAATCCGGCGCGCGCCACTCAGTCGCTGACGTCACGAAGGCTTCGGCTGATACCACGACGTCGGGATACCCATAACTGCTCCCACGTAGATGGTTAGTGCGTATAGACCAAATGGCCAGACTCAGATCAAATACCCTGATCTCGTTAAGCGTGTTAAGTGTCCGCGAACGCCGAACAGGGCCAGGCCCACCTCTCTCCTAGGTGGTCGGAACCTGCCCTGTCGCTCCGCCTCAAAGATCCACTCGCGGGTGCTCCTACGAGCCTACCCGTCTTTAGTCACCACAAGTATCATGTATAAAGTATATAGTATATACCCGTGATCACCTCCCGAGTGATCACGGCCCGATAGTATAGCATGGCAGACGGACAAGAATGTAGGGCCACTGATGATAAACTAGCATCCTACACTAAGCAAGTAGGATTGCAGGTAAAGGTATCAACAGTAGTAACAAGGACAGGCTATGCATCAGTATAGGATTAACGGGAAACAGTAACATGCTACACTACTCTAATGCAAGCAGTATAGAGAAGAGTAGGCGATATCTGGTGATCAAAGGGGGGGGCTTGCCTGGTTGATCTGGCAAGAGAGAGGGGTCGTCAGCTCCGTAGTCGTACTGGGTAGCAGCGGCGTCGGTCTCGGTGTCTATCGAGAGAAGAGGGGGGAGAAACAATAAATATTTAAGCAAGCATATGCATAGTGATGCATGACATGACAAGTAACGGTGTTAGAGGTGCCCTAACGCGGTAATAGGTGATACCGGGGAAGGGGGATGACATCCGGGAAAGTATCCCCGGTGTTTTGCGTTTTCGGGTAGAGGACCGAAGGGGGAAAGTTGCGAGTTCAATAGGTTAGGGAGGTGTGGTGGACGAACGGGTTGCGTATCCGGAATCGTCTCGTCGTTCTGAGCAACTTTCATGTCGAAAATATTTTAATCCGAGTTACGGATTAAAAGATAGGATTTTCTAAAGATTTTATTAATTTCTGAAATTTAATTAATTTATTTAAATCCAACATTATCCAAAACAGTGAATGATGACGCAGGCATGACATCAGAGTGATGCCAGCAGGTCAACTGGTCGATTGACCAGTCAAACTAGACAGGTGGGTCCAGTGGGACCCACATGTCATTGTCAGGGGCATTAACAGGGGGTTTAGACTAATTAAAAGGGTTAATTAGTGGGTGGGACCCAGTAGTCAGCGACTGTTTAGTTAATTAGTTTAATTAGTCATTAGGTTAATCTAATTATAATTAATTAACTTAATTAATTAATTAATTAATTAATTAATTATTATATATATATATTTTTTAATTCTTTTCTTCTTCTTTCTTTTTTTAATTAAAACGTTCTGGGGTGGGCCCCTCTGTCAGTGGCCCCAGGGGGCCTTAACGGGTGCGGGCGCATGGCCGCGCGGGTGCAGGAGGCCACGGGAGCGGGCCGAGCCCCTGACCCAACGCAGCAGGGCACCGGCCAGGGGAGTCGTCAGCCGCGGCGGCCGGAGCGGCCGGAGCCGGGGCGTCGACGAAGAGGGGTTGGCCGCGGCGCGGGCCAGCAGCGCGGTTGGGGGGCGGCGGAGCCGCGGCAGCACGACAAGAGGAGGGTCGGGGCTTGCCGAGGCCGTGGGCGGTGCGGCCGGACCAGGACGACCCGAGCAGGGGCTCGTCGACGCAGGCAAGAGCGCCACGGGTGCGGTGGTCACCGCGAGTCCATGGCCGGAACGGGGCGTGTTCGCGGACGGGGGCGGGCGCGGGCGTGCCCGTTGACACACCGGGCTGGGTCGGAGCTAGGCGCGTGCGGCCTTGCGTGCGCAGTCGACGTCGGCAGCACACAGGGGCGGGGCTTGGCGGCGCGGTGGCCGGAACGGGCAACGAGGACGGGGAGAGAGGGGGGTGCTCACGGAAGGTGCAGGGAACGGGGTAGCGGTCTCGAGCTCGAGGAGGAGGACGAGGAAGGGGGCGGCGTTTGGGTCGCCGGCGACGAGTGCGGCGGGGCGACGGGGTCGAGGGCGCGGCGGGATCGGGGCGTCGGTTGCCCCCGATCCAGATCCACGAGAGAGGGGGGGGGACGAGAGGAGACGTGGGGAGTGGGGGGGAAGTGGGGCGACGGGATGGGTTAGGGTTTGGGGTGGGGGGCACGTGTAGGCCAGGGATGGGCCGGCCTGGGCCAGTTGGGTTGGCCGGCTGGGCCGGTTGGCCCATGTGGGGAGGGGGGTTGTTCTCTTTTTTTTGTTTGATTGTTTGCTTTCTGTTTTCTTTTTATTTATTTTCTTTCCTGTTTCTTTTGATAATCAATTAAGTTTAGTTTTTGCAAAATATAATTTCAACACCTAAATTAGTATTTAGTATTACAACACTGCCACATTAATTAGGACAGCTTAATAAAAGGGTTTAATATTTTATTAATTTGAAAAAGGTATTAAATTAAATGTCTTGATGCTGTTTCAATTACCTGAGTGCATCTAAACACTTTACAAAAATGTGGTTTCTGCAACAATATTATTTATGATTTATTTTCTACAACTTGAACATTTTAGTTTTGAAGTTTGAAAACTTTTGATGTTTGACTTGATTTTGAATTTGAATTTCGAATCGGTTTTAGAACTAACCCGAGATTAACTACAGTGACAGAGGTGACGTGGCCTCATTAACGGGGATTACTGTAGCCTAATTATCCGGGCGTCACAATTCTCCTCCACTACAAGAAATCTCGTCCCGAGATTTAAGCGGTGGAGTAAGGGGCGAAGGTGTTGGTAGCGAAAAACCTAACGAGTCTTCTCGGTCTTGGCTGCCCTTTCTAAGAGGTTGATCCCTTTCGTTGATGTCTTCATTTCACTGCTTCAAGTCACCATGATCAATTGTCATCCTTTCTTCGGGATCTCCATCATACTTACGAATAGGTAAGGGGCAGCTCTACAACGATAGGGTGTTATAAGGGAAAATCTTCTGGGGGTTTCCCAAGTATGATCATATGAGTATCTCTCGAGTTGAACAAATGATAAACATCGAGAGCAAAGTAGGACAGTGCAATAAGAAGTTTTGAGCGGATAGGCAATCGTTCATTGCCTGAAACATAGTGTGAAAGGGGGTTCAGAGCAATGGGAATAAGTATTGCATCTCATACCAGAATTGATGATTTCTTGGATGGTGGCTCGTGAATTACATACGAAGCCAAGCATGAGGAATAGCCTTTAGGAGCTGGGGTGTACAGGAGAGTCTGGTTTCGAACCTGGGACCTGTGGGTTATGGGCCCACCATGTGGGTTATGGGCCCACCATGTGGGTTGAAAGTAGGAGGAGTGGTGGCATCTTGCATGGTCATGATAGCAAGGCATGTCAGAGGGTAGCCTGCAAATTATGTCGGCAACAACATCGGTACCAAGGGCGAGGGACGAAGAGAACCATCTTCCTGCTCGGTGAACGAGGTGGACCAATAGGCAAAGTTCTCGTCCATCGGTGGTTACCGGAATGCTATCAACAAAAGCAATAGGGTCTTACTGACAGAGTCGTACGCTGAGGTGCTTATAAAAGCAGTGACGTATTACTGCTTAGATCATATAAACCTCAAGAAGGTTAAACAGAACAATGGAAAGGAAAATGTGATTCTTAGATTAAACAGAAGAATGGAAAGGAAAATGTGATTAAACACATATTTCAGGGGTATATCCTTCCCAAGAACAAGCAGAGTATGATATCCAAGACCGGATAGAAGGTAGAAAACTCTTTTAGGTAGGAGAGACAAATTTCATGACATTACCCATACAACGGTGTTTCGGTAATTTCAACAAGAAACATTTAGCATGGTGCTTCAAATGTTCTTATTGAAAATCGGAGTACCATAGACATGCTTCGAGATAGCGCTGACATGGTCAACGGTGAAAATCAGACTTTGGAAACAAAAAGGATCCATTAGGAATAACTTGTAGAATAAGTCTTACAGTTTCCTCATGGAAGAATGGATAACATTGCTAAAAGGGAAATATAACAATAGGGCCTCCGGCCAGGTGGGCTAGGTATGATACCACCTTACCGGGTCATTCAAAGACCAACGTTATAACTCTTGGAAATATGTTCCAATCATCATATCTGACCGAGATTCAGATTTGATTGGTGTTAGGATACCTCAGACTTAGGATGCCTGAGAAGAAAAGGTGCGGCACAATTTGACGAGATGACATTGTAAGATTCTCGGGAAATGAACTATGGAAGCGAGTTCCGAAACAAGAGTTCATCAGTAAACCAAGGAGAGGATGAGTAGGTGGCTGATAGGCTCAGCAACAAATCATCGCGATTTCCAAAGGATTGATTTCCACAATTAGGTGAACAAGGAAATATCATTTGTCGGATCAAATGTCATAATGATGTATGCTCGAGGGAAACATACACAACTGAACAATGATAGAAGGGTGCAACCAGGAATCTGGACTAGGTAGCACGATCAATGTTTGAATGATGATTCAATAATCAATAGACTTAGAATGAAACTGTAGACCAATAACTTCAAGCAATAGGGTTGCTAGAAGTTTAGAATTTGCACAACACAGACCATTAGTCGGTATTCCGGTTAGAAACAATACGGAGACCAAGAAATGAACGCAAAAGGCGAGAGATATTACTATATTAAGAATTCTCAAGAGGTGGTAAAATTACCACGACATTCTTGACATAAAAGGTGGTAACATTCCAAGGTAAAGAAGAACAAATGTTGTATAGCAAGGATCTCAAGGTATAACTCAAAACACGAATAAGTTTGTGTTGGAGGGAAGGCAATAAAGTGGCCGATGATAATACAATTCATCGGGGGCAAGGATGGTATTTCTCATCATGAATTCAATTGATATCCAGGAAGACCTCATAAGGTTGATGATCTTCATGGCACATTGGTCGAGAGATTTCAAGATGTAATCAATCAGTGACAACATCAAATCAAAGGAATGATGAAGCGGAAGGTTATTGGAACCATGGGTAGGGCACAACATTGAAATCAAGCTTGTTGTTCAAGGTGAATTGATATGACGAGGAAGATCGACGTAAGCTTAGCTCATCATCGAAAGTTGTGCTCCGGGATTAAGGACCAGGTAGCACAGTTAAAATTTAGCACGATAATGATATAGCCGATCAGGCTAGGAATGACATGATCGAGTACAAACTCGGACTTAAAGAAGATTATCAAGAGTTGCTGAACCGTAGGGCAGACTCGGTTCAGTTATTGGTGTCTTTGAGTGTTTAATAACTCAGAGCCCATGAAAACTGTAATCAGTGAGAATGTAGTACTTGATGAAGAACTCTTAAGAAGTTATGCAGTTTCAAGATAATCTCGAGATACCAGGGGGGTAATACTCGAAGACGGATCAAAGTAGAGGTTGGACCGAGGTATTGATCCACATGAGACAAGTGCTTACACTTGCATCGAAAAATGGTATTTAAAAGAGAACATGGTCGGAACCACGATTGTAAAAGGCCGGATCCCAGATATAAGATGAACTTATACCAAGGGAACTAATATCATTTACAAGAAGCTTCGATGATAAGTTTCACATCGGGTCCATGGGCATGAACGCAAAGGCTCAAGGTCGACTCCCAATTCTTCCATGCATAACCTTTCATTTTACTTCTCGCTTTTGATGAAGCTGTAGTATAGAAATTTTATCTAGCAAAATACCAGAAGAGTATGACTCGTGAAAACTTTCGAGTTCACACAGTTTAGAGAAGGCATATGTTCAACCCATCAGGGCATCTTAGGAGTATATACCACAAATTTCAAGAATAAATAACACCAGCTCGATAGTAGAGCATGTTTGAGAAAGCAGAGGATACAATTTACCAAAGGTATTATGTATCCGAGGAAAGGCTCACAGACTTATTGAATATGAAGGACGCTGTCGGATAAAATCCCGCAAATGATCTGGTGGTTCTCAAGGGATCTGGTGCGAGCATTGGTACTCAACCAGAGGGAGAAACAATGCAAGGAGATCAGACTTTAGAATCAACTGACTAATTCAAGGCTCAAATGCAAAGGAATTATCAATTCCAAGACAAGGGATCAGAAGCAATGCTCTGATCAGGGATGGATAAGTTGAATAGCCTTAAGGGTACAATCGACAGCAATTTGATTGGTCGAGATCCAGCTCATGTTTTAAAATAACGTCTAAGCCGGAAAGATAATTTAAAAGGATCAACTGATGATTGCGTGCATTCGCACTCAAGTTGAATCAATAGGATCAAAAGACGATGCCTAAGGATACTAACGAATATCGCCAGACATATGGAAAGCATCCATAATGCAAGCAGGCAAGTATTGCAGAGCAATAAGCTACTAAGGATTTTTGGAGGATCGAATAGTATTTCGAAGACCATTGTGAAACACATGAACAACTGGGGGGATGAGCGGATACTCGATAAGTGTGAGAATTATCCATAGGGGTATTCAGGTGACAAAGAACAGCAAGGCAGTAAGCTCAAAGGATTATCGAAACAACGACGAGTATTTCAGGGTGTCTTGTAATAACAAGACCAACTGGGAATAAAAGTAAGAACGACAGGTGCAAGTATTTATCCATAGGGATTTTTCGGTGGTAGGGAATTGCAAAAGCAATGGCACAAAGTTTTAGGAGAACATCAGAGAGTATTATCAGAATCTTCTGTTGAAGCAGTCGATCATCTATAATGAAGGGCTCTCCGGGAGAAAGTGATAACGAGATCCTAATGTTAGATTTAGCAAAATTCATTTAACCCGAATAGGGGAGAGATTAGAGTCCCAGAGTATAGATCGAGGAATAAAAGATCCTAATAACACCCGATGGCGATGTGGGCCCAGGGGCCACACAGCCAAGTTAGTAAAACAATTTTCATTGACTAGACTCAACTTCGGCCAAGGAGTGTGGAAGGGGGATTCCTACAGGCAGTCGGCTCTGATACCAACTTATGACGCCCCCGATTTAATCGTACACTAATCATACACGCAAACGTGTACGATCAAGATCAGGGACTCACGGGAAGATATCACAACACAACTCTACAAATAAAATAAGTCATACAAGCATCATATTACAAGCCAGGGGCCTTGAGGGCTCGAATACAAGAGCTCGATCATAGACGAGTCAGCGGAAGCAACAATATCTGAGTACAGACATAAGTTAAACAAGTTTGCCTTAAGAAGGCTAGCACAACTGGGATACAGATCGAAAGAGGCGCAGGCCTCCTGCCTGGGATCCTCCTAAACTACTCCTGGTCGTCGTCAGCAGGCAGCACGTAGTAGTAGGCACCTCCGGTGTAGTAGGAGTCGTCGTCGACGGTGGCGTCTGGCTCCTGGGCTTCAACATCTGGTTGCGACAACCAGGTAGAAGGGATAGAGGGAAAAGAAGGAGAAAGCAACCGTGAGTACTCATCCAAAGTACTCGCAAGCAAGGAGCTACACTACATATGTATGCATTGGTATCAACTGGGATAAGGCTATTATAAGTGGACTGAACTGCAGAAAGCCGGGATAAGAGGGGGATAGCTAGTCCTTTCGAAGACTACGCTTCTGGCAGCCTCCGTCTTGCAGCATGTAGAAGAGAGTAGACTGAAGTCCTCCAAGTAGCATCATATAGCATAATCCTAACCGATGATACTCTCCTCGTCGCCCTGTGAGAGAGCGATCACCAGTTGTATCTGGCACTTGGAAGGGTGTGTTTTATTAAGTATCCGGTTCTAGTTGTCATAAGGTCAAGATACAACTCCGGGTCGTCCTTTTACCGAGGGACACGGCTATTCGAATAGATAAACTTCCCTGCAGGGGTGCACCACATACCCCAACACGCTCGATCCCATTTGGCCGGACACATTTTCCTGGGTCATGACCGGCCTCAGAAGATCAACACGTCGCAGCCCTACCTAGGCACAACAGAGAGCTCAGCACGCCGGTCTAAATCCTATGGCGCAGGGGTCTGGGCCCATCGCCCTTTGCACACCTGCACGTTGCGTACGCGGCCGGAAGCAGACCTAGCCTAGTGGCTTTCCAGTCCAATCCGGCGCGCGCCACTCAGTCGCTAACGTCACGAAGGCTTCGGCTGATACCACGACGTCGGGATACCCATAACTGCTCCCACGTAGATGGTTAGTGCGTATAGACCAAATGGCCAGACTCAGATCAAATACCCTGATCTCGTTAAGCGTGTTAAGTGTCCGCGAACGCCGAACAGGGCCAGGCCCACCTCTCTCCTAGGTGGTCGGAACCTGCCCTGTCGCTCCGCCTCAAAGATCCACTCGCGGGTGCTCCTACGAGCCTACCCGTCTTTAGTCACCACAAGTATCATGTATAAAGTATATAGTATATACCCGTGATCACCTCCCGAGTGATCACGGCCCGATAGTATAGCATGGCAGACGGACAAGAATGTAGGGCCACTGATGATAAACTAGCATCCTACACTAAGCAAGTAGGATTGCAGGTAAAGGTATCAACAGTAGTAACAAGGACAGGCTATGCATCAGTATAGGATTAACGGGAAACAGTAACATGCTACACTACTCTAATGCAAGCAGTATAGAGAAGAGTAGGCGATATCTGGTGATCAAAGGGGGGGCTTGCCTGGTTGATCTGGCAAGAGAGAGGGGTCGTCAGCTCCGTAGTCGTACTGGGTAGCAGCGGCGTCGGTCTCGGTGTCTATCGAGAGAAGAGGGGGGAGAAACAATAAATATTTAAGCAAGCATATGCATAGTGATGCATGACATGACAAGTAACGGCGTTAGAGGTGCCCTAACGCGGTAATAGGTGATACCGGGGAAGGGGGATGACATCCGGGAAAGTATCCCCGGTGTTTTGCGTTTTCGGGCAGAGGACCGGAGGGGGAAAGTTGCGAGTTCGATAGGTTAGGGAGGTGTGGTGGACGAACGGGTTGCGTATCCGGAATCGTCTCGTTGTTCTGAGCAACTTTCATGTTGAAAATATTTTAATCCGAGTTACGGATTAAAAGATAGGATTTTCTAAAGATTTTATTAATTTCTGAAATTTAATTAATTTATTTAAATCCAACATTATCCAAAACAGTGAATGATGACGCAGGCATGACATCAGAGTGATGCCAGTAGGTCAACTGGTCGATTGACCAGTCAAACCAGACAGGTGGGTCCAGTGGGACCCACATGTCATTGTTAGGGGCATTAACAGGGGGTTTAGACTAATTAAAAGGGTTAATTAGTGGGTGGGACCCAGTAGTCAGCGACTGTTTAGTTAATTAGTTTAATTAGTCATTAGGTTAATCTAATTATAATTAATTAACTTAATTAATTCCTTAATTAATTAATTAATTAATTTTATTATTATATATATATATATATTTTTAATTCTTTTCTTCTTCTTTCTTTTTTTAATTAAAACATTCTGGGGTGGGCCCCTCTGTCAGTGGCCCCAGGGGGCCATAACGGGTGCGGGCGCATGGGCGCGCGGGTGCAGGAGGCTACGGGAGCGGGCCGAGCCCCTGACCCAACGCAGCAGGGCACCGGCCAGGGGAGTCGTCGGCCGCGGCGGCCGGAGCGGCCGGAGCCGGGGCGTCGACGGAGAGGGGTTGGCCGCAGCGCGGGCCAGCAGCGCGGTTGGGGGGCGGCGGAGCCGCGGCAGCACGACAAGAGGAGGGTCGGGGCTTGCCGAGGCCGTGGGCGGTGCGGCCGGACCAGGACGACCCGAGCAGGGGCTCGTCGACGCAGGCAAGAGCGCCACGGGTGCGGTGGTCACCGCGAGTCCATGGCTGGAACGGGGCGTGTTCACGGACGGGGGCGGGCGCGGGCGTGCCCGTTGACACACCGGGCTGGGTCGGAGCTAGGCGCGTGCGGCCTTGCGTGCGCAGTCGACGTCGGCAGCGCACAGGGGCGGGGCTTGGCGGCGCGGTGGCCGGAACGGGCAACGGGGACGGGGAGAGAGGGGGGGGTGCTCACGGAAGGTGCAGGGAACGGGGCAGCGGTCTCGAGCTCGAGGAGGAGGACGAGGAAGGGGGCGGCGTTCGGGTCGCCGGCGACGAGTGCGGCGGGGCGACGGGGTCGAGGGCGCGGCGGGATCGGGGCGTCGGTTGCCCCCGATCCAGATCCACGAGAGAGGGGGGGAACGAGAGGAGACGTGGGGAGTGGGGGGGAAGTGGGGCGACGGGATGGGTTAGGGTTTGGGGTGGGGGGCACGTGTAGGCCAGGGGTGGGCTGGCCTGGGCCAGTTGGGTTGGCCGGC
The DNA here is from genome assembly GCA_034509565.1 of Triticum monococcum. Classification (NCBI taxonomy): domain Eukaryota; kingdom Viridiplantae; phylum Streptophyta; class Magnoliopsida; order Poales; family Poaceae; genus Triticum; species Triticum monococcum. Next base: position 640,013,376 of record CM067845.1, read on the forward strand.
TGGGCCGGTTGGCCCATGTGGGGAGGGGGGTTGTTCTCTCTTTTTTTGTTTGTTTGATTGTTTGCTTTCTGTTTTCTTTTTATTTATTTTCTTTCCTGTTTCTTTTGATAATCAATTAAGTTTAGTTTTTGCAAAATATAATTTCAACACCTAAATTAGCATTTAGTATTACAACACTGCCACATTAATTAGGACAGCTTAATAAAAGGGTTTAATATTTTATTAATTTGAAAAAGGTATTAAATTAAATGTCTTGATGCTGTTTCAATTACCTGAGTGCATCTAAACACTTTACAAAAATGTGGTTTCTGCAACAATATTATTTATGATTTATTTTCTACAACTTGAACATTTTAGTTTTGAAGTTTGAAAACTTTTGATGTTTGACTTGATTTTGAATTTGAATTTCAAATCGGTTTTAGAACTAACCCGAGATTAACTACAGTGACAGAGGTGACGTGGCCTCATTAACGGGGATTACTGTAGCCTAATTATCTGGGCGTCACAGAAAAGTTGCATACCTCTTCAGAGAACTCAATCGTTCAAAACCCTCAGCTGAAGAAAATGGCAGATGGCAAGAAACCATAGAAGGGAGGAAAGAGGCCTGAGGTCAACACTGCGTTTGAAATCCCTGAGGATATTTACAAGGATTATTGCACTCCTGATGAGGCCACACGTGGCAAGGAGGACAAAAATCAACGCAAGGTGCGCATACAAAGGATAGAGAGGAGATGGGCACGGGAATGGAGGGAGTACAGATATGTTACTCCCAAGTATATGAAGAAATTCGCTCTTAATCCTCCATGCCCAAGACCTCCATTGGCACCTGGCCAAGAAGCTGATCCCACCAGCCTCAAGCGCGGTGAGGATTATCCTGATGAATGGGCCAAGCGCTAGGCCAAGCTTGCCAGAGTAGCTAAGGAAGCAGTGAGAAAATTCAACAAAGACTCTGCTGTTGCTGCTGCTGCCATTGCTGAGGCCTCTGCAAGTAAGCCCAAGAAGGCAATGCCAAAGAAGCTGGCTCATAAGCCAAGTGCTTCTACCCAAATGCCCTCACGACCAAGTTCCTCAGCAATGCCCTCACGGCCAGTTTCTTCAAAACCCTCATGGCCAATTCCTCAACCCACACCAGCTCCTCCAAAGTCCTCAGCTTCTCCATCAAAGTCCTCCGCACCTGCACATCTTGCCTCGTGCCAAAGGACAACAGGCATCTCTATTGCCTTAGGTGCCTTTGCAAGTTCTTCAGCTCCACTGCATTCTTCGACTGGCCCCACTCTGCTGAAGACCAAGGCAACTGCTGGACGAGGATCTCAACCAAGTCCTCAAGAGAAGCAGGTCGCTTTTGAAGTGTCGTCTAATGAAGACGAAGCTGATGATGAAGAACTCACTGAAATCATCAGAGATAGGCAACACAGGGCCGCTAGAGCCAAAGGCAGCGATGTGCCATTGATGCTGGATCCAAAGTTGATCCTAGATTCATTGACCTATGGCACAAGGACCCCAACACACCTCTGCCTGAGTTGAACCTCACTCCTGGTCAAAGTCATATGCCGACTCACTTCATTCAGGAAGAAAAATGGAAATTTGAACAGGGAAGGAGGGTGAAGAAAGCGCAGTACAAAAAAGAGCGCTTTCTGAAGCAAAACATTCTGAAGCTTTCCCTTGAAGAACTTGTTGCTCTTCAATCTGAGATCAAGAAACTGAGTGATGAATTTGATTGCTACTATGCTGATTGGCTTGGAGCCAAAGTTAGATTTGTGAAGATAACTGGACAGTTCACTTCCAATGTTGCAGCCCCAACGCAACAAGAAAATCCTCAGGCTGAAGCATCTGCTCAGCCTACTGAAGAAAATGCCAGCACCGCTGATGACACTTAGGCTGCTGAAGAAAATGCTAGTACAAGGGCTGATGACCGCATTCCAGCCGCTAAAGAAATTGCCAGGGCAACCACTAGTGTTGCGCCTGAAGAAAATGAAGAAGTCAGGGCAACTGCATTAGTTGTGCCAGAAGATCTTGAACCAAATTCCTCTGCTCCTCGTGCGCCTATACCAACTCCTTTCCTTCAATCTGCATCAGATGTGAAGAAGACCAAGGCTGCAGAGCGTGCAGCTATGAAGAAAAGGAAGGCATCAACTGCATCAGATTCTTCAGCTCCGAAGAAAATGAAGCCACTGACAAGTTCCTATGACAATCCAATTGATGTTGTTCCTGTCTCATCCATGCTATCAAAGGACCTTGTTCCTTTTGATGAAGAATACGTGATCCCAAGTGGATCAGATGATGACATTCCTTCTGCTGCTTCGTCAGAGCAGTTGGATGAAGAAATTGAAATGGATGAAATCCCTTCAACCCCAATAATCTCATCGCACATGCCTCAGTTCACTGCTGAAGAGGCTGGCGTTGAAGAAATGAATGAAAGAAGAAGATGTGGACATTGGATGCACCACTCCAGTGTTGAATGACGACTTTTGGGAAAGTCAGCATCCCAATTCTCCTTTGTTCACACCCCTACAGCAAATTCATCAATCCCCTGTCACTATTGAAGTACAAATGGGATCTAAAGAACCTCATGCCACACCGTCTATTCATGAAGCAATTCCATCCACTAGTGCTGAAGAAAATGTAAATGAAAAATTGAAGTCCCAGACTGCCACTGAAGAAGAACCTGAAATTCCTCAGCCCGCAGAACCTGAGATCGAGATCCCTGAGGTTGTGATGCAATTGACTGACACTCCTCACCCCAAGCCAAAGGATCCCTTCTCGAAGAAGCAAAAATTCAAGGCTGATGACTTCTTTGGCGAGCATGTACTCTTCACTGACTACAATCCTTATGACTCTGCTCGTCTAAGGAGGAAGCATTTCTGGACTACCAGCCAGGACAACTTCTATTCTTCACTGCTTTTCAACAAGGACAAAATCTTCTACCATGAGCATATTCCTCACGTGGACATGGAATCATTGCCTTGCTTCTCTCCTGTCCTCGGTGTGCTTCATGACGCAGGCCTCCTCAACTTTTGCTCTGACATTGTTGATTGGAATGAAGAACTTATTCTTCAGTTCTATGCGATGCTGCACATCACAGGTGATCTTGAAGATATCAACACCTGGGTCTTGGACTGCATGACCGATAACACTCATTATAAGGCACCAGCCTCTGAATTGCTTCACGCCCTGCCCATCAGTCCACCCAGTGAAGGAGCTCGCTGCTTGTACCAAGAACCTGAACTCACTGCTCATTACATGCAAGTTCTAATGAAGCCTCTAAAGCCCGGCCAAGCCCCAAGGACCAAATTCTTTGTGAAGGCCTTACTCTATGTGCCTAGAACAGTCTATCGCATTCTGACAAGGACAATGAGTCCTATCAAAGGCCACGACTCGTCTGATGAGGAAATAGTTGGCATCATGAAGAATCTGCTATTCAACATCATTCATAGCAGTCCAGTCAATTACTATGATTTCTTCATGAGGACTCTGGCAAATGTTGCACTCTCTCCGTTTGAGTTGAAGCCTTATGCTCGTTGGATTATGAGAATCCTCAGAACAAGGTCTTCACTCAACTACAAGGCTGATTTTCAGAATCACCTCAACTACCTGCCCCCGATTGAAGTCTTCAGGTAGACTTGTACCTCAACTGATGAAAAGGGGAAGGCACCTGTTGCCATTGATGAAGGCATTCGTCCATTGGATGGTCAGTTTCGCAAAGCTGCATCTTATTCCACCAATGATGACTCTGCATCTCATGACTCTGCTGCAAATGCATCCAAGTCAAATCCTCAAGCCATAGCTCCCAGGGTGATGACTGACCGTGAGCTGCTTCTTAGTCTTCACTAGAAGGTGGATCGAAACCATAAATGGGTTAAGTGTCAATTTGGTTCTCTTCTTCACAACATGACTGCTACACATAATGTAGTGTGGAAAAACCATTACTACCTCCATGAAGTCTTCGGTCGCACCTGGGCTATCTTACCACATCTGTATGGTGAAGAAGATCTGAAGCAAATGGGTCTCAATGAGAACTTTGACTGGTCTACACCTCCAGCGAAGAAATTCGAGAAGGTCAAAGTTCCTTCTTTGGTGGCCAGCTCATATTCTTCATCCCGCGACACCGACAAGTATGAAGACTTGAACAACACTGCAGCAGGCCCTACAACGACAAACGACCCCAACAACGCTGGCGCTCCTCCATCAACTTGATATTCTTCAGGGGCGTTAGTCCTCATTTTCGATCCTTTTGGTCATTCGATGACAAAGGGGGAGAAATTTGAGTTAGTCTTCAAGCGGGTCTACCTATATGGGCATTTTTTTCTAAGTTACAACTCTCGTTCTTTTGAAGACTTTGCTGGATCGAGTTGTAATCTTAAACTCTATGGTGCTCTGATACTTTTCTTGAGTTTTTTCTGCATGCTTACTCCTCATTCATGTTGATGCACGCATGCTGAATTACATCAGTCATCATATTTCATCATGCATTTCAAATTCTTCATATTATATGTTAAATGCATGTATGAATTACAAGATATAGGGGGAAATCTCCATGATTCTACTCTTCAAAGTGTGCATTGCTTCAAAAGCATAATTCCTCACTATGCACATTGATACGTCTCCAACGTATCTATAATTTTTGATTGATCCCTGCTATATTATCTATTGTTTTGGACATTATTGGGCTTTATTATCCACTTTGATATTACTAGCACAAATGCCAGTGCGTTGCAACGGGAAAAATCAGTTTATATTCAAGTTTATTTATAATAATATGTGCAAAAATACATTCGTTGTTCATGCAAATTTTAGTCAATTTTTTTAAGATCCAAAATTATCGAAATAGGAAATTCTAATCTTATAGAATATTTCTTTACCTACATCAAAATACTTCTCCTTAAAAGAAATTAGGAACTTGGTAAAGTTCAGCCAATACCGGTCACAAAATTCGGAGAGAGATAGCATACGTTCGCAACAACTATTATATTTTTGGGCTTGTTAGAGTGGGGATATTTGGATATTTTCTAGATTTAAAAAATATTGTACTAAAATAGTGTTTGGGGCTCACCACGGTTCTTGTTAAAAACAAAGTCATATATGATATTTATTTTTTCGTTAACATTCTTAGTTCAACCGACAACTCAACATGGACATAGAAAAATCCCCAGCGCAGCAGGAAGCAAGCCTTGCATTAGAATTTCAACAACTGTGGTTTTGTCGGGCGTCAAAAGCTCACAAAAAAATTTAGGTTTAGCCCCCTATGCCAAAGATACTACTATGACCTTGTGGAGTTAGTCTGACTCATTCTTTTTTTGAATGACAACTCATATTTAGCTGGGCAAGCTCATCCCTAGGCTAGCACGGCCTCAACATGTATGTGCTTGATCTTGTCTTTCAGTAGGCTGCAGCACGTTGGTGCGTGGCCTTATGCTGCTTCATTCTTGCCTCATGCAGTCCACCCATGCGTGGCTGGCAGCGGCTCAAAGGTCTCACACCTCTTTGAGCACACAATCGCACGATTTCCCCTCAATTCGCTTTCCTTATTTACTTTTTCAAAGGTGGCATGATTTTTTCCCTCGATTATTTCCGTTTCTCGATTTCCTTTCCTTCCTTGAATTCTCCTTTCTTTATTTCTTGGGACAACTCCTTGATAACCAGGAAACTTAAAAATGTATATAAACTGGTTATATTGTGTGCAAGAAACCGAGGTGGGACTAAACAAAACCAACCTTTGTGTCTCTATTTCACACAAAAGTGAGGTAGGTAGATGGTACGTATCATCTATGGGTAGACCACAGGTCATCCATTTGAAACCCATGATGAAACACTTATTTTTTGTGTGGGCTGCCAATATAGTTGGGCCGGCTTATAGCGCGCGGTAGGCCTGGTAGCTGGGCTAGCTTACATCGCATGGTTCAGCCGTGTTTAATTTAACGGGCTGAGGCCCAGCGAAGCGATGGGTGATAGACCAGAAGCCAAAAACAATCGATCGTGACGTACAATGGCACTCTTGACTTATGAGAAAAAGAAAGACGGATGGACGAAGATATGAAAAAATAGGACGAAACAAAACGGGACCAAACCAAGAATACCTATTCCCTTTAATAGTAGGTATAGATTTTTGGGACTAACCTATTAACCGGAGGCCCAGCCCAGAATTGTTGTTTTTGCCTGTTTTAGGGTTTCGAAGAAAAGGAATATCAAATGGAGTCCAAACAGAATGAAACCTTCGGGAACGTGATTTTCTCAACGAACAAGACCAGAGAGACTTGGACCCTACGTCAAGAAAAGAAACAGGAGGCCACGAGGTAGGAGGCGCGCCCACCCCCACCAGGTGCGCCCTCCACCCTCGTGGGCCCCCTGTTGCTCCACCGACGTACTCCTTCCTCCTATATATATCCACGTACCCCCAAACGATCAGATACGGAGCCAAAACCCTAATTCCACCGCCGTAACACTAGTAGAAAAAGGGTCAAATGTGAGACACATTAGTCCCGGTTTGTAACAGAACCGGCACTAATGTGTCCATTAGTGTCGGTTCCAACGGCTAGGCGGGAGGAGATCTTTAGTACCGGTTTGTGGCGAACCTTTAGCACCGGTTCGTGCCACGAACCGGTACTAATGAGAGTGGGACCTCTCCCGCACCTTTAGTATCGGTTCGTGCCACGAACCGGTACTAAAGGTCGTCCTATATAAACCCTTCGTCCACCAGCACTCTGTTCTTCCCCCTTTCCCCTCTCCCTCTCCTCTGTTCTTCCGTTCTTCCTCTCGAGTTCATCACAAAATTTGCCCCAAATTTTTCAAGATTTGCAGGCCCCCATCCATTCAAATGATCACAAAGGTTAGCAACTTTGTCCTTTCATCTCTCATTGCTAGATTAGCTCTTAAATTGGTTTATATAGTGATTAATTGTGGGTTTTAGTAATTTGGGAGGAATTATATGTGGTAGTATTTGATTTATATGCAAATTGAGGTCAAAATAACACTTAGTTTGCATATGTAGGTGTGGTTTACTTAGTGCCTTCTAAATCTCCGTCGTAACCAGCGTCAATCGCCCGCACCGTCCCATCGCCGGCACCACCTTGTGGTGAGCCTCTTGTTCATGAAATTTTATATAAAAAATTGATGTTTGTGTGATTTGGATATATAGTTACTCATATAATTATCTTACTCGTACGTTGTTTGTTATACATAGTGCCATGGTTTTGATATCCGTCCCCGTCGGCTCTCGTCCTTGTTATGATTCGGATGTGGTATATTCTCTTTTAAAACTATTTGTTGCATTTCGTGTTTATGACAAATTATGCCCATCAAGTTGACATAGATATTTGTATGTAGGAGGTAGTTGAATCAGAAATTCCAACCGACCCTATTGTCGAGAGGTTAAATTTAGTTGAAAGAGAAAACGAGGATTTGAAAGAAAATTGAAAAGAATTGAGGGGAGAAGATGAATTGGAGTTGCATGTTGCCAATGTCATCGATGATCACAAGATTAAGATGGAGAAGATGCGCTTGAAGATTAGAAAGATTAGAAAATATGACATTCATAGTGAGGCTTGGTATCATTATGTTGTTGGATCAATTGTTACCTTAGTTGCGATCTTGATCGCATTTGTTGTTGCATTTAAATTCTTTAGCTAGAGAGTTATTTGTTTGTTGCATTTAAGTGTTGTATGAACTTTATGTATTGTATTAATTTGGTGTTTTCGGTGTTGTGCATTGAAGATGAGCCGGCAATGGATGTACTATGACCGATGCTCTCCCGAGTTCATTAATGGCGTGCATACTTTTCTGCTTGCGGCTGAGGCAAACAAGCGGGCGGATGGATTTATGCCTTGTCCATGTGCTGGCTGTAAGAATGGTCACAATTACTCTACGTCAAGAACCATTCACATCCACCTGTTTGAGTCCGGTTTCATGCCCCACTATAATGTTTGGACCAAGCACGGAGAAAGAGGGGTTATGATGGAAGACAATGAAGAATAAGAGGACGACGACAGCTATCCTGGCCATGGGTTCCCTGAATACGATGATACAACAATGAGGGAAGAAGCTGAGCCGGTAATGCGGGAAGAAGCTGAGCTGGCAATGCGGGAAGAAGCTGAAGAAGAGGCATCGGATGAGCCCGTTGATGATCTAGGTCGGGCCATTGCCGATGCAAAGAGAAACTGCGCAAGTGATTTGAAGAAGAAGAAGTTGCAGCACATGTTAGAGGATCACAAAAAATTGTTGTACCCGAATTACGTAGGTGACAAGAAAAAGCTGGGCACCACACTAGAATTGCTGTAATGGAAGGTAGAGAATGGTGTATCTGATAAGGGATTTGGAAAGTTGCTGGTAATGATAAAGAATATGCTTCCAAAGGACAACGAATTGCCCGAGAGTACGTACGAAGCAAAGAAGGCTGTCTTCCCTCTAGGGTTAGAGGTGTAGAAGATACATGCATGCCCTAATGATTGCATCCTCTACCGCGGTGAGTACGAGGATTTGAACGCTTGCCTGGTATGCGGTGCATTGCGCTATAAGATCAGCTGCGATGACCCTCGTGATGTCGAGGGCGAGTGCCCCAGGAAGAAGATTCCTGCCAAGGTGATGTGGTATGCTCCTATAATACCACGGTTGAAACGTTTGTTCCATAACAAAGAGCATGCCAAGGCGATGCGATGGCACAGAGAAGACCGTAGGAAAGACGGAAAGTTGAGAGTACCCGCTGACGGGTCGCAGTGGAGAAAAATCGAGAGAAAGTACGGGAAGGAGTTTGCATATGACGCAAGGAACGTATGGTTTGGTCTAAGAGCAGATGGCATTAATCCTTTTGGGGAGCAGAGCAGCAACCATAGCACCTGGCATGTGACTCTATGTTTGTATAACCTTCCTCCTTGGTTGTGCATGAAGCGGAAGTTCATTATGATGCCAGTGCTCATCCAAGGCCCTAAGCAACCCGGCAACGATATTGATGTGTACCTAAGGCCATTAGTTGAAGAACTCTTACAGCTGTGGAATGGAACAGGTGTACGTGCGTGGGATGAGCGCATGGGGGAAGAATTTGACCTAAAGGCGTTGCTGTTCGTGACCATCAATGATTGGCCTGCTCTCAGTAACCTTTCAGGACAGACAAACAAGGGATACCACGCATGCACGCATTGTTTGGACGATACCGACAGTATATATTTGGCTAATTGTAAGAAGTACTTGGGACATCATTGATTTCTTCCGAGCAGGCATGCCGTAAGAAAGAAAGGCAAGCATTTCAAAGGTGAGGCGGATCACCGGACGAAGCCTCGCCACCGTACTGGTGCTGATGTACATGATATGGTCAAGGATTTGAAGGTAGCCTTTCGAAAGGGTCCTGGCGGACAACCTGTTCCGAATGACGCTGACGGACGCGCACCCATGTGGAAGAAGAAATCTATATTTTGGGACCTGCCCTATTGGAAAGACCTAGATGTCCGCTCCGCAATCGACGTGATGCACGTGACGAAGAATCTTTGCGTGACCCTGTTTGGCTTCTTGGGCGTGTATGGGAAGACAAAAGATACACCTGAGGCACGGGAGGACTAGCAACGTATGCACGGAAAAGACGGCATACATCAGGGTCATGCTAGCTACGCTCTTACCAAAGAAGAGAAGGAAATCTTTTCTGAATGCCTGCTCAGTATTAAGGTACCGTCTGGCTTCTCGTCGAATATAAAGGGAATAATAAACATGGCAGAGAAAAAGTTCCAGAACCTAAAGTCTCATGACTGCCACATGATTATGACGCAACTGCTTCCGGTTGTATTGAGGGGGCTTCTACCGAAAAACATTTGATTAGCCATTTCGAAGCTGTGTGCATTCCTCAATGCAATCTCTCAGAAGGTAATCGATCCAGAAATCATACCAAGGTTAGAGAATGATTTGGTGCAATGTCCTGTCAGTTTCGAGTTGGTGTTCCCACCATCCTTCTTCAACATCATGACACACGTTCTAGTTCACCTATGCGAAGAGATTAACATTTTGGGTCCTGTATTTCTACACAATATGTTCCCCTTTGAGAGGTTCATGGGAGTCTTAAAGAAATATGTTCATAACCGTGCTAGGTGATACGTCCATTTTGCATCATGCTTTTATATTGATATTTATTGCATTATGGGCTGTTATTTCACATTATGTCACAATACTTATGGCTATTCTCTCTTATTTTACAAGGTTTACATAAGGAGGGAGAATGCCGGCAGCTGGAATTCTGGGCTGGAAAGGGAGCAAATATTAGAGACCTATTCTACACAACTCCAAAAGTCCTGAAAATCCACAGAACACCTTATAATAAATAATGAAAAATCCTCGCCAAAGATGAAGACCAGGGGGCCACACCCTTCTCACGAGGGTGGGGGGCTCCCCCCTAGGGCGCGCCCGCCTACCTTGTGGGCCCCCTGGTGGCTCTCCGATAACCATCTTCTCCTATATGAAGTATTTCATAGAGAAAAAATAAGAAGCAACCTTTTGGGACAAAACTCAGCCGCCACGAGGCGAAACCTTGGCGGATCCAATATAGAGCTCCGGCAGAGCTATTCTGCCGAGGAAACTTCCCTCCCGGAGGGGGAAATCATCGCCATCGTCATCACCAACGCTCCTCTAATCACGAGAGGGCAATCTCCATCAACATCTTCATCAGCACCATCTCATCTCAAAACCCTAGTTCATCTCTTCTATCCGATTCTTGTCTTCAAGTCCGGGATTGGTGCTAGTAGGTTGCTAGTAGTGTTAATTACTCCTTGTAGTTGATGCTAGTTGGTTTAATTGGTGGAAGATCATATGTTCAGATCCTTTATGCATATTAATACCCCTCTGATTATGAACATGTTTATGCTTTGTGAGTAGTTACATTTGTTCCTGAGGACAAGGGAGAAGTCTTGCTATTAGTAGTCATGTGAATTTGGTATTTCTTCGATATTTTGATGAGATGTATGTTGTCTAGCCTCTAGTGGTGTTATGTGAATGTCGACTACATAACACTTCACCATTATTTGGGCCAAGAGGAAGGCATTGGAAAGTAATAAGTAGATGATGGGTTGCTAGAGTGACAGAACCTTAAACCCTAGTTTATGTGTTGCTTCGTAAGGGGCTGATTTGGATCCATATGTTTCATGCTATGGTTAGGTTTACCTTAATACTTTTGTTGTAGTTGCGGATGCTTGCAATAGAGGTTAATCATAAGTGGGATGCATGTTCAAGTAAGAACAGCACCCAAGCACTGGTCCACCCACATATCAAATTATCAAAGTACCGAACGCGAATCATATGAGCATGATGAAAACTAGCTTGACGATATTCCCATGTGTCCTCGGGAGCGCTTTTCCTTATATAAGAGTTTGTCCAGGCTTGTCCTTTGCTACAAAAAGGATTGGGCCACCTTGCTGCACTTTATTTACTTTTTTACTTGTTGCTCATTACAAATTATCTCATTACAAAACTATCTGTCACCACTTATTTCAGTACTTGGAGAGAATACCTTGCTGAAAACCGTTTATCATTTCCTTCTGCTCCTCGTTGGGTTCGACACTCTTACTTATCAAAAGGACTATGATAGATCCCCTATACTTGTGGGTCATCAAGAATCTTTTTTGGTGCCATTGCCGGGGAGTGAAGCGCCTTTGGTAGGTGGAATTTGGTAAGGAAAAATTTATATAGTGTGCTGAAATTTACTGTCACTTGTTACTATGGAAAGTAATCCTCTGAGGGGCTTGTTCGGGGTATCTTCACCCCGACAAGTAGATCAAAGAGTTGCTCCTCAACCTACTAAACCTATTGAAAATTAAATTCCTTATGAGTATCCTTCGAGTATAATAGAAAAACTACTAGCTAATCCTTTTACAGGAGATGGAACAAAGCATCCTGATGAACACCTAATATATGTGGATGAAGTTTGTGGATTATTTAAGCTTGCAGGTATTTCCGATGATGTTGCTAAGAAGAAGGTCTTCCCTTTATCTTTGAAGGGAGACACATTGACATGGTATAGGATATGTGATGATATGGGATCATGGAACTATAGAAGATTGAAATTGGAATTTCATCAAAAGTATTACCCTATGCATCTTGTTCATCGTGATCGCAATTATATATATAATTTTTGGCCTCGCGAAGCAGAAAGCATCGCTCAAGCTTGGGGGAGGCTTAAATCAATGTTATATTCATGCCCCAATCATGAGCTTCCAAGAGAAACACTTATTCAAAAAATTTATGCTCGGTTTTCTGATAACAATCGCACCATGCTTGATACTTCTTGTGCTGGTTCCTTTATGATGAAGACTATTGAATTCAGATGGGATTTATTGGATAGAATTAAACGCAACTCTGAAGATTGGGACCTCGACAAGGGTAAGGAGTCAGGTATGACACCTAAGTTTGATTGTGTTAAATCTTTTATGGATACTGATATTTTCCGTAAGTTTAGCACTAAATATGGACTCGATTCTGAGATAGTAGCCTCTTTCTGTGAATCTTTTGCTACTTATGTTGATCTCCCTAAGGACAACTGGTTTAAATATCATCCTCCCATAGAAGTAAAAGTAGCTGCACCTATTAAAGTTGAAGAAAAGACTATCACTTATAATGATCCTATTGTTCCTACTTGTTATGTTGAGATAAAGGATCATGCTAAAGCTTCAACTGTGGTTCGTAAAAGCAATATTAAAATATATACACCTCCTGAGCAAGTTAAAGTTGAACCTAATATTGCTATTGTTAAGGATCTCTTGTCTGATAATATTGATGGGCATGTTATTCAGTTTTGTGGTGAAACTGCTAGAATTGCTAAACCTTGTGCTAAAGATAAACATAGACCTGTGGTAGGCGTGCGTGTTATTTCTGTTAAAATAGGAGATCATTGTTATCATGGCTTCTGTGATATGGGTGCTAGTGCTAGTGTTATACTGCATACTTTATATGAAGAAATTAAGCATGAAATTGCACCTGCTAAATTAGAAGGAATTGATGTTACAATTAAACTTGCCAATAGAGATACTATATCCGTAGTGGGAATTGTTAGAGATGTTGAAGTTTTGTGTGGGAAAACTAAATATCCTACTGATTTTCTTGTTCTTGGTTCCCCATAAGATAGCTTTTGTCCCATTATATTTGGTAGGCCCTTCTTGAATGCAGTTAATGCTAGGATAAACTGCAAAAAGAATGTTGTTACTATTGGCTTAGATGACATGACTCATGAATTTAATTTCTCTAAATTTAGTAAACAACACCATGAAGAAGAATTGCCTAGTAAGGATGATATTATTGGTCTTGCTTCTATTGCCGTACCTCCTAGTGACCCTTTAGAACAATATTTGCTAGACCATGAGAATGATATGTTTATGAATGAAAGAAGGGAAATAGATGAAGTATTCTTTAAACAGGAACCTATGCTGAAACACAATTTGCCTGTTGAAATCCTAGGGGATCCTCCTCCACCCAAGGGTGATCCCATGTTTGAGCTTAAACCGTTGCTTGATAATCTTAAATATGCTTATCTTGATGAAAAGGAGATATATCATGTAATTATTAGTGCTAACCTTTCAGAGCATGAAGAAGAAAGATTATTGAAAACTCTGAAGAAGCACCGTGCTGCTATTGGATATACTCTTGATGATCTTAAGGGCATTAGTCCCACTCTATGTCAACATAACATAAATTTGGAGGCAGATGCCAAACCAGTTCGTGATCCTCAACGACGTCTGAATCCTAAAATGAAAGAAGTGGTAAGAAAAGAAATACTAAAGCTTCTAGAAGCAGGTATAATTTATCCCATTGCTGATAGTCAATGGGTAAGTCCTGTTCACTGTGTCCCTAAGAAGGGAGGTATTACTGTTGTTCCTAATGATAAAGATGAATAGATTCCACAAAGAATTATTACAAGTTATAGGATGGTAATTGATTTCCGCAAATTAAATAAGGCTACTAAGAAAGATCATTACCCCTTACCTTTTATCGATCAAATGCTAGAAAGATTATGCAAACATACACATTACTGCTTTCTAGATGGTTATTCTGGTTTCTCTTAAATACCTGTGTCGGCTAAAGATCAATCAAAGACCACTTTTACATGCCCTTTTGGTTTATGTAACGCACCTCCTACCTTTCCAAGATGCATGATGGCTATATTCTCTGACTTTTGTGAAAAGATTTGTGAGGTTTTCATGGACGACTTTTCCGTCTATGGATCTTCTTTTGATGATTGCTTGAGCAATCTTGATCAAGTTTTGCAGAGATGTGAAGAAACTAATCTTGTCTTGAATTGGGAAAAGTGCCACTTTATGGTTAATGAGGGTATTGTCTTGGGGCATAAAGTTTCTGAAAGAGGTATTGAAGTTGATAAAGCTAAGGTTGATGCTATTGAAAAGATGCCATGTCCCAAGGACATCAAAGGTATAAGAAGTTTCATTGGTCACGCCGGATTTTATAGGAGGTTCATTAAGGACTTCTCAAAAATTTCTCGGCCTCTGACTAATTTATTACAAAAAGATATACCATTTGTCTTTGATGATGATTGTGTAGAAGCATTTGAAATACTTAAGAAAGCATTAGTCTCTGCACCTATTGTTCAGCCACCTGATTGGAATTTACCCTTTGAAATTATGTGTGATGCTAGCGATTATGATGTGGGTGCTGTTCTAGGGCAAAGAGTTGATAAGAAATTAAATGTTATCCATTATGCTAGTAAGACTCTAGACAATGCTCAAAGAAATTACGCTACTACTGAAAAAGAACTTTTAGTAGTTGTATTTGCTTGTGATAAGTTCAGACCTTATATTGTTGATTCTAAAGTAACTATTCACACTGATCATGCTGCTATTAAATATCTTATGGAGAAGAAAGATGCTAAACCTAGACTTATTACATGGCTTCTCTTGCTACAAGAATTTGATTTGCATATTGTTGATAGAAAAGGAGCTGAGAACCCCGTTGCAGACAACTTATCTAGGTTAGAGAATGTTCTTGATGACCCACTACCTATTGATGATAGTTTTCCTGATGAACAATTAAATGTCATAAGTACTTCTTGTAGTACCCCTTGGTATGCTGATTATGCTAATTACATAGTTGCTAAATTTATGCCACCTAGCTTCACATACCAACAAAAGAAGAAAAAAATCTTCTATGATTTGAGACATTACTTTTGGGATGACCCACATCTTTATAAGGAAGGAGTAGATGGTGTTATTAGATGTTGTGTACCTGAGCATGAACAAGAACAGATCCTACGCAAGTGCCACTCCGAAACTTATGGAGGACACCACGCGGGAGATAGAACTGCACATAAGGTATTGCAATCCGGTTTTTATTGGCCTACTCTCTTCAAGGATGCCCGTAAGTTTGTCCTATCTTGTGATGAATGTCAAAGAATTGGTAATATTAGTAGACGTCATGAAATGCCTATGAATTATTCACTTGTTATTGAACCGTTTGATGTTTGGGGCTTTGATTATATGGGACCTTTTCCTGCCTCTAATGGATATACACAAATTTTAGTTGCTGTTGATTACGTTACTAAGTGGGTAGAAGCTATTCCAACTAGTAGTGTTGATCATAACACTTCTATTAAAATGCTTAAAGAAGTTATTTTTTCGAGGTTTGGAGTCCCTAGATATTTAATGACTGATGGTGGTTCACATTTTATTCATGGTGCTTTCCGTAAAATGCTTGCTAAATATGACGTCAATCATAGAATTGCATCTCTGTGTCACCCACAGTCTAGTGGTCAAGTAGAATTGAGTAATAGAGAACTCAAATTGATTTTGCAAAAGACTATCAATAGGTCTAGAAAGAATTGGTCCAAGAAACTTGATGATGCATTATGGTCCTATAGAACTGCATAGAAAAATCCTATGGGTATGTCTCCGTATAAAATGGTATATGGAAAAGCATGTCACTTACCTCTCGAACTAGAACATAAGGCATATTGGGCCATTAAAGAGCTCAACTATGATTTCAAACTTGCCGGTGAAAAGAGGTTATTTGATATTAGCTCACTTGATGAATGGAGAACCCAAGCTTATGAAAATGCCAAGTTGTTTAAAGAAAAGGTTAAAATATGGCATGACAAAAGGATCGAAAAGCGTGAGTTTAATGTAGGTGATTATGTATTGCTATACAACTCTTGTTTAAGATTTTTTGTAGGGAAACTTCTCTCCAAATGGGAAGGCCCCTATGTTATCGAGGAGGTCTATCGTTCCGGTGCCATAAAAATCAACAACTTCGAAGGCACAAATCCGAAGGTGGCAAACGGTCAAAGAATCAAACACTATATCTTAGGTAATCCCATAAATGTTAAAACCAATATCATTGAAACCGTAACCCCAGAGGAATACATAAGGGACACTTTCCAGAACGTTTCAGACTCTGAAAAGGGATAGGTATGTGGTACGGTAAGTAAACCGACTCCAAAACAATTTTTAAGGCAATATTTCTCCGTTTTGGAATATTTAGGAAAATAGAAAATTAAGTAGTAGTCCGGGAAGGACACGAGGGCCTCACGAGGGTGGAGGGCGCGCCCCCTACCTCGTGAGCTCCTCGTGTGCCTTCTAGACTCTGTTTTCTTGCACGATACGTATTTTGGTCGGTAAAAATTCACTATA
Organism: Triticum monococcum; assembly: GCA_034509565.1. NCBI lineage: Eukaryota > Viridiplantae > Streptophyta > Magnoliopsida > Poales > Poaceae > Triticum > Triticum monococcum. The sequence goes on from CM067845.1 coordinate 640,029,968, forward strand.
TATTCTCCCGAAGGTTTTGACTCTAGTATCATGCAAAAATCTCCTGTCTTCGTTTCGAGCTGTTTTCTGTCAGGGTTGTCAAGGTCAGGCACTATGTCGTCTCCCTCCTCCTCCAACAATGAGGGCAACGATGGTTGGCTAATGAAGATAGAGCTGAAGAGAGAAGAACCTATGGAGATCAACAAGGATGAAGGGATCAAGAAGGCCGTGGAGGACCAAGTTCCAGCAACAGAAGACAACCTTCAACTGGATCATAATCTTTTTACCCCTATAGAAATCGAAGCTTTCAAGATGATTGAGTTGGCTCGTATACAAAATAAGTATCTCACACGTGAAAATATTTTGTTGAAGGAGCATATCATCGCACTTAAGGGCATTATCCGCAAGTTAGAAGACCTTCTACGCTCAATGTGCGACTATCCATCATCAACAACACCTCCACCTTCTCCTCCAACAAAGAAGAATTGAGTATCTGGGTATGGGCACTCCCCTTGGCAACCGCCAAGCTTGGGGGAGGTGCCCCGGTATCGTATCACCATCACTTTTATCTTTACCGTTTTCCTTAGTTCGATCTTATTAGTAGTATTTTGATCTAGTAGAATAAAGCTTATGGCATGATCTAGTTGTGAGTTTTGTTTATTATCCTTCTATGTAATCGAGTCCGTGAGCTATATAATAAAGATTAGTGTTGAGTCAAGGGCTTGATTATTTTGCCATGATCCTAAGTGAATAAAAGAAAAGAGAACAAAATAAAAAGAAACAAAGAGATCATTTGGATCTCATGGAGAGTAATGAGCTCACATAGAAAAAGTATGATGAATAAAAGTTGTTGAGAGTTGACAAGCATAGTTTTGGTCATTGTTGCAATTAATGGGAAGTAATAAAGAAAGAGAGGTCTTCACATATAGATATACTATCTTGGACATCTTTTATGATTGTGAGCACTCATTAAAATATGACATGCTAAAGAGTTGATAGTGGACAAGGAAGACAACGTAATGGGTTATGTTTTCTTACATGTGAGATAAATTATATTGTCTTGGATCCTCCAAGATGTTGAGCTTGCCTTTCCCCCTCATGCTAGCCAAATTCTCAGCACCAAGTAGAGATACTACTTGTGCTTCCAAATACCCTTAAACCAGTTTTGCCATGAGAGTCCACCATATCTACCTATGGATTGAATAAGATCCCTCAAGTAAGTTGTCATCGGTGCAAAGCAATAAAAATTTCTCTCTAAATATGTATGATTGATTGGTGTGGGAGAAATAAGTTTTATATGATCTTGTGATGTGGAAGTAATAAAAGCGACGGACTGCACCATAAAGGTTCATATCACAAGGGGAAATATAAAGTGACGTTCTTTCGCATTAAGATTTTGTACATCCAACCATAAAAGTGCATGGCAACCTCTGCTTCCCTCTGCGAAGGGCCTATCTTTTATTATTATCTTCTACCTTATGCAAGAGTCATGGTGATTTTCACCCTTCCTTTTTACACTTTATCCTTTGGCAAGAACAATATGTTGGGAAGATCCTGGTATATATGGCTAATTGGATGTGAGTTTTCATGAACTATTATAGTTGACATTACCCTTGAGGTAAAACGTTGGGAGGCAAAACTATAAGCCCCTATCTTTGTCTGTGTCCGATTAAAACTCCATACCCATAAGTATTGCGCGAGTGTCAGCAATTGTGAAAGATTATATGATAGTTGAGTGTGTGGACTTGCTGAAAAGCTCTTATACATTGACTCTTTCCGATGTTATGATAAATTGCAATTGCTTCAATGACTGAGATTATAGCTTGTTAGTTTTCAATGAAGTTTACGATTCATACTTGATATTGTGATTGAATTATTACTCTAGCATTAGAGATCATATGACAAGAATTATATAAGTTGCTGTTATAAGAATGATCATGATGCCCTCATGTCCGTATTTTATTTTTATCGACACCTTCATCTCTAAACATGTGGACATATTTTTCGATTTCGGCTTTTCGCTTGAGGACAAGCGAGGTCTAAGCTTCGGGGAGTTGATACGTCCATTTTGCATCATGCTTTTATATCGATATTTATTGCATTATGGGCTGTTATTTCACATTATGTCACAATACTTATGGCTATTCTCTCTTATTTTACAAGGTTTACATAAGGAGGGAGAATGCCGGCAGCTGGAATTCTGGGCTGGAAAAGGAGCAAATATTAGAGACCTATTCTACACAACTCCAAAAGTCCTGAAAATCCACGGAACACCTTATAATAAATAATGAAAAATCCTCGCCAAAGATGAAGACCAGGGGGGCCACACCCTTCTCACGAGGGTGGGGGGCTCCCCCCCTAGGGCGCGCCCGCCTACCTCGTGGGCCCCCTGGTGGCTCTCCGATGACCATCTTCTCCTATATGAAGTCTTTTGTAGAGAAAAAATAAGAAGCAACCTTTTGGGACAAAACTCAGCCGCCACGAGGCGAAACCTTGGCGGATCCAATCTAGAGCTCCGGCAGAGCTGTTCTGCCGGGGAAACTTCCCTCCCGGAGGGGGAAATCATTGCCATCGTCATCACCAACGCTCCTCTCATCGGGAGAGGGCAATCTCCATCAACCTCTTCATCAGCACCATCTCATCTCAAAACCCTAGTTCATCTCTTGTATCCGATTCTTGTCTTTAAGTCCGGGATTGGTGCTAGTAGGTTGCTAGTAGTGTTAATTACTCCTTGTAGTTGATGCTAGTTGGTTTAATTGGTGGAAGATCATATGTTCAGATCCTTTATGCATATTAATACACCTCTGATTAGGAACATGTTTATGCTTTGTGAGTAGTTATGTTTGTTCCTAAGGACAAGGGAGAAGTCTTGCTATTAGTAGTCATGTGAATTTGGTGTTCGTTCGATATTTTGATGAGATGTATGTTGTCTAGCCTCTAGTGGTGTTATGTGAGCGTCGACTACATAACACTTCACCATTATTTGGGCCTAGAGGAAGGCATTGGGAGTTAATAAGTAGATGATGGGTTGCTAGAGTGATAGAAGCTTAAACCCTAGTTTATGTGTTGCTTCGTAAGGGGCTGATTTGGATCCATATGTTTCATGCTATGGTTAGGTTTACCTTAATACTTTTGTTGTAGTTGCGGATGCTTGCAATAGAGGTTAATCATAAATGGGATGCTTGTTCAAGTAAGAACATCACCCAAGCACCGGTCCACCCACATATCAAATTATCAAAGTACTGAACGCGAATCATATGAGCGTGATGAAAACTAGCTTGACGATATTCCCATGTGTCCTCGGGAGCGCTTTTCCTTATATAAGAGTTTGTCCAGGCTTGTCCTTTGCTAAAAAAAGGATTGGTCCACCTTGCTGCACTTTATTTACTTTTGTTACTTGTTGCTCGTTACAAATTATCTCATTACAAAACTATCTATCACCACTTATTTCAGTACTTGCAGAGAATACCTTGCTGAAAACCGTTTATCATTTCCTTCTGCTCCTCATTGGGTTCGACACTCTTACTTATCGAAAGGACTACGATAGATCCCCTATACTTGTGGGTCATCACTAGGCCGGAAGGAAGCATCTCCAAGGGCCATGAAAATGAGGAGGTCATTGAGTTTTGTATTGACTTTATTCCTGACCTTAAGCCGATTGGTGTTCCTGAATCGCGGCATAAGGGCAGACTGGATGGAAAAGGCACGGTAGGAGGGGATCAAATAATATATATGGACGGACATTCTCTAACTGAATCACACTACACAGTTCTACAGAATTCCCCCTTGGTGGCTCCGTATATGGACGAACACAAGAATTTTCTACGCTCCAAACACCCGGAGCGGTCTGGTGACTGGATTACATGTGAACAAACCAGGAGTTTCGCCGGCTGGTTGCAGATACGTACCATGCATGACGCCTCTATTGAAGATGACATGTACTCGCTGTCCCAGTTACCATCTTCGAATATAATGACTTTCAAAGGGTACAAGATAAATGGTAATACATTTTACACGATCGCCCAAGATAAGAAGAGCACCAACCAAAACAGTAGTGTCCTCTTTGATGCAACAACAAAGACGGGAAAGGAAACATACTATGGTTACATAGAGGAGATATGGGAACTTGACTATGGACGTGGTTTGAAGGTCCCTTTGTGTCGGTGCAAATGGGTCAATATTACACGAGGCGGGGTAACGGAAGACCGGCAGTATGGAATGAAAACAGTGGATCTCAACAATCTTGCGTATGCAGATGAACCATTCGTCCTAGCTAATGATGTGGCATAGGTTTTCTATGTGAAGGATATGTCTACCAAGCCGAGAAAAAGAAAAGATAAGGAAGCGAATGCATCATACGATGAGCCAAAGCGCCACATAGTTCTTTCTGGGAAGAGAAACATCGTGGGAGTGGATGACAAGACAGACATGTCAGAAGATTATGAAAAGTCTGATGAAATTACTCCATTCACAGTGAATATTGACCCGAGCATCCAGTTAAATGATGAAGATTTTCTAGGGCTACGGTGCAAAGGGACACACGCGAAGAAAAAGTTTCACACCCAAAGATCTGGGATGTGATCGGCTTCACTATCATCTCTAATTCTTCGATTGCTCCTTTTTTCTTTAATAAATTTGGGAATCCAATATGGATTATGGCGTGGATCGTATCGATTTCTTTTTGGATTTCTATATGTGTAATTACTTCGGAACTTGAACCTGAGTCCATTTTTTTATTATGTGTAATTACTTTGGAACTTGAGTCTGATTCTATTTTTCTATTCGAGCCCTTTTTCCTATTCTTTTGTATATAGTTCTTGATACAATCCCTTATTTTTTTATCTTCCTGTAGACCTTCAGAATAATTTTTTGGTTGTGCGAACCAAAAGGAATGGTGTTTTTGGGTTGTACCAAGTCTGAAACCAAGTGGATTTATTTTTTGTCCCATATTTTTCTATTCTATATTTTTTACTGGGAATCGAAATCTTAGATGGATCTAAAGGTTATTTAGATTTCTTTACTATATTTAGTACAATTGTTATATGACACATGCTTTTTTATGGGGAAACTACGTCCTCGAGCTCGAGGTCTGAATTTCTTCATAATAGTACTCCTACTGACTTCGGCTTTAGTAATAAATAAATTAGCTTTGTCGAAATCCCTATAACGAGTAGCATTTGCGGCTGCCAAATAAACCAACTTTAAGATGGGATAAGATGCTCGATAGGGCATGAGGTTCAGTATCATAACAGTTTCCTCGTAGTAACGCCAGCGAATCTCGTCAAGAACTCTTTGTGCTTTGAAAACAGACATAGGGATACGTTTTTGTGCTTTGAAAACTCTCTCGAACTTAAGTAGACGATCGATTGGAACTTTCCTTGCGAGTTTCCTTAGCCCACTTTTCTTCTTCTTTATCCTAGGGATATACTTTACTAGTTTGAAACTTGTCATAAATAAGGTTATTCCCCGCCTACCTTTACTTTATTTTGAATCTTTTTTTCTTCTTAATCTTTCTATTCAGAATTCAGTTAACGACAAGATTTAGTATCCTTTCTTGCATTTTCATAACTCATGAAATGCCGAGTAGGCACAAATTCCCCCAATTTGCGACCTACCATAGGATTTGTTATGTAAATAGGTATATGTTCCTTTCCATTATGAATCGCGATTGTATGGCCAACCATTGTGGGTAGAATGCTAGATGCCCGGGACCATGTTACTATTGTTTCTTTCTCCTCCTTCATATTGACCTTTTCTATCTTTGCCAATAAATGATGAGCTACAAAAGGATCCGTTTTTTCATGTTACAGCTGATTACTCCTTTTTTCCTTTTTAAGGAGTGGCATTCTATGTCCAATATCTTGATCGAAGTACGGAGGTCAGAATAAATAGAATAATGATCAATGGAAAAAAGAAAAAAAATCCTTTAGCTGGATAAGGGGCGGATGTAGCCAAGTGGATCAAGGCAGTGGATTGTGGATCCACCATGCGCGGGTTCAATTCCCGTCGTTCGCCCATCGCATTATTGCAAATTCCAAAAATGCAATTTTCCATATTCCTAGTTACGTATTTACTTACGGTGACGAAGAATAAAACTATCGATATATTTTTTTCCTTTTCCTAGCTCTTCTTCCAAGCGCGGGATAACCCGAAGGGGTTGTGGTTTTTTCTACCAATGGGAGCTTTCCCTTCACCGCCCCCATGGGGGGTGGTCCACAGGGTTCCTAACTACCCCTCTTACTACGGGGCGTTTACCTAGCCAACACTTAGATCCGGATCTACCCAAACTTTTTTGGTTCACCCCAACATTACCCACTTGTCCGACTATTGCTAAGCAGTTTTGGGATACTAAACAGACCTCCCCATATGGTAATCTTAAAGTGGCCGATTTACCCTCTTTTGCAATGAGTTTCGCTACAGCACTTGCTGCTCTAGCTAATTGCCCACCCCTTCCTCGTGTGATTTCTATGTTATGCATGGTCGTGCCTAAGGACATATCGATTGAAGTAGATTCTTCTTTTCTCTCAAAAAACCCCTTCCCAAACTGTACAAGCTTCTTCCAAAGCATACGGCTTTCTAGATGTATATGACAATCTCTAGACAGATGGATCTTATATGAATCATATGATGAAGTACCACATGAGTGGATATATAGGAAAGGAATCCAAATCTGCCGAATCGCTCATGTTATGATCTTCTACATCCTAGGTCTCTGCGTTCCGTCATCTGGCTTATGTTCTTCATGTAGCATTCAGATCGAATGACTCTATGAAATTACGTCGATACTTCCACATATTATGGGTAACGTAGGAGACATCCCTATTTTCCCCCGGGGGTCTTAATTACCACTGCTTAGCTTTCAATTTCCCTCTGACCATCAAATTAAATGTGAATAACCCGTCCTCCTCTCTTTGAAACAAGGGGCGCTTCCGGTTCTGTGCGTGCTTCAAACAATTTTGTCTTCTCCATATTACCATATCTCTAGAGCCAATAATTTTCTATGAGGAACTACTGAACTCAATCACTTGCTGCCATTACTCAACAGTTTTCTGTTGAGGTCTATCCCGTAGAGGTAGTCAAATTGGATCAGTGATCGATTTCTAGGTTTCGTCGTAAACCTAATTGGTTACTTCCAATTACGTAAATCAATAGTTCAAACCACACTCAAACGTAGGGCATTTCCCATTGATATAGGAACTTTTGTACCAGAAACAATAGTATCTCCAATTATAGCCCCTCTGGGATGTAAAATATATCTCTTCTCACCATCCCCATAGTGTATGAGACAAATGTATGCATTTCGATTAGGGTCGTATTCTATGGTTACGATTCTACCAGATATGTCTTTTTGATTCCGTCAAAAATCTATTTTACGGTATAGTCGCTTATGACCTCCCCCTCTATGCCTTGCGGTAATGATTCCTCCGGAATTACGACCTTTACCACAATGGTGTCATCCATGGATCAAATTATTTCGTGGATTGGATTTCACTTGCCTGTCTACGGTTCCCTTGTGTGTGCTCGGGATAGGTGTTTCGTATAAATGTTTTGCCGTATTATTAAGTATTCTCCTTTAGTTTTTTTCTCTATCTAGAAGTGGAATAGAATAACCCGGTTGAAGGGTAAAGATCATACGATCTGTAATGCATTGTATGGCCCAGAATAGGTCCTATTCTTCTACCTTTTCCAGGTAGTCGATGGCTATTCACAGCTACCACCTTAACACCAAAGAAGAGTTCGACCCAATGCTTTATTTCTGTCTTAGTCAATCCTGATTCGACATTAAAAGTATATTGATTCTTTCCCAATAAACGAAGACTTTTTTCTATAAATACTGCGTATTTGATTCCATCTATAAATCGACTTTCCCTCCTATGCTCTGAGTTCTAGTATCGATAAGAATTCGAGTTCTTACTGTTCTTATGTTATGGTATGAATATACCATACCAATTCATTATGTATGGATGATGGATGAGATTCCATGGATAGAGAGCCAGTTCCAATAGACTTATGGAATGTTCCTATTCATGTGCATCCAGCAGGAATTGAACCCGCAAATTTACCAATTATGAGTTGGGCGCTTTAACCATTCAACCATGGATGCTTAACAGGGATCATCGTACATCGTAAATAACCAATTTTCATATAGAAATACATATCATAGAAAAATGAAATCGAAAATATTCCGAGATGGCAAGTATTCGGATATGACTATGAAAACACCTCTCTGGATCCTCGAATTGAAAGAGAGGTTGAGAGGGATCAAGAATCCTAATTCTCGCTATTTGGAATGGATCCAATTCTATTGAGTCTGACTCATAGTGATCATTTCTCTTTAGCAAAGAATGACCTTGGTTATCAAAGGATTGAACAACCGGGATCCATTTACTTATGATACCTAGTTGGCATTGATAACAAGGATCTAATGAATTATGAGTTTAATAGATCCTCTTTAGCAGAAAGACATATATTCCTTGCTCATTATTAGACAATCACTTATTCCCAAACCTCGTGTGGGACTAATCATTTTCATTTACCATCTCATGGAAAACCCTTTTCGTTCCGCTTAGCCCTATCGGGTATTTTAGTGATAGGTTCTGTAGGAACTGGACGATCCTATTTGGTCAAATACCTAACGAAAATTACGATTTTCCTTTCATTAAGGTACAAGGGCTTCTTATTCCACAAGAACGAAAGCACCTTTTCATTCTTTCATATACTAGGGTTTTTTACTTGGAAAAGACAATGTTCCATACTAAAGGATTCTGGTCCATAACCACGAGTTCCAGTGCACTAGATCTTGTAGCACTTAGCAACGAAGCCCTATCCATTAGTATTCCACATAAGAAATCCATTCTAGAAAAAAAATACAATTAGATTAGCTCTTCATAGACAAACTTGGGGTTTGCGAGCCAAGGTAAGATCGGCTCGGGATCATGGGACCCTTTTCTATCAGATAGGAGGGGCTCTTGTACAAAATAGACTTACTAAGTAATAACCCCATAGAATCTATCTATATAAATATAAAGAGTCAATCGTGTCAGGAAGCGGGTTTTTCTTTGGCCAAAAGGTACTTCGAACTTGGAACGAGCATGAAGAGATTAACGAGACTTCTTTCTCTTTTGAGTTTTTCTAGCGGACCTGCCGCGCAAGATCTTTGGTCTTCCCCTGGAACCGATGAAAAAAAGTGGATCGCTTCTTATGTACTTGCTCAGAATGATTCTTCTCTATCTATAGTTCATGGCCTATTAGAAGTAGAAGGTGCTCTGGTGCAATCCTTACCGACAAAAAAATATTGCAGTCAGGTTGATAATAGTCGAGTGACATTACTTTGTCGGTCCGAACTAAGGAATCTGTTAGAAATGTTTTGAAATGGATATTGTTCTCTCTTTGATCAGGGATTGCTATATGAAAATAAGTGGAGTTTGAAAAAGGGAACAGAATGCTCAGACCAGAAATGCTAGAGGAACGAATTTTCAATAGCATAACTTGGGCTCCTAGAATATGGCGCCCTTGGGACAATCTATTTGATTGCAGGGTTTTGTTCCGAAGCAAAGATATCCGTGGAGGCCGGTTCGTTCGTCCTATTCTGATATTCAGGACCAAGAGGTACTGGATTCTCTTTCGGATAGGCCCTGAAAGGAGAAGAAAGGCTGAAATGCCAATGGACCTCTGTCTATTCTCTAATTCACCCGATCCGATAGTACCCGTTTTTGGAACGTCCAGTGCCAAAGTCACTGAATGGGTAAATCACCAATCCAATCCCTTTGACAAATCGGATGTCATATTAGATACGAAATTGTTGTGCAAACGAATCTGCACACACGATGTGTAGCCGACAGTCAAATCCAACCGTAGAACAGTGCTGCTGCTGTGCATCACATGGCTTGAATTTAGCATCGTCCACAAATCGTGTGCGTGGCATCGTGTGTATAGCATTGCTGTATTAGATATCATATTCTATATATATAGAAATATCATAGATAGAATAGACATATAGAATTTTTGGTCGGCAAATTCGAAGGAATCATTGAGTGAAAAAGGAGCAAAGAATGACAAAAGACGAGACTCTACTAGTCTTCACTCTTGTGGTTTCCTCTTCCTCGGTTTCTGTTTTCTTATTCGGGATCTTGCTTTTCATGGTTCTCATCTGTCACATCCCTAGCTTTACCTTGGCCTTGGACTAGCTTGGTTGTTGCATCATGTTTAAATTCAAATGAAATTTGAATTGGGGAATTTTCAAAGCCTCAGAATCCCTTTAAAAATGATCAAGATAAAATTGCTTCAAATAAGTCCAAGAAAATGTTCCTGTTATTCTCTGGAAATATTGGCAAGGGGTAAAATCCAAACCAATAATCGTGGTTTCTCATAAACATTTATTTTGGGCATTTGAATTAAATCAATAGCTATTTCAATTGGATTTATATTTACTATTAAATAAATATAGGTCCAATAATTCTGAAATATTTTTGTGGAGCTTTGGTTTAATTATTTTAGCTTCTAAATAAAATATTTTCAGAAGCAACAAAACTGAATTGGTTTCAAAACCAAATTCAAAACAAACCTGCAAAATAGAAAAAGAACAGAATTATAAAAAAACAGAGAGAGAGGAAACCCACCTGGCCTCACCTGAGCAGCCCACCTACCTGTGCGGCCCAGCACCACAGCTGGCCGGCCCAGCCAACTGGCCCAGCCCACCAGCGCAGCTCCTCCTGTCGTCTTCCTCGTCGGACAGAAGGACGGGCGTGTGCCCCGTGCGCGCGGCCACGCGCTCCGGCCACCTCCTGCTTGCCCCCCCCCCTCGACGCCTGGACGCCTCTGGGAGACGCCACGACACCCCCTCGACCCTCTGCACCTCTTCCCTCCTCGTAGCTCTCTCCCCTCCCCTCCCCTTCCCGTACACCGTAGACGCGGCCTCCGTGCTCCCCTCGCCTCCCGACGTGTCCACGAGCATCACCACGCCTCCCTCATCCTCTCCGTTCAGCCACACCTCGCCGGAGGCCTTGCATCGATGCCATCTTCCGCGTCTTTGTCGCCGGCCACCGGAGATGCCTCTCGCCGCCCCGCTCGCTCCGGTGCTTCCCCGAGCACGCCGAGGCCACCTCCGAACTCGCGGTGAGCCCCTCTACCGATCCCCCCTACTCCCATGCCCACTAGCTCATCGTAGCCCTCGTTTCCGTCGAGACCGAGACCTCACCGGCGCCGGACTTGTCGCCGCCGTCGTTTTGGTATGCCTCCGTCCAAACCGAGCGTGTCACTGCACTTAGTGCACCCCCAGGAGCACGTTTCACCCACCGGCTCCTCCTCCCGTGCACCACAACGCCAAACCCGCAGGTGCCCGAACTCCGGCGGCCGCAACCGAGCTCGCCGCCATTGACTCCGGCCACCCCAGGCCCAGCCACGGCCACCACGGACGCGCCGTTGCGCCAGCTACCCATAGAGCCCAACGGCGCCTCGAATGGTGCCCTGTAAGGCATTTCCGAGCTGCCCCGCCGTCTCTGTCATCGCCGGCGGCTAAACGCCGGCGACCGCTGACCCGTTGACCGGCGTGGGTTGACCCCACTGCCCGGTTTGACCTCCCCCTCTCTCTCACTGACTCACGGGCCCCGCCCGACTAATTACTCTAGTTAGCGCTAATTAGCTAGTTAGATTAGTTGGGTTAGTCGCTGACCAGTGGGCCCAGCCCAGTTAGTTAGGGCTAACTAACTTAGTTAGTTGACTGTGTCACTGACGTGTGGACCCCAGACGTCAGGTTTGACCTGGACCGAGCCGTTGACCTGCTGATGTCACTGTGAGGTCATGCTGACGCAATAATTCCTTTCTAGAATTTAAATAAATCTTAAATTTTTAGAAAATGCCCAAAACTTCTAAAAATCATAGAAAATCAACCGTAACTCCAAATGAAATAAATTATATATGAAAAATTATCAGAAAAATTCAAGGAATCTGTCTATGGCATTTTCATGCATGTTAGAACAACTTATGGCTGCTGTTTAGGCCAATTCATATAAATGGAATTTAAACTCTCACATATGGAGTTTGAATTTGAACCTAGGGTTCAAACCAACTCCATTTAACATGTTGCTAGTTGCATTAGCTCAAACCACAGCATATTAACATGTTATGATCATGCATCATATTGTGCATTGCATTGATTGTGTTTCTTCTCTGTTGCCGGTATTTGTCCCCTTTCGATAGACGTGGTTTCGACGATGCGATCGATGACACCGATGAAGAGTTATATTATCTTCAGAAGTGCCAGGCAAGCACAACCCCCTTGTTCATTCTGATACAAGCCCACTCTCTCGCTCCTGCTCTCTTTTACTGCATTAGGACAACAACGATTCATCTATTACTTGTTGCGGTAGTTGAACCCCTTATCCTCTGCATGACCTGTCATTGTCACAGTAAATAGATGAAACCCACTAGCATGAGTAGGAGTTGTTTGAGCCCTGATGTGCCTACTCATTCATGCTTGTTTGTCATGCCTGCTACTGCTTAGAGTTGAGTCGGGTCTGATTCATCGGGGATGGATCGAAAGTGTGTAAACATGTCCTACTGTGTGTGAACACGTTTTGGTAAAGGTAGCGGTGAGAGGCCATGTAGGAGTACATGGTGGGTTGTCTCATTGAAACCGTCCTCAGGAACTGAGCTCTGTGTTTGTGATCCATGAAACAGCTACTACCACACATTGGGCCCTGAAATATGACCCCGCTCAACTTACTGACCCCTCTCGCCTTTGTCCAGGAGTTGCAACTAGTTTCTGGTGTTTGTAGGATATGTGTTGGCGGCCGTGCGTAGCGCTAACCCTAGGGGTGGGCTATGATGCGGTAGATACACTATGGCCGGGTATGCCAGGCGCCCGTTTGGCGTCTCGGGACCCTGTACACATCGTTTGGGGCCTTTGAGGACACCCCGGCCGGATTTCCTTGCGGATGGAACCCGAATAGGTGATAAACCTGGACTAGAGACTTGTGTGGTTAGTCAGGTCGTGGTCTACACCCACGTTGGCTTTCGCTTGAAGTCTACCGAGCACATGTCATGTGCAGACGCTAAGTGGTGGAAACATGTGTGACGAAGTACACCCCTGCAGGGTTATAAATGATCTATTCGAATAGCCGTGTCTGCGGTAAAGGACTTCTGGGTTACCTCTAACAGTTCATAGACAAGTGAAAGTGGATACTCTAAAACTCGCAAGATAAGTGTGAGTGCTATGGATGGCCTTCTCGTAGGGAGACGAGAGCGGATCCATAGTGGTGTATTGAATGGTGAATATGTGGACTCGTGTGCGCCACCTCAAAAGAGTTGCTTGCAGTCGTAGTTCAGATAGCCACCGAGTCAAAGTTGGCTTGCTGCAGTTAAACTCCACCACCCCCCCCCCTTTGTTGATACCGATGCATACGTAGCTAGTTCTGATGTAAGTCTTGCTGGGTACCTATGTACTCACGTTTGCTTAATTTATGTTTTGTAGAGAGACTTCAGTCTCGCTAGTAGTTCCGCGTGGACTTCAACGTTAGCTTGATACCTCAGCTACGATTTTGTGCCCTCGGCAGGATCTGGTAGATAGTCAGGCTTCTTAGCCTTTTTCATTTGTAGATGTCTACTCTCAGACATGTTAAGCTTCCGCATGTGCTTTGACTTGTATGCTATGATTGTTGGGTCATGAGACCCATGTTTGTAATATCTCGCTCCTCGGAGCCTAATGAATAAATACTTGAGTTGTAGAGTTATGTTGTGATGCCATGTTGTATTTACACATATCGAGCATATTGTGTGTATGATTGAAATGCTTGGTATGTGTGGGATCCGACAATCTATTTGTTTATCCTTGGCAGTCTCATGTCGGTGTACTAAAGTAGGGGTACCTTAGTACCCCGAACTTGTGCACGGGCAGTCGCAGCGACCCGCGGCAAGGCTTGCCGGGCGACCGCCAAGACCCTCCGTGGTCCCTTTGGGGCCACTCAAGAACAAAGTATCCAAGAGCAAAACAAGGCCCCGGCAAGAGGAGCTTGCCGGGAAGGAGACAAGACCCCGGCAAGAGGAGCTTGCCGAGAAGGAAACGAGGCCCCGGCAAGAGGAGCTTGCCGGGAAGGAGACGAGACCCCGGCAAGAGGAGCTTGCCGGGAAGACCAACCAAAGCATCTCAAGAAGCTCGCTGCGGCGCACCGCGCGCCCCGGCAAGACCCGGTGAGCGACAAGCTCCCAGATGCGACAAGGCAACATCCGCGGCAAGGCGCTTGCCACGGCAAGACACTACCCCGCAGCCCGCGCTCCAGCTCACCCACCAACGTGTCGACCTGGAACCATTCCTGGCATACGTGGCGGGAGGCTGTGCAGCCGGGGGCATGCGGTGGCAAGCAGACGCTGACAAGGAGCCATCGTGGCAAACGGTGGCGCCCCTGACGGTCCCTTTCCGCCCCGTCTAAGCGACATAGACAGGCATTTAATGCCTTTGTCCCCTGCCGTCAGGGTTAGGTAGGATACAACTGTAGCAGGCAGCGGCGCCAACTACCACCCCTTTTACATTTTTACCCTCACCTCTGTTGCCACGTGTCGGTAACCCCTTAGACATATAAAAGGAGGCCCATGCGCAATAGGGGGGAGGAGGACAGCCATTCTCACGCTCGGTCTCGCCAGCTGCTTGAGTGTACTGTAGCACTTGCCGCTCCCGAGCAAGAACTCAATACAACCACCAAACCAGGAGTAGGGTTTTACGCATCCGTGCGGCCCGAACCTGGGTAAACCGATCGTCTCGCTCGTGCGTTCGCCTCGATCTGCTCTTTGTGCATCCACCGCCCCCTGCCGAACCAAAAGGGGCTCGGTCCGCCGATCCCCATAGGTGTGCGAGGGACCAGCAACCCCCGACATCTTTGGCGCGCCAGGTAGGGGGTGCGTCGAGGTTGTGCGAACCTGATCCGGCGTTCGCGCGAGCCGAATCTTCATTGTCTTCGTCAACATGCCGCCGAAGAAGAAGGCTTCGGAGGTAGCCGCTCCATCAGCGCCGAGCCCGCCATCGCCGGGGCGGACGGCTGGTGGAGCGGGCGCTGGCGGAAGAGCGGGCGCCGACGGGGAGACTCGTGGTGCTGCCAGGTCCAAGGACCAGGCTGCGCCGCACGTCGGCGGCGCGGTCGCCTCCCACAACGACCGCGCGCACTCCAAGACCTCGGCGTCCGTACACGCACCGCGCCCGTCCCAGGAGGCGCGGGACCAGCAGCGTCATGGTACCCACGGTACCATACGTCTGCTGGGCCAAGATCAAGCTGGCGGATCCCGGAGTGCTCAAGACCAGTATGCACGCCAACATGGTGGCGCGAGCGCGGCGCGGTCGCTTGGACGAGATGTTGCTCCTTCTAACGCAGTTAGAAGTCCGAGCATATCTCGCTCCTCGCACCGTTCGCTGCCACCGCCCACCACTCCGGCGGAAGCATTGGCACGTGCCCAGCTGCTTCTAGACTACCCTCCAGTGCCAGAGAAGATCAACGACTGGAGGGCCACTATCCAGAGCCTCATCGGCTTCGCTAACGGTGACAACCCACGGCAGCCGAGCGCATCGCTGCCGCGGCAAGTCACCCAGGCGCGAGCCGGTGGCGACAAGACCGGCGAGGGTGCAACCACTGTGCACTCTCCGCCCCGAAGGCCAAGATCGCCGACCCACCAGATCCACCTTGACGGCTACTCCACCGCGTCGTCAGATCCGCGAGCTCGTCGCGATCAACGCCAAGTTCTTCATGAGAGACAGCAAGAAGATGCTCGAACATGCATCGAGCGCCGAAGAGAAGCGCGGCGTCAATCAGACCTGCGCGTTGGGCCCTCTGTTGACATGCAAGCGCCCGGAGAGCCAGGTAACTTGCCGTACGCGGCAGGTTGTCCTGCGTTCACCCGTGAGCTGCGGCAAGTCCAGTGGCCCAACCAGAAGCATTTCAAGCCAGACGTGTCGGAGAAGTACGATGGCAAGTCGCACCCGTCTGAGTTCCTCAGCATCTACACCATTGCGGTGCAAGCTGCCGGGGGGCGAGACGACAAGGTCCTTGCCAACTACTTCCCGCTCGTGCTCAAGCCCGAAGTCAGATCCTGGCTCATGCACTTGCCGGACAACTCCATATCCTCTTGGGCGGATTTGTGCCGTCAGTTTGTCGGCGCCTTTACAGGCGGCCACAAACCACATGGCCAAGAGAGTGACCTCCACCTGCTTGCCCAGAAGGAAGGAGAACCCATGCGCAAGTATATCCAGAGATTCAGCCGCGTGCAGCGCAACATCCCAGACATCCACCCCGCCGCGGTTATCAGCGCGTTCCATCAGAACGTGTGTAACCGCAGGATGCGGGAGGAGATGGCGATGAGCAGGATCAGAGACGTCAGTGAGCTGTACGCCCTGGCCGACAAGTGCGCACGCGCTGAAGAAGGGAGGAAACTCCCCGGAGAGGATGCTGGAGCAGGGGGATCTGACAGCGAGGATGCCGCCCCGGCAAGGAAAAAACGGAGGCGCAACAGGAAGAAGAGCGGCAAAGAGGTACTAGTCGTTGAGCAGTCCGGCGACGATGGCCCCGCCAAGCAAGCCAAAGTTGGCAGCTCCGGCAAGGAGGTTGCCGCATGCACCAACTGTTAGGTTGTGGCGGCCGCCGACAAGCAGGGCAGCTCCGACAAACAGTACTGCAAGATCCACCGCACCAAGGGCCATGATCTCCAGAACTGCAAGAGGGTCGAGCAGCTTGTCCAGCAGCAAAAAGCTGAATACGAGCGGCGCGACAAGGAGAGAGCCCAAGGAGGCGGTGGAGAAGCCGGCAAGAAGCGCGCTGGCCCGAGAGGAAGCCGCGGCAAGGCCAAGCAGCGGCAAGGAGACAGACCTCCCCGCGGCCGCGACAAGGACGAAGACGAAGATGACGATGAAGACATGGATGATGTTGAGAACAGCGAGCAGGAGTTTCAGAAGGCTACAGAAGTCTTGTGTGTTGACGGTGGCGCTTCTCTGCATACTTCCCACCGCCAACTCAAACAGTGGCTCCGGGAAGTTAATGCGGCGGAGCCACCTGTCGGATCACGCAAGCTTCTGAAGTGGTCCAGCATGCCTATCATCTTTGACATTGAGGACCACCTGATCGCACAACTGCGGTCGGGTGCTTGCCGCTGTTGGTTTCACCAACCATACGCAACCTCAAGGTCACCAAGATGTTAGTTGACGGCGGGCCGGCCTAAATCTGATCTCCTCCGCTGTACTCCAAAAACTCCAGATCCCCGACAGCGAGCTCGAAGAGACCGGCACATTCCAAGGAATTAACCCGGGAAGGAGCAAGCCGAAAGGGAAGGTCACGTTGCTGGTAACATTCGGCAGCGAGATCAATTTCAAGACTGAGAGGGTCACCTTCGACGTTGCCGATTTCCCATTGCCCTACAATGGGATACTTGGCCGTCCCGCACTCGCCAAGTTCATGGCGGCCTCTCACTTTGCATACAACATGCTCAAGATGCCAGGCCGATAAGCGTCATCTCCGTCCCTGGCGACAAGAAGGATGCCCTTATCTGCACCGACAAGATCTACCGGGAAGCTGCTGCCGCGACAGACCGCGAGACACTTGCCGCTGAAGCTCCCGGGGAGAAGAAGACTAAGTCCGGTAAGAGCTCTGGTGCCCACTCCGGCAAGTGCGCCTCCTTGGAGTGCCGTGCTGCCGTCGAAGACGCACCATCGAGCTCCGCCGGCAAGAAGACCAAGTCCGGCAAGAGCTCTGATGCCTACTCCGGCAAGTGCGCCTCTTCGGAGTGTTGCACTGCCGTCGAGGACGCACCATCGAGCTCCACCGGCAAGAATAAGAAGACGATGGCAGCTCCACCACTTACCAAGAAGGTGCCCACCAAGGAGGACAGCACTGGTGGTACCTTCACCATCAGTGCCACGCTTGACCCTAAATAGGAAAGCGTGCTCGTTACTTTCCTGCGGGCGAATGTCAACGTGTTTGCATGGCAACCGTCTGACATCCCCGGTGTTCCCAGGAAGGTAATTGAGCACCACCTTGACGTTTGTCCTCATGCACGGCCCATCAAGCAGAAGGTCAGGAAATAGGCGGTGGAGCACCAAGAATTCATAGCAGAAGAAATCAAGAAATTGGAAACAGTAGGCCTTGTCAGGGGGGTGCTCCATCCAACGTGGTTGGCCAATCCGGTTGTAGTGCGCAAGGCAAACGGGAAGTGGAGGCTTTGTATTGACTTCACTGATGTTAATAAAGCATGTCCCAAAGATCCATTTCCCTTGCCGCGCATTGACCAGATTGTTGACTCCACAGCCAGATGTGAGCTGCTTTCATTTCTTGACGCATATTCAGGATATCATCAGATCTTCATGGCAGAAGAGGATGAGGAGAAAACCGCATTCATTACTCCATGTGGCACGTACTGTTTCGTACGGATGCCTTTCGGATTAAAAAATGCTGGTTCAACATTTGCCAGAGTAGTCCATATCGCTTTGAAGCCACAGATACACAAAAATGTAGAAGCTTACATGGATGATATAGTGGTCAAAAGCAAAGACAGGGCAACCCTGATCCAAGACTTAGAAGAGACTTTTGCAAATCTGCGCAAGGTCAACCTCAAGCTCAACCCTAAGAAGTGCGTGTTCGGAGTCCCTTCCGGCAAACTTCTTGGGTTCTTTGTGTCTCAGCGGGGAATCGAAGCCAACCCCGACAAGATCAGGGCCATTGAGCAGATCGAAGCACCAAGGCGCGTCAAGGATGTACGGAAGCTTGCCGGCTGCGTAGCTGCTCTCAGCAGGTTTATCTCTCGGTCTGCTGAGCGCGCCCTGCCGTTTTCCAAAATTTTGAAAAGGGCAAGTCCAATGAGATGGACTCCGGAAGCGGAGGCTGCGCTGCAAGACTTGAAGAGATACCTGTCCTCCACCCCAACACTCATCGCGCCTAAACCACAAGAGAAGTTGCTGCTGTACATAGCGGCAACCAATCAAGTGGTTAGTGCTGCGTTAGTAGCGGAAAGGGAGGCCGACGATGAGCCAGCGGCCGCGGCAAGAACATCCAGCGACAAGCAGGGGGCTTCCCCAACAAGCTATGGTCCTGACGAGCAAGGATCTGCGCAGATGCAAGAGGAGATACAGAAGAAAATGGTGCAGCGCCCAGTTTACTTTGTCAGCTCCCTTTTATAGGGGGCTAGGTCAAGGTACTCTGGTGTGCAGAAGTTGCTTTTCGGCCTCCTCATGGCCTCGAGAAAGCTGCGCCATTACTTCCAAGCACATGAGATCGCAGTTGTCACTCGCTTTCCGCTGAAGAGGATATTGCAAAATCCAGAAGCAACAGGCAGGATTGTCGAGTGGGCACTGGAACTGTCAAGCTTTGGCCTCAAGTTTGAGAGCACATCAACAATCCAGAGCAGGGCATTGGCAGAGTTCATAGCAGAATGGACGCCAACTCCAGACGAAGAAATTCCGGAGACGAGCATCCCCGCCAAGGAAGCAAGCAAAGAGTGGCTCATGTACTTTGACGGTGCCTTCTCGCTGCAAGGCGCCGGTGCTGGTGTACTGCTCGTCGCACCCACCGGAGAGCACCTCAAGTACATAGTCCAGATGCACTTTCCCAAGGAGCAAGCGACAAACAATACTGTAGAGTATGAAGGTTTGCTTGCCGGTCTCAGGATCGCGGCAGAACTTGGGATTAAGAAGCTCATTATCAGGGGTGACTCGCAGCTTGTCGTCCGCCAAGTGAACAAGGATTACCAGAGTCCGTTGATGGAAGCTTATGTTGATGAAGTGAGGAAGCTAGAAGAGCGCTTTGACGGCCTGCAAATGGAACATGTTCCAAGAGCTGAGAACGACATTGCCGATGGCCTGTCAAAGTGTGCAGCACTTAAGTTACCTGTGGAACCAGGGATCTTTGTGCTCAAGCTGACTTAGCCATCCGTAACACCATCAACTGGACAGAGCAAGAAGAGGAAGTTGATTTCTGGTGACTATCTTCCGGCAGAGCTCCCCGAAGCCGCCGCCAAGAAGGTCCCCAAGATCGACGCCAAGAGTGCTGAGGGGCAGTCTACTCCGGCAAACCCCAGGGTTTGTTTCGTTGCAGCAGACACTCCCGGCAAGTTCTGCTCCGGCAAGCTTGTCGGGGAATGTCAAGCTCCGGCAGAGTCGCAGGCTCTTGCCGTAGAAGCGGACGTTCCCACAGCAGCAGATGTGCCTTTAGTCCTTGTTGTCGAGCCACAGGCTCCAACATGGGCACAGCAGATTGTCCGTTTCCTCCAGACAGGAGAGCTTCCCGAGGAACCAGAAGAAGCGGAAAGAGTAGCCCGGCAGTCTAGTATGTACCAGTTTGTCGACAACACACTGTGCAGAAGAAGACTCAACGGTGTGAAATTGAAGTGTATTCCTCGGGAAGATGGACAGAAGCTGTTGGCAGAGATAGATGGAGGCATATGTGGTCACCACATTGGCGCAAGAGCTCTTGTCGGAAAAGCATTCCGGCAAGGCTTCTTCTGGCCGACAGCCCTCCAGGATGCAACTGCACAAGTAACCAAGTGTGAAGCGTGCCAGTTCCATTCCAAGCAGATACACCAGCCAGCTCAAGCTCTCCAGACGATCCATTTATCCTGGCCATTTTCGGTCTGGGGGCTCGACATCCTCGGCCCCTTCCCCCGAGCAGTCGGGGGCTTTGAGTACTTGTATGTTGCAATCGACAAGTTCACAAAGTGGCCGGAAGTGGAACCAGTGAGAAAGGTGATGGCGCAGTCCGCGGTCAAGTTCTTCAGGTCGATTGTTTGCCGTTTTGGAATCCCTAACAGGATAATCACCGACAACGGTACACAATTTACGAGCCGCACCTTCATGCAGTACGTCCAAGATGTTGGCGCCAAGGTCTGCTTCGCTTCTTTTGCTCACCCGAGAAGCAACGGTCAAGCGGAGAGGGCAAATGCTGAAGTGCTGCGCGGGCTCAAGACCAGAACCTTCGAAAGGCTGCATAAGCGCGGACGCAACTGGATCGAGGAGCTGCCGGTGGTTCTTTGGTCGATCAGGACGACGCTAAATCGAGCCACCGAGCAGACACCCTTCGCTCTAGTCTATGGAGCGGAGGCAGTTATCCCCACGGAACTCGTATACGGGTCACCTCGAGTGCTCGCTTATGATGAGCTTGAGCAAGAGCGGCTGCGGCAAGATGACGCGCTGCTCCTTGAGGAAGATCGTCTTCAGGCTGCTGTGCGAGCCGCTCGCTACCAGCAAGCTTTGCGCCGCTATCATAGCCGCAAAGTTAACGCCAGAAGTCTCGAGGAAGGCGACCTTGTTCTTCGGCGCGTTCAGTCGGCCAAGAATTCCAACAAGTTGACGCCAAAGTGGGAAGTCCCTTACCGGGTGAAACGAGTCACCAGGCCTGGCGCTGTCCGCCTGGAGACCGAAGATGGCGCGCCAGTGAGCAACTCATGGAATATCGAGCATCTTCATAAGTTTTACCCATAAGGCGCGGTTGTCGGACCCCGTCCGACAACCACCCTTTTGTACAAGTCTTGCCGCTGTTGCATGTAATCCTTTGTACAAAGCCAGGCGCAGACCCTAAGCACAAGTAAATGAAGCGCTGGCGCCCAGAGTTATAGCATGCATGCTAGGTCGAGTCAGGTCCTCGATTAGGGTTGATAGTGCTTAACAGCGGCTAACCCCTAACTTAGAGGTCGAGTGTGCATCCCTTTGCCTTTCTTTCGCTTCCTTTGGTTCGCAGGGCTTGCATATCCTTGCCGGACCGCCTGAGGACGAAGAAGAGAAGAAGGACGTGCCGGCATCTAGACCCCGGCAAGCCAGTGTTGCCGGGGGCTGCAAGTACCAAGGTTCACCCACGGCAAGCCAGAGTTGCCGGGGGCTACAATCTCAGATAAGTCTTTCATCCCTCTTCATGCATTCTCTTACGGACTGGGAATACGAAGCCTCGTTTCTTCCCGAAAGCTATCGTGCTCCCTTAGCTCTGGGCCCTGGGGCCCTAGGGCCAAGTTTTGGTCGTAGTCACGGCAGCAAAAGGCAGCAAACGAGGGGCCGCACCCGCCTCGTCCCAGCCTCCGCCAAAAGCGTGAGAAAGGTCGAGCGGCGTGGGAAGGCGGCAGGGCCTGTTGCCGGGGAAGGAGTGTCTATCTGAAAGATACCAAGGATTTGCTCCTTGGCGTGGGTTCTACCCGCGAGACAAATGACCCGGCAAGCATCCCCTTTTCATTAAAAAACATTCCACACAGGTACAGTCCATAGAGGATGAAAAACATGAAAGAGAGGATTACAAGTTTTAAATGCAACTAAGGCCCGAGGGCTTACAAATTAAAAAGATAAGATGCCCGTAATCCTTTTCCTGTCCCTCTCTTCAGGAGGTAGGTCAAGGAGGCGAGAAGGGCAAAAGGAGTGCCTAGGCGAACAACGGGTGCCAGAAGACACCAAGAGAACACCCCGGGGACCATCAAGGCTGGACGGTGATGGCGGCGCCGGAAGCAGGGCTTGAAGACGAGGCGGCAGGACGTCAGCACGCTGTCGAGGGCACCACGCCATCGTACTCCGACCTGACGGCCTTGCCGCCGGCCCTCTTCCTCTTCCGCAGCCTCCCTACGCCAGCCGCCCAAGGAGACGACCCCGGGGAGTTCAAGGAGCCGGCGACACGGATGATGGGGTTGCCGGTGCCGCACGGAGCGGCGCCCGACACCTAGTCGGACCCGCCATCCTGGCGCCCGCTCCCCTCGTCGTCGATGTCGCTCCCCTCCTCGTCACTCTCGCTCGAGGGGAGCCTTCGCTATCAGAGGAGCTTTCCACGCAGCACCGCGCCCGGACGCCGAAGCACCCGAAGACCTTGACGGAGAGGAGATCGCCCTCCACCAACTTAAAGTGGAGGGTGAGCCCCGGCATCAAGCTGTGGATGCGGGCGAACGTCTTCCACCCTCGACCAAGATACATCACACCAGGGGCTGGGAATTCGGCGCGAACTCGCGTGCCGCTGATCCCACAGCCCCTCATGTGTAGTCTCAGCATCTTGGGCGGGTCCAACTCCACCACTTCCGCAAACGGATCTGGGAGCCGGAGGCGACGACGAGGCGCCCGGCGCAGCCTGACGAAGAACTCGCAAGGGTCGTCCCCAGCATGGGTCACCGCGGGAAGAAGAGCCGCCGGCGGAGGCGAAGCCGACGCGCCGCCTCGTCCACCTCTTCCCCGAGCGCCACGGCCTCGTCCTCGACCCCGTCCACGACCTCGCCCCTCCCTCTTCCCCTTACGGCTGGCTCCGCCACCATGGGTGCGGGAGAGGGAGGGAGGCGCTGCCTGGCGGCAACCCTCACCGCCACTGATGAAGGACCGGGGTTCCCTTTCTCCATGGCGAATGGGAGGAAGGGGAGCAGAAGCTGAAGGAAGGAGAAGATGAGAAGATGCGGGCTTCCGTCCTCCCCTCCCGCTCCTTATAAAGGAGCGAGGTGGCGGCTCGGCCGCCCCGCTCAGTGAATCAAGACATGGGAAGGCAGGGAGTTGGGGCCGACCCGCTGCCTCGACCCACGACGACCCCGTTTCCCACCTCCGCCGTCCGCGATCCCAAGTGCATGGGAGCCGCGTGGCAGGCGTGCAGAACTGAGGCGGCAGATGGGGCGGCCTCTCCCCACCCCGTGATCGTGGGGAGTGGGCGCCTCGAAAACCGCCCACTATCTCTCCCACGACGCCGCGTTCGACGCGTGCCGTTTGGGGAGGGCGCGGTGGGTGCGGAGTTAGTTATGGCGTGCCCTGGGCCGCGCGTGCCCGTGCACTGTTTTGGGCCTGGCCCAACAGCGCTCGGCACCGTGTATGGCCCAGGCCCGGGGGCTCCTATCGGTGTACTAAAGTAGGGGTACCTTAGTACCCCGAACTTGTGCACGGGCAGTCGCAGCGACCCGCGGCAAGGCTTGCCGGGCGACCGCCAAGACCCTCCGTGGTCCCTTTGGGGCCACTCAAGAACAAAGTATCCAAGAGCAAAACAAGGCCCCGGCAAGAGGAGCTTGCCGGGAAGGAGACAAGACCCCGGCAAGAGGAGCTTGCCGGGAAGGAAACGAGGCCCCGACAAGAGGAGCTTGCCAGGAAGGAGACGAGACCCCGGCAAGAGGAGCTTGCCAGGAAGACCAACCAAAGCATCTCGAGAAGCTCGCTGCGGCGCACCGCGCGCCCCGGCAAGACCCAGTGAGCGACAAGCTCCCGGATGCGACAAGGCAACATCCACGGCAAGGCGCTTGCCGCGGCAAGACACTACCCCGCAGCCCGCGCTCCAGCCCACCCACCAACATGTCGCCCTGGGACCATTCCTGGCGTACGTGGCGGGAGGCTGTGCAGCCGGGGGCATGCGGTGGCAAGCAGACGCTGACAAGGAGCCATCGTGGCAAACGGTGGCGCCCCTGACGGTCCCTTTCCGCCCCGTCTAAGCGACACAGACAGGTATTTAATGCCTTTGTCCCCTGCCGTCAGGGTTAGGTAGGATACAACTATAGCAGGCGGTGGCGCCAACTACCACCCCTTTTACATTTTTACCCTCACCTCTGTTGCCACGTGTCAGTAACCCCTTAGACATATAAAAGGAGGCCCATGCGCAACAGGGGGGAGGAGGACAGCCATTCTCACGCTCGGTCTCGCCAGCTGCTTGAGTGTACTGTAGCACTTGCCGCTCCCGAGCAAGAACTCAATACAACCACCAAAGCAGGAGTAGGGTTTTACGCATCCGTGCGGCCCGAACCTGGGTAAACTGATCGTCTCGCTCATGCGTTCGCCTCGATCTGCTCTTTGTGCATCCACCGCCCCCTGCCGAACCAAAAGGGGCTCGGTCCGCCGATCCCCATAGGTGTGCGAGGGACCAGCAACCCCCGACATCTCGCTTATGGGGAAATGTAGTCTGGTGCTTCCATGAGCCATAGTAGTCCGCTACAGCCCGGTTCACTGGAGTCCTGTTAGCCCAGCACTACTGCTCAGGACACTTGACTGGCCGGCATGTGTTTCACTTCGTTCCTGTGTCTGTCCCTTCGGGGAAATGTCACGCGGTGACATCCGGAGTCCTGTTAGCCCAGTGCTATAGCCCGGATTCACACGCTGCTGACATGCACGCTCGATGTGAATCATGTATGCCTGTCCCCATAGGTTAGTGCCGCTTTGGGTTCACAACTAGCCATGTCGGCCCGAGTTCTCTATCATATGGATGCTAGCGACACTATCATATACGTGAGCCAAAAGGCGCAAACGGTCCAGGGCCATGGTAAGGCGACACCTGTGGGATACCGTGCTTGAGGCCGCGAAGTGATATGAGGTGTTACCGGCTAGATCGATGTGACTTGGAATCGGGGTCCTGACAGCGTTGGTATCAGAGCCTGACTGCCTGTAGGATTACCAAGCCAAACTGGTCGAAGTCGAGTCTAGAAATGCTTTAGTTATGTAAGGGAATTGATTGTGGAAGGGAACGTAGGATCTTTTTACTCCTTATCCTCGTGACCTTCTGATCTGAGTCATCTTATCCTTCCTATGGGGTTAAGAACTAGGTTTCTCTTCTATCTCCCAGGATGACGTGTTACTAAACTGTAGTTGCCTAGGATTGTTGAGTTAAAGCCTCAGTTCAGTTCCTACTACTTCCATATGTTCATAGCTGGCACCAGAACCTTGATATGATGTTGTTGAGTGGTTATGACACCATTTTGCAGGATGTCTCAAATCATTTTGAGCATTTACAGCCGTTATGTTGTCCGAGTCATCCCAAGTGTCTAAATAGTCTGATGCATTTGCAAATTCCTTCTTTCCGTTCCCAATGTTTCTTCGGGCCAGTTTAACCACACTAATCGGTGAGTTGAGATACTCCGTTGCCTTGACATATATGTTGGAGCTATTATTATGACCCTAGGTGCCCTAGGGAGTCATCTAGTAATCTAGCAATGCTATGTGTTCCCAGTGTGATGATTCTGGCCACCATTCTCGAAAGCATCCCGTGATGCCATTTAGTAGTAGGTATTCTACTCCTGGGTTTTCGAACCCGAGATTCACCCTACTTCATGTTGTTAGTATTTGCTAGTTCCCTTAAGATATTAGTAACCTTTGCATCAGTCCTCGAGGTCCGTGGTATATCCTTCTTCCAATTATCATGAACCATTCTTGGCAGGAGTTCTTTTGAACCAAAAGGTCACGACAGAGTGCTCCTGATGAGTTCTCCATTTCATGCTGTGACTCTGCCAACCCTACCTTTCTGCGTGGGTTACCCGGAAGAAATATGTTGAACTCGTTCGACATACTAATCTATGAATCCACAACTCAGAAAGTTATATGTACCTTGAGTTGTCCCCCTTCCGTTATATTCCGATCTTCATCTATCAATTGATAGTGAGGAGTATGTATGCATTCGTGTTCATCGATTACTAGTATTCTTGTGGTTCGTCAAGCCGTTCTATTTCAGAATGACTGGGAGAAACAAACTCCAGTACCTCATCCATATCCAGGGTTGGGTCAAAGCAGTTGTATTCCGCGGATCAAATGCCAATCCAGCTTTTGCTCTGTTCTACCTTGGAGTGTTACCATCTTTATGTCGAGAATGTCATGAGAATTGCACCACCTCTTATGAATTCTTGACGCAGTGATACTTCTCGCTATCATTATTCATTCATCGGTCCTGTGTTGTTGCAACTAGAATGCCGGCAAGTGAGTCGTGATGTGTGAAATCAATACCCCTAGCAACTCCGTTGCTTGGTAGTTAATGGATAATATTCTCTTTCTTAGCGTGTTGGTTATTGAATCATCATTCTAAGATAGATTGTGCTACCTAGTCCTTATCTCCTGGTGCACTCTTCGATCAACGAGTTAGGATTTTGCCAAACCCTTGCTCTATCGATCATATCGTCTTGCCCTGAAAAGCAAGATTGATCTCGAACTTAGTATCAGATCAGTGGTTCGTGATGTTCCGATTATCTTCTCGGAAGTATTATCTGGTTGTCACCTGACCGCTATGTTGAGTTCGTGATCATGTTGGTTTTCCTCCAACCACCCATTCTCCAAGAATCTGTGTTGGATACCCCTGAGCTAGTTGGTTAAGCTTAACAACAACTTGGAGAGTTGGAAGATAAAAGCTTGTTTGGCTTAGTTCATGTTAAGGGATATCTTTGTGTTTGTGCGTGTGTTGAAGAAAGATGGTATCTTCACCAATTGGTCCTCGTGATCGGTTGTTGGATCTATTATCTTGTCCAAACCTTGATTTGAGTGTGGGCTATCGTCAAATCAAATCAGACCCAACGATGTTCATAATGTTGTCTTACTTGCGATTGTCCCTCGAGCATACACCATTATATCTTTGGTCTGACCAATACTATTACATTGTTCACATAGTGGTGGAAGTCCAGTGATATGGAAATTCCGATGAGTTGCTGTTGAGCCCATCAGCGGCATTTTGTCTCCTCCATGATTGTGTTGAACATCCAGCTAGTGTTGGAAACTTTATCGGCATTGCCCTCATGTCCCGATCATGAAGCATATGTTGGTGTAAGAAGTGACTTCCTTTGGTTCACGTGCAATCGATGCAAGTTGCCGCCGTGAGTTCGAGAAAGATTGTTTTTGTTTCCTCTGGAATCTTCCCAAATCAGTCATGCATACATGTGAAGTATTCTATGGTTTGGTAGATTGATTACCTCCACTCCATATGTATTCCCTAGCACACCAAGCCACTGATTGATTTGTTCAAGGAAAAGGAGTTGCTGTGCGAATACTAGTCCATGCACAAGGACCTCGATATCCTCAATGATGGTTCCCCACCTGAACTCGGTAGTATTTTGTTGTAAGACTTCTACATGGCCATGCTTGTCTTGGACAACGTGTTCACATATATGTAGCAGAACCAGCTCATGTTTTGGAGTTTACTATCGTAGTTCAATTCCCGAGAATCTCGCAACATCGTCTCGTTGATTTGTGTTGCAAACTTTCATCTTCCTTTCTAGACTCGATGAGTCTGGAATATCCTGACACCAACCAGATCTGAATCTCAGGCAGATATGATGGTTGGAGCATTTTCCAAGAACTATAATATTGGTCCCTCGATAACCAGTAAAGTGGATGTCGTGGCCAACACATCCAGCCGGAAGGTCTATTATTGTAGTATCCTGGTTGAAGAAGTTAGTCACCTCCCCATAAGGATCTCGCAGGATCTACCTCTGTAGTTATTCCTTATGGATTCTTGAGCTTCCGAAGTCTGACCTTTTACTTGATGCTCTAGATGTCAAACCATATCCATGAAAGGATTACGCTAGCACATCAAGGAGAACATTAGAGGCGGAGTGCTAAATGTCTCTCGGTCGATCATCCAGATTCTGATCCCTTGGCCTCGCTAAGGTGAAATCTGAGAAAGTGTTATCTTTCTTTGCATCTGCATCTTCCACCGTTATTCATCATGGTAGCATGTTGTGTTGCCAGGATCCTTGACACGGATATTGGCAGAACCTTGATGAATACGGAAATGCTCAAGTTCTTGAGAGCACGCGCAAGCACTAGGATTTATCGTCGGCATTAATTGGGATCCGTTCCTAGTTTCTTCGATTATGCCATAACCTTTCAAACAGTGGAATCTCTCTCTACTGTTGGGTTTCTCCCCAGTTACTAGAATCATTCCTAGCATTTGCATTTTGTTCCCAGCTTGCACCGCCATTGTGTCATCCTACTACGAACTACCCTTCTCAGCAATTACTGTTTAGGATCATTTTCAAAAGTGGTCCTGTCATGATCCCATCCATTTCCGGTGATAAGCAAGAGTCATCCATTGCGTTGTCTTCAACAAGGTAGTCCACATCATCCATTCTAGTCCGGATATGCCATCCCTTTGTTCTCCGCCAAACGATTGTTGTGGGTTTCCTTAGGCTGGTATAAAGAGTGTCAATGATCTCTGAATCAAAAGTAATTCTTTTTGCCACTTAAGGTAATAATTCTACGAGTCACCCTTCTCGAAGATGTCTCGTTGTGGTATCATGGCTACCCAACTCCTCGCTACATTGAAAACCGTTCACCACCCCCTTAGGTGTCAAATTGTTGTTTATCTAGTGAACCTTCATCATCTGTTTCACTCCATCCCTCTAGATGTATGCTTTGTCTCTCGTCTCGAGAGATGTTGCTATGTCTCGTTCTGTGAGCTGATCGTCAGTTGCTCGATCTTTGAGGAGATCAGTTCCGTAGAATTTCTCTCTGTCATCGTTGTGTTGGATGAAGTTCTTAGAGCATGACGTCGAGACAAGATCGTGATCGGATCAACGTTCTTATGAGGCGCAACCTGGATCGTGAAGATTGTGTTAGTTTGCGTTCCCCCTTCCATCTTACCCTACGCTTGAATCTCGGGACGAGATTCTTGTTTTAGTGGGGGTGAGTTGTCACATCCCTAGCTTTACCTTGGCCTTGGACTAGCTTGGTTGTTGCATCATGTTTAAATTCAAATGAAATTTGAATTGGGGAATTTTCAAATCCTCAGAATCCCTTTAAAAATGATCAAGATAAAATTGCTTCAAATAAGTCCAAGAAAATGTTCCTGTTATTCTCTGGAAATATTGGCAAGGGGTAAAATCCAAACCAATAATCTTGGTTTCTCGGAAACATTTATTTTGGGCATTTGAATTAAATCAATAGCTATTTGAATTGGATTTATATTTACTATTAAATAAATATAGGTCCAATAATTTTGAAATGTTTTTGTGGAGCTTTGGTTTAATTCTTTTAGCTTCTAAAAAAATATTTTCAGAAGCAACAAAACTGAATTGGTTTCAAAACCAAATTCAAAACAAACCTGCAAAATAGAAAAAGAACAGAATTAGAAACAAATAGATAGAGAGGAAACCCACCTGGCCTCACCTGAGCAGCCCACCTACCTGTGCGGCCCAGCACCGCAGCTGGCCGGCCCAGCCAACTGGCCCAGCCCACCAGCGCAGCTCCTCCTGTCGTCTTCCTCGTCGGACAGAAGGACGAGCGTGTGCCCCGTGCACGCGGCCACACGCTCCGGCCACCTCCTGCTTGCCGCCCCCCCTCGACGCTTGGACGCCTCTGGGAGACGCCATGACACCCCCTCGACCCTCTGCACCTCTTCCCTCCTCGTAGCTCTCTCCCCTCCCCTCGCTTTCCCGAAGCCGAGCGGAGCTCGTTGCCGCCGTACGTCGTAGACGCGGCCTCCGTGCTCCCCTCGCCTCCCCGACGTGTCTACGAGCATCACCACGCCTCCCTCGTCCTCTCCGTTCAGCCACGCCTTGCCGGAGGCCTTGCATCGACGCCATCTTCCTTGTCTTTGTCGCCGGCCACCGGAGATGCCTCTCGCCGCCCCGCTCGCTCTAGTGCTTCGCCGAGCACGCCGAGGCCACCTCCGAACTCGCGGTGAGCCCCTCTACCGATCCCCCCTACTCCCATGCCCACTAGCTCATCATAGCCCTCATTTCCGTCAAGACCGAGACCTCACCGGCGCCAGACTTGTCGCCGCCGTCATTTTGGTACACCTCCGTCCAAACCGAGCGCGTCACTGCACTCAGTGCACCCCCAGGAGCACGTTTCACCCACCGGCTCCTCCTCCCGTGCACCACAATGCCAAACCCGCAGGTGCCCGAACTCCGGCGGCCGCAACCGAGCTCGCCGCCGTTGACTCTGGCCACCCCAGGCCCAGCCACGGCCACCAACGGACGCGCCATTGTGCCAGCTACCCGTAGAGCCCCACGGCGCCTCGAATGGTGCCCTGTAAGGCATTTCCAAGCTGCCCCACCGTCTCTGCCGTCGCCGGTGGCTAAACACCGGCGACCGTTGACCTGTTGACCGGCATGGGTTGACCCCACTGCCCGGTTTGACCTCCCCCTCTCTTTCACTGACTCACGGGCCCCGCCCGACTAATTACTCTAGTTAGCGCTAATTAGCTAGTTAGGTTAGTTGGGTTAGTCGCTGACCAGTGGGCCCAGCCCAGTTAGTTAGGGCTAACTAACTTAGTTAGTTGACTGTGTCACTGACGTGTGGACCCCACACGTCAGGTTTGACCTGGACCGAGCCGTTGACCTGCTGATGTCACTATGAGGTCATGCTGACGCAATAATTCCTTTCTGGAATTTAAATAAATCTTAAATTTTCAGAAAATGCCCAAAACTTCTAAAAATCATAGAAAATCAACCGTAACTCCAAATGAAATAAATTATATATGAAAAATTATCAGAAAAATTCAAGGAATCTGTTTATGGCATTTTCATGCATGTTAGAACAACTTATGGCTGCTGTTTAGGCCAATTCATATAAATGGAATTTAAACTCTCACATATGGAGTTTGAATTTGAACCTAGGGTTCAAACCAACTCCATTTAACATGTTACTAGTTGCATTAGCTCAAACCACGGCATATTGACATGTCATGATCATGCATCATATTGTGCGTTGCATTGATTGTGTTTCTTCTCTGTTGCCGGTATTTGTCCCCTTTCGATAGACATGGTTTCGACGATGGGATCGATGATACCGATGAAGAGTTATATTATCTTCAGAAGTGCCAGGCAAGCACAACCCCCTTGTTCATTCTGATACAAGCCCACTCTCTCGCTCCTGCTCTCTTTTACTGCATTAGGACAACAACGATTCATCTGTTACTTGTTGCGGTAGTTGAACCCCTTATCCTCTGCATGACCTGTCATTGTCACAGTAAATAGATGAAACCCACTAGCATGAGTAGGAGTTGTTTGAGCCCTGATGTGCCTACTCATTCATGCTTGTTTGTCATGCCTGCTACTGCTTAGAGTTGAGTCGGGTCTGATTCATCGGGGATGGATCGAAAGTGTGTAAACATGTCCTACTGTGTGTGAGCTAAGTGTGTGAACACGTTTTGGTAAAGGTAGCGGTGAGAGGCCATGTAGGAGTACATGGTGGGTTGTCTCATTGAAACCGTCCTCAGGAACTAAGCTCTGTGTTTGTGATCCATGAAACAGCTACTACCACACATTGGGCCCTGAAATATGACCCCGCTCGACTTACTGACCCCTCTCGCCTTTGTCCAGGAGTTGCAACTAGTTTCTGGTGTTTGTAGGATATGTGTTGGTGGCCATGCGTAGCGCTGACCCTAGGGGTGGGCTATGATGCGGTAGATACACTGTGGCCGGGTATGCCGGGCGCCCGTTTGGCGTCTCGGGACCCTGTACACATCGTTTGGGGCCGTTGAGGACACCCCGGCCGGATTTCCTTGCGGATGGAACCCGAATAGGCGATAAACCTGGACTAGAGACTTGTGTGGTTAGTCAGGTCGTGGTCTACAGCCATGTCGGCTTTCGCTTGAAGTCTGCCGAGCACATGTCATGTGCAGACGCTAAGTGGTGGAAACATGTGTGACGAAGTACACCCCTGCAGGGTTATAAATGATCTATTCGAATAGCCGTGTCCACGGTAAAGGACTTCTGGGTTACCTATAACAGTTCATAGACAAGTGAAAATGGATACTCTAAAACTCGCAAGATAAGTGTGAGTGCTATGGATGGCCTTCTCGTAGGGAGACGAGAGCGGATCCATAGTGGTGTATTGAATGGTGAATATGTGGACTCGTGTGCACCACCTCAAAAGAGCTGCTTGCAGTCATAGTTCAGATAGCCACCGAGTCAAAGCTGGCTTGCTGTAGTTAAACTCCACCACGCCCCCCCCCCTTTGTTGATACCGATGCATACGTAGCTAATTCTGATGTAAGTCTTGCTGAGTACCTTTGTACTCACGTTTGCTTAATTTATGTTTTGCAGAGAGACTTCAGTCTCGCTAGTAGTTCCGCGTGGACTTCAATGTTAGCTTGATACCTCAGCTACGATTTTGTGCCCTCGGCAGGATCTGGTAGATAGTCAGGCTTCTTAGCCTTTTTCATTTGTAGATGTCTGTTCTCAGACATGTTAAGCTTCCGCATGTGCTTTGACTTGTATGCTATGATTGTTGGGTCATGAGACCCATGTTTGTAATATCTCGCTCCTCGGAGCCTAATGAATAAATACTTGAGTTGTAGAGTTATGTTGTGATGCCATGTTGTATTTACACATATCGAGCATATTGTGTGTATGATTGAAATGCTTGGTATGTGTGGGATCCGACAATCTAGTTGTTTATCCTTGGCAGTCTCTCTTATGGGGAAATGTAGTCTGGTGCTTCCATGAGCCATAGTAGTCTGCTACAGCTCGGTTCACCAGAGTCCTGTTAGCCCAGCACTACTGCTCAGGACACTTGACTGGCTGGCATGTGTTTCACTTCGCTCCTGTGTCTGTCCCTTCGGGGAAATGTCACGTGGTGACATCCGGAGTCCTGTTAGCCCAGTGCTACAGCCCGGATTCACACGCTGCTGACCGGCACGCTCGATGTGAATCATGTATGCCTGTCCCCATAGGTTAGTGCCGCTTTGGGTTCATGACTAGCCATGTCGGCCCGGGTTCTCTGTCATATGGATGCTAGCGACACTATCATATACGTGAGCCAAAAGGCGCAAACGGTCCAGGGCCATGGTAAGGCAACACATGTGGGATACCATGTGTGAGGCCACAAAGTGATATGAGGTGTTACCGGCTAGATCGATGTGACTTGGAATCGGGGTCCTGACATCATCTCTGCATATCGCGATTTTCGCGAGAGAACCAAATCCAAGTTGGTGAAGATCATGATTTGGGCTGGCACGGGGATCGTTTGATC